>OY037011.1:10702819-15502819 GCA_955831195.1 Pilophorus perplexus | reverse complement strand
TATCCACTACCTACCTTATGATTACTAAAAAAATAGACTAGAAAATAGATCTACTGAAAAAATAAAACAGAAAACTTGAGTTTAC
This sequence comes from Pilophorus perplexus, assembly GCA_955831195.1. Taxonomy (NCBI): domain Eukaryota; kingdom Metazoa; phylum Arthropoda; class Insecta; order Hemiptera; family Miridae; genus Pilophorus; species Pilophorus perplexus. Next base: position 15,502,734 of record OY037011.1, on the reverse strand, counting down.
CGTCATTCTATCAACGTCAAGGGAGGCCTATTTTCGCGTTCCATGTTTTCAACGGTTATTATGAGTGAAAGGGGTTAGTATGAAACTTGTTCTGTAACAGGTCTGCTGATCGATAAGTCCCAAGTCACATTAACATTCGCTTTGCGCGAAAATGCCGACTCCAAACTGACAAGACGACGGACCCCACGCAAAAAACGGCACGCAGAACTGATGCGATACGACTTTTCATGTTCGGCTGAGTGTTCGAGTGTCAAGTGCATACAATGGTACAGAGCGTTACGTGTTCATTATAAAACCGACGAGAGGAAGGTTTTTAATACGGGCTGTATTTAATGTCAGTAATTGGTCACGACTTGAAGCTGCCCGTTTGAGATAGGGCCATTTGGTAATGCGAAAGACCACATTCCCCTATGAATTACCATTGTGTAGGGTCTCCCAACCCCTTCCTTCGCCGTAGCGCACCGTCGTACCGTTCTATCCTCCCTTATTTTTGCATTTCAAATGAGTCCACAGCTACCTCTGGTTTTTATTGCGGTTGAATCGATATGGCATTGTAGGGGTCGGTCACAGGTCCTTTAATGCCCTCTGCTTGCATCGAACGCTAAAAAAAATAATAGCTTTATTGAAACTTCAAGGACTGTGCAACATTATTAAAATTTAATTAATTAGTTAAAAATTAATAAGTATTTAATACTTGATGTGAAAATGTTGTTGTCGCTTTTCACAAAAAAAGTTTTGATTTGAACTCACATTCTAAAACAAAATTTGAGAATAGGACTGTGGTTAGAGTATTCCTGTAGATCACAATAAACTCAAATGAGGAGGATCAGTAGCGTAGTGCCTCTGGCAAATCGATGTTGACCCCGCCGACTATAAATCGACTTTTAATCTCTTCGATTATGTGACGCAGACGCTGGGGTTTCCACCCAAATTTATTTATAGTGATTCCAAGTTTACTGAACTCGGTGTACCAGCATGTAGTCGTACAGGGGTCGTTACTTTTCATAACGCAAATTGTGAAATGTAGCTGGGCGCCGGATAAATGCCCTGGTCAGGGCGCCAGGCTTTATTTGAGCGCGGGAGGGTCAGTTTGTGTGAAAGGGGAAATGGGGGGGGGGACTGGACTTGCAATGCATTTCATGCTCCTGGACTCGTGACATATTCAGGTATCTGCACTGTTACATACATATTTCTCTCGACCTGAGGTTGATTCAAGTTGAGGATTAGTCTTGAAATTCAACGATGAAACACCCGTGTAGAGAGTGGGAATTCCTACCGACAAGTTATAGAAGGATCCTGAAAATCCCGTAGTTAGCGATAATAGTAATTATTCAATTATTGAGGAAGTCGCACGCAAAAGGGGGTTTCTCAAATTATCTAAACTTTCAGAAAACCGCGAAAAACGTTTTTCCTTACTTGTAAAATTTACACATTTAGGTACATTTACATTTAATGTGATGGAAACTTGATAATTGTTTTTTTGTGCCCAGTTTCCAGTCTATTTGTAATGAAAAAATGAAAAAAAAAAAAAAAATCAAAAATCAATAATTGTTTAGCAGGTGCCTAGTGAAAAACTAAAAATTAGTTTTTTCAAAGCAATCTCAAATTTGGCTATAATTTTTGTGTATCCATGGATTTTGTGAGCCAGAAGGATAAATAAGAACAAATTGGTGAACGAGTGATAAAAACAGGTGAACAAGTTTCATACTAGTTAATGACAACTCCGAAAAAAAGTCTCACATTCTGGTAAAAAAAAAAGCTGAACGATCAGTTGGGGCAATCTGATTGGCTACTACATGGAGAAAACTGGGTTTGCTCGCAAGGTGACGAAGGAGAAAACCCCTTTTCGGAGACTGGAACACGCTCGTCAATTTGCGTCCACCCGCACGGAAATCGGTGCGGCCGTTTGGACGTGATGTTGGAATAAACGAACCCGGTTTCTTGAAAGGGGTTATGTTACAATTTAATTATTTGTAACATACCCCCTTTAAAAAAAGCGTTTTGATTGTTTGTTTAACAAACAATCAAACAGAAATCCATTTATTATCCTTATAGAATAGATAGATAGATAGATGGTGGAGAATTTAACATAAATAATTTAAACATAGTTCGAGAATTTTAATTAAAATTGTAGTATTTATGACTCGAGTAATTTAAATGAGTAAACACCCATTTAGTAACCCTAAATTACTTGTTAACATCCAACAAGGGGTCAGTTGGCTGAAACATTCAAATCCAAGGTCTATCAAGGGTCTGCTCCCAATAATCATGAAAATTCATCTTAAAACGCTCGAAGAAAGTTTTTTTCTTCTCTCTGGCAGGGGAATAGTGCAATCCTCTTGCAAATAAACGGTCGTGTGAGGGTTTAAAGAAAAACGTCCACTACCGGCAGTCATAATGATAGTGTGCTAGGTGAACACTAAGCATGATCCTCCCCACTCCCACGAGGGAGGGCCAGCCCTATGAAAGTGCTTAGTCCGTCCGTACTGTCGGCTAGAGCCTTACCGACCATGTCGTGACCCTAAAAAACTTTCGCAACTTCGGACTGAAATGTAGAAACGTAGATATCTCAACGAGAGATTGGCGATAGCGTGAAGTTGTCCCATTTTCTCGTTATAATATAGTACACCTAAAACAATGAGTAATGTACATTTTGGCAGAAAAATCGGGCGCTTCGACAGAACGTAGAATGTGTTTCGTGCAGGGAGTAGGAAGGTTGTCTCCAGACTGGAACGTGTTCTGTTGAGAGGAAACCTCTCTCAGTTTAAAAAAAAAATACGCTGACCAGGCAGTTTAAAGCTATTGAAACGCTGCAGCTGCTATATCGCTATTCACATGAAAGCGCTGTTGCGAAGATGAGGGAGGACCTGTAGTGTGCTTTATGAGGAGGAGCGCGATCTAAGTGGTAACGTCATTTGAGTTGGTGCAGGCGGGAGTTCTCTGCGCTGGGGTGGCACCGAAAACCGCGGGGGTCCCGACATGTGGATGTTAGGGAACTGCGAGAAAGTGGGACGAACCTGCATAAGCAGTACCTACGAAAAGTCAATTCAGAAGGTAAATGAAACCAACAGTTGTTGCCAAGATACGTCCTTCGGATATTAACGATGTCAGGGAGTAGCAGAGCTTTGGTGCCCTTCATTCTAATTTTACCGGAAGGTCCAAAGAATAAGGGAAGTGAAGGGTGCACAGCGCAAATTTTACACAAGAGTTTAATAAACTCTTTAATAAAGAATAATATTCTTTTTGTACAATTTGGATTCTTCAGGGAAAATTACTTTGGAAACCGTTTCCAGTACAACCTCGTTCAAAAATCCCACTTGTAGCCCCATAGAACCCCACAGCGTGGTCTGACACCCCAATAAAAGGATTTCGAAAACGGCACCCCGTCCGACAGTCCATCAAACCCGAATTTGTAGCCAAATAGGAGCCTTTAAGATTCTCACACTGTAGCGAGGCAGGTCTGAGAACCCCGCAGACGGATTCTACGATCAAAAATAGTTCAAAAACGGCACCCGACTCAACCCCTTCTCTAATTTCTTCAAAACCCCTTACAGTAGCCCCTTTAAGCACCACAGAGCCCCATGGGGTGAGCGATCGGGCTGAAAACCTTGCGGGCACAACTAGATGGAGAACCGAGTGAACCGCCGAAATTTCAGATTAAAAACAAGCCTTCTCCAAACGGCTGGACGATCTTTTTTTTTTTTTTTTTTTTAGAATCGACCGATCGTGATACAGAAAACGACAAATTTCGAAGCTCTTTCAAATAGTTCACCCTCGTCAAGAAATTACAGGTTGATTATTCTAAGAGTAATAAACCAAAATTGGGGGCCCCTCGAAGAATCAATCAAACTCAACCTTTATTAATTGGGCCCCTACCCTCGATGCTCTATGATTTTTTGCCGTAATTAGCGGCTCTGACGAGAACAACAAGCAATTTTCAATTTCTACTCGCCGTCTCGCATCTATCCCTTAATGAGGAGTCAATTCAGAATAATGGGAAATTCTGCCGACATCCTTAACTAACATCACAAAATTTCTATAACAATTTGCTCAAGAAGCTATACATAAATCCCTCGAGCGCTAGAGTGTGGAAAAAAGTGCCGCCTGTGGGGGTGGATTGCCGCTTGTGACTATGTAGGTATGGTTAACTAAATTTTTACCGTTGTACTGGGGGACACCCCCAGACCCCTGGATTATTTCTTTTATGATCAAGGATCAAACCAATGGAACACAGAATGTGTGAAACATAGCCCTACTTCTCTTTACCCTTTGTCCCACCAAAAACCAAGATTTCTCACCCCTAATTACGATGAAAACTGGCTTAAAATTTCATTTAAAAAAAAAAAACAAAATAAAAAACAGGTTTTTTGGTTTTTTTTTCAATGAAATTTTCAACAAGCCATCAATTGAATTGAATAGATGAGCGCAACCTTTTTGTTATTGCGATATATTTAATGAGCGAGAGAAACTAAGAAACAGTAGGTATCTAGCGACCAAACTATGCCACACAACACATCATCCACGTGATGCTCATTACGTAAACAACTGCACCCTAACGACCGATGCGTAATAAAACCTTATGCCGATCAGAGGTAACGAACGGCTCAGGCTGCAAAAATCGTTTTGGAGTCGTTGGAATCAGCCTGAAAAGCTCATTCCATAGACCCTTGTACCAACGAAATTGGACAAAAACTTTCGTCCCCCTTTTGAGGCCTCCTTAGTTACACATCAGAGATAAACAACTTTCGTCGTGAAGGAACTCCCGAAAACCGATGAAGGGGATGAGGGAGGAAAAATCAAGGTAGCCTATAACCACCCCCCGAACTCGCTGATGACAATGAGACCACCCTCATGAAAATCTGTTGAACCGCTCGGGCGTGATTCTCTGTACACAAACAAACAAACAAACAAAACAAGCCATCAATTGAATTGAATAGATGAGCGCAACCTTATATTTAACTAAGAAACAGTAGGTATCTAGCGACCAAACTATGCCACACAACACATCAAAAATATCCACGTGATGCTCATTACGTAAACAACTGCACCCTAACGACAGATATGAGGCGTTTCTTAATTAGATATAATTATGTAAACAACTGCACCCTAAAGACCGATGCTTAAGAAAACCTTATGCCGATCAGAGGTAACGAACGGCTCAGGCTGCAAAAATCGTTTTGGAGTCGTTGGAATCAGCCTGAAAAGCTCATTCCATAGACCCTTGTACCAACGAAATCGGACAAAAACTTTCGTCCCCCTATTGAGGCCTCCTTAGTTACACATCAGAGATAAACAACTTTCGTCGTGAAGGACCTCCCGAAAACCGATGAAGGGGATGAGGGAGGAAAAATCAAGGTAGCCTATAACCACCCCCCGAACTCGCTGATGACAATGCGACCACCCTCATGAAAATCTGTTGAGCCGCTCGGGCGTGATGCTCTGTACACAAACAAACAAACAAACAAACAAAAAAACATACATGTCGAAGAGGTGAGCGCACCTTTCCATTTTTTGGAAAAAGGTTGCGCTAAAAACACGGGAACGAATGGAAGGGGATGGATTTTATCTGCTTATCTACTTTTGACTAACAACCATTTAAAACTTCATCCAGCTTTACCTCTGAGATAGTGGGTAAAAAAAAAGAACACTACTGGAGTGAAGGGAAATTATTGCCACTGCAGGACAGTTTTGACTTAACATGGACATTCATTTCTCTATTGCTCTATTCGCCATAGAGGAATGGAGGTATTCTATCCGGTGCTTCCGTTAAGTTGGCGGTGTTTCATCATTCAACAGTTCCCTGGTTCTCACTTGACGGGGGCCTCTCGAGCGGAAGCTTGCAAGTGAGTCACGTTCGGTGGCGCTCACCTGGTGCGGGAGGAGTCATCATTTAGACAGCATCCTAACCCCCGAACAAGTGTTGTGACACGAACATGTAGGTAGAATGTGTTATGACTCTTCATGGCGGGATTCGTGCACCCTGGGCTTGAGAAGTATCGGACGTGGGATCCCCAAGAGGTGTTGCTCGGAACGGCCTCCCATATACAAATCTAATTGAAGCCTCGTGAAATCACTTAGTTGAATAGGGTCCCTCGGAAATTCATGCTCACAGCGGGTTGTCATGAGCACCCATTGCCTAATGTTTTTTTTCTTTTTCTTTTATGCAATTTGTTGGCATAAACCTATTTGGAAACCACAGTGAGTAAACAGATTCTCATCTGTCCAACTTTGCAGCTGGTTGTGCTTTATGAAAGTTTCCAGATACTGTGAAAATACCATTTATAACATCGCTAGAATGAAACGTAGGTACTACAACTAAGAAACAAATGTATTTATACCTGCTATAAGTTTTACTTCTTCAAAATTTAACAATAACCTACCACACCATGGTGCAACGTTTTAGAGCTGATTCCCGCGATTCCCGAGGTTGCCGAATTCAGAGGAAAACATGCTCCAAACGTAGCTCTTGTGTCAAACAACAGTGAACTTGTCATGAGTCTAAACGTGAAATCACATTAAGTACCAAGAATTAGTTTTAAGCGAAGTTGTATTTTTAATTGCTCGTGCCACTAAGCCCTGCCCATTTAATGACCTCCGGCAAAGAAACCATTATTCTCGCTGATAAGATATTGCAAGAGTCCAGGATAAGGTTAAGGAGGGGTTTGCATTGTATTTAACTACTAAGTGGGAATTGGGACAAAAGACACCGGGGAGACAGATGCTTTTAAAGACTCCGTGCCCTGGCTAGTGGTAAGGGTCTAGTTATGCATTTGCCTTGTTGTAGGCGGTGTAGATCCCATTAAGATTACCTCTTCGAGGTGCCACAGGTAAACCAGCTCAGTTTAATTAACTTTGTTCTAACCCTTCTTGTTCCTGCAATTACGTTCAGGGGGACAATTTTTATTTATGGGGAGCTGAAACTTTACTTCCGCATTTTCCTCAAGTTACCTAAATTGAGATTCTAATAATTAATTGTGGTGAAAATTGGTTGTTTTTCGTATTTTCCCTCTGGGAGGAAGAGCTGCTACTTTCAGTGTTCAATGACCAATGTTGCTTAGTTGACTGATTATTGGTTTCTATCAAATAGCAAAATTTGCCCTATTTAATGCATACCTACCTGCAACACGAAAAATAGCGAAGATAAGAAAGGCCAGGGGGAAAGAACAATGAAAATCACCCAAAAACGCATAGAAAGATTGGTGGTAAGGGGGACAAATTATCCGAGCGCTGAGGGAAGAAAGATGAATGTCGGGCTCACAGAAACCAAGGGAGCTCCCCAAATGGGGTTAGGTGTAAAATCTAATAGGTAAAATCTAAAAAGGTAAAATCTAATTCCAGCCCCATTACCTAGTCGTTTTTGTATTCAGCTGCTTACTTCCATAAATTTACTCAGGTAGTACCTACTTACTGAACATGGACAATGGTGAAAGTAGTGATGAAGTGGGGAAAGTTTCATCAAGATCGGCAAAAAAGCGAGAATAAACTGGCAGAATGAAAAAGAGGCTCATGTTAAAAAAAAAAAAAACAACAACTATAAAATCAAATCAAATTCTATATCAAATAAAATAAAATGAAATGAAATCATCAAATCGTCAAATCAGTTTTTATGTCCAAATTATTGCATATATCATAAATTCACGGCAGTCTAGGCCCAAAACGGAGATTGGAACGAAAAAATTAAAGAAGAAAAAATTTCGTTCCCTGCGAGAACGGTTACCTACCGTCAAGAACGAAAAGTTTCTCATCGAGAACGGATCTGATCGAGAACGGAAAATTTCGTTCTCAGCCAGAACCGTTTCCGCCAAGAACGAAAAATTAAATTTTGGTACGTTACCTTATTTTTCGAGTGAGCTGCGAGTTGATAAATAAAGTTCCCACTTTAAACGTTCATTTAGGGAGCTTTTGTTTTTTCAGGAACTTTATTTCGACCTCTGGTTGAAATCAAATCAAATAAAAAATGCCCAATTCTATGTCCATTTTTCCAAAATATTTTTTGTAAAATAAACGATATTTTCCTGATTTTTCCTTTGGGAACATATTTTTACATACGTGGAATCCGTGCAAAAAAAAATTATATTGAACCATTGGACACCTTTCGGAGTAAAATGAAGCTAGAAAAACACCGTTAGGAGACTAAACATTGAAAATTTGGGACATGAAACTGTGTTTTTCATTTTTTTCTAAATTAATTTTCATTTACATTCATCGTTTTCCCCCCTGCCTTTTCCAGATTTTCTTTTTATGAACATTATGGACGTGTGTTTCCATGGCGTGTTGTTTTTTTTATGAACATGATTGCACCTCGAATCCGTCCAAAAAATTACATTGAACACTTATGGGCAATTGGTGGAGTAAAATGATCTAATAAAAACCCCGTTAGGATGATACATATTGGAAATTTGGGACATGATACTATGTTTTTCGTTTTTCTCTAAATCAACATCGTTTTCATTGACTTTCATCGTTTTCCACCCTGACCCTTCAATATGGCAGTCGTAGCTAGACGCAGCTCGAGGTCGAGCACATCGATCAAAACGGAACAGCTCCGATCGTCGGAACGCGCTCGGAATGCGGCGCGCCACCTTCCAGCTTCTCCACGCGGGGGTGGACCCCCAGGTGGGCTCAGAGGGGACCCCGAGGAACCCCTCAAACAGCCCGAGTGGGGGCGGAGAAAGGGGCTCCGTATAAAAGTAAAGTTGGGGCCAGTTTAGAGGTCAGAGTGGTGCTCCCCCATACGTCACGATGATCGCACCCAAGGTAAACAAACCTCTCCGTCAAATTACCCAAGTGATAAAGTGATTTAATTGTAATTAATTTGTCCTACCGTTTCTGTGCGTTCCTCTCCCTCGACATCGGTGATACAGTGTGCAAATTCGACGGACGCTGCGGAATTTCGGATTACATTTGGATCGCCCAAGAACCTCGAAATTCGTAAAATTTTATTATCATTCTTAATATTGCCACAACATGTACTTACACTAGTGAAAACCGTTAATTTTTCATGAACTGGTGGCTAACTCATTTTGAATATGTAATACAATTACAATAATGCACTTCTAGTTGCATTATTGTGCATTATACCCGGTGTGATGGGTATTATACCCTTAATAAATTACAATGTGCAAAGTTTGCAGTTATATCTAAAAATAATAATAACTGTTCGGGGACTGATCCATTAACTACCACGACGCTCATTGAGTTATGGCTTCATAATATGATATTATCAACGAAAGTCGTGGATGCTAACGGCTCACGCACTGAACAGTTATATATATATTTCTAAACTGCAATTGTCGCCCAATGAAATGTAGTTGATTTATTAACAATAATAACGGAGGGTTCATTATTGAGGTGTTGAGAATAATAATACTATAGAATAGCGTCAGTTAGTAACATAAGAACTTAATAACCGCAAATGTGGTTATGAGTCACATTTCGATATCGATATTAGACATTTGGAATTACATTCTAAATTAGATATTATAAATTGTCTAATATCTGGTAAAATATTTCATTAAAAGTTTTGTTATAGGCAGTATAACATAATTTATTTGAAATGAGCGGACATCAACAACAACAACGCGAACAATTTTTGTATCAGTCCTGAACACCAGGAATAATAAATAAATATAATTTATAGAATATTTCAATAAATTTCGATGAATAGAATTTCAAAACTCAAGGACTCCTTGTCGCTTCTGCTGTTTCTTCAGGCAGCTATTATAGCTTCAATGAAAGTCATGGTAGCTAACGGTTCAGGCACTGACCTGTTAAAATTGCAACAACAGCTTGTAAAATGTACATAATGTCATTATATAATTACTGCAGGCTTATATCTTTAAAAAGCGGTTCCATTTCATCTCCTTAAAGTTTTAAAAATTTATTTTTTGAGAGATTTAAAAAGTAGGTACTTTCTGCTTTAGTTTTTTTTTAATGGTTTTAAATTCTTTGAAGGTGTGATCTGGGAGGTTGTTATAATAAAAACAAATGAATCGCTTCCTGCAGAAAATAACTGCGCATTTTCTCCCTTTCGTGATTTTAGAAAAAACGTCAATGAAAATTTCATTTTTGAATGAATATTTAATATTCACAAGCATTTCTGACGTTAACATTAGGTGCCAAATTGCTTCTGTTAATAAACTGGTGTTAATTGCTTCTAATAAGATGGATATTGGATTTTCTTTTTGGTAAAACAGCAGCGAAAGATCATGATCCCTTTCTGCATGAACCAGTCGTGTGGTTCCTAAAACGCGAAAACGACTTTTAAACACTTTTTATTTAACAAATTCATTCAAATCATCATCAGAGTTACAAAGAATCGTTATTAAGGTTGTCACCAGATTCTGTTTTTTTTTTTTTTTTTCAAATGCTTTCCGTTCTGAATGAAATACTGATCGGCCAATCTGAGAGAATTAAATTTGAATGAAATTTTTATCTCAATTTCCGAAAAATTCGGCACAGATTGATAGCAAGACAGTGTATGCAATCCTCGCATCTTTGCAAGGGAAGGATTGTGCAGGAGGATAGGTGAGGGGGCCAATCACATGGCATCTGGCACATGAATGCCAGACCCAAGTTTTCCTGCTAAAATTCATTTCTACGTGTAAAATTACTTTGAAAATGAAATCTCGATTATCTCACTTTATAAAACGAGGTTTGTTAGTTATAAAAGTCCCACTAAGAGCCTCATAGCTTCCCAGGGTGTGTTGTGATCGGTGCGATGGCGGTAAATCCCGCCATCAACCCAATAAAGTAATAATATTACTTTATTGGGTTGATGGCGGGATTTAATAACGGGATTTAATAACGCTGTATAACATATTATGTTATACAGCGTTATTATGTTTTACTGATGCATAATATGCTGCGTAATATTATTACGCTGTCATACGCCGGTTTTGTTATTTCGTCAATTACACGCTGTACGCGCTATGGTAATTTTCATTCTGATACTGTTGCAACTAGTAAGGATTTGAAAGCAGATTAACTCCAACAACGTAGAAGGTCGGTAACAAAGGATCCCATAGACAGAATCAACCGTAGAAACTAGAAAGAGACAAATGGGAGGCAAGTGGACGTGTAGAAGGTTTTTGTAATGAATGGAACGGCAAAGACGGTTGGATAAAACCAAGTACATCAGCTTGTCGCAAAATGAATCCACCCTTCCCTCCTCCTTGGAGCATTTCGCGCTTTGTTGCTGGAACGACATTAGAATGGCCAGAAGGGTCGTGAGCTGAATATCACGGTGGTTATAATTCAAAATGAGCGTTGCATCAGAGGAACAAGACAGACTAATAATGGCATAATCACATGAACTGTCGCAACCCAGCACAATTGGTAAGATTTATTTATTCAAGAGGTTCCTCGGCCGGATCACTTTCCGGAATGTTGAGAAAGGGATTTATAGTCAATTTACCAACAGGTAACGAGTGTCTAGGGAGCTGTTTGGTTATGCTATGAGCAAATGGATTTACTGCTCAAAGCCTCAATTGAAAAACACCGTAGTTTAATTAATTTCCACTTTTTCCACTGAATTCTAATCCGCATAACCACGTCCCACATAACCCAACAGTAGAAGAGTTTTAAACCTCAACGACCAGACCAGTTGAAAGTAATTAACACTCGACAATTCAGTAAATTTGACTGATTGTTGAGTTTTAATTATACCTGGGATGTCCGTCCGAAAGGACCAAGCAATGAACTCTTGGCGGCTCGGCACCGCTCAGCGTTGATGATCGAGAGGCCGAAAGCTCTCCGAATTTAATGATGGTTACTCGCTGAACCGGACCAGTAAAATTTCCAACGGAGTGGATCCTACCGTCATGTTGCCTGTCATTGATGTGGTTCAAAAGGCGTTCAAGGGTGGTAATTATATGATGGGCCCGTTTGGCGAAATACTCGTAGGATAGTGACCATGTCGTACTCTCCACACTTCACACGATTAGGCACACTGGGCCTGCCCCAAATTTCAGACACACTGGAGTGGCAATTAATCGAATCAACTCTCAATGAGAAATGAAGTAAATCACACTTAATGTGGTTCGACTTGATCACAAGCCCACTATACATTAGTGGGCAAATAGTGTATTGTGGTGTTCCATCACTCTCTCGAGAACGTCATATTAAATTGAAAGGCTTTCCAAATGTTAATTCCCCCACCCCAACACTGACACCACTATGATGCATGTAGTTGAATCAAAATAAAGGCGGCTCGATTCCATATGAAACTTATCATCCTTTAGGGCAAGAATTCTCAAACTATTTTGGGCATGAGAACCCGTTTCCAAAACGAACTGACACCTCAAATTACTTAATTCCCAAGTTTTTTTTCCCCTGTTGATTCAAAATATTTAGATACTACTTCACATCAATTTTTCATCAAAATTTGACAAAATAATTAGCCATGAACATCTTGAGTAATAAATAATAATGATATCGTATATAACTAATTTTAATATTAATTACCTATTTCAAATTATGTAAAAAATGTAAAAGTACTGAAGTAGGTAGTTAAGTACTTATTAAAAAAAAGACCTAAATCGCAAAGTAAACCAGAAGTAAACGTGCGTTAAATAATAGGTAGTGGTCGATTTTGATCCCTTGTCGACCTCCAATATCAGTAACTGAAAACTGTTTTCGTTTACGTCTACCCCTAAGAATCGGTCATCGACTACCTGCTTAAAGAACCTACCAGCAATAGAAAAATGTCCATTCCCCCTACCCCCCTCTTTTTTTAATAGTTTTTTTTTTACTAAATACAACAGTTGTATTCTAGTTACAGTTTTTGTATTCTAGTTACTGTACCTAAAAACATTTTGGGGGAAAAAAGAGTAGGTATCTCAATTATTCGTCGGTAGTATCGGGGTTAGGATCCAACGAAAAATCTCACTCTTTTGCCGAGCTTTCGAAATATTAAAATTTCTTCCTCAGGGCTCAGAATGAAGCTATCGTGTAGATTCTACAATGACGTCAGTAACTGTTATGAAAGGTAAGAGCCAGGACACACCAATCATTTGATACTATTGTATTGTAAGAATTTAAATTTAACATCATTGATGCAGGAGCAGAAGAACTTGTGATAACTATAAAAGTGATAAGAATGATAAGTGGTCAGAGAATATTTCAGTTGAACGAAAATAAGGGCTTTGTAATATATTACGTCTTCTTTTGAGACTATCTCTAGGCATCGCTCATGTTTACCGACCGATTAGTTCCGCTTGGTAGTCACGAGGTATCCCTTTTGGAGCGGCCTATCCGATCACGTTCCAAAAAGAAAAACTTTCCAGGCTCTCGTGATTTTAAAAGGTAATTCAATAATACAAGCTCAGAAATGAGTACGAGGTTAGTAACTGTTGTGGGCTAAATTACAAGCTAAACGATTCTCATGTTCAGAGCTGCACCCTTGTTTGGTGCATTAGTTCCACTGAGCGGGTGCAAAAGGCTTCTTTTTTTTTTTCATGACCGTTTCCAGACCTAGCCGCGTGGGCAGCCGACCCTGATTAATTGAATAAATGGAATTCAGCGCCGAAAATCTTTTTTCGGTTCGCTGAAGCTACGATCCGTCTTTCACTTTATCAGGCCGTCAAATTTATAAAATAACAATTTATAAATATAACAGAATTAAATGGAAATTCGTTTTATTTGAATTAAGGTTCTAAGAAGTCACATAATCAATTTAATACTAGCATACTCTATTATTACTATAGTATAGTAGAATGTACGGAGCAGGTAGGTAGGTCTTGGGTGTGTTCGGTTGTGGCGAATTGGAATTTCCTTATTTACAACATTTCATCCTTGAATCACGGAGAATTTTACAGCTTTGCCGAGGTCGACCGAACCTAGACATTTATGACAAATTTAGTGTCCCCGACACTCCGTCAGAAGTAGGTACCTCCTATTGATGGGAACATTGCCGGTCGTAACAATAGTTATTGGAGCTGAAAGATTGGGATTTGCTTTCCAATTCGTGATATTCATATTGCAAGCCGTTTTAGAGCACTGTATGCTTCGGACTATAGCTCAGGCTAACCGCTCAGGAATGAATGCCCTTTATGAATTTTGGTCTATCTTCCGTCTCCTGCTGTTTCCTGTACTTCTTGTTTACAATTTAAAGAAGAAGTACAGGAAACATTATATTTAATATAATCGTATCAATTAGGTCTGACCGAATCGGTTTTTTTTTTTTTTTTTTTTGGTTTGCGAAAAATTTATTACGTATTGACTGTGAGATGTGTCTTCTCCTCTCCATTCCCGGTTTCTCTTCTTTTCCCTAAGAATGGTGACGAAATGGCTTGGGACGAATTGCGACACATTATTTTCGGGATTCCCTAGGTCGGACCCACGATGGGTTGGATTACGCTTCGAAAACGAAGTCGTTATTAGCACGGTCGTAAAAATGACCGTTCCGAGTACCTGAGATGTTTGAGACACTCTATAAGCAAGGCCCCCTGCACGAAGCACAGCTATATTATGAGTAGGCCTATAGGGAAGAAAACGAGAGTACTAGCGATTCTCCCACTAACATACTAACATAGCTAATAAATTAGTTATATATTAATGTCAAATTAATGTCAACGATGGGCGTATTCGTATTCGTATTTGCGAATACGAATATCACCCAAAACACACCCAACCTGCGAATACGAATACGAATTTATTCGTATTCTCAACTGTAAATACGAATATTCGGATTCTCAACTATAAATACGAATATACGTATTTTCGGACGTATAAATACGAATATTCGCCGAAAACATTTGCGAATATTCGTGTTCTCGATGATGAAATACTCAAATCGGTTCAAACTACGTTTGAACATACCAGAAAAAATGAAAATACACTCGTATACCGTCGTCGTATTCGCAGGAAAAAAAAATCCGATTCTCACTTATCCAGGTAATTCCCACTTATCAAGATTAGTGATGGTCAGGGATGGTTAGGGGGATTTGGGATGGTTAGGGGGGTTAGGGATGGTTAGGGGGGTTAGGGATGGTTAGAGATGGTTAGGGATGGTTTGGGATGGTTCGGGAGGGTTAGGGATGGTTAGGGGGGTTAGAGATGGTTAGAGATGGTTAGGGATGGTTAGAGATGGTTAGGGATGGTTTGGACGGTTAGGGGGGTTTGGGATGGTTAGAGATGGTTAGGGAGGGTTAGGGATTGTTAGGGGGGTTAGGGATGGTTAGAGATGGTTAAGGATGGTTAGAGATGGTTAGGGAGGGTTAGGGATGGTTAGGTGATCCTGTTGGAATAATCTGCCATAACTGGCTAAGTAAGAATCACCTGGATGAGTGAGAATGTCCTGGATAAGTGAGAATTACCTTGATAAGTGAGAATTACCTGGCTATGTGAGAATCACCTGGCTAAGTGAGAATCCCTTGATTCACACTGATTGAACACTGATTGATTAGGTACCTGATTCATTGGTTTGAAAAGTATTTTGTCAAAATTTCAGATTTAACGAAAAATTTATACATCCCAAACGGCCCGGACGCCGGACGGACATTTCGGATTTTGAATGTAGATCTCTTGAAACGGATAATGTCAAATTTTGAGGCCGATCGGATTCGACGACCCCCGTCCAAGAATAATAATTATTCCAAGAATAATAAACCAAAAGTGGTAACTCATTAGTGCTGAACATTATTTATATTATAAGTAATGAAATTTTGGTGATGACCTATACCAAGAGACCTAAGTCAAGAGTTTTATTTTACTGCAATTTAGTATCTCTCAATCCTGGACTCCGGGCAGCCGGCCTTCTCACTTGAATTTAGGTAGCCATTGAGTATTGACCACTTGAGGAGGTTCTGGCAGAGGTCATAAACAGCTCGCCTTCGTCAAATCGTATTAGCCCGTTGACACCTAAAGGTCTTCGAGACTGCCCAGGTATAAGTTCAGGTATGGGCAGAAATCATGTGTCGCAATTCGTCTTTTACCGACGAAATTGGTAACCGAATACCAATTCTCGTTCGCGTGTCGTCTTGGGGACGACCATCTCAGGCCGGAGCTTCTCTCAGTCCAATGTCGCACGTTGCTGATCAGAGTCGTTGTCCATCAACACTTCCTGGTCTCACCTTCTCTGCTAGAGCTGCAGGGTCTCTTCCAGTTCTTTCCTTACTCCTCACAAACAAGCACATTGACATAGGTGTGGCGATGTTCGTGAGAGACAAGTGCAAATTAAAAAAAAAAAAAAACTTTATTGTACATTGGACATTGTCCCAAAACCCCCGGAATACCTCTGCATAAATTAATTCAACATCATTTTCATGGTAATCATTCATTCAACTAACCAAGACCCTCACCCCTCCCTATTACCAAGGTTCACTGGAAGTCTGAATGGACCTTCTTGCCAAAGTAATCGTGGGAGCAGACACCCCCCACGACCCCCCCCCCCTTCTCCACTACAATGGTTTTCGCATCTCCACACAGAAAAGACAAAGGGGTCTGCTAATTAACCCAGGGCGTCTGTCGTCTCTCAAGTGTTTATGTTGGAACGGTTCAGAATCGTTCTCGCCCCAAAAGGCAATGTGTAACGTACAAGAAACTTTTTTGCGACGGTGTTCTCAGCGTTGCTTGCTAATCCCTTCACTTTTGACTTAACAACCTACAAAAATCATGTCTCCAAGATTTTCGTCAAAAGGGATTTCTGGTATTTCCAAATAAAATGAATCGGTTCTGCTGCGTGTTTTCTAAAATCCAATGACAGGTGAATAGCCTTCTCCCTTCCCCTCCCACCGTGCTAAGTATGGATTTTTGCATGAATTCGTGAGCCAAAGTTGTTGCTTGTGTTCCATTGAAGATGTAGAGATACAACGTGAGCCTGGAAGAGACCTGAAGTGGCTGGTTTCTTGGGGATTCAGTGTTAAAGGGCGACAAAAACGTGCGAATCTGATTTCCACTTCAGAAAAGGCAAAACTCGGTAAGTCCCCCGCTTCAATGAACTTTAGACCTTTCTGGGCGTATCTTCCTTAGAGGCTTAAAGGCCTTTAGACGATGAGAGGTCTTCGGAGTGCAATTAGAAGGCGTCAAAGTGATAACAGTCCCAGTCCGAGCAATTTGAAGCAGTTCCGAACAGTGTAGACAGCCCTGGGCCGTGACTTCATTATGCTGAAGTCGGCGTGGCCTCGCAATCTCGAAGCACAGTTCCTTCCTACGTACCGTCAGTTCAATTTATTTTTAAATGTCAATGAACGCCAACAGACTGTAGTGTTGTCAGTTTATGTAGAATGGACAATTTCTGTAGACTCCCTCTATACTCTCTTCGGAACTTCCGATCGTCTCGATATGGGAAGTTGTATTGAGGAATCTCTTTGTTCTACATTAGGTCTAGGTGGTCGGTGCCCTGAGGGGATGAACAATGAATTGGCCAAGCAGCGATTTGCAACGTGAGAATGGACCAGCGGCTCACGCAATGCCTCTTAAATCAATGAGACAAGTTCACTCTAAACCTTTGCCTGATCACAATAAATTATGATTATTGCCTCGCAGTTTTTACGATGTGCACTGGATTTTTACAAACCGCTGCAATGGAGCTGTTGCTGTTTGCTTTGAAATCAGAGGTGATGAGAAAAGACGAATGTGACCGTTGAAACAACAGCAAACTGAATTATTTCATAGTAAGTAGCCATTATGAAAGCAAATAGACGTTGCCTATTGAAGGCAACGTAGCGTCCTCCCTCGTTTGGAAACCTCAAGCGTGATGCGGTCAAATCGTGAGCATAATAATTATTGTCGAGGTTAATATCACTCGGCCGACTTAAAAATATTAACGACCCTCTTCTCTGTTCGAGCAGAGTAGACAAATGCACAAAGTGCGGGGTCACGTTTCAAATGTATATCTTACAACCAACGTTGCCGACGCGATGCAAACCATCGCAGGAATGTTTTTTCTTCGAGTTGTCTGATTACCCTCTTCAAACCGCCAAAATGGTTTACCTATTACGTTTGATTTAGCGGTTTCCTGTAATTCATAGGCTTCAAAGAAATTACATTAAATGTAAATAAAATAATAATAAATAAATAAATAATAATAAATAAATTTTATTTTCCTCTTGAGGATGTTCATCAATTAATTAGGTACGTTTGGAAAATCGTGAACCAGGAAAACCCACCCGATACGTAGGCTGTCACGTTCATTGCGAAGGGAAGTTTGATTTGGTGGTGTCTCCCACTCGGCTACTAACCCTCCTCCGATCAGTTT
Organism: Pilophorus perplexus; assembly: GCA_955831195.1. Lineage (NCBI taxonomy): Eukaryota > Metazoa > Arthropoda > Insecta > Hemiptera > Miridae > Pilophorus > Pilophorus perplexus. The sequence continues at coordinate 15,484,535 of OY037011.1, read as the reverse complement.
GAAGGCCTGAGGCCGAAGAAGATCCCTCATTCTGATTAATTGGGGTTAATTAATCCATTGATTGATTCAATTACTGCCAATCACACCTTGTCCTCTCACGACTCACGGGAGTTGAGTGCTCTTCGAGCCCCTTCGAAAGTTCCCTCTTCAGAGAGACTTGGTCCCTTTGATCGGACGATGGTGATTTCTGATTTGTTGGATTTTGTTCTCTGATGCTGGGTAGATTTGTATTGATTAACATTGTTCAATCTTAATATCGGGTATCATCTACTCCAAGTTTCACTCCATCGTCATTCTAGGATATGAAAAGGTCACCCTCACCACTCCCCACCATTTTGAGAGTGGGCCTGGATCAATATTAAATTTTGACAACTTAAGGAACTGGTCAGACATGTTATTACTTCCCTCTGAATTCTTTATTAAATGAGAGGATTAAATCCTGGATAAATTTTCTCCAGTGAACCTGGAGCATGCGATTGGAGAAATACTGATAGGTTAATTTCATTAGTTCCTAAATTGTTCTCTTCTCCCATTTGTTGAACTGAGAAGAACTTCGCCAAAATGAATAATAGCCTTTATTTTCCTGCCATCAACTTGAAAGATTTGTAGAATGCAAGTAGGAATTTTTAAATGTACACATTTAAACGACTTGAAAATTGTTGGAGTAAGTAATTCAAACAATAATTATCTATCATAACAGTTATACCACGAAATTCTTAGTTACTAACATCGTTCTACCAAATGAACAATGTCACGATACAATTTTTTTGACCAAGTAGGAGGCCAAAGTAGAATGCATTCCTCAATGTTGTATAATGACCTATATACAATGTATGGTATACTTAGGGGCTACGCCAGCCAACCCCCGACCGTATCCCGCCTGGCCTCAGACCCAACAACTCGTTTTCCCATATTGTGTAGTTTTTTCTTGAAAAATACAGAGTTTTGTGAATGGGGGGGGGGGGGGGGGGGTTAGCCCCATAGCCTTTGGTCACTCCTAGGCCCACCACCATCCCAATTCCCTGTCAACTGCTCCAAACCCTGGTTTTTGCTCCACTTTTGGATGCGCCGATTGCTCGTTAGCCTAATAAAAAAATATACCAAAATATTATTTTTATAATATATAAATTTTTTAAGAACAATATTAAATGAGCCGCTAAGAAGAAAAGTGGTCCAACCATGAAGTTACCATGCCACTTTTCCTCTTCACAACTCTCCAGATGTTAGGGACAAGTGGTACACAACTCCACGACTTGAACCACTATTCTTCCGGGCGCGAGGTTTTTCGATTGCCGTACAACAGATTAGCGCCATCTCTTGGTTACTGTTTGAACTTGAGTCATACCACTTTTCCTCTGAATGTAAAACGACCTAAAGAACACCAAGAATGGTCTAACTCAAAATCGAAAAATTTTCAGTTGGACCACATTTCTTTTCAGCGGCTCAATATTAAATTTGATGCGTTATACTTCGGCCTCAATATTGATTTATTAGTGATCCAATAAGGTATAAGTAATGCTGATTTGGAATGAAACACCTCAAGTAATTTTTCGGTCGTTTCACCATGCATTTCTCATCTTTGTTAGCAATCCAATTCCAATATCTATGTCTGAGGTGACCCCCCTCACCACCATCACCTTTCGCTCTTTAGGTCATTAAGATGTGAACACGGAGGGAACGGATTGGGCACCTCATTACTCATTCATTCTGTTAACCCTCATGAGCCGAGAAGGTTCGGTCGTCCCACAAACCCCTCATAAACCTCGGGTTTTCAATGATTTCCACGGAAAAACCTTTTGATGAGGTTCACTCTTCCACCCCCTTCATTCATACCACCATCCTCTTTCACATTTGGACTCCAGCAACTCAATTCCTCTCGTACGACCTAACGAGGGTCGTACGTACATTAAGAGACGCTTAAAATTCACAAAAAGACCTTCGACGATTCTAAATCAAAAGCTTGAAATGTAAAAGGATCGCTCTTGCGTACAAATGTACATCCTACATCCATATTGTCCAGAAAATGCTACAACTCCCAAATTGAATTGCTCAATTTTGTGGGTCCATCAGGTGATTGAAAATTTGGAAAAGTTGGAAGATTTTACGCCATTTTACCCAGCTTTAGAACGATTTCTCAGCCCTCTTTGGTTTGGGCCTGGTCAGCTCCGAGTCGAAGCCTCCGACAGGGTCGGACCTACAAATTTTTTAAATTTGTAGGTATTGAACAAGGTTTAAGTTTTTCTTTGGGACTCCCTCAAAATTGAATAGTTGGAGAGAAAGGATTTTTTTCCGTCTACTGTTATCAATTCCCCATTTTGTAACATCACGTGAGAGTCGAAAGAAGGACATGTGAAATTTTCTTACCGCCTTTTCTTTTCTTAGCCGACGGTCGCTTGAGAACCGTTTCCAATAGTGTTTGCACAAGTCACATCATGAGGGTTGACGGACATGGTGCCGCTACTTTCCACCCATTTTGAAATCACACACTACTGCTGCCCTGCGAAAACCTAACGAGGGAATGTCAATATCTATTTGCATTAGTTGTAAGAAATAATAATATTATTAATCATATTATGATTACTCATACGTTTGATAATTTGAAGGAGGTATGAAGGTGGTGATCTGGATGTGTTGTGGGTGTTTATAAGGCGAAAAATCGTACATTAATGTGGGTCTGTGGGGATTTACCCAAACGCGGATACTCTGTACCCGGAGTTGTTAATGTAGTTCACCGCTCGTCTGCTAGATTGCGACCTCCTGCACAAGGGCGTCTTCCTAGGGGGGGGGGGGGGGGGGGGGGTAAAAATATTGCAGATGCTGCCGGCATGCTGCCAGCTAGGGCAGTTAAATTAAAATTAAAAACGCTGAAAATTATACACAAGGGTTTATTATTTTCTGATATAGTTTACAATGTACATGACATACATGTCATGTACATCGCACGGGTTCTTCCGCGCACGTCATAACCAATGGTCTTAGTTGACTCTTAGGTGGGAAGGTCAGAGGGAATTGGTGGAGGTATTGAGACAGGAATTAAAGGTGAATTCTATCTCCTATGAACGTACCTACATTGCTCACCCAATCTGCATCATCCATGGGAGCCTGTGCAGTGGACCCCCCAGAGGGAATCGTTGACAACTCAAGTGTGGACCCTGGGAATGCTAACCTGGCGTCGTGCATGATTTTGGACTTGGCGCCGACGGAATTCCTCATCAAACAAACCTTGTTATGAACTCACCCAAACGTAGGCACACAAAGCACCAACCTGCACGGTGGGGTGAGTCCTGTGGGGTCGAAATGTTCAACTTAATCACAACTTTGATCCATGGGTCGAACTGTAGTTATCGATCGAGGTCTCCAATTTCCTATCACCTAACCCAACACAACTCATTTGCGGAGAGAGGTCTGGGATGGGAAGGGATGCGCCAAACTAATGCAGTTTGGTGCAACCACCAGCTGGCTACAGTTTACGAAAAGGGTTGCCATGAGTTTGATGAGAGTGGTGTGGCGAGATTTCACTTCATGAGTGAAGGGGCGTGCGGGAAAGCACCTGTTTGTCATTTGCCAATTACCTCTTCCCACTTCAATCCCGGTTCGACTGGCTGGTTCTACGCTGCGTTCTTCCGCCAATGCGTGCAATCCTCTCCCAGTTTCAGCGGTTCCAGACGTTCATTAGAAATAGGAGATTGATATTTTGATGGGTTTCGTTTTATCGGATCCGGCAAGGGCTAGCGTATCGAGGGCGGCGAAATTAAAGCCATTGAATCCGCTGGTTTCCCTTGGGACAAATTATGCGCAAAGCCCAAGTTGAATAGGATCGGCTGAAAGAGAACTTTTCAAACACATGGCTTAGTAGCCTGTATGATCCCATGTGAGTTCTTACCTCCTGGGTACTTCACTGCTCCATACACTGCAATAGGTACCATTTTTGGAGATACGGAAAGCTAGAGGGAGGTCAAAACAAGATCTCTTTGAAGTGCCCTGAAAGTGAATTTCCTTTGAAACTAAATTTTTTCCTCCTTGGAGAGTGATTAGGCTTACGAATCTATTTGGATATTTCAATCATGTGACGATTATCACGTTCAGCCAATCATTGCCGGGTTTCATCATTGCCAAGACGTTTCGGCCAATTTTCCGAGAGAGACGGCATGCTTTGGTTTTTTTGGAGACATGCTCTGATAATATTATATCTTCATGCTTGCCACCGTTTTTGCTTCCGTGTCTACCAAATGTAGTCATTTACAGTTATTCCACAATGTTGATCCGATTTAACCACAACCATAACTTCCGCAATAATTGCGGAAATGTTAGTCTTTGAACGCGAGGAAGCTATGTGCCATGTCCCACTTGGCATTGTATTTTTTTTTCTCATTCGGATGACGTGTACAGTGTGACAAAATTTTTAGCTGAAAAAGCGATCAACGGTTGACAAAGTAGATAGGACTTTTCGAGTTGAACACAAATTGAACAAAGTTTTTCTGTAAATTCCTTGATGAAAATAATGATGCATGATATCTCGAGTTTCACGAATCCATTTAATTCCATTTTGAACCTCACTAGTAGACCATTCAAGTCAGCGAGCGCTTGAATGGTTCTCATAACACGAGAACGAGACAGGGATTATTACCTCCATTAGAGTGGGCTCGTAACATGAAATAGTCACGCGAAAAGGCGATGAGGCCTGGAGTTCTCCAAGGAGCGAACTGTCACAATATTGCAACTTCCACAGCAGTTCCAACGAACGCCTCCCTTGACAACCTAGTTACACCCAGACAAAAGCTTTTCAGTCGTCCAATAACAAAGATTACTCCTATTTTCTGGGTTATTTTCAAATCTAATTAATCTAGGTACGGAGCTAATTTGAGAAAGCTGCGATTAAGGAGTAATGATATCTAGGTATACTAATATTATAAAATTCTCTTTCTGTATGTCTGTATGTATGTATGTATGTATGTATGTGCCCAGTAAACTTCCATACGGCTGAACGAATGTAATTGCGGGTGGGCGCAAATTGACCCGCGTGTTCCAACTTAGATAACAGGCTATAGTAGATTCCCTACCTAACTATTTTGGGCATGACCTCTTTTCAAAATGAACTCATACCTCCTTACTCAGTCAAAATTATTTTCAAAATTCTATTTCTCTTTTTTTTCTGTTATGGTGGTGAATTTGTTGAGGTTCGTCTAAAAAATTCACCACCCACATTCATTCAAGCTGCCAACACTACCACAAACATTTTTTCCCTATTGATGCAAAATACTTACCTTCTTGTGCACGCTTATTGAATCGTTGAGTTTTATAAGAGTACATCAATGGTAGATACTTCCAACTATCATGTTAGTAATTCTTTTGGTACACAGGGGAATCGATTATACCACTTTGGGAATGCCTGGCTAACAGTTACCGGAGAGAGCTTTCAAAATGGATCGTTTTACCCAAGGTTTACCCAAGTACGCAATTTATCTTGTACACACCCAACTTGACCTGAATTCTCGAATATTTCAATACTCAAGTGTCACCACAAACGGAGTTTTTGTTTTATTTAGGATCTAAGGCTATTGAACTTTTTTGGGTGCCGTGTGGCACCGCTGGGCGCAACGAGGTACTGCTTTTGCTTCCGAGTCCGCAAGACAGAGAAAGAATTGTTTTCACTTTCTAAATGAAAATCAAATAAAAATTTCCACTCACGTTTTGCGTTTCAGAGCCTCCTGAAAAAAATTTGGTTCCGTGTCTGTCTGTCTGTCCGCATTTCCTTGCCACAGCCATAACTTCCACAATTTTGCTTCCGAGTCTGTGAAGCAGCGAAAGCCTTGTGTTCACTTTCGGGAGCCAAAAAAGCTTTGTTGTCCGAATTCAGAATTTCCACTCGCATTTTGCGTTTCATAGCCTACTTACTGAACAAATTTGGTTCCATGTCTGTGGGTCTGTCCGCATTTCCTTGTTACAGCCATAATTTCCACAATTTTGAATGAATATAGCTCAAATTTTGAGGGATTATGCGGATAAGGCTCCTTAAGGTCCCATACGAATTCCAGCACAATAGAATCAGCGGTACGCTCTGCGCATGCGCTAACGTGAAATTCTTGAAACGCATAACTTTCACAATTTTGATTCAATTTCGCTCATATTTTAAAGGATTATACCTACGCACAAGGCCCCTTAAGGTCTCATATGAATTTCATCGTAATCGAACTCGCGGTACGCTCTGCGCATGCGCTTACGTGGAATTCATTAAATTTCGTTGTTACACGAGGAAGCTATGTGCCATGTCCCCTTGGCAGTGTATTTTTTCTTGAAACTCAAAAACTGTAGAAACCTATCACAGTATTACATTTTAATCAAGGATCGAGTGATTCTTACCAGCATAATAATATTATGCTCAGAATATTATTCTGAGATTTTTCCAAGCACGTTACGTTTTCTAACCCAACCAGGTGACCTTCGATGTTTGGGTAAGTTAACAGTTCCGTCCTCGCGGAAACCACTCGGGCGACGGAGAGAATCCTTGTTAACATTTCGCCCGGCTAAGTGATTCGGGCGTACCAACCCTAAATCCGCCCACCCATTCTGCTCGATTATAAATTTACACCCCGCCCCCTCTCCCTTAGTTAATTGGATTTCGTTAATAGCGAGAAGGGAGTTTGGTAGTTTGATTTCCTGTACCTGGTTCCCCTGGAATACCGAACGCTTCCCAGCCTCCTCCGAAGGGATGTTCAACGTAACTAGAGGCAAAACCATTCTCTCCCCGATGTGATACTGGGATCCTAAAGGCTCGGATTAGCCAATCATATGATACCCACTTGAAACATTAACAATTTTCAGTTGGCTTCTTACTGTGCCTCTAGAAATTCCATTATAAGGCCATAAATCTTCTGTGCAGGATTTCCCAGCATTGGTTCTTTTTCTTTTTTCATTTTTATTTGTACCGTTCTCCTTGTTTTTGCTAGAGAGCTTATTGTATGGGTTATTCTACGTCAAAAACACGGAGCAGTGTCGGAAAACGGACTACACACACTAGGCATTGTTGTTGGGATATGTTTCCGAGGACGGATTGCGCTTGAAAGAACGGGGAACCCGGGTAACATAGGTGTTTGGGAAGACGCAATCAGTCTTTGTAACGGACAGCAGGCGGAAGTTGGGGTTTTAGGGTGGTTGGCAAGGATAGAGGGAGGACGAGTTAGAGGTGGAGGGTTGAGATACAGAGTCCACTAACTCAAGTGGCGGAGGCGGAAGCCGGCGATTCGGCCTCCGGTGCGGTTGAAGGTTACTGCACTTCTCCCCGCAGAAGCTGTGCCGTAGATCCCCCCTCCGCCAACGGCTTAGCACGAGTACCAGTAGCGGCACATAATTCTTCTTGATGGGAGGATGAACATTAAATGGGTTCTTTGTTTGAATTATGGAGGCCGGGGATTTAAGCATACCCACTTCGGCTTTTCGCTTTGAGAACGGCCTTGTCGGCTTTGAAGCTTTTTCGTGTTCTTTGCTGGTAAGGGCACTCGTGCCACATTGGATTAAAGGCCGCGAAGTGAGGAATAAAAACAAGATGAAGTTACAAAAACTTAGGGCTCCCCTGTATCATAGAGCGCTCAAAACGTTATAACATCACGTGCGAAATGCCAGTTTACGTAATTACCTATCTATTTCTGTTTTCAGGTAGGGTTGTGTCTATGTTGGGCTTCGGTAGCCATAGCGCTGCAGGACGGGCCAGCAAATAAGCATCTAGAAGTGGGAGTTCCTGAAAGGTTCCTCAGCCCCCGGGATTTCAACCCCCACGCCTACTCGCTAGATGATGGAAGACAATATCTCGAAGATGCGGTGAGTTAAATGAACTACTAAGCTCTCTAGTGAGGTTTGGCTTTCTTAAGAAATAGGTAATTATGATGACATGTTTGTTTTTAGCGTAACCTTTCATAAAATGGAAAGGTGCGCTCATCTCTTCGACATGTTTTGTTTGTTTTTGTGTTTTTGTGTATCACAGCATCACGCCCGAGCGGCTGAACAGATTTTCATGAGGGTGGTCTCATTGTGATCAGCGAGATCTGGGGGTGGTTATAGGCTATCAAAATCACCTCCATCGTCGACGAATCTTCCGATCCCGAGAAGATGACGAATCGTCAACGAATTGCCAAGTTACGAATTACTTAGTCACGGTTTTGGTTTCAATGAAGACCGTTAATATTTCGTCGTAACAGAAAGGTTGCGCTCATCTATTCAATTCAATTGACGGCTTGTTGTTTTTACTTGTTACTCGTAAACAGTTGTCAATTTTCATTATGATGACATTCTTATAGAAATAGTATCCAAAGTTCCATTCAATAACAATGGTCAATTTTCGAATATCGAAAGTTTTTTTTTTTCAAGGTCTTTCTCAATCGCACAAAACCTAGTTTCATAACCATACAGTTTGGGCGACTCAGATAATCGGGTTCTTGAGCTATGTTCGCGGAAGACCGAAGATAAGAAGAAAAAGAAGGCGTTCGTCAGACGTCAATCCGAAGAACAGACTTCCAAACAACCTAATGGGTGGCTTTTTGCGGCCTTGACTTCCCTATTCATGTGGTTGTGAGCAATTATATGCTGGTCACAATGACCATTACACATAAGATGTTGGGACCTTTTGGTGCCCAATTTACTTCATTTTTCGACACATGACTCACCAATGACACCGTTTTCTTTTTTCAGCTTCAACTGCCTCAAGACATCGGGTCACTACCCCATCCTTATCAATTTTTCGAAAGGCCTCCGACAAGAGGCGAGCCCTCTAGCGGAGCTCCGATTCAATTCCCGAAAGTTCCTGAAGCTGCTCAAGTCCAGCCCCCAGAGCCCACTGCCAAACTGAAGCCAGCCAACATAAAGCACCCTCTCAACGTGGCGTCCAACCATCTGAACGTAAGCAAAATCTTCTCAACCAGCGTTGCATCTGCAGAAACCATTAAATTCCTTATGAATGAAATTTGAGGAGATCTGTTGAAAAAAAATGGTTTAAGATTAAGAAAATACTTTCAAACATGTTGCAGTTGGTAATGCAATTCAAATACAGCACGCTATTAGACAGAAGTGCTATCCAGTGCAGCCAACAAGGTAGCCAACTAGATAGCTTTGGTATTACGTACGTATTGTAATGGGAATTGGGCAAATCAAATGGGTTTTCCATAAATCCCCGCGTTGTTCCTCGTAATGGCCCTATTCCATGATTAGCTGAGGGAACACTGCGCTTCATTCAATCAAGTTGGGCCTGTTAATTCAGACTAATTAGTACGAATTGTGTTATTCATAGGGAATTCGAAGGATTTGGCTTTACCATTTCATGCCGTTCCCTCGCAACATCCCAAGTGGATCTGTATATTAAAAGGTGGATTCGAAATTGAACAAATGGGTTTGTTGCAAAATTTGCAACATCATAATTTAATTATGATTTAAATTGTAGTATGATTGCCATTAACTACATCCTCATCCACCGACAAAGAAATACTCCATGCTTTTGGATTTTGTTTCAAATAATTTGAAACGATAAACATTTTCGTTCCTAATTTCTGGAAGTAAAAATTTATTACGAATGTTGAATGGGTCTTTCATTTGCTTTTATTTGCATTTAGTAAATGCGTGGGCTCTAAGGGATTTTTTCCAAGTTCTGTCGCGGGTCACAAGGAATCTGATGTTGTGAAGGAGTCTGTTTTCCCAATGTCTGAGCCAGCATACGCCCTGAAGGTCAAAGAATTTGAAATCTCCTGTACCGGATCAAGAGGTGCTTGCAAATCCATCGAAGAATTTCTTATTGTAAAAGTGAAATAAGTATATCGATACCGCGAACATCGGGATACGGGGAGAGGATGCTGCCTGCATCATGCAGGGCGACGCTCCCGTGTCCCCACACGGATCTTGAAGCGCGAGGCCTAGGCGAAGCTATGCCGCTTTGTGCACTATGATAGTATAGAGTGGGGATCCCCTGCAGTCTCCAGTCTTTATGAGATGCCCCCAAATTCTGTGGGACTATGCCCAATGTTGTGCAATTACGAATCTGAAATTGTAATTTGACCTTACGGTGATGTACTAAGAGCGTACGGTGATGACAGGCTGCCCATATTAACTGACTGAAACGACCATCCTGATTAAATCAGGATTTTTATCCTTTTGTAATTTGTTCAGGAGGTTCCCCAGGACCACTACAATCTGCAAAACGCCCTTTTTGGAGAGTCAGGTTCTCAGTATGGGGCGCCATTGCGCATCGCGTATTTCTCCAGACCAGTTCACCGTCCAGTAGCTGCTCTACGTCCTGTGCCCGTTCCACAACCTGTACACGTTCCTGAACCAGAGGACATCAGCCAACAGGTCCCAGTGTCTCATCCAGTCATCTACAAGCCGAAGGTCGGAAAACACTTATCTGCTATCCCTTACATTCTTTCTATCAGTTATGACGTACCTAAGAATCAGTTTCTCCTTAGAATTAATCACCTTTTATGGGATCCGTTTATCCCTGAAACTATTCATTTGAGCTGGAAACCCGTGAAGGTGTGGAATTAGTGGGATGTTGCTCACGTGTGACCGAGGTGCAAGCAGCGGAAGACTTCGTTGGAGACGGAGTCCTGCTTCAGAACACAGGAGGTCTGAGATTTACTTTTTGCCCCAAGGGATCTGGGTTCAGTTGAGTTGTAAATAACTGAGCTGTTCATCCGAGAATGTGTCAGAAATGGTAGCGCGTATCATCTTGCCGGTTCGACTGGGTGACCCTGTTCGGCATGGGAAAGGTTGATACATAGTAGTATTTCGTAAACACTCCCTGAAGATTATGTAGATGGTAGGTATATAATATAGTAAAGTAATATTATAAAGGTTTCTTCGAAAAACGAATTTTAAGAGTAAGCCCACCGAATTCACAACGCCAACCTTTTGTGTTCCAGGTTTTGTTAGACACAGTTTTCAATAACAAAGAAACAATAAACCGTTACGAGGTACGTCGAACTTTGAAAGAAGCTCAACAAAAGCTATTATTGAAATTAACCTCACGAATCTAACCGAAGGAATGAAGCGGTTGACTGTTTTAACACTGTTAATTGTTCTTGACTTGACTTGTTCTTGTTATTGACTGTTTTAACACTGTTAATTGGTCTTGACTTGACTTGTTCTTGTTATTGACTGTTAAAACTGTTAATTGTTCAAGTTGGCATAGGCTATTTTTGGACGTCAAGTCCATCCCCAATTCAATAAATCGGTGTAAAGAAGGAAGGCGAAAAACACTGATTTTTTGCACTGAGGATGGAAGTGATGTTTGAAACTACTTTTAGTCAATAAACAATTACCGGAGGTCAGTCATTTCTGAATCGTACTCATCCTTCTGCGACACGCACCATCACGCTTTCTATATACCTGTTCACTGAATTTGTTAAAAATCCAACAAATTCTAGCATAACTTCCAACCCTGAAAATGACAATGTGTAATTAACAAAAGTAATCAGTAGGTAACTGGGTAGGACAAGTGTTTTGAAATTTCATTTAACTTGAACTGTTCTAACCACACGACGTTCAATATGTGACAAAAGCAGTTACATTATTAAATAATATATAACAACGTTACTGCTTTATTGATATACGTATATATGCTGTATATAATACGGCCATAGACATCATATTGAACGATCGTCCACCGCTAGTGCTAATAGCGTGTGAGGAGTTTGCATTAATAGACTTCTGATTGGTCATCTCTTGTAATGTTCTGATTCATGATTAGGCACCGGACGTCGATGGTAACTTCATATTAACATATAAGGGGTGCATGCAAATTTTGAGCGTGAAGATTTAATTTTGAACTATTGGCACGCTTGGAAATGCATCTATCCTTGTATCAATACAAACGTACACGATGGGGTGTAGCAGTGTATGTGACTCATCTGCTTTTTGAAACCTTGTTTAGACGGGTGGAAGTTAGATACAGATTTCACGCTCAGCTTCGTTATGAAATGACTCAGGTATTTTTATGGCGAAGATCATAAATAATTGAGTTCATCAAAACTGGTCGAATATTGAGGAAAATGCTCTCCTGTTCCTGAATTATCTCTTTCAATATTCAACCGTTCTTTTATTAAATTAGGTTTGGAATGCCGAAAAAGATGTCCCCATGAAAAAAAAAAAAAAAAAAAAAAAATGCTTGAAAACATGTTCTTTCCTCTTGGAAGTCCTCCCGCGCACCGGTAACTGCAATCATCATCTACAAGTCGCAGATAACTAATTAGGTAGTTTTGTAAGGAGGAGCACCATAGTAGGTATAAGAATATTATTGTCCGTAGTGATTTTTATTCTCTACTAACAGTGGGGAGTCAAAGCTATGGAAAAGTTCATGAATTCGTCAATGGAGGTTCTCACGGTTATCGAGTGAACTGTTTCAGGGATTCGCTCCGAAGAACTACGCCTTCTCCTACGCCGTGAAGGATGGCACGTATGGCGATGATTTCTCACACTCGCAGGCTCACAGTGGCGCTCAAACCAAAGGAGAATACAGAGTCAAACTTCCTGACGGGAGAGTCCAAGTGGTCAGTTATACAGCAGATGACAGCGGATACAAAGCTGATGTGAGGTAATTATTTTCAACTTAATAATCATCTAACGAGGATGAAAACAGAGGTTTGTGTGTGCTGAGGTTTGATAAGAACCACGGGCTTGCCGATTTCGATTAGATCCACGCTCCGCTCTCTGATAAAAATGCTATCTTCTGCTATCTTCTTCTCTGCGAAGTGGATTTAGACTATTCTTGCACTTGAATAGAAATTCATCTTCGGAAATTCCGTCACAATAGGAGTAACAAGTAATGAGTGTCTATTCTCTTAAACTCGCCCACTTATTGGATTTCCCAGGTATGACCATGGCGAGAATTCCGTTGAACAGCAGTACGAACCGCCTGTAGTCAAGTACAACTCTGTGTACAAGCCCCTCATCAAGACCATCTACAGGCCTTCTTATAAGTCTTATTACCAATACCAGCCCAAGTAAGTCTATTACAGAAATTCAATCACAATAGGACATAACTTTAAACTTTTGATCCGGAAATCAACCGTGTGTGTTTTACTAGACCTAAGGAGTTCACTCCGATTGAAGAAGGACCCTCGGAAGAGCCACCAGTCTCACCGTCCCAGGTGTTCCCTGGAAACTCTGCAGCGCAACAAATATTCAGATCGACTGCAGCGCCTGTCGCACTGACGTATTCAGTATCGACGCCACATCCGTTCAAAAAGGCCTACCAGCAGGTGTCTTCTACAGCCGCTCCGCCGGTTTTCTACGTCACCTCGACATCAGCTCCCGACTATTACGCCAGCTCGACAATCTCATCGGAACACGATTCTGAGCTCGTCTACCCCTCATCGACCGTACCCCCTAGATATTCTCCTGCTGGTAAACACAACTTTATTTTTGTTCAGCAACAAAAACGTTGATGAAATCTAGCGGAATGCGAGGGGCTGAACACTGATAGGCACTTAACTGACGTATTTTATGATTACGTTGAGGGCTCATGCACTACTCTGTTAATCATTAAATTTTCAAAGAGCTGCTAACTCATAAATTTGATGAAATTCAGCGATTTGAAAATAACTACGCCGTTCATGTTTAAGGTGAACCACTGCTTCCTGAACATTCTCGATATTGGTCACTAAGTAAGACCAACATGAAGCCATCAAGTAGTTTTTCAAATTTGGTGGGACACAAATTAAATGTTTCAGAAATAATAAGGTTTTGCCTTGCTTTTTTTTTGCTTTATTTTTGTAACTGAATGTGTTGTCATTGACCTCCTTAATCAACCAATATCCTACATAAATATACATAATCCAGCTGTTGAGATGTGAAATTGAAGTACTTAAAAAGTCTATTTAATAGACTTGGAACAGAATTCTTACTTCAAATGCTTGAAGATGAATTAGCGAACCAGGTATGTATTGCCTATCAGTGTTCAAAATTAGAAAGAGATTGCTGATGTAAAGAAGGTTCACGTAACCGTCAAATAAAATACTCGAGACGGACCCTATCCGAGCCAATTTTGTTGAATTCAATGAGAGTTACCACGTAATGAAGTACCATGTGGACGCCCCAAGACTGGTTGAACAATGCCATCCGGTCTCCCGACCTCGAATTACCTACCTAGCCTGTAGGTATAGTAAATGTACAGAAAGCATACATTATGTGCTTCTCACAATTTTGAATGTAATTCCCCGGTAAGCTCTATTATTTATACACACCAGTGTAATTGAATTTTCAATAGTGAATTCAGAATCCCCAACGTGATTCACCAAAAATTATTGAAGTAAATTTTATTGTTACCGCATTAAATGAAGATCTCAGCGTTGTGATTGTCAGAATTCAGGCCACAACTTTGCATTGTTGATTGGAAACATATACCATTTCTTCGAGCTGCCAAGAAGCCTTTGACTTAGAACCAACAATTATTGAGGCTTATTGTTACCAATGCTGATCAGCCATCCAATGTGCCAATTAATTTACACTTTAATATTTTTTATGAATGATGGAAATCTGCTGAATGTACCCACTGAGTTGGTACCATAATATTATTTAAACCCCTCTTTACTATGTATTTGGCATTTACTGCTGAGTATTGTGGCTTTATCAGTACATACTTACTCCTGTAATGACTAGGTTGATTGTTGCCCATTAATGATTTATTGTCACTTTTGTTTAGATTATTTTATACATCAATTTTTACTTTTTTTAAATGAAAATTTTCTTAATAAAATGTTATCACTACGATGTGAGATTACAATTTTGTCTTAATTTAATCTAACCCTATTTAATTATATCAGGAGACAAATTGTACAATCCTAGTCTAGAATCTCAATAATAAACAATAGCGGAGGGGGTGGAATGTTTATTCCACTTACATACTACTGTGTTAACGGCTAGATTACTATTGTTTTTCTTGTTATCACTGCACGATGGACTTTTCCGTTCTTAACGTCTGGGAGCATTGTAATCGGGCGAACACCAAGAGCCCATTAATTAGGTCCTCCAGTATTAATGATGCCGAGGTGGTGCTCCTGGAGATGGCAGGGGTTTGGCGAGAGCTGCCGGAGGTGTATTTGTACGTAGTAGGGAGGGGGGGGGGCTATTTGTATATTCACGTTTGCACGGAGGAGAGCGAAGAGTGACAAACGACTTCGGCCTTGCTATCTAGCGGTCGGTAAAGTAGACAAGGGGGCTTTTCTTAATGCAGTTATCTGACGCAGTCAACGACCCAGTCACGAACCATCCGGGAGGGAAACCTAATAACCCGTGATTGATATCCCCTGGCGACCACGATAGCGCAAACACTCCTTTCCTCCACTTCTGTTAGACCTTTTGTTTAAGCTTCGACATTTAAGAAACAGTTGTAATTAAAAGGAACGGATTCTTTTAATTTCATTATTGGATTCCCACAACCATTGACGTTGGAGACACGGGCAACCTCCTTGTCCACAACCATTGCTGCGAATTTCCCATCAATAAGTTCACCCGTGGGAATTCGTGGCGTGCAGATGTTTATATACACGGGGGACGACCGTTTTACTCCCGGAGAATCAAAAGTTGAAAGGCATCACGAAGGGCGGACCCGTTTTGATCCCGGAGGCCTGCAGATCGAACGAAAATTTTTGACCCGTTTTACTCCCGAGAAAAAGTAAAGAAAGTTTTTATCAATCTCGTATCGTTAAGTAGGTGTTCGATTGACCTCCCGAGGAAATTTGCGTTTCAAGTCAGATAGCAGGGGAAGGCGATAGCGATTCTAATCTCCTCGCCAATATATTGATATATCACCCACTACAAAGCTGGTAAAACAGCAGGCAAGTGGCTCCGTTGGGCCTTCGGGTTTGCCTATTGCGATCCAGAGAAGTTGGAACAAACCGACGACGGATGCTCAGAAATAATTTCTGCAATTATTGCAGAAGTTCGCTGAATATCTCCACAACAAGTACATTGCCCACAACGCCACATACCCTCCAACTCTGTGGGCATGCAACTAATGCGCGCGATTCGTTCAACACATTCTATAACAAGGAATTCGTCCATTCGCACCCGAACATTTACTTGACTGTCGAGATGCTCCTCCAGGCCCAGACCGAAACCTATGTAAAAATTGTGTCTATTGAAAGCAGTAAATTCCACCAACCAAAACCACACAGACTGAGGACTCAGCGGTGGATCGACAAGTACATCTCCAAACAGAGTGAGGGGTATCCCCTGTACAAATTTCGTCCGCACCTGACGCAATGTTTCTTAACATCAACAAAACAACCACAAATTTTTAACCACACCTCCACCAGATTACGGTGAAGACAGTCCTAAGACTGCCAAGTGGGAAGGAAAATTTGTTGGAACACACATTCTTCATCAATCTCCCCCGGGAGTAAAACGGGCGCGATGGAGGGCCCCGGGAGTAAAACGGGCTCGTTGGAGGCCGCTGGGAGTAAACCGGGAATCCCCTATATCCACACATGCAATTCTGATACTAGAGGAAGAGAATAGTTCAAGTAACACTTTCGCGAGTCTGGTGGCATTGATGGCAGAGTGCTGAACATACGAGGCACTTGGCATGAAAAGCGTTTCGGAATGAGAGTGAGAATTAAGGCCGGTTCTCGGATCATCCCCCTTCCACAACGGTTTCGCCTTAACTTATACTTCAACCCCTCTAACGTCTTCTTACCATTAACCCCCTTCCCACCCTGACGCAGGGCTTCCTTCTGGAGAAACACAGTTTACACAAATCACTTGGCATTAGACGGACAGCTTACACAAAGAGCTTTTCAGCCCGTATATTTCTTCGTAAGGTTGCATGCGTCTAGGCTCGCATCGCTCCGAATTAAAACCTTCGTCCAAGAGCCAAGAAATTCTAGCCGTGCTCCCTCTAGTCACAACTTTGATATAGGTAGTGAGAAAATAAAGCAGAAGTGCTGCATAAAAATGAATAAGGGCAGAAATTCCCATCAGGGGTGCTTAGTTAATAACTGGTTTTATACTCGCCCCTTTGGGCTTTGCCAGGACACCCTTTAGACTCCTGGATGCTTTTTGCTTAGAGCCTACATGCTTTACGTATTAACCGTGGGATTTGACCCATCTTGCGTGTTGGAAAAGTACCGGTGAACTGACGGTGAGACAAGTGAGGATGCCGAACTAGTGGCCTATCGTACGACAGGTGAGGACGTAGAACTAGTGGCCTAACGTACGAAAGGTGAGGGCACCGAACTAGTGGCCTAACGGTATGACAACTGAGGACACCGAACTAGTGGCCTAACGGTAAGACCAGTGAGGATGCAGAACTGGTGGCCTAACGAATATTTATATAAACATGACACTCTCGCACCTCCCTCCACGACTAACGTTTTTGGGCAGTTAGGTCACGGTTAAAGCATGTTCCTTGCCAATACCGTCTAACCTAGGTGTGACTAGGCTCATCTACTACAATAAGATCGTGGGAACTTGAATTAGTAGAAAAATTTATCTCGAGAAAAAGTTATCATTATTATTGTATAGCACAGTGTATAGCCAATTTGACAACCTTTCATAGCAATCATACTAAACGCCACTAAATCCAGGCGAATCTTGTTGGAAGATAATTATTTGAGTGGACGGGAGAATTTAGAGGGACTCGGGTCGTAAATCTCCCTCCGGGGAAGCTCCGGTTATTACGAGCTGCTGTCAACACGCGGTCCAGCCGAGTGAAACGCGCGTAGACGTAATAACATTTCATGACCCCTCCCCGAATATAACTACCCCTTAGGGCCAGCATTTTGCCCTTGATTATCATCAACGAATCGCGGTTTCAAAGCCCTTCCTTAATATTCCCATGTCGCCCACAGCGACTGCTTCCCGCGCTGGGATAAACTGTTGAAGAGGGTCTCTCGACTGATGAACAATACCAGGAAGAGTTGAGACCAAGCCATTAACCCTTCGTTAACAAGCTATACTAATTATTATTATAACCTGCAATAATTATAGTCATATTACAGATCATGGTGGCTGTAATAATGATTAAAGATCCACCCCTCCCCCTTTAACCCCTCTATCATCATCTGATGATAGTTAAATCATGATTATCAGCATCTAAATCTATTATTAGTAAAAATAGATGTCTGTGCCACATTACGACTTCCTGGTATCCTTCAAAAGTCCAACTTCGTAGGGACTACTTTTTCGTTGGCGGAGGACCGAAGTTCTGTCCGTTTTAATTCCTGGAAGCGTTCGAGTTCTGATTCGATTCCAAACGGCCAGAACTTACACTGCGAATGCACGGTGCATTATGCACCCATTATGAGCTCGCATAGGTACCTAGTACAACAGTAACTGTAGTACTATAATTGTTAAAGTTACTTTGCGGTCGGTTTCTGAGGACGTTTTTGGTAAGCAGTAACGTCACGGCAAAAGAGTGTTCCGGGCTAAAACTGCGAAAATTTCCTTATGTGCCAGTGATGATGTTTTACGCGATTGTTTCACTGCTACCTATGGATATACTTCAGTCAACACTGAGCAGGAGCGTTTCCCTTGTAGCTTTGGCGTAGGCAGATACTAAACTCATAGTTGACGTGCAAAAACGTAGCCAATAGTTGAAGGCGCAACTTACGAAGAGAACCTTTCAGAGAGTTCGCTCTGCACACATGCGAGCGAATTTGTACCACTCCAAGTAAAAATGTAGAACATTGTAGGACATTTTTTTGAAAAGGAAGGACGCCAAAGGAGGACATTATCATACACAGTAGTTCTATAACATTTCAAGATTAATAGCGTTTGATTAGTGATGGGTACATATTCTGATTAAATCCATCATTCCTGGAACTTGGTTTGAAACGAATGATGAAGTAATAATAATTATTACTTGATCATTCGTTACAAATCCAATGGAATTTCCACTTTTGATATTCACTTTTTGCAATTCTATTCCCACTTTACCCATAAAAAATAAATTCAACATAACACAGTCAAGACCTTTCAAGGCCAAGAATGCTTATTATTATTAATTTTATATAATTTTTCATTTTTTATTTTACCTACTACTGATTAAAGTGGTAGGTGATTTTCTAGATCAATAACTGAATTTAAAATTATCTTTGCTTTGCTTCAATCAAAAGAACGTTATAAAAATAATAAAAAACTGACAACAAAAAATTTAATATATAATATATATATATTAAATTGTTTGTTGTCAGTTCTTTATTTTTTTTATAACGTTCTTTTGATTAAAATTATATATTATATAATTTTAAAGAATCCAGCGCAATAGTACATTGGTCTAAGAAGAAAAAACGTAACATCAGCGCAATAGTATATGGGTGCGCACTTTTCGCTTGTAATTTATTTTTAAATAAATCGGGAGTTTGAAGAACGTAGTTGTGGAACTCACTGTATGTCATGTTGATATTCCTAAGAACCGCATGGTAGTCATAGACTTATGTAAATGAGCTGTATGACTCAAGGAGCTTTGAATCCCGGAAATTTCCTTTTTTGTCTTTCAAGCTATGTTCGATATACCTACACAATTCTAAATTATTTTTTTCTTCCAAGTCGGAATGTAGGACAATTTTCCCTAATTCAAGCGAGTAGGACGTTTTGTAGGCAACACAAACTTGTTCCACATCAAAAGAAGTTTTGAAATCAGTCAAATCGCCTATGTTCGGAGATTCGGATTTGTACGGTTCAATTTGTTCGCTCTCTCTTGAGAAGGGCACTCTTAAATCCACCCAAGTCGGGCCTCGATTCCTCCGCTCATATAATACCTACGTCAAAAGGGCAAGCGGGCCGCGCATGCATGATACACGAGGACGAGATTACCTCTGCTCGAAATAATGCGTTCCCTCGGGAGAGCAGGGGGATCGATTAGGAAGCCCCGCTCTAGCATATGTTTTTCCTCCAACTTTTTCACCCCCATTTCCCAACCCCCGGTCTCTCTTCCCTTGAAGTGGGAACTTAGAACAAACATTATTCGTGCATGCGTTATGGCGTTTCCCTCCAGACAACCCCGTATTCGCCCGGTCGAAGCAATTTTCCATTATGCGAAGAATTCATGAACCGTTAATAAACCAGATGACTACAAATTATTTTAAATATTAATTCAAGTTACAACGTCTTACTTTAAAAACTTGTTATGAGGCGTGTTTTTTCAGTCTGTTGAGACAGTCTGGAGATCCCTTCATTAGGTGGGAAACGAGTCGAGGAAAAAAAGGAGGTGGGAACAAATAAGGCAAAGCTGATATTGCTTTGAAAAGAGTGATGTTGGTATCTCGTCGATCTTAATAAGCACTTGGGAAATGGGACTACCCCACCCCTCTCCTCGCCATCGCAGTTCAGGAAATAGTGTAGCCTTCAATCAGATTTTCCCTCAATTTTCGCCTTGAAAATCGTACCACTTCCTTTCCTTGTATCGAGATGAAAGAACCTAACCAGCAGGGCGACGGATCGATAGTTTGCTGCCAGGAAATTATCAACTTTTTTTTGTTGCGTCGAGCGGCAAAAACGAACGGCGGGCATTGTGGTAATTTGCTTTTTCGAAACCAATTTTTCGAAACGCAAAAGCGAACCGGACGGAAACAGCGGATGTCAAAGTAGGTATTCTCTCTGCCTCTTTCCCTTCCCCGTTCCTTGGAATACATTCCACATGCGCAATTTTGTGGATTTTGTAATTTTTCGGAGTAATTTAAAATAAATTAATAACGAATTCGTGAAACGCAACTGCCAAATCGGACCTCTGAGGTGTGGTACAAGAAAACCTCGACCCTCATAAAAACGGCCTATTTCATTAAAACCCTGCCATCAAAATACGCTGAGCTATAGTTCAGTTGATAAGATATGATAGCTGGTAAGACATGATTGAAGTATACTTCAATCATATCTTACCAATCGCTACTTCAGGATCAAGCAAGACGCTTTCTCTGAACCAAAACTTGTCAAAGCAGAAGTCCCTCAAAGGAACGTACTTGGTCCACTACTGTACTTATTGTAGGTACACCAGAGACCTCCCAGAAACAGAAATGAACACCATAGCAACCTTTGCCGATGGTACTGCGGTGTTGGCGATAGGAGAAAACAACATAGAGTCAGTCACCAATCTAATCCGGTCAATCACACGCATTCAGCAATGGACGGCGAAATGTAGAATCAAGCTGAACGAATCCAAGTCGGTACATGTTGATTTTACCAACCAAAAAATCAACTACATACCGGCTTACCTCAATGGGAAAGAAATCCTATGCTCAAATGAAGCGAAGTACCTATCTCGGTATTACGCTTGACGCTCGGCTCCGATGGAAAGCCCACGTCAAGAAGAAGAAAGAAGAACTTTTGCTTAAATTCAGAATGATGTACCTACTGGCTAATGGGGAGACGGTCTAAAATGTCCATCCAGAATAAGCTTACCCTGTACAAACAAGTCCTCAAACCGGTGTGGGGCTGAACCGCTCAATCAAATCGAGAGCTCATCCAGCGATTCCAAAACAATATATTAAGAAACGTGGCCACTGCACCATGGTACTTTCGGAATGAACGTCTCCATCACGAACTTCAAATCGAAACAGTCAACGAAACCATCAAGGGACAGGCCGTGCGACATCTCCAAAGGCTAAGATCTCACGTCAACGACGAAGCTGTCCGTCTCCTAGACACAAGACTTGTGTCTTAGTGATATCGTCCGACTAAGAGAACCAAACCACTGGTTCTTGCTTACTCGTGAAGCAGCGCGCAGTGTCGGCATAATATTTATGATAATAATAATATTATTATCATAAAAAAACAAAAACTAAGTGCTGTGCCTAAGTTTTAACGTGTATCACCTAGTCTCAATTCAATGTTGTTAATGAGTTATTTACTTACTTGGAGCAATAAAATTCTCATTAAAAAAAATAAAAAATAAAAATAAAAAATAAAATAAAACGTTCTCTTCAAAGTGTTTTCTTGATATTAACCGTGTTAGTCAAATATAAGTAGGGAAATTATATTATGCTGAAGGTTGAAGTACACAGGTAAATCCTGGGTGGGTGTAATGTAATTGCTTTACGATCGGTACTTTGGGAAAATGGAGAGAGGAAGGCGCGTAGGATGAGGTTGGATGTGGTTTTTGGTGTATTCAGAGGGGGGGAAAAAAGAAAGATAAAAGTTACGGGGGCTCCTAAAACCTGGAGGAAAATGGGGAGAAGCCTCTGTGGACAGACTAATGGGCCGGCTTCCTTCCTGGTCACTCCATTCCGACCAACTGCGATCCCCCCTTCTTTTGGCCCTCCCCTTAAATCAACTAAATTATTTATAACGGCCTTGTGGCGGGTGAAAGAGGGCGAGGGGTTAACGATGGAACAGAAAACGAAAAGGAGGGCCGGGAAAGACTTGAGGCTCCTTCCCCCAGAAAAGGGGAAACTCCAAAAAGAACCTCTTGAGTTCAAAGTATAGGTGACCTCTCGAAGCCTCTGGAGGCTCTTTCTGGCCCGAAAAAGACTCTTTCAAGGAGGGGTTGAAGACAAAAAGCGACGGTGAGGAAATGGATTATTCAAAAGGATATTCCTCTAAGGCCTATTTGCATGGCGCGAGGGCAACCGCTCTGGGCTTTTCATTCTGCAAGGGTGTACAATCTTTATCGAGTACGAGGCGCTGTTGATAAATTTCTTGCGCTTTTTATATCAATGCGAAACCGTGTACATCTAGGCAAAATTATTATTCGGAGCCGTTGACTATTCCGGCGCAAGCTGGTTTTTGAGGAGAACGCATCTAAAGAAAGGCAAAATGAGCAACTCACTAGGTAGTCCACTTTAGAGGGAAATGCGATGCACACATTCATCATCGAGGCATCATCAAGAAGAATCAGGTAATACTGTGTTGAGCAAATATACATCCCACTTCTGATTTAATCAGAGACGGGATTTCTACTTCGGATTTTTTTCGCTGAGGTTTTTACCCCCTTACAACATCGCATGCACATCTACAGCCCTTTTAATTAACCGATTGAGTGCTTAATTGCACGGCAATTATATTGTTTTCTCATGAGTTGAAACACTGTTTCCGCTCTCCCTGTTTCCCACTGGCTGGAGCGGTAATGTCAGGGTAATGATAGCTCATAGCGACCAGTTACATGCATACACTAACACCCATGCCGAAATTGTGACCCGTAATGGCATAAATGGCATTAGTTCCAGTGCAGGTATATTGACTACAGTGTTCTGCAGAACAGTACAGTAATGCGTGCATTACTGCATTACTAGCTACTACTGCAAACTCAAAACTAATGTTAACTGATCTCAAAGCAATTATTGTTTATCCAGTTTATTATCTATGCAAATTTTATGAGATTGAGATTGAAACTGTTCAGCTAAGGTTTGGGCCTGTCTTCTATAGAAGACAAGTATATTGAGCCTTGTGTTGGCGAAAGGTTGGGATCAAGAAAGATTGCTCCACTTCCAGGGTCCAGTAACTTCGTGTTTTCGTTGGCTAATACTCTTTGGTGTAGTGAGTAAAAAAAAAGAACCTTTTCACGGGAAAAATACTCTTGAAAACAGGTGTATTCATGGTGGTTGAGTTTCAATCCGTACGCATCATAAATCTCTCGGTCGGTCCTATAATATTTTTTGGATGATCCCCTTTTGGCCTTTGCCAAAAGGAGTGTCACAATGAACGGTTCCGTTTGCACATTGTAAGGAATACCTGATTATTTATTACCGGACGATCTTCCCGGCGTACTCACCAGGATTACTGGTGATGCTAGATTGAATTGCTTTGGCATTTCCAAACACAATATTGCCGCTACAGCGGAGCGGATCGGGATAAATCGCTGTACAAATATTTGATCTGAACACTTCTCTCAAGGAGAATCAACAGGAAACCTGAAGGAGAATAGACCGGGTGAGTGGGTGATAGCTAACCACTATGAGGGAGAAAATGCTTTGAAAAAAAAAAAAAAACCACAAATTGCGCGCATCAATCCTTCAAATCTTTTCAAAACTGGTGGAGTTATCGACGTTTTGTTGTCATGACGATGATGTAAATACGAAGCGCGGTGGTGGTTTGTGGGGGGGGGGGGGGGGGGGGCTCAAGCAACACCTTCGTACCGCTTAGCCACTTTAGAGGTAATAAACACAATCACTCGGGGTAGGGCGAGCGTCTGAACTGCTTGTGTGGCTGCGGGGAGTTCAAAGAGAATCCTTAGGGGTTGAATTCCCAGTCCTCCCCATCCCACTCTCCTGTAACACTGCATGCTATCTCCGACCCCTCTTGGTTCCTTTGGTTCAAATGATTCAACGGGAATCGGGAAACGGAGCAAGTTTGACAGGGAGAAGGATCCCAAGTTAATCGTATCAGATAGGGGATTTCCGTGCAAGGGGAATTGTGTTGTATCCAATCACAGTTTATAAGGTTATACCTTGAAAAAAATTTCAGGATTTGAATTGGACCTTGAAATGTGGTCAACAGACCTGTATCATCTAAATAAAAGCGTTGAAAATAGGTTTTATAACACTTTATAGAGTTGGTTTCGAAGTTTTACAAGCATTAGCCCTGAATGGGTTTCACATGTATGTGAAATTTATGTATACATAAATAATTAACTCACAAAAAATATGGTGAATTGATTAAGAACGTCGCAAGAACTAAAGCCTCAGTTGGAAAGTTTTTATAGACCTGGAAAACCAGGAATTTCCTGGCTACTCACGCAAATATGGAGAGAAAGAATGTCCTTATAATTTTTTCATGACACGCAATCCGAAGCTTAGAAGCTTCAGTTAATTACACGCGATAAGTTCCTGCTTAATAATATTCCGCCCTAATCTGGAGCCTCTTCTCCCGATGGGACTGTTGTCAATTAGGGGAAATAGTCTGGTAAGTATAGGAGGCACCAGGCCGTCGCTGGTGCGTGGGAGAATAGTGTGAGAAAACACTGGCCAACGTGGGAATGGGCGAATACTAAACGTCCATTGTTTGTTAAACAGTGAATCTCGCAGTTGTCAGGACTTGTTTTCACTTCGGGGGGCTCTTTCATACCTCTGGTTTGCGTACAAAAAATAAACATCATGGATGGTGATAATATTATGTCATTGTACAATTACTCCATGTATGGTTTGTACGATTATGTTGTTACGCAAATTGTGACAAGTGTACTCGTGCTTCTTGGCTCCACTGCAGATCAGATTAGTAATAAACGGTTGTCATTTTGCCGTGGTCCTCACTGGCGACTGACTATCGCAGAGCACTCGTGTTAGATGACCCAAGTTCAAAGTGACATGCATCAGATGCATATACCAGATTCTGGTATACAATGAGATAAAGTGAAGGACTTGTCAAAAATGATAACCAGGCTTGCGGGGTTTTCCTTCACGTATGTGTAAAATAATCTCTGCAAGTAGTTCTTGCGATAATGACTGCTACCTCATCCTGAATAGCGTAGTCATCGGATGTAGGCATTTTCCATTCATGGGAAATGTTCCGGGGAACTTCAATGGGAGTACAACTGTACGAAATTGTATAAAGTTTTGCGAGCACACAGGTCACAATAATGTCGGGTGATTTGGCCGCAACACGCAACACAAACGGCCAACTGTAAAACCACCAACCATTGTTCGGCGGGTAAGCGGGCACTTCGAAGGCTCAGCTGCAGAACCTCACTTAGAGCTCTCCGAAAGGAAAGAGACAAATAATTGCCGATTGTAAGCCCATCCTTAACTCCTAAAGTAAAGCAGTTCCAAGACACCACCCTGAAGTATCCCAGTCTGTGACCTCCATGTTTGCATCGCAAGTTTAATACCCCTTCGAAACCCTCCAACGGGGTGGACTAAGTCCTTTAGTCCCAACGATTCTCCTTTCCACTCCGCTTGACAAACAACTTGGCTTTAGTAGCTGGACCTCAGAGTTATTAATTTGGTGCTTTATCAACTACATCCGCATCATTGGCCGAAGTGGTTTAATAAACGCTACTCCCTTTAATTTTCTGGGTCATTCCTGAAGTTGGGGAGCACGTTTCCCGTTGACCTACATAATATGTGTCTTCATATTATGAAGAAACTGTAGTGATAGCAACACAGCGCAATTAGTAGAAAGAGGCAACCTGTTTATGAAATAGCTGGTCAAACGACCATTCCCAACTGGGGTCATTCTAGGTTAAGTATTTAGAAGACAGAGACACCTAGCTCAGAAAGATTATTTTTATTCCCCAATCAGCTCCAATCAGCTTCACCATTCGCGAGGTTCAAATTATTCAAACAGGTTTTTCGGGATTCAGAAAATGTAAGACGACAACCGGTCACCCTGGGAGTGGCTAGACATTTTTCCGGTCCAATTCCATAAGTTCCTCAATAACAATGTAAGCCGTGATGGTAGTTCCGTTTATTCAATCATGGTTAGAAGTCAAGAGGCCCCCGGACTCCTCCTTCCACAGTGAGAGTTACCGACGAGCGGAAGGACGGAATTAGATCTACCAGTTTATCCAATACAGCGGACTGATTCGCGCTCTTCCCTCTTGTCCCAGGAGATGACTTGGTCAGCCTCTCAACAGCCTGCTTTCGATCCGATCGCTTGGACGCTGTTGAAATCGGTGACAAGTTCAATATCAAGATCGTATATTAAATGACTGTTTTTATACCGTAATTCGAATGAGCCAACCACGTTCATTTCCCCAGTTATCGTTATGGTAGCCTCAGATAATGATCCTAACTCAACTCTCATTTCAATAGAATCTTCTAACGATGGCGTCGGGAAAGGAAGAGGTTATACCAAATACATTGGCGGATGATGATGAGAAGAGGGTTCGTGACGGTGGGAGGAGGGGTGGGTACTCTTCTTTCTCGGATAAGTTAAAAAGGCTATTTGATGAGATTTACCTTTGAAAATCCTCCTCGTTGATATTAAAAGACTCCGTGTATGAATATATTCATCTCGTTACGAAAGCTGAGCCTCCCACTTCAGCCTCTTTCCCATTTGAGCTTTTTCTGCGCTTACTGCCGATTGCCGTAATTTCATGGGAAAAAATAAGAAAGAAGAAGAAAAAAAAGTACGCGGAAAACGAATATTTGAATTCGCCCAGAAGTTCTCCTGGTTTCAGATCCTCAGATATCAGAGGATTTCCTTTGGCGAGTAATTGCTTATGGAATGTAGAGGTCGAGAGCCGTGCCAAATTACTTGAAACATTTTCCTATCTTTGAGCCAAGTTCTGCTTTTAGAATTTTATGTATGTAATAGAGGGTTTGGTGCAAGTCGATTGACTTTGAAGGTGAAGGGTTAATTGGTTAGACCATTCCCTTTTTCCATGTCTACATGTTTTGATGTCTAGATAGCCGCAAGTTTCGGATTATTCATCGAACCGATCGCGATGGGGGTTCTTTGGTAGATTCTAATTTTTGCGAGTTGCATTTGTTTAAACCTGGAATTTTGAGAACAAAATTCATTTTGTCCTGGTCATTCAGTTGGTCCTCGCACCAAACTGCAATAAGTAGTGGGGGGGGGGGGGGGGGGGTAGGTTAACGACAAAAATATCCACAATACACAAAGGTAAAATTTTACCATAACGACCGTGAGAAAATGATGCTATCAAAATTGGCGACATGAACATTTCAAGCTACTGGTGGTTTAGCTAGAGAACCTACCGCCTTTAACAGAATGTGTTACAGACTTATGTCGTATACGGCATAACCTATAGGTTCTAGGCATTTCAAATTTATCCCGATCCCATCTCCGAACGCTTGTGAACATAATCAAAGGCCTATTTATTGCAGAAACATGCTTGTTTCCAAGTTTTCAATATAGAACTGTTGTTGTTAACGTGCATAGTTATTAATCTTTGAGTAAGTTTTGTTAAAAATGATTGTAGCCTACAAGCCCATGCCTTACGTTTCCTTCTATGACTAGTTTGTTTTGCTGGTATAGGACCTGATGAAGGCTATAATATTGTCTATAATATAATATAAATTCTGTTTTGGCCCCGTTCCCGATACCTGACAAATTCATTCAGTGGGTGATATTCACAAACTTTCAATTTTTATAAAATGCCGAAACTAATCTCAATTCAATCGTCCCCTGGACTGCCAAAATTAGCCAGTTTTGAAGAAAACCCCGCAAGCATCGCAACGCGATCTCCTATGCGTGTGGGACAGGCGCCTGAGAGAGAGAGGGAAAGAGGCTTAGCAATAATTATTATTATTATCATGAGAAAATATTATGACCTAGAGCTAGCAGGAGAGTGTGCGTTTTAATTATATCCGTCCAATTCAAACTGAGTTAATTACCTCAAGATATTAAAAAAAAAAAAAAAAGAGTAGCATTTCGTGCTGAATTAATCACGTAATGAAGTTCAAATTAGGCAACTCCTCGCAAGAACTTATCAGCAAGCGAGAGAATAGGGAAGACGAGGCGAAACCCAACCAGACGGGCCGGTAGCCGGCCTTAAGATTGATAACCGGGCGATTATTATTAATGAAATGTTATTGGAACTGGTCCTCACCCAAGTGGGGAAGCTCCCTCTATGGGTGCTAATAGTGATTGGTCATTGAACCTAAGTTGAGGTGGCCGGCAATCAGGTTTTGGGAAGACCCGCCACGCGAGTCTTTCTCGACAGGTGTAGGGCTTTGGACTGTTTGTCGGACGATGCTGGGTGTGGAAGGGTCGCTTCGATGAGGTCCACATCCTGAGCGAGGATGATATAAAGGTTCATGTCGTTCTGCGTGGTTTGAATACCAATGAGTTAAGTAATAATTACAGGAGGAAATCAATTATTAACATTAGTAATATGGTATGAATTGACTGAAATGATTGATGCATTCTTGATGAATTATATTAAATCAAAGAGTTAAACTGGAATATTCGGCATTAAATCATAATTTGGGTTAATTTAATTTTGCCTGTGGACTTGACCAGTACCCGGCACTCATCCATGATCGTATGCCTGTTCCCCGGGAAACCCGGGAGACTCGATTTGCATGAGGGCGGTGGCCCCGTACGGTGGCGCCTGACTGCGGCCGCCCCCCGCAACAGACAAACTGACCCAACTTCAAAGACAGTGTGAAAACGCCTTCCGACCCGGCCGGGGAATAACGCGGTTCTCAACCTGAGCTGTTTATAACAGTCAAGTTCACTCCCTTCGTCCCCCCACCACTTTGCCCTGAAGAAGGCGACTTTCGCGTTGAAAGAAACGCCGGCCGGCCTCCCCCTCTGCCTAATGTACGATCGTGCCACGCGTCAAACGAGAGTTCCAATTATTGTGCTTATGTTTTCAATTTTATGACTTTTTCATTTATCCTGTTTCTATTCCTAAAATCATTCAATTGATGTTCTCTCACCGTTTCATTGTGAGACTTAAAAGTGTTTGGTTCATCGCCGTGTTTATATTTTCTACAAATTTCTTCGGAGTGGTTAAATTTATGAGAAAATTTCTCTATCAAGGAAGTCTCAGATGTCGTTTTATTTGAGCGTCCTGCTGGTGCTCTTCACATTCGAAACAGGTGCGCCCAGATAATATCAAGAGAATGCGCATGCTTATTAATAAAATTTATTTTTTTATTTAATAAAATTTGCACCAGTCTTCTCCGACAACTCATGACATCCGGATATTTCGATATATTTTTCAAATTGGAAGTAAACGTAGAAACCAGTTGCATAGCAACACAATTCAAGTTGCTATTTGAACCAGTTTTATTATAGCTGACCCCTCTTTTGCTAGACAAATTTTACCAAAAATGTAATGCTGAACCGACATATCGGGTTATAGGCGGATTGACTCGCACACGTGGATTGAATCGCACACTTAAGTAATTCAGAGTTTAACATCACAATCCTGATATAATCAGAATAAGGATCCCCACGTCGTTTCATCCCGGATCAGTGATATTTTAAAGGATTTGAGACGAATGTTCCTGACGACCTGTAAGGTGTAAGCGATTGATGGGGGAAGGGCTTCTGGTAATCTATAAGCTGTTCTGCCTGAAATCAGGTTGCTCCATGGGCGTAGGCAGGATTTAGCCAAGGGGGGGGCCACCCCACTAAGCGCTATTTTACATATATATATATATACATATATAAACGCTGCAAATTTTACGCAAGGGTTTATTGTTTTTTGACATAAGTTAATTGTGCGAAAATTAATTCTTGCCAATAAAAAAATATTTTTGAGAAAAAAAAATCTGCACATTATTTGAACGAACAGTCATGAAACCTCGAAAAATGGATTAAGCATCCAAAATTATTCGGAAAATATTTGACCTCCTGGGATCCTTCACAAATCCCATTTGTAGTACCATTAGAGCCCCCGGTGAAATTGAATCGTTTTAGGACCCCCGAAAACGGGTTCTACGTCCAAAAGTACTTCGAAAACCTATAGGTCGAGTTATAACTCGACCCCATCGCCGAAACCCTTTAAAAAAAACCCTCCCTTAGCCCTTTTATTGAAGCGTGGGGCTGAAAACCTTGCGGGCACAACTAGATGGTGAAATGAGTATTTTGTCAACACCTATTTAATCGGGACGGAGGTTGACGACTCCAATCGGCCTCAAAATTTGACATTATCCGTTTCAAAAGGTCTACATTCCAAAACCGAAATGTCCGTCCGCCGTACGCTCGCTGTACCGAGCTTCTTAGGTTGTATCTAAGGCCATTTCTGGCCTATAACAATCTTTCGCGTACCTTCTTGCTCGCTTTCTTCCCCTAGGGGAAGTGCACTTATGTTTCTTCAAAATTAAATTTTGAAGAAACACAAGAAATCAAATTTTGATGTCTTCTTGTTCTTGATCTTCAGCACTGCCCTAGGGGGAGTACAGCGGGGAGGAGTACAGAGGGCCCTCCTGCCATCTCCGGCGTTAGCCACACCATTCTGGTGCGCCCGGGATGGACCAACGTGGAGGTGGCGGGTTTTAATGCCTTAAAAGACCCCCATGGGTCTTGTTCAACTTTCATTCGTAATTCTTTGGGACAGGAGTCATCGCAACGGACCTACCAGCCTAAAAATTCCAAGAGACCTCCTGTCGAATTCAGACTCCCAGAATTCGACCTGTCGAATATTTTCCGAGTAAAAAATTGCTTTAAAGAAAAAAAAATTGAAAAAAAAAAAATGTTGTTCCAGAAATGATATTCGGACATGTAACCTATATCAAAGAATAATGAACCCTTTTGTAAAATTTGCAGCGTTTTTCTATCGTCTCGGGATCCCTTTTAGCTAATCATAGGGGGGTTGAGATCCTCCCAAAATGCCGGCCTCATTTGCGCCCAACTTTCTTATTTTAAATAGGAACCCCTAATTTTTTTATGCATTTGGAATCCCCGGCCATTTTTACGTCCGATAAGCGCATTGAGCGAAATTTCTGACCCTCGCAAATCCGTACAACTCCTCCTATTTTCGTTGTTTACAGTCCAATTGAGTCGGCGTTTGTTCTGTATCCTATCTACAGATCTAAATTTCAATACTAAATCCCTATTATTAAAATGGGCAAGCGATGTGAGGCCCCCATGTCGGAGTGCTAGTGTTTCCAAATTCCAATAATTTCCTTTCCTTGCCCCTACCTACGCATTCTTTCTTTTGAGTTCAGCCCAATTTATTTTCGTGTTCCCGAAAATTCTAGGGGGGGGCCGTGGCCCCCCCCTGCACCACCCTGTATACGCCCATGGGTTGCTCCTATCTTAAGAATTTCTGATTCCACCCATATTCCTGAAAATCCGTAGGTACTTGTTGGATGCATCCATCCTTGTCCAATTTCGTTAGGGAAAGAAAGAGTTCCATTCCTCAAACATTCGTAAAGCAAAACAGCAGCTAATGTGTGTTTGTTTTATTTATTTATTTATTTTTTTTTTTTTTTTTTTATGGCGTCTTCAGTCAATACTTTATGAAGGGTTTTAGGTTTTACGTTTTTACGTTTTAGGTTTTACGTTATTTTCGCCTATGAACACAAAGCACCTGATTTCTACCCCTTGCTCAACAGCGCCATCTGTTGATAACATACTCGTAAATTTCGGTTGAGTAATTTGAATTACTCTTACCCTATGATGCTTAGATTGAACCATCTAGAGGAATGTTAGTGCCAAAAGATTGGATACTGCCAATCGAAGTACTGTAAATAGGTAGGTAGGGGTTCAGATAATCGAAGTCCAAGATCACTTAGAGCAGATTACCTATCAGGTTTTCCCGGTATTTCAATTATCTTGCTCGCCTCGAAACCGCTAAGAAATTCAATTACACTCCATTTCAAGTGCCCATCGTCGCGAAATTAAATTGAAAGCTTATGGAGCCCTGATACCCTATTTTTCCCTTAGAAAAAGAGCTCAAGAACTGCGGAAAGATGAGCCAGGGTTGAAAATACACCCCTTCTTCAACGGGCTTCTTTTTCCTCGGTCCTCATTTTAGA
Organism: Pilophorus perplexus; assembly: GCA_955831195.1. Lineage (NCBI taxonomy): Eukaryota > Metazoa > Arthropoda > Insecta > Hemiptera > Miridae > Pilophorus > Pilophorus perplexus. The sequence goes on along the minus strand of OY037011.1, from coordinate 15,452,229 downwards.
GATTAAACGTAAACAAAAAACGAGAAAGGCGTTGAAAGGCGTGCCTGATTATAAAATTAACTGGAGAGATGAAGGGCTTCACCCTATTCTTGTATAAGATACAATATTTGGTTCTAATCATATTAGAATCCGTAAAAATGTGAATTTGGAGAAAGAAGACATGGGGGGGGGGGGTGTAGGGTTCTCTCCTAGGTAGAAATTCAAATATCATAATCACCCCGCCTCCGCTCTTCGCGGCTTTAGTTTTTCTTTTATGATTATTAAGGCATGATTTGTTATAAATTTTCACGTTAACTATCTTTGGGTGCCATACCCGTTAATCGGGTGTTGCCGACCTCTCGCTACTAACTTCTGTTGAGCGTGTTGACCAGTTATTAGGGGAGACCGGGGCAAGGCGAACCACCAGGTAACATTTGGGTAAATTTGAACTAGAAAAATGGCAATACATTAAAAAAATTGGAGTTTAAGTCAACATTACCAATAAATCAAACCATTGAAACGAATCTGTCCTCAGGTTGACAATTGAAAAAAATATAAAAACTGGGAACACCATGCCCTTAAAATGATTTATTCTTCTGTTCCATTGTACTCCAAAAAAATTTTTCTAATTGCGGTCATTTTGTTCATTTCATTAGGCTCTGATGATAGGAGAATAATATTATATCTCCATAATAATATATTATATTATAATCATCATTTTTTCAAGGAATTATCGCTTCAAGTTACTGTAATTGAAATAAATTTTTGTGGGTGGAAAGTTGTTGAGGGTCGGTCAAAATTTCTTATTTAATAAGACGAGAATGTGCCGACGTTTCAAGAGATAATAATATTATATACTCAACAACTTTCCACCCACAAAAATTTATTTCAATTACAGTAACTTGAAGCGATAATTCCTTGAAAAAATGATGTAGTGAAAATGAAAGAATAAAACTGTTCTTAAAGCAATTTTAAATTGCTTAAAATTTAGAAGCAAGCACATTCACACTCACAAAAAATGTTCTGCCATTGAACGAGATCGCAAATTTCAGAGAATTTCCCGCCCCAACACCTTCCATTCCATTATTTTTCCAAGCATTTTGCTCGTCGTCCCTTTTTGGCTAGATTGGATCACGGGGGTTAAGTGAACAATAAAAGGGCCTGGTGCTGGAATACTAACGAACGAATCCGCCCACCAGGTCCTGAAACAAAGGGAACGTTTTAGGCGGTTCGGAAGCAAAAAAAAAAAAAAAAAAGGAAACCAAAGGGCCTCCGGGTGCATTGTGAAAATCGAGGTCAATTCTGAATTCCATTTGCAGTTTCGCGGCTGAGCGGTATCAGTTCAAGATTTTAGTATCTCGAAAATAAAATACCTTTCCGATGCCAAGTGGGTGATAACCAAACTATAATATTTACAGCTTGGTTATCCAGGAGTTGTAACTCCTATATATTAGGGAGTTCCTAGTGGATACGATCGAGATACCACCACTTGGAATACGGATGCCGTATCTAGGGAAACCAAGCGCGATGCTAACCAAAATTGATTGAGATACCATTTTGCATTTTTAGGTGGTATCTCCGAGTAGGATCTTGGAGTAACGGGTCACGTTACTATTAAAACAAGTTCATTAACATCAGGCGGTAAGACCGCCGCGGTATTCAGCATTCGAAGTGGAGTTGTTTTTGGGGTTTGTCGTCGAAAGTGCCTCCTTAGGAAACTAATTAGATTAAATCTATCTAATATTAGATTGAATTTAATAAATTTTATTAAACTTCATAGGTAACCATTTTGATCTGATCAGTTGCAAGTATGTACGGAGTTTTTCGTGATTTCTGGAAATTACGATTGAGTGGAACGAGCGAGAGATTTGAAGCTCAGCTCCTCAAATCAATAATAATTATTGAGTTACCTACAATGATTGTAACATTTAACTCATCTGGATTGCTGCGTCCAATAGTGTAATGTTTCGTTGCTCCTCCAAATTCTTTCAACAACGAACGAACTGGTGTGAAATGAAACCGCGGTGATTCGTGAAATCGGCACCTAAACAACACCTAACGGCACCTAACAAACTCAGGACAACAGAGGAAAGTACTGGCAGCACTGAGCTGCCAGCTGTGCTGCTCTCGGATTTCGTTGTTGTTGTCGACGTTTGTATGTCTTCTTGGAAGCTGTTTATCAATTAGGCAGGTTACTTTGCGATAAGGATTCACTAGATACCATCTACCGTATCGCCCGGTGGTATCGTATTTACCGTAAACATACCACCGACGGATCGCAGATACGATACCATCGGCGATCGCGCATGCGTACTGCTGGAGTAAGATACGGATGGAATCGAGATACCACGACGTATCTCACCACTAGGAACTCCCTAATATTCCTATGATAATCGTAAATAGGTATAGTTAATAATTTCCGGAGTCTTTTTGGGTTTAACAAAAAAAATTTTAATTCTGATGAATAAATAAATAAGTAGGTAAAATCCTAAATAATAATAGTGGGTAAATAAATACAGTTCGAAAGAGGAACATAATAATATTATGCTCCTGACTCTCCACTATTCCACTTTTCAAATTTGAATAGCTGTCACTGAAACTCAAGGCCCAATTTTGGCAATAAATTACGTCAGGAACTTGGGGAGTTGAGAGTGTCATTATTCTTTCTCACAACCCCGATGGATTGTAGATGGTGTGGAATTCCTTACTACCTATATATGTGTGACGATCCGTACAAACTGATATATTGATTGGTAATGGGTGAGCGTAGTTTCCCATACGACAACCATCCCTTCCAGATGGCTGCAAAATGAAGGTTTGACGAGAGGTATGAAAGTCCTGACTCTGAGCGATACTCCTCATCTCTGGACGGGTCAGAAAATCCTCGACCACCTACCTCTACCTAAACTCGGCACTGACCACAACCTCGTGATTGTTCTCCGGCCGGCGAATTTGATGGGAAACTGAACTTCACCGACCCGGAAACTGACCAGATCCTTCGCTTCTCGTTCTCCATTGAAATCTTCTTGCCCCTTCCCATCAAATCACCTTCCTGCAACATCTCATCATTCCATAAGAACCCTGCTGTTTTTATTTTATTTTATTTTTTATGAAGTAAAGAGTAAGGCAAAAGGCAAAAATTTTAAATTTTTTGAACGTCGGGGCAGCCCGTTCTCTAAAAAACGTTCTACAAAAGTTGTTGGTTATGGGCCATTTTGAATACAAGAAAGGTTTCATCTGCATTGTAAATAGTGCTAGGGGTACCCCTATTAGCCTGTTGTACAGCCTGAAACTAGAGTCGGCCAGTGCTCCTTCAGCCAGGAATCTGCTACTGAAAAATCAGAATCTCGTTGCTTTCCGATACACGACATTTTCCCTTTTCCTCCATCGATAGAACCATTTCCGTCGCCTTGAAATTTTCTTTGCCCATTTTTTGTGCATGTTGTTCGGCTTTCTCGTGCATGATTGGTCCACTAACACGCACGTCTTTTTCGCGAATTTGTGTGAACCACTCCATTAAAGCTGTCGCCACCTCAGCATCCTCCCCCACCCTCTTTCTTTTCCTTGACGAATCTCCATTTTCAACCGAACCTAGCTCGATGGCTTCCCTCTCTTTCCAAATTTTGACTTGGAACTCGAATTGGGGGGTGTTGACACATGTTTACTCGACTTCAATCCATAACAATAGCCGAATGTCTCACAAGAATAAACGATCTTTCCTCTGTGTATTAGTATGCCCCACGCGACCCCACAGTCTTGGGGCATCTTAGATGCCGCATCTATCATATTGTGAATCACTTTAACTAATAAACGATTTCGCAATTCGTAATTGGTATACGGGAGGTCCCTGACTGACCAGATTCCATAACAATACGCGGATTATAACAATGTATAACAATGTTAAAATTTTAGATTGTAATTATATAACATTTGTGTTATCTATAGGTACCAATCTTCGTGCTCCTGGTCCTGATAGGATCCCTAGGGAAATCCTGAAGATTATCGCCGACAGCAACCCAGAGATACTACTTGACATGTACAATGCGTGTCTACTGGAAGGCATATTCCCTGCAGAGTGGAAGGTAGCGAGGCTAGTGCTGATTGGAAAAGGCAAGGGGGACCTCAACACTGCGTCGGCTCACAGACCCCTGTGCATGCTTGACACGGCAGGTAAACTTTATGAGAAACTGTTGAGAAAACGAACACTCGACGCAGTAACAGAAGCTGGTGGCCTCTCCCCAAGACAGTACGGATTTACTTCTGGGAGATCCACAATTGACGCAATCAGCCAAGTCGTTGCAGCTGCACAAGCTGCGCGGACAGGCAATCATTAGAGCAGGGACATCTGCATGGCTGTCACCCTGGATGTTAAAAATGCCTTCAATTCAGCCAGATGGAGCGACATACTGGAAGCACTGAGGAGTTTTCATGTGCCAACTTACCTCTATCGAGTTATCCAGGACTACCTGAAGGATCGATGGCTGGAATACAGCACACAGGAAGGAATGAAGAGAAAACGAATCACATCTGGTGCAGCCCAAGGCTCAGTTCTTGGCGCAAATCTCTGGAATTTCAACTATGATGGAATACTCCGTATAGAAATGCCGGATGGTGTTTTTCTTGTGGGGTATGCAGATGACATAGTTGCGGTGATTAAGGCGAGGACTATAGAACACTTACAGTTCAAGCTCAACCAAACGATGCGGCGCATAATGGAGTGGATGCAGTCTAGATCCCTCTCCCTTGCAGTACACAAGACTGAGATTGTTATGCTCACATGGAAACGGATTGATAGACACATACCCATGCTAGTCGACGGACAAACTATTGAATCCTCGGATGCGATTAGATACCTAGGAGTAATGCTCGACCGGAAACTAAACTTCTGGACGCACATATGCAGAGCTGCAGACAAAGCGGCTGTTGTTGTGGGAAGGTTGTCTCGTCTTATGGCTAACATAGGCGGCCCCTCCCCAGCAAAACGCAGATTACTCATGCGAACAGCGGACGCCATTATGCTGTATGGAGCTGAAATCTGGTCGGAATCACTGAGGTTCCAAATGTATAGACAAAGGATGGAATCAGTGCAGAGGAGAGGTGTGCTGCGCATATGCAGCGCATACAGAACAGTATCTGCCGCAGCAGTGCAAACTATTGCTGGAGCAATCCCAATAGACCTCCTAGCGGACGAAAGGAGAAGAATTCACTCACGCAAAGGAGAAAATGCGCCAGCAACAGTGAAGAAAGAAGAACGGAGAATGACCATGGAGAAGTGGCAGGATAGATGGAGGATGGAGACCCGAGGAAGATGGACTGCACGGCTCATACGCGATGTTCGAGAGTGGTCGGAAAGAAAGCACGGGGAGACGAGCTACTATCTCACCCAGTTCCTAACAGGCCATGGCTATTTCCGAGCATACCTGAAAAAGATAGGAAAGACTATAGAAGCAGAGTGCATGTACTGCCACACTGAGGATGACGACGCCCATCACACCTTCTTTGTGTGCCCCCGCTGGCAAAGGATGCGGAGAGGTCTGATGGAGGAGATCGAAGACTTCGAGCCAGAAACAATTGTAGCAAAGATGCTGGCGGCGAAAGACAATTGGGATGCCGTGAACACTTTCTTCATAGCAATACTGAAGACGAAAGAGAGAGACAGGGAGTGGGAGGGAATTGGTGCTGTACCAACCCTTCCATCACCCCCTCTCTCATCTGACGAATGACCACCCCATGAAAAGGAGAAGAAACGGCAGAACAGAAGATCAGGACTGGTGGAGGGAATCTATTCCCCCCAAAAACAGGAGACACGGACTTACACCGGCTACAAGGAGAGGCCATACAAGGCCAACCAAAGGAACTGCCCTGAAGTAATACTAACTATGTAGTCCCGGGGCAGCTTCCTGAGAGATATCGAGGTGTTTTTAGTGGGTAAACTGAGGTAAGCAGGACTCCCACACGAAGGGTGGGGACTTCCCCGCTGACAGTCCATAAAGGATTTTTCATCTCGTAAAAAAAAAAATACCAATCTTCGTGCAGTGCATCATGAGATTTCAATTCAAATAACGTTTGGATGGACCCTTTTGGATTGAAGGAAACGGGAAGAGTTTCCTCTATAACAGTTGAATTGGGCGAAACAATGAATTGAAAAGGTGTATAGCACAGCACCCAGATTCGAACAGTTGAACCAGTTGTATGAAAACCGTTTGCGAGAGACTCACGAAGTAAATGTACCTACCGCTTCTGAACGGTATTAATCGGTGCTCAAGTTTAGTGGGGAAGTAGAAGGGCAGAAGGACGGTGGAGGCACAAAATCTCCTATTGTTTCTCCTTCCTCCGATGGTTTGAACAATACAGGCACATGTTCAACCAGTTAGAGTATTACCAGGGTAAGTAGGGATCTACCCACCCGTTCCCGCCAAAGCTCCTTTAACAAACTCAAATCTAAGGGTGTAGCCCCTCCTTCAGGACCACTCTGAAATGGTAAACCTTCGCTAATGACGGCTTATTACACAGGTGGTTTACCTTCTAGCCCCGCCTCCCTCCTTGAAGCGCTCCAGCTAGCAACAATTGCCTTTTAGTAAGATCAAACCAATACCTACTCGAAGAATCACCTTCCCTTAACGATAGTCAAAACAATCCCATTTGAATGCCCCTGCTTATCGACTGCTTGATTCAAACACTACCTACCATTCATGTTTAGAGTACCAACTTGAGAACATGGCTGTTCATGTATAGGATTCTCGTACTCGTGTTATAATGAGTGACTGCCAATAACTCCAACTGCTCACCACCCTAAACCCTGGAAGTCAGTGAGAAACTTTCATCAGTATATTTTTTTCCAGCGTTGGAACGATTGCAATTGATCATTTTTTGAAATGGGCTAGAAAGAAATTTCGAAAGCATATTTCAATTGATGCAATGAGTCATTGCATCAATTGAACCCCATATACCTTCCCCTTATAAGGGAGAAAGGTATATGGGTGGTGTTTCAAGCTTTTGTAACTTTTTGCCCTGGGTCATGTTATGTCAACTACATTAGCTCTTTAGTAAGTACAAAATTCAAAACGTCCAATGTCTGTATTGTTCATCGCATTTTTAGACGCAAAAAGAGGTATTGTCAGTCCCACAGATAATATACGGAGCTCGCTCCCGAGACAAAGGTGGGCAGAAGAGCCTTCGCGCTCGTAAAAGCCAAAAGACAGCGGTAATACATGTAACGACTCGAGGAAACTAGGAGATGAACTCGGTCGGGAAGGGGTTTTCGGGAGAGGTTATGTTCGTAAACTTCAAAAAGCGGCTTTCACAGGACTTTATCGCAATAAAAGCTGTCCCGGGGCGCGGAGGGTGAAGTTCAAACTGTGTTATTCAACTATGCGGCGGGGCATGCCTGTCTGCTTCCCCTTATGCGACCTTGAAATACTTGGGGGGGTATGCATACCTTCTTCGCAACACCTGACGCTGCCCGAGGACTTACAGACGGCAGGGTGAATTTATTATCTTGAGGGTGAGCCAGACGTGGGTGGGTTATTACTAAATTTGATACATTTACGAAATAAGAGGTGCAGACTTCAGTTGGTAGGCGATGATCTCCTGAGCGTCGAAAATATTTCCAAAAATGTGGACTGCAAGGAGATAGCGAGTATAAAACAATTTCTGTCATAATTAGATCGACAAGTTGAAGGCCCTCGAGGAGCAACAAGCAAACGCATATGGGACATCAAAACATCAAAACGAGCTCGACGCCTCCTCCAGAGACTCAAAAAACAACAGTAATAGACCGTAAATTTCAATCGGAAACGGGCGCAGTATGCAAATTCAGGCCCAAATGCCGATTTTCAACTCCCAAGCTCTGACCACTTAATTACTTCTCTCTTCTGTCTGTTGCACCATAAACTTCGACAAAATATATCCAAATCAGTAGGAAGGTTAGAGAGGTAGTCAATTCATGCATGCTGAGCAAATAATTAGCAAATAATAATTAATCCTCTTTGCTCAGCATGCATGAATTAACTACCTCTCTAACCTTCCTACTGAAATGCTGTAAAGACACTATTAATTAATAAAAGTGCCTTTACAGCATTTGGCACAATCAATAAAACGAATTGCCGTTTACATCAAAGCTAGCTGCTCGCATCACTATGAACTTAGTGAAAACGCTTCAAATTTTATAGAACGGTTCATTATTATTTGAAGCACAGCAGTGCACATAATAATAAAAAAATGTTTGGACAGATATGGGACCTGAAAAAATGGATTATGCGTCCAAAATTTCTCGGAAAACTACACCTTACTTGACCTCCTAGTTAAAAATCCCTTTTTGTAGCCCCAAGAAAGCCCCATAAGACCTCACGGTGGAATCGGATCATTCTGAGACCCCCAAAAACGGACTCTACGTTCAAAAATACTTTGAAAACGACAGCTAACTCGACCCATAGCTGAAATCCTTCAAAAATAAAAATCCGAAACACTTCAATTTTTCCAAATTTGACTCATACTCATTTCAAGAATACAACATAAACAATTTACGAATCAAAACAAAAACAACCGCGGTCATTTTTCGTAGCACAAAAAAAGAAAAAAATCATTGTTTGGAACTGCTCTTCATGAATAACAACTAAATAAATTCCCTTGTGTCTCAAAAATGATCTTCTGAAATAAGTAAACCGCAAAACAGATTTATTCATCCGTTTTCTAATACATACCTATTAGAGAACATTAGGGACTTAGTAGTAATCTCATTTGTTTTATTTCCCGTGGGGTCGCCCACATCTTGCCCTGAAGGTCACGCTTGGAAGGGTAAAAGCGAAAGGGGTGAATTTTCACTGACAACAGAAATTGGAGGCTGAATGGAAGTGATGGCCAGGATCGAAGTAAACTCGTGTAAAGAGTCAAAACGAGGGTGGAAGTTGGGTAATACAGGGAGGTCAACCCTCTAGCAAGAGGGGAGTTTCCCTCAGTAGGTACCAGCACAATTAAAACTTTGCTAGAATTCACCGAAAACCGCAAAACATGAGCAAAGCCAAGACCCCTCTCCTGATACTTATCACCAGTGAGTAACGTGACGTTCCTGGTCTCCAACAGCAAAAGATTTAATCACAGTAGTAGGCGGCGATCCAACGTGTGTGGGATAAGTACCATAATATGGTTAATATTATTATGAATGGGCTATACTCATCGAGGATTTGGTTTAGGAAGGTATGATTTGTAACCCATGAATTATTTAAGGAAAATCTGCGTTGCTAGGACCGGCCATTTTGGGACTGTTGACATCGTGATTCGATTGTAAACAACTTTCCGTATTTACGGAAAATCTGCGTTGCTAGAACTGCAGCCTCCACGCGCCAAGCAAAAATCACTGATCGCTAATAATAAGAGGGCGCATGTACGAACGGTCCCGACGGAAGTTTGGTATGTACGAATGGTCCGGTCCACTAATTCCCTCTATGTACGAACGGTCCCGTGCTCCAAATGCAGCTTCGTACGAACGGTCCCGTCCTCTGGGGAGGTGATGAATGCAAGTGACAACTAAATTGTTATTAAAATATACCTATATTGTTTTCTCAACAGTCGTCAGCAAGTAGAAATTGACGAGAATTCACGTCAAAAACATAACTAAACTTATCTTATGCAACATGGCGGTTGATATTTTATTGCCACAATTTGGACAAATCGTGTCAACGGTAATTCCCCCCTGTCATATTTGGCAATTGGTGAGAAGTCTGCTCGCAGAGCAGTTCCGGCGCTATCACGTTGGAAGGAGCCCAGCTGACCAGGACCTTTAACAAATGTTCTTCTTCTTCTCACCGCTTTCCACGTCTGAACTTGAGGATTGTCCCCTTCAACTCGGTTCCCGATGATAGGACATCTTGATTGCTTTTGAAGATAGGACATCCTGTTTTCGCTCTGGTGTCTGACGACCTCATTGTTATGGGTCGATCTCTGCATTGACGAAGGAGGAACTTTTGTTGGGCTTGCTCTGTTTCTTTGTTACTCGGGAATGAGTAACGACGTTCGACAGTCCAGCTTCGTCACCGCCTGCTACAGAGTATCCAACGAACTGCATGCTCCAGTCGACTTCAACGCCGTGCACTAACTTGAGGAGACTACACCATGGTGTAGTCTCCTCAAGTTAGGTGAATACTTGGCTAAATCCGCCCCTTTCCAATGAAACAGAAGGCCTAAAGAAATACTTGAAAGAAGCTCTTTTTGTCTGCCCTGAAAGAGAACGGACTTCGGTACCAAGCCCGCCTGATTCCCCTGAACCCCAAAGCTCAAATTATTTTGTTATTAAAATTTATTAAATTCGTATCCTCCGGGAATCTCAGGCCCCACTACCAGGGATCAGGTATTTCAGACAGGGACAGAAAGCAATGAGGTACACGGTGCGTTAAAGGGTTACTCCCTAATCAATTTGGGATCAACCAGATTTAAATCCGCAACGCCGATTATGTGCAGGCAAAACCACTCCAAGTTGGCCCGCTCATCCCTCACCTTCCATTGATTATAAACTTTAAGGCACTGATTAATAATACAAAAGTGCACTTCAAGCTCCTCGAAACTTCTCGCATATCTTAGATGAAGATTATTCGCGTTGAGGCTTAGTTTATAGTCGGTTCTCGATGAATTATTGCGTCTGTTTGGTGAATATTTCACCTCACAGATATGATAATACAATTATTATTGATTGTGGGTTGAAAATTGAGAAATTTTTCTTGACAACAGAATAATCAGTAGAAACTATTGTCGTACTCTCAACTTCATGGATGCTTTAATTCTAATATCTATTCATTGAAAGTTTCTGTTGTAAATGAATGGTAGGCTTTTATTTCACGTTAGGTCGGAAAAAGGATACTAGAAAAACACGATGCGAGGGGTAAACTTCCTCTGTGGGGTTAGTTTTACGTAATCCCCTACATCATCCATCATAAAAAAAGACGATTTAAGAGGAAGTAGTCTACTTCCATGATAAAAAATATAAATATAACTCGCAGACGCGTTTCGGCTGATTAGACCATCATCAGTACAATCAACAGAAACGCGTCTACAAGTTATATTTATATTTTTTTTCGTGGAAATAGACTACTTCGTCTTAAATCGTCTTTTTTAAGATGGATTCCCACTATCTCGCCGCATCCACCTTACATTATCATCCATCATTTTAGTTCTAGCGTAGAGGGCTAACTTGCCGTAGTCACTACACATGTTTAACTGGTTTTGAGCTTTCCCAACAAACTTTACGACGGTTATATTTCTCTGGATTTTCCCGCTCCCCGCGAAAGTGTATTGAATAAATACCATTAATAATGTAGTAAGGTACATAGAGGAGAAATGTGAGAGTGAGGCGAGGGAGAAGCAAAAATGGAGAGTTTGAAATATGAACCAGCGATTCAACTGAGGCCCCGAAAGCTCTTGCTTCCGTTGGAACTATACATGAACAAAGTACATAAATTGCGAGAACTTGCGCGAGAAGCCGTACTTAGGTAGCGTAAACCATTTGGCAAACAAATTCTCGCTCAAAATATGGTGGAGTAGGAAAAATTTAGGCTTAATTAAACCTCCCCACTCAAAGTTGCAGCGGCCGTTGAAAATTTCTCAAAAAATTTAATTTGCTAGTTTCATAAAACGAGTCGGGAAAATATCTTTATTATTTGTTATCCCATGTGTGGAAAAAAAGAAAAAGGTAAGCCTACGTCGAGTAGTGGGAGAAACTCTGACACCTGGAACACAATAGAACATTTCATCTGTCGTTGGTCCAGGGGGAAGGTGAATGACACGGTAGTGGTTTTAGATGACATCGCCTAATTGAAGGAAGTCCAGTTACCCCTCGGCCCTGTCTGGTGAATACAGAGAAAAACTCGAGTGGTCAGGAAAAGCACGTAGTCCACTTTCTGCGGCCCTTCCTCCTCGTCCCTCGCCATCTCCCAGTAAACATCGTCCAAGTCCTCTCGACTGAATGGCATATTGTTTTTGTAGCTGGAAAAACGGCCAGGGAAAGAGGTTCCCTCTCTCGTTTCCATCCCCTCCACCGCTACCGAAGGAAAACGTTCCTTTTGTCGGCGTCGGACGGTGACACGTTTTCAAACCGCGTGCTTTACTCCCGTTGTTTTACATCTCTTTCAAACGGTTGGGGCCTCGAGAGCGGTCGACCGCACTCTGGACACAAACAGTTTTCCTGTATTTTTGTTCTCTTTTCCTTTTTATTATATGTCTTTATATATACAGGATATATTTTAAGCCACCCAGCCTGGCTTGAAACACATGCTTCAAATCCCAAATAATGCTGTCGAAGGTCTCTAATTTTGGATGAGTTTCTCTCAAATTCCACAGACCGCTGCAATACTAATTTATAAAATAGAACGAATTTTGTTCTAGGCAACGCACGTAGCGTGCTCGCATCTCTTGATCTTCTGTAGGGTGATTATTATCCGTAGATTACACGGCAGGTCGGTGGAAAGACCAAAAAATTGAGAGGGAAGGGGAAAGCCGTCTAGTTTTTAACTAGGTGTTATTATTTTTCACGCCAGCTTCATATAAGTTAAGTTGGTTTGCTTCGTAAAATGACTCTTTTTCCATTAAGCAGAGAAAAGAAAACGGAAACGAAGCCAGGATGGCGTCTTGTTGAGAGGTTAGCACTGGCGAGTTGAAGGTAGCCCATAGAAAGCTAAGTAAAGCTAACTTCTAGTGGAATTAAGTTGAGTTCACGAAGCCTCCGCGAATTGAATTGGCACTCTCAGGACGTTACCTCGGGGCATTAGCTCCCAGCAGTTTCCTCGGGACCTCCTGTTCTCGCCGATAAGGGACCAGTTCCAGACGAACAGGGAAGAAGGGGTTCGTCCGGGATGGGGTGCGTTCGGCAAGGGTGCTGAAGGGTGAGTTGGAGGATGAGATCTGAATAGTGAATTAAGTCTCGCCATTCCAATCGTTCCTTTGCCCTCGTGACCAATATCGACTAACGACAATAACCTTTATCAGTTAATTTCCCGAAGATCCCGGTGAATGCCCAACCAGTGCACGTCCACCATTTTATTTCCTACCCCCCATATCTCTTATCCTCCTTTCCCTGCATTTGAACTTGTACCTAGTTTAATATTGTTGACAATATTTTCTCTTAAAGCACTAATGTTTACCAAAACCCATAACCTCCAAGCATCTAAAAGCCAAGAAATAGAAAGTTTGACTTTGGATGGTCTTAGAAATTCGACAATTCGTGATAGAATGTGCCGATTTTCGCAATCGTTGCCCATATCCCTCCTCTCCCACACTGTACAAGGAAAAAAAATCACTGAAACATGAAAACGGATTTATCAGTACCTAATATAATACTTTTCCAAGCCTCATGAGGCAGGATTACCTGCAGGTAATCACTTCACGGTTCGCGGTACAAGGAGTTCAGAGAGTGAAGCTTCTGGTTCTGTAGAATCTGAAGCCAATCGAAAATTTAAATTAAATTTTAAATTAAATTAAATTTGAATTTTCGTAACAAATTTTGTTACAGAATTCAACGATTAATAAACTTGATAACCCCCTATAGGTTATACCCTAGTGGGCTAGAAAACGAGAAAACATAAACAATGTGATAAAGTTAATGTTAAAGCAGGGATATTAATGATAAAGCAATAATATGACAGAAACACCTGATCGTCACTTTTATAAGTGGTTTACCCTGACTTCCCGTCATATTTTTCCAATAAAATAAACAGAAAGAAGCAACACTCTGATAAGAACCAAAAGCCGGCAGAAAGAATAAACAAACTTGGCGTGAAAAATGCTTGGAAAGTTAGTTCACATCGATAACACGAAGAAAACCTTTCGTAATTGATCCATAAAAAATACAACAACAACAAACATTCTCGATAGTATCGATCGAAATCGATAAATGTTTGACAATACCGAAAATATGAAATTATTCTGTAAAAAAAAGAAATGAGAAGCGGAGCGCTCGCTCAAGCGCAGCAAGGTCGCGAACGCCCGAAACATTTTTTCCCTTCAGAAAAACTGCGCTCCTGTAAAATCACGTTTTCGCTCATTCATTTCTCTTTTCTCCGGACCTAATCGATAGATTTTTTTTTTTTTTTTTTTTTTTTTTTAATCGATACAACGATTTTGAGAGAATACTTTGGATATTTTGTTTGGTTGCTTCAGGGTGGGGGTGTAAACAGAAATTTTCAAGGCTCTTTAGTAAAAGAGCCTTGGAAATTTCTGTTTACACCCCCACCTACAACAGTAGTAGGTAGTGTTGTTTAAAATACGTTTAGACCAAATTTTGACAAACCCCCTCGTCAAAGTGTGCCCAAGACCTTGCCAAACAAGATGAAAAAAAACCGCATCTCTCTAATGGTAACCAAAGCTGAGAAAAATGTACCTAAATAAGTTTGTTAGTAACTCTCTGTATGCTCCTAACCCCCATAAGGGGTTGAATAATCTGGTTTCAAACACCATAATATGAGAGCCAACTACCGAAGGTATCATTCTCGCTAGAAACAATTTCTGGGATCAAAATATTTTGATCCGTAATATGGATCAAAATATTCTACGTTATGGATTGAATGGGTGACATCAATTCCATGGACATATGTTACGGACCACTGATAAAAAAGAAGGATAAAAGGGATAACGATAAAAAGGAAAGTTGGATTCAATTTATTAGACTTATTAACGCGGGGTTCTGAACGCGAAGTAATAACCGCACGGATCTCACCCTCCGGTTTTTGCAGAACCCCACTATATCAAAGCAGTGGTTTTCCCGTCTTTCCATACTCCGGAACGAAAAGCCGTCCCCGCCCCCATCACACCCCTCAAACCTCGAAAACCGTTCTAAAAACCGAGAGGAAAACCGCTTTGTTTGAAGGAAGGGCTCTCGTGGCAAATCTGCATGTCAAAAACTTACAAATTACCGCCTCTAATGAAGTCCCAGCCTTTTCGCTGACCCCCTCGCCCCCATTGTCACCCATTCAACAGAGCCTTAAATCTAAAGAAAGACATTGTAATTCATCGTTATGAAAAAAAGTAAACTTCCTAATAAACTTCTTATTTGGAGGAACGGCCAAGGAATGACATCATTCTAGGGTTAAAAGGAGAGAGACGATTTTTTCGCACTTTTCAAGATTCTTCTGGTAGCTGCAAGTTTTCTGACAACAATGAGCAAGTAAGATCCCGCCGGCTGAATATGTATGAGATTTTGCGGGGACGATTCAATTAAAATCTTTCTTTGGGACCTTCTTTTCCTGGAAGATTTTCTTCTCTCGTGTCGGTAAAATGTCTTATTTCGCTCGCTGAGACCACTTCGGGAGTAGTATTGTAACACCGGTAGAATGTGAAATGCCGGGGGAAAATCAATAAGTGGACAAGTCAATAATAGGTAATTAATTACAACAATTGATGTGAATGATTTTATTATAACATGCTTTAAAACCCTTTGACCACCCTCATTCAAATCACACTCTCGAAACTAGGGATGTAAAACACATCACTGACCTGAAATGGACTGACGATGGAAATGACAGCTTCTGCCTTCCAATTACGGGCTCGATGTCAATAATACCGGCCCACTTCTTCCTGAAGTGGATATTTACGTCGAGCTAGAAATGTGAATCGGGACTTCTGCTTCTAGAATGAATTGTGAAACAAAAAAAATTGCTTGAAATTGCTTGGAATTCCGGTTATTGTTGGACACTAGATGTGGGAGAATGACAGTTCGACGCAAGAGGCCAAAAAGTAGATAATCCTAACCAAGAAAGCTTTGCCGGTTCCGCGCTGTCTTCCGCGTGCCTACCCATGGAGCTCTAGTCAAGGTGGCAATTCGAAATGCTCCAGATTGCGCGTGGCCCGTTGTTGCAATCAATGGATGCCGTTTCCTCCTGGCTTGATTATGGTATAGGTAGATTCAAGGGTGTGGGTCCAGGGTTGCCACAAGAAAACGCTGCCAATTTTTCTCAAGGATTTTTCTTCGGGTTTCTGAAACCCGTCTACTAGACACATTTTCCTGACAGCAGGCATAGGTAATAGGAGTCCATCCAGATATTTTTGTATTGTGGTGAAATTTTTGTGGAGAAAGTTTCGGAAAATTGATTCATAAACTGAATTTATTTCACCTGTACATAATTAAATGACCAGTTAGTCGTAGTAGAGTGAAGTAGAGTGAAACAACATTTAAATGTATTATTTTCTATAGAAATAGAAGCGCGCTGAAATTACAGTATACCTGCGGAAAGTAAATTCTCGGCCTTATTTAGGACGCAATCGTGGGTTACCCATCAAATTTATTTACTACAGCAATAGATTTTTTCTTGGTGAATTATTAAATAATTTTGGTTACCTTGGCGTTAGTACCGCATTTCATTGAAACCATCGGAAGCATGTGCATGACATGAATAGAATAGAACGTCTCGAGAAGTTGTTATTCCCAACCATGCAATTATACGGTGGTAAGACCGTGCCACATGCTTCATGATGCAATTAGCCATTTAGCCAAGCCAGTATTAGAGATTCATACCAACACTGAATAAGCTTGGGCTAAATCTGTCTTGGAGCGCACTAGATATGTAAACACAAGGAAGGAATTACGTAGGCAATTTCCCCTACTCCCTTCCTTACAATTCCGCTCTCTTTCTGTTACCATATACAGTCGGGAAGGTAGATTCTATGCTAATTCGTTTAATAAATAAACGGGCTTTTCCTTCCCCCTAGTTAGAAACAGTGAGAGCATATACTGAAGGCTAAAGTGAATTACCTTTGCCCCCAAGGCCTAGACGCCTTTTCCTTTTCCCTATGGCCTTCAGACGGCTAAAAGATTGCTTCCAAGTGGATGCAAGCTGTAATGCCCTACATTTATAAGGCCAAGAAATAGGAGGGGGCGGAAATTTCAAAAATTATTTCCATAGGCAGCATAAATCATGGGGGCAGTTCCTAAGCCATGTTGCAGAAGACAAGTGGCTGGGCATTCCTTGGCGGGGGAGATAACGCTTCAGACGGATGGACTTCGATTTTCAACGTTAAAAAGGAGTTCAATTTGTTCCAAACAAGAACATCTGAATTTTCTTACAGTTTACTTAAAAATCGAAAGCTTGAAAATAAATCAATTTGAAACAAACCGAACCTACCACTTAGCTGGAGGCAGGCGGTAACAGTGCCTAATTAAGACGAGAGACCAAACCATACTCTGCCTACTAATTGGTGTTGACAAGAACATTCGAGTCGTGAAGACTTTACACGGTTTGATGCCTCGTTCCTTACCCGTGTTTAATTGAGCCTTATCTCTTCTGCCTAATTACGCTCCTGTAGAAAAACGTTTTGCCGCATGCAAAGGTGGGTCGTAATGGAAGGTTACGTCCAGACAGGTAATTCACCCGATAAGTTGCTTGTAAGGGCCCGGCTGGTCGCGCTTGGGCGGCCCATGTGGCGGCAGCGCAGTTTTCACGCCTTTTAAACTTTCATTTGACGGGGTTTTATCGCCGTGCGCTGCTGCATGTCTAAATGTCCGTGAAACCGTGAACTACCGAAGACGTAAAAACGCGTAAAAAAGGTAATGTAAAAGATTATGATAATTAATGAAACGAGCAATGGAATGGCTGTGTCAATTAGTAGCCAACAAACGCTACGACGACTTACGAAAAGTTTGAGTTTGCAACTAAAGCGTGTCCTTAGGTTGAATTCAAAATTTGCTTTCGTCCACTTTTTATGGAAATGGAGATGTAGGGCACCCTGCTGAATGGATGTTGGGGGTTTACCTACATGCAAATATTGTGCTCCTAATTGGTTAATAGGTCTATCAATAACTGTGTTGTGTGTTTGGGGGAAAGCCTACTACACAGCGTAACTCGGATTTCACCCCCAGTGTCTTTGGAGGAAGGTGAAGGGAATACCTGAATATCCATACCCAGGGCATAACGCGAGATGTCACGATCTGCTATCCTGGGAGGCGGTGTCGAGGCAGAAGTTGGAGTCCCGCTATCTCCATACTGGCACGAAGTGTCGGGTTGGTCTGGGATGCGTAGGAGTACGGAAGGGAATCAACGGGAATCCGATACTGAAGATGATGAGACAACATCAACATTGGTTCTCCCTAGATTTGCAGTACCCGGACAAATTGTCGCCAGGGCAGGCCATGTCCAATAAAAAATGAACTGCGATTTTCCATTTGTTAGAATGGAAAAAAGCGGTCAGTAAATGATAACGCCGGCAGCGCGATCGAGGAGTCCGAGTAATTACAGGTAATTACTCTGCAGGTCTGCTCCCTCGTTAGCGGGAGAAGCTGGACTTACCAATCACGCTGCCGGAAGTGGCGCTTCCCTTGGCCCGGGACTGAACGAAGTGGGGCGGGCGAGCGAATTTAAGCCATAGAGCCATCACTGCCATCTTTGGGAGCATAATGACTTTTGTCCTGAGTGATTTTGGTAATTTGAGAAGAAAAGGAATTTAAAATTCTAATTACATTTTTCTCATAAATTTACTCAACTCAGATAAATTTTGAATAGCGTCCTATTTTTATATAAATTAAAATTTTGATATTCTATGATTATAATCCTTGTCAAATTATCATATAATCCTTGTCAATAATTATTATTGTTGTTGTTGTAAAAAGATAATAAGAAAATTTCTTTCCAACGACCGACTTCGCGAAGCCGGTTCCGAAAACGTGGTCACGTCCAATCATTTACACCCGTGTGTTGCTAGTTGACAGGAATCATGTATCCGATTTGAAGTGGATTCGTGTATCCTCAGCCAATTTCCGGTTTCGTCCGGTAATTGGGCGAGGCGGGATGATGGGATCTCATTAAAAACTGAGAATTAGCGTGTAGGTACTTTGCAACTCGAGACACGTAAACCTAGCTTTTTTCCGAAAGGACCAATTATTGGTGCAGTTTCTACCGACATCCGTTGAAGTGATCTCTCGCTCACTAATCAGCAGCCAACGCACTCACGTTCAGATACCGTGACGATCGACGGGGAAGGAAGTCTTCCCTAAAAATGACAAATTCGTAAATGGAAATACATATCCCAAAAACAGACTTAAGAACACATTATTCAAATTACGGTTTTAAGGTTTTAATACTATCTATTTCAACAAATCGCTGTTGTCATTGTTGTAGGCTCTTAATACTCACACCCCATGCTTACTTCGTTGATAAATTCCGAATAAAGCAATATATCACCAGACTTCGAATTAGCTTTGTTTTTATCGTCGGATCTCAAAGTTTTGTTGAACCCTGTCAGCTTAGAGCTCATTCCGAGCTATTAGTGATTAACCCGTTGAAGTTTCCCTCATTTCGGCCCTGATTTATGAGGAGGATCTCTCGCCAAAACATCGGACACAAAAGCCCTATCGAAATTTCTAAACAGGGCCCCTCTCACCCTTGCTTTTTCGTAATCCTTCGATCGCGAAGAACATGAGAGGGAGGAGGATGTTGGGACCAACTGACATTGTTATCGGTCTAGTTAGGCGCCCCTCTGAGGCCAAGTATATGGGCAATTAAGCGATGATAACCAATGATTGATGGCGGTCCGACCCTAACAAAACAATCTGCTTCCATTCCCAGCTTCAACGTCCTGAGTGCTAATAGGATTCAACCCCGTATTTCTACCCTCAACATAACCACCCTGCACGCACGCGCGAGTGGTGACTTTTGTCCTAAACATCACACCATAGATCTATGGTCGTTTTTATAACCCTTGGTGGTTTAATAGCATCAATCATTCTCATAAGAGCTAGAATGCTACCACTTTTGATATTTCTGAAAATTTCGTAATGCTTCTTGCTTTCTAAGCAATGCTCAAGCTGGGGGAACGTAGTAAATTTATATAATAGATTATAAAGGATAATCTAGTACCTAGATTCTAGGCGAAAAAGAGCGAAAAAGATTAAATATTATTAGCACTATGCTCTTCTACATAAATTTTATGTAGAACCCACGAGTTCGAAGTGTTTCAAATCATTTGAATTTGAATAATTTCAATTATTGATACAACGCGTTCAAGTTTTTCTGTCGTAGATTTGGTTTATTATTCATGGAATAGGTAATACACAGGTCTATGTTTTGGCGACGGAGGTCGACGACTCCGATCGGCCTCAAAATTTGACATTATTTGACATTATCCGTTTCAAGAGGTCTAAATTCTAAAACCGAAATTTCCGTACGCCGTACGCCGTCCGCCGTCCGGGCCGTTTTGGGCAGTAGGAGTTTTTTTAAATCTGAAATTTTGACAAAATACTCGGTTTACCATCTAGTTGTGCCCCTCAAGGTTTTCAGCCCGATCGCCCAAACCCGTGGGGCGCTATGGGGCTAAAATGAGGCTACGGGAGGGTTTTTTTGAAGGCTTTTTGGCTACGGGTTCGAGTTAGGTGTCGTTTTCGAAGTATTTTCGGACGTAGAATCCATTTTTTGGGGTCCCGGAACGATCCGATTTCACTGTTGCGATCTATAGGGCTTTCATGGGGCTACAAATGGGATTTTTTAAGGATCCCAGGAGGTCAAATATTTTCAAGTAAAAAACGAAAAATTGTTGAAAAAAATGTTTGAAAAATAAAATCCAAAAGAAATTTTTCTTCTAAAATTTTTTCCCTTGACAGAATTAAATTTTTGCACAAGTATTTACACCTGGTCGCGATATCCCCTTGCCGATAAATAAAAGGCATGAATCGAAATGAGATGTAGAATCTTCATCTACATCTACAATGTGCAATGTTCATAATCAATAATTGATTTCGATCAATAATTATTATTGAATCTTATGAGCGATCTAAAATCACAGAACGTAAATCCTCCGATAGGAGAATCATCAGGTAGGATTATAAGCCTGAATAGAAAGGGGAAAAAACCTCAACGAAGCATGAAGTCGACGAAAACAGCTTTTGATAATGTGACGTGATTTTCGAAAAAAAAAAAAAAAAAAAAAAAAAAAAAAAAAAAATTGGCTCCCATTTAGGAAAGCTACAATTAAATATTCATAAAGAGCCGAGAACAGGGTGGAGTATGTAGGACGGGAATTAATTCTGACATCGCTCCTCTCAAGAAAGGGAGAGCGAGGAAAATGGTATTTTTGTTTTAGGTTGAAGGGGTGGGATTGTAGCGAAGGAGTAGGTAGGTACTCATTAATTAAAACACATAAACTCCTACGCACCTGGGGTTCGAAAGGTGACGCCTCGGAAATGCAATGCGGTCGATCTGATTTTGCGTCGGGCCTATTTCGTGCGGATAACCAATTTTTGGTGGCTTTATGTTCAGGGGAGTCAATATGACATATTGTGGTTGTTGCAGTGAATTGGGTTCGGGCTTAAAATTGCGGGAAGTTCCAGCAGCAATAGTGGGATTGGGATGCCATGAACAATGCTATCATACCTATGTAATAATAATAATTACATAATAATATGTAATTATTATGTTTATTAGCTGTATATGTACGGTGCTAAATCACCTGAGTCTGCTGAATATTTCAGCCACTTTAATAACGAAATGTTGACCTTCTCAATCACAATAGTGAATTAAAATTGAATTTTAGTAGATTTAATCTGTTGATCAAATTTTGTTGATTGTCCGTGAAAAAAAAAAACCTTATCTTGAAAGTAACAATAATAATATTATTGTTAGGTACTATTATTATTATCTTCAGGATATTAGTCACAAAAGTTTTCTCAACTTGTGAGAAAAATAAAATAAATAAAAATACAAAAAAAATAATAATAATCCCTTACGTGAATGGTGAACTGGATTCTGTATAATATACAGAATCCAGTTCACCATTCACGTACAGTGTATATATACAGTGTATATTATAAAATTATATAATTTATTGAATTTACGTTCAAATTATTTGAATTACATATATTATATACCTATTATTTGAACGTAATTTCAATAAAAATTTGATTGACACCATGAAATCATTGTTTTACCAGTTCCATTGTTAATGGGAAATAATTCTAACAAAAACATCCTCTTCCTAAGTATCTAGCACAATAATAAGGGGTTGATGGTGAGGGGATCATAAAAGTATTAATTGCTCCGATGCGTTGAATAGAGATTCTTAATTCATTCCTTTTCAGTAGACTTCACAGATGATTACTTCTCAATGAGCCAACCCCCTTACCCTGTCCCTCCAGGCCTTTTTCGTCTAGCTGCTACACTCAAGTGATCTCTTGTGATACTGCAAGGGTTTAATTTCACCCTCATTAAAATCCTCTGCTTCCTCAGTGATGAATCGGCTCATTGAATTCAAAGCGTGTCTGAAGCGCTTTCGCTGGAGCCTCCCCCTCCCTTCACAGGCTTTCTGGAGTAATCCTGTCATTATTTGGCCTTTTCATTAGCGTTGAAAATGTAACGGGTGTGGGGAAATGGCAGGATAACTCTGTGAACGAACGGAGTGCGTCTGCTGCGGTGTAAACAAATATCATAATTATCGTTCGTTAAAGGTCAAACAAACTTTTAAGCTGTAAGTAGGTATTGTACAATGACCGAGTCACCCTTTTTTTTCAAAAAATAAAAAATACCCACTAACTGGTAGGTACCCAATTAATCTAGACCACCATCGAGTGGCGTAAGTGCCCAAAAAGGCACTTCTTCTTTCTTTTTAGCTAATTTTCAGTGATATGAAAAAATTAGCTGGAAATTGGCTAAAAGTTTTTTCATTTCCATCAGTTTTTTTGATTTCCATTTCATAATAATACTAAAAGCGGCTACATTCAAATAATAATGTCACCATTATATTCGGCGTCAGACATAACTTTGGTGAAAATATGATTTTGTATCCTTTTGGTAAAACGCAGTTCCCGCCACGGTAATATGGCTTGGCGCTTGGTGCGGTAAAGTGGCTGTTGACGGGCACGGTGTTGCCGAATGCTCGGGTTGACCACCACCATTGTATGAAAGCGAATTTTTGTCGGATTGAAGGGAAGGAGTCGAAGAACAGGAGTCGAAGGACACCCAGGCTTTTCTGCCCTCTGGCAGCATTGGATTTGAAATCGCGACCTCTAGTCAAGTAAGTAGTGTAAAGAGATCGGGATTTCAAATCCAAAGCTAACAAGAGCGCAGAAAAGGCTGGGGGTCCTCCGACTCCTATGTTGATTTTTGCTAGACTCTATCGGGAACAGAGGCCCTGACTCACGACATGTGCCGAACACTGCCGGATTGCTAACCCCCGAAAAGGTGATGCTTTGAGCATGGAAGCTCTGGGGGTGTACCATACTTAGAAGCATGTACTGAAAGTACAATGACCAGGTTTTCCTCCTTGTCACCCTCTGGTAGAGCGAGTCCAGGATAATGCCTAGGCAGCTGACGCTGACGCCTCAAATAGTAGTATTAAATACTACTATTATGCCAATTTTGCATAATATGCACCCCGGAGGGCCTATCACAGATTTCTCTCTCCCTTCCTCCAACACAGACAGCGGCGTCAACATGAAGTATCCACTTTCAGAACTCCGCAAAACACCACATATAATAATGAGCTCTTTGAAAATGATTTAAAAAAATTATTTCATGGGAAGGTGTTCCTTCAAAAGTTACAGAAATGGGCCAAAATCTCAGAAAACCCGTCTCGATTATTTATAGGGCCTTAGAAAAACTTTTTCCTACTTAATATATTTTATATGAATTATGAGGCCTGAGAATGTGAAATGAAGTGCATTCCTTATTCATTTTTGGATTGGTCCGAAAGTTGTAAAATCACAATAAGTGATCACAAGTCTTGTCAACAACTCGATAACGAGGAATTCACGATCCGCAGTTCTTGGAGAAGTGTAGGAGACGTGCTTTGTAGGCAAAAAAAAAAAAACCGGCGGCTCGGTTCACAACGGGTGTGACATCACCGGCCCCAGCTTTCAGTTCAAAATCTCAAAAATGTGTATAGCTAAAATGCAAGGATTTTCGAACTGAAAATTTGTAGGTATGAGGTGATTTTAATTAAATTAATTTAAATTTCTGACCTTTTCAAGGAGCTCATTACTAATGATGTAGGGAAACAATCTCACGTAGGTATCCTAAATGCACAATGGTAACTAATTGTTGTCGTTTTCTGTCCCAACACTACACGGCGTTTCTAGGCTATGTTACCTCGAAGATTATAGACACAACAAAGTAATCGAATCGATAGCTTAGCTGTTTATCACTGGAAGTATGATATTCTAACAATTAATAGTTTGAAATGGGAGCAGGAGATATTATAATCAAAGTGGTTGCCTTGATTGGCGCAGTCGCCTGCTACGTGCTGCTGTTGTTCTGCCACGACAACATGTTCACGACCTTCGAAAAGCTCGTCATATGCGCTATCTTTTCGGGGTTTCTCGTTTTATACATTGCATTCGCCATAGGTGAGTCGAAAGTATTTTTCGGGATTGACATAACTTGTCATTTGACTATTCAAACTAATTGAGACCGGTAATCTTTGAACACTGTTTAAGCAGTGTAATTACCTATTGAACCAATGTTCACAGGTACGTTTCTTGGACGTGAGGTTGATGCTGACTTGAACAGCGCTTGGGCCCTGTATGGAGTTGCGGCTTACCTGGGCGCGGGATGCCTGTGCATCATTCAGTTCAACGGCAGGAGTGATTCTCAAGCTGCGATCGGGATTGCGACTGGAGTCTTGGCGTTCATCCAAGCAATCATACTGGCTATCGATGTGATACTCCTTCAAACAGATTCTGGTTGAACCGCAATGAAATTTCCGTATTTATTCGTTGGTTTGAAAGGAGGTTTTAACAATAATAAATAGGAAGCTCTAGTATCTGAGCGACTGGTCTAGAAAAGAGTTTCTATGTTGGATGATGTGGGCAGTGTCAAAAAGAATTCTTTTAACTTCATGGATGATGTGAGCAGTGTCAAAAAGAATTCTTTTAACTTCATGGAGTTCATTATATGCAGCATCTTCACGAACGAGAAACAATTTCTCAATTCCCTCATTTCTCTAGTTTTCCGGGTTTTGGATCAAATGCGCAATCAAAAAAATCTATATTATTAACAATAAATAAATTTCTTAAGAATATTCGATTCCTTTCATATTCATACTTCCTTGGTACCGTTGATGACCGTGTATTAAAAAAACGAAATGGTGGGTGGTGTCTAAACCTGACGAGTAGGGGAAGACCTCCTCCCTTGGTCAGGTCCCAACCTTGGTCAGTTTATAGTTTGGGTGGTATACACGAGGGAAATATTTTGTCCTAAATTTTTAATACTTTGTGTAAGTCAAGGCAACACTGCGTCAAAAGTGTTTTCCCGCTTTTCTAGCCCTGATAAACTTTATTTGGTTATCAAAGTTTTCGAGGCGTTGTGATGTCGATTTTGACAACATAGTTTTCGACAGCTGACGAAGAAAGTAGGTACGTAAATTTCGGTAAATCTTTTTGGTTTATCGTTGAATTCTAGTCTCGATGTATGAAATGCACGCATAATTTCGCAAGTTCATGTCGAATTAATTATTCTGGAGCCAGTTGAAGATTTTTGGGAGTTGACCCTACCTTGGTCAGGCAGGTCGTTCCTACCTTGGTCAACTTCGTAAATCGTAAGTGAAAATCATATTAGGTATCTTTTCGTAAATAACCACTTTAATAATTATTTTGTGATGTAAATGGCATAAAAAATAATCGAACTAATTATTTTAGAGCCGGTTGAAGATTTTCGGGAGCTGACTCTACCTTGGTCAGGTAAATATTACGATATCGTCCCTACCTTGGTCACCTTCGAAAGTCAAAAGTGATAATCATAATATGATATATAATATTATTAGGTATTCTTTGGTAAATAATCGTTTTAATAAACATTTTGTGATATAAAGGGCATAAATGACCAATAAACCAATTATTTCTGATCAAAAACATCTTCTGTCAGACAGTTGACCAAGGGAGGAGCCAGACCTGACCAAGGGAGGAGCACGGTTCCTACCTTGGTCAGTTTGGAAGGGTTTGGAAAAACGGTCTCCACAATTAATTAGTGATACTAAAATGATTAGTTCTTCGTCCATTCAACAGCCGAATAGTGTTGCTATCAAGATCCATACATCGGAGGTCCAAAAAACCATCCTAGGTATGATTTGTTGAAGGTTAAAAAAAAAGTGACCAAGGTAGGAGGTCTTCCCCTACTCCTAAATTATAAACTACTTGCTCCACAGCTTATCCTGCTACTCCGACAGGCCTCCTGCCCTCATTTTCGTAGGAAAATGGACCTTGTTATCTGAAAAATGAATAGCATTAACATAATGCTGGGTCTGTCCCGTCAGCACGAAGTGCTTTCAGGGTGGGACAAAATGGAACAGGACCTGGTGATCATTAGGGAAAAGACACTATAAGACACTCCCGAAGACACTAACCTGAGGCACTCTTTCGTAAAAGTTTGAACTTGTTCTTTCCGTTTTTTCTGACATAATGCATACGGATCGATTGGTTAGATGAATGTCAAAATTCGTCGATCGACTATTTCCGAAAGGATTGCCCTCACTTGGTTCGTACAATCATTCTCTCGATAAATGCAGAGAATCACGCTTTGGAGGCTGTTAGCCGAGGCAAAAACTGGACTTGCCGCTCCCTGACACGTTCTCACGTAATAGACCTTGCCATAGATACTACCGTTTGATATAAAATCTTTCCCTTTACAAGTTGCGACCTTTAAAAATCATGTTGTCGTGGGAAGATAATGGGTAGTCTGTTTCTTTAAAAGGGTTTCTTGATTGATCAAATATCAATGTACAGTAACAACCCTACGAATGATTTATGAATTTAGTTAAAATATTCTAACAATGTAAGTGGATTGTGTGTGGATTGTTGAATTATTTATCATGGGGATGAGGGCCACTATAACACGCACTAATACGGTGCTAATTAAGTGAATGAGTTGGCAAGTAACTATTATACTGGGGTGCAGTTTGTGATGGATAGCTTCACGGTACCAATTACCATCCGATATGAATGATGTTACGGACAAAATCTGTCACTTTTCCGGTAAATCATCTTGATGATTTTGCCTATAGGCAAATGAAAAGAAAACGTTCCAAATCTGCCACTGTTGAATTATTTCCAACTTCCTACTAGACTTAGAACCATAGGGCTAGAGCCGCAGTTTACGGTAGGTATTGAGCAATTCTTTGGTAGGACAATCATGAATCAATGTTTAATAATGACTAAAACTTACTTACACGTAACTTTTAGAAATTCTTCGTAATTAGCACTTTGTATAGTTATGCTAATTACGAAGAATCACTAAGAATTCAATATTAGGCGTTAACAAAGATTCCTTCAACGTCTAGTTGGATAAATCACGAGGCAATTTAGTACAGGAGGTGGCGGAAGGATGAAAAAAAAACGGGAAAAAACATGAACAGCGAGGATGAGTAAGGGAAAAAGGAGGGTCCATTGATAACGTGCGTCAGGCAAGGGGCTTAGCGAGGGAATTGTGTGGACCAGGGCTTTAATCCCTTCTATCAGAACTCAATCAAGAATCGGGATTTGAGGCCACTAATTGGCCAAGTGCACGGCGAACAAACGTCAGAGTAGCGCCGTTGGTATAAAGTCGTTATTATTCAAACCTGGTTATTTGGTTTACTCTACCCCCTCTCCACTACTTGCTCTTTACGAATATTCCAAGTCATATGATGTAGCAAATTTTTCACCTAGCTTTCACGCCTTATTAGCAGCGCATGTAGGATTTTTCACCTAGCTTCTACGCCTATGCGTTGCATTCGAGTAGCTGTTGGTACGGTATCGTTGCATATTGGATAATGATTTTAAATGGTCGTAGAATGCAATGACAACCTTCAGCACGACGTGAAAAACGGTAATGGCACAAACCACTTGGCTCAGCAATTTTTCTCCCTAACGAAAAAGCTGATCGACCCCAAAACGACAGTCGGAGTAATGGGACGGCGACAACAAAAATATTTCATATTGGAAGATGGACTATTGTCTCAAGTGAGTTTTTATGTCTCCCAGTAAACAAAAAACAGCCTATGGGACGAAGACGAAGCATGTGCTTTCTAGGGACGCTGGATCGATGTTGAAGAAAACCTCGTTGGCTCGGAGCCATCCTGAAGCTGGCAACTCCTACGTCACTCTTCCGCTCTTCCTCGTTATATCTTGGCCTTATCGCGATAGCAAAGGGTTGAAGGGGTTGCGAAGTCCTTGGGAAATTGATTTACGCCCTATGGAGCTCTACCTCCAAAATCATAATGTCCGCCAGGTTCCATCATTGAAATGGACACTATTAGTTCAAACGAGAAGTTATTATCCTTCCTGTTCCTGTTTCCGATTTTCCTACGGATTACATTTTGATTGGTTCAAACTTACTGATCGTTAACTCTGGGAGGCATTGTGGAACTCCTAATAATTGGCTACTATCATCTAATGATGGGGTAACCAAACATATCCGTAACATACATTTAACCGAACCTTTTCAATCACCGTTTATTTCCTTTATCCGGAAGAATTTAAAAGGTGTAGGTACAATTTATTCAATTTATTTAAGCCTGTCGAAAGATTTCAAACCTCAAAAGGCAAGTAGAAAGACCAAACCCCCCCCCCCCCCCCCCACAACCACCCATCGGAATTCTTTCACCTTGAGTAAATCGGCCAACCTATTAGCTGAGTGGTTTTGGGGGTTAGCCACTCCACAGTTTTTCCCGAGGAGTTCAAGGGGTTTGAAGCCCTTTGAATATCATGGATGTGTTTGCGAGCAACCAGTTACAAAAGGCCAGATAGGTAAAACATTTTTACGTTAAATTGTAGGTATTAAATATTTCCTACCTTGTTGAATCCCAGGATTTAACAAGCAGACTTTACAGCTAAAGAAAATCATATTTTACGTATATTATACGAAATAGGTCCAGGCGTATTGGTGTGGAGTTAATAATTAAACCATAGCAACCGGTTAATCAATAATGTCATTTTTTATAATCTTCCTTTGAGGGTTTCACAATAGGTAATTACCGTCAAACATTTATTGTTTGAATAATATCTCAAATATTATATTAGTTTTATCAAGAGGATGCGGGCTAATTAGAAATTAATTAGTAGGTAGGCGTAATTAATGACGTTCGTACCAACATCCGAGTAAAATCCCACTGGTACCAACGCATGCGGAGCGCGCTTTTTCTTTTTCCTGTGTGTTCCAACGTACGCCAAGCTTATTTTTTGTTAGAAAATTTCTGGACTGATAATAATATTATTATTAATTTTATGTATAATGTAAGGTATAATAATATAATATTATTATGTTAATCGCCGGCGCCTTCTACCTTGGAAACTGGGCCCTGTAGTGGGAAAACGAGTGTTTGGAGCTACACAGCCCATGGTTCCAGTTCACATGCAGCTCATAGTAACTCATAGATTTTTTGGCTTATTATTTCCGTTTGCCGGTTTATTTAAACGGGAAAATGTTTACGCCTAGCTTTGTATAATATACCTACTGTGGGGAATTGGCACCTACGCCCCCACGGTATTTCCTTAAGACCGGCCGGCAACGCCGCCCACACTTCTCACCGGGCCCACGGGGGGCAGCAGCTCCCGGACGACGCCGGGTCCACACACGTGGGGGGCCCGCGGGGTCTCGTTCTCGACACCCCGGGTCCTCCAGCATTCACCCGGACGTCAAGTAAATCCGCTTAATATTTATCCTTATTTGTGATCACCATTTTACATTTATAGTACTATGGAACGCCAACACACTTTTTTGAATGGGACCGCTAGCCTGGACTCTCCCGCCGACAGTAGTTATTCGGACGGATTGGCCGGCTCAGCGGACCCCACTATTATTTCGCGCAGGGAACTAGCCCAGGCGGATATTGACGACAATTCGTTCGTATCAGCCGGGAGTGGTTCCCTCCGTAAGGGCCTCGGGTCTGAATCTGATGTCATAGCTGCTGACAATTCAGTCGTTATAGCTCAGAATCCCCGAGTGTCAAGTGTGGATCTGGGACGCTCTTCTCTTGAAGTTGACCATTCAATGTCTTTGGAAGATGCGACCAGACTCCCTTCCGAAATCCTACGCATCCCTGCAGGCCCACACCATTGTGGTACTGTAGGGACAAGCGGGATTTCCAAACATGCTCCGACATTATTTACTGGGACAGCAGACCACAACAAATTGTGCAGTGCCCCAGCCAAATATGTTTGTGCACTCCCTTCATCTTCCTCCAAAACAAGCGGGAGCGAAATCCTGGTCACGCCCGAGGCTTTCTCCCAAACACACAAAACACTTGTTAAGGACAATTTAAATATTGTAGGAACACCAATCGAACATGTAGGTACACTAATTACATCCGATCAAGCGGTGTTCACTACAACTGGTGACCCCAACTTGGAGATGCAACCTTCATCTCCCTCGCGACAACAAGGTGGTGTAAGATTCAATTTGCCCACCGAAATTCAGACAAATTCGCAAGTTAATTTTCCGTCATTTGGAACTTCGGTTCCCACGGTTCTTAACACAACTACGAATTCTTTAAATCCTGGGATGTACCCCCAGGTAACCACAAGCCAGAATGGAGTTTCTGCACCTTGGCCGCCGGGCCTTGGCTTTCAATTTCAACAACATCCAAACAACGCGTTTGCGACGTTCAATTTCGGGACTCAACCGAACTTCGGGACTCAACCGAACTTCCCCACGTTATTCACTCACAGTAACGTGTCGGGTCAACCTCATGGGCACTTGATGGTTGCATCAACTGATGGAAATCAGGGCCCCAACCCAACTTTCAATCAGGCTTCTCACAGCCGGCCAACTGTACAGAACACTCAGTCTGTACTGGAACTTTTGTTGTCGCAGGTTCCAAAAAAGACTTCTTCCAGTAGAAGGACAGTCCCACACATTTCCGGGAGTTACACCGTCTCCGTACGGGACGCGGACCCTGCAGAGGGACTCCCACGCACTCCTGAGGAGCTACTGGATCAACTCTCCCGTTCACGGGTCGCGGCGACTACACACGGTCCCCCAAGTACCCATAAACATCATCCCCACATCTATGGCCTCACCAGTGAGGAACTCATGACTGAACTTATGCACGGTTCCCCACGCGACGCCACAACTTTACCATCCACCCTGTATCACATTCTACAAATTATAGCAGGTCCGCTCGTCAGCCCAATCATGTTGAAACACGCTTGGCTGTCACGCCTGTCGGAACATCTCAGAACAATTGCTAGCACAGCACCTGACTTTGAGTCAATGCTAACAATAGCTGATAGGGCATTCACTTCATTTTACCTCTCTCCCACATCTTCTCCTACCTCCAGCGGTTGCCCACAATATGTGTCAAACATCATGGGCACCCTGGATCAACCATCCTCCCTACGGGATGTGGAGTCTGCGCAGGGACTCACACACATCCCTAGGGATCAAACCCCCTCCTTGCGGGTCGCGGAGTCTGCGAAAAGACTCCCAAGCACCCCTACGGAGCAACTCTCCCCTTCACGGGTCGCGAAGACTACACACAGACTTCCAAGCACCCTCAGGGACCATCTTCTCCCCTCTACGGGCTCATCTCTCTCACAACCCATTTCTCTAGGGGATTCGGAATCTGCAACGGGACTCCCGAACACCCCTAAGATTCAACCATCCCCTTCTACTCTCCCTCAAACTTTTATTCCAGGGAATTCAGCGTCTGCAAAGGGACGCACGAACACCCTAACATTTCACCCTTCCTCTTCAGGCATGCAACCTACCGAAAAATACCCTGATGATGTGAAATACAGCACGGGTACTTCGAACACAGGTTCACTGCATACGCCTCACGTTCCTACGGAAATACTGCAAAGCGAAGACAGCTTCTCACTCACGGGAAAAATTCGCCGCAATTTCATGGAACTCACGGGAAACGCTCCCACCTCTTATCCTACTGAAACCATAGGTTTCAAGGAAATCACGGGAAACGCTCCCAACACTCATCCTACTGAAACCATCGGTTTCAAGGATTTCGCGGAAAATATCAAACCCCCCTCTCTACACACGACAATCGTCGCCTCGGGAGAATTTGGGGAAAATATTATCCCACCAACTCACTTCACTCATCCCACTGGGGTAACGTTCCCCAGGGATTCCACGAGAAACATTACTTCCCCCACTCCACACATGGCACTCATCGCCTCCGGAGAACTAGGGGAAAATGTTATCTCCGCCACTCATCCCACTGAGGAACATATCCTCAGGGATTACATAGGAAATATTACTTCCCCCACTCTCCCTACAGGAATAGTTAATTCCAGGGAACGCGGGGAAAATATTACTCCCAACACCTATCCCACTGAGGTACCTACCCCCAGGGAACTCAAGGGAAATATTTCAACCCCCACTCTCCCTACGGGAATCACTAGATCCAGGGAACTCGGGGTAAATATTACTCCCTCCACTCACTCCACTAGAGTAACTCTCCCTAGGGGATCCACGGGGAACTTAAACCCCTCAACCTCATCCAAGTTCTCACCGCAAGGGTCTTCTAGTTTACATGCACAGAAACCCCCAACGGGAGACAACAACGTTATTGATGGAAATCATATCATACGATGGAAAAACACACAGAGGGACGCTTCTTTTTTTGTCAAGAAATCCTCCTGGTGGATTAACCTCGTTCAACATTTCTCACGTTTCCGTGCCCTCATGCAGAGCTCTTCGGAAAGCCACACCCAAGCCCAACGCTATTGTGCCTACAAGGGCTCAGTCTCAACCAGAGACAAACGTACACGTCCCTGGAACAGCTACTCCTCATGGAGAAAATCCACTCCGGCGTTCTCACCACCACCACCAATTCCGCCACTTCCACCGCCTCCACCGCGTCCGCCGCCGCGCCCACACGGTCCCAGACGAACCCCTAACGTCCACAGGGGTCCTCGGAAGTCATACGGGTCCCGCCAGCGGCAAGCCCCCAAGCGGCAACGCAGGCAATAAATTTTACATTTCTTTTCGCTCGCCCCTAATCCACATGGGGCTGGCTTTCATGCCTTCAGCATGTTTATTTTTTTATAATTCTCACAAGCGGAAGCAACGGCGTGAACGGTAAACATCTTTCGTTTCCTCTTTCCCTCGTATAATGCCAGCACCTAGTCCATACCGTGTTAATAACGGCCACTTTGCAGCATTATCACGATACTACATGGAATCCTTTTGGAATATTTTTTTATGCTCTTTTATCGCAATTTTTTTTCTTCCAATTTTCTTCCCATTCCCTTCTCCGGGGAAAAATTAGTATCCGGGCTACGATTTTTTTACCTGGAACATGCACGTTCTCACTGCGCATTCATCGCCGGCAGCACTTCACTTAAAATTTTTTTCTCTACCGGGACTGCTGTCCGCCGCCCCCGGCCGGTCTTGGGGGGAGCCTTGTGGGGAATTGGCACCTACGCCCCCACGGTATTTCCTTAAGACCGGCCGGCAACGCCGCCCACACTTCTCACCGGGCCCACGGGGGGCAGCAGCTCCCGGACGACGCCGGGTCCACACACGTGGGGGGCCCGCGGGGTCTCGTTCTCGACACCCCGGGTCCTCCAGCATTCACCCGGACGTCAAGTAAATCCGCTTAATATTTATCCTTA
Organism: Pilophorus perplexus; assembly: GCA_955831195.1. Taxonomy (NCBI): domain Eukaryota; kingdom Metazoa; phylum Arthropoda; class Insecta; order Hemiptera; family Miridae; genus Pilophorus; species Pilophorus perplexus. The sequence continues at coordinate 15,418,751 of OY037011.1, read as the reverse complement.
TTTGTGATCACCATTTTACATTTATAGTACTATGGAACGCCAACACACTTTTTTGAATGGGACCGCTAGCCTGGACTCTCCCGCCGACAGTAGTTATTCGGACGGATTGGCCGGCTCAGCGGACCCCACTATTATTTCGCGCAGGGAACTAGCCCAGGCGGATATTGACGACAATTCGTTCGTATCAGCCGGGAGTGGTTCCCTCCGTAAGGGCCTCGGGTCTGAATCTGATGTCATAGCTGCTGACAATTCAGTCGTTATAGCTCAGAATCCCCGAGTGTCAAGTGTGGATCTGGGACGCTCTTCTCTTGAAGTTGACCATTCAATGTCTTTGGAAGATGCGACCAGACTCCCTTCCGAAATCCTACGCATCCCTGCAGGCCCACACCATTGTGGTACTGTAGGGACAAGCGGGATTTCCAAACATGCTCCGACATTATTTACTGGGACAGCAGACCACAACAAATTGTGCAGTGCCCCAGCCAAATATGTTTGTGCACTCCCTTCATCTTCCTCCAAAACAAGCGGGAGCGAAATCCTGGTCACGCCCGAGGCTTTCTCCCAAACACACAAAACACTTGTTAAGGACAATTTAAATATTGTAGGAACACCAATCGAACATGTAGGTACACTAATTACATCCGATCAAGCGGTGTTCACTACACCTACGAAGTATATCATACGCTGTCTCACGTTCGAAATGTCCCTCTTGTTCATGTCATTGGAAGACGACTGCTCAACACATTGAAGGATTTAAGGGTCTATCCAAAAGATCGTGGGTTGCTCTGTATTTGGCACTTTGAATGACGCTTTGCCGCAGGATGCCTCGGTCTAGTCTTTTTCCAGTTTCTGCACTAACATCACTGTGCCGCGCTGGCTATGAATTTCTGTAACTCTTCTGTAACTTCTTTATGACTCATGCTCATATCGAATACTGACTCACCTCGGCTAGGAGATGATCAGATGATAATATGATAATAATATTATCTATCAACAGATAGATAATATTATTATCCATCAACAGATTCTGTTATCGAAGGGGAAAGGTAACAGGGCAACGAAGAGAGGAGAGATAACATGGCAATGTGGTCAACAGATCCTGCCCGGAGATGAGAAGACTCAAAAACACCACCAAAGGATTATTCTATAGAGGAGATGACGATCGCCCGAAAACGAGCTGTTGGGTCTGAGGTCAGGTGGGATAATATACCTGACCATATTATGGTCGGGGGTTTGGCTGGCGTCTCTTCTCAGACACGTAGCCAGCAGGGGGTAGCCCCCTAGTACAATTATACAAACAGATGGTTTACATACGCATCTTTTTACTTTTTCATACCTCATACCTCAATGGCCAACGACCAACGGGACATCCTCCCTTCCAACCGTAGGTATGCAACCCTCACAGATGCAGATGTGATAGGCGTTGTAGCTTTTTTTTCTTCTATCGTTACGACACTTACAAGTGGGTTATGCGTTACAATTTTTTGATTTGATATTTTTTCAAATAATTTGAATTCAAATGGATTGAATAATTTCAAACAATTATTGTTTTTTTTTTTGTTTTTTGTTGCAAAATGAGGGTTTTATGAGTTAAAAATAATTCTTTACTGTCAGTTAATAATAATAAATTATTATTATTAACTGACAGATTAATTAAATTATTTTTTTAACGTCTGTATAATTTTTTTTTTTTACCCGGGACTGTATAATTTTTATTTTGCACAGAACGTTCCGAACTAGTGATAAAAAAAGAAAACAAAAATCTACAGGAGTATATTCTTCCTCTCAGGTAATTTTATTCGATTTCCGCGTGCACTACAAGTTTTTCCTGGAACACGTCCTTTTGAATTTTGGAGAAAAGTAGCGTTTTTCTGTTTGTTCCGATAGTACTATCGATATAGTTCAACGTCACTTCTCTGTAGGTTAACATCCAGCTCATGGAAGAAAACATCTTTCTTCCATGCATCCAGCTTGAACCACGGTGAGATTGCTGACCATTTCGGTCCTGGATTCAAGACCACACTGAGAGAAAAGATTTTTTTAGTGGCTAGGTTAAATCCGAAATAACCTCGAAAAGAAATTGAAACCACCTAGAATCAATTGATTCAACCTAGAAAAAAATAGGTCCAGGTTAAAGTAACATCGAAAAATATTAATACAACCTAGACCCATATAGAAACAACCTAACCCGTTATTACCCGCCCTCTAACCACAACCTGGAATAAAAAAGTGTCAACCTAGACCAAATGTGAACTTCACATTTGGTCTAGGTTGACATTGTGAAGACCTAGAAAATATATTACCTACCTTTGAATTTCAAGTGGGGTAACCTAGAATTGAATGATTTGACCTTCCATATAATTCCCCTCCATTAAAGTCTCGGTTGTACAACTGAAAACAACCGAGAGATTTAAAAGGCGAGATTGCTACTTTAGGTAACAACCCAGAAGAAAAAGTTAGACTTTCAGTCTCGGTTAAAACTACCGTAGTACTACAAATAGTTTTAGGTTTAAACAACAGTGATTGTAATTCATTCAATAAATTCCAGGTTGTTTCTACAGTACGCTAAGCGGCCGCGGAGAGCGCCACTGTAGGCGGTGGGCGTTAATTCTCGTTGTCTTGGCACCCCTGCTATTTAGCCGGTGGGGTTGAGGCCAAATCTTTGTCAAGTTCTATTCATCTAATTTCTGTCACTATGTGCAGTCATATTATGACGTCACATTCAAATTTTTGTACTGAGTTGGAAACAGAGACAACCCAGAAAGATAGTTGAAGTTGATAGAAACAACCTGCAATGGAAGTGGAGCAAACCTAGAAAGAAAAGTGGACCACCTAGTAATTTATTAGAACCAACCTGAAAAGAATAGGAAGCTACCTAGAAATTTAACTGGAACAACAGGGATAGTGATTGAAACAACCTCGTAAATAAAGGGGCACAACCTAGAGAAAAAAGGGTTCTAGGTTAACGCGCCATGGCTGTAAATTGTTTTAGGTGGGGTGAAAACGTTTTTGTTTTAGGGTAAATCAACCGTCTATGAAAGTGAAAAACATTGAATACCAGGGTGAGACAACCAAGACATTAATGTTTTTAACCTAGACTGTAAATGGATGGAGGCGGCGACACACACCGTGAACTTAACCTAGAACTAAAGTGTGGGGGTGGCGTATTTTAAATCTTGGTTGTTTGCATTTTTAGGAAGGTAACTTCACCAGTATTTTCAATCTAGGTTAAATTATATTCAACCTAGACTAAATTGTTCCATCCTAGAAAGAAAACCAAAAAAATCTAGGTTGGCAGCATTTAACCTAGAAAAAAATCGAAAAATAACCTAGAATAGGCCCTTTTTTTCTCTCAGTGCAGGCGCTATGTCACTGGCCGTAGGACGGTCCTCGATTTATAATTCCGCGACTCGGTGAACCGATCGCTGACACTCAATGAAAACATAAACGAACGCAATATTAATTGTATTGCTATTACAACAGTTTGCTGTTAATAGTTTTAACTTTTTTTCACATTTAAAAGCAGCCACTGCTACCGATGAGGGATTTCTCACGAAAGAATTTGAATGGCTAACACATCGGCCAGCAGACATACAGCGTTAATAAACGCCAGCGCTGTCCCGGTGACTCCAAAGGTAAGCTGGTGCCCGGTTTCATAGATACCAAAACTAAACAAACATACGGTACCGGCGGAAATATATGCTGCCACTCCATACAGTGCCCATGCAGTGTTAATTTCTAGCTCGGCCGGAGATTGAAGAAGAGCATCTGTAAGGGAAGTGTCAATAAGGTTAGTAATTCGGGCACGTTGGACTCTTGAAATCGAAAACGCGCTTTTTTTAAGATTTGAAATCCACTTAGTGATGGTGGTTCTCCCCAATGGGAGAAACTCAGTGTTTAGTGTTACCTAACCGTAAATTTACCGGTAAACGCTGTTTTAATTTTCACTTACTGATCATGAATGACACGTACAGACCAGCAAATCCTCCAACCACTCCATTCAACAATACCTTTTCGTAAGCTGTCATGAAATGTTTGTGATATTGTGACAGCAAAATTACATTTATTACACAAAATGTTACACAAACGCCCTTTATAATCAATTTCACTATATTCGCTACACTAAGAAGAGCCATTGTTTGACTTGTATTTTTGAATGAACACGGATGTAACTGCTTCTTAGATACTGATTTTTTTAACCGGCCACGCACCATAACGAAAAATTTCAATAAAGAATGTAATGCTGCCACAAGTTTGGTTGTTGGTAGAAGATGTCGGACTGCTCTGAATTCGTCATAGGTACAGGGGGGGTTCTCAATATAGTATGGTCGAGGGTAGGAAGTCGGACAAGCCTACGGTTTCTGTTTTTAGGAAAAAGACAAAAATTTTCTATTTAATAGATTTTCCTTACATTAAAGGGTGACCACCTACAGTTTATTATTTCATCCCCCGTTGCCTCAACACTTCGTCGTACAGAGGGGGTTCTCCATGGAATAAGGAATAATAAGTAACCTAATTGTAAAATAACTCTTTGTAAAATATTTGTAACATAATTGTAAGTAATTGTAATTTGTAAAATAATTTCCAAAATTTGTAAAATAATCATTGTAACCTTGCCTACTAATTATAAATACATTTGCCTTACGTTTGAAATGATGAACTTCATTTACTCTCCCTACTTGTTTTCCTTAATTATTCTCCTAGAGAGATCGAAACAACCTTTTTTTATTTTGTGAAGACATTAAATGTCTTCACAAAATAAAAAAAGGTTGTTTCTATGAAATTTTCAAAAGGCGGGTTGGCCGAAAATGACAAAGGTTCATCACATGAACCAAATTGTTCCTTAAATGAAATCCAATTTTGAATATTTGGGCCCAAAAAAGTGAACATTCGAAATTTAGCGGCAAGACGGTAGTGGGTCTAACCTGGCGCGATCTGTGGACGTGGAGGCAAACTCCTTGTTGGGTATTGGCCCTTAGTAGTATCGAGGATACTCGCGGAGGTGTCGCTAGCAGTCGAATGTGGGACAAATGGGGGGGATTCGTTGAAAAGGAGGGGAGCTTTTGGGCACGGCTTCTAACGCTGAGTGGCCCTTCCTCTATTTCGTCCATGGGGTTCTCAATATAGTATGGTCGAGGGTAGGAAGTCGGACAAGCCTATGGTTTCGGTTTTTAGGAAAAAGACAAAATTTTTCTATTTAATAGATTTTCCTTACATTAAAGGTTGACCACCTACAGTTTATTATTTCATCCTCCGCTGCCTCAACACTTCCCTCCATCAACTGTTATCAGATCCTTCCGTAATTACGTCCATAATTATTATTATTATTATTAACTAGATGGGACACCCGTGCTTCGCACGAAATATCAAAATTTGATACTATTTAATATTTAATACTATTTATATTATAAAATGTTTGTTTAATACCTAATGCATCCATCCTTCACTCGGAACGCAAGCACGTTCAACCCTGTCGTGAAGTATCAAACTCTCTCGAATCGATGGCCCGTAAATAAGATTATATTAATTTTATTATAATAATAATATTATGAATCCTTTCATAAAAGTTTATTGTTGTAGGTCGGAACTTAGTTGCAGTGCACACCGAGGTGTATTATGTGTCATATATGTCATATATATATGAACCTTGAACTACACTCTACAGTTGAATGAAATTAGTTTAAACCGGAGGTTTGTTTATATTATAAAATTTATAATATCCCTTTTTATATCCATAACAATTTAATTGTTATGGATATAAAAAGGGCGGATATACTCGACTCGAGACCCAAACATCCTTAGATCTACGGATTTATCTGTAGGGATGGCGACACGTCAGCACTGGGAGTGAGGCATTCGCGCAAACAGCTGATCGGGCCCCAATTTATTGAACGTCGAGTCGAAACGAAGGCTCTCAAAAGTAGGTAGTTCCTGTTAACCATACCACAATGTCATGTTTTTGAAAAAGTCAAAAAATTTTTGACTTCTTAGGTAATTTTATTTAATAAAATTACCTATCAAACTAATCGAAGGCTCGCAAAAAAATACTCCTACCCAGCTATCGCCGATCTTTGAATAACTTCCGAAAGGGTAATCGTACAGAAATCGTTTTGTACTCGTTGAAATCAGCGTAAAATGCTCGCTTTAACCGACGGAGTTCCGTTCTAGACAGACGCCAAAAGTTTTTCCGGGTTTCGGCGTTATAAAAATTTCCCTAGTAGGTAATCCCTAGTAACGACGCTTCTCTCTCTCCCCCCCCCCCCCCCCCCGACTTGCCCTCGTCGCAAAGAAAAGCCTCATTCACGATGAAGAATAGAAACAGAAATAGAAAGAGAGTTCGCGAAATCTAAGTAGGAACTCGCTCGTCAATTTGCGCCCACCACGCAATGGAAAATTTAATTGGTACAGCCAATTGGAGCGTCATGTTGGAACATACAGACATCCATTTTTATTAATACTTATTATTTATTAATATTAATAATTAATTATTTCCGACGGAGTAATAATTCGAGTTATTTGTATGACAACGACTGACCACTTCGTGTTCTGCTCATGCCACTGCACTGTATTTATGTAAGGTCATCTTTATTTTAACTTACCCCTTTATTCCAAGTTGATTTTTAATGCATGTACGAACTGGGTTTTCCCCTCTCTTTTGGTACTTGTTTTCGTGACAGGGGTAAAACGTGTTGATCGACCTCAAAATTACTCCTTATAGTTTCAATAGATATTCTAAAAATGAATTGTCTATCCATCTACCATGTCCTACATACTTTTTAGACAGTAAGAATAAAAAAAATATTAAAAAAATGAAATGTTGACAAATTAGGCGCTCGGGTCTTTATTTATTTGTTTGCGCATTGTCTTCAGCCCGATTGTTCAAAACTTCAAACCTGAAAGGCTCTGTGGGCTGAAGAGAGTTGCAAGAGAGAGTTTGAAGGATTAAGGGTAGGTGGTCAAGTGGAGTGTAATTTTCGATGTGTATTTTTAGACGTACAAACTAGTAATGGTGATCGCCGACCAATCCGGCCTCAGCGTGGGGGATCTATGGTGCTATGTGGCTACAAAATTTGTAACATTTAATGTTGTTTTTGATGGACGTCAGGAGATGGCTTTGCCAGGATGGAAGGATGGTTTTCCCAGGGTTCATACTCAAGATGTTGAGGGTTCCCCCAGGTCCTCTGAGCAGGCGCTTGATGCAGAGGCAGAGTGCCCGAGCAGTGTACTTTGTCGGGAGAGGTCCAGATAATATCAGGGCATATCTTCTGCCGCAGATTCCCTCCGACCTTCTGACTTTCACACGAATGTTTGCTCTCCAGGACCCTCTCGCATCCCTTGAAGGTGCTGGGCTCCCCAGGACCAAACCCCTTTCTCGTGGGAGCCCTTCGCTCCAGTCCAGAGTCCCCTTTCCAATCTTTCCACACCGGACATAATAAAGATGCTGATAACGGGAAAACTAGCACCAATCCCCATGTCAGTAGACACCCACTACAACTCGTGGCTAGAAAAATTACCGGAACTTGGCACGTTTTATGGCATCTACACCATCTGCTACTTCATACCACCCGATAAAGGATTAGTGATATATTAATTAATGTTTGAAGAGCCCCTTCATAAATCCAGTCTTTGTGGGAGCCTACAAATCTGGGCGAGCCCTCAGGATAATGAGCTCTTTCTCAAGGAGGAAGAGAACGTTCTGTTGATTAACGACTGTCGAGTGTTGAGGTTACTTGAGAGGCCTTCCTTGCTTGTGCCTGCTTGCAAGAGGAACCCGCGACTGGGGAATCGGAGCTATGAAAAGGGTAAATACAAAGGAAAGACGCGACATGGATGGGCGAGGGAGAGGGTAGGGTTAATGAAACCACACTCTAAAGCAGAGAGCGCCCTTGGTAGAAGGTCGGAGAATAAAGAGTAAACATTAAGGCTTTTGCAAGTGGTAGTGTCTCGAGTGGCAGCTTTGTTTCCACTCAGGTCCTCAAACGCTGGTACGTCTACGCCAACATTATAAACAGAACAACGCAATCACACGACGGAAGTAATACCCGTCAGTGACCGAAAGAGAATCAGTGAGGTGTGAACAAAAATCGACTGTCTCTGGGTCTTAGAAAATGATATGATACCCATTTTTTCACTCAGGTCTTTCAAACTGAATTAGCAATGAAATTAACAATCCTGTTCACAGGGCTAAAAGAGTGAGCCGAGCAAGCAAGAAAAAAGAGTCTATCCACTGATCTGGGTAGCTTCAAAGATTTCAAAGTTAACGCCATTCCACGTATCAGAAGGCACTCTACACCACACTTGAAATTTACAGCCGAGACATAAAATCCGCTACTGTTTCAAGAACTCTTGAAGTGCCAGAGGCGCCCAGACATCTTATGACCAAAGATACGACCTGGTACGAACTCCCGTTTTCCCACAAGGGACTTTTAATTTAGTGATGTGAGAACTACAGTGAAGGCAGACCAAGAAGGCGGGATAGACTTGAAGGGCCATCTGGTACGCGTCTGGTGGCCGTGAGACTACGATATGATAAAACCTTGTCAGTTTTCACGCAACAGTTGGCTAGTTTGATCTCCAGGGACTGGGAGGGCCTTGTTTGATGATCTGCAGGACCTGTACGCGAGAGTAGTTGGACAGTTCAGTTATTAGCTAAATGTTGTTCGTTGATTATTTCTAATTATAGTTTTCTCATAACTTCAATAATTAACCAACCTAATATCTTCAGGAAATGATCGAAAAAAACTTCATATACCTACGTAAAAGTAGTTTGATTGAGCACACCACACTGAGAGAAAAAAAGGGTCTATTCTAGGTTATTTTTCGATTTTTTTCTAGGTTAAATGCTGCCAACCTAGATTTTTTTTGGTTTTCATTCTAGGGTGGAACAATTTAGTCTAGGTTGAATATAATTTAACCTAGATTGAAAATACTGGAGAAGTTACCTTCCTAAAAATGCAAACAACCAAGATTTAAAATACGCCACCCCCACACTTTAGTTCTAGGTTAAGTTCACGGTGTGTGCCGCCGCCTCCATCCATTTACAGTCTAGGTTAAAAACATTAATGTCTTGGTTGTCTCACCCTGGTATTCAATGTTTTTCACTTTCATAGAAGGTTGATTTACCCTAAAACAAAAAAGTTCTCACCCCACCTCAAACAATTTACAGCCATGGCGCTAGAACCCTTTTTTCTCTAGGTTGTGTCCCTTTATTTACGAGGTTGTTTCAATTACTATCCCTGTTGTTCCAGTGAAATTTCTAGGTAGCTTCCTATTCTTTTCAGGTTGGTACTAATAAATTACTAGGTGGTCCAATTTTCTTTCTAGGTTTGCTCCACTTCCATTGCAGGTTGTTTCTATCAACTTCAACTATCTTTCTGGGTTGTCTCAGTTTCCATCTCAGTACAAAAATTTGAATGTGACGTCATAATATGACTGCACATAGTGACAGAAATTAGATGATTAGAATTTGACAAAGATTTGGCCTCAACCCCACCGGCTAAATAGCAGGGGTGCCAAGACAACGAGAATTAACGCCCACCGCCTACAGTGGCGCTCTCCGCGGCCGCTTAGCGTCTGTAGAAACAACCTGGAATTTATTGAATGAATTACAATCACTGTTGTTTAAACCTAAAACTATTAAATAGTTAAATAGTACTACAAATTTTGTAGTACTAAGGTAGTACCTAAAGTAGCAATCTCGCCTTTTAAATCTCTCGGTTGTTTTCAGTTGTACAACCGAGACTTTAATGGAGGGGAATTATATGGAAGGTCAAATCATTCAATTCTAGGTTACCCCCTTAAAAGTCAAAGGTAGGTAATATATTTTCTAGGTCTTCACAATGTCAATGTGAAGTTCACATTTGGTCTAGGTTGACACTTTTTTATTCCAGGTTGTGGTCAGAGGGCGGGTAATAACGGGTCAGGTTGTTTCTATATGGGTCTAGGTTGTATTAATATTTTTCCATGTTACTTTAACCTGGAACTATTTTTTCTAGGTTGAATCAATTTATTCTAGGTGGTTTCAATTTCTTTTCGAGGTTATTTCGGATTTAACCTAGCCACTAAAAAAATCTTTTCTCTCAGTTCTCTCATATTATGCTACTCATATTATAGTGTTCTTGGGGGCTAGTTGTATTCAACCAGAGATCAACCTTATGACTAGAAAGAATTCGCTGAGTCACATTTTCCTCTAAGAACCCGAGAAAAAATTAAACGTAACCATAACCGTACAAATACCAAGATGTGGTATATGGGAAGGACTCTCAGAATGGAAGGACTTTCAGTTGTCACGGCCACTTTACCGTCTTAAGACTCGCTGTGTCGCACGAATCGGTTTCTTAATCACGTCAGCATTTTGCAACTAAGGTTTTTACGAGTAGAGATCACATCATCCGCCGAGGAAGTTTCTAACCTAATCATCTGTTTGTCCTTATTATTCGTATTGAATTAGTCGACTTACTTTCAATACGTCCTTCGGAGACATATGCAATGTGTCCTTCAATGTTACTGCCTGGCAAATTCCTGCTCGGTGACATTCACCCAATACATGCTATTATAGTAATAAGTTATTACTATAATAGCATTATTACTAATAACTTACTTTTGTACTACAAATGCTATTGCAACCGAAAGGGTCGTGCGAAATTTAATTTATGCTGGATTTTGAAAATTTAATGTACGATTGTCGTTCGTCATTGGCGATAGGCTCTTCAATAAGCACCTCGCATATCTTTATGAAGATGGACACAAAATACTACGGTGCAATTAAATCAAATTTTGATCGTTTATACTGAGCAGATTCGTGAAGGTAGAAGGTACGAAGGAAGAAAAAGGTTGCGACCGACGGAGGGTGAAAATAATGCAATGCGAAGCATTCATCTAAATTTGAAGTACCACTTAGGAGTAGATTATGGCTGATAAGTTTAATTTTTAATGAGGCAGTTGGGCTCAATGAGCTTACTTGGGGAAATAATTAAGCTTCAATGGAGTCTCAGAGGGCTATCAAAGGCAGTGACCGGTTTTCACTGCCTCGAGGCGTGAGAAACCTCACATGAGAATTACAGTTGGTAAGTACTTTTTTTTTTTTTTTTCATAAATGAGCCTTCATAAGGAGAGAAGTAAACAGCGATTGCTCAAAAATTAAAAATTCGGTCCTTTGGAAGAGAAGGGGAATCCGTTCCGAAAAAAAGTTTCGTTGTGTCCAACTTCATCTTACTTATTTTGGTTCAATTTCTTTCTCAGAAAAATTCATACCGTGACAGTGTTGAAATGTTTTCACTCCAAAATTTGTCCCTTAGATTGTTTTTTTTTTTTTTTTTTTTATCTACAGTTCTTGAACCTGTTCGTCCGCCGCACAGAGGGGCAGAACACCCGAATTCCTGGACATGACCCTTATTACTGCACGAAATGGAGGTCGAACTGACTTGAAATTCGGAAGGTTTACTCGTTGAGGCCTCAGGTTTATGTTAGTCCCAATTTTTAATGCCTATTTTATGGACTATCCTTATAGGAAATGTTGTGCTGATTCCGAATATACCGCATGTTCCTATACTTAAAATAGTAATTTCCATCAAAATACGCTTTTTTTAGCGGTTTAGGATACTATTTGAACCCCGATTTCTCTTGAAGGAGCATCTTGGAGCAAAAATGTCCTTCGCGATCGGATCACCAGAAGGGAAAATAAACTCGCTATGAAAAGGGCTTCGTTAAATACCATTAAATCCGTACAGTTTTAGGTGAAAAAATATAGGATTTTGTCATATTAATAAAACTAGTTGTCATCGCTGAAAATACAGTATTTTCTCATATTAATAAAAAGCTAGTTGACAAAACGACCTATTTGTATTAATAATTAATACAAATAGGTAGTTTTGACAAACAATTTTGCCTCGAATGAACACATTCTGAGCGGGTAGGGTCCAAAGCGTAGCGTTTTCGAGATTTAAAACGCAGTGAAGATGATAATGAGTTTCGGAAAAATAAACCTTTCCGAAACTCGTTACCACCTTCACTGTTATAAATGTCAAGAACGTTACGCTTTGAACCCTACCCGCTCAGAATGTGTTCATTTGAGGCTAAATTAATACAAATTAATACAAAGGTAGTTTTCGGAAATTCCGAAATGACTTTTATTTTTCAGTTGACCATCATCAGATGTCCAGGAATTCGGGTGTTCTGCTCCATTGTGCGCCGTATGACGTCGGGCCAGGCCGTTTTTGCTAGGGGATATTTTGTTAAACCTGGAATTTAAACAAAATACTTCAGCTTGGAAGGGTTTTAAACTCCTTCGCTACACACAGTGGAGCGCTATCACGCCTGAGGGCTGTGGGTGGGGTTTTTGAAGGAGCTGACCGAGTGGGGTATAATTTTTCCTTGTTTGTGGACATGTGGAAAATTTTTGGATTTTTTTTTCCCCCCATTTTGGTTTATTATTCTTGGAATAATTCACCTATGTAATCGCGATGGAGATCGAAAATTCAGATGAGCCTCAAAATTTGAAATTATCCTTTTCAAGATTGTCTTGATTCCAAAAACGAATAGAAATGTCCGTCCGCCGTCCGAGCCATTTTTGGCAGGATGATTTTAAAAAATATGGAATTTTGACAAAATACTCGGTTTACCAACTAGTTGCGCCCGCAAGGTTTTCAGCCCCATCGCCCAAACCCATGGGGCTAAAATGGGGCTACACATGGGATTTTGAATAATCCCAGGAGGTCAAATAAGGTGTAGTTTTCGAGTAACTTTTGACGCAAAATCCATTTTTTCGTAGTCCCACAACTGTCCAAATATTGTAGACTTTTTTTATTCATTTATTTTTTTATTTTTTTATTTTTCAAAAATATTTTCTTCATGACACAGATTTTTATTTTTCCCAATAAAAAGAGCGCATTGATATTCATATTCATACCCAAACTGGGATATATCTCAAACTATCTTCAACCCACCCATCTGGCAGAACCGATTACATGGTAGGTACGTAGTTGCATTCGGGGTGAAGGAGGCTCTCTTTTTTTATAGAATGAAATACTCCCATAGGGATGGAGGTATTTGGTAAAGGCCTGGTGATGTTAAAAGAGGGTCTCGTAAGGGAGGGGGGCAGATCAGTCTCAGCAATCTGCTCGTCTCGCGGGCCACTTTAGCATCTCCGCCCCCATCACTTACACTGACTGTCCCTCTCCTCCCCCGTGACTGCCCCTCACCATCCACCTGTCTTTACCTTTCACCGCCTCTAACGCTCACCCCCAAGGCCCTTCGCCATTTTCCCGGGTAATTTATGGCCGACTCCCCACTCTCGTCCCAAAATACTTCTTTCGTGCTTCCACTTTTCCTTTCTTCGTCCACCTAAAAAAAGACGGGAGGGGGGGGATGTTAATGGCATTCAAATGATTCTTGTATCAAACTGCAACTGATGGATCTCTACACCTGCCCCATCACCTCACCGTCAGTTTGGGGATGCAGTGACCCATCCACCTGGAACCGCAAATTAACCTTTCCAATTGAGGTTTATTTCGATTCCCTGATTATTCTATATTACCACTGAATTATTAGATTCGGTCCGGGATTCAAGTTCAAGTATCACTCAAACGGCCACACAATGATGTTTTTACAATGTAAAATTTACATCAGCTCGCCACCAGCACTCAACCAACTGTCATGCTGGTAGGCATGTATCTCCACTATATCAGCTTGTGCCTTGTACGCGACTGAAATTTGTGTAGGTACATGTCTTTCCTACAAATATTTACACGATAGTCTGTGAATCCGAAGAGTTCTATCGTATCAAAACCAAGGCTCCTTTATATCCGCGAGGCTTTGAATGCACCTCCTTTATAGACAACCTTGTATTGTCTTAATTAGCGGGTAAGACGCGCTGTGTCAGATGGGAAGAATAGACAGATAGAAAAGCAAAAGGCAAATTGAGATGTCACTTAGGCCGAAGAGAAAAAGGAAGCTCTTTTTACAGGAACCCTAATAGGAACAGGGTTAGAAAAAAAAGTAGGGGGAAAAATAAAAGATCAAAAGAAAGGGGCGGGATAGAAGAAAGCATGCTCCCGCGGAGGAAACAACTAGACAAGGGAGGAATTCCTCGTGGAAATACCTGAGCTACCCCGCCTTTCAAGAGAGCCCTTCCAGTCTGCTGGCAGTTCCCTCCTGAGACAGTCAATAACAGGTTTGTACGTAGTAAAGTCAGCGAGATCGTTTTGGGAAATCGGAATCGTTTTTCCTCGGGTGGGGAATAACTTAAATATCTTAGGGGAATATCGTGGGAACGTTACAGAATTACAAATCTCGAGTTGAAGATTCCTAATGTCCAAACGAAGAAAACAAAAAAAGTACATTATATATGAATACAAATGTATACAATACAATATTATATATACAATGTAGGTAATATAAATATATATATAGTATGTATTATATATAATACAAACATTATAATCATTAATTTAAATATTATTTACAATGATGATTATAATGTTTGTCATGATTATTATTTAGTTAATTCTAATTATTATTAATCGGTGATACTTCTCCTCCACTTCAAAATGTACGTTCTTGTAATTGTAGGGGGTCTTCTGATAGGAAATCATTATAGGCGCTTTATCATCTCAAATGGGGTCGTATCAGTCCACGAGGGAAATGTTGGCCTCTTGAACCAACAGTTACTAGTAGATTTCGGTTCACTTGCCGATGGCTGTTTCACTTCTTAACTGTGCGATCGATTTATACTGAAACCTACTTCTCCCCTCTCAACCACTTCTTCCGATCACCCTCCCCCAGTAAAATAACTTCTACAGTCGCATTTATGGGTTATCCGTCATTTTCGACCATCTAGAGGCAGCAAAAACCTCCACCGCGTCCACGAGTGTCGACCTAATGCGAGTTTCCTTTGTTTTATTGGCCCTCCTCTGGACTTCTATGGTTCCGAACCTACTCTTGACTCTTACATACATCAAACCACCTGATTCAACCTTCCCACTGCTTCCAAACCGTTTTTAGGAAGTGGCCAGCCTAAATCGTTTGGCGACAGTTACGTTCAAACTACCATGAAAAAAAGGAAGGAAATATAATAAATTAGGTACCTACAATAAATTTTAATTTTTTTTCATGGTAGATTTGACTATGGTAAGACTAGATTCAGGGCGGGTTTATTAAATGCTTGGAGGAGGGTGTGTGAGTTCTATCAAGCAACAACAACAACAACAAAACAAACTCTTTAATCGCAAAATATGCCAAGCTAAAATATTATTCTATTAGTCTAAAATATTATTTGCCAAGCTATGGCATCCATTATTTGGGTCAGTTGAGGGATTCAGGGAGCCATGGGATCCAAACCCATATCTGGGTTGAGGGACCGTCACCTTCGTTTTAAACTTGCCAGAAAGGTTGCGCTCGTCACTGATGGCCAATTTCATCAACCCCATACTTAACAGTTTTTTTTTTTTTTTTTTTTTTCACTAAATTAAAAAAAAGAAGACGGCACTTTCACATTCAATAAAATGTAAATAGTTTTAATAATGATTACATTTTAATACTTGAAACGTGAAGTGTGTCCACAGAAATAAATAGTACTAATGCGAAAGTAGTGGCCTTCAAGTTGATGCTACATATTTACCAGGTATAAGAAGCAACTGCTCACCTCTGAGCTTGAAACCTGAGAACTTCCATGCTGGAGGTCGCATCTTTCAAAAGGCTTCCTATCCTACTTCCTCGACCCTCTCGCTCTTTGACTTCATCACAACCACACAAAGAAGTGGTATAGGAATTTTAAGGGATCGTAGAAAAGTCTATCCTTACAATTTTTAGTGAGGAAGGAACGTGATTTAGCCAAGTCCAGAACTACCAGAGAGAGTTCGGAAAATGTGTGACGAAACCAGCGCTGGGTTGATAATTACGTACTTACAACGAATCAGTAGTCCCTACCTACTAGGGAAGTATAGCTAATTTTTCATCCCGGTTCACCGCTCGTCGCAAGAGCATTACTTCCACGTTTTGCTTCCGAGTCTGCGAAGCAGCGGAAGCCTTGTGTTGACTTTCGGGAGAAAAAAAATTTTTGTTGTCCGAATTCAAAATTTCCACTCGCATTTTGCGTTTCATAGCCTACTGAACAAATTTGGTTTCGTGTCTGTCGGTCTGTTGGTCTGTCCGCATTTCCTTGTTACAGCCATAATTTCCACAATTTTGAATGAATTTAGCTCAAATTTTGAGGGATTATGCGGATAAGGCTCCTTGAGGTCCCATACGAATTTCATCACAATTGAATCAGCGGTACGCTCTGCGCATGCGCTAACGTGAAATTCTTGAAACAGGCATAACTTTCTCAATTTTGATCGGATTTCAATCAAATTTTCAGGAATTGTGTGCGTATAGCTCTAGATGGTACCCTGTCAGTTTCATCACGATTGAATCAGCGGTACGCTCAGCGCATGCGCGAACGTAATTTCCTTGCCACAGCCATAAATCCTACAATTTTGATCGGATTTCAATCAAATTTTCAGGAATTGTGTGGGTGGCCCTGGTTCCCTATCAGTTTCATCATGATTGAATCAGTGGTACTCCCTGCGCATGCGCGAACGTAATTTTCTTGTTACAGTTGTTACGTTCATTTTGAACTTGGCACGAGGAAGCTCATGTGCCATTGCCTTGGCAGTGTATTTTGGCTCTGTTCCTCACAGTATGAAAACCGAGGGTTCGAGGAGTAGAGTAACAACTACTTCAGTAGAGCCCGAACGGCGTAAATTTCTCCGTTGAATGCTGCTAACGGCACCCACTGAACACTTAGGGTAGGGTGGGGTAAGGTCCCGCACGGGGGAAGTTCCCGCACACTGCTTTGCAAAGCAAAATCTCTCTCCCACAAAAGCTTTCTTCGTTGTCCGCTATGGGGCAGGTAAGGGCAATCATGTGACTACTCAGAATGCTCAGTTTGGAGAGGCTGCTCATAGTGAAGCCTTCACAATGAGGTGATTTTCTATTTTTTTGTATTTTGACGGTGGGGTTTTTCGAGGGTGGGGTAAGTTCCCGCAGGTTCGAATCATTATTGTTTCTGTGATTCCTAAGCCACTTTCCTCCCATTTCTGAGCAAGGATGATTCATTGGAGCCTTGCTGAAGACATCTAACGCCCACAGCGCAGTTTGACCGTTATTAGGATAGTTATAGACCCATTTTTCAATTGCTGCGGGGACTTACCCCATCGCGTGGGGCAAAGCCCCGCAGAAGCAATTTTTTGAAAAATGGGTATAACTATCCTAATAATGGTCAAACTGCGCTGTGGACGTTAGATGTCTTCAGCAAGGCTCCAATGAATCATCCTTGCTCAGAAATGGGAGGAATAGTGGCTTAGGAGTCAATAGAAACAAAAATGATTCGAACCTGCGGAACCTTCCCCACCCTACCCTACGCTTCACGTGAGCACCACAGATGTGGCGCGTTAATGACTTCAAAAATTCATTAAAGAACCTGTGTTGTATTTAGGAAAAGGAAATGTCGGGAATTCCCGTTTTTCTGGAAAAGCTGAGCTGTAAAATAAATCTCAACGTGATGGCGAAAATCGGACTTCAAATTCATGTTCAGCACACCTTAAAACATGGAAGATCCCCCCTCAGATCTTTTGAGAGCTTGGTGCCTTTTTTTTTTTGGTTGCCCTGTGTAACCGCGAGGGGGAGTCAACATTTTGTATTTTTCCTCTTCTGTGACAAGATGTGTTGATTCTCAGAACCGCCGCCCACCGCCCGCGGTGCGGACCATTTTCGATCGTAGGATTAAAAAAAATATATATTTTTTCAAAAGTTAGTAAAGAGACGATTATTGAGCGTTTTCAAGATTTTAAGACGTAATACCGATGTAAGGGTATCCCCAACCGGTCAGACCCTCTGTTAACTATTATAGTTAGGGCTACTATACGGCTGGAAAAATATGCAGGTTCACAACAATAACATCGTTACACACACACACCCGCAAACCCACTCCCATCATTCCGATTGTTGAATAATGTTGCTATAAAATATGTATTAACAGTATCGTATCATGGGTCATATTTAGTAGAATTACAAGCTAGCTTAGAACGTATTAAAAACCACGATTTTCAACGAAGAAGCTATCTGACAAGAACAGAGAAACAACCTACAGAGTGTTATTTTGATTCGATCAGGTTATAATATAACAATATTATAGCCAACATGCCATCGTATTCAGGGTTACCTCATGAGTCAGCGGTGCATGCAGGTCAATTTGGGGAACAAACACGAATGCGGACCAAGTGTTGTCCTCTAAATAATTGATCAAACTCGGTTATATTGTGTATTAGTGGTCCCTTGTTGCCTCCCATTTGCCACCGACAATATAACCTCGTCGCTCAGCCTAATATGAGCTGATGGGGCTTCGTCAGGATGATGACGGCTGGTATATCACATATTATGTAACCCATCCTCCGAATAATAAGTGATCACTTGGGATGGGCTAATTACCAGAATGATCAAGGTGATGATGGGAACCGGGTTAGCTTCCAATTAAACGATGTTCTGCAGTTGAGTGACTGTATCAATTTAACAAATAGCAGCACAGCGGGTAGGTATCAGAGAACCAAATTTAATTTTTCACCAGCCACTCCTCTCGATACTGCTTGGGTGAACTTGTAAAGTAGTACTCAAATATTAATAAACCTTAAGGCTAAAACGTAATGAACTTCTAGTAGCCCCAAAGTTGGACTCCACATCGATGCACCAATATAAGCAATTTTACTTGGATGATTACAGCTAAACGTGTCACTAGATTTTTAATTCGGAAACTTGAATATCTTCAGGGGCGGATAGGCAGGTCGGGCGATCGGGCGTCGCCCGAAGGGCCGACGGTCCTGAGGGGCCGGTCGAAGCTCGGTCGAGAGAGAAAAGAAAAACTCGGACATAAAAATAATCTGGTTGGCTTTGTTCCTCATAGGGATGATTGCAAGTTCAATAAGTGCGTAATTTGTGCAACAAGATTTTAAAACAGTACAACCTCATGGCCTCATCGTATGCAAGACGTTTTTTTAATTTTCAACAAACTTTTGGTAAGGCTTTCCACGATCCAAGTCGAGTGTTTGGTAGAGGAGATTTTCAACATTTAAAATTATCAAAACAAGGCTGAGGCAAACTCTGAGTGACAACAATCTGGAGGATCTTATGTTGATGGCTTGCAAGCAGGAGCGTCCGGCCGGAGCACTGAGCCAAGAGGTTTTGGCCATTGTCGGCCCTCCTCGCCATCGCCTACTGCTTGGTGACTACTCCCTCATCATCATGCGTTTTGTGTGCGAGCGTTATGTGATCCCGGTTTCGCTAGGTATTCTTGGAATAATACATTTTTGGCATTTCCAACAGGGGTAAAAAATTTTGATCGTCCTCAAAATTTGTAATTACCTATATCTACATTTCAAGCTGTGTGGATTCCAAAACTGAAATGTCCGTCAACGCCGTCCACGACGACGGTTGGGAGCAGTAGGAATTCATTCGAAAATTCAAATCTTCAGGAATTCATTCAAAAATCTGACATTTTTGACAAAATACTTGGGTCTCCATTTATTTGAACACGCAAGGTGTTCAACCCGATCGCACAAACCGGTGGGGGCTCAGTAGATCTAAAAAGGGGCTACAGGAGGGTTTTTTGAAGAGTTAGGTGTCGTTTACGAACTATTTTTGGACGTAAAATCCATTTTTGGGAGTCCCAAAAGCAGTTCCTTGGATCCATGGAGCTTTTGAAGGATGCCACGAAGTCGAATAAGGACTCATTTTTCGAGTAACCTTGATAATTGATTTTCCGGGGTCCTTCCTCCGTCCAAACACTTCACATGAAAATTAAAACAAAAACAAATTTATTACCATGGGCCTGAGGTTGAGCGTAGAATTCAAAAGAAATGAACAAGCGGGGGACATAGATGAGAAGGGATGGAGGTGAGGAGGGCCGGAAACGCCCAAAGCCTCTCGGCTCTGTGTTCCAGCCAGATGCTCCCATCGATGTTAGTTTACTACATCGATGGATGCTCCTCTTGCGAGCCTTCTTTTTTATTGTTGATAAGCTGTGATTATGTAGGTACTTAACTGATGAAATGCGCAAATTGCATCTTAGCTTGAAGCGCTATTTTGCTTGCATAAACAGTACCAACTAATCCACATACCAAGCGCAACTTTTTTTGGTTTATTCTTGGAATATCAAGAGGTCACATTCTAAATCCGAAATGTCCGTCCGCCGTACGCCGACCGCGCCGTTTTTATTTGTGTGTGTGTGTGTGTGTGTGTGGTGGAGGGGGCGGGGTACGGCCGGTCAAATTGAATCGCCCGGGCCGGTCAAAACCGCCTATCCGCCCCTGAATATCTTCCTAACAGTCATACCTTTGGTGAAGCGAGCCGGAGCAGCTAGTACTTTTATCAAATCGGGGTTCTGTCTGTGTGTCTGTCGTATCTTAGAGGCGCCTAAACGGCTGAACGGATTTCGATTTTTTTCTATATATACTATAAAATATATATACCTATAATATATACCTTTAATATTATTAAAATCCCGCGCGACGCGCGCAACTGTGATTTTTAATGTATAACCCCAATTTTTTTAAGGCGGATTCTACGTTAAAATTCTACGTCCGAAACACCCGTCACGCGTTCTCAGCGCAGTGCGCAAACGTGCGCAATCGAGCGCAACATCTCGATTCTAAATGGCCGAGCGAATTTGGTACGGATACTATCCGTCGGATAGCCCGATTTCGATGAAATTTGTGATGTAAGTCGGATTTGATGTGTGGAAGTGACTTTTGGGGGTTTCGAGTTTTTACGACCAAAAGGGAGGGGTGTTATGAGTGTGGGGGTAAATGTAAATTCGCGATTAATGTTACTTCCCATTAACAGATTTTGATTAAACTTGGTGTGGGTCAAGTTTCGAGTCCTGAATGTCCAATTAGGGTGGGGGTGCTGTGGTTGAGTGGGGGGGGGGGGATACCTCCCTTACATGATCCCCCTCAGGGCGATTTTTTGACGATTCGGAATTAATTTCTAAGACTCAGGCGGCAATTTTAATTCCCACTAATTTCGGGTATATTTTGGTACTTTTCAACATCCAAGGGATCGGCTTGGCGTTTGCTTGTCCGTACGTTGTTGCAACTCTCCAGCCTAAACCGTTGAAGAGAGAGAGATGCGATTCTTTCCATCGCGATCTCTGGTACCGATGATGGCTCGGCACCGATAAACAGTTTCGGATAGTGTCCCTTAATTGTCCTGAAGTGTCCCGCGAGTATGAATCCCTCGGGAACAAATGGGTTACCAATATACAATGAAAATCCGTATCGAGCAGTCCCAACTGTGTCCCATAATATATTATAATATATTATCATCACTATAGTGATAACGCTGGGATGAGTTCAGATAGTGTCCTCAAGTGTCCTGAGAGTGTGAATTCCCCTGAAAAAGACGGGTTAAGTATGTTGGAGATTCATCTGTTTAGGCTAACCCAACTGGAGTATCATTGGCTAAAAAGCGTTCCAGATCATACTAAGTGTCTCATGTTCCTGTCCTCATTCATTTGAGATAGGGATATGCGGCGTTTTCCATCGTAATTAGTGTGATCCTGCGATGACGCGCAATCAATAAAAAGTTGTGCGTAGGCGAGCCGGAGCAGCTAGTTTAAAATAAATGAAGGCATTTCAATCTGAGATTATTACATAAACGTCAAATTCATTTCTAAATTCTGACCCTAACGCCTGAAAACCTAATTCCTTTGCTGTATACCTGGATTCTTCCTTTGCAAATCATCCTACTTAACCAGACGGAGCGCCATCTGCGACGATAATTTCAGAAAGCCACCTGTGACCGTGACGTAACGCTAGCGTGTGCTTACTCCCCTCATCATAGCGCCCTCCACTAAGTCTCCAACAACGTCACCTGCGCACCATCCAAGATCCATCTCACGGACTGGGAAGAACCTGTTCGGGAGTACCTATTATTCCGACTTAGTATTGATTTTGTTATCTCCTTCACAATCGAATTTCTTCTCAAATTGTTCCCTCAACTACATAAGGGCGAGTCTAGTACGGTTCGAGTGAAGCTAGGAACCCTTGCTATATACTCGTGTCCCACAAAATACATTTCGAGCGACCACAAACATATGAATACCTACGTGAGCTTCAAAGGAGACTCTCACTTCACTCGAGTTGAAAGCGAATTTCGTCTTTCACGTCTGACGAGATGGAACTGAGACTGGATACTGCTGACGCTGGGGGTTAGCATTTGCATTCAAAGAACGCGCGGAATGAAAAAGATGCTTAAATAGGACTGAATAGGGTGGTGTGTTTTTCAACACTAAAAATCTTTTTCGCTCAGTTTAATTAATCATTGTGAAACGTGAACTTCAAAAGAGGTGAGAATAATTTTGGAGAAAAACTCGGTACTACATCAAAAGCTAAATGTGAATAGCTGATGAATAATTTTAATGTACACATTTTATTAATTTTGTATCTTAATAACAATCGTAAAATTTATGCACCATTAGGTATCTGTAGTAATGATGAAAAAAATACTACTATGTTGTGGATTAAACATTTTAATTTAATAGACCCCAGGTAGCTTAGCCACCGTTTCGCAAACTTTTAAAGAAGTTTGAAACTTCAACTGAAGGTAAACGATCTGGGGTGGTTAGAAACCCTACGCAAATTAAGCAGATGAGTTGAGAGGTCATGTCCTAGCTACTATCGGCGCACTCGAATCCTTCCGTTCTTGAATTACCTCCTGTGCCGGGTGAAATTAAAACATACAACACCTTCTAGGGATTGACGCATTTGTGAATCCTCCCTCGCCAGAGTTGTAAGAAAATTATTAAATAATTTTAATAAATTTTATTTAAGGGGGCGCGAGAGCATTTCGAAAAGGCAGGACCTTAGTGTTCTTTTTTTTTTGTTTTTTTTTTTTTTTTTTTTTGTTTTGTTTGTGGACTACGCATTGGAGATCCCAGTAGGTTAAATATTTTTCGAGTAAAAATAAATAATTTTGAAAAAAAAAATTTTGTGGAAAAAATGCAGCGTTTTTGGTAGTAACTTTTAGGTCACGGTAAAAACGAGTTCCAGGCTAAAATCTTGACGTGACGACAAAAATCCGGGTCCTGATTTGTGTTCCAGGTTCAGATTTCAACCTCCAAACATTACATGGGAAACAACTCCACACATCACCGAGCGCGCGGTCCATTTTTTTTTTTTTTTTTTTTTTTTTATCCCCTAGGTTATCAATATCAACGTGGAGTGTGGTAATTTGGTGTGCGAGAGTAAAATAAATGTTGTTTTTTTTAAACACACAAAAGCGCTTCCGGGGGGTCGTCAGGGGTGAATAACATTTTACTTGTAAAACTAAAAACATTAACGTATACAGGTAATTTCTTTGTCAGGAAAATGGACAATAACTCGCATTAATATCTCCAAGGGGCTCCATTTGAATCTCAGGGTTGGCGAGGGTTATTGCAGTGCCACACTAGGCTTCCAAGCTTACCTTTCTAGGCAAATCCCTATCGTATTTCTGCAGGGTTACTCCGTTCCCAGGGTGAAACTGCATTGCTTCTAAGCTGTAATGCTCGAAGCGAAATTGCTTCATAAGTATTACAAAGCTTCTTCCCTGGATGGCCTTCCCTTCGTCCAAAGATGTCTTCTTCATCTTAACGGTTGCTCTTAATATTACCGTTCTCTTCTTGAATCGTTCTTTAGAATTTCAGTTCCTCGACTGATTAAATTTTTATGGACAGCCTCTACCTACTTTGAAATAAGAATTTATTTCTCTAGTAGAATTTTGAAATTTCCATTGCAAAAATGTGGGTTCAAATTTCTCGGAATGCGGAAAATTTGAAGATCATGTTCACAACTGTCCATTACCAATTTTCCTTGCTACCAAAGAAGTTAATTGGTGACGCGTTAAACTTTTCGGCGGAACAAATACGTGACGGACGTTTTTATAAATACCCCCCTTGTAAAGGACATATCCATGTAAAAATACGGGAAAAGCGGGTTAACTCCACTTTTCACTTCTTGCCTTAATGGTTCAAGTTGACACATATTTCAAAACCCCTTTCTATTTCCTCCTCAAATGCGGGTTTCGCGAACCCACCCACACCGACTACTGACTGAATCGATTGCATCGAATCCGGCGTGGAAGGGATCAGAGATGGCAAAAGTTTTTTTTTTCTAAGATAAGTTACTTTAAGAAGAGGAAGAGAGACAGAAGTTGAAGGATTGGTAAGCGTACCTTGACTGGATATTGATTTTCCACTTATGACCCTTCCCCCTCCCTCTTGATGCTGTTTCCATCCGCCTATCTCCTCATCTTCTCCCAAGATTTTCTAATTTAACAGCCGGATATTATCTTCTTCTCGAGGAAAATGTTCTTTATATTCGAAACGAGTGATGGGAAATTCGTCAGAGGGGATGATGGGAGAGGAGAGAAATTGGGAAGTTCACGAAGAATTCAACATCTGAATTTCAGAGGCTTATTACTTCATGAAGATGTATTTGGTTCATCACCTGTTTCTCTATTACAATAGATTCAGGAAGATGCTGCACTCGTTGTGTGGTGAAATCTAATAGTGCCAATGTGGAGTGAATCGTAATGATACTTACCTACCTACTTATTTCTCAAAATTTTGTTAGCGTTGCGTTTGGTGAGCGATTAGCATTACCCAGGGAACGCCAAGAGCAGGTTGCTCGATTTAAATCAAGGAATCACCTTGAAGTACTGGTCGTATTGAGAATTCACCTCTTTTCATGACTTGGAAAAGGATGCGGTTGCCTCATGGAGATTTGAGAGATTTAGGATAACTCTTACATCGGAGAGCTCATTGACGATGCGCTCAGAGATGGGATGGGTAATGCAGTATATCCTGCAAACGATATGCTTTCCAATCAGCATTCACCATTGGCAGGTGAAGATGCCATTGAATTCGTTCCATCCCAACCACTCCGACTTTGGTAACTTCCCCCCCTCCAAGACTTTTCCAAATCATGAAGAGAGATGAATCCTCAAAAGGGTGGTCCTTAGGTATAGGGGTGACTTCTGAAATATGAATTTCCTAGCTCCCAACCCCTAATTCCATTCCAATAGTAAAAAACAAGACGTGTGCAAAATTGCAAAAAAAAGGGGGTTGGGGAGTACGATTTTCCGAAGTAAAAAAAATAAGGGCCATCCTAATCCTCAATATGACCAATACCTTGTGGTGATTCTTTAATTGACTTTATGGTATCTTGGCCGATAAAACTCTACGCTTGTTGAACTGCGCCCTCTGCATACAAATCTCTATAGGGGATTTTGAACCAGTGGGATTCGGTGTAATCGTTTCTCCCCAGTCGGCCCAATTAACAGAAAGATACTGAGGGACAATAACCACACCGGCCCAATTCATCGTCAACCCTAGGTAGGCAATAATAATAACCTAATTATTGTCAAAACGTAATTTTGCAGCGTCAATGAACGAAAATAGATTATTTCAATAGAAATAATCTACTTTCTTTCATTGATGCAGCCCTATAGTTTTCTAGTTCTTTCTATGTTCGCTCCCGGATTGTTTATACGGTTAAATTATATATTGAATCATATACACACACCATATTATTGTATACAGGTACGATATACCATACGGTAGATTCAATTAACGAAGAGGGTGTTGGTGAGGAAGAGTAAAATGTTCTGATCCATAGTGGTCGCTTGGGTGGAGGATGCCTTCGGGAATTGAAGGTTGGCACCGTCTGCTCGTGGCTCCACGTTGATCGTTCGCTCACGAGGGCACGGAATAGGCATCCCCTTGAGGTTGAACATGCAATAATAATTTCGTTTCACCCAAGGAAAAAAACGCAAAGCAGTTTTTATTAAGGGGGAGCTGGGAGTTATCGCAAAAAAGGAGACGGGACCGACATTGATCTAAGCGGTACAATGGCTAATGAAACTATGAGCAGAAAAAAAAAAAAAAAAAAAACCAGATCATGATCGCCGTTTTCAAATCGTGGGTAATCGACAAGGGCACTTGTACTACAACACCAATAACAAAAACCCAATTAATGGATTTTGAGCTAATTCCTTGAAATTTTCTAAAATAACCTCATCGTTATTCCATGTAATGTTGATCATTTAAACCATACCTACTTACTACTTATAAGGACTCACATACTCGTACAGATATCAGGAATGTTGATATTCACTCTGCCTGTCATTATAATTGTGATAATTTTCTCGGCCGAGTACGTAATGATGGCCTACTTTACATGCTCGAGAACTCAACTTAGGCCCTACGACCATTTGTCACTCGCTGAGCAGCCTCCCTTCTTTCCCAAATTCATAATAATGGTCTCTCCCGATTAGAATGCAGGAGGAGTTCCTTCAGAATAATACATTGCGACGGGCCCTGTTGTAGCATCATTATAGATACGATTTTAATGCCTGTCACAAGGCCCTGCCCCGACCTCCACCATTGAAGATTCGGTAATCGTTCCATAATGACTCCGGAGCAACTTCTCCATGCGGTCTGTGAATGCCGTCTTCTATTCAATTCACAGTAAGAATGATGGTCCACGTTTAGGATCCTGTTATTATTTTGGGATCGGTTACTTTCTATTCTTCGAGGTCCACCTGAGTTAATCATTAGGGCAGTTTTGGCGGGAGGCTTTTTTTGTTGTTCCCCGCAGTTCATTTATATTTTTGCCTGAACCAAATGGCGTTTCTCAGCTGGGCCACTGAAGGGTTTCTTCAGAACTTGCCTACGAGGGAGGCAAATCTCCTAACCTAAACCTTAATCCTAACTGAGACGCCAATCAGAGTCTGTCATCTGATGTACGAGAGGATAGAGCGTGTACAGTACCAAGTACCAATCCAGAGATCCAGAATCTCTGACGCAGTTACAGAGAGCGCATGATAGTCTGGTAGGATGTCCGGATAATGGGGGGTCCCGTACAAACTTGTAGATACGCCTACAAGGCTTCCAGACTCGGGAGGAATAGAAATGGTTAGGGCGCGAATCTTCCAACATCCAGCCTCTAATGAGAGAATCATGTACGAGGTCTTACATTCATGATGGGATATCGATCTCCAATTCGGCTGAAGGTGACGGATACCTCAGTGGCTTCCACCGGAGGTAATTCAGAATTTATCTCTGTTCGAAGGGTTAATCAATAAGATAGTGCCTCCCTCCTGCTATCACCTTGTTTGGGGAAGGCATGAATGATGAAATGACTAGCTTTAGAGCTCCTTTCCACCCATGCAAGGACTCACCTCATCATCCTATTTTGAGGACGAAGGGTGGGGACCACGGAGGGAGGGATATCTATATAGTTCATCTAAATACCCACTAAAAGGCTCCCCAAAGCTCGTTAGTGAAAGGGATTTTAACTTTATTAGGTCGGAAACCCCTTTGAATGAGGGTGAGACCTCCTTCAGTCTATGAGGTCACCATATTTAACGACTCTTGAAATCGATTGTAAAGGCGAAGAGAATTTTATTGATCTTTATGCTATCTTTCAAGCAAAAAATCAATATCAAGCCACTTTAAAACGCTTTTGAAATAGGCTGTCAATTCTACCTAGCTAGTTGACCTACAATTGGCCTAACGTCTTAATGCTGATTACCCAATATATAAACGCTTTCTTGGAAGATTCTCCGACTCCCTCACTCCCAAGATAATGAAAACGGCTCACTACTCGTGAGGTCAGGAAAAAGACCAGAAGTGGGAAATCACCGGGTCCATAGCTCTTAGAACTTTTTCCCGGAGGAAAAGACCTCGAACGAAGAAAGACCCCAGACCGCATAAGCCAACTACCATCTTATTAGCTCAGAATAGCTCAATTCAGCACGCTTCTTTTTTTCCTCCCTCTAGTTCAAATCGATTCTGGAAAAGGAAGTTCAGCTTCGATTCAGGGGCCTCAAGCAGCGTCGAGTCCCCAAGCAATATTAATGGGCTCGAGCTCTCTGATGGCGAGACTCCCCTTCCCTTTAACCCTTTTCTTGGAGGAAAGCACACGTTTAACATACTCCGGGAAAGCCCTTGGACCCAAGCCAGGGACCCAAATGGAACTCTGGAATTTGTGCATTTGTTCGAATTATATTATCCGAATGGGAGGGAGTGTTAGATCTCGAGGAAAAATATCTCTTAAACCTCTTCCTCGTTTTTACTGCTCTGGCTCTATAACTATTGTCCTATCGGCAATCAAAACCATCTCCTAGCATTTTCTGATTGGAACTTTAACGACCTCAAAATAAATCGCATCTATCAAAGCAATATCCAAAATCAAAAAATTGTTGCCATTCTACATAATGTTGATATATTATAAATAGATATAATCTCTTCTCTATTTCTACTATATACATATTAATAATTAATAACTATTATATAACAATTATTATATATGATATTATATGATGGGGGGTATTATATCCCAAAACTTCAGGGATGAGAGATTAAGAATATTCTTTCTCGTTACAACCATGCAACAGAATACAAGCTAGTAAGAGCTATTTATGTAGGTAACTTAATTTATTTCCGTTCAAGGTTTACTTTTTGTAGGTACACAGGTTCGGCTCACTAGCAGTTCGCCCCAAATCGTACATATATGTACATACTGGGGTGAAGCATACGATACTTCTTTCATATATGAAAAGGTTCGAGCGAACAACTAAACCTGAAAATATTAATTTGATTATAGGCCTATAGTATAGGCACAACCTGCAACTAAGCCTCAAAAAATTAAAAGTTATTAGGACGAAAGAAATTTTTGACGCATAACATTGTAAGCTACTTAGCTATAGTTCGAAATCTGTTTGGATGTAAGCCAGGTAATTTAAATTGCGTGATTCGTACCCACATGATACGGCGAGTGTGCGGTGTCATTTCAAACTCAAACGGTTGACGGGTTAGTTAGCCAGTTCGTCTCTTGGGGATTATTATATGTTTGTCTTGTTGAACTCAGGTTGATTTACTGGGAACTACGACCAAACACCTGTTCGCCGGTATTATTCAGCGCTTTATCCCCTAAGCTGGAAAGCACATCAATCGAGACAATAATTTCGGCTCTGGCTCTGACGCGCGTGCCGACGTTCATGCGGGATTAGCAATTGTGTAGGTTGTAAAGTAAAGCAGCTTTCGTGCTATTGTCAAGTCAGAATGCAGTAGCTTGCATTACCTAATATAATTTTAATAGATAAGTATGATATAGGTACCTATTATAACGTATGTGGGGGACATGACAACATCATGTACATCAATCGTTATAACATATTATGCCCATATTATTAATGTTAGGTATGTTATAACGACTGTTCCGAAAGGTCAAAAATTACACGACTTTTAAATTGTTGGGATGACAAAAAAGGAAGAGCCATCTGGGAGACGCCAACGCGCAGGTCGTGGAAACCCCGAAAAAACGGCGTGGAACTGCCATATGCGGCCAGAGCGAGATGGCCCACTCCAAGACCTCTTGACATGTGCGGTAAAATAACGTTTGCTGTAGCTATTAATATGAGAGTTGACGCTAAACGTGTTTCCTTTTTATCACATACCTACCTACACAACGTTCGCGGACAACTTTGACGTGGCATAAAAATATATTTTATTATAATGTGGTTTTGTGCCATGTCAAAGTTTTCAATAAATAAACAGTAGGCATATTGAATTAAATAATAGGCATGAATTTAATTTAATATTGTTGATACTATTATCCCTTATTATTTATTCATTTATTTATTTTTAGAAACAGGAAATAAGGAACTATAAGACTTATACCTTTTTTTTGCATAACAAAATATTTATTTTTTATTTATTAGGTAATGAAAAGAGTGAAAATCTACAACAACGAAACCAACAACAATAACTACGCGTTAATTTAACGTCTCCATAATCAAGGTATAAGTTTTATTTGGATTTGGATTTAATTTGGATATTCGCGGTGCCACACTTCCGTTTGTCGCATTGTCCGGCATTTATGTAGTGTAGGTACTTATCTACGTGTGTTCCCATGGAATTGAATATTCCGAGTTGCGTTCCTAAATCAATAATTAATTTTTTATTATTTGTAGGTGTATCTGGTACTTAGTACCAGATACACCTGGTACTTAGTACACGTCTTGTCGATACCAATACGGTATGTTTCCGTTATGGTGCGTATTATCTAGTTATTGTGCGTAATAACGGGCGATTTCAGTTAAAGTGAATAATGTCACCTGTTTTAAACACTTTCCCTAGGTAATATGCATAATGACTAGTTATTGTGTTTAATAACGAAGTGCTGTTCGTTAAAGTGTATAACACACACGTGGGGGTCGTCATTTGCCAATCTATACTAATATATAAAATTCTCTTTCTGTATGTATGTATGTGCCCAGTAAACTGCCGAACGGCTGAACCAATTTCGCAGTGGGTGGGCGCAAATTGACCCGCGTGTTCCTATGTTAGATTTCGTGAACTCTATTCCTTCATCGCGAACGGAACTTTCCTTCGCGACGAAAAGCCGCGTCAAATAGCGTCGTTTCTAGGGATTGCTAGGAAAATTTTCGAAACGCCGAAACCCGGTACAACTTTTGGCGTCGGGTTTGAACGAAACTACGTCGGTTAAAACGAGCTTTTCACTCTGATTTCAACGACTGCAAAACGATTTCTGTGCGATAACCCGTTCGCAAGTTATTCAGAGATCGTCGGTTGGTGGGTACGAGCATTTTTTGCGAGCCTTCGATTAGTTTGATAGGTAATTTCATTGTTGAGTTGATGGGTTGCTATGGGCTGCTTATGCTATGGGCTGGGGTGATAGACGAGAATTTGATACTTCGCAACGAGAAACGGGCTAAGAAAATTACAAGTCGACGGGTTGCTAAGGGTGTTTGCATCGGGGATGGACGGGAATGTGATATTTCGTGCGAAGCACGGGTGGGTGTCCCAGCTATAATATTATAAATGGATATTTTATATTTCGTGCGACCTATAATAATAATAGGTAATAATAATAATATATTATGAGATTATGGAATCGTTGCAACCATATAATACGCTTACTTGATTTTTAGGGGATAGTATGGGTCGAAAGACGGCCTGGATTTTCATTACTTCACTGTAATTCGTCTAAAATTCATCATACATAATTCAATGTTGCAGAACGTAGGGACGTTTCATCATTAAATTTTGTTGGCACAAGGGTTGCTGTGATGGCATCTAGAGTTACACAAAACACTGTTTTTGACACACTTGCCCCTTTTTGTGCTGCTTTTGGTAGAACAGTAGGTAACTGTTGCATCAAAAAAAAATCCTTTTCCACGAGCTTTTCCACGGTCATTCGAATACGCACTTTCCCGGTTATTGCACATGATAACTAGTTCAAGTGCGAAATGCGCAGAAATTACGCACTTTAACTGGTCTCCGCAGTTATTGTACACAATAACTAGTTAATAGGTATGCATAATAACGGATTTCTCACTGTAACTGATACTTTCCATTCGATACCGATATCGGTATCATAAATAAGCATCGATAGCAATATACGTATCAACATTGAATGACATTGATGCGTATACGTACATTGTACCAAATTTTAATACTTTGTTGTGCTGAGACTTGGTCGGTGTAAAATGGAGAGGGATGATTGACCCAACCAGTCGTTTACTTCTTTTCTTGTCTTTTCTGTGTATAAAGAAAAGAAAAGAAGTAAACAACTGGTTTGGTCAATCATCCCTCTCCAAATTTTAATACGTTTAATGACGAAAAAAAGCACAAAAGACAGTTTCTTTTGTTTTTCTATTCGATCATTCCTATATTTCCAACTAAATATTTTTGTTTTCTTCCCATACAGGAAATAGGATGGAAATAGGACCTATTATAGGTCCTATAATAGGAATACGGATGAAGTTGTTACAACTACCAACTCCATTAAATTAAACCTTTTTTTTTCTTTTTTTTTTTTTTCGTCACAGTTAGGTACCTACCATTAATTGGTAGCTAACTACGTGGGTATTTTTAGGGTAAAACAACAACATCTAGAACTTCTACATGCTGTATGTGGAGGTGGAGGTTGTAAAACCTCTTATAATAAATTATATTGATAGTTTCTTAACAGGTTACCTACTTTTAATTCTAATTTTGGAAATTAGTCTCTGTCGTTTCCGCTTCATCATCCTTCAGAGGAAGTCGTCGACCAACAACTATGCGACTTACCTATGCCTGTCAGAATGACCTGAGCCAGTACTTAGTATTTCTGATTTGAGTTGAAAAAATAATTAAATTTAAATGAGTTTATAAAAGTTCATTGGTATCATAATATTGACAGTAAAAGTGTATAAGTCCGTAGGTTTAATTTTTTCGATAATTGAAAGAAAATAAAATCAAAAAATACCGTTTTTATATTTTTTGATTTTTTTTTCAACTTACGGACTTTTACACGTTTACTATCGATATGATACTTCTTGGTATCGATCTCGCCATCTGATACTTCACCAGTATCGATACTTGGCCTTTGATACCAATACGATATTGGTAAACGATACTTTCCAGGTATGGGATATCCTTAATAATTATACAATTATTGTATGATTGGCACAGTTCCAAAGGCGCATGGCCCCGTTCACCATGTTCACGCGGAGGGAGGATGATGTTAAGCCTGGTCAGTGCACTTCCTTAGAAGCGTGTAGACGAGGAATACCTCCGTAGCTTCCTTGGGGGTGGCCCAGGGAGTTTGACGTAGGTAAAGGTGTTCGGATTCCCCAAGCAAAAGCTGCCCTGTAGTGGAAATGGCTGGTAGGTTCCTCTCAGGTCTCTGGCCCAATCTTGTGCTGTGGAAGTTCCACAGCGGAACCATCACAGATGCCAACACAATTGAAATCACAGTATTGAGGTAAAGTAACAGTGGATCCGCTGACTGATTTTATGGTCTATAATATTATTATGTTAACCAATAAAAACTTGAGTATGTTAAAATCAATTACCTTGACATAGGTAGCGGCATTAACGCTCAGGCAAAAATGATTCTACCTCCCACGTACATTTCTCAAGATGAAACGTGACGAAATTATATACTCTGACCCCATCGCTTATTCCATGTGGCGAAAGAGAAAAGACCTGGTGGAAAGTTATCAAGTATAACGAGGGAGGTCCGTAAAATCAGGTGTGCCACAACGGGAGCCATTATGAGAATGATCCCCCTCCCTACGCCTCAGTACCGCCACTCTATATCTAGTACCTCCTCGATCCTTTGTTTTGTAGAAGGGAGGGAGGGAGCTTTTTTCTTCGAAAATTGGGGCTTAAGACAACCGGCGGCCATAAAGTAGAAAATTGAATACTCCTTTGCTGCCCTCCGAAGAGCTAGGAACGGGCTTACACTATTTCGGCGGTGAGGGGTGGGGGAAAAACTGAAAGGAAAAAATGAGGGAAGCATAACATTTTGTAGGCCGTATTATAAAGGGGGAATACCGAGGAGGGGGATACATGAACTTACATCCAGTCGTAAAATTCGTGCTGGAGGGGTTGAAATTGAAAAGTTCTGGCGATCTACGTGGGGGGGGGGGAGGTTGCTTTGCTCAGCAGGGGCGTCCGTTGGAGCGCATGATTATGCTTATTCAGGTCAACGCTTCGAGGCCCACCGTGACTCCGAGCATGAAAAGGGTTGCGCCATCTGAGTTGATGCCGAGGAAATTCGATTTGAAAAATAATACACCACTCGCCTTCTCATTCCCTTATGACAATGGAGGAGTATATTCAACGAATTTGTGGTTGGCTCTGACTTCGAATGGAATTCGATATAAAAGACTCAGGCACTCCCAGGTCCGACGCAATTCAAAGAGTTTTTGAGAAATTGAGGGGAATGAACCCCCTTCAATCCTTCAAAACAAACCACAAGAAGCAAATCATGACCACGAAGCTAGGTCGTTTCGTTGAAATTGACAAGTTTACAGCATCGGCGAGTGCAAGCGATATCCGCCAATTTAGTATCATTATTTTTCACATAATAATTAGACTCGGACTGACATTTTTTGTTTATCCCCTCCAGCTAATTAGGAAATTAGGTACCAAGAGATGAATATTTTTTATTATTACTTTTCCTTGACAGATTTAAAAAAATAAGTGTATCATATTAGCGATGTACATTGCTTAAATAATAATAATTCATTAAACTATTCTTACCAATCATTTGTAAGACCTCGACCAGGTCTGACGGCGCAAGTCCACCAAGAGAGGAGTCATCTAACTCCCTAGTTCCCATATTATGGGATTTGACCGCTGCACCTTCGGAAGTCGCCCATCTAGATAACACGATTGATGGTACGTTATTCGACATACTGATCTGATGAATATAATATAAAAGTATAATATTCATGAAATATATCACCAATTTTGTGGTGATTTCATATCTTCTACCTTTCAGCTGAATGAGGATTTATTCTTGTATCTGAAAAGTTTAGGCGGAAGCGTTCCGATGTTTGTGGCTTTCCCGCAATATATTACCGTCTCACATAACAATAGGCAGGTGGCGGGTAGGAGTTCTTTTGAAAAATATTGCTCCGTCAGATAGCAATATCCCAATTCCGTCTGCCCCTCGCCTCATCGCTCTTCGCTCTAAAAACGGGGCAAATATACGCGTGAGATCGGGAAAACGCGACTGGGGAGAGGGAGGAGGGGAAAAGAAAAGAAGGGATATCCCTGGAAGTGTCAATATAATTCCCTCTCGATCCGCCCCCGGCAGCTTTCCCTTCCCCTGTAAACCATCCCACATGGTTCGCCCGAGGAAGCAAAAGGCCGGGACCATTTGTCAACGCCTGAGGAGGTCGGATAGGAAGCACTGAATCTCTGGGAGCCGGACTAAAGGGGCGAGCGGGAATCCAATTTTTCCTCGTCCCGCCTCCGGGGGCTTCCACGTTGACTTATATATTCATGGGTCAGCTTTGCTAGAAATGTTGGAAAATCTTTCTTGGGGGCAAGAAATTTGCAACGCCAATCACGCAGTCGATTTCAACGTCTTACATAGGCGTCACTAACTGAATTAATCGACCACCTAGAACCTTCGATTGGTGAAATGCCTCCTCTTTTTTGGATTTTACTTCGTTCACATCTTACCCATTCAAGGCATTTCTGCATTCTTTCAGAGCTTTTCAGCTGGGGAGAAACAGAAAAATAATTAAGGAGGCAGTTTTTCCTCTCCTCTCTCTCAATCTCAGTCGTTGTTTTCATGCAAATGGGCTGTTTCTAAAACGAGGGAAAAAAGTTCATCTTTAAAATGCGGCAACCGACTCTTTCGCGCGATGAGGTTTTAGTACGGCTCCAAGGATAATTGTATTTTAATTACGATAATCTAGTCTGCGTCGTCTTCCACCCCATGGGGTCAGATAACCTAACGTTCGCCGACTTCCCTCGAAATTTTACTTTCCCTAAATACTCGTGAAAGTAAGTGGCACGAAGTTATACAGAGTTTTGAAGCTGATATCAGTGAGATTTGAGAGAGGCAATGATATTTTAATTCCTACGCAAACGAAATGGCTACGCAGCAGAACGAAAACGAGACAAATTGATACGTAGTTATGTGATAGTAATTACGTACACCCAATCATAGGTGCACCAATTGAATGTTTAATCCACGGAAATTTTAGAAATCAGTCCAATATACACTATTCTACATTAATCTTCCAAAAAGATGAAAAGGTTTTTCTAAAATTTACCTATTTTTAAAACTTGTATTTAATACAAGTTAGTATGCCTACCCAGTATGCCCTAACTTGTATGTCCATTCATCACATGTACCTACATCGTCGTTCCTTCAAGGTTCATAGCGGTATTTCAGGTTTAAGGAGACCTAATTTCCTTCACGAAAGTTAAATTGTCATGCTGACAGGCAGTTGGAAACTCTTCAGAACCACTTGGGAGGCTCTGGGCGAATGTGGAAATTTCAACCCCTACGGAAAGTTTGAGAGACGTAGACTTACCTTTAATTGCCAAATACCCCATAAATGAAAAAATGTTGCCTTGGACGATTTACCATCGCTGAAAAGAGCGCAGTTTCATTTCTACAAGAAATTAGGCCGAATTTTCCGAACTCATGACAAATTCAAACGTGCCTTGCAAATTGCCTCTCTGTTTTGATTTATACCAGCGTAGAATGTGAAAATTTCTTTGGAAAGTGCCTCGTGAATATTCATTGAAAGGGACGAACAATCCCTAGCTAGGGCATCTTCCCTAAGCGGCCCCTTCACGTAGATGCTTTGCCCTCCAAGTCACCGCGATCTCCACTTAAAAATATATATAAAAAGCCCACCCTCTCATGTCACAGGTACTTTTCCTCGCGAGACCGTAAAAACACTCACAAGGCCGGTGAATCCGATTACAGGAAAATAAGATTCGTCTCTTATTTCGAAAAACCGCCTTCTCCTTGCTCCACTTTCACCATCAAACCTCGCCCTTTTCTAACCCATTATTTTGTCAGAGAGAAAAAGATGAGTTTTTACCTCTTTGTGTCCTCGACCAGAAATAAGATGAACTTTTTTTTTCGCTAAACCAAATATTGTTCTTCACTGCATCATTTCTTGACTTGAATGGTTGTTGGGGATGGGTTTATTTCACAGCGAATCAATATGAAATGGAGTGTCTACTTAAGAACGATGACATCACGCGATTCTCTCATGGGATATATCCCACTATAGTGATGAACTTTATTCGTACCTAACCAAACCCCGATATATGAATTATTAAGCGATCCGTCACTTAACTTTTCTATCATTTTGGAAACGAAGAACATAATAATATTATCTGTGAAAATAACGCTATTCGAGGGGATTGGTATATTTTAGGTATAAATCAACGAGAGTTTTCTCTTGGAGACTTCAGAATGAAGAACACACGAGTAATAATATTACTATTATTGTAATAATATTACATATTATGTAATATTATTACAATAATAGTAATATTATTACTCGTGTGTTCTTCATTCTGAAGTCTCCAAGAGAAAACTCTCGTTGATTTATACCTAAAATATACCAATCCCCTCGAATAGCGTTATTTTCACAGAAAACCACTTTCATGTAAAAACAACTTATCCCGTGAAATAATTTCGAACACTTCCTCTAAAGATCTCGTGGAGGGGTCGAGTCTAACGCGTCCCTGCCCTTACGCGGTTAAAGTTAAACATAAGGCAGGCTCCTCCACCATGTCGTACATATTGAGCAGTTACCAACTTTTGTGATTTCAAACTTGGTTCCTAACCAACTCCCTCTCATCCTTTCGCGGCTCTCTTCCGAACTTGGGAGCTACACTGAGTCTACCAAGTGAAATGAACATTATTTACAGGTAAAACCTGTTTTGGACCTTCGGGCAAATCGATCAGTTTGCTGTTTCCAACTTTACAATCATGGAGTATGAGGACCCAAGAAACACCAAAAGGTGTACACAATCACTTCCTAAGCTGTTGCAATTGACGTCTAGACCCTCAAGAAGTAATTGATTTACTTGATTAT
The DNA here is from genome assembly GCA_955831195.1 of Pilophorus perplexus. NCBI lineage: Eukaryota > Metazoa > Arthropoda > Insecta > Hemiptera > Miridae > Pilophorus > Pilophorus perplexus. The sequence goes on along the minus strand of OY037011.1, from coordinate 15,381,302 downwards.
TGGCATGATTCCAATTTATTGATGTTCACTAACCGGTGAACCACTGATGAAGACACCTAGACACCTATTTAGACATTTTATTTCGCATACAGAGAGAGAGAGAGAGCATACTGAGATTTAAAAATCTACATCCTACGCGATCAAGTAAAGGTACACCCGTTAAAGACAAAAAAAAAAAAAAAAAAAAAAAGTAATGAAAACCTTGAAAGCAGTCGATTCTCAAGAGAAAATCCCCTGGGAATCAAAGGCAGAGCTGAAAAACGTATTTTTTCTCTCTCCAAGTCTGCATTTCTTCACTTCTTCTCCCTCCAGAGTATCTTTAGTCACCCGCAGTCTCTTATCCGCGGATATCCCCTTCGGAGCCGTAAAACGGATACAGATCCTCCGCAGATAGTCGCCCTCATTAGCAGTTTCCTGAAACTTTTGTTGCGGGAAGCAGACTTAGAAAGAAAAAAGGTCGAAGTTGGTGTCCCTCTTCCTCCGGTGGTCAAATCCAGCATAAACCTCCTCTCAACCATTACTGTTGCGAGGTCTGTAGTTTTTTCTTTTCCGCTCTTTCTCTTCTTTTCCGTTTTCCCCTCAACTCATTTCTGATTGGAGACAAGTAGGCGCTGAGTAGCCGGCACTCTCAATGAGGTTGGTAACAGCACGGTGCAGAGGTGCTCTTCCACGATGGGGTCTGGCGAAGCAGTTGATTGTTCTGCGATAACTTTGAACAACCACCGGTACCGCCGGTACTTTTGATTGGACACCGCTTTCGAGCTATCGCTCATCCTCAGTCCTTTAAAAAACACTGTGTTCACCAACCTGGTATGTCTCATTGCTGTAATTTCAAATTTCATCCATAGGTGACCACATTCAATCCCTGTACGTCCTAACCAGGGCAAACCCTCGACATCGGTTGAGGTGTTGTTTTCGAAGTATTTTTTCACGTAGAATCCATTTTTTGGCGTCTCAGAGCAGTCCGAGTTCTCAACCTTGCAGTCTATACTCATCTACAGCTGTCAGAGAATCTTCCTGATTTGTTTTCAAATTCACCGTTTTTGTTTCTTTTGTTGTTAGTTGTTATTTTGTTTATCATTCTTGTTATTTGTTGTATCATTCCCCTGGATCCACTTCCGTGATCATATTATATTATAATAAATTGTGGGAGATTTTGAATTTACCGTTCGAATTCGGCGTTAATCAGTAGGTTCCCACTCCTTCTGTAATAACTGTTCAACACGATCAACAGAAGTTTACTTACTTTACGACCTAGTCTAACCAGGTGTTGGCGACCGAGTATACTCACATACCTAATATATTATAGGCTCACCAAACACCCGTGCCGTGGGGCGGTACCTGGAGTTGGTATGTTTGGACGGAGAATCCATTTTCGGGATCTCAGATCCATCCGCCTACCCGACAGGAAACTAAGGGGCCTTTGTGGAGCTCCGAATCTGGCTTTCGAAGGAATTGGGTTATGAGGTTGACTGAGCAGTCGTGTCAAATGTAATTTTGGACGTGCAATACATTTTTGGGAATGGGAAACACTACTGGAATAAATTTTAGTTTAAAAAAAATAGTTGTATTAAATACAAATTTTGTTTTAATGATTCTACTATGACATAGAAATAGGTAGTTTCCCTCAATTTACGTACATAATGATAATTGACCATTCATTGTGGTGGACGTGGTTTAATGGAGCAACCGAATAATTTTTTTTCCGGTGATCCGTAGACCCTTCCTTTCCTGAATCCGGGTCAGCGATTAGGAAAGGGCTGGAAAACTTCCTGAATGGACGTAGGTGAGTTATTCAACTTCCTGCGTTATATACTTTCAATGGGGGAAAAAGAGGACGCAGATTAGAGGCTTGCGGCCTTCTGTGTTTCATACGTTCTTTAGGCGAGGTACTGGCCCATTCCCAGCAAAGGGTGAAAAACAAGAGTGTCAGAGTGAGACTGGCAACACCAAGGGGGGATAAGGGATGTTATGAGGGGGGCCTTTCTCTGTGAGGAAAGGGAAGAAGGTTCTTGAAAGACCACCGGTCTGAAGGAGTCTGAATTATGAATTAGCCCCTGTCCTTTCATTATTAAAGTTTCATTACAACCCGTTCTCGCGCGGCCTCAGGAGTCGCAAACCGACCTCCACGCCCGGCTCTTTTCTTCGCAACCCATTAATACTACAAACATCAATTTGGAAGCCACGCCAACCCCCTCCAGAACCTGCCATGTTTCACTTTGAATCGCGGGATGTGGAAAAAAAAGTGAGGGGTGTGGGTAGGAAAAATTCAAACCTCAACGCCCCCTCAAAGTTCTTTTTATTGCCTGTAAAATTAATAATTCAATGAATTGCTGAATGCCGCCTTGGCCTGTAGTTGGAAAGCCTCGCTTTGAGACGCGACCTTGCTCTTAGGGGACAACTTACCAACATCGTTGTGCATTTCAAATCCACAACAAAAACAAAGTTGTGCATTTCAAATCCATGGAAAATTAAAAAAAGACTGCATCAAAGCTACTACTTGTGCGCAAGACCAAGGGGGAACCTGGACTGTTTCGCACTCTCGAACTCATATTATGTAAAATCAATGTGTCTTGAACAAATCATCAATTAGGCTCAAAACTAGAAAAATGGCAACAAGATGACATATTTACATAATGAACACATAGCTTAACAGCACTAACACTTAGTGTTAATTAAATGTGAACTAAGGAACTCTTAAAGACCAGTATGTATGGGTATGAAAGCGTGAGAGCCCTTTGGCCAAACGTAAGCCGATAAAAGCAACGTGAGCCCGATTATACAGCGGCGTCAGAATGAGGAAAGAGACACTGAGCGATATGGAATACATGCCTTGACGTTTTCCATTCAATGATTATACTCGTGAGCTTAGCGTTAGCGCTTCGTAAGGAAACATCTCGAGTTTGCATACTACTTGACAGGCCAGTGCGAACCCCCCAGTGCGAACTCAACCTGCCTCGGCTGCTTTGCATAATGACAAGCCCAATACCACCCACATTGAATGTAGGTACTTCAATTCGAAAGCGTTTCCTTTCGTTCGAACGAAAGGAAACTCGCCTGTACGCAAGTAGGCGTACATATAAGTATATGGGGCAAGTTAACGCGTTACCTTAAAAGCCATATTGTCTTGTCCTCGAAGAACGTCATAATTTATGAAATCCTTAAATTAGTATACTTAATTCGTAAATTACCCAGGTCAACAAAAAAAAAGTAGACTTTTAGGTCGGTTGATAAAAACCAATATAGTGGTACTATAGTGGTACCATACTATAAACGTACAGTTTATAAACTATCCGTTTTTTGAGTTGCTGAATCCGAAAATGGCCTCCGTTTTCTCGGGAGCCCTATGTTTTCTTGAACTATGGCCAATTTTAGGGTTTTTCGTGTCATATCGGGATCAAAAAAAGATAGCCGTTTCCTGCACAGCCCAAAAATTCCGAAAAAAATACGCTTCTAATTGGAAATTTAATACTGATTACGAATAATATTCGTAATATATTATATAATGTATAATATTATGTAAATACATATTATGTAAATGACTTGGGGTCTAAAACAAGAGGAACAGGTTTGTCAAAAAACGCGGAAAAAACGTTTAAAAAAAGCAAAATCACGATTTTTAGTACTTTTTACGTTGAATGAGACCAACCGTGATTCTGTACATTCCATAATAAGGGAGCTATGATTTTTCAAAGTGTTTACCCATTTTGGCAACGTCGCAGAACTTTAACTCCTGGATTCGGCAATGCAACTTGATCGCAACCAACCCTTTTTCCCAGGAATATATTGAACTTGAAGGCATAAATTCATTACGATTCAATGATGCAGGTCTCATAGAAACTCTCTAAATGCCTTAACATATAAACGCAGACGCACACAGTCGCGCAATATCAATGTTGTTGATTTGTATAGATCAATTCGGGTGAACGAATTTTTAACAACAGAATTATCCCCGGTTATCGAACGATAAAAATGGAATAAGAGATGAGAGCTCGCCCTTCGCTTCCCCCGGGAAATTACGAGGTGCGGCGGGTATCAGTTATCAATCATAATGGATGTTCGATATCTTTCGCCAAGAAAAAAAAAGAAGTGATTTTTCTCGTATTCATTTTTTCCATCCATTTTCACTTTTTCGAAGTTTCATCCGTTCAAATGGTCTCAGCATTGTGGGAAGGAGGTTGACTAGGGCCGGGCGCAGTTATTGATGGCGTCTCAACCATTCTAATGACCTTGCTCATTTGAGTTTTTTTTTTTTTTTTTTCAATCTTGATAATGAAACCATCTTTCATTTGATTGCAATCTGGCTGTACTGTGCAATATTTTGTAGTGTTTGAATACACCATTTCTCTAGAAAGTATGCTTCCTAATGATGTGATAAGTATTTTTATACTATCAACTAGCTGGGACACCCGTGCTTCGCACGAAATATCAAATTTCAAATTCTCGTTCAATAATGCATCCATCCTTCACTCGAAAAGCAAGCACGTCCAACCCGTCCAACCTTGTTGACCCGTTTCTGGTAGTGAAGTATCATATTATCTCGAATCAAAGAGCCGTATAATAAAAGAGGGTTAAATTACCTGTCCACGTAGGTTCACTTCGATTGATCCTCAAGAAGCTGTAACCGTACAAAATGTTAGCTCTCTGGGATGAGTAGGAGAGAAATTCGTTATTCCCCCTATCAATAATACAACCCTTGCTTCACTTGGTTGTATGCCCTTGATCCGTTTCTTGTCGTGAAGCAAGGATGGCTCGAAGAACAAACTCGTACCCACCGACAGACAATCTTCGAGTAATCTCCCATGTACCCTAGCTGGGACACCCATGCTTCGCACGAAATGTCAAATTCCCGTCCATCACCTATCAAAAATGCAGCCCATGCTTCACCCATAACAACCCATCAGCTCGTTACTAAACTCGTTATTTTTCTTAGTAACAACGCTTGTTGACCCATTTCTCGCTGTGAAGTATCAAAATAGGTACCTCGAAAATACCTTCGGCGGGATGCACACTGGAGAAACCGATTTCATGAAACAAGTTTCTAGAAATGAGTTTCTTGAAACCGATTGCATGAGAACATGCACATAGAAGCAACGGTTTTCCATCAGTTTCGTGATGGGATCCGATGACGACGTTATTGTTTTGTCGTGGTGGCGGCAAAAAAAGAAGAAAAACGCTGCAAATTTTACACAGGGGTTTATTATTCTTTGATATCTTGTGCAGAAATTTAATTCTCTGAATAAAAAAATTTTCAAAAACAATTTTTGTGGTTTTTTATATTAAAAAAAAAATGTTTGCGATTTTTTTTCAGAATTTTGTTTGTTTTTTTACTTGAAAAATATTTGACCTCCTGGGATCCATCAAAAATCTCATTTGTAGCCCCATGAAAGCCCTATAGATCGCAACAGTGAAATAGGATCGTTGCGGGACCCCAAAAAATGGATTCTACGTCCAAAAATACTTAGAAAACGAGGTAAGTGAAAATCCTGTTGAATGAAACGTGAAACTGAAGCAACAGGAAACCGTTTTTTCAAGTTTCCTGAAACCCCGTTTCACGAACTTCATTTTCATGAAACGCAAACCTCTTATCACCGACGTTGTTTCGTCCAAAACCGTCACCAAAAGTTGTACCGGGTTTTGGCTTTACGAAAAATTTTCCTAGTAATGACGCTTTTTGACCCGGCTCCCGTCGCGAAGGAAAGCTTCGTTCGCGATGAAGGAAGAGAGTTCGCGGAATCTCCTATAGCCTATTATCTAAGTTGGAACTCGCTAGTCAATATGCGTCCACACACATACATACAGACATCGATTCTTATTAATATTACAGATTTCAGATAGATAGATAGATAGGTGTTGCAGTTGAATGAAATAGACTTTATACTAGGAAAGTCTGTCGTTGTCCTGATAAAGACCATGAAGTGGATGAGGTGCTAAAGGTCTGATACACCAAATACAGGGAATACCTATGTTTTGAATCTCAATTTACAAGACGATCCCAGTCATGACCTCTTTTCTGACTCTTGAAACTACACACTCCAAACCAATGCGAACTCCAAGTAAAATAAACTTTCGCGTCCAACGTCAACAGCAGTTCTGGCGTTCAAAACTCAACTAAAACTTTTACAACTCTGGAGACCTCTACCTCTGAAGGCGCACCCTGGAGGATTGGAGTCCAATAGCTTGGCAGGTTAGGGGACGGAGTTTTTAGGTGGATAGTTGCAGACGGCAAGCTCTTCCCATCGTCAAGAACCTGTTGCAAGTTCATTTGTACGAGCACTCTGGGAAACAGCACCTATGAAACAGCCAATTTCTGGAAGAAATTCCCTGCTTTCATTACAAAATGCTGAGCTCCTAGTTTTGGTATATTACTGCAAATAAAATAAATTGTAATGATTGGTTAGGAAACGTAGTTTTTTGGTTGGAAATGTAGTAATTTTCATAGATTTCGATTGTACTTGAAGAGGCGTAATACACTGAGGGGTGTAGAGGCGAGGAGAGGGCAGTCAGGCGCCGGACTAATTGGAATAAACCCATGCAATTAATCCCTGGTTACTAACGGATTTGGAATAATATACGTAGGTATATTGCATTCGGAAATCATACGAAATTCCGGCAATGTTTTTGGAATCTTTAAAAGTCTTATCCTAACCCATTGTAAGTAATTGTTGAGAGAAAAATGAACATGCACTGAAGAATAATATCCGTAATCGTTTCGCCGTTGTAAGTTGAAACCCTCCAAAAGACTATCAAATAGTCAACCATGTACTTATCGTCATAATTTCATCCACGAATTTTCTCGCTTCACCACATAAAATGAGTGAAACTGCGAAATTATGGCGTAGTATAAATACAATATTATGGCGAGATTTCAATGTGCTCGTTGAATATAAAACATTAATTCAAATCTGCCACTGTGGGAGTTCTTTCAGATGAATAAATAAACTTTAAAATTGAATAGCTTTTTTATTCAATAGCTATATAATTTCTATTTTAATAGTAAAACTTACAAATGATTATTTTAATTTTAATAATAAAACTTACAAATGGGATTGTAAAGATTCATCGTCCTTTGAGGAAAGCCGCATTCATCGAAGTAGGTAATTGAGCTCGTTCGAGGGATATTGGACAACTTTTGCCGAAAACTGAATCCTCTTGTCGTAAATAATATTAAATTGCCGTGCAATATTGCTATATTGTAGTAATTTTCATAGATTTCGATTGGACTTGAAGAGGCGTAATACACTGAGGGGTGTAGAGGCGAGGAGAGGGCAGTCAGGCGCCGGACTAATTGGAATAAACCCATGCAATTAATCCCTGGTTATCTGAAAGGGATGCACACTGCACGCCCGCTCTGCCGCTTAACTCATTGGACCCCAAGCGCCCAACAGTACCTTGTCCTCGTCATCCGATTACCATATAAACCTCCCCTGAAACGCACCAAGGTAATGGAAACATCACAATGCGCTTGATCTCTCCCAGGACCCTACGCTTAAAACAGCCAACCCCCCTCCTTTACCAATTATACCGGAGCGTAAATCTCCTCTGGCGGTAGTTCGTCCCAAAATGAGTCGGTCAGCTGAATGTGTTTGCCGATGGTTAGGGCTTTTATCGTTCGCGAGCGTTGCATTTTCAGGAAGGACCTGAAACATTTTCCAAAAGATGGCTATCTTTGTTTGAGGTATAACATGTATAGTTACCATCACCTAGTTACATGTCCACACTATACCTTTATGATTATAACCCGTTAGGCAAATTGCCTAGTACAAGTACATACTAGGTAAGTAGGTACTAAGTAAGCTCACCTACCTGTCATACTCCTGAAAATTTCCTACATTCTACTCACTACGCCTCAACGTCAATAATAGTAATCAGCTAAGAGTAATCAGTTAAGAACTTATTCAACTACAAAGGTTTACGAAAAGAAGGTCACTTTCAGGCGCCTCGAAAAAAACGATCTATAATTCAGATTTTTTTCTACACATAATATTATTATGGGTTACGATGTGCTGAATCGGAATCTGAACTCCGTTTTACCCAGCCACGTCCAAATTTCCGACGTATTGGCGATTTTTCGTTTTTTCCACCTTTTTCAGTGTAATAAATCCCAGATAATCGTACAGATGCCCGAAAATTCCTCAAAATTCTCTTCTTACTGGAGATGTAGCTCTGATTCCGAATATGTACATGACTTGTGGTCTAAAACCATAGAAATAATATGTAGGTAATCCCTGTATACCGGGTGTTGGGGATGTACCTACATGCAAAATTTGTTTTCCTAAATTTGTTAAATTGTCCCTAATGGTTGTTTTGTGTGTTTGGGAGAAGGCCTCTGGCGTAACCAGGATTTCGCTCCCCGCGTCTTTGGAGGAAGAGGAGGGGAGTGCGCAAACACATTTATCTGGAGCGTTGCACAATTTGTTTTGGTTAACTGTTCCACTAAATTGGGAATTTCGCTATCCCCAGCCTGAACAAAACGGTTTGTACCGACTGGGGTGCGTTCAATTCCGGAAGGGAGTCCGGTCGCAGTATCATATAAGGCCAGGAGTTCATGTTCTATGATATGGCCCAAACGGGTTAGAACTGTAAAGGCATAGAATCGCAGTTGGTCTCATTCGACGCAGAAACAATCTACAAGACTTCGTTGGAATCAATTTTTGGCAAAATCACATTTTTCTGGTTTTAGAATCCAAGTCACACGATACCCCTTCCAGTAAGTAAGAAGAGACTTTTGTGGATTTTTTTTGTTGCGTATGTACTTACCTACCTACGATTCATCTCTGATTTTATAAACTGAAAAAATAGGTAGTCCCAGGGTAGTTCTCTGTAAGAAGAAAGGGAGTGGTGGTTTTAGTTGGTCATGTGAGAATCCTACACTGTTGAGGAGTGCGGTCCCTCCTCTTCGCTCTCAACGACTTTCCCCACTTCCCACGAAAAACGCTGCAAATTTTACACAAGGGTTTATTATACTTTGATAGACGTTACTTGTGCAGAAATTTAATTCTATCAATGAAAAAAATGAAAAAAAAAAAAAAAAATTTTTGGATTTTTTTTTTCAAAAATTTTTTCTTCAGAAATTCTTTTTTTTACTCGAAAAATATTTAACCTCCTGGGATCCTTCCAAAATCCCATTTTTAGCCCCATGAGAGCCCTGTAGATCGCCACAGTGAAATCGGATCGTTCCGGGACACCCCGAAAATGGATTCTACGTCCAAAAATACTTCGAAAACGACACCTAACTCGATCCCATACCCCAAAGCCTTCAAAAAACCCCACCCGTAGCCCCATTTTAGCCCCATATCGCCCCACGGGTTTGGGCGATCGGACTGAAAACCTTGCGGGCACAACTAGATGGTAAACCAAGTATTTTGTCAAAATTTCATATTTAAAAAAAAATTCCTACTGCCCAAAACGGCCCGGACGGCGGACGGCGTACGGCGGACGGACATTTCGGATTTTGAATGTAGACCTCTTGAAACGGATAATGTCAAATTTTGAGGCCGATCGGAGTCGTCGACCCCCGTCGCGAAAACAGGTGTATTATTCCAAGAATAATAAACCAAAAACTGAAAAATGCCGAAAACGTCGCCAATATCTCGAAAATTTGGACGTGACCGGGAAAAACGGAGGTCAGATTCAGATATTCATCACCCCCCCCCCCCCCCTGAAAAATTATAGATCGATCGTTTTCTCCGAGGCGCCTGAAAGCGACCTTTTAAAAAAATGTAAACCTGTGTCATTAAATAACTTACGAATAAATTTTATTCGTAAGTTATAATTTCATAATATCGAGGGTCCAACAGCAACACCACGGACTGTCATTTTTGGCCAAAATGAGTTGAGGATACCATTAGAAGCGTATTCTCCCGGCGGATCAGGTTAAAATATAATTTGGGATGATTTCTCAATAGATAGCGCAGAAATCACAAAAACGTCAAATCCACGGACTAGCATCTTCCCCAGAACTTGATGCAACACCACGGACTGTCTTCATGTTCAATGAGACTCTTTTGGCTCTCCTGAAAAGTAGCTAAAAACGCAGTACGTGGTGTTGCTGTTGGACCCTCGATATGAAATTATAACTTACGAATAAAATTTATCATGTTATTTAATAACATGATTTGTTATATTATAACAAATCACTTGATTTTTATCAGAGAAGAACCATCATTTTAAAATACATGAGTTGCCTTTGCGATACGCTGATCCCACGATACGACAAGAAGACGAGTCATCATTGCCGCAAAACCAGCCAAGACTATCTGGTCAGTCACCTACATAGACGACGGCTGGAAATGACATGGCTCACCTTGAATCAGGCCTATTACCCAAACAGGCCTTAGCTCGAATCGTCTTTTTACCATCAATGATAATCCACTGAGGAGGGAAGGAAATTCTGTACTACGCAACTACTAATTTAGATATGGCGAAGAAAAATGTTTCTTTTCGCGCATGAAATAATACTTTGTTACAACATAATCTGAACAAAATTCACAATGGTTTGCACCAGTATTCTTTATAATATAAATATATATTAAGTAAGTTCTTTAAAATAAATATTATTAAGTAAGATGTAATATGAAAATATTAATATGAAATTTAATGTAAAGAATTCATTTTGGTAAAATGAATATAATAATATTACATTCTCCTATAATAATGTATTCCGCTAATTGAGCCCACTGTCATTTATAAACTCTAGATTCTAATTCCCTGTAAGCGTTGTGTAACACTGTCAAATTTGCTGTCAACTTAGCATGAACCTGGCCGTTAATTCGAACCCCTTAATTAGAGTGACGTCTCATCAGACGCCCGATCATATTACTTCAATCCTGATAAATCTTGGAAACGCGCTTTGACCAGCAATTTATATGGTATTAAGAGTTGAGAACGCATATTTACAGTTCGTCCCTCTCCAAGAACCCTTGTAATTATCCTGCCACGTATTATACACTTCGTATGCTAATATGGGAGACGGTTCGGTCGCTCCTGAAAGATAATTAAATAAAGACGGCAGAAGGGAACTGGTTCAAGCTATCATTAGTAACAAGGTAGCACTGTGAGTTCTCCAACGGTCGAAAAATCTGCTGAATGTTGTACTGGCATTTTGGTTTATTATTCTGGGAATAATACACCTGTTTTCGCGACGGGGGTCGACGACTCCGATCGGGCTCAAAATTTGACATTATCCGTTTCAAGATGTCTACATTCTAAATCCGAAATGTCCGTCCGCCGTACGCCGTCCGGGCCGTTTTGGGCAGTAGGAATTTTTTTAAAAATCTGAAATTTTGACAAAATACTTGGTTTACCATCTAGTTGTGCCCGCAAGGTTTTCAGTCCGATCTCCCAAACCCGTTGGGCGCTATGGGGCTAAAATGGGGCTATAGGAGGGGTGTTTTGAAGGCTTTTAGCTATGGGATCGAGTTAGGTGTCGCTTTCGAAGTATTTTTGGACGTAGAATCCATTTTCGGGGGTCCCAGAACGATCCGATTTCACTGTTACGATCTATAGGGCTTTCATGGGGCTAAAAATGGGATTTTTGAAGGATCCCAGGAGATTAAATATTTTTCTAGTAAAAAATAAAGAATTTTTGGAGAAAAAAAATTTTTTGACAAAAAATAATTTCCAAAATTTTTTCTATTAACACAGAATTAAATTTCTGCACAAGTAACCTATATCAAAGAATAATAAACCCTTGTATAAAATTTGCAGCGTTTTATTCAATTGCAATACCACATGCTCCTTCATTATTCATAGCAAAAATGAAACCCTTCCAGAATGTTGATTACCTATCTCTTAAAGGTGTTTTTCTTTATGCATCTAGTACTCATCAAAACTGATTTTTGGTATTTTTTTTACATTTTATGTCTTTGCTATGGCACACAAACTATAAAAACGTCACGAAAATAATTTTCGTGAGCAAGAAAACAATTATTGCTCACGGAGTTGCTAGGGAAATGAAGCTGGTGTGTCGATGATTTGATTCATAGCAGGTGATCCGAATATTGCGAGAACGGTTTGATTTGTGAAGCGGTGGGTAAATCATTTTAATAGGTAATTTCTATGCAGAGCAGAATTTGTTTAAGACTAATTTCAAATTATACCAACGGCTAGAAGTACCCTAGATCAAAGGTGACCAAAACGTGTCACCCTCCTCCTCCTAATACTTGGAGCTCCCATACTTGGAGCTTTAATGTATGTAGTACAAATATTTGATGTTAGATTAATAATAATTAATTATTAATCTTAGAATCATTCTGATGGATGGATTTGATTTTTATATAAAAGAATTATCGTGAGTAGGTACAATTCCTCATAATCTTTTATTTTAAACGAAGAACATGACATGAATAGACAACTAGTGCTTCATTTCACGACTAACGTGTTTATCTCGCCGCTGAGTATATTCTTCTAACACTAAGACTCGGTCGAACGATTAATTAGCCCGCATGGGAACGTGAAATTCAATGCGAGAGGGTAGTTTCCACCTTGGAAGTCTTTCATGCCCCAGCGAGGCGTCATAAACTGCGGTGAATAATATTCTTTTCCTCTCATGTGCGACGATAATTTACCATCTCGAAGAGCATCTCCATTATAAACTGCAGCCTCCCCCTATTCATATTATGTCTCTCGCTTACCTTGCCATTAATTGAATTGTCATTGGTGGATATGTTTGAGTCACAATCAAATGAACGTTCGGATTTACGAGGCACCGTTCAATAAATTTGTAACTATTTATTATGCGTTCATGCTTGATTGGATTACTAAAAACGCGGTGGTCGAGTGGCTTACCTAGAAAGGAGATGAAAACTGGGTATTGATGTTAAGGCTATACAACAGATTTAATACCCGCTGTCAATATGCTACCAGCTCGGCACACAGATTCTAAAACTTTGGAGGACAACCGCTAACTATGTCTCAAACTCCCCTCTCAAAAGGGCTTTGGAAGAGGAGCAGGGGCTACTCTGAAGTTAAATAGTGTGTACTTAGTAAGGTACATGGAATGATTTACATGAGATTGCGAAGTTGTGCAAGCATAAGTCGGCCTCATTCAGGGCCAGTGGGGGAAGAGGGCCCCATTGTTGGCCGAAGGAGTCCTTCTTCTCTGGCGGTAGGTCTTCTCTCTCCGCTTCCGCTCTAGTTTCTAAAGCTTCCCTAACAGCTTTAAGAGGGAGCTTTTATTTAAAAGATAACCCTCGATGTCATTCCACAAACCGAAGTACCACACTGGGGCATGTTTTACAGCGTTATTCACACATTTTATTCGTGCTCTAATTAATTGAATGCAACAAACGTGGAGTATACTTCCCCACTTACAGAAGAAACCCCGTTTTTACTGACTATCTGATAGATATATCAAGTTGGATCGAAAATTATTCACATAATAATATTATAATAATATATTATATAATTAGTTTTTTCGAAGGAAAAGTTTTAAAAAGCACTTCGTTTCAATTTGTATCACTGTATTAAATACAAATGTGATAAATTTTATCACATTTTGATTAACTGCATTGGGAACAGCTTTGATTAATTCGCAGTGACGAATGCTTTTGTTAACATTTCGCCTCTGTAGACTGTTAATTATGTCAAGAAAATTAGTAGGAAATCGAAACTTGACTTGTCTTGTGTACTAAACGAAAGCAGGTGAAATCCAGGCAGCTGCATGCGTACCAGGTGGATGCGTCCATCTGCAACAGGCCAGGCATGTCTTGACTCCCTTATAAGGGCTGTCTTGACTCCCTTATAAGCTATAGCTTGAAATGCATACTATTGTAGTGGGGAAGGTCACTGATAGTTGATAGACATTTTGTTTCCAATATTATCTATTGGAAAAAAGTTCTCTTGTAATAGTCATGCGCAGTGTGGGTAAACGGGTATGACAGGATAGAACTGAGGCTCTCTGTCATTGCATACAATGTAAACCAAGAACCAATAGCCAAAAATATATAGTCTTATTTGAAGAATGGTCTGTCCCCAGCGTTTGTGCGACTCCTCAATAATAAAAGAAGATGTATATCACACTATTTTTTTCATAGTTTTGATTGGGGCCGGTTTTGGAGTTTTAGCCCATCGTGTTTTACGCGCGTACGTATGTTATTTTTTATTACTCTTATTATTTTTTTTAATATATTTTTTCCTATAAGAACATAAAAAATCACAATTGTGTTTGAACACTTAAGTGTTTAATCAATTAAATTTTCATCCTGCGGCATTTGTGATTACTTACTCACAACTTGAAATGTGAGAAACAGAATCAATTTCTGACTAAATTTATTAATGTTGTTCCACTCTAGCTCTCCCTACAGACTGTGGTTCGTCCCTTGCGGTGGGTATTTACTCCCTTTTATTTAGGTTTGAATGATTTAGCAGGTTTCAACCACTCAAGAAAATGTTAATGTGGCTCAGTTGTTAACATCAATCAGAGGCTTCCTCAATAATTTATTTTGAAAGCAATACCGGGGCTGGAGGGTAATGGACGGTTGTGAGCACATAATGGGCACCTCCGTCAGTTGGAGCTGTTGAGAGCTGCCCCCACTCTCTTTACTCTGGTACATGATCCTGTAAAGAAATGCATAATTTAAGAGGAGCCTCCCTTTTCAGGCTGTTGAGAGTTATTGTTTATTCCTGCGGGGTACATAAATCTTTGCATTCGACCTGTAAGGCTATTTAAACAGTGTAGTAATTAAATGATTTGTTTGGTTTCTATTTTCACCAGTACGATACCTGATGCAGAGCTCCTTCTAGTCTTCGGTGATGTGTCGCGATCTATATAGTGCCGGCCGTCCTCTGGAGGGCCATTACTGAAAATGAAACCGAAGCCAAGAGATGCCGCAATTTTAATCTTGATAACTGCAAGATTCTGTGCCAGTCTTATTAAAATACTAAAAATAAAAATGAATTAAAAAAATAAGAAACAACAACAAGAAGAAGAGGTCAGAAGTTGTAGACGGCAACAGGAAGAAGGTAGTTCCGGCTGACTCACGGACATGGGAACTCACTTTGACCGGACACAGCTCGCTCTAATCGCTCCCTACCTCATTCTAATGGTGGGAGAATCACTGAGTAAGAAGAATTAGTCAAGCGCCAATTACTCCTAGATTCGAACTGGCTTAGGTGCATCCACCTCCGCGTCCGTAAAGAATATTAAATCCCAGTCTGAGTTTTCAGTGAATTCTGAAACAATGCTCTCTCATCATTACTGTCGACGTTTCTTCGAAACCAGAGAATACACGTATTTCTTGTCTTCGATGAACGTTCAGTGGCGGCTAGAGGTATAATCCAGAGGGGGGTTCAACTGCAAAATTGAATGCGTACTGCCGAATAACATTTTTCCTAGTTTATACACACCCGAATAATAGATATCATCGTCGTAGGTCTGCAGACCGGGAACTTTGAGCAAGACGTCTTATTTTAGAAGAAAAATAACACGTCAAAGGATCTCTGACTCACTTACCACTTCCGTATACTTACCTATACGGCCCAAACATTTATTTCCAATTAGTCTTCCAATGGTTGAGTGCCAACGTTCTTGAGACGGGTAACAGTATTCATCTTACGAAAATCACGCACAATAAAAATTCAACGACTGGAAAATTATTACGACTCGATCAAAAAAACACCTTTCGAAGAAAAGGAAGGACGAGAACAGGTTGGGCAACAGGCTTTTAAGGAGGGCACTTGTTGTTGCCAAAAAATTCCCTCGCAGAGAATTTCCTTTTATTTTTATTCTCTGTTATTTTCAGCGTAGTGTTCAATAAACCCTACGATTATAATATAATCGTAGGGATTAGATATTATCTTGCAGCAATGATTGATCTATCTCTTTTTTTTTTTTTTTTTTCAAATTCATTTCAGGTCGATTTTTGATGATTACAGTCCGAATTCACTGGGGATAATATCCCTTTTCCTACAAAAAAGTCCCCTTCCCTTAAAAATGTGTTTTGGCAACACTCTAGCAATCATTCAATCGTGCAATCATTCTTTGGCGAGCTGATGTTCAGAATAATTCTGAACCAATTATTGGATTCAGCACCAAATTTTGACGTCATTACCCAGCCAAATAGACCTGCTATAAAAAATGGTATGATTCATACCGTATGAACTAGTTACCAAGTTGCATCAACAGCGACACAATGGAAAGCTGTTATTGCGTGTTTTTTTTTGTTTTTGTTTTTTCAAACTGATGTGATAGGTATTTAACAGTTCTAATAATTAAATTAATTTTTAATTTAGGTAAATAACAGTTCTATCCTCTGGACGAACCACCCCTGTCCTCAATTGGGAATTTGGACTTTACGAGGGGGGGGGGGGGGAGGTGAGAGAAAAGTCCCCCTCATGCTGACACATACAGTCAAAATGGAGAGTCTTCGGGGAATCGTCAGGAGAGCTCGTGTTAGCGGTGTAGGGTGTAGGCAGTAGGAATGCGAAGAACGAAGACGGCAAAATGTATTTGAATACCTACAGAAGAGTGGAGAGCAGAAGGGCAAAAATAGGGTGTACGCTAGGGGTGGCAAAGCCCTGAGGCTATAGGATGGCATGAACTAAACCGCAGGCCTTCCCAGGGGAGACTTACTTTCCAATAACCCCCCCCATCTAACATAACTCAACCAAAAACCCTCAATGATTTATAACCAGGTACGAATCTGCATGCTACACCTTACGTTAGTCTTGATAAAAGTTGGAAATATGAAAACAGTAGAGCCATCTTCTCCTGTGACAGGTTTGATAAACCAGTAAATTTCCGTATTTTCTAACATCCTCAAACTGGTAACCCAAAATCTAACCATCCTACTTCAACTGTTAAAGAAATACTTTCCGAAATCCCGCCGATACGAACCATTCCCGCGTTGTCATCCCAGCTAACAACCGAGAGGTTGGGGCCCTTGGAGAATTTTCTCGTTTACAACTGTACGAAGCATTCATTCGGAAGTCCCCAGATTAGGCCGTGAATGTCCGTCCAATCCCCCGAACCACGCAATCAGTCCGGGACGGGATTCTGATTGAAAACTGCCCGCCCTCTCGACAAAAGGGTTGACTTTCGTCCAGAGGACGGTGAAGCGTGGAAGTTGGTCGATGCAAGTCCACAAGCCTCAGTTCTGTTTTGCCAGCAGGGATATCGCTATCATTAAAAAAAATTAAAATTCAACTAATGGAATATGTTCAATTTACGGCATAATATGCAACGTAACTGAGCACTTGAATTAAAAAGTTTTAATGTAAGGTGGATGCGGCGAGATAGTGGGAATCCATCTTAAAAAAGACGATTTAAGACGAAATAGTCTATTTCCACGATAAAAATATATAAACTTGTAGACGCGTTTCGGTTGATTAGACCATCATCCATATTGTACTGATGATGGTCTAATCAACCGAAACGCGTCTACAAGTTTATATATTTTTATCGTGGAAATAGACTATTTCGTCTTAAATCGTCTTTTTTTAAAAGTTTTAATTACGTTGTTGGTATAAATAATATAATCATGTATGCGGAGGGAAAATAATGTATTGAACCTCTTTCATGACACGGAATTTCATAATCATCCAGCAATGTATGCAAAAGTATTGGATTTCAGACTTTGCTTTGCAATCTGATTTATTCGCGGTCGGGACAACACAGAAGATGAAAATTAGGGATCCAAACGCCGTGTTGATGGCTCAAAGGGATTGTAGTGAAAGCAACAGGGCGCTCGAATGGGGTTCCACTTGACGCGCCCGGTCCTTTGTCGTTTGTCACGCGGTTACGGTCATCGCATATTCACCTGTCCCCCCGGGTGCCTGCTCGGTGGTCACCAAGAGGGGTTTTCGGTATCTCATATAATAAATTCTGTACAAATCAGGTTCACCTCCCCGAGCAATGGGACAATGCGGGACAATGGGAGGTAGTAGTCAGGCGGAAGGTCATAATGGAACTCCGCGGCACCGCCAGTTTATGCCGCGAAGCAGGTGAACTAGAGGATCGTCAGTTCCCTTTTTCTGGTTCCCGGGAACCAGTTCCACTGAGCAATAAATAGCGGCAACAAAGTGATGTGAGCCATCCCTCAGGCATGAATAACATGGGCTTCACTATCAATCGAAAACACCTATGGCTCAAGGAGTCGAATCGATATCACTAATTCTCATAAACACTAAAATCCCTCTCACACGGGAACCTTTTTTCTCTCAAAAATGGATCAAAGGTGGAGTGTCCTTTTGTCGACGCATCTGCATAATAGTCATCCTTTTCTCATAACGAATCCCTCATTTTTAAACATCCAGTGAACACGCAAGGACAAACCATCTGTTAGCAGAAGATGGTAAATATATAATTTGACGTGATTCACTACAGGTCCTCAGAGGGAGACAAAGCCGGTATTATACGAATACTTAATAGGATGTTATACATATAAATAATGTCGTTGAAACAGTTTTGTTGAATCTGCGCTGGCCCGCCTTTTAATTACCCCTTTGGATCAATAGCCATGGACACAAAGACTTCAACGAGCTGGTTCTTATGTAGTTAAATTATCTCGCTTTTTTATTTTTTACTAATTTAAAAATTATTTTAATAAAAAAAATTATTTGTATTTCCCACCATGCTTATCACTATCGAACAGAAGAAAAGTAGTTCCCTACCACACCCGGAATACGAACTTCAGCGCATCTTCTATAGAGCAACATGTACTTCGCATTGGACCACAACGCTCCAAGAACCAAATCCAATGAAAATTTATATGGTTTATTCCAGATGATGAAAATTTCATAGTTTAATAGTCATAATGTTATTATGATGGGGCCATACAACCATATTATGGTTCGCCTTACTAGGTCGTACATACTGTGCAGTTAGCGAAAAACAACCAAAACGGCTTGGAATAGGATTTCATTTCGCGAGCTCAATGCTCACTGTAAATAACAAAAGGACGGAAAGTGCAAGTGAAATGTAACTTCTGACCTTACTACTGCGATGCCTGAAGCGAGAAAAGTTGCACTCATCCAGAAGTTACGGTCAAGTTACCGTCTCAATAAATTGTCTCCATAAATCACGCCATTAATAATTGCCTAGTACTTACAGTTTTTTAACATTTTGCTCACGCATTTCAAGAATTCTCTCCGTTGTGCTACATTCCTAGTTTCCTCTGTCACCTGTAGGACTCCCCACCCGGAACAGTCAGATACCGCAGCCCAATGAATTATTCGATCCCGTGACAAGTTAATTAGGCTCGTAAGCCGATACAGCAGGACGGAGAATATTATAATAGGAACTTGATCTTTAAAACACCAGCGTCATCAGTTTATGAGGAATTTACGATATCGTAAATCTTATCTCGTCTCGGAAGTTTCGTTGAGATGGAAATTATTGTTGGAACTGCGTGACCTAGCTGAATGATGCAAGTATGAAAGTTAAGTTCAACTGAATACAGTACGCACAGATGAGAAGGAATAATTCAGAAAAATATCCCACTGTATAAGGTAGAAACATAATTTTATTTGATTTGATATTAAAGTTAGAAAATTAGTGTTATTGAAATGTTTTAAGAAGTAACTATAAATTTAAATGAGTTACTCAGTAGTTACGAGAAGTACTACCTACCAATTATTGGTTCTTTCTCCAATTGAAGTTATTTTCAAAATAAATAGCTTTTATGATGTTCTAGAAAATTTGGCATGCGCTCATTGGACGCAAAAAACCCTCTTGTGCAAGCATGCACTTTTGTTCAGCCCTTACTTCAAGTTATCATTGTTATTTAAAAAAGTCAAGTCCACAGAGCTGAAGTGCCTATAACTGAAATGAGTGCTGAAAACTGGGGGTTTCATCCTGCTAATAAATTTACAGTTACAGACAGTAATAATTATTGTCTGTAACTGTCGACAATTATTGTCTAAGTATAATAATAATTATTATTATTATTAGGTATTGTTTCATGTTGAAATTTCAGAATATTGAACTGTCAAGATCAGGTCTAAGAGATGTTGACATATCTCTTTAGACATTACAACTTCTAGAGAACCATTACGGTTATGTTGAGAAGTGCTTCTCTCCGTTAGAACCCCTCGCCAACCCTTCCGTAGGTCCTTTCTACCTTTGCGCCATCTCAAGTTGAGCTAACAAGGTCTTAGAAGTGGTTGAGAGGGATGAATCCACCATGAAATTGGCAAACACTGTGGCACTCTACACTTCTACTCTGAGCTTTCGGTGCGGATAATATCCGCATATAATGTAGTTGCATAGAGGCAGCAAAGTTTTCTTAACACTGTGAACCCACAGTCCAGAGGTCCGGCGGGGAATTTATCAGAGTAAAGGGATTTTGTCCCCTGATAACTCCCATTTGCACGATTCAATGAAATTACCGATACAGGAAGAATTAAAGAGTGCTTATGAATCAAGTATTGCTCCTCCTTGTACTTGACAAAAATTTTATCGAGTTTAAGTCGTAATTCGATGATCAATCTGCTCGAAGAGGGGCTTGAGTGGCACTGAGAGGGTGGGCTGGGGAAGTGGAATCGAAGGAGCTGAAGAGCTGTTGAGGTGATGGGAGCAGAGGGTTAGCTTGTCGCGACAGAAGGCGTTTCCTCACAGTTGGTTCCTCTTCGCAGGCGGTACAGCCTCCGTACTGTAAGAGGATCAAAGTCGTCGCAAAATAATTGAGCAAATGTTGGCGCGGTGTGGGCGAGGGAGCGGTGTGAGGGTTCTAGCTCTTCAAGCAAACGCCTGACTAAACTACACGCTCTCTAACAGGAATCCTTGAATGCTCTTAATCACTGTGAATCTAAATTCAGGCAGTTTCCTAGTCTTTAAATCCATCTCCTAACTCATTAGGTTCTAGTAACTATTAGCATCCTGAATTAAAGCGTCTCCTCTTAGAATTAATTTTATATCAATGATAATCAAAATGGTACCTATACCAAGTCTATAGACAAAAGTGCACTTACAAGAAAAAATTGAAATAAACACAGAAAATGTTCCTAAAAATATCTACACGAGTAGTTTACAGAATAATTCCATAATGTGGAACACACATAATAATAATATACTTATGAAATAGCATAATAATAATATTCTTATGAAATAGCTGTTGAAATGTATCCCAGATTTTTAGGTTCCGTAGGCGTAACTATTGTTGTAACAACTGTTGTTTTTTGTAGTTAGGTTGAAGGTCAGTAGGTACAGTATTTGTCTAGTCAAGAATTTCTGTAGAGGTTGATGGCTTTAAGGATGAATGAGTCACTAAAAATACTGTGCAATATTTTGGGATGTGTAGCGAGGTGGCAGTGGAAGCAGTGTAGGGGGTTGATACGGGCAGATCTCAGACATCTAGGAGTTCCAGTCAAGCGTTTCTCTTCACAAAGACATAGACAACCAAATTCTGAAACTGTCCGACCAGCTCCAGGGTAGCTGATCCTTTTATCTTCTGAGGACTTGAGGCTAACAGAGGAGTCATCTCCATCCCCAATCCCATGCATTGGATTTGAGCTCTTTGTAAAAATACATTATTTAAAAAATCCCCTTTCTAATGAGTTGGTTAGGGAGAGAGAACGACTTCTCTGCTGGTTTGAATACTAAATTGTTTATTTAGGTAAACAGTTATAGCTTGGGGACCGGTTTCGAGCAACTAAGCTCATCTACAGCCCTGAAAAGAAAACCATTTTGTCATTAACATCAGAGAAAAAAACCCTTTCTCTAAAAAAAAAAGCTGTAATATTTTTCAACTTTCGGAAATCAATGCGTGAACTTTTTCTTCGACTCTTACAAAATACTCCGAGAAAAAAGTGATAAGTCACGATTGTTGGACGTGCCACTCCGCTCACCCTAACATAATTATGCCTCGGCGGATGCCCAATGAAATAACGGTGACACGGTTCGGAACCCATCCGTATTTTCACATGACATTGGCTCATTTTTCGTTTTGAGATGAACGACGTACAAAATCCGATAAGGTAGAGCATAAATTCCTAAAACCATCGGAAGCTACCGGAGATGTTATCCGTTATGGGGGACCCAGCGTCATGTAACTGAGAAGCTTCGGGTGTCTGGAAGGTCGAGAGCTATCGGAAGACACGATCACGATCAGATTACGGTATTACAGGAGGCTGGACGTGATTGATGATTGATGAGGGAGGTCTCAACAGTTTTCTTAATTGACAATCCCACGTCTACCGTTGTTCTCGCCGGTCTGCACTCTCTTCATCGACGAAATCTGGAGTTCACCCACCAATCATTCTCACAGGCCAGTACATCCTATGGAAGGTAGCTTTCAATTACACGCTCTAAAGTAACATGAATCATTCATTTAACGTTGAATTATTCCACAATTAAAATAATTATTATTCAAGTAGTTTTTACAATCTTGCTAAAAATATTAATCTTGATTGAAAGTTTCATTAAATAAAATGAAATTTTCCTTTTTTACTTACCGGACTACCACAATGTGCTAAAATAATAATATTATGATATTGTTAGGTTGCTAGTGGTGTTCATGGTTGCAGTCAAAAATATAATTTATTCATTCGTCTCGAAATTTCACTGAAAGCTACTTGTTTAACATTGGTGTCAGAAGTTGTTGATTTTGAACCCACACATGTTGACACGGTCTCGTAAACGAGCTCCTGCTGCTGAAGAAGCTGAAGGAGCTGTTGTGGAAGCTTCTCCTGCTCCCTCCGATCGTCCGGAGCCTCCGTCTGTGGGTCCTTCACGGGAGGCCGACGGGGCACAGGGTACTCCGGAGCGAGGTGAGTCTTATTCTCGAGCCGAGGTGGAACGATTATGCGAGAACATGGAGGTCCATCTCGAGCAGCGTTTGGCTATAGCGCATGCTGAGATAGACGGTTTACGTACTGAGCTCAACACTGCCAGGAGTACGTTTGAGAGTGAGTTACTGTCACTGCAGCAAGAAATAGCTACGTTGCGGCAGAGTCATGAACAAACGAAGGTGCCGAAGTTCAATGGAGCGATTGATTGGCCAGCATTCCACAAGCAGTTCGAAGGCCTAGCGCGAAAGCACAATTGGTCGGACGCCGTAAAGGCTGACAAGCTGCTTGCCTCACTGACTGGCGAAGCGGTCAAAGTACTCAATCTGGTTAGCGACCCAAATGACTACGGCCAGTTAGTTGCAGCCCTGACTGACAAATTTGGCGATGTTTGTTCCGCCCAGTCTTATGTTGCAGAGCTGAACTCACGTACACAGCGGTCGAAGGAAGGCATCCGAGAATACCACTACGCCTTAAAGGAGTTGGCTGGCAAGGCGTGGACCGGGGACAGCCGACATATGGAAGGCCAACTGATTTTACTGTTTGTTAAGGGACTTCGGGATCCAGACGTTGCCCGTCGTGTGCATATCGTCGGTCCCACGACTATGGCCGAAGCGCTTGAACTTGCCTTGAAGGCTGAGAGCGCGCCAAGCAGGGGAAGTGCAGTGGTCAGGCAGGTCACCCCAGTACCAGAGTCTGCTAACACGGCTACTACCAGGGCTACCATGAAACGACCCCTCCCTGGGGAGCTGAAAGCCAGTCTACGTCCGTCCTAGGACCGTCCGCGCCGTCCAGAATAATAAACCCTTGAGCAAGGGCACGGGCTAGGACACTTTGGACATAGGCGCACGATCAACACCCTGCGTACCGCTTTCTACTGGCTAGGAATGCACAAGGATGTTCGGCAATATTGTGAGCGCTGCGCAGTCTGCAGCCAACGCGGGAAGACGAAACCACCAAGGGCACCAATGAAAACTTATACGGTTGGTGTCCCTTTCGAGAGAGTGGGCCTGGACTTCATGGGACCTTTGCCAATGAGCCACTGGGGAAACAAGTACATTGTTGTAATGGTGGATTATTTTACAAAGTGGCCAGAGGCCTTTGCGGTGCCTGACATCAGGGCGGAAACTGTGGCTCGCTGTCTTGTGGATAATGTGATAGCGAGGTTCGGAGTACCCCGAGAGCTGCACACTGACCAAGGGAGGTCGTTCGAGTCCACGATTTTCCGTGAGGTGGTCAGCCTGCTAAACATCCGGAAAACTCGAACCACTCCCATGCGGCCCCAGAGCGATGGTCAGGTCGAGAGGTTCAACCGAACGCTCTGGGACCTGTTATCGAAGCTCACTGAGGGCCGACAAAGGGAATGGGACCAGAAGCTACCGCTAGCGCTGCTGGCCTATCGGGGGACGGAACAGGCAACGATAGGCTTTTCCCCCGCACGCCTGTTGTTCGGTAGAGAGCTCAATCTTCCCGTTCACTTACTCTATGGTAAGCCACCCCACACGGAGAGCAGAACACAATTCGCAAGTGTGTTAGAGGATAACATGATGACAGTCCATGACCTAGCCCGACAAAGACTACTGAATGCAGCCGAAAAAGCGAAGAAGAGATACGATGTCAAATGCAGGGATCCTCAGTTCGCTGCTGGAGACAAGGTATGGTGCTACAACCCACGAAGGGCAGTAGGGCGGTGCCCGAAGCTGGAGTCCCCATGGAATGGCCCATGCGAAGTGGTAAAAGCGATCTCCGACGTCGTTTTCCGGGTTAAGATGACGAATGGAAGGTATAGAGTCGTCCATGCAGACCGTCTTCGACTCTTTAAAGGAGGGGAATAGTGTTAGGTTGCTAGTGGTGTTCATGGTTGCAGTCAAAAATATAATTTATTCATTCGTCTCGAAATTTCACTGAAAGCTACTTGTTTAACAATATTATCATGTTCTTGCGACTGCGATTTTTGAATTTAAAAAAATACACTAATACTAGGTAACTATTAAGAATTGCTGTAATCACAGCTACAGAAGTCCCCATTGCAATTCATCTTCCTACCAACCAACACAAATCCACTTTAAATTACGAACCTATCAACAGTGCATTTGGCACCAAGTGCTCACCTCCAAATCCCCAGCATTGTTCTTCAGTAATAGACCTGAAGATGAATCTCAATCCATTTGCACTTTCCGGGGAAGTGTCTTGGATTAGGAGCAGTGCAATCTTGTTTCTGAAACATAGCCTCTACTTCTCAAAACGATCCTGGAAGGCGACCAAAGGGAGGAACGGCCAAATGTTTGTAAACACGCGACTATCTGATGGCTTGAAGAGGTAGAGGATCAATGGATATGTCCCTCATATTTCGGTTAAGTTTTCAAGCGTGGGCGGGTGCTCGATGTGGCTGGGGGCCAAGCCCGCATCGGGGGTTTTTCGGCGATGGGATGAGGGGACACTACCCACCCTTCCGAGGCACTTCACCCTCTACCATTCAGATCCTCCACTTATACACTCTCTTCTTCCAACGTGAAATATTGCTGAAAGATTTCATCTAAATGTTCATCCGGTCTCAGCCCGAAAATTGTGACGCCGTCAGGCTGTGTTGTTTGGCAAAAAGCCTCCTCATAATAACACGCGTATGTTACAGATGGGAAAGACAAAATTGGCTTTTCTACCTTATCTTGTGATCTCGTTTATATAGCCTTTGTCACGATTAAGTACATGACACTATTGTATTGTTTTTCCCCTCTCTCGGCAGGGTTAATTTTGTAAGTAAAGGATAATAATATTATATTAATATGTTATAATAAATATTATTCCATTTACCTTAACATGTTGGATAATTATATTATCCATACTATCCATTCCTATTATGTAAAATCTGAGGAACCTCCACTCTTGGAATGAGGTTCCTCAGATTTGTTTTCTTCTTTTTTTTCACGTTTCTGGTGCATTTTTGAGTTACTTGCAGAATAATGTAGGTATTTTGGTGGGATAATAATAATATTATACTAGGAGGGAAATACGGAACTTCTTTTGCTTCTGAGCCTGGAAGCTCTGTTTTTCATATTAAATATTGAGACAAATTTTGTCTCAATCCTGTAACGTTGGTAGGTATACCCAGTATGTACATGTGTAAACCTAATATACATATTGTGGAAACAGATCTCCGATCTTGGTCAACATTAAATGAAAAATTAAAACAAAGAAACAAAACAAAAAATTAAATATACAAAATTTTAGTGTAAGTTCTTCTTGTTAACATCTAGCTTTTTCGTAAAAAGACGGACCAGACATGCTCACAACGTAATTGGAGTTGCTACATTACTCGTGTGTGGGGGGGGGGGGGGGGATCAATCTTCCGTAGCTAACTTGGTATACCAAGTTACCTATACTAAGTTATACCTATAGGACAGATGGGCCCTAGCCATTCGGTTGGCGAGCAGGAATCGTTTTCGGCGACCCTTTCCGACTTCAAAGAGCATAATATTATCATTCTTCTTCTTTGTGACGACCCTCGGGCTCGTCCACTGGGGTTGTAGTTTCGGGCATCTGCCCCGAACCCGCTTCGGATCATGGACCGAGACCCAAGTCGTCCTCCAAGTCGGGCTTCTTTGAGTTCGAATCCCGCCTTTTGGGCCCTCATTTTCCATCTTGCTCGATCCCGTGCAAACTACTGCATCTCCTCCAACCATTACCTTATATCGACAGTGAATTGGCAAAACCATGTATGTATTTTTCCTGAAAATTCACAGGAGATGAGAAAAACTTCGTAGTCCACCCTAATATTAAAGAAACACTTCAGTTTTTTGTCAAAATGAAGAAAAATTGTGCCACTTAATTATCAAGTTACTCTCACAAACTTCAAAGTAATGATTTATATGTTATGGACGAATATAGGACATACATGGTTTGGATCCGGTACTGAAAGGGACTTACGTGGTTCCGATATTAAAATTTAATATCGGAACCACGTAAATCCGTAAATCGGAAGCTCGTGAAACCATGTATGTCTAGGAGCCAAGCCATACAAATCCATGTAAGTCTAGCCGATTCTCACGCGCCTTCTAGAGCTTTTTTTTTTTTAGTGATAGCGCCAACTTAATGGCCTCACTTTATTCAAAACACATGAACTCACTTGAGGATGTGCGAAACCGTGAAAGAACAACCAGAAAAAACGGAAAACTTACCTTTTATTTTGACTTGCACTCGGCAGCGCGAAATTCCATAGACTTACACGGTCATACCACCACTGGGGAAGGTTATAGACTTACAGGTTATTTCATTCGAGCACAGAGAAGAGATTATTAAGTAGTGGTGAAGACGGCCTACATTGGTGGATCAAGTGCCTTCCAAAGTATCAGAAAAGCTCAAATCCTTATTTTCGGAAAAATTGAGACTTACATGGTTTTGCCAATTCACTGTTATTCACTGTTATTCACTGTTTGATTTTAATGTTACATATTATGTAACATTAAAATCTTCAGCTGGTTGGCGCACCAAGGTTTCTGGCAGATATAGCTCTACGCCGTAGACCAACTGTAAGTCCTGGTCCTATGCGTACCCAGTAAGCCGTTTACATCTGCCGGTAACTTGGATTCGAAATTTCGACACTGATCCGGGTGAATTTTACGGCACTCTGTGCTTGCAGACCAAATGTTCTACTAGAGCAGATGCAACGGTTAACGCTTCCTGGTTTGGGATTGCAACGGCTACAGGCCACCTTGAAAAGTAATCACTAGGATGTACTAATTGCCACGTCTAGTGCCTGGAAATGGCCCCAGTATGTCCATACCAGTACGCTGGAAAGGAACTCCAGTCAGAAGTTGCTTGAGTGGTGTCTTTTGCCAAGACCCTTCAACTTCCTACATCGTTCACACGTCCTGCACTAGGCTTTGGTGTCCAACGTAATCCCTGGCCAATAGTAGTCCTGTCGCAGTTTACATAACGTTTCCCAAAATCCAAAATGACTTCCTGCAGGAGAGCTGTGACATTTTGATAAGATTCCTGGAACTGCAAGCTCCGGTACAATCCACTCTAAACCGACCTGACTGACCTTCCCGACGATGGTACAATAATAATTATTGTACCATCGTCGGGACAATTATTGTACCATTACTTCCCGTCTTTGACCTCCAACGAGTCTCATCTAGAAATCAGCTGTCGGCAAATAAAAATTTTCGATTTCCCGGTAATATAATATGTATACTAGCTGACCTGGCGCGCTTCGCTGCACTTCTAAAGATTTTGAAAATTCATTATTTCATAGCTGGGACACCCGTGCGTCGCACGAAACATCAAATTCCCGCCCATCACCTATCGATGATGCACCCGTGGCAACCCGTCAACTTAATTTTTCATAGTAACAACGCTTGTTGGTTTGTCGTAGTGAAGTACCTATCAAATTCCCGTCTATCACCAATTATATGCAGCCCATACATCCCTCACATCCCATACATCCCACACATCCCATACTGAATGTTTCAACAGGAGAGATTTTAACGGTGTACGGATTTTTAACATTTCCCGTCATTTGAATCGTCGAATTAATTTGAGAGGAATTTCGGCGGAATATAGCGGTTTTCCATTATTATATTATATTATATATAAACCTTCTCTGAACTTCCACAAATAATTCAAGACCAAAATTAGCCAAATCGGTCCAGCCGTTCTCAAGTTATGCGATCACCAACAAAATACTGATTCATTTTTATAGATATAGATTATTATTACCCTGGGTTTATTTGCTATGAATACCATCAGCTGAATTAAGCGAGGCCCAGCTCGCGTTCACATATTCCATGTAAATGTGATGAAAATTTCACCTTAACAAATATGGGGAGAGAAATCCTATGGAGATAGGAGCCTGCTTTTCCCTCTTCTCTTTTCTTCATTTACGCTTGGCACGCATTCGCGCTGCGTCGACATGCTGAAACCTTTGATGTCATCGAAACGTTTTGTATACAGTCAGGCAGGCCCATCCACTCCAACGTCCACCCTTGTTTACTTCTGGTTTTTATCAAGCCTTCGCCAAAATTGCTTTTAAAAAAGCGAGCATCGAGGTTCCCCTTTTTCAGCTGCTGAGTTGCTGAACCGCTATACTCGATTAAATTTTTACATAATTCGACCTCTTCCCTGCGGAACGATGTTGGGATAACATTAACGGAAACTGAGTGTTAGGAGACCCATTAGAGGAGTTGATTTAAAGGTTAAAAAACGGGCTGCAGCGTAGGTAGGCGCTTTTAGGAGGATTTCTCCCGATTGTTCAGGTCCCGATGTCGTGAGATTCCTAGTCTGTGGTCGTTTAAAACGTTAAGGATTACCTGGGCATATGGTTGGCTACTTTCGTGGATTCCTCACGGTTTCTCCGATATGACGTGCGATAGGGCCAAAATGCTCTGCCGTGACCGAAGTTAATGTCGCTTTAACGGTCTTCAACCTCCTCCCTGACCTCATTCATTCATTTAGGAGTTCATGGTCAAGGGTATCGATCACCAACTTCAGAATATGTCTCACGGTAAAAGCAAACTTTGACATTTAATTTAACCTTTCATAATAAGGTCTCTAATTTATGAGTTAACACAGGGGTTCCCAACCTTTTTTTACCTCGCCCCCCTTAGGTCGGTGTGAACACCATTGCACCCCCCCCCCCCTTTGTTCTATGTAATTATACTCTCCCCCTCCTCAAAAATGCTAAGTATAAGTATAATCATGGTATAATTTTAATGAGTAAATTCAAATTCAAACGGAACTTTTTATTTGTTGTTGTATTCATGTTGACAAACACCACGCTCCAGCCTACCTAAATAATTAGGAATGGAAGCGTTTCTGGATAATTTTTTAATTTTATTTTTAATCGATAGAAGACGTCCAAATAATACTACAAATGGGGTTAAAACACAAACTGCAAGCTCGTATGAATTTATAAAATTTATGGAAAAATTTCTATTTGAATTTTGGCGGAAACCCGAGGTCAGCTCCTATTGGTCGAAGAGTTGGCCACCATTACAAAACTAAAAACTAGATTAAGATTAAGTTAATTTATATCACAAATAAGTTGAGTCAATAAGCATGATCACATTCACACCAAAGCGAACACAGCCATTTTCGCGTAACTCCAGTGTCATCAGAGCCAAATGCCAAGAAAAAATCGAAAATAGAAGAAAAAATCGACCTGCACTCTGGTGTTTTTTGATTGGAAACCGGAACCACTATAGGTGACGTCACGTTAAATGGTTATAAACTACGTGAAAGACTTTTTGTCAGTTTTTGGGCCTTGATCGCGCCTCCCCTGGAGACCCTTCACGCCCCCCGAAGGGGGGCGTGCCACCCAGGTTGGGAATCCCTGAGTTAACAAGTTTCGTCTAAATCAGTGGTTCCCAAATTGTGCGACGCGAGAGCATTCGAGGGTGGCGGATTCCTAAACAAAGTAAAGGGGTTTCAAAGTGACAGGGTTTCTCATCAGTCACAGGGTTTGTTCCTCGCTACACTAAAAACTAAACACAGAAATCAACAAGTAGCTGCTGACTCGTGTCAGCACTATGTCTGATGAGCCGGGCATAAGAAAATTGGTAGGAAGGAAGCCAGCGGAATGTTACATTCGGAATTCGTTTACCAACGGAATGAATATGTTTGTTGAAAACCTGGATATGACTTGTGTGATGAGGGGGGAGGGGGGTGTCAATCTTGCTTGGGCTTGGGGTTTTGGCACCACTGGCCTAAATCTACCCGCATAATTTCAAATAATCCCCCTCTCCCATTTTTCTGTTGCGTCACGTACGCAGTGGTTATGAAATCCTCGAAATCTCGCTTAATCTTGATCTATTGAGTGAAATCTTGGAAACATTTCATCGTTATTCCCGTAATTAGGGCACGAAAATCTCAGCTTGTGATGAAAGTGATAGTGAATGATTCTCACTGGCTCAGACAGTAGACATCAGACAAAGACCGCGTTTGTCAGGGTGTCGCAACAGCCACTTGGAAATCGCGACTTTTTTCGCTTTCACTTCAGTCCCCCTTGGGATTTCGGTCTTTTGTGGAAAATTATAGACGTAATCAGCAGTGGAGGTCTGGGGAAGGTGAAAGAAAAAAACTAGATTATTTTGGTTCAAGTATTCAACGTAAAGAATGGCAGGAGGAGGGCGTCCACAATGGGAAAGATAAGCCCCATTACCAGGTATAAATGCGAAAAGCGGGAGGGTAGATAGAATGTTTCACTCTGAGATTGCCTATTCTCCAGTAGGCAACAGAGGTTTCTCACTTACTTGGCAAGGCGAGAGAGCTTCATCGATTACTTTGTGTCGATTTAACTCGCTTACGGTACCCACATTTGTTGAAAGACCTATGTACTCAACAAAGTTAAAGCATGAGAATGCGTGTTGTTGAATAGCATGAAGATGTTACTAGCTCGGCTACCCCTTCATATAAACGATTACCAACAGTGTCGATATCTATTTGGTTAGTTGATTCTTATAACTTAATGAGCGAGGTCTACCAGGCAGAAAATATTCAATGACATTCCAAACTCCCGCCAACGCAATAGTTGAATGAATTTATCTACAACCAGAACGCGGTTATGTTCTCTCTCACACCGCGACACGTTAATCATCACCCGACAGGCCATAAACATGTGCAAAACACATGAGCGGATAAAAAAACGTCAGAGGAGTTAGCAACGCTGTTGGCATTTCATAATAGAAGTCTGAGAAGATTAATTTTTATTCGTTCTCATTGAATATATCTCATATATATTATAATGTCATAATACATTCATATCATGACAGTATTGGGTCCATGGGGATAATTAAAACAAGTAAAGCCATTTTGTGTAGGCGTTTTATTAAGCCTTCCACGATTTTTGGGTTGTTTTGTGGATTTTTTACAACTCTTGTGTCGAACGAAATCACGTTTAGTTCCAACACATGAGAATAATAATTAAAATAATTTTTAAATTATTTAAAAACAAAGGCTAATTCAGCTTCAACGTTCCCCGTAAAATGAATAATTCAAAAATTATTTTTGGGGATGTTCTAGCAATCATAGTTTATATGTTGAACGAATGTAGTTAAGACTGAAAACTTTGCTTAGTCAAAGTCATCCCGTTGAACTGTGTAGTGAGTTCGGCCCAGACGGGGTGAAGTACAACGAAGAAAAAGGGTGGACCCCACGCCCTCTTGAAAACGAGGAAAAAATGGAAATTTCATTTCATCATAAAATACAAGAACCGGACGTGTTCGCACATTATACCCTCGCCGACTACAGCTGAAAAACCGTCTCCAATATGCGGGAAGGGATTCTTGTTTACTTAAAAGCTTCCCCCTCCCCTTCTACCTTATCACCAATGGACAAAAGGTTCGCGTTTCCACTGGTGCAATGTGGGAGTCCCTTTTGCGCGGCCTAGGAAAGAGGCGAATAGAGTATGTATAACAAGTTGAGAATAAACACTTCTACTTTTATTGCCCAGGCCTGCGAACATATGTTGGTTGATGAAGGGCTCCCGACCGCCCATTTTTCGGCGTTCTCACGCCTGTTCCGCTCGGCTCGACACGGGTTTCTCAACTCGGTGGTGGGAGGTCCTCTTCCTCGGTAATTAATAGGACTTCCACCTTTTTTTCGGGCGAATAATAATTTATTTGAGCGAGTAAAAATATAAGCGTTGCCAGCCAACAATAATTGGCGGAAACCCTACCTTTTTCGATGAAACTCAGGGCCACCGACAGAAGGATATTTGTTAATTCTTTGATAATTAATCAACCTGCTCTCATGCTCATGGTGGAAAGAAATACAAATTAATGGATTACGAATAAAAATTATTGAAATAATAAAATTGTATGAAAAACATTTGGGAGCTTTATAGTCTACTTCCTATGCGGCCATCTCTACTGGCTACGACAGCCAACCCCCACACGTTCCGCCATAAGGAGCGGTCGTTGGGGCTAGTAAGACTAAGTCTTACACAATGTCAGAAAGCGGATTTTTGTCAAATCGGAGAGCTCCCTGCCTTTTATAGAAGAAATTTCTGTCCGCTGGTTGCTGGGAGATTCCCAGCTCCTACTTCCTTTACTCGACGTTTTGAACAAAACTGGATACTCTGGACGGCCCCAAAGAAGTTATGGAAATGTACGATATCTAGACGCAACAAGACAATGAAACTTTCTTTCCTCTTCAACCATCTCTGGAGAAGCGAGCCCGCAATGCTACTTTAACGCTTCCAGGGCGTCATACATGCAGAGCGTCTATCGAAGGAACGGCTTGGGACGAATTGCGACACATAATTTTCGGGGTTCCGTAGGTCCAACCCAAGAAGGGTCGGATTAGGCTTCGAACTCGAAGTCGTCATTAGCACGGTCGTAAAAATGAGCGATCCGTCTACCTGCGATGATCCTTTGAGACACTCTGTGAGCAAGGCCCACTACACGAAGCAAAGCTGTATTATGAGTAGGCCTATATGGGTGAAAACAAGACTACTATAGTGACCTCGTTTTCACCCAAGCTATAGCGATTCTTCCTCTAACATAATATAAAGGTTATTAGTAACAAGGAGCTATGTTATTAGTAAAGGGGCTTTTAAAGGGTCAAAAATAGGCTTTTTCGAGGATTTTTGGTGTCTTTTACTAGGTATAATATCTGCGAGTTTGCAAGGGATTTAGCCTTCAATTTGAGGTGCTTTTGTGCTAAAATCTGTGGTCGAGCTTTAATTTATTTGTAAAATGGTTTTACCAATAAATTAAAGCTCGACGTTAATAAGTATCACACTCATTTGGGTAAAACGTCATGAAATGAGCTCATTTTATTAATAAGCGTTGTGAAACTGGGAAAGAAAAGTCTTAATAGTCAAGCAATTGTTGTATATCACGTAGGTACCTAAATATTACATATTCTAAATTTACAGAAGGTACGTATCCTTGGATTTTACAAATTAGCTATTTTACAATAATTGTAAAGTGTGTGTAGTTTCTAATAATTATTATTAGAAAAGTTGATCTACCCTAGAGAAATACCTATTAATAAAAATTACTTTTAAATGATAGAAGTAGGTCGTTAAGAACAACAAGAACAAATCTGTACAGGAAATTTATATAGGTGAATATCGGACTGTCTCCACTGACCTGAACATACTACGGAATGAAAAATTATTTTGTGACGTGGCTGTAAAAATGGGATGCTGATGAGAGAAATTTCAGTAATTGGGATTCGTCTGGATTGGCACTTGTGCGGTAGGAGTTTATCGGGGAATGTAATTTTTAGGATCGTTGTGGGATCCCCAAAAACGGATTCTACGTCCAACAATACTTCAAAAACGACACCCAAATCGACCCCATAGCCGAAAACCTTCGAAAACCCCTCTTGACATCTTGAAACGTATAACATCACATTAAATTTTAGAGGCCGATCAGAATTGTTGACCTCCGTCGCGATTATATAGTGTACTATTCCAAGAATAATAAACCAAAATAGTGAGTTAGGTTCGACATTTCAAGATCCTTTTCTGATAAAATTTTTTCCACAACTTCAGACATGGTGGCTACAACGATTTTTCTGAGACACTTCGAAAATTTCTTTAGCAAATGAAATTACCAAACTCATGTTTACTGTTAATTTCAGGACAGATGCCCCACTCCTTAGTGAATGTTACTCTGACTTAATCCATAAAGGGAGGTTGCTGACAATGTCATGATAACCCTTCATTACCTGCATTGTCCGTTGGGGAAATCTCCAAAATCGGCTCCTTTGAAGCCGTTCGCCACGTTCACAAAGCTCCCGACCGCCGACTGTTGTCAGTTCCTTCCGTATAAAAGTATTCCCATAGTCAGTAATTTATTTTGTATCATTGAATGATTTTTACCTTGCTCGCTACATGATAGGTTTTGGACCGACCGCAAAATGCACAAACCGCGGTACAATATTCGGCCTTGGTGCAGGCATTGCTGTCCAATTCGCAGATTGAACAGAAAAACACTGCAAATTTTACACAAGGGTTTATTATTCTTTGATAATAACGTATATTATACGTTACTTGTGCAGAAATCTATTTCTTTGTCAATGAATCAAAATCAAAAAAAATTTTTGTATTTTTTTAAAATGTTTTTTACTTGAAAAATATTCGACCTCCTGGGGTCCATCAAAAATCTCATTTGTAGCCCCATGAAAGCTCTATAGATCACAACAGTGAAATCGGATCGTTCCGGGACCCCAAAAAATGGATTCTACGTCCAAAAATACTTCGAAAACGACACGTAATATGATCCCATAGCTAAAAGCCTTAAAAAAAAACCCTCCCGTAGCCCCATTTTAGCCCGATAGCGCCCCACGGGTTTGGGCGATCGGGCTGAAAACCTTGCGGGCACAACTAGATGGTAAACCGAGTATTTTGTCAAAATTTCAGATTTAAAAAAAATCCTACTGCCCAAAACGGCGGACGGACATTTCGGATTTAGAATGTAGACCTCTTGAGACGGATAATGTCACATTTTGAGGCCGATCGGAGTCGTCGACCTCCGTCGCGAAAACATAGGTATATTATTCCAAGAATAATAAACCAAAATGTACCAAGTCGATCAAGGCAATTTCACAACATTTGCTTTCAGTGTGACTTAAGCAGTCACCACTGTACAAACTAGTGATAATTATTTATTCTTCTTGTTCTAGTTAGATAAATACACATCTGCCTTTTTGACATCAAAGTTTCCACTTTGTTTGATTTCTGAATTCCCGGGTCTTATTATAATAACTCCACACCCCCTCCTCACCAGTTATTATTTTGGAGCCATCTATATAGCTCGTTTTACTGTAATAATTACAATTATTGTAATAAAGTAATTAGCGACAATATTATTTTAACCATAGAATTCAACTTGAGTTTGACCATTTTTTAAAATGAATTACATCAATTATTGAATTTTTCCTGACTGTATAAAACCTATCGTACAACGAAGATCAAGGTAATCGGCACTGTACATAAATGTTGTGCAATGCGCGGTTTGAACAGAAAATGTTGTACCATATCAGAAATTTCTGGCTCGGATCGAATAAACGGTTCTCCGCGCTTTGTACGAGCATGCGTTATACAATAATATTGTATACAATATATTATAATACAATATATACAATGTATACAATATATTACATTGTAGGTATACCTAATAATTATTGTATTAGGTATACCTAATAATTATTGTTACGTACCAAGAAGCCGATAAAAATTGTTGACCACCGTCGCGAATACATCGGTGTATCACTCCAAGAATAATAATAAAAGAAACCAAAAATTTGTAATTCATTAGCGCTGAACTCACATATAAGTAATTAAATTATGGTGATGACCTGTAAGTCAGAGTTTAATTTTACTGCGATTCAGTATCTCTCAATCCTGAACCCCGGGCAGCCGGCCTTCTCACTTGAATTTGGGTAGCCAGTGAGTATTGACCATTTGAGGAGGTTCTGGCAGAGGTCATAAACAGCTCGCCTTCATCAAATCGGATTACCCCGTTGGCAGCGAAGGGTCTTCGAGACTGCCCAGGTAGAAGGCCAGGTATAAGTCCAGGTATGGCCAGAAATCGTGTGTCGCAATTCGTCTTTTACCGAAGGAACATCCGTCAACAACAGTGGTGACATGAACATGGAGATTGCACCTTTGAAACTCCTCCTTTCACAACATTGAAATTTAATTATTGATTTAAGACGTCACGTAGGTACTCTAAACTCACCTGATTCGGAACCAGCTCCAACTACTTGTCCTCAGCCTACCTGCCTTTCGTGCTTCATATTTATCTGGAAAAAGTAAGCCATGTCATTCCTTGTCGATAGACAAACGGTGATGGAAGGCACTGCGAAAACAATGACTGTTCAAAGGAGCCTCATAACAGTTACTGTTGTAAGCAGATCTAGAGGTTTTACAATGTCGCTCGTCAAGGTGGCAAAAATCGATCTAGTTACAGCTTTTCTAGAATCTAGTGTGAAAAGTGTGCAGTGCTTGTTAGACTGGACTATCAATTTTATAGTATTAATTTAATTTTAGTCTAGTTAATTTAATTGTAGACTATTAACTTTAATTTTAATTTTTGATCTTAATTTTATTTTTTTCTTCAAACCTTTGTGGGGCATATAGATTTAGTAGGTAGTTAAATTCTTTCAAATCGTTAAAAAAATATCGATCAATAATTATTATTTATTCTGCTTAAGAACGTGTTGCGACCATTATGAACGTTAAAAAAACCATTATGAAGGGGGAAAAAACGAAATAATGATTATAATTTCCAAGTATCGGAAATTGGACGCTAACCCATCAAGGGAGGTAAGACTACGGGGTTCTCTTTCTGTAACGAAAAACGCGTTCGACAGAAGAAAGAAACGTGAGCCGAAAGGTGGGAGAGGCTACTGGGAAATTCAGGGAAGTCAAACCGAGCCGCGAAGGTGGAGGTCGGGAAAGGCCAGCTCCAACCGACCCCCCTTCAGCAACACCCACGGTACTCGCGGGTTAATAATGCAAGGGTTATTGCCGTGGCACGCTCTCTCACACGCTCCTGCATATTTCAGCTCAGCCCTTTCCTCACAAACGGAAACTCCCGGAGTTTCTAACGTGATCTCCCTCTGGATATCCGTCTGGTTTCATTAGTTTCGTTGTTCCGCGTTTCCCGGTCGCCAGCCGCAACAGCTCCGACTCCCCAAGTGCGTGGAGAGAGCCCCACAGGGGCTCAAAATAACAGTGGATTCGTGGAGGTCTCTTCTAAGCAGAACTCAACCCTTAGAGCTACTCCTCATGCAAACACCAGAAATGTACCTATACACCACTAACGACATGGAAGAATTTCCCTCATTTTTTGGGGAGGCAGTTACAATTTCTTTCCAATAAAAATTATATTTGTCAATATCAACACGGTGACCTAATTTTTGCAAATGAATTAAAACTCTATAATTCGTTCCTCAACAATCTGGTGATGGTTATCTTGATATTGTAATATCACCACTCATTGCCATCGTACTACGAAATGAGCCCAAATGTTCTAACCAGGAGTTTACCAGGGAAGATGAGATGTTTCCGGTTGCTCATTTTCTGAAACATAGACTCGCTATTGACGGACAGTAATCCACCGGTGAGATGACTGGTTATTTTCTCAAGGCCACTTCACCGAGAAACGACAGGTTGTGCCCTCGAAGGAAATTATGAATATTTAAAAGACAAACACTTGAAGTGACAGGTGTTGGCAGGAACCCTGTAAAAGAGCAGATGGCCTTTTCATTAGTTACAGGTCATATTCTTATGAGTGATTAGGTTTGCTTTAAACTTCGTTAATTTCCATCTTCGTACCTTTTTATAAGAAGAAGTTGTGTATGTCCGCAGGGGAAGTTGCAATATACACCTAAGGAGCATAAATTTAGGCCCATTTAGGTTACTTTTAGTGTCATTAATTTAATGATGGAACAATGAACCCAGGATGAGTAGGTTCTTGAAATTTATAAATAATTGAATATATAAATTCTCCGAAATACTCCCCTTTGGGTACGTATCACATCACCGAGAAGGTGATAACAAATTTCAAATACCTTTTCATTTTTATTAAGAGGCTATTTAACAGCATAGTATGTACTCAAGTTTGATATACTTTAATTAATACACGTCGTCGTTTTCTGAATACTGATGATAGCGATGACAGACTGGATGTCACCCATGGAAAGTGTCATAAAGAGCTTGAGAGAAGAGTGTGTAAAGGGTTTTTTTTTCTTTGGAAGTAACAGATGGAGCCTTGAGGCTATGCATTCAATACTAATACGGCTTTTTGAGACGCTAAGTTAGATGGATTCGGGTGAAGGGCACAATACATCCGAGAAGATTTCTTCGTAACACGAATAGACACCCAAGACAAAGTGAGGGCGCTCCTGTATCTCGACATAACCTTGATATGAAGACAAACGATCTGCTTTTTTTCCGGATGGAGGAGCCTTTCAGGAGCCTAAAGATCACCCTTGTGAGGTTAACTTGAACGAGTTCTTTTCTGGTGAGTTATTGGCTTTCCAATTTAGCATCCATCAAAATCTGAGAACCATCTATACCCTCTTACATCTACGCTCAACAATACAAAAAAAACATGACATTGTTAAACCCCGCCGCGAAAAAATGCAAGGTAAGATAATAATATTATGCTGGATAACTTGGAAGGAATGCCAAAATTACTATCATCAAAATATAGGGATGTTTCCTTCGATCATTGTTGTCTAAATTTAAATAATCCAAGGGAAAATACTGAGTTTCCTACAGTCGCTTCTTAAAATATTGCAGGTTCGCCATCCGAGTAAGTGTACCAGAAAGGCTGCCATGGGATGTGGAGACGGCGGAGAGGAGTAATTGTGGACCAGTTTTTTTTCTCTCTCTCTTTTTTGTACTCTTTTTCTTTTTCTTCTTCACCGAACTCTTTCTTCTTGTTGCCCTGCCATCTCTTTCCATCTCGCTCCCTCCTACAAGCTACTGCACCTGTTAAACTGCTTTGGGTCGGGAGGCGCTATACAACACTGCGCCAACATCTTGAATAAACCCCTCCGTACACCACGAGGACCGTCACTCTGCATGATGGACCCGTATGCCCTGGCGTTGCCCAGTGGATGTCATTAAGCTTCATAAGACCAGACTATGCTACCCTGAGCCTTCCATTGTTCACCAACCTTTGAGATTCCAGCAGCCCTTGCTTAGTATAGCTGTAACTTGTTTCAAAACCTAATTAATTCAATACTTAATTTGTTAATCGAAAATACTTTCAATAGGCGAAGTAAATTGTATTAAAATGAGTTCTTTACGCTGATTTCCAGCCCCGTAGAGAGGGGGGGGGGGGGGCACTGGACACGTTGCCCCCGGGCCCGGCCTACGTAGGGGGGCCCGGATTTTCTTGAGAATGTTTGTTTTTGTTTTTTTTTTTCTGTAAAAAAAGGTGGGAGGAGAGGCAAAATGGGAAAAGGGACAGATCAATAGGAAAATTTTTTCATACAACCTTTTTTTTTTTTTTAGGGGGGCCCGAAGAATTTTGCCCCCGGGCCCGGATTTTCTCTCCACGGCCCTGCTGATTTCAACGAGTCCAAAACGGTTTCTGTGCGATAACCCGTTCCGAAGTTATTCAAAGATCGCCGGTACGTGGGAAGGAGTTTTTCTTTTGCGAGTCTTCGATTCGAGGTTGTTACTAAGAAAGTTTAAGAGTTGAAGGGTTGCAAAGGGTGTTCCGAGTGAAGCATATGGTGCATTATTGATAAGTGATAAACGGGAATTTGATATTTGGTGCGAAGCACGGCATCTATAAATAAGAAACGTCGGGCGAGGTCACCGATACAATTATTATATCGGTGACCTCGCCCGACGAAGGCGCAGAAAATAATAATTATTTTCTGCCTGTCGGACGAAAATTGAAAGATGAAAATCCCTAGTTTAATTTCATTTCAATCGTACACTAAGTATTATACTTACATCTATAATAGATGTCATGTTCACAAAAATTATATTTCAACGAAAGGATATGAATAATAGTTTGTCTGAGTGTGGTTTTAATTTTTCCTCAAGTTCATCTTTTTATTTTACTGACGAGCTCAGTGCTGTTATTATATTTAGCTCTGCTCTTATCTATGGTTTTATGCTCCACAATAATCTGCACTCCTTAAAGGGAAGACAGTCGGGCATAATTAGAAGAGTTTATTTTGCGCTGTTGGTTGCGGCAAGGAACTTCAAAGACGGGGAAAGATAGTGAACTTGGAAATACCCGTCAGAGGTTGAGCTGGTTTTTAGTCCAGAGGACTGGAGGAAAGCAAATGGGCTTCATAAAATACTGGGAAGCCAAGCCAGCAGGCCGCGGTTGTACACAGCCTTTTGGCCAACAAAATTTTCATG
This sequence comes from Pilophorus perplexus, assembly GCA_955831195.1. Taxonomy (NCBI): domain Eukaryota; kingdom Metazoa; phylum Arthropoda; class Insecta; order Hemiptera; family Miridae; genus Pilophorus; species Pilophorus perplexus. Next base: position 15,340,729 of record OY037011.1, on the reverse strand, counting down.
ACACAACATATTCGAGATAGTAAGTCCTTAACTTTTGCGTGTGAATTAAATAGATAGGGGGATTAGATTTGGCAGTAATGCAAATTTATAGGTAAAATTTTAAATTTGGAAGATGCCTCAGCTTCTTAAAAATCCTACCTGTAAAATCCCATTGAATTTTCACTTGATTTGACAATGGCGCAAAAGATTCTTTTTATTCCTCACCTCTGGATGCCATAGTGCCCCTCTCTCTCCTACCGCAGAAACTAAAAACAAGCTAACCAAAACCAAACCCACCCATAAAGTAGTTTTTACAGTGGGGATGACAAATTAAAATTTAGTGATAAGTTTACCAGCAAAATATAAGGGATATTTTAAAAGCTATATTAAAGTTGTGTTTTGTAACTCGGAGAAGAGTGGTGGCGGAAACGCCTCCTTTCATCGCCTTGATAGCGATTCTCCTCTTCTTCTTAAGGGGAGGTTAATTTACAAAAACGTGGGCTGTACTTTCATAATAAAAAACGTTAAGTACAACCCTGTGGAGTTTAAGGGGGGAAAAACCTGGGAAATCGGGGTTAAGACAGAAAATTTCATGCAGGGCGTAACAACTTTCCTTTTGGAAAAGAGGAAGACGGCGAGGCCGAGGGCTGATGTTAATGGAAACCTCTTTTACCGAAGAGTTTTCGCAAAGCCCGCTCCTCGTTTCCGGCTATCTTGCTTATACCGAAACTACACTCCCTCCAGACCAACATCTGTATTTCCCATCCATTACTTTGTCGACGTTGGCCTATTCTCTCCACGTTGGTTATGTACCTATTCGGTGGGGGTGGCGGTAAAAGGAGAAAGCCGAGGGGAAGGAAACTGTCTGGGAAACGTGGTTTGAAATATGCGTCTTAATGATTTTATGCATCCATTGTCTAGGAGAGGGAAGTATTTTGGGAAAGTGGACATGGAGATTGTATTGGGATGATGCGAAAAAATGTTTACACGGAATGGTTGTGTCGCCCGATTTTAGTACACCCGAAGCTAGTTTACCACTTTTCGTTAATTGCCTTGCGAGGGAGTTTCAGAAGTTATAGGTTCATTTTTACAAAAACAAAAACATAGACAGAAGTTATAGGTTCATTTTTACAAAAACAAAAACATTTTTAGAAAAACCTGATGGACGACCGAGTTAGGCATCAGTTCCACCATCAGAACAACTCTGAGATTATGGATGGAGAGTCTGAGGAATGCTATTTTGAAGTCTTCCACCTTACTGCCTGAAGTCACGCTTCCCTTTAATGAAAAGACCCGTTTTTTGATACTATCACCCCTCCTCCCCTCACAGCATATAAATGACATAACATACGGAATATCTGGTCTTGTAGACAAGAGGTTTCACCATCTGTTGCGAATTAATTCTGAAAAAATTCTTTCTATTTCAGTTCTAAACTCGTCCTACTCCTTCCTGCATTTCCCAGCCCAGACGAACCCCCAAGGAGCTCCTTGTAAAATATTCATCTTAAACCGGTCTGTAAACTGGCTGCTTCAAAGGGGGTTTGGAATCGGTATGATATTTTACGACGACAATTATTTGCGTCACAGGTTCCACTCGGGTTGATCGGCTCTGTTCAGCGGTCCAGTTCGTTGAAATATTCTTTCGTTTGAGCTTTGCATTGATTTCAAACGGCAGATCAAACGTCTTCATCTGATTTCGTTTTTCACAAGGCACCAACTTCGATGAAATGTTGCTGGAAAAGGGTGAACACTGATAATATCTCAATAGATAGAGCCAAACGCAAAATCAAATAGCCAACAAATAGAGCCAACTAATTATTTCCCTCACAGCCCACGTCAAACTAAACGTTAAAATAATATTTCCTCCATGTTGCAACAAGATGATACAATTTATCATTTACTGCTCGTCTACTTCATCGTAAACTTCATCAATTCTTGAGGAGTTTTTTATGCATAGAATTGAACGTATTTATGCGACTATAATGTGTAAATGAGTTTTTATCCTTCTAGAAGATGCATACATTTTTGCTACCAAGAACGGCGTGGTTGCATGTAGATACTTTTTTAAATTAATGTATGAATATACTTTTTGAATTAATGCAATGTATAATGGAGTTCCACTCAGTAAATTATTCTAATAATGATAATTATTATGATTCGACCTGCCATGTTGGTACATGACAAATTCAGGCCTACTAGGCGCCTGCGCCTATCGAAATATTTTTCCACGTCCAAAAGCAAAAGGTTGATTATTCGGAGAATAATAAACCAAAAAGAAGCGTTTTTCTGCCTCTCTCAGGTTCAGCCTTCAGATAATTCATGAAAGTCATTTTCACCTCTCGTTTTAACAACGAGACAAACAAAGTTCACTCTGAACTTCCAGTTTCGGATTACATCCTCTCATTAGCGTTTCCACCCGCTCAACTTCCCCTTTCATAAATGTTTCAAGGAATGTACAACAGCCGTGACAGCCTTGAGATTACAAACCTTCAGCTTTTGTACCTGGGAAAATGGTCGCAATGACAAATCTGTCTAACGGCGATAATTACAAAATAAGGAAAGCGCCCCTGAAGAAAGAGTGATGTTGCCCCAGCTAATCACGTCGTTGTAAAAGCCCCCCCTACCCGGAAGTAATAAATATCTGATCAAACTAAAATTAAATTTTGGTGCATATTGTTGCATTTTCTCTTACATGTGACACTCATCAAAGCGTCTTTATCAGCTCCATCTTAAGCTAGTATTCCCCCACATAACTTTAAAATGACTTCAATTTTACCCTAAGTACTTCTTGTTAATATAATATATTAGGTACATATTATGTAACTCTAATCACTCACTACTACTTATTAAGAGTTTTCTTGGCTTCCCTCATCCCACTAATAACGGAAGTATATAACTTCTTGATTCACCCATTATGACTCATTTATCGCCAGTCACGTATGGCACATCCCGGCTTCCCTTTCTCGCTAAATAACTCATTACATTGGGTTTTATTGTTCCACGAATTACCCTCAGAGTAGGCCATTGTAGGAACCCCAATTTCTTTCCCCCGACGAACAGAGGACGTTCACTTCTGCGTTCACTTCTCTCGCTGCTGTACAGTGAGTGCATTAAATTGCAAGGAAGAGCCTAATGGGACGATAGGCCGCTATCAGGTCCAATGATGATGTCAGTTCATCCTTTACCCTCGAACGCCTGCAGGCCTATGGCTGCAGCTTAATGCAGTTTTTTTTTTTTTTTTTTTTTAATCCAACACCCCTCGTTTTCCACTCCAGATAATTGCGTGATCTGAAATTCACTTCGATAAAAATATTTTCAATAACTGATAATAATAATTGTTCTTATTTGATATTATCAAAGCGAATTTCACATTGGCTGCCTACATGTGGGAGTGTTCCTAACTAAGAATTTTATGTGTGGTGTGATGTACGGAGTTCCAAAAGCGCTATGTCCAAAACCACGCCGCGGCTAGTTATTGGAGGAGTTCCTGAATGAAATGGGCTAGGTTGGTTGCCCAGGGTCCACACTAGAGAGGGTGCAGTCTTCCCACTGGGTCCGCTGCGACGGGACTTGTAGTAGAAGCGTGTTGGTAAGTAGTGTATTTTTACTAGAGTTGTCCAGATGATACCTTCTCTGCCCAACCACGATGCCACCTCCGATTCCCTCCGACCGTCCCACAGAGGTGGGATCACCACAGACGGTTCCCAAGAAGATTCTGGGTTACCCACGTCCAAGCCCAGACAGGTATTCGTCCAGTGGATCACCAGGACCTCCACTCCGGTCAAAATTCCCTCTTTTCATGAAAGCTGCAGCCGAAGTATGTGATCGGACGAGATACAGATGGATCACTGTGATTAATGAAAAATGCAGGCGTGAAGGATGGCGCGAGTGAAACTGACCGAGCCATTGGTCGTGACATTAGGGGAAGGAGCCCTTAGCCTAAGGTACACGCCTACACATGTACTTTTCGGAGTTTTGAAACCTCTTGAATTCCAAAATATACCTACATAATTAAATGGAATTTCACGCCCATCTCGTTTCTCAATATTTTCAGCAAGACATTTCGCAACAATGTGACTTGTCTTTTTCGTCTCAGCAAATCGATGTGGTTGCAACGTGGTAATGCTCTAGTATCACGTCAACGTGACATTCCCACAGCCGCCTGGTGATGGATCGAACTAGCTCATTAGCACAACTTTGCTCCCGGAAACGATTCAACTACAAAATGGTTCAGTTAACCGCGGAGGTAAATTGAATTCCGAGTAAAAGTATACCGATTAAAAGTTTCAACATCGAACCTGATGGTTCCAATTACCCTATAATTTCTTCCACTCACTGATAAACAGGGGCCAACATCCTAGTTCTTAAAATTAATGAACTCTAAATTATTTGAAAGAATGAGACATAACTTGACGGGGTCGTTGAATAGGTTGGTTTTAAAACCTGAAAGCTAAGCCTGGACAACGATTATACTTTTTCCGACATTCACACCAATACAATGCACATAGAATTTGAGATGGCAATTGAACTGAAACAACATTATTAGGTCCTTCCACATCTCGTGAAGTGTGAGGGCTGTTTCCCAGGAGAACCGTTTCGTTGTCAAATTCATTGTAAGCGAACTTACATTACCTTTCATACGAAGACACCAATAGTGTGAAAAACTCTCCTGGTTTTCCACGGCGATTTTTTTAATATACATATATTTAATATATTAATATATAAACAAATTTTGTTTGCAGGTCTCAGGTTCGTGAGAAAACTAATGGTTATCAATATAAATAAAATAAAACAAAACAAAAAATAGAGTCGAGAAATAGGGGCTTAGAAAGGGAATGAATTTCTGCTTCAATGTAGTCATTCCAAACGAGATTTGATCGGAATGTATGCGCGGCAAACCGGGAAAACCTAAGCCACCAGTAATTATTGGGGGTTGATCAACGGCGAGTATATGCGTTCCCAGCTCACGGAGAATCAGCGCAGCAGAAAATCTGTCCGGAGCGCCCGTCATATGAAGTTAAATCCCCGGAGCGTTTTAGCAGAGTTTAGCTTCAACAAAGGACCCAGGGGGATTTACAGGAATCTGCCATTATGTTGCACAGGTAGGTACTATTTTCAGTAATCCAGGATTACGTTCCATTCGTATTTTTCTCTTGGAACTCAGGTCCGCGGGATATACTATCAATCAACAAATCAACAAACAATTTTTCGACTGGTAGCAAATGTTATTCTATTTGGTTGTTAAACTGTACCTAATTTCCCGATTTTACGATTTTACAACTTTAAATAATTTAAATAAATTGTAATAAATTATTACATAACAATAATTGGTTTCAATTATTGAAAACGAAGAACTATAGATTCTGATCTTGAAAACTTGATTACTTACGTCCCATTAGTGTTATTCTCAGGGAACTCAAGTTCATAGGGATATGCTATCAATCAACAAATAACTTAACAAAATTTTGTTGTTTAAGGGTTAACCCTTAAGGTTAAAGGGTTATTAAGGTTAAAGGTTTAAGGTTATTAAGGGTTAACTGTACCTAATCTCACGAATTTTCTACTATCAACCTTCAAATTCAAACATTCGAAACGAGGTACCTATATAATCTGAACTTACGTTTTTTTCTTTCTCCAGTTTTCTAAAAGTCGGTTTGCCATTAGAAAGAACTTGATAATATTATGTAATAATTATTACAGTAAACTCTAAACAAAAACTCCCTGCCTAAAACGAACGAGAAAAAATCCCCCGTGTTACCCGGTTAGAAAATTCTACGAAAAATGCCTCTTCAGCCAAAAGGTGGCGGTTATTAATATTTATACAGACCCCCCCTGTAGGCTCAATTGGCCCAATAGCGTTGCGGACGGCTTTCATGACTGGAATATCCAATGTCTGTTGAATAAACATCAACTTCATTGTAAAAAAATTATCTCAATTTTTCACGTTGCCACGTAGTAGCGAATAGTGACGGATATTCGGATTAGGGGCTTGTTCAAGGAACAAAATACTGGCTGCAGTTGGTGAGGAAAATTTCCATTTAATAGGAAACAGTTCTTGTCGGTACTTTCTCAACCTCGAGTTATATCGTTTACAGATGGTTCATCACGCTATGGCTGGGATATATCAAAAACGTGTGCAACGGCTCCCTCGCCGTCTGCCGTAATAAAAATCTAATCTATCAGAATGTGGGAGACTGCCCCCCTCTCCTCTCACAACTCTAATGCACAACAAATATATCATGGGAGTCCTTTGCCCGTTTGAGAAATTGTGTTGAAGCTGCGAATGGCACTTCGAGTTTTTCACTAAATTAGACTGCCATATTCCACTTTTGATGGATGCCAGCAGCGAAGAGTCTCGCACCCTATCCGATAGGCTTTAGGTATATTTCTTACTGTAACTTCCTGCCATCACCTAAGGAGGTTTGATCGCATGCGACCGCTCTTCCGGATCAGTTATCAACTATATGGGTTAATTTTCCCCAAGAAAAACATTGAAAATAATCTACCACCCGTCAATTTACCCACCAAGCACAACTATTAACATGGTTGGTACATGTTTTTACGGGAGAACCTGGTTTCAGAGCGTGAATGCGTGAATACGTGTCCGTAAAATCCCCCTGGCCCCTGCTTACCAACCTGTATTTTGTGGGAGGGGATTACTCTCTGCCGACTATTCCACATCGTTCTCGAGACGGCTCCCATCGTTTCATCATTGAGTTTCGTTCTGTTGTAAGTTATGTAGGTAGTTATTAAGTGTTGCTTATGTAATAATTATTGTTAAACCATGGACGGGCCCTATCGCTGTACATCTACGATTGCTTAAGCGTCTCCTTATACTTTTTCGAAAAACATGTAGGTGCATACCTACCATGTTTAATTGCAATGATCCATGAAGAGTTTTGAGACTGAGAAAATCCGGGGGTCAGAGGGTGTTCCCCAGGCCAGTCGTAAAACAATGCCACAAAGCTACCATGATCTTCCCAAACGACAATCGGCAATACCCCCACCACCACCAAGAGGGCACCAAGCGCGCGTCGAATTGTACCTACCGAACAAAACTATTCTCCAAAACCAATTTGATAGGTACCTCCTGTGTTGTAGGAAGATTTTGTTATAAGTATTTTCAAACTCGGACCTAATTCTCTGGCAGGCGAAAAATACTTAGAGCACTCCGCCATTAGTGCAGTAAAAAACACTTGTTTCTACTTAATAATAATTATTAAATAGAATTATGAATTATTTAATTATTAAATAGAAACAACATTAAAATGATATACCAATTTATTTTGTATATTATTTTTGCGTCATTTTTTATACATCTCCGTATGAGTAATAGTACTTCTGATCTAAAAGGTTTTGTAGACTTGCTTATGAGAAGATCCCGGTTGTCACTAATTTCAAATCTTAATTCAAGGTCCAGAGCTCCAGCAAGAACATGGTAACTTACCTAGATTGTTGGGGATTCTTCAGTTTCAGAATGTGCACTCACTCTTACCATTGAACCATTCTTTGAAGTTCTTGAAGTAATCCTTACCATGTCATCAACACGATCCATTCTTCAAATCATCGTCTTTACCAACATCAGAATAATCAATTTCTAGCCAGCATCTTTCCAGGTCCTTTTTCAGAGAGGGCGGTTCACCGCCCGCTTCTGACACCAATGTTATAAATCTCTTTTAGGTTCTGTGGCCTACTAGTATTTCTCACCTAGAATGCGAGATTACTCAGGCTGAGTGACACACAATAGCGACTTTTTACCATGTACCTACGCTGTCGTCAGAGTTCCATCAAAATAGCGGTCCGCCAGACGGTAATCAGGATTCGAAAACGCCGTTTCCCATTTTACACGGCCTTTTACGGCCGTCAGAGTTATCTAAGGTCTCGAAAACCGGCCCTTGGGGCCTTTAGATATATGAAATAAACAAGGAACAGTGCCAACTAGTCTGGTCATTGTTAAGTTTCCAGTCGTTAATAGTCTTGGTATTTTATCTGTTATAAAAAAAAGAGGTAGGTACTGAAGGAGAGATCGTCTGTGTCTGAGAGTCACAGTCTAAAAATGCAAACGGCTGTTTCTCTCATAAAGTAGGCTTGTTATCGAGATCATCATGAATACTTATGCAATGATCCCGATCCGAGTCAGAAGCTTTTTAGGATCATCGGGGTAAAGACTGGCCCAGTAGGCCTGTGCCCCCGTGATAAGGGCAAACGCAGTAAACTGCAATGTTCGTTGCCTGGGGGATAGTTAGCCTCTGCGGGTGATATAGTGTTTATTAAGTGTGCCGCAAGGAGTGGAGGGGAAGAGTGGTGGTTTATACAGGAGGGGTAGTACAGAGGTTCATCCCTTTGGCACGGTTGTGATTTAGAACCCAACGAGCACAATACAGATCCGGGCAGCGGGCCAAGTCCCCTTCTTCACTTCTGCTGGAGTAGAAACCAGCGGCTGAATTATGTACGAGAGGTTCACCCACCGCATCACCTTTCCTGAAGAGTGACGACTGATTTTCCACAGAATTTTTCAGGAATAACAAGCAACCAATGATCACTAATTCCGTCAGAATTGAAAGTGTCGGGACCTCTTGTTGAAAAGGTAAATACCGCTGTCGAGCAGACATCAAATTGTTAATAAAAATAAAAAAGAACAGTCGAATTAACATAGTGATTGCAGAAACAATGGGTCATGGGGGCCTTTCAGGAAGTTTTCATTTTAAAAAATTTATTAATATTTGGTTTCTTTCATCGAATTGTTACATTATAACTTATAATATATGTGTTCCAATAATTTTACAACCTTTCATAGGGAAGAAGGTTTTAATAGGTTGCAATAGAAATTATATTTTCTTTCGTGCCCACTATTTTCTTTCATTGCCTCGAGTTTTGAGGAAGTAAAATCATGCATGGTAGTTTCATGCTTTTTAAAATCTAATATGTGTTTTGAAATTAATGAATAAAGCAATGGCTTCATTGGTGTCCATCTAAATTGAGGAAAAGGCCAGTTTACGAACTCAGTTTTATAAGCTTCACACATCAGCCTATTAGACCGTGTAATTTCCTACCACTGCCTCTCTCTCTCTCTGCCTCATCCCAAATTACAGTGCCTCTCCGAATTGCCTCAACCCGCCCCTCGGGACCCCACCTTCTGACTTCAGAACCTATCGCCGTTTCCCATTGTTCTATTATTCCCTCTGTTCCATTCTTCTCTTTTTTTACCATTGCCGCCTCTTGTAAACGTATATATATTTGATAAATGGGCTTTAACCGCGTCATCCAGTGCTTGGTTCTGAGCGATACAGTTCAGTTTCATCGGTTTGGTCGCTGTGAAGTTTCCCCCAATTTTTCATTTACAAAATTGGTTCAGGGGCAGGTGGAGAACAAAGATTAAATCTAACATAAATTAGTTATTTCTGTTTTGGAATAACCTTTTACCACCACTGTAATCCAATCTAAAGAGATCAATTTTGGCGTAACCAGAAGATTGTACTCTAAACCATGATGCATCGCAAGGCCACATTTTTCGGTGTTCAATAAGTCTTTAAGTAGGCCTAAGTGTATACTCAAGTATAAATATTAATTTGAGACAAGGCTTAGTGCGTTGAGAGGCTGAGCAATGAGCTTTTATAAGGGTAGCATGCAATACTGCACCTCCGACGACTAAACCGGAGACCTCTCTCTCCCTTCTAATGCCATCAACCATCAAAGAAAATACGCGACCAGAATGGCGTTCATCCAAGCCCGCATAGTGCAAGGTGTAAGCTGTTAACGAGCCGATGAGGGTGGGCCGCCGAATAAGTTGGGACGTTCGAGAGGACCAAATAAGTGAGGAAAGAGTGTAAGGCAGAACACTGGAAGGCAGTGAGCCAACAGGTTGGATCAACAAGGTCCAATGATGACAGCCCTGCTTAACTCAACTCAACCCTCTTTCAGTTCAACCCTGAGGTTCACAACAAATTTCATTGCAGTTAGTTGGTGTCAAGGAGAGTTAAGTTCCGGGTGAACATACATACATGGAGGAATCGGTTGATGGTTTCGCTAGAGGTTACTGGTGGTTAAGAGTTTGTAGTCAGGTCAGTGGCATTAAAATTTAAAGACAAATTTTGTTGATCGATCGCAGTGTGACGTGCATTAGCCTCCGTATACGGCCGTCTCCAGAACCGCACATCGTCAGAGCCCCCCCCCCCCCCCCCCCCAACCCACCATCAGCAAAACTACTAACTCAACCTCTCTCAAGACCACCAACCCCATGGCCTATAGGTACCATTAATAGTTTATGGGAGTCTGAAGCGTTGTTTTGGGGGCCAAGCTCAGAGGAAACTTTGGTTGGACGTATTGGATGAACCCTCCTAATGGGCCCCTAGTGCTCCCAGGATAACGCTAATTACTTTCTATTATTAAGTGCTCACCACCAAGTTTATAACCTGGCATAAAATACAAACATGCTTATTTTCTCGTGGGGGTGTCGTATTTGAGGTGTTTTTGAGCGGAGCATCCGATTTTGGGCTTCCCTCATCGGTTCAAACGCTATTTCTGTGACATAATTAATTCTTGCAGAATTTATTGGAAAGTTGTTTAAAATTTGCAGCGTTTTAAATTGAGATGAAGTATGAAGGTCTCATGAAGGACATCCACACAAGCGAGTTATTCAGCTCCGGTATAGAATAATATTAAGCCATATGAGTCAAAACGTGGAGAATGCCGATGGCCTGGAAAAATTGTTCTTCATTTTCATCTGCTTGTTAAGTCGGAACCCGAGACATAATGACCGGTGTTCTAGATCGACGGCTACTCGATCGTTAGGTAGGATCGTAATGCTTTTTCGGCCGATAGGTCGTTTCTGGATCATGACACGTTATGATACATCCCACGTTTGCTACATTCCATTCAAATAATAATCGCTTGAAGTTGGCTACTCTTGGTTCACCCAACTCCGATTACTCTTCCGAAATAGCCAACCCAACAACAGTCACAATAATAATGGTTATTAATATTAAATAGCGAAATATTATTATTTAGTTTGCGAAATATTATGTATTATTATTTAGTTGGCGGTTGCATTATTGCAAGAGAGACAGCTTGAGTTACCTTCGTTCAAACACTGTTTACCACCCTGCCACCAAGGAAAGTTAATGGTTATTGTTTTGGATTCTTAAGCATCAACTTGGTAGATGTCATTACTGCCAACTTCAAGGCAGGATCGGAAATTGAAGTTATTTAGCAGAACGGTGTAAAAAAAAAAAAAATGTAAAAACATTTCTGGCGTTGCGCACACCATAATATGGTATATATACCACCGCTCACATCAATACACTAACAATGATGTCGAGGAACCTCTCCCTCGTAATCATTTGCTCTGATGTTCTGCGTCCAACTCATTTCTTCTCTCTTTATCTGTCGCACTTCCGTCTCTCTCGGCCTCCTCCCATCCTCACCATTATCTCCTCCTTCCTTGTCTTTCGGTTCACTTTCCCAACTGTTCCTAGTTCCTCTCACTGCCACCCCTTGAATTTATCACCACTCCATTATTTATGCGCTTTTCCGCCAAGTTAACTTTTGCATAAATCACTGGAAAGAACGGAACGTTCCAAACCTTTTTAACCTCTGAGAATCCAAAGCAGCCCTCGAAACACGCAGTCCTTCCAGTGAAATTATTTTCTCAATTTTTTCCTCCATAGTGAGTTGAGAACTTCGAACCGTTTTTAATTCGTGAGATGAAGCAATGCTCTATTCAAAAATCCTAATTCGGAATTTTAGTAGGCACCTAATCAATTAGGTATCGAATTAATATCCCTCTCGTTTCTAATTGTTGCAAATTAACAAGCTGACCGATTTTAGCTGACGCTACGTCTCTTGGGGCAGAGAAAAGTTTAGAAGTTTTTCTTTATGCTCTTTCACCCGAAGGAGAATCCCATTTCATCATGAAAAGTGTTAATTATCTTGTTAAAGGTGTTTTTCCGCACTAACGAGATTTTGTTCTATTTAAGAAAAGGGAGAGGTGACTTAATAACACTTTTGTTGAGATAAAGAAGTTAAAACCCTTCCCGGGTTTTCTCGAGTTTGGATCTCATTACCGGCGGTTCCAATTAACGGAAAAACTAAAAGCTGTGAAGAAACTGCGCTGCGCCAGGTGACCCTTACTATTACATAAAACCACTACATTTAGCTGCGTTGAAAAAAATTATGTGAAGTGTGAGAAATATTTCCTAATGATTGAAGAGTACGATTTTTACATGTAAAAATACTGCAGTATCAACACGTGTTTCATGTAACTGTGATTCCTCGCAGGTGGAACCATCTTGAAAGAGAGTCACAACAATATTAGAAGGAGGCCAACCTAACTAACGATAGTGGGGCGTAGGGTAACACATAGCAAGTTGTGGCAAATCGTCGTATCGCATCGTATGGCTCTGCAGTGCCGAGGCGACAGAGGTCCACATTAGGTGAGGTGTGGTGGTCTTAAGGGAGGGAGAGGAAATCGATTCTCCGTGCAAACATCTCCACTCCTTCCCGACTTAACCCTTTCCTGGCTCGGAATATTCGTGTTAAGTCATTCTGGATGGTCGGGATGAGAACGAAGGGAGTGCTTGGAACGCGGAGTTTGCCGTCGAACATCAACGTAGTTACGAGAAGAAGACAACGTGGATCTTTAGTAACTCATCTAACTGTTAGATCCTAGTCTAGGAATATGAGTGGCTGAACTGATTCCAAAGATAAAACGCTCCACAGCTTGTACATGAATTTAGTTATCTTTTAGATTCATAGAATACTCACCCGCACGGAAATCGGTGCAACCGTTAAGCCCTGATGTCGGCACAAACAAGCTTACTCACACAGACATCCATATTTATTTTTATTAATTGTGTTCCTCTGACTCTCCCTATTTTTACACTGATCTGTCTCTGACCCTCCCCCTTCTACCACTGTTTAGACTGAATTTTCGTTTTTTTAATTTTTTTACCAATAGTGGATGTTCATTAATTGATTTCTCCTTCCGTGATATCGTTAGATGAAAGTTTAGCTAATGAGGTAAAACAAAGCGACCCGGCAGTTCATGAGGATGGAAATGAGTTGGAGCGTCAAACTTGGAATTTACTTTCCCCAGCCGTAACTTCCGCTATTTTGATTGCGATTTCAATAAAATTTTCATGAATAGTGTGGGTTTCGCCATACATGGTTCCCATTCGGTTCCATCATGATTAGCTAGGCATACACCAGCGGATTTTTTCGCGGATTTTTCCGAGAATTTTGGGAGATCCGTTAGATTGATCCGCTCGTTAGTGGCAAGGGCCAGACCGAGACAGATCCGGCTGAAATCCGCCGAGGGAAACCCGCCGACCCATTCCTTACGTGAGTGGGGACTCGCCGATTGAATCAGCGGTACGCTCTGCGCATAATTATGCATATGCATATTATAAATTACATAATATGTAATTTATATGTAATTTTAATAACATTATAATATGTAATTTATATACATACATATTATGTAATTTTCTTGGTACAGTCTTTTGACCGTTAATTTTGTGATGGATGACCTAATCCAATTTGGCTGTAGGTATATCGGGATAGTTTGAACGCAAGTGCAATTAGTTTGAAGCTATGCGCCATAGTAACTAAAAAAAAAGTCAAGGGGACATGGCACTTCAAACTGTTTGAAGTGCCATGTCCCCTTGACTTTTTTTTTTAATTTTCTTGTAAAGTGTTGGGCAGATGAGGGACCCCAAAAAATGGATTATACGTCCATAATTAATCGGAAAACCCCACCACATTTGACTACCTGGTCATCCTTGAGAAGTACCATTTGTAGCCTCTTAAAAGCCCCCTAGATCCCCACGGAGATCGGATGGTTCTGGAACCCAGAAAAATGGATTCAACGTTCAAACATCCTTCGAGAACAACTCTTAGCTCGATCCCATGGCCGAAACCCTTCAAAAACTTCTCCCGTTGTTCCTTTTTAGCTCCACATAGCTCCACTTTTTGTGCGATCGGGCGGACAGGCATTTGAATTTTGGAATCTAGGTTTACATCTTTAAACGTCAAATTTTGAGCCCGATCAACATTGTCGACCCCTGTCTCGAATAGTTAGGTACCTAGTTGTATAATTCCAAGAATAGGTAATGCAAAAGGTAAAATTTTAAGAAAAAGGGTTCTAGGTACGTAGCGTACGCTACCTACCTATTCCTTTTGTGGGTGAGTTAATATAAATACAATTTTTCTCTCTTTCTTCTTATTTTCGGTTTCTTTTCAGACGATTTGAACGGACGGAGGACCCTATTACGATCACTATCATCCCATCTCCATAAAAAGTGAAGGGCAGGTCCGAAATCTCAGGCGTGTGACTGTCTGAGTCACACTAACAGTTTGCAATGGTGCGGGTAAAATCAGATAAGTTTGCCTCTAAGTTTTGGTTCATTTGCCCACAGCCTACCGTCGTTAAACCCTTTTCATCTCCGTTTACATACTTTACCGAATTTACATCAAGAACCGATTGGCATCAGAAACGAAAAAATAAAATATCTGGAGCATCTGAATCCAACGGTAAGGGAACGTTTCGCGAAGACCATGACCACCTTTTTGTGATCTTTATTCCACTGCCTGAAACAAGTCGACTCGAGGCCGAGTCACCATTTTCCAGAATCCATTAAACTCCAGATTATTTGCATAAAACGCATCTTGGACTTCTCCAACAGCCCCCAATACCAGGGGTTGATTTTGGTTGATTTTCCAAATGAAGAGGTCTCTGATTTAGTCGAAGACCCTTTTACTGTGTGAATAAATTTATGTTGAAAACTTCGTTTCAATAGCTTTCGTGAAACACATTTTTTTAAAAATATATCCGAAGTGTTACCTCGCTTCCACAGTGAACTCGTCTATGGAAAGGATTCAATAATTTTAGATCCGTCTAATTTTCATTTGGAAAATCCATAGAAAGCTCTCGAAGGGGGCAATTTCTCCATGAAGGTCAAGTTTAATGCCTGTGAGTCATTCTGCACTGATAACTTGGAGTTTTTGAAGTGAAAATTAACATCATGAGAACTACTGAGCCACTATGCTGGCATACCGCTGTGCACGTTCATTAGAATTAACCATCATCTAGAGGCAACATGGTCCTCAAACGTTGGCTTGTTGGGTACCAGGTGGTATTGACCTACCACCCCAACATTCCCAGATGTTGCAATCAGGTTAAGTGGGCCGAGAAACGCGCATCAATTTAACGCCAAGATGTCATACCTGTTACAGGCATTAACCACAGCAATACCCTCTCGAGCAGAAACTGCATTTCTCGTTGGTGACCCTCATCATGCGAATATCTGAATTATTATTTATGATAAATAATATTTGCCCCTGGTTATGGTATTCTGGTCACTTAAATAACCGTTATGGTGTTTGCCATTAAAAAGGGCAAAATACCTGTAATGAATGCTCAGTTAAAGCTTAAGAGAGCCAGAGAATTAAGCCATCGTAGATCATTTAGAATGTCAGGTGAAGAGGTTCACGCGCCTGTACTCGTTGTAATCGAGAATTCCATGATAATTGGTTGTACTTGCACTTGACCACGTGTTGGTAAGACCAATTAACATGGAATTCTCGATTAGTCACACAATTAAGCAGGAATTATATCAAGTAGTTGCAGATGATACATGTATATAGATTGTCTTATTCAAGGTTCAACTACGGTCCGTTGATTTGCAGTGTGGGAAACCACCTACACGAGTGGTTACTTTGTCACTTAGTGCGTTCGAGCAAATAATAACTTCTCGCTCTTGCGTCCACAGCCTCCACGATCACATCTGGCGGACTTGGGTTGTCCACAAACAAGTGGCGGTGAGAACATGGAGTTTGAGCCTTCTGATCTCCACACAACCCTCAATAACTTAGTTTTAATTATTGAAATTGCTAAACCTTGGAACACCGTACAGAAAACTCTCACTAACACTGTATTACCGGTGCCCAGAGATGGATACAGCTGCCAGTTTTTCGAAGCTAGGAAATCCAAAGGGATACCCCGATGTTATAAACTTCCAGAGATAATTAGCCAAATAATTCAGTAGAAATAAGTGTTGCCCAGTTTTTATAGGTTTTGATTAATGATTATTTTGTAATATACCTAGGTAAAAATGATCTACTTGAATATTAAAAAACCTCCTTTTATCTAGGCGGTGTTTTTTGCCAATGAATTGTCGGTAAGTATAGGATCGTTTGATTACAAAGAATCAAATCTCGTAAGATGGAGTATTTTATGAATCAAGAAGAACACACATTTACACTACAACACAATGTCAAATTAAGCAAAATACAAAACTACGACTAAATAGATGATTCCAGTAATCTACAATCATTCAAAACGATAATTATAGAAAAGGCATTAACGTCATACGTTAGAATCAGATACTGTTCAGAAACATAATAATTATTTTGCATAAACTAGAAATTAATTTTTTTAAACCGCACATGGACCCAGAAAAGTTGGTAAATTTGAGGTCTCAGCGTACAAACCGTAAATGGACTTCTTACAGTGTTTTGGAAAAATTAAAAATCAAGAAGCTCTTTGTGCGTTGTCGCTGTCATTGATTCACGTTGAATGTACTATAATTTGCCTTGTGAGTTAAAACTTGTTGAAGGGGATTTCTCCTTCCGAACGGCTTGATTCAACTCCAGAAGGCTGATTCGGATGTGAATGAAAAACCGAAGGCGTTTGTTTGGCTGGTCATCTACTTGAGGAGCGACCCGTCAAGAGGTGTACGATGAAGGCTGTGGGGGGGGGGGGGGGGGGGGGGTTGATGTGGGGATCGGTGGAAAAGGTGAGGCGGGGAACTCAACTACAAGCTAATCCTGTTTCGGGCCACGAGCTGCAGAGGGAGAAGACAAGGAAGAATGGTGCAGAGTTCTGTGAAAACATTGACTTTTTAACTGGATCCCACCTTCTAGTCCATGGAATCGGCTTGGAGATGGAACTGGCATTTCGAAAATACAAAAGAAATTATGTGTACAACTATTATTTAACAGTTTGAACCCACTCTACCACTACTACTAGGTACTGCATAAGTTCAATGGCCCACTTCAATTGACTATGCAGATTCATGTTAAACTTGGTGTTTTAATATTATACTGAATGCAGAAGCAAAATGAGTCATGAATACTATTTAAAAAAAACGCAAGTGTAAATTTAGAATTTCGGTATATAATGTGCCGAGAACAATAATTGTGCAACCACTACGTCTATTGAGGACTGAATGATCGCACTTCCAGAACGTTTTGAGAAAATTTCGGGGCACTGTTGCACCATATTACTTCTATTTTAATATTTTACTTGGTTGAAAAGAACAGAATTTTGCTATTAAAAACAGTTATTTTTGAAATGAAAAACTACGGTTTTTGCTCGATTTGTATCATCCTTTTTCTGTTTTTTGTAAAATGCGAGACCGAATGAAGTCCTCACTATTGAGGAATTCAGCCCAGAAAACAAAGTATCTCCAACCTATTTAAATAAGTTGGACAATTGTCAAATGGATGAAAAGTAGACAACAATTTGAGAAGAAAAAAAAAAACCCGAAAATGTAAAAAGGGGCGGATCTCCATGAATTTAGAAAATTTCTACCGAACTCTGGTTGCTCGTTAAAATTTTATCCTTTCCCCCAAAAGTCGTCCCAAGGGATTGCCTACCAACGAAAAAAGTTAATCTTGCCATGCTAACAGTTGTGAAGAAACTAGACAGTTTTTTAGTGATTTCCCACAACTAAGGGTTGAAGGAGTTAAGCCCTTTCAACATTCAGTGATTCAATAATTGTTCTCTGAAGGCTAAGTGTTTGAAATGGTCTATGTTTATTAGATTCGTTTCAAATTGCCAGGCACATTTCAACATGATTATAATTAAATTATAAAGTGATTAAATTTTAATCACTAGACTTGTGATTAAAACTTCTTTCCACTTAGTGGAAAAAATTTGAAAAGAACTCAAAATGTTCCCACTTTTTTTAATTGATGGTGAATCCTTCACTAATTTTATAGTGCAGGGATGAGCGTCCAACGTACAGATCGTTGTTTCGCTCCGGCCTCACTTGGAGCTCGAACACAGCAGACCTGATATCCGCAGGAGGTTCACCAAACCAGATCACTTCACTTCTGAAAAACCGGTTCCTCGTCAGAGGGACGATGACCCACCTCAGTCCACCTTATAATTGTTTATAACTGCTGTTTAGCGTCTGTATTAAAGTGCTGCGTTGTTCTCGGCGTCCGTGTGAGTACATATAGTGTCGGCCCTTTTCATTATCATTACCTTTTTCGGGAACTCGTCAACAGTTTCGGCGCAGCGAATTTTTACGTTGTTTTATGTTACTTGATGGTGGCTAATGAACTCCTAAGAATCCCCCCAGCACCTGGCAATTAAAAAAATAAATAAACGTGATTTACACAGTTCAAATCCAAAGGATCAACAAAATTTGTGGCTTTTTATTTTGTATAATGAGACTGATGAAGATCCTTTTCTGTTCTTGCACAGCAGAACTCCAAAATTCTTCAAGGTGCCGCAAAACATTTGGGTAAAAACAATCACTCATTTCTAATAGGCAGCAGGATCCTTGAAGGGACCCAGTTTGAGCTACCGGGGAAATCTAGAAGCCAAAATCGAACGTCCTTTGGATTTACCTCGAAGAAAACTTGAGCCACCACTGTTCAAGATTGCGAACAGGTGTTCAACTCCTGGGCCGAAGTAATTTTTGACTTAAATGATTGGAATTTAAAAATTAATTTTTTTATTAAATGTATCAAACAACTCATTTCCTAGGGACCTTAA
The DNA here is from genome assembly GCA_955831195.1 of Pilophorus perplexus. Classification (NCBI taxonomy): domain Eukaryota; kingdom Metazoa; phylum Arthropoda; class Insecta; order Hemiptera; family Miridae; genus Pilophorus; species Pilophorus perplexus. The sequence continues at coordinate 15,321,966 of OY037011.1, read as the reverse complement.
ATATTATTTATTTCCTTAAAAATTCCACAACTCCAACCAGAAAAACGTAATACACACACAGACTCTGAGGAGATCAGAGACAAAGTTGAATGATTTGGTCGAAAGCTGGTTTTATCGCAAGAATTTTAGCGGGAAAGCCAACGCAAGTGTCCCACCATTGGGCCCGTTACCGTATTCAGATTTCGTGAGAAGATGAGAAGAGGAGCTCACAACGCAAGATTTTGTCATCAAACAACCATCATCAATCCCTCGAGTCGATAGTGAATAATTCGCTTACCATGCATATTTCCCAATCTACCTCTCATTTGGTAAAAAAAAAAAAAAAAAAATCTACCAACCTATCTCTCTGAAGTGAAATACAACGTGGGCCTCCCATCTTTTAGCTTGTGAAATCACCTGCGATCAGTGTTGGAGTCATTACGGGCTAACTAGCCTGATCAGGCCCATTTCACCCTCTGCCAGAGACATAAACAACTCACCGGTCATTTACGGTGCAATCTTCATTAGGGCTTAAAGTGTATTTCATTCTTCTCGGTGGACAGTTTTTGGTTAGGTATCAAGGTGAGAGGATCAACTGCTCGAATAAATACGTTGGGGCCCCCAACTTGGGGGTCGTGAGGTTCGCTCAGTCATAAATTTCAGGATCATCTAGGCCAACGTTGGGGGTACTTTTTAGGGACATGACTAAAATGATGGTACCTACTCGAATCAAAATCTACAGTTGTACGTTAGTATCACGAAATAATGTTGTGTGCTTATCCCAAAAATAAATCTTACCTGGTCTCTTTTGAAGTAAGCTCGCAAAAATTGTGATCGTTCCATTGGCAAAATTGGTTCCAACCAGTCACATTCTTTGGGTAATTCAGCAAAGCCATACTAGGGCCACTTTGGATTCACGAAAACGTTGGGGGATACGTCAACACTACGGTTGACTTTAGACGATGGTTGGGTGGGGGGGGGGGGGGATTATGCACAACTTGCCAAAAAGTCAATGGACCCTAACAGCGACGCCCTACTCCTCTTAAGCAATTGAAAGATGGAGGACCGTTCGAGAAGATAGGCATTGACATCCTAGGGCCAATCCCTAAAACGATGCAAGGAGACAGATCCGTCAACTTATATCAGATATAAATAACCATCATGCATGCCCCCCCTATTTCGTCATTATACGTTACAAGACGTGTGGACTCAAAACGCTCCAAATTTTACACTTACCAGTAACTGGTAATATTAACTGTTATTATTAAAAGTTATTATTAAATAATAACGGATAAATCATAGTGTAAAATTTGGAGCCTTTTGAATCCACACGTCTTGGAACGTACATTGAGAAATTATTATTTAAACCAGCTGAAAGACGTGGGACATCGAAAAACAGATTACAAGTTCAAAATTACTCGGAAAACGATATTTTATTCGACCTGCTGGTATCCTTCAAAAGCCCCATTTGTAGCCCCATAGATCGTCATGGTAAAATCGGATGGTTCTGGGATCCCCAAAAATGGTTGATTCTGCGTCCAAAAATACTGGCCACTGCGTCCAAATGATACCAAAATTGACCACATGGCCGAATAGGTACCTTCAAAAACCATTCATAGATCCTTTATATCCACAGAGAGCCCAGGTTTGAGCTATCGGGCTGAAAACCTTGCAGACAAAACTAAATGGAGAACCGAGTATTTTGTCAACATTTCAGATTTTGTGAAAAATTTACTACCTACCTCCTGCTCATAACAGACGTCTGAATAATCAGCGTGTTTTCGCGACGATGGTCAACAATAATAATAATAATTTGACAATAGTATAAATAACATAACATTTTTGTCTAAATTACTTTTAATACGTTTCATTAGTAAATTCATAATATTAAATGTCCGTCCGCAGGCGGGGCTTTATGGTGTTTTCATGTGGCTGCAGATGGGGCTTTTAAAGGGTGCCAGGAGTGAAATGTTATACCTATCCGAGCAATTTTGGACACTCCATTTTTCGGGGTCCCACATCCCAGCAGAGTAGGAATACACCTATACATATTACCTATGTGGGTGGAAAGTTGTTGAGGTTTGGACAAATAAGACGAAGATTATTCTCCTATCATCAGGCCCTGATGATCAGGGCATAAAAGTGAAGTGCTTTAATCTGGGTATTATCTGTAAGACATCGACTGTTCACCTCGTGTGCTGCTCTTGTCCCAGCACTTTTATGCCCTGATGATTGGAGAATATAGCTCTCGAAACGTCGGCACATTCCTTGTCTTATTTAACTGAACCTCTACAACAAGAATGATAAATCCTAATAAAATTTACAGCGTATTTTGGTTTATTATTCTTGGAATAATGCACCTATGTAAGTAATCGGGAGGGAGGTCGAAAATTCAGATCGGCCTCAAAATTTGACATTATCCGTTTCAAGAGGCATAGATTTCGAAAACGAAATGTCCGTCCACCGTACGCCGTACGGTTTTGGGCGTAGGAATTATTTTAAAAATCGGAAATGTTGACAAAATACTTGGTTTGCCATCTGGTTGTGACCGCAAGGTTTTCAGCCCGATCGCCCAAACCCGTATGTGTCGTTTTTGGAGTATTTTTGGACGTAGAATCCATTTTTGGGGGTCCCAGAACGGTCCGATTTCTCGGTGAGGATCTATAGGGCTTACATGGGGCTACAAATGGGATTTTTGAAGGATCCCAGGACGTCTAATATTTTCCGAGAAAAAAAAGTTGAAACACTTTTTCTTTTTTTTTTAAATCGACACAAGAGTAAATATTTGCACAAGGAACGTATATCAAAGAATAATAAATAATAATTTGAAGAATAATTTGCAGCGTTTTTTACATGAGATTTTCACCGATGTTCATTATCGAGAGTCATACCAAGAGATTCGGGCTCGTTAAATGATCCTGATACAAATTTTGTACGAGGGAACCTACCTTTGCCATTGAGAAAAGTTGGTATGTTATTATAATAACAAATTTGTTATTATTGCTCGACAAAGAAAATGTTTCGGGCTCGAAAGTAGCTATTTCTTAAGTATTTTGACGTGCTGGTCACGAAAATCACAACGGGAAAATTGGATTAGCTCTTGTTTTCACGATACAGTATCTACCTTGAGTTATTAAGTCGAAATGGCTTTTTCGAGGGATATTGAATTTTCAAAGGTTGGTAGCCATGCCAGCTGTGATTCCCATTGGTTGAACAATCTGATTGACCTTTGGAATCGATCTCCAAGTGTTTTGTTCTTTAAACGAGATTTCACTTCAGTAATACCTGTTCAGAACCGTAATAACCCAATTTTCTGCTTCACTATCGAAATGCCACGAAAGTGCGTGAGATGACGTTTTCAGGCCAGAAGCGCACAATCACACCAACTGTGAAGACAGCTTACTTCCATTATTTTGGTGTGAAGATAGGTGACCAAGACAAGCCCTGGACCCCACATGTTTGTTGCAACTCGTGCTCCGTGCGACTGCGCGATTGGTTGAGGGGGAAAAACCGGGCTATGAAGTTTGCTGTGCCCATGATTTGGCGTGAACCAACAAATCATGTAAATGATTGTTATTTTTGCTTGACACCTTCATTGAAGCAGGGTTGGTCAACAAAGAAGAAGACTGTTGCGGAGTATCCCAATGTTCCATCAGCCATTCGCCCTGTGCCCCATTCGGCTGAGCTGCCAACCCCTAAAACACCTAAACATTTTGAAATCGTTGAGGATTTTGATGGAGAAGATGATCCACCTTGTGAAGAAGCAGGTGAGGAAGTCGTTCAGCCTGGCACTTCTCATGATCCTGACTTTGAAATTGGCTTTTTGGACGAGCCCCATAGACTAAATCAAAGGGAGTTGAGTGATCTTGTAAGAAATCTCGACTTGCCAAAGGAAAAGGCAGAGCTTCTGGGATCACGACTGCAGTAATGGAATCTCCTCCAGCCAGGAGTCAAGATAACAGAGTGCAGGAATCGCCAGAAAAATCTGATTCGTTTCTTTGAAAAGAAAGACAACCTGGTTGCTTGCATCGTCATCAACGGTTTGATGAATTTCCTGAATATAAAACATGATGTGGGTGAATGGAGGCTCTTCATAGACTCTTCAAAGCTCAGTCTGAAAGCCGTGTTACTCCATATTGGTAACGTTCTTCCTTCCATCCCCATTGGTCATGCCGTTCACATGAAGGAAACATAGGGAAACATGAAATTACTTCTGGAGTCATTCAAATACGAGGATCACAAATGGCAAATTTGTGGTGACCTGAAAGTTGTCGCTCTGCTTCTAGGTATGCAGTTGGGCTATACCAAGTACTGCTGTTTCCTGTGCTTGTGGGACAGCCGAGATAGAAAATCTCACTACATAAGAGACAAATGGCCTGCAAGAAACCTGAAGCCAGGGGAGAAGAATGTTCAAAATCAGCCTCTAGTTGATCCTCAGAAGATTCTACTTCCTCCTCTACATATTAAGCTAGGGCTGATGAAGAACTTCGTAAAGGCAATGAACCAGGATGGAGAGGCATTCAAGTACCTCAGGTCGAAATTCCCCAGATTGAGCGATGCGAAGGTTAGGAAAGAGTCTTTGTTGGCCCTCAAATCCGCGAAATTCTGAAGGATCCACTGTTTGATGAAATTTTGGAGGGAGATGAGAAAGCAGCTTGGGAAGCATTCAGAAAAGTAGTAGGAGGATTCCTAGGCAACAGGAAAGAAGAGAACTACCAAGATTTGGTGAAAGAACTGTTTCAGAAATATCAAGAGCTCGGTTGCAACATGTTCCTAAAAATTCATTTCCTGCATTCTCATCTTGATTTTGGTTTATTATTCTTGGAATAATACACCTATGTTTTCGCGACACGGGTCGACGACTCCGATCGGCCTCAAAATTTGACATTATCCGTTTCAAGAGGTCTACATTCAAAATCCGAAATGTCCGTCCGCCGTCCGCCGTCCGCCGTCCGGGCCGTTTTGGGCAGTAGGAATTTTTTTAAAAATCTGAAATTTTGGCAAAATACTTGGTTTACCATCTAGTTGTGCCCGCAAGGTTTTGAGTCCGATCGCCCAAACCCGTGGGGCGCTATGGGGCTAAAATGGGGCTACAGGAGGGGTGTTTTGAAGGCTTTTAGCTATGGGATCGAGTTAGGTGTCGTTTTCGAAGTATTTTTGGACGTAGAATCCATTTTTGGGGGTCCCGGAACGATCCGATTTCACTGTGGCGTTCTATAGGGCTTTCATGGGGCTAAAAATGGGATTTTTGAAGGATCCCAAGAAGTTAAATATTTTTCGAGTAAAAATTAAAGAATTTTTGAAAAAACACATTTTTGAAAAAAAAAAATCCCCCCAAAAAAGTTTTTTGAAATATAAAAATCCAAAAAAAAATTTTTTAAATTTTTTTTATTGACAGAATTAAATGTCTGTACAAGTAACCTATATCACAGAATAATAAACCCTTGTGTAAAATTTGCAGCGTTTTTTTCCTGATAACTGCGGATCTGTAAGCGACGAGCACGGTGAAAGATTCCACCAGGACATCTCTTCAATGGAACGTAGGTATCAGGGTCGTTGGGACGAGTCTATGCTTGCAGACTACTGCTGGACTCTCGGGAGAGATGCTCCGGATTCCACCTACAAGAGGCAGTCCAAGAGAAAACGAACTCAAGATTAAATGAAAATTAAGTAATTCTCTCCTGTAATGATAAACAATATATTTTGTTCGAGTAGGTATGTATGATTTCAAATACATATATAGATGAATGCGACAGCTTCTTGCTTCATTTTACATCTTACGCTATGTGCCCGGTGAACACATATGGGCCCTGTTCTGTATCTTAAGAACTAGAGCTAATAAAAAATTTTCTTTGTGATATTCGTGTTCCTCGTTGAAAATTCAGTAAGATTTGGCTACTTACAAGCAGGAAACTCCCAAAAATATTTTTTTTGTAGGGCAGTTTGTAGCATCGATTATAATCGATGCGAGAACGCTTTCGTCAGCTCCCCCAATTTTCACCTAATATGAAACAGACTGTTTCAAATGTGCCTCACACGACTGGCAAGGAGTCGGCAAGCCCGCGACGGTTGTTGAGGGGGGGGGGGGGGATGAGTTGGTTTGGGGACTAGGGGGTTTTGATCTGGGAGGTGAAGGCGGAGGTGCCATGATCTGGAGCGGGACCCCCGGCGCTTCAGCGGGCGAAGGACCCGAGTGAGTTTTCAGGACGACGCTGGCGCTACCTACCAACCCCCCGAACACCCTCCCCATCCCCACTCCTACGTCGAAATCCTTCCCCACAGGACTTCAGTCACGTGAGAGCACCGACGCCGTGTACTTTGCAGCCGTGCCAACCGTGTTTTTGTAAAAGTTGCGCGAGTTTTCTGTGCCGCTCTTCGACTTCACTTCGCTATAAGTTTTGTTGCACACATTGGATATAACCGTGCGTTGTGTTTCAAGTGAATTTTCATCCGGATTTGACTGTTTCCGTCTTGTCATTGGAAAAGTTCATCCCAAAGTTAATGTGAGTTTCCTTCCTATCTACATCCCCCTCTGTTTACATTCAATTTCATTGTTTATTCACCCAACTACCCGGAAACCTCAATTTTTGTGTCAGTGAACGCAACTAGCATGAGTGCATGCAACTTACATAAAGCAAAACCAACCTCGTCAGCACCTAGCACCTACTCTACATACCTATCTAAATACTGGTAGATAATATATTATAGACAATGTCTATTAGACATTAAGTATAATGTATTATATACTACGTATGTATTATCCTTAAAGATTTCCTTAAAGAAAGTAATAATAAAGCAGAAATGATTTCAGTCGGGACAGGTTGATAAGGGGGCAAAGGTTGATAGGGTTCTTTGAAGAATAATTCAACAACAGGATGCCAACATAACAATTATTGTTATGTTGGCATCCTGTTGTTTACTTCTCGTTTTCACCAAGCATAGATCATCGTCCACAATTCAAATTCACTTGCAGGCGTTCCATCGCAGAATTCTTGGAAAGCCCAACGTTGATATTATCCAGCTCTTGTTACAAGAGCTACAGCACTACTGGAGTAGTGCTGCAAAAAAATCGATTTCATCTTTTCGATTTATTGGTTATTTTCGGAAAAACTTCGATTAAGTAATTGTTTAAAAATCGAAAATCAAAGAACGTCTCAACTGTAAAATTTACCTTTACCTTAGTATTTAATAGGTACCATCCAAATTCGACGGAGCCGCCTCCTGCCATACAAGCTTGGTTTTTTTTTTTTTTTTTTTTTTTAACGGAAATTTACTTAACCATTTTCCAGCCAACCTGATATTGGGCCGTATTCAGAACTGACGACTGAAATGATATTCATAACCACTCTCAGTGCTGCTCAAAAGGCTATAATCTATATAATATAGATTATAGCCTTTTGAGCAGCACTGAGAGTGGTTATGAATATCATTTCAGTCGTCAGTTCTGAATACGGCCCAATATCAGGTTGGCTGGAAAATGGTTAAATTTCCGTTAAAAAAAAAATTATAATTATAATAATAATAATTATTATAGATGATAATAATATTATGTATCATAATATGATTACTTCGCGCGAGTATTATTCACATTCAAGATATATCTTGAATTATGTATAATATAATATTATTATTACATAATAAAATTTGTATCAAAAGGATAGGAAATTACATTAAAAAACTTTGGTCAACTCACGATAAAATTTTCGACATTCAGTCGTCATCAGTATCTGGCTCTCGCGGTGGCTTCCAGAATGTTGTCTTGAGAGGATGTTGTGGAAGACATCACGGGAACTGGTGAGGAGCGGGAAAACTGACTGGTAGGAAGGTAGGTGGTGAAAGAAGGTAGGTAGGAGAAAAGGTTGAATGTTGGTTAGGAATAAAAATAGAAAGTGTTTTTAATAAAGAAATAAAGTAAATAAATAATAAAAATAAGTGTTGAAAGTAAAAATCAAAAAAATTAGTTTTTGTGCGCAAATAAAAAACTGAGGAAAAAGGCTAATGAGAACTGAATAAATGAAAAAATAAGAATTTATTTAAATTTAAATTAAAATTAAAATTAAAAAAAATTCTTACATAATATGTATTTTACATAATTATTACATAATATGTATATTATACATAATTCAAGATATATCTTGAAAGTGAATAATAGTCAAACGCATACATGATAAATATTATTTATCATGTATGCGTTTAGAACGTCCCTGACGAGGCTTTAGCACAGTACCTACCTACATTTTGTATCTAGATCTTACTCGTTTGTAGGAATAATAATTAAATTATTTCAATTAACAAAATCTTTATCAACTGAAATGGGTCAAATTCATGTTGTTTGATCTCAATTCTTCGCTGATATAAACTATATGAATAATTTAAATTATTTATAAGGCATATTTCATTTTTCCTCCTTTGCGAGAGTTGAGAATTTTCGAGTCCGATTAAAATCGATTTTTCGATGTTTTGGAAAAAATCGATTAATCGATTACGATTACGATTTTTTTGCAGCACTAAGTTCTTGCTATTACAATAAAATTTATTTATTCGATTTAATCGAGAAATAAAGATCTCCTCAATCCCTAGTCATTTGAATGAAGTGACGGCGTTCGATCACACCGTCATATTTGGTAGGGGAATCGGTTTCAGGGGTTTAGCTCATCATCGGCCGGCATTTTCGTACGCAAATTCTCCGAACGAATTGCTCGAGGGCGGATCAGTTCTTTCTGAAAAGACAGTTTGCACGATCGATTCGTCGGGAAAACCTACCAAAAAAAAAAGTGATGATCATCGGCTTAACCCCGAAACTGGCCCTCCGTATCTGAGTGGGTATGGTTGTATGGTATACGGTAGTATTGATCTCCTTCATGGGTTATAGACTAGATCATAATATGACTATAATGTTATAGTCATAATATTTTTGTGGCCAGTGGCAAAGATTTAACCTTATGTGATGTGTTATCATACATCGACACTTTTTTGTCTAGTGTCCAACGACTATTACTCAGTACCTACAGTTTATTAGTAAATTTTGTACTGCTTCCTCGAAAGAAAAACAAATCTGGCCAACCTTATAGGTTCTGTGTTCGGGTTTCCTTGGAGCGTGTTTTTTTGCCTAGGTAGCCCCTAAATTGTGTTCAGAAACTTCATTTTCGAACCCTATTGAACCACAAGAATTTAATGAGAGAAAAAAAAACTATTGACCAAATTAGCCGACTCATCGCTATAATATAATATTATTAGATTTCCGATTTCTGTTTTCTCACTCGATAATAATATTATAACGTAAGAAATTATACTATAATTTCTTATTTTGGCTCCTGTTAAAATTAAATCAGCTCAGTTATGGAGGACTCATTGAATAATTTTGGCTCTGCGGCAAAAACTACAGGGTAAATTTTGGGTGTTAGGGGCTTTGGGGTAAAGGGGCTTAGAGAGATTAAAAAACAAGACTTGGTATTGAGGGGATGTCAGCAAAACCCCACTGGTCACAGAACCGAATTTTAAGAAAAGCTCGAAAAACTTATTTATCTTCATTAGGTAGGAATCCGATTCATCAACTTTTAAAAATTGTTCATGTAGGTACCTACATTCCGGAGACGATACTATCAGTACTAATTTCGAGTCGGTTAAATTCACCCTCCAAGTAGGTAGGGACCTACCTAAAAAGTAATTAAAATTAAAATCTGCTCGTTGGCGTAACTGGAGCAACATCACAGAAACCTCCTTCTAAAGAACTCGAACTTGTCGTTGACTTAAGGTTTTTTCAAGAAACGCTGTGGTTTTTTTTTTTTTTTTTTTTTTGAGGGTTTGCATCGGTATCTGGGTGAGGAATGATGCAAACGACAACATCATGGCTTTTTTCCAGTCAATTTTTTTTAACTGTTGAGGTTTTTGCTATCGACCCCTCAATTGCTTGGCGGCTTGTCTTGCTTCAACCCTACTCACTTAGTTCGTGGACGTAAGATCCGCATACCCAACTAGCTATTCGCTGCCTACCCATTTGATCTTACATATGATGGACATTTTTTGCAGGATTAAACTTTAATCTGATTTAATCAGACATCTGTGTAACATCGTTGTGTTCTTTTTCTGTGGGACGTTGGTATGGCTGCCTCTATTCTTCTACTTAATAATATTAATTCATACTAATATTATGAATTATTAAGAATCAACACGGTGTCATAATATGTGCGCTGAAGGACTTGTCGAATATGGAGAAATTTGTTTCCCTTTGCATTTCGACCGACGGGGGTTCGAATTAAACATTCCGTGGCTATCTGCCATCTGCGCTGAAAATGTTATTGAGTGCTCTCAGTGATACTGAATATTATTTCCAGTTGGAATGTTCAATCCCGTCTAATGATTTCTGTCTACCTATTGATTCTTTAGCGAGAATGTATTTCGAGTGTCCAGGGAATACAGGGTGAACAGGATCCACCATTTTATGCGGGTTTAACGTTCCATTTTCGGTCAATGTCGGGCCAGAACGACTAATTAGCAAACGTGTCCACCCGTAATCCCCTCTATGAACCTCCGCCTATAAATCCCCCCATTATAGGACCACCGCTGCACACATCGCAACACAGTGCACTGCACACTGCGTCAATGGCGGTTATTGGGAAGGCCCTCCTCCCTACCAACGCTAGAAGTCAACCCGACCATTTTGCCTCGCTCGTTATTCGTACTGCGCTCTGGGGATTAATCTGTGTTTCGCAATTACTTTTCGCTTAGAGTTTAATGTATAATTAAGAGGACCCGAGCACAACCTACGGACCAAAGTGCTGGAAACCCTCGGCAAAATTCATTTGTTTAACTATCAATTTTCTCGTCGGTGTGCAGATTTATCAAAACAGTCTTCCAGAAGAACGAGCTGGAATTACTTTTTTCGCTCATTTCATTTTTCATTTTCTGTTCTGTTCCGAGGGAAATACTTGCCAGTCGTTCCAGCATTTTTCCGCCACTTCATGATCATTCAAGTTAAAAGAGAGCTGTATCGATTCAATCTAGAGTTTCAGTAATGAACAGGAAAAAAAAGGAAACAAAATAGAAACCCAGCTACATGACATTTTCGTGTTTTCGTGTTTTTTTTTTTGTTTTTTTTTTTTTCGTTCTGTTAATTCTTTCATGTAGCATGAAACTTGGATGTAATAGGTAGGCGGGGGAAAAGGTTTGCAGTTCTGGTGGTGGCCATTTTTCAGGCCCTTGTAACATCCCCTTGCCAGAAAAGGTGTGAAATGTTGTTCGGTATCTCCTTAACTTCTATAAAAACATGAGTTATATCCAAAAACGCTTTAACAGGGGATTTAAGATTTTCTCAACACTTGTATTTGAGAACCTGTGCCCCACAAATTGGGGTTTTGCTTTCCAATCGGAGCTATGGAGCTGGATTAGAAAAAGAAGTTGCAAATTAATCAATTAATTAGTATTGTAATGATTTAAGTACTCGGGTGAATACGCATGGGGCCTTAAAATATAGGCGAATCCCAAAACAGATCTAGTTATTCAGTCTTTGTTTGCCAGAGTTCCTTTCAACTTTATGGTTCTACGCCCATGTCCAGAACAGCCCGTCCAGATCTGAATTTGAATTGTGTCTGCCAATGAGCTTGGTGGTAAGCGAGGATTTTTTTGTTTCGCTGGCTTCGGCTTGTGCTTCACTGTTTGAAATAATTTTTTACTAGCACTTTTTTCTGGCCAATTAATTTTGTCCCTCCGCTTTCTTTATTTCCTGTTCCTCCAGTTGTTATTTATATTTTGTTGATGTAGTTTGTACTGATATCAAGCTCGACCTGTCCGCTTCCTTTTTTTAATTTTAATTTTGATCCGGGAAGAGGAATAATTCCTAATATAATATAATTATTATAATATAATAATCTGTGCCTAATTATTATAATATAATAACCTGTCCCTGGATTTGCATGACCAGAAAATATTATCTTCTGGTCATTCAAATCCAGGCACAGAATTCTGCAGAAAAGTCAAGCTTGATTGTGCATTGAGCTTGATTGTGCAAGCTTGATCGAGACAGTGATTCAAGATGCAATCCTTTGCCCGAAGGACCTCATATCGACTAGTTCTGACTTGTCAACATCGGTGGTGTTGTACTGCAGTAAAAACCGAATTTTAAAATACCCTTTTGAAAGGCTACCCCCACACAATCACATAATAAACAGGCCGTTTAAAACAGTTCTAAAATGTTGATGGTAATTACGTGTCGCTCGAAATCATTCGAATACATATAGAATTTTTTTTTTTTTTTTTAGAACTGACTAAAATCAGCTTGCCTTATTATTGAAGCTCCATGCGATCCGTTCAACTTGAGATTGGGTGTGGCATCTTTATACCTGATTTTTGCTTAACTCTCAGTCATTTTTAGAAATTTATCTAACAAACGCTTGAATTCAAAATGTTGTTTAAAATTTCCTTTACACGAGCAGTGGAAACAATCTTCGTTATACAATACTATTTCATCGAGCGAACCCCGAAACAAAGTCACCACCGTTGGCTGACTGGGCAACCGCTAAAGCCCTGCTGAGACGCGGTTGAGATATAACTTGGCCGTTATATTCCACTCCAGTCTAGTTCTCAAACCCGGAAATTCCGCAGGAAAATGCAAGAACTAACTGAGAACTACCAATTCCTGGTAGACTCGAGTTTCGGTGTTATAGCAAGCCCCCAGAGGTCACAACATAGATTTGATTAAGTTCTGAAGTCTGCACGCAAACTTTCATCTCTGACTAAACTTTGAGTCTCATAAGCTAACTCAACTTTGAGATACCTACATACAGGTAAATTAATTAACTTACTTGGATTCCCAATGTGATGATACTCTTACAAGATTGGAGGAAAAAGAATGGATTTTTGTGTCCTTTTAGCTACATTAGATTTAATTTAATTAATATAAAAACTTATCCACCACCCACTTTACAATTGATAGATAAAATGATTGATTATTAAATATTAAATTTTAATAGTACAGGAAAGCTTGTGGAGTTGTGTCAGGAGCCTCTCCATTTTTAAACAACCAGCCTATAGTGTGCTACCTATCCCATTTGGGTACATAGTGCACCGACTTTCACTTACGACCCGCAATCTCCATCTTTTATCACCTCTCCCAGCTGTTATAGAACGCGCGTTATATAGTCATTATTCTGGATGTTTATATTTTACACAAAATGAGAAGAATAAGTCAGTAAGAGAAGTAGAGTCAAAGTTATGATCCCAGGGTGTGGCTCCTCAAAGCTTCGCTGTAGTAAATTTTCTTCCTGTTTTATACCTAAACGAGTAAAGTTTTACAATGGAGTTAGAAAAGAGGGTCTCGAAGACGCACTTGGTTTTTGTGGCCTCTCTGGGTATCTCTCTCCCCACCTTTCTCCTACCTACCCCATTGCTAGCATTATAGTTCTTCTCCTTTGCCCAGGGGTTCAATTGGAAGGAAAGTTATCATGCGCTGGATTAAATTTCTTCTTTCACATTTCCCCGGTGTTTATTCACTTAAGTGAAAATGAGATATCTCATATATATTATGTTTCACTTCTCTTTGGCCCGAACGAATAGGAGAAGAAATTGATCACCTTGTTTAAAATAATATTATATTATAATCATTTTCATTGACCCTAAATGTTTGAAAATGGATTCTTCATACTAAATTACTTCAAAAAAGACTTGACCTCTCACTGCACGTTTTTAAAATCCCGCACTGAAAACCTTGCGGGCACCACTTGATGGAGAACCGTGTAGGTCAAAATTTCAGGTTTAAAAATAATATTTAATGAATATATATTAATATATAATAATATTATGTATTAATATTTAATATTATTATTATGTCGTATTGTTGTATTTTTTTCGTTTCACATTCGAACCCTTACAACTCTCCAATTCTCGCTTCGAAACACTGAACCTTTTTCACATTTTCATGTCTTTATAAAGACCCACCCCAACCCAATAATCGTCTCGAAGAGGAGCGACATTTTTGCATAACGAAATTTTTGAGGAAACCAAAATGTTGTCCTTAGTAATATTATTGAATTTTAATTATAATATAATTATGCCATATTATGGCAGTACACGGGTTTGGTTTGTAGGATATGACTGATTTTCCCATGACATGAACACATTGTGCTGTCGTAGGCTTCAATTATGGCCTATACCTATGGTTACAGTTCGTTTGTAGAGACGGATTTCATGTTGCCCCTCATCGTTACTTACTCGTCAGCAAAAATTTCTTATCGATTCAGAAATATTGAGGAACTTTTTCCATTTTTGCCGCCGGGCCTTTTTCAATTGAAGGGATGTTCTTGATGTGTTAATAGCCGTGTAAATGATGAAACATCACGGAGAGAGACACGTTTTTCTAAAGCAATCCCTATCTGACGTAGGTAAGCGTCCTTTGAACGGTTTTGATTGCCGTTGTAAATACCCGTGTTACAACTCTCACGTCGTACAATGAAACGAGGTGAAAATTTGATTGTACTGTGGGCAATGCAGTTGACTCGGTTAGTTAATTTGTTCTGTTTAAATTGAACTTCTCCCAACTTCATACTGCACTGTTTTGTTAGTATTTTGCCTGTGTTTTCCCTCACTGTGCAGGGTTGAGTCCCTCGTTACCGACCCATTTAAACATCATGCCCGAGGGTCGCAACTCAAATAGAGAGGTTAGCGGGTGTTTATTGTTGTCCCCAGGGTTAATTGGATCTTGATAATTATCCGTTTGCTACTGTGGGTAGGTTCATGATCATACTCTGTCTACCTCTCAAGTTTGTCTTTTATTGTCTTTTGGTAACGAACTGGTTTGTACGTGCATAATATCCCCTGTCAGCACATTCACTATCTCGTTCTCGTCTTTCTAAATTCTAACACAGATCTGAATGCATGTCACTTGACACCCCAATAATGACTGTTTCACTTGCAATAATTTAGCAATATTGATGATGAAACATTGATGAATCACTTCGCTTAATTCAGGGTCAAACCATCGAGCTCATTATAGGTAGACTTACCTACTTCTTGCATGCTAATAAACTAAACCGTGGATTCGTAGTTAGTTTAGACGGACGAAAAATGGATTACTTCACCAGTCTTGGTTCAACTGTCAAATCGTCGGCTGGGAGGTAAAAGGGCGAATCCGCCAATTTTGTGATTTTGAGTTAGGATATGGGTTTTTTTCGTTTTTTTCTCCTCTCTCCGAATTCGCCCTTTTACCTCCCAGCCGACGAAATGTTCCTTATGAAATGGAGGGATAGAGTCAAAGCCAATTGGACAAACTCCAATGATGAATTATGCAGTAAAATAAAAAAATGTTTAATATCCACATAATATCCATATATTTACAATTACATCCGCTTTTGATGGATAGTTGTTTCCGATACTTTCATTTTCCCACAGCACTCGGTCACCTTTTCCTACTTTCCTACTTTCTTTGTACGTAACTATTTTTTTAAATCATTCATTACCCATTGTTAACCTCAAATATATCACCGACAGTAATCCCGTGGACTTGAACGTTCAACGTCACTTTCATTTCAGAGATCAAACTTTCTTTTTCTCAACATCACAAAATCTTAATCGAATTATATAAACTACCAGGTGACGACAAAAGTTCTCTGAATGGAGAAATTGTAAAAGCAGTGTTTTTTTTTTTTAATGAAAGGCGAAGCGCCGGCTGACCCTTTTCCCAAGGTTTAGAAACTGTTGCTCCAATTACCTTGTTCTTGACTTTTCGAAGGGGAATTGAAATGCTCGTGTGGGCTTTCATTAGGTGGGATACGTACGAAATGGATGCGTGTTGACTTGTATGGAAAATACGAGCGTACGAAGGAAATTCGTGTTGTCACGAATTTTTTGATTATGGTCAATAGTAATTAACCCAGTTGATTGACTCATTTATAACTGAATTATAACATAGCGCAATCGCAAGTGGATAGGAAAATGTCATTGTACCAATTTTCTTTACAAACTCTTGGTCTAAAGATGTGTTACTTCAGGGGTAGATTATTTTTCATACATACAATACGGGATTATGTGTATCTCCATAATATTACTATTACCTTTTACGGGTTTCCTGTGAAGAGCTTTCATCGCGTGATTAGATTCTTGGTTGGTGAATCAAGAAAAAAACACATCCATTATTAATATCTTACCTACTTGGAGTCTCCGTCTATTTCTTGCTTAGCTGGGGAGAGGTCCGTTCATAATAGTAACGGGTTTAATTTCAAGGTAGTCGAGCTTCAATATTTTTATCCAGTTGGCAGATCCCGGATGTCCTTTCACCTACTAATGCTCCAATCTGCAGACTAAACTTGAAGTTTCACAACACGTACGTGCGTCTCTGCATACATTTTCACGTGTACGCGTAAATACATGTCCACAACTCATTTTCAGCATCAGAAGATCTTTTTGAAAACCTCTCATTAAACTAATTATTCGTCATGGTAAAATTTGTTATTTGTGATTCAAACAACAAATTTCACGTGGCGCGAATTTTTCCCAGCTCTCAAAAAAAAGTTATTGGTTGGCATACTTGAGGGAAGTATCCATCGGAATTCTTAGCACGAGGAATATTCCATCAGCAAATCTTTCGAACTTCGCCCCCGATCCCCGAGGAGAAAAAAAATCTTTAAATATTCAGGTAGCTGGAACTTCCCTGTCACTCCTAAATATGATCTAACTTGCTCACGAGGCAATCCGAGCCGTAGGATGTCAGGGAAGCAAAGTTTCTCCCAGCGAGAGGAGAATTTGAAAATGTTTTGGGAAGATGATTACAAAAAGTTTTCTTTTCAAATTTTGACGCATGAACAACTGATAGGTGAGAAGAGATGCCTCATTTAGGCTACGGCAGAGTGGGTAGACCTAATTTACCAGAAGTTGACGTAGAATCTAAATATTTTCTCTTTTTTTTCCCCCCTGATCGGTGGGCTTTTCTACGCGTTACCCTCACGTACTTATCTCTACTTTGCCGAAGGCTTTGTTACATCACTGCTTGATGGAAGCGGGCCGATCAGAATGCGTAAAAGCTTGAAGATGCTATCGCGTTGAATCGAGTTCTGCTAACTAAGCCAGCTCAACCCGCATTGCAGAAGCCTGCAAATGAACCGGATTCAACTACGAATAATACACTGCAGATTATTGATTTAAACTAGTCTCTTCTCCCTTTACCTGTGTAGGGTTATACCGTGCCATTAGAGTCGGTCTGTCTGTCTGTCGTTTACTGGACTTTCATTGGCTTTTCATGAAAAACTGCCGTTCTTACTGTCCGTCAGAGAGCTTTGGGAGTGCGCAGTTCTTGGTTCCATGAAACTGTCCGCTCCGCCTCAGCCTGAGTGGGCATCGACGGACCATTCGATGCATAATGGTTTGGTGAAAAGCCCCTCACGCGCGTCCGTTGCTCTCCAACAACGCCCGGTTTTCATCCACAGTGTTTTGAGAACATTCAAGCGTTTGTCAGCTTTTAAGGGTTCAACAAATCCTGCAAAAATGATTCGAGAGCAAATTGTCTATTCGGTGATAGACCTAGACGAAAAAGAAATTAGCGGGCCACGCACCTGCCGGTTTTTCGACGCGCCACGTTTTTTCGAGGAATCACGCAAGGTTGGAGTGTCGGGTTTCCACAAAAAAAAAAAAAAAAAAAAAAAAAACCGTGGTGCGTCGAAAAAATCGGCAGGTGTATGGCCCAATATTGAATTTTGAATTAAATAGCTTTTGAATTAGTAAGCACTTAGGGCCGTTTCACCAAACAATCAAAGCTGCGCTTAAATTAAAGCTGCTCTTAGCGTAAGCTCTGATTTAAACTTCCTATTAAAACTAAACGGGTTTCATCGCACAAAGAGGCGCTTAACGTTTTCGAGCAAAGCTACGATTAAAGTTATTCCTTGCTTAAGTCGACCAAAACCAATGTACCGCCTGCGGGCAACAAATTGAAGCTATCGGCCGATTTTCGAAATAAACTCTCGTGCCTCCACAAGTTATCTCTGTAAGGTCTTCAAGCAACGGGTAGGTTTAGGCAGCTGCGCGATCACAATAGTTACCTCCTTCTGAAAATGCATATTTGATACACTGATTATTGCGTTAGTATCAAACGGATTATGCGTCCAAAATTACTCGGAAAAGACACCTTATTAAATAAGGAGGTCAAATTTTGACCTCCTGGGATCCTTCAATAATCCCATCTTTAGCCCCATGAAAGCCCCAAATATCCCCACGGTGAAATGAGATCGTTCTGGGACTCCCAAAAATGGATTCTACGTCCAAAAATACTTCGAAACCGACTCCAATCTCGGCCCCATAGACTAAACCCTTAAAAAACCCCACCCGTAGCCCGTTTTTCGCCCCACAGAGCCCTACGGGGTTGGGCGACCGGGCTGAAAACCTTGCGGGCACAAGTACTTGGTAAACCAAGTATTTTGTCAAAATTTCAGATTTTTAAAGAAATTCCTACTGCACAAAACGGCTCGGACGGCGTACGGCGGATGTAGGTAGGTACATTTCGTTTTTGGAATCTACTTGTCATGAAACGGATAATGTCAAATTTTGAGGCCGATCAGAATTCGACCTCCGTCGCGATTACATAGGTGTATTATTCCAAGAAACCAATAAACCAAATATCCAATAATCCAAATACAAATCGTTTACGTACTCGAAACGGGTAGGGAGGGCTCCTCAAGTATACTACACCCCTGTCCATACATCGGCAAGGGTGTACCTACTTGGTGGTACTTCTACACACTATAACAGAACTACACTATACAGAACTGTACCGAGTGAAGAAATCACCGAGTCCAGGTTGTCAAAATCATTGACTCTCTCCAGGAATTGTCTTCCCCGTCGGATATAAAAATCTTCTTCGTACGCATCCTCATTTGGAAGGCCTGGATTCGGCTCTTACTTAATGAATGATTCGAAAAATCAAAAATGTCAACAAGCACACGTCTACACAAAGGCCGGCGGAATCCGATACAATCGTACAATTATTATAGTCGGCTTAAGCGCCCGATTTTGGCCGCTTAACTTTATTCTCAGCTTAGGCGATTTTAAGCGGCGATTTCCTCGGTAAACCCCGATTCGTGCGTAAATCGCCGATTACTGATTTAATCTATTCTTAAATTAAGCCAGACTCGTTGGTGAAACCGGCCCTTAGTCTAAAGCATTCAAATTCAAAATTTAATTTCCTTAGTTTAGGCTCTGAAATTGAGAAAAATTGTTCATTATAATATAATGAATCGTGAAACCTCCAAACAGGAAGCGAAGTAGTTGACACACTACAACACTATCAATACACATACGGCTAAGTCCAAATGATATAGTCAGAAACGGAAGTGCATTTAGGAACCAGGAAGTAGACCAATATTTGAAGTCCGTTGGAGTTAAATTATCTTTTTCCCGTGCTTATCACCCAAGTCCTCAAGTTGCGACTGAAAGACGAGTACAAATGTAGACACTATCAATTAGGTAAGTTCAATAGGAACACGGTAAGTAATTGGGAGCCATTCGTACACCCGATGCAATTCAATTTAAACACTTCGTACTGCGGGATAATTAGAGTGACACCTTTCAATGCAATGTACGGTAGAGAGAGCCGACAACCTAATACCTTATATTTGAATCTACCAATCGAAGACGAGGAAAAAAGGTTAGACATGATGAAAACATAATTGGTACTAATCCATTAATTATTGAACGATTTGATGCCACTAAGTGGCATCAAATCGTTGCAAATTTTGGAGTCAAGACTATCAGCCTCTGGTAAACAGAAACAATTTCCCTTTCATGCAAATCTCAAAATTTCCGTTTCTGAAATATCTCAGAAGTCACTGGTTATCTGCATCGAATTCACATTCTACCAGGTCAAATCTGCCTGCAATTTCATAGTTGAAGTCATCACGTATACGTATACGTGATTCTATAGAATAACACTGAGACAAGTTCTTGATGGAACAGCAAGTGAAACGTGACCCAACTCCAAATGGACCAAATGGTTCTGCCGATGGTATTGGATTCTATTCGAAAAATAACGAGCCAGATCCGGGCTAGCCTGGGGGAGGAAGTTGGCTCAGATGGCCCGGTTTTCCAGTCCTGAAATCCCAAGAGGCACGAAGTTTACGCCTGGCCGCTTTGGGCAGTAGACAATTGTAATTTTTTGTGTTTTCCTTTAGTCCAAACGCGACCTATTAATCCGGAAGTGACAAATCGCTTTCTGTTTTCGGGAACCGCATCGACCACACCAGAGAGATTTCGGTTGCGTAGGCTAAACGGGCGCAGCTCATCGTTAAAAACATAGACCAGTTGGATAGTTTCAGGAACTTTGTTCTGTGAGAATTATAGATAATCCCAGAAATTCGATAATTCTGTCTCAGCTAGAATACAGCTTGAAATAGATCTTCCATTGGCTGTTTGTGTCATTTGATGGGGTCCTTCGTCGTGTTCGTTGACTCGAAATGACGAGCCACATCGCTTTCGAAGGCAAACCCCCGAAAGCGCCCTGTAACAGATTTATAATTGACAATCTGACTGGCACTGCGGTGGCTGGAACACTGTAGGTAATAGATGGGCGAGGTTGAGAAGGGGAGGGGGTCTTGAATTTTCAGGAGCCGTTCATTTCGAGAGTTGGATATTCCATTAGATTATACCGCGAGGAAGTTTGGGAGCGGTAGGGGAGGTGAAGGGTAGACTCCATGGAGATCGATACAAAGCCATTTGTACGAGTTGGTTCTGATGAATGGCTTTTGTTGGGCAGGTGTACGTAAAGGGGGAGGCATAGTCTGCCGATGCAAAAAAAAAAGTGTTGATGTTCAATTTGAGCGTTTACCGGTACCATTGAATTTTACTTTCCGGAATTGGGAAATCTCCCTGCCTACAGTGTCAGCTTTAAAGATACATTCCGCTTTGTCCGGTTTTAATACAGAAAATTACCATTGCAAATCTAAATTTTACCATATCGAGGGTTTCAAAGCCACCAGTGCCGTATCACCAAATATGCAAAGAAAAAAAAACTTGTTTTCATAATCAATCGATTTTTTGATTTAGTTTGAACAAGTTTCAAACTATCAAATATCAAATAATAATAATAATAATATTATCATTATTTTCATTCTAAAAGCGCCTAATATTATGAAATTTGTTCAAATAAAAAAGTTTAAATATTTCATCACCACGGTTTTGAATTAGTTTTTTGCCCCTCTAAAAAAGTTGGTGAAAGGTAAAACTTTGCGACCCTCGATAGGCCTCTAAAATTCCTTCTTTATAACAGTTATTCCTGGAAAATTAAATTACGTTCAGCTACTTGGGAGAATTTCTTACACAAGTCATGCTTTCATTTTAGCTGATTCATTCTTCGAATAAAATGATTCTACGTATACTGTGCAAACCCACCATTACTCTGGAAAATTATGTGTGAACTGCTTAATTCACTCAAGAAGGTTGTCGACACGCAACTTGAATAGGTGACGAGACCTCGCAATTTTACAATCTTATCAGGATTGAAGAATCCCCACTGCCCAGATTTTTTTGTTGACTGATTGTTCTTAACTGAAGACGGACTTTTCCGTGGAATAGATTAGAATTTTTAGTCCCTATAATTGAAACGGAATTATTTTTTAACATTTAATAATAAAGATAATAAATTTTAAATAAGCTACTTTAGCTTGCTATCAAATTTTGAACCCCTTGTGATTCAATGTTTGAATAAAATAATAGGACCGATGTGGATTGATAGCGCAGCCTAGTGTTTGTTTGCTGTGGCCTACATGGCTCGGATGTGTACTTAACGTAGGTTACTTCACGGTGTTTCCAACTCCCAAGGGGCCGTGTTCCCCATGTTGACCTGGTGAATCAATACAAAACTGATCTCACCCAAACAGCCCAGTTCGGTCGGAGTTTGAACGCTAAGTTCAGAGGGTTTAAAACCGTACTGTGTTGGTGTACTTAGTCGCCAAAGCTCCACAATGGCAGGTACTCTCCTTAGGGCTCGTACGATCGATATCGAATAAATTACAGGTTCCGTTCATTTACTGAGTGGATTTCTCTGTTTGACTCTGTTCCCCTGACACGGGAACGACTGATGGTGGAGGTCGACACCACGGGGCTGAACTTTGGCATTAGAACGGAATAACCTGATGATTATAATCAAAACTCAGAACACCAAACCAAAAACTATTTTTCCTATTATCCTACGTTGGACATTTTTTAGTTTTGCTAAAATACATTTTACCCTCAAAATTATCATTTTGTTTTTCATGGGAAATCTTCTAAGTTTTGGAGTTAATCCATTATTCGGCAGAACAACTTAGATCACCCCTTCCATTGTTGGGAATACCCCCTCCCTCTACCGTACATCACAAAACTCTCATTACAAGGCAAAAAGGTCTTCGTCCTTTTTCCATCACCCCCGTGCGAAATTCCCACGGGACTTGTGAGATTCCCATTTTGAAAAGGAAGGGGGTAATTATAACAATGGGTATTCATGAGACTTTATCCTTCCTCCTCCCCGCCAACTTCCTGCCTTCTTCCGAATCCAGTTTTCCAGCTCCAAATAGGCCTCTCGTCATATTTTCTCGGCTGTTTTGAACTGATGCTTTTTCAGTCAGACCTTTTCAGCCTGTCTCCAGATTTCCTGACTTGTTATTTTCCGTGAAAACCAACCCACATCATATTCCTCAGTTCTTCTTTGGAGTTCGCTTTCCCGTTTTCGGAATTTACACCACCACTTGGTCCACCCCTCAGTTTTAATTAATTAAGTTTTGTTCCATGACACGAACAATGTAAATTTAAGCTTTGGCAAGTCTTCAGAGAATTCTAGTGGGAGTCGAGACAGTTTTTCACCAACGTTAAGTAATTAAGCAGCATACTCTTGAACTAGACATCTCTCCTTATAAGCTCATTTTATTTTATTGTACTCCTTATTGACCAAGAAGGCACGTAACCAAACGGATGGTCTATTTGCTTATATCAATCATTCTGTTGCACCCACCGCAAAAAGATCCTAATAAGAATCTAGAAAAAAAACTGCACATTTTGTGAAATTTGCGTGAAAATTAATTCTACGCCAATAAAAGTAATACACCCATAGTACCTCTAAACGTAATCGTGTGAACACAACTTTTCATCTTCATCGACCGCTTTTCTCTAAGGCCAAAGGTTAACTCCTTATTAACGACCTTTCCCGCAGAAGATTTTTAATTATTTCATTTAGAGCTTTATACCCCGAAGCTACTTTCATAGCTTTTCAGGCCGCCATAAAAGCCCTTTGGGTCCTGCGGGGCCTGTGAAGCCCTGATAAACAAATCCGTAACGACCCTCCCAAGGTGGCAATTCCAGCTCCTTCATCATTTTAACGTCCTCCTTGTTTCTTCTCATAGCAGACCCTCTGCAGAGCTCATTTTTCTAATGAATATCCACTTTGATCAACCTTATTACCGTGAATCTATCTTTGTAAGGAAATTCTTCTCAATAAATTTCCGCCTCCTTAGTCAACTGTTGACACAGGTTTGCACTCTTTTGAAGCTATCTATGTAATGATTTTACATGTTCTCATTATAAATCGGACTCATTCAAAATATTACCTGACAAATTTAACGTCAATAATTTATTGTCAGGAGATACAAAATTCAATGCCTAGTTTCCAAAATCGCAATTTTAGACAAATTTTTTGTAAAAACTCCCTTTTCTTCAAAGCCCTTATACATTCTGCGGTATACTTTTTATATACTAAGCTGAATGAAATAGTAGGCTGTGGGAGAAGGGGTGAGAAACAGAGCTCTTATTTGAATAAGGGGCCGGGAGGGAACTTTCTGAAGTCTCTAGTTTACTGAAATTTACATAAAGAGGAAGGAAAAGCGAAGATACAAGAGCTTAACATTTATTTGGTTCTTACAAAATTACTGAAGCAGGTTTACTTCTTTATTCCTTTTTTTTCTTCTCCTTTTGCGGGGAAAGGGGATGGAGGAGAAAACGACCGTATTTTTAAAGCAATTTGGGTAAAGAACACTGAACTCTTTACAAGGTTTTATGGAGAAGGTAAAACTGACTTTCACTCGACGGCCTATCGACATTTTCCAGGCCTGGTTATGAGACCAGAGGATCCCTCTACATAATATTCACGGTGCTAATTTTCAATAAGCTTGTGTGAACTGATCTAAAAGGAGGATAATTTTAAATTTTAAGAAGGAAAGAATCCCAAATTATTTTGGTTATTGATGTAGGTAGGTTATGATAACAATAATTGTATTCGACGAACCACAATTTATGAATAGCCGTATAATAATAAGGAATACATTGTTAAAAGATTGAATTATTCAAGTAGAATTCGGAATATTGGATCATTCAGCACATACATGAATGTGAGAAATATAGGTTTTACCGAATGTTGATAGCGTTGTTGACAGTTCCAATGAGTGGATTCATCACCCATCGGTCCTTCCTTTACACACTCGTTCTAATCGTTAACCACTTTGATGTTCTTATGATACCCGTAACATAACTTTTGGTACTGTCTACTTCCATCACAACATTACTTTTGATTTAAGCCAGTAGGTATGACTTGTGATTAACAGTAGCGGGAGTGGCAGAGTAATACAAGGTGCCGGTGAGCAACTAAGAACAATCATGACCAGGCTGCGTTTCCAACCGTGAAACAGATCCCGATGAAAAATAACAGAACATAGAGAAGCTAAGCAAGACAAAGGAGACAGGGCGATCTAAAAAAAAAAAAAAAAAGAAAAAAAGTAAAGAAAGCAAAGCTGTAGAGGGTGATGAATAAAGGGGAATGGGTGACGATGAAGGAAGCGAAAAGGGAAATTGGAGTCCGAAAAGGGAGAATGGACGGAAATGTCAGAAACAAAAGCTGGGTCAGAATCAGTGGACCCCGAGGAGGACCCAGAAAGGCGTGAAATGGGTGAAGTACAAGGCCTATTGCGCACGGCCCCTCTTCAGGGCGACTATTTACAGTTCCGCTGAGTTGGATGTTCAACAAGTCGTGGACCTGATAACGGACAAATCAGCAATCCGTTTCATAATCTTCGTACAAAAGAGCTATGTAAGAACTGAGTGAGTCGGTAACCATGATGAATAAGGTGCTTTGTTATGCGTTTTTGAACTCATCTTAACATTAAATGTTAAATGTGAATTGAAAAGAACAATAAATTAGGAATTTAATCTGCGTTTCCAATCTGATTTTTTTTAAACAAGTTTGTCAATCAGGTCACTCGTTTTTCTCCACTCTAATAGATAGGGAGATAGATATTCATTGCTAATAAACAACATTAAATTTACGACAGTATAAGAACAAGATTAAATTAAATTTAATTTAAATTTTAGAAGATTTAAATTAAGAACATGATTAATGTTCCTTCCGTCTTACTTGAATTGCCCATTGTAGAAATTAGTCATGAATTTTGATTTACGATGTTCGAAACGCTTACAATGAGTAATATACATGATTTGAATCGATTTATATCCGCTTGGCTTTGGAAATATGAGATAATGAGCAGAAGACTGAAGCGGTATCTGTGGAAGTTCAATGGCGATAATCACCTAACTTCTCAAGGCCTTCCGTAGCGGTTGCTTCGAAAAATGATGGAAGAAGTTCTTTAACAGGTTTTTTCACTACGGGAGAAGCTTCATAATTGGTAATTAGGCATCAAATAATCATCGAGCGGAGAGATAAGCCTTCCAACGGCTGAAAGGAAACAAGTTCAGTGATGGGATCCATTACAGTTCGGCCTAGTTACCTCCTCCGAGGTTTGTCTATGTAATTTTCATAGGAGCCTTCAACTGTGCTCCAACACCATTCAATCGACGGCCTACAATCTTAAAGGAGAAGCCAGAAACCGGCCGGCTCCGACCTTCTTACCGCAGGGGAGAAATTCCAGGCCAATGGAACTCGGTTAGTGAAGATCTACAACCGTTTTGAGGATTTTGAAAAATTAAACAACACCCTTTAAAATGACCATTGTGGCAAGAGCTTGAGCTGATCGCTAGATGCCTTGGTATCGCAGGAACAATAGGTAATAATCGTCAGAAAAACTAGGCGCTCCAGGCCCTGGACCCTCGGATGATTTTTGCTTGGAGCCCTCGGATGATTTTTGCTTGGAGCCCTCGGCTAAAATTCAAGAAACAGAAGGAACATGCTTTATTAACCAAATATATATATTCTAAATAGCCAATAAATATGTATAAAAAATAAATAGGACGGCGAAAATTTATGTTGTAAGTGTTCCATTATCTTTTAGTGTTTCTTTAAAAAAAACTGTTTAAAAAACCAAAAACGTATCCTAAATAAATAAATTATACGATCATATATCCTGTATTATATACAGGACCCTACTACACCCTACTATATAGAGGATCCTATAATATTGGATATATTACATAGCATCCCATATACTATGTAAGGTGAAAGGTAAAGTAAGTTTTACGTCAAGATTTTTGACCTCATGGGCCTGACATGACGGGGCGGTTATTTATTAATGAATCACTTTTACCCAGCTGCACTTTTATTCCCAAAATTTCCATGGTCTTCATCAGGATTCGAACGCGTGGCCTCAACAGAGTGCAGCGCGAAATGGCTAACGCCCAGAACCACCTGGCTAATCCGGCCGCCCCATATCATATGTACTTATAGGAACCATATCCTATATATGGAATCCCTATCATATTTAGGTATAGGATCCCACATCCTAAATAATATATGGGATTCCATATTATGGAATCCCATATTCTATGAATTATGGAATTCTATAACCTATAGATTATGGTATAGAATCCCATACCCTTAACCTCCAGCATAGGTCATAATATTATAACCTATATATAACCTCCAGTGTAGGTTACATAACACATAATATATATTATAATATAATATAATATTATAACCTCCAGGTGGTATGTTACACCACCTTACCGCCAAAACCACCTTTCCATTTCGTGACACATCCGCGTCTCCCTCCCCGTCTAACGTTTTTGGGCAGTTAGGTCTACGTCTAAAGCATATTCTACGCTAAAAATTGAAAAGCACGAAATGCTTGACTACCTATACAAGTTCCTCGAATTTGCTCACATTGCAATATTTCTCTGCCGAGTTGACACGTTCACATTTTTATATTCGCTTCTTCTGCCCCGACCGTTTCCGTCGAGCGATTCTCATTTCAAGCAGAAAGCAGCTACTATTGTTCAAGTGGGAAATAAAAATAGAAAATGCGAACTCGGAAGAATGAACGAAAAAAAGAAACCAATTTTGAACGCGTCGGTTGAATGAGAAAAGCCGTCTCAGCAGAGCTAAGCTGAAACTGAACGCGCTGACTCGAGATTGTGCTACAAAGCTGTTCCAAAGAGATGCCCAGCGTTCAGATTTCAAAGTCACTCTTCTGACGGGTGTAAACTTCACAAGTGGCTGGCCTAAACTAAATTCACCGCTTCGACCTTGCGAGCATGTTATTTTCCGATAACTGGCAATTGTTGAAGCCATATTCGGGTTCATCGACCCCGATGTGGATACTCCACGTTGTTCAGGTGGATACTCCCAGGGGTATCGCGTACTATAGTTCAACATCGCGAGGGGATTTCTGGGGGGATCTCAAAGTCTTCACGGATGGCGGCCTTAGCAGCTTCTCTCGATGATTTCGTTACCATCGAGGGGATCACGTAATGAAATCGACACCTTACGGGATCAGAGGAGAAAAAAAAATCATTGTGAAAAAAGAATAAAAATCACCGAACTAACTGTGATGACAGTACGACACCTTTGGAGGCCTCTCTGATTTCACGGTGCCAAGACTGGATTTCTCGGCTCCCCCCAGATTGGCGAACGGTTCTTACTTACAGCCGACTCATCCGAGACATTTAAGAACATAATGACTTGCTGGAATTTTCAATTTCCTGTGAAATGTCTGCTCTAATGTTGTGATATCGGGTGCCTACGATAAATCTATAAAGTTACTAGTAACAACAGTAACTACTCACAGCAAAAGTGTTGAGTTACGTTGATGATACGAAACGGATTCGACCCATGAGTGAAAGATTTGTTCCGTTTCGGAGGAAAATATTCAAACTAGATAACTGCCGTTTTTAGCTTCGATTTACTGTTGTATAACCCATTTCGACTAGAAATCAGAATCCATCAGGCCAAGGCTGAACAACAAGAAAATGCTAAGATGTCCGGCCAAAGCCAACTTTTTATATACATCCGGCCAAGATATACACCGTTTTGGGGTGAAACCAAAATTTTTTATTCTGCATCCACCATTTCTACTTTTGGGTACATAGTTATATGTATGGCTTCACGATTGGATCTTCGTACTTTCTGTGGTCGTCTCGCCCCGTAGATTTGCAAGGGAACAATTTGCGGTGAAGTTGCGGGATTGTTTATACGAGGCGTGTAAGTTAGAAGTGAAGATGGGCCTTAGAAGCTGCGAACGCCTCCTACAAGTTGGACACTGCAATCTGGTACGATAAATAACAAAGTTGGATCTCCTTGGAGACTTAAAGGGAGTGTGCGAGCAAGTTGAGGTCCCGGATGAAATTAAACTAGTTTTCCTCTTCTTGCTGCGGAATTGGTATTCTCATTCAATCTTGATTCAAGGTGGTTCCCATTCAATGGATTGTAGTTTACTTAACTTATTGAATCTGGGATGTCGTTAGTCACATGCATCTTCAAATTATTTGTGAAAGTACAAGCAACTTTAAAGGCCAAATTTAGGGGGTAGCGAGTGGTTGAGGGAACGTGTGAAGGAGGGCGGAGAAGCAGGTATGCTTGGGCCTGGGACGTTTTCAAACTTGGAGACCCTAGAATAAAAACACAATGTCATTCTGTGTTTAAAAATTTGGATAATATCCAAATATTATTTTCCAAAATTACTAATAATTATATCAATAATATTATGATATAATTTAAGTAGTTTTGGAAAATATCATATTATGATATATTCTGATATGTATAATATACATATGTAGGTATGTTATATATTTAATATAACATACCTACATTGGATATAATATTATTACCTATATCCAACTAGCATTGATAATAATAATTCTGTAATTATTACAGCTACCTATTGTACAAAAGGTGGGCTGCCCGAAAATACGGTTGACTTCAGCAAAATCAGTTCAAATTAACATTGATAATAATTGCAACTATTACCTGTACAGGTGAATAAAGAAATGTGAAATAATTTTGAAAATATGAATTGTAGTGTAGGTATCATAATACCGACACCGAAGGTAGTTTTGAAAATGTAAATAATAACAAGCCATCAATTGAATTGAATAGATGAGCGCAACCTTTTTGTTATTACGATATATTTAATGAGCGAGAGAAACTAAGAAACAGTAGGTATCTAGCGACCAAACTATGCCACACAACACATCATCCACGTGATGCTCACGTAAACAACTGCACCCTAACGACCGATGCGTAATAAAACCTTATGCCGATCAGAGGTAACGAACGGCTCAGGTTGCAAAAATCGTTTTGGAGTCGTTGGAATCAGCCTGAAAAGCTCATTCCATAGACCCTTGTACCAAGGAAATCAGACAAAAACTTTCGTCCCCCTTTTGAGGCCTCCTTAGTTACACATCAGAGATAAACAACTTTCGTCGTGAAGGACCTCCCGAAACCCGATGAAGGGGATGAGGGAGGAAAAATCAAGGTAGCCTATAACCACCCCCCGAACTCGCTGATCACAATGAGACCACCCTCATGAAAATCTGTTGAGCCGCTCGGGCGTGATGCTCTGTACACAAACAAACAAACAAAAAAAAAAAAAAAAAAACATACATGTCGAAGAGGTGAGCGCACCTTTCCATTTTTTGGAAAAAGGTTGCGCTAAAAATTGAAAGTAATTGGGCCAATTAAATTTTGTTTTAGTCTCGACTCAACAAATTCACCAAACGGTGAGCAGGCTTGGTTTTGGAATTGTGTATGATTGGGAGGATCTAAATGGTTGATGGTGGGAAGAGGGGGCGGGGGTAGAAGTGGAAGGGGTTAATTCTGTAGGGTTAGGCCTAATAGAGGTCATCCTCATGACGCGGGTGTCCTGCAGCCTCACACCACCCAACCTCAGAAGGCTTATTAGCAATTTCCCGGGGCTTTGGAGACGGTCGTTGGGTGGAGGGGGCCAGCGGTTACGTGCACGAACCGTTTCCAGGGGGTACGGGAAGACCCTGTCGCGCATGGGTCGTGGAGGAGGTGGAGGGCCGCTAATTGTTACTGTTAATTGGTGTGGAAGACCTGCTCTATGGGGGGTGGAGTGTTTGAAGAGGAAGGGGCTCAAGAGGACGCCCAACATCCCCGGATTCACTATCTCTGTCGCAGATCTTATTCAGCAAGAAAAAAAAGGCTCGACTCCCAAGCACGGAATCATCATTCTCGTAACGTCGACGCTTCAGCGTCAGTATGCATCCCGATTTCTTCTTTTGAGCGCTCATCACCGTTGTGAATATAAAATTTATATTTTATTTGGACTCCCCATCGAAAGAATAACTCTATATTCGGCATTTTCCTCCACTTCCTTTCAGAAAAGACGAAGGTTGTAAAAGGAAGTAGAATAGGTTGTTCCATTAAATTGTTTAGAGCAGGAAAATCATATATAATAATGATCTAGTGATTGATGAGACATACGTTGTATTATCCAGTTTGACGGACGTGCTTGACAGTAAGACGTCTCCCAAAAAATGGTCTCATGGTATCATGGTCTAGTAACTACTCTGAAAACTTCCTTCTAACGATATGATGGGACTGCTCAACTAAATTGGCTCTATTCTGCAGATATTTTCTATTTCTATTTTCTATTTTCTATTAATACATCTGGGCAACCATCTGACTCAAAAATAGTTATGCATAAAGACAGCTGTAACACTAGCTGTATGTTGTGCCAGTGTGAAGGTCTAGAAAAAGTGGTTTTCATCAAGTATCTAGGAGTGTTACTTGATCAGCACCTAAAATGGAAATTTCACATACAAGACCTTGTGAAACGGATAAGAAAATCATTCCATTGTTTTATTGTCCTAAGAAAATGGATGGCACGTGACACTCTTAAAATGATCTACTATGCGTATGTATATAGTCTCCTAATATATGAAATTTTAGTATGGGGAGGGGTGTATCATAGCAATTTCCTATGTCTGGACACGGCAGTCAACACAGTTTTGAGAATAGCTACAAAATCGCGTAGACACACACCCGTTGAGACTCTATACAGAATGTTAGATGTAATGAAACCTAGAATATCATATGTATATAGAATAGTGCTGTACGTTTATAAAAAAATTGGCAATTTCGTTAAGCAACCGGACATTAGACCTACTAGGGCAAACTTGACTGCAATAACAGACATTCCACGGCCGTATAATGACTTCTTCACTAGGCAACTACCCTGGCTAGCACCAAAAATTTTTGAACAGCTACCCTACAGAATGAAAACAGCTAAACACTTCGGTACTTTCAAGAATGAAGCTAAGAATTATTTGAAAAACAGTGAAAACGCCAGCACAATTCTGCAAATTTTATTATAAGATTTATTGAGGTAGCACTATGTAAAGCTGTTGCTGTACTGCCTAGAAATAATTAACATAACATATATTAAGATAAACGCACATTAATCGGGAGAGAATGAGGCCTGGACAGGTCCCTGACCTATAGGCCTAGACTTAAGTATTGGGAATGTAATTAAAACAATTTGGAATACGAACGAATTGTAAATGTATATCTGTAAACATTTGTGAATAAATTGAATTGAATTTAATTGAATATGGCCCCTCCATCACTCACAACTCTCCTGATTCAACTCCTTCCAAGGCAATATTCACCAACAATTAGATTGAATCGATATTTTAAATTAAATTGATATGAACAAACCTCTTTCCTTAAATTTTTTTTTTGTGACCTTGGATACTTTACTCTAAAAGAGATGTTGAACAGGAAATTGGAAATTCCTCAGAAGCGAACAATAACTCCATATCTAATATCAAAACTAAAGTCTGAAATCACCGATGGGAAACAATCATCAGAACCCAGCTGAATGAGAACAAGTTTTACAAATTGAAAGAAAGACAATGATCGAAAGATTGAAAAGTTCGATAAAGTAAGAGAAATTGTCGGAAGCAATTCGAAGAATATTCCATAACTTTGGGGCGGAGGACGACGGCTGATGGGCGATTGCCATTGTGAAAAGTTGATAATTAAAGTTGAGTGTAGCATCTGAAATACAAGATGCCGAAGTCGTTTGGAAGTCAGAACAATGAGCATTCATCAGTATTTTCCTATCGCAGGAATGAAGCTTAGTAGTGTAGTTAGAATAGGTACAGCTACTTGAAACTAAGTGTATCGTGTCTTTGTTTTCCATGGAATATTCATCGGTGTATTGAAATGCACCTTCGTCCTCTTAAAAGAGATAATATATAATATATATATGTATTGTATAATATTATTATACAAGCTGTATAACCTGGTTGGAAGTTCGGAACTAATAGCATTAGACCTGCCGTTCAAAGTTTGAACAATTTTAATTACATTTTCACTCCAATTTCTGGTTTTGTGGACCATCAAAAATGCGAAAAGGCTTTATCAAAAGCATTCGAAAAAATTTCACGATTTTTAGTTAAGTCGGTCTTGCTCGCGTCGGTGTTTTAATTATGACTCCAATAATTATCCGATTATTATTTCAAACATCAATATCCCAACATTGTTTCTATTGTTTGCTCTATCCGTGTGCGGTCGTAGTTTCCCAAGAAGTTTGACTACGTAAGTGGAAAAAGGCGATTAGGGAGGCCTTGGTGTATAAATTATAGAGTTATTAACGGTTATTTCAAGGGTAATTTTGAAGTCCCAATTTTCTTTGGTTCTTACAACTGCAATTTCAACTTTCGTTTAAAGGGTCCGACCTAAATATCACAGCTAGCGTGACGTTGGACCCTCAAGAAACAAAAATACGATAAAGTTCTTGTGTGAGAGTTAATAGGGAATAACAATAAGGCGTACTAATCCGTTGGTTTAATCCATATACTGCTGGGGTATGGGGTGGCTTTTCTTCGGAAGTGTTTGAAAGCTTTCCAAGTGGTCAGGAAAAGCTTCCTGGTGTCGAAAGTAAAGGAAAGACTGGTTGGGTTAAGCTCGAAAAGACGTGACACGGTTTGCGAGGGAAGCCTTCTGAAGAAAATCGAAAGGTGAAAGGGGCGGGGGTGTCTACTCCAATAAAGTTAAAAGAATCTTAACTCCCGCACAGAGAAGTTATCCTTAAGTCGCACCTCTGGAAACCATAAACAAGAGGAAGTGACGGGGTCGGCGCTGCCTTTAAAAAAGATAGAAGGTAAAGCCCAGTGGGAGCTTATAAATCGGGTCGGGTAAAAGTTCACTCGAAGGTTTGCTCTAGTTAGGTGGAGGTTTGCCTAGACATGGCCCAATATTTGTGAAACCTTCCTTGAAGCTCGTATATTATACGATTTCATGTTATGATAAGTACTTTTCTGGCTGAAACTAGGTTCAGGATGTTCACAAGTTCACAACTAACTTTAGTTGTCTGTTGATTTTACCTACCTGAATCTACAACTCTTCGACGTGGGGGAAGCTAGACTTTAGGTCGTTCATCGCCTTCCGCTCGAAGAGGTTGATTTGCTTAGTATTTATACTAAACAATAATAGATTTTTCTTGCAAGGGTCCCTCAGCGTGGAATGGGGCAGGATACGTGGTGACAAGCGGGAGTCTTGTATCACGACATGACGTGACATTTTATGAAGATTCTCCGTGATTTGCCGTATGAGTGCCTTCGCGTGCTTCCAAAACTCTCTCATCGACCGTGATATGATAATTGAAATAGCTCAACTACCTACGACGTCTACATCTGATGCAATGTGTAGTCTTCTGAGCTGCTTCAAGTGAATAAATCGTCTATTCCTCCTGCGTTTAGGCCGTAGATCAAATCGCACGCACCGCGAAGATACATTCTTCATGTATATCGCATTTTTACGATACCCCCCCCCCCCTTCTCGCACGAACCCGGAAAAACCAGGTTATCTTATCAGGGCCGGATGTAGGGACCATTTCCTCTCTATGGCTTCAGCACAAAAACCCCTTTTCACCCCCCCCGTGCCTTTCCACCACTTCTAACCTTCACGAACCTGAACGTGATGCATCGCTTTCAACGCGGAACCTCAGAAAATATCCTTCGGCTTGAAATGACTGATTAACTCTCGCGCGCCAAAGAAAATAACTCGGGAAAAAAGAAGGAAAAATGCTCTGGAATATGAAAATAAGCCTTTTTTTCATCTTGGGAGCCAGAGAGTCTGCGAGATTATTCTAATTTGTGCAAATGGAGGATTAATTTTAATCTACAGAGCCGAGAAAACGGCGCGATTTCAACAATGATAATGGGAGGGTGCTCCAAGATGAATACCTACGTACAAAAGGAATCCCAGGATTCAAGGAAATGATAAATACCGATTAATCACAAGTTGAGAAAGTATTATTGTAATCTTTGCATAATAATAATATTATTTATATTATAAATACGCTTTTACTGGTGGGTATCTTGGCGTTGTATTCCGATCAAAAGAGCCACTCAGAGAAAGAATAAAACAAATTGAATGTGTTCTTTGTGTAGGTATTATGTGGTCGATTAATTATTTTGTATCGCTTGTTTGTTGCAGGTGAGTTCAATGTTTTCTACTTTTAAAACGCAGACCAGCTTTTACATTCTTCGACCAGGATTTATGACGAAGAAAAAAAACCAGGCCCTGCCGGTTCGTCCAACTGGATCGACTGTTTTATCGACCGGTTTACTCTGATGAAGTGCATGTGTTAGTGTGTCGTTGATGTGTGTGAGAGATTCCTATGCATTTCGACCTGACAAGCTTAATTGCTCAGGTTTGCGGTTTCGCGGTTTTAGGCTTTTTTTTTGTGCTCCTCCCCCACACAATTTTTTTCTCTCTCCTCTTGTTGAAGCTCAACCGCCAATCAACATTTCATCGCTAGAGCCTCCCGGAAGATCAGTTTTTGATAAGTTCTGTAATTTTATCTTCCTTTCTTATTCACCGCGATATTTGATACAATTTAGTGTTCACGGTACGAATTATTTTTGCGGTTTATACGTTTGTTCAAATGTCACGTGTTTCATTTTTTTAGGGCTACTTTGAGGTGTATCTTATAATATTATAGCGTTGAGGTTTCGGTGTAGGATTTCGTGCAAAAGGCTCCTGATAATTATCTTTGGTTTGACCGATCGTAAGATTTTGTAAGCTATTTAAAAAAAGATCGAATAGAGGGAAAATTGCCTTTTTCGAATCATTCAGAAGCAGGTTAGGTACGCTCAGTAATTATTGGCGATAAGCAAAATTAAATTGAATTGAAAGACGCTCTAATTGTCTTCGGAGTTGGTGCCTTTAAAGCGCAGGGAAAAGCGAAAGAGTCGTTTTAAAAGTGGTGGGGGTAGTTAGAGAGATAGCTTTGATGATTGCATTTCCGGCTTAATGACTTTATGACGCTTAAATGTCCACCCTAGTCTACGAAGGGGTGGTTAGCCCCACTTTCGAAGCCCCTTGCCCTTTTTAAAGCAAACATCAAACCTTCCTCCCCCTCCAAAGACTAAAGCGCTCCTTCACCTCACGTTAACCCGTGGATTGGAAGAGGCCACGGGTCATTAAACATTTTATTACATGGGTGCTCACCTGGGGCTTATTTTGTTGCACCAGCTTCTACGGTGGAAAGAGGGATGAAGGGGGTAGTGGGGATTAAGGAGCATCAAGAGAGTCAACTTCGAGGTCATCCGCCCGTCTCTCATTGGTGGGAGTATAAATATCGTAGAGCTCTTTTATGGGCACTTCAACTTCAATGAAGAAGAAGTGCAAAAGTTGTTTTTGCGGCGTCCGCCTCTCCTCCCTACTCCCAATTTCGGTTTATTATTCTTGGAATAATACACCTTATGTTATCGCAACGGGTTCGTCGACTCCGATCGGCCTCAAAATTTGACATTATCCGTTTCAACAGGTCTAGATTCCAAACCCGAAATGTCCGTCCAGGCCGTTTTGGGCACTAGGAATTTTTTTTAATCTGAAAATTTGACAAAATACTCGGTTTACCATCTAGTTGTGCCTGCAAGGTTTTCAGCCCTATCGCCCAAACCCGTGGGGCGCTATGGGGGCTAACCGAGGTTTTTTTTAAAGGCTTTTGGGTATGGGATCGAGTTAGGTGCTGTTTTCGAAGTATTTTTGAACGTAGAATCCATTTTTGGGGGTCCCAGAACGATCCAATTTCACCGTGGGAATCTATGGGGGTTTCATGGGAGTACAAATGGGATTTTTGAAGGATCCCAGTAGGTCAAATATTTTCCAAGTATTTAATGACCATGATACCTTTGGCTCGGCCGCTCCGGACACTCCAAATCACAAAGATAGTGTGGGTCCGCTGACCATGTGTGTTAAGGCTCATGTGAAGCAAGGAGAAGCAGATCATAGAGCAGCACATGCTTGGATGCACAAGGGGTTGATTGACGAGTGGCCTTCTCTAATCGAACGCTACTCCCCTGATGATGTCTTTAATGCCTATGAAACTGGCCTCTACTTCCGAGCATTGGCCGAGCATACTTTAGCATTTAAAGATAAACGTGCCAGAGGAACTACTAGAAACATGTAAAGTGTAAAGAGAGGATTATGAGAACTTCTCGTCATCGGAAAAAGTAAAAAAAAAAAAAAAATAATGAGAAACAGATTTGAATATTGAATGTACATTGTACATACTTACATATGACAACGGTGGCTAAATAATTTTTTTTTAATCGTATACGAGCGTATTTTTCTGTATTACTCGAATTTAAAAATTTCTCGATAGTTTTTTCATCTCCCCGTGTACAGTGTTCACCCACTTACAGTGATCACTTGTCTTGGGACGGTCGTGATCACTGTAAGCGCGGCCCACTGTAATCTGTATCTTCTATTACACAGTTTTACAGTTATTAAGGCGTTTTGTTGCCGTTTCTCTGAACAAACCTGCCAATCTATCCACAAATTTTTGTTTTTAATTGTTTGCTTCAATGACAACAACGCTTCTCAGAATTCTTCCATCGCTATTGATTGCGTCTGGGAACTCGTTTACTTTTATTCCGAGAGATTTAAAACTAATTTCAACCATGTCTCGCTTCCACAGGGTTTTGAATACACTATACACTCCCACAGTTCCCCTTTCGTATCCCCTTTTATTCTTTTATTGTCTATATTTTCTCTCTCCCTTTTAAAACTCGCAAAGCCTTCCAGACAATCCATGTAGAACTGGATTGAATGGTATGGTCCGTTGTGTGGGAAGGGGAAGGGTTAATATTCCGTGACGTTTTATATGGCTCTAGTTTTATTCTTTTGTGGGGGGAAAATCGGCGAAAAGTATTGCAGTTATGCAACCCGCGTTATATGCTGTTTTCTTGAAAGTTGGGGTAAGAAATAGGGTAACAAAAGTGTACCAAGCTTCTCGAGAGGGGGTGGTGTGGAAAGTACGCGGAAAACGGTTTCCTTCTGTTCCCCGGTTCTTGCGAGGATCGTTAGTACGGAAGGCAGTCGTTATAGCAAATGTACCATCCCATCCAGAGCTACAGTGTTTTGCTGCAATAACAGAGGAGGGCATTAGAGTGAATAGTCACCCCCGCGAGTGCCTCTTGCGAGCGCTTTTCTTCAGCTGGTAGGGCCCCCTCTTCACGGAGCTTGCGAATCTCCCTCTCCCTACCTCTTCTTCAAGTTCTAACCTTTTCCTCGACCCCTCAACTCTCCACCTTCCCCTTTCGTTACTGCATTCTTCGTTAAGATGCGCTCCTGCTGGCCCGCGCTACGCCCCTTCGCTTTATTCTTTCCCTAACCCCCTTACGTCATTTGTTTTACATCTCAATGCTTTCCACTCTACTAGCTGAACAAAATCACTGATGATCACTATCATCAGTGATTTTGTCACTGCAAACCCCTTTAATTCTAAAGTTGTGCTTACCTTGTACTCTTTCAGAGTCAACGTGGTCAACCTTCTCTCAATTCAATAAAATTTATCGAATTGAGAGAAGATTTAGCATTACATCTCGTCGCGGTTTTTGCTTCCTAGCCTACCAACAGCAACGGGAACTCTGTGTTCCCTTTCAGAGTCGAAAACATTTTTGTCCTTCGAAATGAAAAATTCCACTCGCATTCCTTCGGACCTCCTGAGCAAATTTGGTTCCGTGTCCGTCCGTCCGTCCGTCTGTCCATCCTGATTTCCGCGTTACAGCCACAACTTCCACAACTTTGATCCGATTTCATAAAGATTTTCAGGGGTCATGCGAGTAGCAGCCCTTAGGTCACAAGAATGGTGCGCTCTATGCACGCGCTGACATGAAATTCTTCAAGGGAGTTTTGATTCGATTTCGCTCAAATGTTCAAAGAACATGTGGGAGGCTTCCCTAAGTCCCCTAAGAATATTGATTAAACTAGCGGCAGTTTCAGCGCCTGCGCCTACGTGGAACTTACTCAATTCCGTTTTCACAGTCCTAATAGCCACAGTTTTCATCAAATTCTGCTCACATTTTCATGGATTATGCCCACGAGGGAGTTGAAGATCTCACACGAATTGCAAAATGATTGTATTAGGGGTGGAATCTGCTCATGCACGAATGTGAAATCCACCAACATACATTATATGACCTAAATATCCAATCTGGCTGAAAATTGGTGTATAATAAGGGGCCATGACGACTTGGTAGAGTATTCAACGCCGCACAGTGGAGTATAATATATACTGCACTATATTATCGAAACTCCAATATATTATCGTGATCTTAGCGGGACTTGTTGTCAATTCACATTCGGGTCTTGTTTTATTGTCGTAAGAAACGAAAATTATGTTTCAGGTGAAAACCTGAAAATTTCTATACGTGAATTTGCCCGAGCGATGAAGACATTTTTTTCAATTTTTTACCCGTAATAAGTTGATTCGGTCTCCGCAATGTTGAATTTTAATATTTTCTCAGTAAAAAAAGAACTTTTTTGTTCATCAATTTCATTTTATTTCAAAAGCTTTGTGTAAGCAATGAAGGCAATTTTTTACCAATATTTTTCCTATGATCAGCTCAAAATTGTCAAGTGGAAATCCACGCTAAAATAATTTTTTCTGCCCACTACAATGTGCGTTTTTGAAGGTTCCCTCTGTTTACGTGAACACATTATGTCGTAGTCACGGATTTGTTGTTTTCACCATTAACGACCAAATACGTTTTTAAAGGTGAACTTTACATTAAGTATGCAGAAGTTGGTGATTGCAATATTGTTACTCTGTATGGCTGAATTTGTTTTTGCTCCGGGTCAATGCTCTTTGTCGGTTTCCACAAGTAAAGAATTAAAGTTCGTCAAAAGGGTTAAAGGATGGTTTGGGTTGCTGAAGAAAAACGTTAAAGATTCTCTTGGGTGCCAAAGTTGTGATTCGATTCGAAGTCTGGATCAGAAAAACGTGGAATCTGAGAAGGATC
Organism: Pilophorus perplexus; assembly: GCA_955831195.1. Taxonomy (NCBI): domain Eukaryota; kingdom Metazoa; phylum Arthropoda; class Insecta; order Hemiptera; family Miridae; genus Pilophorus; species Pilophorus perplexus. The sequence continues at coordinate 15,282,543 of OY037011.1, read as the reverse complement.
AGAAAACTGGGTGCCGTTGCCAAATTACGAATAAAAATGATAAATTTGAGTGTGCGTGCTGCTTTAAGCTGAAAAAATGGGATTTTCTGATATGTATATCTGCGGGTTTCACTTTGGGCCAAAAGTCAGTGTTTCTTGTTGTGACTGTTGAAGATCAGGTGATAGTTGAGATTAACATAAGTTTGGAGACATATTGGGCGTCGCTACTTTCCAAGTTGCTCAGCTGTATCCCTCTCCCATCACCAGTTGCGTTCCTTTCGGTGTGTTTCAAGCCTAGTATTGAGAAACCGACGAAAGAAAACAACAACACGTGGGCGATCTGCTTACAATTGCAAATTGGGATATTTATAGTCCCTGTGGTCAGCATCAAACCTAAATGCTTCCACATCGGCGGCAAAAGTGAAACACGTCAATTGGCCCAATTGCAATGGATGAAACTCGAGGGTCAGGAGGATCCAACCGACAGTGTTAACGTGCCGGCTAAGTCTGAAGTGATGGACGATAACTACAACCCGATGGTTTGTCTGACAAACACTAAGAAGAACACTGCAGGGACATGCACGCGCTCCGCTATGGATTGTGATGAGCCTGCTGCAATTATCGATGGAAAAATTAATTGGCGACTCTCCATTCAAGATGAAACTCCTTTTTTAGCTGTTTTGCATCGCGAAAAGTTACCAAAAACAGTAGAAGATGTTCACGGGGATGATAATAAATATCCATTCATAGAGAGTGTTTTAAAACGAGCCGATCAAGAAAAATGGATGAACGCATCTGAAGTAATCACCTTAAACCAACCGGGGAGTACCTGCGGTGGTGCACTGCTAACGCCAAATATGGTTTTGACGCTATGTGCCTGCATCAGGACCTTTTACTACTTGTATGCATTAAAGCAATCTCCAGGTGATGATGTGACCGACAGTCCATTTGACATCCGAGCGACTGACATCTACGTTGATTTTTCCGGAATAATGTACAATGCTGCCCAAAAATATTACTTGGAAAAAGACGAGGAAAAATTCATGAGGGATTCAACCTGTGCGGAGCAAATCACCAAAGGTCGTAAATGGTCATTAGAGACTTCCATGATCGTTATGATGTTCACGCCAAAAATTGAAAGTCCCACCCAAAGGCAGTTTGTTGAATGGCCACCTCCGCAGGTTCAGAGCAGTCTTGTGGTTGAGCTGGTTGGCTTTGGGATGGAACCGGTTAATCAAGCATGGCTCTTTAAAGGAATCGCTGGTGGCACAATTGACTTTGAGACGGAGTCTGTGGATATCTTCATGAAAACTTGCGAGCTGACGGACTACATCAAGACTGAGCTCTTGAAAGAACCTGGTGTCAGCTTCGGAACCAAAGTTGCTGGCTTCTGTTCTTTGAATACAGGTTTCCAGCTGTGTTATGGCAACATCGGCCTCCCCCTTACAATCGGCAGGCAAAATCGGCAGCTTCTCGGCTTATCGTCGATTCCAATTGACTGCCAAAACGAGGGCAGCATTGCAGCAGCCGTTTTCGATGATGGGGTTATCGAAGAGATTTCCAAATTTATTATCAGCGGTGTTTCTTCTATTTTCACATTAGCGTGGCTACATATCTTGTTGATTTTAGTCCACAGAAAATTTGGATTTTTCTACGAACAGTTTGATTAGGGCTTCAAGTCAGATTTTCATGAGTTTCCTCTTTTATGCCGAGAACTGCTCCTGGCTCTCGCAAAATCGAACTTCCGATCTACGTTTTTGATTCCTCTCCAGCCCTGACCTCAGATCGCGTGGCTTTTTTTCCTGCGAACGAATTAAAAACTCATTCTTATTTCTACTTGTGATGAAATAATTTAAACAATTTAGTTAATTTAAACGATTTTGATGAAATAGAGGAAACCGATATATGCACTGTACCGCTTTTTCCTGTGCTCCACTTGGGGGTTTTTATACCTGGTCGTCCTGAAAAAATAACCCCTACCAATAAAGGAATGATTTAGAGGGCTAATTCACTTTGAACCCCTTTCCCTGTTTCCCAGGTCGCCATCCTCCCCCATGGATTCATTAGTAAGGAAACCCGTGGAAAATCCTATGCGAGCGGTTAGCTAAAAGAAAGACTTCGGCGGAATGAGGCGTTGGAGGGCCAACAATTGAATTGATTACAATGGAAAATTAATTGCAGGGTTGGCCATGTGTGGGTGAGTAGTGGGAAGTTATAGGAGAACCACAAAAGCTGGCAGTGACGTGGCGTCGTAAATGGGGGGGGGGGGGGGGGGGGCACTGTACAGTGAAGGAGGGAGAGCTGTATTGTTGAGATTTTCTATAGATGGAGACACAGTCGCTGGGTTCGCTCGTCGGTACTTGTTCATTCAGCGCCATATTTTAGAATTTTCTTTCTCTGCCATCCTCAGTTCGTGGAATTTCTATGAAATGCTGCATTGCAAAACTCATAGTCCGTGTAATTTTCTGTGGTGTTTCGGGGGGGGGGCTTTGGTAGAAATTGGAATCCACTTACCTCCTGAAAGCTTCAAATTTCAGTTTAATTGAGACAACCTCCAGAAATATTATTTGTAGCGTCCATGAGCTCATGGGCCGCACTCTTTTATACTTCGCCAGCCCTCCCCGCTGGCGGGTACCGTCCCTTATCTCACTCCCGGTTGGGGGGTCGCAATCCCGCACGATTTTTATTCCCGCGGGATCACGCAGGATTTTGTAATTAATAACATAATTTCCTTAAAACCCCGCAATTTTATAACAAAAACGCTGCAAATTTTGCACAAGGGTTTATTATTCTTTGATATAGGTTAATTGCGCAAAAATTAATTTTTTCATTAAGGAAATATGTACTTTTGAACAAACAAAAAAATCGGTGAGATGTTTGGACTGATGTGGGACGAAAAACGGATTTTGCGTTAAAAAAAAAAAAAAAAAAAAAAAACCTTATTTGACCTCCTGGGATCCTTCAAAATCCCATTTTTAGCCCCATGAAAGCCCCAGGACGATCGGATCGGATCGTCCTGGGACTCCAAAATTTGATTCTACGTCCAAAAATACTTCTAGTAACTCTATCCCCTCCCGTAGCCCAATTTCAGCCCCACTGAGCTCCCGGGCTGAAAACCTTGCGGGCACAACAAGATGGTAGGACGAGAATTTTATCAAAATTTCAGATTAAAAAAAAAAAAAAAAAAAAAAATCCTACTGCCCAAAACGGCTCGGATTGCGGACGGTCATTTTGTTTTTGGAATCAAGACAATGTCTTCAGGATGTCATCCTGAAAAGTATAATGTCAAACTTTGAGGCCGAACAGAATTTTCGTCTCCGTCGCTATTGAATAGTTTGAATTGATGAAAGCTTAGATGTGATACCATACACGACCCTTCTGAGGAAAGACACGCTATAGGACAATCCATTGTGGCGAGCATTGTGCGAGAAAAAGTCTGAAAGCACCAAAAATTTGCTCAACGTGGGTCATGGAAGCTCCAAAAGTGGAGAAAATCAGGAACTTAAACTTTTCTAAAAAATTTGAAAAAATTACCAAAATCATCAAATCAAAAATCACGTTTGGTCTCGTGCGATGCCTTAATTCGGGATGTTCATACACATCCCTCATCCTCCTCCCCAAACAACGAGGGCGTAATTCTAGATATGAAGCTATAGCTATAGCGGCATTCCCTCAAACATACAAAACAAATTATGTAAATTCAAAGAAGCAATTAAGAATACTTATAATCAAGTCGCCGCCCAACACCCGCTTTCTGTTGTTTTCCCAAAAACATTTAATAATATTAAAATTATTATTTTCAGGCCCAGTAAAATTATTTTCATCTAGGTTGTTATGTGTAGAAAATGTTTGAGAGTGAAACTCGATGAGTGAGGAATTCTGCGTGAGGTTCAGAGATTGAATCTATCTCCGACGATTTCAGTCGCCTTGATCTTCAACTGAAAATTAATTGTAGTTCGGGTCGATTGAATTGTTACAGCATTGCTGTTTTTTTTAAATATAATTACTTCAGCACCCGACTCTGCACCTTTTCATTCTTTGCTTTTTTTTTATGTGCGTGTTTAGTGGGAATTGGGAATTTGAGCCTCCCTTCCTGCCTCCCCTTTGGGCTCCCTTTTCACCTCAGTATCAAGTCTGAGTTGTTTTAAATTAGAGTTCCTGGCGTTCCCATCCCCCCCCCCCCCCCCCCCCCCCATTTTCCGGGCCGATCTCGAAACTTTTTGAAGAGGAGGGTTCTGTAGGGCTTTTAATTGACGAAAATGTATTAAGGGCCGTTATTGATCATTGAATCAACTTGAAACGTTTGAAGGGGTTGGAAAAGGGCCTGTTTACAGGAAAACGTTTCGTATCGTGAAGTTTTCCCCTCCAACCTAGGTTGGTGTATATTTTTTTGCTAATCGTCTTATAACAAATATTTTGAACAATAACGTAAGGTAGAGTGTTGAAGTTTTTTGAACATTTTATTTTCTGGTATTTTTAGGATGAGTAGAATCGACTATTATTTTTACGGTATTATTAGTTATTTTTTAAATCATAGAATTATTCTATGAACTCGATTGTTAAAATTAAAAGAAGATTCGTTGAATAAATTCTTGATCTCCGATAAGAAGAATTTATTCGAGCCGATTCATATGATTCGCTTTTTCCTCCATCCGTTTGATTCTGTTGTGCCTCAGCCGGTGTAAGTACATCAATACCTATAATTATACAACTCGCCAAGACTTGTTTACCCAGGAGGGGGGAGATTATGTCAGGCCAAACTCGATGGTAATTTATATGGAATCGCGATTTCTCTGCGTGTTGTCGGGTGTGTGATGCCCCGTTGTCGTGTATTGAAGGATTTATGGGCCACTGGCCGGTGTATACCTGCCGTGGGGGTAGAGAAGCTATCTGTATGGAGTTTGAAAGTTGAGGTGTGGGGTCAATAAATTAATTGGGTGTATATAGGGATTCTGGGGACACCATGCTACGATGTCTTCAATTCGCAAGGTATAACTGTATTGCTTAAGCGTTCACATCGATATGAAAATTGTTTTTCCTTGGAGCCTACTCGAAATACATTCCAATTACTTAGGTTTGTAAAGTAGATTAAGTTTGACCAATGATGAACTAGAGAAGAAGTAAAATCAGTTTAATTATTCTAAAATGTTAACTGGCTGAAAATTCGAATACACTCTAGGGAATCAAATCCCAGGTATGGCCCGACCAAACTTCCATATTGCATTTAAATTTCTAATGTTCTCCGAACATTTTCCACTTGGTTTACCATTTTGTAAGGTGTACCAACGGTTAGGAAAGTTCTTGTTTTGGGCGAAGAGAGAGAAAGGGTGTTTTAGCCAAGTTGAGAGAACTTCGATAACATTGTTACACTTCTATATCCTCTTTTCTTTGCCGTTCGAAACCTTCGGAGAAAGTGGAGATCGAAGGCAAGAAGAGGATACCTCGGAGCGGCGGGGAAATCTTCCCGTACCCCTTAATAGTTTTAATTAAAGGGCCAGGAGGAGAGACAGAGTACGAGGATCGAAGGGAAAACCTTGCAAAGGCTGAGGAAAGAGAAAGACTGAAGAAAAGAGGGAGCTAAAGAGAGGATCGGAGGAACCGCCCAAAGAGTAGCGAAGGAGTGGGAGGCAATAGTTCTGATTCCTGTTTGAAATTGAAAAAGGCCAAAGTTTTCTAATCATGCCTTCCTGAAAGCTCTACCACTCCAGGGCTTTTCTCATCCCCAAACCTTTTCAGCGGGTGCAGGTTCCTTGTTCCACAACTCCACAGTTCTTTTTCGGGCTGAGGGGTCCTTCTCTTTCTCGAGACCGTACGTTAGGACGCAATTTACGCCTAGGCACCAAACAAAACTTTCAACCGAGCCATTCCTTTCAAATCCGCTTTCATTGTTTTCTTTATGAACTTCCTTTCGTTTTTTTCTGTACGTAATTAAAGTAAAGACTAAGACTTAGTCGTTACTTTAATTACGTACATCACTTAGTGATTATTTCCGTACGTCACTTAGTGATGATTTCCGGACGGAAGGGTGGAGCAAAATCTTATTCTTCTTGTTTTGTTCAGTAACACGAATCTTTCAGGGTATGTTAGAGAAGTTGTGGAAATGTTAGGGGTTAGGTAGTTATTCAAAAATAAACCAATTTTTTGTTTTCTTTCGAAAGAAGTATAATATGACTCAGCAAAAATCGTGGAAAAGTATAAGCGGTCCTGATTCAGAAATCCTCTGTCAATTTCAAGAATATTAGGAGTCTGACGTATAACAGCAGTCATCAACGAGGAACCCTCAGAAAATAAATTCCCGTCTCCTCCTTCTTAATTAGCGATATTGTCTTATTTTCCAGAGAGAAAGATATCTCGAGATGGAAACAGTCTGGGTTTATGGGTTTTCGTCCCTGGGAAAGAGAGAATGATACTTCCCCCCAAAAAGCAATAAAGTAAGAGTAAATTCGCGGTCATGTTTTATTTACTTTGAGGCCAAGATGGCGCACTCTAAAGAAAGGAGGGGGGTCGGGGAGACAGAAGGCTGACCATCGATTTCACACTTCCGTCTCTGCCTTCCCAAAACCTTTCGGCACATCTTTTCGCCCACTTTGCGATCGAGGAGGAAAGGGAGTAAGATGCTGGGCCGCCCTCTAATACTAATTCAATAGAACCTTTACATCTGAAGAGCCCTCACAACAGGGCGCTCTTTATGCTTGTAAGAGAAACCTCTTCCCCTTGTTATGTTGCTTTCATTTTGGAGTGTAGTGAGGAGGAGAGAGAAAGGTCGCATCAGGTTATCCGGGCTCACACTGTCTCAGTATTTTTCCCTTTTTGAAAGAGAGGAAAAGCAGGCTGCTCCACGGATTACGCGTAATAAGAGCTCCCCCTAATTGAATGGATGAGGAATAACGTGAAGGAACCCTTATAAAAGGAAGGGAGACGAAAAACGAGACATTTCGACATCGCAATAGATAAAATTGACTCCCCTTAACAAGGAATCATTGAGCCCCAGAATGATACAATGGCCTTGACCTTTCGCTAATCCTATCCTTATATGGATAGGGTTAACATATTAAATATGTCCAAAGTCCAGTAATTGAACTAGAATAGGAATAAGAGACCATCTGACACAAATACGATTATTGCGTGATATTTAATTGGAGTAAGAAAACAATAGGAATGGGCAATTTAGCACTACTAATGAATGCAATGAAGATGATGTTGACCGTTTGAATGAATGTGAGTGGAAAGTTGTTGAGGTTCGGTCAACGCTTTACAACTTTCCACCCACATAATATCTCGTTAAAAAAAAATCTACCTAAATAACATGTGAGACATGTTATATAGGTAGATTTTTAGGTAGGTACCTATTAGGTAGATTTTTTTTATTCATTTTTATTATTATGAGACATGTTTTATAGGTAGATTTTTTTTTTTTTTTTTTTTTTTAACGAGATGATAGATCCTTTATGGATTGGCAGCGGGGAAGTAAGATGTTGTTTCCCCAGGCCCTTCCTGTGGGAAAACACACCTAAAAACACACCTCGATTTCTCTCAGGAATCTGCCTCGGAACTACGACGTTAGTTCCTATCACTTCAGGGTAGGGGAGGGAGGGGTAACGCCGCGCATCGGGTAATGCCGCCCACGGCAGTTTCTGATATTTGAATCCTTCGAAGAGAGATGGGAATGATCGGAAAATGCAGAGGAAAAGCGCGCAAACTAAGTTGTTTATTTTCATAACCTTTGAAGCTACCTTCCTGGTGTAACAGCAGTAAATCGTTTTTCGCCGGTTTCGATCTAATTTTCGGTCTACAGGAAATAAGCAATGTAAGTCCCATTTTTAATGCTTTACTTGATTTTTTTACACGTTTGGACGCAGAATTTAATCAGCTTTCTGATGCTCTAATCAAATTTAAGTTTCGAGCGTAAATAAATTCGGTGTGAACGAATTACCAAAAATATAAACATTGGGGTAATGCCGCTCATTTTATTGGGGAAATGCCGTGCACTTTTGAAATGCACGGGATTACCCCGGTGTAACATGTTTTAGCTTTTCTTCTCCTTTTTTCTCGGAAATGTTTCTTTACCTGATTTTTTTTAGATGCCCAGAAGCAGACCAAGAACGAGTAGTGTGGGGTCCTGGACGGAGCAGAATTTACTGTGACTTGTTCAGGGAAGGCAACAGTGGTCGAAGTCATTTTTTGGTTGAGAGTTCGGGTGAAGTGGTGCAAGATATTATCTTATAAGTAATAGGTATTATTATAAAGAAAATCGTGAACGATCTTGCCCCAAATCGACGACGATCTTGCCCCAGAGGCCGGGACAAGTTCGCCTATGGAAGTCTTTTGAATCGTTCACGATTTTCTTAATTGATTATCTTTATTGCAGACCACGCAAAGCATTCTAAAGCAAAGATAAGCGTGCTCAATAAGCCTAAACATTAATTAAAATTTAAAATAGCTGTGGGATAGGGAAGAATTTTCTCATTAGTTGGCTGAAAATGCAAGGCGAACTTGCCCCGGTCATGATGAAATATCGCAGGAAGTTTCAATAGAAACGTTGTATAAAACGACAGAAATGCTGGTTTCTTGTTAAAATTTAAAACCAAACGATTTCTAGAAAGTAGAAACATTTTCGAACTCCATTTCCAAACGACTGGAATATCAATTTCCACAGAAATAAGACATTTAATAGAGAGTTTTTGTTCTTCACGTACGAACTTTTCGTTGAAACGTGGGGAGCAGCCCCTAGGGCGAGCATACGAAGATGCTAACTATTTTTCGTTGAGGTTGAGGCGGCTCCATGAACGTTAAAGTCACGTTACGAAAACGTTAAAGTCACGCTACGTAGAGCTGTTTTGATTTGCTCTCTGTTACCCTGTGATTGCTGTTCAGCTCGAGGTTTAAAATTGAATTTGATTTAATCAAGATAAGTTTAGGTACCGTATGATGGAAGAAGAAATTGAGGAGTTGATGGACCTGTGGGCAGAGGGAGGGATCGATGACGTTATGATGGACGAGGTTTTAGAAGAATATGGAGAAGTTGTGGAAAGTGAAATTGCGGCCGGAAGCATGCCGGAAAGGAGAGCCCCTCGTCACCGTCGGCTTTTGTACGGGTCTTTCGACCTGAATGCCTTGTCAGATGAAGAAGTTGTACTTAATTTTAGATTCCAGCGCGACGACATAGGCCGACTGATGAATTGCCTAAATATACCCCATGAGATAACCATCCCTGAGCAAGGGTATAGGGTAAAGGGGATCAATGGGCTGTGTATGGCTTTACGTCGCCTTGCATACCCTAATCGACTCTCCGACTTGGAGAGACTTTTTGGAGTGTCGGGTCCGATGATTTCATCAGTCGTGAAGTACGTCTTGGATCGCGTGGTCCTTGGCAAAGGGCACCTACTGAGTGATTTGAGGAGATTGTCTTGGCTCACCCATGAAAAACTGCATGCCTATGCACAGGTAAGATTAATCGTCTTTCCACTGTTCATTCTGAAACTCAATATAATCCAAATAATCCAAATAATAAATATAAAGTATAGGTAAGACGGAAGTTTTTATCCATAGTGGCTGCTCTGTTCACGTGAACGCATTTTATATCAGTACATTAGGTATTAAATTAATTATTATGGTTGTACAACGTTATGTGATCGTGTTGTTCCCCTTTCAGGCTATTAATGGAAAAGGAGCTCCTCTTGCAGACTGTTGGGGTTTCATTGATGGAACTGCGAGGCAAATGTGCAGACCCACAGTGGATCAAAAAGAGTACTACAGTGGCCATAAAAGGTACCACTGTCTGAAATACCAATCAATTATGGCACCGGATGGCATCATAGTTAGTATGTCTGGACCATACCAAGGAAGAAGACACGATGCTGGTAAGTCTTTGTTGCAAGCCAATGCATTGAAAGTGAACAGAAAAAATTCAAGGCAATGCAATCAATAGTCCCAATCAGTCTTGGTGTCATGTAAAACATCCTGTCAAGGCCCCACTAATCTATATGTAAGACGTATACAAATATCATCGGTATAGTATATATTTTGTTTCAGCTATTTGGAGGATGAGTGAAATGGCAGAGCAGTTGCGATCGGTGTGTGTGGAACCGTCTACCAACAGGAAGTTTGTTTTATACGGTGATCCAGCGTATCCAATTTCAGACATTCTTATATCCCCTTTTCCATCCACGTCTTCAGAGCCAAACGCGTCTGCATTCAACAAGAGGATGTCATCGGTCAGACAGGCAGTAGAGTGGGGTTTTGCAAAAATCGTGCGTGATTTTGCTTTTTTGGATTTTTCAAAAAATCAGAAACTCCTGTTACAAGACCTTCCGACCATGTTTAAAGCTGGCACCATTTTGACAAATTGTCACACCTGCCTATACGGTGGGCAGATACCCGATTACTTCGGTATTAGCCCTCCTACTTTAGAAGAATATTTAGGATGATTGAGGTGTACCCTTTATTTGAATATAAGTATTGTACATATTTTTTGGCTGTTTCTGACTTACTTTCTGCAGTTTTTTATTTATTAATGGTAATATTTTATGTGTTACTTCTATCGCGTTTGATGTAACAGTCTGCTCATATTGGTAACTGCTACCAATTTTTAGGCTAATGCACGTAATGAAAAAAAATAAAATAAAAGTTCAACTCGAAGTTTGTTTGCTTTGTAATCGTTCAGTAATCCACAAGTCATTCTTGTTGAGTGGTTGTATAGTAAGTACACAAAACTACTAAGGGCGTGGGGCGTGATGACTCAATTTGACGACCTGGGTGTTCATACAACTGAAAGGAGGGATTCCATTGCACGTTGACGTAATTAATAAAATATTAATATTTTAATATGCATTAAATTATCTTTATGAACGTACATTCCAACAAACAAGTAGGTAACTAAGAAAAAGGTTGCGCTAAAAAAAAAAAAAAAAAAAAAAAAAAAAAAATAGGCTAGTTTCTTGGTACATTCAATTTCATTTTAATAAGTTTCACCTAATAGGCTACTTGAAAACATATCAAATATAAACTGGATTTACATGTATAGGAAAGGTCGTAAGTTACATAATTAGGTACATACGTCAATCAGTAGGTACGAGCCCTTTATCACATTCTCTTCTACCACACATGGACGACGAATTTCCAGCAAATGTGGATTTTTATGACAACCTAATATTTATATCACAAAGAGTAGTAGTATTATGCTTCCTAGTAAGTATACTAAGTATTATATGAGTTATTATATTTATAGCAGATACCACCGGTGGTATCTGCTATAAATATAATAACTCAAGTCTTGAGTTATTAAATTTCTATGAAGCATCAGACTCAATGGCAGTTCAACAGCTGCTCTTGGTATAACAAAATATCAAATTATGATATTTTATTATACCTATATTTTATATAACCTAGATTTACAAGCGTAGGAAAGGTTGTAAATTAGAAAATTAGGTACATAGGTCAATCAGTAGGCGCGAGCCCTTTATCACATACTCTTCTACCATACATGGACGACAAATATCCAGGAACTGTGGGTTTTGAGGACAACCTACTATTTATATCACAAGGAAGCAATAATCTCATGTAGCACACATACGTCGGACCGAGGTCGCGACGGTCGGCATGTCTGTCTGCCCACCGGACCATTTCCCAACGTCAGCGGAAAGTCGGCGAAATAGCCGCCCATAAAAGTGCCGTCCTTCTACCGACCATCACCAGACCATATCCCGACGATATGTGTTACATGGGATCCGAGGTCGCACAGATCGTCGGGCCAACGTTGGTCTATGGTCAGTATCGTTGGGTGAAGGACAACAACTAGGTATCCAACGGCGGCCCAATGGTACTTTTTTGGGTGCCGATTTCGCCGGCTTTCCGCCGAAGTTGGGATATTGACGCTGTTGTCAGGTCAGCAAAGCGGACATGCCGACCGTCACGACGTCGATCATCCGACGTACTATGTGTGCTAGATGTGTACTCAAGTTATTACATTTCCATAAAGCATCAGACTCAATGGCAGTTCAAAAATACAACTGCTCTTGGTAAAATAAAATATCAAATGTTACAGGTAACATAATCTAGGTCTAGATTAACAAGCACAAGATAGTTCGTAAATTAAATAATTAGGTACATAGGTCAATCAGTACGAGCACTACCACACTTGGACGACGAATTTCCAACAACAGCTAGTCTTTTTTTTTTTTTTCAACGTAATCTCATCCAAGATCTTGATGGTTCAATATTGAATAATATTATTCATCGGAACAACTTTTGGTAAGACTTATCTAAAGTTGTCCTAATGATTAGTTGAACTATCAACATCTTGGTTGAGATTAGTTTGGCATAAAAAACCACAGTTCTTGGATATTAGTCGTCCAAGGGTGGTAGAAGTAGGTATGTATTATAAATGGCCGTCAGTGTAATACTGAGTATAAGTTTCGCAAAATGAGCCAGGACAGCAGCGGCATTCGGCGAACTAGCAGTTGGGGGTGTTGTTACCTTGCAGCTGCCGTAGAATTTGCAGCATGCTGTCCACTTTTTCTTCAAGGACATCAATTTTTTTGTCGACCTTACTAACTCTTTCGTCGAGGTCACTGACGGTTTTAAACAGCTGGCGTCGGTGGTCCATCTCCATGTGGTATTTTGCTTCCTCAAAGTTGAGCCTTACCCTTTCATTTTCCGCCTTCAACTTTTCCACCTGTAGGGTGTCGAGCGACACTTTCAGTTCCGCCTCTCGTTTCCGCTGTAAATTTTCCATCACAGATCTGTTGAGTTCCGCCCTCTTCCTTCCACTAGTGACTCTGGGAGTTTCCCTGTTGATTGTTGGTGGTGTAGTGGCCTGTTGTACTTTTTCAGAAACAGCAGGAGTAAGCATGGGTGAAAGAGGCGCTAACCAACAGGAAAAAAAAAAAAAAAAATCAGTTTAACAGCATGAAATTACACGTACGTAATAACTAGCCGAGTTTCAGTTTTTCAGCATCACAATTCCCTACTTCCCACTCTCACTAAGTACCTTTTGGTTGTTGGGATAGCGACTGCCGCGTACGTTTCGGTCCAAAAGTGATACTCTCCTCATTTGGAAGCGACATGACATCAGGCGAATAGGCTCTTATAACGTCATGCGGTGAAATAATCACGTCGCAAGTGTTGTCAAGTTGGTCAATATCAATCAAGAGGGGGTCCATCACAGGGTCATACTCCACCGCCTGCAAAGAAGATGGATTGGACTTGAACATTAACACAAGCACATACTAAGGAGGACATACTCAGATGGGACACGGTTAACTTCATCTATTCACAAAAGGGGAGGACAGAATTAACATTTGCTTACCAACAGAAAAAAAAATCTTACCTTTTTTACGATTTCTTCCGGATTGATAGCTGCAGCCCCCTGCAGCCTTTTGGCTTTTCCCTCGACCTTATTTGTTTCCTCCATCGCTCGTTTGCCCTTCGGCAGTGGCTGTGTGTTCATCTTGAGCGATTTAAGTTCCTCTAGGAGGTGCTCACGAGCGGAATATTCTTCCTCGGTGCCAGATTTCTTTAGGACCTCCCTTTCTTCTTTTATGAACAACTTAAGTAAGTATTCCGCGCGGTCCCTACAGGATCGCGAGTTAAAATTTTTTTCCGTGATGCAGGAAAGCCGCTCAGCGATGAACTGCCACCTCGCAGACAATTCATACGGATTCACAGCGATCGCTTCAGTCAGCATCAACACATCGTCTCCCGCAGAGAACCGAACTGGTGCTCGTTTTCTGAAGCTGCTCTGAAAAACAAAATTCAATACTAGCTTTCAATACGCTGCAGATTCTACACATCGGTTTAATAATCTTTGGTATAGTACGTATGTAGGTATATAAAGGACGAGCAACTGAATTTCGGGTCCCCCCTGTGAAATTTGCATCGTCTCATTATTATTTTTTTGTTGGTTTGTTCTTCATAAATTCCACTTACGCTCTCTTGAGAAAGTTGTGTATCCATCGCATCAATCACAATCGCATCCATCGCATCAATCACAGAAGAGAAATCAAATCCACATCAGAGAAATGGGAACAGAAAATTCGCACAGTGAGGTTCTCTTCCGACACTGAGGTTATCTTAGAGAAGGTTACACTCGTTTTTCGTGACAACGAAAACCGCTTTTCGTTCGACGTGAGGGGACCCCATTCACGTCGGTACGAAAACCCTTTTCGTTTGGACGAGACCTTGCGCATGCGCAGTTCGTTTTTTCTTTTTTCGTTCCAACGAAAACAGTAGCTACGTAGAAAACAAAAACTCTCTAATGGGTAAAATACCATCGTGAACATGTATTTTTTGGCGCTCAACGCACTCGATCCTACCATATGTTTGGACAAAAAAATTTTTCCAGCTGACAGAAGACATCTGGCAAATTTACATGTGGTCAATAATAATTTTCTAGAGGAGTCAAGGCGATAAATAGAGGCAAAAGTCGATCTTGCCCCACCTCACCCTCCTACTTTTTCAAGGAGTCAATTATTTACCATTTCGTTTCTGTAGTCATTTTTCTAGCCATTGTTCGATTTAAATAAAGTTTATTGATAGTTTTTATGTTTATTGCTGTTATAAATACCTACATTAACCCTGAAAATTCAGCGTACGGCATTACCCAAGGGGTGCACGGCATTACACAAGGGGTGGGCGGCATTACCCCAGAGTGCGGGTAATGCCGCCCAAAGACCTTTTTCCACCTTTTTGACTATTGTTCTTTTAAGTAACATTTTAGGTGGAAAAACTCTTGCCCACTTAAAATAGAATAAATTTTGAATCCATTCATGTAAAAAAAATATTTCTATGACGTTCTGTCCCTTAACTGTAGTGTTCCAAAGTTAAGTGCACGGCATTACCCCTCCTTCCCCTAGCTCCTTTGGTTAACCGGGTATGCCCTCTTCGTGCAGTTTTTGAGGGAGATAAGCCCCCACCCAAAGCCCACAGGGGTTAAAAAGATGCCAAGCATCAAAAGCATCGATATGAAAGTTGTACCAACCAATGGATTTAACCATTCCCCCCTAACTCTTACACGTCCCTTCTGCCCCCAAGTTGTGCCTCCACTGCATCCCCATCCATTCCTGCTTGGCCGGGGAGCTCATATAAATTTGTTAAATAGATAACAAAATTTGTAAGTTGTTAAATAAAATTTTAAAAATTATCAATTTTGCGGGTGGAAAAAGCATTAATTTATTGAAACGGTCAACATCACCATCAACAAATTATTAATTTTATTTTTTCAAGAATGGTTAACAGTAACTGTTCATGCTAAAGCTCGGCGGAGATGATCTTTGCTAACTTTTCGTTTTATGTCTGGTCCGGCAACTCCTTCGGAACCTGGCGATAACACTATCATTTGATGCTGCAAAATAAAGGATGGTGGGGGGTGGGGGAGAAATGGGTAAAAGGGATGCGGAGGGGGCAGCCTGGGAAGGAGGGGCAGTTTCCCAGGAAAGGCCCAGAGGAAGAATTTATGTCCATTATCCAAGTGATATACGACCGACCGCCCCTTAAGTCAGTTTTTCGTCAGCAAGTTATGCCCTGCGGGCAAATTTCCCGCCTGTATTATATATCTTATTCTTTTCTGGAGGTAGCGGATAGGAATTTATCATAAATGGGGTGAATGGCGGTAGCAGCGAGGGCTAAGGAAAAAAATGGACTGTCAACACGCGATAACTGGAGCAGAACCTACGTGTATCTCAATGAAAATCTGTAGTATGTACTTTGAATTGGTATTTGATCCGTCTCTCCAACAGTCTTCAATCTATATAACTAATAACACAGATTTTAGTAAGTAACTGTCAATATCAAACCCCAGGAGCCTTGCAACTGCCCTGCGGAAATGGCTGTCCATGGACCCTGAAGACCTTTGAGGAGAGGCTACGTTAAAATGATCGACCCAAGGAAAAGGGGTGACGACTGGCAAGGTTCCTGCAGCTGGTGGAAGGCAGTTCGATGCAAAATATGACACCGCTGCTGAAGACGAGGGATTGCATGCGACGGATCCATGGGGAGAGGATTCCAGCGATTCAATCGACAGCTCGCCTCGACTCTGGCTGAAAAGTAGGCTCGTCCAGTTGCTGCATGGGTTCGGGTGAAGCTGCAGTTTGCTGTCGACCGGGCAGTGGCATCCCGACTGCGAGGTACCAGAAGAAAGTCCCGGTGTCTCGACTGGAAGTCGGAGCGGGCCTCCAGTTCTGGGATGAGTAGTCCACGCGTCCAAGGCGCCCATGGCCCTCCTTTGGTTTCCCGCCATTTGCTGTGTTATGTTTTTGTTTCTTTTGTTGTTAGTTGTTATTTTGTTTATCATTCTTGTTATTTTTTGTGTTTTGTCATTCCCCTGTATCCGCTTGCTCTGGGCGAATAAACAAAGTGTTCGATGTAAATCGGCTGATGAGTTGAGGATCAATTTGATCGAGGAAGTTGGTGATGGCAACCAGCAATGAACGTGTGGTGGATAGTAGGGTGCAAAAATAGTTGAACTGCTAGTCGGACATTGGTAGAGGTGCGGGTAGACAGTTCAGTAAAAGAGTTCTACCGGTTTATTCTGACTTCAGTCATAACACTATGTATAGTTTGGCGTTGGTGGTTAGTTATTAAAGTCGCTACCTAGCTAACAGTTCAATGTTTATACAAGTATCTAATTATTAGGTGCTAATTTGTTAGCGTCGAATCCGCACTTATCGCATCCGAACTCAATTTCAATGTGACGTTGGTAATATCCTGTTTGGAAGATATGACCAACCCTATTACCTCTAAGCATCGCCGCGAGATAGCGGAGGGTCAACGTGCACTTGACGTACGCATTATGCGACCTCTAGATGTCATCGCCAGAAGCCACGCTCCCATAAATTATGTCATCTCCCGCAATATACACCTTGAGTTACTGATAGCATTATTCAAATGACGTACCTACCTACTTAAGGTGAGGAGACCCATCAAATGCATAGCTGTCCGTATTGTACAGCCACGAGACATTTTAAATTGTGAGTTTCGGTTTGTATCGGTTTGAATTGTACGAGACTTCGTAACTACTCAAAATTTGTGATCTTAATGAGCCGCATTTACGGTGAAAACTTTCAGTATTGTTATTGTTGCTTCGAACTCGAGTTCAATCCACAATACGTCAAAATGTCTTCATGTAAATTCTGTGGATGAGAGTATGCTTCCATTTCCCCCGGTTTTTGTTTCGCTCTCGCGAATTTTTCCCTTCCTGTTTGGTTTGTTTCAATGCGAACACTCGTTTTGTTAGATACAAACGAAACTGACGGAAACGTTATGTAGGAGTGAGGGGGGGGGGGGGGGGGGGTATGCGAAACGAAGAAACAGGAGGCTTTACATATCAAATGCGGTATAGCTGGAACAGAGAGAACTTGGAGAACCCCGTGGGTTCTGTGATGGAGGAGAAGGATGATACTTCAGGGCCTCCGGGTACGCGGGAGAGGGAGGCCGAGCCAAATTGGTTTTGGAAGCAGAGGAAGCGGGATAAACAAAATTACTGTAAACATGACCCCTTTTGAAAACCACTCAGCCCGTTGTTAATTCAAATTTCCACTGTACGCCTCCCCTCGTCCTTTTCCAACCCGGCAAGAAATATGTTTGTGTCGGTGTTAGTGTTATTCTCCTCCAAGTCCATTATATCGCATTTCATAGGAATGAATAAAAAAAAAACAACCTGCCATGTCAATCAACCGAACCGACACAGGTTGTCCAAATTTGACCCTGGCTGAAATATAAACAACCATCTGCGTTGAACATCAAAAATGATCTTTGAATTTTCACTGGTTAAAAAAAATTCTTGTGGTTCTAATTATTGTAACCATTTATGCTCCAATTTTATTCAATAAGTTTAATGTCAGCCATGCCTGTTAGGGTTGCAGCGCTATTAGGCTTGGGGGACCGTTTAATTCATTTCTCGCTGCCCTCGGCTGCCATTATGACCCTCTCGTGCCGCGTTATGATCTCCCATAATAGAATGTTTCGAAACACGAAGCTTCAATTTTTCCCGACACATGCAATCGAGGGAATCTGTGCGACCGAATGTGGCGAGTGTTGCCAAATACGGTTCCCCCTTTAGCGAGGAAAATGTGCTGTTGTTGAGTTGGCTATGGATCGATTATTCTTTGCTAAGGTTTCTATAGAACTATAGTTGAATGCCGTTTGATTATAAGTTTATTTGACATAATTTTTATAACTATAGTGGTACCTAATTATATTGTGGTTTGCTATAGCATGAATTGGGTTTTGGAAAAATGGCTGGAAATTCGACTTTATTTCATTTGGCGAATAACAGACCCAACTGGGATTCTTCTTCGGCGCATCAAAAGAGATAATCGTTGGGATGGGAAATGCGGTTTCTTTGGCGGTAAAAGAGATAGTGACTAGAACGACAGATGCCCTAATGGACAGCAATAAGGACCAAAAAGTAGGGTTTAGGGGTTGCATAAAAAACCTATCCCGGCTAAAACCTTCAGTAAGCGAGAAATATACTCTCCCTTTCCTTTCCGGCGGATTAGTTCATTCGCCAATTAATAAGGGTGGTTTTCTGTGTCGGGATGTTCCATCCTACATCTTCCTCTCCTACGCGTTTCTTCCATGCCCTTTCCCTGCTGCTCATGAAAAGTTCACTCGTGGTGAATATCCCCGTGTTGGAGGGATTTAGACGTCCATAAGAACGTCGGTAAACCGCAGACGCAAAAACTGTCCGCCCAAATCCCTTTCTTCGAGCATTCGGCATGAACCATTGTTTTCAATCCTCGCAGAAGAAATACTGCTAGCATTCTATCTGTTTTGTAAAAATTGCCAATGTATTTAATCTTTAAATTCACTCACCTGTAAAATTTAATTTAATGGTGGGAAAGTCTAGTGGAAATTGGAGAAAATTGGGACTGCGGAAAAGGAGAATTTCATTGTGACTGAAGGATTTTGCATGGTTTATTCCCCCTCCCATTCTTAATGTGCTTATTTCGAAGTCGATCCTGGTAATAAAATGTGAACGTTCGTACCGTTAGTCAATTCGAATTCCATTCGTTAGTCTGCGATCAGTCATTTGCCCGCCATTATTATTTTAGTCGTTTATCGGCAGAGCTGAAATATTCCTTCACTTTCCAACACGCAACTTCGTTCATGGTTTATTTAATTAGACTAGGCGACGACAAATCAGTTTAAAAAATTAAGAGGGAGCACGAACCAATTTATTCTAAGCCTACCTTGATCCTCCGTTATATTTACAATCACGTGAAGAATCCATAATTATAATCCGCGTGAAAAAGCTCCCTGAACTCAATACTGAGGGATCACTACGGCGGTTATTACCGTTATTAGAAAATGACCATTATACCGGTTATTACCGCCCTATTATGTGCGTGGGGAATATGTTGTTAGTTGTGGAGGATCGTTTTGAAGGAGATTTTAGTTGGGTTCGGACGAGCTGGAGACGAGCTCAGGAAACTGGTTCAGATCGTCTGACTTCGCCCGGTCCAACGGAACCGGTCCTGCAATTTATCACGAGCTCTAATGGACCCCAGCCAGAAGAAAGGGGAGTACCCCGTGCTTGTAGGCACCAGAGTATTTTTACTCAGTGGCTAAACTTTTCCATTTTTATTTATTTTATTTATTTATTTGATCGACTGACTCATTATTAAATACGACTCAGCCTACTGAAGAACCAGTGAGCCCTACGTGATCATGGTTTACTCAGTTGCCGGGAATTTATTTTCCATAGCTATTTCGGTAAAGTAAATATTGGGGCATTTATTCGTGAAAACATTAAATGTATATCTTATAAGCTATTCAAGTGATATTGAGAGTTTTAAAATGGATTATTAAATAGTTTATTGGGAAATATTGATTAATACCTATATTGTTTTCCTCAATTTTTAGAATGAATTCACGAAGAAGTATCGGTTGAAAGGAATTACTTTTCCCAATTTTTCTCAGACAGAAGTGCATACCTAGGTAAGTAGGTACCTACCTGCTTACTTTAAAAACGTAATACCTTTTTGATCGTCAAAGATCGGGAATAGGGTCAAACTGAAAACTGTCTTTCTATGCCGAGGTTTCACGGTTTATTCCATCTTCATCAGGGCATGTGAAGGGTCAGATTTGGATAAAATTCAGGTCGATGAATAAAATTAGAACTATTGTAGGTAGGAATTCGTACCTACTATTCGTCAAAACTCAATTAAAAATTTGCACAGGCGTTTCGAAAGGCCTGGGCTAATTTTTAATTAAATTTTGACGTGGATTTTAAATTTTGTGGATCCACAGCGAAGCAAAGAGAACATAAACAGTGAGAAACATATTGGTTTACAGTGATTATCACTGCTATCAATCTGTTTATGTTCTCTTTGATTCGCTGTGGAAAAGCCTGTACTAATTTTTAAGGAAATTTTGACGAATAGCATGAATTCCTTTCTACAATAGCTCTGATTTTATTCATCAACCTGGATTTTATCCAAATCTGACCCTTCTCATGCCCTGATGAAGATGGAATTAACATCGAGAGCTCGTCATATAGAGGACAATTTTCAGTTTGACCCCATTGGCGATCCTTGAGTAGTGTTGGGTTGATCCATCATCTTTCAAATCGATACCTTTTGGCGAATCATTTTTAGCACTCAAGGAATAGAATAGAATAAGATATCAAATAATATATCGCCTACCTACTAAACTCTTAAAATCGCGCATACCCCTTGATCTACGCACCTTAACGTCTTGGGGTCAGTATCATTCGGTTCAGAGCAGAAAATCCTGTATGAAACGCTCTTACAATGATTATTACTAGCCCTTAGCTTGAAGGATGTTAAATTTGGAAATCGCCAGCACTCTACCATAATTTATTATATGTTAGATGAGTATACTCATGTTTCTCGAGTCAACGTCATTGAAGGACCAAGTAAATTTGAGTGAAAATATTGGATATTCACATTTTTCTGCATCTATTGCATTTAAAAAGAAAATCTAACTTCAAATTCCTATTCACCACTCCTACAAACATGGACTCGGGCTCTTCCGTTTTATCATGTTGAGTTTTTAGCGAGGAAGATAATAAGGTCCAATACAACAAGGGTGTAAAAAGCAGGAGAGAGACTGAGAGAAAGAAAATGGCGGTATTTCGATATATTGGGCCGGTTTCAGAGAACGATAGGTGAAAAGGCGGACCCGATAGTTTGATTAGGTCCCCTTTGATTCGTCCCTTCAGAGCCGGGTGGGTTTAATTTAAATTGCTAATTTGATTTAATCAACTCCAAAGAACTCCAGAGGTGGGAAACACGATACTGTAAGGGCTACGGATTAGAGTGGTAGCCAATCGAATTCGGCTGTTGGCTAACAAAATGAGACCTTCGACCACACTCATATTTACCTTCCATTCAATCGTTTTTCTGGTACCTGTTTCATTGTTGGACACTTCGGGTCGCCATGCCGTTGTACTTGAGTGAATTAAATAGTTATTGGTGTACACCGTATCGTAGTAAACCCGTGTGTCGTTTCATAATTCAACTCTCGCAATCCCTCTAGTGGAAGCCGAGAAAAAATGTAACCATGTTCCTACATGATTGATCAGCTCTGACCGCTTTTCATTCAATTTCATTCAAAACCCTGATTTTTTGCCCCGTAGGAGCCTCATAGTTCTCACAATGTAATCGGATGGGTCTGAAACCCCCCATAGAAGGATTTTACACCCAAAAATACTTCAAAACACGACACCCGACACGACCCTGAATCCTTAAAAAAAAAAAAAACTCCCGCAGCCCCTTTTTAACCCCACAGAGGAAAATTGTTAATTTAGAGGTTAATTGTTAATTTAACTATCTCAAATCCACTGAGCCCCATGCTAAAATTTAGCAATAATTTAATGAACATGTTCTATTAAAAGGACAAAATGTTTCCTTGTAACATTTAATGTTGAGGCCGATCAAAATGTTTCACCCAATCGCCAAAACATTTTTTGTTAATAATAATAAATTTTGTTAATAATAATAATAATAATAATTAATTAGTTAATTATAATTACTAATATATTATTAACGTATTAATATATTATTATTTATTGTAATATAATGAGTACATTATATTTTTATAATATCGTCGGCTGGGAGGTAAAATGGCGAATCCACCGTTGTATTGATTTTGGGAAATCGCGATTTCCTCTAGATAAATAGGATTCCTCTAGATAAAATCATAAAATTGGCGGATTCGCCCTTTTACCTCCCAGCCGACGATATAGTGATATTATCATACTAAAAATTGCTAAACTGAGTCACTATTAGGTTTTTCGTGGTTTTACCGAATTTGATTAAAATTGTCCTACACATTTGACTCGTCAATCTTGGCATTACTTGACTTCTCAAGGGCAAGAGAAGGCGTTTAATTTGATGAGCGCTAACCATCGGGTTTCAGGGGAGTCCAGTTTATAATAAGAACGGTCGAGGCAGGCCTCTTGAGTGATAACTTCAAAACTCGACTGGTTCAAAAGCCTTTTTTTTTTTTTTCTTCTTCTTCTTCTGAAAGCTTAGAAGCGAAGAAAACCGTTACCCTTAAATTATTAGGTGCACCGTCCAAATTACACATTCTTCAGTCCTTCGGGAAAGAGAACGGCCAAAAAAAGAATACAGAAACCACATTAACCGAAGCTACCGAAGACTGAATAGCGACAGGTCGCTTGAAAAGAAGCAAACATTGTTCCAGGAAGTTTTTTTACACTGTAAAGATGGTCAGGCAAAAGAAGATGAAAAAATTACACCAACCATAGTGCGCCTAGTGGTGTTCTCACAATGGCCTCATTTCGGTAATATAAGTCATGCCTGAATCTATTTCCCATGGGGAGACCCGTAAGAAACAGCCACTTAAGAAAACAAACATAAGGGCGTAGCCAAAGTAATCGGACACCCTGGAGTATCACAATCGTCTTCCCAGGGGAATCAATATTCCACGGGACCGCAAGTGTACGGCGCACGGTTGATAGGCAGATTGAATTTAACGGCTGTCAGTATAGTTTGCTTTGTGCTTGGTAGTCAAAACAGTTGATGGACAAGGGAGAAGATACGGTGCGATTAGCGACCCCACCCCAGTGTTTTTTCTTCTCTATACCTTTTTTTCGGAGAGGGGAGCGAACAATGGAAGAGTCCTTTTTACACCGAAGATCTGACGAATGGCGAACGGAATATTTTGTTGGGGTGGAGGGGGTGGGGGAGAGCCCATTATTCGTGACATGTTGTCATTTCATTGGCCTGTATAATGGTTAGATTCAACACGTTTTCTTCGATTGCCGGTTAGTGTATTGAAAGAGACACATCGGGGAGTTTTGATTGGTGAGAAGAAGGTCTGCCTCCATTCGGGACAAAAAAGCACTGCCTCATTTGATCATATCCCCGGAAAAACTCTTAGCTTACAAAGAAAAACGGCGCAGTATGAATTTCGTAAATACTTGCGAGTGAAGCAGTTCTAATTGTTAGCAGCAAAGGTTTCAACTTTGTTGACCCTGCTAGCATTTCGCTTCGTTCCATTTGGAAGGATCAGCCCCGAAGTAGGCGCTAGATACTAAGCCGGGAAAAGTTATTTGAGGAGGGGGCTAAAAGATAAAACGGGTAAGAATTATGGCTTGGTCATAAATCCTTGAAGCGTAAACCTGCTCCTTCTTGCGATTTAGTCCAAATAATAGTCATTTGCCTTCTTAAAACTCGGCGTTGAACTGGAACGTTGAGAGATGCTGTTCTTGTAATGCTGACCATTGTACTTGACATTTTGATACTCACCATCGCCAAGGTTGGCTGGCTTGAGTGAACAAAGCTTCTACCGGTTGAAGACTTGACTCCCCCTCACTGTTTACGGAACCGAAACACTTGAACTACAAACTAGTGTGCGTTTGAGTTGAACAAAGTCAGAAAGTAAGTCTTGGCCCCTCCTATGCGATACTTCTTCGCATCCCTCAAGGGGTAAGCCCCTCTTTTTTCCGTGGGAAGTCCGGAATGGAGGTTCGGAGGAAGAAAAGGCTAGAGGGAGGATAGAAGAGGTGAATTTATGGGTCTGCCCCCGTGAGGGATGTGACCCGGGGAAACGGGAAGTCTGGGCTTGAAACGGGACAGAATGGGTAAACGATCATTGATGTTACAAGAAAAAGAAAATTTATCGACGATTATTACGATGGGTTGACGAATAGGTCTTTCATGCGCAATTATGATGTTCACAAATTTAATAACTCGTACATAACATTTTTAACGGAACCTGTTGTAAGCACTTGGCTCAAAGCGGCTAGGTCATGAGTCTCTGTTTGCATACTTCAATATTTATTGTTGAGTGTTGTTTTGGTGAAGTTCCAAAGGGGACACCCCCCCCCCCCCCCTTCTATCCACCCTCTATGTTCACACTGCCTGTTTTGGAGGAAGGGGCAGATAATTATTCCAGGTCAGGCCCTCCTGGATGTATAAGGCGTCGAAGTAACATCCTGGGCTTGCATCACTAGAGGAGGATGAAGAAAACCTGGTCAGTAAATTTCCACTAGAATATAGATACAATGTACTAGCGCTTTCCAGAGGACTGTGCAGAGCCCAAGTACGGGCGTCAAGTGTTCCTCAAGGTGCGTGCTGCCGAAACCGGGCGAGATGAAACCGAGTGGTCTGCAGATTCAGGACGTTAAGTACAGTTACGCGCAAAGTCGAGAAAAGCAGTCAACCTCATGTTACAATTCCGCGCAAGGAAGGATCTGTGTGTTAACATGGAATGTCAATGTGTTGTTTATCTGTGATGTCTGACTTCTGTTACTCGTTGATCCTTGGCTTATCCTAATTGAAGCCTGATGATGTTGCGGCGTGTTTCGTTCTGGATATCCTACCCTCTCTGCCAGCCGGAAAACGCGTAATAGACTCCGCAGTGTACCTACTTACTTGAATTTTATATCTCTGACAACAGCCAATTCCCACCATTACATTGGGCAGCAGCCTCAACCGATTCGCAACGCACGACAAATGCATGCGAATCTTTTCAAGCGTCCTTTGCTAACAATTTCTTTTCGCCACACTCCAACATCTTCCGTTTCATTGAAGCATTGAAGGATACGTTGGCCACTACGCAGACACTCATCAAGAGCTTTTCTTTCGTGAGGAGAAAACCGAAATCTTCCAAAAACGTGCGAGCTAAAGAGGATTTCATTCAGTCTCGTCTCGAGGGCTCCAATGAACTGGAAATTGATGCTTTCACACTGGTACAAAAGCTCAAACACCACTACGCTCCGTATAATTTTTGTTCATAATTAATAATATAATTTTTTTTTTTAAATAAAATGTGCGTTTTCAACATTTCCGGCCTCCTTATCTGAATGGTTCGGGCCATTTTGTGAGGAGTTTTTGATATAAGAGCAATTCTTGCTCGTAGGTAGGTACAATTATTGTAGATGATCAACTAGGTTAATAGTCCAGAGGCTTTTGGTATCATTAAATTTTGTTATCAAATTTTGATAACAAAATTTAATGATACCAAAAGCCCTGACAAACCAGGTCGGTGAGGTAAAAAAACTAACTCACTTTACACTTGAGTTTTTCAAGGCTTAGATGTTTTAAATTTTCCTCGCATTTATGAATACATAAAACGCTAAACGCCTCGCTTAAACGATGGTCCAGACTGTTGAGGGAAAATTGGAAATTTTTTACGTTTATCGGCCATAAACCACGTCTGCAGGAGGAGGAAAAGGTGTTGGGGAAACCGCACTATTTTTCAATCCCCTTTCGGACACGTGGAGGAAAATATTCCGTCTTATTTCGCCAGGTTGTAAAAATGGTTGGTGGAAGATGGGATGGACTTATAATCGGGGTGGTGAGGGAGGGAGGAAGGATATAAGGATCAGATAACTGAAATAAGTTACACGGGAAAAGGACAGGGGGTCTGGGGGCCTCGCAATAAGGTATAACAGAATAAAGTACAAGATAAAGTGTGGAAGAGGCGGTGGAGGTGGCAATATCCTTCAGCAGTGAATCTTCGGGGCGCGAAACGCCTCTACAGCGTCTGTGCCGATCTACCTTTTTTTCCCCTGGGTGTGAGGGATCTCTCCAGAGGGGAAAGGGTCTAAAGACTTGAGTTAGGGAACAGGTGACGATATGTTAGATGTGACAGTCTCATTACAGGTTGTTCGTGAAAAGTTAGGAATCTTGCCAGTACACGGGGATCCTCTCAGATGATTCAGAATCAGAATCAGAAAGCGTTTTATTTGCCATATTACACAGAGTGTTTTTGACAATGGTCACGGTTAATTAAAGTTAGGCCTGAAAATACAAAGTAAGATGGTAACATTAAATCGTAAATTGATGAATTAAGGGCATGTACACGTTATGGGGTTATCACACTGTCGGAGACCGATTCCAAGCCGGGACGACGAGTGAGGGAAAGTGGGGAAAAAAAAGGTAAATTTGGCGTCGAGTAGGGAAGAGATATTACTGTCGGACGATCAGCTGTTCGGCGAAGCCGCCATTATCGGGCACCCTCTCCCCCCCTCATCTTCGAACGCCCGACGCCGCGCAATCCATCGTGCAGTTCGGACAGTTCGTCCGAATCCGATTCGGGCGGACGGCCTGGCGCGCATGGATGAGGGGGGGGGGGAGGGTGTGGCGTCGGACCGACGGCTCTCACTTCATGACGTCATTGGCTCTAATTGTGACGTCAATGGCCGCTCGTCGGCTGTCCGGCTGTATCTGACAGTGTGATAACCCCATTAGAGACGTTTCACTGGATTGATGTTGAGAAAAAAGTCTTCAAATGAGTAAGGCACCATTTGTGACAATCGGGATTTACATGAGATTCTAAATTTTGGCACAGGCTCTTCTCGGACAGATTTTGGAAGAGCATTAAAAAATTTTTTTTTTTTTTTTTGTAAAATGTCCGAATGTCCCAGAATTTATCAATAGGTAGTGCATTGATTTGCTGATGGTTTCTATCGGAGAAAATCTGATGAATTTAAAGTCGTAAGCGCAGTATTAAAAGAGCGAGCGAGCCCCGGGAATGAGTCACAATGTAAAACTCAAGTCCAGTAACAGTTGCAGCGAGTTCATTTTGGTTATTTGTTGAATTTATCACAGTAAGTTCCCTTCAGGGTTTCCTGAGAAATTTATCAGATTTTATAATTGGCTTTCGTCTTGCAAATCCGTCTGAAATGTATTTGTTTCGAGATTCCTTCAGTCTTCTCAGACATTTCCATGGCTATACGTTTCCTCTCCCTATTTGAAACTGGCGTTCATGGGGTTTAATACGTGTCGAGAGCTAGGACAATTTTCCCTTTGTGAACCTCAATACAAGTAGAGCGTTTTGCAAGCCAAGTTAAACCCCTTTCTCGAAAGTAGTTTTAGTTAGTGACATCCATTTAAAAACAATTCCGACTGGAACGAGACTCAAGCAACAGGAAAACAAGTACAAAAGCCCTCGTAGAGTCGGTGAAAATTTCGTAACAAGCGGTGGAGTGTGGAGTTGCTCTGATGGAGTTGTATAAAGTTATCATTGTAGCATTATTTACGCCAGCTCCCTCTTGTGGGGTAAATTAAATCACTTATTTGAATTTCTCTGGAATACGTCTGAACCACCTACTCCCGTCGTGTTCACGGAAAGGAATTGAATTCAATGCGTTCCGCAGTGTCCCTGCGCGAAATTATTCCACCTGATGCGCATCGTAAAGTGAGGCAGCTGCCATAAGGGCGATAGGATTTCAAATAAAGTATATACTGAGGTGATGAACTTTCCATAGAAGTCGATTTTAAGGATTTAATTGCATGGTGCTCGAAAAAGGCTGATTCCGAAAATCCAGTTCTTTGAATATTTTTAATGTAATAATTACATTGAAAAATTATTAGTAGGTATCTATTTATGTTGCCTATTTGTAAAAAATGAATATTTTGTTACAGGTTGGTGGGAGATGAGCTCTGGCGGTGAGGTTTTACTTCGGGTAAGTTCAGTATTGAGTTTGCTGAATAAAAAATTACATGAACGAATTCAGTGCACGGCTGAAGACGGATGGACGAAATGGGAGGCGAGGGTGACGACGATGGTCATTGAGGAGCATTATTCAAGAGATCCACATTCGAAAGCTGATTATAATTAATTGTTATATATGCGTTCGGTACTTAATATTATGCATTTGTTGACCTGTACATTCATAGATTGGCTCCTAATATCGTAAATGATTTTAATCCACCTCTACCCGTCCATACACACCATCGTCCTTGTTTTATCCGCGTCGCCCCGCGACCTTTGCCTTCGGGCTTTTCCCATCCCGAAACGTGACCTATCATTGCGGTGTATATTTCAATCCCGTTGGTGTGGTTCGAAAAATTTCCCAGTAAAAAAAAGGGAAAAAACTCATTGGTCGGGTTTGAAATATGGGGAATATGGGGACTCGGGTCCACCCCACCAACCCCCATATTTCATTCTAATAGGCGCCCTCTAAATCAGTCCCGAGTTTCTCTCTCAGAGAGCGATTTGTTTCCAAATGATTACCGACCCTCATTACAGTCCTCCGTTTTCCTAGGATATTCCTTCCAACACCCTAAATGTAAACATATAGGTGTAAAGTTACACCTTCGTAACCCCCAAACTATTTCCCATGAATAGTTTGCGGGTTGTTCCCGCATTCTGGGTCGCATGCATCGTAACTTGATCACTTTTCCTCGTAAAATGTTTGAAAATTATTAATCTCTGAACAGCATTAAATTTTCCTGAAAGTAATGTTTTCCGTGTAATCACTAAAAACTATTGGTCCCTATTTTGATTGCGGTATTCTTTATTGGAACGATTCGATATTTCCATTGTTTGAACTTCGAAGGCCTCTCAATGATCATCATCATCAAACGAGGGTAAGTAGCGTTTGCGCGTTTGATAGTTGGGAACCACGTAGAGCCTTTTTTTTTTCCAATTTTTGATGTGGGTTTTAAAACAGCGATTAGCTGCTTCAGCCTCAGAATACGTGTTTAATGGGATGACGTCCAGAGAAACCTTACCATTTCAGCGTATACAAACTCAAAGCACAATCGCCATAAAGTGGTTAAGTACAAAACATCCGTGCTGCCCAGACCAGGTTTCGGATTTACGTTTGCTGTAAATCTCAAAGCACCTTAGTATACCCGGTTGGACCGGCGGAAACAAGCGTGATATGAATTCATTGCAATCCAGATAACCCCGTTCGTTTTAAACAGGATGGGAGGGAAAAAAACCTTCCCGTCACGACCTTTGTAATGGCCATTAGAGGTAAATTTAAAAGGTAGCTTTAACGTCATTGAGAATAGCGTCCGCGGACTCAGCGCTTTTGTCTTTATTACTGGTTTCAACGGCATAGCCATTGGTCATCGGTTAATTGTAGCTTATCCCGTTCTCAAAATTATGAAAAATTCAGTACTTGGGTACCCAGTCTGATGTGTAGGGTCACGCGGTTGAGGGACCAGTTACAGACAGGTCTAAGGAAATATTCCCAATAGTCTTCAATTGCTGCCCAATAATTAAAGCGTTTCCCGTGGACCTTTAGCAACTCTAGGATCCTCCTTTGCTAGTCACAATTTTTTTTCTCTGAGAATCTGTAAATATTGTTGTAAATCCAGTTTTTTTAAAAGGAATTTTTTGCACCGGTGTCAGACATCTAAATCGCCGGTTACAGACAGGTTTGATGGACCAGTAATAGACACCTTGGTTAATGAAATAAAGAGACACCCTAGTTGACCAGTCGCTGACACCCCATGTCTGATACTGGTCAACAGCTTCTTCACTATATATATTTAGAAATTATAGTGAAAGCCAAATCCTTTCAAAGGAGCCAGTTGCGGACTTGGGTTTTTGTACTTGATCTAACTCATCTTTTGGGATGAGTGTCACACCCTCCGGCAGAAGTCCCTCAAAATGAAATTTTTGGGAAAGAAAACAATATGAAAATCGAATTGCTGAGACCTGAAATTGCTATAATATTATGTGACATTGGTTTCTGTGAGAAATCAACAGTGCAGTTCTTAAACAAAACCGCTGCAAATTTTACACAAGGGTTTATTATTCTTTGATATAGGTTAACTGTGCAAAAATTAATTCCGTGTCATTAAAATACTGCTTTTGAAAAAATTAAAAAACAATTTTTTTCTGTGAAATATTTGAATAGATGTGGGACCGCGAAAAAAAATTGATTTTGTGTCAAAAATTACTCGGAAAATTACTCCGTATTTGACCTCTTGGGATCCTTCAAAAATACCATTTGTAGCCCCATGGAAGCCCCAAAGAACCACACGGTGAAATCGGATCGTTCTGGAACCTCCAAAATTGGATTCTCCGTCCAAAAATATTTCGAAAACGACACCTAACCCGACCTTATAGCCTTCAAAAACACCTCCCGTAGCCCCATTTGAGCCCCATAGCGCCGTACGGATTTGGGCGATCGGGCGGAAGAACCTTTCGGGTACAACTAGATGGTAAACCAAGCATTTTGTCAATACTTCAGGTTTAAAAAATGATTTTTACTGCCCAAAACGGCTCGGACGGCGGACGGATATTTCGTTTTTGGAATCAAGCCGTCTTGAAACGTATAATGTCCAATTTTGAGGCCGATCCAAGAATAATAAACCAAAATTGGGTACCTACCCTTAGCCATCCACACTGTGGACCACACAACAAGCTGACTCACACTAACCTGCGAGCCACTTTCTACAAATCGTCAGAAACCACTCAATAACATCCGCAACCTCTTTTTCAACTTCATCATCGTGGCTGGTAACCTTTCCTCTGAGTCTGGGAAACACGGGGAGTTGCTGATACCGCCAGTTATCTTATTATTATGGTCGGCAAATGGCATAATATGCAAATATTATTTGCATATTTCGTTCCCGGTATGCCCAACCTATAAGAAGCCTAAATATACCAAGTTTGTGCAAATCGGATGATCCAAATTCGAGTTTTTCGGGCATATAATTGCATATGTTGGGGTTTTGTGGGATACGAGCATATTTGGGCCATTTCGCTACTAGGCAGTATATTTTCCTATTTATTTCAATATTTCTGCATATTAACTAGCATTCTCTCTCAGCGTCAACAAACTCATTTCTGCAGGGAAAAAATTTTTCGTAATGGCTTTAAATTGGCACATCCCGTACTGCCGCTGCCCCCTGAGCCAATCCTGACTCGATGGGGAACCTGGATTTCTGCAGCGCTCTACTATGCCGAACACCTATAGGCTGTCAAATCAGTAGTGGACAGCCAATACATAACTAATGCAAAGAAAAGCATGACGGCTAGGGACACTGTAGCGACGCTGGCCTTCATTAAGGCACGGCCAAAGCCTTATTATGGCGTCGATCCCACAGTTGATTCTCAGGCTTGAGGCCTCAGAGAAGGAGCTGGTTGAAGTGGTGAGTGAGGTTCAAAAATTTCAGGAAGAGGCTTCCTTGTGGCCTGGGAAGATTGGGAAAGCTGTTCAAACCAAGCTCGAATTCGTTCTTGGCCGTAACCCAGGCTGGGGTACTGTCGTCAACGTAGCCAGGGTGTTAGGAGGTGACTTACCAGAAACGGAACTCTCCTACACTCCCCATGAACTTGCTTCCTTCAAATTTCTACCATTGGTTTCCGTCGATCTTGAGCGTTCGTTCTCCCGCTTGAAATTTCTCCTGAGTGACTTGCGCCACAGCTTCAAGACCGAAAATATTGAAAAACACTTGGCTGTGCAAGTGTTTGACTGGTAGGTATGTTGTGAATATGTAAATAAGACGTTAATATGAAACTGCTTGTAACTATGTAAATATTTTAGAGTCTAAATATGTGGTCAATGTGTTTGATAATTTTCTAAGATGACTTGTAACAATAAAAAAGTTGTTTGAGCGCCCCAATGCAATTTTTTCTTGCCTTCATGACCCTCTCACAATTTTTGGGGGGCATATTTTAGCATATTATTAACTTTTCCGGGCATGTTTTTGCGTCATATTTTGCGATTTTTCGGTCATATTACGGTCATATTTAGGGCTTTTATTGGTCACATTTCCAGATTATATTGGTCATATCTTGCCGAGCCCTACTTATTTTTCAACTTTAAAGTTGAGGCTGTTTGTGACAGGATACCCTGTCTGAAACTGATCTCTCTACCCTACTGAGATTGAAGCGATACCATTAGACTAATTTTCTTTAATCACCGTAAATTGTGTTCCGTGAGCTTTCGTGAATTGTAAATTCACCCCCCCCCCCCCCCCCCCATCACTTCACTGATCATTTATATTTTCTGCAGCCTCGTTCTGATGATAATTTCATGTTAATTAAATGTTTAGGGTAAATTGATTAGTTAGGGGGAGAGGGGATTTGTTTACGACGTGCAAACAAGCTCACCTTGAAAATTTAATTAACAGGTTAATTTCCTTACAAATTATTCGTAAATTTATTTTAAATTAAAAGCTTATAAAATCCACTGGCAACTTAATTGTTGGGATAATGCTCCGTCTCCCATCGGAATCTGATTCAGTTAACCAATTCTGTGAGGGTGCGTGTGGAGGAATTTGCCTAAATTAATCCGTCCGCGGTCTATTTACACTTGACCCGGTTTATTTATTCTGCTCCCGTGCTGGGAACCTTTCAATCATGGGCGCCATAGAAGGAGAGGCGCCCTGGGGGTTGGTGTGGGGAAGGGGGGTCGTGGATGGCGGTCGCCTCCCCCTTTTTAGGAAAATCCCCGAGAGTTCTAGTGAAAATTGAATAAAATATGAACGTTTAGAAACCTGATGGGGGTGAAGAGGTTTTGGGGCGTTGATGAGGGAAAGGAGGGAAAACCGGGAAACTGACAAGGGGGCAGTTTGACGGGGGGTGTGGGGCCGATCAATGTTGGGATGATTAGCACGTCCCTCCAACTTCGCGTCCTCCCGCGAGATCTCTCCCCTCCCTCTCCCGTAATGCGAGCGTGAATTATTAACTAACTTAACGATCCGAGGTAAGCCCTTCCACCCCGCATCTTCACCCTCCCACGCTCCCTCCTACATATAAGTGTAACAGGCAATTTTCTGACAGAGGATAAATTAAAAATAATATTTTTATTTTTAGCATATTATGCTGTTCATATTTCAAGGGGAGAGCAATTGAACGGGTTTTAAATTCAACCTTCTCGTTGAAACCGGCCCTAAGTTTGGTATTACTATTTCGGAAAATAGTATCGTAGGCTCTGAGATATAAATGTGAACTTCATTTTCCGTATTAACCCTCATGTGGCTGAATGAATTTGATTAATTTCTATTTGAAGAGTTCAGGGAAAGAACGGGCTATCTGCACTTTTCCTCGAAATCGAGATGGGAGGTGCTCCTTATGTATTTTTGGCGCCGAACACGCCCATGAGATCGAAACAGTGAAATAATGGGTCTAAAGGCTTCAAAACCGTCGGTGAGTGTTTCGTATACAGGGAAAGAACGTGTTTATTGCAGCGGTACAGCGAAAGAACGGGCTAACGTCGAGCCGGATCCTCCACCCTATCCGGTTCAAGGTCTTGTCTGGCGTTTTCTGTGTTTCACAGTGTTCTATTGTTATGTTCACGTTGTATTTTCCTGTAATTTCTATTGTAAAGTACTATGAACGGATACCCCTTGAATGATTTGCTCATAGTAATACGCTTTCCTCGAATTCATTATTCGTTTTCATTAAAACATTTTCACTCGGGCGAGAAAGTGATGACTAACTTTTTTTTTCTTTACTACTAATACGCTGTACATTTTGGTTGATTAAAACTTTTATTCTGAGGAGAAATTGATACCGATATCTATAACATAGTGTCAATAGCCCCGAAAAACAGTGAAAATCTATCAAATAGATAGCCCGTTTTGTCCGTTTTTTTTTTTTTTTAATTTTTTTTACTATTGACACATTGTACACTTGTACCTTTATTTCAGATTAATCTAGTGGAATTTTTATTTTTTTATCACATGCGCCAGTGTTGAACCTCAAGTATATTAAAATTTCAGATTTTTTAATGGCTAACTGTAGATTTTATAGAGTTTTTCGCATTCAAATTCATTTTTCTCGAAACTAGCAGATAGCCCGTTCTTTCCCTGTAAAATTTCATAAATTTTATGATGATCTATTTTCTGCAATATTCGAAATGATCAGCTTGAAACCTCATTTGGCTTACCGAGCGAATTTCATCAGACATGAATGAATCTGAAGCTTCCAACTCAGTGATTTCTTTAGAGAGTGTACGCCAAATTTGAAACCTTCTTTTAATTTGTAGTCCGAATGTTCTTCATGAAACTTCCTCCGGGCTAAGTTACGCCCTCTTCCGCCCGTCCCGCTCAAAAGACACTATTTTAGTGTATATGGATGTTTTGTTTTTATTTTCCCTCAGCCACTTTTTCTTGCACTCCGCTGAGTTGGCGGTTCTCCGTTTTCCCTCTCTCCCCTCCCCACTCTTCGCCGTCGCCCCGTTTCAGGAAACAAAGTATTTCTCACGGAGTCGCCGGAGCTTTCAAAAAAGGAAACAGCCCCTGAAAGGGAAACGAGCGAAATGGAAACGAGTGGTAGTAGAACTGAGGAAACGGGAGGGGGTTAACTGTATGTGTACACCAATGGGAAGAGAGGAGGAATCCTACTGGTTTTCTACCCCGAATTTCCACTTGCAGCATATTTAAATTCACTGAAATGTTCCATATCCACTTTTAAATCATTTAAATGCTCTTGTAGTCGACATGACCATAAGATGCCCCTTAGGAAATTTTGACAGGTTTTCGTCTCTGTCACCCACAAAGTCGAGATTGCCCTCCTTTTCACTTCTTCAAGGTTTACACAAATCCCTACTCTATACGATACAAAAGTAAATTTCATTAAAATTTGAGCTTAATTGGAAGAAGAAAAAAGTTTTTTGAAGTGAGTTTTGCACCAGTAGTCGACAGGGCGCTATGGCACTAGTGGTCGACATAGGTGCGTTGGGAGTCGACAAGGGATTTACATCAGTAGTCGACAGTAGCCCAAAAACCTCCATATTTTTTACTTTTTTGGTTTTCGGTCATTTTTACCCAGAAGGAAGCGTCTCGGCAAAAAATTCATTCGGTACTTTTTTAAAGAGGGGAAAATTCTGCGTCGAATGAGTACCCTATTAACCCAATCTGGTTAAGCCGTCTGGCTGAAACCGAACGTCAAAGATGTGGAATGTTTTCCAAAATGGGAAAAAATTGAGTTATGAGCCACTTTTAACGCTCAAATAGTCA
Organism: Pilophorus perplexus; assembly: GCA_955831195.1. NCBI lineage: Eukaryota > Metazoa > Arthropoda > Insecta > Hemiptera > Miridae > Pilophorus > Pilophorus perplexus. The sequence goes on along the minus strand of OY037011.1, from coordinate 15,247,417 downwards.
CAAATCACCTAGATCGTATACCAATGGTAACTCTTGGCAATATTATCGAAGTTATGTGGGTTGTAACAATGAGTAACCAGCCTGTCGACTACTGACTCAGAGCAGATTACAGTATGATTCAGTTGTCGACACCCCCTAACGACTACTGAAAATGAGCTTTTTTGTGCCCATAGTCAAAGGCCGCAAACCAGCGAAAAAATCGTTAAAACGGCAAATATTTTGGATCAACTTAAACTAGAAGTACTAGAGAACACAGAAAATCAGGAAAATATATCAAGTGAAAAGAGGTGAAAATTGCATATAATTCAATGGGTTCTACAAAACCAATGGGCCTCCCTGCTAACAACTCATGACAACTGCAAACTAAAAATTTCCACTTTTTCGGTCTTTCCCGCTCGTATTCACGGCAACTTCCCATCAAACATTCAGAAGACATTGAAGGATCCAGAGTGCCACCCAGGAATGCAAGTCTGTGTCCTTAAGCTTAGCTTTTCTCATTTTTTGAAGGGGGGTGTTGACTACTGGTGCAGTGTCGGCTATGGGTGTTTTTACAGGGCAATATTGACTTGGAATAAAAACGAAGAAAGGATTATGCAGATATTTATCTAATGTGGTTGCATAATATTATTAGAGAAGCTTACAGCCTACAGCCCTTATAGAAGCTTAAAAATACTGCCTTGATGCCTTGAGTAATGAATATTTTGATCATTCCAAGAATCCCGTCGAAATCATCTGTTAGGTTAGTGGGAGATAGGGTGGGAGTGTAGGTGTCGCATTGAGCTATCCATCACCAACTTCGACCCTTCGTCTTCCACCGCTTTTGGGGTCAAAAGCAAAGAGGAGCCCACGAAGAGGAAATGGGAGGAGGGGGTCGAAAGTCCCCCGGGGAAGGGAACAAAGACGGCCATCTTCGGCGTCATCGCCTGATTTATGACGAACAGTCGTCATGTCCTCTGACCGTAATGGCCTTTACGGTCGACCTCTTAATTAATCTCGGTTCGCCTTCCACAGCAAATAGCTTCGAGTCACAAATCATACAGAAGGTCCGCCTCCGAATCTTGTGTACAGAAATCCGATGATTTTCCTGATAACAAGACATACGTATCCATACCGCTCCATCTATCAATGACGGAACTGCTATCCGTCCGCTATCAAACCTTTATCATCCTCTCTCTCTATTTTACCATACTAGATGCTCCGGCTCGCTTTGCTCGCCTACGCACCCAGACCCCCCTAGTGGGGTGCGTAGCATCGATGGACACATTCATAACCCTGCATGAAGGTCAACTGCTCCTTCAACATCAACCCCCCTGGCTGATAAAATGATCGGCTGAGCGAAGCAACCCCCCCCCCCCCCCCCCCCCCCACTGTCAAATTGCCAGTGAAATCAAATTTGAAAACTCCACCTTCAATAATAATAGAACTTCCTATGTTGGCGGCCGAGCAAAGCGAGCCCCCTGGCAGAGAAAATGATCAGCTGAGCGAAGTAAGACCCCCCTGTCAAAGTGCTGGTGAAATCAAATTTGAAAAGTCTTCCCTCAATAATTATAGAACTACCTATGTGGGTGGCCGAGCAAAGCGAGCCCCCTCTGGCCGAGAAAATGATCAGCTTAGCGAAGCACGCCCCCCCCCCCCCCTCCCTCTCAAAGTGCTAGTCAAATCAAATTTGTAGAATGTGGTCCATTAAATAGGAGGAAAATAATAGGCGGAAAACTGGAAGTGGTTTCCAATCCCTCCGTTAAACCCCAAATATGAGGATTCTGACATTGCAACATCGTGTGAGGCGAGCTTGACTTTTCATGGCCCATAATGCCTTTGGGTCCCAACATAATGTATTCTCAATTTAGCTACGGAGGTCCCCTCTCGAAGACCGTTCAATTGGCGAAAGGAGAAAATGTTGGACGAGCTTATTTAAGTGTGAATAATTACTTATTGGTTCATTAGCACCCTGAAAACTACTAGCGCATTTTCAGTGTCTAAACCTAGCGATTGAACGTTATTAAAAAGTAAAATTTGTACACTTTTGCGCCTTCCTCTTTAAAGACAAATTACTTCCACTCTTGTATAACCCCTTAATGCCCGAGCAATTGTTTGCAGTAAACCCCAGCCCCACCCGCTCACGAGCGTTTGACTGCTCGGCAGTATTCACACGCAATTCACCTACTGACGAGTTTAAACAGGCCCTATCCTCATTGGTGTGATGGTAAGCCCTTATGTTTACCCAGCCTGTTTACACTCACGTTTTTCCCTCGCTTTGCTTGGGTCAGCTTCTCCCCTCGGGTTTTCATGAAGCCTGAAAGCCAGCTCTTCATATTGGAGGAAAGCTAACATGACTCCGTCCGAATAATTTGACTTAGTGTTCAAGCCAGGTTGATATTAGAATTTAGTAGATTGTAATAACTGATTCTCATAGTTTATTGGACTATTTATTTTTGGTGTATTATTCTTGGAACACCTAATAAATACCTACACAGGTCGCAACGGAGGTCGACAATTCTGATCGGCCTTAAAATTTGACATTACTTATCCGTTTCATGACACGTAGATTCCAAAAATTAAAATGTCCGTCCGCCATCCGAGCAGTTTTGGGCAGTAGGTACGATTTTTTTTTCTTAATCGGAAATGTTCACAAAATACTCGGTTTAGATGTACACGCAATTTTCAGCCCGATCGCCTGAACCTTTGGGGCTCTCTGTGGCTAAAAAAATGGCCAACGGGAGGGGCTTTTGTAGGGTTTCGGCTATGGGGTCGAGTTAGGCGTCGTTTTCAAAGTATTTTTGGACGTAGAATCCATTTTTAGGGGTCCCAGAACGATCTGACTTTACCGTGAGGATCTATGGGACTTCTATGGGGCTACAAAAAGGATTTTTGAAGGATCCCAGGAGGTCAGATAATGTGTTTTCCGAGTAATTTTGGACGCATAATCCATGTTTCGAGATTCCACATTTTTCCAAACATTGCACAGAAAAATGTTTTTTTTCCCAACCATGATTTTTTTTAATGGCACAGAATTAATTTTTGCACAATTAACCTATATCATAGAATATTATTGACCCAATGCCACTTGCATTTAAAATGTGAACAGAATAAGAGACACTGAAACGGGATATAATGTACTGTCTCAACTGTCGACAGTTCTTTGCTTCAACTCAAAAGTCGGGGGAACATGCATATTTTATCAGAAAGCCCTTCCCGCCCGGACAGAAAAGGAAAAAGAAAAACGTACAGCTTCGGGTTAAAAAGCCCTAAGAGAGATTGGGGAAAATATTAGCGCTATGTAACAGGTTATACTAATACTGGGTTCCCGCTTGTGCAGACGAACTTGTTTTGATTCAAAACTTTTGAACTTTACCACGACAGGTATTAGATAGAACACGTGATTGACTTTTGGTCAGACATTGGTGTTCGTCGCCGAATTTGAATCAGGCTGATCAGCGCTCTGATGAAAACAGAGATGTAAACAGGCCAACCACTGTCGCCTTAGTCCACGGGGCCACCCTGTCCCCCAATCTGATACTGAATACAATCTGGTTGAATTTCATTACCCTGGGGGGTTTCCAAGAAGTCAATGTTGTTGAACGTGCAACCCAGGGGCAATAACTACGATTTTGGGACTTCTAAAAACCAACCGCTTTTAAAAATATACTTGAATAATTAAGCGGGCTGCCCTTAATAAAATAAATTTTCCGCACTGAGAGAACAAAAGGGCCTATTCTAGGTTATTTTTCGATTTTTTTCTAGGTTAAATGCTGCCAACCTAGATTTTTTTTGGTTTTCATTCTAGGGTGGAACAATTTAGTCTAGGTTGAATATAATTTAACCTAGATTAAAAATACTGGTGAAGTTACCTTCCTAAAAATGCAAACAACCAAGATTTAAAATACGCCACCCCCACACTTTAGTTCTAGGTTAAGTTCACGGTGTGTGCTGCCGCCTCCATCCATTTACAGTCTAGGTTAAAAACATTAATGTCTTGGTTGTCTCACCCTGGTATTCAATCTTTTTCACTTTCATAGACGGTTGATTTACCCTAAAACGAAAACGTTCTCACCCCACCTCAAACAATTTACAGCCATGGCGCGTTAACCTAGAACCCTTTTTTCTCTAGGTTGTGCCTTTATTTATGAGGTTGTTTCAATTACTATCCCTGTTGTACCAGTTAAATTTCTAGTTAGCTTCCTATTCTTTTCAGGTTGGTCCTAATATATTACTAGGTAGTCCACTTTTCTTTCTAGGTTTGCTCCACTTCCATTGCAGGTTGGTTCTATCAACTTCAACAATCTTTCTGGGTTGTCTCTGTTTCCAACTCAGTACAAAAATTTAATGTGACGTCTTAATATGACTGCACTTAGTGACAGAAAATAGATGATTAGAATTTGACAGAGATTTGGCCTCAACCCCACCGGGTAAATAGCAGGGGTGCCATGACAATGAGAATTAACGCCCACCGCCTACAGTGGCGCTCTCTGCGGCCGCTTAGCGTACCGTAGGAACAACCTGGAATTTATTGAATGAATTACAATCACTGTTGTTTAAACCTAAACCTATTTGTGGTTTTAACCGAGACTGAAAGTCTAACTTTTTCTTCTGGGTTGTTACCTAAAGTAACAATCTCGCCTTTTAAATCTCTCGGTTGTTTTCAGTTGTACAACCTAGACTTTAATGGAGGGGCATTATATGGAAGGTCAAATCATTCGATTCTAGGTTACCCCACTTAAAAGTCAAAGGTAGGTAATATATTTTCTAGGTCTTCACAATGTCAACCTAGACCAAATGTGAAGTTCACATTTGGTCTAGGTTGACACTTTTTTATTCCAGGTTGTGGTCAGAGGGCAGGTAATAACGGATTAGGTTGTTTCGAAATGGGTGGAGGTTGTATTAATATTTTTCTATGTTACTTTAACTTGGACCTATTTTTTTCTAGGTTGAATCAATTGATTCTAGGTGGTTTCAATTTCTCTTCGAGGTTATTTCGGATTTAACCTAGCCACTAAAAAAATCTTTTCTCTCAGTGCGGGGTTAAAAGAACTTCTTTCTCAAAGTTTCTCACAAAAGATATCACAAGAACATGTTACGTACAGTAATGAATGGCCGTGAACAGATCCAAGTCTTGGGGGAGTATTCCAGGCTACTGCAAAACGTTAGATTCAACGAAAATCCGTTATAATTGGCGGAAAAATTGTCGTGTTGCTTTAAAGGATACTGCCCTAAGGGGAGGAGTTTTGGTACTGTTTAATAATGGTTTTTCTTTGAGATAAAATTTGTCAGAAGAGCTTTGACATGTGCAGGGGTGTTCTTTGTCTAAAAAGGGGAATTACAGTAGATGACCGACGTAAATTCCTCGCTTTGCCAAGTACATTTTGGGCGGGAGGCGCAAAAGCCTGATTTCCCCCGGAGGCCCGGTCTAAATGGATTTGAAACTCGAGGAAGGAGTTTGGCCTGACCCTTTACCTAGCGAAGGTATTATAATTGAATGATCAATACAAGCTAAGGTTGAAGGGGGTGGGGGTAGGATTTGTTGGGGGAAAGCCGCTCAAGATTTGAAAGCGCCTGGTGCAAGCCTTGGACGGAATCGGCAGGTTCCCTTCGAGTGCAAGATAACCCTAACGCCCTGGGCCGTTTTCCGGTCCCTTGAGTCATTTGTGTTGGACCTCCCTTTATTTCTAATCTGTTCCCATGAATAGTTTCATGAGGTTTCAAGCTAAACCGTCTGAAGACACCCGTTAAGACGCCCTCCCATCGCCCGCAAGCTAGCTCCCCCTTGTTGGTTCATTCATTCGATTGAGACATTTGACCCTGGTCTAATTCCCCTATCTGTCGACACGGAGTCAAAAAGAAAATAATTCTGGGTCCGATATATCGCAAAGATAAACGATCATGAATAACTTTCATTTTGTAAAAATTCATTTTTCCCGAATTATTAATGGGTATTTACTGGTATTGTACCAGTAAAATTATAACGGTATTACACCATTAAAGGTCCCAAATACGGTCCACTGCTGTCGGTCATGTTGGGGAAGATCGTGCATCTTGGTTGTCGAACAAACATAGCTGAACGGACATTAATCGAACTGCAGGTTTATTGATCGCGAGAGTTATGCGGAAATGTTCGCCCCGGCGAAAGTGGAGACGACACTAGAGGTAAAATATCATTCTAATCGGAGTTATACCTACAATAATTGTATTACAATTATATAGGTAATATATTATTTATTATTATTATGATAATTGTTTAAATTTCTAATTTTACATTATTTTAAAATAAATTTTCCACTTCATTGGATTATAATACTATATAGTTATTAAACCTTGATTTTGAGATAAATCAAGCGTAGGAACCAGGTTGCCCACATGCAAAGGTCTTCTTGTGTTCCGCTATTCGACCATGTCTCTACTCCCCTTTCGGTTCATTCATTTGATTGAGTCATTTGACCCGTCCGGAATGTAATTCTCTTAGCCGCTGTTTCCTACCCTCCCGTCTCCTCTTGCCAGCATTACTGTAAATCACATTTCCAGCATTGTTCTACCCCCCATCGCGCTTCTGGAAAGGATATCAATCTCTGGGCCAACTTTGGCTTAAGTTCAGTCGTGCGTTTCATATCCCTACACGTGACTAATGACGCCCCCAGGATCCTTCCAACCGGGTTGCTCCTCTTTTTCCATTTCAGGATCGTTTCCTTTGGCTTTCCTAGTTGCTCTGTTTCTTCTAATCAAAATCGGGCGGAAATGGTGGATATGCGTGTTGCCAGGAATTGGCCAGAGTTAGTGAAGTAAAGCCGATCCTGGGAATTGGTTGCGGGATAAACCAATGCGACGGTGCTGGTATAAAAATAAGGTCACTTCCTTGGAGTCGGAGGATTCCATTTCTTCCGAGTATAACAAGAGAGGGTCGTAAATATCAACACGTTCTCGGTGGGCTAAAGGTCTCATGGTGGTGTCATCACTGTGATATGACATCAATGGGAACAGACGTGGACTGCATTAGGAGCAATGAGCTGCTGAGCCGGAAAAGCTTTGATGTGAAAAGGGGAACACCCGACCTGCCACTCATGGCCCAAGTGTCTTAAACAGAGATTTATGTTGTCATGTAGCGAAATACATAACAATAGACCGAGCTCCGGCCATGAATAAAATATGAAGAGCCCCTCGAGAGGTGGGGGTGGATATAACGCACTGGAAATAGTGAGGCGTGGGAGGGGGTAGGGTTACCAACAGTATTGGTACATATCTGAGTGCCGCTGAATGTCAAGGCTCAAATCCTTCTACCTTCTATTTTCCCGCGGCGAGGGGGGAGGACTATGCACTTTTTATCTCAGAGCTGAAATATTGTTACAACGTGTAAGAGAATACGGAGAGAAGGCGGAAAAGGGCTGCGAGGGCGCACGAGGTGAATATAGTTTGCATGAATAAGAAAACGTTACCTCTACCCCTCAACCCCTCCATCACGGACCAACGCTCTGACACATCTGCCTTAAGGCTAAGCGCCTTCCTCGCGCTATTTCGGGCATCCGACTTTCCTAAACAACTACCCTTTTCAAATGTGCCACTTCCATCTTAGCTATCATAAATTTCGTAAAAACGACTCTTGATTCCCAGATGTATAAAGCGAAGAATTTCCAGCCAAATCGAAAAGAAATTCAACCATTTCGACGCTATGCTCTTTTGGTTTATTATTCTTGAAATAATGCACCTATGTGACGGGGGTGGAAAATTCTGATCGGCCTCAAAATTTGACATTATTCGTTTCAAGAGGTCAAGATTCCTCAAACGAAATATCCGCCGTCCGGGCCGTTTTAGGCAGTAGGAATGTTTTAATAAATTGAAATTTTGACAAATTACTCGGTTTACCGTCTAGTTGTGCCCGCAAGGTTTTCAGTCCAATCGCCCAAACCTGTGGGGCGCTATGCGGCTAAAAAAGGACTACGGGTGGTTTTTTTAATTTTATTTCTTATTGTCACAGAATTAATTTTTGCACAAGAAACCTATATCAGATAATAATAAACCTTGGTGTAAAATTTGCAGTTTTTTTCTTTTCTTTTTGTGTAGAAGGTTTACGCTAGACTACTTGGTTCACGCTGTTGCAAATCCACTATTTGCTGTGGATCGGGGGGACTGTGAGCTCTACTCGTCATCACTTAGAAAGATATGAGCAATTCCGTCGTGCGAAGTAGGCGAGGCACTGGTTGACGCGAAGGAAGCTCAGGTTGATCGAGGCGAAGTCTGTATGAATTTGAGTATGAAATGGAGTCACTAAAAGGTAAAAAGTGGCTTGGCGGTAAAGTTCAGAAGCTCCTAGGTTCTGTTCAGTGAAGACGCCAAATGGTTTTGGAGTCACAGTAGATCGCCCTTTCGTGCTGTCTACATGCGATGAACACCATGCAAGCTGGCAGATTTATGCTCAGCCTAAAAGAAACTTTGAGATGTGACCTCGAAGGATGTACTCCTGGCCGCATACTGTTCGTTCCGAGAGCCTTGTGCAGAATTCTATATCAGACCCTTTTGGTTTTTTTGGCATACATTTTTTTTTTTTAAATTTTAAAGCTTCTTGCATACTAACTATTTTCCTTGCAGAGCGGCTACCAACTATCTGTGCGCTATTCATCTTAGAATCACTCTCCTTCGCCAACAAGTACCATAATCTATTCTCCTGCTTAGATCATGAACACAATACCTAAGTGGTTTGAGACTTCTCATCTAGGTCTAACGCTTTGTTTTGAGGGTGTGTTTTGGGTTGTCAAGATTAAAACCACTTCATCTAACGTCTTCAAACCATCTGCAAAATCAATACACCTTGGGCCCTCTTACAAGAAAACTGAAACCACACTGGATCGGCAAGGAACTGTGCTCCATGAGTTTGATCAATTTCCACTGAACGACGGTTTGCTCAACATGCATTACTCTATCGACTGTACTGTTATGCAATACGACGAATAAAGCTCTATTTATTTACGTATTTCAAATTTTATTGGTTGGGTCTCATAATTGTACTGCGTGTTATTTGGGTGATCATGTAGTTTACTCCGCAATTCTCATTTCCATTTTCCTGTTGAAGTTATCCGCTGGAAAAAATAACCTACACGTATATTGCAGAAGTGGGAGCAATTATCTTCTCTCTGTATCCCATCTGCACAGCCAAACCTGTTTACAGGCCATCTGTTTCGTCTGCCTGTTTCTAGTAAGCAGAAGGAGGTACCTGTCTTTCGTACTAACGAGAGAACAATCAACGGAAGATCAAACTCTTGTCAACCGTAGTTGACGACGGAGCGTTCATTCCGCGGTCTAACGGTCGCAACACTCCCTCCACCTTCCGTCATGAGTGCTCGCCAGACCGGAAAAGTTTTCGTTTCCTGTGTGAAGCCTTCGCTTGGAAGTGAGACGTGCTTGAGGAGAAACTAGAGAACATGCTCTTCACAGTACCTGCTCAGATGCTAGTTTCATTTACCACCTGAGCCCAGCGTTTTGAGCTGAACCAGTGAGCCATCTAAGATCACTCGTCTAAAATGAATCCATTTCTCGTGGTATTTCGGTCGTGATCGACCTCATGCTGATAGATATTCATTAGCTCTGATGTTCCCACTCTGGTTTGAAAGACCGTAGGCGTCAGGGAAAAGGTTTCCGGGGATGCCAGGTGAACGAATGGAAGGCAATCATAGTCGATGGATATTGCAACCCACAGATTTGACGGTTCATAAATCCGGCTCACCATCCCATGCCCTTCCGCTCGCAACTGCTTCAATGGAGTCTGATTGAGAACATGAAAGCCGAAATTATTTATTCAGATCCAATCCGTGACAAGTCAACCTTATTTTAGTGGTCAGCACCGATGCAGCGGTCGGTAGCGACATTCAGGCTGTTGGATATGGTTTGTCGGGGTGGAAGATTTATTTGATTATGAACTTACAACTTGTGAGAGCGGATTTGTTTTTCGCTTAAGATTTCATATTAAATTCGCTCGGTGTTGACGAAACTCTATGAAAAAAACTACAGCCTAGTTTGATAAACCTATCGGTTCCAAGTCCTTCATTTTGGCTCCCATCCAAAGAAGCTCTTTCGCCGATAATTTTTCATTCTTATTGAATCTGCATTTAGACTATTGGCCTCTTCATAAATTCGGTTATGCCTAACTTTGGAATCCAATTAAAGTAGCGGATGAAAGTGTTTATGGATCTGGGCTTAGAGCCTAAGCCATCTTCCAACTTGGTACTTGGGGGAAAAGCCCCGGGTTTTCTTTCGGGGTTTCACACTGTGACAGGTGCTCTCCCTAAATCCAACTTTTTGTGGAAGGAACGGGTGTATGTCAGCCGGATCAAGTTTTCCATCCGAGATGCCTTTTTGTTCAACACTTTCGGCGGTTCGGAGTTTCCTAGGGAGTTTGGCTCAAACCGGGTCAGGAGGACCGGGCTGAACAATTCGTAAACCCCCCACGTACATAATCATATCTTGTATCAGATTCTGGTGGGAGTAAAAACTAAGACTTGAATGTGGCCTTCGCAGAGAAATCAGCCCCCATTAGTACTGCGTAACGTCAACAAATGGATTTGATATGATTAATTATTGCCAAATAGACATTATGGTTGCCATTAATAGAGATAAATGGGACGAAACTTCCCTAGTAAAACACGGTGAGTTTGATCTGAGGGAAGTTCACGGAGCAAATTTAGGTTACCCTATCCCCTTCGAGAGACCCTGTGATCGATCCAAACTTACTTGAAGAGAAGATTAGTTCTGAGCTACACCTGAATTTACTTTCCTTGAAGGCAGGTTAATCATGTGTGAACCGCCGAACGTGACTAATTCCGATTTAGTGAGATGAGAACTTCGAGCTCCAGTTTGTTAGCTTTCGGGATGGAGGAAGGTCGCATAGGAAATCCGTGGGTGGTAAACAATATTGGACGAGCCTGGAACTACGGGTAACCTCAGGATTTTTTTTTTTTTTTTTTTCGTCTTTATCCGCCCCTTTGACCTTTTTTAGGCGTGGGGTGTGTTTTTTTCTCTGTGTGTGTTTACCGCGCGGACACTTGAGAACCTTCCGTATCAACTTAACTCTAAGTCTTGAGTGTTCGTGGTAGTGGGACTCCTCGCACGGTCATGCAACTAACGGCTGTGAGAAAAGAATGGCCTGGGAAACTTTTAACTGTATCGGTGCTAATAGTTTAGTAGTGTAAGTAGTGTTAGACTCGTCTCAGGTAAAATTCAAATACACTAATGAACTAGATATTAGGTTAAATAATGCAGTGGGCATCGCTGAGAAATTTATGTTATTTTTCAACAAACATGTATTTTCATTTGACTTTACCTGACATAGTCTTGAGCTTTAAAACGCATGAAGCACTTTTAGATCACGTAATCCTTGGTTGAGTGTTTCTCGCTTGGAAGAAAAGTGGATGTCGTTGAGAAGGAGCCTGAAAACTGGAAGAAGGAGGCCATAGTAAACTCACCCCCTCCCCCCCTTCATCGACCGTATTCACGTTACCTCAAGGAAAGGACCCCACCTTCAGGCAAACTTAAGCTACCTGCTCCCTGAAGTGCTTTAATTACCTATTTATTTTATTGCTCCTGCAGGGAATTCTAACATAACTGGGTGCGAATCTCTCCCCACCCCCCTTTCCACTATGCCATTACGGCGTCTTGGGACCTGGAAGGACATTAAGAATTAATTCAACTTCATACGAATGGGCGAATTATTTTTTGCGAAATTCGCAACCCCTTCTTGAATGCTGTTGGCAGTTTTAAATAGGCCGCGTAGAATTTCCTGCAGCCATACCCCCTATTTATAGTTAATTCAGAAACTTGACTTCTCCGTTACTTGTGCCAGCATTCTTTGTACGTTTTTCCGTTTTTGGGTTAATATTATTGGAATAATACACCTATGTATTCGCGACGGAGGTCGACAATGCTGATCGGTCTCAAGCCTTGACATTAACCTTTTCAAGACACGTCGATTCGAAAAACGAAATGTCCGTCCGCCATCCGAGCCGTTTTGGGCAGTAGGCATTTTTTTTTTTTTTTTAATCTGAAATGTTGACAAAATACTTGGCTTACCATCTAGTTTTGCCCGTAATGTTTTCAGCCCGATCGCTCAAACCCTTGGGACTCTGTGTGGCTAAAAAAGGGCTATGGGAGTGGTTTTTTGAAGGATTTCGGCTATGGGTTAGAATTAGTTGTCGTTTTTGAAGTATTTTTTTGACGTAGAATCCATTTTCGGGGGTCCCAAAACTATCCGATTTCACCTTGGGGATCTATGGGGCTTTCATGGGGCTACAAATAGTTCGTTAGGGTAGGAATTCCAGGAGTTAGAATAAGGTGTCGTTTTCCGAGTAATTTTTGACGCATAATCCATTATTCGCGGTCCCACATCTGTCCAAACAACTTACAGCATTCTGTTTAAATTTTTCCAACCAAATCTTTTAATAATGCATCGTTATGTTCGTTTTTTAATGACTCAGAATTAATTGTTACACAGTTAACCTATATCAATGAATGTAATATTATTATTTATAAACCCGATGTAATATTATATTTATAAACCCTTGTGTAAAATTTGCAGTTTTTTCTTTCGCAATAGGGAATTCTATTTCCTGATTTCAGAATGAGTAGTACTAGCTATGCATGATTAAAAGTAATGTTCGTTCCAATTGGTCGTACAGCCTCCCGTAATAGGTTTTGACTGCTGGTGCTTGTACTGATGTTCTGCTCTTTGATAAATTACCTATCAGGAAGGCGGCTTAATTGGAATTCTCAGCGTGTTCTGATCTTACATTCAACTTTCGAGCTAGATTCTGTGAAGCAGTTCAATTCCTCTCAATTTAATTTCCTTGCTTTTGGAGTTGTCAAGATGCCCTTGAGAGTCCTCGAGGAGAAAACTTACTCGAACTGCCTGTTCATATTACCGCTCTCCTGTTTGTGACGACTGTTCTCCATTCGAAATGTTGCAGTAGTAAATTACATTTTGCTCTGAAAAATTATTGTACTGTGGAAAATTCTGTAGATGCTCCAATAGAAACTCGGAAGGATTATGAAAAGTTTCACTCTATATTCGTAAAATTGTCTGCCTTCACTTTTTCAAAGGGGCACTTTGAAAACCTGAACTGAAAGACTTTTAACCGTTACCTGGCTTGTTCTCGACACCGATGATACAAATCGGACCAACTAAGGAGCCTGGCCATTCCCACCTCCTCCAGTAGTCGTTAGATTCTAATTATTTGATACGATTTTTACCAAGTGAAGGCTATTTGCTCCCAGCGCTATTTACGGTGGACCGTGGGAATATCTCTGTATTTTTTCTCTGCCGGATAAACTGGATTTTTTTTTCTCCTCGCCGACGAAAGCATTGTTTCTAGAAGGGAAACGTCCAGGCCGTCCACCCCAGAAAGTCTGTCAGCAGTAATGGCTGTTATACGGTGTCATTCCGATTCCCTAATGAACCGCTTGTTCGGCAAAAGAGAACCGTTGAACACGCGAAGGCCTGCTTTGTGCCATGGGATGTAGGAAAAAACGGAATATTAGATTTTTCGGTACTTTATTTATACGGCGACTACTTCATGATTCGCGATTACTACGCGAAAAATCTGATGGCTAAAGCACTTTCATGATATTATGCTCGGCGCAAGTTTTAGTTCCATTTCGTGGTTCACTGTATACGCGGGCGATGCATTGAAACGTTCTCGTATGCTTGTTGAACAAAGTTGAATGCTGTTTACAAACGCAACAAACCTTTCATCGATCTAAGATGGAAGAAACTGTTTGTCAAGAGTGGAAGCCTCAGGAGGAAAGGCAGGCAAAAGTAACTGGGGGGCATTTTGTAATTGGCTTTTCAATATTTTCGCTCGCTTTCCTTCCGGGGGGAATTAAAACTTTGTCCAAATAATTTCCTAGCGGTTGGAGTTCAAAGGGGAACAGACTTTTCAAACGAAAGCCGAGACCTTCGCTTCCAGTTTGAAAAGCAGGATATTAAAGTTCCATTTTCTCGTAGGTATTCGTATTTTTTATTTGGCAAACTGGTGGTTGAGATTCAAGTTGAATTACTTTGGCCTACGTGATGTGTTTCTCTTGCCGCTGATGATGGTGGGGGATGTGATGTGTTTGATACAACCTAGATGAAGGCTGCTTTCTGACTAGCTAGTGGCGATGTAGGCCATCGTATAATGAGTTGTTCTGAAGATGAACACTACAGTTCTGTAGATCTTGACACCCACCGTTATAGCTGTGTCTTGCTGGAGGTGACTTCCAAGGGTTGATACGGAATTATCAAAGAGCTCTACCCTTCCGCCCCACCCATCCATCGTTCTCCCATTTTCTCACGGTTCCTATCTCTTTTCATACCTCCTGTACTATACTTTTCCGAGGACTTTGTATTTAGGAAGCTCCCTTGTCCCTTGTACCATTGTCCTCTCCGAACCAAAAAAGGCCTATCCCGGCATTGTACTTTCCTCGAAAGAGCCTTCTCTTGGAGGAAAAATTGATCCGTGGGGTCTGGCAAGGAGCTTTTCGTTGAAATGAAATGATTTTATCATCTTCCTCCAACCGTCCCTAACGATTGTACGACTTCGGTCGCAACCCGCTTTTTTGACCTTAATGAGAATTTCTCTCTCCCGTCTAAACAATGAAGTCTTGTTCAAAAGATAAAAATGACATTCCTAATCGGCCACTCGCAATTTAACCATTGAAACGTATCATTAATTGAATCTTTACGGTTTGAGGTTGGTTGGCTGATCTGCACAGTACTGAGTAAAAATAAGATTATTATATATAAGATTAGTATAAATATAATGAAAGAACACGTCTTGGAGTTACACAATTGGCTATATTCAAATACGGGTATACGACCTACGTTTACAGAATTCATCGTGGCATCATTGTTATACTCAGCCTTGGTTGCCAGGATCTTCCTGATTTGGCTTACTGCTGTCATCTTCAAGTTTTTGCCCCGCCAATACGAAAAGGGAGGGAGAACTGCGTACGGGCTGCCGTTGATTTCACCTTCCTTAACTAGATAGGTAAACAGGCTGGATTGTTAACCAGAACGGTTGGCTGCCGGCCAGCTGGGTGATTGCCCACTCCAGAGCGTCCCCAACAGGGGTAGAATCGTCCCCCTCCATGATGATTGAAGAAGGTGGACCCATCCTGTAGAATCCAAATGAGTTGTCATGTACGCTGATTACTTTCCAAGGATTGCTATGTCTGACGGTCCCCTTAATTATTCCTGCTGAGCTAGTGTCTTATCTAATGGCTTTCTGGATTAGTAACGCCCATTGCGTCCTCCCCGAATACTGATCCAGGAGCGGAAAGTCTGTTGTTTATTGAATTGGAGCTCTAAAGCGATAAATTCCTGGGCTAATTAGTTCTGACTTACCATTCATTATTCATCATTTTCCACTGAATAATAACTGGACATAGATTTACTTCCCTCCATGACTTAGCTTCTACAACCCTGTCTTTTCCCATTTAAAATGGAAAGCTCAAATTCAAACCATTTCCCTTCGACGTCCTCGCTTTTCTGAGGTGTCAAGTCCAGACAGCAGTTCAGATAGGTAGCACAAATTAGCCCCTCTTGGAATTAATTCTATCTCTCAATTCAATTCCAACCTCGTCACCTGAAACGCTCACCCAAAAACTGCCTCGGGGATGCGAAGTGAATGCCGTATTAATTTATTGGATGGTAATGACGTGATTACGTGCGTTGCCAGTGGCAGAGATTCATTTCTGGTTCTGACTTGACATTTGTAAGCCTTTTCAACTAGACTGAATGGAGGCGAGAAACAGCAAAGACGTGGAATAGTATGGCTACTAATGAATTCGTTATGAACAGTTTGTTTACCCGGAAAGTGGTATTTTCGTGGAGTTCACGTCGGCATATACTTCGAACTGAGACGTAAAGGGGGTTTGTCCGCAAGTCACCCGGTTTTCATTGTTGCAAAGGAATGAAAGGAAAATGAAAAAGAAGGAAAAGGGGGTGTAAAGAAAGGTTGACGTAACGGATGAAAAGGCTCCGTGAAGGGGAGAGAAGAGGGCGTAGAGCGTCGCTCCAAATGAGCGCCAGAGTAGGAAATTTTCGATTGGAGTCGAGATGGCTGGGAGTAAATTAGAGCAGACAAGTTAGTCCCAGAAAAGGCAGAGGCTTTCCCGACGTTCTCTTAGCTCCTTTAACAAGGAACCACTGTCCCTATGAGAAGAAAATGACAATGTCGACGATGGGCTCTTGAAATCGAATTTTTCAGTCTTAACTGTTGATTGCTGTCTACAACGAAAGCAAGATTAAGTTGAAATTACTCATAATTTATTCTTCGTTTAGTCTTCATAATTTATTCTTCGTTTAGTCTTCAAATACCAATTGAAATATTGTAAATGATAATTAATATTCTAATAATTAGTCAATTCCATTGGTCCATTACTGTAGTTATTACTAGTTTAAATATGATGCAAATAATAATTGTATTACTTTTAACTATTAAATAATTTCAACTTTGTAAATAAGGATTGGACTGCTGAGCCAATGGTTCGATTCCAGCAGCCGATAAATATCTTCCTCATACCTACTGTTAATCACCTCTCGGAAGGAAATGGCAAACCACCGAGAGTATCTTGCCCAGGAAAGCCTCTCACATTTGTCGTTCGGAACCGCCGCTAAACAGTAGGTCCCTACTTCTTCTGTAATAACTGTTCAACACGCTCAACAGAAGTTAGTATCGAGAGGTTGCCTACGCCCTTTAGCGGGTATGGCACTCGAATAAGAAGAAATAAGGAATGAATGAATGAATGAATGAATCGATAGTAGGTCTCAAAATAACTCTGAAAATGAGATCAAAACTCTGATCCCATTATTATCCTCTGCTCATATTATTTTAAGTTTATAATTTATGGAAAATCGAAGTTGCGGCAGGACAAACGATCAGTCATCAACGATTGATCTCGCGTGACGGCATTCAAATTGGTCAACTCAAGAATCGCCTTCACGGCATCATTATCAGGAATTCAAGTCGTCCTGAACAACTTTTGATAAAATTTATGTCGATATTTAAAATCAACAATGTGAAAGACTTAGTGTCAAAATGATTTTGTCGACACTTGTCTTGCAATAACACCGCCTCGGATGATTTAAACGAAAATTCTGTGAATTACATAAAATCCTAATGATTTTATTGGATTGTAGATGATGAAAGTATCTTGGTAATGAAAAATCCCTATTACTTCATTAGACTGTGGGTGATGCAATTTGTTTGATTTACTTCACCAGTATTTCCAAATTTTCCCGTGTACACACATCCTAAATGTTAGCGTCACCCTTGAGTAAGTTACCATAATATCTCAATTACAATATTATTGTAATTATAGTAGAATGTAATAATTACAATGGTTATAATTATTATAACCATATAGGTAGTAGTATTTATTATTCGATAGTTTTTCAGCATTGCTTGTTCACGGGATTGTGCTTACATTGTGCCAATAGGCCCAGATAATGATATTATATAAGATATTATCTCGAAAGCTCGATGGTAAGAGGAGGTATGGAGGTGGTTATTCTGTTTGACCTCAATCCCGATTCGCTGACAGCTTTCCTTAATTTTTGCTTTTAGGGACTATAGGATGAACATCGATTTTTGGGAAGAAGCAATAAGCTATTCATTGAACGAAATTAATATGATTTTATTTATAACATTCCCTTGTCTCGTCATTCTACGGTCTCGTTGAACTGCTAGGTTTTTCACCATCACTCAATAAATCGCCCATTAAATTTTCTTTTTCAATTTCTTCAGGGTGGCCAGGTGCTCACGGCCCAAGAGAATTAGATGGATAATGATAGCATGTTGAAACGAAACACATTAGTTTTTGGGCAAAAATAAGAAATGGGGTCAACTATAATTTTACTAAAATACTTCTAAAGTTTTTCGCTGTACTATTTAGTTATGCAGTACTTCACGTTTTTGCCATTAGTATAATTACATTCATGATACTCTGCAATTCGTAGGTATAAAAATCTCCGCGCATTGAGTAATTCTCTCAAATCTGTGGAAACTGCTTTAGATCATCTCGACACACTTCTCCAGTTCGTGAAAGTCGTGTTGAAACTGATGTAAATGGAATGGGCAATTAGAGTTAATCGCTGTTGCTCAAGTATGAACATCTGTTTGTTGGCGAGCTTTCGACACGTCGGTAGCTAAACGTAAACTTGACTTTCTTAATGATAGAGTGACTCCGGGTGTTATAGACACCTAATCTCAGGGTTTGTCAATTGCTGCTCGTGTCTGGAGATTCTCTCCAGTCTTCGCACGAATGGATTGTAATTATGTACCTTGAAGAGCGAATGAGCAGTTTTTTTGGGGATTAGGGTAGAAGCCAATTTATAAGTATTATAATGAATAAGTATGGGATGCAATGCTCATACATTCCAATCTAAGTAACTTAGAAAAACTGTTTATTGGCCGATTCTGTTCTTGTATCTGCATACCCGATTTCCGTGTGCCTTGTGCTTCTTGGTAATTTTATTCAACTACGATTATGCAACTTGAGCCTCACTTTGCTTTGTCTTGACATACATATGGAACTTGTTCGAGGTCACAATGTTTGTTACTAATACAGTCTTGATCAAGTCTTTGTCTTTGTCTTGTAAAATATTTTGTGTCATGCCGATCTATTGTCGCTACACCTACTATGCTAATGTCGCAGAGCGCTGGTGTTCTTGGCAGTTGCATCCTAGACGATTCCACTCCTTTGCATTCATCTAGAGATTTTCTGAATAGTTGCCGGTACAATGATATAATTATTCTGTTCCGATTGCCAATGGTGTGTAGAAACAGTCATTAATGAATTGTTGATAAGTGTGAAGATGCTTTCATTCCGGACTGCGAATGTGACGCCACAGACATAATGTGGAGACTGCTTATGAATATTCAAAGGTGGATTCGCTACGACACAAATCGGCCGTCAAGCACCCATTGACAAAATAATGGTTTTGGGTTGTGACCCTTTGACTTTGCCCGCCTTGTGACCCGAGACGCGAAGCCTGCTGGATGCTCTGGAACGATTTACAAAAGTCGCTCCGGAGTTGAAGGCAGCATAATAAACCTGTATTGGAACGGTGGTTAGGGAGGAGACGGTAGTCCTTGTTGGTTGGCCTGACCCTGGACCGTAACACCTGCTGGATGTGGAGGGGAGTGACCACGCGCCAGGGCCCACGAGCCTCAACCTGCCCTCCGAACTCGTCCCACTCGCTCTCCACTTGTACAGAATGAGTTATTGAATGGTGCCAAGCCTTTTCCATCTAAGAAACCGGCAGCAGCTGGATTACGTATAGGTATTTGATAATGTTTAGGTTTGACTGGAGGGTTCAAACCATTTGATTTTAGTCTCGTTACACTACGAAAGCCGATAGACATTTTATTTATTTATTTTTTCATTTTGGTTTATTATTCTTGGAATAATACACCTATGTATTCGCGACGAAGGTCGACGACTCCGATCGGCCTCAAAATTTTACATTACCGTTTCAAGAGGTCTAGATTCCAAACCGGAATGCCCGTCGGCCATACGCCGCACGGTGTACCTACGCCGTCCGCCGTCCGGGCCGTTTCGGGCAGTAGGATTTTTTGTAATCTGAAATTTGACAAAATACTTGGTTTACCATCTAGTTGTGTCTGCAAGGTTTTCAGCCCGATCGCCTAAACCCGTGGGGCGCTACGCAGGTAACGGAGGGTTTTTTTAAGGCTTTTAGCTATGGGATCGAGTTAGGTGTGGTTTTCGAAGTATTTTGGGACGTAGAATTAATTTTTGAGGGTCGATTTCACGGTCGGGATCAATGGGGCTACAAATGGGATTTTTGAAGGATCCCAGGAGGTCAAATATATTCCGAGTAAAAAAAATTTTTTACTGACAGAATCTTTGCACTAGTAACGTCTATCAAAGAATAACAAACCCTTGTGTGAAATTTGCAGCGTTTTTGAATTGAATAATAAGGCTTCAGAAAGGTTTTCAATTCACTGCAGCATGTTCAATACTGGATCAACACTAATTAGTTCTGTAACTGATACTATTAAATAGTGAGTCTCTTCTTAATGAAATTTGTAGACGTGAACCATAGAACCGTTTGCCTCCGAACTTGTCTTTTGAAAGTCTTTGATTCAAAAAGCACCTCCTTCACTTATTACGATACCCTTGATATTCAAATGCGACTGCGTAATGGCTTTTGTGCTTCTATTAGGAGACCGTATTTATAACTCCCATAAAAAGCTTTTGCCTTGAGGGTCGATGAATGGACTTGCAATTTCAACTTTCCACTGCTCACTTGATTTATAAGCTGAATTGTGCACTGAAGGTGATTTGCTCGTTTTTTTTTTTTTTTTTTTTTTTTTCAAAGGCGGGTCGCTCTATGCTAATAGCAGCAACTACTCAACTTGGGTCGACCAAAGTTCGTTAAGTAGTTGGTAATGATGACGTACGACTAACCAAAGCACCAGTTTCCTTGTCCTCCTCCAGAAAATTGCGGGTCTCTGGTTATAAACGTCCGTTCGACTTTGCACAGCATACTGATTATTTCCGACAGTACAGAAGTCGTGTGGTTTCAATGATGTTTGTTCTGACTGTCGGATATCAGGTTAGATCAAAAATGAGAAAAAGTTGTCAAGTCCGGTGATTTTTAATGCTTGTAAAGGAGTAAAGGTGGTCCCGTATTCACGTGTAACGACAGGTGAATAAAAAATATTTAATTTGCTGGGTTAGTCTCACGTTCTGTGTTCCAAGAAAGCTCACCTTTTTAAAATAATAAATTCATTATCCCCGCCAAGGATGTGCTCGTCTCCCTGTTACATCTCAAATACGAAAAAAGCCACCCGATCGTCCTCTTTTTCCCCCTGGAAACCCTGAAAAAACTGGATCCGAGGGATTTCAGGTTTCATGCGATGCTGACAGATGGGAGAAAGGATTGAAAAGCTCTAAGCGCAAATTGGATTTGTGTCATTCCACCGAAAATCATCGAAAAAAGGAGTGTCATGCTCGTCCGGGAGTCGGGCCAAAGGTAATTGATGCCTGCAAGTTATACGCGTGACGGTCGGATGAAGTTGAGAGCTGGATTGCGTTTTAAACGTTGAGAGGCATTACAGCCACAATCGTGTAAAACCTCGCTCGCCGGTTTTTGATTTATTATTCTCAGAATAATCAGCCCATGTTTTCGCGACGGGGGTCAAACATTTTGATCGAACTCAAAATTTGTTTTTCTGTTTCATGATGCGTTGATGTGCATGAAGCCTAGAATGCAACAGTTTTCAATCACCTTTTGGGAACCCCTGCTCTATGGAATCACCGAAAAACACATTCTGTGTTCCTTTGGTTTGATCCATGATCATAACAGAAATAATCCGGGGTTTTGGGGGTGTCCCCCAGTACAAAGATAAACTTATACACGAAGAGGTTTTCTGGTGAATTCCATTAGATCAGCCATGTTCTTGGAAGTATGTATTTTTCCAAAAATACATTGGTTACGTTTCTGCCCAGACTGGGAGGGCCCTATTCATACCTACAGACAGAGCATGGTATAAACTCAGGTGCAAGGTCTTTACAAGAGGATTATGGAATATAATATATCTGATATACTTATTTTAAGCTAGGTACTAAATATAGATCGAACGGATTGAAAAATATTTACATAGGTAACTAGAGGAGAGTGACACGTGGTATCTTACCGTGGGAGAGGTAGATCACAAAATGCAAAAGAGATAAAATCACAGTGTAGACTATTTACAAACACCGACTGTAGAAAGCACAGTGCATACTATGTACAGATGAGGGTATTTACAAATATTTTCGGAACTGTAGTAAAAAAGGAATCAGATGAGCATGTGGGAATTGAGATATGGTTATCAGGCTGCAGGTTACAATAGATACGTTTCGTAAAGGTTACAAGTGAAGGTTATAATGACATGATGTTGTGTTGGTTCTATACAATTTACTTAGGCAGAATCACAATAAAATTCACAAAAAACTACAGAATGAAGCAATGATTTATTAAAGAAGAGCTTTATTTGGTCATCTTGATCCTAAAAGACTGTAGTAAATCCTACTCAAGCCATTTGTGTCTCTCCTGTGGTTTACTGCTTTTTCTTTATTCTGGAGAATATGGCATGCCTCTTTAAATTCACGTTTTTTCTTATTCTTTTCAAATCCCTTAATTTCAAAATTACTAAATTGAAATTGATGGCTAGTTTCAGCTACGTGAGTGGCAAGTGCTGTCTTTTGGTTTGTTTGGGGTTGCGTTAGTGCCTTAGCCGAGTCACGGATGTGTTCTGACATTCTGACACCTGAAAGCCTACTAGATTGTCCTATGTACATCTTATTGCAGTTAGTTTGACAGGGAATTGAATATATGAAATTGGACTGTTCTTCCCTCCGTAAAGGGTCTTTTAATTTGGAATAGAATTTTTTGTTCGATTGAGGATTTTTATATGCAACTTTTACATTAGGATGAAATTGTTTTAATCTATTTCCAATTTTATTAGATACCCCACCACAATACCGAACAGAGGCATAGTAAGGACGAGTCGGTTGAGTGAAGCTTTGAGATACAGATGGTTGGGGTTGTTGTGAGGAGGCACGGGTTTGTATTCTGTCGTTTTGTGCTGAAGGCGTATTGGATAGTTGGGGGGAGGATGTATTTGAAATGTTAAGTATTTGCCCCAGAACTGAGTAGGCTAGTCGTTTTATCAATTTATTAGGGTAATTATTGGCTCGTAGTATAGCCGTTGATTCTTGAATTATACGTTTGTGATGTTCTGGCTGGGCTAAAGAGAGTCTTCTGTGAATTAGATTCCGAGCTGTGTTAATTTTATAGTGATGTGGTTGATTTGAAGTGAAATTTATGATTCTACCTGAGTAAGTAGGTTTACAATAATAATCTGTGCTGATATTGCCATCATCTTTACGAGTCAATTTTATATCAAGGAAGCATATAGAGTGTTGAGATTCCTTTTCCACCTCGAATTTCATGTGCGGTGCGGCTATAGAATTAAATTCATTTTGCAATCTGTCAATCATATCCTCCTGTATGAGGATGAGGCTATCATCTGCATATTTTTTAATGAAGGAAATATATCTTCTGAATTTGTGGGAGACTTTTTCATAAATATAATCTAGGACTAGATCGGCTAAGATGGGACTGACTGGAGAGCCCATGGGGAGGCCATGTCGTTGAGCATAGAATACAGATTTAAAAGTGCAGTAATTCGAGTTCAGAATGTACATTACAATATCTAGGAATAAGGAATAATGTAGTTTTGGATTAGAACGGTGAATTTGTGGCCAATGGGACTTAACCACTTCAATAACCAAATCAGTGGGGATGGACGTGAATAATGAAACAGAGTCCACAGAGATAAATTTATAGTTAGGGGGGACTGTGATTTGTGAGACTAGCTGTTTTACTTGGAAAGCGTTTTTTACATTGAATCTTATCTGGTCCACACACGGTCGCAAGACTGAATTTTATCTGAATTTTATCTGGCCGACACACGGTCGCAAGACCCCCTACAAAAACCTTCAGATAAACTTATAGTTCACATACATGGTTACACGCGGCAATACACCCTGAAGGCGGCAATTTTTTATGAAATGAATTTTTATAGATTCAAAATACATGTTAGCTCAATAAAATATACTGGTTCATGAATGTACATCTTGTGGGTGGTGGCGTCTAAGGCGGTATACTGACGATAGTTACAGCTACTGTAGCTGTACTTCGTAAATGAAGGCGTTCTATCTTCCATTCCCAGAGAACCCGACGGCCGGAACCGTTGCCGGCGAGTGGGCGATCGAAGAGAGGAAATTAGAACAAATTACGAACAAGTCCGCCAGTCTGTAAGGTCAAGTTTGGCAGGCCGCTGAGCGCGTGGGACGCCCCCAAATGGGCAAAACGTAAAGCTGGCTTCAGAAGCTCCGGATTTACATGGAGATTGCGTTCCGCTCTTGCCTCAACGGTACGACGTCGATTATGCATCTGATACATAAAATTACGTCAACAGGCCTCGCGTGGGTAGATCCAGCCCTGGCACAACTGAACTACTTTCACGGTACATGAACATTTCCAGAACGGTCATTACCCACGGCAGTGAAGACGACGAGCAGTTTAAGCTTTCGTCGTACAATATGGAAGTTGCTATCAACACACGTGAATAATTGCTGCGGAAACTCACAATTAGAAGCAGAACATTATCGTTTTAACGCCTTGTTAAACACCTCGTATAAACAATACTGCTACTTTGACTAACGATGGCTTCTAAACCATTCAAGAAGCATCTAACACTTGCCTATCACTTTCCTACCCATAACTCTGTGCCTTACAAAATCCTATTAATATTCGAGTTAAATTCACTAAATCTCAATTAATGTTCTATTTTGTCGAGTCCGTATGATTGTTAGGTATGATTGCCTATGTGTCTTATATGCCTGGGTTCAATTGCAATTCAGGACTTGATGTTCACGGTAAATGTAGGCGTGTTCCAAAATTTACGATCAATACAATGAAACAAACGCCAAGAAAACAAAAGTGACCATGCGAAGGCAGCTGCACAACACCTGGAAGACATCGAGATAACACTGTTCCATGGTTGAAACCGGCGACCACCTGCCTCACGTAAGAGGAGATCCGAACAGGCGGGATATTTCTTTCTCGAAGGCCGAAAAGCCGATATTTAGGATGTGTCAACAAAAAACCCCTTTTTACCCAGAGAGCTTTTGCGAGTTCCGGACTTGAGCAGCTGAAGGTGAAGACTGACTGAATCATTGTCGGTTAGGAAAGTGGGGCGTACTGGAGGGAAAAACGAGGGCGATGGGCAATTTGCTCACAAAGGGGTTCAAAAACAATTTTGAGAACCTGTGCCAGATACATAGCAGCTGCTGGTTTTATGGCACCTATAAATCTGAGCTGTTTCGTCAAGTCCCCTGGTCAACGCGTAGTTGGAAGACCAAGAGGACGTGACACGAACACTGTTCGACATGGAGACGTTGACCGTGTTGGTTGAGAACGCGTCTCTTCAACCAACGCTTAGGAGAGCTTTTAAATTTGATCCGATTGTAATTGCGTGCCATAGACACTCGAAGCTGATGTGAATAATATCCATCAACACTTCGGAGTCTTCACCTTCAAAAGACATGATTAATCGAGAAAGTTTTGGGTGGGTGTGGAAGGGGAAGCGGCAACTTCGGGACTGAAATAGAGTGTTTTGATGAGGGGAAGATGAGAAGTTCATTAGCAGCCTCCGAATGGGTCAGGAAATGAAAAACGCTCAGCGGGGAGGCGACGCGAAACTGGAAATATTAAAGGGCTTAGTGGATTTAACTACGGCGGGGACCGAATATCCTCGAAAAATAAGCGAAAAGAGTTTAGAAGGAAATAAGGTTGAAAAAACACGGATCAGGGCCACTCTCTTGTTTCAGTGACTCTGCGGCGTGGGAACAGTGAGGGCACTGAAGAACCGGTCGGGCAGGTAACAGGTAGCGCAGGCGGTTATTACGTCATAACCTGAAGAAGGTTACATCTCAGAACCAGATCCGGAGCAGTTTAGACAAACTAGAGATGGACGAGCAGTGAAGGGTTTCTATGGATGAGAATGGTTCGTTCGGGTTGTTCGCGATCTGACGGATACTTTTTTGCAATAAAAAATTCCCACGCTATTATTTTCTGTTGTTGCATTATTGGGTTTTATTTTTAGTCGTATAATTAGCCAGTCATGCCACTGCAGTCTACAAGGCAGACAGGACAGGGCAGGGTCTTGATCGTGGTGATAATCAGCAACCAGTGTCTCTGCACACCTGGTTAACTTTCTGCATGCACCTTCAGAAACGATCGGAGGGCGTTGTGCTTTTTCAGGATGAGTCCTTTCGTCAAGTTGGACACACACTTCAGTCCCTTCTGATGACAATATTACACAAACATACGATGTTACATTGCATCGGTTGTTTTACAGGGCACTTCCGTCCATTCCGCCGTCTGTGCCACTGTGGAGTGATCCTTTCTCTTGTGTAGCGTCTGGCCAGCTTTTCCATCAAGTCGGTGTGGGCGAGAGTGTCGGAAAGTAGGACACAGTGGCCAACGGAATGGTGTTCGGAGGTGAATTACGAAAACAAATAAGTGTAGGTGGCATCAACTTTAAAATTACAGAAATGAAATTTCGAAAGAATGGGGGAGCGATCCGCCTGTGTTGGGCAGACTATTTCAACCCCATGCCTTTCATAAAGATTATTGACTTTCGTGGCTTCTGTGGTGGGGTTGAATGGTCGCAAGATGGGCCAAAGTTTCTACGGGAGTTTCTAATCGTTCCACACAACAGGTGCAGCGGATGGGGTAAAAAACCGCCTTCCTCACCCGGAGGTCAGGTGGCTCAGGTATACCGAGTATCTTGAAACGATGTAATTTCGACTGGTCCTGGCACAGTTTGGTCCGGTGGATTTAGATCGGCTCAGCTTGCGTTTTGTGGAATAACGTTGCTTTTTTCCCGTTCATTTTTTCACTCTTTTGCTCCACTTGTGTTCCAGGTTTGTTGGGATTTTGTGACGCTTTCCTTGAAACGTGAGAGATGTATTTAGCTTTCTTTATTTGAGTTTATTATTCCATCAAAAAGTAGGTACATTGTGTTTAATGGCCGTGACGGGAAAGGCCCTTGAAATACCGGCTCTCGACGGACAGTAGCATATTTACGAATGCTTCTTACGGTCTTGTAACGTTCGAATGTAATCCATGCATTCGATTATAGTGTCAAATACTATTATCTTTAAGTAAATTAATTAAAACCCTGTATACACGTTTTCTATCAAAATTAAATTATAAATTGTATTGATTAAATTTCTTATTTGTTTAATACTCCGTGGACTTGGCCGTAGCAATGGGCGGTTATACAGGTAATCAGTCCAGGAACTCCAGCTCCGTCATTCGCCTTCTCAGATATCTAATTTATCTTGTTTATTTGTTTTTTTCAGGTGAGTGGTCTTTCTGGATAAGTGAATTCGGTTAAATTCATTTCTTCTGTCCGGTGAGTCACTGTTGTATTTTCATGAGTTTTTTCACGTGGAGACTAACACTTCAAGATGAGGTAATACTTTTTTTATTATCTGAAGAACGTCAGAGAGCGCTTCCACCCAGCCCACCGAGCTTGAATCACAATTATTGATCTCATTATTTATTTTTCTGCCTTGAATGATTGATGAGATCGTCGAGCCATTTTCCAAGCCCCTTGATCGCCCACTGTCAAGAATTTAGTAATAGGATCGAGGTGATTCAAAGACATTGAGAGCGAATGGGCTTCTCTTTGAATGAACACTCCGAGAGCCTCGAAAGTTGCTCGACTCGATCCTAAAACGGGTCCAGGTAGGTATGATAAAATGGCTCCCATCGGGACTAAATTAGAGGATAACCGGCTGCCAATCGGCGGGTTTCGATCTTATTGTCGGATTCGGGTGGAGTTGTCGTCCGGGAAATAGGTGGCGGAAGTTGAATTTCTAGAACGGTTGCCATTTAGAAAAGAACTAAACAAAACCGCCGGTTTGTACAGCTCACAGAAGTTTTCCCCATACCGACCGGAACCAACTGTATGAATAGTCCCCGGTTTTCCCTCGGTATAACTCGCTCCCATTGAAATTTTACCGAGCTTTTTGCGCGCGACTTCTTGAACGGGATTGAAACGATTTCGATTGGTTTGCCGGGTGTATCGGTTCAGAACGTTCGACGAAGTTGACAAAAACTCTCCCAACGCTGCGAAGGGAGGCGTTTTGTTCTCAGGAGGGTTTCCCGGGCTCGAAACCTTGTAAAAATAGTTTCCCTTTTGTGCTGTTGGGCAAATGCTTTTTTTGTCGCCCTCTCATCATTTGCTAGCAGGCATTTTATTTCACTCGCTTTACTTGTTTGTGCGATAGTTTTGGATTCATTAAAATGATTTGAACGTCTTTTGGGAACGATTTTAAGCAATGTGTCGTTGTATGTTTTAGAATTCAGCCCAAAAATGTCCCACAATGTTGGGATATGTTATATTATACACTCCTTCATACCGGACATGGTATGAATTACGTGGCTTTTGGAGTAATGCGCCAATTTGAGTGAATTATTCCTGGGAAATTTGAAATATGAGGGGGAAAATTTTGGGGTTGGTAGGTGAGCTGAAATGGATGTGAAGGGCTGTTGAATAAATTTTCTAATCGCATTACACTGACCAAACTTACCGTAAAGAGGGGTTCGTGAGGTGTACGGCAGACTGAATGGTAGTGAAAGGGGGCGTCAGGTTTACTTTTAAAAGCTCCTATTAAGACTGTAGCACCCTCATATTTCGTATCTTGAGGGGAGAAATATTGGAGGTGAGGCTTTTTTTCAGAGAAGGTGCTCTGATATTTTTTATGCAGTGAATTTTTCAAATTGGTTATAATATAATATTCCTTGTGATAGCACTATGTGTTGTTGAGCATCGGTCATATAAATTTTATATTCGCTGGCTCTAATTGTATACCGAAATCCAACATTTTCCGTGATCAACAAGTCTCATGCAGGTGAAATCTGCATGAAACCCAGCCCAAAATAAAATGTCAATGCCAATCGGAAAACCCAATCGTTGGACACGGCCCTAAGCGGGTAGCGCCCGTTTCAAGGAACGGCAGCTCAATGTAAGGGTGAAAAAAAAGGAAGGCGCTATTTTCTTTGACGTAGAATTTTCTTGCGAGCGCGTATTTCCGTAAACGATTGGACACAACTCACCCCTTCAACCATCCAGCTTACAAAGAAAATCACACTCAATGGGAAAAAGAAGAAAGGCTAAGAATGTGAACATTTGATTTGTGAAGAAGTAGATGGAGCGAAGAAGAGCTCCGAAAAGAATATTTGCAAAATTGGCTGAAAAAGGAAAACCTACCTACTAGTGTTTTCTCAATATTTTGTATAAATAGCGCAAACATTGTTATCTATGTCAATAAAGGAACGTTAAAAAAAACTGTAAAAGTTAGTACTTAAAACGTAAATAATTTTTCAATTGAAAACGTAATTACTTAGTACACAATTGACTTTGTTTTCGTATGAACAGCTGCTGCCGTCGCTGTTTACCGTCCTTCAATGAAGACCTCGTTTTGTCGACTGCACTCATTGCTCCCCGTTACCCAAAAGGGTAGGAAGAGTCCGATTCAACGTTGAATTGTTTCGGCGACTGCGCTCCTCACACGGTCACCCAACCAAGTATTGACCACGCCCGACGTAGCTTTCGGTGATCAAGGGAAACGGCAGTTTACCCAACGCCACACTTGACGGCTGTCAAATTTTACACAAGCGTTGCATTCTCGTGAAATGCGCAAAAATTAGTTCTGTCTGCAATCATTTAAAAAAATTAAAATTGAAAAAAAAATAGAAAAAAAAAACAGTCGATTTTAATTATTTACTGAGGAAACCCTAATAACCCTCCCGTAGCCCATTTTAAGCCCCAATGAGCCCCATGGGTCAGGGCGATTGGAACGAAAACCTTGCCGACAAAACTAGATGAACAACCGACTATTGGTACACAATAAAAATTTGTTGTCAACAATTCACATTTAAAAAACGTTTTTCTGCCCAAAACTGCGTAGAGTCTACGCCGTAGACGGTGGACGGACATTGCATTTTTGGAATCTACACTTCATGAAACATTGACCAAGTTTGAGGCTGATCAAACCACCTTCGCGAAAACTTGAGTTGAATTTTCAGAAATTATTCCAACCAAAACTACATGTATTTATCAATGATGGATGGAAGTCGTGCATCCAATAAACTCCATAACCGAACATTGGATGTGTAGGTGCAACACTGCCCAAGTAAATTTTCCCTCCTTTTCAGGATATTCAAAAGACTATTGGATGTTCAGTAACCGCACCATACGCATAAAGTTATGCCCAATTCCCCATTCGAGAGCTACTGATGGGCGTTATTGCAATAATAGCTTGCTATTTTCTTAGTTCAGTTAGTTAATTCTGAATTTTGTATGCTATGAACGTCGGCTCAAACAGCTCAACTCGGGCAGTGTTGATTTTCCATTTCGGTTTGAGCGTTGTTGCTCTACTCTATTTTCTCGTATTTCTCTCAATCGAACTTCTGACTTCACCATTGGATCAAGCGTCCCTTCCTAGCAGGTCCTTCATTTGCTCGTAGAATAAAAATTATGACTTGATCTCATGAACTATCCACAGGTCTAATGAGTTTTCGACGAGGATTTGCCCTTTTAAGGGAGTTTAAACTTCCAACCCCCAAATATTATCTCAGCGTTTACGACGATAAGGCCCGCCCTGTGGCCCACCCAAGTGAGAACCGGATTTTAACTTTTGGGCCTCCCAAAACCAACACGAGAAGACCGCAGGTTTCTCACGAGAGTCGATATCGGGGTCTGGTCAAGTTTACCAACACAACCCCCTTCCCCCGCACTTGACTTCGGTGAAAGTAAACCGCCCCATTCACAAGCTACTCGGGCTGGTAATATGAATGGGCCTTCTCTCATTGACTTCCAATAGTGTTGTTGGCATTCTCCTCCCGATCGAAGAATAAGGTTTTCAACTTCCGCCAAACTTTGATTCCACATATTTATAGATGCCCCACTGCGGATTCCCTTGATAAAGAGCGCAATAAAGCGAGAAAGGCACTCAAAACAATACCTTATAAATTGTACCTGTCTCTCAACAAAGTTTATTAGAGCAACCCGCCGGCCTGAAGCCCTAAATACCCATCACCTTCAGCGTAATAGCTGTGAACACTTCAAAACCCTTCGATGCAAAATTTGTTTGGAAAAGGAGAAGGGTGAGAGAAAAAGTTCGTCATTTAAAGCATTACTTACAAAAGTTGCAATGTTATTATCTCCCACTTCCACACTGTCGAGAGTTTTTCTTGGGGGTCCACAGCCTCTTTCAACTTACAAAGAAGAAACTTTCTACTTAATAGGTAATTCCTTGGCAACTTTTCAGCGCGAAGGTTGAAGCGAACGGACTTTTTCTCTTATTCCATCAGTTAGTCCTATCTAAGGCGAAACTAATTAAAAAACATTATTGGGCCTGACTTTTTAACAATATTCTTCGGTTGAATTAACAGTGGACGCCTTGGAGTTGTTAAAAAGTACGTCTCAGGATGAAACACTATAATGAGATGAAGTCTACAATGACAAAATTTGTCAACCAATATTGGTTTATTTTCATCTCCTTTTTCTCATTGTCTTACGAATTTAAACGTATTTTTAGAAGGCGCCTTCAAAGTTGTCGCCCACCAACCAGCCAATCACAAAATATCGGGAATTTGTATAGCGACTCCTTAATTTGAAAATTTTAATCTCTCGCTCGACTATAAATTTACTCTCAGAAATTAAATGGAAAAGGGAAAAACGCTCGGAAAAAAGAGAAATTGCAGTTTTGCTCGAGAAGGGGAAACAGAATAAGGGCGACACCGTAAACAATAAGCTCCCCCTTCCCGAACGGAAAATAAATGACAATTAATGAACCATGAAACCCACCTGGTCCATTAATCATAGCTTAATGATTTGAACAAACGCCACGTTAGTAAATTTTCCCCGAGAAGAAGTGGGAAAAGAGCGGGAAAAAAAAAGAGGGAACTAGATGGGTGAAAAAAATAGGAGAAAAATCCCAGCAGTTTTATACCACGAGGAGTAATGAAAACGGTGGAGGCGGTGACCCAAAAAGCCTAAGGGGCTCTTTTTCCGACAAAACCCGTCGAAAAAGGGAATAAGAAGTTGGTAGCCGTGGCCTAGGCAATTAAGGGTTTCGGTAAAGAAAAGCAGTTTTCCATCAAGGGGACCGGGCGTTTTCCTGAAGTCCGAAAAGGCGAATCATTTCACGGGGAAGGAGTTTTCTAATGACTGCCGAATTTTCTCTTCCTCCTCTAATGGAGCCAGGAATATTAATAAGCGCGATAATGACCCATAAATATTCCAGGTTGAAATACGGACTGAGAGACAGTTTGGAGAGTGTTTGATTGTGCTAATTTCAATTTCCTTTTTTGTTTATTGTGACATAATTTTAATTGGAAAATTGAATAAATTTTTCTTGTACAAACTCACTGACTGGTTTATAATATCTGTATCCGTCATTTTCTTTATACCAGAATATTTATTGTTGCAACAAGCTCCGTTCGTACAACCAACTCACATCAATGCTTGTTGGGCTTAGGCCGAAATGACATCAATTTGGGTTTTCCGAAATTTGATTCCGGTTATTATTGTAATACATCTTAATTTTAAGGTATTGGCAAATCACCGAATAAACAAAACTCTCAATTTAATGTAGGTAGGTATCTATTATTTCTGTATTGTAATCGTGATACATGCACAATTTGGTTTGTTGTAGGTCATTGAATTATGAACAATACCTCTTAAGTATTGGGAAATACAAGGGACCCCTCAAAATGGATTCTACGTCTAAAATCACTTTGAAAACGACGCCTCATCCAACTTCCTGGCTGAAGTCCTTGAAAATCCCATTTGCAGCCCAAATCAAGACCCACACGTCCCCACGGTGTATTCGGATGGGCCCGCGACCCCCCCCCCCCCCCCCATAAATGGATTCTACGTCCAAAAATACTTCGGAAACGATATCCCACTCGACCTCCTACCCTCAGCCCTTCTAAAAACCTATTGTAGACCTTTTTAAAACTGTTCGTCTTGAATGATGCACATTACGGCCAACATGTTTGACCCCCGTCTCGAAAACATGGTAAGTAAATATGAAAAAATGGAAAATTAAATATGAAAAGTGTTGGAACAGAAAATTCACTCAAGTTGAAATAAAAATAATAATTATCAACACTAGTAATTTACATAAGTCTGGAAAAAGCTTTGCTCGGCAAATCTCCGTCTCTCTACCATTTTGAACGAGTTCAATGGGCCATGAGGGAGGCGAGCCGCAGAGAGGTCCGCAAGTCGGGTAAAAATATGAGGGAGGGAGAGGTGAGGGAATGAGGGTTATAGATGAGGAGTGGGGTTAACGGAGAGACGGAATGAGGGTTACGAGGAACTGTGGTGGTGAAGATGGGAAAAGATGGGGGTGAGGAAATTAGGGGGTGAGGCGATGGGGAGGGACGAAGATGCTGGAGGGGTGTGGAGGAGACCAAGTAAATTGCCAGGGCGGAAATGACAGCAAGACTTTCCTTATTTCTCAACCTCCCTTTTCCAAGAGCTTTTCTGGGCGAAGCTCAACTTCTGGGAGGCACCCAGAGGAGGAGGGCATTAAAATAAATTGGGGACGAGGCGTCAAAAGCGTTTGAAATAGGGCAACAGTCCCTTCTCACCACTGCCCCCACCCAAAGATAAGCATTACACCAAACAAGGGCCTCTGTCCGGTTTCGCTGTTTTCCCAAAAACATCCACTTCCTTTGGTTGTTATCTTCTGAAAGGACGGTCTAGAACACTTTCGAGGTTCGACTTCTGAACGGAAACGCGTTTGTTCGTAAGTGTTCCCCAAAATATAAAATGATATTAAGTTACAGAGAAAAGTTGTTTGGAAATGTTGAGTTTGATGGAGACAAGTGGAAATGTTAAGTTTTGATTGAAACAAAACCAAATAAGGAGTCTCCAAATTTTACACAATGGTTTATTTTTATTTGAAGTTGGTAAAATGTGCAAAAATTAGTCTTAGGTCAATAAAATCTATTTAAAAAAAAAGTACAATGTTTGGGTATATTATGGCCCCATGAAAGCCCCATAGATCCCCAAGGTGAAATCGGATGGCTCTGGGAACCCCCAAAAATGGATTCCTCGTCCAATAATACTTCGAAAAGACACCTAAATCAACCCCATAGCCAAAACCCTTCAAAAACCCCGTCCGTATTTTTAGAAAATTTTAGATTAAAATTAAAATCCTACTGCCCAAAACGGCCTGGACGATCGGACATTTCGTTGTTTGAATCTACACATCTTGAAACGTATGACAAATTTATGACTCTTTAACTATGCCGTCCGTCATTAAATGTAAATTTTACGTCGAATTGTTGGCGAAACACAAAAATCTTGCCGGGACAAAGGTAACGAAATAAAAAGTAGGGCTGCGACATCGATGTCTTCAGCATCGTTTGGGGTGCGATGTTTCTACGATATCGATGTTTTACTTTGCTATTTTTCTTGTAAAAAACGTCTGTACATATTACACGATACAATGTATTTTTCAATCGAATTCATTTTCAACCGAAAGGCATTAAAAATTTAGGCTTATCAACGTTTCAGGGAAAATGGTAAAAATCGTCCATCGTTGACGGGCGATAGCGATCGGCTCAACTGATTTCAAAGTTTCAAACTTTATTGCTCTTAAAAAAGTAATTGGTGATATTTCTGTAGGATGCGTTACGCGTTAGTGCGGTACTTTTCGCTTTACACGCGAAAAACAGGAAAAAGTGCGAAAATTTCGTGATTTTTTGGCTTTCGAATCGCAAACTCATATACCTACCCGTTATTCAGGACCCAAGAATATTGAAACGATTGTTAGGAGCTTTAGCTTTTAACCCTGGAAACAGGTTTTAGCGATGGGTCCCCCCACTGAAAGTGAGTCGAAAAAGCGACATGATTTCATGTCACGAAAAAAGTTAGATGTTTTCTGTCACAAAAGTAGCGCTTGAAGTCACGTAGTAACAATCTAAGAGCTCCGTTTCCCGGTTTTATACATTTAAGCCGACAGGCTTTAAAAGTAGGGATAACCCGGGGGTTCGGGGGGGGGGGGAGCCCCCTAGCAGCGTCGAGGGGTGGCAATAGTATTTGACGCCTGTGAGTGTATTGCCGCAATACTCTCACAGGCGTCAAAGATGCATTTTTCTTGCACTTACTTTCTTGAGATACAACACGTTTTAGCCTCCATTTTTGGTATGTTAGGTCTACGTGAATACGCGTCCCACACCCCGATGATGTATGACCCGAAAATGTTCATAGGACTCTTGCTGAGAATAACTTTAAACAATGTTGAAGTTTATCTCTTCTGTAAATAGGTACAATTTACGACGTTTTGACGTGAAAATGAGGGGAATGAAGAATTAGTATTCCCAGAAGCTCCTATAAGGAAAGTTAACGGTAAAACTTGTCGAAATTCGCCGTGAAAATTAACAGCTGCCATTCGTATCCAGAAAACCCCGCATTCAATGAAGGGCGGATTTAGCAATTCGCCAGCCCATTGAGTCAAATAAGAATCTCTCCCATTTACAGTTATTCGCATCAAGGGGAGAACGGTGGCTAAGAGAGGGAAGCTCACCTAAAACTCGAAGGGCCAAACTTTGCCGGATCGCTCCCTTAGGGCATTTATTTCTGTGGATGATAAGGGGCGATAAATCTACGGCTATTCATCAACCGAATTTCTCGGTTGTCGTTCCCCGAGAGGGAAAACCTTCAAGAATATGCTTAGAATGAAAACCGTGAGAACGATTAGAGTTGAGATTAGGATCTTTGGCGAGTTGTGACTTAGGCCTTACTGACAACTACGACATTTTAAAGGTAGTAAAATACGAAGCGGAAAAGGGACGGTAAAAAGCAGCAACTTTTCGAGATTGTAATAATTAGATTATAGATGATCTAATTATGAATTTAGATACGTGTATAATTATTATAGATGGGATAATAATATTATTAATTCGTATAAGTATGTTTTTCCTATTGAGCACTCAAATGTTTAGAAACTCAAGTGATATAAACGAACAATCACCATAGTATATTATACTATTTTTCCATAGTATATTACACTATTTTTCCATAGTATATAGTGATTTTTCGTTTATTCTCTGAATAATCAACCCACGTTTTTGAGACGTTGGTCAAGATTGTTGACCACCCTGAAAATTAAATTTTGCCCTTTTATTCCTCGCTGGAGAAGAGGTTTTGGAAAGGATTTTGAATAGGAGCTCGAGTGGGGTGGCGTTTTTGAGGTATTTGTGGACGTAGAATTTATTTATGGAGGTTTCAGACCCATCCGACCACACTGCGAGGATCTAAGATGCTTCCACGGGGGTACAATAATAATAGCTACAATTATTGGACTTCTGAAGAAGAGGGCGAACTAAGTGTCGCTTTTTGTATTTAATGGTAAACGTAGAATCCAAAGAAAAATTTGGGGGACATTGGAACAGACTCTGGCTCTGAGTTGGGCGAAAACCAGCAACTGTTGCAACTTACAACTAAAACTAAATTATTCGAACTGAACCTCAACTACAACTAAAACTAGAGTTGTTATTCGTAGTTGTTATACGTACAATGTACGCTAGGAATACGCTAGGTCGCATGACCGACTTGACTAGAGTGGTTTTTGCACTCACCGATTGTTTAAATGTTAAACATCGTTCAAAGTGTATAATATCGTCGCTGTAGGAGCAACACCGCCTACACCAAAAACTGTTTCGTTGAAAATATTGTTTCATGTAAATGTTCGATGTAACTGCTCCATTTAATAGTTTCATCAAAAACCCGTTTCTTTCAAAAATTGTTTCATTTTCTGCTTAAAGCCAGTGTTGCTTCTACAGTGATGATATATCACAGTAGGTATAAGAGTGGAAAAATAAACTTTCCATCCACGTTTCAATGAATGTGCACGATCAACACCACCATCGTCAACAATAATTGTTGTAATTATTAATAAAAAAGTTGTAATTATTAATACAACAATAATTGTTGTAATTATTAATTATTAAAATATTCCGTATTGACGTTCCGAAGAACGTCAGGAGGTCGAATGAGAAGTGTCGTGTTCAGAGTAATTTTGAGCCTAGTGTTCATTTCCGGAGTCTTCAATCGGTCCAAAAACTACAGATATACGTTTTTTAAAATTATTTTTCATTCACCAAATCATTCTGCAGATTTCAAACTGAGAATACTGTACCTTCGAGTGAAATTTGCAGTGTTTTTAATCCTAAACCCTAGCACTACCTTCCTTCAGCCTGACCCTCTTAAACTAACTTTGGCGTAAATCCCCTATGGTCCGAATGCTGTGAAGGCTAAACTAAGTCTTGTCTTCAAGACCCCCCTCGATCCCCTCCACTCGCAAGACCACCTTCTCAGGTACCCCTTCCACATCCTTCAGCCAGAACCGCCTTGTTCCCCGCCCTTTCCAGAACACACCCTTAACCCTTCCACTCCCCCCACCTCACCTTAACCGTATTCCCAACCCCGTCTTAACCCAGGTTTCCATCCCCTAGGACTTTCTAGGTTTCCAAATAACAGCCCACCCTCCTATTCATGACTGCTTTCTCCCTATTTCACTTGGGCTAAAAGGCACTCGCCTCCTTTGACTAAGTCAACGCCAGAACCCCCCCGAATCCCCTCGCCGTCATCTCCTTAGCTTTCAACACAGCTAAAGCTCTGTCCTTTATTAGGCTCACGTAAACCGCTTGATAATAGCTTCCTTCTCCGAACCCTCCAAAAGGGGTCACGATTGAATTGATTTAGAGGATTATGTTTGTTTAAAAAGGACCGTTCAAGTCAAATCAACCATTCTGACGCACCTCCATGGAGAACTCAGACAACTCGTAAGCCTACAAGTACGTCAAGCAAAAACGTAAATTTACCGTTAAAATTATATTGTTTTTGGGGGTTTTATAACAATACCCTCAGTTCTTCCAGGTCTGCGGTGTGTGCTGGATCAATACGTGAGGGCAAATCCTCAACCATCGAACCGTAATGATTAAGAGCAGAAGGGAAAACTCATCATCCTCCTTAATCCCTCCTAGCATCACGAGGAAACGGGCGAATCCCAAAATCAGATATCGGAGGATACGGGCGGGACAATAAGGGTTCACAAGGCGGGACGAAACCCAAATGACAGGAAAGGGACGGGTTATTATCACGGGTGACCAAGTGATCCATTCAGGGACGGCCATCTTCAGACATCTTGACAAGACTCGACGCACATACACTTAAGACTCTGACATAAAAACGTTTTCGGTTTTTTTAAATGTCCTATACTTTTCTGATTCTTCAGCCTAATTTAAGATTAATTTTTTGAAGTTGAAATTGATCAACTCGCCCAACTTTGCCCAAACTCTATTTCTACGTGTCCATATTCACCACATCCATGACCTTCCTCCAGGACAAAAACCCCTTTCTCATCCTGTGAAGGGAGTCCAGATGGGGATTCTCTGACTTTTTCCCCCTCAAAGTTCATCCCACCCCGGATGATCGTAAAACAAGGTCGTAAAAGAGCGAGCTTCAGGGCCCCTAAATACCGGTGTTTAGCCAGCTTGAGGGAGTAAAATAACGGGGGCACCTCTCTTGGACTCGAGAATTTTCTCGGTGTTCCTTTGAAAGAAAACAATGAGACCATGAAAACGTCTATTGCAACACACGGGAGTTGTAGATAAGCGCTGGCCGAAGAAATGTTGATTAGGAGGCAATAAAAATTACCCGGGAATTTAAATTAGGCACTTCCGCAGCTCCAGCAGGTTTGGAGAGAATTCGAGCTCGGGGACGGGAAAACCTTGGTGGTGAAGAAAATATAACTTTTCGCCCAAGGTTAGCACGATTTAAATCGAGTTTATTGGGTGATTACAAGGCAATTTTAATCAGCCAATAAAATCGTAGATTTAAAGCAAGCGTGGAAGTAGACTGATGCGTCTGAAATCGTCTTTTGATAAGATGGATTCTCACTATCTTGCCACATCCACCTTAAGTTACGTTTCAATCAAGCTTGTACGAAATCGAACATGAATGCTTGTTTATGTTGTCTCGTAACATGATATAACATTGATATTTCTATTTTTAAGGCTAATAATTAGCCAAAGTTATTTTGAATTAACATTGAATCCTAACTGTCTTTTTTATACCACTAATCCTCATCGTCTCTGTTTCTGTGGGTGTGTGGGTATGTCAATCGCCTACTCCTCCTAAACGGTAAGCCCTAAAAATACGCCGATTTTTTCTATCGTCTCTGCCGACCGTTTAAGTGTCCTTAGGGGGGGTCGTGGACCTCCCCCCGGCCGAGCGAAGCGAGGCCCCCCTGTCCGAATAAGCGCTCGGCCGAGCGAAGCAAGGCCTTATGTTTGAGTAGGGGTTTGAACTTGTCCATCGATGCTACGCACCCCACTAGCGGGGGGTCTGGGGGGCGGAGCCCCCCAGCTGGGTGCGTAGGCGAGCAAAGCGAGCCGGAGCATCTAGTTTTGAATTAACATTGAATCCTAACTGACTTCACAAGCCTGATTTTCGTTTTTCAACAAGAGCTGTGAAGTGCCACTTGCCTGGGTTAAAAAAATTCTTAAGCTTAGGTATACCTATAGATATCTATACTTCAGATTCCCTGTTCACGTATTTTAATGTATACTTTTTCATAAATTTGATAGGTATTGACATAGCCGATGGCTTGATAACCATGCCAAGGTCACCTGGAAACATAAATAGAGGAGAACGCAAAAATGACTACAGCGCGTAATTGATAAAACAGCGCATAACTGAGAAAAAGAGCTCGTAACTGATACAATTGCGTGAAACTGATTAAAAAACGAGTAAAGCTGGGTTCACATGGCGTAAAAAACTCGTCCGTAACGCGTGCATTCGGCGGTCTGATTGGCTGATCAATTTTCCCGCACAGATTCCTTCCAATGAGATCGCCGAACGCAATCGTTATGGTCGAGTTTTTATGCTGAACAACGCGTAACTGATAAACTAGCGCGAAACTGATAAAACAACGAGTAACTGATAATGCAGTTTTTTGTCTCTCCTGTAAAGTATCGTAAATGTCAATTAGGTACTGTGTTAGAACATAAGTGACGAGATTATGTTATTAAATCGTTTGAAGTTGAGGCGTCAACAACTGACGACCCACATAATATTATTATGTCCCTACATGTTATCAACACAAACGTCTAGTCCCTAGTTTGGTTCCCTGCCGCTAGGGATTCACAACGCTGGCATCGCCGTGTTGTTGTTGTTATTGTAGTCAGGGTTGTCAACCCTACGGATACATCCGCAGATCTACGGATTTTTTGGTCTGATGATATCGGATTTCTCAACAAAATCTGCACCAAGTTTGAACCTCGGAATAGGGTGACCGGTGAATTTAGTTTCGTGTGCCGTGATAAAAAAATAAAATAAAAAAAACCTAAAACTTGATTGCTGAAGAGGGATTATTTGAAATAGCTGTGTAGAATAATGAATATTGAAGTAGGATAAAAAATATAAAAAACTTGAAGTAGGATAAGCAACTTTCGAAAAATTGATTATGCGTCCAAAATTACTCATTTGTCTTCCTGGCATCATTCAAAAGCCTCAAAGATCCCCGCTGTGAGATTGGATGGCTTTGAGACAATGACACCGCACTCGATATTATGAAATAATATCGGTACATTGTACCGAATGTACCCCAAAACCTTCTCCCCGGCCTCTTTTTAGCCCCAGAGAGCCCCACGGTTTTGGGCGGTTGGGCTGAAAACCTGCCGAACGCAACTAGATGGTGAACGAGTAGGTATTTTGTCCAAATTTCCGATTGAAAGAAAAAATGGACTTGATTTTTGAAATCTACGCGTCATGAAACGAGTACCTAATGTCAAATTTTGAGGCCGACCCCCGTCGCGAAGACATTATTCCAAGAATAATAAACCCAAAGACATCGGTGAATTATTCCAAGAATAATAAACCCCGACTTCTGCTGATGCGCTTGGATTTCATCCAGCATCTCCTTTTCGTATTCAATAATCCCCCTCCCCTTACCCTTTAGGCTTCCAGGAGGGAATAGAGGAAACATGCAGAAATGTCAAAATGCGAGGGAAATGGGGCATGCTGACTGCAGCGCCACAAACCACTAGCGGCAGGAAACCAAACTAAGGATTGGCTCAGGGGCTTGAATCAACAACTGACGTCAGCAACAGGCGTCAACAACTGACCACCCACATAATATTACTATGTTCCTACATGTTATCTAAACTTTGACTTCACGTTTGGTGTTATTTATAAGAAGAATTTATTATTAGATTATTTCAAGAAGAAAAAAATCCCGAGGCACGTCGATTCTTGATAGCGCACATACAGTTGTGGGTTATCAAACCAGATAGTGTGCGAAACAACGAAAAACGGGATAAATTCTAGAAAAAACAGCAATGCGACAGAAAAAAGGGGAAAACACACTGCGTGGCAAAGGCTGGAATTGAAGGGGGCGAATAGTCAAGTGATGCAGGTGAATTGAGAGAGAGGAGGAGAAGGAGGCGAATTGGAATGACGGGGTTGAAAGGGAAGGGGGTATAACAACACGGGTAACGCAGGAGACCGGTCTATTTGATCCGAGCAATGGGGAGTGACTTTCGGATTACCTTTGAACCTTTGCGGGGGCGAGGATTAAGGAGGGGGGCTATAAGGGTCTGGTCGAGAAAGAGGTAATTCACTACAAGTGGTGGTGGTGGTGGGGGTAAACCTGGGCCCGGACGTTGCCGTCTCCCATGGGTGAAGGTGAACTTATTCCCCATCCACCGCCCCTCTTGCGTATACCACGTCACCCTTTGCGGATTAACTTCAAACTTGGGCCCCCAGCCTTCCTAGCGAGAGCTCGACCGCATGGAGCCTTGAGATCCTTAGAACCGCAAAAGGGTGCAATCACTTATTAAAAGCTCTTCCACATCTCCTAGTTGATATCTGCCGAGTAAGCGCGCCAGCCGGCGGCCCGAATCGGATTCGGACGAACTGTCCCAACTGCACGATGGATTGCGGGGCGTCGGGCGTTCAAAGATGAGGGGGGGAGAGGGTGCACGATAATGGCGGCTTCGCCGAATAGTTGATCGTCCGACAGTGTTATCTCTTCCCTACTCGACGCCAAATTTACCTTTTTTTTCCCCACTTTCCCTCACTCGTCGTCCCGGCTTGGAATCGGTCTCCGACAGTGTGATAACCCCATAACTCTCAACCCTTGAGGAAACTATGTTTAAAAATCAATAAGTAAATACTTTTTTTTTTTTTTTTTTTTTTAAATCTGCAAATAGAATGGGATTTGAACGGGAAGCAGGTGAAATTCGTATACCTTAATGTGGCTGTGTTCCCTCTATTTTATTTGAATTCAAGATTGTACCTACCGTGTGAAAGTGGATATTAGAAGGCGCTGCGATCTGTTGGATGTGACTCTTGGAGTCTTTGGGTAGGTTTTCCCAGCGCTTGCTTTTTGAAAAGTATCGATACATAAAAGTATCATACATCCCCACATAATAATATTATTAAAACCCCAATATTTAGAATGAAACATTAACGGCTGGACGCCTAAGGAAGGAATTTGTGGGCGAATTAATTTTTTCTTACGTGGAAGCGGATTTCGACTTCTAATAAAGTTTCAATAT
This sequence comes from Pilophorus perplexus, assembly GCA_955831195.1. Taxonomy (NCBI): domain Eukaryota; kingdom Metazoa; phylum Arthropoda; class Insecta; order Hemiptera; family Miridae; genus Pilophorus; species Pilophorus perplexus. Next base: position 15,205,170 of record OY037011.1, on the reverse strand, counting down.
GAGATTGACCCGTGCAATCGATCTCGCTCAACACGCAAGTTTTGGATGAACCAAGAATTGGTTCCGATTGCTCACCGGAGTAGACAAAATAATGGTATAAAAATAATAGAACCAGATCCTAGAATTGTTATACCGGTGATGAGCAATGATGATCTAATAATAATGTATCAACAGTAATTTGCATCCGATTGCTCCTCACCGGTATAACAATTCTATGATCTGGTTAATTACACTGCTCTACAAAAAAAAAAAAAAAAAAAAAAAGTGACCTGAAAGTTGCCGTCCTCATTTTAGCATGGATGGGGGATTTCGAGGGTGCTGAATCGAATCCGTTGTCAGTTTTTTTTCGATTTGACGATTTTTTCGGATTTTCGATGTTTTTATGGTTTTTTATTACTTTACGGTGTCCTATTTTCCTGATCAATACGAGGGCGAGAGTTGTAGGAAATTTCTTGCTGAATCCAAATATATCCCCCCCATTGTCCCAAACCTTCTACATCCCCCAAAAACCTATTGAAAAACTGTAAAAATATATTTTTTGCCTATTTTTCACTTAATTTTTTTTTTTTTTTACTCTTGTGGACCTTCCGAAAAATATCGAGGGCAACCATTCGAAAGTTTAGGCTCTCCTGCGTCGAATGAGACCAACCGGAACCCTCAAAAGTTGTTGGTAATTAGCGACGTTACGATAAAAACCACAAAAACGTCGAAAAATCGTGCAATCGGTAAAAAAGGACAACGGATTCGGATTCAGCACCCTCGAAAACCCCCATCCATGTGAAATGAGGCCGGCAACTTGCAGGTCACTTTTTTTTTTTGTACCTAGAGAAGTGTTACATACATAACAATACATTGTAATTTGTCGAAATTTCAGGGGTAAAAAGATTTATTGATCAGTCAGAAATCATCAGTTTAGTAACTTATAAAACTGTTAATCTACTTATTAATTAATTATCTATAATAAACCAAAAATAATTGAATTTTTTGGGAACAAGTCATAGTGATATTGTAGGTACCTACATTGAACGCAGTGACTGTGCCGTTCCGTTATGGTGGGCAGCGTGTGAATATTGATAGTGGTTAACGAAAGGGGGCAGTGGTTGATCTTCGCCGGGCGGATAAGTGCGGTGACGGGCGGGGGCGGGTGTCGGCGGATACCGGAAGGCGGATCGGCCGCTGGTGTTGGCCGGGGGCGGGGGGTCCGCCCAAGTCAAGTGTGTAATAGATGGCCAAGCCCCAGAGCGCTTCGGGCTTGTCGGAGGAATTTAATTAACACGACTTGGGTTTGGTCTAAGGGGGGTAGGATCCCACTTTTAGGAGCCATTAGCCTCCTTGGTGTTATGTTACCTACAACCTTAGGGACTTACCAGTGAAACAGTGGAAATGTAGAGGGCCTCGGGCAGATGGAAATCTAGGAAAAGCCTCACGAGGTCGAATGTGGGCAGGCCGTAGGAAAACGGTGGAAATTAGGAGTGGGGCTCTTCGCCGCGGCCCTTTGAATAACACGAAACTCATTAAATTCTGGTTCCTGTTAACTTCACTCCACTAAACTAAATTCCCGTGGTGAAATGTCGTTTCACACTAATAGGATTTTCCGAAATTTTAAGCATTCTCTAAAATGATGCCAGTGTGGACCTTGCTAGTTGATGACGTGGGAGGGATGCGAGTGTGAGGATCCGGTTCGATCCGTTCGGGAAACATTCCACCCACCCCCCTTCGTATCCCCCCATTTCTCTTCCGCCCTCTCCTGACCATTCTTCCTGCCACTGAATCACCAGGTGTCAATATTAACGCGCCGCTCCCCGGCTACAGAATTGCATCCACGTGCGGTTTTCTCCCTCCACCTCTCTAACCCCCTACATCCCTGCGTTAACCCCTCAACCCTCACTAAGTCCTCTTCGCCCTCATTTTCCCGTCCGTCTTCCTGTACCATTCACGAGACTCAACCCTGGGATTTCAATCTGCATTATTTCGGATGAAAACGTCTCATCGCTGGATCAAATGATTCTGCTCCGCACTAACTCACGTTTTCATTTTATTTATTATTTTATTTTTTGTTTTATTTTTATTTTTCAAACCCCTATTTTATTTCATACCAGTCACTGGATTTTATAAATATAGATTTCCGTATTTTTGGTCGGCACGGTGATTCGCTATGCTAACCCGGGTCCATTTCCCAACCTGCAACACCCTTAATCCGAAATGAAAAAAGTTTCCGAGTTAATTTGCTGTACATCTGGTGTCTGCGAGACTTGTTCGAGACTTACTTTCAACATCAGTATTTTTCAAAACCCTTTCGCTGCTGCAGTTGATGCAGTTGCATTGAAGACGTACCTCTTGATCTTAATCTTGAAGTCACTGAGTTGCAGTCAGATGACATCTACAAGGATTTCAGGATAAGAATTTCCGAAAATTCTACGATGCACTCCAAGAAAAAAAATGGTCCAACCCTCAGAGACTTGATCTCGCTCTTCAGTTCTACCTATCTGTGGGAACCTTTTCGAAGATGAAATTCACATAATCTAAATAGAGGGTCATCTTGACTGCTGAAAATTTGGAAGCAACCATGTTGATAGGAACGACAAATTTTGAGCCAGATAGCGTAATTAATATTATGAGTAACCGCAGTGCCGAAGTTCTCATTGAAGTGCTCACCTGCAATATTTCTTGTTGAGCGTTCTCCAAAATTTCACATTTTCTTGTTTACCTGTAAATCCCTCTTTTCGTTTATTATTATTGGAATAATACACCTATGTAATCGCGACGAAGATCGAAAATTCTGATCGGCCTCAAAATTTGACATTATCCGTTCCAAGACAAGTAGATTCCAAAAGCGAAGTGTCCGCCTGCCGTCCGAGCCGTTTTGGGCAGTAGGAAATAAATTAAAAATCTGAAATTTTGACAAAATACTCGGTTTACCATCTAGTTGTGCCAGCAAGGTTTTCAGCCCGATCGCCCAAACCCGTGGGGCTAAGAAGGGGCTAAGGGAGGGATTTTTGAAGATTTTTTTGGCTATGGGGTCGAGTTAGGTGTCGTTTTCGAAATGTTTTTCGACTTAGAATCCATTTTTTGGGCGTCCCAGAACCATCAGATTTCACCGGGGGGATGTATGGGGCTGTCATGGGGCTACAAATGGGATTTTTAAAGGATCGCTGGAAGTCAAATTAGGTTAGGTCTTCCGACAATTGCGGGCGCATAATCCATGTTTCTAGGTCCGACATCTGTCCAAAGATTGTAGTGAATTTTTCTTTTTCTTTATTTTTAATTTTTAATAAAAATAGCACAAGTCATAAGAATAAAGGCCGCTTTATACGCTACGACAAATCGTAACGATTTATCGTTCAGATGCGATCGTTACGATTTATTGGAACGTGTAAATGGGACATCGTAGCGATTTATTGGAGTTGGAGTTCCAACCCAACTCCAACTCCAATAAATCGCTACGACTTGGAAGGTTGATGCCAGCCGGCATCAATTTCTCGGAATCGTAACGACTTGTTTGAACGTGTAAACGGTCCCTCCACCCGATTTCCACCCAATCACTGGGTCACTGGTGAACGATCGTTACGATTTGTCGTAGCGTGTAAAGCGGCCTTAATAAATCCTTGTGTAAAATTTGCACTGTTTTTCTCGTATACGAGAAAAACAGTGCAAATTTTACACAAGGATTTTTTATTCTTAAGAACAATTATTATTACATTTATTCTTCTTCTCGGAAGAACATTCCAATTCGGCTCGCACTGAAAAAAAGGTTGGAGACCCCTGGTCCACATTGTCCATTTAGAATATCAGCTGAAGAGTCGTTTTTAATTTTTAACTTCAGACAATCAGCAGAAGGTTGATTTTTCACACTAATCTTCATATTGGATGGACCTCTCAACTTCGGCAAGCACTCACTTCGCGACTTTCTACAGGGATGGTTATAACCATACTATAGTTCCATTTGGACCCCGATCCAAGAGCGTCGTTCTTGGACAACCCGTTGAAATTGACAGTTCTATAGGAACGCTGGAACAGCGGGAAAAAATTGAATTTTTTTTTAGTATTGGAAAATTGTTCCATGGCCAGTTAGAAATACAACGAAATTGCTAGAAAACGCTTCAAACTCCTTTAGGGGCTCCAATAACTGTTAGAATTGAATTTGTAAAACAGTGTCAGCATACCCCAAATTGAGTATTGCATTCCCTCGTTGTCATGTTGAAACGCTACCTTGATAAGCTCAAGTTCCTGGGAGGATGACAGCGATTGGAATGAAATTGTCTCCTTTGGGATTGCAAGACAGAGAAGAGGTCCCAGAGGTTTAGGAATGGCTTTCAGTTTCATCTCCTAGTGGGGCTGTGTGGACCGTTCCATTTTAGTGTTCCAACACAACAGTGGCTTCTAGGAGGTTCCAAAGGAGATGTGGAAAGGCGGCCGTAGTGTTCCAGCTCCAGTTCCGATTTCAGCCGCTGCGAGCAGGGTCACTTTCCCGTGAATGTTTCGTGATGAGGAGATGCCAAAAATACAAGCAATTATTTGCGGGTCGGCTGTTCCAATATAAATTGATTTCTAGTCTACTGACCTGGGGCCACGAATTATGTAAATACTGGTCGTGTTTAAATACTGGTGTCGGTTGTTGACAGGTTGGATAAATGTGGGTGGTCTAAGAACCAGACTTCGACAAGTTCATCATCCATATAATGCGAGTCTCCTTATTCCCATTGTTTTTAGTCAGCTGACCAGAGCCCGTGAATCAAGAGATATCCATGAATTGATGTAGCTGCATGACGCATTTGGCACAATTTTGGTTTATTATTCTTGGAATAATACACCTATGTTTTCGCGACGCGGGTCGACGACTCCGATCGGGCTCAAAATTTGACATTATCCGTTTCAAGTGGTCTACATTCAAAATCCGAAATGTCCGTCCGCCGTACGCCGTCCAGGCCGTTTTGGGCAGTAGGAATTTTTTTAAAAATCTGAAATTTTGACAAAATACTCGGTTTACCATCTAGTTGTGCCCGCAAGGTTTTCAGCCCGATCGCCAAAACCCGTGGGGCGCTCTGGGGCTAAAATGGGGCTACAGAAGATGGTTTTTGAAGGCTTTTGGCTATGGGATCGAGTCAGGTGTCGTTTTCGAAGTATTTTTGGACGTAGAATCCATTTTTTGGGGTCCCGGAACGATCCGATTTCACTGTGGCGATCTATAGGGCTTTCATGGAGCTAAAAATGGGATTTTTGATGGATCCCAAGAAGTTAAATATCTTTCGAGTAAAAATTAAAGAATTTTTGAAAAAACACATTTTTGAAAAAAAATCGCCTCAAAAAATTTTTTTTGAAATATAAAAATCCAAAAAAAAATTTTTTTTTAATTTTTTTTTATTGACAGAATTAAATTTCTGTACAAAACCTATATCAAAGAATAATAAACCCTTGTGTAAAATTTGCAGCGTTTTTGGTTTATAATTCTTGGAATAATAGTTACACCTATGTAATCGCGACGGGGGTCGCAAATTCTGATCGGCCTCAAAGTTTGACGTCATATGTTTCAAGACACGTAGATTCCAAAAACGAAGTGTCCGCCTGCCGTCCGAGCCGTTTTGGGCAGTAGGAAATGAATTAAAAATCTGAAATTTTGACAAAATACTCGGTTAACCATCTAGTTGTGCCCGCAAGGTTTTCAGCCCAATCGCTCAAACCCGTGGAGCTAGAATGGGGCTAAGGGAGGTTTTTTTTAAAGGTTTTTCATCGTGGGGATCTACGGGGCCTTTCATGGGATTACAAATGGGATTTTTGAAGGATCCCACGAGGTCAAATATTTTCCAAGTTAAAAAAAAGTTTAAAAATTTAAAAAAAAAAAAAAAAAAATCTGTACATCCGTCCGAACACTTTTTTTTTTTCAACGTTTTTTATTGACTCAGAACGAATTTTTCGCACAAGTAACCTATATCAAAGAATATTAAACCCTTGTGTAAAATCTTCAGGTTTGTTACTAACTTTATTGAAACTGTTTCACACCTGTAACTGGATCATCGAACGTTGACGGAAAGTTCTGGAATGACCCGTCTCTAAATTTCTGGGGTTTCTTGTAGGTCCCTATTCCCTACTGGACGGGGTTGAAGTGGGTACCTTTCGCGAAAAAACTTGAATCATGACATTTTTCTTTGGCTGACTCGCACTCTCTACAAACAAAGTTGATGACAACTTCAGGGTAACTTGAAATTGTTTCTTCGCTTAAAATGAGCGTTTTTCTTTCGTTTGGGCCCTTTGGGGGAAGCTGATTCAGCAAGCAATTACAGGTGTGTTTGTCCAGGCCATGATTGTATGTGCAACATTTTCTCCTCTTTGCCCCCTCCACGACCTTACCCCTTCCGACAAAAGCTCCAAGATTAAAAGAGACCCCGCGCCGGGATTCTCTTTTTGCACTCAGTTATTAGAACCCAGCCCTTTCTCGCCCCTTTTACACGTATGACGTCGTCGTTCTTTAGTACATGTCGGCCCATTTAACCCCTCCCTCCGTTCTATACCTACCCTTTGGACGTCCTTTCATCCGTCTGGTGATCGCGTGAAGAGGGGTTGAAGTCGCGACTCACTGGGCCTTTTTTGATCCAAGGAACCTTATAACTTCACCAGAGCACCAAACTACAGGTATTTACCTACACGTTCATAATATTATTCTGAAAAGCACTGAAATGCCCCCAGGAGAAGCCTGATGAGTAAGAGCCTTTATTGTAGTTATTATCTATGATCCTCTACACATTATGTAAAATTTACATTTAATGGCACATTCCCACCAAAATGTGTCTCATAAAATACGTGTTTTCCAGAAATTGATCGCTTATCCCCACCAAGTTTCCGATTTGCCGGTTGAAAATATTCTTTGTTCCTCTTCTAATGTGTCCATCTGGTTTTCAGCCAGCTCACCCCGTGGAGCTGTTTGGGGCCAAAAAGGGGCTTTTGGATTAGTTTGTCCAGAGTGTCGAATGAGAGTTTGATCTCGTTTTGACAATAATTTCCGTTGTTACAATTTAACAGCGTTGTTTAACACTGTTGATTTAATCAACATAATATGGGTCGGATCGAACAGGGGACCTCCATAAATCGATTCTCGATTCGAGAACAGTATCCATTTTGAGGCGTCTACATTTAGGGAATAATGAACCAAAACTGGCTGAATTGCCGACATTCGTAATTTTTTTTTGCCGGCACCTCTGACGGACGGGACCCCAAGACGTCCGTTCTTACAATGTGGAAGCCCACGATGCTTTACTAGTGTGATGCATCTAACATTGTAGAAACCTATGGTTTTTGAAATTATGTTTGAAAAAGTTCCCAATTCAAAGAAAAGTGTTTTGAAAATCATTTTTCGAAAGAAATGGATACAATTTCCAAATCACTGATTACTTATATTTTAATTTTTTAATGGAGTGAACCCTATTTGTCTCGCCTCACAAGGTGTGCCATACAAACTTACTTATTTGAAAAATGGCCGAGTGGGGAGTGGGGTCGTACAATGAGAGAGCTCATCTGATGGGGGAGGTCCCCTAGTGTTGTTATCTAGGTATATAGTTTGAATCTCCTGCATACTCGATTGTGGGTATGGTATTTTGGATGAGATTTTTTGTGTTAGGTGATGAGCAGAGCTCATAGGTACACCATATTTACGCCAACCCCTTCGGGCGGGCAAGATTGTTTCAAGATTTATTGGGTAATGTGGGCAACGTTAGCTTTCCCAGGGTCCATGCTTTGTGTGTCAAGAATTTCCTCTGGGTCTGCTGCGCACTGATTGTGAAAGCATTGGTTGTGTCCAGGTATAATACACCTCCTGCCCCATTCCCTCGGACTTGCCATGCATGTGGGGGGGGGGGGGGGGGGGGACTAGTAGTGTTGTCCTAAAAGAGTCAAGATCCATTCTCCGATAATGACTGAGAAAGCGATGGAAAAACAGGGGAGGATGGAGGAAAAACGATGGAGAGGCCATCTCACGACCGCCGACAATGACGTGCGGGCAGGAGTGGCCTCCCACCTTTCAGTACGCAGGAGTGGTTAGCAATATTTTTTTTTTCTTCTTTTTTTCACTGCTAAAGCTCGTTAGAGCTATCAGCAGGCCGCCACATTTAGGGGGCGCCACGACAGGAGGAGGTGGAAGGGAAGGGGATATGGAGATGGGAGGGATGGATGCAGAGCTATCAGCAGTGCATATCCAGGGAGGGAGCAACTGCTCAACCACCCCTTGCGATGGGGGTGTGACCCAAGCGACTATTGGGAGTCAATGCTCGACCAGCTGTCGTCCCCCTCAGGGCCCACTGCGGGGGCCTTGTTGCCGCCGGTACTCTCAGGGCGGCTGCGGCAAAGGTCACGAACGCCCTGTAGCGGGAAGGGCTGGAGGCATACTTACTCCAGTCCTCCCTCAGACCGTCGGGGAACACCTCAGCTACCTGGACAGCCCTGTCTCAAATGCCAGGCAGCTCCGAAGCATGTCTGAAGCGTTTCGCGATCTAGCGGTTGAGCGCGAAATACTTCCGTCTTCCGTTCACTGATTCCTGTTACAGAGGAACCCGCGTATTGGTGGTTTGCCTTAGTTGCCATCTTTTTGCCCGCCAAAATGCGTTGTACAAACGTTTACTGCCTATTGACCGGTGAGGATGGGCTAACCGGGCTGAAACTTGGAAATGTTTCCTCAGCAAGGGGCAGGTACTAGGCATAAATAAATGGATTATTTTCCAAGAGTGGCCCGCAGGAGAAGCTCCGAGTGAAAAACTGCCAACAATATTGGCCGATGGACTTCCCATTCGGCGCGGGATTCTAGATCGGAATAACTCCTCCATCCGTTCAAGCCGAGTTTTCAGGCGACCGCAGTTTATATATATGTGTGTGTATCCAGGTTTTTCAATAGCCCAACGACGGATACGTCCCACTCGCAATGGGAAGCTTTTATTGGCAAGCTGGCGGGGTTTTATGGACAGTGTTGAAAGAGTTGACAGTGGGGTGTTCTGGCCCCCCTACAGAACTAATAAAACGAATGAGAACTGGCGGTGCGCTTTTCAATTTTCCCCACTGGATTTTCCATCGTGGAATGTGATGAGGTACATTCTGCGGTTTATAATGTAATCACAATAGTATATTGCGAAAAGTACTTCACGTTATAAACCGTAGAATCCTCATAGTTGTATACGCCCTATTTTGAATCCGTCAAAATTAATTCAGGTACAAAAGAGCCTTACATGTTGCAGCAAACACGAATAATATTTCATCTTACTAATCAACATATACGCCCACATATATCGCATATACATATATTGTGATGAATGATGCAGTATTCCCTTGATGACCTTTATTTTGTGCGGTTTTATTAGTCGTGTTCCCTCGTTTTAACTGGTGGAAAACACTTTTATGGTCGTTTTAACTGGTGGAAAACACTTTTATGGATGGAGTTTGCATACGGTTAAAATTTGAATCTCTAATAGGATCATGGTATCGTTGACGAGGGGTAGAAAAAAGTAGGGACCCTCAAGGGATGGGAGAATTGTGAGGGGGAACTGCTGCTTCCTCCTGTGTTGGTTTTTGAGATATCTGGGGGCAAAATTAGGGTTGGTGATCAAATTTCTTGTAAACTTGAAAACAAGAAATGAAAGAGACTCCAGGGATATTTGCCATAGACCCCTGCTTTGGGCGCTATAGACGACAACGTCTTATGAAAATCGAGGAAAGTCCTGCAGCTGTTCCCCTCAGTCAGAGTTGTTTGCATTTCATTAGCACCGTTTTTAATTACAGACTCGGGGAAAACAGAGAAGGCAGGGGACCATCCCTCTAGCGACAGTAAAAAGAAATGGGGTTGTTAGCGACATGGGAGACATCGTTGGGAGAGAGGGTTGAAGAGGGCCTGGGGTGAAAAGAGTGGGGGTTGCGAAGGGCGATGAAAGGATCGTGGGTGGCTGTGTGGATAGTCCAGGCATGATGAAGTAGGTCGTGGGGTGGCTGAAGGGCTAGTGGGAAAGGAGGAAAGGAGCTACATGAGCCGATTTCATAGGCGAGGCGTTGTTGCGTAGGGGCCGCTTATTAGTAAGTATAGTAAGGATTGTGTTACAGTAACCAACTTTACATTCTTTGCCTTTTGATTTTAATTCGGAATAAGTAATAGTTTGTTCTGTAAGTTCCTATTGTTGAAGTTTGTAGTTTTTCTAGATGGTTTATGCTAGTTTTATTGTTCGTTCGTATAGTTTTCAATACTGCAAAAATTAATTCTGTCAAAAACAAATTTAAAAGTTGATAAACCAGTTAAATAATATTTAATCATGTCGATACTAGGTTCCTCCACCAATATTATGGTGGAGGCACCTATGATCGACATGTCTCTCATTACTGACAGTTCCACTTTCATATATGAAAATGGAACCGTCAATAACAAGAGATAGGTCAATAATAGGTGCCACCACCCTACAGTTTTTGGAGTGATTGGGGACCGCCAAAGGTGGAATCTAGGTCCTAAATTACTTCGAAAATGACTCCTAATTCGACCTCTTGGAGTCACACAGAGTTTAGGTAACGTGAGGAAAGTAGAGAGAACTTGATCTTGTTAAGAAGAGCACTGGAATGAAGTCCTCTGGGTGGAACCACCCTGGGGCGCCCCTCTCTTTGGTAGTTGGCAAGAGAGGGTTGAGTCCCCTTGGTGCACCCATGGGAGCCCCTCTGGTGAAGGAGCCTATCTCCAAGAGGCGAGCGTCGAACTTATCTTTTCCTCTTTGCTTTCCTTTTCTTTATTGCTATCTGTAGTTATTACAAGTTATTAATACTCGTTATTAATTGTGCGGGGCTCCACATGAATAATACTTATTGGTGCTTTTTCTGTGTGAAATGTGAAAAAGGTGAAATGTCCGTCCGCCGACTATGCCTTTGGGAGCAGTAGGATTTTTTTATTAATCTGAAAATTTTACAAAATACTCGTTTTCCAATCTAGTTGTGCCCGCAAGCTTTTCAGTCCACCCGCTCAAACCCGTGGGGCCAAAGAGGAAGGGGTCTATGAAGGGCCTGGAGTCGGGTTTGGTGTCGCTTTTGAAATATTTTAGACGAAGACTTCATTTATTGGAGGTCCCAGAACCATCATATTTCACTGTGGGGATGTATGGAGCTTTCATGGGGCTTTTGATGGATCCCAGGGGGTGCCGTTTTCCGAATGATTCACTTTTGGGGGTCCTACGTTTATCCATACACCCTTGTGTGAAATTTGTAGCGTTTTTGGACTTTTCAAATCACGAAACAATTGACAAATTTTGAGGCCTGTTAATATTGTTGATCTTCGTTGCAAAAACGATTACTCTAAGAATCAATGAAACTGAAAATTACTCTAATGAATCGAAACGTCAGGACACGTCAGCTCGAACAGACCTTCCCTTATGTCGAATCCCCATAGAGGACCGATTTTTTTCATGATTGCCTTGAAACCATTTTAGATGCAGACCACTCTCGTCAAGTTCTGTCTGTCGGTTTCAAAAAATATTTGAGTCGCTAACCTCCAGGCACTTTTCAGGACTTTTAGGTACCAGACAATAAGAAAACCTTTTCATCGATACATTCATTTGAACGTATTACACGCTCCCTGAGATTCCTTGTGAACGAAGGCGTGTATAAATAAGCTGTAGAAACGATTGAAAAACACCGTAATGAAACTTGATTCAAACATGTAAACGCGTTGTTCAAAGGATCGCGACTGAGTGAATATGGACGAGAAGGAGCGCTGCCAACATACTAAATTATTGATATCCTACAAAGAGTCTCTTACGCTAGATAATATCTAATTCATATTCATAATATGAATAATTAATATGAAAGATAGTATTCATAATTGCAAAATATCACAATTTCCCTTAGATTCGTTGTAAATGTCTTTACTTCTTTTTAATCATTAAATACTTTCAAAAAAGGAAAGAAAATGTTGTGGGAATCAATCTTAACGGATAACGATGTTGAAAGTTATCGATATTACTATATCGAGGTTTGAGGAACATCGATTCCTATTTTTAATAATGTCCTCATATACAAGCTTACCCACTCCATCCATCACAATAATTAATAATATGATGGCTAAAGGTGGTTCGCCGAACCAGCATGACCGTCTGGCGGAACGCAGGAATTTCTCCGCTCGGAAAAGCGTGATTAGCCCCAAAAGCGAAAATAACGGGAGAAATAATAACCGGAACGTTGATTAACCGTTTCATGTGTTTAAACCTTCCCCTTTTGAAATTTGTCGACCGTCCGAAATGTCGCTTAACGTCGGTCCATTTGGCGCTTGAAACACTTGACCGGCCACCATTGTGGTCCTGGTACATTGTGTTGCCGTCGTATTGCCTCGCTCAGGAGGGACAGTGTTGTTTCTAATTACGCATCGTGTTTGTGATTGTCCATGCTGTAATTACATTGACTATCAGCCCTTTGATATTCTTCTTCTTTTATTGCTTTGCCGCTTCTCCGGTGTCTCCTCCTTTATGTGTCTCGGCTGGGTTTCTTCTCATCCATCTCTGGATCATTCGTAGAGACACTCTTTGATTGTCTTCCGATTTCAATGACAGTTCATAACGGTTACTTTTCAATACTGAATCGCCATAAAGAATAATCAGTTACTCGATTTTAACTGAATTTCAACAACTTGCCTAGTTCTCTGGCATTTATTCAATTTTGAACTCTTTCATCCCTCCTGACTCTTGATTATAATAATTGCTACAATCAATGAATTATTCATCTAGTGCAGGTGCATTTTTATTGTCGTTCTCTGATAAATTTACAGTGAACCACTGCCACTAATTCAGCTTTATTTTTATGGATTAAAAAAATGTTTTCGAAAATTTAACTTTTTTTAATTTATAAGAAGAAAAAAAAAGAACATGATCTGATTTTTTATTTTTGGTTGTTTCAGGTATCAATTGACGGCCACCATCTCTGACTACCCTCCGGAGATGTTTCTTCTGGTGGTCGCGCTGACAATAATATCAGGTTTGTACATTATTTTCACCAATAAAACTTAACCGAAGAGGGTACTTTGGAGTTACATTTTTATTTCTTAGGATAGGACTTCAGGGAAGTGACCTCCCGGTGCGGGTGTGTTCCTAAATCGTGTTTGGTTTTAAGCGTGCAGTTCCAAAGACTCTCCCTCCGAAATAACGCCGCCGTATGTTGTTTGAGAAATGGGAATGTGATGGGTCTAGTTGGTTTTCCATGGATCCACACTCGAGATGTTGAGAGTCACCCTGGATCTGCTGCGCAGGCACTTGAAATGGAGGCGGGGTGGGCGAACAGTGTTTTCCCTGGAGATATCCAGATACGTCACCTGACGCAGCCTCGATGTCGTCTCCAATTCCCTTCGACCATCCCTCGGATCGCTAGAGGGTCCTGGAGACAGGCTGGTGGGAGGTCATGGGTCCTGAGTCCATGCGCACTCTCGCGCGATCAGACAAGGGGTCACCAGGCCCTCCGTTCCGGTCCATGGTTTCCTCCTGTTCAGCCACAATAGTGATCAGACATGACAGCCACTCACAAAAATGAGCGCGAGGGAGAACTGCTGAATGGCCGTTGGTTCTGACGTGCAGGGAAGGACGGAGTTTTCCCGTTTGTGCAAATACGGGAGCACGCGTTCTAACGAGTGAGCGTTGAACCGCTTTGGACTTGAGTGTGGTTGCAGGACTGTCATGCAAAGAACAGAAAAGGAGGGGAGAAATATGATGTTGGTTAAGACCACGAGAGTATAATTTTTGAACCTTTGTTCCATTACAAAGTCAAATTAGAAATGTGAACTTCAATCGTATTCTCGCTGAAAGTTGAAAGGACTTGAAGAATACGCGTCATCTAAAGAGTGATTATAAATAAAATCATCATCCTTTTCAATCTTCCATTTAATATCGACTACTTGGAATGTCCTCGTTAATATCCAACTCAGGTCGAAATTGAAGGGAAATCGTTCCCCGGTAAGTTTCTCATTCAGTCATTTCCTTCGGGGTCAATGATGACCGTCGTCTCAACAAATAGTCGACTATTCTCTAATTTTCCCCGTTCAGAGGCTCTCTTCAAAACGACCCCTCCAGGAGCCTTAGTGTTTCCCAACTCCGGAGAACTTCTCCCCTCTTGAATCGGTTGACAGGAGGAGGGTGGAAGTTTAGGTTGACCCAGTCCTTATTGTCGAAGCATCCAATCCGCTCAATTAGGGAACTGGCGGTGTTTCCTTGCGACTGGGTTGAGCCCTGTTGCTTACGAACTCTGGTTATGAACGGGACTTGTTACCGCGACTTAGAGCTCCACTAATCTGCAACATATGGCAGATATTCGACATTGTGGGTGGCTTGTGCTTTTGTAGGGCCTTCCTAATTGGAAATTGGTTGTGCTCCGATTATTCGTAATATCACGTCGTGTTTAATTTCATGAAAGAGATAGAAACTTGATACAAACTGATGTTCATCGATATACAATTTGAGCTTCTCAAAAGAGCCTTGAATGTGTTCTATGTAATCCAATCATTCCAAGTCTTATTCCTACTGTTCGAAACATGACCGATGTATTATTCATTTTCCAGCAGTAAGGTGAATAATGCATGTTGAGAGGCTTTGACAAAGTTGAAAAAGTTGCGGAAGAAATTGCTCACGTTTCTTTTCAAAAGCATCATTTTCCATTCAGGTTCGAGCTTTGTGAAGTGACACAGAATTCTGAATGTTTCTTCTTGACTTGCAGTGGATTCGTTCTTTTCTGCATCTCTTCGCGACGCTAAGATCGTTAGGTACGCGAAAAGAGTCTTTTCCCATCAGATTCGGAGCTCAAAAGATACCACCGTAAACAGGTAATTGCATCCGAGTTGAAGATGTGGGAGAGGAGAGAGATAAGGGTTCGTTACTTATGCAACATGTGACTTTTTCCGAGGGAGAGAAAGGTGCCCTGTCGCATCGGTTTGATATATACGGGATTCGCCCGGTTCTCTTTAACCTCCCCAAAAGGGTTGGGAAAGCTCCGGTCTTCGAACGGAAAACCCATTAGGGGTCGCTCTCGTAGGGCTGTGTTCCATCCCGCGTTGCTTCTCCCTTAGAGTGATCCCCCTTTAAGTGACATCATCAAGGAAACACTTTGGACCTGATGGTCGGGAGGGGACTCGGGTATTAGGATCCCTACCAACTGACACGCTCTACCAATTCTCTCATATTCTTGGCAACATATGACGGATTACTCCCCGCCTCTGCCTTGTTTATCTCCAGCCGGGCTTTACTTCCTTATTATGGTGAAATTACCCTCTCCTATTCGCTTCAGACTCAATTCCTTACTTAGTTTCTCTCAATGAGTTAAATTCGAAATTTTCCCTTCAACAGTGTAAATACAAATTACAAAATTTAATACGGAATTTTATTTTATGAAATTGCATGATCTGTTATGATTATTCATCATTTCACATAGGTAATATGCATATTATAAAGTTAATTGTTTTTTAATAGTAATGGATAATAATGAATGTTTTGTCATGATATTTTTAAATAAAAGAAGATTCATCAATAATAGAATCATCAATAAGTCGATAATTGGTGTCCAAATTATTTAATAATTCAATATTACTTGTTTGTTGTTCGAAAATAAAAAATAAAATAAAAGTAAACCCATTGAATCAATAATATTTTATAATTTGAAAAATATTCAACTTATTTTAGATATTAAAATGTTTGAATAAATTATTTTTATTTAATGTTAAAATGTTTTGAATATTACCTATGTCTACATAATAAATTTGAAAAAAAAAATTATAAAGAATCATTTTGAAAATGTTAAAATTTTGACATAATATTAAACATTCTAACATTTACAAACTAGTTATTAAATATTATTAACGATTATATTTTATTTAAAAAAAAATCATTACAAAACATTCATTAGGTAGTATCCATTATTATTAAAATACAATTAACTATTATAATGAACATATTACCTACCTATGCAAAATAATGGATAATCATAACAAAACATGTAATTTAATTTAAAAAAAATCCTTCCCGGCAAGTTGATGTAATATCCATAATAAATAATACCTGTTTAAGTAATAATTTGATTAATATTGAATATTACCTATTCTATTTATTCAAAAAAGTTGAAAGAAGAGAAGAATTCAAAAACGTTTTTCTTGTAAAAAGTACATTTAATGTAGGTACGTCGCACTTGGAATTCCAAGACATACTTTCTCGACGAGGCAATATTCTCGCTCTTCCTCGCTTAATTCTCGAAATTATGTATCTACACATTGTGTATTATGTATCTACATGTAATGTATTGAACGAAA
Organism: Pilophorus perplexus; assembly: GCA_955831195.1. NCBI lineage: Eukaryota > Metazoa > Arthropoda > Insecta > Hemiptera > Miridae > Pilophorus > Pilophorus perplexus. Next base: position 15,188,897 of record OY037011.1, on the reverse strand, counting down.
AATTATTTTTCCTCTAAAACACGGGTTCCTTCAAGGTCAACCAGATTGTTATCGAGTTATAGTTCAGTGGCTTCAAGTCTTATGGGATCTTCCCACATTACCCTCCAAAATCTCGCAGGTGTTTGCCCTTTATTTATTTTTTCCCATATATCTTGGCAGGAGATTTCGAGTCTCGACGAAATAAATAGGCGGTTTCCTGTCCGTAAACGGCCAGTTCGGAGCCATACCTACCTACATGTCAGACGCTCTTACTGTCCACACCCTGTGGCCGATTTCATATCTTATTTTCCTTGCTCCTTCTGCACCTTAGGCGACCTGATGATTCATTTAGCTTTAGCTACCTTATACATTTTAGTAGTATATAAGTTCTAATAAGTAGTTATTCGGCCTAATATAATAATTAGGCCTTTTTTTTGCCATGCTCGCCTCTCCTTTATCGAAGCTCAAATCACACTTTCACAAGGAATAGCTACAATCGGAAATTCACGATAAAAAAAATAAAAATAAAAAATAAAAAATGAAAAAAATTGGAATCGGCATAGGCATTTTTGAAGGGCTGTATCTCGGAACCTATTTGTCCCAAAGAGTGGTGCACTTGGGCACAAATTATCGCGAATTTTATGCAGTTTTGATTATAATATAATAAATTATATTATAATAATGTCTATACCGCTAGGATGCATCGTTGAGGCGCTAAATCGGAAAAAAACCCTGCAGGGCGGAAAAAAATCCCCTAAGAATACTCGAGGGCGGAAAAAAATCCCCAAAAAGAAAAATTTTAAAAATTGAAAAAATATTGAACAAAACGCAATAGAAAGTTAGGGAACCTCTTCGTTTGGTTTATTATTCTTGGAATAATACACGTATGTAATCGTGTCGGAGTTCGACAATTCAGATCGGCCTCAAAATTTCACATTATCCGTTTCAAGAGGTCTAGATTCCAATAACGAAATGTCCGTCCACCGTCCAGGCCGTTTTGGGCAGTAAGTTTTTTTTTAATCTGAAAATTTGACAAAATACTCGGTCTACCATCTAGTTGTGCCCGGAAGCAGCCCGATCGCTCAACCCGTGGGGCGCTATGGGGCTAAAATGGGGCTTCGGGATCGGAAAATACTGGGGATTTTTTTTCCGGCGCCCTTTTTTTTAGGGGGGGGGGGGGGGGGGCTTTTTTTTCGGGGACTTTTTTGCCTACAATCATTAGTAATGCGCCTTTGATGACTTTGGTTGACTGGATTACCTACCTCTCCTGGGGCACCCTTCGTCAACCAATATAGAAAAATTGTCACAGGTTTGGGGACGCGAGTATTTTGGCTTCGAGTTACAGCCGAACGATTCCATTGTTCTGTGGTGAATCACTACACTTCTACCTGTAGTGATGCCAGAAGACTTAGTTCTGCCTGCAGTGATGCCAGAAGACTGTAGTCATGCCAGATAGACTTAGTTCACTTCTACCGTAGAAGTGAACCCCTCTCAAACACACTACCCACCGGCCTGCCCTTCGACTGGAAGTGGTAGCGCGGGGAGGGGTCTATGGGTTTCCAACAAGAATTCGTAGTTCCGATTTCTCACGCCGCAGTAGCAGGCCCCACTTCTTCAACGCGCTCTTAACTCTATTTGAATGGACCATGGTCCTACTGCAGTAAGTTCCCAACATTTTACAAATTAGAATGGACGGTGCTCTATTAGTATGCACCCCCATCCCTTCGGCGCCCCACAATCCTCTCGATTCTTCATTTTCTGTGGTAGCATGCGCCCCACGTAATATATATGAGAGAGAAGGTAGTTAGGAAAAATTTGGGAAGTACTTATAAGTAGTTGTATACAAGAAATCCGCAGGAAGGTGTTTCGTCAAGGGATTGCACGGTTTTAAGCTCAGTAAACTTCCTTTAAGACTTGAAGTTTTAAGTCCTTCAGGAAATTTGCAAAATTATGAGCAGCTCTATCTCGGGATCTATGAATGCTAGGGAAACCAATCTGGTCTCAAATTGTTCTAACTTTTGTCTACTTTAAAAAAGGATTGAAGGTTTTTATCGAAAAAGTGGTCCTTCAGGGTCAAAATCGGGCAAAACTAAAAAAAGTGCGATAATTTCGTGGTTTTGAGAATGTTCCATTCGGCTTCCGAGGTCGCAAATTATTCATGTCCACATCCACCCAGAAAAAATATCAAAAAATATCTGCTACCCCCCATTTTGCAAGGTAAGATTTTTTTATTTGACCGGACAAGGGGGGCGCATGCTAATACAGAAACGTGACTGTGGGGCGCATACTAATAGAGCACCAAATGGACTTACTGCAATAAGTTCCCAACATTTTACAAATTAGAATTTCCTTTGTTCTTACCATTCCATGAGCAGCATTCGGAATTCAAACTCACAAAAAACAAACTTTCAAGCTACCCTTCTGGAAACCAAATAATGTGAGGAGTTCAATGTGATGGGGTCGGAGAAGGGTCACAACGCAAATTGTCACCACGGTGGAAACAGTAAATGAAACATGGGTGGGTGGATGGAAAGTACATAGCAGTTAGGTAATAAGTTCTCTCAGAAACTCCCAGACAGGACGTAATTGTGCTACACTGCCCTCCTCTCCCTTGGGTGAATACTCACCCGGTAGTATCTCGGTGGGTGTAATACTTTTTGAGGGTTCAAAGGACCCTTTCCTGATGGGGCGACGAATTTGCTCCCAATCCGTCACTTTCCGAGTGGTTGGAATGATACAATCCCATCCGTGGTATTTGCTGTGTGTAGTTAGCTTCTACCTGTTACATCTTCTACCTGCCGTCCGTCCTACCTGTAGGCCTTTCTACCTGTCCCCCCTTTCTACTTGCTGATAACCCAAGCGGTGGAGTTCAAAGTTCATACCTGGCATCCCTGTTTCAAAGGGTCCTTTTGATAAAACTCTTGATTAACAATTCCATTCAGTATGAAATTCACTTGGCTTTGAAGCTCAGAACCAACGGTGAAACTTTTGTTGCGAGGTATACGGTAGAGTTGTTCGTCGCCGTTCTCCTTCCTTTACCCCACTTTGGTGGTACATAGTCAAACTTGCATCATTTATAACTGTCTAACCCTCTTCCTACGCTAATGACACCATTTAGGTCAATTTCAGACTTTCCTGTAAACCACTGAAATTTGCTTCGTCACGATTACAACCCCCCCCCCCCCCCCCCTCCCAATTACTCGTTGAGCACTACTTGAAAATCGCCTGGCAACTTGGGATACACAAAATGTTACTGAAATATTTTTGTCAACTATGAGCACGTTTTTTATTGTTTTTACTTTCTGCTTGTCTTTTTTTTGGGGTGAGGCGGTGGAATCGTCAGGGAAGAGTGTTGCTGATAGAAGGGGGAAGCAATTGGCCTCGGAGGCACCTTTTGTTGTTGCTTTGGTTCGGGAGGTATCCAATGGTACTGTTCCATTCTGCACTGGATCAATCATCGCCCCGGATTGGGTCCTCTCAGCTGCTCATTGCTTGCAATATTCCGAATACGGTGATCATTTTTGGGTTGCTACAGGGTGCGACTCAGTTAACGATATGAATACAGATGTGAATGTGACTTTGAACCAAACCACGTGCAGATTAAATAAGCCCGTCAAATACGTAAGTCATCCGTGGTTTAACGACAATCAACGCATTATTCCTTCTCAGAAGATGGGATTGTTCGATGTTTTGCTGATAATGTCAAAAATTGAGCTGGGACTCCGAGTCAGAGCAATACCGTTGTGGGCAAAACCCTGGGAAGGGGTACAGTTGTCCAAGTCTGAGGATTACTTATCAACAAAATGTTATTCTTACGAATGGGATCTTTTTACGTCGACGGGAATCATCCAAAAGAACCAATTGCTCGTGAGACACGGCCGCGGAAGCTGTACCCCTTGTCTTGTATCCACGCCTTCCAAAAGGCTAATCTGTACAGCCTACGAACGTCAAACTGTCTGTACAGGACATTCAGGAGGGCCCTTAGTCTGCAACGGGCATCTCACCGGCGTCTCTCACATGATCGGCAAGTGCACTACGGGATTAGTGTCACGCAAGATGGAGGTTAATCTTGAACGTTGTGACAACGATATGGTCTTCAGCTCTTGGATGTACGTCTGCCCTGTACTGGACTGGATTAAGGAAGTTGTGCCAGAAGCTCCTTCACGACCCCGAAGTTGTCGGTCTTCATGCCTTTTATTCAGCTCTCCCCTGTTTCTTTCAGTGTATTTTACTCTCATTTTGTAAGAAAAAAGATCCATCGGAAATATGACAGCAAGGAATGCAAAAGACGTGGATAAGCCTGTTACCTCACTCAATCAAGTTGAAAATAATTCCTACAAGCTATCACCAAAAGAATAAAAAATGCGAAATATTTTCTACTTCCATTAAATTGAGTCGTATGATGTCATGGTGAATTTGAACTTCAGCAAAACTCATCTTTTTTCGAGTACCATTAATATTTTCTTTGCCTAATGTTCAACCTTTTCAGTAAATAATATTAAATGTATCGTCAGAGCTTATCTTGACTTTGTGTCGCACGCTCAAAAGGAGATTTTTACCGGTTAGCGCACCAACTTTCATAGCATTTCCCACTCTTGGCGCCGACATGATGGCGTAGATCATTATAAGATCCCTTAAGAGAAATAACCTCTCCCAATAGCCTTTCTTCAGTTTTCTCCCTCACTTGGATATTCCATCGTTTTTCGAGCCCATTTTATCCCCGTCGAGCCACGCCCGATCTGACAAAGTACCGCAGCTACCCGTCCCCCTAATGCCTTTTTCTTTTTTACGATACTTGCCGAAGTAGGAGGAGGGCAACTGGGGATGTATTCAAGGGGATGATTTATTTTTCCAAACTCCCGTAACAAGTTGAATCTTTAAATCTTGAGAAAAAACTTGCAACTCGGGAAACTACTGGGTCTCATTTCCCACCTTATTAAAAACTCGCAGCTCTTTATATCAACTTCCTCTTTTTATTTTTCCTATTTTATAAACTTAACTTTCCTGCCTCGTTATTTGCATCGTTCCATTGACGCTTCGCGGAAACATTCCCATGATAATTCTATTAAATACAAATTTTGCATTGACGGGTCACCCTGATTTAACAGCATAAAATGAAAGATTGACGGTAAGGTCGCGGTGGACGAGGAGGCACTTCAATCCGCCCTCACCAGACTTCCCACCTCATCATCGTTTAGCTGAACGTTTACCTCCTGCGCGCAGCTGTCACCTGTCAGCCGCACGACACGTCTGATTAATAATTGACCCACTTAACAAACGGAAGCACATTAAAACTAGATTACTCTATTAATATTCATAAATACTCTCCATCCTATGACGGATATTCCTTCAGATTCCCTTCTTCAAGTACCGAGGAAAATAATTCATCAAACTTCGGATGTGTATACGATGGCAGCCTCTTTTAGGGATAAAGTTTTATGCCTCTTTTTTTTTTGCCACCCAAGAATAAAATTTCTTTATTGTGATACTAAAACCAACGATGTCCATCGTTGACTAAAGTAAATCAAGTTGAGAAATACTGAGTTCACTAGCGAATGAGTAAAAATACCTAAAATTCTAATAATATTATGTACCCGAAATTAGTAAGGAATAAAATCGACTGAGAAATAAATATGAAAAGTTTTAGAAATCGGTAGGGATACACGTCGTAATTTTATCGCTTTAAGAGGAGTAAGCGTGTGATATACATTCATACATACATTCCCAGCCACAGACACGAATTGTACTGGCTCGAATGTACATGTTGTTGCCTAAGATCCAAAGGAATGGAAGCCTTTTGTGAAATACAAACGAAAACAATCAAATCGGTCAGAAGGGATGAAGCTGGGTTGGGGAACATACGTCTTCCAAATAAAGGAAATTGAGGGGAAGATTTAATCCGAAGGGCGGATCAGCAAGAACGGAGCCAGCCGGAGAATGTCCCTGAGACTCAAGAAGTTTTGCGCTGAAATCAGAGATAAGGACGTAAAGCACGACGAATAGGACCAGCGTCCTTGCCCTTTTCCGAGTATTTATTTCGTGTGATTAGGAAGGGGAAAAGGGGATAAATGAGTATAGTGCGCTGGATTGTATTTAAAGAGGTTTATACCTATTAAAAAAAACCGTTGTTGGCACAACAGAGGACCTTCTAGGCATTTTAGGGAGGCATTGAGAGACCAATGTTTGTTTGTGCCCACCTGGCACTTGAAGTCCTCAAATACACACTTGAACCTACCGGAAGCCCGCAGGACGCTTCTAATCCATTCAAACGTTCTCCACCAAACACATTGCTTCACTAACTATTGTTTCTCTGGGAGGGCAAGGACCTTGGAAAATAAGTGAGTGGGTCTGGACCTGGTTCACTGGAAGTGGCAGTTAATGGTTATTCTGCGATTTGAAGGGACCTGACTCCTTAGATTGTAGTATGGAGCAACAATAGCCAGAGTAAGGGAGCAGCCTACTTAAGCCGTTTATGTGTAAAGGTAGGTTTCCTAAGAGCATTGGTGTGATTTAACCATGAACATAGCAGTGAGTTCGTTATTTAATTTATATTGGTCTAGTACGAGTTTCCTCTCTTCATCGAATAATCTGTATGTCGGAATGTTAGATGGTTTTCTAAAAAAATAATAATTTGTCTTAAAACGAAAAAAAAAAGAAAGATTTTTGAATGTTTTAATGTTCCCGAATTTGGAAAAGTTGTGCCATCGTACTGAATGTATTCATGAACTATAAATGGTACCTCCTCGTCAAAAACTTGGATGGATAGAAATTTCGCTCCCCCATCCCAGTATGCTAATTCTTTTGGAGAGGCGTGTGAATATTCCCAAGAATCCGCGCACGTGATGAACGTAGACCCCTCCAACCTCACCCACTCCCCATCTCAATTAGGGTCTTAAACCCTTCCCCGTGGTAACATTCTATTAATCCTGAAGAATATACTTTAATGACCTGCCACTTGGTCGGTAGTTAGACGAAGCATCAGAGCGAGGTACCTCCCTGCTAGTTTTCAATCCCCTTCCGTAACCCTCTCGTCGCGACAACACCAAACCTAACCATCGACAATTAAATGTAGTCTAGATTCTATGAATACTCTCATTCAGGTTAATTTATTCATACCACCTAAGAATATTGGCGCCAGTCTCCTTTCCAGATTCCATAAATTCTTCTCAATCAATTTTTTCAATTTAATAAAGGTATATTAGTAGGTATTGAATTGAATACAATATATGAGAATTTCATATAAAAAACTTGGAATGGACTAAATTTGGAAATTTTGTTAAATTCCAATAGTTCCGAGTTATTTTATTTTATTTTTTATTTTAAATACATAATGATGTCTTGCCTCACACCCCTTATTGCGACTAATAACTTAATAAGTTAATATGCTTCGTACATCTAAACCAATAATTCTCAACGTGTCTCTATCTATCTATCTGACTAACTGACTATCTAACTATGTAACTAACTAACAGAGTAGGTAGGTATGTCACGAGCCTTCTCCTCCGAAACCGTAGAAGAAGAAGAAGAAGAAAACACGTTTATTAAACTAACAGTACAATGTCATGTACCTACAAAGATGCACTCAAGCAAAAAACATGGTACGGCATGGATTTGATATCCGTCTGCCGGAGTGACCTGAGCCGTAATTTTTAAATTGAGTAATGATCAACTTGATTTTAATTTATTTGAAATGGATCGCGTTATATACGTCTGCAGGGCTTCACCAATTAAATTCGGCAACCAACGCCTCTCTATACCTCCATGCAAAGAAACCAAACTGCGCCACCCTCAGCCAGCGCTCACTAGAATTCAGCCATAACACCATCTGCTCCATGCTCAAGGTGTGCTCAGATTGGTAGCGAGATCTAAGACCTCCCAGCACCGGGCAGATTCCAAAAAAATGAACTATGTCCTCATTCACGCCCAGGTTGCACATGGAACACGTCCTCCTGGAACTGTCCGACCTCACATAAATCCCATCGTTCAGGGCCAGCAGAGCTCCTCTCAGTTTCAGGACCCAACGTCGCACCCACATGGGGTGATCGATACTGGACTGCAACGCGGCCGGACTCGCCCCCTGGTTCAGCAGACTGTACAGCGGGTTCCTAGACTCCATAGCTCCTGCCCGCATGTCACTGGTCCAACCCAAACGAACCGCCTTCACCAAAGACCGGAGCTGCTCCTCCCAGTCACTCAGCCTAGCCAGATCGCCATGAAAGATGCAACGTTGCGCCAAATCCCTGATCGCTTTATAAAGCGTATAAATACCACGCGGTATTCGACCGGACCCAGAGATGTAAAGGGGGTAAATACCCAGTGGGTAGGGTATTTACAAACTGGGTATTTACCCGGTATTTACCCAATCGCCGAATAAATACCTTCCCATTAAATACCCAACCAAAAAAATACCGAAAAATTTTTTTTTTTTTTCATTTTTTTTAGTTTTGAAAAAAAAAATCAAGTAAAAGGTCAGTTTTACGACCATTTCTGTACACCTTACTACCCTTTCCTACCTCACGACGCGATTGTTACGTACCTACAGTGTGTCCTCCATCACTGTAACAAGGAGTCCAACTTGATAGGAAGAAAAAGGGTACTTAACGTAACCTAAAAATGTAGCCAAGAAGCGAGTTCACGATGAGTCCAGCTCGGATGAGGATGAAGACTCAGATTCATCTACAAGCGAACTTTCATTCGATGAGACCGATGAGATGAGGGAATGATTGCTAGGTATTTAAATGCAAAAAAAAAAAAAAACAGTTTGAGCAATTTTTTTTTTTAATGTACATGTTTTTTAAAGCTGGAAATAAATAATTTCCAACATAATCATCTTAATTTACGATTATTTTTACCTCAAAACATGTTTGGTGAAAAGATTTAATTGCATCTTGGTTTTTGGGCACTTAATGACCATGAAAGCAGTCAATTTTACAGCTGTTTTAGTACAGTGGGAAGTGGCATATGATTTTATAGCAGTTCGTTTGTGTGATTTCCATCGAACATGAGTATTTCTTTCATTTAGAGGATGATCCTGAACTCGAAAATTGTTGAAACTTTGGTAGAGGCTGGCTCTCGAGTAGTAAGAACGTTTTACGTGGTTTTTTTTGCGATCCCGTTTCATTGAAGATAAAATACCCTATTAAATACCCAAAATGGGTATTTACCCGGGTATTTACCCTGGGTATTTACCCTTAAAAAAGAATACCCGGGTATTTTACATCTCTGACCGGACCACTTCCCTCCTCTGAAACCGTAAGCGATAAAAATATGGCGATTTTTTCTACAGGTTCGGCGTCCCGTTTAAGTGTCGTTAGGGGGTTTGAGAACCCCCTGAGATGCGCGCAAATAGGCGAATTTGCGCCAAACTTTCTTATTTTAAATGGGAACCCCTAATTTTTTTCTTGAATTTGGATTCCTCAGCCAATGTTACGTCTGATAAGCGCGTTGAGCGAAATTTTAGGCGCGCGCAAATATCTTCGTTGTTAATGGTCCGATTGAGTCGGCGTTTCCTCTGTATCCTACCTAGAGATCCGAATTTTAATACGAAATCCCGAAAAAACGAGTTCCGACGATGAGCGAATTTAGACGGTGAGTTTAAATTGACCGATTTGAAGAGATCCCGTGCACGTCTTGGGAAGATGGCTTGGGAGAGTGCCAGGGACCTCGGAACGATGGAGAGAACGGGCGAACGGAAGGTGCCTGGAACGTTGGAATGGTGGAGAGGCGGGGAAACTTTTGAGGGGGAAGTTTTGGGAAACGGTTTATTCCACACTAATTTCGGATATATTCTGGTGTGTGGGAAGACGATTTCTCTCTCTATTCCTGGCCAATTTTACGCCCGTTAAGTTAAGCGCATTAAGCGACTGTCACTTGGGCGAGCGAAGCGAGCCCCCCTGTCCGAGAAAGTGGTTGGTCGAGCGAAGCGAGGCCTTCTATCCGAGAAAGTGGTCGGCCGAGTGAAGCGAGCTTTATGTCTGAGTGCTAGTTACGAGTAAAAACTGACGGAATTACATGCCGTGACGAAAGTCCAGGTTCGTAGCGAATGCCTTTTGTGACGGTGTTAATATAACGTGGGGGATAAAAAGGCACCCCTCAAACATCATTGTAATTGAAAGAGACAGCCTGGTCGGAACACATCTTTTTCGGGGATAATTTCTATCCATTTCCCTTCGTGAACGGCTTTTTTAGGTTTTAAGCCGAAGAGGGGAAAGGGCGTCATCTGCTCTTCTTTCTGTCAGAAAAAAAGTCTATTTCTCTGAGTGACTCTTTAATTAAGTGAAGTATAGCCAATGAGCCTACCCGGTAGGAGTTTTTGATAAGAGGGTGTCAAGCATTGAAAGGGCTCGTCTGACTGGAGGATCACGATTTTTTTTCCCCCAGCTCTTCTCCAATATCACCAATTTCATTTTTTTTCCTACCTTCTGTTTATTGAATGATGTTACCCGTGCGAATCGTTTTCATTTCTCGGGAGCGTGTGTGATGGCGCAAAGCTTGTCGGGTTCGCTCCTTGTGTTGAGAATGCTGATACATAAATTTATCTTTATATAAATTTATTTCTGGCCTTACCAAAACTCGTTGTTTCGTTCTATACTAGTCTTATAAATATGAATTAGAAAGATACTAGTGGCTCCGCTGACCAGGGTTTGGTCTTCTAACATAAAATAATAATGGTAACCTAATGCAAACAAATGCCGAGAACTCGTGCGAAAAAATTACGGGAACAAAAGTTGGATTATGTTGATTAATAGGTAGGTCAACAAAGTTTTAAAGAAGTTTAAAATATGAGCGACTGTTAATTATTAGACTCGGGCAGGTCGGAAAATATAATAATAATAGTATACGAAACTAATCAGAAGTTTTTCGGGATATGCGTCTTATGGCGGCTGCTGCGAATCACAGCCTGCGATAGATTGACCTTCCATTGAACTTGGAGGTCGAAAAATATAAGACGCGATCCCAAAAAGTCAATTATTCGGCTCAGCTTCTCAGATTCCTTTCATATCAGCAGCGACTGCCGCTGAATACGCAATGCTATGCCGCAGCGTCACCTAAAATGTACACAGCAAATTCCGGAGGTTTAAGGTGTCTACACTCAAAATTGCAGGTCTCCAGCAGATCGAGTCAATGTTTTTTTATGCATTTAGAATGTTGTTTTGAGTGGGAAATGGTCGTTTGAAATGTCATGTGGGACCCTATGAAATTTCTATCTAAACCTTCGACGGCACACGCTATGATTTATCAGTTTTATCGGTCCTTATTCGGAGTACAGAAAGAGCTACAGGATTTTTTTCTTCAAACCCTTCCACGCTATATCCACAGACTGCCAACTCAGCATGAGGCGACCCCCACATAAGGTCAGCACATGTTTCCCCCTTTCGACGGGTGGGGGCCAAAAACAGTCGACTCCGCCTCTCCAGACGAGACTTCGCTAACTACTTTATCGTTATGACGTTAGTATCAGGAAGGAGGTTGAATTTCGTTGTACGTCCGATGAACATGTTGGACGATCCAAACCATTTCCTTCGATTCTTCCTTTGATAACTGCTCATCAGAAGGACGGATTTCACTATGAGGCACAAGCTAAGCACAATTTTTGCTTTGCAGCCAAGTTTACTCGGCATCGCAGCTCGTTGTGCTACTTACCACACACCGGCATCAAGGCCACAATTCGTGATGCCAGTACACACTGTAGACCCATCATTATAATGGTAATATTGTTATACCAGGCTCTAACGTTATTGTTCGGTGTAATAGGTAGGGGTGTATCACTGCTATCTTACGTCCCAAAGGCTTCCTGTTATGGCTTGTCGTGAGTGCGTCCCGTAAATCGATGTTCAGTCATCTAAAAGCCATGTGCCTGGGCGATTGTAGCGATTAATCTATGAATAAAGGAGGGGGAGGGGAAAGGGGATTACAGATTACAGTGTGGCGGATGAGGGGGGGGGGGGGGCTAATGTAACGATAGATTGCAGTGAGGTTACTATGCATGTAGGAGGGAGTAGTCGCAGCCATCAAATCAATCCGCAATCAATCGCCTTAAACCCCCTCGTGTTATGTTGTTATCTAGATTGACTGCCGATTCACGTGTAACGTTAGAAGGGGGCAACGGCGAGCTGTGAGCGGATAGGTACTACCGCTACTACTCAGCACAGGATTTTCTCAGTTTACTCATTCAATAAATATTTATTACTTGAATATCAGTCTTTCGAGAACGACAGGCGATCATCATGCACGTCTCGCCACACGATATAACCTATTATAATTCCTTATTCGTCACGATTTCCATAATGCATACAACTCTAATAAAAAACCCCTCATCTCAGTCACGTAGAAGTTCAGTTGCTCTTTATGCCGATCGTTCTAGAGCAAACGAGTTACCGCACCTATTCCCTCAAAGTGGGACTTTTCAACCTGGTTGGTACTGTACCTATAGGTACACTGTATACAGTGTAACGATGCATCTGTCTTCATGCGTTATATGGCGAAATTGTTTGTGTATGGGCCTTTCCGTCTGCGAAGTGGACAAAAGTCTGACTCCGCCTGTATGTACTAAGCTGCAAGTCTTGCAACTTCATGTACACCTGATCTCCGTTTTCCTCAGTATTTCGGTGGTTGTGAATGATATCATGTTACTCGCTCAGTAGTGCTCTTCCAGACTGCGGTGCCGTTAGAACCTTCGGGAAACCTCGAAGCTCGAATTTCATCCACACTTTGATCTGGAGCCAACGTTCGTTCATTCACCTCATTTTTTCCTCTAGCGAGTTGAAACTTTTCCTTTTCATCAGATAAACTGGAGAAACATCGATTGGACTGATGACAAAAAAGAGACCTTATTTTGATTACTGGCAACTCCTCACCTCTTCGTATTCTCGGGTAATGGAAGGACCTTTATCTCAAGCACTTTAGAGATTACCCGGGAGCCAGTTCAGGGGTTTTGCTGGAAAGGTGGGATGGGGATTTCTCTTAAAGATGACGGGAACTTATTCAAAAGATTGAAAGGAAGAAAAACGAACCATTGAAAAATAATATTCTTTATATTAAATAAATAAGTTATATTATTATTGATATTATCTGACGGGTATGAAATGAATTGATTATTTAATCGTGTCAAGGATTTTTGTGTTGTTCAACAGGAATATCTGTGTGTCAATATCTATGTGAAATAATAATTATTTAGCATGGTAAGGTTTGCTTCATTCAGGAGCTTTTTAGTTTTAATGTGATCAGTTTTCCCATGCAATTTTTTCCCCAGCCGTACATTTTTGTCTCTTTTTTTCGGATGTCTGCAAAGCGGTGGGGAAGGGTCTTACGTTTTCGAAGAAAATGACGTTCTCAGTAAGGTAGGGTTAAGAGGAAGGATAAGGCGGTACATCGCCATATTCGCCGAAAAATGAGAAGGGTTGACTCCCGAGGAAAATACAGAGGAAGTGCAGTGGTACCATCACGGATGGGTGGGGGGTGGGTGGACAATTCTCAGCACGTATTGTTCCTTTGGCTGGCACCCCTGATGACTTGGCACCGTAGCGAAAAGACCCCTCCCTCAACCAACCCCAAACCGTCCCTAACCATTTCACTCTCGTGCCTTCCCCTTCGCCATACCCTCCTCTTCATGAGCTCAGCCTCCACTGCCTCACAACTGATTACAGAACACTGTTGGACCCCTTCACTCCAAAGTCTTTACCTCCATCGCTGACTTGGCCTTCTTGTCCCGAGTAAAAAGAACAGACATGATTAAGTTGGTGGGGTTCATTCCGTATGCTTCCTTTTATTGCCACAATTAGTGCCTCCCTTGTCAGCTTAACACAAACGGAGCTTCGGGTAGGATTTGGAGTAAACAAACAGCTGTACAATTTTTATAATATACGGAGATTGAGTTGACCAAATTATAGCCAAAATGGAGGTAAACGTTTTATTCATAACGACGTACCTACTCTTCTAAGGTGCAGGACTTAAAAAAATACCCTTGGACAGTGTACGGTGTACAGCTGGGGACCCCTTTTCCAAAATATTTACCAACAAAACATTTTTATAGATATAGATACTGCCTGGATAAGGAGCAAAATGACAACAAATACGACACATGCGATGGAGTGTGAAATGTAGACTGGCTGCATTTCTAAAACTCTACCTTTTTATATTGATTTGACATTCATGGTATGATTATTTCTTACTGTGGAAAAGTTATTATATAATATGAAGGTCGAGGCGATAGTTTTCTGGCGAGCTCGAACAATGGGATGGAAATCTTTGGATGTTTGTAGAAGGGCGCCGGGATTGCATGTCCGGCGATGATCTTCCAGCGTGGATGTAGCCGTTCGAGACGATATAGCAATTGCGTGAAATAGTCGATAATAATCGGCAATTTCCTATATAAATTAAATTATGAAGAAGAAATTAAATAGTTAGTTACCAAACTAAGCAGTTTGATAAGTAAGTTGGCCTGAGGTAATTTAATTTCAAGAATTCTTCCAGCGACCAACTTCATCCCTTTATTAGCCCCCTTCTGACTTGTTATATACTTGTTATATAACGATATATAACTATATCTATCTATATCTGACTTGTTATATACTTGTTATCGTTATATACATAATATGTATATAACGATCAAGTCATATTATGTTGTTCTTAAGTACGTAATTTGCTCACTGTAGTATCGACGCATCGACGTTTTTGCATCTGCAATACATTTCGCTATTTTAAGATGCGCCAACCTCTGTGTGGCTATGAAGTTCAAGGATCGGCCTCTACTATTATGCTTTAGAACGTAATGTGACCTTCCATTCATTGACTTTTAATACGTTCGGGTGTGTTGAATAGCCGTAAAAGTCATTTTATACCGTTTGCTGAACTGATAGGAACAGTTAGATTTTGTTCCGTTCTTGCCGAGAGGCGTCCTTGGCATATACGAATGCGCTGCCGTGTTGCATAGTATTGTTTGCTAATTACTCGGTTACTGATTATCGCGATTCGTTTCACATGGTGTCTGATGCAATAGTGCCTTTGTTCACTCCGTTCGAAGTTCCCGGAGATTGCTAAGTACCAATCTGGCATTTTAAACGGTAAAATTATCGTTGAAGCTCGTTACTTGCTGCGGGAACTAACTTGGTTCTTTAACTTGAAAATGAATTTTTGATTTTAATTACTTTACGCCGATATTTGGTGTCAGTGCAAATTGGATACTTCAGATTTACTTCTCAATTTTAAACTTCTGTCCAAAACACACTTCTCTTTGGGACTTCCGATGTCTTCGAAAAATATCCTACCTTTTTCTCCATCCCCTCTTTCTTGAGCAATAATGGCTTCGGGCCAAATGGGAAGAAAAGCGTGCGCTTCCCTAAATTATACAACAATTAGAGACTTAGGCCCATAACTCTCCAAGTTTATCTTACACGGAACTTTTAATGCTTGGAGAGAGGAAGAGGGCTAAGGGGTCTTTTGGACCGCCCTTCAGGTCCCTGGGACCTACTTATCCTGAGAAACTACGTTCGAACCCCCCCCCCCCCCCCCCCCCCCAAAGATCCTCTTTTGCCCCCGAAACCTTATTTGTCAAACCCATCTGGAAGAGGACCCGATTTTCTGAGATTTTCCAAAGCGGAGGACGGAGGAGGTGTGTTGGCAAAGGGTGGGAATCACATTAAATTCTGCAAACTCAGAGGGTGTTGACCAAATACAGATAACAGGCTGGCAAAAAAGTCGAACTTTTTTCGGGAAGTGAGGGTTGCGGGTTGAAGGGGTTTTCTCATTCCTGACTCGTCTCACGCCGCCTTCAATTTCAACCTGCCCACAGGTCCGGCCAATGTAAATAGGCATAACTAGGTTTAACGGCGGTTTGGATCGAGAACAGTTCGATCCCGAAGAAACAGTTGCCTAAAGGAATCGTTTCTTTTAGTTGCTCATATTCGACCGCTAGCTGTTAGCAACATGCAAATATTACGATAACTTTGCTCCTGCTTTGAGGCGACTCTTACCTAATTCGATTCAATTGAAGAAAAGGAGGCAAATCTACATTCATTATTCAGCCTACGAAGCCGGCAAAGTCAAGTATAAATAAGCTTAAGTTCGCTTCCCTTTAGACGTTGAGGAGAAACTGTTTTAATTGAAACGCATTTGCAACTTGTTGAAGTTGTAATGTCGGACCTCCCTCTCTGCCTTGCACCTGCGGATTAAAGGGGAAGGTTGTTGTGGGGTAGGTAGAGTTCCCCGGGTTTACTGTGATGGGGCAGACTTTGCAACATCTTAGGGTCTTCCTGGTTTTGTGGTGCGGCTTATCGGGAATTTCACTTTCATGTTCTGCCTTCATTGCCCAGCGCCTGGAGAGTTGTCCTTTTTCAAAGGAATTTTCCTTATTTTTGTTCGATTCCCAATTTTCCCTCCTGAAAACTTTTTTCTTTTTTTTTAGAATTTTCCCAGGAAAATTGTTCTAGTTTTTCATTTTTATTGGATCTGTTGTCCAAAAACTTACCGTGAAAACGCCAATATTTGGCCCACTTTCAAATGGGTGAAATTGGCTGAATAATTAGGAAATTTCATGTTTTGTTTCTTCCAGTCAGTCGAAAAAGAGGAACTAAACCAAAGAATACCCAGAAAGGGGAAATTCATCTCGGAAAGGGGTAGATGTTGCTTGGATGTACCTCAGTGGAGGGGAGATTTGTTATGTAGAATTATTTGGAAAAAAGTAGTTGGGGGGGGGGGGGGGGGGGGGTACCTCAAAGTCCAATGTATTCTGTGCAAGTGAGATTCAACGACTATAACTAAAACGGAAAAACAGTGGGGATTCAGAAATTTCGACTCGACTCCCGGAATCACGGGTTCCAACAATTATCCCCGCGTGATATTTAAAATCTATTTCTGGAATACACCCAACTTGGAGCTCAAGAGTTCAAAATTGGCGCGAATTACATCTTTAGTCCACCATCTCTACGTTAAGATAATATTTCAACCCAGAGAAGGTGAAATATATCTTCACTCACCGTATTATATTTGTTACCATCTCGTGAGATTTTATTATCACTATCTATCTACCTCAGATTTTCAAGTTTTAGGAGTTGTAGAAGAGGACCTCTTGGTGTTTTCCAACATTAAATGTAGCATTTTAGAATATTATTCTTGGAATAATACACCTATGTTTTCGCGACGGAGGTCGACGACTCCGATCGGCCTCAAAATTTGCCATTATCCATTTCAATAGATCTAGATTCCAAAACCAAAATGTCCGTCCGCCGTCCTGGGCCGTTTTGGGCAGTAGGAACTTTTCTAAAAATCTGAAATTTTGACAAAATACCTACTCGGTTTATCATCTAATTGTGCACGGTTTTCAGCCCGATCGCCCAAACCCGTACAAATGGGGCTACGGGAGATTTTTTTAAAGGCTTTTTGCTATAGGATCGAGTTAGGTGTCGTTTTCGAATTATTTTTGGACGTAGAATCCATTTTTGGGGGCCCCGGAACGATCCGATTTGACTGATGTGATCTATAGGGCTTTCGTGGGTCTACAAATGGGATTTTTGAAGGATCCTAGGAGGTCAAATATTTTTCAAGTAAAAACGAAAAATTTTAAAAAAGTTAGAGAAAAAAATCAAAAAAAAATTTTTTTTTTCATTGACACAGAATGACATGTCTGCACAAGTAACCTATATCAAAGAATAATAAAATAATAGTGTAAAATAATAGTGTAAAATCTGCAGCGTATTTACTATTTTCTGTGCGTTTTTCACGATTCCTCGTTTTCTAATTATTTTCCCCTAATTTTTGCTAGTCTAAGGCGCTCCTCGGCCGGCATTTTCGACCTTTAGTTGTAAAACAGTGTCTTTTGGTTGAAGTGGTTTAGATTCGTCCGTTGATCGCCTTTTAAAGCGAAAAAACTATATTTTTCTTCTCCCAGAAAATGCTGATGGCGTTAATGAGCAGCTCAAATCCCTTTCCATGTTTCCTCCTTACATCCCACATTATTCAACCTTTCCTTCCAACCCTACTCATCCCCACCAACCGCGGCATAAACTAACATAATAAAACTTCGAGACATCGCCTTTTCCGAAGAGACTTTCCGAGTAATTTGGAGGACCTGAGGGTTGCTGGTGCCTCCCCACTCCGACATAACTTTGTTGAACAACTTTCTTGTTTATAACTGTATTCTAAATTTATAGCTCGAACATAATAAGACTATAACTTGAAGACTAACCCACCCACCATCATCTCAATTTTTCACAGTCCGCAGGCGTAACAGGAAGGAACTTGGGCTGATTAGATATCAAATTAATTCCTTATTCTTTTTTTTTTTTAGCGTGAAACACGCTTTTACCGTGAACTACCTAACTAACAAAAAAAAAAAAAAAAACAACAAAACAAAACAAAAAAAAAACGTCAAAACCAACCCTAGAAAACTGGCGTTTGGTTCGGATTTCATAACAAATGAAGGGTGTTCCATGTTCCTCCAATGTTCAGCCATTAGGCTCGACCGCATTCGTGGTCTGGGGGTGTCCCCCAGTAGTCATACTACAAATTATGTTCCTACCAAGGTGAACACACATTACAAGGTGCAACACCCCCAGGCATTTGCTTTAAAATATTTTTATTGGGTTGGCCCGTTGTCATTATTGGAGGCAGGTTCCTACACTTTGACCTTTGGGAAATGGTAAACGCCATAAAATTGTCAGTGGTATTAGGTGGTGCTAGAACACACCTATGTTGAGGATGTACAGGATGAGACTGGATTTATTAGTGGAGCTATCGTTGGTTTATTATAGGTCTGCCAAGTCAAATAGTTGTTTTTTGTTAGTGAGAAGTGGCACCTCTCGCTAGATTTTACTCTCATTCAAACAATATATACCTACTAATGGTAATTTGATGCAGTAGGAATGACTTTTCACTTAATTGTTTTTCCACCTGTACCGAGTTCTTCAACCGTAACATGATTTTTCCTGCAGTGAATTTGTCTACCTTCCTTCTTCCATAATTTCCCCATTTCAGGTGTCCTCGAAAATTCCGGACCCCAGCCAGGTTTTTTCATTACTTTGCACCCAACCTTATTCAGGCTGCTGCTTGAATCGTGGAAGGAAGGTGGAAGGAGGGGTGGTGGTGAGGGAGGGAAACCCCAGATTTTTTTGAGAAAATAATATACAAACCTTATAAGCGAGAGGCAGGAAGCAGCTCCTTCGCAATCCCGCTATTATCCAGTCCCGTTTTCATCGTCTTTTTCCCTTATTTTTCCCTTTTCCCCTCGCTATGTTTATGTTTCATCTCGCTTAGCTTTTTCTTGGCTTTTCTCCTTATTTCTTACCCCTGACACACAACCCCTGCTCGCTCTTAACAGGCGCATTTTCCCGAATTGACAATAAAACCCGAGCTCAAGGCGCCCCAGAATGTGTTTCATAGCGGCATGAGCGTATGCGGGATGTGTAGGTACATTCATTTTTATATTCAGGCTCGTTTAGTGATGAGCAAAATTCCTTGAAACAGCAGCAACAATGACCCTGAATGTGTACTCTCAAGAGTAATAACAGTAATAAGGCATACGAGCTGTAAAATGTGTCCATTTTATATCGAACTCAGAGAAACTTGAATTTAGTATTTAATGCATTTGAAGTTTTACTTTATCTAGTTTAAGGGCGCATGATTCATTAGATATTTGGGGAATCAGGCTACTTTATACTTGAAGAATGAAGGCATACGTTGATCTCCTTGATTAGTTCGCCCGATGCATCATCGGCACATGTGCCCTCCTGATTTTGGATGCGAAGAAGTGACCACTATGAATTCTTTTAGGTATATTTCGACCCAGATGGAGGCAACACCAAGGTGTCGGATGTATAAGCCCCGTGCCAACATAATCAAGGCCTCGGTGGACTCTCCGGGGCAGATACCCAACCATTGGCCAATCACGGCGTCTACCCGTCCCTAGGTAAACATTGTGGCACTCTGTCCAAACCCCTCAGTCCCTTTATAACAAGCAAGCTCAAATCCTTCCCTTTGTCAAGGAAGGGCCCCACAAGCCCTGACCTATTTCAGCGAGGACCCCGTTTCACCGTCACCATAAGAGCGGTTCCCTCTGTCAGAAACCCTCTGAATTTCTTGATGAGGACCCTCTAATTAATACACATGTCCACTTCTTACGAGGGATAAATGTTGATCATGACCTGGAGCCTTTCCATTGGAGCCGGCATCCCAAACGCCGTAGTTTATGCCATCGAAAATCACATTCAAAAGATCATACCCTCAAAGAGCAAATCCCTTGCGTTCGATATATGTTTCCCAGGGGGTCGAAATAAACTAAAACTGTTTTTGGAGGTCGACGATGTTTAAAAAACGATCCCTATGAATTAACACAAGTTCTTATTTCAAAACTATGTAAAAACTGTACCTACTGTATACGGTGTGTTTTGATTGTATTTACCAACTTGTTAAAACGCTGCACATTTCACTCAAGGGCTTATTATTCTCTGATATAGGTTACTTGTGCGAAAATTAATTCTATGACAATAAAACAAAAGACAATAAAACAAATTTTGAAAAAGAAAAAAAAACCTGTACATTGTACAGATGTGGGACATCGAAAAATAGATTATACGTCCAAAATTGTTTGGAAAATATTTGACCTCCTGGGGATCCTTCTAATTCCCATTTGTAGCCCCATGAAAGCCCTTTACCCCACAGTGAAATCGACTCATTCTGGGATCCCAAAAATGGATTCTACGTCCACAACTACTTCGAAAACGACGTCTACCCCATAGCCGAAAACCTTCAAAAACCCCTCCCATAGCCCCATAGCTCCTCATGGTATATATACCGGTTTTAGACTTGGACTAAATTTTCTGGTGGTTCTGGCGACAGATTAAGTGTGTTGGCATCGGGAGTTCACCAAGTTTCCCCCCTCAAAGAAAAACTATCCCAATATCTGCACTCAGCAGGTCCCCCCTTTGTTTTTCTGAATCATCCTGTTTAACCAGCTCTCCCCTTCCCAGGGAATCAGCCTAAGAGTATCCGCCTACACTGTGCACCCTCACTATATAAACCTCCGGGAAATCATTTATTTTCCAGCCCCAGTATGAGGGGGAAACACAAATTCGTTGGTTTCAATCCGACGGTATAGATAATATCTATAGTTTTTCCAAGCTCTAGACTGTGGAGATCGACCAAAAAATTTCACTCTTTCGCCAATCGAAAAATTATATTTTCTTCTTCAGGGCTCAGAGAGAAGTTATCGTGTAGATAATACAACAATGTCAATTATTACGAAAGGTAGAAACTGGGACACACCAATCATTCGATTAGTGTTAGAATTAGTATTATTGCGAGAGAAGAAGAACTTTAACATCAAAAATTAAAAACGGTGCAAATTTTACACAAGGGTTTATTATTCTTTGATGTATAGGTTACCTGTGCGAAAATTAATTCTGGTTCAATTTAAAAAAACATTTTGGAAAAAAAAGTATTTTTTTTAACTTGAAAAATATTTTACTTCTTGGGATCCTTCAATAATCTCATTTGTAGTCCCTTGAAAGCCCACAGTGAAATCGGATCGTTTCGGGACACCTAACTCGATCCCATAGCCAAAAGCCTTTAAAAAAAACAAAAAAAAAACCCTCCCGTAACCCCATTTTAGCCCCATAGCTCCCCATGGGTTTTGGCGATCGGGCTGAAAGCCGTGCGGGTACAACTAGATGGTAAACCGAGTATTTTGTCAAAATTTCAGATTTAAAAAAATTCCTACTGCCCAAGACGGCCCGGGCGGCGGAAAGACATTTCGTTTTTGGAATATAGACTTGAAGGGCTTCCGGTACAAAGGGCCTATGTGCTATTGGAAAACACTGGCACTTAGGCCCTTTGTACCGCAAGGCCTTCACTTCTTGAAACGAAAAATGTCAAATTTTGAGGCTGATCAGAAATTTCGACGCTCGTCGCGATTACACAGGTGTATTATTCCAAGAATAATAAACCAAAATTGCAGTAACAACAGAACTGTGCTACTATGAGTTAAAGCTGTTTATAAAACAGTCTGTGATGAATAATTATTGAGGACATCCCATCTCAATTTGAGAATTTCTGTTTCATTTAGAAAAGGAAAATGCTCAAACTGAAATGGAAAGTTCTCAATTCAGTTTGGAAAATTCTCAATTAGGTTTGGAAAATCCTCAATTCATTTTTTTTTAATTATCAAAACCTGTGTGCGGGCGTCGATCGACTCGCCACATTTCCTTGTTAAACCGATGCATCGACTCGCCACACGTAATCAAATAACTGTAACGAGTCAATATGTATCGACTCGTCACATCAAGCCTCAAAATTTCTGTCCTGAGAGACCTATGCGAGAGACAGCGAATATAATATATTATGGCGAATATAGACATATTATGTCTCCATTTACGGTGGACACAACTGAGATTCATACTGGGTCTGTCATTTGAACAAGATAGGGGTCAAACAATGCACCCGCCTGCAGGTTCTGTAGAAATGAGGAGGAGGCAGCAGTTCACCTCATCTTCGAGTGTGAGGCCCTGAAGCGCAGAAGGTATCAGTGGGCCTCTCTGGGATCAGTGGACCTGGGGAGATACTGGCACAACAGGACCTGATAGGAGGACTATTGAACCACTTCAAGGGCACAGAACTCCTACCGTAGGGTCATAATGTCATCAGAGGTCTTTTAGGTGGAAACTACAGGAAAATTTGATATTAGTTTGTATATCAGGTTTTTATTACTATCTGTGCAGCTGTAAAAATAGGTTTTTCAAAATTTGTCTCATTTCTAGAAGGTACAATATAAAGAATAAAAGTAAGATATCATCTTACTTGTATCTGAATATAATCAAAGTTTTAGAGAATCTCGTCTCAGTATACGGTCACATATTATGCAAAGTGAGGGAGGTAAAACTGGGCGTTAAAGTGGGGGTCCTTGTCTTCTTTAGTCGCCCACGTCGCTGGAGGGAAAGTGGCGTCATCCATGCCTAGATAATTGATGTACATGTCTGCCGTACAAGGTACAGTCCAGCCATGCAACAACTTCAGAGCAGTGACGAGACGATGCACCTTTCGCCAAAAGTTAACGTGTGGCGAGTTGATTTAGAAACAGCTTTATTACGAACAATATAATGTGGCGAGTCGATAACCGCCGCTGTATGCCGTCTATTCTGAGGTCCAGTATATTCTTTGAAATTGGTACACATTCTAGGCAGAACCTGCTTTACAGTAACAAAATGCAAAGGAAAGCATATTTCTATTTTACCACCTACATAAAGAAAATTATGAAAGTTATTCCTAGCATAGAATAATATATTATACCTATTAGAAGTTTCCACACAGCAGGTGAAACACGAGAGACATCTCGCTCTCTTTCTGTGGCGGTCGTTCCGCAGCTGTCTCTCCTCATGAACTAAAGTACATTTCCCACAATGATGCAGCAAATAGCAACACACTTCCCGCACCCTTGTTGTTTGTCAGGTCGAACTCTGTATATACGGCCAGGACTAAAAGTACTTGGAAAAGTGCAGACCGTAAACACGAAAATCTCCTTCCACACTTCTACTGTTTACCGTTCGTGAGAAAAAGTTGGGTCGGTCTTCTTACAAGGAGGATATGAGCGTGCGGCAGGAAGGTCTTACTTGTCGGCCAAACGGATGTCCGTTCAGCGAATGTTCACACGGCCCAACAAACGGGCTTGTGGAGATTTTCTTTTTCTGCTCTAAAAAGTTGTCGAGATAAAACAAAAAATATGAGTCTGAACTTACCCTCTGCTCACATTATTCGATTTCAAGTTTATTGACAACGATGAAAAGCTCCACTGCATTATTAGTGGGCTTGTTACATTAAATACAAATTTTCTTCCGCCTATTGCACATTAAATTTTGAGCTAATTTATCTGGGGACCTAGAGAGATAGGTTTGAAAAGTAACTACCTACTTATTTATTGGGGCTCGGATCAATATGCATCAATTTTTAGGCCAAACTTACACTGAAAATTCCTTAATATCCAAAAACTGCATTTTAAAATAAGTCAAAGAAATCTTGCATTTTTGCCTAGCATTTGAATGCTTGTGAACCCCTCTTTTAACGAATATTTACGAATAATGTACGAAAATCGAAGAGCCCTAGGTGGATACACCCTGAAATAGTAGTTGATAAAATTAATTAATGAATGACTTGATCACATTAATTTTTGATGTTATGCATACATAAATGAGTTTCCCATCATCAATCGCTTTTCGTATAAAATCTCTCTAGCAAAGGGATGGTGTTTCACAAATGAGTATTCTAGTTTTTGGTTATATTGTCCTCTTCCAGGCTGGCTGATTTCCTGCATTGTTTTACATCGCATTACATTACATAGTCCAGTCAATAGGTAATGTGAACTTTCCTGAAATATGCTAGAAGATTTTGTGTTCTAATCGGTCTTCTAGGATGCCAATAAGAGGAATCCAGGGTTTTCCAACCAAATTTTAGATAGGTCCACTCTGGGTACCGTTAAAACCACGATTTTTTCTGACTCTTTTGCGTTTTTCTCAATATTACTCAAGAAAAAGTGATCTTAGCGGTATTGTTCACCTGGAAGGTTTTAAAGTTCATGAAATTACCAACAATGTGCACACCCTAAAGTTGTTTTTAAACCCTACAGCAGTCAAGGTACAGCTCGTTGAATCATTGATGAATATGAACAACTGTAGGGAGTGCAAATTGTTGGTAATTTCATGAACTTTAAAACCTTTCAGGTGTACAATATCACTCGGATCACTTGTTCTCGAGTAATCGTGAAAAAACCGAAAAAAGTCAGAAAAGAGCGTGGTTTTTACGCTGTCCAGAGATGTACCATCAAACATTTTGTTGAGAAACCCTGGATTCCTCTTATTGGCATCTCGATATACCGATGAGAAACATACAATCTTCTAGCATATTTCATTTAAGCATGTCGGTACCCATTTTAGTGACCTATTGCCTGGACTGACAGTGAGGCCCATCACTTCATTTCGTTTGAAAAATTGTATAGAAAATTAACTTCCACTAGGTTTAGTTTTATTTACAAAGAAAAACTAAGTTTGGTTTGTTCCTGAAAATGTGCTAAAAAATCCATCTTCTGTCAATGCGAAAATCTAAAGAAAAAAACACCAAAATAACTTTCTTTTTTGGGGGTTGCAAATGGCCTGAAAACACTCAAAACGAACTTCTATCGAGGTTTGGGACTTAAGAAAAAACCTGCAAAACATGCAGAATCGAGCCTTACCTACTAAAACTGGTGCCTCATTGCTACCTATTCCCTGTGTAGATCGTTGAATCAGTTGGGATTGGGTCATATGGGGCGCCACACGTCTTTTGCCACGCCTGGGAATTGAGGTAGGCCCTCGGAAATCTTCCCTCTGGTTATTGATCAAAAAGCCCACCGAAGCTAAGCCTTCCCGCCACCTTTTCCTCCGCCTAGGATCGTTCTATCCCAAAGCAGCCTACATTCTCTATTCATCTAGCTTTTCTTCCCTGTTACTTCCCCTCTCTGGCCGGTAATAGAATGTATCCCGCAAAAGGGGAACAAAGCTGCAGACCCATTCTTACATTTATTACTATCTGGATGGATCGACAAATTGAACGCTCAAATAATAATTATTTCAATTATTGATATCTTAACATCCCCGGATTTTTCCCATTTATGTGCATTACGCTACCCGCAACCTGTACGTTATTTAAATAATTAGCACTAATTTCTCACTGTTCCAAATTATAATTATAATTTGGAACAGTGAGAAATTAGAGCTTAACTCTGAATAAAAAACGATTTCTTGTTTCGACATTGAGCTTCGGCTAATTAATGAGAATTGCGTATCCAGAGCTTGAAAGGATCGCGACATACCTCACTCACTTTACCGTCTCCTTTTTAGTCCCAATTAATTAACACTGGATAATTAATTTTGGACAACCCAGTCCTAACCGGGTTGACAAATAACCTGACTCCGTGATAGTGTATTGATGCTCAATCAACTGGGATGGTCTTTAGGATGGATTGTTTTTAGGATATTGTTTCTGTAGGATCAGTAAATTTTGATTTTTGTAGGAATTATCATAATGTATCGTATCAATTTGTTTGTTATAGCAATCTCATTGAAAGAGACGAGGAAAGAAAAGTTCGAAAAACGTGGGTGAAGTTGTGGGAAGATCCGGCAACTGAAAAGATTTTTTTCCCCCTCCTTTTGCTGAGTTGCCCCAAGTGCTAATTTGTATTCCGAGCACGGAGACAAACCATCCAAACCCTCCGGAGGGGGTGAACTCAATCCCAAACAAGCCATTCATAATGATAATTATTATGGAAAAACACGCCCGACACCTTACACGCTCTTAGGAGTTGAAAGGGTTTGAACGGTACTAAAAACGAGGGATTGGGCCTTTGACGGCTTGTCTCCGTTTTTTTCAATACTTATCAAACGGGGTGATGAAAATTTACATGAAAATAACTAGCGTCGGTTGAGTCAATAGAGTTGAATGAAGGGCCTTGGAGTGGAAAAATTGAAATTGTTAATCAGCTAATTTACCATTTTGCCGTTGTTACACCCGTCGCCCGTCTTTATAACGGAACTTCATGCAGGTGAATTTGGCCATTATGACCGTTTTTAATACCTTTTATGATAGATAGATAGATAGATAGAAACGCGTGTTTATTCATTAGACACTTGATGTTCGTACATTGACAAGAGCTACACATAAATTTGACAATGGGCTACGCCCGTCTGCTAGAGTTTGCATTTATTATTAGGCAAGTTATTGCATTCATCTTATTAAATATATTAAAGTGTAGGACAAGACAACGGCGCCAATAACAAGAGTAAGGGGTCAACGAGGCGCCTGGTCCCAATTAAATTGCTCGACCAGCTCCATCCTGTACCTCCACGCAGCCTGACAGAACCTGGCGAGCGGCAGCCAGTTTTCACCATTCAGGATCCTAAGCAGGGTTGTCCCTCGAGAGCTGGGGCCTCCCAAAGTACGGCAAGCGGAACTCCCCCAAAACCGGGCAAACCGCGACAAAGTGCTCCAGGTCCTCCGGAACCCCCATGTTGCAGAGCGAGCAGATCTCTGTGCGCCGATCTTCCTCGTGAAGCATATTATGAGGTCGGCTGTTGAGCCTCAGCAGGTCGCCACGAACTCTCAGCACCCAACGCAACACGAACATTGAGGTCTTCTGAGTTTTAACTGTCAAATCGACACACCGAACCCCCAAACCCAGGAATCTATAGATCCGGCTCGTCTATGCCACCGCCCTGGCCTTCGTTGCCTCCAACCACGCATCCTGCACAGCCTGCTGCATCTCCTCCAGTTGCCCCCTCCACTCGTTCAGGCCCTCAAGGGAGCCGCCGAGAGCCACCCCGTGCTGTTCGCACAAGCTATTGAGCCCCCTGTACCAGTACAGATTCCGGGCAACAATCTCCCTGGCCACGATACGGGGGTATCGGCGCTCCGGCATACTCAAAACCTTCAGCAGATACTTACAGTGCAGCCGAAGAGTGAATACAAAAAGGGGGAAAACTGCAGTCTCGAGGTAGATGACATAGTCTGGGGTGCTTCTTGGCAGGCGAAAAATGCGTTTCACAAAAAACTTGAAAACCTGCTCAACCACCTTGTACCGCTGAAACCCCCACACCTGAGCGCCGTAGCACAACACCGACCGAGCCGCCGACTGAAACACCTCATACTTGGCCTGTATCGGGACACTCGCGAGCCCAAAGAGTGATCCATATCCGCTAGCTATACTCGTTCTAGCCGCTGCCGCTCTGTCCCGCAGATGCACGGCAAAGGAGAGTCCCGAAGTCAGTGTGACGCCTAGGTATTTGTAAGAGCTAACGACCTCTACTGCAGTCCCACGGTAGGTCCATGCCTCACAGATCTTCAACTTCCCTCCCCTACGAAAGACCATGATCTTTGACTTGTCCAGATTTACCTGCAGCTCCATCTTCTCACAAAACACCTGTAGCGCAATACCTTTTATGAAATCTGCATTAAATTTTGAAATGTTTTACCGACAGCAGAAATTTCTGATTTCTCCTTCACGAGATTTATCCTTATTTGGTCCTCTCTTTCTCATCATTCATATTCACCCGTTCACCAAAAAGACTCTCAGGAACAGCACGTAACAAATATTTGTCGTATCTCATCTGCACGAGTATATTTATGTTTTGTATGCGGACCTCGCGCTCTTTGCCGGAGAGCCCTTTCCCCTTTTCTACGGGTTATGCGGTTCTTAGCCCGCCTATTCACAAGGCAGTTTTACTTTTACCCTTTCCTTCGCATATTTCGTCTGCGCCCATTTGCTTAAGGCGCGTATGGGAGGTCCATAGGGAGGGTTTAGGTGACAAGTCATGATTCGAGTCGGATTCGAGCATATTAGGTACATTTTACGCACATTTTTTCTTATCAAGCAAACATTGAAAGAAGCGTTTCGATAGTTTTTCGCCTCTCTGGGACCAACAGAATTTAAAGTTATCGAGCATATAAATGCATAAAACATCGATTTTTAGAATAAACTATGTAAGTGCATATTTTAATGGTTTTCGTGTAAATAGTTCGTTTTTAATTAAATTTCCCCCAAATTTGGGCCCCGACTAAGGTTTGAAACTTGCATTTCGAATGTCTGAATTCGAAAAAAAAGAAAAGTTTTGTCACCTATGCACTAAACACTCCGGTACGAATAGTTTTGCATTTAGATACATTTTACGCATCAAGACCAAAAAGCTGCCCCCCTCTCCCGGAACTAATAAACCTTCGTCCTTTAAAAACTCCATTTATAGCCTTCAATTGTTGTAGATTTTTTCGTTTCACTTTCCTTTCTGTAGATTTTTACGGTGATTTTCGAGCGTATGATGGGGTTTTCGGGCATAAAACATGTGTTTTTCGGGCATATTTTGGGATTTTATCGAGCATATCAATCCGAGCCCTAGTCTTGATGCATGCTTCTAAGCTTAAGCTACCTACCGTCAAAGTGTAATTAGCCGACTAATGGAGGAGGTGAGGAGAGTAGAGGAATTGACACCGAATACATTTCGGCATCCCAGTCATTACCTTTGGACTCCCGAGA
This sequence comes from Pilophorus perplexus, assembly GCA_955831195.1. Lineage (NCBI taxonomy): Eukaryota > Metazoa > Arthropoda > Insecta > Hemiptera > Miridae > Pilophorus > Pilophorus perplexus. The sequence goes on along the minus strand of OY037011.1, from coordinate 15,159,883 downwards.
ACGCCGATTCTGCTATTAGATTTCCGCGTGTTTCGGTTAATAACTACGCAGAAATTATTTGCTCAGCGCCGATGATAGATCGAAACCACAATCCAGTTGTCCCCTTACCACAACCTAATCATTCCGTTATAATTGAAGTAAATTTATTCATGAATTCCACCTATCATCACTTGATATACACAACCTTCAAACGTCCACGGGAATCGTACTATTTCTCCCGTACCTTGCTACCGAAATGAGCTAATCACTGAGCCAACTTCAAAGCTATCCCTTGCCGCACCTGTTACTTTAATAATTACCGACACTTAGTCTTGACCTGAAAGTTAACGGCGACACATTTGCACCATCTGGAAGTTCCCTGTCTGAGAACCGTCTGAGTTAATCACCCACCCTACAACCATAACGTGGAAAATAGCGTTGGTTTTTTGCTTCGAACGAACGGGTTGGAAACACAAAGATGTTTCTGACCTTGGTGGCTCTTGGCGACTGGTGTTGCTAGGAAGTATTATTTAACCGTGTATCAATCGAACTGTTACTACAAGGGCGTCAATTACTAACCTTACAAACCTTGGCTGTGTGGGCTGTCGTCGTGGCTAATAAAAATGCAACGTTCTCGTTGAGCTCATTATTCCGTGCCAGTATAAAATAATTCTTAACTATGTTTCTTCTGACTGACGGCTCAGTGGAATTATCAAGTTTTTAATTCTGCTTCACTGTCGTTTGTTAGTAGCGAAGGAGGAAGTCCCGTTATTTACGGTTGTTTGAGCTACAAGTTCGATTGTGTGGGCGTACTGAGGGCGTATTTTTGATAACAGCGGTATCGCCTGCACGGCAACATCAACTCCAAATGGTGCGTGTGGCTTTGATAATAATTAGTCACGTGACTTTGATTCATTTCCAAGTTTCCTGAGACGACTCCGGTGATGGAGGATACGCCCACCAGAGTCAGTTAAATGACTTAGCTCCCCCATAAAAACCCCGCCCAAGATGTATAGAAAAGATTGGGGGAAACTTGGTTAACTTACACCTAACCTATAGTTGGGTTGGTATTAGTAACTAATAACAACCCAACTATAAGTTAATCAAGTTTCCTTATAAGAACTGCTCCTGATTAGATACCCTGGTTTGTGTGCAAATATGTGACTAATTTTGGTTTATTATTCTTGGAAATAAAACTGATTTTGGTTTATTATTCTTGGAATAATACACCTATGCTTTCGCGACGGGGGTCGACGACTCCGATCGGCCTCAAAATTTGACATTATCCGTTTCAAGAGCTCTACGTTCTAAATCCGATATGTCCGTCCGCCGTCCGCCGTGCGCCGTCTGGGCCGTTTTGGGCAGTAGGAATTATTTAAAAAATCTGAAATTTTGACAAAATACTTGGTTTACCATCTAGTTGTGCCCGCAAGGGTTTCAGTCCGATCGCCTAAACCCGTGGGGCGCTGTGGGGCTAAAACGGGGCTGTGGGAGGGTTTTTTTGAAGGCTTTTAGCTATGGTATCGAGTTAGGTGTCGTTTTCGAAGTATTTTTGTAGAATCCATTTTCGGGCGTCCCGGAACGATTCGATTTCACTGTGGCGATCTATAGGGCTTTCACGGGGCTAAAAATGGGATTTATGAAGGATCCCAGGAGGTTAAATATTTTTCTAGTAAAAAATACCTAAAGAATTATTGAAAAAAAAATCCATAATATTAAAATTGCTGCAATTTCCGATTCAATTTCATGAATTTATTATACGTTATTGCGTTATTCAGAACGTGTCAGTTGCTCGGTATGTCATGAGCTTACTCCTCTTTAAAATTTTGAGGCCTTGAGCTTATGAACCCCGTCGCGATCGGTAAATAATTTTTTTTAAACGTAATTTTATCGCCTACTCATGGTGTAGGTTCAAAAATTTCGCTCTGCTGTTTGGAGGTAGTAGGTTTTTTCTAAGTATGAAATTTTGACAAAATACTCGGTTCTTTCTCTATTTGTGCCCACAAGCTTTTCAGTCCATGCTCAAACCCTTTAACCTATTTTATTAGGCTCTGTGGCTAAATTGGCGCTAAGGGAAGATATCGGCTATGTGATCGAGTTGGGTGTCGTTTTCCAAGTATTTTTGTACTTGGAATCCATTATTGGGGCTCGATCCGATTTCACCGTCGAGATCTATGGGGCTTTCAAGGGGCTACAAATGGGACTTTTGAAAGGCCCCAGGAGATAAGGCGTCATTTTCCGATTAATTTTTGACGAATAATCATAATCCGTTTTTCTAGGTCCCACATCTTTTCAAACATTGGAACTGATTCTTTTCCCAAATATTTGTTTGAAAAATGTTTAATATTTTTTAGTGACACAGAATTAATTTTTGCATAATCGGCCTACATCAAAGAATAATAAACTCTTGTGTTAAATATGCAGCGTTTTATTTCATCGTATTGTGTGATTAAATGTTGTGTCAACTCTTTCGTATTCGTACTTATTCCTTCATAGTTCCAAAATGGCCGTCCTTGTCCGAGATCTGGGTTCGATTCCTACTCATGGCGAGGAAAATATTTATATTTTGCTTCCCTTGACCCACGATTCTGAACCAAGTCATGACTAGAGCACTTTCGATTCTATTTTATTTTCTGTCGATTTTATTTCTGACAAGTTTCGTATAAATAATTATTCTGGAAATTAAGTTATTATCACCGTCAGCGGGATCAGATTGGGGAAAAGGGCATGCAAATGAGCGAGCGAAGCGAACCCTCCCTGCCCATGGCACGAAGGTGTCTCTTTTTGTGTAAGAATGATACTGTATGAAAACGAATGATGCTGTATGAAAATTATGTCTACTGTACACGACCCAACTTCTTCAGTCATCCCCAGGACCTAAATTACGTTTAACCGCAGGGAAGGATATATTCCAGGGTTTTGGCTGCCAGTTATTGATAACATTTTTCGGCATTTAATGTTGATGCGATTTGTCACGAACATAATTTGCTCAGAGGCTCAGTGGTTCTCAGTATAACGTAGGTCACCTTTATGATCTCTCCTTTTTCCTCGCCGAAGGGTTTGATAGATTCTCCCTCTGTGGTGAGTGGCCTAATAGATTCCCGGCAATACTTCAGCGTTCCAAGGCCAGAATCCACCACATCTCAAGATTTCTCGAGTTGAAAAATCGACCTCGTGGAGTGTGCAGTGGTTTAGTTCTGTTGTGGGGGTGTGGGCACGTTGGAAGGGGGCTTGATGAAGGGAGTGCAAAAAGAAACTGCGAAAAAAAAGGGCGGAGGGGAGATTTAGGAGGTTGAAGGGAGTGAAAACGGGACGCCCGGAGAAGGCGATTTTTCGTTTGGGAACTGTATGTGAGCGCTGGGGCGGGCGAGTGATAATTTACTGAAAAAGTAGAGGGGCGAGGAGGAGGGTGGCCGATAGTATGAGGCATATGAGGGGTACGGGGAAGGGAAACTTGTGGAAAACCCCATTTCCCAAGAAAGGGCGCTAATATTTCAATAGGTGAAGATGGTGAGGGGTGTTCGCGTGAAAGTGTTAAAGGTGTCGGTGGGGGGTGGGGACAGTCTCATCAATGGAATGGGCACCCCCCTCTCGTGAACTGCGTATTTTCCCATCTCTTCCCTTCAACCCCCTCCTATACATTGCTTTCCATCAAGTCTATTTAGCTCCCACCCCTCCCTCGTCAGCAATCACCCCCATCCCTCATTCCCACCTTTCGCCAACCCCTCATCCACCGCATGTTCCTCCCAACGCTTCTACTCCGTTGGCTGCCAACAGTCTCCCTTCATTTCAACTGGGGAGATTTCCCGATTGATAAACGCGGTAGGAGGCCCGTACCAAATAAACAGCTATAAGAACAGACTTGGATCCTCCATTTCACAGATAACACCTCCACGCTCCCATCGGCTTCACTTTCCATCAAGTCTGCAAATACCCTTGAAAGAATGAATTCCTTTGGAAACACTATGTTAGGCGTAATTAGGCTCTAGTAAAAGACAACTCGTAAAGTTGAACATTAAAATTTATTGTGAACTAGTAACAATAGTCAATTTGTCGATCAAGCAACGAGTTGAGCCCGCATAATAACTACCTACATAATAATTACCTACATTCTCCCCTTCCAGTTTTCAATCGTAGCCCGTCAGACATTTGGGAAGTTTCGGACCCTTTTATTTGAATCTTCTCAATTCTCGGACAGGCGACGTTTGAATTGATCAGTCTGAGGATGCTCAGCTACTTCATTGGAAGAATAAGCGTTCTGGATGTATCGTATTTTTCCATGGTGGAGGCAATTTTTGGTTCATCATTCTCAGAATAATTATTCTACATAATATTTGATTATAATAGGTATAATCAAATCAACATACCTACGTTCTTGCGATGAGGTTCGTAAATATTGTTCGGCCTCAAAATTTGTCCTTATCAGTTTCAAGTTGTATAGATTCAAAATAGAATGTTCGTCCGCCATCCAAGCCGTTTTTGGTTTATTATTCTTGGAATAATACACCTGTTTTCGCGACGGGGGTCGACGACTTGGATCGGCCTCAAAATTTGACATTATCCGTTTCAAGAGGTCTACATTCCGTCCGCCATACGCCGTCCGGGCCGTTTTGGGCAGTAGGCATTTTTTTTAAAGTCTGAAATTTTGACAAAATACTTGGTTTACTATCTAGTTGTGTCCGCAAGGTTTTCAGTCCGATCGCCCAAACCTGTGGGGCGCTATGGGGATAAAATGGGGCTACGGGAGGTTTTTTTTAAAGGCTTTTGGCTATGGGATCGAGTTAGGTGTCGTTTTCGAGGTATTTTTGGACGTAGAGTCCATTTTTTGGGGTCCCGGAACGATCCGATTTCACTGTTGCGATCTATAGGGCTTTCATGGGGCTAAAAATGGGATTTTTGAAGGATCCCAGGAGGTTAAATATTTTTCGAGTAAAAAATAAAGAATTTTTGAAAAAACAATTATTTGAAAAAAAAATCCAAAAGAAAATTTTTTTCTGAAAAAAGATTTTTTTCCAAAATTTCTTCTTTTGACACAGAAATAATTTTTGCACAAGTGACCTATATCAAAGAATAATAAACCCTTGTGTAAAATTTGCAGCGTTGTTTTTAATCTGACACTTTGACAAAATACTCGGTTCTCCGTCTAGTTGTGCCCTTTTCACCCTGATCGCTCAAACCCGTGGGGCTGAAAACGGGCTAGGGAGGGTTTTTGTTTTATGTGGGTATTTTTGACCGTAGAATACATTTTTGGGAGTCCCAGAACCATCCGATCTAACCTTCGGTATCTATGGGGCATTCATAGAATCAGCTTTCAATAACTCATCTACTGGAGTTTTACGAGCCTCTCCACAACTGATATTTCCTTGGAAAAATCGCTTTGCCTTTGTATAAATAGGTAAATCCGCTCTTGAAAAACAATCATCATTTTATTGTACCTTAAGAATTCAGTCACATTCCAAACAAACATAATGCTATAAGGAAGACCAGTGAAAACTGCTGGAATGTAAATCCGTAAACACAACTCACTCCTCTGCTTCTAAAATTTATACCACCTTGGCCGAAATTTTTTGTTGATGAAGTAGAAGGAATAACTCCTTCAAATTTGGGATTGAAAAACTCTTTGAACATAGAAACTTTTTGTACCCAGAACGGTAACGGGAGCACGCTACTGCAGTATTCCGCTTTAGCCCCCTGTATCACCAAACCAAACATTCGTCCATCACAAACTAGAGGGGCGCCTAAGTCGTGGTCGCACACAGTACCCACACTAGCTCGACTCTTGAAGCACATCCACTCTCTGCCTTCATCGTTTGGATTTTCATTTCCCCTGATGCAGACCGTTGGACCAAGTTGCCCAGAAGGGCACATCCTGTCGACGTTTGTGTAGCAAAGAGACGGTTCTTCCCAATAAACGCGATACTTCACTTTGAAATCCTTCACTAATGGGTTTTTGATGTTGGCATAATCTCGTCCAATCGAAGCTACGTAGCATATGAGACGTTGGTTATTCATTTTGCTCAGGTCAAAATCACTCAGGAGCCCATCGCGATAATCAATTGCGAGCGGGATAGTGCTGTAGTGAAGAGGATAAAACGATCATGATACTACTGCAACTGAGAAAATGAAAATCAATTATTTGTTGATGATGATGTTGATCATCAACAAATGAATGAATCGTTTGAATTAATGTGGGTGGAAAGTTGTTGAGGTTCGGTCAAATAAGACGAAGAATGTGTCGACGTTTCAAGAGACAGATTCTCCTATCATTGGGGCATAAAAATGCAGGAATAAGAGCAGCACACGAAGTGAAACGTCTTAGTCTTACAGAATCTGTAAGACTACGACGTTTCACTTCGTGTGCTGCTGATAATGCTTATCTGATAATGCTTGCATATTATGGAAACGTCGAAATTTTAATATTTAATTCAATATTTAATGTTGAAAGCACCTAGATGACTTCTTGACAAGTATTTTGAGCCAAATACCACCATAATTGGTTCAGCCATTAAATTAAATTGCATTTGAAAATTTGATAAGAAGCTACATAATCACTCAACGTTGAACGTTAGAAAAGTATTATAAAAAATCTTACTCGATTGATGGTGGGGAAATCTGAATACTTTTAGCCAATCTTATTATGCCACCATCGTAGTATTCTTGTTGAGAATTGCATTTTGGGTGTACAACGGCACCGTCCACATTGCGACTCCCGCCCAGAATCCAATTCTGGCCGTTCTGTTTGTATTCAAATAAATACATTTCCCCGAATGTCACTCGGGGCGTGGTTTGGCCTGATCTGAAATCGCCTAGATTTTCGACTGCTCGGCAAGTTGTAAATACCGCATCTTGCCTTATCAGGTTTCCTGTCGCTGTGAATTCGTGGGTTTCTTTAGTCACCCTGATGTCCACAAGCCATGGGAATTCGGTTTTTCCGGCAAACTGTAGACCTAGATTGTTAGCATCTTTGGTGTACGTTCGCCATCTTGATTCGTCCGGACCTACGGTCCAGAACTTCTCTGCGTCTTCGAACCATGTTGGTTCAATTTCGTACTGCAATACACCGAAAAATTAAGTTGTTGTTAACTCGAGAACTTTTTGAAGGCTTGTGTTGTCGTACGGTCAACTTGGCATTTGGCGTTCTCCAAATTATGGTTGGTAGCCACAACGCTACGATTACTGTACCAAGCATATCCATGTTTTCCTGTAACCGAAATTTCGTTTGGCACTTTCAAAATATACCACAATCCAAATCTAAATCATTTCAATCGAACGCATTTGGGTTTAGCTTTATTCAACTTGATACCTGTTTTACTTATGAAGATTGCCTCTATCTGCCCCTTCAGAGCGTTACGTTCTGACAGACCTCTGCTTTCAACTACCAATTATTGGAACCTCGAGCGCTGATCGAACCTAGCTTCGTGATCTAGCCATTCGTTTATGGTAACCAATAGTATTAAGAGACGTGGAATCCATTAGTGAACTATATAGTGATATTTCTGTAGTTGCAACATGACATGTTGCATCACATTGTGATGATTTGCTATAGCAAATTTATTTATATATAAATTTATTTATATATAAATAACGGTTTGAATGAAACAAATTTAGGCGTTAAGGGCACTCGTTCCGATAATCACACTCACACTACAGTTACTGTAACAGTTGACCATTCCTTTTTAACCCTCAATCCTCAATTACACCCCAAAAATCGGTTTACCGCTTATCAACTAGCTTTAATCGAAAAACGCCAAACCGCCTGTCCTCCACTATCGCCGCTGATCTCCACTGGTATCTTAACATTCCATCATTAAAATTCCAATTATTGGAGGGTTAATAATACAATAGGAGTTTTCTGAAAATGTGCATCATTTTGAAATTGTACCTTCGCTGGTAATGAGACACCACCAAGCCACATTTTTATTGTGTCAAAATTTAATGCAGAAGATTCGTGATTGGGTTCTTTTCATTACCCTTCTATGAACACAATTCTAAAGGGAGAGTTGCTATTAAAATTAGCTATACTACCTTCAATTAGATAAAAACCGGTCACCATAATATATTTTGATAGTATCAAAAAATTAGTGTAATGAAATTCCTCTTGCACGAAAAAAAAAAAAAAAAAAAAAAGCTCCAAATTTTACACAAGGGGTTATTATTTTTCATTTTTTTTTTCATTTTTTTTTTTTCAGAATTTTTTTGTTTTTTACTCAAAAGATATTTTACCTCCTGGGATCCCATTCAAAAATCCCATTTGTAGCTCCATGAAATCCCTAGAGATCGCCACAGTGAAATCGGATCGTTCTGAGACCCCCAAAAATGGATTCTTCGTTCAAAAATACTTCGAAAAAGGCACCTAACTCTATAGCCCCTCCCGTAGCCCCATTTTAGCCCTATAGCGCCCCACGGGTTTGGGCGATCGGGCTGAATACCTTGCGCCCACAACTAGATGTGTTGTCTGAGTGTTTTGTCAAAATTTCAAGATTTGTCAAGATTTAAAAAAAAAAATCCTACTGCCCAAAACGGCCCGGACATTTCGGTTTTGGAATCTAGACCTCTTGAAACGGATAATGTCAAATTTTGAGGCCGATCGTAGTCGTCGACCTCCGTCGCGAAAACAGGTGTATTATTCCAAGAATAATATACAGAAATCATGGCCATCCTCACTTATTGATTCAGTTTCTATTCCCTTGGGGAGAAAATCATTTTGCTGTTCGTTTTAATGCTCTTCGACTAAGTGTTATCATTTGAGAATTCCCGGTAACTGGAAAACTGGTTACTGAAGCTTCAGTTCATCACGAACTTCCTTAACGCGTTACATTTCAAATTTACTATCTCCTGGCTACCACTTTGTCAGCAGACCAACGAACATACCTACCAAATATTTTCCTCCTACCAACCCAGTACAATAATGTAGAATAAGTAATAATCATGGTGGCGATGAAAAATAATATAGAACAACATTTAAATGACCAAAGCATTTTTAATAAAGTAAAACCGCCCCAAATAAGCCATTCTTCATTTCCTAATTACACGGCAGTAAACTTCAGTAGAGAAAGTGTCACCAGGAAGGGCAAGAATCTTCGTGCGTCATTGGAAATTAAAATTGATCTCGATGCTTTGCTTTCAACGTATGTTCCCTTTTCCTCAAAGTACTTCCTGCGCCGGCCATTGCTTTTAGAATCGAAGTAATCTTTGAACATGGAAATTTTCTGCACCCAGAATGGCAACGGGAGGACGTCGTTGCAGTACTGATCAGTGACTCCTAGAATGACCATGCCAAAGACCAGTCCGTCACAGACTAGAGGTGATCCTTTGTCGTGGTCACAAACGGTCCCTACTTTAGCCCGCGACTGGAAACACATCAACTCTCTTCCTTCATCATCCGGGTTCGCCCCAATGAAATCGCAATCACCTTCCGCTAAATGATGATTTGGACACATGTTTATCCTGCGCGAATGACAAAGATCGTTCTGTTCCCAATAAACGCGGTATTTAACTTTGAAATCTTTCACCAACGTATCTTTGATGTTTGTGTAATCTCTACCAAACGAAGCGATGTAGCAAATTCTTCGCTGTTTTTCCATTTGACTCAAGTCAAAATCTGCCAATAACCCGTCACGGTAATTGATGGCGAGTTGAACGGTGCTGTTGGGATAAGAAATACATAAGGCGTAATATGTAGGCAATGTAAAAATGATACCTATTGTAAAATAACGAGATAGTTATGAATGTACTTGAGTGTGTAATTTGTGGAATATGTCTGACCTAAAAACTGAACCAAAAGGGATTTTCTTTCTTGACGACCACATCAGGTGATGTTCATTGCATTATCTCCTTCTTCTTTTTGCTGTGGATCTCTCGTCTGCACTTTCCCGATCTCTTGATCGATCACCTCTGGAGCCGTTGGCCCATGTGAGCACCACCAACGTGGGGTTTCTTCTCCCCGCAGGGTCCCTCGAAACCCAGGAAGACGTCAGGAAACACCGTTTTCCCGGGGACAACTCCCCCACAGACCTAACCCGTCGATCCCTCGCCTCTAGCAACACGCTGTACACAATGGCTGGTGTCGGCAGACCAGCGGGATGTCTCCTTCTCTGCCGACACCCGGAGCTCAAGGTGTTGATCCTGTCAGAGAACTACCTGCTGCGATCAGTTCTGCAGGGATCTTGATCCACGAACTCAATTCTGCAGCTCTTCTTGATCCACCAAAGTTCGTGGTCTCTTCTTCTCAATCAATTCAAATTCCTGCAGAATTGAGTTCGTGGATCAAGAGCCCTGCAGAACTGATCGCAGCAGGTAGTTCCCCGCAAGGATCAACACCTTGAGCAGGCAGAGAGGGCCTCCAGACCAGAGGGAGACATCCCGCTGGTCTGCCGACACCAGCCATTGTTACAGCATGTCACTAGAGGCGAAGGATGGACGGGTTAGGTCCGTGGGGGAGATGTCCCCTGGAACAAGGTGTTTCCTGACGTCTTCCTGGGTTTCGAGGGACCCTGCGGGGAGAAGAACCCCCACGTTGGTGGTGCTCACGTGGGCCAACGGCTCCAGAGGTGATCGATCAAGAAGAGATCGGGAAGGTGCAGGCGAGAGATCCACGGCAAAAAGAAGAAGGAGATAATGCAATGGACATCACCTGATGTGGTTGACATGAAAGAAAAATCCTTTTTGGTTCAGTTTTAGGCCAGACATTCCACAAATTACACTCACATACTACATTCATAACCTTCTTCTCATTTTACAATATTATTATGTTAGAAAATACAGGTGCTACAAAATCATGCAAATAGGGATTTTTAAATTGTCAACGTCCTATAACTTCAGTTGAAAACCAACTGTGAGAACATTTGACGTCGAGCAAATCTGTAAGTTCTTTCAGCTCCTTTTCTTATGAGATAATCTTACTTGATAGTCGGTGGAGAAGGCATAATGGCGCGGGCCAAAGTGAGTATTCCACCGTCGAAGTATGTCTGCTGTATGTTGCAGAGTTCGTGTTTCGTCGCCTCTGCTACGTCGCGAGTACCGCCCATCAACCAATCATGATCCCTCGGGCTATCCCTGTTGGCGTACTCAAATAGGTACATCTCTGCGTACGTCACTTTTGGAGTCTCCCATCCCGATTTGACGTCGCCCAGGTCATCGATTAGCCGGCACGTGGTGAAAACAGTGTCACTTTTTATCAAATTCCCTGTTCCCCAAAACTCTTGATCCGTGTTTTCCATTCTGATATCCACGATCCACGGGAATTCCGCCTTGCCAGCGAAACATAGGCCTATGTTTTTTGAGTTTTCTTTTAATGATGCCCATCTCCTTTCATCGAGAGGAACAGTGACACGGTATTCTGCGTCATCCAACCAAGTGGCAGAAATTGTGTACTGTAAAAGAAAACCGAGTCTGCAGTGAATATCCATCAAAAGAATTATGGCATGAAGGATAAGAAGGAAAATGTAAAAATCTGGGGGCTAATTATTAAATGGAAAGAATTTTATTATATCACGGAAGTGGATCTAGGGGAATGATACAACAAATAACAAGAATGATAAACAAAATAACAACTAACAACAAAAGAAACAAAAACATATTTGTATATTTGTATATTTTTATACAAAGGAGGAAACTCAAAAAGGCTTTTTTCATTGTATTTATTTTAACGTAAATATTTGAATTTTTAATGATTAAAAAAATTAACACATCCTTACAAAGTAGAGTGAATAAGTAAAATTATTGTGCTTGTTTAATCTATTTTCGTAAGGACGTATCAATTTTTCTCGAAGTTTGGGAACTTTCCCCCTGGGAGTCTGCGGACCACAGTTTGGGAACCCCTGCTCTGGGGTGATACTGGGGAGTTCGGGTGTCCATCCCTAAATTTTTCCCAGTTCAGTGAAGTAACTACCTACTTTCTTCACTCCGGTGAAATATTGTAGGTATGGTCATAACTTACGGTTAAGGGTTTCTGAGCGAGAGTCCCTCTGAAATTGGTGGAGTGAATGAGAGCCGCCAGCATCAACGCTGTCGAACGAAACATGTCTGTCTCTCCTGAAATTTCAATTCACAAAAATGAATTCTGGATGTGATACTTTCAGTTATTCGCACTTTCGGGAGTGTCAAATAGGTAAATTGAAACCTATAATCCCAGGAAATTTCGTTCATAGCCTCGAACCAAACTCGCCTCGTCAGTCGCTAGTGTGATATTAATTTGAATTAAGTTTTTCATATTGCAAATATTTGAAAAGGAATGTTGTGTAATGTAATTTCATACCTACTCACCTACTCTCGTTTTCCGACGATGCTCCTCACTGTTTTCTGTTGCTGTCGTCTGGAACGTGCCAACTGGGCTTTATTCTCTAGCGAAGGTCGATTTTTTCTTCGAATCGGATCGGATAGCACTCACCAATAGAATAAGTTTTCTTTGAATTCACCATCAGTTTGATTGGACTGAGTGGTCAATGGGAATTATTCTTGTTTCTTCGAAACACTGCAACATATGATTGTTCGTAACTACCTACTTGGGAAGAGGGAACTAATATTGAATTCAAGTGAGTTTTTGAATCATTCATGTTTTTTTCCGTTTTTTTTTTTTTTTTCTAAGTGAAACTTTTATTACATCGTCCCAAATTTTTTGGTCTGTGTGTCGTTTCTTGTCCCGTCACGCTGCCGTTGATTTTCGCTTACAACCGATTCGTTGCTACGGAACTTCATCTTCGCCAGTTATAATCGTACAAAAATCGTTCACCATTCGTAGGAAAGCTCTCGATTTATCACACATTTCCTTCTTACTTGTTCTTTGTCATTATGTCCCCATTTTATATTTATTGATGTTATTAATGGATGCAGTAAACAATGCCGCTTGTTTTGTTGTTATCAGGTGCCACGTTAGAAATCAATATGAAAAAACGCCAAAATGAAGCCGTGGGTAGATACAAGGGTAGGTGAATGAGTAGGAAATGTGGGGGGGGGGGGGGACTAGACATAAAAAACGTGTCCATCGATGCTACGTACCCCACTAGGGGAGCGAGCGAAGCGAGCCGGAGAGACTAGTGGGAAAAAAGTTTCACTTTTACCGTGGTTTCATAAAACCACACCCGTTTTTTTTTTTTTTTTTTTTTTTTTTTTTGTGATTTTGGTTTATTATTCTTGGAATAATACACCAGGTGTATAATACAACAGGTCCTGTTTTCGCGACGGAGGTCGACGATTCGGATCGGCCTCAAAATTTGACATTATACGTTTCAAGAGTTCTACATTCTAAATCCGAAATGTCCGTCCGCCGTCCGTGCCGTTTTGGGCAGTAGGAATTTTTTTTTAAATCTAAAATTTTGACAAAATACTTGGTTTACCATCTAGTTGTGCCCGCACGGTTTTCAGTCCGATCGCCCAAACCCGTGGGGCGCTATGGGGCTAAAATGGGGCTACGGGAGGTTTTTTTTTTTTAAAGCTTTGTGCTATGGGATCGAGTTAGGTGTCGTTTTCGAAGTATTTTTGAACGTAGAATCCATTTTTGATGGTCCCGGAACGATCAGATTTCACTGTGGCGATCTATTATAGATATACCCTATAATAGGGTTTCATGGGGCTAAAAATGGGATTTTTAAAGGATCCCAAGAGGTTGAATATTTTTCGAGTTAAAAATAAAGAATTTTAGAGAATAACATTCGAAAAAAAAATTTCCGAAAAAAAAAAAAAAATCCCCCCCCCCCCCCAATTTTTTTTTAAATTACAAAAATCCAAAAAAAAATCGTTTTAATTTTTTTCATTGACAGAATTAAATTTCTGTACAACTAATCTATATCAAAGAATAATAAACCCTTGTGTAAAATTTGCAGCGATTTTAATTAAATGTCTGAAGTCCGATCTTGTACCCGTCGTTGCTTCGTGCGAACTTTTGGCCCTGATGGGGTTAGTCAAGAGCAACGTGGCCCGCCAGTCAACTTTGTTATTATGGGCAGGGCCAAGGCGTTTCCGCGGGAGGATTGAATTACGGGTAAAACGACGAAGCGGCAGAAGAGCTGCCCTAATAAAGGTACTCCTGGGGCCTCCCTGCAAAATGTGTGCACTTACCCTTTCCCGTTGAAAACACCCCTAACCGCCTACCCCTAACCCGACATCTTCCCCGCCCCAGTGGTACCCCTCACATCTCAACCCTGACCCTTCCAGCACGAAACCCCTAGACAAACTAAGATAAGCTGAGCTTGGTGGGACCTCAACCAGTAGTTCGTGAATTAATTTAAGAGTTAATTAGGATTAACATAACCTTAATTAATATGGACTTAGTTTCTTGTTGAACCTCCTCAAGGGTTTTGGGGTTAACGAGCTGTTGAACAGTGGGGGCTCTTGCGTGGATTTATTGCACCATAACGTTGCTAAGTGAGGTTCCATTCTACATAAAACGATAAAACCAAAAGACGCTCTCTAGAAGGGCATTCTGTAATAATTAGGCAATTTACAATACATTTCCAGTGGAGAGAGCCTTTGCAACTAGTGCTTAGGATGCTTTGGGTGACTTACATCTTAATTTTCTCTGTAAGTATTATTGATACTAGATGATGAATTAAGAAATAGTTTTAGTCCTGTTTGAATGGAAACCAATCGAACTGTATTGAAAAATTATATAAGTTGATTATTCAGCGCTGTAAGCATGATACTCATAGCCCCTCACCCGACCGTTCATTCGCATCAATTCCTCACGAAGCCTACAAAGACCAAGACTTCGTCATCTCAACGTCTTCGCTCCAACCGATGTTTTCCAAGTCAATTAACTGCAAAAATTATCAACTCATCTTGGCTTCCTGGGTTTCCAGGGCACTCAATTGAGGAAAGGATTTATTTTAGGGCTATACTCCCTTGGCCAAGAGTTTGTTTATTTGATAATCCGAGCGCGTTTTGAATTCGCAAAATCGTAAAATTCAACCTGATACCTAGGTTTTATTAGTACCTTATCTCAAATGCAACGAACTTTTGGAGTAGTCAGACTGGTCTGGGACCTCCCACGAATCGATTTCTCGTCCAAAATTATGCGCCTCGCTCAGCTCCTCCGTCAAATCGCACCTTCAGCTCCACAGAGCAATCTGACTGAAAAACTAGTGGAACCTAATAGCGGGACCGCTATTCTTTTTAGAACTTCCTACCGCCTAAAACGGATACTGAAATTAAAACAAAAACCTATTTACGTAATACGGGAATTACTGTGTCTAGACGATTCCTCTGCTGGTGGTCCAAATTATTTATGCGGATTCCCAGTCTATCAACTCACGCCTCTACCGCTGGAGAACCGCGACCATGAGCGAGCATACTTTCCTTCCCACTTCAGGCAAACTGAAGACTGCCCACAGCTACCAACTGTGGTGTCAGAATTATATTGACTTGCGATAAACAATAATGTGACGCGAAACCGCTGATTTGACTCCACAGTTGGTAGCGAATAATTATTATTCGCTACAACTGCATACAGCGTCCTTACAACTCCTGTGCTTGTAACTTGGGAAAACGCTGGGACCTGACGTTAAGGGCCCTTTACACTAGCTACTTTTATTGCCGGAATTGAGAAAATTGCTCTACAAAAGTCGCCCGGCCACTCATGGCAATATTAATTGCGAAGTCACTCAGCAACATTTCTTGCCGGAGGTTGCTCAATAAATATTGCTCTGTAAAAATTGCTCAATTTTTACGTTTACACTATGAGGGAGATTTGGAAACAGTTGCTCTCCAAATGAAAGAAGAGGTTGTCATCGCTGCTGCTTCGTCGCCATCGCTGCCGCGGCATGCCAGCGATTTTTTTCAAAAATTCTTTATTTTTTACTTGAAAAATATTTAACCTCCTGGGATCCTTCAAAAATCCAATTTTTATCCCCATGAAAGCCCTATAGACCCCCCAAACATGGGTTCTACGTCCAAAAATACTTCGAAAACGACACCTAAATCGATCTCATGCCAAAACCCTTCAAAAACGCCTCCCGTAGCCACATTTTAGCCCCATAGCGCCCCTCGGGTTTGGGCGATCGGGCTGAAAACCTTGAGAGCACAACTAGATGGTAAACCGAGTATTTTGTCAAAATTTCAGATTTAAACAAAATTCCTACTGCCCAAAACGGCTCGGCCGGCATACGGCGTACTCCGTACGGCGGACGGACATTTCGGTTTGGAATGTAGACCTCTTGAAACAGATTATGTCAAATTTTGAGGACGATCCGAGTCGTCTACCTCCTTCGCGAAAACATAGACCTATAATACACCTGTGTATTATTCCTGGAATAATAAACCAAAAGGAAAAGAAAGATGTGGAAGAGGGAATTTCTCTGACAGCGTGACCTGACTCGAGCGATAACGTCGGAGCTGCTGTTGGATGGAGAACATTTTGTCTATTTCGCACGTATGAGCAAAGCTGATTTTGAATTTTTGTTGCAACTCATTGCACCTAGAGACTCTAGGCTGCCAAAAAAAGAAACAAAACTGAGGAAGCCCGTACCCCCTTTCGACAAGATTGGCCATAACCATTGCCATAATGGGATAGGATATTTTTATATAGGGGGGGAGGGGGGGAATCCGAACTGGATGCATACCTAGGGTATCAGAATCACATTTTATAGGTAAATATTAAATACATTATTATATTATAGATACAATTATAATAATTATAATTATTGTTGTCGTGATATAAACTTCTTCAACCCTCTCCAGTTGGAAAAGTTGCCGGGAGTTGTCCATTTGGCCGGACTTCATCGGCGACACGAAAAAAGTTGCCGAAGTGGGTTCAACGACCGGAAAATGTTGCTCCACTCGCGGCAACTATTGCCGGCAATTCCAGGCAACTCTCGGCGATCTTTCCGAAACGAGAATAGTTGCCCGTCAATATGGAGCAACATAAATTGCCGACAGAAAAGTTGCTAGTGTAAAGGGCCCTTAAAGGATCATCTAGTGATCATCTCTCCAGTGTATGGCTGCAGTGCACTGCGTGTGAGCGTCAATCAGCTTCGACGGTCGGTTCAAAGTGTCGTGAACCGCTTTTATTTTTCCTCGATATATTTCCCCGTTCGCAGCACAACCACCGTTTAATTAACATTAACATTTTGCAAATAATTAAAATCGTTACAGTCTGTCAATTTTTCAAGTAATACAAATATGTTAAGCTAATACAATGGGCACTAATTTTCTTATTAGGGCTGTACTGTTTGAACTACCAGCAGAGGACCCCCTTGTCTACCTAATTCCCGTATTGGAGAGCCTGGCGGGTTGATTCATTATACTGCGACTGAGCTGTTTTTTATTTCTAGAATTATTATCATAATAAATGCCCGTTCGAATGGGTCGACGTTTATTGAAATCATCCCTATCCATCACAATTTGTGTCAATTTTCAAATTCAAATAATTTCCTGGTGACTACCTACTTATATCACTTTTTTCAACTTATCATGGATTTTAATACATACATAGCAATTTAGCGGAAAATATGAAAGGTAGGTGTAACTAGCCAGAAGAAAAGAATTTTGGATTTTTAATCTAGAAATAAGTTCACAAATTGAAACAATTCATCGTTTTTTTGGTCTTTACTGAAGAAATGGAGTCTTTGTAGAGATGAAAGTGTCCTATCATAGATTCCTTGATAGATTAAAATCCTTGAAAAGAGTAAACAAGTACGGGGGATGCATTAAAGTTCGAAAAAAAATTGGGAAAATCTGGAGTGCGCCAATCACTCCTTTTCGTGACACCAAGTGAATCTGTTCGTAGAGGGTGAATTGAAAATTAAATTTTAATGTTCAACGGAAAGCTCGTTCCTGTAAAATCTCACCCGATACCGTCCTTTGATATTGTGAGCGAACCGAATTCACAAACCGACATTGTTCCAGTCAATCGGTTCCTTTTTTTCCGCGCCGGTACGGAAACCCGATTCTAAATCGGGGAGTTAACAACGATTCCTCTGGGAACTTTCGGGTCGGAGGCTCTAACGAGAATAACAAGGCTGAGTTCGGACAATCCTTGTTTCCAACCAGCGATCTTGTTATAGAAGCCACCCAGCAGTTTCCTTTCTTTGGCTGTTACTCTAGTCCGTTTTTCCACGTGGAGTTGAAAGTAGAGGAACAAGAAAGAAGTGTGTCCCCTTGGAAACTTACCTTGTGATGAACAGAAAAAAGGTCTAAGAGTGCATTGTACATTGGTTGTACGTATACCTACATGTAGGTGGAGTCTTCCGTGTTTTATGTAGAATTTGCTGTCGGTGTTTGAAGTCATCTTTCTCTACCGAGAATCTAAATTCTTCAGAAGTCCTAACCCATTATTTTGAACCTAGAAATACCAACAGTAAGCCGTGGCTCAACGATCCGGAAAACAAGACGGGATTCGTCCGTAATGCAAAGTTTATCCTTGGGGAAAGAGACAAAGAAGAAATGCAGGGAAAGGCAAAGAACCGAATTGACTGACTTGGCTGATTCGAGATGACGTGGCCGAGCACTGGGTGGGCGGTAGAGGGATCTCTGAGACGCCCCGTCGAGAGAAGCGAGCCCTGTCGGTAGGGAAAAGACATTGAGAAAATAATGCAAAAGCCGACCGAAATGGAAGAGGATAAATCCGAAGATCAATTACCCAGAACTGACGGGCGGAGGAACGGCGGAATAGAGCTAGGACGGGTGGACGATGGGGTAGTGAGCATAGACGTGAAATGAATGGACGAGCTGGATGTACTGGACCCTATGCGATAGGCTCTACTTTAAGGTGGGAATCCAGTAGCTTCTGCTTTACTGGTCGATAAAGGTTCCTATCTTTACCTTTGTGCGCTTTTGAATAAAACAATGCTAAGTAATTGAGATGGTAATGTAATCTTTTATATCTCATCCATTTCTCTGATGTCTGTGAGGCAGTAATCGGAGGGCGGCAGGGAAAAGGGAGGATGGACCGGAACTCGTTCGCAGTTTCCTCCACGGCGAGTCTCGTTTTCGAATTCAGCCCTTTTGTTCCACCTCGGATGCCTGGGAAGCTAGTTGGCCGGTTCCTATAAAGTAATATGTCACCATAACGATTGGCATTTGAACTTGCAATAGATTTCTGTTACATTGATCACTAAGTTCAATAATTGCATATTGGCTATATGTACTATTCTGTACAGTATAAGTTCGAGTAATTTCTTATACATCCGGATAAGAAAGTTTTTCTTTGGACCAAGCCAGATTCGCCCATCGTTGCGAGCTTTTCATTTTGAAGGATCTCGTATTTCTCCTATTTCTCCGGTCTCGCCGCGAGGAAAAACGGGATATGAACAGGTCACGCAACAGAATGACGGTAGAAACTGAGTTTTGAGACAATGAAAGAAAACCTCATCCTTCTCTCTGTATTTCTGAATCGTGATATACCTCATAGCAGGGTGATATGTGGAAGAGGATGCGGCCCTGGATGAATATAAACATGGAAACCGTCTTTCCCGCCATACACTATCTGGGTTACGCATCGCTCTTATAATTGCTAATGACGGAGAGAGCAGGTGCAGTATGGAAGGGTCTGAACTTCGTCTCACCCGCTGTCCATTATTCTTATTAAGGTGATAGTAAGCCGCACGAACGGGTATACCCGTATACGTGAAGTATTATTCTTCACGTATAGGGGCATTAAAAAATGCATTACTTCACAGGAGTGAAGTATTTATATTAAATATAAATATTTTTTAATACATTCGCTCTGCATGGAATTCCACTTAAGCGATGGTGGGCGAAGTTCCGAACTGTCATTACTGAATAATATTTATACTGAGTTATACGAAAGAGAACGAATTTATTCAATTTTTAAACATTAACATCTGATTCATATATGATATATCAAAAGAAATTACGAAATTGCACTCCCTTCCGATCCCGGCGGAATGTCTGCCGTAGGCTTCTTTTCAACTTGAATGCTTCCTCTTCTCTTAATGACGTGATTTTTGTTTCAGGTGAGTTGTTGGTGCCCAGTGCAATCACATCATAATATCATGGATTGCAGGTTCTTTCATGGAGGCTGCGTGAGTACGAATTGCCCAACATGGTTACCTTGAGTGGAGGCCGGCCTCCATGTCGGGTAAGCCATCTCTTATAACTTGGTTACATGCTTTCAAAAATTGAAATTTGAACATGTATAGATACTGATACATGTATAGATCTGTCAATTAAAATTACCTGGAAGTCTGCGGGGTAAGAAAAAACGCTGCAAATTTTACACAAGGGTTTAATATTCTTCGATATAGGTTTATTCTGCAAAAATTAGGTCTGTCATTGAGAAAAATCGTGGAAAAAATGAAAAAAAAAAAAAAAAATCTGTACATATGTGGGACCTCGAAAAATGGATTATGCTTTCAAAAACGGCACCTTATTCAACCTCCTGGGATCCTTCAATAACCCCTACCTTAGCCCCACAGCGCCCCATGGGCTTGAGCGTTTGAGCTGAAAACCATGTAGACCCAACAAGACGGTAAACTGAGTATTTTACCAAATTTCAGAAAAAAACATTCCTACTGTCTAAAACGGGTGGACGGCGGACGGACATTTCGTTTTTGGAATCTACGTGTCATGAAACGGATTATGTCAAATGTTTAGGCCGATCAGAATTTTCGACCTCCGTCGCGATTTCATATTGAGGTGTATTATTCCGAAAAAAAATAAACCTCGGATCGAACGTCAATCTGGCCTTCCGCAGGCCCACATGGGTAGGAAGTCTGTGGTGCTACAAGTTAGTGCTCATATAGAAGAACGGCTTACTGAGTGGCAAAACACTGCCAGAACACCTGAGAAAATAAAGTCCAAATATGTATCTGGATTTCGGGAAGAAGGGAAAAAACTAGGGAAAAAGAGGGAAACGGAAGGATGCTCAAAGCGAATGTGAGGGAAAGGGTTTTTGTCTGTAAAGTGGATGTCTAGGCCTCTACTCTCCCTTACAACTTCCATCGCCTCCGCTTCTTCCTCACTTCCCATTTTTCTCGTCCTCGCGACTAATGATTTCTTTCCTTCCTTCGTCCTCCGTCTGCTTCACAAGCTACCTTTCCGCTGATTTTTTCTTTCCACCCTCGTACTTAACCTATTTCAACTCCACCATCGTTTTTAGGGGTTCCTCTGGCAACCCATTAAATCTTCTGAAAGATAATGGCTACAAGGTCTTGTGACGCCGTAGAGGGATTCACCCGCTGTTAGTATTTATTTGGTTTTCCTTGTTCTCCCTTGTTATGCACTTGGGGAACATAAAGTCGCATTATTTCGTTACATGCATTCCGTCACTGGCACAGTTCTGGAAACGATTATTCTTCTTTGCAGGCAGTGAATGTTTTAAAGGGCTCCAGTCTTTGACAAATGCTCTCAGCAGACTCACTTCATAGCGGACATTGTTCGTTCAATTGCAAGGACGGAATATTATGCTCGTGTTTCCAGACTTATCTACAATGTCGGGGACCAGTGTTGGGGATGTGGAGCAGGAAAAGGGGGAGGAAAAGCCTTTCTGTCTCACTTCTGGTGCCCTCACTTCTCCTGACAATTATTGTTGAGTCACTCTCATTATACAGTTGCCGCTCTGTTGGGAAAGGGAGCTGAGACTCCCCCCCATTTGTTTTCATCTTTTCAACCCCCGTTTCACCCCCTCCCAACGCCGCCAACCTAAAAAAACTGCTTGGACCACTTGTTCTTCTCTTGTTGAACACTTTACTACGGACATTTACCAATTTAGAACGCCGAGGTCCCTTATTCTCATTTCCGATTCTTGGTGGAGGTTTCAAACTTGGTTTATTGCGTTCTGTCGCTTCACACGGTTGGCCTATCAACTAGCAGAAGACAGTCCATTACTTACTTCCTGAATGCCTAATACTTTTAATATAAATAACACCGAGGAAGGTGCGTAGGTACGTAATGAACCGCATGAATTTGAGGGTGAAACTGTGGACTCCCATCGTCAAAGTAGCCCTTGCATATACATGAGAGCTACCGTGAAAGGGAATGGATTTTGAAACAGCCGTTTAAAACTTGTTTGTGAAGGAAAAGGCCTCTCTCGGGACATCCTGGAATTACACAGCCATCCTCAACAATAAACATCCAATTCTGAAATGATTCATATTTTACCTATTAGGTAAAGTTAATCCCCCACATGAACATTCTGCTCTCATACATTCCTCCTAGAGCGAGAAATGATCGCACTTATTGGTCACTGCACATTACAGCCCCTAGCGCTGCTTATGGGTATTGAACCAATTAGCAGATCCCAGATAATCCAATCGTGACGAACAAAAAATTCGACTGGCCGATCAAATTATGACGTCATCTTTCTTACTTGAATAATCCTACAACCTACAGAATTGTGTGCTAAAGAGAAAAGATAAGACGAGAAGAGAAATGAGGGAATATTGTCCTCCCTGTAAGACCCTTCACCATCAAATAAATTCAGAATCAGTTAGTTGAGACTTGAAACACATAAGGCCAGATCGTCGCCTACTGCTTATATCATACGAAATATGATGTCAGTGTTGGACGAATGAAATACAACCACTCATAACATAATAATATTATGTTATATATTAACATATATTAATGTCCCTGATGGTTTTACGTTTGTTTGGTTGAAACTCGGCCTAAAATTGCTTTAACATAGTCAAACGGCTTGCGAAGAAAAACGGACGAACTTAGTTTAATTTTCGCTTTTAGAAGGATAATCGTTACCTCTTCTCTTTTTCCGACGTTCCCCAAGTCCTTACGCAAGTTTTTTTATTGCTTTTTTTCCACATCGGAGTTAGGAGTTGTCACCCAACGTTAAGGGAAAAAAGAGGTTTGGCAAAAGTACCTAATAACTTGAACGCCCTTCCCACTTTCAGTCCCATTCCCCGGGTCCCCTGAGCGCCTCAACAACTCCTTTGTTTTATTGCATTTACGATTAAATAGACTTTTTTCGAGCCCCACCTCCTTCCAAGGTTTCCGTCACCCCCTTACCCATTTCTGTCCTTCTTGAAACTTTCCTTTGGCCAAAAGTCAACCCCCTGCTGATCTCCCCCTACTCCTTTTTCCCAGTTCAAAAAGTCGGTTGTAGCTTTAACGCTTAACGCTTTTCACTCCGAAGAGATAACCTCTCCCCCCTTAACTTGAAATATTATTCTCGAAGTAACGGTTGTAAATTAGAAAAAATGAGTGCCCTTTTTCTTCCTCCAACAACTTCATTTTCCCAACTCTTGACTTATCAGCGGATAACAGGAGCTGGCACGGAATTACACGGAAACTCCGAATCGGTAGTTTGTTCTTCACAAATCTGTCGGTTCCTCCCCACACTTGGCCCAAAGTTTTCAATAGGGTTAGAGTTATACAGCCTAAATACTTGCTCTCTTTTTGTCCGTAGAAATAAATCTCGTTCCCCCTGCTTGGACAACTTCTTACAATGCGACATCCAAAATAAGATTTTACTCTACACTATAAAACTGGGGTGGTAGTAAAACGTTAAAACGTTATTTTTCCGTGCGGAGTAATTTATTCGGCAAGTTTCTCAAACATTGTTCCCCGTAATCCCTTTATTAATATTTCAGGTGGGCGTTTCAAAGATTTATGGTTTTCCTAATTACCTTCCCTGCCTCAAGTTTAGTACGTTCCGTTAAAATGTTCTCGCTAATCTTAGCTAAAGGTTATTGGCATCCCCGACTTTGAACTTCGTTTGATCACTTAACGAGCAAACGTTTAATAATTAAACGCCACTGCTCAATATTAAATTTAATCGAATGCCAAGGGGATGTCATGTAAGTGCAAATTCTTCAGAAATCGTTATTCAAAAAAAGATGCAAATTTTACACAAGGGTTTAATATTCTTTGATATCCCGTTACTTGTGCAAAAATTAATTCCGTGTCCATAAAAAAGTTTGAAAAAAAAAAAAAATCTATACCTACATTGTTCGAACAGATGGGAGACCTCTGAAAATGAATTATGCGTCCAAAATTACTAGGAAAATATTTTACCTCCTGGGATCCCTAAAACTTAAATTTGTAGCCCCCATGATAGCCCAATAGATCCACACGGTGAAATCGAATGTTTTCGGATCCCCGAAAATGGATTCTTCGTCCAAAAATACTTCAAAAACAACACCCAACTCGACCCCATATCCTAACCCCTTCAAAAAAGCCCACCCATAGCACCTTTTTAGCCACACAGAGCCTCACGGGTTTGGGCGATCGGGCTGAACACCTTGCCGCAATGCGGGCACAACTAGATGGTAAACCGAGTATTTTGTCAAATTTTCAGATTTAAATAAAAAATGCTTACTGCCCAAAACGGCCTGGACGGTGGACGGACATTTCGTTTTTGTGAATCTAGACCTCTTGAAACGGATAATGTGAAATTTTGAGGCCGATCTGAATTGTCGACCTCCGTCACGATTACATGCGTGTATTATTCCAAGAATAATAAGTTTATAGTTTGGTAGTGCATTAAATGTAGTAAATTTTACTATGGCACCTTTTTATACAACGCTGCAAATGTTAGACAAAGGGGTTATACATTGGTATAAATTTCACTGCAAAATTTACACAATCAATAAAATTTTATTGAATTATAAAAAAAACTTCTTGACAGTGTTTGGACAGGTGTGCGATCCTGAAACATGAATTATACGTCCAAAAATACTTCGAAAACACCTTACTCGACCCCATAATCGAAGACCTTTGAAAACCTTGTCCATAGTTTTTTAGCGCAACCTTTCCCTCAAAAAATGGAAAGGTGCGCTCACCTCTTCGACATGTTTTTTTTCTTTCTTTTTTTTTTACGCGTGTTTGTGCATCACAGCACCACGCCCGAACGGCTGAACAGATTTTCATGAGGGTGGTCTCATTGTGATCAGCGAGTTCTGGGGGTGGTTATAGGCTATCAAAATCACCTCCGTCGTCGACGATTCTTCCGATCCCGACGACATAGTTTGGCCGTTAGATACCTAGTGTGTCAAGTTACGAATTCTTAGTTACGGTTTTGGTTTCGTAGAACAGAAAGGTTGCGCTCATCTATTCAATTCAGTTGATGGCTTGTTTTTTTAGCGCAACCTTTTCTCAAAAAATGGAAAGGTGCGCTCATCTCTTCGACATGTTTGTTTTTTTGTGTTTTTGTGTATCACAGCATCACGCCCGAGCGGCTGAACAGATTTTCATGAGGGTGGTCTCATTGTGATCAGCGAGTTCTGGGGGTGGTTATAGGCTATCAAAATCACCTCCGTCGTCGACGATTCGTCCGATCCCGAGAAGATGACGAATCGTCAACGAATTGTCTAGTTACGAATTCTTAGTTACGGTTTTGGTTTCAATAAAGACAGAACAGGTTGCGCTCATCTATTCAATTCAATTGATGGCTTGTTTTAGCCTCTCATGGGTTTGAGCAATCGGGCTGAAAGCTGATTTTGTCAAAATTTCAAATTTAAAAAAACCTACCTCGGCGGATAGACATGATATGTATATCATTTTTGAATCTACACATCTTGAAACGTTTAGGAACAAAATTTAATTTTGATGCTCTTAGGTGAAGTAGACAGGCCGAATATGGACACAGGACACATATCAGACATCACAGATTGACAACACACTGGCATTCCATGGTGACACACGGATGCTTTCTTGCTTGGAACTGTACCCTTGGATTGAGGAGCTTCCCACCGAAAATGGGGTTAAAACACAAATTACAAGTTCGTACGTATTTATAGAATTCATGGAAAAATCGCAATTTGAATT
Organism: Pilophorus perplexus; assembly: GCA_955831195.1. NCBI lineage: Eukaryota > Metazoa > Arthropoda > Insecta > Hemiptera > Miridae > Pilophorus > Pilophorus perplexus. Next base: position 15,134,230 of record OY037011.1, on the reverse strand, counting down.
TTTGGCGGAACCCAGTGATCTGCTCCAATTGGTCGACAATTTGCCAAGTTAGCCACCATTAAAAAGTTAAAAACTGATGGATCTGATAATTACATAAAATCAAGTCTCATTCATAACAGAGCGAACACTGTCGTTTTCGCGTTACTCCAATGTCACTAATGCCCATACCTATTCAAGAAAATCAAGAAAAAATATGAAAAATCGATCTGCACTCTGGTGTCTTTGGTGGAAAACTAGCCGTCAAACCGGAGGGGCCGTACATGACGTGACGCACGTCCTTTTTAACTCGACCAGAACACGTTTAGATTAATAATTAACTTTATATAATAAAGTACGTGAAAAACGTTTTGGCAGAAACATTTTGTATTTTTCTCTTTTTGACTTCTAACAACATGGCACAGGATGATTTTACCTTTAAATAGGATGCACTACAGGATATTTACCATCTGAAATTATTGACCGGATTGACTGAATTGTTCGACTTAGCGAGGAACTGTAGCGCACCCACTGGGTACCAGTTCCGCGCAAAGCACTCTTTCTACGTACCACTTCCGCTCGGAAGTTTTTTTTTTTTTTTTTTGATTTGTAAATCAACAAGTCATGTTTATTCTATACTAGAATACCTGGTAATTCTGATGATAGTGAACCAAAAGGAAGGCGGAGTAGTCGAAATCGCATTGGGACGGTAAAAGTTCGGTTCAGATATTTTCAAAGGGGCCGGTAGGATAGAGTTATCATTTCCTCGAGGTGAATCAGGAAAGTGAGAGCCCCATAAATCAAAATCAGGGCATCCCCCCACCCCTCAAGGGGGGAAGTGAGCGGTTTGCTACGTGTTGATGGTGCCGCAAGGGATTATTTGCGACGCGATCATGTTTGTCTGAGAATTCTGTAGTGGATAGCCCCTCGGGGGTGGTTAAATATTTATAGGACACGTGGAAAAGGGCTGATGTTGCCCTTCCTCCGGTTAAAATGTGCTCATGGAAGGAAGTCCTTATAAAGAGGGAGCAAAACAAGGAAAGTAAGGTAGGGTTCGTTGGAGGCCCCTGCAATGTTAAGCCGCAATGGTACTTGTTCAAAATGTTTCCTGGAGATGTTCAACCATAAAAATATAAGCATGAGAGAAAAACTGAATTAAAACACTCGGAATAGACTTGGGAGTCCATAGGACCAAACGGTGAATGGCCTTAGTTGGCAATCTGATTTATTTTGTACGTATGTATTATTATTCTCAGAATAGGCTCATATTCTCAGAAGAATCAGCCTAGTTTTTCGCACCGGGAGTCAAAGATTTAGATCGTGCTCAAAAATTGTCCTATTTTTCATGTTGGGTAGATTCCAAAAACGAAATGTCCGTCCGCCGTTAGAGCCGATTTGGGCAGTAGGTAGAAATTTTTTTTAAATCTGAAATTTTGACAAAATACTCGGTTTACCATCTAGATGTGCCCGCAAGGTTTTCAGCCCAATCGCCCAAACCCGTGGGGCTCTGTGGCCCACAGACTGTGGGGCTAAAAAGGGGCTACGGGAGCGCTTTTTTGAAGGGTTTCGGTTTTGGGTTGAGTTGGAAGTTGTTTTCGCATTTTTTTTTTTTTCTTTGCATGTAGAATCCATTTTTGGGGATCCTAGAACGATCCGATTCCACTGTGTGGGCTATAATTGGGATATTTGAAGCATCCCAGGAGGTCTAATAAGGTAATCAATTTTTCAAGGTCCCACATCTGTCTAAACATTGTACAGAATTTTTTTTTTTTTTTCAATTTTTTTCAAATTTGGAAAAAGTCGAAGAAAAAACAATTTATATATTAGGAATATATTTTCGACTGAACTGTACACGTTTTTGAAGATTTAGAACAATTAAATTCGGGACATACCTCATGGGTCAAATTTTTGGAATCATCCGTTTTCAAGACTGGCGGTGGTAGGTGGCAGCAGATCGTGAAGGCGCCGAATCCAGTTTGTCCGTGTGGGATGTTATGGCGGACACTCTTCCTTACCGACAGCGAGGTACAAAAGGGTGGGGGGAATGGGTAAAAAAACTTAAAAACTTAGGAGAATTATAAAATAAATAAATAAACGAACAGAATGAAGAATAATAAACAAAAAATGAACTCAAAAGATTTAAAATAAAGAAAACAAAATTTTTTGAAAAATGTTTAAAATATATTCATTTTTTTAAACATTTTTCAAAAAATTTTGTTTTCTTTATTTTAAATCTTTTGAGTTCATTTTTTGTTTATTATTCTTAGAACTATGGTTCATTATTCATTGAAAAATACACCTGTGTATTCTACCCCCGATGCAATTTTGTCCTTACCTACGTACGAGTATAATACCTTTTTTTTAATCTACAATTTTGAAATTTTGACAAATTGCTTGGTTTGACTTCTAGTCCGCAAGGTTTTTAGCCCGATTGCACATCCCCGTGCGGCCCTGTGGGACCAAAAAGGGGTTACAGGAGGGGTTTTTGAATGGCTTTGGATATGGGGTCGAGTTAGGTGTTGAAGTCGAAGTATTTGTAGACGTAGAATCCATTTTTCGGGGACCCACATCTGTCTAAACACTGGAGGTACAATAGAAATTTTTTTATATTCAATGTAAAAAAAAAAAAAAAAAAAAAAAAAACCAAACTAGTCATAGAACCTGTGAAGCCAGTGTGTAGGTACTTTTCCTAAATAATTTTTTTTTTTTTTTCATTATTATTTTGTTATTGACACTGAATTAATTTTTGCACAATTTATATTGAAGAATAATCAACCCTTTCGTAAATTTTGCAGTACCTTTTTTAAAATTTACTAAATGGCTTACTATACTTGGTAGGCCAACACGAATGGTATTAATTCGTGTATGCAGGTACTCCAGGAGTACGAACAATGCTGAATTTCGGTGGGTTTTGGAGAACTACGTGCATTAAAGCTAATATTTCTCATTTATACCCGGAAATTCAGCCTTGTTCCTTTGGTTGGGCCCATTAGTTTATCCGTAAACTGTCTTCCTGCGTTAATTATAATCAACCTTCTCTGTCTGACCTGATTGTTCTCGGTCTGGGAAAGATCTTTCTTCAGCCCCGGGGTGTAGGAGTTTGGAATCGGAATCAGGCGGGATTGCACCATAACTCGAACCTTCGAACAACAACAATGAGGGTGTCCCGTCTACTTGCCGGGTATTCACGAACTGATAATTGATTCCTTTGGCCTTGTATGCCTTACAGATACAATAAATGCGGGAGAAGTTTCGTTTTTGTTCTGCTAATAACGCAAGCTCGACAAAACTTGCTCTCCTTTCTGTAAAATCTCTATTGGAAGTATGGTGACAGGATGTAGTCAATCGATATAAACGAGTCCTTCTTTGCGAAGACAGCCCTGATTGGCCGATTGGAAACAATACGTAATCAACGGAAGATCCTTTACAACGTCCGACGGTAGAGGAGCAGGGGAAATAGGCAGGAGAGTCATGGAGGTCGAAGAACGGTGGATGAGGGGGTCAGAGGAGACTGGAGGCCCAGATGGAAGACCCCCATGCAACTGCACCGTCCCTTTCCTTCCTTCCGGCAACTATCAACTACGGGGGCGAGTTCCCCCTTCGATCGTTCCTTTTCTTATTATCTTCTGAAAGGCATTCACAAGGCCTCCCCTTTCCACTCTTCGCAATCCTTCCTGGCCCCATCAGCCCCTAAACTACGATCTGTATTTATAGACTTTCCATCCCTCTCTACTTGCCATCACTGCGGGGCAGTTCACAGCCCTTTATTGCACCCCTTTGATGACAATCTTGATTGTTTGCCTTCCCCCCATCCCATTCCTCCATGGACGATCCTAGTGGCGGATTTCCAGGTTATAAAAATGACCGGCGTTCCGCATCGTGCACTTTACTGCCACTCATAAAGTAAATACAGTTGCAGTGGATCATTTTGACTGAAAAAGTGTGAGAACTGTAAGAAAGACAACGAAAATCCTGTCTTCTGAAAAATAAAACAGTATTCACCCAAATTATTTATTTTTTTATTTTTATTATTTTTTTCGTTACTTTCATCCAGTTATTCATTCACTATCCGTCTTGTTCGGAAACCGTAGAAATCTTTTTGACGCTGATTTCGCGTTTCCGACATACTCCCATCCCCTCCAGAACCAGCTTCCGGTCTTATTGTGTACCCTGGAGACTCATCTCGCCGGCTCGTCTGGAATCGGCCCTACGTGCAGACTCATATCGGAAACAGTTGGTGACATAATGGGTTCCAATTCAAGCAAAAACATGCCGGTCACAACTCCTGCATCTGTGCCCGCGTGGATGTGGCCTCTTCTTTCCAGTGTACAGCCTCAAACAAGGCTTTTCCCCCCCATCTGGGACCCAGCTGTGGCGTCGAGGCAATTAGGCGTCCATACCAGTCCCTACGCGAGTCCCCATATGAATTGAGCTGTATCAATATTCTTACTTGACGTAAACTGCGCATGAATAAAACATGCAACTCTCTCTAGTTCTCCCCCATTTTTTTTCAAAATGTCCCCCCTTCCGCTGGACAAAACATTTGACTTATGACCCTTTTGTATTCTTTTTTCCCTTACTTCCGTTGTTCTTTTCTGTGGGGGGTTCAGTTTCCTATCATCTTTTAGGAAAATACATCACTCTTTTGTATAGGCTTCTGGATTCCCCTTTCCTTCTTTTCGTTAATCGCCTCTCTTTTCACGATCAATTCGGTTGGAACGAAAACCGTCGGAAAACAATGTATAAAAACGCTGCAAATTTTACACGAGGGTTTATTATTCTTAGATGAAGGTACTTGTTCAAAAATTAATTTTGTGTCAATAAAAAAATATTTTTGAAAAGAAATCTTACATTGTTTGAACAAATATGGGACCTCGAAAAATGGATTATGCGTCCAAAATTACTTGGAAAATAGTTTAGCATCCTCACACTACATAGGTGTATTATTCCAAGAATATACCAAAAGGATAGATTTCATAGACATCGTTGCACCATTTTAGTTTCCAAAACTCCGTTGACATTTAACAGCCATACGAACCTCCCAATATCATGGAATCGGCACTTTGTATCTGGTATTTCATTTCATTTCTAGGTAAATAAAAATACCGAGCTAGAGCAGAGCACTGTTTTGGAACGTCAAGACGATTCGACAATATCGGAGGAAACAAACAAATTCTACGTCGGCAATCAGTGTTTCGACGAGGATTGCTTTTTCCCCTTTGAATCGATTGAAACATAGATATTCAAACTTGGAAAACTGGGTCAGGATTGTGGAATCTCGTGGGGGTAGTCTTTGGGATGCCAGTGGCTCAAGTTCAGCATCCTGCTTACTCGTGTTATGGGAGTTGGCAAACAAATTCTAGTTTTTCCATTCATTTTACGATGGAGGACACGTGATATGTCCTAAACAAAGTAACACTGTTTTCATTATTCCTGTGATATTGTTTACGTATTTTACAATGTTTTATTTGATTCATTCATTAGATTTGCATTTACTCTGAAATTGATTTCCCTAAATAAGTTCCATTTCTTAAATTTGTTATTCAGGCTCTGTTTGTTAGCACGGTTTAATTGGTGTTCAGAGGTCTTCAAAAGAAGTGCTGAAGTCGTGAGAACTGCTTCGAAGTGGAACGAAAAAGAGGGGGAAGTGATGGCCAAGTTTGGGGAGAAGATTGCTAAGATGTTTCCATTCTGCAGTAGTTGTAATTCTATCTTGGCGATCTTCCCTCTCCGTCTCCGTCTTTTCTCCTCCGTCCCATTCCTTCGGCGTAAAGCCACTTCCTCTTCTGATCTAAATTCAATTGGAAGTGAGTTTGAAGGGGAAGGTTTTTGTGATGCAGGAGTTATGCCTTGGGGGGTGAGAAGCACCTCAGGGATAATGGCAAACTTCCTTGGCTCGACTGCCAAAAGGCGGGCAGAGGTAAGATAGTACCTGCCAAGAAACTAATCGGCCGAGAATTATATTAATAATGAGTGGGTGCATGGGGATGACACCTGTCTAGGCATTGGTCCAGAGGGGGTTCCCGACCTCGAGGTGTTCTATTATGCGATTCTGAAGCCTTCAGAGGCGGCAAACGACCCTCCCATTATGCTCTATTCACAGCCCGTCCCGACCCTCTCCTCTCGCTGGCTTAAAACCCTCTTCATTCTCAAACTTTTCGATAATGACAACCCTCCTTTTATCGTCGAATTGCTAGCAACTAGGAAACGATTGGCGCTAAATTACTTATTGCGAAACCTAATTCTCTTGAAAATTGCAATGAGCATTCTTCCTCGGCGTCACTAGAAAACTTGAATCCGTTGTTTACACATGATCCGCTCCTCGTATGCTCTTCTCAAAGCAATACAAAATTAGCTTTGAAAATATATATTTTAAAATGAAATGGTGATTCATAGCCACAACGAAATTTATACCTGAAAGCGTTAGAACACATTCGCGTGGTATGGGTTTGTCGGGATACAGTGTTTTGATGACTTATCCACCCTTACGACTTAATCACTTTGCCGTTGAAAATCGAATGAAAGGGGAAGTGGTATTTTTTTGAGCTGTTATCCTGTGAGGCGTGAAGTTGGGAGACGCTGAGGGGAGTAGGAGCTGTCTGAAATATAATTTGTCCGACACTGTTCGAACCAGCTAACTTGGTAAGAGAATCAATGAAGCGGGTGTGCGCACCCTGGTATGAAGCCGACGATCCCTGAGCCCCCTCACCATCACCAGCAAGCCCTTCGCCTCCACATAATGGCGAGGAATTAGCGGGCCAACTAATAGAATAACAAGGTTAGCTATCCCAGCGGCCCGATAACTGCTACCGCTTCTAATCCTCTTCCTTCATACCCATAAGGATTACCTCTACTAATCACGAAAAGCTCTCTCCACGGGCCCTCCCCCTCCCCCCCCTCCCCGATCCGACTGCCCCTCTCACAGCTAGAATTCAGGAACTTGTTTCCACTTAGAATTATACGATTACCATACGGGCTTCGTCCCTTTGGGGATTTGTAGTTGGAAAGCCTTGAAGAGGGAACGTGTGGACCATCTGACAGAAATTTAGAGGCCCCTGAGTTAATCCCAATGGCAGGATTTCATTCTTCAGAGAACTTGCGAAAACACAGCCTTTTTGAAGCTGGGAATTACTTATACTTATTTTTTTACACGTATATTGTAAGTATTAATTTTCATTTACTCAGTAAGATCTTTACATGTGTTGTTTTAAAATCAGTCCTTAATGATTTTTTCAATAACCTATGTTCGATTCAGTTCATCTAGTTTTCAATAACTTGTGAGTTTAATTAGTTGAGAAACGGTGTAATGAGAGAGGATTTATATTGCGAAATGTTGGAACCCAGTCCGTGGTTATTAGCTTATGGGTTATGCACACACAATACCAACGAGTTCTTTTAGGGAGATGGAATTCTGTGTTTGGAATGAAATCAAAATTATATATAAGTAAGTATATTATAATATGATTCTAAAAAATCCCCTACATGCAGTTTACTCGGTATATAGCCACACTGCACAGAAATGTAACGTACGTACCTAGCGACCTACTAGATTGCGCTTTGCAAAAAGCAAATGTGTGCATAATATGCACCTATTATGTGCGCGGGAAGTGCGGGACGCCACCCCTTCCCGTACGACGCATCACTGTCCAATGGTCCAGATCGCTAATCTGGCAAATCAAAAATGTTAGCGCCCCAGGTTATAATTTTGACATACATTGAATAGGTCTCTAGCTAGATTTCTTCACGGTGACTCCGATGGTCAAATCAAATTTGGGCTATGTTGAGTTCAGGAAATATAAGTATCTAAAAGTGACGATACTAAGCGGAATGAAGAAAATACCAGAAAATTTAGCTGTAGAAACTCCTTCGATATTTCTTGTTTGTTTTTCTTTTTCTTTTTTTTTTCTTACATTTACTAGCCCGCTTAGGTGAAACCATAAAATCCCAAATATAATTACTAGTACAATGTTTGTGGTGATCCTTGAAGAGTTTCTAAGGCTACCCCTTAGTCTTTACACTCCTGGTTTTTGAAGAGGAGTTTAAATAAACATATCTTCCATCACTCAGAGAAAAGATTTTTTTAGTGGCTAGGTTAAATCCGAAATAACCTCGAAAAGAAATTGAAACCACCTAGAATCAATTGATTCAACCTAGAAAAAAATAGGTCCAGGTTAAAGTAACATAGAAAAATATTAATACAACCTAGACCCATATAGAAACAACCTAATCCGTTATTACCTGCCCTCTGACCACAACCTGGAATAAAAAAGTGTCAACCTAGACCAAATGTGAACTTCACATTTGGTCTAGGTTGACATTGTCAAGACCTAGAAAATATATTACCTACCTTTGACTTTTAAGTGGGGTAACCTAGAATCGAATGATTTGACCTTCCATATAATTCCCCTCCATTAAAGTCTAGGTTGTACAACTGAAAACAACCGAGAGATTTAAAAGGCGAGATTGTTACTTTAGGTAACAACCCAGAAGAAAAAGTTAGACTTTCAGTCTCGGTTAAAACCACAAATAGGTTTAGGTTTAAACAACAGTGATTGTAATTCATTCAATAAATTCCAGGTTGTTCCTACGGTATGCTAAGCGGCCGCAGAGAGCGCCACTGTAGGCGGTGGGCGTTAATTCTCGTTGTCTTGGCACCCCTGCTATTTACCCGGTGGGGTTGAGGCCAAATCTCTGTCAAATTCTAATCATCTATTTTCTGTCACTAAGTGCAGTCATATTAAGACGTCACATTAAATTTTTGTACTGAGTTGGAAACAGAGACAACCCAGAAAGATTGTTGAAGTTAATAGAACCAACCTGCAATGGAAGTGGAGCAAACCTAGAAAGAAAAGTGGACTCAGAGATGCCAGATCTACGGATTTCTCCGATTTCTAGGGATTTTCAGAAGCGTCTAGGGATCTTCTGATAATGACCCAAATCTAGGGATTTTTCCACACTTCTCCATATTTCTAGGGAATTCCAACGTGTCCAGCCCATTTTCGCATATTTCGGGCCCTTACAATAAAAATATATAAAAAAAAAAAAAAAGCTGCAAATTTAACACAAGGGTTTATTATTCTTTGATATAGGTTACTTGTGCAAAAATTTATTTCTGTCAATGAAAAAAATTAAACAATTTTTTTTACATCTTCTCAAATTTTTTTGATTTTTTTTTTTTTTCAAAAAAATGTTTTTTCAACATTTTTTGTTTTGGTTTATTACCTATTCTTGGAATAATACCTACACCTTTGTTTAGGCGACGGAGGTCGACGATTCGGATCTGCCTCAAAATTTGACATTATCCGTTTCAAGAGGTCTACATTCTAAATCCGAAATGCCCGGGCCGTTTTGGGCAGTAGGAATTTTTTTTTTTTTAAATCTGAAATTTTGACAAAATACTTGGTTTACCATCTAGTTGTGCCCGCAAGGTTTTCAGTCCGATCGCCCAAACCCGTGGGGCGCTATGGGGCTAAAATGGGGCTACGGGAGGGTTTTTGAAGACTTTTAGCTATGGGATCGAGTTAGGTGTCGTTTTCGAAGTATTTTTGGACGTAGAATCCATTTTTGGGGGTCCCGAAACGATCCGATTTCACTGTTGCGATCTATAGGGCTTTCATGGGGCTAAAAATGGGATTTTTGAAGTATCCCAGGAGGTTAAGTATTTTTCGAGTAAAAAATAACAATTTAAAAAAAAAATTTTGAAAAAAAAAACCCCAAAAAATTTTTTTAAATCTAAAAATAAAAAAATAAAAAATATTAAAGTGTGTGAAACGAGTAGGTAGGTACCTACCTACATCTTCTGACAGAAGACAAAAACCCCGCAAAATAATCTCAATTTAGTCAATAAATAGGTAATAATATCAAACACTCCTTAGTTTTTGGGGCGATAATATCAATACTAATTTTTTTAAATGATGTTTGCTTAAAAAAAATCTACTGATTTTTTCAGGGAATTTTCCAACTTGATCTACGGATTTTTGTCTCAATCTAGGGATATTCGAAGTCGATCTAGGGGAAACAGCCCAAAATTATCTGGCATCACTGAGTGGACTACCTAGTAATATATTAGGACCAACCTGAAAAGAATAGGAAGCTAACTAGAAATTTAACTGGTACAACAGGGATAGTAATTGAAACAACCTCATAAATAAAGGCACAACCTAGAGAAAAAAGGGTTCTAGGTTAACGCGCCATGGCTGTAAATTGTTTGAGGTGGGGTGAGAACGTTTTCGTTTTAGGGTAAATCAACCGTCTATGAAAGTGAAAAAGATTGAATACCAGGGTGAGACAACCAAGACATTAATGTTTTTAACCTAGACTGTAAATGGATGGAGGCGGCAGCACACACCGTGAACTTGACCTAGAACTAAAGTGTGGGGGTGGCGTATTTTAAATCTTGGTTGTTTGCATTTTTAGGAAGGTAACTTCACCAGTATTTTTAATCTAGGTTACATTATATTCAACCTAGACTAAATTGTTCCACCCTAGAATGAAAACCAAAAAAAAATCTAGGTTGGCAGCATTTAACCTAGAAAAAAATCGAAAAATAACCTAGAATAGGCCCTTTTTTTCTCTCAGTGATCCAACTATTTTGGGTGTTTGACTAGGAAAAACGATTGAGATGGATGGCATTGATCCCAATACCTTATGAATATTTTTTTTTAAAAAGTCATTTTATCTTTGAACGAATTGTCTTTGGGCAAGTTAGGGTGTATACTGGCTATGTTGTCAATTATTGAGGTCTTCAAAATTAATGTTTGCATCGTGACGAAGCTCTGGTGCTAGAAGCGGTAATTAGCTTGCTTCTGCGGCCCCCCTCACGAGTAAAGTAAAGTATCCATTCAACAATTTAACCAGGTTCTCTCCGGTCCTGGTAATTCCTCAGGGATCCTCCCCCTCATGATCTGACGATCTACCAATTAAAATTGAGCCCCTTGGATTTTCGATTTTTGACTCGCTAGGTGCAGGGGTGACATTACTTCAATTTGACCATTATCATTGCGGATTTCCATTGGTGAAACTCCAATCCCAGACGAGCATCAGAGACTCTGTGAATCTCCACCTGATTTCTACGATGGTGAATAGTTTGATACGGAAATACTGTAGCTGTTCGTTTATTTGATTTTTTGACCCGTCGACTAAGACATTTTCAATGTCAAAATCCGATTTCTCTGCGTTTGCTGTGTGATTTTCTAAATTCTCAGTTTAATATGAATCGCTTCATAACCTAGTCTCTCTCTAAAGGGTAAAATGGAGCATTAAAGATGCAGAACTTGGAACACCCCTCTCTTCGACAACTCTTGTCCCTGTGTTGGCAGATCAATACCCCCGCAGTTTGAACTGCAAACAATATGCCCTCCGACCTCTCGACACTCCCGCCACTCCTGTAACCTCACTATTCCCGTCTCGTCAGCTACCGCTGCCAAATGACGTGGAATCCGCCACCCACCGATCTTAGACCTTTCTCCCCAGGTTCCTCTAGAATGGCTTTCGAGTTTTTGCTTTTATAAAAGTCGAATCGTTACAAGGGAGGGATTTGTCTCAAGACCCATGCAAACACCACTGAATTGGTTCAATACGTTAGATATGATTGCCCGTTGAGTAATTGAAAACCCTTGTTTTACCTCCCAAGTAAACTTGTCATCGTCAGAAGCTCTTACCGAAGTTGAATAATTTTTTCGAGAAACCACTGGATACTGTACCGTGTATGAACACTGTGCCTTTGAGTAATTTCAATCTGGGAACCGATGATTCTCCAATTTAAACCAGCCCGGAGAAACCAATAAAGATCAAACGTCCTCAGGAAAGGGGAACCGCTCAAAACGGGAGTCCCGTTTAGAGGGCCTGAGGAGCTAACAAATAGCTAATTCCTGCGGATTTATTGGCCAATAAAACGGAGAAGCCCTACTTGGTTCCTCCCCAGCCCGCATCACCTATCTGAGCAAGCAGATGGATGAACGAGGGTAAAGGGGTAATTAAAAGGGGGTCTCTTCTATCGAAAGAAGCACTATCAACCTCTCTTGGAATGACGGTATCGCGTAATTTACATTCTAGAGACATTACAACAATGCCTTTTTGAAGAAACGAATTCTTCAGTGACTGCCAATTTTTCGGCATCCTCACTTGTCTTACTGTTAGGCCACTAGTTCGGCGTCCTCACCTGTCGTACTTTAGGCTCTAGTTTAGCGTCCTCACCTGTCGTACGTTAGGCCACTAGTTTGGGGTCCTCACCTGTCGTACGTTAGGCCACTAGTTCGGCGTCGGACAGTTACTATTCCAACACGCAAGATGGGTTTCAATCCCACGGTTAATAAAGCATTTTCCATGTTTCTTGAATTTCAGCCGTAGTATAGGCTTTAGCAAAAAGCATCCGGGGGTCCAGGCGAGGCCCAAAAGGGCCCAAAATTAGTTTATTTCCACAACAAAATTACTTTATACCTACTTCAATTCTTTGAACTTGTGAATCATCTAGTAGTTATTTCCAATATACCTTCGCTCTGCATTAGGACGTATGTTCCGACAAGGTTGATCGATGTTGGTATAAGCCCGTCTGTCAGCGTTGTATCAACCCTATGGTATCCGACGTTGGCCTACTCGACCTCCAACTGTTTGACAATTCATGTTATTCAAGTAGTTATGCCCTCGTATGAACGCGTTTGATCTCCCTGACGGACCCGCAGCAAGTGATCAACTGAAATGCCCCCAAACACTACTGCAACACTTCTACCTTTGCCACGATGGGTCGGACTCTGAACAAACACCTTAGACAAACAGTGCTAAGGGTTTTCACTGTTTCTCATTACACTAGCATAACAATGGAGTGGGAACTTTCATCGATCTGCTGGATTTGATTCTAGACAGAACGTGTACTTGACAATTTTAAACTCGAAGTGGTTCGATATAGAGTCCGTTATCCGACTTAGTAATGAAACGTGGGTTTTGCGAAATTGACGAAGTTACACCAAGGCCTGCATGAACAATCATCTCACCTGGAAAATGAGATTTTTGGTGTAGTCACCCCAGCACCCCCAATTGTAATTCTAGGGAGCAACAACCAACTCACAACCCCAAAGAAATTATTGAGGCATTGAAAAAGTAACAAAACTCTTAAGAAAGAAACCTTCGTATACCTGTCGCTTATATATATCTAGGTGGGAGTACGAAACTCCTTACTCGATTCTTTCTTGTTTGTCGGGCCATCTCAACGTCAAAGGGCTCAAGATCTTATTATAAGGCCACGCCTGCCACAAGTACATTCTAAGCTGCCATGTTGGGTTGAATCGAAGGAAAACGTTGCCGATGGGGAGAGGCGAAGGTGGTAAAGACCTGATTCAAAAGCTACGGGGTTCGTTGGGGTTTTACTGGTGAGTGGTTACGTATTTCAATTAGTTTTTACTTCTAGTTCCATATAATGGAAATTCGAGCCTTTTTCTGTACCCAGTAGGTTTTGTAAACGCGCTTTTACTGAGATCGGGATAGGTCGAGGATTAGCCGCACGTAACACCATTGTGCGTCACGTACTCCGCGCTCGCCAGGCCGCGCCAAGCTCGCGTGCCCTCCTGAATCCACACGTCCGCCTGCTTTTGTTCAAACTGTCTTTTCTCGTTCAGACGATTACTTTAATTCTCTCGTTATGGGGCTCTTCTTGGTTTTTCCTCGAGGTTTTTGTGGAGATTTTCTCTTTCGGTATTAAATTGACAGGTATCTTATGAGGCCCTACTCGATGAACAACACTTGTTACGTTGTTACTGGAAACCTCACAATTTGTTTGGTAACATCCACGTTTGACACTCTGGCAGGGTAATTAATGCAACCATGTAATGTTTTTGCATCGGAATCGGAATTTAACACAGAATGTGTTTTTGCGGAGGTTATAAAATTAAAGGTTATCAAAATTTTGGTTTGAAGTGGTCGGGCGTGAGTAAGGCCACTGGCCGCCGACCGAGACACCGACCCGGCGGCCCGACAGCCCCCCCCCCCCCCCCTGACTGGGGGTGACCCTCAGTACTAAAGTAAAAATATAGTTAACCATACCTTACATAGTCAAATGTGGCAATGCACCCCACATAACAGGTGGCAATAAGGAATGGACGGTGACCCGAATTTCAGGTTAAATCATCCTGTGCCATGTTGTTAGAAGTCAAAAAGAGGAAAATACATCATTTTTGTGACAAAAAGTCTTTCGCGTAGGACCTAGTTTATATTCATTGAAGTTGTCCTGATCGATTCAAAAAGTACGTTTGTGTCTTCCCGGGACTGCCAAACCACTTTTTCCGTAGATCGTTCCTATAAACGATCTCGACATTATTAGAACTAATTTAAATAAAAATAAAAAGTTTTTCTACTATTCCCCTTAACCCACGAACGAATCAAAACAACGACCTGGTGTCACGTTTAACGTTTGCTGCGGTTTAACCTCAGAGACCAATCCTTCAGCTCTTAATTTTTTAAATGGTGGCCGGTGGCGTTCATGGCGACGTCGTCGACCAGTGGTAGCGGATCGCTAGTTTCCGCCGAAAATTCAAATTGCTATCCATAAATTTTATAAATTCATACGAACTTTCAATTGGAAGCCTTCTATCGGTTAAAAATACGAATAATCCAGAAACACGTCCATTCCTTATTATTTTATTTTCCAGAGTTGTGTGAGGTGTCGTTTTGAGTATTTTTGGACGAATCAATGCAACGCTTGAACCCTCATTTTCTATTTTATTTATTTTATATTTTAATTGACAATCGACTGAGGGTTGTTTCAAAATCCTCTATTCAAAACACTAATAAATTTGCAGCATCTTTTCAGTAAACACAAAAAGTTTTATTTGCGATCCCCCCAGGACAAAACCTCCGAGCCGTATAAATTCATTCATATGTTATATAACAAAATTACTTCGCGCTTTTATTCATCTTACTTTGCAATGAAAAAAAAAAAAAAATGAAATTCACTCATTGTTCCGGCGCCTGGGGTTATCAAAAAGGGAACGAGATGAGAGGGAAAAACCATATGGGCCAATAAAGGGGGAGTATAGGAACTCATTCGCCCTTCTGGAAAAAAAAAAGAGTCGGGAGGGGTTGGAAGCGATATGACATTAAGACTGAGTCAGAGACTTCTGGAAGGGTGACTAAAACCTTCGGCCCCCAGCGAGAGCCAGAAGGGGATCCCGGAATTCCAATTCAATTCGGAGCCCCCGAGGGACTCGGGAATGTCATAAAAACGTTCGGGCGGTGGGGGTACAAGGAGGACGTTCTCTAAAGGGTACTTAAGTCATTGTACTCCCCCTTCAAACAAGTTACACTAGGAGCTACAGCTATTCGGGACGCGCGAAAATTCCTTTGGGTGTTTTTTTCGTGTTTGACTTCAACAAATTTGTATTCGCTTTGGTGGCGTTGACAAGCCGTTTAGTTTCATTTCGCTCCCTTTTTTCAAAGACGATGTTAAAATATATAATCTATTATATATTTGAGTAACGGCGTGTGTTGGTTTGTTTGTTTGCAACTCTGGAGCCTAAACTGTTAGAGCTAGAGAGATGCGGCTTTTTCCTATGTGCTCTATGGTATCCGACGATGGCGCGTGACCAATAAAAATGTGGGTACTTTTCCGTTATAACCCCCCCCCCCCCCCTTCGATTTTGGTTGGCTTTGGGTGCCTTAAAGCCATCGGGAGGGGCTCGAAATCGAGTTCGGGTGGGGGTGGTGTGGGGGTGTTATAACTGAAAAGGGCTCGAATTTGGGTGCCTTTAAGCCATCGGGAGGGGTGTTTATGAACACGAAATCGAGTGTAAGGGGGGGGGGGGGGGGGTATAACGGAAAAGTACCAAAATGTGAAAAAGTTGCTCGCAACCGTGCGCAGTCGTGCGCATTTTCGCTTTTTCAAAGGGTACCGACTTTTGGAAAGGTTTGGGGGTTGGTTAGGGTTTATAATATATTATCGTTTATAATATATTAGGGTTTATAATTACTTTTTGGAGGGTTTATAATATATTATCGTAAAAGAAGATAAGAAAACTGTGGTCTTGGGAGAATAATCAACGAATTATAATTAGCATCCATGATTCACGGAAAAAAAGTCCCGGAAAAAAGTCCCGAAATGAAAAGGGCCCGAAAAAAAAAAAATCCCCCGTATTTTCCGGTCCCGGAAAAAAAAAATCCTCGGAGAAGAAATGGCGTTGACTCAATGGAAATGTCAGGAGATGATAATATTAAATATTATAAGTGGTATCGGTAAACCAAGTGGTATCGACCAATGGTATCGGAACGTAAAATATAATCAGTGCAATTATTGCACTACCGATTATTAGGTGCAGTACGTGGAAGTTGTGAGTGGTTTTGGTTCGTATGTTATAATAATTGTATACCTATTATACAAATGGGAAATGTACTTACCTTCTGATTGGCGGGGCATTAGAATGATAGGTTATGTCCTTACCCCTCCCCCACACCATGCCACAACTGCCTTACACTTGTGATGGACCATGTGTTGTGACTAAGTGTCAGTATGTTACATGCCATTCAAATTCCCTGACCATCAAAAGGCACATTCCACTTTTGTATAGAAGAACTTGGTATGAGAACAAACCTAAACCCTTCTACGAGGTTCAAAGTATCGTGGAAATCGTCTATTATGTCGAAAATCGATTTTTACTCCCACTATCTCGTCGCATACAGCTCACATTACTTATCCCATGTTCATGCCCCTGTAAAAAAACATTCAATTTTTATTTTCGCCGACTTTAAAACATTTTAGTCAGGCGTACGAAGTCTTCATGCGTTATAGCCACTTAAGTTCCATGGGGGGGGGGGGGTCCGTGATAAACAACAAAAATATGTTTACAAAAAAAAAAAAAAAAAAAAAAAAGCGGAAGAGAGAGATGCTATTGTGAATAGCAGTTTGACAAACGGCAACAATACGTGTTTGATTGCTTATTGCTCTGTGCTCCCTTGCACTGCGACCCTCCCCGGAAAGCCCGACGCAAATCGACGGAAGATCCATAACAATGTAAACGTGACTGTCATTAGGGATCGCTTGTGCAGCACCCTGGTACGAAGAAGAGGCCGGGGGTTGTTGGGGGTCTGCTAAAGTGGCGAAACGTCGGAACGATTTGACGCACGATTGGGGGGTCGAAGAGCTGAAGGCAGTTTGATCGGGATCAACGAACGCACATAGTGAGAAAATACAGCATCAACACTTATAATTTGGGACGTTGGGACCTTTCGCGTCATATATGGAGGAGTCTTTTCTTGTTTTCTTGAACCGTGATCGAATGGAACACGCTTTTGTTGGTATCCTAGATGGCTGTGGCCCTGCTATTCATGTTGTAATTTGCTAATGTTTTTCCTTCGAATTACATCTCTCATCACACTTTCCTTGTGTTCCTCAGAAAGAGGCGCATTTGGGTAGGGAATAACCTTTTTAAAACGTTTCGTCCTCCCTAATGGGAACTTAATGTGTTTTCCTTCAGGAAACAAGGTGAAAGGCATTCAGTTTGAACCAGAAAATTATATTGTGAGGCATAACAAGGCGGGCCTGGAGGGTCACTTTGGGGCCTGACGAATAAAAAAGTTCTCCCCCTTCATGAAAAGCTTTCTCTTTTTTTTTTTTTTTTTTTAATTTCGTTTTTGCATCGAACTTTTAAAATAACCTAGTCGCTCAGTTGAAAATCGTGGCCGTGTAACTCTTGGGAGTTTTATGTTAAAAGCGGGTCTTTCACCTGGTTAATTAGTATAATGGGAATCTCGATTTTTGAAATGACGCCTGCCGCGGAACTCGATATTTTTTTTTACCGTAGATTGAATTTATATTAATGATGAAATCAACTTTGGAGAATCACCAGACTAAAAAAAGAACCGTGTGAGATCTGGTGGACACCCGGACTAACGAGAATGACACTACACCAGCCCAGCACCAACATAGAGTTCTAACAAGAACGCTAACAAAGCATATCGCACCAAACGAGTCATGAAAACGCTGAGCTGTGACTGAACTCATATCGGTTGGCGGGTGAACAATCGGGGAACGACTGGATCCCCCGAGGGATGTACACTTCATAGTAAGGAGAAAAGGAGAAGCAAAGAGAAGAAGGGAGAAAAAAAATCAGAGCGGCGAAGGACGAACCACAGATCGTTCCATGGACTAACGCGATGATAAAGACTTTAGTAACGCCCTCCTTCCCCTTGGAAACACACTGGTTCATTCTATGGGAAACAGTCAGAAGCAGTTCTATCGAGCCGTAATGAAGTGATTTTCTTGCCTTCTTGTCATTCCGTAACTGACACTTTCGTTCTTGGATTCCAATTCATCGATGCTACGAATAGGTTGTTGCAGCAGGAATTCGATGTCTATTAAAATGTAATGTAATGATCCTTGATGCGTTTTCGCTATTACGTGAGGGACAATTTATTTCTTCTTACAGTAAGTACTGGTTTATCGGAAAACGCCATATTGCCGTCAAACAGGATTTACTGAACCCCAATATTCAAACCAATTCAATAGTGAGCATAAACCACTTGGTAGGTAATTTGGCCAACATGTACTCTACAATCTGCAAAATCTCCCCAGGGTCCTTGCATTATATTTGGTTGTATCTCATTTACATCAAAGCCTTTTCCCCCAAACCGCTCCTTTATTACTGTTGGTATTGAAATCGAATCATTAATATTCCACCGCTAACGTTGATACTCACATTTCATAAAAGGTTTCGAGTCGCCTGGTTCGCCAATATATAAAAAATCTTGATCAAACGGGACCATTGCGTACTAATGAAGCACTTGAGTAAATGATAATTACATGTCAAAGTAATTGCGTTTCTGAACCTAGCCGATTTCAATAGACTGAATAGATGCTACCTTTACAACACTTCTGACCTAGATTTAAAATAAGTTGTAGCAAGAGTAATATTGAAATGTACAGTCCAACACTTCTTCGAAACGCTTCTCCTGCGTTGAAAACTTTTTCTGGTTATTGTTTTTTTTTCTTTTGGAAAAGCGTTGTTTACAGAAAATTCCTCTTCTATTCCATTCTTCATTCCTTCTCCATTTCCTTTGGCATCGTTGCAACGTGCATCTTTGAGCCAACTCACTCACTCCTTTCTGTTTATTGTTGTTTTCCCGGTGATGATGAATTAGAAAAAGGTTAATAGAACTTGAACTTTGCAGGTGCCACATCCGATGGACAGCCGTAAAGCTCAGTAAACCCTCTTGAGCAGATTTCCCTCTTCCGTAATAGGATTTGGAAGCTATTACTAAGCTTCTTATCTTATAAATTAGTTATTGCAGATGATTGCCCATTCTGTCCTTTTTGCATCATCGCGGCAGCTTCATGGATTCAATCGATTCTACGTCGAAAGTTACTTCGAAAACGTTGCCTCACTCTTATAATCATAATATGATTATTGTATTATAAATATATTCTATTCTATTTATTTATTTATTTTTCAAAAAAAGCTCTGAAATTCAAACTTGGGAATCACAATCCCGAAGCAGGGGAGACAAGCCCATCGTCATGGCTAGACGATGGTGTCCCTTCATCCTGGCAGGATTTTGATCCCCAACGGCACTGTGGTCCTCAAGTGGTCCGATTGTACGCGAATGAACTTCAGATTCGACGCATCCATGTGTTGATGTCCTAAGTCCCTAGGCTCTATCTCATACACATGCCAACATAAGATAAAGCCGCCAGAATGGCATGTTTTGCCACTTTTTATTATTGTAATGAGCTATATTAGGACGGTTGAAAATCGCAGTTTTTTCAGTCGAATCCCATTCTGTAGAATAAAATACTTGTTTTTATACCGTCTGTACAATTTTTAATACTCTAGTCAGGAGAGAGTATGAAAATAATCAGCGTTTGAACTTTTGGCGGTAAGATTGTCCTTCCGAAAGTAGTACAACACAACGCCACCATGGACGCTGGCATCGAATGTACAGATTTTATGTCCGAAGGTTGGCTAATCTGAACACCCCTTCAAGATAGCTGATTTTCTATGCTAGGGATGTCCTTCAACGATACATACCCCCGATCGGCAGACCAGTGGGGCGCTATGGGGCTATGGAAGGTTAAAAAAAAAAGAAAAGATTTTCGGCTATAGGGTCGAGATAGGTGTCGTTTTCGAAGTATTTTTGGGGTTCCCAGAATGATCCGATTTCACCGTGGGGATCTATGAGGCTTTCATGGGGCTACAAATGGGATATATGAAGGATCTCAGAAGGTCAAATAAGGTGTCGTTTTCCGAGTAATTTTGGACGCAAAATCCATTTTTTGAGGTCCCACATCTGTCCAAACAATGTAAAGATTTTTTTTAAAGATCTTTCCTTAATGACCCAGAATTGGTTTTTGCACAATTAACCTATAACAAAGAATAATAAACCCTTGTGTAAAATTTGCAACGGTTTTTCCAATTTTATCTAGTCGGTATTCAATTTTTTTCTTATTTTTTTCCACCTACTTAATGTTCGGTGCATATTTCACGGGTTTTCAGCCACACATTTGGCCGTTTTTAGCGGGTACTACAAGACATATTTCGCTATTCTAGACAAATCCGCTTCCTGCATAATAAGGTAACAAGGGTTTCTCGTTGTATTATTTGTTCAAGTATTTCGTTGATTCGGTACTATAGCAAACAAAAATCTATGTATAGATTCTTGTTTTTAGCGCAGCCTTTCCCTCAAAAAATGGAAAGGTGCGCTCACCTCTTCGACATGTATGTTTTTTGTTTTGTTTTTTTGTTTGTTTGTTTTTCACAGCATCACGCCCGAGCGGCTCAACAGATTTTCATGAGGGTGGTCTCATTGTGATCAGCGAGTCCGGGGGGTGGTTATAGGCTACCTTGATTTTTCCTCCCTCATCCCCTTCATCGGTTTTCGGGAGGTCCTTCACGACGAAAGTTGTTTATCTCTGATGTGTAACTAAGGAGGCCTCAAAAGGGGGACGAAAGTTTTTGTCCGATTTCGTTGGTACAAGGGTCTATGGAATGAGCTTTTCAGGCTGATTCCAACGACTCCAAAACGATTTTTGCAGCCTGAGCCGTTCGTTACCTCTGATCCGGCATAAGGTTTTCTTACGCTTCGGTCGTTAGGGTGCAGTTGTTTACGTAATGAGCATCACGTGGATATTTTTGATGTGTTGTGTGGCATAGTTTGGTCGCTAGATACCTACTGTTTCTTAGTTTCAATAAAAGCTACGGTTAGTAGTCCAGCATTATTTCGTAATAACAGAAAGGTTGCGCTCATCTATTCAATTCAATTGATGGCTTGTTTAGTTAGCTCTGAGTATTCTAAGCTATGTTCCACAAAATTATTTCAGCTTGCAGAAATATTCCACACCACACTGATATATTATCCTTATTATTCTCTCTAAATTGTATGGCTCTTATCTCGTTCGAACACGAGGCAAAAAAAAGAACCATAGACCGGGAAGGGCCTGGTATGATGGGACGACATGCAAAAAAAAAAAAAAAAACTTAGGAGCGTGTTCCTGAATATTATTTCGACCACTCCCGTTCACGCAGAAGGGATCCGAGTTTGAAAAACCGTGTCAGCAGATTTATCCCTCCCCGCCCGTTTTTTTTTTTTTTTTTTTGCCGGAATGTCCCCGGGGCTAACATCCTCTAACCGTTAATGTACATTACAGAAATTATCCTTCCGCCTCTCCGTTCTCAACGATCCGACCGTTTTTCGTTCCACACTTTGGACGCTGAAATCCCGTGGAATTGTGAGGCTATGAAAATGCTTGTAGTCAATTTAAATTCAGCTTTCGCTCTCTCCGGGTTAATTGATATTCCCTGTTAGGTTTTCTTTCTACCTCGTTGGAAAATCTGTTGACGCAATCAGGATGAGTGTGATCGCGAGTGACCTGGACGGTGTAATGTGTTTGATATCAAATAGAAGGCTGATCCGCCAGCCCCAACGGAGACTCGTGTAATTTGATGGAAAATGCGACAAATGGATTTGTAGATTTTGGTAGTTAATGAACTTCGTATATCAACAACATGAACATTTTCCGAAGATCTAATTTTCCTCAGTCTGTCGTCTGGGTAGCGAGCTTATATTGATATTCGTCCTAATGACTAGTTCAGGAGACATGTTGGGTCCTTTCGAATGGTCTACTCTGGTGAAAATCATGCAAATTCTGCGAAAGGGTTGCGAGTGGAAAACGAAAGGGGCCGAGCTCTTCAGACGGGGGACCCCATAGATGGTAACTTAGACGCGAACTCATCCTAGGAGTTAGGACCGAGAAACAAATTACGACCTTTGTCGACAGAGGGCCCAAAGGTAGACAAAGGCACCGATTGGCCTGGAGGTAATGCCATTGTAGGAGGGCAGTATATCGGGTGGATCCAAGGGTTAACGAGTCCCACCCCTCCTTCATGGCCTTAGTTTCCGCATTTCCTTTGGGTCGCGGCGTTGTAAGCCTACTTGTTAGACCTTGCCACTTCGCCCTTTTCAAAAGAATATCAATGAGATATAGATGGGCGCCTACCGCAATTTAATGAGAGCTCTATGGATTCAATGGATATCTCCCATTCTCTACGAACAATCAAAATCCTTTGCCTCGATTTCATTTTGGCTGTTTGGTTTTTCCTCATGATTTGAATGAAATTGGCTTGAGCAGTATCTAATAGTCAAGAGTTAACTCATGTCGTATTATGATAGTAACCTCCCCATGTCGGTAAAGCCGTCATTTTTAAGTTAGGACATAGAAAATGAGACCATTCTTCCTTCTGACAAATGACGATAAACAAGAGTAATGGCTGCGCCTTAACTCAACTCGCTTTACTCATTTTCCCCCTTCAAAGGAAAATAATCCCCCTGCGCCGTCCTTCTCCTTCAAACATGGAATTTATTTCCGCGTTGTTTTCCCTTCCCACTGAATCCCTCCCGTCGAAATCATTCAACTTGGGTTACTTTTGTAGGTTGAATTGTTGAAGTTATGGATCTGCCTTGGGGCGTTCGCTATGGAAATCTCCAGAGAAGCGGGGGTTTCGGCTCTCAAATGGGTAAAGACTCAACCCGGCTTAACTTAAGGGGATTAAACAAATGAAATATGGTTCTTTTACTGTTCAAGCTGCCGTACATCAAATCCGCCCTCTTTTCGCTAACGACCCGGCTAATTGATCTTTGATTATGAAGATTTTTTTGTGATTCTTGGGAGGCCAAGCGGATTTCCAGTTCTAGGTCAAAGATTGTGATGCCTCAGAATTCCAGCTTCGTCATTTTATTTCTCTGTGATACAGGTTATCGTGGAAGAAATTGAAGCTCTTAGAACTCCTTCTTATAAAATGCTGTTGAATGTAGTGTAGGTATACATCACTGATGAGCTGAACACACTAATCTCTCTCTGCTGTTTACCCTTCAACGACATAACTAAAATTCATCAGTCTCACGCTCCGTTCTCTTTGAACCTGTCCAAACCAGATTCCTCGTCTGTTACCCACCTAGCGGTGGTATACCTTGAACTGATTCGGCGTAGCACAAATAAAGTTTCAGACACAGTTAGGTTGATTTTCAGTGAGATATTGAGTTTTGAATTCAACACCATACAACTCTAGTATGAGCGATCTTGTAACGTTCCCCTTACAGTGAATGTGAAGGATAATATCCTGTTACGAGACGTATTATATTCCAAGTCAAAGTACCTTAGTGCTCCAGAAATGTGTACCTAAGATTTCGGACCGTTAATGGAAATACGCGTGGTTTTCTGACTTATTGTAAGCATAATGATAACAATAGTTCACTGCTACGCCTGGGAAGGAAAAGCGTCACGTCCTGAGGATTTCACGGCGCATTAGCGTCACGAGCGTCGACCACCTTTTTTTATACCCAACTAGATTGAACTACACCATATCACTTGCTCCACCCATGCAGTTGTGAGGTCTTCCTACAATTTCCCACACGCTTCAAGATTGGTACGTGACTTGGAATCTTTAAGAAATCAAATGTTCGGTTTTTTAAGTAGTAGATTTTCCATTCATGGGATCAATTGTAGGCGCCTCGTTAAATTTTCAGCTATCCACAATTCTTGGTTATTATTATACCTAACTGAGCCTACGATTTACTATTTTGTTATAAGTTCTCAGAAAACTACGCCATAACCCCGCCACATTGTGTTTTCCCATCGTTCCAATTCACCTATCGTGCCCAAAGCTGATAACCCCCTGAGCTCTGGGCGCCTCTCCTAATAGAAACTTATCTGTGGGCTGCATCGCGTGGAATACCACCGTTTTCTCTGAAGACATCGATCCGTTTTAGGAAGTGAAGCCACAAGTGTTGGTATCCCATCCCCTTGCCGCTCGCTAAATAAATACTCTTTATCTCGACAACTCATCTTCCTTGCGGACCTGTTTAGAGCATCCAATCACGAAACTTTATTAGTGAAACATGAAGATGCTTAAAGTGAACTCCCCCTCGTTGTCATTCTGGAACTTGTTGCGTCAAAAAAGGTTTCTCTTGTAAACCCAACCTTATAAATTATCCGCATCATCTCAGGATAGTCCATGCAATATTCATACTGCCCTCAGCTACATTAGTTTTGTAATAAACCTGGGTTCAAATTATTTTATCAAAGGCATTTCGAAAAGTCGATTTTCTAATAAATTTCAGAAGCCACTTTAAGGAAAAAGTTGAGACACGATATTTTTGACGGAAAATCCTTCACGGGAAGTTACTAAATAAACTTTACCAGAATTTTAAAATTTGGTTGAACTTCAAGCTCATGTGAAATATTTCTTCCTGGCTAATACTCGGGGATGGATCGAACATTTGGTCGAGAGTGGAGAGTTGGTTCAAGAGGTTTGTTCCAGGTCTGACTGCGTCTGTCGACAGAAGTTGGACAGCTGTCGACATAAACCGACCGCACATACTCGAGCTATCGGTTTCCGTCCAACTTACGATCGACCTGGAACAGCAGTTTCTAAACTGCGCATGTCTCCGGCGATTTCTGTTAACATTCCGTCAAACCTGGAACAAACCTAAGATTAGGGTTGCCAGGCCTGTTATATAATGTAGTATTCTACTATATTTTAGGTCTGAACTACTATGATATAGTATATTATAATATATTGAAAAGTGTATTAGTAAACCTAGTATATTTTTAGAAAGCGGAAAATTGAAGAAAAAATCACAAACTATCAACCGTTTTGGAAATTAATTCCCATCCGTCCGACCGGGTTACATTCTCATTGTTTTAAACGCTCTGCTTCAAAAATATTTATCTCAGTTATCTGAGAAAGGACTCCTTTAGGTGCAACGCTTTTCTGTATTTCTGGTAGGTAACACTGTTATGACGAAAAAATAACTTCTCCCTTTCTCGTTGAAGTCTCTTGAAATGATGCCTGAGTTTTAGTGTGAAGTTATTTGCATCGATAAGATTTTTAAAGTAGCGCATCAGCTCGTAGGTGTGATAAGCGCTGTACCGTCGGGTTCTAAAAAATAATTGTGGAGGAGTAGTAGAAAACGGCATATCAGAGGTTCTCGGAAAACTCGGGGCCAGAATAAATATAGCGCATTAGAACGGGTGGGGCATTTTGTAGTGAAGACACGTTCCGAGTGTAACGCACTGACGTACTCCAAAAGCCAACCGTATCTCTTAAGAATATGACGACAATCCTATCCCATATACCCCTCTCCAACGTGTATAACACATCCAGGGACCGAAACGCATAGGAGAAAATTCGGGGTACCACATCGGATTTATTCGGGCCGTTGTGCCTTTCAACTCTCGGGGAGAAAAAGCTAGGCAGGGGTTATATTTTATTATGTATGCCTTTGGGTGGAGCATAAAGATGACATACTTGTCTTTTCTCCACGTGGAATGCTTCCGTTTCTCTGAAGCGTTTTTATCATTCTGATGTTACAACTGCTTAGACATTTGTGAGACGTGAAATCGCACAGTTCCAGAAGCACGTAAGAAGACGATGCGAACTAAAAAAAATGAATTTCCCAGAGAATATACCTCACTTTTTCCTTGGCATCAGTTACGATATAAAGGTAGGTAAAATTTTCTCGTCACAGTTCTCATTTTTACATAAAATCAGAAATGAGGTATATATATCTTTGCTGGTACCCACCCTGAATTGGTGCCTGATAGGTACCTGAAATAAGCATGTGGAATCTACATTGTTTATACCAGATAAGTATTATAATATCATACTTATGTATATATTATATACATGAAGCAGGTATGAAAGGTTCCTAAAATAGGTATCCTGAAATCAGGATAGATAACTGAAATGATTTTTAGTCAGTGACAGGAATGAACAGAAGTTGAAACAAGTTGCCTATTGTTGACGCTTGATTGTGGCTAAACGGCTGAACCGATTCTAATGTTCAAGGAAGTCATTCGTCGCAGCACTTTGCGATCTTCAACTTTGTAATTTAAACGTTTTCTCTTTTATGCTTAGTTTTCGAGTTTATGGTGAAAAAATTGAAAAAGTCGAAAATCCGAAAAATTAAAAACCAAAAAACTTCTAGACCAATGCATTTCAATCCTCAAGCGTATTGGGTAAAAGTAAAGCGAAAACTATACGAAGTCAGTTAGTTTTTGAGATATTGAGCAAAGCCAAAAGTTCCCGCAACCGATCTCTGCATTTCTTTTTTCAGCCTTATTGAGTGTTTCTAGACCAACGGTACGGTGTTTCCTTGTCTTCTGAAATGTCAAATTTTTGTCATATTTTATTCAAAAACACAAGCTGACACCGACTGGAAGTATTAGTAAAAATTATTTTTTACTTCTTTTGATGTATGTGAACTTGAAGGATTTTTTGTTTTTAACATAAAGCCCTCCATTTTTCTACGTTTTCTTTGACATACATTTTCGGAAAATGTGCGTTTTTCTGTCTTTTCAAGCTTGTGTAACGCTGTAAAACCGTTGGTTTCACCATTAAAACAATGGAATGTACGAGTTTACTCCTCCAAATACTAGTTTTAAATTCAAATTGAATCAACAATCAAGTTGAAAAATTGGCTCAAGTCCTGCCATCTGTGGTGAGGTTGAGGTAATAAGCAAGGGGTTCCGAAGCTGATTCCCGCGTCGGTATGGAGGCTTCCCTGCGACTTTGCCAAAATTTCGCTTTTGAACATAGTAGGTAAGTTTGTACTAACGCCAGATGAGAAAACAATATTTTCGAGGGAACTTTGTGGGGTAAATTCAAAATCCAAGTTGAATCACACTAGAGCATCACTGCGTTTCTCAATAGTATATTCTACGCAAGTTTTTCACTCTATGTTCCATTATTTTTAGAGTTCGCCCCGTTTTCAGTGTACCTCCTTGGGAGACTCGTAGGATATTTGGGATTTTCCTGCGTTTGACACCTCTTGGCCCTCTTCAACCATTTTATTTGGCCGCTCGTTGAATAATCGCGAGGAAAGCGCGGATAGCGTGGGAAACGGATACGATTCGAAGAGGTTAAAAGGAAGGGGATATTGGGTGGGGATCACGAAATGGTGGGGGTGCGGGGTCAATCCAATCCTCTATCTACAATCGGGGAAGGTTTCGAGTGGATCCGCCGGGCCTCCCATTCAGCGGGTTTCAGCCTGGGGGCCAACAGTTTTCCCTATCCCAATAATTACCAGAACAGGGGTGCGGCGTGTATTGCGGCGGGGTGGAGTGCTAACTCCATAGAGGTCTCGATAGCCATTCAAACCCCCGGGATTCGTCTTAATGGATTCCTTCAAAATGGATTGGGGAATTATTTGTCGAGGTTAGATGGAAATGGGTAACGTTATCGCCGATATTAACGAATTCAATCTTTTCTTAATAAGAAATTCATAATATGGATTTTCTATGGAATACCAAGTGAGTGATCGATTGCCAACAGTTCTGCTGTAACAGTTCTAGAAGCAGTGCGGGTTATTTGGGTTATTTTCGCGGGGAATCGAATGGTGTAATCGATTTTGACGATTGGGAGCCTTGAAACAGCTAAAAGCGAAAGAGGGACACTGCGTATGATGAGGAGTGTTTTCAGCAATAGTTTTTTGCATCTCCTGAAAAGTTGCCGCTAACATGATACGACATATTGCCGTAACACCTGTGTAATCGAAATGGAGGTCGAAAATTCAGATCGGACCCAAAATTTGATGTTATTCGTTTCAAGAGATCTAGATTCCAAAAACGAAATGTCCGTCCACCGTCCGAGCCGTTTTGAGCAGTAGAAAATTTTTAAAAAACATTCTTGATTTTTTTTAAACATTTAGGTTTAGGTAAAAACATTAGGCCTAATGTTTTTTAAAAATCTGAGAATTTGACAAAATACTCGGTTTACCGTCTAGTTGTGCCCGCCAGAATTTCAGCCCGATCGCCCAAACCCGTGGGGCTCGGTGGGGGTAAAACGGGGCTACAGGAGGTTTTTTTTTTAAGGGGTTCGGCTATGCGGGAAAGTTAGGTGTCGTTTTCGAAGTATTTTCGGGCGTAGAATCCATTTTTGGGAGTCCCAGAAAGATTCGATTTCACTGTGGGGATCTATTGGGCTTTCATGGGGCTACAATGGGATTTTTGAAGGATCCCAGGGATTCAAATAATTTTCGAGTAATTTTAGACGCATAATCCATTTTTTGAGGTCCCACTTTTTTTTCAAAAATATTTTTTATTAACAAAGAATTAATTTTTGCACAAGTCTCCTATATCAAAGAATAATAAACCCTTGTGTGTAATTCGCAGCGTTTTTTCTAAGTGCTGCATTTTCCACTACACAGCTACCGTACTCTGTCTCAGGAATGACAGAGTGATAGGCCAGGTTTGATTTCCCAGGGTCCTCACTCGATAAGTCGCTGCGCCAAGTAAGCCTTGCTGGCCAAAAATACGGCTGGTTCTTTCCAGGCTTCCGTTTTGTTCTTGGAGAGTGCCCAAAGTTGACGAGTTTTCAAATGTACCAATCATTTTCCAGCCCCCCCCCCCCCCCCCCTGATTTTGGATGAAGGGAGCGTCCTGGGAAAAACGAGGATTTTGGATGGCCACCACTGTTATTCGGCACGTGTAGTCAGTGGCATACATAATTCATATCCCGGACCCATTTGAAACATCTACGTTGATGTTGTGTTGATGTCCTCAATTGTGTTATGAACCCTAAGTGTCAAATTGGCATTGTAACTGCCTTGTTTCGCTTCTTGTTTGGTACGACCCGCCTTGAAGTTATTTATTGAAAAGTTGTGCATCATTGAAAGAGGAGGGGATGGGGAAATGAAAATGGCGATCGAGAATGGGATCAATGATTTGGCTGGTTAATAAAGTGCTGAACGATTGGGAGAGGGAAATAGACGGCTGATAGGAAGTGTCGTGTGGAAAGGGTGAGGGTACCCGCCAATGGGGGATATTGTGGGTGCCTGACGGTTGAAGAGGAGGGTATTAGGGGTGCCCTGTGGCCTAGCGGCATGAGGTTTGGTGAGAACGGATGGGGTGCTGGGGAAGGGGTTTTGGCGGATCCAGGGAGAGGGCGGAGCTGGGAAAAAAGAGGACAGTGGTCGGACCGGGAGTGCAGCCGGGAGGAGTGGAGAGCTGAGTTGATTAAAACGTCTCACTGGGCAGGTCAGGCCGATACGTCAATGTCAAGTATCACCGCGCTTCCTGACAAATTATCCACCCTCTTCGAGGACTTCCCCGACTCGTTCAACAAGGGTCTAATGAAACTAGACATCGTATCAGGTGTTGAGTTGGAGCATTGAGAGGGAGGTCGGTTGAGGTCGCTGATGTTGAAAGGTCAAACGAACAACGAACAGCGTACATGAAGTTTGGAATGAGAGCGCTGGAAATTTCTACTGAATTGGAAGGAAATTTTAGTGATATTTAATATGTCGGTTTCCGGTCCCCATTAAGGCCTTGGAAAGGTAGAAAATGCGCAGGGACTTCTGCTTAAACAACCTGGATCGTTGTCAATTAACCATCCATTTTTTGAACTAATCAGGCGAATCGTCCGCCTGTTTTCCCCGTCCAAATACCCGTTTTCGTCTCCCGATTTTGGTTTATTATTCTTGGAATTATACACCAATGAAATCGAGACGAGGGTCGAAAATTCTGAACGGGCTCAAAATGGGATGTTATTCGTTTCAAGAGAACCCAATAACGAAATTCAAGAGATTCCAATAACGAAATTTCCGTCCGCCGTCCGGTTCGTTTTGGGCAGTAGGATTTTTTTTTTTTTAATCTGAAATTTTGACAAAACACTTGCTTTACCATCTAGTTGTGCCTGCAAGGTTTTCAGCCCGATCGCCCAATCCCGTGGATAGGAAGTTAATACGGAATTCCGATCGACCTTTTGACCACGAGTTGAGAAACCCAGATTTTAGCAAATCAGCATGAGACATTTGAGCTGGCTAAAGCACGTGCACGTTTCAATAGCTTTAGCCGAAAGCTTTAAGTATTTTGGGTCTCCGTAAAAACGTATTCTTCGATGAAAAAAATCTCAAAAACGTTGAACACTCTTTCTGAAATTGAAATAATAATAAAGGTTTCAATTTCAGAAAGAGTTTACATCCCATTTTATTAATTAATAATGCTGAGGTTGGTAAAAAAAAACACTTCTCAACCGCTCTTTAATTTTTTGCAAGGCCAGATTATCAGATCGCAAAGGTGTCTCATATGAAGATGGATATTATTAGTTTAATTAAACTATTTATTAATACATGTGCAGATCTCGGGTTGATCAAACATCGCAGAGTTGCTATGTGACCTCATAATCCCAACCCATATAAACTTGCTGGTGGCTTCAACAAGAAAACGCGGATAGACCGGCATGGAGGAAAATCGATGACGGGTTCTGCGTTGAGGGAAATTTTGATTCCGGGTGGAACTAAGTTAGCGAATCCCGAAATTGAAATAGCCCACTGTACAATCTGAAGCAAAATTATTTAAATTATTTGAAGCAAAATTATTTACTTATACCTCTTCATCTCTACAACGTCCTGTTTGTGGGCTTCCTGACTCTTCCCCCTTGGGAGCTTGCGGATGTTATAACCCGTAATTCACCGTAATTGATGTGTGGGGAGTCCCAACAATCATTACATTACGGCAACAGCTTTAGCAATAATTGCTAATTAATAATATTGATGGATCGAGTTTATTTCCCGCGGAATGAGAGAGAAATGTGTTTGAAATCTGTTTCGGTCGGTGCCTGTATAGATAGTAGATTGAATGTATTGACCAAGGGTGAGTGTTTTCTTTTTTAATTGGGACTTATCGAAATAATGTTTCTTGATTTTCAAAAGTATGCCCATTATAATATAATCGGCGTACTTTTGAAAATTCCATATTATGTGGATTGCAGAGTCGCCTGCCGTTGTTTTAATTTCAAATCCCTCACCAGGAAAAAACAAATTCTGTATGTAATAATTTGTTCAATTACCTACGCGACAAATGGCTTGTGCCAATCCTCCTCTCATATCACCCCCTCCTCACCACTAATCACATTTCAACCGCCAATCGGGATCGGGAATACACTGCGAATAACATTCATTTATGAACGTTGCCTCGGTAGGGCGGCAGGACCTCGTTATTAGTGAAGATCGATCGTACAATCATTGGAGCTTTTTTGATTGACAGCGGGAAAAATGGGCGCGGTACGGGAAGGGAGTGTCAGGAAAAGACCCTCCCCTAAAAAACATTGGGACGTTTCCGACGAGATGGACAAAAAAAAAAAAAAAATGTAACAGATGAGAGATATCCAGCGCTCCCCTATTTTTCGTATTTCCTTTTTTTTTTTTTTTTTTTGGCTTAGGCAGTGCATTTGCACGAACGAAGATATACTCAAGCATTGAAACTTGATTGGCAGACATTTATAAGATGGATTTGGATAAGAGGATGAACAATTGAGAAGCCACTTCATACATGGAGGAGAGCACTGCCGAGAATCGTGTGTGAAAACTAGAAAACGGCGAAAAAATAGGGAATTGAAAAAAAAAAAAATCGAATGGTGGTCATATCTCATTATTATTACAAACGTGATTAGCCCTAATACTAGGGGGCCAACCCCCTGCTGGCTACGCCAGCCAACCCCTGGCGGGCTGCTCGTTCCGCTCTGAGGAGGCGGTGGTCAGGGCGGTGCCAACCCCTGGCCTGAACATTTCGTGTTCCTCACCATTCTCCCAATAATTGTTTTCCTACAAGTCAAAGCCTCCTTGGACCCACAGTGGAAATTGGCTCGATTATTAAAGTCCACGGAGGCGGTAGTCAGGGGGATTAGTGCCATTTCGTTCGTTCGCTAATTGCGGTCGCCGTCCACTCCCGCCCCCAACGTTATTGTCAACTGAGCCAGCCAGTATTTTTGGAACACTTTAAACACATTTTTGAGCCATTTTGAGCCAACGTTTTGGTGGTTTCAGACTTTTCTCGCACTATGCTCGGCAAACTGGATTTTTTAAGACCAATTTCAGATTTTTACTACATCTGGAAGTGCCAAATAATAAGGATGAGCATTCTCCTCCTCGGGCTGGAGCTTTAATATAGTAAATACTCTACTGGGAGGCCTTCATTGACTTTTCCTCTTCATTTGCTGTGACATTTGAAAGGAAAGAAGATGATTTATGTCTCAGTGACAGGCAATCGCTGAACGGCAGCGTTTATTGGCAAACAAAATGAGCGAACATCTGCTAGGGAGCCTTAGCTTAGTACCTACCCCTTAATCTGACGGAAACAAGTGCTTAGGAAACGAACGTATCTCGATCGAGAGTCAGAATGGGGAATACTTGAACGAAGAACCGCGGAGGCTTAGAAAACGGGTTTGGTATGTACTTCTTTGGAACCACTTTCTATATAATATGACGAAACACTTGAATAGTCAAATTTTGAACGTTTGGTTTTTCCGTGGTCAGAATAATTGTTAAATGCGAGTCACAGAACACACACACAGTCAAATACCTGAACCGAAAAACGGGTCGATTGCTTTTTTGTATTTCATCATTTTTGATGAGATAGCATCAAGTTTGTTTGAACTAAGCCAATTCAATTTTGAGCGTCGCCCGAGTGTGAAGTAACTGTTTAGAAACGGGATATGACGTCACATAGAGGACCAGGACTCATGAATGCCGAATGAGAGCGTTTGCTTAGCATACGTCGTAGGGGGTGGTTGGAGATAATTTAATGAAAACAGCCAAGAGAAAAGACCGCCGGAATCGTGTGGTTGAGAAACTCTTGTGGCAACAAAGACGTATGGAAAAACTCTACCACAAAGCATAATCAAGACAAAAAGCCCCGAATCTAATTACCTTTGGATTCTAGGGAGGTCTTGTAGGGGTTGGTTACCAAAGACAAGGACAGCAGTGACGGAGGGATATTTATTTCGTTACGGGGCCGACCGTACCCTGTCAAAGGCCCTCCGGTTTTTCACAAATGCAATTATTCCACCGAAGGAGACGGAAGTTGCCGAGAAATGACCACGAAAATAGAATGAATGACAAAAAAAAAAAAAAAAAAAAAGCTAGGACACGTGGGAGCCACTTGGTCGAGATATACTGAAACTTTGGAATTTCCTCTTCCTCTTGGAAGGGACTGAGAGATTTTGTTACTGACCATGCCAACGGACAAGTAGAAAGAAGGACTCTAACCCGATATTGGAACGTGACAAATGAAAGCGACTATAAAGGTTCTAAGAACGACATATTGCCGTAATTTTTTGCCCTCCCTCTCCTGAGATGTGAACTGGATAAAAAGAAATGACGATTCCAATTTGATTTAGAAGTGAGTTCTCTGTGGTAAGCTGACCTGAGTGTTTAAAGCGTCATTATTGTTGCTACCCAACGCAGGAACTTCTCGAATACTTTAGGTTCGTTCCTGCAGGTTGATGCGATTAGATTGCATCCAGCCGCGCATGCGCACTGAGTGCCATCCAAAAAAGTGGCCGTTCCTGCATGGCCGCTCATGGGATGCGGTCCGCGAAGTGAGGTGTTCCTGCAGCGATACCATCCAACTCGCATCTACTCAGAGTTGCTGCTTCTGTGCCGCGCATCCAGTTGAGCTAACCGCATCCAAAAGATAACCATTTGTAACCTACTTATAACCTGACTCATTTTGCCTCGTTCTCCGTGGAGTAAACTTCGGCGAAAAACTTCCCAAGTGCGATTACGGACGAATAATTATGGAAGAATTTGAATTGTGGGAATTGTCAGAAGAGGTGATACTCGAGTGATACTGGAAAATGCGCGTATTACAATTTTTTACACCATGTAGCTCTGTCATGGATGCCACACTCAAGTGACGCGAAAATTGATGTCACGCTAAAGAGATGCGGTTGGTAGAAAACCGTTTCTGCATGACATGGATGCGATTAGATGGGAGTCGCGCATGCGCACGATTCACAGGATGCGAGTGGATGTGAGTGGATGCAATCTAACCACGGTTGACCGTGCTGGAACGAACCTATTGTGTCTCCTTATGCTTATTATTTGCTATTATGTTTCTTCAGTCAGAAGGTTAGGTTCGTGCTTGTGCATCAAACTTTCTTCCTTTAAAGTAAAATATTTTAGCGATAATTTTTAAATTACCCAGTGGCAAATTTAATTATAAATTTATATTTATAAATAAACATTTATTATGTTTATTTTTTATATTATGTTTATTTTATACATTATGTTTATTTTATACATTCATGTGCCATAATATACTCAAAAATTAGGATGGGTTTTAAAGGTCGAACTTAGATAAAAGCCAAGGGATATTTCTTAGAAACAAACTTCATTTTCTGTTGTGGGGAACTATTGAAACAATAGCCATTAGGGATTTTATGAATAGAGAGCTTCCCCAGATCTATTATAGGAGACAGGAGTCTTCGGGAAACTAAGGAGGACCTCAAGGGAAAACAGAGCGGAGGAGGTGGAGAGAAGGTTTTTAAATTGAAATGTCTGAGACTGTGTATTTAGTTGGAAAGAACAAATAACGTCTTCGGGCGTGATGGTGGATTCATTACTGAAACCGAGGGCTTTCCCCATAGCCCGAACCCTCTCCAGTGTAGTGGATTGGGGACTGAGGTGGAACGAGAACGAGGACCTCCCCCGTGGAAATCCTGAGTGGGAAATGCAACTCACGTTCGAGCCAACACTTCGGCAATACTCTTCTCCACTTGCCTTCCCGTTCATTCTAGACCTGAACCTAATTAGTAAAGCGGCTACGTGATTCTGAGCTCTGGTAAATGGAGTAACGTATAATGATATTATAGCTTCCAGTAGAACTTCGACTTATAGATTTTCATGGGAGATCGAAAATACTATTAAATAGTACTAAAAGTAAAATACTATTAAATTCCATTTACAAAATTTTTGTAAATGAGGAGCGTCAGGTGAGAAAGAAAATTATCGGTCGTCGATGATCCTCATGCTTGATGAGGAACAGACCCAGTCAAAGTACGTTGGACCTCGTAGTCAGATTCAGCGCCCTAAAAACGTAAACACGAATATAAACTAAATCTGATATAACATTTTTTGGAAATGGTCAGGAGATGCAGTTCTCGTTTTTCTTTATGATGGCAATTACACCGATGTTATCAGACCTTTGCTTGAGACCGTTGAAGGAAGCCTGGCCAGTGTACCTTCACTAAAAGCTTCTAAATACGGTATTATACCCTTCCAGAGCTCTCTTCAGGATGTTCTGGGGTATCCATGGTTTTACTCGAAGGGTAGGGGCCGGGAGCCCGTATTCCCAAGGCAAAAGCTACCAGCGGGCGGAAAAGGGGCAAGGGGTCCTCCGCCTCTTGGATAGTTGTTTCAGTGTTTCCCTCGGATTCAACATATATGACATATATGTTGGATCCGAGGGCTTACTTGGCGCAGCGACTTATCGAGTGTGGACCCTGGGAAATCAAACGTGGCCTATCACTCTGTCATTCCTGAGACAGAGTACGGTAGCTGTGTACTACACACCGAATCACTAGTGACCGAGAACGATTACCATCTTGAAACTAGAGGTGTGTCGGTCAGGAGTGAACGTATCGAAAAGACCTTGTCACCGAAAATACCTTGTCTGAAGTGAACGTGTTGTCGAAAGGTCACCCGTTCGCGTCAGATCGGTCGGTTTGGTAGCAGCAATTCATGACCGGGTAATTCGGTGAGTCCGACTCATTGAGTCGGTGAGTTGGGGGAGAAGGTGAATGCATCTTGTCGTCTTTCTGCCAACAGAGCGTAGGGTTGATGAGAATATCTATAGACACCCTTCCTGCAATACGTGGAACTACTGTAGTTATCTGTAACAGATATTTTGTTGTAGATCAATATTTTTCTCCTGATTTTGTAGGCAACGTCGATTAGTTAGTTTGGTCACCTCACCAACCAAGATAACGCTCAGCCACTGCTACCTTTTCATTACTTACTTATTTTATTTATTGACATTTTCATGTCTTTACTTTGGCACACAACCGAAAAAAGTGTTACCGAAACCCGTGGCAACCCGTAAACTTTAGTGTAATGAAATCGCATCACGAAATTTGTAACTAAGTAGCGTTAGTTACAATAATCTCCTGGTCAACAACAAACACAATAAGGGCCGGTTTTTGAAACCATAGTTAACTCTGACGGCCGTAAAAGACGACTCTGACGGCTGTAAAACGGAAAAAGCGTTTTTTGAACCTTAGTTACCGTTTTACGGGCCGCTATTTTTACGAAACGGTAACCACAGCAGGACCCTGGGGTCAAATTTTTACGGAGCCGTGACCACCGCTTTCATTGGTTGACGAGGAACAACTGACTG
The DNA here is from genome assembly GCA_955831195.1 of Pilophorus perplexus. NCBI lineage: Eukaryota > Metazoa > Arthropoda > Insecta > Hemiptera > Miridae > Pilophorus > Pilophorus perplexus. The sequence continues at coordinate 15,097,605 of OY037011.1, read as the reverse complement.
ACGAGACGGCCCGCCGCGGACTCCGCGGCGCGGAGGGTGCGGAGTGGTAGAAAGAGATGGAGATAATTGTTTACTTTTTTCGCTCAAATAACGCTCAAAATAATGACATGTTGAAGGCAGAAGAAGCGGGAAATGTGAACTCCTTCCTCACAAATGAGTTGTCAAAACCCGCAATGACGAAAAAATTTCACCTAGGGAAAATATTCAAGGCGCCAAAATTTTAGCGGCGTGGTCAGCTGTCGGAACGCTGACTATGGTTCTAAAAACGCCGACAAAATAGCGGCTGTAAAATCGCGTTTGACGGTGGTCACCAAACCACTCGTTTGCGGTGATTTTACTATGGTTTCAAAAACCGGCCCAAAAAAGGTGAATAATAATACGAAGACATGAAAATGGTCTCCTGTGGTGCAGACGAGTCTGCAAGCTGATTATGTATACATCCCACCCCGAGCGATTTTCTATTATTATTACATAATGTAACTTTACTAATTTACCTTGGAACTTGGAGTTACATGAAATGGGCAAGTAAAAGAATTTTAGTACCTATATTATGTTCTTTTCTACCATTCTAGTATTATATTCTAGAATGTTACCTACTAATATTTAAAAATATTGAATTCTTAAACATTTTGGTTCATTGTTTGTGCCCAATAGCTTTTTTGTGTTCCTTAATTTTTCCTCACTGAATAGGTTCGGAACGTATACGTTCTAATAATATTAGAATGTCCAATATATTATATTGGACAGGTGACCTTGTCCAAAAGTCCTTGTCTGTGAAAGGAGTGACCGTTTGGGATTTGAATCACACAAGTGACCTAGTCTTAACATCTCGACCAGCTACAATTATTTCGCTATAATAGTAGGTACATGTAAAAAATGTCGAGGTGCCATCTCGACCTGTCGACACCGCCATTTGGAGAAGGGACGACACCGGAGCCGCCTTGCGGCTTCATTAATGTACTTCCCACTATGTCAAGCGTCTGTCCTCATTAACTGTCTCTTTTTTGACATTTTATGTCTTTACTTTGGCACATAAACGAAAAAAGCGTTAACAAAAAGGGTTAGGTTGGTTCCCTAGCAACGACTCGGTTGTAACTAAAGACATAAAATTTCCTAGTGTGTTGCAGACTCGTATGCAAGCGTTTGATTTCTATGGGTTCGGTGACCCGTTTAGGTGTCACTAGGTTTTTTAACATTCTTGGATACATGTATCCAAATGTGCATATTTCAAGCAATGTTATTTTCTCTTCATTGCCAAAAATTGGTTTTCTTTGTAGATCCTATAACAGTCTTGAATTTTCACTTCTAGGTTGTGCTAGTTGTAAAAATGAAATATATCTATTTATTAAAATTACCTATTGTGAATGTGATGTGTGTATGTGAGATCTTTTCTAGTTATTAATCATTCAGTTAAATTGAATGATAAGAGAAATTGATGGCGGAACTGTTGCCCAAAAGCCAATTTTGCTTTTGGGCAACAGTTCCGCCATCAATGTCTCAAACTCTGGTGGCTGCGGAATGCCATACACACTGCGGTATTGAATTCTAAAGCATATCATTCCAATCACATCTCTCAGCCCCTGCACGGAATTGATCACATCAAAATTTGCATGCGCATATTGCTTCAGCCAAAGGGAAATCCCCGGTCTCAAAATGTCTTAGTCGTAACGGAGACAAGCTAAACTAGGTACGCCCAATTACTACAACGAGTTCAAACAAACTGAGCGAGCGAGAAACGAGATCGAGACGATGTCTCTGGTAGAATAAAGGGGTGGGCTGGGAATGCGGTAGGAATCCTCAAGTTTCTTACGGGAAAAGGGGAGCGAAGCACTAGGGGTTCGAAATACGGGTACTCATTAGAATAAAATTAGCATATTCTATTCCAGGAACTATTTCCAGGACTAAGCCGAAGGGAAATGTTAGCTTTGGAACTAACTGGGTCGATGTCTAAGCTCCCATCAATCTTCGTTTCGCCTCCAACAGAGACTCCGGGACAATAAAACCCGGATAAACGGAACGCACGGGGGTTAACGCTGGGCTAAAGGGTCATTTCGGTCAATGAAAACTGGAACCAGATTTAAAGCTGGGCTGCAATGTAATCTTAAGAAGCCATGAAAGGGCTGAAGCAAGACCACGACAGTAATACTACTACTGCTACATAATGTGTACATTTTTCTCTTCCTTTTCGGCCTAATTTGCACTCGAATGTTCTATCCAAATCGTAGTTTCTGCACCGATGGGTTCTTGTTATAATATATTATAATATAATATATTATAACAAGAGCATATTATGCTCTTCGTTCCTTTGCTTGTCATCTGAGTTTAAAGTTGATATCGGGTTAATCAAAATTAATCCTACGTTTGTTTAACCCGAAGACCGAGACTGTTTTTGCCTTTCCCAAAATCGTCGTTTCAGCGTTGAATCCATCGTAAATTTGAGTGAAACCGGTACTGAAAGAATCCTGGGAGAGCGTGGTGCAATATAGTGGCAGGTATAATCGTTGAACACCTCTCTTCAGTGGGAAGTTGTGCCCTACAAAGTTAGAGTGTATAGAACGAACTTCTGACGTAAACATTGTGTTAACCAGGATATAACTTGAATTCGAAACTTTGCTAGGGTCATGCGAGTTTTCTATGTAAAAACAACTCAACCAACTGAAAGCCAACATCAGATTTGCGTTACTTGGAGCGCTGCGATGAACTTGGAAATGTTCATAATAACGTTTAAACTTGTTTGAGCTTGAGGGAGAACATGCATGTGGTTCTATTGGTCTACGTTTCAGATGAAACTATGTATGATCACAAATTGCACAATTTTACGGAGGAATTGTATGGTCTTTACTTTGGTTCACTATCTACCATACAAATCAAATCTGGGCGATTCAACAATAAATCAAGCAGCATCAGAAATGTGTTCGTGGGACAGATCGAACTGGACGGCCTTTTGGGGTTTGATTCGCCCCTGGCAAATTTAAATAAACCAGGTGAGCGATGAAAAGTGGGTGGTTATTTGAAGGGGATGGGTTTGCAGTTTAATTGCCTGGTCTCAGGCGATATAGCGGTACAACAAACTAACGAGAATCGCAGCTAATGGAAGGGCGTTATATATCGAGGGAAGCAACACGATTTGTTTCGAATGCGTTCAAGCTCCGATCCGCTCGCACTAAAAAAATCCTCGATGTTTTTTCTTCCGCCGGCATTGTGAGCTTTTAACACTCGGTCTTTCGTTTAACATCATGCAATTGATTTCCTAATGTTGAGAATGAATGAATTGATCGTCACTATGAACACAGCACGCTATAATCTGTGCTATGAATGACGCTAAAGTGAATGTTAATGCCCGAATACTCTCGATGGGGACAGCAGCAGCTCGTTGAAAATAGGCAGATAAGTCCAAAGAAACGCAAGCCAAAATAAAAGTAAAACTCTCCCAGGTCCCAACAATAATGAATAACTAATAATTTTTAGTTATAAATAATAGCAATAATTTATAATGATAAATAATATCGATAATTATTATTGATATATTCTTACAAAAATAAATACAATTAAAAACTCAAAAATTAATTTCACCGCAAATGAAAATAATAATTAAATTAAATAATTACCATGAATAAAGTACTGAAGGTACTGAAAAAACCAGTTGATGTAAAGTTGAAGTAAAAAAGGTACCGAAAACATCAGTTTATGGGTAAAATCGTACCCAGATTTTTGTTGGTCGCCGGGGGATTTTGGAGGGGACGATTTAGTCAGGGTTTTTTGGGGAGGATTTATATTTTATCTGGGGGGGAAATTTATCGGCAAAAATTATAAAATCTTTTGATCTTCAGATTAATTGATTTATTAAAAACATAAAAACTTCTCATGTAAATTTGCATCCTCCCTTATATCCATATTTCCCTCATCTGGATAGAATACCACCATTGTTTCATTATTCTCTTAATAACCAACCCAACTTTCTCTGAATGGGAGCTAAAACTTGGCGTAAAGATTGGCCTGATAATAGTTTTGAAATCATTAAAGGCAAATTTTGCCTTTTTGCGTTTTCTTCTTTGGGTTAAAAATACACAAATCCGTATCAAAGTTGACACTCGTTAAATCCGTGCTCAGTATGTACGCTCGATTTACGCCAGAAATCTTTAGTATGTGGAGTAAACCACCTTCAAGAGTGGACCGCCTGCAGTGAAAATTTGCACATTTAATGTAAGGACACCGCTCCATAGACATAGAAGTAAGCTGCTAGTTGTTTGCTTCACACCGACGAATAAGATGGACCTGGCAGCAAAATTTTGCTCCTCGCCATCCCCTAGATGGTGGCCCGACATCCCATCCCCATTATGGACCACCTGGAAGGAGCCTGGAAGGTCAACATCGGGGAGAGCTATCTCCTCCAAGCTCAGCGAGTATAAATGAGACACAATTTTCAAGGCCAAAAGACAAAATAACCTCGAAATACTCATTTTTTTCTCTTATATTTCAAAAACTAAGCCGGGAAACACACTATAAGCCAAATTAAAGGAAACAAAATTTCCTACAAAATGCATATACCTACTGCAGTTGCTAAGTTGAAGATCGGAACATTTAAGGCCGCTAGAGCGCTCTGAAAACAGGCCACTTTTTCGTTATTTACCAAAAACTAGTAAAACCCCAGTTTCACTTACTTAAGTCAATTTTATTCATGCATAACATATCGATAGTAAAATTATAAAAGTGTAATTTTTCAATTATTGAAAAAATTCAAAAAATTAACCAATTATTTATTTTTGATTTTCTTTATACGTTTACTATCGGTATAATAGAGTTCCTAAAGCCACTTTTTGCCTAACGGTGATGAGTTACGGTCGACGTAACTCGAGATTTCGCGCATGCGTAGAAATAACGGTGATAACTTACGTCCTTATGCCTAACGTCGGCCGTTATTGCCGTAAAGTTACGGCAATAAGCTTATGGTCTTAAGGATATCGCCGGAAATTTAGCGTGACTTTTGATAAGACCGTATCTCTGTTACGGTCTTATGTGAAGTTAGCTTTTCTTTGATTCTCCCTAGACAAATCCCTTACGGCGATAAAAATTAACGGTCGACGTATCTCGGATGTTTCTTTAGGAACTCTCTAATAATATTATATATTATATCGTATACAATAATATAATACTATACATGTATAATACCATCGATAGTAAAAGTATAAAAGTCTATATTAATTAATCTAAAAGTCTGTTGGATTAATTACAATCGATAAGTTATTGTAATGCTAACCCGCACTACCGAAAAGTTGTGCGAGTCGTAGTCGACCTCTTCGCTACTTTTCTTCTCCGTTCATCTTACTTTCCACGTTTCACCCTTTTAAATTACAGCCTGAAGAATGGGGAATTGATCTTCGCCAATATGCTTTCTCTGAACACCGCTCACACGTTTAATTTTCATTTATTTAGACTAAGCGTTCAACGTTGTGAACGGTGGTTCCGAGAGCAGCACAACAACGAGGTTAAGATCTCAATTTGCTCTCGGCACACCTATGCGGTTGAATGCAAATGACATGAATGCGTCGGAGGTTGCACTAAATCACCATCGATCCGGATGTTCTATGTAAGCGTTTGTGGTGAATTATTACTGCTGTGCGGTGGGTCGAGAAGGTAAACGTGCTCGAGCGTGACATAGTGATTCTGGCTGGGTTAGATATATTATGGGTGAATTTTATTTCTATTACAGGCGAGCGATTTTGTCCGTATGCAAAATAGAGTTCGTCTGAGCGTATGATGTGGATGATCCACCCTGTTCGGCGTCTCCGTAATAACTAAATTAAAATTTATAACGAGTCTCTAATGGTTTACGACAGAATGTTCTAATTCTCTAATCATGTATGACTAGTAAAAGTTCCATTTTGTAGGCGTTAGTAATTATGTAGGCTCCGTTTTACCACCATATTATTATGTCAAAAATGATACTCGTAGTAGGTAAGTACTGTTATCCATCTCCTACAATATCGATTACTTAGCTCAGGTATTTTTCATGAAAATCCATGGAGTCTGTATTAATTCGGTCAACGTGCAATTATTGGTCCGATACAACGAATAAAATGAAAGTTCAGATAAACGATGCTGTACGCTTGATAAAACGAAGCCTTTCAACCACCGACACTCTAAAAAATAGAAAATAGGTTTAATCGGCTTATTCCTACTCCCGTCACCGACGAAACGGAAACGAATTGATCGCGATTGCATGAATAACAAACACTCGTTTTGAATTTCCTCCAACGACTATTCCACCCTCTGCGAGGAAAAAAGCGTCCCTGAAGCTCCATCTACAATACGCCTGAGTTTATATTTTTATTCAAATGAAACCGGCGAAGGAATCGAAGGAAGACGGTATGAGATGTAAATGCTACGAAAACCCCGCTTTTTTCGCTTGAACGTAAAAAATGCGCGAGTCGGCCGTAAAGCTTGGGGAATACGTCCTACCCCCAGTCCTGGAAGACCACCTTTCCCACACATTCATCTCGTTGTCATTATAATGTGCAGCAGGGATATGATGTTGGGGAGGAGATCACCCGGGGAGGTCTAGAATGGTCCCCAAGACGGGTAACGGCGTAAACTCTTCGCGGTAAAGAGTTGAGAACGAAGGTGGGAAGGACGTGAAGGAAGAATGGTGGGGTTCCTACAATTTATTCTAGATTGGTCCCTTCAACGCTGTTGGAATCCCCCAGGATGGCCCCCAAGGTCTTCGCGAAAAAAAAAAAGGCTTTGGACTCATGAACCTGGATCTTATGGAACGACAGCGGCCCAATCATAATGGTTGACAGATAAAGCAAGGCAAATAACTGAAGTTTATTTGTGACATTCTAGTCCAGAAGTGTGCGTAACTGCTAGCATGATTTGAGTAGCCTTTTTTTGTAACGATTTTAGTGTTTAAGAGTTCGCGTTCCAGTCGGATTTTATTATCCAACCCTTCCACATCTCTACCTTCTCTTCTTTACCTTTACTTTACTACGAATCCTGTCTGTTTCACTCTTTCCCTTCCCTCCCTGTTTGCCGTCTTCCCGTTATGACATCCGCCTGTCTTCAAACGGACAACGTAATACGGCTTACATATTGCTCTCCAGGGGGCGAGTGCATATCAAATTCAAGGCAATGTAATAACCCTAATATGCCTTCCAGCAATAACTCTTCTTACGTTCCTTCTAACCGAGAAAGTCTAATATTCCGGAATGAATTATCGTGATAGTCGGGGAGCCCTTACTAATATCGTGGAGCATAATTTGCAACAACCACGGCATCAGACTTCACCCCACTCTACGGTGATGAAAACTCCACATTTGTAAAAGAAAGTAACATTCATGAATAGGCAATGGCTTTACCGCAGTAGCGACGGTGAATTCGCTGCATTTACAATAAATTTGTCTTTACGTCGGTTGTTGAAGGTCTCGCAGAATGTCACCCCGATTAGATTACACCCGTGGCATATTTCTACTCATAGGTTGATAGTTGGGAGGAGTCCCTACTTTTGGGAGATATCAGTAGCATAGTTAGTGTAGGTTCACCCAATAAAACGGGTGTTGGGTGTGTACCTACATGCAAATATTGGGTTCCTACTTGATTAATTGGTCTATCAATATTTGTGTTGTGTGTTTGGGGGAAGGCCTCCAGCGTTACTGGGATTTCACCTCCGGTGTCTTGGGAGGAAAGCGAAGGAGCTACCTGAATACCCATGCCCAGGGCATAACGCGAAATGTCGCGATCTGCTATCCTGGGAGGCGGTATCTGGACGAAGTGTCACCTCTGGACCGGTCCTTGGGTCGAATAAATAATTCACTGCGATTCGCCATTTGACGAAAATGGAAATAAGCGGTCAGTGTGTGATAACGCCGGCGGCGAGATCGGGGAGTCCGGGTAATTATCTGCCCTCGTTAGCGAGAAAAGCTGGACCTCCCGATCACGCCGCTGGGGCGGGCGAATTAACATTAGTTTAGTGCCATGGGGCCCCAATTAGCATTAGTTTACACAACTAAAAACAAATAATACTTAATACAAATAATAATTATTAATTTTATACTTATCACTGACTTTTCAAGACTTTGGGAACATCGCTTGTCAGAGGGTGCTCATTTCAGTTTCACAAACAAAATACATAATTTATTCCGTTGAAAATGGGAGTTGGCCACGACGTTGGTTAAACGTTGGGTTTTGCTAATTAACTCTGAGCGAATTCCACATTAATTTCCATCCTTTCTGCGTCCCCTCCTCTTTTCGTCGCTCCGGAAATGAAAATACCCCTGTTTTATAACGTAATGATTCTGTAAGCTGTTGCGGTGGGGAGTGAAGGGAGCTTAAAGCGTTTTATGAACCGCTGCGTTAGTTGGAGTTATGCTCGAGTTTTGACGGCCCCCCTGATGTCAATTCTCGAGCACGCTCGTCCCACGGAGCCCTCTCCTACGCTCCTCATATTATCTTGGAGCTCAATTATAACTTAGAACTCCAAAAGGCCCCCTTCTGGGAGGGCCCTTCACCAAGTTGTCCTGAAGTTGGATTTGGCAAGTCGCTGACTGTCCTATTCTCATATATATATATACGCATGTAGATAAAAATCTTCCAAACAATTTGTTCACCCGCCCTAGCTGATGATTGTAAGTACCTACCTACCAATTTATTTAAAAAAAAAAAAAAAAAAAAAAAAAAAAAACATTTCTTGGAGATTTCAGAATTTTCCTCGTCCTTAAAGCAAATTTTACGGGTCGGTTAGTAACAACTCTCTTAAACATTGAACAAGATTTAATCAGGTCACTCATTAATGGTTCATTTCCACCGAGCGTTGAATCATGAATTTTCAATGAAACATCCACAAAGGCCGGTAAACCAAAACGCTCCCCGGCCAGGACTTTCCCGCCCATTAAACTTTGGGCGAGAAGATTTATTGGTAATATTACTTTAAAGTGGTAGTAAACCCGTTGTTTCCTCCTTGTTCATTAAGATCCCCTGAGAGCGAGGGCGGAGGCCGTGGATTTAGGTAAATGGGAACAAGCTTCACACACAGATAACAGATTCGAAGCAGTAGCTTATCAAGGGAAAGGCGGCTCTAACGACAGCAGCGGCATCTACCTATCCCACTAATGCGCCATCAATCGCTCCTCTAAGGGTCACCATCTTGGAGCCCCCATAGATAGAACTAAGTTTGTTTATCTATGCGATGGTAATTACTGATCTCACACGGATTGTTCTGGGCGTACGAAATATAAAATAGTTGATAGCTTTTCGAATTAACAACTGGGTCTGCTGTTGCCTACTTGAAGTAAATTCGACTGGGTGAATTACCACCTTTTATTCCATCCACTCTTCTTAGTGATGTTTACTTTAAGCAGTAAGCTTCGGAGTCCAATATAATTTTGTTCGGTGATCGAAACAGTTTTGCACAATGAACCATGTCATGATTCATGTTCTTTTTGAGAAGGTAAAATTTATAGGAAAACATTCATAAGGTTGAAAATGGTTGAAGTTTTCCGAAGACGTTGTAAATAAGGTACATTTGGTTGGAGGAAGAAAGGATAGATTCAATTCAAATTCGGGGAAAGGAACCATTACTGAAAAAGACAAAGCTGCTATAATAAATTGTAGAAGTTAAAGTAAGGTTACGACGCAGTTTCCACGGTTTCCTTCCCGAAAAGTTTCCTAATAACCCCCACCCTAAGAGGATGGGTGGTGGGGTTCAAGCTGAAAAACTCTTCTTGATCGAAAAGCGACGTTTGTCTTTGAAGGGAAATCGCTTGAAGGCGTTCGGGACACGAACCCTACGTTAGGGTTGACATCTAGCAAGCCCCGATCCGACAAAGAAGCTACTGAGCTTAAAAATCCGACCCTTTCCGCGCCATAGAAGGTCAAGTTTTTCTCTCGAGGTGCAACCTCTTCCTTGAAATGGCACAAGAGCTATGGGCGTTGTTTCTTGAGCACCGCCCGTTTCAACTTTTCCCATTTGGACTGCGCTAGGCTCTGCGTCTGAAGCTCCTTTGTAGATACGGTTCCTTTTCCCTCCTCCTTGCACAGGGTTAAAGATATGATTAGGGCAAAACTTTTATCGGGGTCAGCTTCCTCCGTAAACCAAGGAATAAAAAGATGTGGCTCTGTGGTAAATAAACGCGTAAATAAGAAGTTGTAAATCCATCGTAACAAAATCTTGTTGGTATACTATAATTTAGTTTATACAAATACCGTCCAACTATTGTCCAACAAGTTGGACGGTATTCGTATGTTGGGCTTGTTCTTCAGAATCTCCCGTTTTAGGATTATTTTTTGCTAGTTACTGTAACGGTCTAGTTGGAACTATGGTGTTTGGAAGTATAAACCATTTTTGGGGGTCCCAGAAAGATGCGATTTCACCGTGGGGATCTATGGGACTTTTTTAATAATAATAATAATAATAATAATAACTCTCTCTTTATTGGGGCTACAAATGGGATTTTTTAAGGATCCCAGGAGGTCTATTAAGGTGTCGTTTTCCGAGTATTTTGGACGCATTTTTCGAGGTCCCACATCTGTCCAAACATAGTTTTTTTTTTCAAATTTTCAAAAATAGTTTCTTATTGACACAGAATTAATTTTTGCTCAATAACCTTATATTGAATAATAATGAATCCTTGTGTGAAAATTTGCAGCGTTTTTAGCTACACAGAGCCCTACGGTGTAGTAGATGGGTTTGACGCTCCTTCAACATTTGAGTCTACGTTCAATATTACTTCGGAAATGACACCTCATCCGACTTCCTGAACCAAGTCCTTCAAAAACCCCATTTTCAGCCCCATAAGGAGTCGATTTTTTCGTTTCGCTTTCCTTTCTGTAGGTTTTTATAAAAACCTACGCCGTATACGGTGTTTTTATAGCATAATATGCTAGATTATTAATTAATAGATATGCTCAATTGAGCGATTATTGTTTTTGTTTTATGTTGTATGAAAAATATATTTTTCGAGCATGTTTGGTGATTTTATTGAGCTTGTCAATACGAGCCCTTGTTGTAATAGTTCAAAACAATGAAGTTGTCAAAAATGCAGTTAATGCATCGCACTGTTTGGTCCTGTCGAAACCTATACTTTTCATTTATTAGTGGAAAATATTACATTATATAGGAACGAACAAACGCATTAGAATTGTAAAAAGCCTGTGTGTGATGTGTGTCCTCCGGATAGGCTGGAAGAGGATGATTCTATTTACCCTCCGTATATCACAGCCTCACGCGCCAACCTGAAGATCCTGACATATGGTAAAAGGTCATGCGTCGTGCGGTAAAGGGTGTACCCCTTAACTGCTCCCACTATTGTAAAAACCTCCCCTGACATTTCCGAATCAACACCCGTCGGTCCCCGTCATGGTGAACTTGGCGACTGAAGGAGAAAGGTTTAAGGGAAGATAAATGTGGAGATAACCTTATAAAAGGGTGAGGAAAAAAGAGACTATATACTATAGTAGGGGTGAGCATTATATGATCTTATCTCAGTTACGACACTCGGTGGAATCGTATTCATTGAAATGTTAGACGGTATTCACACATTGTACGATATGCTAGGTTTTTTAGTGCTATTTATTAAAATTGAAAGATTTATGATCCACCTGCAGACAGTGCAATAATCCACATGAATTATTAACCTTTGTTGAACTATTATTGCGTTCCTCGTAACGGCATTCGGTAGAAAATTCCGCGGAAAAGTGTTTGTTCTAAAATTTAGAATGTTGGCTGCAACTTGTCATGTTCCAGGTATTCAAAGAACAACAATCAATTAGACGAAATCCTTTAGGACCAGTGGAAGTGCTTCCAAACGCTCCGCTGAATTCAGTGAAAACAGTGTGCTAATGGGCACCTGATCCTTACTGGTCCAACGAACTTGATTGTTCAACCCGTTGGTAATGTTACTTCAAAAGGAATGGATAACTACTAAATGGAACAAAACTAAACGCACGACTTATTTAGTCGGAAGGGTCTAATACCCTCTAGCGAGCACAACGGTGGAGTAGGATCAATTAATTAATCCTTTTGTGGGGAGGAATCCTTTGAGTTTGACCCATGAAAAGCTTAACGTTTTCACGAGCCATCTTGTTAGGGCCTAATATTCGGTCACCGATTCATTATATATATACACTTTTTAGCATAGTAACTATATATTCTATAATAATAGTAACTGTTACATTCACGTTCTTGGGGCTGAAACCCGTGTAAATTATCTGTTTATCGTTAATTATTAACATTATTAAAGTAATATAAACCTGTTAGAATTGTCCCCACTCGGAGGAGCATGAAATGTAAGCTTGAAACCCAATTGGATAATTTTACACAAATAAGGAAATTCCCGTCCAGGGAATTTTTCCCTCGTCATAAATATTTACATTCTAAATTACATAATCTATGGAAGTCTACATATCAACGTTTTTATAATCAATACAAAACATTTATGTATCCTCTTCATCTCTTTGAAATATAAAATAATACTATATTATAATACGTTATATACACAAACCAAAGTGAGACCTGATCATCATAAGTCACCAGGATCATTGTGGAAGTTTACCCTGGCGATTCTCCGAAAGTTGGGATACTTGACTCTCATTTTCCGGAGTCCTTGAAGCGCGATTATTGTTAATTTTTTTTTTTTTTTTTTTTTTTTTTTTTTGTATCGAAATGTATGTATTACACCCCTTAGATCAAAATTTATTTCTAGTTTGATCATAAAATTAAATTTAGTGAAATTTGACTGTTGAAGGTCTGTCTTCATGTGAGTCTCTATAGGTATACGTATACGTAGATTTCTGGCATGCTAATCACTTGCTATCCTGAAATATTCTCGCATGTTTGCTGTTCAGCTGGTGCTGAAATTCCCTCCCACGATCTAGTAGTGACAACAAAAGCAGCTCGAAATTGAGCTCAGTTGAACGGAAAATTGTCGAGACTCTCTGTAATGCACTGTGCTAATTCATCGTACTGCGTGAACTTTCAAACGCTTCATGGCCTGTGAACCGATCGAACGGTGGTTCAACAATATTTCCGAGCTGTTGCAATATTATTGTTCTCTATTGAGTGGCTTGTATTGTTTCAGGTGAGAACGCTCGTGCACTTCAGGAGAGAGACCACAGAAATCCCACGTGAGTGAGACTACCGCAAATGGAAGCGAGGAATCAGGAATTTGGATTGCGGAATAATCCTATAAAATTTTAGGAAGAAACGTTAGTTGCTATCAAGGGTTCACCTCATTCGTCATGAAAACTAAAAGTTCAGCCCATGGAGCTTGGAGGCTCACACATTTCAGTTAACGAGGCAGGTTTTAAGGCGTGTTAACATGTAATGAAGAGGTTGAAGAGAATTGTTCCCTCCCTTTTGTGCACGCTTAGCATTCTGGCGTTTCTCCTTATTTCTCCAAGTCTCTGAGAACCCTGACGTTCATTTTCTCCCGTTCTAATTAAGGTGGGCGAAAAAAGAAGGAAAAATGCTTGACCTGGGTTCCTCTTTCAACTAGGACCTAACTTAATTTACATTTAAGCACACAACGACGCAGCGTCCCCCCTCTCCCCTTGACAACCTTTTTTTTGTAGTCTTGTTTTGACAATCGTTGGTAGTCTTACGCTTTAGATAGACCCTGCGGCTCGCCTTCGTCTGTGGTGCTCGAGTGAAATTAAATCCAACTAAATTTTAATTAACAGGTGCTGTGGAACTCCTCAAGTGCTATCTTGAGGGGAAGTAGGTGTTAATTAAACGCTGTTGACTATAATCAAAATCGTCATAACCATCTGCCAAAAGCGTCTGTTCGCCCAGAAAATAAGTAATTAGTTCCTTACGAGGGCAGGGGAAATTTGAAATCGGTAACTTTGCAAAGGTAACTAGTTTAACACCTTGGTCATCGCCTTCGACGATGTGTTGAAGTGAACAATGTATCAAACGTGGAAAGTTCTGGGTCTCATCAGCCTCCCCAATTAAGTTTATCCTACATTTCTTATTAAGCAATTAAAAATATCAACAGAGGCCTCATAAAAAGAGAAGATCGCTCTCGTGAAGCAATATAGATAATGACCGTATTGCGAAAAAAAGGCGGAAAAAAGGCGGGGCAGGAAGAGGCAATTAGGGGCGAAGCATAAATTTATTTATTATGGCCACCTTGAGTACTCGATTAGGCCCGAAAATTCGCCAGCAGGTCCTTAGAATCACGGGATACGAGTAAAATTATTGCAGACTGCGTTATAGAAGGGTGGGAAAAGGCTTGAATATGCTGGGCTGATTTAAAAAAAGGAGTAAACACAGATTTGGAGAAAAGGTTTTAAAGGGCACTGTCCAAATTAGGGGAGAAAACCACGCATTTTTTTTCGTAGATGTTCTTTGGAGAAAAGGGTTTTAGAAACATTGAACTGAAGAAAAGTCAAGATTAGTTAGATGAGGGGGGGATTGCGAAGAAAAGGAGGCCGCTGTCACCATGCGGGGTCTATATTAGAAACTGAAGTTATTTATTGAGTGCTGCTCTTCCAGTTTCCCACACCCCCTGTTCTTTGGCCCAAGTTTTTCGGGGCCTTTGTTTATTTATTACAGTGATTAATTAATAGTAATTACTCCGGGGAATGCTATTGCCGCGAAGTTTCATTAGAAAACAACACTCTCGTGAAAGCTCTTCTGGAGAGGCGGTAGAACCATGCAAATTCTCTCCAAGAACATTGATGAAAAAGTAATTAGCGTGAGGAGGCTTGAAGGGTGAGGTAGCATTAATTACACTTTAGCTGTGTAAATTACTCAAAGTGCGTAAAGGAGGTGATCCACCCTAAGCGTGTTGTGGATTCATAAGCACTCTGTGATTCAACTATCTATTATGCTAAGTTGAAGGTGCCCCATGTGGATACCCAAGACCTGACACCTATGTACGGCTATAAGCTATTCCACCGTTCCCGATGTAAAACTAGGATCAGTTAGCGTCCCAAAAGGCTAAGGGAAATTCAATATTCACGTGATATGGGTTGAAAGGATAACTTGATTTGAGATATTGTTGGCCCATATCAAATCATAAACTCAGTATAGTGTTGCAATTTGTCTGTATTCCAATGAAAGATCTTTATAATTAATACTTGTGCATTCGTCTTCAAGTTACGAGTCACATGCCAATGGTAATAATTTATTAGTACCTCATGACTAGCATTTCCGTCATTTACCGACTTAGTTCTATTTTATAAAGTTATTTTATTAAGCCTTTTCCACCTTCATGTAATGATAAAATCCAACCATTCGAGGCACAACTGTCGCTGGTCGCATGCTCTACGCTTTTCCTGTACCTATTAGGTGTTCCACGCGAGTAATTCTAGCTTTCAAATATTGTAAACTCTCTCTACTAACGATGATCAGCTTCATTAGTGAAACCTTGAAACTAATCGTGCACTTGAACTAGTCGTGCATGTCAGTGTCAGAGGCTCTTTCAATGCAATTAAATTATGAATCTTTCAACTGGGAGAATGTGTGAATTGCATCGCGTTTCCTACAAAGCTTTCATTTTCTTGCAAATGACTCCCTTTTAATTGATGACTTGTAGCTGGTTGTAGGCGTTGGCATGTCTCCTATTCGTTCTTGAATTTATCTCCTTACCACTTGCTGAATTTATAGTGCCTGCGCAGTTGTGATAATAATAACTTCATTACATTTTATCAGGACGACAACAATCAATTTTCTCCAAAATAAGACATGAATCACTGTTGAAGAATTGGTTTCAGAATATGTTGTTACCTGTAATAGGGTACACACGCGTAGAAGGAATGATGGGAGGAATTCTAATGGTTCGGAGCACACACGAGAGGGGTTGCGAGGTATTTCGGCGAATGTAATCAGTTGGTTGGGGGAGCAAGTGAAGCGTGCCTGCGGATGACGCCCTTCCCTCACGACATGTGCTTTACGCCGTACGCTCTGGTCCCTCATGACTTTCCGCCGACGCGTAAACCCTGTTCCATCTGAATCACTCAATAAGTACCCTTCCGGATTGACAAATTGATAACAATCTATCCTATCTCTTGAATGGTAGCTATGGGCTTGATTGAGCTAGCTTGGAACTAGTAATTAATGCAAGAAAATGGCTATGATGGATCTGGCGTCACTGGGTCTGCTAACCTCATGCTCGCTGTATCTCTGAACCGGTGGCTTGTTCCATTATCAACCACCATGACGTCCGGCCGTACCGTCTGCACTGAAAATACCCTGACATGCGATCGTTGGTGACTTCTAGCACACCTATGTATCATAAGATAGCTTGTATAACCATAAAGATAGTCACATTGCTTACATGTGGGTCATCTCTCGTGTTGTTAGGTGAAAGAGGCCCAACTTAACTGAGACATCAGTTGACCAGGTTATGTATATACGAGCTCGGGGGAAACCCTTGGGCTCAATACCCGGTTAAGCATTCCCTTTGTTGAAGTGATACGGGGAGGTACCGACGGGATTACTGTTGTTGCACGCATAATTGATGAACCGGTTCATCACTGGTGGTGATCTATATAGGATGAGAACTGAGCTGCGCCAGGCCTTGCCCAACATACCGGCCCGCGAGCTTTCATTTCAGAATTTCAGGCAGCTGTTTAGTAGGTATGTACCTACCATTTTCTTCTCTAACGGGACTTGCATATTGCCATGCATCACTATATTCTTAAAAAGAGCTAGAAAGAGGTTCAAATTCACAATAATCAGCACCTCCACGCCAAAACTCGACGTTAAACGTATCGTAAAACGCTGCAAATTTCACACAAGGGCTTATTATTCTTTGATATAGGTTACTTGTGCAAAAATTTAATTCTGAGTCAATAAAAAAAAAATTTGGAAAAGGACATTTTTTTGAAATTTATTTTGTTTTTTACTCAAAAAGTATTTGACCTCTTGCGATCCTTCAAAAATCCTATTTTCAGCCCCATGAAAACCCTATAGATCTCTACAGTGAATTCGGATTGTTCCGGGACCCCCAAAAATGGAGTCTACGTCCAAAAATACTTCGAAAACGACACCTAACTCGATCCCATAGCCAAAAGCCTTCAAAAAACCCTCCGTAGCCCCATTTTCACCCCATAGCGCCCCACGGGTTTGGGCGATCGGGCTGAAAACCTTGTGGACACAACTAGATGGTAAACCGAGTATTTTGTCAAAATTTAAGATTTTTACAAATATTTCTACTACCCTAAACGGCAGGTACGGGGTATGGTGGACGGACATATCGGTTTTTGAATCTAAACCTCTTGAAACGGTTAATGTCAAATTTTGAGGCCGATCGGAGTCGTCGGCCTCCGTCGTGATTACATAGGTGTATAATTCCAAGAATAATAAACCAAAAGTACACAATCTGTACTTTTTACGAGTACTTACACACGCACCTACACGTCAAGGGCTACGGGGCTTGTAAAAATTACTTTTTAATCTGCTGCACCCATACCTCATCTCATAGGACAGATTTCCCTTCAAGATAGGCGCCTTTCATACGTCGTCCCTTAAAAAAAGGTGACCTCGTTTTTTTCAAGAGTATGCTCAAAATGCTCTTTACCCATAGACACACGTTAGGCGATTGAAAAGAACTGGGGTGAAGAACTTTTAACGACGTCGGAGAACACAGGCTAGTCGCTCTCCACTATACGATAAGCTCTGAGGCTGAGACCCTTTTCAGCCATCTTGAATCTATCGTTTATCGGGAATGTGCGGGATGTCGAGTAAGGAGTTTGTAATATAAATTATTATAATGCGCTTTATTCGATTACAATGTGAAGAACACCCACACCCCTGATAGCTAGGTGGTATTTTGGGTTATTCGCTTATGGAGGACCAGTAATTTGAGGCATGACTACACTGCGCTAGGCACACTTCCGGCAAAATCCATGGGAAGAATGAATCATATTAAATTTTGCGTGTATTTATAGGAAACCTGACTCAGCGTTTGGTTATTCTGCAACTGTCTAATTAGAAAAATTTCCTAATTAGGCAGTTTAATCCTAATCCATAAATTGGTTTCGTTCGTTAGGAATATGTAGAGCCAATGATATGTAAAGAGGTCACTTTTAAGTCCTACTTCGTCTTTCACACAGTAGATTCGTAAACGTGTACAATGTATACATATTGCCTCATTCGCATGTTTCTTCTTCTTTTCAAGACTGCTGGCAATGAAATTTTGAGCGGGGGCGAATTGTATTCAGAACAATATTTGGTGATGCAGCTAAGGTCCTGTTGGGGTTTAGTACTGTTCATATTAACTGTTACAGCGCTAGACACTTCTTGATATCATTTTCGAATTTTTTGTCCTGCTCTTCCCATGGCATCCTGGCATTCTTTAGTACTTCATCAATTCACCAAGCACCAATTATAGGTATTGTACCTTTGGCTTTGATGACTATTCGTTGTCTCGATTTATCCATGAGAGCAGCACCACCCATGTTTCTATCAGGTAGATGTTTCCCCAGACCTTCGATTTAATTATAACTGATGAGTTGAACTTACATAAGAAAATTAAAATATGTAAGAGTTTGTTCCATCATTGCCCTAAATAATATTTAGGGCAATGATGGAACAAACTCTTACATATTATGGTAGCTTCCAGGTTCGAAGCGTTATAACGTATAGGTCAGACCTTCATTCTTATCATATCCTAGAAGAGACAGACAAAGCAACCCTAGACGAAGTAACAACATGCAAATGTCATTAGAGGAGCAAAAACAAGCTTGAAATCTCCTGCAATTCCAGGTAGACACGGCCTGAGGGGACATTTTTGTTCATCCCGTCGGCCTAAGCAGGGAAAATTTCGAATCAATATGAACGAATAAGTCAAGTTTTTTTTTTTTTTCATAATTCCCCCTACCCAAATAGTGCTTTTCTGGCATTGGAAATAGGCTTTATAACTACAACTAACTACACAAAAATGTTTGTCTGTAATTTTCACATTTATCTCGAACATCGTACAACCACTCTCAGGAACAACGTAGAGAGTTAGAGACAACTGGAGCCGTTTAAAATTCAATTGAGTCTTTACAAGACGCTGCTACTGCACTTGACATGAAGATCGACCGTGAAGGAATCGGACAGAATGGCATTCCCCTGCTAGGAAGGCACCCTGGGTTCCTAAAGGAATCAGCAAGATCTATTGTGCCTTGCTAACCCTTTATAAACCGTGCTTCCTCATTAACTTTCCCTAATTG
Organism: Pilophorus perplexus; assembly: GCA_955831195.1. Classification (NCBI taxonomy): domain Eukaryota; kingdom Metazoa; phylum Arthropoda; class Insecta; order Hemiptera; family Miridae; genus Pilophorus; species Pilophorus perplexus. The sequence goes on along the minus strand of OY037011.1, from coordinate 15,078,447 downwards.
GAAGTCGGAAGGGAGAATCAGATTGCTCTAAGTAGCTACGGCGTAATTAGCCATCCGAGGCTCGACCATTGTGTCCCATAACTCGACTCCATACCTTTAAATTAAATTTCAAAGTTAATAAGGTCTCTTGATTTCCTTTCCCGCTTCTTCCCGCGTTGGAAAATCTGCCAATTGTTAAGCCGACCTCGGTACAGCCGGGTTTAGTTTCCATCGTCTTGTTTTTTGAAATGAAAGCTTAATTCACACTATTATTAATACCAAGAGACTCTGCTATTTTCAGAGCTATTGCGAACGAAAATTAATCTTCTGACTCAACGATCCATAAACACAATTAAGGGAGACCTAACGTTGTGTGCTACAATCACCAAAGCATGAGCACTTTAAACTCGAAGATTCCCTTCAAACAGTCCGGTAAGCTGGTTCCTCACCACTTGATGGTTGTGCTTGGCAGCTTTTGACGTTGGTTTCGACGATATCTGCTGATTTTTACGGAAATTTTACGTTTAATGTGCTCAACTAAGCCTAGAAGAAAAAATGTTCATCCCACCTAATGAATTGCCCTTTGAAGTGTTACGTCTTCAAGTGAAGTGAACTTAAAGAACGGTTAGCCTCGACTAATAACGAACACGGCCCCAAGCACAGGGAGGATATTAATCAACGTTTTTAATAAAATAAAAGAGTCCTGGAAAAGGAGTGGGAGGCCAAGTGAGGGATGAGAAGAGAGTGGAGAGCTCCCAGCAGCGAAAGATTAATGGACTAGTTTAGTTTTCATTTCGTGTTGGGGGGGGGGGGGGGGGGGAGCGGGCAAAGTGTGAGGTTCGCGAGGCGGGTAAAATAGGTGGAAAGCAGGTTTTTGAGGTAGGTAGGTGGGCATATAAATAACTGTTGTCGGCCACTGTGCGAAGGACGGCTTCTCCCTTGTATATTTAAAGGTAATGCATCGGAAACCGGCAACATATTTCCCTTCCATCGATGCGAGCTGAGGGAAACTGGGTTGGCGTTATCTCGTTCCTCGCAGAACCTTCGAGCATAGACCTTACTTGGATGGACTTATTCAAAAACGAAAAATTAGACTGTACTGCTGATCGTTCCTGAATCAACCAGAACGAATGGATTTGGATATTAATGCGTGATTTGCATAATTTAAGATATGCTATGACGATGGTCACTAGGGAGCTTAAATCACGTGTAATTCTAACTTTCGTTAGGTTGGTCCATCTCTGTGTTGTTCATCAGATCGACCCACCCTAGAGACCCCCCCTAACTGATTAATTAGGACAGGGACCGGCTTGGCTGGGGAGGGAGCAGGTTATCGGCTGGGATTGGAATAAACTTCTTATCGGAAAATCTCACAACTCTCCCTGCCCTAAGGGAAGTTTCTCCCTTGTTTTATCTCAAACGCATTTTTCTTTTATACGTCATTTTGTTTTCTATTGTCACAGATAATTTCGCCCCTTTACTGTCAACTTACAACGCAACACGAAAATTGGTTTAGGCCTGCCTTATCTGTTCGATGGAACAAAATGCTTATAAATTACAAGGGAGACAATATTTGTTTCCAGTATATATTGGTGAAGTCGTAATATTACAACAAATAAACTGCGGTTGATGGAAACTATCTTCATTGGGAGATTATGATTATTTCTGGACCCAGATAACAGTATAAAAAATACGTGTTTAATATAATGAGATGATATCTTACGATATTTACAACGTAATTTATTAAACTTAATAATTATAACAATAATACTTGTATTATTGTGTACACCTATGTCGTTTCATGTCGGGTGAGATGGCTAAGGCTCGGATTCGAGCATATCAGGATATTTTTCTCCTGTATAGTAAACATTGAAAGAAGCCTTTTGGTAGTAGTAGTGTATTTTCACCTCTCTGGGACCAACAGAATTTAAATTTATCGAGCCTATAAATGCATCAAACATCGGTTGTCAGAATAAACGCATATAAATCCATATTCTAGCGGTTTCGTCTAAATATTTTGTTTTTCATCAAAGTTCCCTGAATTTGGGCCTCGATTAAGGTTAGAAACACGCTTATCAAGGGGTGTGCTTATCTTAATTAATGGGAAATACGGTGTTATCCATTAAAGCCAGGTGAATTCAGAAAAGGCACAATTTTTATGTCACTCACGTACTAAACATGCCCGTTCAAATAATTTTGCGTGTACATTTTATATGCCCAAAATTACTCAAAAAAACGACGCTTCATTCGACTTCCTGACATCCTTCAAAAGCGACGTATGTAGCCCCATAGAAGCCACACACATCCACGGTGAGGTCCGATTGGAGCGTCACATACGTTCACACATACTAAGAAAACCACACCCCACTCAACCCTATGGATAAAGACTCTAAAAATCCCTCATGCTGCTTTTTTTAGCTCCACAGAGCCCTATGGTGTGCTGGGTGGGTTTGAGGCCCATAATAAATTGAGTATACGTCCATAATTACTTCGAAAATGAAACGTCATTTGACTTTCTGGTCCAAGTCCTTCAAAAACCCCATCGGTCCCATAGGGTGTAGATTTTTTCGTTTCACTTTATTTCTGATTTTCCTTTCTTCTTCAGATTTTAACAGTTAAAATGTTAAACAGTTACTGTGTTTTTCGAGCATGTTTAAGAGCATATAATAGGGTTTTCGAGCATATCATTCCGAGCCCTGGTGATGGAATATGTTAATTTGAAGAGTGAAACGACAAAATCCGTCGTTGCGAACGAGATTAATTTACACCAAGAACTGGAGGAAAAACTGGTTCCTATATGGTAAATAACACGAATATTCGTTATAACTGGAGAAAAACCAATTAGCTAAAAGCTCAAATGCGCGAGCAGCTGCTTTCAAGAGCTCAGCACAACAAAGCAAAGAGATTATACCGGTACACTGAGTTATAATAGGGGATGAAAATGAACCAAATAAAAAATAAAATAAAAATCGCGGAGTCAACGAAGAAATGAAAAAAAAAAGAAAGTATTTTGAAGAACACGTGTAACTTGTAGCGTCGGGGGACCGAGGGGTTTTTAACGCGGGCAACATGCCCCATAAAACATTCAGAGAGACACTCAATTAATTCAAAGTTATGTAAAACCTGCTACGTGGAGAAGGGGCATGTAAACGGAATTTCCAACGACCGTAAAAACTGCATGCTGAAAACACATGAGGGTTAAGGGAGGAAGTGGGAGGACATTCTCGGGGAGTATACTCCTATAGGCGGCCGTTTTTCCCTCTCACTTCAGCAGGCGTTTAGAAAGCGTTTAGGTATCTGCAACGATGGATTTAAACGAGAACAAATAACCAGGCGACAGATGCATTGAAAAGGGAAGAATGAGCCAAGGTGCGTATGAGTGGTATCTTATCTCCGTTCCGTGTAAATTCATTGTAATCTACCGCTTGCATACTGTTTTAAAGCCAAGCGAAATATTGATGTCCAACAAGACCAGACATAAGTTCTGCATTACATGCCGGTATTAGGCTCGAAAAAGAAAAAAAAAAAAACAAGGTTATAACAACTAGTTTGTTTAATTTATATTTGAACAAACCTTCTTCAAAGGGTAAGTGGTTCCTAATTCTTCAAGAGAATAGAAGGGAGGGGATGGGACCTCTCTAACCAGTTTCGTTCCCTTCTCTTGCTGCGGGAAAGAACAGTGGCATTTACGGCAAATTGTGAACAAATCCTCAAACCCGACTCAGTGGGTACTGAAGGGGGGTGATGGCGGCAAAGGGAAGAGCTTGGCCCTGTGGCCTTTCCATCGCTAGCACGTCCCCCGCCCACCAAGTGCCTCTGGGGCTTCTTTTTTTCCAGTAACCCAGGACAAAGGATAAAACCCCCAAGCTAAAAAGAAGAAGGTTTGTTTGGATGGAAATCTCAGTCTTTCATCCCTCCCAACCACTTTCCAACGCGCCTCTCCACGCCTTATACTTCCCCTCTTATTCTTTTCCCTCCGAGCGTATACCAACAAATACATCCAAATGAAAACATACAGGCTAAGCTCGAGGCTACCCGGGGGCTATTCCGTTCGGGCGCTCCCATTCGGCAAACATCAAAACCTCTTCAGACCCAATCAGAGACCCGCTGGAAAGATTTGAGTTGGCAGACAGTGGAGAACAAACAACCAGTGAGTGGCCTAGGAGTAGTTTTATCTTTAATCAACTCTCGAGAAGAGCTTGGTACAATTGGGACTACAAACATTCGAAGAGCCGCTAGAGAATATCATTGCTCTCCCTCCAAAATTGTTTCTGAGGGCAGAACTACACATGAACTTTACATGATATGCAAAATTTGCTACATTTGTGTTGCAAGATGGGTCGCGAAGGTGCGATATTTTCCAACCACCTGGTTTCCATAACACTGGACCGGTTTCCAAAAAAAAAAAAGTGAAACGTCCTGTTAATCATTATTAAACTTGTGTTTTTGGTCACATAATATAAGTATTGGTATATTATACCAATCACTCAGGTACCTACCAATACTTTTGCGTTAAGAAACAGTTTACACAGCCTGGGTTCAGAATCTGAACTTCAGATGCATGAAGACCAAAAAGCTGGCCCCTCTCCTCAACTTGAGAACAAGGACTGCCGAGTGGGGAGATATATATGACTTTGGTGGGGACTTGCTCCTAATCTTCGTGGGGGGTTCATGAACTCGCACCCCCGGATGGGGGGGGGGGGGGGATTAGAGCCTCAAACTCGCACCCGTTTGTACAGAACTCGCACCCCTGCCTAGGGTTACCAGGGGGGACTTGAGGGAGGACTGAGCATCCAAATGGAGGACAAATTTTTCAAGATTAAAAAAAATCATATAATAAGAATAGATCCGCAGGTTAACGAGGTACCGGTAAATAGATCCTGGGGCTAACGAGGTACGAAAAATACCCCGTTATCGTACCTTGTTAACCAGGTGCTTTAATGGATCCTAGGGCTAAAGAGGTACAAGAGTACCTCGTTAATGTACCTCATAATTTTTGTATAACAAGTTGAAGGGGCACATTTGGAACAAGTTGTGCGGGTCTGCCTACATGTACTGCATAAGGGGATTCGAATTCAACCTTTTTGGGCCCACTGACCAGGAGCGTGTGAATGAAATAATGGTAGCAACTTCGGTCGTGACTGCCGAACGTCAGTGAGCTATTTTTTGAGACTCTAACAGATTGAAAAATGTAGGCATCATTTCCTGAAACTTTCTCGCTAGGCTCGCCTCAGTGGTAGGTAGTAGGTACCAACTTCGGGGGTGACTGCCGAACGTCAGTGAGCTATTTTTTGAGACTCTAACAGATTGAAAAATGTAGGCATCATTTCCTGAAACTTGCTCGCTAGGCTCGCCTCAGTGGTAGGTAGTAGGTACCAACTTCGAGGGTGACTGCCGAACGTCAGTGAGCTATTTTTTGAGACTCTAACAGATTGAAAAATGTAGGCATCATTTCCTGAAACTTGCTCGCTAGGCTCGCCTCAGTGGTAGGTAGTAGGTACCAACTTCGAGGGTGACTGCCGAACGTCAGTGAGCTATTTTTTGAGACTCTAACAGATTGAAAAATGTAGGCATCATTTCCTGAAACTTGCTCGCTAGGCTCGCCTCAGTGGTAGGTAGTAGGTACCAACTTCGGGGGTGACTGCCGAACGTCAGTGAGCTATTTTTTGAGACTCTAACAGATTGAAAAATGTAGGCATCATTTCCTGAAACTTGCTCGCTAGGCTCGCCTCAGTGTTAGGTAGTAGGTACCAACTTCGGGGGTGACTGCCGAACGTCAGTGAGCTATTTTTTGAGACTCTAACAGATTGAAAAATGTGGGCATCGCGTGGAGGTAGGTAGTCGTAAGTTAAACTGCAATTTACGACCACTTAGAATCAATCAAATATTCCGCCAAATTTTCCCTGGTTTCTGGGCGATTTTTCAAGATTTTTCACGCGGAGAAAATCGGGATTTCATATTTTCTTCAAAACGCGTGGAGGTAGGTGTCGTAAGTTAAACTGCAATTTACGACCACTTAGAATCAATCACATATTCCGCCAAATTTTTCCTGGTTTCTGGGCGATTTTTTAAGATTTTTCACGCGGAGAAAATCAGGATTTCTTAACTTCTTCAAAACGCGTGGGGGTAGTTAGTCGTAAGTTAAACTGCAATTTACGACCACTTAGAATCAATCAAATATTCCGCCAAATTTTTCCTGGTTTCTGGGCGATTTTTCAAGATTTTTCACGCGGAGAAAATCGGGATTTCATATTTTCTTCAAAACGCGTGGAGGTAGGTAGTCGTAAGTTAAACTGCAATTTACGACCACTTAGAATCAATCAAATATTCCGCCAAATTTTTCCTGGTTTCTGGTCGATTTTTCAAGATTTTTCACGCGGAGAAAATCGGGATTTCATATTTTCTTCAAAACGCTTGGAGGTAGGTAGTCGTAAGTTAAACTGCAATTTTATAAAGGTTACTTGTTCGAAAAGTAATATTGTGTCAATAAAAAATGTTTAGACAAAAAAAGAAACCTGGGACCTTGAAAAAAGGATTATGCTTTAAAAATTAGGTACTAGGAAAATCTCAGACCTTATAGGATCCTTCATAAACTCCAATTGTTGCCCCATGAGAGCCTAATAGATCCCCCCGGTGAATTAGAATCGTTCTGGGACCCCCGAAAATGGATTATACGTTCGAAAATACTTGAAAACGACACCTAACTCTATCCTAAAGCTGAAACCCTTCAAAAAGGCCCTCCGTAGTCCCTTTTTAGCCCCACGAGTTTGGGCGAACGAGCTGAAAACCTCGCGGGCACTACTAGATGGTAAGCCGAGTATTTTGTCAAAATCACCTGTTTGAAAAAAAAATTTTCTACTGCCCAAAATGAAGAATAATAAACCAAAAATACATGTGGTTGGAAAGTGTCAATGAAACGGTCAACATCACCAATTGAGAAAAAAAAGAGGCTCAAAATCTTGGCTTCATTAAATGAATTTTATTGAACAAATCATTGAACAAATTTTGTTTTGCTTCCGAGTGTCAATTTTGGGCCATCGGGATATCGAGGTACAATAACGGGGTATTTTTCGTACCTCATTGCCTCGAGGATCTATTTACCGGTACCTCGTTAACCTGTCTATATATTCGTTAAAAAAAAAGTTTTCCACAGATCACGTAGGTAGGTAAATTGTTATTGTTAAAAGTGGCGAAAATCCTGGATTAACCCTGATGGAAAATACAAGAAAAATGTTGAAAAATTAAGAAAAAATTGCAGGAATTTTTAGATGACTGGAACATTTTCATTTTAATAAAATACGTGGGCTAACGCTAAATCACACGTGGCGTAACGCGAATTGAATTTCATCATCTGGCGGTAGAATAATACGTTTTGCTAAATGAAAAACCGCTTAAATTCTTGCTGAAGTGGGGGAAATTTTCTAGGATTTATTTGAGTCGGTTGGGAGGAGATTTTTACTAATTTTTATTTTCTAATTGAAATTATTTTCATTTCACCGGCGACTCGAGTGCGGTCCGCTGACGAGGAACGTAGGTACCTAAACGATTTATTTTGGGAACGTAGATACCTAAACGATTTATTTTGGGTCTCCTGAAAATATAGGGACGTACCTATGAAAAACCGACTTTGCAAAGATCTAATTTATCTGTGTACCTAGAAACTAACCATTTATTTTGGGCCTGCTGACCAGGAACGTAGGTACCTACAACGATTTATTTTGGGTCTACTGAAAATAATATATTTTCCAAGCATATAAAATAGGTAATATATTTTCCAAGCATATTATGCTTGGCCGACCACTTCCTTCGGAAAGGGGGGGGGGGATTACTTGTTGAGGGTCAACTATTCTTATTAGACTTCTAGATCTCTGACTGGAGGCCGAGCTAAGCAAGGCCATTTCATTGCCGTGGAGGGGGAGGGGGGCCTTGCTTCGTCCGGCCAACCAATTTCTAGGCCAGGGGGTCTCGCTTCGCTCGGCCAACCATTTCAGGTCAAATAGGGTGTCGTTTTCCAAGTAATTCTGGACGTTTTCTCGAGATTCCACATCTATCCGAAGATTGTACAGATTGTCAGAGAATTAAGTTTAGCACAATTAACTTAAATAGAAGAATAATGAACCCTTACCTAAGTAAAATTTGCTACTTTTTTTCGTTCAGACTCCACAGATAGGTAAATTTTAATCTTTGAATTCTCGAAAATTCTGAATATCCCCCGATGAGAAATAAGTTCTTGGAAATGATTGAAAAATTGAACGACAAAGTGTAGGTTTTTTTTAGGGGGTTGGAACAGGCGACCTGACAGTATCTATCCTATCATTTCCTATATGAAAACCCGCTTGAATTCTTTTTCAGGTAAGAGAAAAGTTTTAGGATTAAATCCTAATTTAAATCCTATAAATTTTATAGGAGGCGGAGGAGATTTATAGAAAGACGTGAAATTCCGGATTACCTACCACAGTTGAAAGATACTTGGTAAATTTCATTTTATAATTCGGGGGTAAAATTCAATGATCTGCTTTATGAAAAACAGCTCAAATACCGTTGAAAACCCTTTTAAGCGGGGTTAATTTTCTAGGTTAAATTTGAAGTGGTCATGACCATTTTCACCAACTACCTACCTACCTACCTACCTACTCTGTACGTAGGTAGGTAAATTGTTATTGTTAAAAGTGGCGAAAATCCTGGATTAACCCTGATGGAAATTACAAGAAAAATGTTGAAAAATTAATGAAAAATTGCAGGAATTTTTAGATGACTGGAACATTTTCATTTTAATAAAATACGTGGGCTAACGCTAAATCACACGTGGCGTAACGCGAATTGAATTTCATCATCTGTATAATAATAATACGTTTTGCTACATGAAAAACCGCTTAAATTCTTGCTGAAGTGGGGGAAATTTTCTAGGATTTATTTGAGTCGGTTGGGAGGAGATTTTTACTAATTTTTATTTTCTAATTGAAATTATTTTCATTTCACCGGCGACCCGAGTGCGGTCCGCTGACGAGGAACGTAGGTACCTAAACGATTTATTTTGGGAACGTAGATACCTAAATGATTTATTTTGGGTCTCCTGAATATATAGGGACGTACCTATGAAAAACCGACTTTGCAAGGAACTAATTTATCTGTGTACCTAGAAACTAACCATTTATTTTGGGCCTGCTGACCAGGAACGTAGGTACCTACAACGATTTATTTTGGGTCTACTGAAAAGAATATAATATACTATTTTCCAAGCATATTAAATGCCTGGGCCTGCTGACCAGGAACGTAGGTACCTACTGCGATTTATTTTGGGTCTACTGAAAATAATATAATAATAATAATATATAATATAGGTAAATTGTTATTGTTAAATGTGGCGAAAATCCTGGATTAACCCTGATGAAAAATACCGGAAAAATATTAGCAAATGAAGGAAATATTGTAGGTGAACTTAGAAAAATTCGAAAAAATAATAATAATAAAAAAAAAAAATTAAATTAATACAATCCAGTTTCACCCAGAGCAAGAGATAACAAGAATGATAAACAAAATAAAAACTAACAACAACAACAACAACAACAACAACATTAAATTAATATTAAACAACATTGATAAATAAAATTTCAAATTAAATTAAAATTTAAAGAAATTAATTCTTCCAAATTTCTTAAAATAAAATCAATGAAAAAATTCTTTCTTACAATTATTGTCTTACCATGGAATCAATCTAGGTGTCGTTTTCCTATTATTTTCGCACGTGGTATCGATCATTAGAAGTTCCAAAACCATCCGATTTAAAAAAGAAAAAAGAAGTTTCTTAAATATTATGAATGGCCATGGGGTCGAGCTTGGTGTCGTTTTTCAATTATTTTTGGACGTGGTATCCATCACCAGGAGTTCTAGAACCATCCGCTTAAAAAAATTATTTCTTAGGTACAATAATTATCATCAAGTCTTATCACGGAATCAAGCTAGGTGTCGTTTTCCTATTATTTTCGGACGTGGTATCTATCATCAGAAGTTCCAAAACCATCCGATTTAAAAAAGAAGTTTCTTAAATATTATGAATGGCCATGGGGTCGAGCTTGGTGTCGTTTTTCAATTATTTTCGGACGTGGTATCCATCATCAGGTGTTCTAGAACCATCCGCTTAAAAAAATTATTTCTTAGGTACAATAATTATCATCAAGTCTTATCATGGAATCAAGCTAGGTGTCGTTTTCCTATTATTTTCGGACGTGGTATCTATCATCAGAAGTTCCAAAACCATCCGATTAAAAAAATTGTTTCTTAAAATTATTAGGTCTTACCTATCATGGATTCAAGCTAGGTGTCGTTTTCCTATTATTTTCGGATGTGGTATCTTTCATCAGAAGTTCCAAAACCATCCGTTTTAAAAAAGAAAAAAAGAAGTTTCTTAAATATTATGAATGGCCATGGAGTCGAGCTTGGTGTCGTTTTTCAATTATTTTCGGACGTGGTATCCATCATCAGGAGTTCTAGAACCATCCGATTAAAAAAAAATTGTATCTTACAATTATCAAGTCTTACCTATCATGGAATCAAGCTAGGTGTCGTTTTCCTATTATTTTCGGACGTGGTATCTATCATCAGAAGTTCCAAAACCATCCGATTAAAAAAAAATTGTTTCTTAAAATTATTAGGTCTTACCTATCATGGATTCAAGCTAGGTGTCGTTTTCCTATTATTTTCGGATGTGGTATCTATCATCAGAAGTTCCAAAACCATCCGTTTTAAAAAAGAAAAAAAGAAGTTTCTTAAATATTATGAATGGCCATGGAGTCGAGCTTGGTGTCGTTTTTCAATTATTTTCGGACGTGGTATCCATCATCAGGAGTTCTAGAACCATCCGATTAAAAAAAAATTGTATCTTACAATTATCAAGTCTTACCTATCATGGAATCAAGCTAGGTGTCGTTTTCCTATTATTTTCGGACGTGGTATCTATCATCAGAAGTTCCAAAACCATCCGATTAAAAAAAAATTGTTTCTTAAAATTATTAGGTCTTACCTATCATGGATTCAAGCTAGGTGTCGTTTTCCTATTATTTTCGGATGTGGTATCTATCATCAGAAGTTCCAAAACCATCCGTTTTAAAAAAGAAAAAAAGAAGTTTCTTAAATATTATGAATGGCCATGGAGTCGAGCTTGGTGTCGTTTTCAATTATTTTCGGACGTGGTATCTATCATCAGGAGTTTCAAAACCATCCGATTAAAAAAAAAGTTTCTTATACATATTATGAATGGCCATGCAGTCGAGCTTGGTGTCGTTTTTCAATGATTTTCGGACGTGGTATCCATCATCAAGAGTTCTAGAACCATCCGATTTAAAAAAAAAAAATTGTTTCATGAAATGAACTTATTTTAATCTGTTAGAGTCTCCATGAATAGCTCACTGACGTTCGGCAACCACACCCAAAGTTGGTACCTATCAAGTACCTCTGTGGCGAACCTAGCGAGCAAGTTGCCCACATTTTTCAATCTGTTAGAGTCTCAAAAAATAGCTCACTGACGTTCGGCAGCCACCCCCGAAGTTGAAACCCTGGGTCAGCAGACCCAAAAAAGTGAAAAATCGATGGTGAGCAATTTTGTTTTAGCCTTCATCCAGTATGAACTCCATTTGACGAAACTCCTCTGCAAAGCGGGAAAGCCTATCCTAATCGCGTATATACAGTTGTTGAAAAAAAGTACCTCATTAAAGTAGGGCGTTATTTGTACCCCGTTAGCACGGGAAAACGTTTATATATATATATATATATATATATATATATATATATACATAGCGTTATAAGGGGGTCTAGAGCGACCTCTGGCGCAAGGGGGTTTGGAGCACACGGGCCCCCGGGTGCCCGAAGCCCCCTTATTTGTAACACGGATATGCGGTCGAATAGCGTTATAAGGGGGTTTAGAGCGACCTCTGGTGCAAGTGATTTTGGAGCACCCAGGCCCCCGGGTGCCCGAAACCCCCTTATTTGTAACACGTACATGCGCTCGAAGCCCCCTTATTTGTATCACCTATATAAATTCCTTTTCTTTCGAACTTCGTTATTTTTATTTTCAAGGTGCATACAATTCAAATCTGCAATGTCCAATGTCCAATGTTCACGCCATATTTATAATGCCTTCAACTAGATGAGAAAAAAATCCGTTCTCGCACAGGACTCCACTAGGAGACTGGTTGGGCGCGGGCGGGCTTCGTTTGGTCATCCGTTTTAATACCCAGGGGGCCTTGCTTCGCTCAGCCATCTGTTTTATCACCCACGGGGCTTTGCTTGGCTGGGCCGTCTTTTTTATCGCCCAGGGGTCCTCGCTTCACTTGGCCACCACTTCCACAGACCAGGGGTCCTTGCTTCGCTTGGCCAACCATTTTCTCACCCATGGGTGCGGGGGTATTTTATAATTGAGGGTTGAATTATTAGTGGTGACTATAGATTTCACAGAGCGAAAGATATTTGGCATAAGTAGGGGCTTTTAATGACCCTAGGTAGCGATGGGTACCTACCTAGGAAGGTAACTTTTCATGAGGTAGGTACTTGATCCAGAAATTCAAAAACTGGCTCAGTGGTCTCTGTGAGTTGCATACATACCTAACTATCCAGGCGCATTTGAATTTTTTCAACAGATCTGCTACTTGCAATAGATAGATAGGTAGGTAGGTATTTTTTTTTAAATTAATTTATTTGTTATTTATTTTTTTCAAGTATGTAGGGACTTGATCAAACAATTTAAAAAACTGACTCAGTGGTCTGTGAGTTGGTATGAAGAATGGATTCTACGTCCAAAATACCTCAAAAACGACACCTGACTCGATCCCATAGCCAAAAGCCTTCAAAAACCCCTCCCGTAGCCACGTTTTAGCCCCATAGCGCCCCACGGGTTTGGGCGATCGGGCTGAAAACCTTGCGGGCACAAGGTACATCTGCATATAGATGGTAGACCGAATATTTTGTCAAAATTTCAGACTTTTAAAAACATTCCTACTGCCCACAACGGCCCGGAATGATAGCATAATTTTCTACGTAAAATCCTCTAAAATAGCCATCAGCCTAGGAAAATTTTGAGAGAATTTTCAACACTTCCAGAACATGCTTTCAAAACGCTAGGTACCAAGTGCATTTTATGTAGAATTGAAAAGCAGGGAAATTTCACCGTTTTGATTCTACCTGTGCCCTAGGTAGACTGAGCGTAGCGAGGCCCCCCCCCTTATCCGTGGAAGGGGTCAACAGAGCAAAGCGAGACCCCCTGGGTGAGAAATGGATGGCAGAGCGAAGCGAGGCACCCCTGCCGAGGAAGTGGCCAACAGGGCGAAGCGAGATCCCCCCTGGGTGATAAAATAGGCGGCAGAGAGAAGGGAGGCCCAATAAATGAGATTTTTGATAGATACCATGAAGTCAAATATTTTTAAAAACGAAAAAAGTTTGAAAACTTTTTTGAAATAAAATCCAAATTTTTTTTTTTTTAATTATTCTTATTGAAAGTATTACATTTCTGGAAAAGTAACCTTTATCAAACAATAATAAACCATTGTGTGAAATTTGCAGCGTTTTTCTACTACCTACTTGAGATAGGTAGGTAGGTAATTTTTCTGAGGTAGATAGGTACCTACTTGATTAAAAATTCAAAAAACTGACTAAGTGGTCTCTTGGAGTTGATTTCGTAACTATCCAAGTGCAGATGCAATTTTTCTACTACCTACCTACTTGCAATAGGTAATTTTTCGTGAGATACCTACCTAGCTAGGTTCAATCCGATAATAAAAAAAACTGGCTCAGCGGTCTCTGGGAGTTGCATACCTAACTATCCAGGAGCATTTGGATTTTTCCAACACATCTACTACTTGAGATAGGTAGGTAGGTAATTTTTTTCTGAGATAGATAGGTACCTACTTGATTAAAAATTCAAAAAACTGACTAAGTGGTCTCTTGGAGTTGATTTCGTAACCATCCAAGTGCAGTTGCAATTTTTCTACTACCTACCCCTTTGCAATAGATAATTTTTCGTGAGATACCAAACTAGGTTCAATCCGAAAATTCAAAAAACTGGCTCAGTATTCTCAGGGAGTTGCATACCTAACTATCCAGGAGCGTTTGGATTTTTCCAACACATCTACTACTTGAGATAGGTAGGTAGGTAATTTTTCTGAGATAGATAGGTACCTACTTGATTAAAAATTCAAAAAACTGACTAAGTGGTCTCTTGGAGTTGATTTCGTAACCATCCAAGTGCAGTTGCAATTTTTCTACTACCTACCTAATTTTTCGTGAGATACCTAGCTAGGTTCAATCCGAAAATTCAAAAAACTGGCTCAGTATTCTCAGGGAGTTGCATAGCTAACTATCCAGGAGCGTTTGGATTTTTCCAACACATCTACTACTTGAGATAGGTAGGTAGGTAATTTTTCTGAGATAGATAGGTACCTACTTGATTAAAAATTCAAAAAACTGACTAAGTGGTCTCTTGGAGTTGATTTCGTAACTATCCAAGTGCAGTTGCAATTTTTCTACTACCTACCTACTTGCAATAGGTAATTTTTCGTGAGATACCTAGCTAGGTTCAATCCGAAAATTCAAAAAACTGGCTCAGTATTCTCAGGGAGTTGCATACCTAACTATCCAGGAGCGTTTGGATTTTTCCAACACATCTACTACTTGAGATAGGTAGGTAGGTAATTTTTCTGAGATAGATAGGTACCTACTTGATTAAAAATTCAAAAAACTGACTAAGTGGTCTCTTGGAGTTGATTTCGTAACTATCCAAGTGCAGTTGCAATTTTTCTACTACCTACCTACTTGCAATAGGTAATTTTTCGTGAGATACCAAACTAGGTTCAATCCGAAAATTCAAAAAACTGGCTCAGTATTCTCAGGGAGTTGCATACCTACCTAACTATCCAGTAGCATTTGGATTTTTCCAACACATCTACTACTTGAGATAGGTAGGTAGGTAATTTTTCTGAGATAGATAGGTAGGTTTCTACTACCTACCTACTTGATTAAAAATTCAAAAAACTGACTAAGTGGTCTCTTGGAGTTGATTTCGTAACTATCCAAGTGCAGTTGCAATTTTTCTACAACCTACCTACTTGCAATAGGTAATTTTTCGTGAGATACCTAACTAGGTTCAATCCGAAAATTCAAAAAACTGGCTCAGTATTCTCAGGGAGTTGCATACCTACCTAACTATCCAGTAGCATTTGGATTTTTCCAACACATCTACTACTTGAGATAGGTAGGTAGGTAATTTTTCTGAGATAGATAGGTACCTACTTGATTAAAAATTCAAAAAACTGACTAAGTGGTCTCTTGGAGTTGATTTCGTAACTATCCAAGTGCAGTTGCAATTTTTCTACTACCTACCTACTTGCGATAGGCCATTTTTCGTGAGATACCTAGGTTCAATCCGAAAATTCAAAAAACTGGCTCAGTATTCTCAGGGAGTTGCATACCTACCTAACTATCCAGTAGCATTTGGATTTTTCCAACACATTTACTACTTGAGATAGGTAGGTAGGTAACTTTTCTGAGATAGATAGGTAGGTTTCTACTACCTACCTACTTGATTAAAATTTCAAAAAACTGACTAAGTGGTCTCTTGGAGTTGATTTCGTAACTATCCAAGTGCAGTTGTAATTTTTCTACTACCTACCTACTTGCAATAGGTAATTTTTCGTGAGATACCTAACTAGGTTCAATCCGAAAATTCAGAAAACTGGCTCAGTATTCTCAGGAAGTTGCATACCTAAATATCCAGGATCATTTGGATTTTTCCAACACATCTACTACCTAAGATAGGTAGGTAGGATTTTTTTTTTTTTTTTTTTTCTCATGAGGTACCTAACTGGTGCAGTGGTCTCTGTGGTTGGAATATGCCATGATAATGATAACATAATATTCGACGTAAAATCCTAAATCTCTATCAGCCTAGGAAAAATTTGATAGATTTTTCATTATTTTCAGAGCATGCTTTCAGAACGCTAGGTACCTAGGTAGGTAGGTAGGTACCAAGTGGGTTTTTTCTGAGAAATTGAAAAGCTGGGAAATTTCACCTGTTTCACCGTTTTTATTCTACCCGTGCCCTAGGTCGACTGAGCGAAGCGAGGCCCCCCTTATCCGAGGAAGTGGCCCACAGAGCAAATCGAGGCCTCGCTGGGTGATAAAATGGACGGCAGAGCGAAGCGTGGCTCCAGGGTTCGAGGAAATGGTCAACAAAGCAAAGCGAGGCCCCCCCTGGGTGAAAAACGTACGGCGGAGAGAAGCGAGGCCCCCTGGATAATTTCACCTATTTCACCGATTTTATTCTACCCGTGCCCTAGGTCGACTGAGCGAAGCGAGGCCCCCCTAATCCGAGGAAGTGGCCAACAGAGCAAATCGAGGCCTCCCTGGGGGATAAAATGGACGGCAGAGCGAAGCGTGGCTCCAGGGTTCGAGGAAATGGTCAACAAAGCAAAGCGAGGCCCCCCCTGGGTGAAAAACGTACGGCAGAGAGAAGCGAGGCCCCCTGGATGATTTCACCTATTTCACCGTTTTTATTCTACCCGTGCCCTAGGTCGACTGAGCGAAGCGAGGCCCCCCTTATCCGACGAAGTGGCCAACAGAGCAAATCGAGGCCTCCCTGGGTGATAAAATGGACGGCAGAGCGAAGCGTGGCTCCAGGGTTCGAGGAAATGGTCAACAAAGCAAAGCGAGGCCCCCCCTGGGTGAAAAACGTACGGCAGAGAGAAGCGAGGCCCCCTGGATGATAAAATGCATTCCCCCCCACCTCCGCCCAGTCGGTCGCTACAACTCCCCTTAATTTTGTTTATTTCTATAAACCTAGCAGTTTAGAGCACCCACTTGGAGCATCCGGTCGGTCGCTACAGTCCCCCTTATCTTTGTGTGAAAACCTAAGTTTGGAGCACCCGCTTGGAGCACCCGCGGTCGCCCCAATACCCCTTAAGTTTGTTTAAAACCGAGGTTTGGAGCACCCGTTTGGAGCACCCGGTCGGTCGCTACAATACCCCTTGTGTCTGTACAGGGTGCCCTAAGTACCCTTAGTATTGCCTATAAATAAATATAATATATATATATATTTATATATTTATATATATAATATATATTTATATTTAAATTTAATATATTATATTAAATTTTGATTAAAATTGAAGATATATTATATCTTCAATTTTAACCAAAATTTAATATATTTCTAAACAAGCAATATAGGTATCTTCAATTTTAATCAAAATTTAATATAATATATTAAATTTAAATATAAATAAATAATATAAATAAAATTTAATATAATAATATTAAATATTATTTAATATACTTCTAAACAAGCAATATTGAATCAAAGAAAACTCATCTTTAAAAAATTAGAAATTCAAAAAATTTATATCCGAGTTGTGACCTTCAAAAACCCCTCCTATGGCCCACAGTATACTGGATGGATTTGAGACCCACAATACATCGAGTCTACATCCAAAATTACATCGAAAATAACACCTCATTCGACTTACTGGCCTTTCTTCCTGGCCAAGTCTTTAAAATCCCCCATCCATTCCCACCCATTACACTCGATAAGTTGTAGATTTTTTCGTTTCACTTTCCTTTCCGTATAATATTATTTTAATGATGTTTTTCTACCATATTAAGAGCATAGTATTATAATGGGGTTTTCGAGCTTATCTGTTGAGCATGAAACAGTTAGTTTTCGAGCATATAAATCATGTTATCGAGCATATAAATCCGAGCCCTAATTATAATCATGCGCAAATCTCAGGTAGTTTAATCCTCCATGTTGCTGATCGTTCATGGAAAGGTATAATATAATGAGATATTATCGTCATAAATTCGTGACACCTTGTGGTTGAGTAAGTAATCCTATTTTAGGATCCTTTACCGTAATAGTTGTTGATGTTTTTTCATAACTGTTCCATTTGAAATAAAACTTTGTTCATAATTTTTTTCAATGTTCTCAAATGTTCTTCAAAGACCACATTGAAGTTCCTCTGCCTCTAAATGTTAACGGAAAACGAATTAAGCAAAATGTACGTTCGCGGTCTTTTCGTAAGGAGCTTACCAAGTTAGTCGCCCAATTTGGCACTCCCTTTACACCGCCACTGTGTTCTATTCAAAGCCCCGCTAATGGCTAATTTCAGAACTAGGTCATTAAAACAAAACCACTCAATTTTGAACTCAGGCCCGATTCAATTATTGATGCCTAATTAGTGACCTACTTGGTGGTTGGCCGAAGTAACTGCCTACATTGTGTTGAAAGGTGGTGGGCGAAGTCCGCGGTTTATACTCATGGTCCTTCAAGTCGTAGGCTGCAACTGTCGTTGTTGTAAGGAAAAAATTCAATAACGACGAACGTCCGCTATCACAACCCCCTCCGAACAACTTTACGTTGAATTTCCCGCCGACGAACAAAAATAAACTTTCCCCAACATTGAAACCCTGACGTGATGTGGGGGGGGGGGGGGGGGGGGGAGGGGGCTACCTACGTGACACACCCTGTTAATTTGACAACTGAGTTTTGCGGTCTGAAACCTCCAGTTCCCAAATCTTTTTTTGCCCCCTGGTCGTCTCCTCCCGTCCTCGAAATGAATTCACAGGCGTTCCTGTCATATCAAGCGGGACTGTCAAGTTTTTATCTTCGCTCGCCCAGAGCACACTCACTCACCCAGCTTGAAATGATAACAGATTTTTTTAACGCATTCTAAACATGGATTACAATCTTGCAAATGAACGCGGGAAGTGGCAACTTGGGTCGCACACAGTGTATTCAGGCAGTGGCCAGAATAAAATATGTTTTTCAAGACAATCACAACGACTATTTTTCGCTTACTAAATGGCATAATAATTATTATCGTTCTTAAAATACAAACTTTATTAATACATAATGTTTTTTACGGTGATTATTTGGTTGGCGAGCTTAAGGTCCGGCAACATAATAATAATATTTTTATGTTGGTTGCCTTATTATGACCGGGGTCAAAAAATTTGATCGGCCTCGACATTAAATTTTATCATTAAACGTTTCATGATGTGTAGATTTCAAAAAAAAATTTTTTTTTTGAAAAACATCATGTTTATGACAAAATACTCGGTTCTCCATCTATTTGTGTCCGATTGTCCGCTGACCCTTTTATAAGTAGGCGTTTCTGGGTCTGCTGACCCAAGTGTGGCAATTTAACTCGACTCCATAGCTAAAACTCTTCAAAAACGCTTCCATAGCCCCTTTTTAGCCCCACAGAGCCTCGCGGGTTTGTGCGATCGGACAGAAAACCTTGCGGGCACAACGCTCCTGGTGCTGGAGAGGGAAGGAAGTAAATCTTCGAAAAACCGGAAGCCTTAGTTTTGTGTTTGTGTTAATGAAAGGATGGCTGAATGACTGATTACTTTTAGGTACCTACCTATTCCACCAGCCCTCTTCCACATCACCGAAAAACACATTCTGTGTTCCATTGGTTTGATCCTTGATCATAGCAGAATGATGATCATAGAATGGCCCAGCCATAATCCAAAGTGTGGTGCAGTTCGAATGTAAAAACGGGTTTTTGATCGTACGAAAATTTCTGCATTAAATCGGGTAAATTCTGCGGTAAAGTTCGTGTTCAGTGCGCGAATATCCGTCGTCTTTCTTCTCACACTGTGGACCCTCAACCGCCAACATTTTTGACAGTGAGTTCTACTTCCATTCCAACGCCCCCATCATATTACAACGCCCCAAAATAAAAATTGAAATTTTATACCAAACTCCCTACATAGTCACATGCGGCAATCTTTATCTGCTGTTAATAACGTAGTAACGTGTGGAATGGTAGGACGAACGTAGGTTCGCTACTCATCTGAAGATACTCCAGAGTGGTATTGTACCACATAATGCATGATCTAAGGCTCGTTCTATGAGGAAATTCCTGCCCAGACAAAGCCCGGACCGCTTAATCCGTCCTGGGTCGTATTTCCTCTGATGCGTTGGCGGGGAAAGCGCGTACTACGAATGAGGCCACTTCCTTCGGTCACGATTCCCATCTTCTTTTCCAAAGGCTCTCTATTACTGGGTCTGAGACAACATGTTTACCATACCGTCCCCACCAACCTTCCACCTTTTCCAGAGTGCGTGAGCTTCATCTTGGCAGAACCTTAACTCTTTCACCCTCCGACCGCCCCTTCTTGCAACTTTCGTCAACATCAGCAAAGGCCCCCGACAAGGACCCCTATTTCTGGGACTAATCGTTGTCTAGGCAAGATAACAAAACCAATTAAAACTTTCCACGAACATCGTTCCAACTTCCGCACAGTTCTGCTAATCGACTTTTCGGGAAACCTTCGGAATAGTTATCTTTTCCAGGGTGTTCATTGTGAAACCGAATTCACGCCAAATAAAAATTGTCAAGCATTACAGTAATAAATTACCATCTCCAAGATTTTGACTGCAAATACCGTATACGGTATATATATATTGACGTGCACAATAATTCGTTGACTTTTTTTAATGTCTTACTGATTCCTGGTCCCTGTATGCCCTACTCTTTAGCCAATCGCTAGGCAGTTGGCCGTTTAAGTAGAGCTTACATGCTCCATGTTCAGTGTTGCAGACTCATTTTTCACCTCAGCCCGTAAGTTTCGCTCCTCACCCAGTTTCGAAAGGGAAATCCCACACAACCTCAGGAGCAGGCGAGGCGAACAGAGCGCCCGCTTTGACACAAATTACTCCTAACTTGCGGTTTTGGGCTGCTTCCCCGTTCCCTTTAAATGGTTTTGCGGGAGGAGACAGAGTGTAGCACTCTTGGCGAAAGAGGGAAGCCTTGATTAAACCCAAGGTTCCCTTCCATCCTACGTAATTGAAGTTTACGTTGCGCGTTTTCCTGCCTGGGTTCGGGTCTCCCATAGGAGATATTATGGCTCGGTGTCAGTTTCTTCTTCAAGTCAAACGGCCACATCCCTGGGTATGATTGTCCCGTGCTGATGTTAGACGTATGATCACCTACTCGCCTATATAGGAATAAACCCGAGATTTAACATTGAAAAGGCTTTTCAACTTTGCTCCGAATTTAAACGCCGCTAAATCTCAGCTTTAGCGTTAATGTCTGCTTTAAATTTTGGAGAAACCGGATTTTCATATTAGCTATCAAAGATGAAAGTTCGCTTGACGAGCGTTTAGTAGAGTCTCTGTCATGTAACTCATTCAGTATACTACTCGCTAAGGCTCCTTAGAATATAGGTAATACTATAATACCTCACTATTATACCATTATAGCAGATGGAAAATTTGGACAATTTTTATCTTGGCACAAACAACTACAAGGGAACAACACAATAATTGTGTTCCAAAAATTTATTTCTAATTACATTAATGCAGAAGTAAGTGAAGTAAGTAACCAAATTACTGTGTTGGAGGAAAAAAAGTTTTCGACTCCCGGACACAAAATCCTCCTTACAGAAAAAACGCTGCAAATTTTACGCTAAGGTTATTATTCTTTGGTGTGCAAAAATTACGGAGTTAAATTCGGTTTATAAAAAATTATTTAAACAAATTTTCAAAAATATCTCTACCGTGTTTGGAGCGAAATGGGACCCCGAAAAATGGATTTTATGCCCAAAATTACTCGGAAAATGACACCTCTAACGACCTCCTGGCATCCTTCCAGAGCCCCATTTGCTGCCCCAAGTCTCAAAGATCCCCGCGGTGAAATCGGATGGTTGCAGGACCCCCAAAAACGGATTATATGTCCAAAATATATTAAAACGACACCTAACTCGACCCCGAAACGCTTCAAATATCCTCCGTTAGCCCCCTTTTAGCCCTACGGGTTTGGGCGATCGGGCTTAAAACCTTGCGGGCACATCTAGATCGAGAACTGACTGTTTTTTCGGAATTCCAGATTTAAAAAAAAAAAATCCTGTTGCCAAAAACGGCCTGGAAGGCGGACGGACATTTCATTTTGGTTTATTATTCTTGGAATAATACACCTATGTATAAGACATAATTCGCGTCGGAGGTCGAACATTTTGATCGGCCTCAAACTTTGTCGTAATACGTTTCAAGAGGACTAGATTCCAAAAACGAAATGTCCTTCCGCCATCCAAGCTGTTTTGGGCAGTAGGATTTATTTTTTTAAATCTGAGTTTTTGACAAAATACTCGGTCCACCATCTAGTTGTGCCCGCAAGGTTTTCAGCCGGGCTACGCCAGCTACGGGAGGGATTTTTGATGGTTTTCGGCTATGATATCGAGTGGAGTGTCGTTTTCAAAGTATTTTTGGACGTAGAATCCACTTTTTGGGGTCCCACATCCGTTCACAAACTTGTCAAGAAAGTGTTTTAAAATAATCAAATTATTAAATTAAATTATAATTTGTATTCATATAAAATAAATTTTTGTATAATTTATATCAAAGAATAATAAAACCTTGTTTAAAATTGCAGCGGACGACTTTTGAGGCCGATCAAAATTTTTAATCCCCGTCGCAAAAATGTTGGTTGATTATTCTGATAATCATATACCAAAAGGTTTCAGCTACCCAAAACAAAACTTCTCCTTCGCTCGTGAGCATTTCCACAAAGACGTGTGCACCTTACTCATTTTCGAGATCGCTGAATTCCTCCTTTCTCCTAATGACAATCTTCGGTTTAGCACGCTCGACGTTTAGGCGTGAGATATAATGTATGTACCTACTGTAATCCATCATAAGAAATAATATTATATAAATATCATAATAAAACTGTGATGAACTTGGAGGTCGATTAAATTCGATAGGATCTGCTGATGTGGGGCCTCTTGACTTCGCGTGATCGGATGAAGGGGACGCCCGACTGGCCCGCGCAGCGTTAATTAGATTACCCTCCCACCGAGTGAACGTCCATCAGGAAATCTGTTATCGGCTATTCGGAACTTCCCAAACCTCCACGGAAGGGCTTAAACTGACAATTGAGGTTCTCTTACAGACCTCTGCATAATTTATTGTGACCGGACGAAGTTATCAGCTCAAATCCACTGTCATTATTTAGAACTGGATGTAATCGTTATTATTGTATCATGCATTTTACATGAACTGCAAGGTGTACTAATCAATAACATATTAGTCATTTCACAGTTTCGCATCTGACCTTCGTAACGCCGGAAGGCTTGTACAATAAACCATAATATTATCTATCTATCTATCAGTTTCGCATCTTTTGTTCTGTAACTGCAAAACATACAGATGAATAACGTTGCTGTAACAAGGACGTAATTATTGATCTTCCCTCAGCTTAGAATCCCTCTTGCATTATTTATTGCAAGCGGGCAGAGTTATCGGAATTTTTGTCGTTTCCCGAATTTTATTGCCCCCAGGTTAGTTTTTCCGACCAAGACTTATTTCTTATGGGGGATCGCCAGAGTGGAAAAAAGGGTCTGAGGGAGGAGTAGATATAGTGGGGGAAAATGAAGTGATAGATTCGGAAATGCCCATTTTACCTTCCTCACGGAGAGCCTCCTATAGTATCGTGTGATCTTTATTTACGACAGAGTGATTTAATGGGAAATGGGGGAAAATATCTTGGTACCACTACCAATCTCCGCGGCAACGTCATTTGGGTTTGGCTCATCCGAGCGTAGGAGATTTCCCATATTATATTTCCATCGTTTTCTTTTTCTGATGTTTGGGTTTGATGAGAGACTCAAGCGTTATTTACCTACTATCTTTATCACTCTAAACGTACAAAATAAATTGATATCGGCTGCTTTAAGGCCTCAATTATGGATATATAGATGGCCACAGTAGAGAACACTCTCTACAGTAGTGCCTCTTGCTGGCAAAGTGTTCCGAATGGATGCTGCTCCATTTTCTGTATTGCTCTTTCCAACGTAACTTTTCATTCGGGCCAGATAAAGAATCGCTTGGGCCTTTTTCTAGGTTTGCCGCACAGATTTATTATGAAGTACGCCCTTATAAAATGATCTTAGGAGCGGATGGAAGCGTATAAGGGTCGCTTCAATGCTAATTTCATCTAATCCCCTCTATCATTCATCCTTCATGAAAATTCATAACTGTCTACCGTCCGGCTGTTGGATAGATGTAAACTATGGGTTGACCTCGATACCCTCTTGTAATTTCTTACGCTGGAGAAGAATAAAAGGTCTTGTAGTTTTTAAAATTGCTTTTAGTTTTTAAAAGTCGCACATTATGTGAATTTATTCTCCCCAATGCTCAGGGTTGAACGTAGTACACTATTGAATACCTCTTAACTGAAGACGGTTTAGTAACTTCGGTAAAATAACTATGATTATATTGAATAGAATAAAATAGAATATTTATTTATTGATAAGAAAAAGAATAAATTTTGTGAAAAACCTGTACAATATCAACTCCCGTCCACGAACATGATAAGTGCTTACGGAATTGTGGTTGCTGGTGGAGCCACTCTCAGCCAAAAATAGAACTACAAATTTCAGATAGCAGGACTAGGATTAATTAATCCCAATCGCTACCTCTAAAATTTACTTCAAGCATACTATGTAACTCCAAATAAATTTTTCAAAAATTAAATTCTCTTATCTTAGACAATATAACCTGTTTAAAATTATTAAAACTCTCAAAACGTCAGGATTAATTTTACTTGCATAAAGGACACGTAACTCCTTAACTCCTTGTAATAAGAGTTTTTCTTCGCTCTGTTCAATTCGCTCGGTGTTCAACTTAGGTAGAACAATATTAGGTAGAACAAGATAGCGCAGTACGTGTGTGTGAAGTACAACATCTGTGCCAGTTTGCTTGACTGCAGCAAAAAAAATTATCTTACATTAAACTCCCAGTAAAGCAGGGATCTTGGGTATAGGGAACTTTTCTTGAGGGCGATTCTAATAATAAATTGATAGCTGAATATCATAGTAGCTGAATTTGCTCATTTCATTCGGTTGCAATTATGATACTTAAGTCCATTTACACATTTTATTACTGAATGAGATGTATTGATCGACGAAGATCCTATAGGATCCTATATATAGGATATATCTGTCTATAGACTCTATAGATATACCTGACGATTTTTCCTATTTACTATACCCCTATGGGTTTCGCAATGAAAAAAAAAAAAAAAAATGCTGTTCTTTAGATTTGATTTTCTGAACTTTTTTCAGAACTTAGAACCAGTTGGCATTTGCTCATGTCAAACGGGGACGATCGACTAAGGGAACTGTTCTCGAGTGTGAATATCGTGGTGACAGGCACTTTTCGGTCGAGTGGATATTCTTGGAAGTTGTTCGCCCAATCTCCTCTTGCTTTAGTAGTTACCGTAGTAATCAACTGATTAAACTGTTGGAACTTCAGTTTCATTCACGGGCTTTCGGAAGGGTTATAGATTGCATGAACACGAGTGGGAAAAGGGTTTTGAGAGATAGACTAGTCTGGAGTGGGCAGTCGAGCGGAGAGTTGATATCCCGGCGAACGAAAGTTGCCAGGCTGATAACAGGTTTGGTGGGGCCATCTGTGTTACTTAGTGGAAAGGGAAAACGGCAGTACAGGGAAAAGAGGGTCAAAAGGGATTGAGAAATGCCCTTTACTTCAAAACTGTCTTCGCCCCGGGTTTCAATTCAAACGCTATCGACGAAGTTGCAAAAAGTTTGAAATTCGGTACACCGACCAAGTTTTTGTTCTGAGGATCTCATCGCTATAGAGGAGAACGGGATGGGTCATGAATTATGCAGGGGTCGGGGGATACTAGATTGTCCCAGCTGCTACATATCCTCACATTCATGGCAGTTCTTGAGATCTAGTAACTAGATCTCAACTAACTGTTAGTTCTGCAAAATTCTCTAAAATTTTGACAGCCTGGCTCCAACTACAACAATGTAGGTTGTAATGAAAGCCGTGCCTGAGTCGAGTTTGATTCTAACCCTTTTATCGTATGTAGTTGTTTCCCTGGTCAGGAAATCCCAAAGGCTTTTCCTTGTCGACTCTGAGTAACGTGTACAGACATTCTGATTCGTCTTTTCCCTATAGAAGATTCGGCAATACTTTCCGTTTGATTCACGTTGTTTGCGATGCGCCCGTTCTCTCCGCTGCCACCTCTAGGGATTCCTCAGGCCCTGTAATTGAAAGCCTTTCCCTTTTCTTCCCCTGTAATCAGCCAGGACTTGTCGAAGGCGTTTGTTCGCAGATTCCTAACACGTTCGTTCTACTTGAATTCACTTCATTCAAGCTTTCACTCCAGACCAACGCAATACCTTATCGACTCAAACAGGGTGTGAATCACTCAATGTGATGCAAATTCGTAGAAGGAAATGGATCAACTATGCGAGGATTCCATGGCTGGTGTAACATTGAACAATTTTATGCATTTAAAATTCACTCACAAATTAATCCAACTCCTTTAAAATAAATGGGTGATTCAAGAAGGTTATAATATACTTACCCCCCTACTTATATTATGTCACAACGTGCGTTGGAACATTAAAATGAAAGTAGTGAAACTGTTTCCAGTAGACGTGGGGATCGTTTCCAGACGATTTGAATTTTTCACTCAACCCTGTTCAGTATATTGAATTTTCATTTTGCGGCGCCCCTGGTTTTATAATTTTTCTCGTCTAGTCGTAACTTTCGGGTTGTCCCTTCTATTATCATGTCCTTATATTTTTCTCTACATTATTTACAGTTCTCTACATCTCTGCAGCACATTTCTCCGAAAAGCGGAAATTAATTGACACCATGAAATGTTCCGTCAAAATGATCTTTGATCTTGAAAACAACCCAGGTACCTACATCGTGGTTTTGACCGTTTATCAGATTCTTGCCATAATTTATTTTATATCAAGGGTGGTTTCAAAGTTAACGGACAGAAAATTCGCTCAGCCTCCCCCCTTCTCCCACTCGTTTCACTCAGTTAGCGGGTCCGATGGTGTAATGAATTATGAAAAATCGTTTAAAAGGCGGATTTTAGCTCCTGCAGCATCCACCCCATGCCGTCCGCCCGAGGACTGTGTCAAATCGATGGGCCCATTGCGCCTGCGCAAACGACCTCTGTTGCGTTTCTACTTCCACCCATCCCCTCCACCCTTCAAACACTTTCTCTTGTAGTTATCACTCTCTTTTATAATGAACTTTAACCCGTATGGTCACCCTTGTCGCTCTGCCTTCCCGTTGATTTGATCTCTAACGATCGCTAATCACGATTTTAAATTTGACCCTTTCAACACCGGTCGTTTTGGGCGGAGCGGGGGGAGGGGATTGTTAACCATAATTATTTTAGGAGGGTAAATTAGTGTAATCTCAATAATGGTTATGAACGTTGGAAAATCAAATCGGCTTGCAAAATGCACGAAAACAAACAGCAAAAACAGTTTTCTTGGCATTTTGGTTCGTGTTCTCCATTAAATCGATTCGGCACAGGTAGAATTCATCATTTGGGTTGGTTTTTATCTCGTTTGTAATTAAGTTCAGATAATTTGTTATATTTAATATGTACTCGTTAATAGGTGGGCAATCGGAAACTTCGAACCATGACAAATTAACGCTGCTTAATCAAGTCGTCTTGATCGGACTTATGGAGCGCAGTTGTGGGGCTGCAACGCTCAAAGCAAGCGTGATATTATTCAATGGTCCCAAACCAATGTGCTGAGGTAATCTGTTATTTCTCCTTACCGAATTTCAGGTTCCTATTCCGGATATTACTTTTAAACGTGACATGACCTGACGTAAGTGACACTTTTAAACGTAACGCTCGTCGTTTCTGTGTACCGAATCAAAGACATAAAATGTCAAAAAAATGTTGTTGAGTGAAATTTAGTAAATTCCGGTATATAAAAGAGACTTTCAACAATCAAAACTGGCAGAGAATTAAATTCTCTTTATTTAAATCCTCTCTTCTAAATTTTTTGAAGTATCTTAAGTTTTAATATCCATTAATACAAATCGGTAAAATTTCTATTAGGTATGTCAAAAATAAGTTGCTAATATTAATAACCTGATGTGAAAAATATTGCTTAAAAAAAATCTCCATTTCAGTTGTTAGAATGGTGGGTAGCTTAAGGGTTAAAGTGGTTACACATCATAGGTACAATATTTACAAATAATTCGTTTTTTCATGGCTTTAGGATATTTACTTGTTATTTTATTTGTATTATCTCTCTTTCACACCACTGTACCATCCCCGCAACCACAGAAATCCCATAAACCATGCTGACAGAATCCCAAGTCATCCCAACTTCCGTACAGTCTCGGTTTTTAGAACACTATACCCTCAGAAAATGTCAGTCGGTCGAACATCAACCGTTCAGGTGTCGAGACTTGGAAGCGGTGGTTTTTCTCGTCGAGTTCGAGCCCTTAAGCCCTACCATATTTTCTCGCCCTACCGTTTTCATTTACTACTAGGGGAAAACCATCACTTTGTTATTCTCTGAGACAGTCGTTTTCCCATTCATTTTTCTCTCATGTTAAAGTCCTCCTTCCGTGTTGAAGGGAAAGAGGGGGGGCCGATTGTGTCCTTGAAAGTCGTTGAAAAAAAAAGTTCGCTGTGGTGATAGTGAGTTTGAAAACCATGGAGCTTGTAGTGACCATAACACTTTTCGATAACTATAGGATAAGTTATGCTTTGAAAGTCACGCTCATCTCCTTGTAACCCTCTTCCAGCTATTTCTAATGCAACTATACAAAATCTCTGGTGCCTAATGAGGCATCATCCAATTCTAATCGATATCTGCCTTGGTGAATGATTTAAATTCGGAGATGGCAACTGGAAAAATGAGACGTAGGTGATTGGTAGGTGGATGATTTTACAACCATCACAATTACTGGAGAAAGGTTTTCGTTGCGGAATCGATTATTGGCGTCAGAGATAATTGACAAGGGTCGTATAAAAGGGTCTGGCAGTTTTCGGGTGATGGTTGGGGGGGGGGGGGGGGGGTTCAGGGGGCGGAAGAGACAGTGTTGTCTGTGGTGGGTGGTAAAGGGGGATGTAAGTTTGAGGCAGCCTTGTTATTCCTTAGCCCAATCATTAAGTCGTGCCCCTCCGTTTTGCCCATTTCGGGAAAGTCAGGATTTGACGAGGCCGCCAGAGTGGAAACCGCCTTTGAGGTGGGGAGGGTTATACCACTACGAAAACGAGCAACAGGTTGATGCGGTACCTGGGTAAAGCCAAGATGGCGGGCTTTCGGCTGTCATTTGTTCTCCCGAAGTAATTTGACGACGAATCCGCGTAATGGTCTGGGTCCACAAGAAGGAAAATGGAGCCTTGGAACAAAAAGCAGGCAAGGAATCGAAAGGTCTCCTCTCAGAGGAGGTCGTTACCCTTATTACGTGTGTCCTAAAAATGTCGACGGGATCCTAGGAATGGCTCTCAAATGCGTTCATTCCACGGTTAACTGCTAATTCGATCCCGTCATATGTATCAACCATTTGAAGGATAATAAGTTCCGCAAAATCGTATTTGAAAATAAATTGAGTTGAACGGGCAACTTGTGTAAATGCCACGGTATACTCAGTTCACTGTGGATAATACATAATATTATTGAAACAAGCCGCGTCTATAGTGTAATCATGGTATTGCCTGCCTTTCTCTATTGAATGATATTATCATTCCACCCAATCAGTTAAAGGGTCTCTATCTACGACTTCATTGTACCGTTAATTATTGTCAGCGTCCGTCGGCGGCATAGATATTCTTGATTACGTCAGATTATCTTGAGATGATGGAGGCTGCAAGAGACGCGATACGAGTATCTTGGCCTAGCCTCTAATAATTATTATAATAATAATTATTATCCATTAACCAGACATGTCCTGCGGTGTTTGCTGTGCCATTGTAAGGTTCAGGTTCGTCGCGAAGGTGGGTGGTCACGAAGGGTGTGCTGTACGAAACGTTTTAGTTTCTGATGGTGTGAGGACGAATCCGAGGCGGTCGATGTTCGATCCGGTGCATATTGTAGCGTAGATAGACATAAATAGCTTGCCTTTTATGCAGTGGCATTATTTTGGTTAATTATTCGTGGACACCTATGTATCGCATTTACAAATTTATTTCAACTATTTACAAAATAATTTAAACCCTTAACAAAAATAATTCAACCGTTTGCAAATCCATTTAAACTATTTACAAAAATATTTGAACCGTTTGCAAATCTACTTAAACCTTTAAATGATGGTTAATGGTTGGATAATGGCTTAAATAAATTTGCAAACGGTTCAAATAATTTTGTAAAGGGTTTAAATTATTAATAGTTGATGGTGATGTTGACCGTTTCAATTAATGTTGTTGGAAACTTGTTGAGGGTCAGTCAAATAAGACGAGATTTTTTGCCGACGTTTCAAGAGATATATTCTCCTATCATCAGGGCCTAATGAAATGAACAAAACACGAATTTATACTTTGAATTTAACAATTGATGAAACTATATGATACGATACAAAGTGTATTAGATACGAAACAGTGAAAAGTGTACATAGAACAAATGAATATGATATAAAATATAATTTGGAAGGTAAGTAGAGCCAAATGATTAAGTGAGCAAGTTTAAAAAAAAAAAAAATTTATACAGGTACTTACAAGTGCAGGAAAGAGGGCAGCACACGATGTGAGCCGTCGCTGTCGTACAAATATACTAAATAATATGTAGGATGCAGACATACAGAAGGAACTGACAATTTTCGATGGTGGGGGTTGTTTCCCCCCCCCCCCCTTTGGAAAGTGGTAAACAGAACTCAAATTCGTGTTTTGTTCATTTCATTAGGCCCTGATGATAGGAGAATATATCTCTTGAAACGTCGGCAAAAAATCTCGTCTTATTTGACTGACCCTCAACAAGTTTCCAACAACGTTTAAATTATTTTGTAAAGGGTTGAAATAAATTTGTAAATACTATAATCGCGACGGAGGTCGAAAATTCTGATCGGCCTCAACATTAAATGTAGTGTCAAATTGTGAAATTACACGTTTCAAGATGTTGAGATTTCAAAAACGCAATGTCCGTCCGCCGACCGAGCTGTTTTGGGCTGTAGAAAATTTTTTTAAATTCTGAAATTTTGACCAAACCCTCGGTTTACCATCTAGTGTACCCGCAGGGTTTTCAGCCCGATCGCCCAAACCCGTGGTGACCCCTGTGGGGCTAAAAAAAAGGGGGCTACGGGAGGGTTTTTCTGGTTTTCGACTATTCGACTTTTCGAAATATTTTTGGGCGTAGAATCCATTTATGTGGGTCCCAAAACGATCCGATTTCACCGTGGGGATCTGTGGGGCTTTCATGGGGCT
This sequence comes from Pilophorus perplexus, assembly GCA_955831195.1. Classification (NCBI taxonomy): domain Eukaryota; kingdom Metazoa; phylum Arthropoda; class Insecta; order Hemiptera; family Miridae; genus Pilophorus; species Pilophorus perplexus. Next base: position 15,047,254 of record OY037011.1, on the reverse strand, counting down.
ACAAATGGAATTTTTGATGGATTCCAGGAGGTCTAATAATTTCAGATTAATTTTGGACGCAGAATACATTTTTCGCACATTTCCCACATCTGTCCGAACATTGTACCGAAATCTTCTTTTTTTTTAATTAAATTTTTTGTTGACACTGAATTAATTTTCTCAAAATTAACCTATATAAACCCTTGTGTAAAATTTGCAGCGTTTTTTTTTTCCCACACACGTGTGGGTAAAAAAATGACGTGTCATTCACGCCATTTCGTTTTATAATCTAAAATGTCATCTATATCACTAATAACTGATAACATTGCATTCCCTCCGTATTTGATAAGATATGAAAAGCTGCGGGGCAAAGTGATTCAAGGTCCACAATTCTGTTTGTTGAGAAAATGCCAAAAAAAAAAAAAAAAAATTGTTTATTATCGTTATTTTTTGAAAATTGATTAAATACCATTGAATGGTAGGTAATAGCAAAAATTAACAAATTTTGTTAAAATGATTCAAGTTCGAAAGCTTTTCCATCAAAGTAATCTAAATCCAGAAGTTCTTCCGCCAGTGATGTGATGTGAAACTAACTAAAAATCGCTACGAAAACTGTGAAACTAACGGGAAGGTTGCAATCATGGCTGCGAAGAATCATGGCACGTTGTTAACTTTGCTTGAACCCCAATCAGAAAGATACTTGGTGCCGTCTTGTGTGTTGTTGAAAAACCCTGATTCTTCATTTTTTGGCGCAATGGCGATAGCGTTTAGATCATTTTGGTTGAAAAAACTTGATTCTTCATTTTTTGGCGCTTAGATCACTTTGCCCCTCAGCCCTTCATATATTGTATTCGGTTGAGAAATTCCCCACGTTAGAGAATAATATTATGTACTAAATTTTGCAGATGGTACTGTACCAGTACTGGGTATCACACGGGAAAGGGTGAATGAGTGGGTAGACTAAACATGCAAGACCGTTGAGAGTTGTCGGTGAGGTATAACTAAGTTCGAGTTGACTCGACAATATTTAATATTCATTTTGATCATTTCTTTCATCTTGATGCGGGAAGGTTTACACACCTAGCTGTAACCATAGTTTGAACTTCTGAGTTTCCGTTTTGATTAACCTGCATTTTCACAAACGTTTAACTTGGATCACCATATTGTTCTCAAACTTCGCCCCCGCGTGTTTTTGAAAGGATTCCGGCAAAATGAAGGAATCGCGGGCGAGGTAAAAAAAAAAAAAAAAAAAAAAACGCGTTTAACTTTTACCAATACCGCTAACACCCCTAGGCAGACATTCGCGCCAACCTTTCAACTTCTTCTCAGAGGTGGGCGAAGGGGGTGGGTGACAACCATGAGTTATCCCCTCCAACTAATTTAACTTTGCCAATTCTGCCTTTAGCTCTTATTTCCGACTCCCATCCCTTTTCACTTCTCATCCGCCAATTTTCCCACCAGCGGTTTTTTTTTTTTTTTTTTTTTCATTTTCAATTCCCTCGCTCTTATTTTTAGTGGACGCTGCACTGGGTTGGTATCTTTCCACAGTCTTCCTAATAGTGCAAAACTACAAGTTTGGAATAGCTACAGTGGATTGTTATCTTTCCCCGGTCTTCCTAATAATGTAAAACTACGAGTTTGGAATAGTTCTTTGGCTGAACGTTTTGATAATAGTTATTCAATTATACAATTATTGTATGAAAGTAGAAAAGAAAAGCTTTCCATACTGTCGTATGCTCACTGAACACCAATTCTAAAAGTTTCCACTTGTAACCATTTGCTATCCAGCGTGTGAGGTAGTTATTCGTGTGTACCAATTGATTGCCGACTCTGATATTTCATCTCATTTCTACCCTTCAAACCTGGTCATCAACTAGGGCAGAACCCGTTTCCCTGTAATTTGTCCCAATCAGAGCTTTTGAACCGTATATCTGGTTTAATAATTGGGGACCACCGCGCGCAGTTGTTACCTCCCAAAGACCGGTCGATCGCCAAACGTCATCCCCTCATCACTTGTTTCCTTTGTTCATCAACTCCCGTCACCTACCCAATGAAGGGGATTTAACCAACTTTGAACTCTACAGATGAGTCAAGGGGTTTGGGAATCGTCTGCAGTAATTGGAATTCTAGTTGGCTAACTTGTAGTTAGGAGACTATTAGTTCCGTCCTTGTTCTCCTTCCCAATCCCAACTGCGTTGCTATATCCCCTCTTCCCTTCCCTTTGCGCGCATCCGTAGTTAGCCTGTTCTGCTCCTTGTGCAATGTATAAGACGTGAACTTCAAACAAATCCCGCATTCCGAATCCGAATTGCCAACTGACCAAACAAAGAGCTAACCTTCGTTCAAGCAACTAACTCGGTGTGCGCTTATGTCCAATCACTGAGAACTTAAGTGATGGAATTATCTATTCTTGAACAAGTATGAAAGCTACCAGGTTGTGAGTGTTTCGTAGTAGCCTCTCTCATAACAAACGTCTGGCCCCTGAGCCAATCCTTAGTTTGGTTTCCTGCCGCTAGTGGTTTGTGGCGCTGCAGTCACCATGCCCCATTTCCCTCGCATTTTGACATTTCTGCATGTTTCCTCTATTCCCTCCTGGAAAGGGTAAGGGAAGGGGGATTATTGGATACGAAAAGGAGATGCTGGATGAAATCCATGCGCATCAACAGAAGTCTGGGTTTATTATTCTTAGAATAATGTCACCGATGTCTTTGGGCTTATTATTCTTGGAATATATTCAATGTATTATAATGTCTTCGCGACGGGGGTCGGCCTCAAAATTTGACATTAGGTAGGTACCTACTCGTTTCAAGACGCGTAGATTTCAAAAATCAAGTCCGTTTTTTCTTTCAATAGGAAATTTTGACAAAATACCTACTCGTTCACCATCTAGTTGCATCCGGCAGGTTTTCAGCACAACCGCCCAAACCCGTGGGGCTCTTTGGGGCTAAAAAGAGGCCGGGGTGAAGGTTTTGGGGTACCTATATTCGGTAGGTACCTACATAATATCGAGTGCGGTGTCATTGTCCCAAATTTGGGACTTAAGCCATCCAATCTCACAGCGGGGATCTTTGAGGCTTTTGAATGATGCAAGGAAGACAAAATAGTAATTTTGGACGCATAAACAATTTTTCGATAGTTGCTTAATAAGCATATCCTACTTCAATTTTTTTTTTTTTTTAATTCTACTTCAATATTCATTGTTTTACACACACCTATTTAAAATATTCACTCTTCAGCAATCAAGTTTTAGGGTTTTTTTTTTTTATCACGGCACACGAAACTAAATTCTCCGGTCACCCTATTCCGAGGTTCAAACTTGGTGAAAAGATTTTGATGAGAAATCCAATATCAGGGATCAGACTAAAAAATCCGTAGATCTGCGGAAGTATCCGTAGGGTTGACAACCCTGACTACGATTACATGGCGATGACAGCGCCGTGAATCCCTAGCGGCAGGGAACCAAACTAGGGATTGGCTCAGGGACTAGACGTTTGTTCTCTCATAGGCTCGAATATTGGACTTGGCATTTTCAGGGAAACATTCCATTCTTTCTCAATTATTTCCGGACTAAAATTACTTTTGCAATGACTAACTTGTTCTATTATCTTTTTAAACGATTGTTGATGAATTTTACCGCCATAAAAGTAATAACTATTTGGGGTGGTGGCACCTTTTATCGACATGCTTATTTACAGTTCCCCTTAAATGTATAAACTGTCAATAATAGGAGCATGTCGATAATATGTGCCACCACCCTGTATGGTTGTAAAATTTATATACCTATATGGTAAATAAATATAATATATATGGTAAATAAATTTGACTGTTATTGTAGAGGCAAACCGAAGCAGAAGAGCTATTTTCCCTTTGGAACGGGTTTGTCTCAACATTGGTCAACATTGGTCATTGGATTCCACGTTGCAGGCATTGCAATTGAATGACGACTAATCCGAAAATTGTCATCTAGTATTCCCCTCTCATCAACAATACTGAGAGCTAGGGGGTTTTCCAGCCCATATGAAAACCGGAAAGTGGCAGTTTACGGAAATTGTTGACGGAAATGAAGTGGGATGTGGGACGGGAAACCAGCAATGTGCAGATTGTTGCGCAGTTAGAGGACAACAGACCGAATCTACTACGAAAAATGAACGTCCCTTGGCTTTTTGATGCTCCAGCTGTAAGTTTTGATAGAATTTCGGTGTTCGTAACTACACCCCAATTCATTTCAGACTGTCGCTAGCGTTAATTAATTTCGTCCCTGTCGAAAGTGGGGTGCTTGACTTCCCAACGTGACTGAGCCTAGCCCTTTGTCCTGCCGCAAGTATGAGGTTATGAGGGTGAAGGCTCCGAAGGGTCATACCAACCACACACCGAACCACCACCCATCGTTCCATACGTTGGTGTGATATATGGAAAGAGACCCCTAGTAAACAGCAGTATAATATTATAGTGCTGTTTAATATTATTAGATAAAACTTTGGATTATCATCCTTATATTATGTTAGTAGACAATATTTGATTGTGTACATTTTATGAATGCCAAGTTTGGTTTATAGTCTTTATAATTACTTACGTTACGCAAATATGTACGTTAACGTTGTATAACATACACATCCAAATTTGGATCGTGGTATTCTTTGTCGAGCTTACTGCCGCACTACCGGCTAATATGCCCCGTGAGTCCTCATTATTCATCATATATTATATGATGAATCTAGCGAACCACCATTGTTTATACTGCTTGTTGTTACTACTTGATAATATGATAAATTCCCTCTCCTTTCGTATTACCTTAACTCTCCTCTTCAGCCAGCAACTCTCGTGGCTGAGCCCCTCTTCTCTTTTCCCTCGTCCTTTTCCTTCTCTAGCCACCCTCGGCCGCCGCACCATCTCGGACCTCGGAGGCTATTAATTGCCCTAATAACTCACCCTAGCACCCCCGTCGGTATCCTCCAGATCAATAACCTACCCCTTTTTCGCCTCCTCAAACCAACCACCCCCACACGTGCCTCAAAAATCATATTTAATAAACCCTTTTCCATCAAACCCGAAGGGCCTTCGAGCCATCCACCAACGCTAACTGTGTTATTAAAATATTAAAAGGCAAATAAACAGACTACCGATAAATCCCTTTCGAGCCAATTGAAATTCACGCACTCGCTTTTATGACTTTCTTCTATCACTCGATTAAAATCAGGCGATTAATGAAGTGAAAGTTTAAACAATTGCACGGAATAGAACTAATAATGATATCCATATATCAATTAAACACAGACCCATATATTAAATCACAGACTGTTGGAACATTGAATATTTTGATTTTGCGTTAGATTTTGTACTCGCTTGTTTCAAAATTTCCAGATTTGAAAATTTCAAATCTGGAATTTAATGTCCCCTGGCCGTGAGCCGTTGTAGGGTGTTTTCTTGAAAATTCAATAATGGCAACACATTTTTCGGGTCCCAGACCTTCATATTTTGGGGATGTTTATCCATGAGCACGCTGAACACAATATGCGAGTTGTGCGTACTGGACCCGATATGGGTGAATTATGACTTGTCACGTGAGATTGGTACCTATCAATATTAGTTTTGTTTGTGATGTTTGTCAGAGTTTCGAAGGCACATACTCTATGTTCTCGCCGCATGAGGGTGGAGGTTAGCGTGAGGATCACTCCGAACCCAACGGCACCGTCATAGGGGGAAGGAGTGGTCCTCGCGCGTTTCCGACCATTTTATGCGAGCGTGCGTTGCGCTATAGCGGCGCTAGTTCGTGCTGTCGAATACACAGTGGTACACGCTACACATGTTTATTATGCAGGCCTCTATGTACAGCCTTAATACAATAGTTAGCTTTTTTCGTGTTTTCCTGAAAGGTAGCGAGAAAGAACGGAATCCCTCATTTTGAATTCTTTTCCACATTTTCCTCAGGACATGTGTTTTGCCTCTTGTGAGAGTGCAAAAGGAGGGACAATCCGCTGACAAGCCAAAGAGGCTCCTGGAGGGACTAAAGAGTCCTGAATCTGCTTAACCTTGGTGAGAGTAGAGCTTAGCCCTTCTGATCCTCCAAGGCCTTCAGATTTTCCTCTGCCAGACGGCCCTCTTGACGGGAATACTCTTTTCTCTGTCTCCTTAGATACAAATAGCTTCCTTATTAGGCTGTGAACGGTGGGTTTTAAAAACCGGTCAGACAAAGTCGGTCAAGTGATGCGGTTAAGGGACAATAAACAGCTCCCAGCTTCATAAATAATGGATATTTAATCGGAAAGGGTCAATATCTGTGGGATCAGTTGGCTGATGGATGTGAACACGTGCCGCTAAACCTCCCAGCGGAATTCCAATTGAGACTGTCAAGGAGGCTCCTGGGAAAATCCCCACGAAAATCCCAACCAAAAGAAAGGTGGGGAAGCAGGTCCTTACGATTATTGTTCCAATGCCTGTAACCGTGTGGAATGTAATTGTTTCCTTAGCGCACAGCTTCGGAATCTACGATTGGTGTTCCCACCAACCTCCCCCGTAGAATCCCCACAAGAACTCAAGTTTGAAGTGGGGTTTGGTTTTCCTTTCACCAAGAAGAGAGTAAGGTTTGTCTTGAAGACATGGGTAAATAAGAAATAACAGCGATGGAAAAGGGATTGGGGGTTTTCTGGCCTCGGAGCCTCCCCTCTATACCTGCACTCCCCTTATACATTCGCCAACCACCTGAACCTCCACGTTTTCCCACAATAAATACACTACGGGAAAAAACCTTTTGAGTGGCGGCAAAAGTGGAAAAACACGGTTCCCATCGTAATACCTTTCCCCTAAATACTATCGCTCTTATTACGTCTTTCAGGAAAATCTGCCCGTTTTCCCATCTTCCCACCGGGCTTCCCTCTTCTCAATATCCTTCTCCTAGACGCGGCAATCATCCCAAGACGGGAAAGGCATTTCCGAGTATCCGTCTTTTCGCGTTCCATGAAAAGGCTCCTCCCGGCTTAGGAATTTTCCCCTTGTAACCAGTATTATCGTAGCTCTGAGATACATGATATTGCAGGAAGGATAAAGTAGAGCTAGGCTGGATTTATTATTGATATTTTGGCCAAGGTTCTGCAATTGGAATGCGTTAGTTTTGTTGGTTTGTTCAGTCAATAAATTTTACTTTTTCCATGCGATAGTTTGAAAATTAGAACGTCCAGATCAGCGAGGTGATGCGTTCATTACTCTGACGTGAGGCTTCCAAAAATACATTAAATGACATCAAAATTTGCTGTCATCATTATTAAGCGGTATCCATCTCTAAACTGTCCATGACCCGCCACCGGCATAAACCCTGCCCTTAGTGCATTTATATGCGTAAGCCGAGCTTCCGGATTAGATTCCAATCATGCCACGATTCCCTTTTGCCGTTCTGAGGCATTAGAACGCTGGGATATCCTCCCTCTCCCTCAGCTGATAACCTATTCAATTCAGCACTTCTTCTCTCAATGCCATCATTTATATATTCCCTTTTCCCTCCTCCCATCAATACTTTCCCTCTCCAGCCAAAAACGGTTTTTCGTCTCAACAAAATAGTGTCGAATTAATAGAATTCCCTTTGCTCCGGAACCTGACTCCCGGAATGCTAAAATTTTCATAAGGGGTTGTTGTCATTTTTCCTAACGAATTTCGGCATTCTTCCTTAGCCCTGAAGCATTCCATCTTGGATTCTTCATTATGTCTCGAGTTATTAGGAAGATTTTAATTAATGAAATGGTTTAAAAGATAAGTTTAAATACAAGAATATGAATGAATGAATGGCTCTTGATACTCGTAAAATATCATTTCTCTGACGACATTTCGTTTCGTTTACTTTACATGCTTTTCAAAGTAAAATGTTTTTTCGAATCCTGTTGATCAAATTAAAAGCATTGACTTAAAAGTTCACGGTAATCGGGGTCATTTTCGGCAGAGGGAACTTAACGATGGGATAGATGTTGGGTTATTAAAGTTTTCAAGCAGCTTGTTCAAATTGTAGACGGGGGAATATCCGAAAATTAGACATGAACAAAAATATTTAATATTGTTGAATGCAACTATTTAATATTTGCGTTCAAAATAACACAGCATCATTTGAAGTTGATAGTAACTGTAACAGTTGAGAAACTATATTGCCACAATAAATAATACAATAACAGTGGCAATATAGTTTCTCAATAAGATGATGATTGAATCATGTTCATGTAATATTATATTATTGTTGGGCACGTGATTATTGAAATAATAAAATTCGCCGATTGGGAAATGTCTCTGGTGAAGTACATATTTCATATTCTGTACGAATAGCATAGAATTTTTCTTGTATACAAGTAGTAGGTGAGGTACATTAAGCAACGGGAACCTGTATTTCCTATACTACTCGTATCATTCAACATTATTTCAACATGTAACAACAATAAGGTTTATACAATTTCACACTCCCAATTTCTTGTCCGTGACAATTGAAAAGAGAGATACTTACGGACTAAAAAAAAAAAATCCCTTACAAATCTGCAGCTCTACACCCGCCTCAGAAAGGAAATATCTGGAGAGCCTGCACATTGGTTGAAATGAGGCTCATTTACATAACGATGATGGTGTCAAGGCAATTCCAACTTTGGCAATTTAACTTGTCGCCCGTCGCCGCCAACTGGTGGATCCACCCCGACAGGGAATGAGGATGACCGCTGTACGCCTGAATTAATTATCTTCAAGTACCTCAAATCTACATCTCCCTTCCCCAACAACAGATGTTTAATTAATAATATCCATCATTCCCTGCTGAGAATGGTTAGATCAGCCACTATTCTGAAACATAAAAAACTGATAATTGGTATGATAGATGTATCCACGCTTATACATTCATTAATCTTCATTCCCTTATATCATTCGATTTGGCTAAATTTTCGAGCATCACGTGTGAAAAAAGTGTGTGAAAAAAATTTCATCGTTCTTACCTAATGAAAAGTTAACAAAATTTGTTGCCTTTTCATTAAGAACGATGAAATTCATTTTCATTTAATGTAAAAAGAATAGGCAATATATTTCGTGTATTGAAGTAATACCGTACTTAATGCAGATGTCCTATGTATACCTATCCTTTTATTCAGTTTACTCTCGTTACATTCACTCTTTCTTCCTGCTGTATTAATTCCTTTCATGATTAATTACGTTACATTCACTCTTTCTTCCTGCTGTAAATAATCATTCCTCTCGATTGCTGGGAATCGGAAGCGGAATCGAGGAAACCGTAAAATTCCCCGCTTAGAACTAGAAAAAAAATTAAAAACACTTTTACACCTCACCACTTTTGCAGATAATTGGAAACTTCGCCTTATAATAGAAATTCTGGATCCCATGCCGCGATCCCATTCCCGCATAATACCCTTCGACCGTTTTCCCTAATAAGTCGTTCCAGAGTGTAAAAGCAGTCGTTAGATTTGATTGGATACAGTTGGAAAAACAGGTTTCGTTTTGATTTCCTCGTGAATTTTCGATCACGGAAATGGGTTTTCCGAAGGTCGTTCGGTAACCGTTTGAGGTATAACAACTTGCTTTTTTCCCCCCTTTCACGCGACGGCACGTGGAGCGGAAAACTATTCTGCAATCCGTCGGAAAAACGGTGGAAGTAAAGGCAGCTCTGTGGGCAGTTAAAGTGATTTGTGAAACCTTTAAGGAGACTACTAGGTGGTGGAAAAGGTCCCACCTTCTTACATCGGGGAGTCAGCGGAGGTATTCCGTCCCCACACGCATCCGGATGGGTTAACCGACGAGTTAAAAGAAAGGTTTTTATTTTAAACAAAATGCCACCAACACCGCCATTAATTACATCCCATTCCCTTAGAATGGAGGGCGATGAAAATGAAAGGTGGGATCAGATGGTTGGATTTTTATCCGACTAAGAAACGCGGTAGGTACAATAGGGCTGTGAATCTCATTTACTTGGATGTTCCTTCTTGGTTTAACATCGAAAGTAGATCATCACCTTAGAAAAATGGATAGTCGGTTCATATTAGCTCCCTAGGTCAGGAGAACTGAACGCAGTGCTGGCGCCAATTGACATGAGTACGGTTTATTAAATAAATGTGTGTGTGTGTGTGACAAATTTTGTCAGACACACACAAAACAGAATAGTTATGAGTACATTGGAAGAATCTTAATTGCTCGTATTGCATAATTTTGTTTTCCATTGATCTAAAAAGGTTTTATTATTACTATTCAGAAAACTTACCATCTTTCAATTTTTCCCGTATTAAAATCCGGCAAGTAAAATTGAACGAAAATTCATTTTTTCTCATAACGTTTTTATTTTTGGTTTATTATTCTTGGAATAATACACCTTTGTAATATCCACGGAGCTCGACGACTCCGATCGGCCTCAAAATTTCACATTATCCGTTTCAAGAGGTCAAAATTCCAAAACCGAAATGTCCGTCCGCCCTCCGGGCCTTTTTGGGCAGTAGGCATTTTGTTTTTAATCTGAAATTTCGACAAAATACTTGGTTTACCATCTAGTTGTGCTCGCATGGTTTTCAGCCCGATCGCCCACACCCTTGGGGCGCTGAGGGGCTAAAATGGGGCTACGGGAGGGATTTTTTTAATGACTTGGCAATGGGATCGAATTAGTCGTTTTCGAAGTATTTTTGGAGGTAGCCCCCATATTTGGGGGTCCCGGAACGATCCGATTTCACCGTGTGGATCTATAGGGCTTTCATGGGGCTACGAATGTGATTTTTGAAGGATACCAGGAGGTCAAATGGAAAAAATTCAATTCATGATGTAAATGACTAAACAACATATTTAAAAAGTTGACAAGCTGAGTCCTTATGCCAAAAGTTGCAAGGAGAGATTAGTCAGTAGGAATAGCAGACGGGGATATCCACGAGGTCAGGAGAGTTCTGTAGCCACACCCTCCGAAGCCGCCCGCATCGCTATTTTATAATTCATAGCACAGGTGTAGCAGACCCCCGCTCTAATTACGCTTCGGGAGGCACCGGGGAATTTTTTTGGCTTATTTAATAATGTTTTTCACCAACCTTCCCCCAACTTCACGTCTCCTGTATGCGGTGTTGAAAAAACTGGCAGAAACAAACTTGTGGAAGGCTGGGATTTGAATAGCGGGAAGATTTGAATAGTGGGTGTTGAATTCAAAGAAACCTTTCCAAAACTGTGGTCATTTCATTTTGGTAGCGTAATAAGGACGCTAGGCGATGAAGTGAAAAGTGTTACATACTGTGGGCGCATGGGCCGAGTTATCAAATTCGCCGGCCTGCCGCTAGTGGTACCGTCGCAGGTCACGGGAAGCGCCACCGTCGGCGGAGGGGGTTGGGGGAAGACAACTTCTCTCGCGAGCGTGTTCACCACTCATTACTCCGGCTCGCCCAATCTCAAACTGCTGTATCATACACTGACCGCTGTATTACTTTTGTTTTCATAAGTATGATTAATCGCAGTTCATTTATTATTGAACCCGAGGACCAGGCCTCCCCTGGTGACACTTCGTCCTGTGAACCCAAGTCAGAGGGACCGAGATTTTCACGCGAGTCTGTTGCCCAGGCAACCCTTGTTGAAATTTCAACGACGACTGTAGGACGGGGCAGTGGGGCCGGCCTCCCTTGGCGACAATAATTATTTGTCTGGACTTGACGTTCACCCCACACCTGTACCCCCCACCCCGTCAGCCGATCAAACCCGTAAACTCAGGGATGCCAACTCAAGAAACCACTTTTTCCGTAGATCGTTCACATAAATTCAGTAGATTACGCAAAAAGTCGGTAGCTAGACTAGCGATCAAAAATCACTAACAAACAAATGCAAATTTTACACAAGCGTTTATTATTCTTTGATCTAGGTTCAATGGTTAAGTTCAAAGGGAACTTTGCTAGCAACCTGAGCTGCGACTTTTTTTTTTAAGCATCGACGTGTTTGAAACACATCCAACAGAAACATGACTTCGAGTTAAGAGTCGAACGCAAGACCTTCAAGACTGAAGCGGAATTTATTGCTTGGAAACGGTCAATAGAGGAAGTTTGTCCCCTGAAGTTTGTTGTACGAAACACGCAACGTTCGTCTGAAAAACGTTGCATACAATAATTATTAATTAATACAAATTAGTGTATAATTAATATAATAATGTAATTATAATAATATTCTTTATTATAATATTATATTATAGTTATCGTTGCATATAATTATCGCTACAATAGAGCAGGTAAGGCTCGGACACGAGTTGGAAAATTTCCATTCATTTAATTACGATCGCAATCGTGAACTTAATTTCTCGGCTCACGGTAAATTAATTGTCACTGCCCGGCTTCAACCACCCAAAATGGTTCTGGATACTTATTTGATTTTTAATAACTACCGTTTTGGACACGAAACGGAGGTTGCTCATGTAGGATACATGATACCTACCGATCCCATCTCCTATTAAACTAACACTACTTCTCGACTTTTCAGGAGCATGATGCATTTCCATCAAGTGCCGACAGAGGCTAGTCGCAAACTGACATTTTCGGAGATAACGTGAACATATAGGAGGAATAGGAACTGACGAATAAGTGTAAAAGTTTTACCAGCGTTTAAAAAAAAACTACAGTTACCAATATAATGTAAAATAAACCAAATACCAATATGTAATATTGTTGTATTGGTAACTATAATGTAATACATTATATTGGTAAAAGGTAACCTATTTAATAGGAAGAATATAATACTATCATATTATTCCTATTAAATAGGTTACCTTTTAAATTAAATTTTAATAGGTAGAAAGAATATGGATTGGTAAGTAACTAAAACGTCGGTAAAAAAGTTGGAAGTCCACTACGAAGGCACATACAGCGCTGGCAACCCTGAGTGTGTGGTTGATTGGTGGACGGGGTGGGGGGTACAGGTGTGGGGTGAACGTCAAGTTTTGTCTGGGGAAGCCATCCCACTGACTTTCATACATACTGCTGCGAACCTAGGGCGAACTAATACCGGATGTTGACTGTTCATCTTTGATATTAGATTCCCCTGTACCAACGCATTTCAGACCAACACGGCACTTCATGCCAGGGACACCTTCAACATCCGTTCAGAAGGGTGCCTTACACAAACATTCGTATGAATGCAGGTAGTGTATCTATAGATTCTACAGAGCGGCGAGGATGTGACGAACCCATCTGAAACTTTGCACCATTTTGTCTCTCTCAGGCCGAAAACCCGCCCAAAATGTCTAGTAATGGGGAACGTTAGAGGGATATGTCATTGTTCCAACAGCGCTGTATCATCCCAATTTTATTTGTTCATCGTTTGCCGTGGAATACACCGCTAATTGATTGCCAACTGTGGCCCACGGTTACAAGAGGGTGTATTTTGTGTACCTACGTGTTTGACTGATGTTAACAAGTGTGGGGTATTTTCCCCACACCAACAATACATTCCGATCACGGCCATTACACTATCTTCATTATGTTCGTTAAGTTAATGTTATGATTGTGTTTTATCACAATGAACCCAGTGGAGGCAATGTCGGTGTATATGCCCAATAACGTCTCACTCCAACAACGCCCATTTTCAATCTGATTAAACACAAACCCTCATGGCTCCCTTCCCAACGGAGCAAGTAAGACTCGGTGCCTTGTACGCTTTGGCGGAAGATGGCCATTTGGATTGTAATTCACTGAAAACTACTACCTATTCCTCCAAAAATCAGTCCACAATGCATTTTCCGTGATAAGCTCTGGCAAAGAAGAAAGAAAGAAAAGAACAGGCTTTGAAGCTAGAAAACTACAAGCTTTGTCGATCAGTTCAAGAGTCAGCATGGTCCACTATCTCGTACCTTCCCATCTACTCATCTTTCCTTCTAACTGCCACCAATTTCACGTTAACCTTTCCTCCGTGTAGGTACATGTACACACACCGACATCCTGTATTGTATATCTCCCAGCAGACAGTATTTGTGCTGTGCGACTGGGATGAATGTAGCTGTTTCTATCGACGTTTCCTCTCCTCCCTCCATACGACGAATCAATAGGTCATTCAAGGCTGACGTCCCTTTTCCCACTGCCTCTTTAGACGAAGGGAGATACAACTGTCAGGTCCACCACCTACGACAGCGAAGGCTATTTCTTACCGGCATCATGTACCTTATCGATACCTGTGTTACCTTTTATTTTTCACCTCCCAACCAATCTATAACCTTTCAGGGATCGAATAAAACCATTTTTGTTAATTACGATAGTATTTGTTTGTTCGCCTCTGTCACCCCTTTTCGCATTTCCTTTTTCCTACTACTTGATAATTAAAGAGATAAGTATCAACAGCTGCTCTATCGACCTCTATTCTCACTATCACCTCGTTAAAAAGTTGTTTGTTAAAAGCACCTACGCACTGCAGTCTTGGCAAGACCCTTTTAAAGGGAAAATCGTTATTTTTCATGCCTCAGCACCTGCCTTATTTTATGTATGTATTCTCGATTTAGCTTACAACCGTTTTGATAGGAACGTATACGCTCCTATAGGAGGAAGGGAGGGAATACTTTGTCGCGACGAGATAAGCTGGCACATCTAAGAAGGAGTTGAGTCATAACTTTTTTTACGAGGCGAAACAAGTGTATCTCAAGGTTTATTACCAGTCGGTCGAACCAAAGTTTTGCGGGGGTTATAGGAGATACTTCTGATTGAAAAGAGGATAAAAAAAAAAAAAAAAAAAAAAAAAGTATAGTGGGTTGAGAGGAAGAGAAAAAAATTCTAGGTTAGGGCATAATACCGTAAGGCTTCTCTGCTTCCTCCGTATTCAGGGAAAAGGGTCCATTGATATTTCTTAGTGCACAGTTGAACTCGGATAGCAATCTTTTCCAACATGCAAACACAATATTGCTCCCTGGCCTTGCAAGCGCCTTTGTAAACGCGAGGCCTAGAGACAGCCGTGAAGCGTGTTGAATGTGATTGCGAGCGAGGGGGGAACTTGCTCTTTTGTGTTAGAGGGTGAAACGAGCGGGAAAGAAAAAAAAAACCGGGAAACTAATGTGAGATCAAAGACCGCAAGAGGGAAATTAAAAACGCACCGTTGAGTGGAGGTGGGTCATGAGTGAATCTTGCTCATTCCCGTGAGATTAAAAGCTTCGTAATAGCGAGCCAATACTGCCCATTGAGTCGATAAAAGGACTACCAGATAAGCGTACCTCAGCTGAATGAGCTGATAATAGTTGTTCACTTATGAAGTAGTTGGAATAACTTGACAAAATATATTGGTGAATTTTTGAAAATGTTGGCTTTAAATTTGTAATTTTTTTCATTGTTGTACAGACCATGGAAACTTATTCAGCTCAAAATTTTCGATGGTTCAACTTCGATGTGATTGAATTTCAATAATTGAAATAATTATTATTTCATATTTTTCTACAGATTTGAATATTTTACCCTTTTGTTCTACTTTTCTTGCAATACCCAAGGCTGTCTAGGCTTTTCCGAAAACTACTTAGAAAAGTCACAATGTTTTAAAGTTGACCGATGTTCATGTTGCTGATTGGATTTTTTTTTTTTTTTTTTTAATTTATCCATTTGTATTTTTTCTATTATTTTAAAATTTAGGAGAACTTTTGATTGGTAATTGCAGTTTTTCAAGTTGAGGAAATTATGTTTAAAGATTTGCAAGATTCTTTTTTCTTATTAGACTGAGATCGATCAAATATGTCTACGCTAAAATTGGTCTCAGATTATCGGGAAAGGTGTGAAGAAAGTTTTCGAACCAATTCCGGGGTGCGACCAGTTGCGACCGTGGTCTGTAGGTCAATTTTTCTGATCTGAACTCCCGTAGCGGGCCAAAATGCCTTTTATAGCAAAATTTCATCAAAAATAAATAAAAAATATAAAAAATAAAAGAAATAAACGTTTGTGGAAGGGCGTCAGAAGAGATGAATCTCATGCGGCGTTTTTTGTTTGTTTTTATTCCCTTATTATTTTAAGGCATTCATGACGTAAGTGCCGATCGGCGCTTAATCCCATCACCCCGTATTCAAATTCTAGCAATGCAATTCTTACGCTCCCCTTCTGGGCCTCTCCCATTCTGAATAAACTTGGAAGTTTGTTTCTGGGAGAAGGTTCTCCCGTTCCCCAGAAGAACAAAGCGGGCCAACTTCTGTTTTCAGCGGAATTCCAGACAGACGAGAGGTAAGTATTTGCGATTTGAAAAGGAGTTTCCAATACTTAAACCCTTAGCTGACCACAAAAGGCTTTTACCGGAGTGAAAGAAAGCCAAACAACGGTCCCTGGTTCCTTTTGTGCGGAATTTTATTTCCTTTAAACTACCCTCAACCTTTAAATTGGAGCTTATTTAGCCTGAAGGTTTATTCTCCTGCCTAAAGAATCTCAAGTACCGAGCCAACTTCGTATAAGTTGAATTGACGACGTACTGCGGCTTTTTGTATTTATGTGTTCCGGCCAAACGACTATGTTTAGCTAGAACATAGATCACTCTTGAAATCTATAAAAGAATGTTGGATGAAGGGAATAGGGCCCTATTTGTTCGGATGAAAAGGAGGCATGGATCTGTGTGGGTGTTTCATGATAAGCCGTTTGGACAAATGAGCACGAATTCCTTCTTGGGGTTCTTAACGTGGTGCGAAGTAGTTTTTCATCTTCCCCCTACATCGTTCTCAGGTCACCGACAGTAATGGTTTTTTCTGAAATGTTAGAGGGTTTTGTTGGGCAGGACCTTGCACGAAATTTCACGTCTCTGAGCATTGAAAATAATGGCCGAGTGGAATCCACCAACCCAATGCAGTCTATAGTAAAATCAGCGAGACTTCTGTACTCGGCCGTAGGCCGGAGTATATCTTCGTTACGATTCAACACCCTGCTGTTAAACGGCTTCAAGTATCTCACTCCTGCGCTTAGCGGATAAAAGAGAGGTAACCCAAGTCGGATGTGCCCAGAGAAGTAGATGTTCAATGGGCGAAGACCTTCCCAACGTGCGCAGGAAAACGTTTGATGTTGCCCGGGATAAAGTGCTTTCCAAAGCAATGGCCCGGACGATTCGGAGGAGTTCGGGAAAAGAGGGGGGGGGGGGGTCGAGTGGCAGTACTTCAACCCCTTTGAGATAGTCTCTAAAATGTGGAGAGGTTCTCTAATCTACTTGAATTGCTACCTCATGTACCGCTTCCCCAACTGAATCGCTGTTCAAAACTCCTATTAGTGCTGTTGTTGGGCCACAGGGAGGTTAAATCCTTTCGAAAACTAAACTTTAGTAAATAGAAGGAATTTACGAGGCCAATGTGGTATGAAGAAAAAGTGGTCAAGCCTTGCAACAGTATTGGATTGGATAAAAAAAGGATCGAATTGTTGACTGGATTTGGTGCAACAAGTTTCTTCTTTGCGGATTTATGGCGTGGTACAGATACGGGAACTGAAACCACGGTACGAGTGAATTGTGAGCATTTGTGTGGGTTCTTGCACATGGTATGTCGGCAGAATGTCAGTGAGGTGGGGCAGGTTGGCTTTCCTAGGCTCCACACTTGAGAATTCTAGGATTCCCCCTTGCTTTACTGCGCAGGCAATGAAGGTGGAGATCGTGGTGGATAGTGTGATGTCACTGGAGATGCCCAGACCTGGCACACTTTCTGCCTCCCCCTACCCTTGATGCCACCATCGATTCTCTTTGGTTGTGGGAATTCCAAGGGGTCCTGGTGACGATGCCCCAGAAGATCCAGGTTACCAGGAAGCCCGCTCTTGTGAGTTCTGACACTGTTCACCAGGCCCTCCACTCCGGTCTGGGGTTTTCCCCCTTTCCAGCCAAACTGTCGTGGTCGGACTGGTTATAAATGGGAAATATTAACGCGACGAGGGACGCAGGAGATACTTTCCCTTCAGTCGTTGACTATGACGATTGGGGAAGGAGAGAACGTGGGGTCTCTTCGCGCAAGTGGAGTTCGCGATCTAACTGGGTTCGAGTAACGCGCGTGTGGGCGAATTCCCTGCTACAGTTATGATTTAAGGAGCCTCGACTGCCGAACAAAGATGAAACTGAAAGCCTTTGCACATGATTATTGATTTTTTTTTTTTTCTAATCCTCAGAAAATTTATTATTCCTCCTGGCTCGAAAACAAGATTTTCTGTCGAGGAAAACCGTGAGAGAGAATTTTCCGGAGCGCATCGGTTTCAGAAAACAAAAGGGCAGAAGGCGGCCGTATCAGCTTCGACTCGTTTGTCTTGTTTGTAAAGAAATCTGACTCTTCGCCTGTAAACACTATTTCCCCTTTTCTCACTCGTCATTTTTTCCCGTCCTCCTTAATATTTCAGGTTGTTTACATATCCGACCGCACTTGGAATCCTGTATTCGGCGGATGTATTCACACTTGACAATACAGTTTGCTTCTGTCCGTATAATGTAGCGGGGTATGGAATGGATGATTTTCTTGGAACGACTCGCGTGCTACCTTGAACTGTTGTGGGTGAAAAAATACTCTGAGGGTCTTCTGTTTGCTCTGCCAGCGTTTTCAGGTTAATTAATTGTCTTGTTCATTAATTCTGCACCCCTAACAAGCCTATCGCTAATTTCTAATCACAGCTTTCGTTTTGTACGCCTGAAAAACACGCACGCTTCCTCCCCAAACAAAGGGAGGTCATTAGCCTTCCAGGCAGGACCGCCCAATTAATTATTTTTGACGGTCCCCAGTGGTTTTGCGTGATAGATCCTTTGGAAAGAGAGGAAGGGGGTGTCATAACTCACAGCTACATGCAAAATAACAAGAGCAATCACATTCAACTTTGAATGTAATAGAATCTGCATGGTCGTCTCTCATTTTCACTTGCCCCGCAATAATTATGACTGGAGAGATTATTGACAGGCCTGTAAAAAGGGTTCAGTCGTCGATCATCGTGGATTATATATGTCGACATGTGTGGACCTGTCAACACAAGAGACTGGGGTAATTTCAGTATGCATGTTTTTTGACACAATGCTGGTGCCATCGTTGTGGGTTCCACAAGGTTTTCACCTCGATCGGGTAACAACATGCGGTTCTATTGATCATTTTTGAGAAGGGGGTTTGAAGGGCTTGGAGTCGGGTTTCCTGCCGAGTGAGTGGTTTCCTTCGTTTTAGAATCGGTGTGTAGTCTCAGTGCTATCGTTGATGTTTCGGCTAGCATGACCCCCAACCCCACTGCATATGTTACATACAGCAGGTATAGTAGACTACAATTGGACATTTAGAATACGATTCCGGTAGTTCTGCGGTTTTTTTTAGAACCTCCAGAACTGATTCCGGCTGCCTCCTCGATTGTGGAAAGTTGCCATTCTTTTCCTTCTGTGATCTCGTGGAGGTAACTTCGTAAGGACTACTTTATCGTTGGCGGAGGACCGAGGTTCTGGCCGTTTTACGAGTGGACGTGAGAGTTTAATACCTGGTAGCGTCCGAGTTCGGATTTGATTCCGAACGGCCAGAACTTACTCTGTGAACTCACCTATTCTCTTCGAGTCGGCCCCATGTTTACAAAGGTCGGCGATTACTCGTCGAAAGCTCGTCTGCGTAAATACTGCGTAGTGAACACCTTCATGGTTTCGGTCAGCGAAAAATGTCTCGCCCCATATTGGACGATCCTTGGGAGGCACCTTCCTAGAGGACTTTATCAAACACTCTCAACGCGAGGGGGAAAAGAGAATCTAGCATTTTCTCTCGTACTGCCCAACGCGTGGCTCTCGCTTCTTCCGCCCTTTTGGAAAAACTCGGGGCAAAAAGCGACCTTCGCCCAGGCGGGAGTTTCGCTCCGGGCTAACTAAATAAAAGCCAACTTTTCACCTGCACAAGTTTTTCGCTTCGCCGGTACGTGACGCACGTACACAAAACTTCGTCTGCCCTCCCATTACAATTTATTTTTCAACCCTTCACTCTCGACGACAACGGGTTCTCTCTGCGCACGGTACTAATGCATGCTGAGAAATGAATTAATATGACCTGTCGTTTTTTCTGACCTTACTGCTACCAAACTGCTGAACTCGACAACGTCATGTTGACAGAAACAATAATTATCAATCGCAACACGAAGCTACATTTCTCTTGATTTGTCTTTTTGTTGAACGCTTTTTGATTATACCAAATCATTTTATGAGTCTTCTTCATTTTCTGTTCCAGTGCATGGGCAAACGCAATACTTCAGGATAGAGCCTAAAGATGTCAAGGTCCATGAAGGTGGTGAGGTTATTCTCCAGTGTGAGGTAGCTCACCTGTCCGGTATGGTGCAGTGGACGAAGGATGGTTTCGCACTTGGTAAGTGAACAGTACAAACGATGAATTTTTTTGTGTGGCACAAATGAGTTTTTTACGAAGGGGAGTTCGGAATTTTTTCCACTCAGGAGTAACGCGTCGAAATGGTTATTTACAAACGTGAAATATAAAATTTCATTGTGATGAATTCATTTTCCATTTCGAGAGTTCTCTCGAATGTCATTTGGGTGAGGAACAATTTCCGCAAATGAACGAGGGAAAAACGTGAAAATGTTGCCACACTGGGACAAACGAACGAAAAACTGAGGTTTTCGGCTATGGTGTCGAGTTAGGTGTCGTTTTCGTATTTTAGACGTAGAATCCATTTTTGTAATCGCGATGGAGGTCGACGACTCCGATCGGCCTCAAAATTTGACATTATCTGTTTCAAGAGGTCTAGATTCCAAAACCGATTTCCAAATGTCCGTCCGCCGTCCGGGCCGTTTTGGGCTGTAGATTTTTTTTTTTTTTTTTAAATCTGAAATTTTGACAAAATACTCACTTCTCTACTTGTGCCCGCAAGGTTTTCAGCTCGATCGTCCAACCCCGTGGGGCTCTTTGGGGCTACCGGAGAGTTGTTTTTTTTTTTTTAAGGTTTTCGGCTTTGGGGTCGAGTTAGGTGTCGTTTTCAAACTATTTTAGACGTAGAATCCATTTTTGAGGGTCCCTGAAGTTCAGGACTCCTACGTCTTCAGGGCCTGAACGATCTGATTTCCCTGTTGCGGTAATCACACTGTCGGAAACTCCCCGCCGGCCGACGAGTGGCAATTTACATTGAAATCATGGGCCAAGACCGGCGGGGGGGAGGGCCGAGCCGCCGGGTAGACGACACCTTCTCCTCCCCACAGCTATGAACGCCGGACGTCTCGCGATCCGTCGGGCCGTGAGAGCAGTTCGTACTGCACGACGTGGTGCCCGACGTCCGGCGTTCATAGCTGCGGAAAGGAGAGGGTGTCGTCTACCCGGCGGCTCCCCCCCCCCCCCCCCACCGCCCGGGCTATGCCCATGATTTCAAAGTAAATCGCCACTCGTCGGCCGGCGGGAGTTTCCGACAGTGTGATTACCCCATGTCGGGGATCTATAGAGCTTTCATGGGGCTACAAATGGGATTTTTGAAGGATCCGAGGAGGTCAAATATTTTCCGAGTGAAAAAAAAAAATTTGAAAAAACTTGTTTGAGAGAATTATGTAGGAAAACCTTACTTGGGTTGCACAAATCCAGAGAAGTTGGAGCCAATTAGATTCAGATTCATTCTCATCGTAAATTTGGAATAAGTTGAAGAAGCTATTTGCGGAAGCCCATCTATGAAAATAACTGGGCGAAATACTTTGAAAGGAGTTGTATTCAGAGAGACTCTCGGAATCGAAGTAAATAGCTGAAAGGGGGTGTTTGTGGGAAACAGATTTATAGGCCAGTGAAATGAAGGGATACTGTATCAGAAGGGTGGGAGATAGATTTCACAAATTGGAATATTGTGGGAGAAAATCGGGGCATGAGGGATGTTTGGGCGCCCATAACCCACGTTCTTAGATTTGGACCCAGGAATGGTATAAACTTGTAGCGATGGGAAGGGGGGGGGGGCAGTCAGGGTACATATCGGGGTCATCCGAGAACGATAAACTTAGGGCGGTTATAGAAATGAGGGAAATGGCGGTCGGTTGGATGGTGCGAAAGGGGTTGGGGCGGTTGAAGGATTTGAAAACAGTGAACGTTTGGGCCCCCGGAGGGTGGAGGTAGACCGAGGGATATCCCCGAAGGACACTTCTGCATAGCTGATACTGAGGGACGTCCTCCGAAATAACCCCGAATATGGCTTTACATACAAATCGGGGACTACGGTTTTCGGTTGCTTAGATAAGTTCGAGCCGATTCGGTGGATATTGCGATTTATGGTAACATCTGTGGAGGGGGGAAGGTTGTTACAGTTAGGTAAGAAATATTTTCAGGGTCCCCATCCGAAAATCCCACTTGCTCCTACACCTCACTTTATCTTCATTGATTGAGGGGTCAATAACCCCCCCCTTTTAAACATAACTGAATCCCTGTGTAGCTATGGTATGACCTCCCATCAACTACCATGATTGTTAGTGACTCCGGTCCGTAAGCTGTGCACGTGCCAAACTTGCCGTCAAAGAAATTTTGAATATACGAGACCAAATGATCTGTTTCCTGCAATAAGACATAGTGCAGAAGCTCATGTTTGGAATGTAAAAGAAACTACATACAAAATCACGAAGCGAGACTTTTATTATCCACAGTTTTACCTACACCAGGCCTTCTATTCCATTCCCAGATTGTCCCAAAAACTAGAACCTAAAGTGTTTAGAAAATATAAAAATTAAATTGAAATTTATTTTCAAAAATGAAATTTATTTTCGAAATATATTAATTATCATTATTAAATAATGATAATTAATTTATTAGAAAATTGAAAAATTACCTGTCTTGTGGAATAATGTAGTCAGAATACTAACCAAAAAGAAAATTATAATCTATATTATGTTATTTTCCTTTGCGAAAATTATCACCAATATTATGTTATTTTCTTTTACTTTCTTTTGCGTTCATAACAGCATGAAATCGGAATTTCCCAGAACTAAAGGCAATATGGAGCGGCGGCCCCCCCTTATTGGGAAATACTCGTAGTCGGCCGACCTGAAGCTGTATTTCATTCGGCGGAACTCTTCGATCCACTCAAATTAGGAATGCCCTGCTATGCGCAATCAACAGTACCTACTTCCGAACTTCGGGGAAAATGGAGGGATGGAGGGTGAATTAAGGCGAAAGCGGAGCGCTGATTAATGCGCAAGAGACACTAACCGAGGGGGAAGGGGGTTAGTTTTAGTATTCCTCGAAAATCTGGCAACCGCTTGGCTGATTGTCATTTTTGAAAGTTTAATAGGTACCTAAGTACTTCATCTGTAAGAATTCTAGGTTGGTATCATCGATCTATTTTGTGGGAAGACATAATAAGACGATTCCTACTCCTTCAGCTTTGCAATTTGCAATATATTTGCAATTTGTTAAAGAGTCGACATAATTTGCCCTCAAATTTAATTTGAAAATCGAGAATACTGGAAGTGAGCCCCGTGGTTCTTTCCACCGAGTTTCATTGGGTTAATAGGGGATCGGTTTCCGATTTTTTTCTGTTTCTTTTGACCATAGGTTTTGGTTTATTATTCTTGGAATCGTGACGGAGCACAGTGAGCCATTTCCCGAAAAACCCGATCAAAATTGAAAAAAAAAAGTTCAAAATCGTTGCCTTTTCTGGTGTGGTTAGTTTCCTAACATCCTAAAGAGTTCATGTGTGCAAAGGAACGGGTCCAGGAGTCAGCCGTTTTGATGCACTGCATGCATGCAAAATCATGACGCTCTCTTATCGCCGATATTTTCTCATCGAACAAAGGGGCATTCAATCGCGTCTCAGTGCTCGAGGAGTGAAGTTATCGATCTCCTTCTGTGATGAGCTCATTGCCTGGAGGTATGTTAACTTAAAAATTATTTTTTCAAGTTTTTAAAACGATTTCTTAAATGCCATACAAGGGTGTCTCTCAGACCCAATTTCAGCACTCGAAATCTCAATACAATAGAAAAAACGCGCATGAGTTCCAACGAGTTCAGCTAAATCTCTGGCAAGGCGTTGTTCAGGAAGGTCTGAGGGTTGAGAAAATGCAAAAAAATCCTGCCAATCTCTGAATGGTGCTCACTTTTGTCCAAAAAAAAAAAAAAAAAAAAAAGGCAAAAAATAGAGTAAATCACAGAAATTATTCCATAATAACGCACAGGACTCCTTAATGATTATGCAGGGTATCATTTTCAATGTATTTTTCCACGCTGAATCGATTGGTACCATCCCCATCTTCGTAGCTTGCTCCTGAGCCGAGCTAGAACCAGAAACGTACAAAAATTACCGTTTTTTCGTGCCGAAAACACGTTTTTCGACCTATAGCGTGCTCCAGACCGGCCGCTATTGCACGTAGAGTGCTCTTCTTCATGTTCAGTCTGAATTAGCCCCATAGGAGTCTGCTGTTCAGCTTTCTAGAGTAAAATATGCTACCTGTAATAGCGCGGATTCGCACATTTTGTGCAGGACAGTTTTCATGCTACCGGTAGTTTTGTAAAACAGAACGAGCGCAATAATAATGGAATAATTTTCAAAAAATTAAATAATTTTCAATTCGGAAATTCACTAAAAAAGCAAAAATACCCACACTTGCTCAGAGAATGAGTGATAAAACTTGAATAGCTTGTAAACTGAGAAAACTAAAAATAAATAGATATAAAGTAAATAACCAATCGAACTGAAAGTGAACTGATTCTTACAGGGTCGTCTGACTCGTCTATAATAATAACACGACAACAGCTATGCGAGTGGTTATGGGAGGCTCCTGAAGTGGATATTAAGCAGAAGTTTATTTACCTGAGCGAGAAGGTTGAATCAAGAGTTGGAGGCTAGAATGGCGATATCGAAATAAGACTGAAAAGCCGCGACAACTGAGTGGTTTTATGAAGAAACCAGTGTTTTGTAACGTTTTACATGTTTTCCGGCACGCCGAATCGAATATAACTACTCTTAGCGAGACCTGAGACTTTTTAATCATACAATACTCATATACAATGCCTAACCAATACTTTCCAAGCCCTAAATAATTTTGATCGGGTTTTTCGGGAAATGGCCCACTGTGCGGAGGTCGAAAATTCTGATCATTGTACGAAATGTTCAAAAACGAAATGTCCGTCCGCCGTCCGAGCCGTTTTGGGCAGTAGGCTTTTTTTTTTCAAATCTGAAATTTTGACAAAGTACTCGGTTTGCCCGCGAGGCTTTCAATCCGATCGCCCAAACCCGTGGGGCGCTATGGGGCAAAAATGGGGCTACGGGAGAGGTTTTCGAAGGGTTTCGGATATGGGGTCGATTTAGGTGTCGTTTTTGAAGCGTTTTTGGTCCCAGAACGATCCGATTACTTAATTCGAAAATACTTAAAAACGACACCTAAATCGACCCCAAGTTCGGTACATGTAGAAGCGACAGCCGCCGAAATCGGCCAGAATTTTTGCCAGGAAATAAGTTTTTTCGATTTCCTAAGCCTTGCCACGAGTTTCGAAAGTGCGGTTTGTCGAAGTATAGAGGTCCTGCTGCTGCCAATCGAGCCGATTTTCCTCCCAATTTCGTGAAAACCCACATAAAAAGCTTTAGGGAATGTTCAATTTGTGACCAGTGGATGAGAAAATGGAAGAGAGATGATAGCAAGTTGACATCGATCGCGAATATAACTAAGAACTGGTATGTTTGCTGCGTGGTGGTCGAGTGGTCGTATTAACCTAGTGGTGAGTCGTTGTTGTACAAATTGTGTTAGGTATTTATTATTTACAATCTTATTTGTACGACTCACCATTTCGTGTGCTACTGTTGTCCCTGCACTTTAATGCCCTGATGATCGGATAAACGTCGGCATATTCAGCGTAGGGCCCTACTCTTTAACAGGGCCTCATCAAACTCACCACTAGATACATTCAATCGGAATCCACACCAAGATCCAGAAGCGATTTCGATAGCGTAGAAGAGTCCCCTTAATTCACAATGAGACCACCCTCATCAAAATCTGTTCGGGAGCTATTTGGGAGTGATAGGAGCACACAAAAACAGTATACATATCGAAGAGCACCTTTCATTTTTTGGAGAGATTGCGCCAACATCTGTTCGGATTATTTCTTACACAAAGCAGCTTCATAGTGCGGAATACTGGCATGTAAAGAGTAAAACTCGTTGAGCATTTTGCCTTCGAACATTGTCACTATAAATTTTAACTTTAAATTACAATCTTACGAAACCAGTTACCGTTAATGATAGCGAAAGCGAGAAACTCGTTATTTGTCTTTACAGCTAGGTATGTGTTGAGGGCCGCCATTTGTTGTGCGGATAATGAAGGTAAGGCCAAGAGCACATATATAAGCACGTTACATATATATGCAAATGAGGCTGAGAGAGACACGTCATACCCTTCCTCCAGAGTTACGTGATAAATGTAACCTAAATTCACAGTTCTAAAGGAGGGGGCTCCACTTGTTCGACCTTTTCCCCAACCGTTGGTGAGGAGGGGGACGTTGAAACTCCCTAAGTGTCTTGGGAAGAGACTTGAACCGACTCAAATAGGCAACGGGGAGTTTGTGTCTTTGAGTTTTATCAGTGAGTTGGTGGAAATTGCTCACTCTCTAGTCGTCTACCTTCTCGCCTCCCCCCTTTTCGCGCCAACAGCTCGCTCTCACCCAGGGACCTTTCCTTTTTGGCTTGAAAGATCTACCTCCGTTTTTCAACCTTCCCTGTCCTTTTCGTTTCCCCATCTTCACTTCTCAACTGTTAAGTCATCCCGGCATTCTATTTTAACAGCCCTTCCACCACCCTTCCTCTTTTTGGTGTAGTTCCTTCGCCGCTCAGTTACATTAAGGGCGGAGATTCCATTAGATTCCACTCTTTGCAGTAACGTTTCACGCCAATCAGATAAAATCTTAAGAAAGGGGCAGCGCTGAGTGTGTTACACGCATGTTTGGAAATTGCATCTGAACCGTACGGTTGTTCATAAAATTTAATATAATAGAGCCCGGATCGTCTTTTGATACCAATCACGCATGGAAACATTTAATAAAAAGATCATGCACTGAATTGAAGTAAAAAAATAATATTTTTTACTTGAATTCAGTGCATGAATATTATTTCTCCTGAGTGTCTTCTAGAAAGAGAGTATTATCCTTGAAATTTTAACCGTTGATGAAAACGTGCACACAAAAAGCTAAAAATAACGTTCTTTGCATAGTATTTCCTCCTATTTATGAACCAAATGAGTACATTTTTTTTTTTTTTTTTTTTTTTTTTTTTAAAGCTAGATATTCTTTTCTTCTTTTTAATTTTAATAGTTTTCCGAAAAATAGGGTTGTGAGGGAAATAACGAGAGAACAGTTTTCCTTGAATTTTTTACGAAAGTTTAAAACTTCAGATTGTGCCTCAAAACTAGCATCTTCATCCTTATTGAAATTTCAATTGATTACTCTGGTGTACAAAAAAATAATATAAAATAAATAAAAATAAAAATGACCTGCAAGTTGTAGGCTTCTTTTTAACGTTTCTAGGGGTTTTTGAGGGTGCTGAATCCGGAAATGATAGTTTTTTTTTTAATTTTATTTATTTTTTTTAAATTTTTTTAAGTTGGTAAGAATAAGGTCTTTTTTGCATTTTTGGGATTTTTTTTGGACCTTCCTTTACACTGAATTTTCCAGTAATCACCGACTGCACTCGAACTTCTTCAAAAGACACTCATCTTAATGCAAATTTACCGTAGACTCCTATTGAATGAGCAAAAATGTTCACCGTTTTTTTTTTTTTTTTTTTTTTTTTTTCTCTCATATTCCTCTCGCTACTCGCTCCAAAATGTCCTGGAAAAAAGCGGTGGTAACGTTTTGAAAGCTTAGACCTTTCTGAACAGAATGAGACCAACCGCGACTCTCAAAAATTTAAACTAAGGGAGCTACAATTTGTCTACGGTATCTACGGTAAATTTTCTATAAGATGAAAGTTGAAGACGTTCGAGTGCCGTCGGTGATTTCTGGAAAATTCAGAGTAAAGGAAGGTCCAAAAAACCCCCCCAAAAAAACCGTATTCGAACCAACTTAAAAGAAAAAAACTGGGGTGTGGTTTTATGAAACCACGGTAAAAGTGAAACTTTTTTCCCACTAGTCTCTCCGGCTCGCTTCGCTCGCTCCCCTAGTGGGGTAGGGGAAAGGCTCCTAATTTGAGGATAGCTCCTAATTTGGGATAGCAGCGTTTTTACCGTACTGTACGCGCTTTCTGGTGTCGAATGAGAGAAATAGTTTCGTTTTGGAGCCTTGTGGGATAGCAAACAGGTTTCGCCACCATCGGCCATGTGTTATTGTTAACAGCTGCGTTTTTATCAAAACACGTTTTCCGAGTGACTCAAGGTGCACCCTGTTCAAACTCTCTGACGCTTTGAGGTAAGACTTTTTCAAATTTTTTAATTTGCCATTTAAAAGTGCAGATACTGAGGATCATTTGCATGGTGTTAGATTTTTAATTCAGTCCACTGCATGGTGGTCATGTTGACAAGTTTGTTTGGCAGCTGGTTCCCCTAATTTGGGATACCGAGAGGGTTCCCAAATTAGGATATCTTGAAGGTATATAAACCTGCTGTAAATTTCATTTTGCCATTTCCAGACTGCTTGGGATTTTATTTTCGAATTTTGGCGACTGGTTCAACTTTAGTTAATCTAGAAAACAAGAGGTTTCCTAATTTGGGATATCCCAAATTAGGGGTCTTAACGTAATTTGGGTATCCCAAATTGGGACCCCCAGTGTCCCAAATTAGGCGACCCTTTTTCAAGGCCCCGAAAATCAAACTTTTTAGAAAATTAAGCGCCACGTCCCCTGGGTGGTCGCAATCGCTCCCTCCACTTTGGGATAGTTACCTAGATACCTCAGCTTTGTCACCGATCAATTGTGAACTTTCTAACAATGCCCAGGTCTGGAAAATATTAGTTTGAAGAGTTGGTATCCCAAATATGGAGCCTTTCCCCTACGTAGCATCGATGCACACGTTTTTTATGTCTAGTCCCCCCCCCCCCCCCATTTCCTACTCATTCACCTGCCCTTGTATCTCTACCCACTACCCACGGCTTCATTTTGGCGTTTTCTCAAAGTGATTTCTAACGTGGAAACTGATAACAACAAAACAAGCGGCATTGTTTACTGCATCCATTAATAACATCAATAAATATAAAATGGGGACATAATGACAAAGAACAAGTACAAAAGAAATGCGTGATAAATCGAGAGCTTTCCAACGAATGGTGAACGATTTTTGTACGATTATAACTGGCGAAGATGAAGTTCCGTAGCAACGAATCGGTTGTAAGCGAAAATCAACGGTAGCGTGACGTTACAAGAAACGACACACAGACCAAAAAATTTGTGACGATGTAATAAAAGTTTCACTTTAAAAAAACCGGGTGGTAGACCTATGGTTCTACAGTCAGATCATTTAATAATGATTAATTTTACACCAACCCTCTACTTGTAACCAACCGCTAAAAACTTCCTTAGAGACCAATCATGTGATTATAGTTTTCGCGATAATGTTGCGCTCAAAATCCCCCGTGACGTGACGCTCGTGACGTGACGAAAACAAATGGAAACGTCCTGTTAATCATTATTAAATGATAAAAATAGCTGTCGTGTTCGATTCAGCACCCTCAAAAACCCCTGGAAAAAATTAACTGACAGTGTGGATCGACGCAATTTATCAAAGGATTAGAAGGAGACTCGAAAACGTGAGCGATGTATCGACTCAATTATATTTTTGTCGATATAAAATCATGAATAAATATTCGATATTGATATTATCGAATGAATAAATCAATAAATATTTAAAATGTCGATGGTTGGTGCCTTTATATTCTTTTACGATCTAGACATCCCTAGCCGGTTGCTTTGTACTATCGTTGTTATAACCGTTGCCTTTAATTTTCCTGATAGGCGAAAATTTAGGCGGATAGCGGCAGTATTTCGGAAAATATCCCCACTCTCGGAAAGCGAAAAATATTGTCGGGGCCGTGTATGGTCTAATCGGGCGGAGTGGGGCGTTGTAAAACGTGTTTCAAATTCATTATGAGGACCCTTCGAGGATCATGTCGGGGGAAAACTGTTTAGGGGTGGGAGAAAATGAAATGGGGCCTGATGCTGAAGGGGGAAGAGGGGGTCAAAACGAGGATGGAGAGCCGTGGGGCTATATCTCGCTGACGGGGCGGTAAATAGTGCACCACATGTGCTGATAGCGCCCTCTCTACGAATTACGAATAATTAGGTCCGCCCGTTTTGAGAGCGTTTTGTTCTCTCTCGCCCGTCCGAGGGGGAAAAGCTGAATCTTCCACGTTTTGCAGGGAGCTTTAAAGTCGTTAAAAAAAATGGGTTTCGCCTCTTGTTTCAGAGGATAAATAAGCGTTTTTATTAGCCTCCGCGGGGCGATGGGATAATGGAAGGACAATCTAAAAATTATTAGCGACAGGCTGGAAGTGATTCCATCATGATATCATTCTCTAACGAGCTTCTACTGAGATGTTCTTCAACGACGTATTCCCCCTTCAAGAAGAAGAATAAGATTCTCTGCATCAGTTGTCCGAAATATTTGCTTCATCCCACTTTCAAGTTCGTAGGTAGCATTTTCGTTTACTCCGAAAGCTCTCTTCTTGTACGAATGGGAAAGAGAGCCTGTAGCCATTTTTTTCCGTTTACCGCACTACGGGCGATGTGAATTACGAAACTGCGGGGAGCCTGTGATAAGTTATAGTCACGCACTACAGTATCACCCCGGGTCTTTTTCCGTTGAAGAGGCGTTAAAGGCTTCTATCTATTTTCCATCACGGGTTTAATAGTTAGAATTCTGAGATTTGGCAGTTTAATTTGAAATTAACCGATCAAATGCCTGAAGTCTAATTGGACATAACATTCCTGAACCTTTTTTTCTTACTAGTGCAGTTTCCACATCGCTGAATCTTTATATTTAAAATATTATTTCTATCTACCTACTACTCCCCCCTACTACTCCTATTATTTCTATCTACCTACTCTCATATTTCTATCTTCCTTATTCTCATATATTATTATTCTTACTTGAAAAAATAGCCCGTTTGGCGGACTGCGTACATTTTTATGTTTTACTGTGAGTCGGTTTTATTTTAACCAAAAGGACTAGTTCGAGATCGAGATCGGTTCATTATTTTGAGAAAAATAAACCAAAATATTACGAGCTTCCTTTTTCTTTCAAGTTTAAAAAAGTGTTTTGAAGGGAAGTTTTTGTTTTTTTCTCTCATCAACTTGAACTCTATTAAATAGCCATACGGTATGGCGCCCAAAGAAGAAGAATGTCCCATACCCGTAAACGGTCGTTGGCGACCTCTCGCTACTAGGTAAGTTCTGTTGAGCTTGTTGAACCGTTATTACAGAAGAAGAACCTAGGGGCCTACTGTTTAACGCCTGCGGTTCCGAACGGCAAATTTGAGAAGTTTTATAGGCAGAATACTTTCGGTGGGTTGCCATTTCCTTCCGATAGGTGATTATCAGTATAAGGAGGATGTCCTGCTGGGATCGAACCATCAACAATTGACTCAGCAGTCCAACGCTCTAATCACTGAGCCACTGATAACCACAACTCTATTTACGCACCTATTTTAAAATCAGAAACATCTTCGTTGATTTACGTGCCCTTCAAACTTCTTGACCGTATTTCTTAGACGCACTTGTCAGGAATAAAAACCATTTTATACTTTTGAGACGATTTTTCGTGTGGAGGTGGAAGTTCGTTTGGTTTCGTTTGGGCTTCTCGGCCTTACGCCTACGCCTATGGCGTAAAATCATGTAAATTTGTTTTGGGAAAACGGAACACTGAGGGCAACAGTCCCCCCAGTAAGGAAGCCTTCTGGCTTATTGTACTCCCGAGTGTCCGTTTTTTGACTCTATTTGCCTCCTGAGTGGTCGAGGTTCAATTCCTAATTACCTAATACACGTCTTACCACTGCGGCTTCTTAGGGGGTAGGGGGGTGGGGGTGGACACAATCCCACCGCCTCTTCGACCAGTCCAGGAGGGGATTGGGGGAACTGATACTTCCCCCTCCCGTCCTTAGCCACCAAGGACTCGCAGATTGCGTAGCTAGTTTAACGTTCTCAGCAAACGTAGGCATGTTTATACCCGTCCCCCAGAAAATTTTCCCAAGAGAGGTTGTTTACGGTGTAAACTTTCTTCCTCAGATCTTGAGTGTTGAAGACAGATTCCTCGGCCGCCTTCGCCATGGGAGCCTCTGCTAAGATTCACATAAACGTTCAAAAGTTCAGAGGTGACTTGTCAACCGACAAGACAGGTATTACAACGCCTATGGCGTGAAAAACTGTTTGTTTTTATTCAGAGCACACTTAGCTTTGCCACTCTGGAGAGGAAAACATGAAAACTTGGTCCTCGACCCCCCACCAACAGTTTTTGGTTTATTATTCTTTGAATATTATTCAAAGACTTTGAATACTTAGTATAATCTCGTATTCAGAGTAAAATCTCAAATTTTGAAGCCGATCGGAGTAGTCGACCTCCATCGCGATTATATAGGTCTGAAATTTTGGTAAAATACTCGGTTTACCATCTAGTTGTGCCCGCAAGGGTTTCAGCCCGATCGCCTCACCCCGTGGGGCGTTATGGGGCTAAAATTGGGCACGTGAAGAGTTCTTGAAGGTGTTTGGCTATAGGGTCGTGTTAGATGTCGTTTTCTACGTATTTTTTGGACGTAGAATCCATTTTTGGGGGGTCCCAGAACGATCCGATTCCACCCTGAGGATCTTTGGGGCTTTCATGTGGCTACCAATTGGGTTTTTGAAGGATCCAAGGAGGTTAAATAATATTGATACCATATTATGGTGTCGTTTTCTGAGTAATTTGGGACGCAAAATCCATTTTTTTCGAGGTCTGACGTCTGTCCAAACATTGTACCTACATACAGATTTTTTTTTTTTTTTTTTAATTAAAATGAAAATATTTCTTCAGTGACACAGAATTAATTTTTGCACAATTAACCTATAGCAAATAATAATAAAGCCTTGAGTGAAATTTGCAGCATTTTTTTCTTCACGCCCGAATCTAACAGTTGGATTGTGATTAGACCAGTTACTGGTTGTGACATGACGATGACCTTTTCACTTTCTCTCCGTATTTCTTTTTTTATGATCTTTTATGTTTCGCTTTGTCGTCCTTGTTTTCCCCATTTCCACCTCTCATCGCCATTTATTATTTCACTAACGTGCCTAATTGTTAATTTGTTTTCTCATTTTTCATTCCGCATTTTATGCCTCTGATTTGCTTTTTCTTTGGTGCTTTCAGTGAGTTTATTTCTCCCAGTTAAAAATTAACGATACCAAATGAAAATGTAAGATTGAGTTGGATAGTACATATAAATGAAATCAATATTGCAGAAATAATGCTGGTGTGATTGGATCAAGCGCAAACATTTTGCCTGTGTACACAGATCCTTGTCGTGTTGTATCAATGGAAGCTCATAGTTCAAAACTCGAACGATCCGTGTCTTCGAATGTAAGTTAGGGTCCCATGAACAAAACAGCACTCAAAACCTTCTCCACCCAAAAGCGACGGCATTTCAATTATCCTAAAGACAAGCAGGATGATGAATTGAAGAAGGGAAATATAGAAACTGGAGAGGGACTCAGTAACCCTCTCCTCAACGGGTCACAAATCTTCCTTTATGAGGTCTGAAGGAGAGGAGGCTCCTGACGGATGAAATTTATACAGAACAAGCTAGCTTGTACACTCTCCACCCTGGGAGAGAAGAGGGACACTTTGTGAATAGTACCCCTCCATTACCATACAAACGAGCATTTCGATAACAGCGAGCCCCCGAGACCCTACCACACCCCCAAGAACAAATTAATTGGGGACCCCCTCTCATCTACCGTACGCCCGAAAAGGGGGCAAAGTGACCCACCCCCAGCTATAATTAAGCTCTGTTTTGCATTAAATCACGCCCACCTCCCCTCTACCGATCCATCCGTGGCTCGAATAAAAATTCGTATTACAAAAAAAAAAAGAAGAAAACTGGCCTCCATTCCGTTTTTCTTCCAAACTAAACCGGAATCCCGCTTTTCCGAAAAACTCTCTTTCCCCGGGAGTTTCCCGGGGGGCTTTTTATCTCCCCCG
Source organism: Pilophorus perplexus (assembly GCA_955831195.1). Lineage (NCBI taxonomy): Eukaryota > Metazoa > Arthropoda > Insecta > Hemiptera > Miridae > Pilophorus > Pilophorus perplexus. The sequence continues at coordinate 15,013,282 of OY037011.1, read as the reverse complement.
GCGTTGGATTCGGCGTATAATGACAAGGTAAATGAAGGCGGGTGGACGTGCTCCGGTTCTCACAGACCAATTTACATTTCATCATGCCGCTCTTCTCTCGTAAGGCTTCGCCCGGTTTATGCCCTATCGCACAGACCTATCGTCCTCCCGCACAGGTTGCCAATTCTTCCTCCGGTATTGTCGCGAGGCCTTGTTATTGCCCTACCAAAAAAAAAACCTGAACAAACAATAGCAGCTATTGTAGCAGATCACAGTAAGCTGATGCTTACGAATTTATGACGTTGGGAAGATGTACGAGGGGTTTTCTTTGTTCACGACGCACAGTGGCACACGGGGCCCCTTTTACATACCTAATTATCGCACAAAAAAATCAATAACGATCAAAATGAGATGGAATTATTCCATCTCATTTTGATCGTTATTATGCTATTATCGCAAAAAATGTGAAATAATTTCACATGCCCTATTCTGAGGCAAAATAGCTATAGCTAAAAAGAATTAGAAACGAACATTTTTAGTATATTTATTTTATTCAATTTATTCTTTCCAATTTATCTTCTTCTTTTTTCATATTTATTGCTTCCGAGTCTGCAAGGCAGAGGAAGCATTGTTTTCACTTTCGAAATGAAAAAAAAAAAATTTTGTTCCCCAAGAGCCTCCTGAACAAATTTGGTTCCGTGTCTGTCTGTCTGTCTTTCGGTTTGTCTGTCTTTCCGCGTTTCCTTGCCACACCCACAACTTCCACAATTTTGATCGAATTTCAATAAAATTTTCAGGAATTGTGTGGGTATAGCCCTAGATGGTCCCTTATCAGTTTCATCACGACTGAATCAGCGGTACGCTCAGCGCATGCGCGAACGTAATTTCTGGCCACAGCCATAACTCCCACAATTTTGATCGGATTCCAATCAAATTTTCAGGAATTGTGTGGGTATAGCTCTAGATGGTCTCCTATCAGTTTCATCACGATTGCATCAGTGGTACTCCCTGCGCATGCGCGAACGTAATTTTCTTGTTACAGTTGTTACGTTCATTTTGAACTTGGCACGAGGAAGCTCATGTGCCATTGCCTTGGCAGTGTATTTTTTCTACAATTAGGCACCTCCAATTTCTTCCCTTTTATTAAACAAAAGTAAGTATAATGAAAATAATTGTTTTTTTAGTAAGCCATGACGTTGGACATAAGAGTAAATTTTACTCTTATGTTCAACTTCAAGCTTACTACCAACAAATACATGAAAGAACTACTTACAAACGAAAATTTGAAAGAACTAGTAGTCTGGCCAACCACCTGTGACATTTAGATGTTTACAATCACTCGGGTAAGGTCCCTCTGCTTTACAGGCTGAGAAGGAAATTCAATTTTTCCGCAACAAATATGCAAAAAAAGACCACTTCGCTGCAGGAACATTTGGCCATAGCAGTATCCCCTCCTTCTTCTGCTGTGGATCTTTTACGGGATCGCCTACACCTTCCCGTCTCTTCTAGATCTCTTCTGGAGCTGCTGGAGCACAATCGAGTCGAGGCTTCAGTTCGTTCAGGCACCACCATCGTGGGGTTTCTTCTCCTAGCAGGGTCCCTCAAAACCCAAGACGGGAAGATAAACCGTGTTCCTTGGGACATCTCTCCCATTGCCCAAGCCAGTCCATCCTACTCTGTTGCAACGGTAGTGCAATGGACGGGGCCCATGACCATGGGGGGTTTTCGTTCCCGTCTCGAGAACGAAAAACCCCGTTTGTTCAAGTTTAGGCCAGGCATTCAGCAATATCTTCACCACAATTCGAATGGCTGAATTTAGCTAAATGACTTCCAAAGGTTCTCACCACAATTCGGTCTTCTCCTTTCCGAGAGAGAGAGAGAGAGAGCGTGAGTGAGAGAGAACGGAGATTGAGTGATGGACTGGGAAAGGGGATAGTAGGAAGGAGGAACAAAAGGGTTGACCGATTGACCGAGGTCATGCCGCCCCCCAAATCGAAATAAATCGAGGATCTTCCCTTCAGCCCTTAGCCCGTGACAGATTCCCTGCCAAATATTTCAAGAAAAGGCCGGGGGAAGTAGTGATGCCCTTTTTTCTACCCCCACACAGCCACGCTGACCAACAACATTACACGCAGAGATTTATTTTTCCCCTGATCTGGAGCCTGCGGGAAATTATTTAGCCGCCCATAGCCCTGGAAAAGATATAAATGATTATTTTTGGATAACGGTCTCATAATTGAACATCCCCTCAGTCACTCCCGACTTGTTAAACACTGTTGAGCTTGAGCATACCATGGCGAGTTTAATTATTTGTTAATTATCATGATAATTAGTAAGCAAATAATTAAATTATAATTAAATTGGACCTGTGTTAACAAATGTTATACAAATAATATTATAAAGAAATGATCTACGTTATAAGTTAAATCTAAAACTTCCATTGTGTGCCATAGACCGTAATTTATAATGAATAAACATGTTTTATCTATGTTTAGGTAATATCATTATAATATGGTGGCTCCTATCGAATTGAATATTAATTTGAAATCTAACCTCGTGACATTTTTTGTTATCAGGTTTCTCACCTACAATACCTTTTTCTCCTCGTTACTCGATGGTTGGGGACTTCAAAAACGGTGTCTACAACCTCCGTGTGGTGAACGCAAGCCTCGAGGATGATGCGGAGTTCCAGTGCCAAGTCGGCCCGAAGGGGTTCCACAAAGCGATTAGAGCGAACGCCAGGCTATCTGTTATATGTAAGTACTTTCAGTTGGTATATTGTTGAAAACAATTATGGCAGGGTTATATGTTTATCACATGCAAAGATTCACTCACTTTTTCTTATTACGAGATATTCGTAGTTATTCACTCAGAATTTTACAAGATAATTAGGAAGCTGTCTTCATTCAATCCTTGTTACCTTGTGAAGATGCGTTTTCGGGTTTGAGGATCCTTTGGATCTTCCTACGATCCTAAGTTACCTCCCATTGGCTAAAAAAAAAGAGTGAAGCAAGAAAAACTAAAAACATGCTCGCCCTTATGAAGAAACAACGTGTTTCAATCTCGCCGTGTCAGGTGTAGAGCGCTGGATGGAGTACAAGAGAAGTGGTGGGAGAGAGATGCTGTTCTTGACGTTCGAGAAGTCACTTGACCCTCCTAGCCGCCATCACACATCCTCGTTCTAATTCATGGACTTCCTATTGATGAAGTTTATGTGTGGGGTTTTGTTGAATTGGCATTTCCTGTAACGTCATACGCTTGTATTTTTCTGGGCTTATTGTGTCCATTACTTCCCTTGCTTCCGTTACATTCTTCATTATCAACCGTTCTCACTAGTGTACAACTATAATAATGCTGCTTGGGCGTATCGCACCAACAATCCGGCCGTCCATATTACATCCTTGATCTCGTCATTCGCACGAAAGTCCGTCCCACATAAGGCCTCCCTTAGACACCCGCCACCCCCGAGTTAGTGGAGTTTTAGAACGAAAAAGGGAGCAACTCATAAGTCAAGGACGGTGCTGGGCGAGGCAAGTATAAATTGCGAAAGGGAGTCCCCGCCCTTTGGTCAAGACCTTACCGAAGACAATTAAAGTCAGGCCCGCTTTAACTTATGACAGAGGACCATCCTTCTTCCGTCACCCTCATCATCGAAGCTCTTGAGCCGAGATGGTTTATAGTGGGACCAAAGACAGCAATATGATTCTTGTGTACCAGCACTTCTGCAAGCCATCTGGTAGTTCTTAATTTATTTTCAAGAACAATTCGCTGCAATACAAATTAATATTGTATGAAATGTTTTATGAGATTCACCTTTTGGTTTTATCATTCTTGGAATAATAAATCTATGTATTCGCGTAGATTTTCGTAAATTTCTGTTGCTGAACTGTTTTCGTGAACGTTTTCTTGCTGTTTGAACTGTTGATAACATGCACTCATAATTTTATAGAATTATCTGTTATCACTGATAAATAGATTGACCTGAGTTAAAAGAGCTTAGGGATCAAAAAGAAATATCTCAAGAATCATTATCACTGTGAATTTGTTTCAATGTCTGTCCTTCTTTGCCTTTTTGCATTTACCCAATCGCAGAGTAAGATACCTTAAATGAATGCAGTCACTCAGATCGGGAAAGTCTTTAATTGCGTCCTCAGCTCTTTCAAGTGAAGGGGTTGATTTTAAAATCAATCGAGCACCCGACGAACCCTCTCTCATTTTACGCCGTCTGTTCTATTAAAACGGTTCTACATTATACCCTTTACGAGTGGCTTCAATTACTTTAATTAACCCCACTAGACGAAGGGATTGGTAGAAAATATTATTTCCGATAGTATCAAATGTCCTAAATCGAAATGTTGCCGCTTTTTGTTGAAATCAATTAACTATTTTCCCTGCTTGATAAAAGTTATTTTTCAGGGGAGATACGACTTAATCTTTTGTCTAATGAGTTATCGTTTTATTCCATTAAAACCTCTGAACTACTGATAAGTCATTGTATTCAGTATGGATTATTGGGTGAAAACTCATTGTTGGTGAACGTTGTAATCTCTAGTAATACTCAAGTATTGAACTGCCAAAGCTCTCGTTCCAAGAGTATGTGAGATGTAAAAGTGGGAAACACGCCCAGGGTGTGGTTGAACAAACCATTTCTAGTCCTTTTATCCGGGTAAACCCAGTGCGGAACCGAGGTCTCAACTTCTTTCCCGTAGACTACATTATGCTCTCATTGGAATACCAACCTTCTCTAACATGAAACCTTCTCTTCATGGTTGAATAAAGGATAATGCAGGGAAAGATATGTGGGATGATGTAGAAAGGGAGAAAGGATTACTTATCATAAGCATTTCGGAATTTTCCCTAAAACTTCAAAGGATAGTTAAATTATCAAGTTAAATGCTTAAGTATAATATACTTATATATTATATATATTATATTCAGGCTTTTTACGGCGAAAACTGGGTGACCCACAATGACGGTTCTCATCGATATCTGCGTTCCCTGATTTCCCTTCGGGGTTCGCCGGGGATTTTTTTTTTTTTTTTTTTTTTTCGCTGGAATTTTATTTTTGCCTCATGGCGAAGATAAAATGTGAGCCTTTGAACCTCATTTCGCCATTGTTACATCGAAAAAAAGCTTCACCTAAGTTTTACATTGTTCAGGTGAACATAAATCTTCTGAAACCCACGTTCTCTAGGAAAGAAGGAAACCCCTTATTATCCAGCAACATTAACCAGTTTTCATATCAAGGACGTGGAAGATATAAGGTGGCGGTGATTAATTAGGTAGTCTTAATTACCAGAAGCTTGCCGAGAGGTAACGAACCAACCAGAGATACAAAATCCTGCCTCCCTGGGAAAGCAGGCGCTATCTAGCGGAGGAAAGCGACTCCTTTTAGTGATGGAGATAAAACCCAGTCGGGAGGATTTTCGTCCTTCCTCTTTCTTCCTATCTTTGTCTACGAGGTGACGAAAAATTATGGCCATCTTTAGGAGAGAACCTGAGCTGAGTTGGAACGGGTTCAGCGGCAAAGTAATTAATTGTTTTCCTATTTTCTCAAGACTGGGAAAAGTTTATACGTGGAAGAGTGGAGTAGTTAAATTGTGAGGTAATTAGGGAGTCAGCAAGCCGTTCGTCTCTTTTTCGCTAGGTCCCTTTTAGGTTTGTAAACCAGACTGAGATAATCTTCGTGGTAAATTAAGTTCTATTACTTCCAGCCTGCAACAGCTGAGTTATAAAATTCATGTTTTAGGTATTCAAATTAAAGTTAATTATCTAGATTTTTGCTATGGATAGGAGTTACTGTTGGGGGTTCTAGAATATCTCACTATTTTTCGGCACAGTTATTTCGGCTTAGCATCGTCTATCCATATAATACGGAATTATGTTGCGTGTTCAGAGTGGAAGATCCTGTGATCTTCCTGTGATCCTGTGATCTCAGTTTTGAAATTTGAAAAGTGGATCTTTTTATCATAACAAACCGAAATATCTCACTGTCCTAGTAGTTCTGCAACGCCCTGGGTCACCCACTAGCCAAATACATATCCCGGAGAGAAACGCTTGTATAGCTCTCGCCAAAGCTTATTTTGTCCTGTACTGAAAAAGAGAAAAAAAATCCCGTTGTATTCTGGTACTTATGTATGACGAATGACATCCTTCCCCTAAGGGCCTGAAGTGCTTGGAGTTGGCAGACCTTCCCGTGGAGGCCGCGCAATAGAACGACCGGATATATACCTTATAAATCAACACTGGAAGCCCTTCGCCGCCATTAGTAGGTTAACTGCTACACAAATGAAAGAACTTCCCTCTTATCTTGTTACCGGTAGTGCAGTGTTTCACGGCCATGTAAAGTTTGCTATTTGGCACGGGTTTTATCACACGGCGCGCACCCAGTTCAGAGCTGAAAACAATAGATAATGAATAAATTTAGCACGTTTTTGCTGTACTGTGTGCTTTTCTCACACGCGAGGGTATTTTTTTATTAGAGTATCGCTGCCGGGTCTTTCCAAGCGTCGGTCTTTTTACGACCTATTAATATTACTGACACAGATGAACATAAAATGTTTTACAGCGACATTCAAGCCTGTTCGCCTGAACGCAGTTGTTCCTACGTGTGGTGACATGTTTGAGTATTTGTGTTCCCCGTGCTTAATATCTACTGAGCAACAAACGGTTCACAGATACATTTTCCTATCTATTGAAATTGAACTCAACCGTAAAATAATTCATTACACGGTTGACTATGTATCACTTCCCATTTTCATGATGAGTGCGTTCGTTTTCGGTGAGCTTGTTTGATCATCGATAGGTCGAGCGATGACACATAAGGTGAGTAGTAGTATATAATATACTATGAAACGCTCACGTATGGTACTGATAGTGATGATAATGGTTATATAATTATATTATATTACACGATATCATACCCGTTGACGTCATGAGGACTTGCAAAGGATAAAGGACCCCAAATGAAAGTGGATCCATTCACATTCATGTGAAATGAGCGCTTCACGAATAAATGAAACGGAAAATGAAAGTATCTTTCACAAGCAGTGGAGTCGACCAAAATTCCTCGTGTGTGCATACACTATTCAAGCGACTCGAAAAGAATAAGGTTGGAATACGGGAGGAAATAGAGAGAAAAAGTAATTTTCTGCGCGTTTCGTAATGGATAAATGGAAAGGGTAAGAACCGAGAGAGTTTGCGAACGGCAAGAATTTTCTTTCTAGTGTTACACGATACGATGGCGATGTTTTTCCCTCAAGCTCTCCCGGACGCGTTATGGGCTTGATAGTAGTAAAGACCTGGAAAAACAATTGACAAGACCTCCCGGACCCCTTCGCTTTTCCACAGGTACCGACTTTCCTTTTAGACGATCTTCTTGGAAGTCTACAGCTCCTTGGAAACCTTGAACAGGCAGACCGACCTTAAAGAGTTTATAACACGCTTTATAGTACCCTCGGCTCACCTTTTTCTGCTGACGTCCCCTCCTCCCACTTGACTTTATGGAAGAAGTGAAATCTCCCTGAAGCCCACGGAAAAATCTTTCCGGTCGTATGGGACCTGTGGTCTCGTGTCTTTCTCGACCGTTCATCAAAAACGCTCTTGTGGAAACTGTTCCACTATCAAACTTGTTCTATCTGTCATGGCCATCATTCGGGGCTCCGACTTGACCCAGTTTCTTACGGAAGTTTTCAACTGTGCTTTGGGTAGGTGGGCTTTGGGTAGGGGCGAAAGTTTTGTTCTTGGAACGGTGAAACGGAAGTGAACACAGTTCGATTCACCTCACAACCAATTCTTTTGTAATCAACCCAAGCGCTTTTACCTCCTTCTATGACGTTGTCAAATTCTTTCCTTATTCGAAGTTCCGAGATTCATTTTAATGAGTAATGCTTCAAATGCATCTTTGTGAGAGAATTACCAAATTACTTGCGCATTGTTGAGGGACCGTGCTAGGTGCTCAAAGGAACTGAAGGCTGTTGGGGAATTCTGAGAACCACAGTAGACTTCGGTACTTGACAACAAGCGTAAATCCCGAGATGCGCTGTACTGGAAGGTGGAGAGATTTACGGCATCAACCTCTACGCTCGACAACCCCCTCCCCCACACCAACCTGTGGGTTTTGGGTAGGGGGGAGGGGGGCAGTTGAGGGCTGGAACTGATATGATTATACCAGTAATGTAATTAGCCATGTAATTGAGGGGGTAAGGCTTATCCTTTGTTTGAGTTTCCCGCCCTTACCGGGTCCTAGTGGAAGAAGGGAGGTTGATTAAATAGGAAGCACCCCCAACCCCATCAACCCTCTTCTCCATCAGTAATGACGCTAGTTTCTATCGGGGCACCATCATGTGCGGTACCGGAAACAGTCATTAGTTTCTCCTGTCTGGTGCTGCTGAGGGGTGGAAGGGACAGGAAATGGTAAAAGACCCCGTCCGCGTTGGGCATCACTAGGGCGGTGAAGTTGGGTGAAATAGTTTCTCCTATCCTGTCGAATGGAGCAGGGGAGGAAGAGATGCCTACCTCTTGCAGATGATGTTTTGAGTCAACCACAACACCAAACTATCTGCCTAGGTAAATACCTACCCCTGAAACCTCCACCGCCAGGCGAATTCTCTGATCATCCTATTCCTGAAGTAGGACACCCTTCGGTTTTCCTCCGATGGTTGTCATCAGCCTCCCATTTTGTCAGCCCCTGGCTCAGTTTTGCATTCAACCAATTAAATGCCAAATTTTTCCAATGACAAATTCGTCTCCGATAATAATTAATTCAACTTTTTTAACCGTTGTAAATAAAGGAGACAAATTTGCCTCCTGGGGAATGGCCAGAGGGTTGTTTTTGGATTGCCTGCAACAAGGGGACACTCAATCATTTTTAAGGTTGGGGATTGTTTGAGGGGAACACAAAATCATTATCGCTTGATTGGGTAGCGAGGGTTGTTCAACTTGTGGGCAAAAACAAGAAAAAGAATGATGGTGAACGAAAGGACATAGGATACAAGGTTGGGATTATTACAGGGGTTCCTACAAGGTTAAAGCTGGTACACGAGTGGGATTATTGTCGAGTATTAGAGAAGAGCTGTTACAAAGTGGGGAGGAGAAAAGGAAATCAAGTAAGAGGTAGAGGTTTCTGCTGAGGTAAGCTTTTGAGGGGGCTGAGGCGAGCAGAAGGAGGCGCCTGGGAAGACGATGAAACACGCTACGCCCGGTGGATATTAATCAAATTTGAATTGGGTTAATCCTCGTGGTACGACGTAAGTTCATTTCTCACTCTAACCCCTCAGCCCTCCTTCGTTCTAAAGTCTGCTACGGATCCCAGGCCTGTCTGCGGCGCTAGAAACCTCCGCTCTCCGAGTGCTTCTATGAAATGATAATGTCCTTAACCTTGCAGGCTTTTGGGATCTTGCAAAACACCTCAAGCAATTTCAGTGATCGTTTTACTAATTAGCGTTATCGAATCAGTCGATGATTGCCTCCCTCAAGCCATTCAGACTGCTATAGAACCACTCAATAGGTTATAACTTATAACAGAACTATCAGTCCATCGTTTTTCCATTGTTAATTTATCATTTTCTTCAGTTTTCTTAGTTTGTGGATATTGTTGAAGAAGATCTAGCTTTAATAGAGAAAAGATTTTCTTGGATATCCAGATGTCCATTTAAGTATACCGTATCCAAAAAAATCCAGCCTTCACTGATAACTTTCTCCCATAAATCAATCGCTCACGATGGCTTGACTTTTAAGACGGAGTTTTTACCATGATACCCCCTCCTTGATGCCGTTCAACCCATTGCCCTCCTTCCCTTAAAAACTTCTCTACCGCCTGAGACCTTTTCAATCAACCTTTATCTTATAAAGTCCGCTTGGTTACTCGCCTTTAGGTCTTTCGCCGCCCCTTTTCCCAGAAGGTATTTAAAAGTAAATAAAAAGATTAAAATTTCCCCGCGGCGTGACATCGGTTCAATATTAATCTTGGAACTTTTGTGACTGACAAACTTAGGGAGCACGGTTGAGGAACTTGTCGTCAACTTAGGGGTAAACAACGGGGACCTCTCTAACTTGAAGGGTCCCTTAAAGGTTGTCCGTCCGTTAGGAATATTTTGCCTCACTTTAAAATCGAGAAACTTGGCTAAGACTTCAAACTTCGAATCGTAACGTCGATCAAATACTCTTTCTCAAATTCTCTTCCTGATTCGTTATATAAGAGTTATAAAATTCACATGCTCAAAGAAGGTGAATTGATCCGAGGTACATTTCAAAACTACATGTAGTTTTGTCGTGCATTGATGAGGTCCACTTAACAGTAAATTCTTCCTGATAAATTGATAGAATAAAAAAGTATGCATACGTGAATAATAGTACTGTACCGATAAGTCAACTCATTGTACTCAATCGTAACTACTATGATTCTTATACTTGGGCACTGTGGGAAATCACTCACACGCAGGATACTCTTTAATCAGTGCACGGAAGACAAAAGCAGTTCTTCGCTCATATTAATATGATAATTGCGAGCACCCGCTCCACCTGCGGTAAAGCAGGAGGCCGCCCTTCCCCGCACGGTAGGTGACTTCTCCGCTTTCCTCGCGGACCGCAGTGATCGGTTCTTTCTTATGCACGATTTCGACATTGTGGCTAGATGAAGGGAAAACACGGGGCTGAAGCGAATAGTCCTCGAAGAGTGAGAAGAATACACCGAATAGACCCACATCTAATGTGGGAAGGTCTGAGGGAATTGACGATGGCATCGTGGCGGGGGCAGAAGGTGTATTCTACCTGGACAGCTCCAGTGAAGAGGAGCATGTAGGAATAGAATGCGTGGATCAATCTCCGATCACCTCAGTGTTTTGTTTAGTCAGTTTACGATGGAGCCTCCGGTTGTGACAGTCATAAAGTGTCTTGGCATAGTCAAGCTCCCGTTCGGGTCACATTTCATTGTGCTGTTTCTTGACTTTTCCTGTTAGGTGAAATACGAGTAACAGACAGGAATTTCACATTCTGGAAGTGGATTGGACCGACACGTAAGGTTGAGGGCTTTACCCTCCTGCTCGTTGCGTGGAAATGTTTTCATGAGAGGGAACGAACGGTTGTAGTCAGAATTGCTAGGGCGGTATCGAAAAGTGGTTGGGGGATTTGTAAGAAAGCCCCGACAGAGGGCGTTGTATATGTAAATAAGGTTTGAACCGAGCTCCTTGCGGCCCGTTGGTCTGATATTCCAGTCAATATCTGATACCCTCCACTCGCTCCCAAAGGTTTTTTTTTCGGTGTGGAATGCAGGGTAGAGTAAGGGTCTTGCTTTTTTTTTTGTTCTCCAAAAGGCTAGCCGCCGGTTCCTCGAATAGAGCAAAGCCCGCTTTCATACTCTGCCCCCTCGTACCGACCAACAACAGCCATAACGTTTGGGTCCCCCATGCCCTAGGTCCTCATGTTTTCCCCTCTGGGTTACCCAGTAGGCAATGCCCACGTGCCCGGACCCCACCCCTGACGTTCGCAACGGAAGCGTGATCCTAAGGCTAAACTCCTCCCATGACCCCGTTGAAAAATATATCAAGAACTATTGTTCTCCCTCGAGGCTACCGGAGGGACCTTGTATTTGTACGGGAAAATCCAAGAGAACCTCTGAACCTTTGAGTTGGGCGGAACTAGGTGTGCTCGTGAGAAACCGAACCCGCTTTTTCAACTGTTGAAACTTCTCTTGACTAAGCGTTTGCTCGCTTATATATTCATCTCTTCAGTGTGAAATTTCTAAAGACTCGCTTGGAACATACTCAACCGTAAGTCTGCCCGTCCCGCTTCGTTAGATTTAAACCAATACAGATTTTTCCAGCTGAAAAGTGGTCAGTGAACTTCAGCGACTCTGAATTAGTTCTGGCCAGTTTGGCTGTACCTACTAACCGTACAGATCCTACACTTCTTTGATCAAAATGATCCATATAATATATTATACCATATTATACAAGAACTTCTGTGGACTGGGTTTTATCGCATATATAATATTGTTTAATAATTGTATAATAATTAGCTTAATAATTGATATCGAATAGTTTAATATTGTTTCTTTTTGGTTTATTATTCTTGGAATAACACACCTACGTAATCGCGACGGAGGTCGACGACTCCGAGCGTCCTCAAAATTTGACATTATCCGTTTCAAGAGGTCTTAATTCCAAAACCAAAATGTCCGTCTGCTGTCCGGGCCGTTTTGGGCAGTAGGAATTTTTTTTAAATCTGAAATTTAGACAAAATACTTGGTTTACCATCTAGTTGTGCCCGCAAGGTTTTCAGTCCGATCGCCCAACCCCGTGTGGCGCTATGGGGCTACGGGAGGGGTTTTTTGAAGGCCTTTTGCTATGGGATCGAGTTAGGTGTCGCTTTCGAAGTATTTTTGGACGTAGAATCCATTTTTGGGGGTCCCGGAACGATCCGATTTCACTGTGGGGATCTATAGGGCTTTCATGGGGCTACAAATGGGATTTTTGAAGGATCCCAGGAGGTCAAATATTTTTCGAGTAAAAAAACCAAAAAATTAAAAAAAAATTTTTTAAATAAAACATTTTTAAAAACGCTGCAAATTTTACACAAGGGTTTATTATTCTGTGATATAGGTTACTTGTACAGAAATTTAATTCTGTCAATAAAAAAAAATTAAAAAAAATTTTTTTTGGATTTTTATATTTCAAAAAAAATTTTTTGGGGGGATTTTTTTTTCAAAAATGTGTTTTTTCAAAAATTCTTTAATTTTTACTCGAAAAATATTTAACTTCTTGGGATCCTTCAAAAATCCCATTTTTAGCCCCATGAAAGCCCTATAGAACGCCACAGTGAAATCAGATCGTTCCGGGACCCCCAAAAATGGATTCTACGTCCAAAAATACTTCGAAAACGACACCTAACTCGATCCCATAGCTAAAAGCCTTCAAAACACCCCTCCTGTAGCCCCATTTTAGCCCCATAGCGCCCCACGGGTTTGGGCGATCGGACTGAAAACCTTGCGGGCACAACTAGATGGTAAATCAAGTATTTTGCCAAAATTTCAGATTTTTAAAAAAATTCCTACTGCCCAAAACGGCCCGGACGGCGGACGGCGTACGGCGGACGGACATTTCGGATTTTGAATGTAGACCTCTTGAAACGGATAATGTCTAATTTTGAGGCCGATCGGAGTCGTCGACCCGCGTCGCGAAAACATAGGTGTATTATTCCAAGAATAATAAACCAAAAATTTGAAAAAGTTTTATTCCAAATTTTTGTTATTGACACAGAATTAAAGTTTTGCACAAGTAACCTACCTACATCAAAGAATTAATAAACCCTTGTGTAAAATTTGCAGCGTTTTTTTTTTTTTTTTTCGTGGATACATTAATCCACCATCTGCAGCATTCGTTTAATTGAATTTATTCTCGGCTTAGACCGTTTAATGCGATCGCTTAACCCTCAAGGATTAGTTATCCAAACCGCCAAAGTTCAGTATTTAGATTGGTCTTGAATTGCTCGCGGAAGCTCCCTTAACTCGGGACAACTGCAATTAACCGTGATTTAGTGAGTCAACCCTTTCAAGGGTACAGTCGGCAATTTATTTTCTCCCTAAGTAAGATGAGCAGGGCCTTCCAGTCATTCAAACTGCCGGGGGGGGGGGGGGGGGGGGGGGGGGGGGGGGGAGTTTATTGATTGAAGTTTGCCAGAGCATAAGTTGTGGTGTCGGTCTAGTGTTCAAAGGCGGTCTGGGGGCTTCAAGTTTGAGGAAACTCCTTGCTACTGGACTCTTAAGAAGAAATATTCTGTTATTGGGATTGCTGATTTGAACTTAAACTTTGTCACCGGATGTCTAGAAACGGGCATTTGAATTTGAAGCGCTCGCTTATATAGGTAACCTATTCTGGGCAAGCTTTTGGAGAGTTTAGCAAAGTCCCTACATTGAATGGGGCTGTTTGGAGTAGGAACCAGGTTGTCGATAACTGAGACCTCCCACGAATCCCTGCAATCTTTCGAACTTTTATTTTTGTCTCTTATTCAGTGAGTATATTTCAACCAACTTGTTTGTTCCAGCTCCTCCGTCTTCTATCGAGATGGTCGGCCACCCCGCCAATTCGAAGATCGAGATCAAGGAAAACGAAGAGTTCAAGCTCGAGTGTTTGGTCAAGAACGCCAAACCGGCTGCCAAAATCGTCTGGTACAGAGGGGACGTCGAACTTAAATTAGGTCAGTGGGAAGAGACGAATTATTGGCGTCTTTTTTTCTAATTCCCTCTCGCCTTGTTTTTCGGCACGTTTAGCATGATAGAGTGGGAGTTTCCCGTAGGGTCCGTGAACCCACCCTGGTATCCTAACCTCGTTCTAGGGTGTGTCGTTCGGTTGTTCTAGCTCTGCTGGATATGGTATAAACTTTATTTAGATTATTTAGCACAAGTAAATTTTAATACAACGGTTCGATATTGTCTCGTAGGTACACGTTGATCACCAAGCACTAAACATACTTCCGACCAGCTGTTAGTGTTTATTAAATTCCGTCGGTTCCTTATAAAATAACCGACCTTATGCCTCAGGTTTTCCCCCTCCACACCTAACCGGAGTCCCTTCTCTTCTAAGTTTATAATTAAACTCACGCCCCAGAATTAGAACCCGTGTAAAGCGTAATTGGATACCTCACCTGACTCCTGGTTTGAGGCCGGGTGGGGGAAGTTGGTTTCGGCTTCTCTCTGCAGGGGCAATAATTAATGTGGAGTTTGTTGAAGAGGCAAGGGAGTTAGGATATGAAGAGACTGATGTCAGCTGCTATGTGAGGTGAAAAAAGTAGTGAAAAAAGAGAAAAAAAAATCGCAGGTGAAATAGGCAGGTGACAAGTCAAGACTCGGTTTAGGAAGACTGAAAAGAGTGGGCTGGTTTGTTCACTTTTTTTTCTTCTTTCACAACCCTCGTTCTAATTTTTGCTACAACTCGTTTTAACTTGAAAATGTCGTTAGGTTTTCTACCCGCAAAACCTCGCTTTTTCGGCTAAGGGCATAACCCCGCCTCTACCTTGCGCCTTTTTACTGAAGTGTTTTTCACGAGAAAATTTCCCCCTCCAGGCACCCTTCACCATCGGAAGTTGCTCCGTTGAAAACTTTTAATTCTTAATGTTGCTCTCCTACTTTACTTTTCTCGGATTTATTTGTGTAACTTTTTACCGAGCCAGGAGGGGGTCCTTCGCGTAAGTAATCGTTTTTCACCAGTGTACCTTACTCTTGAATTCCACATTTTAAACGTCATTTCGAAAGGATTCTAATCCATTTTGCGTTTAAGCTCCAACACAAATTATTTATATTTCCTCTCCAAGGACAGGTAATGAACAGCATTTTTATTCTTCAAATGAGTATTCAATTATAGTATAGAATTCATTAAATACTACTTAATTTTAAAAAATATGTATATTATACGTTTATTAACGAAGTTGTGAAGAATCTGACACTGGGTGGTATACAGATACAATACGTTATACGTGTACGCGCATAATATGCGCCATGTCAACGTAATTGTACTTTCGCAATATACGCATGACCCGAGCATAAATCCGACCTACTTCCAACCCTGCTGACGTCAACCTCTCAGAAACGCCCCGGGAACACCCTGAAATCCCTTTGTTAGCATAGCTGGAGAGAAGCTGCCTTTCGAAGCATCTCGCCGAAGTCAAACCGTCCCAAAGTTTACGATACACCACATGCTCACGTCAACACGATCTGGGCACAATAGATTCCCTCGTATACTACACAGATATGACCGTATATTATTATTTGAGGTAGCGCTGTCTATAAACGTGCCGAGTCCAGTCACATAAATCCCCTGCCCCCTTTCACCAAAGATTGCTGCTCTAGCTTTGAACACCCTCTCCACAATGCTTGCTTGATATATTTACGACCTACCCCCTCTCCCTGGCATGCGTGCGAGCTGGCTTCGTATCATCTCTTTTTCACTGATAACAGCGTGTTTTTTATTATCCCTGTGACCTACTGCTGGCCCACTCTCTAAGTCTCACTATTGTTGAAGTGGACATTCCTTGGAACGTCGTGCTAAAAGTAGGACGTTGCTGATTCGTTTTGAACCCATTTTAAATTCAACTTTGCACAGTCTCATGACGATTTTAAAATTTCAAAGAACAGCAAAATGAAGCCTCTGACGTATACCTTTCATGTTTGAGCAATTGAGCAGTAAGCCTTTCATACCAAGTTTGCCAGTTTTCGTAAAATTAAAATGGTGAGCTTGGGGTTTTCCTCTATTGGAAGGCTTCTCTTTTTTCCTTCTTGCTTGAAGTTTGAAAGTTTTTAATCGAAAATGAACCTTTACGTTCCCATTTTGGCCTTACCTTAATTTTTTTCCACTTCTTTTTTCACCGATTTAGTCTGGATGAAAAGAGGCGTTTCCCTGCGCTTCGCCCCCGTTTCCAAGTCATGGAGCACCGCCCACCTCTTGGAGAACTCCAAGTACTGCCGAGGGACTAATTGTGCAGAAACTTGGTTGAGAATTGATGTTGCCTTTCCGCAGCTCTCCGAAGTGCTCCTCCCCCTCTAAGACCGTTCGCCTCACTGAGCTATTGGGGAGGGCCCTTCCAGTTAATTCTCTCGGCACTCAGTTTACTTGTATCATCAGAAGGTCCATCGCCTATTTATACAGAAAGGCATTCAATGCCAATGGGCTACGCTTGAATTGTTGGAGTAACTCCATTGGGGTCTGTTCACTTGGTGAATAGACATTTTCTGCTACGTTTCCCTTTCCATCAGGTGTAGCGTATCAATAAACAATTCAATTTCTAGGTCAATTGTTCAACCTTCATGCCAAACGCAGTTTGCTTGGGGTTGATATTTGACCCGCTCACATTTTCTTTTTCACGTAATTTACGCGGGTTAATGAAGACGTATTAACCCTTTCACGACCAGCGACGAGATATCTCGCGAGAAGAAGTGTCCTGGCTGGGCCTGAGATGAGATATCAAATGAGGAGGAGTTGCCGCTTTAGGCCAGAGACGAGATATCGAGCCAGAGGAAGTGGCCTCCCTGGACCAGAGACGAGATATCGAGCCAGAGGAACTGGCCTCCCTGAACCAGAGACGAGTTATCACGCGAGGCGATATTTCGGACCAATGTTTTGAAACAGTTTACAAATACCCTTAAAATACTCGTAACAACATTATTATATCAAGGTGGGTCCATGGCATGGACTCCATGCAATGTTCAGTTCCCTCGAAAGCTCAGTCGCGAAAGGGTAAGGTTCTGGCGCACTAGGCAGGCACAGGACCGGCAACGGACGCGGGACGTAATGTCTCGCTTAGAAGCGAGACATTACATTACAGAACTGTGTTTTCAAGTGGAGAACCGCACACTAGGCAGGACACAGGACAACGTCCCGTCCTGCGCATGGGCCGGGAAAATGCCGTTTTCCACAACAACGGCGGCATCCCGCGGGTCGTTTCCCCTCCACTCACGCATCTTGCCCCCTTCCATGGCAAGGGGAATAAAAATGTCCTGTCTAGTGTGCGCATAGGGACGGGGCGGGACATTTCCAACGACCCGCCGTCCCGCGTCCTGTGCCTGTGCTGTGCCTGCCTAGTGTGCCAGAAGCTGTAAACAGCGCTACATGTCTGCCAGCGCTTACTGATGCCCGAGTGAAAACAAGTAGCCACCTGGCTCTTCAACTACTGCTGTCGACTGAAAATCAAAAATGATAAATTTGTGCACCTTTAGGAAAGTTCGAAAGCGCAAAATGTAGATTGTACTCCCTTGGAATCCTCGTCCTTGGCAATCTGCTACTCTTGTTACCTCATTTTTTGTCCCCATACCTTTTCCCTTACCCGACCTTCACTTTTTTCTGGGATTTTCTCTCGCTTCCGAACTAGACGGGCCCTAACTTTTAATTTTAATAGGAAAAAAGTTGGAGAAAAAGGACATGGCGGGGCCGAAGGGCCTGAACTGGGAGACCGAGTGGTCGTAGGAGGGAGTGCCCCCAAACTCCAAACAGAAACTTCGCAAAAATGAACGTGGTGGAAAGAGACGAACGAGTTTGTCGAAACGGAAAATCACTTTTTTCCACGAGTCCTTTTTTTCCTGTCCCTCGGTTAAATTGATGAAATCTCACTAACTGGAACACGGTGTACCGTATAATATTAATCGGAATATCCATTACGTTCATAGTGATAGAGCATCTGTCTCTTGAATCAAATCCCATCTATAACAAGACCATACTATTCCGTTGTCCAAGTGAATATTGTTTCTAACTCCCATCAACCTGGACGACTGCAATTAAAACGAGGATTACAATAACGGTTTTGTTTATCTAACATGAGATGGTTTCATTTGGCTACCCACTAAATTGGGTACCCCCCTGGCGTTTCTTAATGATTTCCAAAAAGGTTCTCGAGTTCTAAAAAAGAGTTATTTCCCAGGGCGCCCTAATGGAGTTTATCTTCGAGAAAATGACGATAAAAGAGGGGGGCTGAAAAAGAAGCTAGAAAAGTGAATAGAGAGGAAACACAAAGAATAGAACGGCATGTCGTTCACCCGTGAAGATAAAGCAATTGGACTCCCGAGGGAAATATTTCCGCTTTGTAGAAAGAAGGAGACGAGTGATGAATTTTTTATTTGAGAAAAGCCTTTTTCGTTACTTGGATTTTAATTGACTTGTTTCTTTTTAATTCTAACGAGAATACGGTTCTGTTTGAAATCCCACTGGTTTTCATGTAGAGGTTCATCAAACGTGTAGGTCCCTCCTCGTTTAAGAGAACTAATTGAAAAAAAGAAAACACGAAAATTAACGAGATGTCTTTTTATTTTTTAAATTAAAAATATAATAGTAATTTTTCGTCCGCAGATAAGAGAGACGATAAAGTCACTGAGGTGGCGAATGGAAACAAGAAGGCAAAAAGGTACGACGTGTCTTCGACGATAAAACTTCAACCGACGGCCGAAGACGACTACGCTGACTATACTTGTGAGGCCAGACACGAGGCACTGCCTCCTGACATGCCTTTACGGGTTACCGTTCAACTCAGCGTGCTTTGTAAGTCTGCTCATGCGGCACTTTTGACCAAAACTTCAAAAAAGCTCTTTGAAAATGACGAAATTCATCAAGTTTGAGCTTGCTTCATCTTTATGTATTCGTTTCCTCTGTAGATCCTCCTGGCTTACCTTACATCGAGGGATACACTGAGGGCGAAACTATACGTCGCGGTCAGGCCGTCGAACTGGTCTGCCGGTCGCGCGGTGGAAATCCGCCGGCACAACTGATTTGGTACAAGAACGGCGAGCAGATCCGGATGGCGTACCGGACGGCCGGACGATTGTCGGAAAACGTGTACACCTTCAAAGCAGACGCCAGCGACAACAAGGCAAAATATCGATGCGAGGCGTCCAACATCATGAACCCTTCTCCTCTCAAAGCTGAAGTCGTCCTCACGGTGTTTTGTAAGTGAAGTAGAACATTAGCTGATTACCACATAGAGGAAAGCGTACACGTTTTATGTTCAAAAAGCTTGAGTTTCTTTTATTGATATTGGGCAAGTAGATTCCTAATTCCCTTTCACCCTGACTGATTATTTTTGTCTTCAGTCGCTCCTTCCCAAGTGACAATCAGCGGCCCGACAGAGGCCCGCGTCGGCGAGACGGTCCCTTTGACGTGCACTACCCAAGCGAGCAACCCTCCAGCTGACATCAAATGGGCCATCGGCGGACGTCAAGTCCGGAACGCAACGCAGAGGACGGTCGCCGCACCTGAAGGCGGCTGGATCACGACGTCCAACACGACGGCCGTCATGGCCCCTGAACAAAGATCCCTCGTCGTCCTCTGCCACGGACTAAACAAGCAGCTCACAGAGAACGTCGTCACCACTCATACCATCAACGTCTTATGTAAGTTTTTACCCGGATGGTGTGTTCTTCCTTGTTCAGCCGAACTTATTTTTCTAATTTGTTACCAAACTCTTTTCCGTTCTGTAGATCCTCCCGGACCACCCACCATCAGCGGTTACGTAAAAGGCACTCACATCGCCGCGGGAACTTTGCAAAAAATCTCTTGTATCTCATCGGGTGGAAATCCATTGGCAACTCTTACTTGGTACAAAAACGACAAAAAGGTGAGTTTACCCAAATTCACTATTTTCACCTCGATACTTCCTATGTAATTAAAATTCAGATAACCCCGGAAAACTCAAAACAAAATTTATTTAATAAATTTTGACAGTTGGGTTGATTACCATGGAACAGACGAGACGTTCAGGGCCGAACTGGTGCAATCCCCACCATGCCCCTGGGAAGACGCCGACAGTGCAACTACTCATCTTCTTCCCTACGGGGCCCTTCATTACCACTAATTAGGAATCCTAGAAATAACTCATTGAAATATCTAATTAATTTATGGTTGAATTAGGTACCAACGATAATGACTTTTAGGTTTAGACACCACGAGATTTCGCGACTGAGGACACAAGACATGCATGCCTGCTTTTCGATAATGTTCTTCTAGCTTGTTTTAGGAGCTAATTAGGTTATAAACGCTGCAAATTTTACACGAGGGTTTATTATTCTTTGATATAAGCTAATAATTAGCAAAATTGATAGGCTAATAATTGTGCAAAAATTGATTCAGTGTCAAAATATTTTTGAGACAAAAAAAAAAAAAAAGGACAGATGGTGGGACCTCGAAAAATGGATTATGCATCCAAAATTATTAGGAAAACGACCCCTTATTTGACCCCCTGGGATCCTTCAAAAATCCCGATTGTAGCCCCATGAAAGCCCTGATGATCCCCACGGTGAAATCGGATCGTTCTGTGACTTCCAAAAATTCATTCATCGTTGAAAAATACTTCGAATTCGACACACAACTCGCCCCCATAGCCGAAACCCTTCTAAAAGCCCCTCTCATATCCCTATTTTAGCCCCACAGAGCCCCATGGGTGGCGATCGGGCTGAAAACCTCGCGGGCACAACTAGATGGTAAACCGTGTGTTTTGCCAAAATAGCAGGTTTACAAAGAAATTCCTACTGCCCAAAACGGCCTGGACGGCGGACCCACATTTCGTGTCGTGAATGTGCCATGAAACGTACTATGTCAAATTTTGAGGCCGATCAGAATTTTCGTCGTCCGATCGTATTATTCCAAGAATAATAAAAACGAATATTAAATATTCTAAAAAATAAATCTTCTTTTTTAACCTTTAGTTCTACTTTTACTGCCTATAATCCATTATCTCGTCTGCAGGATTCTCACACAGGAGTAATTTAGTCCTGGATACTTAATTAAATATCCGAATAATTGCACAACAAAAATGATGACCAATAAGTTCGCTATTTAACCGTACATAAAAAAATCTTTTAGGTACCTACCTAATGGCTTCCATGGCCTTACTTCTCCATGAACAATAGACTAGAATAGAAATGTTGTTAGAATATTGTAGATTTTTGAAAAAATCATGAATAATAGAAGTTCACTATCTGCCGTTGGGAAGTGGCGGATAGATGACAGGGTGGGGAAAATGGCGGGGCATTCCTACTAGGGTTTGGCATGCACCAGTTCAGCCCTGAGCGTCTCGTCATGGAACAAGCTGTAGCCACTACTTTACACATCATGTCTTGAGATGTATTGCGAAAGTACCGACGAATTTCTCCATGGACAATTATTAGGAAAAATGTAAATTCCACTTGTGTTTTCCACTTTTTGAAACACTTCATTCTGCCAATTTTCCTTCAACGGAGTACTAGTACTGAATTTAGTTACCAATTTATATAAAATAAGTTGTTTGGACATGCACGATGTTAGTTTGAACGTTTTCTTACCGGTTTATGGCGTTATTTTAGCTGGAACCCGTCGAGTAGAAAACCAATATTGAGATAATATTTCGAGAGTATAAAGCGCTATTGACTGCGGCAGGCTAAAGCTCCATATTTATATAATTTAAGCCGCTGTCTCTTTTTTATTATTATTGCAGTTCTCTTGAATACTCAAACATTCTATTTGTGATGGCATTTTCTTATAGATACCTTCAACCGTGAAAACCGTCGGTGACAAATCAATTTCCGCTGAATTGACGATTTTGGCAAACGTGACCGACAATGAAGCAATTTACAAGTGCGAAGCTACAAACCCAGCCACTGAGATCCCGCTGTTTGAAACCGTACAACTCAGCGTGCATTGTAAGTTCCACGTTGTCTAGTAGTTAGGGGCTACAGAGGCTCCTATGATTGGGGGCTAGCTACCTGACGATTGCTATTCACCGGCCATGCCGATTTAGCATACTCTAACGTCTTTAAATACCTAACACTGCTCTAGAAAAAAAAAAAAAAAAAAAAATCGAACCCATGCTTCACGAGGTCTGACAATGGTCCTTGGGGTTTTCGAGGGTGCTGAATCCGCCCCTAGACGCAGAGGTTCCGCTGTACAGTACCCAAATGTTCGAAAAACTCTCTTAATTTTTAAACAAGCAGGTGCTATTCTTACAGGAAATTAACGCTGAACACGCCCATATATATGTCGATGGTGCATTTTCCTTCATGTGTTTTTTTGCCGAAACACTACCAAAAAACGTGGTTTTTCTTCAATCTTGAAGATTTTTGTTCACTATTTTGACGATTCTGCAAAACCTACAATACCTACCCCAACCAACAAAATGCACATACTTGGTACATTTCTCCGTCGAATGCGACCAACCGCTCCTCGGTAAGTGCAATAGCCGATTTTTGGCGACTGTTTAAAGTTTTAACCCGAATCGGCAAAAACACCAAATCCCCGTTTAAAGTTTAGACCTAGTTTAGACATTGCCAGCTTTAAACTTTAAACAGTCGCCGAAAATCGGCTATTGCACTTACCGTTGGTCGCATTCGACGCGGAAATGCACCAAGTATATGGCGAAATTTTGTTGGTTCGGCTAAGTATTGTAGGTTTTGCAGAATTGTCAAAATAGTGAACAAAGATCTTCAAGATTGATGAAAAACCACGTTTTTTGGTAGTTTTTCGTCAAAAAAACTCATGAAGGAAGCAGACCCATCAACACATAATATATATGTTATATATTATATGGGCGTGGTCACCTATCGATTTCCTGTCAGAATAGCACCTGCTCGTTGAAAAATAATGAAGTTGGAAATGAAGTGAGTTTTTTGAACATTTGGGTACTGAACAGCGGAACCTCTGCGACTAGGTGCAAAACGGACCTCGGATTCGGATTCAGCACCCTCGGTTTTCGAAGGGGGGGTCCCCAGGACCACAATCAGACCTCTTGAAGCATGAGATATATTATTTTTTGTAGAGCAGTGTAAGTAAAGAAATTGTTTATTTTTTCTCCTCAGTTCCTCCTGACCACGTACGCATTAAAAAAGAGCCAGAAGAGCTACGAGCCGGTACGATAGCAACTCTCACTTGCGATGGATCTTCAAGCAACCCCCCTGCCGAGATGTCCTGGTGGCGAGAGGGAATATCAGTGACTGAGGGGATCACCAACAGTTCCAAACCGGGTCTGCACGGAGGGGTCGTGTCGTCCATTACGCTTCGGCTCAACGTCACTTCAGAAATCGACGGAGACGTCTACACCTGCCAGGCGTCCAACACGGCGCTCGTGAGGAGTGCTCATGAAGCCATCACTATGAATGTGCTTTGTAAGTGTTATCAACCGTTAACAAAAAAAACCTGATGTAATCATAGCCACAGAGTATTTCCAAATGTCTATCACGCTGTTTGATTTGCACAGATAAGCCAGTTTTTACTGAGCCCAATGAAACGCAGCTAACGGGGATGGAGGGTCAAAATTTGGTTTTGGCTCCTGTCGCTAGCGGACGCCCTTCGTCCATTTCGTACACATGGACCAAAGACAGAACCCCAGTGATGTCCGGTTCTGGAATCGTAGTAGAAGGCCCCCTTCTTAACTTCACCAGGCTCGAGAGGACTCACACAGGGACGTACACTTGCAAAGCCGTCAATTCTGAAGGCTCTTCATCTCTCAGCTTCAATGTTTCAGTACAATGTAAGTATACGACGTTGTACTCCTGGGAGTTGGGTACTTGGCTTTATCTTCGTGTTCTCATTCTTATCAAACTTCCATAATCCCTAGACCCAGCATTGGTCGTTGAAACAAGCGAGGGGGTCTCGGTGCCCCCGGGTAAAAACGCCGAGCTTTGGTGCAAACTTGAAGGCAACCCTCTCACGTCGGACCATGTCTCCTGGCGGCGAGCCGACTACCCTGACATGCTCCACAAGACAACGGTGACGTGGGCCAACGGGACGTCGATTTTGGTTGTCCGGAACGCCGTCAAGGAGGACATCGGCAATTTCAGATGCGCGGTCAACAATGGACTAGGAGAAGAATCGTACAAAGACATCTTTCTCACCGTAGAACGTAAGAAAATTACGCTGTCATTGATGTGCTCAATATCTGATGGGAAGACCGCTTGAGACGCTGGTTTTTGTTAAAAAAACGATTTTTACAGACAAACCAATAATGGACCAGTCCCCTGCTCTGAGCAAGGCTGCCAGCAATAACGGAGAAACAGCAAAGTTGATCTGCAGGGTATCGGCGGCTCCAGCCGTCAACATCACGTGGTCCAGAGATGGTTCCAAAATCACCACCGACCACCACAAATACCTGATCGAGTATAAAAAGGTAATGGAATTTTCATTTCAAAATCATGCGTGCCGAAATAACCCTTAGGGCTCACGGTTACGTCTACCTTCCAGCTTGACGAAGTCCATTACGAGTCCGTCCTCCTCATACGGAACATCGAAGTATCAAATTACGGTCGTTACGAGTGCACAGCACGAAACTCTCTTGGCTTTGCAACTCAGACCATCCGCCTGTCCATCACGACGGCACCTGACACGCCGACGAACCTGGCGGTGTACAATGTCTCGCACGACTCCCTGACGTTGGGATGGGAGCCTGGATTCGACGGAGGACTTCCTCAGTCGTTCAGACTCCGTTATAGAATCGCTACTTCCGGCCAAAACAGCAATAACTATAAGTAAGCAACATCTGTAATTAAAGAAGCCATTAATGATATTTGGACGCTAAATAACGCTCACCTCCAAGTTCGAGCCCTCAATTCCATTTGACTCCTCCCTTGACTTCTATTTTTGCTGTAGGTACGAAGACACGGGTAACGCTACAAAATACGTTGTAACTGGATTAGAACTCGGCACACAATACGTTTTCAGTGTAATGTCTCTCAACAAATTGGGTGCCAGCAAATATCTTCCCGACACACTCAAAGCCACCACATCAAGTAAGTTCAGGCTTTTCCTTAAAACCTTGATTTGTCCATTTACTATAGATTAAAGAAAGTTCACCTGTCTGCTACGACACTCGACTATATTCGTTAAACACCAGCACGTAGTGCTTCTTTGCTATTCACGTTAGTTTTGTGTTCTGGTCTTCAGTTGATTTAAAATTGATAGTTCTAGTTATAGTGTTTATTCCCTAGGATAGCTATTTGTTTGATACATTACTATCTAGATATATCTTGATTCTTATGATCCTTTTCTACGCGAATATTTTAGTTTTTATTTAACGTTATCCTTACTAATTACCTACTTCTAGGTTTGTTTTACGTCAATTTGTGTGTGTAATGATTTTGTACAGCACTTGTCTTACAGTTGCATGTCCCCTGCATGTTACGCTTCGACCTATCGCTTTGCACTAATAGTATACAATTAATCCTTTTGTTACTCGTTCTGGTTGATACGAGATGCATGCATCTACTTTTTCTTTTCTTTTTTGCATTAAATTAGAATGCTTATGTATAGTTCCTAGAGCATTTCGAGGGTCTCACGGCAACACCCCACATCGTAATTTTTGGCGAAAATGAGTTATGCATACCGTTCCACGCGTCTTCTCGTGGGAATCGATCAAACTTGATGGTTTAAAAGAAAATCGATAGGGAGCATGGTAGTCGTTGCTAAATGAATACCCCCATATCGTCTTGTCATCAGTGATACCTCACATTTTCATCTCAAGTCCTTTGTTTACTACTCGCTCAGCTAGTCTCGGAGTTAGTTGTGGGTTATTGCTTTTGTGGTTTTCGGGCTCTCCTGAAAAACTTCAAAAATGACAATGTTGCTGTAAGACCATCGATTTGGCTCTATGATATAAGCTTGAGCCTAGCTTTCTTTACCAAATATTTATTGAATGCCTTGTGCCAACCTGTTATGCCATACGTGCTCTGTCTTGCCTATGTCGAGATGTTGCATTTTTCTCTTTGTATTGAATTCATTTTTCTGTTTATATTAACCATCATCTTGTGATCATCATCTCCTGGGTAGCTTTTCCATTGAATTAGAACAATAAAACTTTGAGGAGCTAATAAAAATCTTGATTTATAAAATTGGCCACTGCCTACTTGGCATTATGTGCTCAAACAAAAAATGGTACCTCGCGCTTGGGAGATCTTAGGCTCTGTTCCATGTTTTAGGGTGCCCTTAGCACGAATCTCGGAAGTCCTATTTTCAAGATACGGTCAGCTTTTCTTTTCTTTTTTTTTTTTTCTTTTTTTTTTTTGACGCAACTGTTCAGAAAAGTGTAAATTCCCAAAATAATAATTCTGATTAATATCTGCGTCGAATGCTACCAACCGCACCTTCAAAGCGCATATTATGAGATAATATTATGATATTATAATATCATATCTATAAATAGAGATATTATCTCGAAAAATATGAGCGCTTCGGAGGTGCGGTCATATTATGACGGTTTGAATATTTTCAACACTTTACTTTTTGGGCAATCTCCAACTTCAACATTCGCCGGTTTGGCCTAGTACCTCCGTGATAGTTCATATCTCGGCAGAAATTTATGCAGTTTGGGTTGAAGGTTTTACCCTTGAATTCAGTTTTTCGTTTGTTCAAGGTTAAATTACTTAGCGAAGAAAAAAAAAAAAGGTAAAAAGTAGCGATTTCCGCATCCATTCATAACTTCTATAGCTCGTATCTTCGAAACTAACTCCAACATTTGGTAGGGTGGTCTCATCCGAGTCATCCCAACAAACTCTCAAGTATACTTCACAACGCCCAATGAATTGGTCGATTTTTTGGGAATTTATGTGTTTCTTTTTGTACTTGTCTTTTCAAGCATTAAGAACAACCCTTCAGATCTCCTGAGTACAATGTGTTTTTTCCCTGAGTTATTCCGTGTTTTTTTTTAATTAAATTTTTTTTAACACCAAAACATCATGACTTTAAAACGTTGATCTTTTGTTAACCAATCAAATAATTGGGTAAAGTTCGTTGAATCCTTCACCCCAAACGTGGAAGACTAGAAAGGTGTTATGCAGTACCTACCTAAGACGAACAGCGTCTCAAGATCAAAATAGGGCTTTCCCGGGAGATGAGCTTGAGCTTCATGTCATTACTAACTTGGTTGGGATGAAGGTGTGCCTCCGCCATCGCTTCCGTCACGTGGTTCCGGTAGCCCCGGTTCCAAAGCTGGCTCCGGGATGGTTCTGGTTCTGGGCTCCATCTTCGGCGCTATCCTCCTCCTGATGAATCTTGTCGTCGTCGCATGCTGCTTGCGAAGGCGCAGGTCCCGCCTTGCGTCCGCCAAACACGCCCCAGGTACGTTGTCAATATTTACAGAGGGACACCCCTCTCTATTTGTTCCGCTTCAGGCGTCCTTCCGGTGAGCCGAGAGCAGCTTTATGAAAAGTCTGACCTGCCTCTGGTGATCATAATGGCTGTGGCTTCTACAGCTGGGGTACTCCTAGTCATCAACGCTCTGATCGTTGCCTACTTTTTCTACAAAAAGAAAAAGAGGATTTCTCCAAAAGAGCGGGAGGCAAAGGAGATGAAAGACTTAACAGGTATTCAATTGTCATGCCCGAGAAGAGAAATTTCGTCCCTACACTGATGAAATGTAATTGAGTTTGCAGCATTGAGTTAATGGTGCTACTTTTTTCGAAACGCTCAATTCAGGAACATTATTGCTTTTCGCCCTCAAACGTAGTATTATTTTCATTTACGGATACTTAATGTTCACACAAAACATTTCCAGCAATAGAATAATTTATTTATTTATTTTGATTTATTTATTTATTTTTTATGAATTGTCTTTAAATTATTTGTTTGATTTTGACTGTAGGTGCTAGTGAGCAAGGAAGCAACAAAAGTGCTACAATAGAAATGTACGCACCTAGCAGCTACAACGAAACTGTTACTGGAGAGACGCTAAGTTCTGTCTCCGAGAAGAGTGAAAGCTACTCTGACAATCAAGAATACCACGTAAGCTTAATGGTTTTTCTTGGCGGTCTTAGAACATGGAGATGGAAGGAAGACAGGCCATTGAATCTGCATATGGTTGCAGGATGATGCTAGAAAGGCAGCAGCCAGCACGTACCTGATGGATCAGGCTGACTACGCGTTCCAGTATCCTGGCTACGACATCCAACACCAAATGAAAGAACTGGAACCAATCGGGCTCCATAGGAACCCTTACAACAACCAAAATGGCGGTCTCAAGCAGATGGACGTCGAATTTAATACTCTCCCACATCAGAAAATATCGAGTACGTTTCAGGAGCTATGAAATGCATCTTTGGCCAAGTAATCACAATTCTCTTTAACCGGGGCATTCTTCATTTTCTACAGGAGGGGCTATGACAGGGCCCGAGAACTATTACACGCTACAGCCCGATCCCCGATATGTAGCGTACCCTCCGCCCGTTCAGTTCGCCGGACCGCCACTGTCAATCCCTCCGACCGTCCCGCCGCTCCCCGTCAACCCGAGGAACGTTCCTCCTCCTGACGTGACGGTAAGAGATGCTTATTCCGATCGAGCGTTGGAACACAACAATCTGCTAAATGTGAGTCTATATTTTCAAAAATTGGGAAACAATAACCTTAAATTTAAAGCACTGTACATGAAGCACCTCCAAATTAATCTTTTCCATCCCAATATTTCTTGTATCTAAAGTAGTATTACAGTGCTAGATAGCAGGCATTTATCGGGCCTCGCCATTGCATCCATCACAATGTGTGCATTATTATGTCATTAATAATATTGTTATGACTTTTCCGACTTCTTTTATCACACGATAGCTTCAAAGCTCCCTGAAGCCGGTGAAGTTTCAAATGCTCAAAAAGTATCAGGTTTCGTGTTGACCTAAAAATAAGCCCAATGGTCTCATCGATACACACAAGACAATCCGTCATCCATCCTAGCACACTACATGAGCAATTGTTGCCCATTGAAGAAGGCGAAAATTTTAAAATTTGATTATTATTTTGAATTCATACGTAATAGATTCAAGTTGTAGGTTCAATCTCATGTATACGAGAGTTAATAAGGAAAAATAATGCACACACAAGAGCACCACCTATTAAAAATAGACGGCTGTTTTTAGGATAATAATTTATGTTGCACAATTAGAAGTAAAATAAAATTAACTTGAAGGGTAGGTACAGGGAAAAAACCATCAACGCCGCACTATTTTGAAACTGATAAATACGCGTTTATTATTCAAAACTAATTTAGATTAAGAGATTTGAGACAAATGAATTTGTCTTTTTCCATAATGTTCATACTTTTAAGGCTGCTAGATGATAGAGAAAATTCGCGGGTGACTCCAATACGTACACCGAAAAAACAATGTTGTCATTTTTAGCATATCTATGAGGAGCATCCTTTTTGTGTGATTCCAAGGCCATGCTAAATAATATTTTTATTAAACGGCGTCATTGTTCTTGCCGTTGATGATTACTTAACACCTAATACTTTTCTACTTATTAAATGAGTACCTAGCAAATATTTTTTTTAAATCTGAGAAAAATCGAAATTAAACTCGAAAAAAACGATACCTAATTCAACACAAGCGATGCACTGCAATCACTGAGTGTCACAAGATCATGTGTGAGACACAGTCGTGCTAGGACTTCGGGAAAACAGAGGCAACTAATGGGAAACGGCCTCTTAACACGGAAATAACCATCTTATGGGGACAACTGTCAAAATTTGAGTCATGTTTAATGTTTCTTTACTGGCTTGATTAGCTGACCCAGTCTTACACGGGGCCGATTTTCCGGCGTTCACAGTTGAAATGTCAACAATGAAGGCCTGGGCAACAGACCCGTGCGTCGGGATCATTCCCACTGGTTCAGCTTCCACAATCGAAATGCCAATAATGGTGGCTTGGCTGACAGGCCTGATCCCTAATGAATGCCTGATCCCACTGTGCCTGGACATAATACCAGAAATGCACAGTGACATGATGAACGGTAAACGTTAATTGAGGGGAGAAAATACTCCCTTCTTCCAACAGAAAGGCTGTGTGGCCGGCGGGAGAAGAGGCGTTTGTACCATTGCGCCGCGACCGCAGCGCGTCCACTCTCCCCGTCGGTAGCAACTCTGGCGGGCTGGCGATCCGCGAGAAGAGTATGGGGGACATCTGTCCAGATTCCCCACAGTACTTTTCATTCTGAATCGAATGGTGTGTCAAACTCATTTTGGAAGAAAAAGTGAAAATGCTGGTTTTCCTCTGTATCCTTCACTTTAGATTTTTCAAATTGAATAATTTACATTAAATAATTACGTTTAATGTATTAAATACCTAAATTTTAGGTGAACCATACCTGGCTTATAATCATATTCCATATTTCTAGGTTCTTTCTGCACCTCCACTACTCTCCACCTTCAACTATTCGCCGGCTGGACATCCAGAGCCCGACTCGCACCTCGTTTGACTTTAACTTCAAGGGCAGCAGCCCTACGAACCCTACCGCTCAACTCCCGTCTGAATTTCCACCCCAATTAACTTTATTTCCCCTCCCCAATAAGAAAAATTAGAGCTCAATATAGTTTCATCGAACTCTCCTCACCCTGTAATACTCCGTGAAATTTTAATTATTTTTAACTCAACGGGAGGGCGTGAGTGGGGGTTTTAAAATCCATTTTTTCATTCAATGAAGTGGCCTAGTCGTTAAAATTCGTACCAAAGGTCTCGTTTTATGTAAATAGACGTTATTGGAGTCCGGCGGTTGACGAACCGATGCAGGACTCCTATTGTTTCGCTCAAGTATCGTGATTAATTGGCGAGAAATTATAACAATAAGAATTGATAGTGCTTAATTCCGTAAAAAGCCTAATAAGACACAGTAGGCCACTCAGACCTAAACGTTTTTAAAATCTTGGTCTTTATTTTATTTCTCGACAACATGTGCCAAAGAGTCCGTTCTTTCCTTAGCGACCAGAGTGCGAATCAAGCGCTCGGACCAAGCCTCTCCCCCCGAAAAATTTCCTGATACCGATTTTACAAAGTGGATGTGAATTTAGAAAAATGTGTTCTACCTTCGAATTTGCTTGTAATGTGATTCTCTTGAGTGTTAATTGAATTTTTGATCTCATTTTTGTTTAAAAAATTTAAGGTAGTTGAAAAATAAAATCGAGTTTACAAACAACATAGAGAAAAAACTGATTCGTCCGTTCTTACTAATTAGTATAAAATGTAAAACAATTATTACATTACACGGTTTTTACTTACTTATGATTACTATTGAAAGATTTTTTGAAAGGCGAGGAAAAAATTGAAAACGACGAATTTTCATTAGTTTGTAAGATTTTTCAGCAATGTAAAACTTGGAAGTTGACACTTCCAAATAAAACGTCAATAAAATTGTAACGATTGTAAATATTGTAATTATACGTGTAAGAAATCTTGAAAATATGATTTGTTTCATTTTTTAGTTAACTCCATGTTGAAGGGTGAATGGCCTAGATAAAAACGAAACTGCTTGCAGTTTTATTTTTCTAAAAAAATCGGGCAAGTGTGATAAAATTACGTGGACAAAAATGGCTAGACACCTTTCCGTTTAAGAGCGCTCTTGTAAAAAAAAGAAAAAAAGCAGGAAAAAGAGCTTCGTTCTTTTTTCTAGATTTAGCTCAAAAAAGACAATTTAATGGATTCAACCCAGGCCCAATCGTTTTGCGTTTTTTCTGTACATATGTGTGTATGGCCTTGTACAAATTTGATGAGCGTTTTTTAAGTTTAAGTTGAGTTAATTTCCTGTACATAATGTTGGGCCTGCGCTGCGATCCAACAGTAGTTTTTAAACCATGGCGCATAGAAAAATTTTCCCCTTGGTATTTTCTTGTACGTATTAGTTTATATGTGTTGATAAATGTATATAAAACCACATAAAATTACAAGGAAGAGAAATGGGTATTAAAAAACATGTTTTCTTGATTTGTTTCAAAGGTCAGCTTTGTGTGAAAAAATACCTTAATAGTATATTTTTCTAAAGAAATTAACCTCTAAGTGGTTGATGTGTGTACATAATTATAGCTACGTTTTCTATGATGTATTAATTGTTACTACGTTTCATTTTCTCATAAAATTATGATTTCTGTCTGTTTTTCTCTTAAAAACGATAAATTGTAATCTGAGATGATGTTTTCCTTGAAATATAATAACACTTCATTTTCTTCCGTTTATTATTTTATTTTGGTAAATTTGGGTGCACAAATTTTAAGTACTTTCGTATAATTATAATTATTAGAATGGAATTAAGGAGCAACCATGGTATCTTCCCCCTGTAGAGATTACCACTTATTGCGAAACCAAATTCAATTTTGATCCCTAATTTTGATAAAGAGTTTTGTGTGAGAAAACCCAACGACTGAATTTTGTTTTTTTTTTTTCTTATTTTATGGCAGAATCAGTATTTAGCTCATTTGGAAGACATTTTCAAGGGACTCGTCTCGTGTATACTAAAAAATTCGTTTTAAAAACTAATTACTCGTTAATGTGACTGTATAGACGAAAAGAGAAAATTATCCCCTCTTTAATAAATAATTATCCCCCACATTTTTTCAAAATAAAATAACCAGAAAAATAAGATAAACACTTTTTAAGGTTGTATGCTACTTCTTATCAGGGTGATAGTTAACGGTACCCCTTCCCTGCAATCCCACCATTGTTTTCGTAAGAATGTATTTGTAAATGGGTTTAAAAAAAAATTGTACAGACTATGTTTAGTGTGAATGGCATGCAGCCCTAAAAATTGTGTTCTGGTAAAATCGTCAAAAAATGTGGATAATGTAAAGAAAAATAGTGATATTGTTTTTTGTTTTTTCATGTACGTTGTTTTATTTGATTCCTTCCCTCATGGGCTGAATGTTTACGAAATAGCTCTAATTAATCTCAAACTGTTAACGAAAAATCCCTCCCTCGATTTGAATTCAAACCCTCAAATTGAATGTGCTATTTCTAAGGGCATACTACTGATCGAAGTTGTATAATATTGATTTTCATCAAATGCTTTAATAAAGTGTTTCCATTTTAATGCGATTGAATTTCTTATGATTTTGCCCTTTATACGTGGTAGTAATTTAATTCTGCTGGTTTGTGTTGGCCATGTTCACGTACTGTCGTTGTGAGGATTCTCGGGGATTTTTTAAAAAGGCCGCTTTCTTCATCATCACTTTTACTTCATTTCCCGACGTTTCGGACACGAATAAGCCTCCATCATCAGGGGTCTAGCAACACATGAACGTAAAATAGGAAATTATGTTCTGAATAGGGATAAGCCTAATTTCCTGTTGTATGTGTTGCTAGACCCCTGATGATGGAGGCTTATACGTGTCCGAAACGTCGGGAAATGAAGTAAAAGTGATGATGAAGAAAGCGGCCTTTTTAAAAAATCCCCGAGAATCCTCACAACGATAGTAATTTAGTTGTGGCAACAGCTATTATTATCTGATATTAATTAAATAAAAATTAATATTATTATAGATATTAATTGCAACAAAAAATTATTATTATTATCAGATATTAATTGCAACAACTAAATTACTACCACCTAAACTACTATAGATTCTATAATCCTTAAACACGATACTGTTGACAGCTTATGTGTGCGAGTCAATGTGGCCTGCAATGTGTAACTTTGGATCCCACTCTGCAATTGGTACGGGAAAATAAATTACTATCCATTTTCTTACAGAAACCAATATAGGTATTATGTTTATTTACAATATTTACACGTTCATCAATCATAAATAATAAATCTGCGGAACAATGGTAATTTGGTGAGGTACCCATGGATAAAGAGGGGGTCCCCTAAAAAAAAAAAAAAAAAATCTAAATCAATCATTGTGCGCTGTTTGGTGGACTGTACAAATACGCCAGGCATGGAATAAACGGAACACATTTCTATTCTAAAATAAAAATTAGCTGGGAACAAATTGTAATTAAATTCAAATCCTCCTTTATGATGGTGACTCAACCAAGTTTTGGAGACATCCAAAATCATTTCTTCCAATCAATTCACAAGTTAGGCATCTATAATGGAGATCAAACTGAATGGCACTTATGCTGTATAACTAACATCTTAACGTTTGGAAGAACTAAAAACAGGGAAGTAGGAACTTAGCACGATGATCGAAAAATAATTGCTGGAGAAACTAGTGGGTGAACTAATACACCACTCACACGAAGGCCGTTGATGCCTAGATGTTGGTCAATACTCATAATATATTGTATGGGTTAAAATTTGTTATTAGTTTAAAGATTGTAAACCAGTGCAATGAACCAAGCTTCACTGTGTACCTTTTAGTTATCACCTGCGCACTCTTGAAGTTTCCTTCCAAGAGCCTAGTCGTGAGTAATGTTGCTCAAGGTGCGTGTTTTTTTACCCACAAAAAAAAGTTAGACAGTCGTTAAGATTCATCTTAACTATAGATCTATAAGTCCCCATTTTAACCGAAGTGCTCCCATTTAATGAGATACCTATTGTCTGGCTCGGAAATTTTCAATGTTGAACGTCTCGCACAACTAATGAGAGCCCACAGCTGATGAGTACCCACGTTGCAGTGATGCTGTGTAGTCTTCCCGATGAGTTGTCAGCCGAGCCTCCGTAGCTCTTAATCAGTTGCGTTCTTGATACGAAATCTGGTAGGCAGAGAAACGTTACTTTATATAATCGTACTTATAAGGTACTTATTATAATCGCGCAATTAGACATGGCATGTGACGTTGTGTCGTCTCTAAGGGACGTAGTCAGTCATTTAACTTTTTTACCTGGTTACCCTCATAAATAATTTATAATCACTAATTATTAGTGATCCAAACTATGATTTGTAATGCAAATCTTAATTATAGGAGTCTGATTCTCGAAAAAAGGTCCCAAATCATATCTACATAACTAATTACATTCAGATGCTCTGACTACGACTCACCCATCTGTTGATAGAAGGAACGGATTTTGATCCTGCTTTATTTTTGTTATCTAACAGTAACTCTTGTTCAATCTTTTCAAGGTTCTCTAATAAATAAATATTTTTAGATAATTTTGCGAAAAAGGGCCGTGCTGGCCTCTGGGCTGATGGAAGGCTACCGCAAAAATGTCACTCATGCGAACGGGAGTGAGTTCTATGTAAATTTTTCTTGAGTACCTGGAGATGGAGGCGATGTGGTAAGTCGATGACCTGGGGATTGCGTAGAGAAAAAATACATTAGATAAATGAAATGATTTACCAGCCACCACCCAACCAGGTTGTTCAGTTTCGGCGTTTTCCTGGTTTTACCTAGATCTAAATTATCTGTGCGGTAACCGATCAAACATTTTCGATGTCAATTCAGGAATTCAGTGGTTGGCCCTCTTCTGCTAAGTAATTTATTCACGAACCACACCCTTGCTCATGTACTTTGCCTCAGGCACCACCGTACATGAACTTTCCATTAAAGTTTTAAACTTATACCTACTGCTATCATTGATCAAATTATAGACTCACGCTGTTAGAATCTGTTATCAATTAGTAGGTACAGTTCATTTTAGCATCCCATCCTTTTAACATTTATTTATTCAATACTGTCTCATTGTTTCAAAATTCACTACACTTCTCTGTGTACTTAAATTATTGTTATTAGGCTGGTTGGATTTAATTTTTTATCGTACTCGAGCTGAATTCATTTTACCTGGGACTAGTTCATTCAGCGTGTTGGTCTCCAGGCTGCCACCTTCCGTTGTGACATAGTCTTCGACATCTGCAACAAAAACGTTATTGCTGAAATATTCGCAAGTACTGCCGTATTCACTTGAGGATTTTCCAGGATATTTATATCTACATACCCATTCCAAGGGTGCTGAATCTGTAGATTGTTGAAGGTCGGCTCCATCCATATCTGTTTTTCCCCATAACAGCCGCCTCGTACACAGTAGATGACTTGAGGCCGGTTAACGTGAAAACCTGACCGTGTATCGGTCCACTCGATAGTCCATCTCCTGGGACCACGATTTTCGTCCAGTTGTCTGCCACATCATTGACCTATCGTGAAACACGGATTTTACTAGTAGACTAGGTTCCTCACTCAAAATCGTTTTCTAGTGGAAAGTTCCCTTACCCTGAGCCTTCTAAATAAAAGATTGTACTGGTTGATGGGAGAGTAGCTATCGATCTCCCACGCTAGCGTCACCCTGTCCGCGTATTTCTCTTGATTGGTTTTCTTGAAACCTGGCGTGTTCGGGAGAGCTATAATAGAATTAGTTAGAATATAGTTAGGTACTAAAAGTGTGAAAACTAAATTCTACTACAAAAAAAACTCCTATTCTCATGAAAGAGGAGCGAATTCAGCATTTATTTCTGGGGGTGAGGGTAGGGGGGATTCAAAATCCATTATTTCCAGTACAAGTGAAAATAAAACCATTGATAATGGGGGCCATGGGTAGAGCTTCCAGACCTACTATATACATAATATAGTATAATGGTATCTGATGATTCGTCCAGTGGGCTATTTTCCCGCATTAGAAACTCACCTACCTGTATCTGAGAGACCTGGTACAATCTCAAATCCGGTAT
Source organism: Pilophorus perplexus (assembly GCA_955831195.1). Lineage (NCBI taxonomy): Eukaryota > Metazoa > Arthropoda > Insecta > Hemiptera > Miridae > Pilophorus > Pilophorus perplexus. The sequence goes on along the minus strand of OY037011.1, from coordinate 14,976,523 downwards.
CTGCTCCCTCAAAACCAGTTTCTCCTTCTTCAAATAAGTACCTACTCTTTCAAAACAGGTTTCTACTTCCCAACAACCAGTGTTTGCATCCCTAAACCGGTTTCTGCTTCTCAAAAACTAGTATACGCTCGCTGAATGGGTGGTGTTCTGAGTAGGTCGACACCCCACACTAAATTTTGGTTTATTATTCTTGGAGTAATCGCTTGGAGTAACCGATCGCCCAAACCCATGGGGCTACGGAATGCCTTTTTTGAAGGGTTTCGGCTATGGGGTCGATTTAGGTGTCGTTTACAAAGTATTTTTGGACGTAGAATCTATTTTTGAGGGTCACGGAACGATCCGAATTCCACTTTGGGGATCTATTGGGCTCTCATGGGGCTACAAATGGGATTTTTGAGCATCCCAGGAGGTCAAATATTTTCCGAGTAATTTTGGGCGCATAATCCAGTTTTCGAGGTCCCACATCTGTCCAAACATCGTACAGATTAAAAAATTGCCTAATGACACAGAATTAATTTTTGCGCAATTACTCTATATCGATGAATAATAAACCCTTGTGTAAAATTTGTAGCGTTTTCAATATACATGTTTCAATATATTGAGTTAGAACTATTTATACCGTTATATGTTAATCCAATCTCATGGTTTTTATTTGACAAATTGTACCTATATTTTTCCTGGCGATACAAACTGTTTTCCCCCCGTTTCTTACCGAAATACTTAGTTTTTTGGAAACATGTTTGGTAACCCGAGCCATGTCACCTGCCTTTAAAAAAAAAACATTGTGCAGTAAAAAATATTTATTGCACAGTGTCTCTCCTCCATTGCACATTCACCCGTAATGGAAAGGCTACCGAAGATGGCTAGATTATTGGCAAACAAGTCTTCATAAAATGAGGACTAACCTGAAAGCTGTACTACTTGGTACGTGGAACCAAGTTTGTTAGAAGCGACGCACTTGTAGTAACCAAAATCCGTTAGCGTCGTCCTTGTTATGACCAAGCTATGCTTTGATCCATGCTTACTCTTATGAACACGGTGGTTATACGATATTGGCTCGTTGTCCAAATGCCATTCAACCTGCGATAAATTAATCTTATAATACCATTATGTAAAACCAGGAGTATGTACTATGGTATTGTAGTTTGCAGACTGCCCTGTATCCCTGTATTGCTGACCTCAAATTAATATAAGTGGTAAACAAATATTACTAACAACGTCTACAAACATTTGGCCACAACAGCTGCTAGACGAGGCAAATTTAGAAATACATTGAGTTCTGGCGTGCCCAGTGTGAGTCGTTTGGAAATCCTAGAAGTAGAGGCTATTTCATTCTTTAAGAATGGATTGACGCTCACCTCAGGGTGTGGACTTCCATCAATGTCACATATGACTTCTGATCTCATGCCTGGGGACGAATGCACCCATATTTTGTCGATGGACACACGAGGTGGATCTGCAGAAGTTATTTCTCTAAATTATTTGAACAATCGGACGTTTAAATCTTGCGATTCAATTCAAATTGCCTCTACACGGTGGTTGTCAACTTACAAATTACTCTTAAATACAGGCTTGCAGAAGTGCTGTCGCCAAAGTCGTTGGCGGCGAGGCAGCTGTACTCTCCTGTCATTGAACCACTGTCTGCTTTGAATTGCAAGACATTTCTCGTGTTCAACAACTTTATCTCGTCCCCCTAAAGCAAAAAATCAGCTAGTGACTGCGCTACGAGATCTATGAAATAACGTAGTCTTGATTGATTTTGTGAAGATAGCACTGAGTGATATAATGAAAACTAGGCCCTCACTTTGAACAACCATTTGATTCCAGGCTTGGGCGTACCCTCTGCGTAGCACGAAATGGTAACTTCTTCATTGAGCTCAACTTCAAGCTCTCCCGTTGGCGTCATATTGATTCGAGGAGGAACTATGGTTTTTCAAAAACATTTTCTGTTACATTCCCATTGAAATGTTCCTGTAAAATCGGATTATTCTCTTCGTGATGTTACTGCATCGTAATTACTCACACAGCACTTCGATCTTATGATGCTGGTTGATCGGACCCCACGGAGGCGGACGGGTAACTTGACAGGTGTAGTGTCCAGTGTCCAATGCCGTGACGTCACTAACTTCCAAAGTATTGTTCGGATGAAGTACCAAATTGTCCGCAAATACTGAGGATCCCGACGTTATAATATCGTTACCCTTCCACCACGTTATTTTACTGGTTCCTGATATAAACAGAAGAAAATGTTCAATTAAATACAGTAATTCGACAAGAGAATTAGCAAAAACATAATAATATCATTATATTATAATATAATATAGGTAATATATTATATTATAATATAATATAATATAATATATTATATTATGGTTTTGCAAACTTTCTGTCGAATCGTTATTTTAATTTGATAAAAAATTATGTTATTCACTGTATGATGCCCAGAAAAATGGCAACAAATTAACCAACAAACATACGGTGTCGGTGCAGATGCCTACGTCCCACTTGCGTACGTGCTATTTTTAGTATATCATTTTTTTCCCACTTGCGTATGAAGGAGTTGGTTAGAGTCCCACTTGCGTACACGCTCCTTCCCCTCCCATTGTCTTCAACAGAGGCGAATCGTCGGGAATCAGTAAAATCATGCTAAATTGTCATCAACAGAGGCGAATCGTCGAGAAGCATAAAAATCAAGCTAAATTCTCTTCACCTACTTCTACCTACCCGTCCTACTTTCTGTTTCATGACAGTTCTATACTGCTCGTGGGAAGGTATTGGCATCTAGCCACGTTTCTACGAAATAATTGTAAAGATCTTCGAGCTTCTTGATAGCAATCCAAGCTTCGTCCATATCGTCAAGAGGCAGGCAAGCTGCACACTTCCTCACATGCTGTCTGATTTCAACGTCTTCCTTGTCAACTGCCAAATCGAATCCTTGAATTTTCACCCTGCGGCATTGTGATAAGTGGTAACGGCATCCTTGTAACTAGACTTGTGGAAATGTGTTGTGCAGGGCATGTCTTGGTGGCTCTAGCCGGGTGCGAATTACCCGCGAGTTCGGTGCCTCCAACAACAACACTACCCTTGTACGCTAACACGACAGTCCTCAAGTTAACATTTACTTGTACCTACGAGAGAGAGAGACTAATAATTATTGCACGTACGCATCTGCACCCGACTCCAAACAAACCCTCGTGTATGCTCACCAATGTTGTCGACAAAGCAAGGCAGGTATACAGTCTCGTGCTCTCTTACACTGACGGTTGTCCCGGCGCCTTTTATTACTGGGTGAGAGTCAAAGTCACCGGTAGCTAAGCCTGTGATTAGAAAGATTATTTCAAGTTGTCAAGCACATGACGAGTGGGGTGAAGCTGGACAAAACCCCCTTTTTCCGTATTCCCCTCTCCCCAGATGCTCGTATCGGTGACTTCGACCCGGGATCGTAATCAGGGATATTTTATGGAGTGAGTAGGGTGGATTTTAAAAATATTTAAAGCCCCCCCCCCCCCCCCCCCCCTCAACTCCCAAACGGCGAGAGTTGCCGGGTTTTCAAAGGTTCAAAGGATATCGCAAAACCGTTTTTTTCTATCTGAAAGAGGAGATCCTAAAGATGCTATATTGAGAACTGCAGAATATTAGCGTCATTTTAAAGACGTAATTTCTCGAAAAAACCTCAAATTTCGTCCAGCTTCACCCCACTCTACGGTAATTAACAATTACTCAAGAAGTTATCATAAAATAAAATAAATCGATAAGTCTTTCAAGTGAAAATACATGACATTGTCAAACCACCGCAGACGAGAAAATTTTAATGTCTCCTTGAGGTCGAGGCATTTTGTCGATTTGTCGATCACTGGTACCAATCGTTGTGATACCAGATTTTTTATTGATCGAAATGAAATTTAGATTTAACAGAGTGGAAAAATGATTATGGTACATTTTGTTGTAGATAGCCTTCAAATAGCCGGGCATTTTTTTTTCTTTGTTTGTTTGTTTGTTTACCGTGAAATAAATAATTTGGATAATATCCAATATTATTGCCCATGCATTAGTTACATTCGTTTAGAATCCTTAGTAAACCGTTCTCTCCAACCTACCTATCTGTATTTTCCCGCTATTACCGTAATAGTTTTTGTAACGGAACAACGTCCTCGAACCCTGTAATCTTTTCAATGTTAGTAGGTGTAATAATTATTGAAGCGATTCAAATGATCCACACGAACGTGAAAAGGAAGTCACAGACATCACAGAGGGGCAATTTACGGATGAAAGCCGTCTCGAATCGTTTCAACTCCCACTTTGTACAATTAGCCTGAGAATAGCTGGTGGCAGCAATCGTTGTCATGCACATGTTGGAACATAATCTCAGATCTGTAGAAGTTCAGTTTACACTATCATGAGTGCACGGCTAGCTATTGGGTGCCGTTCTAATGAGTGGAACAGATCGCGATTACACGGACAACTTGTTAACTCAGCGAGAGGCCATATTAGTCGCATGCCGGAAGGATGAATAAACTCTTAAGGTGGCAAACGCTGAGGGGTCAATTAATAGACATATGGGTGTATTATCAAGTCCCTACGACCCTTCACCCCCTCCTACACATTTTACAATGGTCCCTACAATAAGTTACAATTGCAGTGTTCGACGTCTCCACATGATGTCCCGTTCCTGGCAATGGACTAGTGGCGTCCTTATGCTGGTTCTTTCTCAATCTTTGGCCCCAAATGATAAATAAAAGGTCGTTTAAGGGCCAACAAAAGCTCAATTGAGGGGTCTACAAAAGGCTTCTACATTGATACCTCTTATCTGAATCCGGAACGTAACCAACTAACCAAAACGGACGATCAAACTGAAACGCAATGTACTGTCCACTTCGGCGGTTTTAGGTTTTCCACGCTCAATTGAGAATTTTCCAAACTGAATTGAACATTTTCCAAACTGAATTTCCAATCAATTTGAGATTAAATCTCATTCCTGAAGAAAGATGAAAGAAAATTTTTCTTTCATCTTTCTTCAGGAAATTCTAAAATTGAAATGGAAAGTTCTCAATTCAGATTGGGAAATTCTCAATTCAGTTTGGAAAATTTCAATTAGGTTTGGGAAATTCTCACTTCATTTTGGAAAATTCTCAATTGAACTTGGAAAACCTATATACTTACAACTACTTGATACAACTATCATTAATTTCAATTTGAAAAACAATTGGAAAAAAAGGGAAAAATTTGGTATGTAATTTAAACTGTTGTTTAAACCTGGATACCATAATATGGATATTATACAGAGTTACCATATCCTTTTTTTTCTTTTTTTTTTTTTTTTTGTGAAAGGAGGACAATCCAAGTGAAAATGTAAGACATTTTTTAAAAAGAGGAGGTGTTCTCGTGTTTTTGAGTTTATACAACAAAGGAGCCTCCAACATGGCTCTCTCAGTTCGAGAGACACACTTAATTCGTTAATTTCATACAATTAGCGAAAGACAGTCAAGATGACGTCATTCCGGTGACTGTGGCTCGGCGGTAAATAGAACTACGATCCTGACGAAGTTTCTCCTTCGGTAGATACCTACACAACGCACAACGTTCTCAGAAATAATGTCGAATTGGATGATTGTGTCGTGAAATTAACAATTAAGGGAAGGAACACTAATTAAGATCGTTTAGAGGGAGAAGAACTGTTGCACGGTAAAGCTGAGCACAAGACGTGCCCCGTAGGACACGACCGGGATCAAAACCTAACATTTTCTCTCAGTCAGATGGACTACGATTTGGTTATATTTTATGTAAGTAGAGATATCGAACGCGTTTGACCGCATTGACGCTTTAGATCACCGCATTCAGTTTTCAACCTATTATTAGATCATCAAATGGTAATTTTACTAGAGGAAATAATTGTTCCTGTTGTGGGCGGATAAGTATTTCCGCCCTCAAACTATCGGCCTGTGACGGATCCAGCCGGGTTGAATGAAAACAATGCTTTTCCTACTATACCGTTTACTATTGTGAGGAAATTGAAATCACAGTAGACTCTCCTGACCTATAATTTGGTTGGTTCGTCAGGTTCACGAGGAAGATTAAAACAAAAATAAACCCTCCATCAGCAGATCCACACCACGAAAATCCTATCGTGGAAAACCTCTTTTGCCCTGTGACTTGGTAAAGAGGAATTCGCTGTGAGAATCGTGAGACAGAAATGGTTTGATTCGGACACCTTCATCACTCCCTTCTGCAATTGTATAAACGTAGAAATACGTTCTTAATGTGGGTTCCGAAATGCTAGTATATTTATTTACGAGATATATACGAAACATACATTGCAATCTTGTATAATAATAACTATATTATAGTTTAAATCATGGATCATTCCCAGGATCGTGGAGCTCTTGAGCTTACTTTTTCAAAAGCTAAATTCAGAATCTTCTCCTCTACATCCAGCTGCTATCAAATTGCTTGAGAGGCAGGATGCCGCTATCTGGCTCACGAAGTGTCGACTGGACTGGCCCGACACAAAGCCTTTTACTCTAATCAAATTATTATTCTAAGAGGCCCGGACGGCGCATTCACCTTCGTGGGCGCTTCGTTCGGTGTATTTGATCCTCGCTGATTCACGTATAACTCAAGTTGAACCTCCTAAAAATAAACATTTCTGTCTATTCATCACAAATTTAAATCATGCCCTACACAATCCTCCCAACCCACGGTCAGGGCCAGCAAGTCACATCTAACAATAACTGTGTAATGACGTGAATAAGGTATGAGAACTAATTATTAACTGTCATCAACATCGCTAACCAAATCAACCGAAAGCTTTGATTAATATATTGGTCGTTACTAGATGACCGTATTCATTCAATCCACCCGGACACGTATAATTCAAATTTGTGCTGTTTCACTTGGCCAAGGCACCTGCAGGTGAAAATGAGACATTCAAAAGTCAGTGGTAACCAACCATTCCAGAAATACGTTGGTTAGAAATTGTTGCCTCGACGACAGGGTTGACTTCTCGGACGGGAAAGTCGTGAGCGTTCAAATGTACAATGGAGATCACACGGGTATCACAATGTTGAACTGCATGACTGATATCACTCATATCCCCAAACACGGTCAAAGTGTAATCCAATCCTTTTTGTGTACGAGGTGTGGTGAATTAGAAGGTCTCTCCGTTCGATGTGATTCATTTCTGAAGTTGATTGAAGGACATCCCAGGATATGAAATAACAAATTTTACTGTTCATTTTTTCGACATAAAAAGATTAGACTTCCAACATAGGTCTCAGTATTTTTTAAATTAATTTATTAAAGTTTGGATTAATCAATTCTGAGTTAAAACAATCATTATTTAGGGATGATCTTGGTATCTCTAATAAGAGAGTTAACAGAAAAGGTGCTAATCATATTATGATGTGATGTGATGATATTATGCACTTTTCCATGAGTGCATAATGCAGGGGTTTACACCCAATGAGCTCGATGTCAAACACAAACGTTCTTTTAAAACCCAAACAAGAAATTGCGGCCAGTACAGCATCTATCCAGTAAGTTCTAGCTGCAGCTAGCCAACTAGCCAACGTCGGTCGTATTGAAGGTTTCCTTCTCTGACTGAATTTCCTTGGCCGGCTGCGCAGATACAACTATTTTATGGTTGGCAAGAGTTATTCACACATTGTGACTACCTACTTGAGCTACCAAATTAGTGCCAAAGAAATCTGTCGTGGAATTGTTTACCTTAACCCCCACCCCCCACCCTTTTTTACTGGGGCAATGATGTAGCATCTCGCTTGATCTAACTAAGGCATTAAACTTAATCTGGTTGAGTTGAAAACAAACGAATTCGTACACATTATGACATAAGCACATTGTGCTTGCTTACCGAAAACAGAGACGCAGATAGTCACGTATAAAACATCGAGGCGTAGAGTATCCATGAGGAACGCGCGCACTCAGCCGGCCGGCTCTGGTCAGTGGGACTGGGCCGCAGATCAGACTCAGAAGCTCTTCTGCCCCCCTCCCTTGAGAACCGCGAACTACCCATTGAAAGTGTTCGTAAGAGGAGGTGCGGATGTTAGTTTCAACGTTCAAACCAATTTGTAACTACCCAAGTTCTTTTACTTGTGACTGCATTTACTCGTGAATTTGCGGGAAACACTTTTTTTTAAACATTTTTGACAAAACGTGGTGACTCCTACAAATCCCATGAGAGCAAACATTTTTCGAGTAAAAAACCAAACATTTTGAAAAAAAAAAATTAAAATTTTTTCCAATTTTTTTTCTCATTTGCACAGAGTTAAATGTTTGCAAAAGTAACCTATATCAAAGAATAAAAAACCCTTGTGTAAAATTTGCAGCGTGTTATGGAGGATTTCGCATGTTCCGGGGACGTACACAGGCTACCTTAGACCGCCCTTCGATCCTCCTTTATTATTCGCGGAGGTCGAGCTGGAGAATTTGGTAACCCAGCACTCTTTTTTTTTTCGATCTTCATCTGACCATATGGTTTTTTCTGGGCGTGTAAAAAGGCGGGAAAATTTCGGATGTTTATATGGCTTCAGAGAATCATAATATGTTTTCCATATTATGGACCATATTACGGTTTTTTCCATATGACACGGGCACATAGACCAAGACCAGCAGGTGTACAAGCTCGAACGGGCGAGCGAAGCGAGGCCCCTACGAATGCGATGGCTAGTTGTATCCTATTACCAGAAAGGTGGTGCAGTTGTCCCGCGGTCACTTGCCACATATTATGTGGTATACTATGCATAGTGAAAGCTTTCCGCCACCATGTTCTAGATCTTATCAATTGCCTATGAACGCATTCTCCTGAGCTTTCCCCGTTCGGCCTTTTGAGTAATTACCTCCAACAGTGCTCTAATCTTACTACCTACTTTGGAATACGTACGTATATTACCAACAACCTTTCACGAGTGACATGCTTCGTAGTCGATCACGTTCCCGGGATCCACTTCGATAGCCTTCTTGGTGAGTAAGCAACTTAAGATTCATGTCCTCTCCGACCATCCCAACATTTTTTTCTTCGGTTTTTATCGACATCAAATGGTCTAAAAGGATCTAATTTAGATCCGTCCTGCCGTCCTAAGCGAAAAAGTCGTATGTGCATGAATCTCATTTTTGGGAAATTCAGGGTGAAATTACCTTGTTTCGTTTCGTTTCGTTCGTTATTAATCTTTGATATAGATAGGTAGGTACCCAGGTTAATTTTTGAAAAATGTTGAATTGATTTTTCTTCTGTACAATGTTTGGACAGATGTGGAACCTCGAAAAAACGGATTTTGCGTCCAAAATTACTCGGAAAACGACAACTTATTGAATCCCATTTGTAGCCCCATGAAAGCCCCATAGACCCCCCACGGTGAAATTGCATCGTACTGGGACCCCCAAAAATGGATTCTACTTCCAAAATACTTCGAAAACGACTCCTAACTCGACCCCATAACCGAAAACCTTCAAAAAACCCTCCCGTAGCCCCATTTTAGCCCCATAGCGCCCCACGGGTTGGGGCGATCGGGCTGAAAACCTTGCGGGCACAACTAGATGATAAACCGAGTATTATTTCAACATTTCAGATTTTTTGAAAAATTCTTACTGCCCAAAACGGCTCGGACGACGGACGGACATTTCGTTTTTGGAAACTATAAAATTTAATTATAGATAGGTTCTTGAAACAAAATTTGTTATTTAATAATGTCAAATTTTGAGGCCGATCAGAATTTTCGACCTCCGTCACGATTACATAGGTGTACGTATTATTCCAATAATAGTAAACAAAAACAAAAATGAATAAATAACAAACCTATAACCGGGACATTAGTCACAAAACATAATATCTGATTCTGATATGATATATTGTTTCAGATGGTCAAGTGGTTGGTTCTTCTCGCTCTGGTGGCGTACGCCTCCGCCAATTCTGCTGAGCATGGAGTAGCCAGTGGATCCAAAGGAACTTCCTGCAAGTGTGGATGGGCTAATAGGGTAATGTTTATTCATTAAAATTTAATATTATAATGGTACATAACATATGGTAAAAACAGACATTTTGTACCATTGGTTTCAAATTTTGTAGAACCAAAACAGGATCGTCGGTGGAACCTACTACAAGGAGTACGAGTACCCTTTCATTGTGGGTCTCGCTAGAGCTGTTGGGAAAGGGTACTCACCCTTCTGCGGTGGTTCCATCATCACCCACAACCATGTCATCACTGCTGCTCATTGTACCGATGGTACCAGAGGACAAATTTTTATTCTGATTGGCACCCACGACCGCTCCGGTAAGTCCGGCCGATTTTCATAAAAATTATGAAAATCGAATATTTGATATTTTATATTTAACTAGCCATCCTGACCCAAGGCTTTGCTTCGCTCGGCCGACCAGTTTATGCTGAAAGGGAGGCCTCGCTTCGCTCGGCCAACCATTTTATCCTGACTCAAGGCCTCGCTTCGTTCGGCCGACCATCCTGACGGGTGTTTCGGACGGAGAATTTAACGTAGAATCCGAATCCGCGATAAAAAAAAAGGGTTTTTACGTGACCAAAATCGCGGTTGCGCGCGTCGCGCGGGGTTTTCATATAGCGCCTATATTGTGGCGGCAAGCCCACCGGATCGTTTAAAAAAAATCTCCGTACAAATCCGTTTAGCCGTTTAGGCGCCTAAGGCACGACGGACACACTCACAGATACCAGTTTTTATAGAAGTATAGATAGATAGATACGTCTACTCCGTTGAAGGCCAGCAGAAAAGACAACGTTCAATGCAATCTCTCTATTTCTTGCGGACGGGATAGTTTTAATGGGACAAATCTTTCACTTATACCAGTCTAGGTCACGTTTAAAAAAATACAACTACTACGTACGGTAAGCCTGTAGCAATCAACTGCATGTTCACGTCATATAATATATAAAATATATTACATATGACATAATGTTGTCATATTGAAGACCAATTAGACGACATTTCATCAAAATCTAGCAGGGAATGCCTACTAGCGAAAACAGCTGAATATTCTATTTACCTGATTTATTCAAGCGATTTTGAGTGAATGCGGATCAAATGGTTGTCAATTAACTATAGCTACCTCTAACATTAATAACGGAGATCGGGTTGACCAAAAATTAGCCAAACTGGGGGTTACGCGTTCATGGGCACACGACCCTGGTATCACTTATTAGGCTTCGAATGACACAGGCGATTCATATAATATATCTACATATTATGTATGTATCAATAAAGCCTATCAATAAGGTAATACATATACGCATGTGTCAATATTAGCAACAATCCAATTCGGCTCCTTTTTGTTGAACCCGAGTGCGCCACGTAAATGGCCACTCAACAACGTCATTTAATATTAAATTATAGAGGTGGTTAAATTTTGCTTCCGAGTCTGCGAAGCAGCGGAAGCCTTGTGTTTTTACTCTCCCTTCTCCTCGAAATTGACGGGATACTGAAACTTGCAATAACAGTTTTCTTCTCATACTTCTTTCCGTTTTGCTGGCATGACGAGGGTATCCAAGGAGGTTGTTATTAGTTTTTTCAATAAGGCCCCAAAGGTCGGGCAAATAATTATGGGGACCCGAGGGAAAAGGTCCATTTAATAATGGTTGAGTAAATTTGATTGATTCTTCGAAGGGCCCCCAATTTATTTTCTCTTACCCTGTAGCTTGGGGGGCCGTGTGTGCCGCACACTATTTTTACACCGCTGATTTTTGGTTTGGTTTAATCATTTACTTATTTTATATTTGTTAACGATACTCGCATTCCTCATCCATCGCTAGACCGAAGTAGGTACGTTTATACGCTAAATAGAAATGTTCCTTTTTTCAGAGGCCAACCCACCTCACTCAGTCGTCATCCCAGTTCAGACAATCAAGCAACACCTAGGGTACAACGCTCAGACCGTCGCCAATGACATTTCTGTCTTAGCTCTCAGCCGATCAATAAATTTCAACACTTACATCGGACCTGTTTGCCTGCCTTTACCTGGTCTGGATGTCACTGGCAAGACGGTGAGGATTCTGGGTGAGCTGATTTCGTTTTACGTTTCTTAAGAGCAGGTTTTAAACAATCCGGGCATATTTTAGTTTGAAAGTTTGTGGCAACTGAGTACACACCTTCTTGTCCAGGATGGGGAGCTGAAGCCTTCGGGGGAACGATGACTGTCAAACCCAAGAAGCTTGATACCCCTGTTGTCTCACCTGCTAGCTGTGCTGCGAGTTGGCGTGGTTTGGTTTCATCCACCAGACCAACTCAAATTTGTACTCTGTCAAAGAAGGACACCGCCTGTCAGGTATAAACAAGTTGCGTTCCTTCTTATGCCAAGTTGTAGTAATAATAACAACATTGGGTTCACCTTATCAGGGAGATTCTGGCGGCCCAGTCGTTTGGCTTGACCCTCAAACCAACAGATACACTCTCGTTGGGCTCGTCTCCTTTGGACGTGCGTGCACTGATGAAAAACCTACTGTCCACACCAGGGTTGAAGGCTACCTAACTTGGATCCAACAACAAACCCAAAGTAAGCGTGATAATAGATCGTGAAACTTATCTATTCTTCCCCCATTCCGTTTTTCACTTGAAAAAAAAAAAAAAAAAAGTTGGTTTAATAACTTTGGATTCTCATTTGTACAGGCACCAAACCATCTCCTACCTGCACCGATGTCTGACGTATCACCACTCAATGAGTCTACAAAAAATTCCCATGCGAAGAATGATGTACGATAAAAAGCGAATAAAAGTAGCATACCTACACTCTGCTTGATGTAATTTCTCCTAACCAACCAGTAAGGTAGGCCTATATTGTTGTGATTTTTGAATGGTTGAGTGAAGTGAAGCGATGAATTGTTGATGTACTTTAATCCATCAGCGTCAGGTACCTCAGGTTAATAACCTGAGGTACACTTCATATTATGAAGTGTCAAGAAGCTTTCCAAAGAAGTAGGCCAATACACTGGGAGCGCACCCCAAAATAGCGCCTGAACTTATAATCTCTCCTACGTGACAATACAGGAGTGAAATGCGGGCGCACATAATCGAGAACGGTAGGATTCCAATGTTCCTACACAGACTGGCGCACAGTGGGGCCGGTGTGAAAAAAAAGTCAAATTTGCTAAGTAAGTATACCAGAGAATTTTTGTGGTTTTCTCCAAGGTTTTTAACCGTAGAATCAGCATGTAATAGTCGTTTTGTGGTTAAAATTAGTTTTCACTATTTAAATGAGGAGTGAAACATGAGATATGAGATTTTAAGCATTTTATAGGTATAACATAAAAAATTCCCCTCTCACTCAGTTTAATCGTGTAGTTTTGAAAATTTTACATGTCCTCAATATGTACCAATAGTATTCTATAAAAATACGAAATTCAATTTTAAAATGAATTCCGATGAATAACACCTCCGAATTCACGGTTTTCTGCAGAATTTGACTTTAGGGAAGCGTGCAAATCGAGCTAGGCCATCCTAAGGTCTGGTTTTTTTTTTCTTCTTAAACTTCACACCCTAATAAAGATGCTGTGAAAATTTTGTCGCCGTTTTCCACCGTCTTCAGGAGCATTGAATTTTCAAAGATGCCGGTTAACAGGATTCTGGTGTATTCGGGTTAGAGGTCGAGGCGATAAAGGTGAGTGAATCAACGTAATCGATTCAATTAAGTGTCGAGGCAGAAGAATTACTCATTGACTAAATGTAGGAGCTATTTTTTTAGTATTACCTATATAATTATAATTATCTATGTATAGATACATCTTCCTCATACTGATAATCACCTTTCGGAAGGCAATGGCAACCCACCGAAAGTATTCTGCCGTGGAAAACCTCTCAAATTTGCCGTTCGGAACCGGCGTTAAGCAGTAGGTCCCTACTACTTCTGTATTAGCCGGTCAACACGCTCAACAGATGTTAGTAGCGAGAGGTCGCCAACGCCCGATTACGGGTATGGCACCCAAAGAAGAAGAAGATGTATAGATAATTATCTATGTATTCATTTTAAAAAAATTTTTAGTATTTATTTTGAACTTAAATCAATATTTCTGCATTAAATAAATATGATCATAAATTTTATTGTTTTTTTCTCAAGTTTATTATAAAGCTAAATTTACTTTTTTAAATTACAGTAAATATTGTTGCCAAAATTGTGTGATGCCCTAGTTATTTCATCCAATAATTGGCTGTATCTTTTTGCCAGTTGCTCTAATCGTCAAAGTTATTGCAGTATTCAATTCAGCGCGAAAAAGTACTATAGAAATGATCACAAACGTTTTGAAAATTCAAGGAATTATATTTTTTCCCCCGAAATTGGAGGTTCTGCCCCACTGTGTGGCGCCTGGTGAGAGGTTCCTTGCCCTCAAGGCCCTCCCCGTTGGGCCTCTCGTCTCATCCCTCATCCCTCTAAAGTTGATGGGGAGAACTTAAAAACATTCGACCGACATTGATGAAATTGGCCTTAAAATGTTTGGAATGATGTCAAGTTTGGCAAGATTTGGACGACCTAAATTTTCCCTCTTAGCTGTTCAGAGAGGAAAACTTTTCATCGACGCGTGGTGAAAGGTGATGTATCACTGTTGTATACAACAGTTGTTAGCTTATAAGCTAACTATTGTTACTATAGTTAGCTTATAAATAAGCTTATAAGCGTTTTGTAATAACTTATCACCATCATCTAAGGTGATAAGTTATTAATGCGATTTTATATCACACCAATAGGGTCCTGGAAAGGTGGATGTGTTTTCTTTTAATTCTGCGTGGTATGAACGGTTTCCATCCATTTCTTTTAATTTCACAAATGCTTTTTACCCGAAGAATATTAAATAAGAAATTTGCTAAAAGCCAAAAAAATCACTTAGAGGGCAAAAACGATGGGATGCATGCGGCGGTGAGAGAAGAGAGAATGAGAAGTGAGTCTTTTGAGACAAAAACATTTAATACATTCAAATTAAATCAACTAAAAACATAAAATCAAGTAATTCTATAATAAAATGAAAGAAAATAAATCCTGCGGAACAAAATTATCAGTTTGAAGTGGTTTACCTTTGAACTGAAGGGTGAGAAGAACCATAACACACAAAAATCATTGGTGTTAGAGAACACCTGGTTGGGCACTCAGGGTACCCCAAGTTCTAACTCATGAAACTTTTTTAAACCTGAACAAAATGACGTATTTTTTGCATTCTCCATTTATGAATAAGTAAACTGACCATGGGCCCGGGGCCCAGGCTGTGTCGGTATAAATGTTTTTCTCTCTTTTTCGAAAAAAGAAGGTCCAGGTATCAGGGCCCCTAGGTATTTTTCCCCTCCCCATCACACTGGGCCTGATAATATGCATCAATCATATTGTGCTATCCCATTACCTGACGGGTTGTGCTGATTAATCTGCAAAATTTGCCGCGGTCACTTTGCACACCTGCATAGTAAAGCTATTTCACCACCGTGTTCTAGATCTTATCAATAATCAATAACCAATGAACGCATTGTCCTATACGTTCCCCCACTCGATCTTTGGAGTGTTCATTAGTAAATACTTTGGAATAGGTACATACGCTCCATCCCTCAATCCACTTCGTTAATCATCTTGATGAGTTAGACTCATGTGTCCTCTCAGAGTCCTTCAGAGTCGAATAAAATTGTATTCAACATTTTTTCCCTCAAAAATCATAAATTCCACTCGCATTTCAGAACCTCCTGAGCAAATTTGTTTCCGTGCCTGTCTGTCAGTTTTTCTTCAGTTTTCTATCGACATAGAATCGGCTGAAGTTATCGCAACCCAGTCCTCTAAAACTGCTTTAAATTTTTTTGGATTGAGGTAGGTTAACGAACCCATTTGTACTATTTGCGGCGTTTTTTTTTTTTTTTTTTTTTTCGTCTACAAATTCGTCTGGCTTCGGTAATTAGTGGTATAGACTGTTAACGAGCCTATCGACACCTGAACAAATATTATTCCTTACCACCTATTTAAGGACCTGTCGCTTCTGTGGATGCAATTCAATTGAAACCCTATTAACCGTAAGTACCTACCGTAGTTCAAACTCTTTTTAATTGTATGGTAAAAACTACTTAACGACACACGTAATCAAAGGACACAAGATGATTTTTATTATACGCCCTCAATATGATCTAGCGTTCATATTAAACATGCGACAAATATAAATTTTGCGAATAGTTCTATGAAAATTTCGTATCTTGTGCATTAAAGCATTAAGCTCTGTACTTCCATCATATTTTAAAAAAATGCGTAGTAAAATAAGGAGTAATAAATATAAACGGGACGTCGCACAGTGCGGTATTTCGGCAATTTTGGGGAAGGAAAATCATAGCATCTAAGCGATTCGACATAATATGTAGCTCATATTATGAGGCTAAAAATCGGTTCATTTATGTTTTTGGATGTGTAGAATCCAAAATAAGATCAAAAAGAAGCCAGGGGATGATTTAGTACCTGTTTTGACACGTTATTCGTTTTAAAATCTGCATTTCCCAATCAAAATTTCCAGGTTGTTAGGATAGACTCTGACTTGTCATTTTACTATCAAAATGCACTTTAACGCGGCTGTTAACAAGGGATTCAATAGAATTGAGCCCAATATTACGTGATTTCTAGTGTTCAGTAGAAAATAAAATTACTGATCCTCTTTTTCGTACGGGATACGGGATATTTACCTTCATCTGACTGTTAACACGTGTGTTAAATTATCATCATTTATTTATTTTTATTGTTGTATAATTACATCTATACAGAAGGATAAAAAAAAATTGGTAACAGAAATGAACACACAAATGAAAAAATATTAACATATAAGAAAAGTCATCACTTCTAGCATAAAGTCTATAAAGTAAACCAGTAACCGTGATTATAAATGATCCAAAATACCTCATTTCTAGCCCAATCAGTATGGCGGTAAACAACTTGTGACTAAAGTTTAACCATAATTTTTGAATGACCCTATGGGTACACTTGAGAATTAAGTTCAAGAGAGAACACAACTTTCGGCTTGATCTCAAGTGCAATAGTCTATTCGGAATCGGAAGAGGTAGCTATGTGAAGGTCAAAGCAATTGAACATCACAAATAAGTTTTCATTCACAGCAATCCTAAAATGTTGTCTTATTATTGTCTTACCCTTGGAGAGATGTTTCCCAAAAAATCAGAGAGGTGTTTTGGGTGTTATTTATTTATTTTTTCAAAGCTTGTTTTGGTATAACAAAATAATGCTTATAAGTCTGTTCTGAGAATGAGCATACGTATGGCGTTTAAAACGTTCAAAAATTGTGTTTCACTTATATACAAAATTTAATGCTGTTTTAGATGGTCAAGTGGTTGGTTCTTCTCGCTCTGGTGGCGTACGCCTCCGCCAATTCTGCTGAGCATGGAGTAGCCAGCGGATCCAGAGGAACTTCCTGCAAGTGTGGATGGGCTAATAGGGTAAGTTTCATCATTAATTAGTATTATACAAATGTACCACTATAATAGTGGTACATGATAATATTTAATAATTTATGTATTTCATATAATATATTATTACAATACAATACATAATATGTATTGTAATACATATTACATAATATTATTATTATTATGAGAAAAAAATTATCATTGGTTTTAAACGTGTCTTTGGTGTGCTTGGTACAATTTTGTAGAACCAAAACAGGATCGTCGGTGGAACCTACTACAAGGAGAACGAGTACCCTTTCACTGTGGGTCTCGCTAAGGCGGCCTGGGGAGGGTATTCACCCTTCTGCGGTGGTTCTGTCATCACCCCCAACCACGTCATCACTGCTGCTCATTGTACCGATGGTCTCAGAGAACTAATTTACGCACTGCTTGGTACCCACGATCGCTCCCGTAAGTGTGGACAATTTTATTGACATCGCTGTCTTACCGCCAGTCGGCCACATTTTTCGCCAAGCGTGTTTGAAGAGGAAACAGTGGTACGCGGTACCAACGCGGTACATTTTTGGTAGGAGAGTTGGCGAAGAACTGTTGTGAGCCCAGACAAATCTTAGATAGGTAATCTTTTGTTTTCCCGTGACAGCAGATACAAGACGATTTAACATTTCACTCTTGGGTTTGGTTTATTTATTTATTTGATCGTTAATAACGTCAACGATAATGTCAACGCTAAACTGAAGTAGGTACGTTTGGAAGTTGAATGGACAATTTCCATTTAATGATCCCTTCTTTCAGAGGCCAGCCGCAATGCTATCGTCATCCCCGTTCTGACCATCAGGCAACACCAAGGGTACAACGCTCAGACCATCGCCAACGACATTTCTATCTTAGCTCTCTCACAATCAATCAACTTCAACGCCGTCATTGGACCTGTTTGCCTGCCTTCGCCGGGTCTGGATGTCACTGGCAGGATTGTAAGGATTCTCGGTGAGCTGATTTCGTTTACCATTTTTTAAGGGCAAGCTCAAAATTATCTGGGTATTGAAGTTCATAGCGAAGGTATAAAAGATAAGTTTGGGTACTTTATAACCATCTGAATAGACAATGTCTTGGTCCAGGATGGGGAGCTGAAGCCTTCAAGGGATCGATGACTCTCAAACCCAAGAAGCTTGACACCTCTGTTATCACGCCTGCTAGCTGTGCTGCAACTTGGCGCGGTATGGTTTCACCCACCAGACCAACTCAAATTTGTACTCAGTCTAAGAGGGACACCGCCTGTCAGGTATAAACAAGTTGTTACTGTTTTGTTATGAGTTCATTTTACGGCGGGTTGTGATAATAACATTTGGTTCACCTTATCAGGGAGATTCTGGCGGCCCAGTCGTCTGGCTTGACCCTCAAACCAACAGATACACTCTCGTTGGGCTCGTTTCCTTTGGACCTCAGTGCACTGATGAAAGACCTACTGTCCACACCAGGGTTGAAGCCTACCTAACTTGGATCCAGCAACAAATCCAGGGTATGCGCGATAATATAAATCGAGAAACTTATCCATTCTTCCCACATTCCGTTCTTCACTATCGGTTTAATAACTTTGGATTCTCATTTGTACAGGCACCAAACCATCTGCTACCTGCACCAAGGTTTGAAGTAACATATAATTGAACTCGAAATAACACCAGTCAACGAGTCTACAAAAAAACATGTACCATGTTAAAATTCCCTTACGAAGTGTAGAGGATAAGCGAATAAAATTAGCAAACCTACTTTACTTGACTTTATTTAAACCAACCTATCCATACCAGCAAAGTTTATTGATGTGATGAATTGTTTGACAATAAGTTGATGGTTGAGTGTAGTGAAGCGATTAATTGTTGATCTATTATAGATCATTCCACTAATTCTCACCGTCTCTGTATGTATGTATGTAAGTATGTCACAAGCCTTCTCTTCCAAAACCTAAGTGATAAAAATACGGACTCGACCTCCCAGACAAAAGCTGCTGAAGGGGGTTTAGATCTCCCTGAAACGCGCGCAAACCGTAGCGTTTGCGCCCAACTTTCTAATTTTAAATGGGAACCCCTAATTTCGGTTTATTATTATTGGAATAATACACCTTTGTAATCGCGACGGGGGTCGAATTTAATCACTGCCTCGAATTTGATCACGCTCTGATCACTTTTAGACTCCAAAATAAATATTTCTAGAAGTTTGAAAGAAATTCAAAATGATCCCGAATCACGCAAACATATTTGGTATAGGAGATTGAGCGAAAATCGAAAATCCACAGGATCTTACAAGAGAGATGAACCAATGTTTAGCTTATGGTCGTTGATTTTTATTTTATTTTATTTATTTTTTTATTTTTTATTTTTTATTCAAATCAGTTTATACATAATGACGTCCAGAATCAAGTAAAAAATAACGAATACGAAGTCTTCACCAAGTACAATCTACACTCCTGGCCTGTTCAACTATGATTGAGTAGTGTTAATTTCCTTGCGACTTCCGGCGTACCTACACTTCGGCTGAGCTTAGTAATATCAGTTCAGATCAATAGGACCGACGCTTAAGCACGAAGTTGTCCGACCATAGCCGAACAGAAAACTTTGGAACGTCGCCGGCATCGTTTGAATAATTTTGTCAGTTTTTTCCAAAAATAAAATGTCTTGGCCTTGAATTGTGGCCTGATAAAGATTGAGCCTTATCTGCGGTATACTGAGTTTGGAGGTGTGTGTACAGTTACTGTTGTTTTAGAAGTGCAATAAAATGCCGGCTAGATTATTCGGTTGGCAATTGTTCATCTATGTCAAGCACAATAAATCTTTGAGCCTGTCTACAACTGCATTCGCACAAATAACAATTCATAACTTCAGATGATCTTGATTTAACGACGAGCAACAATCGCTCCTAACCTCACACATCCCTTCACACTTGAGGGGGCGGTTGATTCTCCGACTTTTCGCTAGATCGTTCTGTGTTCTCGGTTGACCGTTTTCCCCAGCCTATTTTCGAAGCAATTGAAGTGGCATTGCGGCCGAACCAAAGAACATGAAACTTCCCCTCTACATACGACAACGTGGAAAACTTATATTCTCTTACATGTAACAGAACAGTTCCTCAGCGAAACACAGTTTTCTGACGTTTGGCACGACAATATACCGCACTATATATCTACAAATCGCATCAAATGTTTTGGATCTAAAATTCTGGTTAAATCTTGCTTTTCCAAGCGTCTACTTGTTTGGGAAATTTTTGAAAGTGGTGGTCTGTGGATCCCAAATGTACCCTCAGATCCTGAGATGGCTGATGGCTGGATGATTTAGAAAACAAACTTTTCGGGTAAAAGATTCTGAGACGGTTTTGGAAGCTTAGTAGGAAAGTGTAGGTTGGCTCTCTAACAACGCTACAGCGGCAAATGTCGACAGTAACACAATCGTGAAAATCTTGACATTTTGTATTTCTCTCTTTGTACACTCTACAACAGTTTCGAATGTTGAAATTCACTGAAATCGCGCAAATAAGAGTCTAACAGACTTTCGGCACGATGTATTTCGATATCTAGCTGGTCTGAATTACCTTCCGCTCAGTCGAGAGTTGACAGTAACATGATTGTAAAATTCGTCAACCCGTATAACCCCAGAGAATATAACCCCATTCTGAGCTGGGTGCCTGCAGAAAGGTTAATCCAAAAATTTCAGTTTCATTTCACCAATGAATTCAAAGGCAATCATAAAGCGAACCCCAAACAACGTCTGGTTTCTGTTCAATCGAGGGATAATATCGCTTACTACATATTATGTAAGTGTGGAATCCATCGAGCTACCGATGTTTTATTCTTAGGGTGCAATGAAATATCAAATAATCGAAATTCTTCTAAATAGAAAAAACTTCGAGACTAACTTCGTTCTAAATGACCTACATGATAGTGTTATTAGGACAAGGTTAAATTTCCGAACTGCTCGGTTGGGGGAAAGTGGGTCGGCCGGGAGTTGGGTAGGCTAAAACCCGCAACGCCGTCCAGTCATGTAGGTCCTGCAAGTATCGTTCTCACGAACGGGAGCCGAAAATGAAAGGCCCTTTCCGCCTTTCTGGGCGAGAGAGCTAACTTTCACTACCCTGACAGTATCCACAGTTGTGATTACCTACCTACTTCAGGCCTCAAAGTAAAAGAACCCAGAGGCTAGCTCAAGTTACAAGAGAGAAAAGAAGAATAGCAGCATCGTATCCCGACGTGAATCGATAGAACTATAACAAGCAAAAATAGCCAACAGGAATACGTTGATTTAGTAAATCCGAAAAACACCGCCGGTCTGAGCGGTCAAATTTTCAAGATTAATGCAGAATATCTCAAGTGGTACGTTCGTCAGGTTCCGTCGTTTTTCTGATGGTTGTACTTTGAGGAACAGACGTCACACACCTGGGCAACAGATGTGACGCAACCAGCTTTTATGTACTTGATTCCTACGTGATTTCTTAGAAGCGGAAGGATAACTCACCTACGCGCCAAGACCATTTTGTTCACTACCATTGAGTTTCTGGCTCTTTGGGGGAGTAACAAACATTGTTTTTCTTTTTTTGCAGTATCTTGGACGTACTAGGCGGAAAATTACTGCAATTCAATATTTCCAATGAACTAAATTACATTTATCCACTTTTTGAAGTTATTTAATAGTGGTGTTTCACATGGCAATGACCTCGGCCATGACCTTTATTTGAGATTTACAAGGAAAACAGAAATTACAACGGTCCCAGGAACCTTCACTGCGATAATTCACTATTTCAATTCAGGGATGATTTTTATTCACACAGCCTCGTTGTTCGGCCGTTCAATGCGACTACACCCTGAAAGATTCGTTCACCTCAGAGTCTAAACGTGTTGCACCACAACACTCAAGAGGTCAGTATTTTTCCGCATTTATCAGAAGGTGCAGGTGCGGACCGATTTTTTTTCTGGTAGAGTTGATAAAGGAACGTCTCGGTTTGACGCGCGTGTACTACAAGGCACTGACTCACGCAACTTATTTATAGACAAGCGATGGAGAGCTAGTCCGATTCTCCGGCTTCGTAATCGAAAATTATAGAAAACGTCTAGTTTAACTTATAAATGATTTCATAATTAACATTAGCACTTATTATATTATTATTAAAAAATGACCGAATTAAACTTTGAATATTTCTAATATGACCCTGAGGCTGCGCTGCACTCTACGCATCCAATACGTTCAAAGTCTACTATGAAAAGTAATTATATTTAAATTAGTAACAATATTAGTATTATTGATATAATAAACATATTATGTTGTTGTTGATGTTATTGTTGGAGATTGCGGTTTATTTACCTTACTTGGTACTGGTAGGTAATTAACAATTTACCTACTGGTACTGGTAATTAACAGTTCAAAAACAATAACAGTTATTGACCGACTGCTTATGTGTAATTTTAGGTAGTTTATGCAATTTATGTTGTGCACATTTTTAGAATCCTTGTATCTTCTTCGAAACGAAATTTCAAAGATTTCACTGATTTGATAGAAATTTCGATTATGGAGTCAATGAGGATGAGTCAACTGCTGAAAATCCACCATAGATTCTGAGGGCACGACAAAGGAACATTTTACGTAGATATCATGTACATCCTTTCTGGAAGCTAGAAGAGTTTTTTGAGCCCATCATAACGGCCGATATTACGTGAAACCCTGATGGCCCACCCCCTATAGATATTATAGGTATTATAAATTAGTACTATTAAATAGTGCTAGATACTTTTGAAGTGTTATAAATTTCATAACACTTCAAAAGTATGTACCTGATAACAACCTTCTCTTAAAATAAATTACATCAGTAACCTTTTCCTAAAATAAATCCAATCCGACCATCTTCCGCGATGATATTTCAAAACGAGTTTCAAATTATAAATAGCACTTTTTGGAAAATTTAATGACTCGGTATAAAGCAAGCAGTTGAATAATGAATACAGCTAATAAAACAAATTAACCAGGACTTAGTCCTTATTGGAACACAAAAACATTCTATCTGTTGCTACTCGCTGAGTACCAACACCGCTGGGTACCGTAGGGCGGTTGCTATGCTCCCTCCAAATGCCCATTCTGACGCCAATGATGTGGGGGATAACCCACCCTTCTTGAGCTCGTCACAAGAGGAAAGAGCCAAAGGGCATGTATCCATTCTAACCTATTTAAATTTGGTTAGAACTCACGACATTGACCAACGTCTCGTGGACGTGCTGAAATGAAAATCTATTTCAGCGAAATGACTTGGGCAGTACGAAATAGAAAATCGTATACATGCTTCGATGTGTGGAAGCAGAGGTGGCACTTAATGAATCGTGATTGCTATTGATCAAAACCGTTGATTAGCCCCGAACAAAGTGGTAGTTTTTTTGGCGACCCTAAATGTTATTATGAAATACCTAGTCTGGGGTGAACATCAAATTCGGCTAGATCTTCTCCAAGGGGTTTGGGATTGACCTTTGAAGGTTGGCGCTTTTCTACAACCGTATTTAGCCTCAATTTGTGCCGCATCCTCGAAAGCAATTCGGTCTCTATAAATTTGGTAACATGTTACTCCTATTTTTTAATCTTGAATCCTCCTTTGAGGTTGTTTCATGTTTGGTGGAAGTCGATAAGTGTAGTGCGGGAGCCCGAGCGGGTTGGTTCATCAATATCCGCGCGGTGGAGCATGCGCCAACAGACTTCCTTCAACTCTACCCCGTCCCATCATTTCACCCCCTCCTTCCCTCAATGCTCATCGTCTCTTTACGCTCGAAGGTTATAAAAGGAAGGTTGCAATTAGGGAAGGTTATAAACATTCTAACTCTCAATTAAAGCAATTACGTTCTCCTCTTCCGATTGCCTACTTGGTTCAGCGACGTTCATAATGTGATTGGAGAGATTTGTGTTTTACGAAATAAGTCGAATTTACTACTAATTGAGAATGATAAGATGGGGGGGGGGGGGGGGGGGGCAGCGAGAATGAAGCACCGCGAGATGGCATGTAACATGATGAGTCATGATGACCTTGTCATTTATTTATTTCGTCAGAAAATCTTTTGTACACGGCAAATTAAGTTGCAAATTATAGAAGATCATTTGGAAAGAAGGGAGAAGGTCAATTTCCTTTTTCTTTTCAGTCCGCCGTGTTCCCCGGTTTTTATAACCTTCCTCCTTTTTTTCCTGAAAAATAATTTTGTGACATGTAGGAACCTACTTTAGCATTGACCCTCAACACTTTTCCGCTTTTTGAAGTTGCCACATTCAAGGGAGTTGTAGCCAACTTAAGGGTTCGATGGTGCCGGACTCATTCTGAAAGAAAAACTCTGCAAATTTTACCTACCTAAGGGTTTGTTACACTGGCCAAAAAAAAAAAAAAAAAAAAAAGTTGTGCTGAGGAAGTAAGGTTTGGTGTTGGGGTTTTTCAGTGCTGAATGCAAATCTGAAACCCGTTTTCCCCTATCAGGTCTGGTTTTTGAGGTATAGCTCATAATATGAGCTACTATATTTCATATTATGAAAAAATCCGATTCCGAAATCAGATTCATCATGAAAAATCCGGTAAGAATTGCTCTCTTTCACTTGTCAAATCTCAAAAAAGTGTCGCTTGTTTGTGAGTTAAGTAGTACACCAGACTGTAAATTTTGAGATTTGACAAATGAAAGAGGGCAATTCTTACAGGATTTTCCATGCTGAATCTGATTTTGGAATCAGATGTTTTCTATTTGACTTTTTTGTACACAATACATTCAATGTATAAAACAGTGTTCTTGGGTTTTTTTTGTGTGTGTGTGTGTGTGTGTGTGTGTGTACTTTGTCAACTTTACCGCTGTTTCCCGTGGAATGGAAGCAGATAGCTTAAATCGGGTTTCAAATTCGGATTCTGCTCCTCATAAAACAAAGAAAGAGTGGTTGAAAGTGAAAAATTGATTGGGATGTTTGATGTGCTATTTTTAACACTCAAACGTAGCTAGAAAATAGGTGTAAGAGCTATATCTCAAAAGCTAGACTTGATAGGGAAAAACGGGTTTCAGATTCGGAAACTGCAAAATCCCAACACCAACCCTTATCTCCTCGGCACCAAACAACACCCTTTTTTTGGCCAGTGTTATTTTGCTTCCGAGTCTGCGAAGCAGCGGAAGCCTTGTGTTCACTTTCAGGAGAAAAAAAAAATTTTGTTGTCCGAATTCGAAATTTCCACTCGCATTTTGCGTTTCATAGCCTACTGAACAAATTTGGTTCCGTGTCTGTCGGTCTGTCGGTCTGTGGGTCTGTCGGTCTGTCCGCATTTCCTTGTTACAGCCATAATTTCCACAATTTTGAATGAATTTAGCTCAAATTTTGAGGGATTATGCGGATAAGGCTCCTTGAGGTCCCATACGAATTTCATCACAATTGAATCAGCGGTACGCTCTGCGCATGCGCTAACGTGAAATTCTTGAAACAGGCATAACTTTCTCAATTTTGATCGGATTTCAATAAAATTTTCAGGAATTGTGTGCGTATAGCTCTAGATGGTACCCTGTCAGTTTCATCACGATTGAATCAGCGGTACGCTCAGCGCATGCGCGAACGTAATTTCCTTGCCACAGCCATAACTCCTACAATTTTGATCAGATTTCAATCAAATTTTCAGGAATTGTGTGGGTATAGCCCTAGATGGTTCCCTATCAGTTTCATCATGATTGAATCAGTGGTACTCCCTGCGCATGCGCGAACGTAATTTTTTTGTTACAGTAACTGTAACAACTGTTGTTAGGTACGTTCATTTTGAACTTGGCACGAGGAAGCTCATGTGCCATTGCCTTGGCAGTGTATTTTGATATAGGTTACTTCAAAAAAAATTTTGAAAAAAAAAAAAAATCTGCATGTACATTGTTCGAACAGAGGTGGGATTGTGCGTCCAAAATTACTCGGAAAATATTTGCCCTCCTGAACCTCTTGAAACGGATAATGTCAAATTTTGAGGCCGACCAGAATTTCCGACCTCCGCCGCGATTACATAGGAGTATTGATTCCATGAATAACAAACCAAAATTGTCATCAATACGTTGACGTATTGTTAGGGATGACGACTTCAGTTGTTGACAGTTCGAAAATATAAAATGTTCAGTCCCGTTTCGGATTCCATCTAGTGTTGGGGCGATCGCTGCTCCCAGAATAGGGAATCGCAAGCGCTACAGTATTATACAAACTGCGTAGAGCCCAGTCCTAGGTCTCAAAATCGTGGTTGGAACTCATCGTTTGTACCAATTTCAAACTTTTTTATTTTTTAAATTTCAAACTTTGCAGATTTATACAGAAACTTTGGTCATCGAGTTGGACTGACACCATCCCTTAAAGTACGAAACCAACTAAAAAATTTTGGAAGTTATGGCTGTGGCAAGAAAATGCGGACAGACAGACAGTCACGGAACCAAATTTGTTCAGGAGGCTCTGAAACGCAAAACGTGAGTGGAAATTTTGATTTTGGAGAACAAAATTTTTTTCATTTCGAAAGTGAAAACAATGCTTCCTCTGCCTTGCAGACTCGGAAGCAAAATGTGGAAGCTATGCCTGCGGGTATAGCATTTGCTCCACCTGATGATGGGGGTATGTACTCGACCATTCGAGGATCCGTTTTCAGCTAACCTCCAGTTTTGAGTCTTAGCGCGGACTTATCCGTTGAATAAAAATAAGCGGAGCAATGCTGGCGTCTTACCCGCAACACTGAATAATTGATCGTAGCTGAATAAAAAATTTATAATACACTCAAAGCGACAAGTCCTTCTTTACTGACGTTTAAGATTCAATAGTAGGTACTTACCTAGCTCCTCCTGGGAATTTATTGATAGGTTGCCAATTAAAGGAAGCTGTCGCTGTTTCATTCAGCGTAAAAGTATGACCCTACATTGTGATAAACGTGGAAAATTTATATAACACAACGTTGCATTCGTACGAGAACTCAGCCTGGCGATTCACAAAAACCATGAATCACTTCTGCACAAAACGTTCATGAATGCTTCAAAAGCATTGAGTATCTTTATCTGATACGCACTGCAACCATCTACGAGATCGGCTCTCGATCTGCCTGAAGGCAGACGCTGACCTGACTGCCTCTAAAAGCAAGGGTCGATTGTAAAAGCACTGAAACCTTGACATACTTCTCGTCTTCCTCAGGTCCAACATAGTGGTTTACACCCCTCATCTTTTCATTGCACTACGTTTATATGAGGATAAATGTTCAGAGAAAGGGATCAATAAAATCAATAGAGATAGGCCGTCCTTATTGTAAATGAATACAAGGAACGTACATGGGTACATAATGAGAGTGACATGAAGTTTTCTCACAGGTATTCTGTAGAAATGCATTGTAGTAGTCCAGATAAAAAGGGGAGACGTTCTGGGGAGACGATGTGGTTCTAATTCTTATCTTGCATAACAACTTTGTTTTTAATTCTATCCAATCAAGATAAGGATGAGAGATGATCAACATCCTAAGAAACATGAATCGGAACTCACAAGCCTGGCTCACACGGTATACGGTTTGAAAGGTGCCGTTCGAACGGTACCAGCAAGAAGGCTGGCGGCGGGCGTAGGAAGGTTCCGGACACCTGTTGCTTTCTGTTCGTGAGAGCCGCTTGTATTGATTAGAATTGGTTAGAATATGATGGTGATTATTCATAGGTAGGTATCATGGTTTTTTTCCACTACGGTTGTTCTACCAATCGAAGCAGTGAAATCCGAAGACGCGAGGCTGTATGTTTCTGTAGGGTCGGCCAAATACGATCGCTTATTCACAAAAATAGTTGTTGTTAATTACCTACTAACAAATTAAAGTTAATTAAATTAACTTTTTATCATTTTTAAGAATCAATTGAAATTGATTATCGATTACAATTTATTTTGGCATTTTGTTCCAAAGGGCTTCTTCTATTTTACTGACGTTTGAAGTTGATGCCATAATATAATATATTATGCATATTATGCAAGGAGAAACATGGTTTTTCTAAATTCGGAAAGTTTTTTAAATCTTTACCCTGAATCGGAACCGAATTTTAAAGTTATGCATAAATTAGAGGTAGAATTAACAAAAATTTAAAAATAAAGAAAAAAATAAGTCTTGAACATCCGGCAGACGGTTATTACTACCAAGCTGCATTGTTAATTCCAAACTGTCAGTACTAATAGTAGTTCCCAAACTTAAGGTGTGAATTATTTACCTGCACAGGAACATATTAAATTTATTTGGGAATATTTACATACTCAAAAATAAAACTGCATCCATCATTAGGCTCCGTTGAATAAATAATATTCACTATCGTTATTATGGGTAAATAATTATTATTTGTAGGCGTCCTGTCATACGAAAAAGGAACTGGTTGGACCAACCAGGTACTTCACAGGTTGGAGAGGATCAATTGACTGAGCGCCAACTCTTCTCTCCTCCCTCTCTCACAGTCTCCTCTCCCTCCTCCCATGCGCCCAGTTTGCTCCAGCAACCTCCCCTCTCAACACCCTTCGTCTGTATTGGGGATGAGTGCAAATGTATACCTACTCTGTTGCATCCTCCAGGCTCCGGTCTAACAAAATAACAAATGATTAAATCACAGACCTCGTTCTAGGGCCAGTATAAAAAAATTAAAAAGATGGCACAGGATGGCGAGATGAAGAAGTTTCATGAGCTTCAAGTAGTGATCGTTTGAACGTTAGAGAGAAAGTTGTTAAGTTTCATCAATTGTTTGAGTGATAATTTGAGGGTATACCTCAGTTTACTTTTTTCAAGATCGAGTTTAGTTCAGTTGAGATAATACCAATTGTTAATCAATACTACTGTAATACTATACTACTATACTTTAATACTATACTATATAGTATTAATTATCCATCGTCAGCAGCTTTATTTTACAATTCTAATTTCTAATGGGGCCGTATGCTCATTGAGCATAAGATAGCGCTCGTATAAGATACAGATTTGATTTAGTACGATGGTGGCTCACAATACCTTACACCATGTAACCAAGTAATTACCCCCTACGGTGTAAGGAAGTACTTATATAATTTACTTGTAGCATCATGTTGATTGTACAATATTCAACATAATGCGGTCAACATAAAGTTTGTCATACTTTACTCCATTTAAAAACGTTGTGCTCTTGTTTCGAAGAACCTAGGTTTTCGGCTGTGTAAAGTGCCGCTAGGACAACGATCCTTGAGAGGGTCCTCATTCTTCTCTGGGCCTTCTGAGCCGCGACCTCCATGAATGGCGAAAGGCGGTGCGTCCGCTCCCTCGCTTTCTCCTCCAAGTTTTCAGAAGGTACGGCCTTGAAATGATGAGATATCACCAAAACAAAATCCATAAATAACTTCCAACCGGACATCGTATGCGTTATGTTATGATGCCATCTTGTTCAATGCGTTCAAAATGTCTGTTACTAACCAACTCATTGGATTAGTCCTCCGCACCATCGGCAAGCAACCACTTTGTGTCTGATATTACTTGCTGCCACTTCCTACAAACCATAATACCACTATCGAAGAAACCATGGTACCTATCACTATTGAAGGTTTTTTAAGGCCCATCTGGGTGATAATCTCCTTCTTCCATGTTAAGCAGTTCCCCGTGCCAATTGACTTGTAATCAGGACGTTATACTCACTATTGAATTACGATTGCAAAACGGTAATTGGTTCTTTTTTTTAAAGTGTTTTGCTTGCCACTTCATTCCACTTACGACGTCAGGAGCCTCTTCCTGTGACGCCCAAGTTGTTATTTAGAAAAACTGATAAGCGAGTTGAGAAGATTAAACGTTCGGAAGCTATTTTGAAACTGCTTGAGTTGCATTCTGAGCCACACAGACATTATCGTTAATTTAACACACCCCCCGACCATTCGGTAAGTACCTTAATGCAAATCAAGTACATTCGGACTAACATCAATGCCATTGCCGCTTCAGCATTAATAGTCGATAAAACTATTATTTGTACACAGTTACAGCCGAGCCATTCCCAAACCCTCTCATCCATTCTAACAAGTCTTCAAATTGTCGTAACGTGAAATGAAAACTGTAAATTCGATCATACGTGAGATTATCTTTTAAAAAGAGTTAGTATAGGAACAGTTTGGACAATTCTTCTGTTGATTCATGTGTTCAAAATTACTGGAAAATAGCCTCTTCAAAACCATGGACTTCCTCCATTTTTACCCCAAAACGTTTTGGAGGAGCGTTGGGAGATATACACAACATACCGAACACAACTAGCGTGAGTATTGAGACCTTGTCAATATTTTAGCAGTTTCCTTTTAGGCTTCTCTTTATAAATCATATTAAGATGATGTGGTTCATTTTACATCGTGTAAGGGATTGTATTCAGTCACTGTTGGTTCCAGGCAGCTCTCTCGTCCATCTATGAATGTAGTAAACCTTAGTAGGCATACATTGCATAGTTGCAAGAACTCCTCAGCTCTTTTCCTTACAATTTACAACAAGGTTCTTGAAATAGGTATTCTTTGCAGTTGAAACAAAATGTCCTCGCGAGAAGGATGTTCGTCGGTTGTTACGATTAGTATTTTCAATCCCGCACAAACTAATCCGAGGGTTTGTCGAGAACTCGATAGACTGGCGAATCAGGGAGCGAAATCGGGATTCAAACGTGCGTCTACGCACTACAGTCTTTCCGCTTCACGCTGACTCGTCTGATCGTGAATTCATATTAGAAGATAACCATGGGTGAAGGATAGTGAAGATAGTTCTTACTTCAGAAGATAGTAGGAGATACTTTCTTACAAACCTCATAAAAGGTGTAAGGTAAGTAGGCACATGCATTTCTATTCTTGGGTATGGCTGTACACGCGGAGAATTCCATTTCAACGAAAACGCTTAAATTTGAACAGAAATATTTTTTTCCTGTAAACATTGAAAGAAGCCTTTTAGTAGAATTTTCACCTCTCTAGGACCTACAGAATTTAAATTTATCGAGCATATTAATGCACAAAACAGCATAAACAGATTAAGAGCATATAAAATTTATGCATTTAATGTATAATATGCATTTAGACGAAAACTATTATAATATTATTATTTATAATAATATTATAATAGTTTTCGTCTAAATAGTTTTTCATCAAATTTCCCAAGAATTTAGGCCTCGACTAAGGTTTCTTTTTTAAAAATAATTTAAAACTAATCATTAGTGAGCAATTTGAGTTTTAAATTCAGTGTTGTCTATTAAATCCTGCGACATTTTATTTTGCTACTCATTTACCAAACACTGCAGTCCATACCAACAATTTTGCGTGTAGTACATTTTACACCGCATAAAGACCAAAAAGCTGCCCCCTCTCCTGGATTTGGTTATGTACTAGGAAAATGTCCTAAATTTAATGCCGATTGAGAACTTGAGAAATCGCCGTCACTGTCTGGTTTTGGAAGTCGGTCAATGAAAAATCATTAAAAAATAAATAATAAATTGAGAGAGGTCCGATGGGTCTGAGACCGCCATACATGGAATCTACGTCCAAACAAACTTCGAAAACGACAGCCCACTCGACCCCATGACCAAAGATCTTAAAAACCCCTCATGTTGCCCTTTTTTAGCTACACAAAGCCCCACGGTGTACTGGATGGGTTGGAGGCCCCTGATAAATTGAGTCTATGTTCAAAATTACTTCGAAAATGACACCTCATTCGACTTTCTGGCCCAAGTCCTTCAAAAACCCATTTTTAGCCCCTTAAGTTGTAGATTTTTTCGTGTGACTTTCATTTCGGTATATTTTAGCTGTATTTTTTTTAGCATATTTAAGAGCACATAATGGGGTTTTAGAGCATATCTATTGAGCATAAAACAGATGTTTTTGAAGCATTTTTGGTGATTTTATCGAGCATATCAATCGAGCCCTAGTGATAACAACTGACCGACTGTTGTTGACCGAATCTCAACAACTTTCCACCCACATTAAATTAATACTTTTTATTCAAACGGTCAACATCACCATCAGCAGGAAAAATATAAGTTTTTAGTTTATGGGCGTAATAATATTACGTTGATTATATTATGTTGATTCAGTTAGAGGTTTACATTGCAGTGTGTTGGTACGAGAATCTTGAGAATTGACATTAGTCACAATCTCTGCCTGGCTCTGGAATCCCAAATGACGTATGAGTAGGTATGACGTTTCTGCCGGTCGACTGCGAGGTTGGTTATTTTAGTGAATACTGCGTGAGGCTATGTGATAGGCTTTGATTGTGCATCTCTCCAAGTAGGTAGGAAGTGTATGTCTTCTTGAAACGAACGGTTATCATTCATATCAGGATCAGGTTGCGTGAAGTCATCAGAATGATCTAATGAGTTCTTACGGTGTTAATATTTAATATAAATGAAACAAGATTTATGGTCATGTTCGGGCGAGCATGTGATCACTGCATGCACTGTGTCGCGTCCACCTGTTCAATTGTGATCGCGTACAAATGAATGGCATTCTCTTGAATTGGAAATTGTCTGAGCCCTCACTGCTCTCCTTCCTATGGTGTACCCCCTATTTTGCGGAAACCTTCAGTCGGGTCCTAGCATCGCCCGTTAGCTTATGTCGTGTGCCCTTAGCAGCGGACTGCGCATGATCTCATTGGCGCTGTTGCCACGTCTACTCCCCCCTACCCGGAGCTATACGAACGAGAAACCTTCAGTTGGTTGTGTGACACTGCCTGGGAATCAGTTCTCTCTTGGTTTATCTCTACACCCACTTTCTTCTTTGTTTCCTCAGGTAGGTAAGTTTCAAGTTAATTCTTTGTATATTTAATTAGGTATGGCCATACACCACCTGGTTTATTTTACGCTTAGGCATCCTTATTGTCTGTTTCATTTCCCAAAATTAAGACAAATAGAATGCCACATTTTTCTTCCCAGGAACGACCGCAGAGTGATAATTAAAATAACTATCGCGTAGTGAACACACCTCATGATATCACCCTGCTAGATTTATTTGAGTTAGTTCGGTGTGAAACTTGAAAATGTTCCGATTCGCTAAAACACCCTCGCTTTCCCCCCGTCACTCCCCAATGCTCACCACCCCTTCCGCGACAACCCCCCCGATTCTCAGAGTATTCCAACATTATCTCAGAACCCGCCTCCTCGCCCGTGTGCATCTTTCGGCTTCCTTTCAACAACTAATTTAGCGATCTTTTTAATTATTGACTAGCTAATCGCAATTTTAATCATTGTGTTCACCAAGTATCAGATTTCATTTAATCCCTTAACTTAAAAATCATTCGCATTTTTTCTTTACTCGCCTAAACTTGTGTTTTTATGGTGATAAGCAGGCTTCAAGCATAATATGAAATTCCCTTTAACTTCCTTTCATCACCTCATTTCCCTCAAAGCGTGATCTTCGAGCCCCTGCGCCTTTAACCACGTGAATTATACGATAGTTCCAACAAGTATTTGCGAGTTGATTTTAAGACACGTAATACGAGCTGAACAATATTGGAACGTCGGTGTATCGAGTTGATGCCTTTTTGAAGGTGGCCTGCGACCGAAATCTACGTAGTTCCAAGGTCACTACCGTTGGCTGTTTTGGAAAAATGGGGAATCCGAACGCGGAATACATAATGCTCGTGGTTTATGTTATCGAGAAACAACTCGGTGCGATGGCACAATACCCGAGACTTTTAAACGCTCTCAGCAGAAGTCGTAAAAAAAATCGTTGATGCTCAAATTGATAGACGCCGTGATCAAGGCGAATCAACTCCTACTGTCGTATTGTGATGGTGTAAAATAACTTGGGGTATATGGGTCCTCATAACTTACATGGTGCACCTGGTGCACGTCGGAACTTTAAAAATCTGTATAATATACAGGGTATAATCGTTATAATATTATATAATTAATTACCTACCACGAATTTACGTTATCTTCAATCCTAAGTCAAGACTGGAAAATACCACGTATACATACAGTTATTTCTGCATTTTGCAGGATAAGGTAGGAGTGGAGTGGAGTGATTCATGTGTGAAGAATCAACAGGGTCATGTCAATATATTACAGCATCTCTTGTAAGTGGCAGATGGAAAATTTTAAAATGTTATTAAATAACAATTTTGTGATAAGATGTCAAAATGGCTCCATCTGGTTCATTATTTCATTTTAGGGGACATGACCCTGTTGATTCTTCTCACATGAATCACTCCACTCCACTCCTACCTTATCCTGCAAAATGCAGAAATAACAAAGTGCAGTAGATCAAAATTTGATAGGTACTTAATATCGAATTGCAGTGGTCGCAAATGGAGCTCTGTAACCTGGGCTCGAAATCGTTCCGATCCCGAAAAGAGCGAAAATTTATGATTTTTAAGTTCCGAATGAGAACGAAATTATAAAGCTGAAAAATATTGTTCCTAGTGGGAACGAAATGTGAAGGAACAATATTTTATCGTTCGGGCGAAGAACGTTCTTCTCGAAAACGTTATTTTTTGCGTTCCGAAAAGAAACCTTCTTAACCCGATCGATAAAATATTGTTCCTTCAGATTTTGTTATGATCGTAATTCTAGTTCAAATTGCATAAATCATACATTAACGGTATTTTAGGCCCAAAATGGAGATGGGAACGAAAAAACTTAAGAACGAATAATTTCGTTCCCTGCGAGAACGGTTACTGTCAAGAACGCAAAATTTCGCAGGAACGGATCGAATCGAAAACTGGAAATTCGTTCTCAGCCAGAACGCTCCCGCCAAGAACGAAAAATTAAATTTTGGCCTAAACCTTAATTTTTGGAAAAGAAATCACTGGGTTTTGATAAATGAAGTTCCCGACTTGAAGGTTCATTTTGAGAGCTTTTATTTTTTCAGGAACATTATTTCGAGCCCTGTCGGTAACTGTCATTTTACTGCCAGTTGAAAATTAATCACGAGGCGCTAGTTATTAGTATAAGATTTGTCCCTGCGGATTTGTTCGCTTCCACAATTCACATTTTTCATCCAAAAACTGCTTACTTTCGCCAGCTTGGTGTTTGAAACGGGTGAATTTCCATACCAAACACCTGCAACACTATGGCACTGGGCAGACACATCAATCCTTTCTGGGAAGAATGATTTAAGCCACCCACGCATCCTGACGCCACACATTGACCTGTTGGTTAGCAGGCAGGACTTACCCGGTCCGTTGTTAAATATTTTATTCACCAACTACTTCTACCCTTTCTCCCGAACCGCAGCCAGGCCACCTGAGGCGCAAACTTGATATTTTCTAAGCCCTTTATTGCTTTCCTTCGGCGGGTTCCAAGAGTGCTAGTTATGGCCAGCTTTACCAATAATTAGGTTTATTGGTAGAGATATCACTTTGAAACAAACCAAGGTAAGGTTCTTCGTAATCACTAAAACCAGAAAAAAAAACGCGATTAAAACTATTGAAATCTCCCAAGGTTTGCAAGACTAACGTTTTGAATGGTCATAATGTAGGTACTAGGATGATGCAAAACCCTCTATTAACCTGCTTGTAAACCCCTAACGTTAAGAATACTTCCGGTAAACTATTTATAGTTTATAAACGTGGCTATAATACTCTGAGTACCACTTCATTTGAGAACTCGACACCCCAATGTAGAAGTGAAAAAGCTACAGCGGATAAGAAAATAAATAGTTCAATGTTTCAGCTTGGCGTGCAAGCAATTGGAAGATTAATGTGATATGCTCACGCCGAGCCTCGGTTCACCCTTTTCACTCACACTTGGCTATATCATTTCTAAGTTTGATTCCATCTTCATTCACGTGTACCCGTAAAATTCCATTGTTTCTCCTATGATGGTCAAATAAAGGTGAAAAGAAACCCCCCTGAAAACCTGCTGATTATCTATCCGTTTTTAACCGTGATTTTTACTCTCCAGATTCAAGGAGGACGCAGCC
The DNA here is from genome assembly GCA_955831195.1 of Pilophorus perplexus. Classification (NCBI taxonomy): domain Eukaryota; kingdom Metazoa; phylum Arthropoda; class Insecta; order Hemiptera; family Miridae; genus Pilophorus; species Pilophorus perplexus. The sequence goes on along the minus strand of OY037011.1, from coordinate 14,940,248 downwards.
TAGATGAGCCACACAAAGGTTGAGGAGCTGGGAACAGTGCAAGCGTCCCATGGATCTTCAAGATGGTAGCGAAAACACAGAATGTGTTCAATCTTTTCCCGCTCAAAGTGACGACTCAACCTCAACCAAGCAGTGTTCAGTTGTTTTAGAGAGGCTCACCCCAGACCAGAAGAAGAGGTACCTTTCGAAAAGCCAGGAAGTTCTTCTGAACTTGGCTGAACGTGAAACGAGAGATTTGTTTAACAATCCACTCATTGGCATTACTGAAAATGGAGCCACGCCGAGCTCATCGTTCTCTGAACAGAAGAACACAGTACGCAGGACTCTGGCTGTGGCCTACAATCAGATAGAATTGAACAACTTTCCTGAAGTGAACAGTTATTCTGAACAAGAAAGTGCATCACTTCCTGCTATGGGCAGTAATAATTCTGGACTTGGCCACGTCAATGACGACATTCCTGATCTCATCACAGGTATGGCATATAAAATTAATTGATCATTGAATTATTTAATCATGGCTTCGGTGATAACTGGGTCAGTTTATGATAGTACGGTATTAAAGGTTTCAATGTTTCAGGTGAATACATGTCGAAAGCCTTGCAAGAAGAGTGCCAGCCTGACCGGTCTGATGGCAGTGATTCAGGTCTTGGCAGTGACTTGTCTGATGATCGTTTGGGAACGATGAAGAGCGACTCCTTGTCGTCTGACGAGCTGAACACTCCTTCCTGCGATGAGTCCAACGCACCTGTTGATGACATTACCGGCCATGCCCCGGCCGCTGGTCCTGGGGATGGACTCATCATTCCGTCGACTTCGCTCTCTGATGTGACAGTATGGGAAGGGCTGCTCCCTCCAGAAACCCTCACCGAGTCGGCAAACCTGCTATCGTTGTCTGGTCACGTGCCCAATGACGTGCCAGACGTTGCCGTTCCTAAAGACGGCGCTACGTGCCATTTTGAACTTGACGCTCCGAAAGAATTCGCTGGTTCAATGGTTCCTCCAAGGAGCATGTTAAAAAGGCACCTCGAGGAGGAAGAATCTGCTCTTCCAATTAAAAAAATCAAGAAATCAATTGCCTTTGGCGAAGTCGATGTTTTCTACTTCCCTCGAGCCCAAGGATTCACGTGCGTTCCGTCCCAGGTAAAGATGCCATTCTCTGCTTCTGCCAAGCTGATGTCAACCCTTCAAGTCTAAAGCCCCCAGTGATTAAACATACATGACCACTTAATATGCTTCTTACAGGGTGGGTCTACGCTTGGAATGATGCTGAATCATAGTGATAGACAGACATTCAGTATTACCGAGCACTATACAGAACAAAGGAGGATTCATCTTGAGATCCTTTCAAAGATTCGGAACAACTCTTCGAACCAAACTTCATCCTCCAGCGACTCTGATACTGATGACCAAACAACGGAATCTGAGCTGGATCTGGATAATTACTTTTTCCTTCAAGTGAGTAACATACATTAATCAGCGCTTAGGCAGTAGCTAATTAGAACATTCTGCATTTGCCACCTACAGGTAATTTTTGCAGATGATGGGATTAAACACGATGGGTCCCCGGACGTTTATTTGGAATTAAAATATAATATGTTGTATATATACGCCATGTGTTCCGGGAGGGGAGAAGATTTTACTAGGCCGGACGGTTGAGGGGGGGGGGGATATATACGATTGGTCCCGGAGGGGTTGAAACCAATAATTTCCGAGCTACTGCCAAAAATGTACCGAAAAACGAGGTGTTCATCGTACGTTTTGGTGCGTTTTCGTATCACATGTTGGACATGGATGTAGTCGAATTCTGCAGAGTCGTTCCAGATGGATGTAGTTTACGATCGTTTCAGTTCCTTTATTCCAACTAATATACTTACATTGCCCCTACACCGATCTGCTGTGAGTTGAGAAATCGATTGTTTTCTTTTAGCCCGTCCCCACGAGACAAAGAAGAGCTCTGTTGAGGGCCGCTGGAGTAAGAAAGATTGATACTCTGGAAAAAGATGAATGCAGGGACATCAGGACGTCACGGGAATTCTGCGGCTGTGCTTGCAAAGGATACTGTGATCCTGATACCTGCGCTTGCTCACAGGCTGGCATTAAATGTCAGGTAAGCTTAATTTACAATGTTCGTGAGAGATCCGAAATGTCTGGATGGTTCAACCACTTTTGATGTTCTCCGATTTGATTAGTTGTATCACAAAATGTTATTTACCTGTCTCATCGTTATAGGTGGATCGTTTGAATTTCCCCTGCGGCTGCACACATGACGGGTGTGCGAATTCCAGCGGCCGCATCGAATTCAACCCCATGAGGGTCCGAACGCACTTCATCCACACAATGATGCGGTTGGAGATGGAAAAAAAGCGCGAGCAGGAAGAGGAAGAAGAGGCGCGGAGAAACAGTGTTCAAGAACACAACCACACCCACAACCACAGTCACAATCACAACCACAACCATGGTTCACACCAGCCTGACCCGTCCTATTCTTACGATATGACCTACTACCAGTACGATGGTGCGGCTAACGGTGCTACTAGTTCCTTCAGTGGCTATCAGTACAATACCTACACTCAGCCACAGTACCCACCTGATCTCTCAGAATTTCATAATCCGGTAAGTATGTCCCCTCAGAAACAAGTAAGGTTGGCTATCGCGTTTTCCTGTGGAGCCCCCAAACGAGGAGTTTACTTTCAAATGGGATTTAATGGTTTTCCCAAATCACTGAACTGCTTAAGTCTTGGTTCAAGTGATGAAAATATAGAAGTTCGGAATATTCTAATATTTTCTATGCGATGATTTCTACCTTTTAAATTTGGATAAGTGCCCTTTTGGTGAGAAACTTGGGTATGTGCCTTTTTGGAGAAAAAAACGGCGTCCAATCAAAAACTCTCATTACATTGGTGGGATTAGTTGACTCTGTCTTAAGACTGCGAATTCACACAGGTGACAGCGGAAAGCCAAGACGGCTTTCTTTGGGCCAGCTCTCTTTTGGTTACCTGATTCTTTGAGAATACATTTTTCAGGTACGAATAAAAATCGAATCAAAAATCGATTTTATTATACTGGTACCCATCCCTATACCCAACAACCGATAATCTCGAGAAAAGGTTCAGTTGTGCTTAGTGGTTTAGTGATGTTTAACCCTATTAACACTGAAATTGAGGTGATAACAGCACCAGGCCCGCGATCATGGCGCACAACCTAAAACCCGCGTGCACAAGATCTGCCGTGTATCGCCACCTGTTTAGCTCGGGAGTCATCCTCGTGAATCTTACAAGTGCTGCGCTCGAGTAGTTACCCCGCAAGCTACAATCAAACTCATCAGGAAAACCATATTTTTGGATACCTATGTGCCTTTTTGAAAACAAAAACAAAAAACAATCCTTTCAACTTGCAGGATCTTTGGTGGAAACGGATTCACAGTTCACTACGGAGGGGATTTGTGCCATTTTGGGGACAAACTCAATTTTCAGATCGTTTTTAATAGAAACGCTTTAGGAGGGAAATCTTGGCTATTCGAGAGCCCTTCCATGAGGCAAATGCTGGACACCATGAGATCACGAAAACACTAAATGTCGAAAATGTTCTCAACATGAATATTCATGCCCTTATGAAAGTAAACTCCTCATTGTTTAACAGTGATTTTAATGGGGTCCGAAACCGTGTATTGATCTTTATTTTTCCGGGAAAGTACTTCATGTCAGGATACAAGGAAAGTGGGTTTTGGGCTTCTCCGGTACAATTTTAGGGGGACAGGGTGGCCCCGTGGACTAGGGCGTCAGTGACACGTCTGTTTACAAATCAGTCAGGGCGCTGACCAGCCTGGTTCGAATCCAGGGGCGAACACCAATGTAATACCTGTCTGGTCGGCAGACAATTCACCTCTGAACGCAAGCCTTTGTGAATCCTTTCCATAGGGCAAGAATTTTTCAAGATCAGTGCGGATTCGGCTCCTGCCCCAATTTTCTGCCGAACTTGTTTATTTATCCGACATAGGATCAGACCCCCATTTCTTCCTTCTTAGTAATACCCATTGAGAGTAGCAATGCTTGGAAACCATGCTTATTACCGTGATACAGTGATTGGTCTCTGAACAGACGGCACTTTTGAAGTTCAAAATTTGATTTCGAGGTATATACATAGTTGTCATCAATCAGACTTATCGAGGTTCCTCCTAATAATTATGTACTTCATCTTTAGGGTGGAGGTGCCTACGAAAACTTTCCAACTCCATTCTCGTCTGACACAAGGTGCTACAGCGAGGAGCCTAAGCTGGAACCGTTCCCAGATATCCTTCAGGGCCGCTACCACGACACAGCACTGGACCCCCTTGTACTGACTGAACCCGCCGAACCTTCGGAAAAGAAGGCGCCTCAAGACGAAGAGGCGGAAGCGGAAAATTTTGGTGAGATTATAAAGAAAACCATGGTTGAAAGTGCCACCGCTTGAAGCGGATACAGTTAGTGTTGAAAATTGTACAACTTGAGCATCGTGTTCTGCTCTTCTAGGGTGAAGAATATTTTGAAAATATCAACGAAAGGTTTCTTCAAGCAAAGAGTCGCCGAATTAGACCACCATGTGAAATGTGAATTACGTAGGACCTAGGTTAGTGAATGTAGTGGCAATGGAGAATCAAATCGTGCGAGGCATGCATGGATTAGAGTACCTTTTCGAAGGACTTCACAGATAATCTATCATATTCGAGTCCAACCATAATCTATCCTCCAACCGAGGCCAACTAGATTTTTCTGAGTGGCTTCACGCTTTTCCGAGGGATCAATGCCGCAAGAATAAAAAGGCCGAAGAATAATTCGAGTTGAATTTTTTATGTAAGACCAAACGAAGGAGTTTGGAGTCGGTGGGCTTGCCCTCCCTGCTTCAGGATTGTGACTCCCAATTTGAATTTTACAACCTTTTTTATATTTATTTTAATACCGTATTACTCCCACAACACCAGATTGAGGCCTACAGTGGGAATCAGCAGTTCACTACTGTGTCCTACGTATAGTAAGGTACGGCTGAAGATTAGGATTGATTCAGAGTGAAAATCTGCTGGCATTGTTTTCCCCAAAACTATTGATTCTTTGTGGTGACCAAACATCACCGTAATTGGCTCTGAAAAAATCGTTAGTCCTAACCTAAGTTTTTTCTTTTTGTCATCAAGGTCCTTATTTGTCGAGTTTTCGGTTTTACTAGTTGAAGCTGTTGGTATGAAACGTACAATATCCAGAGGATTGGAACTATAAATGTCTAGTTCTTTGCTGGAGCATGCGCAAATGGCCTGCTTGTGAAAACCCGCCAAGATTTTGATTTCTCCTTCGGTAATTTAACCCAACAGTACCTATCCCGATGAATTCGGAATCCCTTATCTAAATTAAAGTCTGTGGGAGCACTGCTTGAGTGCGTAAGAAAAGTCTTCTGTAGGATTCGGTACCGTTTTCTTCGTCCATGACGTTTTACACGTCACTTGTGTTTTTCAAGTGTCAAGTGTGACATGAAATAATGACCAAAATTCAATGTGGGCTTTTCCCAATTAGGCGAGTCGCAATTTTCAAGCATACCTAGGTAAAATTTTGTAACGTATTTCGCCTAAGGCACCAACAATCATAAAAGTTATTTCTATGTTATAGGGAATTGATAAATTAATTGTAGCTGCTCCACGCTTGCCGAGCATTCCAACTCCAAAAGTGAATTTAGCGTGTTGCAGCAATATCTCATGTCAGAAACGTGTCAATTGTAAATACAATTTGTACATAGAAACAGTCGAAGAACGTCAAATGATTCTAAATAAAAAATTATGCTCATTTTGTACATAGGTATTTATGTTTCATGTATTTAATTTGGGACGAAACCATTACTTGACGAGGATCGCATAGTTAGATTATTCTCGTTATTTATACACGTATTTTTTGAGTGCTAATATTGAAATTTACTATAAGTATAATGCGACTGGTTGCAGAGAGTTGTACATGAGGGACAAAAACTCTGGTAACTAGTCTAGACATTTAGAGTTAAGTGGAATTTGTAGTCATCCAAATCCTAATAATTTTGGTTCCGATCGTGTTCATTAGTTCATGTTCGCAGTTGTTTCAGGGCTTTTACATTTTTCTTCTAGTTCTCAATGTTTTTTCCTCATTCGGGGAAGCTGGAAATTTCTCATTGTATACCTCTTGAAGGTGCCTTGTTGATGTCATTACTCATAACTGAGAGTTGTGCGTACCTCATCTCGTGGTCACCACCCGGCCACTTTACCTTGACTTGTGATATCGTGCTGTTGGTAGATTGTGTGGTGTCTCCCCAGAAAAAAGGTACAGGGTGAAAATGCGATTTCATGTCCGCCGTTTTTATTAGATAGTCTAGGTGAAGTTGTCCTTATCTCAAAAACATCAGTATCGTAATTATTACCTGTTTTGTACTTGTGAAAGATAGTGGTATATATGTGCCATAAATAGACGAATGAAGAGGTCACAGGTACCTCTTACCATAAATACATCTCTCCAATTTTATTTCTCGCCTTGAAAAAAAAAATGTCACCCAATAGTAGAAGACCTATTCTAAACCTTTGAACCTGGAATTTTGTCCACCTTGTACCTGTTCTTGAAATACGTAATAACTCTTGCATGCGGTGCAGATGAGGTGCTTCTAAAAATGATTGTAGAGGTTTTTGAAGGAATTGAAATGTGGAAACACGGTCGAAATCAATATAAATTCCAATGGTATTTAGAATTAAGTGAATATTATACATTTAAACACCGTGCAAGGAATAATTACCATACGCCAGACTAGGGTAAAAGATGAATTTTGGAAACAATTTTAATACTGTAGCCTACTAACTTAAAAACCTTACATTTCTTCTCCGACGGTTGTACTTTTGTTCACAAAAACAGCCTAATTTTTTTTGCGCTCGACGATTTCTTTATATTTACAGGTTAAACTGCTTTTCAGCCTAGTAGTTTGCAAATAGCATTCGAAAAATTGATCTTTCCATTATACATTCATTTGTATATTTTCGCACATTACTATCGTATCCTACCAATTTTAATTTTGGCAAAACTTGTACAGGAGGCAAATTTGTAAAGAATTAGTTCTAGTCTAACCCTAGGTTGAAATTTCTAACCCCCCTAGGAACTTCATGACTGAAGAGTCCTAACTATATCTCGTCGTGAACAAATTTCTGTGTCTTGTCAATTTTTCCAAGGAATTACACATAAGGAAGGAAAAAAAGTTAATTATTCCATTATGTAACAAAAATAAGTAGTGATCCGAGTATCCTCGACAGTAGAGGGCAGCGGAGACGGTTTTTCATCGGGGCCAATGCGACCAAATTGACAAATATAGTTTTCGAAAATGGTAATTGCGGCTGAATTTCTTCTTAGTGCTTTGATCAAGTTACTAACTTTTTAAATTAAAAATCAAAAAAATTGTTATGAAGTGAGGTCATCATTACGTCACACTTTGAAAGCAATGCCTCAGCCAAAGAAGGAGAACAGCGGCCTGATCCTGTGTATTTTGTTAGCTGTTTCCGCTGGTCTGCTAACACTAATTTTAAGTGCAGTATTGAACTATTGAGCCCTTTTGGTATCTACCTATATCTTGAACGTTTTAAGATTAAAATTACAAATATTGGACGAGTTAGCGAATTCCCGAAAAATAATTAAATTAGGTTAATAACACTTGTTGTATGAACATGGCTGAGCACGAAACGAAACATTGAAGCATAAAGGATGGCGTTCATGAGTTCTTTCAATTCTTTTGTTGTTCTGCTTTAGGTGGCACTTTTGGGTTTCACCTTCAATAACTTTTGTTAAGGAAAATTAGTGTAGATAGTACCTTTGTAATTTCGTCCTCGCATAAAACTATTTATTGAACTCAAGTATTTTACAATACCTAATTTCAAACAATTTTATTTATCCATTAACCAATTCGTATGAGGGTAGAAAGCCATCATTGTTTCTAGAAAAGCAGCATGAAAAGGGAAATGCCGAAAAATTGTTCATGTGATCTTTTGAAATATAGTTGATACTTAGTTGAAGTGCTGTTTCAATTAAATTCCTGATTATTTAGTTATTGGCAGTCTCTCGTTAAGCTGGAACAGGTGTGTGGCTTAAGGGGTTTTAGTATTCGGTTACTTTATCAAGAGTATGTCATACTCTTGTAAGTATGACAACATTGTTGTCTCCCTATCAACTCGCCTTCCTAAATTGTGCGCCTGGAGACTGTTCGAAGACACGTGAAACTACAGAAGTGTAGAAATCTTCAAAAGAGCCGTTGGACGGCGCCTCCTCGCTATGGAGCCAGACTGTCTTCCTTCCATTTGCTACAGAAAACTGTTGTCCCTCGCGAAGTCCTTGTGGGACACCCCGTACAACGGGTGATGGAGGTATACCTACTTGTGCTTGTGTTCCTACCACAGAATTTAAGTTAATTAAATTATGGGTTGTGTGATTGGCCTGTGGCGTGAATCCACAATTTCGCCGCCGGTGTTTTTGGAAGAACAGGAAGGGAGTAGTGGAACATTACCTTCCTGGGCATAACACGAATAATTATTGTCGTGATCTGCTACACAGGAGGAAGATGCAGCCACAGTGTAGGGAAGCTCGCACTCATCAGGCCTGCTCGATATGTGGAGGTGTTGTGAAGCTTCCGGCAAGGAACGAGGGGATGCTGGAACCCAACACGATATGACGTGGCCGATTCCAGTTCGGCCTGGGCTCGCAGTATAAATTGGGAAGGCTGCTGCCGCTTCCTTAACAGAATTGACGGCAAAGGAGGCCTGATCAGCGGACCCAATCTTATGTGAGGCGGCTCTTCCGAATCCCACAGTCGAAATGTCGACAATGGGGTCCTGGACGACCTCACACGTCGAAATCTCTCCCGACAGTTCAGCTTCCTCAACCGAATGGTCGGCAAAGGAGGCCTCACTGTCATGATCAATTTCATTAAATTTACTGCGAAACAATATTATATAATGTCAAAAATCAACAGTAAATGGCAATTTTAAATAGTGTAGCGCAACCCGGTCCTCCCGCTGGTACTACAGCCAGTATGTGTATGATAGACGTGGGGGCAAACTCCCACAGTCCTCATCCAAAATTCCTTTTACCTAGTTGGGTCGACGCTCAGTCCTCAATGCTACACACCATTGGAGCCACAGACGTGTGGAAGAAGCAGAACCATGACACATTGTCTAGGCCAAGAGGAGCCGCTCATCCATCCGGGATAGGTTGTCAAATCACCTGTTCAGCCAGGACATTAGGGCTGCAATGAGCTCTCATAGTTGCCCACTCTACCGTTCGCTGAGTGCCCGCGCAGGGAAGGAGAAATACCTGACTGTGAGGATTGGAATGGAGAGGTTGAGAATGATCGCCCAGGCCCGTTCCCACAATTTCTATAACATGGTTATGCGAGATGGAGGTGAAATTTGGACGTTTTGCCCGCTCGACCCAACTTGGGATACAGTTTTGAGGACGACACCGTACATATGGAGCTGGTATGCCCGGAGAACATAACGTCAGAATCCAGCACCTGAGGCCCTTCGTTGAGGACAACGTAGCGGCAGAGGCAAACCTGGTAAATGTTCTTACAATTACCTCCCCAGACCAAGCATCTAGCTAGGGTGTTCTGTTTCCTGTGAGGCCCTGAAATCCCGTCCCAACCAGTAGGCCCCAATGGACTCAATGATAATATCACTTGAAAGATAATATCATTATGTTAAATCAATTAAAAAATGTTGAAGTTGAAGTTTTCGGTTACCAGAAATCATGGAGGGACACGTAGGGTACCTTAGTTGATGGAGACGATTTATAGTATCTAATACTAATTTATTAGTCACAGATAAAAGCGTTCTACAGACTACAATTTTGTTTTTTCAAACGGCTCTAATTTACTGATACTAAGTAATTATTACGAAGGCGGATAATCTACCATCACACAAATTATTCCCAAGAAGGGACTCTTTCAAAGGTTGGCAATATAAATCCTGCGTCTTCCGTCACTGTGCCTTTTGCTGCTGAAGAGGAGGTAACATATCTGGAACATCATCAAATACGAAGACTGTCAATCTTCAACTCTGAAAGTCCCTACGTCCTACGAAACGCTGGATGTTCGACGGAACAGACATGCACAACCTATTGAAAATAGCTGGGCTTACAGTGTAATAGGCTAATAAATTATTACTCTATTCAGGCATTACATTCTCTGCACCCCAGTCGGTTCATCTGACCCAAGACGGTGTAAATTATACCGTATAATTAATCGATGTCAGATTTATTTAGCCATCGACACCCGAGTATTTACTGTAAGTGAATTTCTTCAGGTGCTCGCGGTCTAAGTGAACTATACAGTTGTCACCTTGTGCCCAAATGCCTGCCCAGGTATTCAAAAACTATGAGCAAATCGACTAATCGAATTTATATCTAGATGTACTTTGCATCATCGTATAGAAAAAGATGTAGTAACTATAACAACAAGAATATTTTGCTCCGACACTGCAGTCTGGTGGCCGCAAAAGGAAACGCCGATGTGGCATCCTGAGCCACGACCAAGCAAAGAAATTTCGAGTTTTTTCTGTTGGCGACATCGTCTCAGCTTGCGTTTTGTTTACTTGTCCCAGTTGTGTAGTTTCTTTTTTCAACGATGGAAGAGAAGAAAACAAAAAAAATTTCTCGGGGAAAGCCGTTGAGGAGTCAGGCGAGGGAAATTGTAAACAACGTTGTGCGATTTTTCATTGCCAGGAAAGATAAAGAACAGAATAATGCGAATGTTCGTGGTTAGTTTTTTTTTTTTTTTTTTTTTTTTAATTTTGAGGTAAATTATAGTAACTATAATTTACCTCAAAATTAAAAAAAAAAAAAAAAAAACTAACATCACGAACATTCGCATTATTCTGTTCTTTATCCTTCCTGGTAATAACTGTTATTAGTAAGAATAATTCTCACTAATAACGGCACAACAGCAAAACTATAAAATAAAAGTCGTAAGGTTCTATTCAATCATGTGAAATTCACAATTTTTTCGATTAAAAAAAGCCCGTTTGAGGGGAGAAAAATCGAAGTGCTGCCACTTGGAGGGAAAAATCGAGAGGGAGCGGGGAAATTTCGCGAAAAAAGAGTAGCTCGATTTCAGCCACCAGAATGCAGTGTTGGAGCGCAATATTCTTGCGGGAGACCTATAATTTCCTAATCCAGAAGCCATAAGTGACAAAATGTGGATACTAAGGCATGAGTGGATACACAAAAAACCTTCAGTTGGCGAAACAAGAAATGAGAACTCGTGAATCGTTAAAACCATTTCTCCTAATAACTTATTGATTTTTTTTTTTTTTCATCGAGTATTTGTGCAATATTCGAAATCACACGTTTTCAAAGAAGGGGCGAACTCAAAATCAACCAATATATTTGCTGTTTCCTCCGAACCATAATACTTAGTAGGATGATGCTAAACTGAACCTAGCGTTTGCTTTAAAAAAATTCAATATTTTTGACGCACAGTTAGTAAACTCAGATTTGAGGCACTTGTAAGACAATTCTAGATGTAAGTACATAATTACGTACCTTCCGGCGTGGAGCTATAGTTTACATTCGACATGCACATAATCGAGTTGAACCGCCGGGAAAATGGAAAAAAAACTCAAGTTTCCAGCGTCCTATCAGATCCGAAAATGGGCCCGTCAACGGATGCGCAACAGGAAACAAGTGGTGGGTACTAAGGATATTTTCTGATAATTAGGGATAGGACAAAAGGTGTGATCAGAAATTAAAAAAATAATATCAGGGTGAAATAAAAAATATAATTTCTACTGAATTTTAGATAAGTATGTACAAGGTTTAGGGGGAATTACTTTTCTTAGTTGCAGATAACTTCCCAGCAAACTCTTTTGTCAAGTTATCCTTTTTATCCATCAGCGAGTCTTTCTTATCTGCCATCATCTTCTTCAGTTCTTCTTTCTTGGGCATTTTCTTCAATAACCCTCGAGCAGTCAGGGCTTTGATAGCGTATGTGGTACCGCCTACGATTACAGAACGGAGTAGAAAACGCTTATTAATTGATGAAAATGGCAGATGCTAAATGGAATAGAGAAAGCCCACGTATCATTACACGGGTCTACCAAAAAAAAAGAAGATTTCACAGTTGCCGGCTTCTTTTTAACTACTCTAGGAATGTTTCAGGGTGCTGAATTTTTTGGTTCGTTCGAATAAAGCCTTTTTTCGGACCTTTCTTTACACTGAATTTTCCAGTAGGATCCTAATCACCGACTTCACTCGAATTTCTTCAAAAAACACTTACCTTATAGGAAATGTACTGCAGATTCAGAATATATACTTACTTTTAGTCTAAACATTTTTCAAACCACCAAAAACAAAACAAAAAAAAAACTGCGAAAAATGAGCAACAATCAAATTTCAAATCAAAAATTCTTGGAATAATACACCTACGTAATCGCGACGAAGGTCAAAAATTCTGATCGGTCTCAAAATTTGACAGTATTCTAGAACGTTTCAAGTTGTCTACATTCCAAAAACTACTAAAAAAAAGTAAGTATATATTCAGAATCTGCAGTAAATGTCCTAAAAGATAAGCGTCTTTTGGAGAACTTCGGATGAAGTCGGTGATTACAGGTAAATTCAGTGTAAAGAAAGGTCCAAAAACCAAAAAAGGCCTTATTCGAGCCTACCAAAAAAAGAGTATTATTTTCGGATTCAGCACCCTTAAAAACCCCAAGAATAGTTCAAAGAAGCCGGCCTCTTTTTTATTTTTTTATTTATTTTTTTAAGATCTCTTGCCAATATGGGCTTTTACAAAAGACATGTAAGCGAAATTCATCTGAAAGAAATATCATTCTAATTCAACAAAGGTTTGTGTTTTAATGAATTGTTGGCTTAAAAGATTGACACACTGGGCAGCGGAAAACTCACCCAAAGTCACAGTATAGCGGAGCGGTGTGAATATCTTATATAAGAGGTAAGAGAGAGTTATATGGCCAGCAGTAGAGTTGGCACTGGTTCGTACTTTATCCATGATTTCATCGCTCAAATTCAATACTTGTATGGCACCAGCAATATCAAATCCACTGTAACATTGGCAAATCATAGATACCAAATAGATGAACACGTTCATTTTTCACTAATGACTGTAAGAGGTAAGATACTAGTATACATAATTTAGAGTTTTACGAAAATGGGAAAGAGGAGGTTGATTGACCTTGCTGGTCAACAATGAAGTCATTGTATAGTCATTATTGTTTTAGTGACTTTGACAAAGCACATTAGCGGTCGCAAAACTTACCTTCGAGCAAGGTAGAAGAAACCACCGAACCATGCGCAAGATGTTACCACATGCACCGGAATCAGGACATACCAGTAATCCTTGTACATGGCTTTGAAACGCTGATACAATGAAAGCTTAGGAGGAGGTCCAGTTGATTCATTGCTAGGCATCGAAGATAAATTGCGACGTTGGCCATACGTTACCAGACAGGAGGAATTCAAGACGTAGGAACGAGGTTTTTGAATTGTTACGCATCCTGTAAAATTAAGCCCACGTCAACATGTACTATTCGATCATATTCATAGCATAATTTCAAAAGCGTCAGTCCGTTACGCCAATATTAACTTTTTCGCACATCGGACGGCAATGTTTTATCGAATTTGCCACGGACTAAATCTTTCAGGTACTGACCTGGATTGAGGTACGTGTACGTTGAAGATATGCCACAGGAGGATTGGCCTTTCGTAATACAACTCCAATTGTCGATAGCTAAAAACATTAAATTCCTTGTTACTTCAGGTAATACCTATATAGCGAAACACAATAATTGCGTTATCAACTGGTGTCTAGAAAATTTGTCAGAACCAAACTTGTAAGGGATGGACGATCAGGGCGAATACTTCCTAAACATGAGGCTTCTCCCCAACGCTTCGTCCAAAAAGAAACTATTCTTTGAGCAGTACTCGAATGGCAGTGAATTAGAGGGGTGGCCACTTAAATTATTTATGGCCCTGTTTCACACAGTGGGACACTGGGCTGGTTAACTTTTTCAAAATCAATTTTTTCCAATGAAGAATTTTGACCTTCCTGACCCATCTAAATATATTTGAGAGCTACGGTACAGCATCGATAAGAATTCAATTTTGATAGATTTGCATCAAGATGCACCACAAACTTGAGACATGTCACTGCAAACTCAGCCTCAGGTCAAGGGAAAATTCGTTTCAATCCAGGTTCTTGCTACGGGTGATAGAGCCTAATTAAGTGAATCATGTAGCAGTCCACATTCAATTTGTGTTTATAATCTGTATTTAATTTATTGAAATCTGTGCCGAATACAATGTGTGACCGAAATTACACATGCATGACCAGAATGACTAAAACCTAGCTTTCCGCTAGTTCCTGAAGCAATATGTACCAAAAACATGGATAGTCTGCCGTGATATCAAGAAAATTTTCTGGGTTTTCAATCGGGATTACAAAAATCACGTTAGACTCTTTGAAAACCGAGCCCCAAGAATTGAGTACCGATCAAATCTTAATTCCCACAATCCTCATCTTGAAAGCAAGCGCACAACTTCATATTACATAAAGTTAGAATTTGTGATTCATTAAAGATCGTTAACATGGTTCTATAGCTCAGTATTTGCAGTTTCTCTTAATTTGGTTACAAAAAATCATTTTCTGGGTCACTGGAAAAATGTCCCTGGTGAGACCAAAATGATGATTTTGTGTTTGCGACGACATATTTGAAATGGGGAAGGGAAGACTGATTCATCAGTTCATGAACTGACTTGGCCTCTCACCACTATGCAAGAGAAGCAATCACCTCACCTAGTTAAAACGGCTGAAATTCACTCACTAATGAAGATAAGACTTCGCTTCATTAGTGTGACATGAATGAAGGACAGAAAAAACATGCACTAGTTATTGAACAAACAAATGAAAATTTCAAGAAACACAATAATTAAATTTTACTTTCAACCGTCTACGCCCATTCCCACGATGTAACTGAAGATGGGTGTAGAAGTGCTATCAGGTGGGTCGACTAAAACTAGCGCGCTCAGCACTTATGGTCCCCAAACTGACGCTACATTTCGGGACAAACATTTTTTCTTCACTTTCCCGAAATTCAACAACTCCATTCATTCAGATTGAATTTTTGCAATACGCTGTTAAGATTACCAAACTTATCTGAACACTACAATGTCAAACTCATTGCATTAATTTTCAAAATTAAATATCAGTGCAGTTGTGAGTTTAAGACCAAAATGACGAATTTCGACTTAAATTGCTTATTAAAAGAATGGATGTTATCCCAAAAAAGAAATGAACTATGTGGATAGCAATGGACACAGCATTAAACAAAATTATGAGAAATTCTGATCAAAATTGATTGCTTTGTGGATATTAAAGTGTCCCAATATGTAAAAAGGCCATAAATAAGTAAAATCGGTTCAACTACATGTTTCGTCGATCATCATAAATTTGATGTTGGCTTACACTTCAGTATCGTGCGTGCTCTGGGTCTGAAAAACATCCGGCAGCAGCTCCACATTTTTGCAGAAAATTAGGTTCCTGGAAGCCTAAAAAAGAAAAAAAAGACTGAAGGTATCGTAGAGAACGCACTAAAAATCGGTTCCTGCCAAGCATTTGCTCGCAAGTTGGCGAAGACTTACTGATGGAAATAATTCCTGAAGTTTCAACTACTTGCATAGGTACTCCTTTCCTTCTTCACCCAAACATGTCTCGCACATGGTACTGTCCAAACGTGCCACCTTACGGTCACAGTGACTCGATCAAGTTGTTTAACAAATTGTGTAGTAAATCTGGAAAAGGTGATTTTTCATCATTATTCAAAATACGTTGTCCCCCACTAAATTTCAGTAAGAGACTGTAAAAGTACAAAATCTGATTCTGATCATCTTCATCAGTGGCTCTACAATAATTGATCAATAGATCAATTATTGATCTTCCTGTGGCTTGAATACAACCAGGAAATCGCCATGTGATTACTAAATAACCTACCCAAACCACTAAGATCATGATGACATCTTATGATCATATAATATATGTATGAATTGTATATTATACAATATACATGATGATAATATTGCAGCAACTCGAGTTGCTACGTGGAGAGCATATTTTGGCCACCACTTTTCCAACAAGACTAACCCATATGGGTTAGTCTTGTTGGAAAAGTGGTGGCCAAAATACACGTTGACATCTTTGTTAAGGGTTGTTGCACACAGTTGGCGCCCTGCACAGCGCTTGCCGTACCGTCTTTGGTGAGGAGATGCTGACGGGCATCCTCACAGCCGATTGCACGAATGAAGGAGCGCACTGTTATACCTGAGCCAGGCGTAGCCAATTCAGCCAGCGATTCACCGACTCGTTGGTGCCGTGCGTCCAATTGGGCGTGGAGTATCGAGGGGAGGTGCTGAAATGCCTCTGCCAGTGCTGCAAAACTGTGCTGGTCATACTTCGGCAGAGTGCGGAGCACTGACAGAGGAGGCCCTGACAGAGAGCAACCAGGTGCTCCCCCAACTCCTTATCTGTCACCCACTTGTTGGCCCCTGCGATGACGAGGAATTGGGCCCGGTATTCGTCCCACGGAATAGATCCGTTAAACTTGTTCGGCTTCAGCGCACTTGTGGGATGAGATGGCGAGGCCGTCGAACCAATCAACGTCGTCGAGGCTTGAGACCCGAGCAACGACGCTACATATCTCACAAAGGCGCTGCTGCAACGCGTTGAACGCCGTCTCGACCGCTGCCATTCGCTGCGCCATCGGCGCTTCTTCGTGGTCCTGCGTCGCTGTGGAACGCTGCGGAGCGGCTTCAATGTCAACGGCGTCGGCGACGGCAGGCGAGCGACGGGTAGATATGGTCCGTTGCGGGGGCTGGGAGCGAGACATCCAGCAGCAAACGCAAACTGGCATTGGGCGCCAAAGCGTGGTGCAGAACGTGCGAACGATGTAGTTTAAGGGTCCAGGGAAGACGCAAAAGGCACCACTGAAGCACTGCAGACTGGACGTCCTTTTCGGCGTATTGGTATGGACATATTGGGGCCATTTCCATGCACAAAACGTGGCAATAAGTACATCCTAGTGATGTCGGATTACTTCACGAAGGGGCCTGAAGTCGTTGCAATCCCAAACCAGGAGGCGTTAACCGCTGCATCTGCTCTAGTAGAACATTTGGTTTGCAAGCACGGTGTGCCGTACGAGATTCACACGGATCAGGGTCGAAATTTCGAATTACTGGCAGAAGTGAACGGCTTACTGGGTACACATAGGACCAGGACTATGCCTCTCTACCCCCAGTCTGGTGGCCTGGTTGAACGGCTTAACCGGACCATAACAAAGTACCTCGGGATGTTCGTGGACGCCAGCCAAGACAACTGGGATGATACTAAAGGGCTGTCTCCAGCACAGTTGGTCTACGGCAGAGATCTACATCTTCCAGAAACCTTGGTGCGCCAACCAGCTGAGGAACCTAATGTAACAGTTACGGCAAAGGTTGGAGGAGATGCAGGAGTTTGCTCGTTCCCGAGCAAACTGGAAAATGAGGGCCCAAAAGGACAGATTCTCTCTCTCTCTCTCTCTCTCTCTCTCTCTCTCTCTCTCTCTCTCTCTCTCTCTCTCTCTCTCTCTCTCCCTCCCCCCCCCCCCCCCCCCCCGGTAGTAATTTAGTAACTCGAGTTGCTACGTGGAGAGCATATGGGTTAGTCATGCTGGGAAAGTGGTGGCCAAAATACACGTTGATATCTTTGTTAAGTGTTGTTGCACACAATATCTCTCTAAGAATGATCGGTGTCTGTATGTATGTATGTCTCCCTTTCACGGCCAAACTGTTGGACGAATTTTGATGCGGTTTTTTGCAAAATGATCGGGATAGCACGGGGAAGGTTTTAGGCTATTCAAACGGGTTCGAACGGCGGCCGTTCTGGCTGAAACCTGAGTCCTTCACGACGGAAGTTGTTTACATCCTTGGCGTACCTTAGGGAATTTGATACTTCACTACGAGAAACCAACAAGCGTTGTTACTAGGAATAAGTTAACGGGTTGCCACGGGTGCATCGTTGATAGGTGATGGACGGGAATTTGATGTTTCGTGCGAAGCACGGGTGTCCCAGCTAGTATACAATAATAATTGTATTACGACGTAATACGTCATATTACGCATGAATCAGGTACCTAGTAACAGAATCTGTTTCATCTGATGAACCAGCGTACCTACGAGTTTCCAAACCACACTAGAACGAAATGCTATACCTACTGCAGTTTCCAATGAGCATTTCACTGCAAACCCTATTGAGGAGAAATTTCTATATCTGGGACAACATCGCGGTAGGCACACGGTGAACTAACACGCTGTAGGGTGAAGCTGTAATGACACTGACTAAATAGTTGACAATAGAAAATATACGGAAATTACTTACATTTTGACAGGGCAAGTGTGTTGTGTACCAAAACGTCACATAAATATATGGAAATATTTCAGGGGGTTATCGATAAATGGAGATCAATTCAGCAGTGGTGGGGGGGTTGGGTAAACAATTAATGCAACCTCAGGGAACAAGGTTATTTTACGTCCTGTTGTTGCTGTTGTTATCATCTAATTACTTGCCTAGAAATCTGGAATTAGGTACTGCCTGGAAAATTTCCAGTCGAAAGTTAATACCTACCTTTCCACCGGAAAGAATAATATTCCCTATACATATTATCATACGAAAGCTAGGGTTGCCATGTCGATATTCGCGAATAAAAGGACACTAGATTACCATATGGACAACAACAAAAAAACGCTGCAAATTTTACACAAGGGTTTATTATTCTTTGATATAGGTTAGTTTCGCAAAAATTATTTCTGTCAAAAGAAAAAATGTTGGGAAAAAAAATTTTTTGAATTTTTTTTTCAAAAAATGTTTTTTTGATTTGATTTGTTTTTTTAAAAATTCTTTATTCTTTATTCGAAAAATATTTAACCTCCTGGGATCCTTCTAAAATCCCATTTTTAGCCCCATGAAAACCCTATAGATCGCAACAGTGAAATCGGATCGCTGCGGGACACCAAAAAATGGATTTGACGTCCAAAAATACTTCGAAAACGACAACTAACTCGATCCCATAGCCAAAACCCTTCAAAAACTCCCTTCTGTAGCCCCATTTTAGCCCCATAGCGCCCCACGGGTTTGGGCGATCGGGCTGAAAATCTTGCGGGCACAACTAGATGGTAAACCGAGTATTTTCTCAAAATTTCAGATTTTAAAAAAAATTCCTACTGCCCAAAACGGCCTGGACGGCGTACGGCGGACGGACATTTCGGTTTTGGACTCTAGACCACTTGAAACGGATAATGTCAAATTTTGAGGCCGATCGGAGTCGTCGACCCCCGTCGCTAAAACATAGGTGTATTATTCCAAGAATAATAAACCAAAAAAAATTGAAAAAAAAAAAAAAAAAAACGCTGCAAATTTTACACAGGGGTTTATTATTCTTTGATATAACTACGTTACTTGTGCAGAAATTTAATTCTGTCAATGAAAAAATTAAAAAAATTTTTTTTTGGATTTTTATCTCAAAAAAAATTTTTTTTTGGATTTTTTTGTTCAAAAATGTGTTTTTTCAAAAATTCTGTATTTTTTACTCGAAAAATATTTAACATCCTGGGATCCTTCAAAAATCCCATTTTTAGCCCCACGAATGCCCTAAAGATTGCCCCAGTGAAATCGGATCGTTCCGGGACCCCAAAAAATGGATTCTACGTCCAAAAATACTTCGAAAACGACACCTAACTCAATCCCATAGCTATAAGCCTTCAAAAAAAAACCTCCTGTAGCCCCATTATAGCCCCATAGCGCCCCACGGGTTTTGGGCGATCGGACTGAAAACCTTGCGGGCACAACTAGATGGTAAACCAAGTATTTTGTCGAAATTTCAGATTTTTTAAAAATTTCCTACTGCCCAAAACGGCTTGGACGCGTCGGCGGACGGCGGACGGACATTTCGGATTTAGAATGTAGACCTCTTGAAACGGATAATGTCAAATTTTGAGCCCGATTGGAGTCGTCGACCCCCGTCGCGAAAACATAGGTGTATTATTCCAAGAATAATAAACCAAAAAACGCTGCAAATTTTACACAAGGGTTTATTATTCTTTGATATACGTTACTTGCGCAGAAATTTAATTCTGTCAATGAAAAAAAAAAAAAAAAAATTTTTTTTTGGATTTTTATCTCAAAAAAATTTTTTTTTTGGATTTTTATGTTCAAAAATTTGTTTTTTCAAAAACTCTGTATTTTTTACTTGAAAAATATTTAACATCCTGGGATCCTTCAAAAATCCCATTTTTAGCCCCACGAATGCCCTAAACATCGCCCCAGTGAAATCGGATCGTTCCGGGACCCCAAAAAATGGATTCTACGTCCAAAAATACTTCGAAAACGACACGTAACTCGATCCCATAGCTAAAAGCCTTCAATAAACCCCTCCCGTGGCCCCATTATAGCCCCATAGCGCCCCACGGGTTTGGGCGATCGGACTGAAAACCTTGCGGGCACAACTAGATGGTAAACCAAGTATTTTGCCGAAATTTCAGATTTTAAAAAAATTCCTACTGCCCAAAACGGCCTGAACGGCGGACGGACATTTCGGATTTAGAATGTAGACCTCTTGAAACGGATAATGTCAAATTTTGAGCCCGATCGGAGTCGTCGACCCCCGTCGCGAAAACATAGGTGTATTATTCTAAGAATAATAAACCAAAACGCACCAAGGGTTTACCTACCAAAAATAGTGTTAGAAAAACGCTGCAAATTTTACACAAGGGTTTTTATTCTTTGATATAGGTTACTTGTGCAGAAATTTAATTCTGTGTTAATGAAAAAATTTTTTTTTTTTTTTGATTTTGTTTTTTCAAAAAATATTTTATTGTTTTTTACTTGAAAAATATTAAATTTTAATTTTAAAGGTTAAATTTTAACCTCCTGGGATCTTTCAAAAATCCCATTTGTAGCCCGATGAAAGCCCTATAGATCGCAACAGTGAAATCGGATCGCTGTGGGACCCCAAAAAATGGATTCTACGTCCAAAAATACTTTCGAAGTCTTCGAAAACGACACCTGACTCGATCCCATAGCCGAAAGCCTTCAAAGACCCCCTTCTGTAGCCCCATTTTAGCCCCATAGCGCCCCACGGGTTTGGGCGATCGGGCTGAAAACCTTGCGGGCACAACTAGATGGTAAACCGAGTATTTTCTCAAAATTTCAGATTTTAAAAAAAATTCCTACTGCCCAAAACGGCCTGGACGGCGTACGGCGGACGGACATTTCGGTTTTGGAATCTAGACCACTTGAAACGGATAATGTCAAAGTTTGAGGCAGATCGGAGTCGTCGACCCCCGTCGCGAAAACATAGGTGAATTATTCCAAGAATAATAAACCAAAATGGAAAGCAGAACAAAATATTCGGCATGACACAAGTGGAATATCGTGATCACTGATCAGGTTTCAACGTGCTCTAGCTCCTGTTCTACTGGCGGTTGGGTACCATGGTAGTTCCGCGCAAAGCACTCTTGCTACTTTTCTAAAGTACCTCCCACTTCCGCGCGTAACTTTTGCTATGTTACAATTCCGCGCCTAACCGTAGGACAGTTCAGCGCAAACCGAAGCTGAGGTTGTCAAGATTTTAATGAGTAAATCATGAACGAAGCGTACGTAACCAATCAATCAATGTCAATCAAGAAGAGCGTAGTGGGGCTTGAGCTTTTGAACCAGTGTTAAAGCATCAATTTCCAGTTCATTGTAGTCATCGAGACAACACTTATAGTACCTAGACAATCCTCTTTGACTCGCACTTTTTTTGAAATATTTCGAATTTCTCTTCGTGAAAGATAAGCTGCGGATGAGTGTCCGCGTAGTTTCACGTCTTCAAAGTCAGACATCACAGATTGACAAAACACTGACATTCCATGTTGGCACACGGATCCTTCATTTCACGGAACTGTACACTTAAATTAACAGCATTTCTCGACGGAACTGTAGCGCGTTCTGCCGTAGCCCTAGTAAGCTAAGCCTTCAAACACACTTCTTTTTTTTAAATCGAAGTCCAGACGAGTCAAATCGCCTTTACCTACTGAACTCCTGTATGGTCTTTGTTTTCAGCAAAACTTGAAGTGGCTATTGAATTTTGCGTGGAACGAATCACACAGCTGTCCTGCTCCCAAGAGATATGAAATAGCCGAGGATTTAATCGAAGAACCTTCTCGCTGTAGGGCGATCCTGCATTCGGGAGCCTTATAATAATTATGCTTTTGCTGCAGCTTCCACAGTCTGCGGCCAGTCCTGTGAGGGTCCGCGTCAGCAATACAAATTTTGTACTGTTTTTTTTTGTTGTCAAAGATCGCTAGTCTCCCAATCTCCTTCCACTTTCTAATCAGCCACCTCGAAAACCTGTTTCAAATTTCGATGTCTCCAGCCCTTAGCCAAGAAAAGGGAACAATAAATGAGCAGCAATAGTAGTAATCTTTTTTATTATTAACCGATGGTAATTTGTACATCAATAAATAAAAATCTTTCCATTTGTATAGAATCGACGAACTCAAGCATTTGTCAAATACATAAGACTTTGAAACAAACTAGAATTAAAATTACCTAGGTATGAAGAACCATTCAAAAATTGTACTCTTGTTAGTTTATTCGTAAATTTAATCGTAATTTACTAAACGTTAGAACGAATCCTACCTATCGATGGCGTCATATGATAACCTCGTATCTCAATTTTTGGCCTTTTTTTTATTGCATTTTCTGAATGAAATCCTCTTATCTCAGAAAAACCAAACTTTTCAGGGGAGACAAAAAACTGATTATGAAGTCAGAAATGTTGATTTGACGCCATCGCTATGTACTTAGCCGTTCAATTCAAAGAAACAAGTTTCAAGAAATCGAACAAAAAAGATAAAACTACCAAAAGGGACTTAGTAATGTAAATGTTTACTACTAAAGCTGAGTGAATCCCAATGCAAGTGAACAATTTTTACAACAGCTAGCCTCGTAAGATCGAGACAAAAATCAATCATGTATACAAATTTGACATGTACATTTTGTAAAAGTTTGCATTTCATCGAGTGGAATGTTCTCATTTGGCTTGAGGTGGCTGTTGCGCAGCATTAGATTGGCCTGCACTTTGAGCAGCATACCAATTCTGCCAGCTTTGAGGGTAGTTAAGTGTTCCGTCGCTATTCTGAGGACAGACAACACGCGAATAATGAGGGTGAGGTTATTTCGAAAACAACCGATAGGAGGGGGATGAAAAAATAATACTCGAGTGGTACGTGCCTATGGAGGCTTAAGTCACTTAGGCGGTATGTTCCTAACCTGCCCCCATCCCTGTTGTTGGTAGTTGCCGTAGATCTGTTGCCAATTGTTGTACTGCTGGGGGGTGTATCCTTGGCCATATCCCTGTTGGTTGTAGCCTTGCTGGTAGCCTGAAAACATTTACGAATAATATAAGTTAATTAATATTTAAATATTATGATTCTGGCAAATGACGTGTGTGTTTGGACACAGTGAGCAAGTAGGCGCTTCCAACTTCAAATCCTGCCTACAAAGTGTAGCCGTCTGAGGATTATGCTTACCCTTCCACTGCTGTTGGTAGTTACTCCACGCTTGGGCTTGCTGTTGACCCCATTGTGCTTGCTGTCCCCACGCCTGCTGATTACCGGCAGCAGGTGCTTGTCCTTGCTGGGTTTGATATTGATTATTCCATTGGCCCTGTTGACCTCCATTACCTTGACCTGGTTTGTCGCCTAGCCTAGGCTGCACGGACAAAAAAGAGACAAATTTTTAAAGATGCGCCAAAAGGTTATCGTAGTATCAGCTGATCTGCTAAATAATATGAAAACTCACTTTCCCTCCCATACCACCGGACTTCATACCACCTCCTGGCCCTCGATTGTCCCGATAGTCTCGGTTGCCACCGTAGCCTCCGCCGCCCTGTCGTGGGGGAGGACCCGACCTTGAATTGCGGTCGTAACCACCACTCCTCGGTGGGCCACGATCGTAGTCACGAGGACCACGGCTGTTGCCACCTGGAGGTCCGGTTTGAGGGCCCCGCCATCCAGATCGATCGCCTTGTTGCTGTCTTCCATAACCACCGCCTTGCCTACAAGCAAAAACAGCATAGTTGAGGTAACATAATACCACGTTACGTGTATGGTGGCAACTCTGAATGGGCTAGGGAACAAGGTCAGAGAAATCGGAAAATTCGGCCGAACATAGTTGAACTAATAATGAACAAAGTACTCAGTACAGTTAGCACTGAGAAATGAGGTGTCTGAGCAGAGGAAATCACTAGTGAATATCTATTTGGCGTTTTGAATTTTCCCGCCGTGGCACTGTAACTAATCCGCCAGAGTGCACTCGCAAAAAAAGTAGGAAGTGTACAAAAAATCTTTTTTATTGTGGGTTATGTGATGTTGGTGAACATGAATATGGTCTGTCCCGTCACTCTAGCGTCCGAACAAATCCAAATGACTATTTTCCTTGCAATTTCACCTCACGAATCTCTCTGAAATCGTGCTTTGAGTTCATTGGCTGACCACCAGAGAGTACTTCTTGGAAGCGCCACTCTTCCCTCCAGATTCAAAGTTTAAATTTTCGAAAGTGCCCTGTAAATTTTGAACCCAAAACTCACTGCTATGGCTTCAAAGTATGAATTCTTTCAGAAAAAAGTATTAGTCGACAATTGGTTCCTGGGCCCATTCTGATAATATTAGAATGTATTATTACATAATATGTATATTATACATTGTATCATTCAACTATAATGAGTGCTAGCACAGTGTCGATGAAATTGAAAGAACTCCAGCAGGATCAGTGTCACAAGCAGTCTCCTCACAGTAAGCCCTGCAATTATTCCGTTTTCGGGGGTTGAAATCCCGCGAAAATGGGTTTCCCGACGAGTTTAAAATTTAGCGACAGCCACAATATCACCTGCGTTCGGGGCGAGAAACACTTATGCTCCCCTTGAGCCAAGTATGTATTCGGGAGGAAGTTATTTCTTAAGTAATTCTAAAACTTGCGAGAGAATTTGGGTTTTTTTATGTCCTATTATGTTTCAGTATGGTTCTAATTCTGTGTAATTCATACTAGAGAAAACTTACCTGTCCCTCCAACGATCCCCTGAACCGTTGCCGCCTCGGGGACCTCCCCAGCCACCTCCTCCTCCTCCTCCTCGTGGTCCACCCCGATCTGATCCTCCTTCAAACAAACAAAGAAATGTCAAACTCGTCTTCAGAACATAATATGTATATGGATATTATCCAAGTTTTTTTACCATGAACATTTGCCATAATATGGCATATTATGCAAAGGCGGACAATTGAGGTGAACCCATGCTTTACCATCAACCTCAGGTTCATAAATTCTCCGGTTCAAACAAGTGGTTGAAAGCAATAATTATTAGGAATGAATGTGCACTCAAACTTCGGGTTAAATCATCCTGTGCCATGTTGTTAAAAGTCAAAAAGAGAAAAATACATCATTTTTGTGACAAAAAGTCTTTCACGTACTTCATAATATAATATTATTCATCTAAAGCTGTTCAGGACGATTCAAAAAGGACCTGCGTGACTTCACAGCCATTCTGTTTTGACGGCTAGTTTCCCACCAAAGACATAAGAGTGCAGGTCGATATTTCATAATATGATTATTATTTTTCTTGAATTTCTTGGTGATTGGTACTAGTGAAATTGGAGTAAAGAGAAAATGGCCGTGTTTGCTTAGTTGTGAATGTGATTGTGTATAGTAAACTTATATCGACTTGATTTTATGTAATCATCTGACTCTTCAGTTTTTAATTTCTTAATTGGAGCTAATCGCTGGATTCCACCGAAAATTCAAACTGTGATTTTTCCATAAAATTTATAGAATTTAATTATATAAATTCGTAAGAACTCGCAATTTGTGTTTCAACTCCATTTTCGGTGTTATCTGGAAGACTTCTATCGATAAAAAAAAAAAAAAAAAAAAAAAAATCAGGAACACCTACCTATTCCTAATCATGATTTTCGATAACAGGTTGGAACTAATAAACCCAAAATTACGAACAATCACAGAAACTCACTTCTGAAGGGACTGCCAGGTGGCCCAGAAGAAAATCGGTCTCTTCTGAAATCATTCTTCTGGTGGTGGAAATCGCCTCCTCTGAAACGTTTGGCGGGTGGTCCTCCACCAGGACCGGACTTACGGAAGTGGCCCTTCTCTGCAGCCTCTTTGGCGTATTTCTGGATCAACGCCTCCGCTTCCTCCTCTTGGAGTTCAACATAAGTCACCTCATCAAACAAATTCTTGTCGGGGAGAGTGAAGTTAGCTGTAAAAATCAGACAAATACTCATTGAAACTCTTAAATTTAACGCCAGCTACAAAAAACACGGCATTTTACATCGTACCCAAACAAATAAACAAGACAAGTTTTAAAAAATTGGTAAGGAATTACATGCAAATTCAATACAGCATTTTACGGAAGAAGGGTGAGGAAAATAAGCAGTGAGAGAAGAAAATTTGAAAACAAACAACTAATCTAAAGAAAGTCGCTAAAAAGGAACAAATTTGATCAATAAGTCCTTCCCGTATGTTACCTTTCATTTCCAGTACAGCGGTCTCGGGAACGTCTTTCTGTTCGTCGTTAGCTTGCTTTTCGGTTCGTGAATTGAATTCTTCATCCGTGGGGACTATTACCACCGCCTTCCTGGTGAAACCCTCAAAATTGCGCATTTTGCGCCTTTGGGCAGCCGGAAAAACATTTGTCTGTGTACGTAAGACATTACGTAAAATAGCTTCAATTATTAGTTCATTTGAGGATGTCTCAGGTTTTTTTTTCTTTCAAGCTAACTTTGGCAACTTATCCTAACACATAACAGTACTCACTTTTCATGTAGGTCTCACGATGAAAACATGAAGCTAAACTTATCCGTTCTTAATAACTATGATTCTTATAAGTAGGATAATAATATTATTTTATTATAATAGAAATTAACCGAACTGGTACCTCAATTGGTGCCAATATTATACAAAAAACTCACAGCACAACTCAACATCCTGGTGTACCTTCAATGTTCGAATTCTAAAAGCCGATTCATCGGCGGTTGTACATAATGTAGTTGCCAGTCTTTCTGTTGGCTGTGCACAGCCGGTCGCATCATTGTGTGAGGCGGTAAGATAATAATAAAAAATGTTGCTATACTTAAGACTCAGTAGATGAGGACAGGACCTCATAAAACTCCGTGGTAAAATTTTCTCGTCGAATGATCTTCGAGCTTCTTCCAAGCCCATTACAGAACGGGGAAAGTAGAAATGCATCCTACTAAACGATTATTATTCCGCAATATATTCTGGCTTTCACCGCAAAATACGAGTTCTCAAAGAAGTTAATGACTGGAGAAAGGAATACTGATAAGAAAATTAGAGAGAAGTCTTCCAGATTTCTGTTTATCTTCTTACCATTTAATCGGGTTTTACACTAAAGAGTAAATACTGACCTTTGATGGAGCAGAAAGGGCCGCGGTATGACCCAAATAAATGAAATTATACTTACGGTCAATTCGGGATCAAAGCCGCTGAAAAGTCACCAAGTACTTACCGGTCAAAACTGTCAACGGTTTCCTGCGCCAGATGAACTAACGATAAAATGCTTCGTGAAACAGAACAAACAATAATGCCAGCTAGATCTGAGATGGATATTTAGTTGAAACGTACGGAAATCATTAACAACTGAATATGGCCGAAAGTTAAATTTGGTCATCAGAACCAATAACAGGGATAGTAAAACGGGGGAGCAAGCGTTACTTAATACTTATTCGGGTCGGAATTATTTTCCGGTTAAGAAAACCTTACTAAGTAACGTTAGGCTTTCCTAACCGGAAAATAATTCTGAACCGAATAAGGGCCACTTTCACCAAACAGCTGTATCCATGGGTTGAACTTACCGAAATCTTAACCTGCCAGTCGTCAACTTTAACGCAGAGGCTGTTGGTCAAAGTTTCGTTAACTTAACGTGCAGTGTTGCCCAAAAGAGCCGTTTGTGCCCATATTTTAGTTCCCGGAGAAGAGAAAAAGACGAGAGAGGGAGGGGACAGCAACAACGGTAACTTGTGATCTCCCAGTATTAATTTGTTTACGTATCTTGGGTGTTTTGGATCTTACTTTGCCGTTTGTTCGCCGAAATGTGAGGGGAAATACAATATTTTGTGTAAATTCCTATTACTGAAAGTATGATTAAATCACGAAATATACTACGAATTTTGTTGCCGTCATCATCCCAACCACCTGGGTGATGAGTATAGTATACCAATAGGTATAAGCCCTCATAAAGCGCAGGCAAATGGTGTGGTGAGTTTGCTGATCAGGTCCCACCTAGAATTTTGGCCAATTACGAATGGAAACGTCTGTTTTTTTTTTGTTTTTTTTTTGTTTTTTTGTTTTTAAATCGATAGAAAGCGAAACAAAAATTTGAAAATCGACCTGCACTCTGATGACTTTGATTGGAAACCAGAACCGAAGTAGGTGACGTCACCTACACAGATTTTTGAATCGGCCAGAACAACTTAAGATGATTATAAACTACGTGAAAGACTTTTTGTCACAAAAATGATGTATTTTTCCCTTTTTGACTTCTATCAACATGGTACAGGATGATTTAACCCGAAATTCGGGTGCATTTCCATTCCTAATTTTAAGGGATTCACCAACAACAATTACTCGTGAACCGAACAAAAATACGGCAGGGTTCTGGTGAGGGAATAAGCCGCTGGCGTTTTCTTTTATGGCATTTATTACTGTGTGATACGATGCCTCGAGGCGCCTTTCGCCGGTCGTCATCGACTCGGCACACCTCTTTTTCAATTAACTCGGCACCCCCCCCCCCCCCAAATGTCTAACGTGACTGTACGCTAGCTAGCTCTCATATTTGTATTTACTCGAAGAATTAGTCAAGGTCTGAAGTAAAATCAGTCAAGAGTTAAGGAGTGTTCAAGCCCTGCATTAGCCGTCGTCAGAAAATCTTTACAAATATATAATATAAATATAAAAGTTATGGGCGTCAATCGATATAAGTACAAAAATTAGAAAAATAATTTGGCTGGTTTTTTCTTTTGCCCAATTTTCATAACTAAAGATATGAGTGATAATTCATTTCGCGTAGTTCACTGATCTTCTCCCGTCTTTCTCCACTTGGATTTCGGTTAAGATGGCCAGGACTTTATGAATGGGCGGATGTGGATGGTAAAACTGCTGATTGTAGTGAGCATGGAACGATTCGGCTCCATTCGTCGTCTGCACGTCGTTGTCATTGTCGGTGGCCCATGATTGACGCACCCTTTCGCCTATCCCCTGGGGGAGGGGTAGAGGCTCTTCAGGAATATAACATATTATGTTTGACATGCCGGAACATTGCAGAGAGCATAATTGTAGGGGGTGGGGTTATTTTAAGCTAGTTGTACAATTACACAACCACTTGTGTTCTACCTCTGTGTAACTGTACAACACCCACTTGTGTTCTACCTCTGTGTAACTGTGCAACTAGCTTAAAATAACCACCCCCCTACTATTATGCTCGCTGCAATGTTCCGGCAGGTCAAAAATAATACGTGATATTCCTGAAGAGCCTCTACCCCTCCCCCAGGGGATAAGCGAAATCTAACTACGCATAAAAAAATACGGCAGTAAGTTGTTGCATAATATGCAGCGAAAGTATAATTTGAAAAAATGGTCATATTAAAAAAAAATGAATAAATTCTCGGCCAACCTTGTAACGTGAAAATGGTCTCTCCTCATCATAACTATCCCCATAGCACGAAGAAACCATTTCATGTTACAAGGTTGGTCGACAATTTATTAAATTATTTTATATTTTTTAATTTTTGAATGATATGGCCATTTTTTCAAATTATACTTTCACTACATTCGGCAATTATTTCCAAGTTGGCCACGAACCCCTTGTAAATTTCATTTTACACCCAAATTGTGAGAAAATGTTCTCTAACGCCTTGCAGCCATTTCGCCTTACGCCTGCTACCACAAATATCACGCACTTTGCCAAAGTTGATGTGTTTTGGTCAAGGAGGTTAGAAGGAACTTCTGGTTTCGCGTGTGTAGACGGATCCACACGGTGGTGGCCAAATAGCACTTAAGGGGGAACCGGAGTGGATTTGGCGAACAAGTGTGCGAGAGAGAGGGTAGATGCTCAAAAGTAGATCCAAATTAACTCGGCATCTAATTGATCAATTTCAATTCTGAAAAATGTTTTGAGCTCAGGAATCCAATCCTGAAGAGGCCAACGTTGAATTTATTTTTTAATTATTGATTTAGTCATTAATTACAAATTAATCAATTTTTATTACTGAATTTTCGGTGATTAATTGATCGAAATATTCAAAAGTTGGCTTATACCGCCCTTGCAGAGAACCTAAGGAATTAGCAGGCATTTTCAAATTCAATTTAAACCTTCAGATAGCGGCGGAATCCGGTTTCCCGCCAAAACCAGTCACTCCGAATAAGAGTTCGGCTGGAATAGGGCGAAGAGGGCTGGGGCGCGCAAGTTCGGAGAAACCTCGGTGGACTTCACCCCTTCATAGATGCAGACCTTTTTTTTTCACGGACCGATTATCCAGCTTGTTTCAATGTTGCTAAATGCTCTACACTGACGATATTGAATTATTTTGACCGCACCAGAGATAACAGAAAACCTGTTTCCAACAAAGTAATAAAAAGTAAAATTCATAAAATTCAACAAAACAGATCCAGTTTGAAAAGAGCACACATTATACATAATAATAATAATAATAATAATAATAATAATAATAATAATAAAATAAATAAATAAATATAAATAACATATGAAAAGAAGCAAAAAAGATAGAAAGAGACTCGGGACTAATCTGGAATTTCGAAAATTGCAACTATAGAAAACGAATAAAGTAACAGTTACTTATAAAGTAAACTTATACCTAAGTAACTTATCAATTTCGGGGAGGTTATCAAATTTTGTTGAAGTCCAAATCAATGATGAAAATTATAAAGTCCCTCAGACATTTTCAGCGTGGATCTCTATCAAAATTGACTAATGCATTTTATAGGAAATTTAATGCTCGTTCACTTTTGGTTTATTATTCTTGGAATATTACACCTATGTTTTTGCGACGGAGGTAGACGACTCCGATCGGCCTCAAAATTTGACATTGTCCGTTTCAAGAGGTCTAGATTCCAAAACCGAAATTTCCGTCCGCCGTCCGGGCCGTTTTGGGTAGTAGAAATTTTTTTTAAATCTGAAATTTTGACAAAATAGGTACTTGGTTTACCATCTAGTTGTGCGCGCAGGTTTTCAGCCCGATCGCCCAAACCCGTGGGGCGCTGTGGGGCTAAAATGGGACTACGTGAGGGTTGTTATGTAGGCTTTTGGCTATGGGATCGAGTTAGGTGTCGTTTCTAAGTATTTTTGGACGTAGAATCCTTTTTTTTGGGGGGTCCCGGAACGATCCGATTTCACTGTGGCGATCTATAGGGCTTTCATGGGGCTACAAATGGGATTTTTGAATGATCCCAGGTCAAATGTTTTATAGTAAATATTTTCCAAGTAAAAAACCAAAATTTGTGAAATGAATTCGTTTTGATACAGAATTAAATTTCTTCACAAGTAACCTAAATAAAAGAATAATAAACCCTAATGTAAAATTTGCACCGTTTATGATAGTGAATTACGCAGAACGCATAGTGAAAACGCTGCAAATTTTACATAAGCGTTTATTATTCTTTGAAATACTTGTGCAAAAATTATTTCTGTGCCAATGGAACAAATTTTGGAAAAAACTTTTTGGATTAAAGAAAAAATTTTCTTTTTCAAAAATTCTCTATTTTTTGCTTGAAAAATATTGAATCACCTGGGATCCTTCAAAAACCCCATTTTTAGACCCATGAAAGCCCTATAGATCGCCACAGTGAAATCAGATCGTTCCGGGACCCCGAAAATGAATTCTACGTCCAAAAATACTTCGAAAACGACACCTAACTCGATCCCATAGCTAAAAGCCTTCAAAAACAGGCTGCCATAGCCCCATAGCGACGCACGGGTTTGAGCGATCGGGCTGAAAACCTTGCGGGCACAACAGTTGTCTAGTTACTAGATGGTAAACCGAGTATTTTGTCAAAATATCAGATTTTTAAAAAATTTCCTACTCCCCAAAACGGCCTGGACGGTGGACGGCGTACGGCCGACGGACATTTAGAATTTAGATTATAGATTAGGCACAATTATTGTAATACAATTATTATTAGTACCTACCTAAGTATTATTTCAATTATTATACACCAAGTTTATAATAAGTGTTATTATACAATAGTATATTGTAATAAAAAGCTAAACCATAATATGATATTATGTTGGGTATAATTCAAAGTTTTGTATTTTTTCCTCTCAAAATAATATTCAACTACATACAAAGAAGATATCTTCTACCTAATATAATATATCTGTAGCCGCCCGTGAAAATAGAAAACCAAAAATTTAGGGTATCCTAAAAATTTCGATCGCCATCTGCGTCAAATCCTCTGATAGGCTCAAGCTGAAACACCTGGCGTGAGAGAGGAATCAAAGAAAGTATGTAAAAATAAAAAACTGGCCGCAGGTACAAAGGGCATCCTGGTGTTTGTTGGTTTGAGTAAGTGGGGTGATTGAGGTGAGGGAAGGGGGGGGGGGTGAGATGAGTCACCAGCTCTTCCTTCACGGCCCGTTTCCACTCACTCCGCTCATATAGCATAATTCTGGAAACCGGATTCCGATCGCGTTTTTTGATGAAATGATTAGTTTCGGCGAATAATGTTCATTTCTTGATGTTCTTCAGGGTGGTATAAGCTGAATTTCTTCCTCCACCTCATAATGAGCTAAATTCAAAAATTGGCTAAAATTCAAAATTCAATATTTATTTAAATAGAAGCAATTTCGAAAATGTTGCACGTTGGCCTCTTTTTGATAAGTATAGTAAAGAGATTCTCGTTGCCCGTTTCAAAAAATATTGTTTGGTTGCTCAGCTAATTTGGAACTACTTTTGAGCGAAAATTGGGTTTAATTCGGGGCGACTGGGGCGCCATCTCTTATCTGCGAATCTCACCAAACCCCACTCCGGTTCCCCCTTAACGTCCCGTTAGCTCAGTAAACGTTAACACGTGAGATACCGGATGGGTAAGTTGACCGTCAGGAGAGTTCGAAAAGGCAAATCGCTCTAAACTCTCGGCAACTCTGCCCGTTATCCTTAAACCTCAAGCAAGCGAGTTGGTTAAAGTGGCCCTAAGTAACGTTAGATTTTCTTAACCGAAAAATAATTCTGAACGAATAAGCACTTAAAAGAAGCATTTAAAAAGCACTCGAGTTTCAAAGTAGGTGGGGCCAAATCAGTTATTTCTTTGTAGCCTAAGTACATTAAAGAATTTTGTTTAATATGAAAAGAAGTCTTGTTTCAATAGGTTTTCTGCAAGTGGCAAAGGAATAGCCCCATTTCAAGGTATGAGGTAAAATAAAGTTGGTACTGTTTCACGGAAGCTCATAATAATGTTAAATACATCTTGGTGGAAATCCAATTACAGGCGTTAACCAACAATACTTAACATATCTTAGATATAGGATACCGCTACTTAGTCTACTTAGTTCTATATTGTATAAATTGAGCAAAAACTGAATTATCCAATCTAAAACTGACTTCCAACGACGAGACGCTTTCTGTGTAACGAAACAACAGCAGTTCCAACTAATCACGCTACGTTCGAAACAGGGGTTCATCACAGCCTCTCGATGGTGATTTTTCACAAAACGTAGCTATCATGATCATATTAATTAGACACCTCATACATGGACGAAACCTCAGTTCTATCCAGCTGGGAGTGATCTATATGATGGACGATTGTTATCATCATGGCATATGCCGAAGGGTTGGATTCCTGAGTATCCGTACACCGATAGCAATGTAATTCACCATAATCAACCTAGTGACTTGGCAATTACAACGTTCCAGTTTACTACAGGATCTGCAATAATTTCTTCAACCATAACCTCATGCGAGGGAAATCACGATGAAGATTTTGTCCATGAACGACACTAGTTCGATTCTTTTCATGACAAGTATGCCAATATTGAAGGGCAAGAACTTGCACATACATGAAACACGTAATATGTTTTACTATAATATAGTAAAATATCGTGGCTCTTCTACTATCAGACAATACATCCGCTGGTTGTTTACTCGCCAGAGCGTCATACCACTTTCAAGTGAAACCCTCATTAGAAAATGTCCTCTCAGTCCCCTTGGTCACTATAGGCTGAATAAATCACTTCAAAATGCATTGTTTTCCAAAAAAAAAAAAAAAAAAAAAACCGAAAGGCGCTGGAGCAGAAGTTCCATTCTTCTCACATGGCTACTAAATAGTACGCTTATGACTAATAACTTATGATTAAGAGGCACATAAGGGTTATTCAATAAACCTTGTAGGTTAACGCCGTAAAAGGAACACACACCAAGATTGAAAGATTAAGCAGACAACAAACTCACCTGATCAAGAATGTAATTCCGACGCCTGTGGCAACCTATATCCATCAACCGTTGAAGACATTTAGTGCACTTCTCAATGAGAACATCCCACCGCCCGGAGTAGTTCGCCTTCCTAGGCAGACCCATTACCTGAAAAATGAAAATGAAACAAAATAGCAGGGAAGAATCTAGTTTCATGAAACTCGCCTAAGCGATCTGAATCCAGGCTAGTCCAGGCTGGATCCAGGCTGTGGTGGAACGCTGGAAAATGTATTATTCCCACACAGGTTTATAGTTCTTCTGTGGAGTACTAAGGTAGATCTGGAAACCCCCATAAACGGATTACGTCCGAAATTACTTCGAAAACGAACCTCAATCGACCCAGGACTCCCTTTGAAAACGTGTTGTGGCCGACCAAGGGACATTCAGACCTTCAAAAACCCGAGCATCCGTGATAAAAACATCAACGCGAATGAGGCAAGTTTTCCAATTCGATAGAGCGCGAGCATTACGGAGTACATTCCAGTATTAAGCTCTAACCTCAACTGCCCAGTCCTCACGAAAACTTGACCTGACATAAAGATATTATCTAAATTATATTTCAGAACTAATCACAACGTGGTTCCAGTAACCACCAAAATTACGAAAAGCCGAATAGAGCAAGACTTGTTCGCATTTAATGCATTTACACTCACCTTCATTCGGTCGATGAGAGCATTCGTTCCCAAGATGTTGTAGTTCTTTTCGGGATGTTCAGCCGCGTGTTTGGAGGCCCAAACAGTTTTCCCGCAAGCAGGCAAGCCACACATCATAATCATCTACAAATGACGAGAATTTATATTATGCACGACGTCAACCACGAGTATGGCGTACTTGGTCTTTTCCAATTTCTTGAAACTCGGAATACACTCACCTCACAGTCGCTTCTCTTCTCAGGTCGTTTGGGTCCAGGGACAGCTTTTTCCACGGGGTAGTTAGCAACGAACTCGAAGCCTTCTTGAACTTCAAACCATGGAGGATTTTCTTGACCGAAGTTTACTTTAAAGCCGGTATTCTTTGTGAGAACATGGGGAGCGAGTGCTCTGTCTCCGAGAGATTTCAAAGGCACTCTCTGAGCCACTCCAAGATACTCATCGTTCACACCATAGCTCAATACGGCTTCGTCGTCGGTGAATTGCTGTAAATTACCATCAGTATCAATAATGTTTGACATACAGGACATGCCAGATGGAAGAAAGAGCTGAAAGATTACTCACCAGATAGCAAGTAATGACGTCGTTTAATCCAAAAGCCTTCCCATAATTGGTGAACTTGCAATCTACCGAGAACTTGCCAGTTCCACCGTAACCGTACGAAAAAGGTTCTTCGCCTGAAACAAACAAACAATTAGAATGTCGCACACTGGTGACCTCAAGTCTTTAAGGCTGTATAGTGTTCGTTGTACCTAGTTGAAGAGACGAAGAAAATGCAGACCAGCCAACACGAATCACGTTGGGGTTGGGTTCATCTTCAAGGTGAGAAACATCAGAATAACTGACGATCTGAAAGGCAAAGTCAACCTTATTTAGGGTAGTTCAGGACAACTGTGTAGCTCTAGAGGAGTAACAGCACGATATATACCTTCACTTGATAACAGATGGATCCAGAGGTAAAACCATGCGTCCCTCTAACTCCAGCCCAAACGTATCCAAACCCTCCATCGCTAAAGGGAGAGGCTTCCAAGAAAGTCTTACCCTCAATGGTAAGATTCAGATCAGAGTCATCTGAAAGCGCAATGCACGAGAATTTAAATAGAAACTCCTCCATCAGTATTGGCAACTGAACTAGTTCGTAACCAACTCTATAGAACATTACATCTTCTATAAAACTTACACCAACTCAATGTGACGGCATCTTCTTTGATCTCAGGCTCCCACTCGCTGAACTTCCTAAAACAAATTCAAGAAAATTTCCCAAATTGAATTGAATGGTAATCCACCGAAGAAAACAAATGTACACTCGTACACCATACGAAATCTTTCCGACTCATAATTCCCCAATACCACAGTCACATTGGCTTCTGCATTTTGAACCGAAGGCGAAATTTCCAATCAGTAACGGAGGGAAGGGAACCTACTACCAACTCATGTCCGCCATGGCTATTGGTATCTGGGGCAGATCCAACCAAGCCCTCTACCGGCAAAATCGCCAGCATCCACGACACCGATAGCAAGGAATCGATGGGTGTTAAGATGCCTCCATACGTTCAGTTTTCCCTGCGCAGTTTTTTGCTCCGGCCGTTGGACTGTGTATTCGCTTATAGTTTTTTCCGATAAACTGCGCAGTTTACTCAGTTAATCGCTCACTTCGGTCAGTTTTCCTCGACTTGAGACGTCTAGGCAACTCCTCGAAGGTCACGCTCACATGCATGGTGGCAAAACAACAGCAAGAACGCTGGATGAGCTACTCAAGCTAAAACGCGGGGAACTAAGAAGGCTGGTAGGCTTGATAACCAGCTTTGCCCTCCTGTGGTTTCACTTGAATCGCATTGGGGTGACACAATAATCAACCTTATGCAGGCTGTGCGAGGAGGATGAAGAAACCGCCACACACATAATTTCGAATGCCCTGCACTCACACACCGCAGACTTGCTCTCCTTGGGGAACTCACCCCCACGAGCACATTCCCGCGCGACCACCTAGTCAAGAACCTAAAAACCCTTATCAGGGGAATCGCCGCCTCCAGCTTTGAACTCCTCCCCCCTCCCCACCACCGTATTGCATTTTTTTATTTATTTATTTTTTTTTCATCTTTTATATTCTTTTGCTCATCACCAATTTAATTAATCCAGCTTATTTTGTACATTACATTTCATGTTCTATTGGGCTCGACCCGTATTATTCAATAAATAAAAATAGACATCCTGGACTAGAACCAGGGCGCTCAGGCAAGGCACAGTAAGCCCACAGGCTTCCGTGCTGGGGGCACACCGAACCCCCTTCCTGAGCAATCCACTAACAACCTACTCTGTACACCCCCTTCTCATCACACAACAACTACGCCCTACACATTTCAGAACCAATCACAACCGAAAGGCTACAGGTTACTAAAGTATCTGAGTAGATGAAACGAAGTGTAGGCACAAACACTACCTACCTATCGGATCTCCCTCGGGGGCTTGAAGAACGTCTTCGTTTCCTGTCTCGGGATTCATAATCCCTGTCTCTCTCAGTTTTCACATGAGAGTCGTCGGATTCTGTCTTGACGTCTCCTTCGACCTATCAAAATTAGCATGATAATTGACATAAAAAAATGTACACAAGGAGATCCAAGCCAAACTAATACGTACCTTAATGTCAGGCTTGACGTCATCTTCAAATCCCTCCTTGTGGCCATTTTCCTGTAAAGAGGTGAGTCTATCATGTACAGTCGAACTAGTTCAAGTAATAATAATACTAGAGTCTATATCAGATATATCTAATGTTTTGCCTCTTACAAACAATTTTCAACTCACAGACTGGTTTAGATGTTTGGCGTAATCGGGATCTTCTTTCTCTTCTTTCACATCTGTGTCCATTTTTTCTTCGGTTTCCACTTTTTCCTCGTCATCCAGATCTTCAGTATCCGCTGGGTCGTATTGTTCCGACTTGGACTGCAACGAGAATTGCGCTCTTGCTAACCTTCCGTTTACCAACTTGGGTGGAGTGGGGTAATTGTGTAAACGGGGAAAATGAGAACCATTCATAATTGGCGCCAAATGGAGCTACAATGTTGAAATTTTTACTGTGTGTCCGACGAGGCTTATACTTAACAGAAAATGGGAATCGGGGCACCGGTTGAGAAGGTGCTGTTGTTTGGGTGTGACAGTCAGTGTTTCACTATTAGCCTGCGTTTCAACTATTTGCCCCGTGATGCTTGAATACGAATGAATACTCTGAGAAATGGAAGAAATTTACACAATTGCTCCTCTTTCGTGGGGAAATGTTTACTATGTACCGAGGACTTTTGAAAAAATTGTCATCTCAAAATGATGAACCTAGACGAAAACCTTTGGTTCTATTTGAATTCAGCGTTAAAATTTAACGCATTATTTGGCTTATTTAATAAGCTACGTTTTGGAAAAAATTGAATGGAATTACCTGCCATCCAGTCCAAAGTTGAACTATTGAAAAAAGCATACGCAATTACCCCACTCCACTGTAGTTTCAATTAGCTAGGGAACAAGGTCAGACATGAAGAAATTCGGTCGAACATATAGTTGAAATAGTCCAAACGAGGTACCGACTCCGTGTGATTAGCAATGATAAATAACGTGTCTGCAGAGACTAGTGAATATTTGGCATTTTTAAATGCTCCCCATTAAAGCTAATCCGCCAGAGTGCATTCTGGAGGAAGGCTGCTAGTCAGATTAGAGTTGGAGGGTCACGTACCGGTTCAGCATCCATTTGTTCAGCATCGTCGTCAGGTGTTTTCTGAGGAGTAGGAGCTTTTGGAGGACTGTCTCGAGGTGCAGGCACTTTCTCCGGGCTCGGATCCCTCTGTTCTGGTTCAGGCGGCTCACTGCGAGCAGGTTCTTTTTTCTCTTCCACGGGAGTCGGTTCAGGTTCCTTTTCAGCCTCAGGAGACGGCTGAGGTTCGGATGGAGCTTCTGGAGGCGGTGCTAGCAAGGCTTCAACCTCGGACTCACCCGCAGGCTCCTTCTCGACTGGTTCGGCGGATTCTTGATTGCTCTGTTCCTCCTCTGGACAATCTTTTTCTTTTTCGCCGTCTTCTGCGACAATATTAAGTTATTACCACGCACTAGGGGCCACCACCCTGTAGCTCATACCTTGACTTACAATGAAAAATATTTATTGGCATGTACTGAATAACTGATTCCATCCCAGCCATGGTCTAAAGTTTAAAGAATAAAAAAAAGCCAAGTTAGCAGGAAAGTAGGTAGCGTCTTTACGCAGTACGTAGACCCCCAAAACGGGTTTCCCCAGTCCCCCAGAGATTAATGACCTATAAATATGGCGGGCTTCTCCAAAGCCGCTACACTGAAAGGCCCCGATGATACCAAAACAAAAAACCCACCTCCCAAGCCAAACTCAAATCCATAGGATTAAAACAATCACTGTATACATCCAATTTACCTCCTTCTTCTTGGTCGAGAGCCTCTTGTAAGCGTTCAACCAACACAGCTTTATTCCCTTTCGTGTCCAAGCCACGGGCAGAAAGCTCAGCCCTCAGCTCGACCACTTTCAATTTAGCAGGATTCATAATGGAAACCGTCACGATGAATCACGAGTGAATTGTCCCAACTACACAAGTTATTCCGCTTGTCGCGACATCAAACGAATTGCACGATATCTCAATAATCCCGGCTATTTGCAAATAAAGCCACAGCGAAACAAACTCACTACTAACTACAGCACAACTAAAGATGGCGGCTTCATCACGGTTGACAGACGGTAGACGAGGGGTAGAGGGGAATTTTTAATGGCAGAAAATCACGGAAAGGGGACTTTTGTGAATTGGAGGCCATTTCGTGAGCCTTTCTTGGATTGTCTTATAAGATTGTCTTATAAATAAGTTCTCGGGTTAAAGAATAAGAAAACTGTATTCTTCTGGAAGGACCAACGAATGTGAAAAAAAAATTTCTAATTGGGAAAATCTTTCACCGTCGTTGTTAATTCGAATATTTTTTCATAATCATTTCCAACAGGAACTGGCATAGCTAAATCTTGGAAATTTGTGCGGAGATTTTTACCAAAAAATTAGTCGTACAGATTCTTACAAGATTAAATCCTAATCTTTTTTTTTAATACATTAAAATTTAATCAATTATAATAATATTATATTATAAATTTTAATTTCGAATGGTGGGAGTACATTTTAGAAAGGGACATTTTGTGGTTTAGGGGGTTATACGAACCCACCCACTCGTATCTGGACTTTGGCAACACTGATGCAGAAGAAAGCTTCGCAAACGGTAAAAAAACGGGAGAGAAATGCACGAGATCGTCTAATAGACGACGTCTATTGCGCATGTCCAAAGTCTTTGCCGTGCAGAGCTCAAATTA
This sequence comes from Pilophorus perplexus, assembly GCA_955831195.1. Lineage (NCBI taxonomy): Eukaryota > Metazoa > Arthropoda > Insecta > Hemiptera > Miridae > Pilophorus > Pilophorus perplexus. The sequence goes on along the minus strand of OY037011.1, from coordinate 14,899,641 downwards.
AATTTTGTTGAGCATGAGTCGGACCCCGTTTTTGACGGCTGACGTCAGGATAGGTTTACAATTTAAACATTTAATGACATTTAAACTGACTCACTACGGTCACTCTCAGAGTGACCCTCTGAGCCTTCTTCTGGTTACGCCATCACCGAACTGGCAGTCGTCTCTCGGGAAGTAGCGCCTCTGAATATGTCAACATACCCGAACCAGCGTCTCAAATCCTTCATCCAGGAATTCTGGCGGCGACCAATCAATCTCCTTCCGAATAGTTTTCCTTGGATGATGACTGGGGTACGGTTACAGGAGATTTTGTGGATGTTTTACTTTTTGAATTCAGTGGGTCTGCAGAAACTGCAGTGGGTCCGTTTAAACACTTTGGGAGGCCATACTGAACAATCTCCGAAATATAGATGGTTTCTTTTACTTTTTTTGGAGTTGTTATAAATCGATAGTAAAAGTGTAAAAGTCCTCATAAGTTTAGTTTTTTCCATACCTACTAGATTGAAAAAAAAATAAAATAAAATAAAAATCGAAAAATACCCACTTATTATTTGTTGATTTTTCAACTTACGAACTTCTATAATTTTACAATCGAAATATCACTACTCCCTCACCCGTCAAAAGATGCGAAATTTCGGTTTGAAGGTACAAAATTACCCGTAGGTCACTATTCGGACAAACCTACCTAGCAACGAGCTGTTTCGCCGGTATCCAGGTAAAACAACAAATAGGATAAAGTGCTTACTTATCTTCCCAAGTTCCGGAGTCGTTCCTATTTATTATTTATAGCAGGAAAGTCTGAGAAGATCCCAAGCAGGAACCTTTAGCACAGCTATGGCAAGTGCAACGCCAGAAGTGAATGAACCGAAATCTTCAGGAGATGCTTCAACGCCTTTGGAGCCTACTGTTAACGCAGAACTCAGACCAAGCTCAGGAACAGTGGACGGAATAAGAAAAAGTGTGGCAACTTTAGACCCTCAGTCACAAGCCAGAGGTTTGTAGTTTTCAATAGTAAAGCCACCAATCAGGCGATTGAAGCAAATTTTGAAAGTTCCTCCTATTTACCTACCTACGCTCATTTTTCCGTTGATCTTCTCTTTCGCTTTCAAAAGCTGACATGATGGCCGAACTAGAGAAGAAAGTAGGCGAGGCGTTTGAGATCTTTGATCACGCAGCCAACAAAACAGTAGATGTGAGAGAAGTTGGCACAATTCTGCGATCGCTCGGTAGGATTTTAAAATGATAATAATGATATTAATTGATTAAAATGAATTAAATAATGTTATCACCAATCGCCACAATCTATTAACTTTTTAAAAAAATTCAGGATGTGTGCCAACTGAAGCTGAAATTCAAGAAATAATTGTCAGCGTGGAGGATCAGGAGAGCCCGGGCAGTGTGCATTTAGATAGATTCCTTGGTCATGTGGTCAACATAATTTCAGAATACAAGTACGTGTCTAGATCTAGACATGTATGTTCCAATGATTAGTGACACTAAGGCTTAGATGGTAAAATGCATCCCCATTATAGGATGCAGCCTGCTAGTGCGGAAGAACTTTTGAAGGCCTTTCAGACGCTGGACTTGGAAGGAACTGGATACATAACAAAAGACGTTATGGCACTACTGATGAAGGAAGGTTCAGAACCTTTTACGGACGAAGAACTTGAAGAAATGATGGGGGCAGCGATAGAACCAGGAACGGATCACATTAATTATGAACTGTATATCAACCAAATAATGGTAAATATTTTATTTCCAGTAATTAACAAACATTTCAAAAATATATACTGACCTCATATCTTTAAAAATAGGGTACGAATACAAAACCTTACTTCACTATGTGGGCTCGTTACGGAGTATTCACGAGTGTGTCGTCTTGTCATTATCAACTCCCACCAACGATAGGGCCTCATCAATTTGGCTGTATTTCACGACTACACACGGCCAAACCCTATAAAGAAACCACGGAAAAGATTAGGAGGGAACTTGAAACAAATCAAAACAAATCAAAATAAAAAGTTGCAACTTGAACAAATGTAACAAAAATTTAAAACTAACAATTGAATGAGTAGCCAGGTATTTTTATAACTTCGCAAAGACTGGCACCACTCCCTTGGTCGCTTGAGCAACGCTGGCGTTCATAAAATCTTCACTCTGGAGCATGGTCTGATTCCACATAGCCTGAAAGAAACAAGAATTAAATATTGACGAATTAGTGGTACAGATTAGTTCAGTTTATGGTAATAAACTACCAAGTTTCATACCCTCGAGCGACCACCGTTGTTTTTTCAGATTGACTGACTAACTCACCACATGATCAAGCCCTTCTTGCACGCTGTGGTCCCTGGAGTAGACGATGCTTTGCTTGGTGCCTTGGACAGCAACAGGACTTTTGTTGGCGATATCTTCAGCTATAGTTAAAGCTTCGTTAACCATGCTGCAATTAGAAGACTCAGTAAGCAACCTTAATTTTATAGTTTTCAATGAAATAAATACACTCTACAGAAATGATTTTCCTATTATGGGATTAACCCCACTGTAAGATGGGAACTGGGATTTCACCGCGTTAACCGCTCTTTTCTACAACAGTATACCTATCTAACTTCTGATTCCACGGAATAATATTGAAATTACATCCTACTCAGTTTCTTCGGCGTCACAAGATTTCAGGTAAAAAAACGCTGCAAATTTTACGCAAGAGTTTATATTCTTTGTATTGATGCAGGTTAATTGTGCAAAACGTAATTCTGTCATTTAGAAAATATTTTTGAAAAAATAAAAAATTAATTTTTTCTATACGATCTTTGGACAGACCTCGAAAAACGACATCTTATTTGATCTCCTGACATCCTTCAAAAATCCCATTTGTAGCCCCATATATCCTCACGGTGAAATCGGATCATTCTAGGACCTAAAATGCCTACTGCCCAATACGGCCCGGACATTTCGGTTTTGGAATCAAGACCTCTTGAAACGGATAATGTAAAATTTTGAGGCCAATCGGAGTCGTCGACCTTAAGAGAAGAAGAATAATAAACCAAAATGGATTCTATTTCCAAAAATACTTCGAAAACGACACTAGACTCGACCCCATAGCCAAACACCTTCATGGGCCCCTCCCGTAGCCCCATAGCCCACTCCACGGGTTCGAGCTGAAAACATTGCGGGCACAACTAGATGGTGAACCGAGTATTTTGTCATTTCAGATTAAAAATAAAAATTATTTTTTATTTATTAAATAAATCCTAATGCCAAAAACGGCTTGGACGGCGGGGGGAAATTTCGTTTTTGGAATCTACGTGTTTCGAAACAGATAATGTCAAATTTTGAAGCCGATCTGAATTTTCGACCTCCGTTCAAAGAATAATAAACCAACGAATCAACACGGTCTTTAAATTGAATGGGGAATCCATATTATGATACTGCCGTATCACCTTCTCATTACAGATAAAATTCTTAATTTAACTCGCTTTTTCATACTGCATTTATATCGTTTTTTCTGATGCAATTTCCAATTCCTTCGCTATTTTTATTAATGCAAACAATAATTTAATCTCCAAATATTACTGGGAACAACCATGCCAAGGGTAGGAGTTAATAGTATGTACACACATGAACTGTAAAACGAACGTATATTGAAAAAAAAAGAAGAAGTACAAAATCAATCATTGGGCACCACAAATATTTAACCTTCAACAGCGCAGATGAAAGGAGAGGAACTTTACACAACTCGCCCTAAAAGAGCTAAAATAGATGGATTCGTACAATTTTGAACTTCTTCAATCACAGTCTTCATTTTGGTGAGAACTTCTTCGTCACTGGTAGATTCATGTTTTATGGTTTTACACTTCAGCAGCATTTCTTTGATGAAATCTTCTCCTTCTACAATTAGTTTCCTTTTTTTGGCGTCGTTCGTTGCACTCACCGAACTTTGATTGTCTTCAAGTTCGGCAAGTTTACGTTTGGCTTCTTCAATGACTGTTTCTGGAAACCTTGCCATCCGAGAAACGTGAATCCCAAAGCTTTGATCGCAGGCTCCGGGTTTGACTTTGTACAACAGAGTGAATGTGTCGTCAAGCGTTGCAGCTGTAACGTGGTAATTTCGCACCGAACTCACTTCATCGGCAAGGCGGGTCAATTCGTGGAAATGAGTGGCGAAGAGGGAAAAAGACTTGGCGTTGGTGGCCAAATGTTCGGCGATTGCCCAGGCGATACCGCATCCTTCGTACGTTGAAGTTCCGCGCCCTAGTTCATCAATGATCACCAAAGAATCGCTAGTGGCCATCTTGAGTATCCCAGCCGTCTCAACCATTTCCACCATGAAGGTGGACATGCCCTTGAGCAAACAATCACTCGCGCCAACACGAGCTAGTATGGCGTCCAGAATCGAAATCTCCGCAGCGGTGCAGGGGACGAAGGAACCAATATGCGCCATGAGAGCTATGTCGCCGATACTTCGAATGAACGTGCTTTTACCACCCATGTTGGGTCCCGTCAAAACGTGAAAACGAGATTCATCGTTGAATTCCACATCATTGGCGATGAACGAAACGTTATCAACAAGTTCAACACATGGATGACGGGCTTCCTTTATTTTCAAGACACCTGTTCCTTGAGGGAGCATAACAGGACGAACATACGGCTTTGATGCACAAGATGCAACAGTGGCAAAGCTACAAAGCACATCTAACCTTGCAATCACTTGGCTCAGTAACTGGAGGGTCGCTGCATAACCACTTGCAATGGAAAGAACTTCCGAGACAATTGACTCCTGGTGCTCGGAATACTGCTGAACTGTAGCAAGATAATCTTCATTCAGCTCTTCAAGTTTGGTGCTCCTGAAACGCACACCACCTTTGGCAGCATCAATTTGCGGATAATTTTTATTGTTTCGAATCGCCTTCTCCTCTTTCAGAGTAACTCTGAAGAAATATCCCATTTGAGCGTTTGATTCCAATTTCAAAGTTTTCCTCGGTTCCATAGATAAATCCCGAGCAGCTCGATTCAATTCTCGACCAAACAGTTCCTCAAGTTCATCCATTTTGTCCCTCAACTTTTGTAAATCGTCATCAAACTCCGCTTTCACCAGATACTCTCCTTTATCGACTGCAGCCAAGTCCAAAGTGGACGAAACCATTTCCTGATATTTTTCCATGTCTTTCAAATTTTCTTTGAGGGGGTCGATGATGGACTCCCGCAAAGTTGCGAACAACTCTTTCCCATCACATTCTTCAAGAGCCTTCACCATGTCAGGAAGCTTCTCAATGGTCTGGAAGATCCTGTAGCAGTCTTGCAAATTGCCTTTTTTCTTTTCGAGTTTTTTCGAGAGCACGTGCAGATCAGGAACTTTTCTGAGATATTCGTCGTACAGAGACTGCCTCAAAATGGTCTCTTTGTAAAGCAGCTCGACAATATCGAGACGTTCGGTGATGATGTTGATGTCTTTCAAAGGTTGTTTTACCCACTGGTTCAACAATCGGTGTCCTTGTGCAGTTCTGCACTTGTCCAGCAGATCCACAATGGTCAACGAGTTTTCTTTAGACTTAGCCTCAGCAGAGCCGAAAATACTTAAGGCTGATATGGCAGCAGAATCCATGTAGACGAATTTTTGACGATCCAAATTCTCAAATTTGTACAAGCCGAAGTTGTCCGAGTCACTGCACAGTTCAAGATATTTAACAACAGCACTGAGGGATGACATCGCCACAGAAAGTGACATTTGTGGGATGGCTTGAGAGTTCTGCTGTTGCCCTTCTTTGAATTTGAGAAGGCGGTTCAAATCTTGAACCAAACCGTCGGTTGAGAATTCGGACTTTTTCCTGGCTGAAAGCATCACACCACATCGGGAAGCGACCTTCTTCAACTGCTCCGCTTCCGTAGAAGAATCTCCAACTGTTATACATTCTCTAGGACCGAAAAGGATCATCACTGATTCCAGATTCGAAAAATGTTCGTCGTCGGGAAATTCGGCGACAGAAAAACTGTGGTCGACATTATCTGCAAGCGCTACTCCGACTGTTTTTGTTTTGGGATCGTATTTGACACCTAACACAGAATTTCCGAGAACCTTGTCGGAATCGGAAGAAAAGAGAATGTCTTCGAATTGAGACAGGTTTCCGGGTGACCCTTTGAATTCCAGAACCCAGCTATTCTGAGATTTTTTGCCTGGATTGGAATACACCTCAACTCGATACTGCTTTACCAAAAGCAAATCCTTTATGTAGCTCTCGAATTGGTTCTTGTTGAGAATCAGCGAATCAAGGGCATCTTCCCCAGACCCGAAGGTCTTGACGAATGAAGTTGTACGAAATATCGATTTGGCAGTTGCCTCAGCATCACTTCCGTGGACGGTGTAAAACTCACCCCTGTTGAAGAAACGAACGGTGGTGTTCGATTTTTGCGGTAGCGAACGGAAGTAAGAAGAGAACGTGATTATCTGCTTGTCATCTAGATTTAGTTGTAACTTGCTCGCCATCGCGAAACTCGGATTCAGTTGCAGGTGGTCTTATGGGCACGTTGTTGGTTGTGTCGGGAGAAGACAGCAAGATCCAACGACACCAAAAACGGCTGAGTGACAACGACTGTCCGACGGAAGATGGATATTTCACGCACCGGAATCACATCAAAAGGATAAAAATTTAATATTGGTCAAATAAGGACGCCAAGTGAAAACAGAACAACAATAAACGAGGCGGCAAATTTGATAAGAATAATGTTCAACGATTACTAGACCCGAAAGTCGTCATGGCGGACATAAATACAGTCGAGAGAAAATGTAAGTAGGTACATGAAAACGCTGCACATTTTACACTAGGTAGGGTTTATTATTCTTTGATATAGGTTACTTCAGCAGAAAATTAATTCTGCGTCAATTAAAAAAAATGAAATACTGAATTTATTATCTAGTTGTGCTTGCAAAGTTTTCAGCCCGATCGCCCAAACCAGTGGGGCGCTATGGGGCTACGGGAGGGATTTTTGAAGGTGTTCGGCTATGGGGTCGAATTAGAAGTGTAGTTTTCGAAATATTTTTGGACGTAGAATCCACTTTTAGGGGTCCCAGAACGATCCGATTTCACTGTTGGGATCTATGGGGCTACAAATTGGTATTTGAAGGATCCCAGGAGGTAAAAAATGGTGTCGTTTTCCGCGTAATCTTGGACGCAACATCTTGGGGTCTGACTCCTGTCCAAACATTGAACAGAATAATTCTGCAAATTTTACACAAGGGTTTATTAATCTTTGATGATGAATAATTATTATTCATCAACAAAGATTAATAAACCCTTGTGTAAAATTTTCAGCGTTTTTTATATGATGTTAGGACGTAAACCAGGTTTTACTATTGCCCCAAGACCGCCGTAAGAGGCCGTAATGAACCAAAAACGCTCTTTTTTCGCTTTTCGCTCCTTATCTACATGAATAGTATGGTCAACCTATTAAATTAGAAAGTAGACTAAATTTGCTACAATTTGGTAGGTACCAGACTGTTCTGTACCTGTACTGAGACTGAGTTGTTCTCACGTCCTCCCGAAGTCCTCGTAAATACCCCCAAACACATTTAATGACTCATTCCCGCCCTTATGATACTCCTCTCTTGAAAAAGGTTGATTATTCTGAATAAAATAAACCAAAAATTATCACTTGGATTTTTCCATATGAAATTTACTGTCACGTGAATCACCATGAAGTAATTAAATTGTGTAGCATTACTCCACGGTGATTCACGTGACTTGGTTTGTTGACAGATCGCGTTCCAGGTCAGCAGATGGGCTGATCGACTGAACTCAACCGCGATTCAGAAGGCATTGGGACTGCTGTCGACAGCCGTCAACTTTTGTTAACAGACGCAGTTAGACCTGGAACAAACCTACTATACCTAATATAGTTATTAAATGGTTATCATGCCTTCGACTGGTTTTTATAACTAGAGCTAGGTATTGTAATCATTTCATTCTCGACCTATCAGTAAAATATGGCTATTTGGATCCCAGAAACACTCAAAAAATATTTTTTTGTTGAGCAGTTATTGTATAAAAAAGAATATCATTAATCGAGAATTACGTCATCTTCAAACTGTATTTTCCATACATGGTTACCACCTACATTAATACCTACAGACTTGTACATACATCATGGTATCTACCTACTTTGAGGACTCATGCCATTTACATTCGAAAGGAGACCCAGACACGCGTCTATACAAGGCACTCACCTGGTACAATCTACGTAAAACTAAAGTCATGATATTACACTTGATGCGAGTCAACAAAAGAGTAGACAAGGATCCACTCTCAATCTTCCAGTGAGTGTGTATTACGTAGCAATCGGAAAAGGGTTTACAGGATCTCTTCAAGTAGGAGTTAACCCCATTCCCAATATCTGTTGAATGAAAATGGGATGCGCAGGAGGACAAAATCAACCCTTTACTCTGCCATCACTCCTCTTTCCAGTCAAAGGCCAATAGATGCCAGCGCTCATGGTGTTTTGAATGATTTTTTGCACAAGGTAGTGTGGAAGCGCAAAAGCTCAGTTCGAGGAGGGAGGTGACATTGGTAGAGCTACCTAACTAATATTTTCTGAGGTACCTATAAGACGTTTTTCACTTCAGCAAATCTGAACCACGCCCGTTTACCAACAACTGAAGATGCTGCAGGCCATGTAGCAGCATCCTCCTAGTCAGGGCCAGGGATCAATCTACCCACCTTTCTTTGTCTTTGAAGATCCGGTTGACCAACCCGCACTCCTTTGCTTCTGCGGCCCCCATTTTTCTAGCTGTAAACGCAAGTTCGTTAGCGAGACTTGCGCTCCCAACGACTCGTGGTAAACGCTGAAGCACCCCAATGTCAGCAGTCAAACCTACACATCAAGCACAGGGTAATTCAAAAAAATTCATAATTCATAGATCGACAAAGAGACACAAATAACGTGATAACATGGTGGGATTTGGCTCTTTGGCGATAAGAGGATTAAAGTCATCCTCTTGGCATAAAGAGAATGATTCTAATGGATAAGAACCCCAGATGGGTCGGAGAGGGTTACGAATTATGATATCTCCAATAACATAGGTATATCTTAATAGCTCTGAGTGCACTAAAAAACTCGCTGCAGGCACAAAATACGAAAATGACAAATAGTACCAGGCAACCAACTAATAAATTCCAACACAACGCCACAACAACATAGTGAAGCATCCAGGATTCACAAAATTATGCATTAATAATCCTGGAATTCGCTCTTGACTATATAAACACCCAAATCACCTACCAATGTCAACTTCTTTCACAGAGAAGTAGGCGTCATTGCTGCAGTATCTAATGTCGGCAGCAGTAATCAAGTTAACCCCGGCTCCAATACAGGCATTGTGAATTAAGCACAAGACCGGTTTGACACACTGAAAAAAGTAAGAAAAACAAATTGAGAAAAAGTCAAATGTGTACACCTATCCAAAGTTGACGAACCCACCTTTTCAAGTGAAGACATGCTGTCCTGGAATTCAACAATCACTTCCTTCAATATTTTGCATCGTCTGGCTACATCTTCTTGGCTTGCAAGACGCTGCCCCAACTCCAACATACTGGTAAAGTCAAGGCCTTGAACATTAAGCGCACGATTCATTTGAAACGAGGAGACACTAGCTTGATAATTAACTGTTATAATTATGAGGGAAAGAGGACCAAAACTGTTGATTCAACAAGTGTGCCCAACAAGGAGCTTATTTGGGGGAATGGGCCAATGGGACCAACCTGGCTGGTCCAGCCGGTAGCGTTGAGTTTTGAGCGGATGTAGGTAATATACTATAATATAGTATATTACCTACATCCGGTCAAAACTCAAAGTTGAACCTGAATATTAATCAGGTTCAACTGTTCCATTTTATGAAAGATAGGAACTGAAAAGATAGTTTTGCCATCTACTAACTGGTATTGAGGTTACGAGTGTTTCGAGACCGGTTTATGTGGAAACGCAATGGCACTGGTTTTGGGCAACCACATCTATAACATGCGAAATCGGTAATGACTGTATGCACTTGCTATAATATAGCAGTATATATATATTATAACCTGGAAATATGGGTCATTCTCACAAAATCGTACATTTCTAGGTCCTTGTTTTCAAAATTACTCGGAAAACGACACCTCATTCGACTTCCTGGCATCCTTTAAAAGCCCCATTTGTATCCCCATGATAGCCCCATAGCTCCTCACGATGAAATCCGATCGCTCTGGGACCCCCGAAAATGGATTCCACGTCCACATACATCTTGAAAACGATAACCTACTCGATATCACCCTAAAACCTGCAATAACCCTCCCGTAGCCCCTTTGTAGCCCCACGGGGTTGGGCGGCCTGGCTGAGAACCTTGCGAGCACAAGTAGATGGTGGACCGAGTATTTTGTCGCAATTGCAGAGTTTAACAAAAATGCCTACTGCCCAAAACGGCTCGGACGGCGGACGGTCATTTCGGTTTTGGAATCTACTCATCTGGAAACGTACAATGACAAATTTTGAGGCTCATCAAAATTTTCGACCTCTGACAAGAATACCTACACAAGAAAATAAACTGAAATGGTTACACATAAAACTTCTTTACAATGTTTGTTTTAAATCAACAGTCTGACTAATCACTAGTGAGTAGAGACTCACTGCATTCAGCAAACAGAGCATTTGGGCAAGTGTTCCAAAGACTAGAGGAAATTTGGCAACATTTAATTAAAGTTTTTTTAATTGAAAATGAATAGTAACCAGATGACTTCGTCAGTAGGGAAGTCCTACCTTTCAGACAAAAGTCAGACCCAAGTAGGGTCACCCTACCCATGACATGGCGGCAGGGTCTGACAGCAAGGACTTACAAAACCAAACATTTCGGGCTGGGATTTTTGTTATAATTATAATACTGAAAAAATTAATGTAAAAATATCTTAGTAAACCTTTCCATCTAAGTAATTGAGATATTAAAGAAAATCGGAAATATCATAGCTATTAACCTTGTGGGAGCGTGGTAAGGCCTGATGCAGCTTGCAAGCCGACTCACGTTTTCAAACACATGTTTCCCTCACAATATCTTGCTGAGCACTGCAGAATCCAAAGATCAAACCTAATGTGTCGGGGAAGGATGACTCATCACTGCAGGCCTATGTGGGGATAACGTTGTAGGCCTTCAAACGGCTTTCATGGGAGAGTCACTGAAGGCGGCAAGGACTGACGCTCCCTTCGGTGACGCAGTTTTTGTTTAAAAAAAAAAGAAGCTCTTTTGAAGATGAATTTGTAGTTTTTGGGCGCCAAATTCAGAATCTCGAGAAAAAATTGGACCAAATGAAACAAATTGTTTTTGCAAAATGATAAAATTGAGGACTGTGGAGGGTGGCTGAAGTTGGCTTTCTTGAATGGAGACATCGAAAAAACGTAATGTTTCAGTAGGTATATAATTATGGTTTTCGTAATCAAGTGGTCTTCATCATTTAGAAATGAGGTAGGCCAGAAAGAACGCTAAATTTTCTTTCAGAAACGTCCTTTCTAGTTGGGGAAAATCGAAGTAGGTGGTCAACATGAAAATCACAGTTACCTCCAAATGTAAGTTTTTGTGAGAAGGACCCATATATCAAAACAAACTCTAATAGGATTAAAACAAAATTTGTTGAGCTTTGTTATGATAGCCTTGTTTTGATTTACTTTTGGATAATAATATCCTTTTCCCGTTCTTGAAACCTACTTATTATGTATCTACTATTGTAGGTAACTATTGTTTGAGTATTATTGTTACTTTTATTACTTGTTATATTGTTATTATTATATAATAATATTATGCCTACTCACCAGCAGTGAACAATCTTCCAGCAGCGGACAGTACAACAACACGACAGTCTTCATCTTTGTTTAGTGCGGTAAAACAGTCTTTAATCTCTCTGGAAAATAGGTACATACATCTTATTTTATAGAAACGGGTTGTCTCAGGATATGGGTAGAATTTCAGAAGACATTTAGGTGATTGAAAAGTAAAATGCCACAGCACGTAAGTAGAAAAGCCCTACGTTTCAAATGACCGACAAAACTAGGAAGGTACCTACCTATTATTTAATAATACCTAGTTTAAGGGTTAATTTCACGTAGTAGACGCTCTGTACTAAAGCATACTTACGTCCACAAATCCCTATTGAAGGCGTTGAGATTATCAGGCCTGTTCAGTTCTACATGGTAGACAAACGGTTTTGGTACCGTCAGTCTCAGGGTTTTAAATGTGTCATTCGCAACCGCCGACATAGTTCGTTGACCTGAAAAAGAAAATCGGTGTGAAGCCACGAGTTTCTTTATAATATAAAGAAGATAATATAATTAAGATATTATCTTAAATGTTTTAATGGCTTGAGCCTCGTTGCCCCTTATTCACTTGAATGACTCAACATTCGAGGGAATGTTTCTTGTAAGGAGCCAATCCTTCGGTGCAGAAAATTAGAGCTTCTTTTCTCACCATGGGCCATCATCAAATTGAGGGGTTTCTGGCAAAAACACGATTAGTAAAAAAATGGAGTTTTGAGCTTATGATGCCATCTTGTCCTTGAGGCCATGAGCCATGAGGCCACTGAAGATACGTAGGTCCTGCGATCCTGAATATGCACTTTCACCAAAAACATAACTTGTCAGCCAGTGGGAGCCTCTGAAATAATGATGAAATGGAACTTCTCGAGTGTTTCGAAAAGAACACGACTAGTCAAAATAATGATGAAAATTTCATTTTAATTTAATGGAACTTCTTTTAATATCTGATTCTTGTTTATTATGCAGTCATTGAGTCACCTATGTTGAATAAAACAATAAAAAGAAGAAAAATCATTACTTTTTTCAATTACCAGCATTCCATGAATGGAGCAATATTTGACTTGTCTTCTTCTTAGTGGAATTCTTCAAAAACATAAGTCAAATCGTTTTTCGCCAATCCCATCGAAAATATTGCGTTAAGCTCATCCAAACTTATCTGGCATTCATCCTAACTGTAAACATCAAGTAGATAATGAAATTCAAATTTCAAGTATTAAGTGTAAACACGGTAAACAGCTTTTTTCATAATATGAAAAGGATATTTTTCAGGATATTATCCTGAAAAAATCTTTTTTTTTATTTTTTTTAAACGAATCGTGTTTTTACCAGAAACCCCAAAATTTTTATTAAGCCTACCTACCTACAACAAACATTAACAAAAACTGTGGGTTAATTAGGTAGCACAATCTATCATTCTCACCAATGGATTTTGAGATGGGACCTATTCCCGACGTCCGTAGAAGGGATACTGCGAATGTTTTGCCAATCATCATGAGAATTTTTAATAAAGTGAAAAGGCACTAATAGGTCAGCTCGGGCTTACTTATTTAAACACTGAGAGGAAAAAATCGGAGAAAACCCAATGTCATGTATCGAGAGTTCAACCTTCTCAGATATTTGACATTTGATAAAATTAACAGAGAGGTGGGGGACCCCTATCAGATAAAATTTATCATTTAATGATATGACGTGCCTTGAAGGCACTGCCTTCTTCTTCTTCTTCCCACAAAAATCCCCCACAGGAAGAAATGCCCCCTTAGCTTATAATAAAGTCCCTGAAATAGATCACTTTCGCCGTTCACGCGATCAGCCGACATACGAAATCATAGACTAAAGATGTCCTCTGTTACTCTGAGCTAAAGATCCACTTGTCAGAAAATGTTTGTAGTACTGTTGAGTTATTTATCTCCTTTATTAGGCCCCGGATAGAAAATTCGGGGCCAGGGCTCAAAACTGCGGCCCCTTTGATAGCCTTAAAGTTTATTCTTACAGGTGTTTACGAAAGATAAACACGGCCCTTTAAATTAATTAATATAATATTATCAGCGTTGATTTAATCATTTTTCTTCCCTCCAGTTTCACAATGTGAATTTGAACAAAAATGTCATAGTGTTCAAATCTCCCCTTTTCCTCCGGCTGGCTTGGGACTTCCCCTTTTCGGCCGATAGTGTCTGGCAACGCTGGCTTGGTTGGTTTGTTACGGTGATGCCAGGTAGAGAGAATTATCCCACGGCTAAGGGACTTTTGGAGCATGGAGGGGACTTTCTTATGAAACGCCAAAAATGAGGGACTTTCAAATCAGTTCCAAGGAATCTATCAATTAATGTCAATGAGAAATTGCTTTAATTGGTGCAATAATAAATTTTAAAGAAAATTATTGTACCTATAGTAGGTACCTACCGATAAACGGCCTGTGCAATATTAAATTTAGATAATATTTACATGTAATATTGCACAGTAACTATTGCTCCCTATGTTACGGCCGAAGTTCACCCCACGATGTTTACTTCGTATCCTTACTAATCTTAAGATCAATGTACAATAGACTACAATACAATCTATCAATGTAACCTACTTATTTCATGTTCATTAGTACTTACCTATGTTTTTTAATTTATTTTTTTCTCATTGCATGTTGGTGGAAAAACGAGGTCCCTCCTCCCTCATTTATTAAATGAAGGAGAACAAAAATAATAATAATACACTGCCAAGGCAATGGCACATGAGCTTCCTCGTGCCAGGTTCAAAATGAACGGAGTTTATTAAGTTTTCAGACCTCCTAATATCTTCAATATGTTCCAATACCCTTCAAAGTTATATTTCTGATTACTGTCATTTTGTTCATTTCGTTAGGTTATTCTCCTAGCATAAGGGCCTAATGATAATAAATAACATTAATATATATAAATAATATTATTATGTATATCTTATAACATTTGTCCCTGGTCAGAGGACCTAGGGGGGTGGAGTGTTCCACAAAAAAAAAATACAAAATTGAAAAAAAAAAAAAAGGTAAAGGCACATTGCCTCACCCCGAGCATTTAACTAATTCCCCCAGGGAGGGGTTCGATATGACCCCCGGGGCTCTGACTCAGCAAGCACAAAGTAAATTGTAAAGGTTTATTCAAAATCGGTTTTTTACCTTTACGGAACGCTGTAAAAATGAGTTTCAGAAACAGCACAGCGTAGACGACACCCGGGTTGGCACGCAGGCCGCTGACTTATTATTTCCTCACGGGGCCCCAATTAAATTCTCACAGTAAAATGATACCTGTAAGTACAGTCTCGATTAGAAAATGAGAAACTACAAAATTACACAGAGAACTAACATTGACAGATAATATCACAGTTCATTTACTTAGGGGCTGTGCCCCAGAACGGCTGGAAGGCCTTGACATGCTAAAACTCAGAAAGGTTAGTTTAATAGTCCACAGAGTGGTAGAAATATTGAATGTAGGGTTGTTAATCATCAGCAAGCTTCAGTATTTTGTGAGAGGAGATCGTGACGTAACTTATGATGCTCAGTGAGCTAAATGAAGAAATCCGCCGGCGGTCGGCAGTTCGGTGCCGACAAGAATGATGCGGACGGAAAATCATGCAGGCGAAGAAACGCCATGGTGCAAATCGAAGTCGCAGAAAATCGTAGCGCACGGAGGTCGGAGCAAATAGTTGTACATGTAGGTAAGAGGTCGGAACGCAGACACGTTGATTAAGCAGTGTCGTCGATTAGCAGAGTTGCGGGTTCCCCCTTCTGGTTAGTTTTAGCGGCTGCTAAATTTTCCAGAAATCCCCTTGCATAACACGTGGTTCCACGAAGTTCCCAAATGGTACTTTCTTCTCGAAGATGCAGATCGGTGCCGTGCAGGTTAGACTGAACTTCCGTTCGTGAGATCGTCTCAAAATCCTGGCTCCAGCTCTTTCCAACACTTCACGAAATGACCGAAATGGCCCGAAACGAAACCACCGAAGGTGGGCGAAAATATAATTAGATTTGTGCGAATTTTGGATGGCACTTGATTAAAAAACCCACCGATCGGGCAGGGCCCGTCGGGAAAAAAAAAAACGACACCTCCCTTCTCCTCCGCAGCCTCCGTGATCGGCAGTCCTGCCAATCACTCATAATTCGCTCCAAATTAAATTCCTTCTTTCCCCGATTCCTGAGCTAACTCCTTCATTCAGGAAGCGCGTTATCCAACTATTTATATCGGGGGGGGGGGGGGGGGGAAGAGGTCCAGAAGGAGTTTTCAGGAATGTGATTCACACGGAAGGTATGCGTTCAGCCTTGGTGGCAGGCGGATTCCCGCTCATACTGCGGGCTGGGGCGGAAGTTATCTAAAATTTAAATTTCCTCGCTCACCTCACGAGGGGTAGGGGGAGTAGGGATGCTACACACTTCCTCCCCTGGGAGAAATTTTGGCGACAGCGGAGCCAAAATTTCCCCTTCCTCGCGCTTCCAGCAGGGCTCCAGTTGGCGAACCTGACGCGTCGACTCGTCAGAGTTCCAACAACGTGAAAGAGAAAGTTCTCCGGTGTTGCCAGAGAAATACATGCAAGGCAAGGACGAAGAAACATACAATCACATGCCAACGAACACAACAAAATATCACAAAATGGGCCATATAGGCACTATACGGATTAGTCGGCAAAAGCCGCATGAAGAATCCGTCGATGACGATACGCTACAAAAGCGGGCGGAATCGTAGCCAAAGGCCATGAAGATTGCTGGGGTTAGGTCCCACCAGACAAAATAGAGGAATGCAGCGTCCAAGGTACTCCTGGTCGGAACAAGTCCTGTCAGGGTATCACATCCGCCTAAGGCGTAGGAGCTTGCACGAAACAAAATGTCCCGAGGGACACGCCATGCGGGCGCAAAAAAACTTATTGGCCAGGGCCACACCAAAACGAAATTCAGAAAATGGGCCAGGTGGCACCAAGAACTCATTGACTAGAGTCACACCAAACACCAAAAGGAAATCACAGAAAATGGCCAAAAGGCACCACACGATCGGCTAGCAAGAGCCACAACGGTATCGTTTTTCGCCGAAATCGAACATTTTGCAAAGTGCATCAAACACAAATTTTGCTTGGCTGAGTCTTTCACTCATAGATCGTAGAGAAGTTCGCCATAGGCGGAACAGGGTCGTCGGAGGTTTAGGTGCCTTCGCGACAAAAGAGGTGAGCTTCAGGGAGCATCAAAAAAAAAAAAATTCACAGAGTGAATGTAGGGCATCGAATTTGCCGAGATGAACTTTCCGTGGAATCATTCGCGACGGATAAATCAATATTGTCGGGGGGGTTTAGACCCACACGCGACGAAGAGAGGGCTTCATGGAGCACAAAAATGTTCGCTGGGTGAACACCAGGCATCAAGGCTGCCAAAAAAAATGTTTTTTTTCAACATAAACCATTTGCTCAACTGAGTGTTCACTCACAGATCGAAAAACTGCTACGCAGTAAAAAAAAAAAATTTGTCATTGTGGTTCTGGTTCCCCACAAGACAAGCAAAGGTAAGCTTCAGAGAGCACACGAAAAATGTCACCAAGTGACTCATCCACCAAATCGAAACCTGCAAAATTTTATTGCTTTTTGAGCGAAAAGCTCATAAATCGAAGAAGAGGGCTGCCAACGGCAGAAGAATTTTTCCGGGGGGAAGAAATCCACAAAACGACAGACAAAAGCCTCAGAGAGGAAAAGCTGGCATTCTTAGCCAAAATAAAATTTTGCAAAATTTTACTTTATCTGAGCGGAGCTCATAAATCAAAAAAAAAGCCAAAGGTCAAGCGCAAGATATGCGTGAAGAGAGATGACGCTGCCGGCTTGTCGTGAGAGAAATCATGGGAGAATGTCACAGTAGATCTGGAGTCAAATTCGTGAGCTGTAGCGACGTAGAAGAAAAAATCACGATGACGCGCTCTAAGAGCGACGAAAATTCTGCCGGAGGCAAGGTTCACGAATCATAACTGTACGAAGATGGAAAAATGAAAACTTAGTATGGGCGGTCCACCAAGCAAGAGAAGATGTCTGAGCAACCACGATCCCCGGAGACAACAGCAACTTGGGGTGAGAAAAAAAAAAAAGTAACCTTGGCACGTCGTTAAGGTCCGCTCGTCCTTTTTGACGGGTCCTTGTCGAGAGGGGGAGGGGGCGTTTCCCGCGCGCTCCAGCGGCTTTTACACGTCGTGACGAAAGCGGCTGTAAGGTTTAGCACTTCGGAAAAACACTCCAGGCTTCTTTTCCGCGCGCTCCAAGGCTCATACACGTAAAATAACGAGAGCCCTGTGAAGTACAGCACTTCGAAAAAAAAGAGAAAATCAAAAGGGAGGGGGTTTGGTGCACTTTTGGTCACTTCCCAGCCTCTCATCGCTCCAGGGACCGGGGAGGTCAGATTTTAGTTGGCGGAGGGCGTATGCTCCATGGCATTTGAAGAGAAAATTATTTAATTTGTGAAATATTAAGAGCAGAAAATTTTTAGACTTCAATAATTATCTACTTCGTGCCGCTGACCAGTTCCGGGGGCTGGGCTCTAATCTAGAGCCTCACGTCGTTGGGCGCCATTTGTATAACATTTGTCCCTGGTCAGAGGACCTAGGGGGGTGGAGTGTTCCACAAAAAAAAATACAAAATTGAAAAAAAAAAAAAAGGTAAAGGCACATTGCCTCACCCCGAGCATTTAACTAATTCCCCCAGGGAGGGGTTCGATATGACCCCCGGGGCTCTGACTCAGCAAGCACATAGTAAATTGTAAAGGTTTATTCAAAATCGGTTTTTTACCTTTACGGAACGCTGTAAAAATGAGTTTCAGAAACAGCACAGCGTAGACGACACCCGGGTTGGCACGCAGGCCGCTGACTTATTATTTCCTCACGGGGCCCCAATTAAATTCTCACAGTAAAATGATACCTGTAAGTACAGTCTCGATTAGAAAATGAGAAACTACAAAATTACACAGAGAACTAACATTGACAGATAATATCACAGTTCATTTACTTAGGGGCTGTGCCCCAGAACGGCTGGAAGGCCTTGACATACTAAAACTCAGAAAGGTTAGTTTAATAGTCCACAGAGTGGTAGAAATATTGAATGTAGGGTTGTTAATCATCAGCAAGCTTCAGTATTTTGTGAGAGGAGATCGTGACGTAACTTATGATGCTCAGTGAGCTAAATGAAGAAATCCGCCGGCGGTCG
This sequence comes from Pilophorus perplexus, assembly GCA_955831195.1. Lineage (NCBI taxonomy): Eukaryota > Metazoa > Arthropoda > Insecta > Hemiptera > Miridae > Pilophorus > Pilophorus perplexus. The sequence goes on along the minus strand of OY037011.1, from coordinate 14,880,642 downwards.
GCAGTTCGGTGCCGACAAGAATGATGCGGACGGAAAATCATGCAGGCGAAGAAACGCCATGGTGCAAATCGAAGTCGCAGAAAATCGTAGCGCACGGAGGTCGGAGCAAATAGTTGTACATGTAGGTAAGAGGTCGGAACGCAGACACGTTGATTAAGCAGTGTCGTCGATTAGCAGAGTTGCGGGTTCCCCCTTCTGGTTAGTTTTAGCGGCTGCTAAATTTTCCAGAAATCCCCTTGCATAACACGTGGTTCCACGAAGTTCCCAAATGGTACTTTCTTCTCGAAGATGCAGATCGGTGCCGTGCAGGTTAGACTGAACTTCCGTTCGTGAGATCGTCTCAAAATCCTGGCTCCAGCTCTTTCCAACACTTCACGAAATGACCGAAATGGCCCGAAACGAAACCACCGAAGGTGGGCGAAAATATAATTAGATTTGTGCGAATTTTGGATGGCACTTGATTAAAAAACCCACCGATCGGGCAGGGCCCGTCGGGAAAAAAAAAAACGACACCTCCCTTCTCCTCCGCAGCCTCCGTGATCGGCAGTCCTGCCAATCACTCATAATTCGCTCCAAATTAAATTCCTTCTTTCCCCGATTCCTGAGCTAACTCCTTCATTCAGGAAGCGCGTTATCCAACTATTTATATCGGGGGGGGGGGGGGGGGGGGGGGGGAAGAGGTCCAGAAGGAGTTTTCAGGAATGTGATTCACACGGAAGGTATGCGTTCAGCCTTGGTGGCAGGCGGATTCCCGCTCATACTGCGGGCTGGGGCGGAAGTTATCTAAAATTTAAATTTCCTCGCTCACCTCACGAGGGGTAGGGGGAGTAGGGATGCTACAATCTCTTGAAACGTCGGCACATTCTCGTCTTATTTGACCGACCCTCATCAACTTCCCACCCACATTAATTGAAACGGTCAACATCATCATCACCAATATCACATATTGCCTACCTATAATATTATATACTTACCTATAATAGGTATCATGTTATTATTACCATAGGGCCCGGGAACCGAACGTCGACTAATACTTTTTTCTGAAAGAACTTCATAATTTGAAGGCATAGCAGTGAGTTTTGGGCTCCTACAGTGTAATACAAATTTCCAGGGCACTGTCGAAAATTTCAACTTTGAATCTGGAGGGAAAAGTGGCGCTACACGGCCGCCATTTCCGCCGTCACCTCCAGCAGAAGGGTCTTATGCTAGCGCAATCTGGCGGATTATTAAAGTGCCACCGCGGGAAAATTCAAAACGCCAAATATTCACTAGTGATTTCCTCTGCTCAGACACCTAATTTCTCAGTGCTAACTGTACTGAGTACTTTGTTCATTACTAGTTCAACTATGTTCGGCCGAATTTTCCCATTTCTCTGACCAAGTTCCTTGGCCCAATGGGGGCCAAACGAAGTTTTTGATTTGCCTCAATACCTACTAATGATGAAAAAATATTGTTCTTTCAAGTTTTGTGGGCAGTAGCTATATTCCAAAAATGAAATTGCCGTTCCCACCGCTTTTGGTTATTTAAAAAATCTGCACAATCGACGAAATGAGTTTTTAACTCAAGTTGGTCAAGGGCTTAACCATTTTTTCCAAAGATGTCATAGAAATATTCTATTAAGAATTGAAGGGCTTGTGGTACAAAGGGCCTATGTGCTATTGGAAAACACTGGCACTGTACCGTAAGCCATTCAATAATGTTTTCCATTCAAGCCCTTCAATCGATGTTTTAGTCACTTAAAATGTAATTGCTAACCATCAAATTTAAGGGTGTGTTCAGAAGAACAGTAAAAGTTACTGTTGCAGGGCCTGCTTCTTAAGGGGCCTTTACACGAGCAATTTTTCCCTGCAATAATTGCACAAATTCGAAAAGATTGCACTAGAAAAGTTGTACGCAACACAAGGCAATAATTGCGGTGAAAAATCGCCTCGTGTTGCATCAACATGTAGCGATGCAATAATTGCGTTGTGTTGTACAATAAAAAATTGCAGTTAATTTTCCGAACCCCTTGGACTTCACTTCCAACACAACGCAACACCTTCCGGGAGCGTGTGTGGACCCAAAAATGTTGGCCAACACTCGGCAATTATTGCTTGCAATTTTTTCAGGGCGAGAATAATTGCATTGTGTTGCATGTCACATTTACACGAGCAACACTAAATCTGAGCAACACTTCTCGCACGCAATTATTGCAAGGAAAAATTGCTCGTGTAAAGGCCCCTTTAGCCAATATAGGATAAGAAGCAGGCCCTGCAAGATGGGGCCCCTGGGCACTCACCCCCCCCCCCCCCCCCCCCCCCACACGCACCCACAGAAAATGTCATTCATATAAGATTTTGGCATTGTTCGGATAGAGAAGAATAAATTATCAGGGCCCCAGGTCTTATAAAAACATAATATGTTAAAATATGTTATGTTAAAAAACGTTATAAATATGTTATGTTAAAAAACATAATATGTTATGTTAAAATAATATTTTAACATAACATATTATGTTTTTTAACTAATATAATATATAATAATATATAATATATATAATATATAATAATATAATAATATTAAAAATAATATTATTATTTTAATAGAAGAACAATACGAGTCGTATTATAGGACTGTTACCGGAAGTGGGGATGAGGGAAAAAGGGGGATATTTCGAGAGCAAGGGTGGGAGTTGTTCGGGAGGTCTCTGGCATCACTGGTCGTTATCAAGTTCACTGTGAACTGTTCACAGAATAACCCAAAATTCGGGTCCCAAATCAAGTCCTCCTAAGCAAACAGATACGAAAGCTCCCGTTTTCTTCAGTTCCTGCTTAGGAGCGTGATTAACTTCGAGACACTTGACAACTCATCGTTAATCCAGCATACTAGTCTGAGTAAAAGAGACCGGGCCACACTTCTGACTCATAATATTGTGCCGTGAGTTCTTCTATTCTTGTGCAAGGAATCCTTTCAAGGATAACAAGCTCTGCGACAGCTAAACCGTTCAATCCCTATCGAGGAGAGGCGGCGAAAACAGTAGAACAACCTACCTAAAATCTAGGAACATCTGACATATCGATAAGTTGAGGAAAGGCTTAGCCGGATAGCAGGCGAGGAATGTGTAACATGATTGGTTGTAGCCATCAGTAGGAGGTGATCTCAACAACACTGACGTGGGACATCCTTTTGCACGTCACTTTATTGAAGGGAGACAGCATAATGGCGTTAAATGGCATCCATTTTATTACCATTACATTAGCGAGGCGCTAATAGCGACTGCCTAGAAGATTAAAGAATTACTTAACCTGGAGATTTGACATCCACTAAGTCACGGGAACAAAGTTTGTCCCACTTTTGTATACGTAGGATAAGTAGCTACACGTTTTCGTCTGCAGACGTATTTTTTTACGCGGCTCCTTGCTGTTAATTGGTTCAACTGAAATTCGCGTCTCCTCCCGGTTGGATATCTTATCAGTGTCACCTGGTCAAGGCCAGTTTTTTCATTTACTGCCGGATATCATTTTGCATTTGGGTAGCGGTAGAACATCACCATGTCTTGTTTGCAGATCGACGAAAGTTTAATGAAGGTGCTTGAAGATATAGAACCTCCTCTAAACGCGCCTTTGGCAGCGAAGTATAAGCGGTAAGTCACCAGAGAACCTGAGATCAACCTTTAGAAATTCAAAGATAAGAAAATGCATAAGAACTTTTTATGTAATTAGGTACGCTATGAAGAACGTTAGTAACTAACGTTTGTAAATAACTGTTATTATCAAACTTTAATATTTTAAATCTATTTTAATGTAATCATAAAATGAAATTTTTATTAAATTTTCAATACAGGAGCTTTGCTTTCCCTTCGATGAACGAGCGGGTACCAGTTATCATCACGAAAATAATAGATTACTTGGTGAGAGATAAGAAGAATCTTGTGCAGAACTATGGAGAAGTAAATATGACATTTATTATTTACCAAGTCAACGATTTGATTTAGGTCTTACGTTTAACTATTCTACGTTCTTCGTGTTACTTTATTCATTAATTTCATATCATATTTATGTGATTGTAGAATGCAGAGGATGAACTCAAAGCAGTCATAGGGGAAATATCACAGTTAAAAAATCATCTGCAGACTGCCAAGCGTTTTCAAGAATTCTCGTCGGACGCTCCTGACACAGATCTGTGGAATGTCGAACTCAAAAGCCGCCAGGAGAAAAATGACCCCCTCAATTACTATCAAAGCGATTGGCTTTTTGCTGAGTGTTATCTATATCGACGATTGAGAGAAATATTTTTGACTAAGTAAGTATTCGTGAAAGTTCTTAACCTAAGGTTGATAAGCGGTGGCTGCCTTTGAGGTTGGGGCATGATGGAATAGTTTTCAAAATTTGAAATTTAATGCCTGCGCTTTTTCTAAAACGTTAAAACGTTTAAAAAAATTAACCATAGTTAATTAACATGGTGTTCCTCCAGGCAATCGCTCAACAATCTGGACCCATTTTCTTACCAGAAAGATGCAGTTCTTGAGCAATCAGTCAAAGATTTGGGACCCCACTTGAAGCGTTTATACGAAGAAAACATTTTTGACAGCAAAAAACCAAAATCCACGTCCGATCAACAGATTCTCTTGGCATACATGATCAAGGTAGGGCTATGCTGAATTAGGAAGCCCTACTGTTCACATGAAAGCGCCTAGTTTGTTCTATTATTCGTTATTAATTAATGTTTATTACATACTAATATTGTTATTATACAGCAAGCATACGCGAGAGAGATAACTACTCTGCTGGTAGTATAAATGATTTATTAACAACGATCAAATTTAAAGTGGGAACTATTTTTGAGCTGCTAAGCCCGTGTATAGCCCAGGGTGACCAGAGATGACAGTTTCCGCCACCTCGAGTCAAGGTCCGAGTTATTGGTACCTACCTCGAAGATTGCTCGAAAAACGCTTTTCACCACTCAGAGATGCCGTAGGTAAAACACAAGACGTGTACCCGAGATAATGTGTGATAATCCTAGGATTACCGAGCGAGCTAACTCAGAATTTAATGCCTACCAGGGGATAAGCCCCAGCTCCAGGAGTTATCTCGTGTGTTATTGTTGTTTCTAGTGACTTTTTGGATGGTTGCACGCTTCACTTGTCACTATCACTTGTTTCTAGTGATATTCGTAAATCGCCCCCGTAACTCGTGTGTCGTCGTGTTTATTACGAGTTTATGTTGAAATCGGAACTCTCCGCCATTTTGGTGATTCGTTCGGGACCCATCAGTGACCCTAAATTCAAAACGTCGTATTGATTAACCCAATGGCCCTAAAAACCACGATTTTTTTGGAACTTTTTACAGTTTTTTGGGTTATAACTTTTTTTTCCTATCCAACTAATCGAAAATCTGGTCGAATTAAAAGTTAGAGGACACAATTATGTACAATTTGCACTACTTAAGTTTAATTTTCGATCTAATAGACCTATTGGTCTACAAAGCGGCAGCAACCACCTATACAAAGTTTCTTAGGTTCAAAAATGGGCCAAGTTTCCTAAAATGGCAAACAACTCTTCAAACTTGGGATTTCATAATGTAAGGTGGATGCGGCGAGATAGTGGGAATCCATCTTAAAAAAGACGATTTAAGACGAAATAGTCTATTTCCACGATAAAAATATATAAACTTGTAGACGCGTTTCGGTTGATTAGACCATCATCAGTACAATACAGAATGAGGAAGATGTGAGAAGTTACTTATATACAAAAGTGAAATGTGCCTTCTAATGGGCGTGGCATTAGAAAGGTGACATAAAAAGAGAAAGGTGAAAGGTAATGTGAAAGGCAAATAAGTGAAAGGAAGACTCACAAGAAAATGTCAATTAACGGGGAACGCCTAATTACATCCAGGTCATTAACAGATATTCCTAAATTGTGAATTTTCTGAATTTCCAAAGATTCTAAAGCATCTAATTTTGGACCTTTTTGGCAAACATGAGCTATCCCAATGGCTGGATTATTACTGCCTATCTCATAACTAATTCTATGGTTTTCTTCTGACAAATGTTTTTCAAAAGCTTCCCTACCCCTTCCCAACCTAAGATCATCACTATGTTCTTTCATTCTAATGGCGTTCCCCGTTAATTGACATTTTCTTGTGAGTCTTCCTTTCACTTATTTGCCTTTCACATTACCTTTCACGGCTATGTACAATTTCCGTGCGGATAATCCCCGTCCTCGGAAGCAAAAATACGGGTGATTCCCGTCTCGTCTCCAAAATAATCCATTCCTGTCGTAGACAACCTTTCTCGTCTCCGTATTTATTTTATTGGTTCATAATGGTCGCCCTACTCGTCTCATCTTTTCCCTTATTGTGTCCACAAAAAGTAACAGCCTGACTCGTCTCCGTTCCACGAGCTGTCCGTCACCATGTTCCTCCGTGAAATAATAAGCCAACGAGGGCACACGTTGCTAGTTTTGAACAATTTCAAGTTCAACAAGTACCTACCGTGAGTTGAGTTGTGGTGAATCTCAGTGGTAGACTTGGAAGTGGCGATTCACATTGCCCTCAAAAGAGTCCAGATGGCCACTCAGTTCGATTGTTGGGTGTAGGTTCCATATAGCAAGTGCTTGGTGCACCATGGAAAAAAAATTCAAAACCTTGGCCTAAGTACACAATACAAAAATAAAGATGAAGTAGGGGCGTGGCTGAAACGGTGTTTCGGTTTATTATTTTTAGATCCATCAGATGTTAAAGAATGTTTTTTTGAGGATCTCATGTCAATCATGCCTGATGACTGTTTTCAGCAGTACACTGATCAGGCTTTAGCCTAATAGTGTTAGAACAGTGTAGTTAATTTAAGCCCTGTGGGCAAATTGGCGGACTATTTGACGGAGAGGTACGTCACAGAGGAGTCTCAATTCTCCCCTAGTAAATAAATGCTGATGAAAATGCTGATTTGACCCGAACAACGAACGCATGTGAATCGTTCCACTCCGCCCACCCCTCTTTACCAATTTTTTTAAAAGTTTTGCTTGAATTTCACAACTTATTGGAGCTGTTACTTCTACAGTACTCCTTTCCCTTGAGACGAGTCGTGCTATACCCGTCAGGTCGTTGAGACGAGTCGTGCTATACCCGTCAGGTCGTTGAGACGAGTCATGCCGTGGTATTAACTCTCTAATTAGGGGTTGCAATTAAGTTGAGACGAGACAGGCGACGCCCAAAAATACAATCTCCGTGCGGGGGGCTCGAAGGGTAGAGTACAAATTCCGTGCGGCCTACAGGTAGGTACACTTATGTCAAAGCTGGTGGCGACGAATCCAGAACGAACGGCTCACCACAGAATTTAAAAACGTCAATTCGGAGGTTGGACAGTGTTCGAGGCTGGTTTTCGGCCACAGTAAACTCGACAAATTTTTGGATTACCTGTTAGACACGTACATAGCTGACGATGCCTCATTTCCGCCCACTCTCTGGAGCGAATTTTCCTGTTCCACGGACAGGACGACGAATAGCTGTGAGGCTTTTCACTCCAAATTTAATCAAATGTTCCACAGAAGTCATCCGCACATCTTCAAGTTTATTGAAGCACTTAAGGACATTCAGGCCATGACTTACGTAAAAATGCGGTCGAAGCCCGAAAAATCAGCCGAAATCAATAAAAAAGAGGAATTTCTGTTCGCCTCCTCGAGGTGCACCCTGGGTAGCGCTAAAAGGACTGCATATAGGTAGAGGCACGGAGTTTGTACATACTCAGTTTGGCTGCGGCACGGAGTTTGTACATTCCTAATTTGACGGCGGCACGGAGTTTGTTCATGACCGCACGGAGTTTGTACACTCCCCCTTTCACCTTTCTCTTTTTATGCCACCTTTCTAATGCCACGCCCATTAGAAGGCACATTTCACTTTTGTATATAAGTAACTTCTCACATCTTCCTCATTCTGTATTGTACTGATGATGGTCTAATCAACCGAAACGCGTCTACAAGTTTATACATTTTTATCGTGGAAATAGACTATTTCGTCTTAAATCGTCTTTTTTTTCTTGGGATTTCAGTTGGCAATCCGTTTCACACAATATTCAGTGACTATTGTGTGAAACGGATTGCATTGTATCACATTATGATATATTAATACTTACCTAATATTACGTCAGAGACCCCCTCCTTACCTTATAAATACTTCATACGTATTTATATATTTATCTTACTGATGATGGGTTACTACAATTATGTTACTACTATTATAGTAGGTGAGTTCGTGGAATTTGCTGCCATCTAGTGGTCACTGAGGGTTCACGGGCTGGGGGGGGGGGGGGGGGGTTACCGACATAATATGTCCGACATGATATTATCACTATGTATGAATTTATGATAGAGTCGAAGTTTCAAAGAGAAGTTTCAAAAATGGCCCAAGTTTCCCAAAATGGCAATAAAACCCCTTTGAACCTAGTGGATCCAGTTCATAATCCATTTCACACAATATTTCTCTATCATAAATACATAGTGCTTGTCGGTAGTTTTTCGGGATACGAGTGCATACGAACGCATTAGTCGCTGAGGGTACAGCAAGTCCTACTGTTCTCTGAAAGTTTCCATTCGTCTCAGCTGGTCAAAGAACTTGATAAACGTTACCACACCATTTTTGGAATATGTATCGAGGCGGCCACTGCAGCCAATGCTACAGTTGCTGCGATAGGTCACCAACGGCCACGACCGATGCTGAAAGTGTTTCCGTTTTCATTTGCAGGTCAACAAAATATTAAACGCGACCCCTAAAAGCGAATCACTTGGCTCAGTGTTTCCAACTTTTTGCAAGTAGACCGATGCAATTATCGCTGCAGCCACAGCGACATTAAAGACTATTCAGCGAATCCCGAAGGTGTCTACCCTCAAAATTTCAGGTCTCTAGGTTCAATATTGCGAACGGAATAGGGAAGTTAGCATACATACAGACCAAATTTGTCACTTATGCAGATCGAGTAAAAGTAGAGCCTCCTCAAACTCATCCTCTTCATAAATACACGTTCCGCTTCCTTTTCTGGCCTCAAGGCTCTCTTTCTGTGCGCCTGTCTGAGCTAACGCATTTCCTTGTTACGCACTTTCTGTGCCACTGCAAGCTAACGTAGGATAACCTAAACCCCCACCCCAAAACGCGTGGTGAAACAGAATCTCTCCATGCTTCTAGATGGGCTTCGCAGCTCGAAACTGGCTCCTGCACTAGATTCGGTTATTGTTAGTAAACAAGGAGCTTAGAAGAAGACTCTTCTTCTAAGCTCCTTGTTAGTAAACCATTTACACCACTAGCAGAGGAGTCATCACTCTAATCTCCCTTATGAGACGGGACCTCTGAGAGAAACCCATTTACTAGCCGATATAATATGCCAGTATTAATATATTTATCTCGTGTTATATTGTAGTGTTCACTTTGGGCCAATCGAATGGATCTCTCTCTTAGCGGAGGAGATACTGAAATGGGCCTGAATGTTATCGACCAAGTGAAGCATTGGGATGCAAACATTTTGGTTGATGATACGAACCAAGTTTCGTCGCTTATTTTGGGAAATTCTCTCGAAGCCGTTGGTGAGCGAGGATATTATGGACAACTTCGCCAAATGTAGATTTTTGTTGAATTACGACTGTTGGATTGTTAAATTATTTTCTGTTTCAGATATTGTAACTGACAATGGAGGTATAGAGCTCATGAACGATTTGATATTGGCGGATTTCCTTGTTACGGTATGTGGAGTGAAGAAAATTCGATTCCGAGTGAAACCGATGCCTTGGTACGTCTCCGACGTGACTCCCGAGGACTTCTGTGCTACTCTTGAAATTGTAAAACGTTGTGAAACGAACTTTAGCAAATATTTCGCTGATAGATGGCGGGAATTTGTTGACCGAGGCAAGTTTTTCTAGGAATGGACTTGGTTGCCCGTTAGTAGCCGTTAATAGAGAGTTCCTAAAGAAACATCCGAGATACGTCGGCCGTTAATTTTTATCGCCGTAAGGGATTTGTCTAGGGAGAATCAAAGAAAAGCTAACTTCATATAACACCGTAACGGACCACAGGCGACTGCCCCCCGGAAAAGTGAAAGTTGTCATTAGCGACTGTTTGAAAATGGCGATTGACCGGATAGATGATAGGCGACGAACAACATGTGTATGACACATTGAAAGCCAAAACTGTTGATATGACGGGGCATAATTTAGTGCCGGCTTCCTGCGTGGTAGACTTGGAAATTGCCATTCACAACTCCATTCGAAGAGCTTGGCCAAACGTCAGAGTTGTCGGATGTAAATTCCATCTTGCACAGGCTCAACGTGATGTGTGAGGGTGGGACATTGAGCTCTTCACAATTCGACGACGAAACACACACACCGTCTTCACGTTCACAAATATAAGCACGATGGGTTCGCCAACTGATTGCTAAGCAGACGGCAAGTGACAGCCGGCACCAATTCACTATGTGAAACGATTTTTAAATTTTTGATATTCTTGACAAACCACACTACCTAACTACCTAATACAACAGTAAAGTTACTGTTGTAAGTACAACAATAATTAACATTAATTATTAACAGTTCTGTTAATAATTAAAAGGTGAGTTATTGTAAATTATTTCATATTAAAAGATTTCGGCGGGTTTCAATCGCCGGTTCCCCCAATAGGGGCCAGCGGTGGCAATCGCCATTGCCGGTGCAAGTTGAAGAATCTCTAAGGGGGGCAGTTGACACGGTTTTCCCGCCACGGGTGTCAATCGCTGGTTCCCGACCGTGTCGTAACAGAAGTCACGCTAAATTTAAAGTGCCGCTATTTACGTTATATTGCTCGAAATTAACGGTGTTATCCTTAAGACCGTAAGCTTCATCGCCGTATCTTTACGGCAATAACGTTCGACGTTAGGCATAAGGACGTAAGTTATCGCCGTTATTTCTGCGCATGCGCGAAATTTCGAGTTACGTCGACCGTAACTCATCGCTGTTAGGCGAAAAGTGGCTTTAGGAACTCTCTATTGGCTCATCCATTTGGATATTAAGGCGCACTTAAAGTTTTCGTCATTTTATTTGCAGGAACTTGGGAAGTGACTGCGGAAAATTATTGGTGCCTGGGACTATCCTACTCCGAGATGCCCCGCGTCGATCCCGATTTACATTCTGCCTTGAAAACCTCCCCTTTAGTGATTTTCAAAGGGGATCTGAATTACAGGAAGCTAGTTCAGGACAGGAACTGGGAAACAACTAAATCATTTCAAGAGGCCCTTGGAAACTTCGTTGCTGTCAAACTTCTCGCCCTCAGAACTTGCAAAGCGGACACCGTTTGTGGGCTTAGGCCCGGAGTTGCCGCAGATGTCAGCTCGAGATCCCCCGATTGGCTAGTCTCCGGCGAATATGGACTTATTCAATACAACCCCGGATGTTGATCGTTACGTTTTTAATTTTTCTATCCTCAAAATCTTCCCAAATGTTGAAAATAAATTTTATTTTCCTTATTGTTGTACTTATTGCCTAATTATACGTCTTCGGCAGTAAATCAACGAAGCAATGGTAGAAAGTTCCCTTTTTGTTGGATTTCTTCCAATATGCCATGCTTTTCATTATTTACGAGTAGATGGGTAAAAACTTAGAGTAGGTAGTCTAGTTAGGTTGATCAACAGATAATTAGGTAGTTGACATTGAATCAATTACTGATGCAAAATAGTGTTTGGACGGCTTAGTAATTAGTTTACACAGCTGATTGGGTTCGCTTACTTGGGAGTCTGCCGGATGAGTTCGGGTCAGTTTCAAAATGCGAGCCTCTCTTGCGGTTTTGATCTTGAGCTTCGTCGCTGTGTACGGCGAGTCCGAAGAAGACTCATCAGAGTTCGGTGTCGTTGAAGGGGCGAAAGGAACGAACTGTAAATGCGGATGGGCAAACAAAGTGAGTTCTTGTATTAAGATTTATTATAGAATTACACTCAGAATGAGACTCTGATTTTTGGGAAAGCGAGCTGCTAATCAATGCTGCCTGAAGCGATTTTTCCCCGGCAAATTTTAATTCAAACAAATCCCATAATAAGACAATGTTTCAGCAGCAAAAATATGGTGCTACCATTTTAATGGCACTTTATTTTTCAGGATGATCAGAGAATCGTGGGAGGGAAAGAAACAAAAGTGAACGAGTATCCGATGATGGCCGGGTTGTACTACGTCCCAAGAAATATCCTGTTCTGTGGGGGCACTATCATCACCAGATGGCACGTGGTTACGGCTGCTCATTGCGTTCAAGTTGTACTCCATTTGCCTGAAGATCTACAAGTAGTAGTTGGGGAACATGACCAGAGCAAACGTACTAGTGGCGAATATGATGTTTACTAACACCTATACGGTAGGTAATTTATTTTAAATTGTACCATACTGATTTACAGTTGATGAATCACCGCACACCAAGCTTTACAAAGTGAAAGAAATCATCAACCATCCTGACTACTACTTGGTGGGCCACAGGAATGACATTTCCGTTTTAGTGATGGAAAATAGAATTGAGTTCAATAACTACATTGGTCCAGCATGTATGCCAACTGGAAGCGAAAATATTATTGGATCCAAAGTCAAGATTTTGGGTAAGGCCCCATCCATCAAATCATGAACCCCAAACAGAACCTTGGGGACTAAGAATTATAATTTTTCTTCAGGCTGGGGAAGATTGTCGGCCGATGGGCCTGCTTCGAGTGCTCTGATGCAAGTAAATTTGAACGTCGTTCCTCTCGAAGACTGTATTAAAGTATACGACAGGATCAATACGACAGTTGTCAAACAAATATGCACTTACCACCCTACGAAAGATGCTTGTCAGGTATGGAGATGAGGTTTCACGGGGCGTGAGATCTACTTTGGGAATACCAACGACTCATGATCTAAAGCATGAAGAACCTACGCTACTTTGTGTTGAGAAAAGGCCTGTGAGTTAGAAATTACTTGATTAGATCAGAATTTCCCTCTTTGTTAACAGGGAGATTCGGGTGGCCCGCTTCTGTGGCTTGATGAAGAAACTAACCGTTACACATTGGTCGGTGCCGTTTCTTACGGCAGAGGCTGCGCTGAGGGGAGCCCAGCAGTTAACTCCAACCTAATTTACTACAAATCCTGGATTCAAGAGATAATAACAGGTGAGTAAGAAGTTGTATAGTAGGTAGGTTATCAGTGTTGGGTAGAATATTTAAGCTAGGCGAATAATTTGTGACAGATCGCCCTTTCGAATCGGATAACGCCCATGAAATAATTTCATTAATTATTACTAGGGGTAAGACCGAGATAATGCTGAAATGGTGAATAAAGTTGCCATCGCTTGACACCCCGATTGAGGATTGAATTTTTTGATGTTATTCCGTAAAAAAAAAAAAAAAAAAAAAATCCCTGGCGGATCCTATATACATTGCAAATGCTCAATTACATTAGTAATGCTTGATATTTTTTCAACATTAGTAGGTACAAACCTACGTTACTTAATTCATTACTTTATAACTTTGACTAACGACTAACAACTATTCTACGAATTTTCAGAAACTCAACCTGAAGCGAGAATGTGCACGAAGAAAGAATGAAATCGCAAAATACCTGACTGTAAATTCTACTGGGAATTCGTATAAATTAAACCGCAGAATTTCCTTCGTTTGTTGTTTTTTTTTGCCCGATCATTAAATAACACTTGACCAAGAACAACAAAATTAGGGTGTTATATCAATAACTCAATTTTGGAAATTTTGGAAAATTGCATAACTCCGTCCATTTATAAGAACATAATTTTCTTATGGTAACATAAAAAAATCACAATATTTGGTAATCACAGTTTGAACACGTTTGATCACAGTCTTGGATCCAGTCCCAATTTAACTCTACTCCTAATAATTAGAATTATTCTAATTTCTAGAATTATTCTAATTTGAAATTAGAATTATTCTAATTTCAAAAGTACGTATCAAACTCATGCCTACCAGTATAATTAATTATAATTTTATTAAAGGAGTCAATCACAACCACAGAGTAACAGAGGACAGATCACAACGGTGCTTGATCACATTTTAAACACAATCTTGGATAACTTAATGAATCACTTCCATAAAATGCGTCAAGTTGTCTGTAAAAGAAGCAACAAGTTATAATCCGAATCGTAAGTCTTATTGATGTCATCCAGAGAGGAAAGAAACAATAATTATTAAGAATTTGATCAAAACCATCCATTGAAAAAAGGTACAACTCAAAATCTTACCGAGACTGCGGAGAAGTGACTGTTTACTATGGACGCTACCCGCTCCCTCCCATCCGTGGAACAAAGACACGCCTGCTCTCTCGTGGAGCAGGAATTAACTAGCCTCGTTTCCACCTTCGACGGACAAAATATACCCTTCGCGTGATACCAGTGATCCAGTGCTAACTCAAAAATGGCGTTTTTTGAGTTGTTCCCTTATTCCACGACGGGTGCGATATCTACCCAGCCGGGGTTCTCTCTGAAGCACGCTGATGACAGTAATATTTTCGGCTTGTTTCCTAATCAGGAAATTTAGGAAACACCTGGCAAATACGTAGGCCCTCGCCGTAACGACTGGGTTAGACTACTTTTTTAACTAAGTATATAAATTAATATGAAAATAACTATCTAAATGAATTAGGTCTGGTCCAGCTTTTCAGTCTTGGATTGTGGGAACATCTATATATATTTTTTTTAATGTTAAGTTTCATTCGTCGGATGATGGGTTGTATTAACTCCCTCTACTGGTTCAATTCTAAAATTATCCCGTCACCTCGTTATTCCCGGACGAGATTCCACTACAAGCTATTGGCAGAACGATTTCCGAGAAGTAGGCAATCAACAATTAACGATGTCCTACATGACGGCCCTAGGAGTTGAGGCATGCTCTTTGCAGGGCGTAGGAGTGCGGTATTGATCCCACCCCCATTCAACCCCCTTGGCCGAGTTCCACATTCAACTTTCTCAGTTCTCCTTTCGAGAAATATACACGTCCTTTCACCATGCTTATCCGCAACCACATCACCTTCGTACTATTGTTGGGTGAGTATTCAATTAGTAAAACATGAAAGTGTTCCTTCACTTGTGCACGAAGTGTGGGTGCGAATATCCTGCCAGCGTTTTTCACTTTTGATGCTGCCCGTCCATCCTGACACAGTTATGTTTGTTCGCAGTTTTGCCTATTGTTTTCGTTTCGTCGTTCCCCTTCAAGAATAATGAATTTGACGCAAATGACGGGCTGATGCCGTACAACTATTACAACAAAGAGCCTATTACTCATATTGTAAGTGAATCGTTGGTATGGAACACCGAGATCCAAATTCATTAGCGATTTGCGCGCCATCTATCATGCCTTCGATTTAAATTGAAATAATTTACCTTTTGAAATTGATATATTATATCAATAATATTATTGTCAGCGTATCTTTTGGTATGAATCTACGATGCACGTTATTGCACATTTATTTTATACCTACACGTCATTTTGTAGAAAAGGCTAGAGATTTCATCAGGCAGCAGTAGCAGCTTTAAAGAGAATAGAAAATCTCAAAAGGAAGTCAGCAATAAAAATACGACACGTGAGTACCCGCGTACAGACCCACTGAAATTGGAGTGTTAACTCTGGTAGGGGCAGATTTTACGAAACCTCACTATGTTTATTCAGATGCACCCAGAGGAATGGACATCGGTTCAGACTCGGCGTTATATCGGCTCAACGCCGAAGGAGGGGGAACCTGCATCTTGATGAAAGTCGACGCTCTTGTCGGTTTCAAATACAAGACCAAATTGGGCGACGAAACAGTACGACACGTTCTTTCACTGTAGTAGGCCAAAGACCTAAAGACTATCTAGCGAGAGAAATTTACATCCTCATGATTTTCAGGAAAGGGATTCGTTCATCCCAACCCAACCGACAGTCACAGGGGACTGCAGCAATGAGGATAAACAGA
Organism: Pilophorus perplexus; assembly: GCA_955831195.1. Lineage (NCBI taxonomy): Eukaryota > Metazoa > Arthropoda > Insecta > Hemiptera > Miridae > Pilophorus > Pilophorus perplexus. The sequence goes on along the minus strand of OY037011.1, from coordinate 14,864,723 downwards.
AAATGGTTCTCAAGTGGAAAAATTTCGTGTTGATAATGGATTTTACTAAGGTGAGCAAGGGGTGGAGGAGAGGAAATACATTTGCAATCCATACCTATTGGATCCGAACCTTTTCATACAGCAATTGAAGAGACCTCCCTGGTTAGGTCTTACAAAGGGGCTAATTGCAATTTTTGTCGGTTCTGAGTTAAAGTTGGTAATATGTAGCCCTTGAGGAGTAGATTACGGTAAACCACTCAAACAAGGTTGAAAGGGGCTCTATCATCGCCAAAAACGCATTTGAGTTATCGGGGAGAGAAAGGGGCCATGTCCCTCGGGGAGTAAGAAAGGGAAAAATGAAAAAAAGAAATAAAAAAGTGCTACTATAAAAATAAGGCGTTGAACAATTAAAATGAGCTGTACTTCATTTATTTGGGATATCTACGGAGTTAAAATTTGTGTTATTGTTGAAAAATGTTGAAGGAACTTCACCCTTAATCAAATTTTGCTGTTTTCTCAATCCAGCTCCTTTCTCAGCTGTATTGTTGTAAGAGGAGCCCCTTTCTACCCAGCACAAACAGGGTTTGGGGCAGTTTAATGGTTGTAACGGGAGGATCATGGAGGAATGGAGGAAATTCCTCCATGCGGGAGGATATAATGTTACCCGAACCCCCAATGGCGAAAAAAATCATCACCATACATACGAAGGTTTATGTACATTACTTGAGGGCGCCGCACTGTTTTTACATTTTAGGCGAGACTACAAACTCTTAAATTCGTTCTTCTCGAAATGAGAAAATTGTTAGTTAGCCCCTTCCTTCCCTGGATAATTATTGTCTATTTATTTTAAAAAACGTGCCATTATTTAAATTGGTTATAGCCTGTAGAGGGTAATATCTTCCAATTTATTCATCTTTGCAGACACCAGGTGGTGAAAGATGGTTTGTGTCCAAAATTGACCTAAAATACGATTCTGGAGACCACTTCTTCGAACACATAGTAAATCCTGGTAGGTACTGATTCATTTTGAGTATTCTAAGGCAGGCAGCACTGAATGCCAACGACCCCTAGGCTTCTGAGTTACCTATCGGTGAAAATGTTGGATTAGCATTTTAGGGCATATTTCGTTCAATTAATCCCTTGTGATGAGGGGGGGTCGGCTGACTTAGCCAGCAGGGCGTAGGCCTCTAGTTAAATATTGGAATTGATCGAGTAGTTTTAGCTTGTTTATGCTGCGCCTTTACCTCCCTAGAGATAACCAATTCATTTCAGTGCCTACTTAGCAAAATCGAGTCTCAGGGATGCTAAATTGATGCAAGTATAAGAATAGTTCTTCGATCGTTATGTTCAAACAACAGGAAGATTCTCGGGATAGTCAAGGTGGAATACTAACGTAAGGCTAGTGAGTTTATGCACAATCCTCTTATTTTTGTCAGGGAGGACATACATCCTGTCAACAGTGAACAGCCACGGTTCTCAACTCCTCTTCCCCACTCCAGTTGGAAAATCATACTGGTGTGACCGAGAAATTGAAGTGGAACTCTCAAGCGCGGACACGGACACGACTGCTACGCTGTTTTTACGCGACATGAAATTGGAACCATTCATTTTCAAGAACGATGAATTTGGACCAGGTAAGGATTTTCAAGAGTCACGTTTGAATGATTTTCAAGGCTATTTGTGACGGTGGCCCTGATACACACTTTATATTATACAGCGAGCCATCATAAGAACATTTATGCATTCCCAATGTAATTAATTTTGTTTTAGAATACAAATGTTCAGCCACTGGAGCAGGAACATACAGAAGTGAAACCGCACCCCTCGTAGCTGGGAGTCTCCTGGCGTCTGCCTGTCTGATCACTGTAATAGGGTATGCAGTTTATCGATATTTCAACATTGAAAAAGTTCAATACGACACTATGGAGTAAGGAAATCTGCATGCCTCTAATTGAAAAGCGTACATTTGTACAGAGTGACACCCAATTTAGTTACGCCGGTTACAACAGATCTCGACTGCTAAACTTTAATTAAACATCAATTGTTATTCTTAGTCGTTCGTTTTCACCTTCAAAAGGAATGTAGTCCCCTCGCCAGGGAAAAACGAACGATTCGTTATCAAATTTTGTTTGACATTGAACAATGTATAAATAGGCAACTAAATTAATTTTGTTTGAGATGTATAGAGTTCAGCTAGAAGTTCCACCAACGCATGATTAAATTATTCATTTTGAAGGCCCGATTACAATTTTTCATCGTGCCTTAAAAATGGAAAAAACAAAAAAAAACTGGTTAGGTGGTATTAACGTCTCACTATTTCTAGTAATCTTGGATAAATACAACGTTATTTAACCACACTGATTTATTTTGCGGATTACTCGTTTACTCAATAATATTTCGTTCGAATTATCCCCATCTAAATGAACTACCAAACATTGTGCAGAAACTTTAACCAGGAAGTAAATTTTGTTTACCTACACCGTTTGAAGGTGAGAGTAATATGTGCATTTTTGATATTGTACCTTAGTTCCTATTTGCGTTTCCATTTTTTCAATATCACGAAACAAGATAAAAATTTGTAGTGCATTGAATTGGAATGAGGCGAGAATGTAAGAAATTCGTTGGCCAGAGCAAGCCGTTGTAAACGGGAAATAAAGCCTGGGCCAAGATCTGTCGTGGAAAGACATCAGGACCAGGTGAGAAAAGTAATGTGACTAGAAGAGAGAAAGTTCATCCGAAGAAAAAAGGCAACTTGTAAACTCAGACCTACTGGGCCCCATTACACATTCTTACACACACCTAGAAGGAGATTGCCAATTTGCAGAAAAAATGCACAGAGGACAAACCATTGCCAGCTCCCATAATATGTTTTTATATTATAATAACAACGAGGCTTGCTAATTGAAAACATTTGAAATTTAACCTCGAAATATGCAGACGAGAAGAAAGATAAATAAAAACTTGTTTTACACAATGTGTGAATTGGATATGGGAGACAAAATGAAACGTGCGCCTTCATCTTAGCGCGATGTAAATAGGTTTGTTGTTTTATTCAGTATTTGGAAGGTTGTGAATTTTATCTTCTAGGGAACCTAATGTTTATCAAGGAAGTCCTTTCTTGTGAGTGAAAAATAATACCTCGCGGCCTCGCCAGTTTTACTGAGTTAGAGACTGAGCAGATCATAGTCTCACCAAACTCTCAGTTTTGATTTGTACGCCTCCGAAATGACCAATTGACGTTTCTCCTTGCTATTAAAAAAATAGGAAAGCACGGAATTTCAGCTGCAAGAACCAAGGTCACTCCATCCACTAAACAGACGTTCTGCTAAACATTATATTGGAATCACGTCCTCATTATGATTACAATAGGTAATTTTAATGGGGCCGTTAAGTTAAAAACATGACGATAATCAAATACTATCAGAGAATATTTTGAGTGTTCTCAACAGTAGTGGTGAGAGGTGCTTGTAGAATGGGAATTGAGGTAGGTAGTGAACATGAAAACCCACAATATCTCAGAAATCGTTCATTGGTTTGCACTCTACTTTTGCATATCATTCTATGATCTTGGGCCCCCCACCGCCTGCGTTGCAAACTATGTAAATTTATGAATATTTACCTGTAGATCCTTAACTTTGTATCTACTTAACTAATAGATAGTTGACAGAAACGAACATTAACAAGTGCTGAGGTTTATCTAGTCGTCATAAGGGGAACATCTTGTTGCTGTAGTATTTATTAATGTGTAACCTAATGTATAGGCACTAAATTTTGATTACGTACATTGAATAAGAGATAACTAGACGAACCAAGTTAAAGCGATCCAAATACTAAATTAACTATTTTTTTGAAATTGTTCACAATATAATTAAATAGGTTCATTGTTATTTAAAAATTAGCAATAATTTGTTTTCTTGTTAAACGCACCACTTCGCTCAGACAGTGTCGTCCGTTATTTTCTGTGTGGAAATCCCTCTATCAACATATCGATGCTGCTAATATTTATATTTGTTTATCATTGTGCTTGACTGTACCTATTTACAAATTAATATTGTCTTCCAAACATGACTTGAAGATTTGCTTGTATTTTATGTGAAATGAAGCGTATAAAGTATCACTGTTTTAAAATATGTGTTTGCTGTCCTACCTGTTTTCTCCTAAATAATGTTTTAAGGAATGCACATAAGCTTGAAGGGGTTGAATTATTACGGTTCTATGATCTAACACCAAAATGTGATAAGTTGTTTAAAATATTTTAATCTTCAGGATTAAACTATTCACAAAATACAACAAGGTGTCACAAGGTAACCCGAGATCAGAAATACAATAGAGTCTATCAAACATGTAATATCAATAATAGCACAGTGATTCGTTATGTCAACGAATTTCGAAGGTAGGTTTCTCTACTCAGCACGCGAAACATGAATTGTAAGATGTGACAGATATTGTGTAGGATTTTCAAAAGACAGAAAATTGAATCGACTCATTAAGGTTACAGGTTTCCAGGAGACCATAATTTGAACATTCAGCATGTTGTACCCAACGAAAATGAACTTGCTCCGTTCAACTCTAATAATAGCCAATTTTAATAGCCTTTTTTGTCAGGAGTCAGGAACCCCTTCAGGTTATCGTACTTTGTCTTTGGAAGCAAAGCAAAGGCTGTAGGAACTGGGAAATACAACGAAAAAGACAGGATGCAGGTCCAGTAGTAGGGAACTCATAAGAAGAAGCAAGAAGTTTGAAACAGTAGGTTGATGAATCGAAAACTCAGAATTCCTCTTTTTTCAGGAAACGCGAAAAACGTTGCGAATCTAGTTAATTAGCGCATGAATTCATTCCATACTATGCCATGGCCTTTAAAAATTAGGATTGAATCCTTCATTCGTGTCCCCTACTATCGAACAGATTGTAATAATTACAATTATTGTAAGAAAATTCTCACTTTCTGAGTCATAGCTGGCTCTGTGTGGCCGAGAAGGGCTGAAGGGTTTCGGCTGTGGGCGACACTTTTTAGGTGTCGTTTTCGAAATACTTTAGGAAGTAGAATCCATTTTTGGGGGTCCCAGAACGATCTGATGCCACCGCGGGGATCTATGGTGCTTTCATGGGCCTTAGAAGGATAAACCTATATGAAAAATTTGCAGGGTTTTTCTAAAGTGATTGGATCGGCTAACTTGCATTGCTCGGACCAATAAAAAAATTAAAAAAAGTGAAAATTAGAACGCCGCGCCCCGCCTTCAGACCCGGGAATTCAATTATCTTATTAAATAAAATTTATTTAATAAGATATTTGAATAATATTCAAATATCTTATTAAATATTATTTAACATTTAATATTTGTTTTCCCTATTGCTCTATAAATAATGGAGACAGTTTTTTCTGTGATGTTGACCCGTTTTCGTGAGTGTGGAAGGATAACTTTTTCCAGAAAAAAGTTTTAAAAAATCATTCAAGGAGCTCAATATTAGGTAAGATACCTAGATATTAGAATAAAAATATATCAACATCTACGAATGTGGAATTAAAGAAATATTGAGCAAACATAATTAAAACTAGAAAATGGTAGGTAATGTGCCGATTTGGCTAGAAAAACAATCCAATTTTCCACAAATTTCCGAAAATAAAAAAATATGGCACGACAGTAAGTACACACGCTTGTAGAGTGGTGCGAACGTGAAGCGAAAGATAATAGAATGAATTCTACTGCATCACAGATACAATTGTACACATACAATCAACTTACGGTGTACCCTTTCTACGGGCCAAGAGCGTGTACGTTTATTTCGATTTCTGGGAAGGTACAGAAGACACTAGCTGCTCGCTGGTGTACCACAATCGCTTCTGTACGTCGTCATGGTAAGAAATGTGAGGTTTGTAAGCTCGGCAATCTCTAAAAATGTGACCGGAGAGCCCGCTCACTTCTTCGGAGATGGCGCAGTGAAGGATAGTTTGACATCCCTGAAAAGATAATAGAAGAACATCTTTTTAGAATGCTGGACCATAATATTATGCAGGGAACCGACGTGCATACCAACTAAAAACTAGTAAGTTAACAAAACGTTAAGAAACAGTGGTCATACCTTATTGGCGCTTCGCATGAAAAAGAAAGCGATCGGTGAAAACATCACGTAATGATACCATTTGAGGTTAGTGTAACGAAATAAGTCCGTGTAGCAGAATCCAGGGCAGACCGCGAATGTCTGGACGTTTTCAGGTAACCTTTCGGCCAACTCCCGGCAATGATACACATTTGCCAGTTTCGAATTATTGTAAGCAGGATTCCGTCTGCCAGTGGGGAATCCATGCTCACCTTGGAGGTTGTCAAAGTCTATTACTCCTCCTTCGTGCAAAGAGGACGTCACAATCACAATCCTGAAAATATAAAGACGCCATTTACCTACAGTTCAATAGTTTTTATTGGCAATAAATAAAAAAACAACACAAGCCAATGAACAATATAAATGGTACACAAAAGTATGTATATACGATAGCTAAGTCAAAAGAACACAAATGCCCACGGAAGAACAAGTTCAAGGAACTTGTGATCCCCGGAGGAGTCGCAACATTTAAAACAAAGCTTAATTTCAGCAGAAAAGAACATCGCAGTGTAAATTACTTATTACCTATGTCCTAGTGCACAGAATATGAAGAAACAATGAAAATGACTGATAAATACTTGTTTACAATTACCCCATAGATTCTGGGGTAATCGTAAACAGGTTCTCAATCACCCCAAAATGCAGCCAGATCGAAAATGTTGGGTTTAGTTAATCTAGAGATAATCACTGGTTGAAATTAAAACGCGACTTTTTCCCTCTGAGTTAACTTAAGAAGTAGGTAGAGGAGAAGTTAAAGTTGAAAAATCGCAATTTTGTTTAACATTACCCCGCCTGACCCTAGGTACCAGTTTTGCTCTCTGTTACTCTGTGCTAGGTACTTACACAACTGCTGTGTACGTTGGCAAATAAAATTTATTTGTGAGATATTAATGTTATCATCTACAAAGATTGTAAAATTCAGTTTTACCTGCTGGGCGAGGACGCTTTCAATCTGTCCAGGAGCAGATTGGTCAGGCAGAAATGTCCCAAATGATTGGTCCCAAAATTTATCTCAAATCCATCTTTCGTCATTTTTTTTCGGGATGGAGGGACACTCACACCAGCGTTGTTTATAAGAACGTCAATTCTTGGGAAATCCTTCTGTACTTCAGTAGCAAATTTCCTGACTGAATTAATGCATGCCAAGTCCAACTCCATTGGTATCTAAAATCGAAAGTATTGAACGTAGTCCAATCGTATGGTGCACAAAAATGAAGTAGGAAGTAACCTCATTACATAGCTATACTAACCAGCTCTCCAGTTTTGATTTCTGCACGAATTTCATTGATGACGTCTTCTGCCTTAAGCAGATCTCGACAAGCCATAATCACTCGAGCTCTCCTGCTAGCCAATTCTTTGACGGTTTCTTTTCCTAAGCCTGAAGAAGCTCCAGTAACCAGAAACACTTTGTTCTGTAATGATCGCTGATCTTTGCAGTGTCCCCAGGTGTAGTTCCTGTATTTCCTGAAGAGGAACATGACGACAGGAACCGCCGAACACCATAGAAGAACTCCCATGATGTAGCTGAAATTTCAGAACCACTCAACGACAATATTAAAACGAGGTAAAGTACCGATCAAAAAAAGCAGGTAAATTGTACGCACCTAACTTAGCTATATGAATCGACACTTCACCAAAGGCTTTGGTCCAAAGCTGTTCAACAACAAACTAAATCTGCGCGCGCATTCTGATAAGTTGATAAGAGATAAGCTTCAATTTGAAGTGCTGGCTGATGTGTTCCATGGAGGTCACAAACTGATAACTGGCACCCCGGACAAAATGTAATACTAAAACGCACGACCCAAGAGTCTTGAAGGTGATGTAGGTACACCAACATTAAAAATTGGCAAGTTTTTCTATATTAGATTCTAATTTTTTCAGCGCGCTCTAGCGGCCTTACTACAGTAACTGTTCCGACCTTCAACTGTAGTAGGTACATAATACCTACCTATTATGTAGGTACTATAATATAGTATTATTATGTACTACCTTCCTGCGTTGGAAATTTTATTTCCTTTGCTGTTTGCAAAATTCTGTTTGCTGATGGAAGCTATCAATAGCGTGTTTCCACGAGAAACGCTTAGTTTTCGAAATACGGGCAAAAAACTTATGTCTACAAGGTTTTTGGCCATAAACTATTATCATTATTGATGGTTTTGATATTACCATATCTATACGTATTTATTAAAAAGTGAACCTTAACTTTTGTATCAAATGAATTGACATGTACCATCAAATGGTACACAAATTTTCTGTCAACTGCTTTCTTTGCTGAATTCATTGGCGTTTGAGAGGGTATGTTTACACTAATTCATAGAACCTGCTTGTTATAAACATTTTATAACATATGCGTTTTGGATATAGATTACTACCTATTTTATAGTAATATCCACTAAACACGCATGAAAATTTAACCACAGAGAAAATGAAATCTCATAGTTAAACTTTCATAAGTTAATCTGAAAGGCAGACCAACCATAATTTCTTACCTTAACAAAAATGGCTTACCATGCTACGAAAAATTATAATTCCTCTGGCATTGAATATGTAAACTGTTTTTGGTCTCGAACGACAACAAAAATGATCGGAACTCCTCCGAAACGTCGTTGATGGTTTTTATTCGTGCAGTTGACGATAGAACATAATAATAGGTACTTTTCCGTTATACCCCCCCCCCCCCCACGCGATTTCGTGTTTCATACACACCCCTCCCGATGGCTTTAAGGCACCCAAATTCGAGTACTTTTCCGTTATATCACCCCCCACCCCCTCCCATTCGATTTCGAGTTTCATACACACCCCTCCCGATGGCTTTAGGGCACCCAAAGCTAACCAGAATCGCGTGTGTGTGTGTGTGTGTGTGTGGGGGGGGGGGGGGGGGGGGCATAACGGAAAAGTACCTAATAATATTATGTTCTATTATCTAGAACATAATATGTTCTAGATAATAGAACATAATATTATTATAGTGTATAAATATACATATTATTATGTTATAATAATATGTGTATTATAGGTATACACTAATATTATTAATACTATGTGTAGGTATAAGGGTATTAACAATAATAATAATATGTGTATTATCTAGAACATATTATGTTCTATTGTATAATATTATTGTGTTCTATCGTCAACTATCTCATAAAATTATGAAGAAGTACGAAATCATCTCATAAAATTATGAAGAAGTACGAACGTGTGTAATTGCGGACTTAAGACATCGGTACTGCCACTTCAAGAGCGGTTCCTATTTTCGGAACCCGATTATACAAGACATCTGTTTTATAGTTATGTATAATACATGTATTAAAGCAGTCAATGATATTATCATAGTAGTCATCTGTTATTGATGGTAACAGGTAGACTACTAGATTTCTCTCGCAAGAGTTCCTGCAGGCTGACAAGACGTGAGAGGCCACCTGTTGCTGTAGGAGCTCACTGCTTGATCTGATCCCCTCGAGAGGAGGTTGTGTTTAATCCATGATAACCTCGATCTCTATCACATCTGCCAATATCTCCGTTTTAGGAATGCTCGTAAAATGTGAATTTTTATAAGACTTTTGAGGTAGGTATACAAAATTCATGGACCGCATTTTGTCAACTGCCTCGTCACCATAATAATTATTGATATTGTTGTCATTCGACTTTTGCGAGAGAATTGTTCTCTCGCAAAAGTCGAATGACAACAATATCAATTTCAAAAAGGGATCCAAAAAGCCGGATCCAGAGCGGATGCTGTCAAAAGATGGGTTAGATTCTGTGGCACCGGAGGGGTTCGCCAGCCCTTTGGTATAGTAGGTATGCTACAATGATTCAGGAGCACCCAATCCATTATCCAAAGAAATAGCTGATTATCATCAATGGTTTTCCATTGACGTTCCGAGATAAAAACGGACTTTTTCCTATGTGCTGTTCAAAGAAGCAAGGATATCAACGTTGATACGCTCCAGGCGACCGAAATCAGATGGTACATACCCTTCCTTCTTTCTTTTTGGAACCCACACGTACCCATGCTAACCGTCAACTTTAGAAATCTTTCAATAAATCCTCAATGTAGCCCCTCATTTCCTACGTTTTAGACAGACATAGGTATCAAAAGAGCAAAAAGCTTTCTGTATAATGAAAAGAGCACCCCTTTGAAAGCATCAGGGTTGATTCATATGGAAAGCCGTGGAATAGACCTGAATGCTCGTAAGTTTTATTTCAGTCAACCGAAGGTTTTGTTGCTCTGTAATCATGAAATACTTCTGGCGACTTCTTTAGACCTGTCCTCTCAACGGTACATGCGGTGTAATCCTTCGCCAAACAAGCCCCTTCCCCAACTCACTTCTTTTTTCTTTTTGTACCCTTTTCTCTCTAATATTTTTTAAAAATTCGTGAAAAGGACGAATTAAATTTGAAAAAAAGTTGTTCTCTCGCGTAGTCAGCTCAAGTTGTTTCCATTGAAAACAGCCTAGTTAGGTTAGCACCAAAGAAGTAATTTGTTAATTAACTGGCATTAGCCATAATAGGTGGTAGTTGACATGACGTTTTTATAAGACATGGATAACCGCCTATTTTTGGTTTTTCGCTCAACACTTCTTGACTGTTCTGTTCGTACAACGTAAAGCGTTTGCAGTGTCAACTCAGATTAATATTGATGATTATGATTAATAGTGCTTCTACGTCCAATTTATCCTAATAGTATGTCGTCCATCTCTGTGAAACTCCTTTCCCGCTCGCCCACCGCGCCCGCCTTTCTTCTTTTTATTCGTGTCTTCTGCTTTTGTGCTTTCTACACTTTTAATAGGGAGATTTAATAACGGCGCTATTATTTCGAAAGTAAGATTCCATCTGCAGTAGTAGTCGCAACTCTTGTAATGACCGGTTATAATTACACTTTTATCCCACTCAGAACTGCCCTCTGTTATTAAAACTATGAAACCTTTCTCTCTGCCCTTCATCTTTTTCATGGCCGACAAGTTGGCCTCCTTAATGAAATCATGAGTTTTTGAAATGAAATTATTTGGGTTTGTCGTAGCATTTCCCCTAGTGCAGCGTTCTTTTCTTTTGTCTGGCAATAACTATCTTGATTCACAAAGCCTGACGTCAACGTAAAATGTTTATGGCGAACATTTTTTTTTTTTTATTAAACATTTAATTAATTCCACGTGATGCTACCAGCTGCAATTCTACTTAGGTATCCTAAACTGTCTCTCGTTGGAGGTAGAGATAATGCAAGTAAACTTGCGTTTGACAGTGATGGGTGTGGGAGTGTGAGCATAATAACAATAATAATTATTATTAATGCGTTCTATTCAAGTTAATTTCAATTTCGAAAATTTAAATAAGGTCTACTCCTCGAGGTGCACCTGATTGCTTCCAAATGGGTCGTAACTTCAGAGAAGAAAAGAAAAAGAAGAATAAGAGAAAAAGGATACCTAAATAAAACTTTGCTGCTAAGGATTTAGAGTTTGGGGAGATGAGTCGGTTGAGGACTTTGAAGGAGTGGAATGAAGTGGGTTGATCGTGAGGTCGGGATACAGAAGGAGGAAGGCCTAATACCGCATACCGTGACTTTTCCTCGATTCCTCGCCTGGAACCTTCAATGCACCAGACCTTGATTTGCATGTTATTGCATTTTCAGAAATAAATGCTTCCAACGCTCACCTCCAATCCCTGTAAAAATTGGTCTGGGGATTCCCTCTTAACCTTCATTTCAGATCATTTTTTTATCGTTCTTCTTATTTGATTTCGCAAATCTTCCTCTGAATAATACAAAGAATGCAAACCTAATTTTCTATAAAAATGTAATAAGTTTTTAATGTAATAAGTCCCCACCAGATGCCAAAAACGGCTTTTGGGAATGTGTTTAACACGAATCATCAGGATGAAGACAACGTTCCATCTTGCTAATAGCCGGATTGAATTGCTGGGAAGGAACAGATGTAAATGAACGTGCCCAGGCAGGTCACCTCTTTGTTAATTGAACAAGACAAGGGTCTTGAAGGCTGAGTGATCAACTTAGGCTAATTGTGGTCTAATTAGATCCAAGCAGCGAATAACCTTGTTAGCGTTGCGCTAGTCGATGTCATGCCTCCTCTCCCAACACGGGGCGAAGAAGAGGAAACGGTTTCAGCGTTGGGCAGACCAAACTGTAGGGTTTTAATAGTGTTGAAGGGTGGTTCCTCAAAGAAGAAACAAGTCGTTAATTTCTCCCATAAAGGAGATTTCAATTTCAGTTGCCTCTCAGACTCATACATGGTGTGAATAAAATTCACAGAATCTGTTTATCTGATGAAGAATTTCATAGTTTCTCCACATTGACCCATGGCTATGATTGTTGGGAACTGCAACAACGACTAGGCTTCACAATGTGTGTGGTTATGCCATAACCACAACGTGCATTCAACACCTGGTGTTTATCAGCATCGGTTACAACCCACCGCCTGTATTCGGAGTCGGGCATTTCAGCCTCACCCCGAACCCAAAACCAAATCCATTTTAAAAAGATTGGCTAATCAGACAGATATAAAATTTATACATCTATTCTACCGTATCGAATACATCATACCCTTCAAACATCTTTGGCAAATCAAAATGTCGTTAAACCTATATAATTACGTATAGGTTTAGTCGGAACCTGTTGTATTATAAATAATTTATTGTTAATTATTAACACACAGCAAAGGGTTGTCTTCATATTGCTGAATCGAGGGGTTCTCCGAAGAGATTAATTTGACAATGTACACCGTTGAGGTGAGCTTTTATTTATTAGGTATTAAAAGGGTATTATAAGGTATTTTATCTATTATTGGTAAGTCCGCCAGTAAGCGAATTCTTACGTGCACAGCAGTTGGTTGAGTCCGTCATCACTGGCTGTCTACATCTAAGTTCTATTAATTTGCATAGCCTAATTCCCCTAATTTGCGATAAAACACCGTTCTCTTATTAAAAGTTAATGACATTTGCGCTACACCACTTTCTTTTCGAGTTGCTTATCAAATCCAGGAGCCGGGTAGAAACACTTGCATACGAGTCTGCAACACATTAGGACATTTTATGTCTTTTAGTTTAGTCGTTGCTAGGGAACCAACCGCAACGCTTTTTTTAACGCTTTTTTCGTTTATGTGCCAAAGTAAAGACATAAAATGTCAAAAATACTACCATTTTAAAAGACATCAGAATGACAGGATGATAATAATTTTATTATTATTATTATCGTCGATTATGATATGACCATCATCCCATAACGACGTTCTGAGTGAAATTTGAATGTGTATCCTGGAATCGGATTAAAACGTTTTAGAAACAACCCTGGTCGAGGAGGTAATGCTCTTTAATGCTAATTGGAACCTTTACATTTTCAAAGGGATTACATCTTCTCTTTTCTCTTCCGTTCGTAATCGTGTATAATTAAAAGTGCCTCTCCTGAAATTTAAGCAGAATCATTTGCCCCCTTGTAAGTGGCAATATCCTCCCGACTTCTTCCGATTTATCCCACTCAGATTGCTGGCTATACTTAATTGAATGCAAAGTTTTGGAGATACAAGAATCCGAGTTGAAAATTCTATAATATAATATTATTATGCTGTCTGCCAATAGAGAATAATAAGTTTATAAAAAGTGCGAACAATTTGAACGAATCTTTGTATTGCTTCCGAGTCTACCGAAAGTAGCGGAAGCATTGTTTTCACTTTCGGGATCGAAAACATTTTCGTCCTCCAAAATTAAATTTCCACGATACTCCGATTGCTCCGCTTCGTCGATGGGAAAGGGCCCAAACTACCTATCCATTCCGATTCGCTGAAACGGTTGTGTGGAACATGTTCACTATCATCACCATCCAAGGTGATAGGTTTTTAGAGACCTGGATAATATCCATATTATGCTACATCAGGTGAAGCGATCATAGCAGCTTTCAGGCAGTTTAATCTTTCCTGGCACCATTCGTAAAAAAAAAAAAAAAAAAAAAAAATCCGGTCTGAAAGGCTGGATAAATTAGTCACGAAAAGTAGTAGAGCAAGTAAGAGCTGTAGAAAGAGCAAAAGCCAAGGAATGGTCTAAGATCATGCATTGGTCTGGGGCATAGACCAGTCCTCAACAGCTTCGGATTTTTGGGTCTGAGCGAATCCTCTCTGCTGAGACAGTGTGGATGAGATGAAATCTCATCCACACTGTCATAAAATTTTTATGAAAATACTTTAAGCCTGTTGGCTAAAACGTATAAAATCTGGAGGCAGGTTTTAGCTTTTCAATCGTTATTCCACATGCGTTTATTACTAAGGAGTCTGCATACCAAATTATAGCACTAAGTAGTGCTACTGTTTTGGCGCTACTTTCGTGACATGAAATCGTCTCACTTTTTCGTCCCACTGTTAACCGAGGGGGGTTATCGCTAAAACCTATTTCCAGGTTAAAACACTTTTCTTAGGATTCAGTTTTCGTTAGCTTGTTTGAAATGTTCCGTAACCTTCTGCAGTTTTTCCACGACCGTCTGGAAAACCGAACCATACTATGACGTCATCCAGGTAAACTAGTGCTAAGTCTGCTGGGACTTCAGCATTCATCAACCGCTGAAACAATCCGAAGAGCTCAAGGAATATTTACGGCCAACGTAGATGCTTAATGAGTGCTCAAAAGGGTGGTTCTTATTCAAATTATATCTGTGTCTTCGGGGTCTACCAGAGTACGGTAAAAATACAAGTATTATGCACAAGTAAAAATACAAGATGCAATTAAAATGCTATTGAACTTTTTTTCTGCAGGACCTTTTGCGAGACTTCTTCTACCGAAAAATATAACTTTAATTAGTCGTTCCCTTTATTGCCAATTTATTTTAAGTAATTTGAATATTCAATTAGAAGCGTAAGAAGTGGGACCGAGGCTGATCGATTAGAAAAATTTAACTCAAGATGAAGCTACAATGGACTTTTTTCAAGGGGAGGAGCAGAATAACATTAATTATCATTTGTGAGGGGCTTTTATCCATTTGTTGATAATTAATGACTGAAGTGAAGGGTTAATGGGATCTTGGGGGGGCTAAACTTTGAAACAATGTCTCAGCTTCTCACACGCTTCCCTCAAGCTGCTATTATGAGGGTGGATTAGGTACCTACCTCTACACCGAGCGAAGTATCGGGCGGATATTGATGGTCTTATTTTGAAAGACAATCTTAGGTAAAGCAGGCTCATCCGTCTATTTGGGCGGTGTAATGGTTTAGTTGTGTACATAATATGTACGCTAATATTATTAGCAGAACCAGACAAAGTTGAGCAGTTTTAATTCAACTAGAGGAATCTGCAGAATTAGAAAACGATAATTTAAAAGAGAGCATTTGTAATTATAATTCATCTGCAGTTTAACTGTCTTTCAACCAAGTTGGATTTTTTCGGGGTTCTAATGTCGTCTTCTTAATATCAAGAGTTACGTATATAACCTATAGTAGTGGATATAATATACATTATATTATACATACATTATTACATAAATTATACAGATACATAATATTATTATGTATGTTATAGATTAAGAAAGAATCTAATCAAGGGCTCGTTAGCACTTAACAGGATGAGGGGAGAAAAAAGGGCGAATTATATAAATTTATAAGCGGCTTAGTGGTGATATGACGTTGCCTTGCGGCACTACCTTATCCACTTAGTCATACTACATTAGCGAGCTTACCCCTGGACGGGGTCCAAAGGAGTGAATGGACCCACCTTATCTTCCTGGAGACCTTTGTATACTTGGCAGCCAATCTGGCTGGTTTCTCTTCCCCTCACATTCAACGGTTCACGGCTTTCCTTCTCGCACCTTTCATCTTCCAGGTCTGCCTTTTACCTTGATAATTTATAAAACATGCCAGTCGAAGGAATATCGTTATAATTCAATTCCGATCCGTTGCCACTAACAGACAAAAATGAAGGCAAATCAAATCTTATCGCACGACCCGAGCAGACGACATTTGATTGCAGACGACGATTTTGTGATACTCGATAGAATTCTATGAATTCTATTCGATTAACAACCTTTCTTGGCACCTATCTTGACTTCGATTCCATAACTCGCGATAATTGCAACTCATGGAATTATTACGGCTAAGAAAAACAAATCCTTGAAAGAACAAGCACATTGATCATTATAATACCTGAAGATGGTTTGAAGGATGCGGTCCCCCTTTCTGAAATCATGAAAAGCCAAAAGCGGTTTAAGCGTCAATCGCCTCCTGACTTAGGAACAATAATTGATATCTTTACCCCTTTATTTCTATAGATTTTCATCCAATGAAAACGCCTCCACCCTCATCATCCCACTCGGCTCGAATATCTTTTTCTCTCTTCCCCATTATCCTGGTTATTGCACTTATTCAATTTTCTCTCGGGGTTTCCCGTCTCACCAAAAACTCCCAACCCCCATCGTATAAATCGACTTTCCCCAGGGGAACGATTCCAAATACAAAAACGGCTCCGTCCCACTTTCCCTCTCACCCTCTCGCCGAAGTTCCAACGTCCAAGTAATTTAAACAATTAGCGAAAACTCTCGTTGATTTACTGGCAAATTCGTAGTTTGAACATCGCAGAAATTAATTAGTCAACTCATTTATGTCACCTTGTGCCAGCAATAAACGTTACGATACCCTCTCGCGGTATAAAAATGGAGTACACTTATTAATGGAGTTAGACGTTCAAATGCCGCGTGAATCACAATGAGAACTCAAGTTCCCCGTTGGGCTCTAAAACAAAGCCAGTCCTTCATCTGCATTTTTGTTTCTCTTTTGAGTTATTATTCTTGGAATAATACACCTATGTAATCGCGAAGGAGGTCGACAATTCTGATCGGCCTCAAAATTGGTCGTTATACGTTTCGAGATGTGTAGATTCCAAAAACGAAATGTCCGCCCGCCGTCTGGGCCGTTTTGAACATTAGGATTTTTTTAATAATCTGAAATGTTGACAAAAATAGTCGGTTTATCATCTAGTAGTGCCCGCAAGGTTTTCAGCCCGATCGCCCAAACCCGTGGGGCTAAAAAAGGGCGACAGGAGGGGTTTTGAAGGTTTTCGGCCATTGGGTCGTGTTGTTTTTGAAGTATAATATAATTCGGATCGTATCGTCAAATCAAAAATTATTTGGACGATTCATTTTTGGGGGGCCCAGAACGATCCGATTTCACAGTGGGGATCTATGAGGCTTTCATGGGGGTACAAATTGGATTTTTGAAGGATCCCAGGAAGTCTAATGAGTTGTCGTTTTCCGAGTAATTTTGGATGCATAATTCATTTTTCGAGTTCCCACATCCGTCCAAACATTGTACATAGATTTTTTTTAAAAGTATTTTCAAACAAATTTTAAAAATGTTAAATATTTTCTTAATGGCACAG
This sequence comes from Pilophorus perplexus, assembly GCA_955831195.1. Taxonomy (NCBI): domain Eukaryota; kingdom Metazoa; phylum Arthropoda; class Insecta; order Hemiptera; family Miridae; genus Pilophorus; species Pilophorus perplexus. Next base: position 14,847,284 of record OY037011.1, on the reverse strand, counting down.
AATTAGTTTTTGTACAATTTTTCTATTTCAAAAAATGATAAACCCTTGTGTTAAATTGGCAGCGTTTTTTATTGGTCAGCGTTCTCAAAGCTCACGTTTTCAAAGAAATGTTCAGATGTTTTGTAGTAAATGAATTGAAAATCCACCAAGAATTTATAATGAGTGGTAGTCTCGTAAATGACATATTATTCTTTGGGTGATGTCATACGAAAATTGACGATGTAATACCAATAGCACTACATGCAGTGGGTACCATCTATATTTTGAAAAACGATCGTTCATAAAGATTGAATAAGACATGTAAAGTTATTCTCTCGTATGATAATCCAATTGTGTTATTCTATTGATGAGTTTGATTGATAAGGTCGCACTAGAATTATCGCTTAACCTCAGGTTTGGTGTTCCGGAACTGGTTTCCCGGGTACCCTATACATATGAATGACGTAAGAACTGTTTACCAAGATTAAAGTTTTTGAGGTGAGGCCTCACTCCTCCCTGGCTCTGGTTCAACCTCACCTCCCACCTTCTATTCCCTCATTAGCATACAAAAACTCAATCAAACTCCTAAACTAAGTTCACAGCCTCACAAACCTATTTCTAACTCTCCCCTCTCCTTCGTTCCTCTCCTTTTCCCCTTTTCGTTCATTCCGACTTACCCTCCTCATCTTCCCATTCATCTACTCCTTCCTTTCGCCCGTCTCTTTACAGTCGTGGGGGAATCGATTATTCTCTCATCGTACCTCCTCAGCCAATTCTCAGCTCCTTTGAGTCATTTGCTGCTCATTTGTGGAAACCTCTGCGAGGATCCCCCCTCCATTCTTACTCGAATCTCTCGCACTCCTTCAACGCTTTCAGTCCAATCTACAATGAAGTTATGATAAAGCCTCTTCATCTACATATTTGCGATCAAATATCCCTTCAGATGGTTGCGTGAAATTCGGATTCACGAACCTACTTGTACAATATAGTGAATGGATGGTATAGAATTTGTAATGTAGATTATGCATGTCTGTGCATCTTTTGCGTTCGATAGTTATTATTTTGTGATAAAATACAGAGACATTATGTCAATCTTGCAATAAAGAGAAATAATATCTATACCTAAAATACAGAGACATAATATCATAGGCAAGATTGATCGACTCTTAGCAAATCCAAAGTATTGTACCTATATAAAATTGGATAAGTGCAGGTGGTATCTGCCTTTTCCAAATCATGTCAAACCGTCAAGCACCCAGCAGTAAAACCGTATAAACCTCGACATTCCAATAATTGGAGTTCTCGGAAAGGCTAGCAAGGTACTTGCAAAATTCAATGAACCCTAAACCTGGATGGGCTTAGAGAACCCTAACGTTTGGGACGAACTGACTGAAGGGTGGACTCGCTTGAAAAGCAACGAGGTTTAGGAAGACTGAGCTGAGGATGGTCGACAAGAACGGAAAAGGGGTCTTTTGGGAAGGGCTTGAGTCTGTGATTAGAGAAGGGGCACACGAATTGGAAGGTGGGAAGAGAGTCAAAGGACAAACCACCAAACTAAATGGGCACAGTAATTGGATAAACAACGTTTCTCCCCTTTCCAAGTCCAGTTTCATTCCCACTCACCTCTCTTTTTAGCGAGGGGTACCTACTCCGAAACCCCATTTACACTGTTTATAATCGCCCTTTCGTCCCATTCCATAACGTAATCTTCCTGGTTGGCCCTGTCACAGTTGTTCCGCGGAGAATTTATTATGTCCGAATTCCGGTCAGGTCGACTGTTACCGTCATTTCGCGGGTGGGTTTAAATTACTCCCATCACTGTGGGCAGTATATGCATGTTTGATAAGGATGTGCTGAAGTTAGAATAAGCTTTTACCAATAACGCAACCAAACAAAAGCGCCAACTTTGCTTCATAATCGCTGTATGCTTTAATACTAAGTTAGGTAGGTATATATTCAATTTATAACCAAAATAAGTTATGTTTCAATCAAATGCAGCCGAATAGAATCAATTCAACATTTATGTAATCGGAAGTGGTTATAAATTACCTAACTTGGATTCTATTATTTTGAGCTAGTACGGGTTAATATAAAGGGAGTTGATATACCAATACTTTGGTTAGCTTTTATTAACTACTGTCGTTAGCCAAGTCTTCATATAAAATGAAGACACCTTGGTCGTACGACCTAACGACATAACGACTCAAAAGTGAGGAGTTCGTCTTCCCCGGATGACGTCAAATTATGCCCAACATTCTTACAGCAAAGCGCATTTGAAGGATGAGCATTGCTGTAATTTAGAGGTAGGTAATTAAAAATCAGCCCTGCCGACGGGAATGGTGACTTAACAGTTCAGCGGCTTGGAAATGTGAGGGGATTATTAAACGAGCATAATTTGAAAAGTTATGTCCCTTATTCAAAAAGTCAGTCAAAGGAAGCACGCAAGACATTCCCCTTGCTCGTCGTGGCTTTCAAATGGTTTAAAGTCTGTGACTGTGGCCAAAGGGGAAACGTATGAAGTGCCCGGATTCCTAGTTCAAAATGCCACTTTTTTCATAGAAGCTGAGTGTCAGCCCCTCATTTTTCACTCCACATAAACATCAATATAAATACATAGCTTCGAAGACACTTCAAATAGTCCGAAGACAGAATGAATGATAATTAAATAACAGTTATTATAAAAGCTGCTGTATTTATTTAAAAAAATAAATAAATTTGTGTTTACCGGTGGAAAACCTACAATTTTTACGAGCTGTGTTGCTGAGTACCTACTTAACGTTTTTGTTGACACTGAATCAACAGTTAACTACATGAAACAACTCACCCAAAGATCAATATGTTCTTTACTCAAAGCCATTCATCAACATCAGGGTTTTTGGGAACCAGATGAAGTAAAACCCCCAAACCATGTGGGTCTTGAAATACGCGGGAATGAGGCGTAGATAAGCCTTTGGGTGGCTTCCAAAAGGAAAAAGTTATGGTTCTCACACCCTCCCTGAAACTGTTCTTTTCAGAATGGCTCCATCATGCAGTTCACTTCTCGGGAGTTTTTTCCTCTCTCACTTTGGGGGTCCAAGACCGTTTAAAGATATATTATTCGCTCTAGGGAAAAAAGGTGGCCGAGACGTACCCTGGCTCTTTCTCTTTCACCATTGTTATTTCCGACCAAAGAGTACAACAATATCAATAAAGAAAAATCTGTGGGGAGAGCTCTTTTCTCGATGAACATTCTTCGGCTTTCCGCATAATATGAAACGGAAGCGGAGGTGGTGTCTTGGTAACGACCCTAAAGCTTTGGGGAATGGCTGACAATATCAGTGAGCGAGAGGGAGAATTGTTCTGTGTCTGGAAGCACTTTCAGTACCATTAGCATTGACAATGTTATTTTCATTGATGTTATCTATGGGTCAATGCTAATGGGATACATATTATTCGCAGATATCACGTTAGTATATTTCAAATTTCATGCCTGACTTAAAGTAGTTTCTAATTGTTTAACAGCTGCTTCAACCAGAACAAGTTCCCGATTATTGTTCGATTAATAATTAATTATTACCTACATAACCTATCTAACAAGAAAATAATTATTATCAAATCTTGTTAAACAATGTTCATACTAAGCCTATGGCATTGGTAGAATTCGTATCCCGAGAGTTCTTGTAAAACTGTCCTCTGTGAACTTTCGCTGTTCAGCGCCATTACGCACTATGACTCTACTAAGCACTATAATTTCTTTCCCTTAAATATTTTATGCAAGAGCGCTCAGCCTAAGTTTCATACTTATAGAATTTCGGTTTTTAACTTTTTCTCTCCTCCTCTGAGTAAAAAGGATAATTAGTTGAAATTCGAGGGTTGTTTTTACTTGGCGATTGTTCTTCGTTGATATAAGGTACTTAGGGGGAAGACGCTTCCAACCAGAAGAAGAAAAGAGGAGGCAGAGCGCCTATTGAATATTTATGTTTCTAGCTGGAGCAAAAGAGTTGTGTGGAAGTGGGGGTTCAGATTAAATGAGCGAAGTTCATATAGTTCGCTTTTTGCTGAATCCATTACTTGATTGAGTTTTGAAGATCGGCTGCCAACCGTGTTAGTATGAGAAAAAAACGTTTCGGATAAAAGATACAGACTCAATCGACGATAAGGCTGAGCTACTGCCTGATTGGTTGGCTCTCACAAGGGAATGACGAGGCAAGTACGTGAGAAAGGGGGAAACTAAGAAAATACCCACTGAGAAAATGAAAAAAAAAAGAAAAAAAAAAAAATCCACGTTGTTGCCTGTGGGCCTGTGGGTTTTTTTTTAGCGTGGTCGATATAATATAATATTTGACAGAGCCTAATAAATTGAATACATAGCATGAATATTATTTCGTTCACCTTCCTTATCATTTCATTACGGTAATTGTAAAATTAAAGCTTCATGGAATCTGCATAATATGAAGATTCCATATCATCACTTCGGGCTTTGTCGGAGAGCCTTTTGGGTCTCGAGTTATCGACCTATAGTATGAAATGAGGGCTAAATGATTGATCTCTCTCCCAGGCAATCAGGGGGTATGGAAATCAGTTCGCAAGGGTTGTGACCCTAAGCGTATTTTATTATAAAAAATTTATAATATTAAATATTCTAGACAGTCAAGTTACGGAGAGACAATGTGAATAACCGAGATTTGAGGAGTTGTCCTTCCGCGGGTTACTGCCGGAGTCTTCATGCCGTCAATAGGAAGCCCACGTCATGGGAGTTCGCCTGGACCGTGGAGGAGATCGTCGGAGATCTGTGATGATCTGGAAGGCCCAGGAGATGAGCTGGAAGTTCCAGGAGACCCGGGAGATAAGTCGCGTCCCGAGCCTCCGACGGGCTGACGGGCATAAGCTTGCCCTGGCTGTCTGGAATGCACTCCCTGATGCAGCATCCCCCCCCCCCCCCCCCCCACGATGCGTGCAAAACGGCGTTTAAATGGGAACCCCTAATTTTTTTTCGAATTCGGATTCCCTGGCCAATTCCTCTGAAGGCGGAGCTTGCAGCTCTTCTTCAAAGATTCTTCTATGTCTATGGAGTGGATTGGGATGTTACACTCTTTCATTGATAATCTCTGAATGACAAGCATACTGAGTATACTTACTATATTCCCTATTTACTATTCATTCCTTTTCTTCTTGGCGCTTCCTTACTGATCAGATATTGGCGTGACTTTCTATAATAATTATTTTATTATTGTTACTTATTATCATCATCATTATTATTATTATTGATACTTTCAATGAATTATTTATACTACGACGTGCATGGCGCATCATAGTAGTTTCGTCGGAACTCCAGGGAATTCACCAAAAAATATGTCGAAGAGGTTGGAGAGCGAACCGTTGAAGGATGTTGCGTATATAGAAGGCCTGGAGCTTCCTGAAGTGATAAAGAAGGAGGGTATCGCGATAGCATGAAGGTCGTGAGGGACTGGTTTTGATGTACAACCAACCATCTGATGTATTTAAACCCTTGAAAAATTCTTGGCAAACCCAACACCGTCAACTCACTACGAACTGCAAATCTCTAACGGCTTCTTAAGTTTTGGAAACAAATAAATTGGACAAACCGGTTCAATACTAGCTCGTGTATGTTCAACTATATGTGAAATGAGCAATGTTATTCTGAATATTATAACGTGTTTTATTATAGCCGTATGGTTATTTATTCGTAAAAAATTCATATTTTCAAAAACAAATCTCTATTAAATAGAGATTTGTTTTTGAAAATATGAATTTTCTTTCTTGCTGTTTTCCTGTACAGCGAGAAACTGAGTTGACTCACTCGTAGTGGTTCATCTCAAGAATTGATTAAAGAAACGAAGAGCATGAAGGGAGGTCCCCTGATGTCCGAAGACGACTGTGACGTAACTCATTCCGACTTATCTACATCTGGAGATTAATTAAAACAACAAAATGGTGGGGGGGGGGGGGGGGGGGCTTGGGCTTGTGTGCCTTCAAGAAGAGGTCCCTGGAAGAGGAACCGAGCTAAAGATAAGGGTTAAATGAAGTTTCCTTTTATCCACTGCAACCCCTTTCCTAAAGGACGAAGAAGGAAAAAAAGGGGGTGGCAGATTGGTATTTTAATACTGGAAAGGGCGGCTTCGGTCGTAGAAGAGGCGGGGAACTCGAGATCGTAAAAAACACTAATGTACCTTCTGGGTTTGGGAGAGAAACCAAAACCACGAATCCTAATGCATCTTTCTTTACTTCTTCACTCTAACTCGGAAGGCGCCTAGTGGTGGTTCACTATAGCTAATAGTCTGTTTTCGAGATGATTCTAACGGTCAACAAATCCGCTGTTGGGTTTAAAATTCATGTACACGAATCACTACGAATCTATACGAATTACTCATCTGATTTATAAAAAACTTGAATAAACAACTTTCCTCAGGATAAAACTACCCTGTAAAGTCGGAAGAAATGAATTTGTTTCCTGGAAAATCAAATAAAAATTACCAACACTTCAATGAAACATTCTATTCAATTTTGAATCAACTCACATTAAACACTGTTATAATAACAACTCTAAAACTGATGTGATGCGAAATGTACATGGTCAGTAGCTTGTCATTAGGCGTACAATTTTAAATATGATTATGAATGAAATGATACTATCTCTTTCACGTAATAATTATTAGTAACAATCTAAATACGGTTTTATTGCGTATATTTAATAACTATACAAGTCGCATAATGACTACAACAACATACATATTTGGCTCTTTAAACTTAACTAACTAAACTAAAAATGATCATATTTACAGTGGCCGTAATGAAATTTATAAAAAAATAAACGCGGACTAATTTAGTGGAAAGAAAGAAGTTTTGAAAAATAATATTGTACATTTCGACGATTATTTATGTCAAAGGGAGTTAACCCCCATAAAATTATGTACAGCTCAAACATTCGAAATTAATAGACATGGTGCGGTTATCCCTTCGTATGAGAACACTGTAGGAACATCAAGTTGGGAGGAAGACAGAATGTACACTGTCACTAAAGGAGGTGGAAAGGTAAATGTGGACAGCTTGCAAGCTTCACTTACTAATATAGAACCCATCTTGATGTTAAACCCAGTTACTGCCATGCAGGTAGCCTCGTTGTAATAAGATATTAAAATTCGAATAAAAACTTTCCCTTTTGATTGAGCAGTACTGTAATGTAAAATTTCAAAACCAGGGTACCTGTATTGTATTCATAGTCTCAATAAAAGCGAAATAATTTAATGGTTACGCTGAATTAAGAAATTACATTAATTACTGCAAAATTTGGGGTCTTAGTTTTTATGAAATCGACACCCACAATCCTGAAGTGGGTTATTCACTCAACAAACTCAAAGACATTCCTAAGGATGTAGGTAACGTTAACTAGAAGGGGGTTTGTTTATGAAGAGATTTTTTCCTCCACGACAGGAGTAAAAACAATCTTTTCAAGCAGCTACGGAGTAATTCAGGGAGTTGTTCATACAGTGATATCTGAAGAGACAGGTTATACCTAAGAAACATCCCTCCAACCCCACAGCATAAATTTTTTCCACCTGACAAAACATCCCAAAGTTGAAGGGTTCCAGTTGTATTCCTTCCCCCAGTTCATACTTCGTTGCTTTGATCGAGTAATGCCTTCAAGAACAATGTCGTGTTAAATTTTATCGTTATGGTTTTGTGTTTTCCGATAGCGTTGTTTTCAAATAATATTATGATCAGCAAAGATCTCTGCAAAATAAGTCAAGGCATTTGATAGATTCGGAAGATCTCTATCTACCTGAAGTCCACTACCTTTTCCCCTTCCATAAGATTACTGTCAGTGTGTGTTGGAAAAAAGATGTCTACTAGTAGACAGCTTGTACGGTAATTAGGAATGAGCCTTATGAGTGTTCCAATCACAAAGCTGTGTTGTTGTGCTGCTGCTGCTACCGTTTGCTGAGAGGGAGGAAGATTCATTTCCCAATATGCCTTATGGCAGCTCATTCTGAATTCTTGATGCTCTCCAAAATTTGAAATTGTGTGAAATCCGAAACGAAAAATAAATACTAAAAGGGAATATTCGGGTGATCAGATCACCAGAAGGAAAAAACTAACCGGCCAAGTGGCGTTTCAGTCTAGATAGCGCAGAATGCCGTGGCTATGAATGCTAAAATGTATCGATGATACTGCGGCGACAAACAAGCAGATGAGCCTGGTAAACTGTCCAAATTCGCCCTCGTGTGATGATCGTGGTGACGACGAGGTGGTGGGGTTTCGGGGAGTCCTTTCTCCGCGGAACCGATTTCTTCTTCTTCGATGTCCTCCTCCTCTTCCTCTTCTTGATCTTCCGTCAAGACTGTGGTCGTCGATGGGGCCTTCCTGGTCACTGAACCTGGGATTTCTAGAGCGGGCGAAAGAGAGAAAAAATAAAATCCTGAAAGACTTTACAGGAAGGGGGTTCCTAACCAGAATTTAGCCGTTTTCTCTAATAATGCCAACATAGCGCTCGTATATAAAATTTTAAGCTCCAAATTTGGCTCCACCAATACACCAAATAATATCCAAAAACTGCCTTTCGTTTCATGATAGTTCATTAACGCCGCAAAATTGGCAAAAGAATTTCCAACAACTAAAGTCAAACTTACCATAAAGTCGGATGCTCCTTTCCACTTCACCCAAAGAGTTCTTCGCAATGCACCTGTAGGTGCCAACATCAGCTTTTTGAAGTTGGTGAACTTTCAACGTCATTTTTGTTTCGAACATCGAACGAACCGACACCTTCGTTTCATACTTGTCACTAGTGACCAGCATATTGTCACCTGCAACAAAAAGAACGAGCAATTCGTTGTTAAGTCGTGTTGATATACATTAGTTTTAACTAATTATCATTTAAAATGTTAAAAATCACGTCTCTGCCTGCAATCCAGCCTGTTCTCATGAACTGTTACAGGGATAAACCAAAGGTCACGTTGAGTCACCAAATATTTTAGTCGGCCACAATTCAAAATAATGATTCGACTAGAGGGTGGTTAACGAGATGCTTTGAGTGTATCAAGGGGATAGTTAGAGAAGGCTTAACACACCTTAACGGGGAACATCAAGGGTTGTCACATTACCTCAAGCATCATCGTCATCTCGTAAGTGGCTTGTCACAATTAAAAGTTTCGTAGTCAGCAGTCATGCTTCATTCCAATGGAAACCGATTAATTATGGGCGCACTCGTTTAAAGTGCCAAGTGGTTAGAAGTAAAACTTTCTTCAACAACAGCCTTAATACATACCATTCGTGAAATAATAACTGCAGGTGATGGTGACCCTGAAGGGAAAAGCTAGTCAGTGTGAGATCTGTCATATGGCGAATGGGAGACGATAACCGATGGAATTAGCAGCCCATCAAGAGATTGGTGGACTTTATCTTTATAGCCACTTGGTTCAGTATCACTTCGGTAAGAGGATTTCTCATGGCGGCCTAATGGCTTGGGGGTCTAATTCAATTTGGTGACTTCTCTCTCTCTCTCTTGCCCTTCGAGAAAACATTTTCTCTCCATAAATGCCATTTAATTTTTCCCCCTTTTCGGCAGGAACGCCGCTAGATTATTAAATCTATTTAAATTTTAGCTATAAGAGAAGAGTAATGCATAAAATCTTGAAGTCAGTGAACTCATTCGGCGTTGAAAAAAAAAAAAAATAAAATAAATAAATAAAAAATAATTTTTTTTCTCTAATTATTAGACATGCCTGACTGAGAAGAGGCTGTACAAGGTCATAAAACTGGATATCCTATTGATTAAGAAGATAATTTAAAAAAATACTGTGGTGCAAATTACCAACATTGTTGTTGTTGTAAGCATTTACGAGTTATTGAAATAAGTTACTTAACTTAGGGCCGGTTTTTGAAACCATAGTTAACTCTGACGGCCGTAAAAGACGACTCTGACGGCTGTAAAACGGAAAAAGCGTTTTTTGAACCTTAGTTTCCGTTTTACGGGCCGCTATTTTTACGAAACGGTAACCACAGCAGGACCCTGGGGTCAAATTTTTACGGAGCCGTGACCACCGCTTTCATTGGTTGACGAGGAACAACTGACTGACGAGACGGCCCGCCGCGGACTCCGCGGCGCGGAGTGGTAGAAAGAGATGGAGATAATTGTTTACTTTTTTCGCTCAAATAACGCTCAAAATAATGACATGTTGAAGGCAGAAGAAGCGGGAAATGTGAACTCCTTCCTCACAAATGAGTTGTCAAAACCCGCAATGACGAAAAAATTTCACCTAGGGAAAATATTCAAGGCGCCAAAATTTTAGCGGCGTGGTCAGCTGTCGGAACGCTGACTATGGTTCTAAAAACGCCGACAAAATAGCGGCTGTAAAATCGCGATTGACGGTGGTCACCAAACCACTCGTTTGCGGTGATTTGACTATGGTTTCAAAAACCGGCCCTAAGTCGTAAGATGTCAATTTCGCGAAAGCATAATGCGTAGTTACTGGAAACAAAATTAAATTTTGAAGTAAGAAACAAAATTTAATTTTGTTTCTTTCCTCGTTTAATGAGTAAGTAGGTGTATTAAAACCACTGGTAAGGGAATTCCGGTAATAAAATAATTAATTAATTTGTATGGAATTGTAGATTTGAGTTCAATTCTCAATACTCAATTTGAGTCGTTATATCCCTTCTATAGAAGGGATTACACCCGTATGGCGGTTCATGAACCAAATTTAGCGAATTTCCCAACTCGCTGAATTAATTTCAACATTGAGAGGGTCAAAACGGGTCTGCACAGGGGCGGCAAATTAAATTATAACCGGTAGATAAATTGTAAAATCAATTTCTTATAATTCACAGGAAAGGTCGAGCCAGGGAGACACCCTCTGGTGGAGCTTTTTGGCACAAGTCCAGAGGAAGACCTTAGTCACCGACGCGGCGTGAAATGAGAGGAGTTACCGCACGATTTACCGCTCTTTGTCTTTGACATCATTAGCCTCCAGTTTTGGATTCCATAGGGAAGCCCTGAAAAAGGAAGATGTAGAGGGTGAGACAACTAAAGGTCTGAGGGATTCGCAGATGGGAGGTAGGCACGCCAGTAGACTTGTTTTCATCGCACTCTCCATCTTTGACCTTTTTCTCACCCACCCTAAACATACCAGTCTTTTCTTTCTCCTTTTTTTAATGGGGAAATTTGGCACACTCCTTGGATCCTTTAGAAACACCTTGGCTCCCTCCATTTTCAAAAAGACCGACATTATATTTTTTCTTTAGAAGTCGTCTTCAAGTCTTGCACAGTCCATTTTTACCAAGTAAATTGTATGCTGAGTTGCAAAAATTATTAACAATACCGTTTTTCTAGCGAAATAGAAAGGGTTTTTGAGGAAAATTATAATTTTAATTAATTCCCATCCCAGTGCAAAGATTTGAACTAAACTTATACACTTCTTGAATTAGCAAGACACGATTGATAGAGGAGCATAAATGAAAGAGTCGTTTTCCCCCACATTAACACGTTTACGAGGTCAGAGTTTCCCACGGAACAAAATGTTCCCACAAGTAGCTAGAAGATATTCTCTGTACAATCTTGTTGACGATATCATTGGCTCACAAAATGTGCACACATTTATACCAAATCCGATACCACCTCAAGGGAGTTTGACTAGATCATACGCCATCAGAATAAATGAATATTCTTGTTACGTATTAGTTGTATTAGGCCGCGTTAAATCACATTGTCTCGGCGTTGTTGGGACGATAATTCGTTATGTCCGCCTGCATCTGACGTCAACCCGACCGCACTATCGCCGGACTGATTCACCGGGATCCCATTCCGGAGCGGAACAACTCTAAAACTCCATTTAACCGCTCTGACACAATGTCTGCTTTCCAGCAGAAAGGGAGCGGGGCTCGCCCAGCCCGAATCAACCGTTTATTGAAGCGGGACCAAAGGTAATGTCTTCCATCTCACCGTGTTGTTTAAATTTTATTTAAAATGGGACCTTCATCACTCACAAAAGAGATTAGGTAAATGAGGTATAAGGACTATAATGGCTGCCCCCCCCTCCCCCTCATGATCAATAAGTCTTTATATTATAATATATTATTTATATTATAATATATCTATATAGATATATTAATGTGGTTGATGTATATAAAGATATTGATATTATCATTATAATATAAAGATATTTATAATATAATATCTTTATATTATACTGATGACAAATGAATCTCGAAAATTTCAAGGTAACCAAACATTTTTAAATGTTACTAGCACTCTGACAGGGGAGCCTCACTTCGCTCGGCCGACCATTTTCTTGGGCAGGAGGGGCTCACTTCGCTCGCCCGTTTGAGTAATAGGTCATGTAATGGGGCGAATAAATTTTAAATAGCAAACGCTCGGTGATACGGGTGGAGGGCCGAGCAATGGGGAGGATTGATTGATTGATTGATTGAATCCCCCTGAAAAATTTACAATACAAATAAAAAGAACATCACCTTGGTAGGTCAAGTGTATCTCAAGTGTTCTTAGAACTAACTTTGCAACATAATTTGATTTTCCAACACAGGATGAATTTTTCACCATTGTCCACTTTCACTTTTCACTATTGGCTAATAGTAATCCCATATTTTTACATAATATTTCTTTAAAATTTGATTTGAACAGGAGGAGGGAGAAAGCAACACCCGAACTCTCTCTGCTTGGTGGCTCCGGCCAGTCGCTCCTCCAAGGTCCCTCCTTCAACTGCACAGACCTGACAGACCGCGCAGGGGCCGGCCCCTACAAGGTCTCGAAGACACACAGCAGATCCACGCGCTATCTCTAAAAATCGGTCAAAATAAACTCACCGTCAAAATTTTCCGATCGTCAGAATTCGTTCTTTCGGGATTTAGTAGTAAAATTTGGATCCCTAGGTAGGATACAGAGGAAACACCGTTTCAATTGGACAGTAAAGAACGAAGATAGGAAGAGTTGTCTTTGATATAGGTCACTGTGCAAAAATTAATTATGTCAATGAAAAAAAAAAAATGAAAAAAAAATCAATTTTTTTGTTTTGTTTCTAATTATTTTTTTTTTTTATCCAGAAAATATTAAATATTGTCAAATTTTGACCTCCTGGGATCCTTCAAAAACCCCATTTGTAGCCCCCTGAAAACCCTATAGATCCCCATGTGCAGTGAAATCGGATCGTTCCGGGACCCCCAAAAATGGATTCTATGTCCAAAAATACTTCGAAAACGACACCTAACTCGATCCCATAGCCAAAAGCCTTAAAAAAATCCCTCCGGTAGCCCCTTTTAAGCCAAATAGCACCCCACGGGTTTGGGCGATTGGGCTGAAAACCTTGCGGGCACGACTAGATGGTAAACCAAGGATTTTGCCAAAATTCCAGATTTAAAAAAATGCCTACTGCCCAAAACGGCCCAGACGGCAGACGGACCTCTTGAAACGGATAATTTCTCAGTTTGAGGCCGATCGGAGTCGTCGACCTCCGTCGCGATTACATAGGTGTATTATTCCAAGAATAATAAACCAAAATCGCCGTATTTTTATCCCTTACGGTTTTGTAGGAGAAGGCTTGTGTAGGTATACATACATAGCCACAGAGAAGTTCTGAATTGGTGGTTTAGATTTCAAGTCTAGTTAATATAAGTACATCCACGTGTACGTGTATCTTATATAAGTACATACATCTTGTGCTTTATTGTGGTCCAGTTGAACCTCATTAAATCAGATTATTAAAAGATTCAGTGAGATTCAAATTTGGAATCTCATTAGAATCTTGAATCTCAATTTGAGTCTGAATTTGAATCTCACTTGAATCTCAAGTTATTTTAACCCCGTATGGCAATCGACATATTAGGAGGATTAATTGATATGGGCGTGAAAGCAGGCGTTGGCGGTGGATCAAAATAAAGGCGTCGCTGACAACATCGCACTTATCACTCACTCCTTCATAGCTGGCAGGAGAAGCGATCTGTCTCTAAGTTTCCGGCCCATTATGCGTTTCTCCATTTTCTCTCCCAGCTTTCCAGATCCCAGTCAAACCTTTTTCGAGGCGCCATGATAGCAGTGAGTGAGAAAAAAAAAATTGATGGGAATAAACATTTAGTTAAGGGAGAATCCAAGAGCAGTTCACCCCCCCCCCCCCCCCCCCAAAAAAAGACCGAGCAATATTTTACCTATTTTTAGCGATTTGACGTTGTGGCGAATGAGCACTGAAATCCCAAATCCTCGGTGTGGTATTCAACAAATCAGAAGATTATCAAATCCTTGTTTCATCTTCCAAGGACTTCATTGGTTTATTCGCCAGCAAGTCATTTGTAGCGCGGGATATCGTATGCGACTGAATAAGTTAAGGCTTTACCTTTGGGCTCAAGGTGAATTCAGCGGCAAAGCATGTGACGAAATGTGGGAAGCCTGTGGGGCACTTCAAAGGACGCAAACAGGAAAAGAGATTGGACTTGGGCCTTAGGGGTGGTCTTCCTTTGCCCCCGTCCGTCTACCCCATCGTCACAACATCCCCCAAGAAATTCATCCTCCCACCTTTTTCTCCGTCAACTAAGGTCATCTCTTCGATGGCTCCACCCTAAGGCCAACTGAATGTCACATTTCCTATAATACGTAAGGAATATTGATTAGTAATTGAACTCTGCCTGCTCCTAACATAAATTGACCCAACGAACGCAATCTATAAACAAAGTAGTGCCCCAAATTTATGTAAACCACGATTTTATCATTTTATTATCAAATCTAACTATTCGGCCAGCGCGCTAAAAAAAGTATGCAAGACACATTGTGATTCTATAACCTTCTAAGCCCGAAACTGACGAGGTTCATCTTGAAAAGAACTCGTGGTGTGTAAGCGAGGCATCGAGGCGTTGATTGCACTTGAACTGCTAATAAGGGGATGAACAGCTGGTGGTAGGCACCGCGGTTGGGACAATGCAGTCTGCAAACTTGGTTAACCCACAATTGCCAGGAGAGCTAACTAGTGAGCTTGTCAACGGATCAAACGTAACCGCCCTGTTAGAACTATAACCGTCGCCACCAATCCAAGAGGTTGAAATATTAAAACAACAGTTGAATTAGATTAATAAATTACACCATGCAAAATTCAAAGTCAATAAAAATGATAACATCAAATGAACCGATAAAATTAATTTATTTAATGAAAAGGTTGATATAGATTTTTTTAAACGTTGCCTAGGAACTGTGGGGTGTATCACCGTCTGTGATGTGTATACATTATGGCACATAATGACTGCTCGGGGACACCCCAAACCCCCGGATGCTGTCGCCTTGAGCCTAACGGCTAAACATTGGAGTAACGTTGAACACGCTTCATTAAATTTTACTATTGGTAAGTAACTAAATCCGAACCAAACGTGTTTTTTTTACAGCATACCAGTGCATGTCAGGTGTCGTTTTTGGTTTATTATTCTTGGAATAACACACCTACGTAATCGCGTCTAGATTCCAAAAACGAAATGTCCGTCCGCCGTCCGAGCTAGCCTAGCCGTAACCTAACTGCCCATAAACGTGAGCCCGGGAGCAGACGCGGAAGTGTCTTATGATTAGAGTTCGGATTTTGCATATTTTTCATATCTGTTGTTTTGACTAAATACCTTCATAGAATTCTGTTTTGAATTGTTTCAGACCATTTGCAACAATTTAAATGTAATTTAATTTCGAATATTTTAGAATATTTGGGACCGAAAAGAATATTTAAGGCTTTGGAATATTTTTCGAATATTTCGAATTTTTTTTTGTTGTGAGGAAAAAAAGGTTATTTTTATAACTTAAAAAAAGCTCTGAAAGGGATACATTCAATCTTGATCTCTGCGAAGCTATGCTAAAATCAAACATTCCTCTGAATAAGTTGGAAAATCGACATTTCAGAGCCTTTTTGGCGAAATAAGTACGTGTACACTGGCAAGGAAATACCGCAAGAGTCTACTTTGAGAAAAAACTACAACACTTCCGATTCACGACAAGATTTTGGACAACATCAGGAAAGACATAGGTAGGTGAATCCCCCATTTGGATTTCTGTCGATGAGACTACGGACGCCTGCGGACGGTAAATCGTCGTTGTCGGAAAATTAACCCCAGACTCAGCTGAGAAGGCCACCTCATTATGTGCAAGGAATTGCAACAAACCAACCATTCCTCAATAATTATTGTCTCACGCTCAGGAATATGGGGAAAACCGAATTTTAGGGTTTCCAACGGATAGCGCTGCTTACATGCTAAAGGCTGGAAAGAATTTGCAAGTTTTTTACCCCAAAATGATCCACGTTACCTGCATGGCCCATGGGATTCATCGATTGGCAGAGGAACTTCGAAATTGTCTTCCAGAACTGAATCAATTGATTTCGTCAGCTAAAAAGGTGTTTGTTAAAGCACCTACCTAGCAGGGTTACAGTGTTAAGAAATGCCCATCCAGACACACCCCCACCCCCTGAACCAGTACTTACAAGATGGGGCAATTGGATTTCAGCGGCTTCATATCATGCAGACCACCATAAAAAAACTGAAGGAGGTAAAAGATGATTTTGACGAGAGCGAGAACAAGGCCATCGAAAAAGTCAAAGCCGCAATAAACAGTCCGGCAGTAAAGCAACAACTTGCCTTCGTCAAATCAAATTTCGGTCAACTCACAGATTTAATTACGGCGCTTGATAGGGGCGGTGTTAGGCTAACTGAATCAGTTGACAAAATTGAAAATTTTATAGAAGACACTAAACTGTGGGAAGGCTCTATTGGAGAAGGCCTGAGGATGAAGTTGGAGGCAGTCTTAATCAGAAACCCAGGATGGAACACGGTCCAACATGTGGTGAAAATATTTGGAGAAGAAGTGATTCCGGAGTGCGACGTCAACGATCCCAACGACTTAGCGGCTTTGAAATTTCTTCCAGTTGTGTCATGTGAGGTCGAGAGATCCTTTTCAATGTTGAAAAACGTTTTGACCGACAAGAGAAGGAATTTCAAAGTCGAAACCTTGAAAAAAAATTGGTAGTTTTATGCAGCCAACCAATGTGGATAGGATACTGACTGTACATCAGTACCTACCTACCTTATTTTTTCACGAATAAATGCGCAATTGATAAAATGACTTAATGACTTTACTTTCCTTATCCCGTTACTTTACGAACTAAAATACGTTTCAAAGTGGTTGTTTGCCGATGGTGCAGAGGTCTAATCCAATGAGTTTGGTTAGGGAGAGAGAACGACTCCTCTGCTGAATATTCAGAAGTAACAATATTATTGTTGAATATTATTCAGCAGAGGAGTCGTTCTCTCTCCCTAACCAAACTCATTAAAATACGTTTTTCTAACGAGTTAAGGTTACACGAGCTTAGATCCTTGGTGCGAGACTTAAATAAATTAGGATATTTTTAATAATTAAAGTTTCAAAAAAAGAATATTTGCCCCTAAAAAAAGAATATTCTGCTCATAAAAAGGGAATAAAGAATGCATATCTGGGCTCAAATTTTGGAATATCGATCCGGACTCTACTTATGATGTAATATGTAGGTAAATATAATATATTTATATTATATCATATTATGATAGGCCACTAGTTCGGCGTCGGACAGTTACTTTTCCAATGCGCAAGATGGGTTACAATCCCATGGTTAATAAAGCATGTTCCATGTTTCTTGAATTTAAGCCTTAGGCTCTAAGCTTGCCCCCTGGCGAGGCCCAAAGGGCCGAGGTTTTTTTTAAAAATCTGAAGTTGCGACAAAATACTCGGTTTACCATCTATAGATGGTAATGCCCGCAAGGTTTTCTGCCCGATCGCCCAAACCCGTGGGGCTCTGTGGGGCTGAAAAGGGGGTACGGGAGGGTTTTTGAAGGGTTCAGGCTATAGGGTCAAGTTAGGTGTCGTTTACGATGTGGCTTCGATGTGTTTGTTTGGCAAAGAATCCATTTGAGGGGATCCCAGAACGATCCGATTTCACCGTGGAGATTCATGGGGCTTTCATGGGGCAACAAATGGGATTTTTGAAGGATCTCAGGAGGTGAAGTAGTTTCGTTTTTCGAGGTCTCACATCTGTCCAAACACTGTACAGATTTTTTTTTTCCGACAATATTTTCTAATGAAATAGGTAGAAAAATGCAAATTTTAAAGGTTAGGTCACGTTAAAATCGTATTACTCGCAAAGAGGAATATCCTTCACCGTCATAAACAGTGTAATACATAACTATCGTACAATTATTGTACGATCTATTATAGATACAGTGAACGCGAGTATTCGAGGGTAAGTACATCATAAATATCATTTGAGAATAAACCCATTAGGATGTTTCAGGTTCAAAGGATACTGAGGGATGATAGAGATCTCGGGATTGTAAGAACCACTGAGACCTGGTGGCGATGTCTGCGGCTTATGTATAAAACATGGGCTGTTTCTCGTAACTCTTGCTCAGCACCTTCCTCCACAACAAGTCCTCAATAAAACAGGCTATTCCATCAACACACTTGTTGATGTTCCTTTTTATACTAAAAGAATTTCCTATTGACAGTAATAGAATTATTTCAGCACGTGGTCACTACAATTTTGAATTTGGGGTATCAGAATTGAGCCTGGAGTAAGGTAGAATTTCAGTAAGGAAGTTATCTTAAAAATAGCACTAACACCGAGAGGCATGGTTTTTCCGCTCATTACCAAAATGTTACAACCGTGCCGATTCATCATCAAAATTTAATGATGAATTTTTAAGATTAACAATGTATGAAATCGAAAAAAGTGAACATGAAGATGTTTCTTAACTATTGGGCTATCTGCGTTGTAGTTGAAAATTGAGACAACAATGACGACTGCATGATCGATACTGACTCAGATAAAATATAGCTGTCAAGCCTCCCTCACAGTCCGCACGATGGGATGCTACCCATTTCCTTTCCACCCTCTTCAGTTTTTTTTTTCTCCCCCTATCAAGGAATTCATTGAGGCTAAAATCAGCGTGTTTCTGACTGAACTGGAGCCAGGCCAACGGGAGCTGTTGAATAAATATTTGCTCCCTCCGTTCCACCATGCAACCACATCCTACACTACACCTTGAACATCTCCAACAAAACCGCACCACATAGTACGGCAAGCCCCACGCATCCAATCCGACACTAGTCTAAAAAGCCGTACGGTAAAGTTTCTGATTACTTTGAAATTTAAACGTTTTCACTGCTTGATTGGTTCACGTTTTCTGTAAAATAGTTGAATTAAGGGAAGGAAATGCGAAGGGTTTTACGGCGCTCTTGAATTTTAAACCCTGTTTCCCTTAAAATGTATCGACTTTTTATTTAAATGTTCTTTCGAGTGGTTCTAACTCGCACCTCTTGTATGCACCTGCGAGGGACATTGTTTAAATATCACCAAATCTTAATAACCACCACGGTGTATCGATTCTAATATATTAACGAAATCTTATATATTTTCATAAAGGGTTTATGTGAATATACCATTAATTAGATGGAGGACAGTTTAGTTATATTTCCCAGTTCGATTTATATCGTGGATGTGAAACAGTGAAACTCCAAAAGAGCGTGAAAAACTTCTGACGCCGAGTCAACCCTTCAGTAGACACCCTGGCGCTACCACCAATTCCCAAACTACAGTTGGGTCGGCGGATCTTCCACTCTTCTACTCTTCCCCTCGATCGACGCCCGACAATACAATCCATATAAATAAGGTGGGTCCGAACAACTTTAGCAACGAGTACTAAATCTTCTCCAAAATATCGCAAGATAATAATAGGAGTAATGTCCGCGGATATCTCTGCCGGCATTCAATAACCAATGTTGTGCCGATGCATAACAAGAGTTAATTTGAACTGAGGTGGAGTGTGAACGCCGCGGATTGGAGACCGATTCTTGCGGCGATGGCCGTCAGGCTCAGTGTTGCCAAGTCGGTCAAGTGAGATAACCGAGACTGAAGCGTAGTGTAAACGCCGCGGAGATGAGGTGTGTTTCTGCGGCGATGACCACAAGCCTCAGTGTTCCAATTGGTTCGGTATCAGAGTTTGAGGTTGTGACGGAATGAAAAGGCCGCAGTTTGAGTTGATTATTGAGCGGTAGTGAAAGCCTGGTTCAGTCTGTTTCAAGGTTAGTTGAGAGTGAATTTTGGTTCTATCAGTATGGCTCTGAAAAGGGCCGTTGAAGATGACTAACGAGTACGCTCCACAGCGAGTGCTCTCAACTGGGGATGCCAAAGGATCCGCCCAGCCAGGATCTCAGTAAGTGGAGGACTCAAGCTAGTTCGTGAAACCTTCCTCTTGAAACTTCTGAAGGGAAGGTCGTCGTCCGGTTTCTCTGTATTTTCTTGAGAGAGAAACGTTCCTCTTCAGTGATTCGCCAAACGAAGTTTCCTCAGATCGCAGTAGAAGGCCGTCGCCTTGAAATAACATCCACAACCAGTTTTCGCCAAGAGGAGTTCCAGGTTCCAGATAAGGCCAATTCAGTTAGGCAGGCAGCTTCAGTATAAGGTCCAGATGTTTGAAGATGAGGAAGGAATGATTCTTCTCTCACGGTCGCCCATCTTTATACCTACTGCCTGGCGAGCCCTCGACGCTGATTGGCTAGCAGGTGCACAACCTGGCCCCCACCAGCGTCGATAGCCACCGAGCTCTCTGATTGGTTTATCCTTCTCCCTTCCCTTCTACGTATATTTCGGTGATTTAGTTTACAAGTTATTATTATGTCAATATTATAACACGCCTCCCCCTAATCACCTAAATATGCAAAAGGGAACCACATCAGCAGAAAAAAAAAAAAAAAAAAGAAAAGAAAAAGGTTCACTTTAAAATGGGAAAAGGACTGACGGTGCTAGTTTGTCAGTTCAATTGTGGGCCCCTAAAGGGGCCGATGAATTTTTTAATGTTTGTGGTTTTTAATGTTGGGGTTTTTTATGTTTTCCCCGGTTGTGGCGCCGAGGTCGGTGATGCTTCTTCGGCAGCTCTCCTTCTTTCGCCGCTAAGAGGTGTTTGGGAGTCGGTATGTAAGGTGTTTCTCCCGAGGTTGACTGTCCGTGCTGGTATTCTTCAGCTGGAGTTGCTTCCGCAGCTTGTTTGCGTCGGAGACGCTGCATGAACTCTCGTCGACGGCTAGAGATCGGTGGTATGTCACTTGGAATGGGCTTCCATGGTCGGTAAGTGGTTTCCAGGGGCCGCCAGGTGAAATCCAATGGCAGTGAGGTGCCGAAAATCTCCATAAGAGTCTTTGGAGAAGCTGGTTTTCGGTTAGTGAAGTCCATCTTCAATAATGACCCATTGTTTTTTTGGGTTCGTTTTACATTAGGACGGCGGGTGGATACAAGTGTGGCGCTGCGTGTCGTTGGAGGTAATTTAAATGACACCATTAAATTTTTATCAATCGAGTCGATAGGTAGAGTTTCTGCTGCTTTTATTCTGTCGATCGAAATTCTCTCGTGTTTGTTTCCTGGTTGAACGACGACTGTTTTCCCATCATTTGAAACTACCTTCTGGGGGCCGAGGTAGGCTGTTGAGAATCCTTTTGTAGGAACACCTGACTGTATGTAGACGAATTTCGCTTGTTTTGTACTGCTGGGAAGGTAAGATTTATGTCTGTCGTGCATGCATTTCTGCAGTTTAGTGTGAGATTTCCCTGGTGCCGGCGTTTGAGGCTGAATTATGTCTGATGGTAATCGTGGCGACCAGTGAAAGAGTCTTTGTGCCGCTGATGGACCATCCGTTTCACTGGGTGTGAAGTTCCCACAGGCTCGGATTTGACCGTTTGGTTTTTGGACAATGTGGAGCGGAGTTGCCCATTGAGAGTCTGATGTCCTGATGAGTAGTTCATTGAAGTGTTTCTTCACTTCTTGTAATCTGTCCGGTGCCAATCGTCGTGGTTTTGCAACTTTGGTTGCCCTGTTGTTTCAATGTGATGCATGACGCCGACTTTTGCGAGTGCGCTAGGGTCCAAAGGCTTTGTGAGATCAGGAAACTCATTGACGATCTGGGCGATTTGTTTTAAGTCCAAGGGACTATTTTTTATTTCGTCCACTGTGGGGGTTGGAATGAGCCGACGCTTCCGTAGATCGACAGTGAGGCCATGGTGATACAGGAAATCTGCGCCGATGATCGATTTGTCGATTTTTGCAATTAGGAACGTCCAGGTGTACGGCGTTTTGTTGAAGGTGACGGTTTGTTTTAATTTACCATAGGTGGTGATTGCCGTGTTGTTTGCTGCATAAATTTTGTCGTTGGTTGGTTTCCTTCGTGGAAAGAGCTTGGATGATAGGATGCTCGTCGTGGCACCTGTATCGATTAAATAGTTAATTTTTGTAGTTTGGCAGGTTAAATGTAGTCGTTTATAACCGGCAGTGCTATCACCTGCGAGCAAGCCTGCCGATTCTAGTTTTCCTGGAAGTTGCAGGGCTTCATGCATTTCCGGGCTTTATTCCCGTATTTCTTGTGATAGAAGCAATGTGTGGGGTACGGAGAGTCTGATCGTTCCTTCTTGAAGTGCTTTCCCCGTAGTCGGTCTGACCTTGACGTTGATCTTGATTGGGATCGTGAATGTGATCGCGACATAGACCTCCCCCTAGTTTTTAACTGTTGAACTGCTGTGGTTAATTCCTTTATTAGTTGCCCAAAGTTGTTTGTTTCGGCTTGGGAGCTTGAAGCTTGAATGGCGTGTACCTTGTCTTCTTTCACTTCATGAAGCCTATCCGCAATGGAGGCTAATGTGTCCAATTCCTCGATGTTTGCGGTGAGCAGGGCACGTTGCGTTTCGCTGGGAAGCTGTTTTAACCACAGAGTTTTGATGATGTCGGCAGAGTTTGTGTTGCTGAGCTGGTAACGCACCATGTTGAGTATGTGAGATGGGCGTTCATTGGGATCGGCGGTTGAGTCTAGGAGTGTCCTGATTTTGTGGTCTGTTGAGACGCCATAGACTCTTTTGATAATGGTTTCAAAGTCGGCAAAAGGTGTATTTCCGGGGTTTTGCAACAGGTGTGCAATGTGGTAAACTGCCTTTTTTGGAAGTGCATTTACTGCTGCGTTGAGTTTCGTACGCTGGGAGAGTATTCGTTCCGTACTGAAATATGATTGGAGCAACAGAAACCATAATTTTGGATCCTCTTCTATAAACTCCGGAGCCTTGCTTCTTGGTGCGAGGGCCTCAACTGCTTCAAGGGAACGTGGACTGGCTTCTCTGGGCGTAGAGATCCCTGGAGAGCTTGTTGCAGTTGTATCCGGCATTTCACACTATTTTTGTTGAGCCGGATGTTTCTAGGTGAAGATTGTTCTTCGTCGGGGTCACCAGTTGTTGTGCCGATGCATAACAAGAGTTAATTTGAACTGAGGTGGAGTGTGAACGCCGCGGATTGGAGACCGATTCTTGCGGCGATGGCCGTCAGGCTCAGTGTTGCCAAGTCGGTCAAGTGAGATAACCGAGACTGAAGCGTAGTGTAAACGCCGCGGAGATGAGGTGTGTTTCTGCGGCGATGACCACAAGCCTCAGTGTTCCAATTGGTTCGGTATCAGAGTTTGAGGTTGTGACGGAATGAAAAGGCCGCAGTTTGAGTTGATTATTGAGCGGTAGTGAAAGCCTGGTTCAGTCTGTTTCAAGGTTAGTTGAGAGTGAATTTTGGTTCTATCAGTATGGCTCTGAAAAGGGCCGTTGAAGATGACTAACGAGTACGCTCCACAGCGAGTGCTCTCAACTGGGGATGCCAAAGGATCCGCCCAGCCAGGATCTCAGTAAGTGGAGGACTCAAGCTAGTTCGTGAAACCTTCCTCTTGAAACTTCTGAAGGGAAGGTCGTCGTCCGGTTTCTCTGTATTTTCTTGAGAGAGAAACGTTCCTCTTCAGTGATTCGCCAAACGAAGTTTCCTCAGATCGCAGTAGAAGGCCGTCGCCTTGAAATAACATCCACAACCAGTTTTCGCCAAGAGGAGTTCCAGGTTCCAGATAAGGCCAATTCAGTTAGGCAGGCAGCTTCAGTATAAGGTCCAGATGTTTGAAGATGAGGAAGGAATGATTCTTCTCTCACGGTCGCCCATCTTTATACCTACTGCCTGGCGAGCCCTCGACGCTGATTGGCTAGCAGGTGCACAACCTGGCCCCCACCAGCGTCGATAGCCACCGAGCTCTCTGATTGGTTTATCCTTCTCCCTTCCCTTCTACGTATATTTCGGTGATTTAGTTTACAAGTTATTATTATGTCAATATTATAACACGCCTCCCCCTAATCACCTAAATATGCAAAAGGGAACCACATCAGCAGAAAAAAAAAAAAAAAAAAGAAAAGAAAAAGGTTCACTTTAAAATGGGAAAAGGACTGACGGTGCTAGTTTGTCAGTTCAATTGTGGGCCCCTAAAGGGGCCGATGAATTTTTTAATGTTTGTGGTTTTTAATGTTGGGGTTTTTTATGTTTTCCCCGGTTGTGGCGCCGAGGTCGGTGATGCTTCTTCGGCAGCTCTCCTTCTTTCGCCGCTAAGAGGTGTTTGGGAGTCGGTATGTAAGGTGTTTCTCCCGAGGTTGACTGTCCGTGCTGGTATTCTTCAGCTGGAGTTGCTTCCGCAGCTTGTTTGCGTCGGAGACGCTGCATGAACTCTCGTCGACGGCTAGAGATCGGTGGTATGTCACTTGGAATGGGCTTCCATGGTCGGTAAGTGGTTTCCAGGGGCCGCCAGGTGAAATCCAATGGCAGTGAGGTGCCGAAAATCTCCATAAGAGTCTTTGGAGAAGCTGGTTTTCGGTTAGTGAAGTCCATCTTCAATAATGACCCATTGTTTTTTTGGGTTCGTTTTACATTAGGACGGCGGGTGGATACAAGTGTGGCGCTGCGTGTCGTTGGAGGTAATTTAAATGACACCATTAAATTTTTATCAATCGAGTCGATAGGTAGAGTTTCTGCTGCTTTTATTCTGTCGATCGAAATTCTCTCGTGTTTGTTTCCTGGTTGAACGACGACTGTTTTCCCATCATTTGAAACTACCTTCTGGGGGCCGAGGTAGGCTGTTGAGAATCCTTTTGTAGGAACACCTGACTGTATGTAGACGAATTTCGCTTGTTTTGTACTGCTGGGAAGGTAAGATTTATGTCTGTCGTGCATGCATTTCTGCAGTTTAGTGTGAGATTTCCCTGGTGCCGGCGTTTGAGGCTGAATTATGTCTGATGGTAATCGTGGCGACCAGTGAAAGAGTCTTTGTGCCGCTGATGGACCATCCGTTTCACTGGGTGTGAAGTTCCCACAGGCTCGGATTTGACCGTTTGGTTTTTGGACAATGTGGAGCGGAGTTGCCCATTGAGAGTCTGATGTCCTGATGAGTAGTTCATTGAAGTGTTTCTTCACTTCTTGTAATCTGTCCGGTGCCAATCGTCGTGGTTTTGCAACTTTGGTTGCCCTGTTGTTTCAATGTGATGCATGACGCCGACTTTTGCGAGTGCGCTAGGGTCCAAAGGCTTTGTGAGATCAGGAAACTCATTGACGATCTGGGCGATTTGTTTTAAGTCCAAGGGACTATTTTTTATTTCGTCCACTGTGGGGGTTGGAATGAGCCGACGCTTCCGTAGATCGACAGTGAGGCCATGGTGATACAGGAAATCTGCGCCGATGATCGATTTGTCGATTTTTGCAATTAGGAACGTCCAGGTGTACGGCGTTTTGTTGAAGGTGACGGTTTGTTTTAATTTACCATAGGTGGTGATTGCCGTGTTGTTTGCTGCATAAATTTTGTCGTTGGTTGGTTTCCTTCGTGGAAAGAGCTTGGATGATAGGATGCTCGTCGTGGCACCTGTATCGATTAAATAGTTAATTTTTGTAGTTTGGCAGGTTAAATGTAGTCGTTTATAACCGGCAGTGCTATCACCTGCGAGCAAGCCTGCCGATTCTAGTTTTCCTGGAAGTTGCAGGGCTTCATGCATTTCCGGGCTTTATTCCCGTATTTCTTGTGATAGAAGCAATGTGTGGGGTACGGAGAGTCTGATCGTTCCTTCTTGAAGTGCTTTCCCCGTAGTCGGTCTGACCTTGACGTTGATCTTGATTGGGATCGTGAATGTGATCGCGACATAGACCTCCCCCTAGTTTTTAACTGTTGAACTGCTGTGGTTAATTCCTTTATTAGTTGCCCAAAGTTGTTTGTTTCGGCTTGGGAGCTTGAAGCTTGAATGGCGTGTACCTTGTCTTCTTTCACTTCATGAAGCCTATCCGCAATGGAGGCTAATGTGTCCAATTCCTCGATGTTTGCGGTGAGCAGGGCACGTTGCGTTTCGCTGGGAAGCTGTTTTAACCACAGAGTTTTGATGATGTCGGCAGAGTTTGTGTTGCTGAGCTGGTAACGCACCATGTTGAGTATGTGAGATGGGCGTTCATTGGGATCGGCGGTTGAGTCTAGGAGTGTCCTGATTTTGTGGTCTGTTGAGACGCCATAGACTCTTTTGATAATGGTTTCAAAGTCGGCAAAAGGTGTATTTCCGGGGTTTTGCAACAGGTGTGCAATGTGGTAAACTGCCTTTTTTGGAAGTGCATTTACTGCTGCGTTGAGTTTCGTACGCTGGGAGAGTATTCGTTCCGTACTGAAATATGATTGGAGCAACAGAAACCATAATTTTGGATCCTCTTCTATAAACTCCGGAGCCTTGCTTCTTGGTGCGAGGGCCTCAACTGCTTCAAGGGAACGTGGACTGGCTTCTCTGGGCGTAGAGATCCCTGGAGAGCTTGTTGCAGTTGTATCCGGCATTTCACACTATTTTTGTTGAGCCGGATGTTTCTAGGTGAAGATTGTTCTTCGTCGGGGTCACCAGTTGTTGTGCCGATGCATAACAAGAGTTAATTTGAACTGAGGTGGAGTGTGAACGCCGCGGATTGGAGACCGATTCTTGCGGCGATGGCCGTCAGGCTCAGTGTTGCCAAGTCGGTCAAGTGAGATAACCGAGACTGAAGCGTAGTGTAAACGCCGCGGAGATGAGGTGTGTTTCTGCGGCGATGACCACAAGCCTCAGTGTTCCAATTGGTTCGGTATCAGAGTTTGAGGTTGTGACGGAATGAAAAGGCCGCAGTTTGAGTTGATTATTGAGCGGTAGTGAAAGCCTGGTTCAGTCTGTTTCAAGGTTAGTTGAGAGTGAATTTTGGTTCTATCAGTATGGCTCTGAAAAGGGCCGTTGAAGATGACTAACGAGTACGCTCCACAGCGAGTGCTCTCAACTGGGGATGCCAAAGGATCCGCCCAGCCAGGATCTCAGTAAGTGGAGGACTCAAGCTAGTTCGTGAAACCTTCCTCTTGAAACTTCTGAAGGGAAGGTCGTCGTCCGGTTTCTCTGTATTTTCTTGAGAGAGAAACGTTCCTCTTCAGTGATTCGCCAAACGAAGTTTCCTCAGATCGCAGTAGAAGGCCGTCGCCTTGAAATAACATCCACAACCAGTTTTCGCCAAGAGGAGTTCCAGGTTCCAGATAAGGCCAATTCAGTTAGGCAGGCAGCTTCAGTATAAGGTCCAGATGTTTGAAGATGAGGAAGGAATGATTCTTCTCTCACGGTCGCCCATCTTTATACCTACTGCCTGGCGAGCCCTCGACGCTGATTGGCTAGCAGGTGCACAACCTGGCCCCCACCAGCGTCGATAGCCACCGAGCTCTCTGATTGGTTTATCCTTCTCCCTTCCCTTCTACGTATATTTCGGTGATTTAGTTTACAAGTTATTATTATGTCAATATTATAACAACCAATTTTATCCTTCCAGTAGCTCTTATGTAAAGTGTGGAGGTCCTACAAAAAGAACACACTCAGCACTAGAATTAGGAGATCGTCTTTGGAACTCTCCTCTCTTCTTGGGGAATTAAAAGGGGCAGTGAGTTTGGTTGAAGCACCTATATAATGGAAAATTGGGTGATTATTACCAACCGATATCATACAATTCATAAACTTTCATGATTTAACGCTTGAGCGTGAGAGGAGGGGGAGTATCTTCATGAATCTTAATCCAATTCAAGTTATTTCGGGACGGAATCAGACCGTTACCCTGTCACTTGAATCGATGCAACAGGGCGTTGCCTCTCGGACCGATGCTCTTCGATCCATTGGGCATTTCATTGGTTATTTCCCTTTTGGACATTGCACATAATGTGTTTCCATTATCCGAATTTGCCCCTTCGTTCGTCAGAACGTGCTTTTCCTGAAATTCCATTTGCAGCGTTTGAATAAATTTGTAGGGTCACTGCGGTAAGGCTGGACGTAGAATACCTAGATGGGCTTTCAAGCGCGTTAATGCTGATTCGTAACCTTCTCGAAAAAGTTTTGTATATGTACATTTTTGATCTTGCGTATAGGGAACGTATCTACCTGTATATACTTCTTTACTGGAGTAGACCGTCACACATACCCAACGGGGTTATGAAACTGTTTAATAACATTTACACCTCTCGCTTGCCCTTCAATACATCTAATATAGAAGTTGTATCCTACCTTACAACGTGTGAGAGACCTAGCAGGAAAAGCCAGGGCCCTCAAAGGTCTCCCTTCAAATAAATCCTGCCAGCGACAACTGTCATAAAGTTTTCATCCCCTCCACCCACTGGCTCGTTATACCCCATTCCAACACCGGAGAAGGGTCACCCATTTCTGTGTTCCTTCGTCCAAACCTTCCGCTCTTCCTGCTGTTGTAGTAGTTAACTTCTGGAGCACTCAGTTCATACAACACCCTCCTCCTTCCATCCCGAGCCTCAGACACTTGTTCTCTTCACAGATCAACTGCAGCCCGTCCCGACCCGTGAGTCTCCGAGTTAACGTCTGGCGATATTTCAGAGACAGGAAGGGGGGCGCTTATGCACTTATTTTTTACTTCCGCCCCTTTCGTGATTAAAACCGGGGGTATTATGATTGTTACTGCGGAGTTATCGTAACCACAACCATGATAAAATCACTGGTTTCTGAATTTTTGGATAGATTATGTGGGAGCGCGGGCGTCTCTCACAGTGCCTTAATAGATATCCAGAAATCAGGTTAGATAACTGAGATGATTTTTATTCTGTGGCAGGATTGAACAGAAGTTGGAAAAAGTTGCCTATTTTTTTTAATGCTTGATAGGGCTAAACGGTTGAACCGATTCTAATGTTTAAGGAGGTCATTCGACGCAGCATTTTATGATCTTCAATTTTGTAATCTAAAAGTTTTCTCTACTACCTATGCTTAGTTTTCGAGTTATAGGTGAAAAACGGGAAAAAGTCCGAAAAATCTAGGTTTTTGGACCGCCATAAATTTTTTCGGCAAAACGTTTGCTACTAAGTTTAATTACTATTTTTGAAACCTAGGTACTTTAAAAAATAAATTATAAAATTGAATTAAAAATTGTTAAAAAAAAAACGTCTACAGTGTAAACTCTACACCCCTTTCAATCCCTCTGCATTTCTTTTTTTCAACAGGTCCTACTGAGTGTTTTTTTCTCGATATTTTATTCAAAAACACAAGCTTAAACCGACTGGAAAAAATTAGTAAAAATCATTTTAGTAAAAGAAGAAATTTTCGTTTTTACCAAGACACGCTCCATTTTTCTACATTTCCTTTGACATAAATTTTCCCAAAGGGCGATTTCCTGTCTTTTCAAGCTTGCGTAACGCTGTAATATCGTTATTTTTTATCAATAAACCAATGGAATGTACTAGTTTACTTCTTCAAACATCAGATGTAAATTCAAACTCTATCATAAATTAAGCTGAAAAAACGGGGTTTTGCCACTCACAAGACCACTGTGCGTCGTGCAGGGAAGGAGCGCTAGTGGTTGTTTGAGAAACCAATTCCGCCATCTGTGCTCAGATTCCGGGTATAGATCAGCCCGCGGGTGGGTTATTTCCCAATGAATGGGTGAATTTTATGGACCTTTCAAAGCGATAGGTGCAAACGATAGGACGATAAAGCAGGTAGATATTCATAATATTTATTATTGGGGAAGCCAATGCAGCGTGCAATGCCCAACACAGTGGTGGCCCGATAAGGAATAAGTGATGAGAAATTCTCATTGAGAATACAAGGTTTTAGTAGTCAAAAGGGAGTTGTATCACGACGGGCCGGTATATCTGGTCTTTCATCTGTTCCACCCCGCTGTCATCACTGATGTCCCATGGGCAGAATGTGTCACCGCTATTTACTGCAGTAGAGGCCCACCTCACCCACACCATATGCCGATGGCGTTCCAAGCCGTAAACAAAGCTTTGCAACGTCTCACTGACCTGAACATTTTATGTTCAGGTCAGTGAGACGTTGCATGGAGTGAGTGAGTTACATGACGTGCAGTGAGACATTTAATGTCATGGATTGCAGCACGACGGGGACTGTAGCAGGTTGTGGTAGCGTTCTTGACTATTTTTATTTTAATGATTATTTCTCAAATTGCGACATTCCTAGCTTCTGTAGACGAAGAAAGTATTTGCACTTGTGGAGACCTAACGTCACTGTCCCCAAGTGACTTGAGTTATTTTTCCAGTTGAGCAAGTTATGTTCCACTGGCGTATATTCAGCGATTACTTGACGCGAACGCAGTATAATGAATCCTTGATACCAAGCCTTAGTGTGAATCTAAGAAACTTAGAAACTCAACACCCTTCCCATGAATGTTTCATGTCTCATCCATTCTCCAGTGCCGCTCTCGTTGGCACCTCTGTCACTTCCTTATTTAATGGCCTTTTTTCAAGAACCCTCACACTCACAAAGTAGCAGTTATGTATTCCAAGTCAAAATGGAATCCTCGTATCTAGGAAAAGTATGTATTAATCATAGCGACAGACGATTGGTCACTTACTTGAATCTCTCATCCAATAGATGATAGCTTTAGGCGAGGCCTCAACGTAACACTCAAGGTTGACGTCAGTGCCCAGAGGAGCGCCTACCAGTTGGTTAGGCACTTGTATTACTGGCGGAACTGCGAACACATAACACATAATATTATACTGTTTTATATTATAAAATAGTATAATCAAAATGCATGTTGGATGCGGCGAGATAGAGGGAATCCATCTTCATATAAAAGAGAAAGCGGAAACGTACTACAACACTTAATGTTCCAAGTTTTCGCGGAACGTTCGTGTAGTTCCAACTAAAATAACTATTTCCACTGTACAAGCAGCAATCTATTAACCTATTGAAGACCTTCAAAATTAATTCTTCAATTATTTAAATAATAGTTCAAAATATTCAAAAGTCCATATCGTGCATTCAACTTCCACCCCAGAGATATCATATAATATTATTCTGGGTGGAGAAGCTTTTACTTGTATTCTTCCATGGATGGTCCAGAGCCGCCAAAAATTCTACCACCAAAATAATAACACAGATACATTAATGAAATGCAGCGCCCAGAGTGAGCCCTCAAGGGAAAAGTTACTCAACACGTTAATGAAGGAAAGTTTTAATTTAGTTTGTCACTTTGGTTTTATCTACCCCGCATATCTGAGTCCATTAAGTTGGCTTGTGAACGTACCACAGGTCCACTTCGATGTGTAGCCCTTTAACACACACGGCTAAGAGCAGAGGTTTTTGAAATTGAGTTTCTACTGATGCCGTAACAGAAAAGGGGCCAGGGACATCAAGAGGCCTAAATGAATAGAGTCCGTACGTGTACATATTGATGCATGCAAAACATCAAACTTATCCGTGTTGACTTCTTATATCCATACGGATGTAAATGCACTAAGAAACCCCACACCACAACTTCCCGAGTTCCCGTAGGTAAAGGAAATATTTCCTTTATTTTTCAAGTTAACTGGCGTAAATGGTTCAACATCTGATTCGGCCAATGTTCACACAATACAAAGAATCAATGGAAAAGGCAACTTCGCTGTTTTCAAGAAGGCTCTTTAATTAATGACTCGTGTTTCGCTTATCTCCGTTTATCTACCCTCATCAACCTGATTAATGGTCCAGCAATATTAGACTTACTTGCTCTTTTTCTTTTTTTCTCTTTTTACCCCACAACGAATTTACCTACATCGTTGGAATTTACCGAAATGTAGCTTGTCTCTTCGGCTACAGTAACAAAGGTACTTTTTTAAAGCTGCGCTTGGGTATTTTTGAAATGCTTACCAAGCTCCTAAATTTACCTACTAATACAATGTTACGACACAATGATACTCCCTAATTAATATTTGAAAAATACCAATGGTACTCACAATGTACATTTATTGATATCCTCTTACTAACGGCCGGAGGAACACCATTTGAAGCCATGCACATGTAATGCCCCATATCAGACCTCGAGATTCGAGGAAGTCGTAACGTACTACCCTCGTGCACGCGTACTGAAACAGACAAAATTTGTTGTAAATTTAAAATTAAGTTATTGACAACATTAAATTTTAATGTAAAATTAAAATTAAGTCTACCGTAGAGGAGTGGTTCACAGTGATGGAACTACCCGCAAAATGTTAATTCGTCACTTGAACGGGAGTCAATAACTACTCAAACTCTTACTGCTTAAGTCATTTCGCAAGAAGTGACAACAATTTAATTCGATGAAAAAAGTTTAGAAAAAAATTATTGATTTTTTTCTCAAATTTTTTAGTTTTTTACTTGAAAAATATTTTATCTCCTGGGATCCTTCAAAAATGTCATTTGTAGCCCCATGAAAGCCCTATAGATCGCAACAGTGAAATCGGATCGTTCCGGGACCCCAAAAAATGGATTCTACGTCCAAAAACACTTCAAAAACGACACCTAACTCGATCTCATAGCCAAAAGCCTTTAAAAAAAAAACCTCCCGTAGCCCCATGGGTTTGGGCGATTGGCCTGAAAACCTTGCGGGCACAACTAGATGGTAAACCGAGTATTTTGAAAAAATTTCAGATTTTCAAAAAAAATTCCCACAGCCCAAAACGGCCCGGACGGCGGACGGACATTTCGGTTTTGGAATCTAGACCTCTTGAAACGGATAATGTCAAATTTGAGGCCGATCGTAGTCGTAGAACTCCGTCGTGAAAACATAGGTGTATTATTCCAAGAATAATAAACCAAAAAATGAGGTTACAATTCTTTTCGGAGGGAGCTGAGCAGGGATGCCAACTGAAAAAAATGACTCAAAACATCGATATTTCCGCCTTGGCGCCAACTTCAAAACTTCCCAGGGAAGTGAGGTGCAAACTGATGGACAAGTCTTCAACTAGCCCCCATTCCCTCAATTTGGATTAATTACTTCATTTCCTCGTCATCATGGTATTGCTGAGAGATCTAGAACAAGATGCACTCAAAAATTCCAGCCCAGTTTCAATCCGAGAAAGGACTGAAACAGTAGTGAAACTCTACCACTGGACTCGTTTTTGAAAACACAAATAATACTATTGATGTCTCATAATAATTATTCGCCTAGGACAGAAAAGAGCCACTTTCTGCGAAATGATCCACACAGCAAAGCTTCGGCGGATAAAGTTCACGAAAGCTCGGCAGCAGTGGAAGTAAAGTAAAGTTTGAGCAGTATGTATTACTAGTACGTAGAGAGAGGGCCTCTCTTTGCTCGGCCATTTATCGGGGTCAGATAGAGCTCGCATCGCTTGCGCTTGCGCCCGACCTGAACTTGCCTGTCCCACTTGTTGGACGCCCCCGTGTAAAAAGAAGAGAAAAAAAATTATTCTATGTATAAGTTACAATATATAAGGCAGAAAATGCCAAATTCAACAGTTCCTCCAAGAAAAATGTTGAGCTGGGAACTGGAGCGTCTTCTACATGATTTACAATTTAGTAAACATAATATTTTACATAGTAAACCATATAATATATAGTTTTCATACATTAAAAAAATGTAATAATTAAGTAATTAACCTCCGCTAGTCAGGCGATGGTAATGATCTGATAGCATGAAATATGTATTATATAATTTCAAATTTTGAAAGTAAAGGACGTGTAAGGAACATCATAAAATGTTAACAGGATACCTCCGAATACAAGACATGTCCGTTTAAAAATGTCAACCCCACCCAAAGGGAGCCTTATTGTCAAGTGCTTCAAAGAACGTTGGATTTATTCTTATGAGTATTTATTATTCAATATTTCAGGTTCGGGTATTCAGTGTCTTTAGCGTATAAAGCCCGTCCAAACTTGATGACTAAGGTAAACATTCAACCAATATTAATTGCCGGAAGAGGGTTCGTTTCCTTGAAGGGATATGAAAATGTTTGGACAGCAATCGATATTTCATAGCCAAACGCCTGCAGAGTGTTCAACTTTGGACAGTCAGGAGAGGGAACAAATCATCGTCGAAGTATGGGAATTAATGTCCGCATAACATCTAAGACGCAAGCTTCTGTGTTCTTGTTCGACAAGGACACGGCAAAATAAGACTTTTTGTTGAAAATTTTGAAGGAGTATGATAAGAGGAATGGTATAAATCGTGACTTTCATACTACTGGTATAAAATTCGACAACGGATGGGCAATTAGTTTGTGCTTCAACGAACACTTCGATTATATATTATTGGGTACTTTTCCGTTATATTCCCCCCACTCGATTTTGGTTGGCTTTGGGTGCCTTAAAGCCATCGGGAGGGGGTCGAAATCGAGTTCGGGGGGTGTGGGGTGGGGGTGGGGGGTGTTATAACGGAAAAGGGCTCGAATTTGGGTGCCTTAAAGCCATCGGGAGAGGTGTTTATGAACACGAAATCGAGTGGGGGGGTTATAACGGAAAAGTACCGATTATTGGATTATTATTCTTGGAATATATCAAACCGCGGCGGAGGTCGACAGCACACACGACAGGAGGCGACAGGTCGACAGGCGGAGGTCGACAGTTCTGATCGGCCTCAAAATTTGACATTATTCGTTTCGAGACACGTAGATTCCAAAAACTAAATGTCCGTCCGCCGTCCGAGCCGTTATGGGCAGTAGGATTTTTTTTTTTAATCTGAAATTTTGACAAAATAGTCGGTTTACCATCTAGTTGTGCCCGCAAGGTTTTCGGCCCGATCGCCCAAACCCGAGGGGCGTTAGGGGGCTAAAATTTGACCGGGAGGGGTTTTCGGCTATGGGGTCGAGTCAGGTATCGTTTTCGAAGTATTTTTTGACGTAGAATCCATTTTTTTAGCTTCTGTCCCATCGCGCGTGTCAATTGTATTGTAGACGGCCATAATGCAGTCTGTGAGAACCCAGGGATGTAGATGAGAAAAGTGGAGATTGACCCAATGGAGTGTAGGTATATGTGTCAGTGGGATTAGGGCCAAGAACGGGAAAACTCTAAACTGCAATGAAGCGCTCATGGTTGCATTTGCAGCATAAGCTCGGACAATTTTAAGACACGAATACCAAGATTCCTCAAAGTTCTAAACTGTCCATTGTCTGTTCGAACTGTGAAATCGCGAATGGGAGCCAAATGGAACTCTCGCGTCGTATATGCAGGAGCCAACTCGGATAGTCCCGAAGGTTGTCGATCTTTGATAATTAATAATCAATTAGTTAGATTTACAATCAACAAAAACGCTGTAGAATTTAAACATCAGAGTTCGCAATCAAAGCATTTCCTTAGATCAAGGTGGTCGTCTCAAGATTTGTCTTCTACGGCAGGCCGCAATTTCAAAACTTTTTTTACGGTTTCGACGATTTTCTCGCGTAACGAACCGAAACCGTGTGCTTCTCTTCTGAACTCTTTCGCGTTTTTACCTGGCACAAAGCTAACTAGGCTTCGAGCTTGCTCCGTTCGATCGCCCAGGGAAAAAGGCGGGAGGGACGAACAATTTTGCTATTCCCCCCAAGGTGTCGTTCAATTTATTTTTACACTCGTGTATTAACATCGCGCTCCTCACGGGAATGATATTTACACAGCCGTAATGAGGAACAATGAACGTGAAATTGTAAAGCGGTCCTAGTGGAAGAAAGAGCGACATAGTGAGAGGGAGATTTTAATTAATAAATGAAAAACTCCGTGACATTCTACCTTTTGAAAGTGAAATGAATGTGTATGTGATACAACCAATTTGTACGAGTCGTTTCGTTGTGCGGGTCCTAATCACACGATGCACCATTACACCAGATAATCATGACGCGAAAAAAAGTTTCTGAATTTTATGAAGTGATAATCCAAGGTATAGATTGGTCGCAAAAGCACAATGACGATACAACGCTAAATTTTTGTTTGCCGCTTAAAAGGGGGCTGGAAAACAGGGTTACAAGTTTGTTCACTCAGGACGGTATTGCGAACGTTTGTACTTTCAACTCTTCGTAACTTAATTAATGCTATTAATTAAATT
The DNA here is from genome assembly GCA_955831195.1 of Pilophorus perplexus. Lineage (NCBI taxonomy): Eukaryota > Metazoa > Arthropoda > Insecta > Hemiptera > Miridae > Pilophorus > Pilophorus perplexus. Next base: position 14,811,153 of record OY037011.1, on the reverse strand, counting down.
ACTAATGTTATTAGTGGAGGGCAGCGTCAAAGCAACTACAACTACAAAGCAAAACAATGCCGAGGCCAAGGAGAGTTATTGTGACAAGTAAGAATACATTACTTTTAGATACAATCTCTACATATACAGTGCCACTTCTCTGCCTTTGAAGTGCTTCTGGAACGCGGATGTATTTCATCAATATACGGCAATAAAAATGATGATTGGAGCGGACAAAGAGGTGGTGCGTGGCACTATTGTTATTCGTCAATACTAAGTAGTATGAAATACATTGTATGAACAAGGATCAAGGTTTTATCGGCATTAATAATAATAATAATTTATTATTATTAATGCCGATAAAACCTTGATCCTTAATTATGATCCTTATTATTAAATAATTATTATTAATCCGCCAGGCTAAAGAATGAATCACTATAGTGGTATCAGCCCTGCGGATTTCATGTTTTAGTCAACTGGCAGTTAACTGCTATCTGTTATCATATTGATTAAGCTTGAGGTGCTTGCATCATCTTTGTGATAATTTCTCTTCAGAAGACGTGAGTCGTATAATGAGGGTGGGTGTGGGCCGCCCTAAATGTTCGTTTTATCACCATCTCTCGCCATAAGGCACATACATCCTCGGGAGAGCTACTACTTTGTTTACTCGGACTAGAAAGCTTCCTTGAAATAAAAGTCGGCAAACCCTCATCCTTTGCACCACACCCTTTTCTCTCGATCCTTGTTAAAATGAAACCACATTTTGTCCGGCAATAACGTTGGATGCCTTGAGTGCTGGGTATCTAATAGAGTGGAGGAGATTAGAAGTCGCCGTGGAGTCTGCTTAAAGGAATATATTCTGCTTTTCTCACTGTCTCCCCCGAAAATCTGATTCTTCTAACAGGGCACGTACTTGGGAACCATCCACTAGAGACAATGTTGCTTTTTCAGACACCCCCACACCTCCTCTGCTGCTCCATCCCTTCATTTACTTTTTTTTCATCCTTCTCTTTCCGCGGCAATACTTCTTTTTCTTGTAGAAGTAGAACAGTACCGGGTTTATTTTGCTTTGATCGTAAATTCCCAAGCCACACTTGGGAAGGAACACAATAGGTTGGGACGTCGAACCCTGCCTTCGAGTATCACTCCGTCGTTAGACGAGGAAAAGAAACTCGAGAATGAAAAACGATACCATCGTCAATTTGATACTATTGGTTACCCTCATTCTAACGGCAATGCGTTGTCTTATTAATTAAAACCGCACTAGCATTGCTAATAAACTCACCGTTGACAAATCAGGGATTGCTTCATGTCATGGCTAAGTGCACGGTTTCACATGTTTTCTGTTCAACCGGCTAATGAGAGGGGTGTGAGGTTCATCGTGGGAGATCGTCCACTTGGGTTTTACAGATCGGAAGCGCGTCTGTCCGAAGTGATACCCGGCGAGAACACGGTCACTAAATGGATCCAGCCAATAGGATTAGGCGCCCCACCACTTGTAACTAAGTCAATCCTCGGTGGAAATGATTCTGCCCACGGTAATAGGTGGGTGCTTCGCACAAGTTGATGATTGAAGTCACGAATTTCCTTTTAAAATCCCAAGTACAACATGGACATTTTGCAAATGAAAACATTTGTTGAACTCTAATGATAAAAGTAAGCAGTTTGATGTTCGTGATACCTAAGCTAAGAGATGAAATGAATGACCAAATGCCAAATGATCAAAATTACCAAATCCTAAGAGTGATTCGAAATATATAACAAAATCAAGCCTTAAACACAATCAGACCACAAAGTAATGACTACTCAACAATAAGCGAAAAAAAGAAAAGCCGCCTCGACTTGCTTCACTCAGACGCACTCTTTTGGGCCTTGTCCCATACAATATCCACAAGATGAATAATATCCTGCTTTTTACACCTAACCATACCAGACCCTACGAAAAGAGGATAGGTTCTTTCGGAATATTCATTAGAACAATTTGACCTTTGACACAGTGAATGGGTCGAGGATTAGGATCAAATACACAAAGAGGGTGGGATTCATTTTTTTCCACCACGTTCTACTACACGTCCCTTTCAACCTCCACTTCTAGTGAATGTGGAAAACAACCTTCTCACCTGTCCTTTTCTAAAAAAAGGTAAGCTTTTTGGAAAAAAAAAGAAAACATGAAAGAGCGTCGAAACTACGTCAATCCTGAGGGATTTTTTAAAATTTTGACGCCCAAGTAGGCACAGAGAGAAATATTATGAGGCTCTCATTTGGAATTCGGAAATGATGAAGCGGCTCAGCTGTGGAACATTCTTTCAGAACAGTTTAGGTTCACAACGTATTGTTCGTAGTATATCGATCTTATTACCAATCAAATTCCTGGGTACTCCTACTTATTATGTCATTTCTATCAACGTCAGTTTTTCATTATTTTTCGGTATGGATTGATACTCTGTCAACCGTTGATACTGACGACTAACATCAGACTCATCAGACAGGTTGTATAATATACAACCTGTCTGATATTATGTCGCATATTATACGTGTCTAGATGTTGTGTATGCTTACAATGAGTACATCTTAGCGAGATCGTTTTTCTAGGGATTCAAGAATGCGTATTTTCAAAAATCCATAAGGCAAAGGTCGAATAAATGCGAAGGGGAATCGTAAGACGTTTGATTTATGAATAAAGTTGAATAAGATCTCTGAATCGCAGCCTCCAATCTTGCCCGCACAGACTAAACTACCAATCATGTACACACTTCGTGAAAAGGAACGACCCGATAGTATTCTATCGATAGGGTCTCTCCTTCTCCGAGCCCTTCTTTTTGTCCTTTTGGAACCAATCCAATGCGCTTATATCTCCGTTCCACCCTCTGACCAGTAAATATCTATTAGCGCTGAAGGTACCCCTCCTCTCCACACATTTTATTTTCCGTACACCATTAGAAAATCTATTGAGATGACTCTTCCTCATCTACTCTGCACTTAGTGGGACTGTAATAAATAATCAATTTTATTTCGAGTCAACTTGCTTTACATCGTTCCCTTAACATAGGAATTGTATGGAGGGATTAATTGACAAGTTGCCTGAGAGTTTGCAATCCCGAAAGTTTTTTGAATTCCGGGATCCCGGGACTTTTCGGAGCCAATTCGGGATGGAGGATTTTGTTTGAAAATTAAAAAATTGATTAGAAACAACAACAAAATTGTTTATTTACAATAATTTTAATTAAACAAGTTTTTCGTTGTTTCTAATTATTCGTTGTTGTAATTATTACTTCGTTCACGAAGGGAAAATTTTACTTATGCAGGTACTTAAAAATGTGCTCTTAGAAAGCATAACGCACTCAAAGTTGGATCAGCCAATTTGCTTCTTAGTCGAAAGCAGCCCTGCTGCTCAAAAGGCCCTCTCAGCTTCTACGGAGGTCGGTGGGATGATCCTACTTTCGGCGTGTGATGAATATGTAACCGATATTCCGTAGGTACGAAAGACGGCTAAAAACCACGATTTCTAACTTTTCGGGAATAATCGTTGAAGAGGTGTATCTCGGGACCTACTGGACCTACAAAGCTGCCGTTGAGTGACAGATGTAGGACCTCGTAATATGGATTATACAACAAAAATTATTCGGAAAATACATGACCTCCTAGGATCCTTCAAAAATGCCCTCCCGTAGCCCCTTTTTAGGCCTTTCATTATATGAGTACATAAACCTTTGTGCTTTATTGTGGTCCAGTTGAATCTCATTAAATGAGATTATTAAAAGATTCAGTGAGATACAAATATGGAATCTCCCTAGAATCTTGAATCACAATTTGAGTCTGAATTTGAATCTCATACGGATGTCACTTGAATCTCAAGTTATTTTAACCCCTATCATAATCGGACGGCGGACGGACATTTCTTTTTGGAATCTAAACCTCTTGAAACATAATATGTTTCATAATGTGTTATATTATAACGTCAAAATTTGAGGCCGATCTGAATTTTCGACCTCCGTCACGATTACATGGGTTTATTATTCCAAAAATGATAAACCAAAACTGAAAAACGTCAGAAAATTACGCGGTTTTTCGAGCACCAAGCATTCAGCACAAGGATTTCGAAGGTGCAAACTTGGTCATACACTGCTGGTATGTATACCAGCAGTGTATGTATACATCCCTGACATTATACCAAAAACGCTGCAAATTTTACACAACGGTTCATTATTCTTTGATATAGGTTACTTGTGCAGAAATTTAATCCTGTCAATGAAAAAATTTTTTTTTTTGATTTTTTCAAAAATGTTTTTGGTTTTTACCGACAAATATTTGAGTTTCTGGGATCCTTCAAAAATCCCATTTTGTAGCCCCATGAAAGCCCTACACATCGCCACACTGGATTAGGATCGTTCCGGGACCCCCAATAATGGATACTAACTCCAAAAATACTTCGAAAACGACACCTAACTCGATCCCATAGCCAAAAGCCTTTAAAAAAAAAAAAACCTCTCGAAGCCCCATTTTAGCCCCATAGCGCCCCACGGGTTTGGGCGATCGGGCTGAAAACCTTGCGTGCACAACTAGATGGTAAACCAAGTATAAAGGTTTTTTTTTATAGGTATTTTGACAAAATGTCAGATTTAAAAAAAAAGTTCGTAGGTAGGTACTGCCCAAAACGACCCGGACGTCGGACCGACATTTTGGTTTTGGTCAAATTTTGCGGCCAATCGGACTCGTCGACCTCCATCGCGATTACAAAGGTGTATTAATCCAAGAATAATAAACCAAAATCATTAAAAGAGCTCATTCACAGTTTTCATCTTAGAGCACTATCACTCGAACTATTTTCCGTTATTGAATGATTAAATCAACCGTGAGGTGCAACTAATTCTCGAATCCTGGGATCCCGGGATTGACTTCACAAATCCCGGGATTTAAAATTGTAAAAAATCGCCAAGGATCCAGGGATTGCAAATCCTACTGACAACCTCTATGAAAGATGAGTTCAGGTTTTTGTGAGTAAGCAAATATTATATTTCATTGTTTAAATGAAATAAAATAAAATGAACCAACTCAGAAGGTAAACAAATTTTTTAAACAAAATACTGTGAAGGCATAGACCAAGTGTTCCAGTTTCAACCTCTTTAATAAAACTTTATTAATAGAGGTACTTTGGAGGCTCGACGGAATTTCAGGATTTCATGAAAATCGAATTATGAGAACATTGAGCAGGGGTGTTGGAGGTGAAGCGAAGTCTGGAATAGAGGAGTAGAGTGGAGTGAGAAGGCGTAACCATCGCGATATCAGATGTTCCCTCGAGAACTTGGTTAAAGTTGCCACTTAATCACTAGTAGGGCGACGCGGAAGGTGGTGATGGTAAAGGGGAGGGAGTGTTGGAAAGAGAGGCTGGGGATTAACTGCGCCCCCTTCCCTAGCTTCCCAAATCTTCACTTCTTGCCGGCTGGGGACGAGCGGGAAGCGCCGTGGACGGCTTCGGAGCCCGAAAAGTGTCCAGGAGGAGGGGTTGGTGGATGGCGACCTCCGAAATATGACCGGACATAATTCACTGAGCCCTCAAGGCGTAGACGCCCTCTCACCCACCCAGTAACCCCCAACCCAGCCACCCACGCACCCTTCTTTTAATTACCGAAGAACAAGGCTTTAAAATCTGATTAAAATCGGGGAGATTCGAGTGAAGAAGAACTTGGGTAAAGTGAGACAAGGATCGATTTCCATGCCATCCACTCTGGAAATTTCTCTTCATTTTTCTTATGCCTCCATTTTGTCATCATTCTGAAAATTATCATGCCCTAGCTTACCGGCGAACTAGCAGTAAGCATGAATAAGCTGGGTTAAGATTAACAACAAAACTAAAGTTACATTACGCCACAGATTGAAATCAAGTATGGTCAGGTGGGGTAAATGTAAACATGGGGTAAATGGAAACGAAAATCATTACCGCCCCTACGGAGGATAGTATAACTAAATTTCCAGTAAACCTTATCAAGGCAACCTCAATGAGAGAGGTGCAAGGTGATTCCCGCATTTTCTGAACAGCTGATTATCACTTATCAGGCCAGTGTTCATAGCCTTGTGAAAAAATTTATCACAACTTCAATATTTAATATTGAAGTTTACACTGACGATATTGTTGGCTGCTTTTGGAAAGGAAGCTTGTTGAACAGTAACTGTTCGTGAAGAATACAACTGTAGTATTCTTCATTTATGATACAACCTACTGGTCACAAACCCCACACCCCTGATAGCACATGATCAATGGTGTGAGGATTTCCCACCAAAGTTAGGTCAACTAGTTATATCATATATGACTAGTTAAATAATTGTCGTAGATTCTACAATCCGCGTTGTTGAACACTGGCTTTTTTTAATGAGTGACAATTATTTAACTAGTTTCTATATAAGTGTGCAGCATTAAAGGTAATTTAGGACACTATTTGCGATATACAAGCGCTTGCCTGCTTCTTTCACTTATTATGCCTGCCTGTCTACTTGGCGAAAGATCCAGATATTTATTCTTTTCCTTTTTTGCGAATGTACAATATGTGAAAATTTTAATACTTTCTTCAAGTAGAAACCTGATAAAAATCAAACTAAAATTAAAATTGATTGGAACCCTAGTCTTTTAAGGCTTTCACAGGTTTTGACTTGGGGAGTTCAAACTCCCTCAACACGGCACTATTGCTAGCAACTCCCGTATTCGCAGGCAAACCTTTGGGAATCAGTCACGTCCACGCCGAGGGTTCCGAAAAAATCGTATCTGTAGGTGGCTGAAAATTGTTGGGGTGAAAATACTCTGACAAGACCCTCCGCCACCACCGCCTCCAGTGGTACCATCGATCTTTGATATTGGGAAACCTACCTTGCAATTCCTCTTGCACTTCAACACAAGCGGCGAGAACTTGGAGTATGCGTCTATGGATCTCCACCCATCGCACAACACTATTTTAAATTTAACCAAAACCCTAGGAACTCAACCACACCTAAGCACAAATTATACACAAAATTTGTGTTCAGTTCCAATAAATGAATATATTTACGCAAGGGGAGTAAGTGCGACCTTGCCTATTCGTGTGTAGAAGATTTATCTGAAATTCAGTCAACCGACGACGATTCTTCCCCAACGACGAGAAATGGAGAGATTTTAATTTGGTTCAGTGAGCCAAAAGCATTAACATATCAAACAACCATCCGATGTTTCATCATCTACGCCACGATATGTCTCCAAATTTTAACGAATTCGTGATTTCAATAGTTTTCTAGCAGAGCCTTGGGGAGTCGACCATTTATCGCACTTTGACGTCAAGATTTCCAACAAGCCGCCAAGGACGTTAAGCAGGAATGTTTTTTTTTTCCCCCTAAAATTTTGACTTAATAATACGAGCAAAAGTTTAACTCATAACGTATGCGAGAATCCGCGCGTCGGCATCTGCGTCAAAAGTTGGAACTTTCAACGCACTCGAAGCTGGCAACAGATGAGTTAAACTTTGAAATTGAATCAAAATCTTCGAAATTGTATAATCTTTTCCGGAGTTCAAGTTGACACGCAACATCTGCGGATTAAGATAAGACAGGTTTCCTTGCTTCGTAAGAATCAGACAACTTAGCTCGGGATAGCAGTTTTTCGGAATTACAATTGAAATATTAAATAGAGTGCACTCTGGCGCATCAGCATTACCCAACTTACCCAATTATCATAATTCCTCAATATTGTTCATTATGTTGTAATTACTGTCGCTCAAAACGCAGGGATTAATGTCGTTTATGATACTCCTTACCATGACTGGAATAAAGTAGGAGCTTGCGTAGAGCAAGGTACTTGAAATGTGCAGCCCTTACTGTTCAGAAATGAACGGGTAGGTAAGTTCCACGCACAGGACACGTGTTTGTTGGCAAACGGGGGCAATTGAAACAAGGTGGTAAAGAGGCGAAGAGACCTCTCTCCTACCCGATTTGTCCTTTTTTCTAAACTTTCCATTACTTTTTTCCTTTCTTCGCCGACCCACCAAGACTCTCCAGGGGGCCAACAGATGTACACGGTTCTATTACTTCACCTTCAGACCACAGGAAGGAAGGTGAACCCGGTGGTCTACACAAGCAATGCACCATTTTCGAGATAGTTTTCGTCCTCTTTCTCTCATGCCAGGTTGAAAAAGAAAAGGGAGCCTTACAAATAGTGTTAGTGAGAGCGACACTTGTCGCTATATAGCCTGAAGGCTCAAATAACGAAGAATAAGGAGGATGCTGCAGTTTTTTGGCTTTTAAATGTTGAATTTTCGATTTCTGACCGGTATGGAAAGGGACACAACAGTGCGTGTGTCTTATGTAGGTGAGGATGTGTTCCTAAATTTGATCTTAAATTTTTGGTGATGTCTGGTGGAGATCTAAAGGTGCTTACTCTAATCTCATGTGTGCGGAGGAAGTTCGTTCTCTGGTTAAGCATTCTCTGCGTGACCCAGGCTGGGTCCCCCTGGGTTGGCTGCGCCAGATATGAAGCTGTAGGCACGGTGGGGGTGTCCTTGCCTAAGTACCCACGAGACCGTGACGATGGTGAAGAGGAGTCCAGATTCTCCAAGTCCATCATTTATGAGACCAGCAAGGGTCAACATGCTCTTCCCCCGAATCTGGGATTTCCCCCTTTCACGCCTAGATATCGTAATCTCTACCTAATAAAAGGAGGATGGTTCTTGTTTGTCTGTCTGTCTGTCTGTCTGTCGGCAGCTGTGCAAGGTAAACGGCTCGGTCAATTTCGGTGCAGTTTTTTTTTTTTTTTTCAATTGACCGGTGAGTGGACATGATGATGCCCGTATTTTTAATTTTTTTTAAAAGGATTAGGTACATATTTAATTTTAATTTTACATCTTTAATTTTACATATTTTTCGTCTGTGTGTCGTCACTTCACATCACGCGTAAAGCGACCGTAACTACTCCACTCGCGCCAAAGGCCGTTTAGGAGGTCGAAAAAATTACGAAAAAAATACGAGCCGTATAGATCAGACCAGGAGGAAGACGTCGGTCAAATCGAAAATCGGAATTTCGCCCGGGAAATTCGTCGAAATCCCCGTCGAAATAATCGTTTTTTTCGCGTTTGTCCCACGTTTTTTCGGGTTCAAAAATACCCAGTAAGGAGTCGTTTTTTGGGTATGGTATCCGCAAGCCAAATGGGCTACAATCTATGCCAAATCACATCCCGAAGTCGAATTTCAAAAAAACCGAGGGGGAGGGGGCGAGTTCATCGTTTTAATTCGCGCGGGGTGAGGCTTGAGTTGCGTGGCTGCCGAACATCAGTGAGCTATTTATTGAGACTCTAACAGACTGTTTATTGACTCTTTTATATATATATATAATTCTTTAAAATCTCTAGAAATTCAAAAATGATCTACGTTCTGAGATAGGTTGAGCGCCCTCAAGGATTTTTCCGTTTTCCACTCCTTCAACCCCCTCTCCTTCCCTAAAGAAGAGAAGGGGTGGGGATTTCAGCCAATATTGTTTCGATTTTGATGAAATTTTCAGGGATTACGCGGGTTGTGCCTCCCAGATTTTATTGAAGATGGAGTATTCAAATTTGATTTCACTAGCACTTTGACAGGGCTGGGGGCCTTGCTTCGCTCGGGCGATCATTTTATCAGCCAGGGGAGGCATTTTTCAAACTTTTCAATTTGCATAGGCGTATTATTGATGGTGGAGTTTTCAAATTTGATTTCACAAGTTGAACTTCACGTTCACAATGTGGACCAATTGATTGCCCAAAAAGGTCGTTCTCGCCTCAGCCTTTCGAAATAACATCAGTGTGCACTCCTATTACAATCGATTCAGCGCCTCAAGTTCCTAATAGTATTACAATTTTTAATACTAATACTAATAGTATTATAATGTTTAGCATTCATAATGTTTTGACATGAATAATTATTAATTATTACACTTCGATGTTTATTGAATCTGTATAGTATTATTTTTATAGAAAAATAATAAACAACCGAGTAAGCATTTATAATGTTTTAACATGAATAATTATTAATAATTATACCACTTTATTAATGTTTTATTTACATTTTTAACTATCCAGAGCGAAGCATGGGTTTACTGCTAGTTAGTCATAATAGCAAGCCAATTATTAACGAATCCCGCTTTCCCGCGCGTGAGAGGGATCGCGAATTCCTCCATTTACTTGCGTACATGCACTGATACTGGTAACAGTGTAGCCCTCATTAGGATTATTTCCCACGCCCAGCTTCACTTTTTGGTAATTGTATGCAACCAAATAATTTCAAGTGATGGCAACTGTTGTTAACCAAGAATCGGCTGGTCTTAGGCAGAGGGAAGGCAACAATGATGTTCATACACTTTCCCCCTCTTTCCAAAAACAACGGGAGCGTAATCCTAGATATGACGCTAGAGGCGTTCTCCCAAACACACAATACTAATTATAATGTTAATCCAGAGAAGCAATTAGGAACACATTACAATCATGTAGGTATACCCATCACATCCGTTCAGCAGGGTGCCCTACAAAGAGCAGTTTCCATTTTTTAAATTTATTAAAAACTAATTATTCAAGATTTAATTATATTAAGGATGACATCCTTAATACATTGTATTCTACGGGTCCATTACACCTTCGTATAACATCAAGAAAGGCATTTAAAAGGCCAGCTGGATGCGCGGGAAAAAGCTAGGCCTACTTTGGCTAAAATATGGCCAACATACAAAAAAGCCAATTCGAGGTTGGTAATTTATATACCCATTTGGGCTTATTTTTTAGATGGAGAGCACATGGAACTTTCACCGCGGGTGGCCCGGGATGAAGTAAGGCTACATAGAGCATCTCAAAGGTAGGGGGACCATCCACCCTGACCATTACTACTTCCTTTCCAAGGAAACCTTTGATAAATCTATCCCTCCCCGACCATCCACCCTCAGGTTGTTCTTTCAACTTTGTGGAAACGGGTAGTGAGATAGATAGGAGGGGAGTCTGAGCTTCTCTTGAGCAAACACCGGACGATTTGTGTTGTTCTTTAATTTATATTCTGTGTTTAGAAGACTGGTGAAAGCAAAAGAGCGCAGCAATGCTGAGAAGAGCTTAGAAACAATAGTTGTCGGGTACAGGAGGTGGAGACCCCAAGGGGGCTATTAAAAGAAAATTATTTTCTTCGTTCCATTCAAGCCTGGAAATCTTTTCAATTTTCCCTCGTTACCTACGGGTTTTCAAACCCTGTTTCTACTTAAACCTAGTTCTGAAACAAAGTTTGTTTGTTTTTTTCAATACAGAGTAATTTTAAATAAAAGACGTATCATCACGCGTCTCATTAAATGTGCGCTTCAACTTTGAAAGGAGCTTGCTTCGCCAATGGCAACTACGCAATTCATTAAGATAGGAATAGATTCCTAACTAAGCGAGAATCCGTCTTAAATGGTCTTGAAGCGTTAAATTGGCTCTCCTTCGCAAGTAACATTAATTAATGCGCTGACAGGACACATTAATAGATAGTTGAGAATAAAATAATTTTATTCCAATTTGCCCAGGAGAAAAAATTCAGGGCTTGTCAACCTCCAGTGCATTGGTTTCAAAAACGCCAATGCAGTAGATTGCTAATGTTGTTAGGGAGAAGATTACTTTTTTTAAACGCAGATTCATTAATTAAATTGTCTCGAAGGATTTACTTTAATCCGAAGCTGACGGCTTAATAATTTCTTATTTATAAGGGAATGGAAAGGTAAGTCGATAGAAAGGACTAATTCACTAGGTTCTTCATAACAACACATTCAACAAGTGTCCGTGCAGAAATAATTTCCGTGTTTCGTCTAAAAACTTCAAGTGACCAAACCGTCAACAAACGGTCGATTTTCCTGTCGTCCTAAACAGGTATGTGAGGATATAACTTAATAAGGTGGATGCGGCGAGATAGAGGGAATCCATAATATTGTATGAACACATATCTTTAACAATGTTTCAACAAGACTGTATTCCTTGACCACTACTTTTTTAGACAAGACAGCCACACATGATCTAACGTAGCAACTGGAGTTGCTACATTACCCCTGTTGGGGGGGGGGGGGGGGGATTCTTGGTTGGCCTTGTTCTTCCTGCGTCGCTAACTTTGCTGGATGGACATCAGCTCTTGCTAGTCGGTTGGCGTGCAGCAATCGTCGTTTCCGGCCCATTCCGACTTCAAAGAGCACGTCGTTCTTCCTCTTTGTGATGACCCATGGACCCGTCCACTGGGGTTGCAGTTTCGGGCATCTGTTCCGTACCCGCTTTGGGTCGTGGACCCAGACCCAGTCTCCCTCCTTGAAGCTAGGCTTTTTCGAGTCCCGGTCGAATCTCTCTTTTTGGGCCCTCATTTTCCAGTTTGCTCGTTCCCGAGCAAACTCCTGCATCTCGTACAACCTTTGCCGCAACTGGAACGCGTAGGGATCCGTTACATGAAGTTCCTCAGCTGGTTGGCGCACCAAGGTTTCTGGCAGATGTAGATCTCTGCCGTAGACCAACTGTGCTGGAGACAGCCCTGTAGTATCATGAGGCGAAGACCGGTAAGCAAGAAGGAACAAAGGGAGTTTATCATCCCAGTCGTCTTGGCTTGCGTCTACGAACATCCCGAGGTACTTTGTTATGGTTCGATTAAGCCGTTCAACAAGGCCACCAGACTGGGGATGGAGAGGCGTAGTCCTGGTCCTACGTGTACCCAGTAAGCCGTTCACATCTGCCAGTAACTTGGATTCGAAATTTCGGCCCTGATCCGTGTGAATCTCATACGGCACACCGTGCTTGCAAACAAAATGTTCTACTAGTGCAGATGCAACGGTTAACGCTTCCTGGTTGGGGATTGCAACGACTTCGGGCCACTTCGTGAAGTAATCTGACATCACTAGGATGTATTTATTGCCACGTTTTGTGCCTGGAAATGGTCCCAATATGTCCATACCAATACGCTGAAAAGGACCTCCAGTCTGAAGTTGCTTGAGTGGTGCCTTTTGCATCTTCCCTGGACCCTTAAACTTCCTACATCGTTCGCACGTTCTGCACCAGGCTTTGGTGTCCGACGTCATCCCAGGCCAATAGTAATCCATTCGCAGTTTACCCAACGTTTTCCAAAATCCGAAATGGCCTCCAGCAGGAGAGTTGTGACATTTCGACAGGATTCCTGGAACCGCCAGCGCTGGTACAACCCACTGTAAGTGAAACCGACCCGACTGGCCTTCCCAACGATGGTACAGTTTCCCGTCTTTGACCTCCAATGAGTCCCATCTAGAAACCAGCTGTTGGGTTTTTGGGCTTTGGGCCGAGGTGTCAGAGGTTGCTGGCTTACACCCCATCCGCTTACACTCTATTACCCACTGAATTCCCTCGTCTTGGAGCTGATCGTCATGGGAGTCTGTCAGGCTTATCACATTCACCCCTGGTCGCTCCTTCTCCTTACAAAAGGGGCAGTTGCTGTAGCACAACCGGCGAGACATTCCATCAGCGTTACCGTGGGCTTTACCTGGCCTATGCACAATCTGAAAGGAATATGTCTGAAGGGTCTCCAACCAACGCGCAAGCTGCCCTTCTGGCCTTTTGAAGGAGGTCAACCACTTCAGGGAAGCATGGTCCGTTCTCAGCGTGAACTCCGTCCCATACAGATATTGGTGGAAATGTTCAACGCTCAGAACCACTGCCAGCAATTCCCGTCGCGTCACACAGTAGTTCTTCTGCGAAGGGGACATTGTTTTACTGAAGTAGGCGATCACCCTTTCCTGGCCCTCAATCTCCTGAGAAAGGACAGCACCCACCGAATGAGCACTGGCATCGCAATCAAGGATGAATCTCCTCTGCAGGTCCGGGTACGCCAGGACTGGGGCAGATGTCAACGCTTGCTTCAGCTTCTGGAATCCTTCTTCGCATTGCACATTCCAGGCAAAAGGAGTGACACTGTCCATGAGTTTGTACAGGGGCTGGGCCACTTGTGCAAAACCCCTTACAAAGCGCCTATAGTACGAACACATCCCCATAAACGATCGAACAGCCCGTTTGTTCCGAGGGGTAGGCCACTGTTCTACAGCCTGGGTCTTCCGTGGATCTGTCCGTACGCCCTCACCAGAAATCACGTGGCCTAGGTAGTGAGTTTCCCCGCGGAAAAAGGAACACTTCTTGGGATGTATCTGCAGACCAGCATCTTTCAGACGTCTTAACACTTCATCCAACTTGTGGACTGTGGTGTCAAAGTCGGGTGCATGCACAATGATGTCATCTAGGTACACCAAGGCAAGCTGAGATGGGATGATCCTCTCCATTACCCTCTGGAAGATTGCCGGGGCGTTGCAAAGGCCGAACGGGAGTACTTTGAATTGCCAGAGGCCTTTTCCGTAGAGGGTAAACGCCGTCTTCTCCTTATCTGGATTATCCATGGCGATTTGCCAATACCCACTTCTCAAGTCCAGGCAGCAAAACCACTTTGAGCCACTGAGGGCATCCAGCATGCTCTGAATACATGGGAGGGCGTATGAGTCCTTCTTTGTGACTGCATTCAATCGACGATAATCAACGCAGAAACGCGTCGATCCATCCTTTTTAGGCACCAGCACAATCGGAGACGCCCATGGGCTTTGAGATGGCTCTATCACATCCTGCTCCAGCATTTCTTTAATCATTTCGTCAACATGCTTCTGCTGGGAGTAAGGGATCCGTCTCGGGTTTTGTTTAATGGGCCTACTGTTCCCTGTGTCAATGGAGTGGGTGGCGACACAGCACTTCCCTAAAGGCCGATCACCTAAGGCAAAAATGTCAGCATATTTGACCAACAGGGCTGCAGCTTTCCCGTACTCCTCACAGCCCTCTTGCAAAATGGAGTCAGCTAGAGCCTGCTGCACCCAGCTGGGCAGGTCGGGTGCCCTGGCTACGGCTGCAATCACCTGAAACCCCCTCTCAGCCCTACTCTGCTTATGCATGGGCACAGCCTGGCCAGACATGGACACTATCCCTTGGGGCAGGTCTATCTTGGCCCCCACGCGTTCCAGGAAGTCTAAGCCTAGTATACCCCTGTCCTTCATATCCAAAACAAGGAATGTTTGCATGACGTGAATTGACTTCACCCTGACTGAGGCCTGACACTCCCCCAAAACGCTAACAGTCCCCTTACCTGCTGTCTTAAGTGTGAGCACAGTTGACTGCCTAATGCGCAGGCCACAGGCCCTGGCTACATCTGGCCGGAGAAGGGATACTGTGGCTCCCGTATCAACTAACAGCCTGCACGGTGAATCATCTATTTTTACTTCAACAAAACGGGCTCTGGAGTTACCACTGTGAGAGCCAGGTGGGAGGCTTGTTTGTTTCGACTCCTCCACAGTTCGCTTTGGGCACTCCCGTCGGTAGTGTCCAGGCTGCTTGCACCGGTAGCACCGAGGATGCTCCGTGTGCTCCCGCGGAGCCACACAGGCCGGCAGGTCAGCCTCCCGCTCCTGCGCCCTCTGCAGTGCTTGTCGTACCGACGTCGGATAGGAAATACTGACCTGCATTCGCACATCTTCACGGCAGATCGCACGGACGAAGGAGCGTACTGCAATCCGCTCTACGGCGTGATATGGGCAGTCAGGGAATGCGCCTCGGGCCAGGCGTTCGATGTCCGTAGCCAGTTCGGCCAGCGATTCGTGGGCTTGTTGACGCCGGGCATCCAGTTGAGCATGGAGCATCGAGGGAAGGTGCTCGGAGCCGAACCGCACCTGAAACGCTTCAGCCAGCGCCGTAAAACTGCGCTGGGCATCCGTAGGCAGATTGAGAAGCACCGCCAAAGGGGGTCCCGCCAGACAGGCAACCAAGTGCACACCCAACTCCCTATCTGTGACCCATCTGTTGGCCTCAGCGACGACGAGAAACTGTGCACGGTACTCCTCCCATGAGGTGGACCCGTCGAACGTATTTGGCTTCAACATACTGGCGGGCTGTGGCGACGGCCCAGGGAGAGCTGCTACGTGTGAAGGGTCAGGAACTGGCTGCGGGACAGTGTGTAGTGTCGAACCGCCTATTGCTGCGGAGGCTTGACATTCGAGCATCGAGGATATCTGGCAGAGGCGTTGTTGCATCGCGTTCAATGTTGTTTCAACCACTGCCATCCGTTGCGTCAGCGGCGCCTCGACGTGGGTCTGCGCTG
Source organism: Pilophorus perplexus (assembly GCA_955831195.1). Classification (NCBI taxonomy): domain Eukaryota; kingdom Metazoa; phylum Arthropoda; class Insecta; order Hemiptera; family Miridae; genus Pilophorus; species Pilophorus perplexus. Next base: position 14,795,052 of record OY037011.1, on the reverse strand, counting down.
GCTCCGAACGCTGCAAAGGGGCCTCCTCCGTGGTCGGCAAAGTGGACGCCGGAAGTTGAGGTACAGAAGGCGGAAGAACGACATCGGCAACCGGTGTGAGGCGCGTAGCCATCGTCCTCCTCGGCGGCTGTGACCGAGACATAGTTCAAACGCACGTTGGGCGCCAATTGTATGAACACATATCTTTAACAATGTTTCAACAAGACTGTATTCCTTGACCACTACTTTTTTAGACAAGACAGCCACACATGATCTAACGTAGCAACTGGAGTTGCTACAATATTATAAAAGACGATGTAATTAATGGTAACCGTTAATAACTGGTAGGTAACCATCAAGTGGGGAATTCGAAAAGTGGTTTTTCAAGTAGGAGGTTTTGGTCTTAGAACCCATTCTTTGTCTGTCATAAAATTATCGAAGGTTTTTCTTTTGATTTTAACTTTTTCTTCGATTTTTCGTTGACATAGAATTAAATTTCTGCACAACGCGTAGAAAACGAAATAAATAAAAGGAACTACTAAAAAAGGAAAACTCCTGCGGCAGTTTTGGTTTATTATTCTTGGAATAATACACCTATGTTTTCGCGACGGAGGTCGACGACTCCGATCGGTCTCAAAATTTGACATTACCTACCCGTTTTAAGAGGTCTAAATTCCAAAACCGAAATGTCCGTCCGCCGTACGCCGTTCGGGCCGTTTTGGGTAGTAGGAATTGGTTTAAAAGTCTGAAATTTTGACAAAATACTCGGTTTACCATCTGGCTTGGGACGAATTGCGACACATAATTTTGGGCGTCGCCTGTCTCGTCTCAACTTAATTGCAACCCCTAATTAGAGAGTTAATACCTAGGCATGACTCGTCTCAACGACCTGACGGGTATAGCACGACTCGTCTCAAGGGAAAGGAGTACTGTAGAAGTAACAGCTCCAATAAGTTGTGAAATTCAAGCAAAACTTTTAAAAAAATTGGTAAAGAGGGGTGGGCGGAGTGGAACGATTCACATGCGTTCGTTGTTCGGGTCAATTCAGCATTTATTTACTAGGGGAGAATTGAGACTCCTCTGTGACGTACCTCTCTGTCAGATTGTCCGCCAATTTGCGCACAGGGCTTAAATTAACTACACTATTCTAACACTATTAGCCTGATCAGTGTACTGCTGAAAACAGTCATCAGGCATGATTGACATGAGATCCTCAAAAAAACATTCTTTAATATCTGATGGATCTAAAAATAATAAACCGAAACACCATTTCAGCCACGCCCCTACTTCATCTTTATTTTTGTATTGTGTACTTAGGCCAAGGTTTTGAATTTTTTCCATGGTGCACCAAGCACTAGCTATATGGAACCTACACCCAACAATCGAACTGAGGGGCCATCTGGACTCTTTTGAGGGCAATGTGAATCGCCACTTCCAAGTCTACCACTGAGATTCACCACAACTCAACTCACGGTACTTGTTGAACTTGAAATTGTTCAAAACTAGCAACGTGTGCCCTCGTTGGCTTATTATTTCACGGAGGAACATGGTGACGGACAGCTCGTGGAACGGAGACGAGTCAGGCTGTTACTTTTTGTGGACACAATAAGGGAAAAGATGAGACGAGTAGGGCGACCATTATGAACAAATAAAATAAATACGGAGACGAGAAAAGTTGTCTACGACAGGAATGGATTATTTTGGAGACGAGACGGGAATCACCCATAATTTTCGGGGTTCCCTAGGTCGGACCCACGAAGGGTCGGATTACGCTTCGAACTCGAAGTCGTTATTAGCACGGTCGTAAAAATGACCGTTCCGAGTACCTGAGATAGCCCTTTGAGACAATCTATAAGCAAGGCCCACTACACGAAGCACAGCTATATTATGAGTAGGCCTATAGGGGTGAAAACGAGACTACTAGCGATTCTCCCACTAACATACTAACATAGCTAATATATTAGTTATATATTAAGGTCAAATTAATGTCAAAGATGGGCGTATTCGTATTTGCGAATAAGAATATCACCCAAAGCACACCCAACCTGCGAATACGAATACGAATTTATTCGTATTCTCAACTGAAAATACGAATATTCGCCGAAAACATTTGCGAATATTCGTTTTCTCGATGATGAAATACTCAAATAGGTTCAAACTACGTTTGAACATACCTGAAAAAATGAAAATACACTCGTACACCGTCGTATTCGCAGGAAAAAAATCCGATTCTCACTTATCCAGGTAATTCCCACTTATCAAGGATAGTGATGGTTAGGGATGGTTTGGGATGGTTAGGGGGGTTTGGGATGGTTAGGAATGGTTAGGGGGGTGGGATGGTTAGAGATGGTTAGGGATGGTTTGGGATGGTTAGAGATGGTTAGGGATGGTTAGGGATGGTTAGAGATGGTTAGGGAGGGTTAGGGATGGTTAGGAATGGTTAGGGGGGTTTGGGATGGTTAGAGATGGTTGGTGGGGTTTGGGATGGTTAGGAATGGTTAGGGGGGTTAGAGATGGTTAGGGATGGTTTGGGATGGTTAGGGGGGTTTGGGATGGTTAGTGGGGTTTGGGATGGTTAGGGGGGTTTGGGATGGTTAGGGGGGTTTGGGATGGTTAGAGATGGTTAGGGATGGTTAGAGGGGTTAGGGATGGTTAGAGATGGTTAGGGATGGTTAGGGGGTTAGGGATGGTTAGGGATGGTTTGGGATCGTTAGGGATTGTTTGAGATGGTTAGGGATGGTTAGGGGGGTTTGGGATGGTTAGGAATGGTTAGGGATGGTTAGGAGGGTTTGGGATGGTTAGGGAAGGTTAGGGGGGTTAGGGATGGTTAGAGATGGTTAGAGATGGTTAGGGATGGTTAGGGATGGTTAGGTGATCCTGTTGGAATAATCTGCCATAACTGGCTAAGTAAGAATCTCCTGGATGAGTGAGAATGTCCTGGATAAGTGAGAATTACCTGGCTAAGTAAGAATCACCTGGCTAAGTGGAATCACCTGGCTAAGTGAGAATCACCTGATTCACACTGATTGAACACTGATTGATTAGGAACCTGATTCATTGGTTTGAAAAGTATTTTGTCAAAATTTCAGATTTAACGAAAAATGTATACATCCCAAACGGCCTGGACGCCGAACGGACATTTTGGAAAAAAAAGACGATTTAAGACGAAATAGTCTACTTCCACGATAAACTATTTCGTCTTAGACTATTTCGTCTTAATACTATTAAATAGAAATTTTCGTCTTAATACAATAGACTATTTCGTCTTAAATCGTCTTTTTTAAGATGGATTCCCACTATCTCGCCGCATCCACCTTACATTATGGACATTTTGGATTTTGAATGTAGATCTCTTGAAACGGATAATGTCAAATTTTGAGGACGATCGGATTCGTCGACCCCCGTCCAAGAATAATAATTATTCCAAGTAAATTATTCCAAGAATAATAAACCAAAAGTGGTAACTCATTAGTGCTGAACATTAATTATATTATATAAGTAATGAAATTTTGGTGATGACCTATACCAAAAGACCTAAGTCAAGAGTTTTATTTTACTGCAATTTAGTATCTCTCAATCCTGGACTCCGGGCAGCCGGCCTTCTCACTTGAATTAAGGTAGCCATTGAGTATTGACCACTTGAGGAGGTTCTGGCAGAGGTCATAAACAGCTCGCCTTCGTCAAATCGGATTAGCCCGTTGACTGCTAAAGGTCTTCGAGACTGCTCAGGTATAAGTCCAGGTATGGGCAGAAATCATGTGTCGCAATTCGTCTTTTACCTACCATCTAGTTGTACCCGCAAGATTTTCAGCCCGATCGCCCAAACCCGTGGGGCACTATGGGGCTAAAATGGGGCTACGGGAGGGCTTTTTTAAGGCTTTCGGCTATGGGATCGAGTTAGGTGTGTTTTCGAAGTATTTTTGAACGTAGAATCAATTTTTTGGGGGTCCCGGAACGATCCGATTTCACTGTTGCGATCTATAGGGCTTTCATGGGGCTACAAATGGGATTTTGGAAGGATCCCAAGAGGTCAAATATTTTTTAACGAAAAGAATGTTTGGAAATGAAATATTAACAAAAAAACTTTTTTCGGGTATTGAGATGCAACGTAATTTATTCGTACCTACATTCAAACATACATAAGGATTGATAATAAAAAGAACCTACGATAAATTCAATGGCCAATTGCATTAAATGCAATTTTGTCACATTTGTCGTAATAATACTACTACAATAGCCTCACACACAGAAGAAGGAAGATTCGTGCGGCATGCTGGGTACACTTTTCCTTCTACATGGGGAGAGAGGAGAGATTTTAATAAAACCTGTCCGACAAAAGTGGGGACAGGAGGCATTTTAGCCGGTATCAGGATTACAAGTTGATTGGATGCATGGCACCGTAATCTTGTTCAGAACGCAGTTTGTTCAAGCTTTCCAAAGCTCGCAACTCACCATCCTCTGCGTCTAGCCAGAGGTTAATCCCCCCTCTCCCACATGATATTAATCTCCGGCTCATAACCTGAGTACACAAATCGATCGTTAAATACGGAAATACGGACTGCGGGATTTTGCGAACACGCATGGAGGGGCAAGGTTCAGGCCGCATACCATTATAAATTGTTAATGTTATAATTACCTTTATTCCTGATTCCTGATATCTCTCGAAAAACTATCTCTTGTCGATCTTCTCTCTTCCACGTTATTTCGGGATCAGGGTACCCCCTCGCTTTGCACGTCAATTCGACCGTGCCACCTTCAGGCACCATGATGTCGCCGGAACTTTCATCGTCGATTATATCGGGAGGTACAACGATTTCCAGATATCCCATCTGTAAAACAAGCATTTTTCTTAGCAATCGTTGTTACTGTTTGGGGTGAGGGAGATGGTTCAGGGAACAACACTACCAGAGAAAACGGTGCAATCCATCGATATGAGTTTATCATTCTTGATGATCAAACATCGTTTTAGAGTCTACACGTTTGGGGGCCCAAAAAACGATTGAACGTCAAAAAAATCGAAAACTGGAAACATCACCACAACCTTTCTGGTGACTTTTATTCGAATATTTTGTGAGAATTTTGGAATTTTTTGAGAAACTATTACAACCAAAAACGTTTCTTTACCTATACTGTATTTCAATAACATGAGTGTGAGTATAATCTATAGGTTTTCCAAGCTCAATTGAGAATTTTCCATTTCAATTTGAAACAGAAAATTCGCAAATAGAAATTTCAAGTTGGCAATTCAGCTTGGGAAATTCTTAATTAAGCTAGGAAAACCTATACTTATAATATATACTTATATTATAAGTATATTATGATAAGACCTGAAACATTATTACATATTATGATTAGTCATGAAACATATATGTTCGTATACGAACGTCGCTTTTTCAGCCCAACAAAAATTTATTAGTGAGAGAGTCTGCTTATTTTAGACGTGACAAATTGCATACCGTCAAATGAAACCTTGATGGCCTAATTGGAACATGTGTTCAAAACTCATTCAAAACTTTTGCTGTTCCTAAAATCACAGAGGTGAGCTTGAACATAGTTTGAAATTGAGATCAAAGGAGACCAGGAGTTCTCGCCCAGACGCGTCAAAGCATACCATCGCAAACTCCATGTTTTTAATTACCATTTATAAACCCCTCTTCACTCCTTTTTCATTGTGATGAGGAGTCGGACTTTAGCTTTATTCTTCTATTTCAAAGCAATCTAATAGATAGTATGTGACTTGCAGATGGGGTTCAGTGGTATTGGCTTGAAGTTGGTGGGGTTTCAAAACAAGTTGTTTTGAGTAAGTTTGGAATGTCGTGGGTGATTCTTCCTTATTTCTGAGTCGGCATACGAATTTTAATTATAGCAGTCTCGGATTTTATGAGACATTTCATGAAAGCTCATGAACGATAGGGAAAGCCACCACTGACCAAGCCTGGCCTATTTGATCGGTAAAGTTCGATTGGGAAGTTTCCTTTTTTTGGCGCCAGGAAGTTATAGGAACTGACCCCACGATAGGTGTGTTGGGTGAGACTATCTGTGGGACCCACAGTGTGAGTGTGTTCCTTATTCGGTTATTGATTGCAGTGTTTTGTGATGGGCAGAGTTCTGAATCTGGATCTCTGTTCAAAATCAAGCCGCTTGTGGTTGGAGGAATCGGAGAGCGGCCAGGTTAGCATTTCCAGGGTCCACACTTAAGATGTCGAGGCTTCCTCCTGGGCCAGTCTCTTGATGATGAGGCGATGAGAGCGAACTGTGTGCTTACACTGGGGTTGTCCAGATACAGCACACCTTCTGCCGGAGACGGGTCCCTAGAAGGTTCTGGGATCCCCAGGTCCAAGCCCTGTCTTGAGAAAGCAGACAAAGTGTCACCAGGCCCTCCTCTCCGGTCCGGGGTTTCCTCCTTTCGAGGTCCGTTTTCCTGCATCTGCAAAGATGGGGGCTCGCGATCTAGCAGGCGAGCGTAGAACCGCTTTGAACTGTAGAGCGAACACTCCGGGTAAAGAGTACCCAAGGGTAGTAATTTCCATTTTAAGCACATACGAAGTTCGCGAAACCCTGATATTGACTCAATTATTTGCAACTATAATTTACAACTGGAATTTATACTCTTATTATTTACTACTCTATATATTTAATAGTATGACATACTAGTAAATAATAGAGTACTAGTAAATTATATTATTTTATACTCAATTATTTACTATTAGAGTTTACTCCAAATAATGAATGCGTCAAGGTGTGAGTGCAGAATATTGAGAAAAGATTCATCTGTGATACTACATAGGTAAATCATAATCTACTAATAATGTTATTAGTACACTAAGCAGTATAATGTATAGCAGCTAATCCCCTCGGATGAAACTCATCCAGTTCATTGCCTTTTTTGATTCGAAAAGGAAGCATCGACCCTCAAGCTGATGGAGTCGAGGGAAAGGATTTTGAAAACAAGGTAGGTAACGTTAGAGAGTGGCATTGGTGGGGGGAAAGAGTTGTTTTGCGGTTTTCACTTTGAAACAGTATCCATCAGAGGCTGTGGTTGCGGTTCTTGAACCGCACGACTCAGGGAGGCGGCAGACAAAGTTGCGGGTCCAGCCCTTCTCTATTAATTAGGTGTCTGGGTTGGGGAAACCGAAAAGGAAGAGGAAGCTGGTTGGCGAAGGATCGGCAAGGAAAGGGCACGTGACGTTGACGATGAACGCGCTATTCCGAGCTTGATGTCAGATTCGGATGTGCTCTTGAAGTCATTCGTAACACATAAATGAACATACATTAAAGGAAATTTTCCTTTTACTACGATGAGTGCAAACACAGCCAAAGCTGTCCAATCCGATTACACCCATCTTGCTGGGTATCCTGTTACCGAATCAAGATATCTTATATTTTATTTCGGACCCTCGGTGTATTGTAGAGGGCCCTTACAGCTAGAAGTGGTTCGTGACCGACCCGAGGAGACAATTACACGACGGTACAACACCTGTTGAATTAAAGCCATTGTGCAAGAGAGGAGAGGAAGGGCTGTAGGGGGTCGGGTCCTAACGCGCCTGTTATTGGCCCCAACCGCTAGTAGCACGATAAGGGGATGCGATATGTTCACAACTTAGCGATCGATTCACGAAGAAGTGGTTTGTTCCTCCAAAGGCCGGCTTCTCTATTCAAGCAATTTCAAGCACCCCTTCTTCATTGAGTAACCACAGGATTAATAGTAAACACCATACAGTGTGGTGTTAGGATGGGATTGACCGGCATCTAACTGACGTGTCATCTAAAAAGATTTTCGATTATATCATTGTTCACATCATTGTTGTGGAGTTGCAATATTTTGAGAGATTTTGATCAAGTTGCCATTTGCAATGATATGCCATGGCAAATAAAAATCCTCCAAGATTTTTTATAAATTTAAGTTAATAAAGGCTGTTCCACGTACCCCAAACGTTTTCAACGAAAGGTTACGCATTGATAAAGGGAAGCTCTCGTGCTGGATCCCCCCTTAAATCCTCGAGAAGCCACGAAAAAGGAAAGAGGGAGGATTGTGACTAATCTTCATATTTCAGAAGAAAGGCACTTTAAGGGGAGAGAACTGCTCCAGAAGGGAAGGGAAGTGAAGGCGAAATTGATTGTGACTGAATGGGGTGGCCGTGGCAACACTTCTCCTCAGCAAGGAATGATACTTTCAAACAATTTACGGGCACCCAAAAGCACCTTTCCTTCCATAATTTGTCAGTTTGATATTCATCTTTATTTTTTCAAAACTTCAATACGACATAGATCAGTCGGGAATTATTATTATGGAAAATTAACTCCCAAGTTCTGCAAAGTTCAACTCCTCCGATTTTTCCCGACTTCTTTTGGCAACTCCAAGCTGCAGTTGGAGGAAATTTTCCTGTAGTAAGTCCTTCTATCTTGTCGACTAAACAAAATCCAAATCAAAATGTTACTGAAGGAAACTCTTCCACGTCAAAATATGTCCGTTTACTCTCGACACTGGCGATCACATTATCAACTGAGTTATCTGAAGAAGCAACTTTGCCTCTGAGAAATGAACGACCCAACAAGGTGTCAAAAATATTCCCTTCAGGCAGCTGTATTCAAGGTGGCCTTCCTAACTTCCTTTCAACTGTCAAACACTTGGGGGCAGAATATCTGTATCTCTCGTCAACAGCTGACAACTGGAGAACATTTTGAATGGATGTATTCATTTGAGAGTTCAAAGTCTACCGAGATGAGGGGTGTTGAAAAACATTAAAATCACACTTGAATTATTAGTAATTTGGCATTCCCATCGTCTCAAACCCAATCCGCAAAATAACTACATCAAAAACTAAGCAGACATCTGTAGTTTCGATAGAAACAATGACGAGTATTATGATTGTAGAATGCGCTTTTGACAGTTTTTCTTTTCGTCACAAACATTTTCCAACTTTTTGGCAAGGAGGTCTCCATAAAAACGTATTCACAGTAAGTTGTGTATTGTCGAATGTTCGCAAATACTTGGAACATTTTATAAGTAGATTACACCGTTGTTGATGAAATGAACCCATTCAAATGATTAAAATCTCTTTCAACAAGAAATCTTCTTGAGTATTTCCCAATCTTTTTTTTTTTTTTTTTCTTCTTTTTTTTCAACTCCCCTAATTTTATCTCTAAACAGAAGTGTGGGAATTCATGTCCTTTGGACATTTCATGTTTTTATATTATCGCCTGGAACTGTCCTTGAGGAAATCTCGTCACAGAATCCCAACACTCAACCGTTTCAGGTGATATAAAGGGGAACCAAAGTAAGCTGATTATGTGATATCAAAGAAGCGCGTGGTGCCTAATTGAGGAGAATTTTTCCCTTTCATCAGATCTAAGTGATGACGAAATAATGAAATCTTTGCAAGAGAAGGTTCGAAAAGCAAACATAATGGTCAGGTTTAGAAAAATTATTTTCTCATTGCGAGTGTTATTGACTACGCCCTCGTGCTGCCAAGAGCAGTTCCCCAAACTAAAGGAAAATGAATGTCGGCGAGAAACCATTAGCTTTGAAACCAGGATCAACGTAATGGAAGGCTCATTGTAATGAAGTCTGATGCCCTCTTCTTTGTGGCAACAGGATGGGATCCTCCTCAGGTAGTTTGGAATACCGGGAGCAGAAGTTATTGCCAGTTTGAGCGGGGTTTAGGCTCTAATGGGCAACCCGTGTAGTATAGTAACTCTGTAATATCTTGATATAGTGCTATATTCAACGGAGAATTGAGACTAAGAAAGCGAACTTCACTGCCGATGACGTCACGTTCGAGAAGGTGGGAAAACCTTCGCGGGGGTTCCGTTCAAAACCATCATTCGATCAAAATCTATTTTATCACTACAAACTTATCACATTCAAGATATTATTTTTCAATACATTATAAAATTGAAAAACTGCGACTTACTTCACTTTTCATGGGGTCGGTATTGATTTGGCACATGTAGGTTCCTCGGTCTTCTTCTTGAACGTTGCGAATGTGGAGGAACCACGTAGAATGATCAGAATGTGAAACTGAAACTCGTGGGTTGTGTGTGATGACGTGCTCGTGGATAGCTTGGATTGCTTTCGTGTCTGCCTTCACCCACCCAACCTATATAACAGACAAATTAATGCGTGGTAGAAATTTAATATTTTTTCTTTTTGAGAATGAGCTAAACTATTTGTAGAGTATTGGCGGTGAAGAAGATTGCTGAATGCGGGCGGCATATATTGCACTAAATGTTTTCGAAGTTACAACCCCGGTTGTATTGAATCGTAGCGCATCTGTACGGTCTCCGTAGGCCCTTTGTTCTTGTATTGTCATCAACGTTTTAAAGCCATGGGGTCAACTATGAAACCACGAAGAATCGTCGACGCAGTAAACAATTTCACGACAGGCTATATTCTCAACTACGAGTAAAAGGTTATCCGTACACTGTTTATGCAGAAGGGAAAAAATACCATTAGAAATCGTGGCTTTCCTTTCTCGTAGTAATGGTTCAACTGTTCATCAACAACGTGGATTACGGCGATATACCAGAGTCATTGAGAAGTTTCAACAAGGGAGCGAATTTGAAAATTCAACAGGCTCTTTTTTTTCCACTTTTTACCGGAGGGAAAAGTTTGTCAAAAACAAACAAAGCGGTTGACGGTATTACTTATGCTTTTCTGTGAAACTGTGAGCTGTATCTTAGGTTAGGCAGGCTGGGTTATTATTTACAGGTAGCGCTGCCTTCAACCCGGTCGCGTAAAAAAGACCACCTTCTCCTTTGCTCTGTTCCTTAGGTTGGTTAATAAAATAGGACAAACAGAGTCGCGACGAGCAAACATGGGCCGGTAATGCGATTTGTCGCGGAAAAGCAGGTTCCTTCAAGCCCTTCACAGATCCCAACCCTTCTCCACATGTATTTGTGCGTACGTGAGCGGGAGGCGCTCCATCGTAGGTGTCCCCAAAGCTCTTCAGGAATACGTACTGCGTGTGACGGTTTAGACGTTAATATTGCGTGACGGGTTAAGGTAGTAATCGCGCACGGATATTCCAAAATCGCACAACTCCAACTTTGGGGGAAATCTGCCAAAAACAAAATGAGGGGAAATAATTTAACTATTTCGGGAAACATTAAGATGGACAAAAAACGAAATGAAGGGATTCAATAGTTCAACACATGAACAACGCACCGCCGTCATTCACAGTCAGGTGTTCAGGGACTTATCATGAATACCCCTATCGTTTTAGATGGAAGCTCGAAAAGAGCTAAGAAATGAAAACAACTTCAAACTGAAAGAGTCGTGAAGGAAAAGCGTGTTTGCGGGACATCCGGTTTGACCGCAAGAAGTAGTTACACACGTCTGAAGTACGTGGATTGAGGTGAACCTACGTGACACATCTTCTGACAACACTGGAGCTCTACAGCGAGGACTCCTGATGCGATTTAGCCTTCTCCTCACTCACAAAGCCTTAATCAGCACATCCCTCCAGCTAAAGTATCAAATTAAACTTTAACGACCCCTCTCCGCCCCGAGGGTTTCTTTCAGTTGCTGGCAAAGCGGGGAACGACCTTTGAGTACTTTTCATAGCTTCTCCGTATATCAAATGTTTTAATGTTTTAGAAGATTATGTTCGCATAAAGAAAGGCAAAGTGGTGGCATAAATGTACGAATTCAATTGACACATTTTATCAATGTAGGCACATAATAATTTCACTTCATGGCCCTATTAAAAGGAGATTGATTGAGAAACAACAACACAGTATTCAGAACATGATCCATTCCAGAACTTATAGCTCGCAGTCTTTTCTAAGAATGTAAACATTTTCAAACTCCCCACCTAAGCCACCTACCTCTATACTGTACAGCAGCACTTCATTGATTAGAATTTTGTGAAAATATTCGGTGACCACTTACAAAAAAGGTAGGCGAAAACCAGAAGCTAGTGTATTAGCCTAACATAAATAAGTTACGTTGGTCCTTGAGCAAAAAAGATGTTTTATGATCCACCATCTATAGTCAGCAGCCGAAAAAGGGCTCGTAAGAACTTTAGGCAACCATCTCCGAGAAGCAAATCGCCTTGAATTTCCTTCAGCAGATAAAAATATCAATTTCAACCCCCGAGTGTCATCTTTGGCTCGAAGGAAGAAGCTCTTTGTTTCTTGATGGCGCCCCCGAGGTCTTCCGCCAAACATCATTTCATCCTCGCTTTCTCTCCCCTCTGATCCTCTCCAGTTTCCCACTGTTTCCATCCCACACTGTAAGTCGTTTGAGCCTTAATGAAACACTTTTAGAGCTCTTTAGGCTTGACAACTCTGAAGGAATTGTAATAATCAATCAAACAATCCTTTCTCCGACATACGCAATCTGTATTGCCGTGGACACGTTCATGATCAGGAATGGCGTTCATTTGAAATTCAGATAAATCCGGACTGCCTACGAGGATGAATATGATTTACCGTAACTGTCACTGCCCAACACTTTTATTTCCCTTCCCTGCCATGGATTGCAGAACTAGTGATTTTGTTGACAATCCCACAGCCTCAGCGCTTAAATTTTAAAATATTTATACATAGATGCGGGCTGATCCATCAATATTTATACGGAATAGAAGACTCTACAAAGAGTGAAGCAGTAAACTGTAAACTATTTGAGTCATCTGCCGAGAATTACAGTTGTGTCAGCGAACACTGCTTGCGTCTGGTCTCGAGGGGAACGGCAACCATAGAACAGCCCAGGTTTCAATGGCGGAAAAAGGGGCAAGGAGGAAATAAAGAAGACGTGAAAAAAAGGAATCCTTCCGGAATAATAATGGCCTTTTTATTATTCCTATGAGGATGGGTGAATGGAAGCAGTTATATAGTTCCCTAAATGCACCAGTTGGCCTCGAACAGAAATACGTGCTCTTTATTAGCAAGGCAGATCGGGGTGGGCGAGTCACTTCGGTTCTAGCTGTTTTCAAGACATGGCGATCCAATTCCATTTGAAAGGGAGCAGTCTCTTAGGAGGTTTGGATATTGTGTCAAGTGTTCACAGGGTTACTGCTGTTACAGAAGATCAGATTTGTATCCCAGAAAATATGGAATTCTATAATTATTAATTCTGCCAATGGCGATGTCAAAATAGCAAGTTTGTTGATTTGTGAAAGGCTGAACTATATCATGTCGCTTCCAGAATATGCAAACAGCTTCGATCATAAGAAAATATAAGGATGTCTCCCTAGCAACCACCAAAGCGGACAGTGACGACACCTTACATCCTTGTTCAGGCTCGCAGACCGTCGTCGAGAAGATGAATAAGGTCCTGTACCGAAATGCTATGAAAAACCAAAAAGCTAGAGGGAGGAAGGGAACCACCACATGAGTTATCATTGGGATGATTTTTTGTTAGTTTGTAATATTATTGTGATAACCACGCAGCCAATGATATGAGGACAGTTAGAACGCGTTGCTGATTAAAAAAAAAGCTTGTTCCATTAATCACACACCATAAAATATTAATAACATGTACAATGCCATGTTAACATAGATAATTCCGATTGATCCTGCGGGAACTCGGGTTATTTATATTCTTAGGTTTAATATAATCAGGCTACCGGAAAGAGTGAGCGGACTATAGATGATCCTTCTCGCCCTTTATCCCATCGGCCCAAACCTATCTTATGTAAGCCACGTTGTCTGAAGCGTTGAACCGTGAGATCTAGTTAGTTTCTGGAAGGAACGGATCACTTCGTCTAAGAATCGGTTGGCCGGGCTACCGCAATAAAAACCTTTGCATACATCATAATATGATACCAATTAGGCTCAAAGTATTATATTATAATAAAGTGCATGGCATTCAGAATAGGTTAGCTGAGTTTTGAATGTAGGTTGTCTCACAATTTCATTCATATTATTATTATTATTATTATTATTATTTTATAGTTTGCACGTATATTATCACAAATTTATTTTATCTGACTCTAGACTTATTAGGTATTATTCATCCATGAATTATAATTCAATAATCAGTAAACGCGCACTATTTAACACTAGTTTTTTTAGAAGATTCAAAAATTTGGAAACCCAACAAAATTAAGGAGGTGGGAAAAGGGTATGAGACAACTTTGCGTCAATGGAGCGAATGGGAATTAACTCGAGAAACCGCTAGATCCACAGGTGAAACTTCGAAAGGCAACAATGTTTAATGAACAAGTTGGCAAATTGCATGAACACAGTATTGGAAAAGTTTTCTCCCTCCCACTCGTTTCCTGACTAAACTCGGTGAATAAAGAACTTCTTTCCACAGGTCACACCTATAAATGAGTTTCCAATGTTTATCTGAAAACACTAACTATAAATATATCACCGTCATAATAAGAAGTTTTCCCAACGTTCTTAAGGAGTAATTCATTTTTGATACATACTTACCTATCTACTATCAAATGATTTGGATTTAACGGAAAGACCTCTAGTCTAGAGTCGTCTAGAATCAAACCGCATCCTATCCAATTTTTTGAAAAATTAGGTTAAGGCGGTTTCTGACAGTATTTTGCTTCCGAGTCTGCGAAGCAGCGGAAGCCTTGTGTTCACTTTTTCACACTGAAGCCATTGGTGAAGTCGTTTGGAGTAAAAATGCAGCCCCCCTTCCTTGTGAAAAACAGGCAAAAAGTTGAGAGTTGGAGCCAAAGTGTATCCTATTCAGTGAGTTTTATTGGATGGGATTTACAAGTAAATCAAAGTTTTGATCTCAAGCAGTGATTCAACCAATCACATTGCAGAGTTGAGGTTAGAATCATGGCGACCAATATAAAAATCTTTGTTACCATCGTTGCATTAGCTATTTTATTAATTTTTAGTGATTTAATAATCAAAACTGTAAAAAAAGTCGGTGTTTTTTTTTTATTCCTAACTCATCGAATAACGTTCCTTTAATAATTAAAAAAACGATATAGGTGCTCATAGTTTGTTCTGATTGGCCCAAGGCCCCGAATCCAAACAATGTTGTGGGGCTGAGGTTGATTGTGTGTTTCGGGATTTTTCGAGTGTCAAACAAATCGCAAGGTAGTTAAAAGCCAAAAACGGACGCAACTAACAGCCCCCAGCCGAGGAAAAAGGAGAAAAAAGTTCGAAAGGCGGTAAAAATGAAGAGGAAAATCGAAAAAGTCATGGTGAGTCAGCAGGTGAGATAAAACTTCAGAAGAGATAAAAAAGATGTGAGATAAAATTCCCCAATAGGATTATCCACAACGTTTGGAATCGAACAGCAACTTATCCCAACGTTGGAGTCAATGTGCATCCTATCCACCTCAGACGCCTTCACACTGTGAACTGTCTGAAGTTCACAGGACTCCAACAGATGCTACAAAGCTACCGGTTTACAGCGTAGCATTGCAAAAGCAATCCTCACAGCAGCCTCAATCATTTTTTTGCGTTTCCTAAAAAGTTAGCCAAAACGGATTGGATGCGCTTTGATTCTAGATCTCAGTATCAGTACCTACCTACCTCTATTCTAGTATCTCTAGTATCAGTAGATATCAGTGGTTGCGGTCCTTTTTTAAGCATTAAAAATCGTATTAAATAGGATTTATGACTAACGGAAGGGGAGATCAGTTCAATCTTTAATAAATTGCATAAATCATACCCTGTATCCACCAAGATGTGAGACCACACAGCTGAAAGTTGCTTCTCTGCCTACTGGAACGGTAAGATTCTTTAGGGGCTCCACAAACTCGGGTTCATAACCTGAAAAAGTTAACAATCCTTAACGTCATCTGTACCAAAACAGAAAAATCGCTAATAATGTCAGAAATAGTAATAAAAAATTATAATCAGGACGGGTATATTGATTTCAAACTCTTTCAATTACAAGTAGGTGATGCAGACATACGGGAGTCTGGACAGGCGGGATGGGACAAGTTTGAATGTTAAGTCCGGACTGTCTCCTTCCCCAGACAACATAGTGCTTCCACTCGGAGTTCACTATACTCTCATACTATACCACTGCCCTCAATAGAACTTCGGCATTTGCCGATCCGCCATACGCTATCGAAGCAACATCTCCCTAAGTACTTGGAAAACAGTGCAATATAGTAAGACGACATCATATTGAGATTTAAAAAAACATTTCATCAATTTCCCCGGGGAAAACATGCCTGAAATACATTTTATTCCATTCAGACTCGGTTTCTAAACCGTCTAAAGACGCTGCTAAAAGGAAAGATTCTCGTTTTCAGGTGTGAACCTGATAATGACGACGGAGAACAATTCCCCTACGAGAAAGGAGCACAGGATTAGAATAAATTTGCGAAGGATTCAAAGATTCCGTTCGTGTTACGGGGGGAAAGGTGGCTCGCAATATCGAAGAACAATAAGAGACGACGACTAGGATGGGGAAACCAGAGGCTGGGTTGACAAATGTGCTATCACGTACGAGGTGTGAACACCCGCATACACTTATTTTGTATTATTAAATCTCAAGAACGTGTCTTGTGTACCTCGGAGTCGACCGCATTTTCGTTTTACGATCCTCAGGCCCTTCCATTTCTAACCAAAGAAATGCTTTGCTGATAAATAAAATGTTATTTGTTCTCTTGTAATAGAGGGTAGAAATATGACAAGTTAAAAATATTCTTGGTAAACACACGTGCTTCAAGGGTTAGTACCATAATCATCATATCATCATACAATAATATAAAATTGTGTTGGCCGACGTGTGGTAGACGGCCGTGTGGTAGACGGCCGTGTGGTTTGTTGGTACGGGATAACGCGTTCCCGAATGAGTTTTTTCACTTTCCGCTCGCTGGCCGTTTAGGGGGTCGAAAAAATTACGAAAAAATACGAGCCGTATAGATCAGAACTGGAGGAAGACGTCGGTCAAATCGAAAATCCGAAATTCGCCCGGGAAATTCGTCGAAAATTCGTCGAAAAATCGTCTTTCTCGCGTTTGTCCCACGTTTTTTCGGGTTCAAAAATACCCAGTAAGGAGCCATTTTTTGGGTATGGTATCCGCGAACCAAATGCGCGCCAAAATATGGCCAATCCGATTCCGAAGTCGGATTTCAAAAAAACCGAGGGGGAGGGGGCGATTTCACGGTGAGAAGACAATTGGATCGTTTTAATTCGCGCGGGGCCAGAGAAAATTCGTCGAAAAATCGTCTTTCTCCCGTTTGTCCTACGTTTTCCACTTTCAACTCGCGCCAAAGCCCGTTTAAGGGGTCGAAAAAATTACGAAAAAATACCAGCAGTATAGATCAGACCTGGAGGAAGACGTCGGTCAAATCGTAATTCGGAAATTCGCCCGGGAAATTCGCCGGAAATTCGTCGAAAAATCGTCTTTCTCGCGTTTGTCCCACGTTTTTTCGGGTTCAAAAATACCCAGTAAGGAGCCATTTTTTGGGTATGGTATCCGCGAGCCAAATGCGCGCCAAAATATCGCCAATCCGATTCTGAAGTCGGATTTCAAAAAAACCGAGGGGGAGGGGGCGATTTCACGGTGAGAAGACAATTGGATCGTTTTAATTCGCGCGGGGCCAGGGATCTTAGAAAACGGAGGGTCCAGGGAACTTTGATAGATGGAGAGGCCTTTATTTAAAAAAAGTTGAATTGAATTAAAAATAATAATTTCCTAAACGGTAAGCCCTAAAAATACGCCGATTTTTTCTATCGTCTCTGCTACGAATAGGAGGGGCCGAGCGGAGCGAGGCCTTATGTCTGAGTAGGGGTTTGAACGTGTCCATCGACGCACCCCACAGGCGGCAATACACCCCACAGGCGGCAATACACCCCACTAGGGGAGCGAGCGAAGCGAGCCAGAGAGACTAGTATGGTATATACAATATAGTATATACAATATTATTGTATATACTTATGAAGTAGGCTTGAACCTAATTATTGTATGGCGATGCCTCATCATGTCCTATAATTTATTCCATCTCCACCCCGTAAAACCTTTCTACCAGTGCGAAACTTATTCTGGGTCAAACGTTGGTTTGGTCAGCCAAATGCAATCATGCAAGTGGCTCAGACAAAAGTAATAAATTCCAATGAACGGAGCTTCGTTGTGCACTGTGTAGAACAGCTAATTGCACTGTCAATGCCTGAAAAACTGCCCGGAGCGTTGGTTGATAAAAGATAGCCGTGTCGCGGTTTATAACCCCCTCACACGGCTGTGAAATCTCGGTGAACTCAACGGAGTTGTTGACACGTTCGATCGAGGCTCAGCTGAAGAGAGGATAAAACGCTGGTGTAACCGATTATTGTTTTCGTAACACTGAGTGCTTCTAACTTTCCGTTCATTTTGGAGGATGCATCGCTCAAAAGGCATAAGTCAATTCTAGGCAGCTTACGCCAAGTCATTTATCACGTTGTTAACATTGAAAATTAACATTGAAAACTCTGGACAGTCAATGGAATTGATGTGCCTAATGCATTATTTGATGTGATTAAAGAAGAACCTATCAAGAATCAGATTTTCCGGCCAATCTATTAGAAGTGGCTGAACACTGAAATCATACAGCAGTTTATAAACTGCCTTGAAATGGTTAAAAAGTCTTTGAAGTGGTTGACAAAGCGCTAATAGTATGTTTCAGGGGGTCGTAAAACCAATCAGACGCAGTTTGAACTTGCTCAAAACGTGGTATGTAACGGCTGAGCCTTTTGTACGAGTAAGAACGTACGTAATCTCACTTATAAACGGATATCTCTGGCTGACTCGCAATGTTGAGCATTCCCAGCACTATCCCAGTGTAACATTCCTTCCTTGTCTGGATCATAAATTCGCCAAGGCCGCACAGTGCGTAATTCGGTCGATTTAGGGGAAGAAAAATCGAAAAACGAAAGTAAGCAGCAAAAATATTCGACTGAAAAAAATGAGAAGGTACTTAGACGTCTGAATTGAACGGAAAACTTACTCCTTTGAAAAGCATATTATTCGGCTTAAAAGGAGGAGGGAGAGTCCCATAACTCTGGCCAGTTTTTGAAAAATTGACTTTTCGGTAACAGAAGAGTCTTAATTTTTAAATGTCTCATCATTTTCTCAAAAAGTACCAACTGTTTGGCTACCAAACTACGAAAAATTACTCTTTTTACCCAATAACTGGTAAAAAGAGTAATTTTTTCTAGAAAAATATTAATTATTACTCTTCTTTTAATAAATTATTAAAGAGCAATTAAAAAAAAGGAAATTCGGCCCGAGGTACATCCATAGCACGTACCTCTGGCCAAACCTGTTTGTACCTCTGGCCAACCAGTGAATTGAAAGGGAACAAATAAAAATGCTTCTTGTGATTAAAAAAAAATGCCTATATCATAAAAAATTAATTATCAGTATAATGTATCATGTTAAGGAATAAACATCTTCCGTATCACTAAAATATTTCAGTCCTAAAAGTTGAGCCCATTAGTGGAACAATATTTAGGATATAACCAATGGGAAAAAAGCATTCTTAACACATCACAGGACAAATAGCTGTGGTAACAAAGTTAAATATTGCTTGTAGAAATTAAAAGAAGTGGCAAATAAAATCGAATGTGAGTGGAACTGAGAAGTTCAACACTAAGGACACGTGAGAGCCAACGAAGTAAATATTACAAGAAATATTACAGAAATTAAAAGAAGAAATACCAACTACCAACTCGAGTTCTTAATGTCACAATAAATGGATAATGAATTGTGTATTCCAGGGGGTTTCATAGACCTACCATTGAACCAAGGGTTCATTATTCCAAACAGCGACTGATTCTGGGAGAGCAAACGAGGAAACTCATTGTTGCTCGAGTGGTGAATACACCACTCCTTAATAACTAAGTAGTACTTGATAAAATTTATTATTAGTATTTAATGCTAATACTTTAATAACTAATTAGTACTTAATAAAATTTATTATTAGTATTTAATACTGAGGTACTCCATTTTATTCCATAAGATTCCTTCATTTCTTAATTCACATTTTAATAATTAAAATATATTATTATTCAAAATATAATTATTATTCATACAATAATTGGTGCTCGCGGACATTCTGGAAAGAGCAGGCGGACGACACTATGTGGACCCCTGATATAGAATAATAATATGGCGAGGGTGCAAGGAAACATCAGAAAAGAGAGATCGTTCCCCTGAACCTGATGAAGGAGGAATAAAGAACCCTGAAAGCTCGATTTCGAGGACAAATTTCTGAAGTGACTGAATTCCCTATCTTTGACAAAAATATAGAATAGAAACTCCTGTAAGATTAGGCAGTACATTATTAAATAATGAACTGCTTTGACAGCGCACTTTTTTCCTTCATAACTCTACCACTTATTGCATGCGTCAACTCCTTTGATGAGTTGCACCGGTGACGTGGTAAGTAACATACAAGGTAGAGTCTCCCTCATTTGTCCCAGTCTGGCTGCTTTTGTACGTACCCACGGAAGAAAAAGATATACGCAAGGAGCGTGGGGGAATTGAACCGAGTGTAGTGATTTGTGTGCTTCCCCCAACAACTGGCCCGTTTCCCACCTTCATCTTTTCTGTTTGTATCGGGTCCCGCGAAACTTTACACTTCGCGTATTCTTGTTCGAAAGGGATTTGCCGGGATGTGAAAATGCAGCAGGGATCGGAAGTAAAAATACTTTGCATTAGAACTTTTCCCCGTTGGGTGTTCAATCCTCGAGCCCGTTCTTGAGTGCTTCGTAGTTATGTTCCTATCTTCATCGGCCATCGTGTAACAAGCCAAAAACTTTGTACTTGCAACCGTAAACACAGCCTGAACTGACGTTTTCAACATTGTTGAGACAATCATTAGCTATACTTTTGGCTTATTATTCTTGGAATAATATACCTATGTAATCGCGAGGGTGGTCGAAAATTTTGATCGGCCTCAAAATTTGACATTACACGTTTCAAGATGTCTAGATTCCAAAACCGAAATGTTCGTCCGCCGTCCGATCCGTTTTGGGCAGTAGCAATTTCTTTAAAACTTGTTGAAAATTTCTTTGAAAATCTGAAAATTTGACAAATTACTCGGTTGTACCCGAAAGGTTTTCAGCCCGATCGCTCAAAACCCGTCTCTGAGGGGCCGAGAAGCGCTTATTTGAAGGGTTTCGGCTGTGGGGGTCTTGTTAGGTGTCGTTTTCGAAGTATTTTTGGACGTATAATCCATTTTTGGGGGGTTCTAGAACGATTCGATTTCGCTGTGAGGATCTATGGGGCTTTAATGGGGCTACAAATGGGATTATTGAGGGATCCCTGGAGGTCAAATAAGGTGTCGTTTTCCGAGTAATTTTGGACGCAAAATCCATTTTTTCGAGGTCTCACATCTGTCCAAACATTGTAAAAAAATTGTTTTCAATTTTTTCAAAAATAACTAACTAATTCCGTATGGACAAAGAATCAATTTTTGCACAACTAACCTATATCAAAGAATAATTATTTATGCATTATAAACCCCCGTGTAAAATTTTGCAGTTTTTGTTGTATAAGATACAAAACTACTTGGCTGATTCTCGCTGCTGTTTTAAAATATAGCGTGATGCGACATGCACAGAAATGTTTCCACTCTCAGGGTGCACAACATGTGACTTTTCATACCAGTTCAACTTTCATTCTCCTTCCGAGGAAAAAGCGAAGAAAAGCAAGACGAGTGATGGTAATATATTCACAAGGCAGGCGACAGAAGTAAGACAATGCTCTTCCCTTACCCAGTATCGGGTTAGAGCCCCACTGATATCCGTTAAGATCCTGCAAGGGTGGGCGTAAGAAGAGTATAGGGTTCCATCTGTTGGATTCAGTTAAGCAAGCCCTCCAGGTGAGATACAAGGAGGATAACAAGGACTGACGTCTGATGCAAGCCTAGGGACCGAGGCATCATTCTTTCCCGCTCTTAGTAGGTGATAAAGTACCGAATTCAATTCCAATGAATCCGCCCATCAGGAACATGGTTTTCCCGTAGCTCGGAATACGTTTTCAAGATAAGCCAAATCGCAGAAAGTAAGATGTTTCCGCCTGGGAATGTACATTAACGTTATAGATTTCACGGGATGTAAAGTTTCATTTCTCAAATAATCGCGATAAATCCACTCATAAGTAAGACGATCATCAATCCAAAAACACAACGACGAACCAGCCTGAACAAGAACTACGAATAAAAGGCATTAGATGGAATAAAATACAATTCCACTAATGAGAGCAGTAGGCTCTAAACTTTCCAAGTTATCGGTTCAAATTAAGGAAGAAGTGGTGTTAGAGGAAAGCGGTCGAGATGAGTTGCTTTACCACATCACCCTCTAATATCTCCTTTCTCTCGACAAGAACTCAAGAGTTTTTATTAAATAATTAATAACACTTTGTAACATCTGCTTTTGGGTTTCGTACATTAGTGCTCATCTGGGAGGTCCATCCATCTTAGAAGGAAAAGCCATTGTAATGGAACAGCCTTGTATTAGTTCGGTAGGAAGAGGTGGTTAAAGGAGAAGAGGGGAGAACGCTTGATGACTCCACAAACCAAGAAACAGTAGTTCCAACCAGCATCCAAATCAACCGTACCCTCGTCAAACTAAGTCCATTCGTTGATGACCTGGTTTCCTCTCCGCCTTTCTTAAGTTAAAAGTAAATTATTGAATTTAACGGAAATCTACATACTCGTGAGCGGTGAGGGAATAGGTGAACAGTGTCAGTCCTCCGTGGGAAGAGTACCTACCTAATATTAAACCAAACTCGTATTCATCAGGGACTGAATGCAGAATCATCACTCAAAATTAATTTCAGGAAAGACACGAGCAAAATTAGGGCGGATACATTTTGACAAAAAACAAAAACTGTTTCCCATTTCAGGACCGAGTAACAAAATTTCGTTGCCTTTTCACCAAAGAAAACAACAAGAAAAAAAGTTTTTCCAAGTACGCCACCTTTCCATACACCAATGTTTTCGGGACGGGGGTCGACGACTCCGATCGGCCTCAAAATTTGACATTCTCCGTTTCAAGAGGTCTACATTCTAAATCCGAAATGTCCGTCCGCCGTCCGAGCCGTTTTGGGCAGTAGGATTTTTTTTAAATCTGAAATTTTGACAAAATACTTGGTTTACCATCTAGTTGTGCCCACAAGGTTTTAACTCCGATCGCCCGAACCCGTGGGGCGCTATGGTGCTAAAATGGGGCTACGGGAGAAGGTTTTTGAAGGCTTTGAGCTATGGGATCGAGTTAGGTGTCGTTTTCGAAGTACTTTTGAACGTAGAAACCATTTTTTGGGGTCCCGGAACGATCCGATTTCACTGTTACGATTTATAGGGCTTTCATGGGGCAAAAAATGGGATTTTTGAAGGATCCCAGGAGGTTAAATATTTTTCGAGTAAAAAAATAAATAATTAAATTCTTTAGTATTTTTTTTTCAAAAAAATTTTTTAGAACACAATTTTTTTGAAAAAACGCTGCAAATTTTACACAAGGGTTTATTATTCTTTGATATACATTACTTGTGCAGAAATTTAATTCTGTCAATGAAAAAATTTAAAAAAAAATTTTTTTTTTTTGGATTTTTATCTCAAAAAAACTTTTTTTTGTTTTTTTTGTTCAAAAATGTGTTTTTTTCAAAAATTCCGTATTTTTTACTCGAAAAATATTTAACATCCTGGGATCCTTCAAAAATCCCATTTTTAGCCCCATGTGAGCCCTATAGATCGGCACAGTGAAATCGGATCGTTCCGGGACCCCAAAAAATGGATTCTACGTCCAAAAATACTTCGAAAACGACACCTAACTCGATACCATAGCTAAAAGCCTTCAAAAAACCCCTCCCGTAGCCCCATTATAGCCCCAGAGCGCCCCACGGGTTTGGGCGATCGGACTGAAAACCTTGCGGGCACAACTAGATGGTAAACCAAGTATTTTGTCGAAATTTCAGATTTTTAAAAAAATTCCTACTACCCAAAACGGCCTGGACGGCGGACGGCGTACGGCGTACGGCGTACGGCGTACGGCGTACGGGGTACGGCGTACGGCGTACGGCGGACGGACATTTCGGATTTAGAATGTAGACCACTTGAAACGGATAATGTCAAATTTTGAGCCCGATCGGAGTCGTCGACCCGCGTCGCGAAAACATAGGTGTATTATTCCAAGAATAATAAACCAAAAAGGTCCCTCCAAAAAAAAATCCCCAAAATTATTTTTTCCAAATCTTTTCTTTTGACACAGAAATAATTTTTGCACAAGTAACCTGTATCAAAGAATAATAAACCCTTGTGTAAAATTTGCAGCGTTTTTTTATTTTTAGAAGTTGGTCACTTTAACCAAGAAACAACACTGGAGATGCGGATGAAGAACCTTTTGATTGAAAATGGTGTGAAGGAAGTAAAGGAAGCCTTAGATTAAGTAATTTTTGATTGATTGATAAATGGATAGAATACCTACCTACGTTTTGCTTGGAATAATATTCAGAATAATATTGAGGCATATTATGCCTCATGGATTTAGTACTTTTTGGTTGAAAACTCAATTTTAAAACGCTTATTTTCAATGGATAGAATACGTTTACAGCTGAAACGACTTCATTTTCGAAAAGAAACAGTTCGCAAAACCCCTAACAAACCATTACCTAGCCCAAAATTGAAAAGTATCTTTTGTGATGTAACCTCCTCAATTCGATGATGAACCGCAGCTCGCAAGTCGTTGCCAGTTATTTTGGTCCGTTCACATTCTTTGTTCCGCCATCACCATCCAGGACACAGAATAAAAGACCAGAGATCCAGGAGCAGGAAAAATTAATAGCCGATATATCGGATCCTCGATACATCAATACTTTATCTCCGATATATTGGTGCCATCGATCTGTTGCTAACGATGTATCGGAAAACCGTTATATCGATCTATTGCAAATTTTTGCCTTCACTACGACTTGTCAACAACTTGTAAACGACTTGTGTTTTCTTAAAGTTTGCCACGGCCCCCAGCTAGCATGGAGAAAAATTCCTTCTCACAGGCCATGCCGGTTTTTTTTTTTTTTTTTTTTTTTCTACTTCAGGAGACCTTGCTGATGGTGCTAAAAATGTTATTTGGTCATTTATTATAATTAACCATTAAAAAATTTTATGTATAGGTATGTGTGATATACGTGGCCTGTGATTGTCGATTTCAGACTTGAAGTGGTAAAACAGAAAATTGTGTATCATTGGCTTTGAAAAACGTATTAAAAAATCATAATTAAATAATCCGATCTCTAAATGGAATAAATTATTGAGATCGGAAGATGACCACCAAATTTCCAAAATATAACATGGTACGTAGTCTCCCACTAGAGCTGACTTTTCCCTTTCCGCGAAAAGACGTGAGACGCGTCTCACTTATGTCTATAAATCGATATACAACTACTTTATTAAAATTTAATTTAATGATTTTCCAAAATGAATTTGAAGTTCTTCTTATGGGTTCAAAAGGCAGCTAGTTTTCCCTATTTTGGACCAAGAATAATAAAGTTCGGAAAACTGATTCAACCAGATAACAAGGAGTTTGCCCTGTTATTGAAGTTATTTTATTTACAACGATTATAAAATTTTGTTCTGACTCTCTCTCGATATCAATTTCACCCAATTATAATAATAATTATTCACCCAATTATAATTATAATTATAATTATTTCACCCAATTATAATTATAATTATAATTATTTCACCCAATTATAATTATAATTATTATAATTGGGTGAAATTGATATCGTCAAATTATTTGAAGTGCTATGCATGGGGAACAGTATCATTTTGTTCCCTGTACCTAATTGATTAGAGTAGGTAGTCGTAGTTCTCATGAGAGCTATGCATAGTGACGATTGAGTGGTATGGAAAACCGAAGCTAATGTAATTAAATTACAAAGGGAAAACAGAGAAAATTTATGTGATTGAATAGCAGGAATAATTTGTTGGGCTTCTTTTTGCACATTCGCGACTCTTTAAAAAGCAAATGAAAATGCCCAGAAAAAAGCAGAGAAAGGCTCGACAGGAAGAAGTAAAGGGGTTTGGACTAAAGGTGAATGGGGGTCTGAAAGTTGGTGCAGACGAAATTAATAGGGTGGTTGGAGGAGCAGGTCTTCCCTGCCAATTAATAAATCTTTTAAGAGCCGTTTAATCTTATTAAAAGATTTGGCGCCATTACAAAAATGAGAGGGCCATTAGTGGAGAAGCACTTGACCCTATTTATGGAAAAAGATTACTTACTTCACAAAATTATTCATTCACTCAGCATTGGAAATTCTGGAGCCGATTCCGCAATGACATTACTCCCCTCGAAAGTGAGTACCTAGGTAATGGAATTTCAAAGCTTCTCTCGAGTCTGTTGGCTCCCAGTTGTAGGCTGATTTTAGGCTAATGAACAATAGGTCTTATTAATAATGATGGTAAGAGTTAATTGACTTTACCCGACAGCTGCTAAATAAATGTTTTGATTAAAATAATTTTAATCAAAACATTTATTCAAGAATGTGAATTATTCACATTCTTGATTTTTAATAGTTCAGTAATATAACTCCTACTCATTGTAACATGACCATAACTATACTTAGTTTTTATGGTTAAAGCAATAACCAATTTTGGTTTATTATTCTTGGAATAATACAACTATGTAATCGCGACGGAGGTTGACGACTCGGATTGGCCTCAAAATTTGGAAATTATTCGTTTCAAGAGGTCTAGATTCCAAAACCAAAATGTCCGTCCGCCGTCCGGCCGTTTTGGGCAGTAGGAATTTTTTTTAAGTCTTGACAAAATACTCGGTTTACAATTTAATTGTAAAAAAAAAAACTTCAAAAAATGTTTTTTTCCAAAATTCTCTTCATTGAAAGAATTAAATTTATGCACAAGTAACCTATATCAAAGAATAATATACCCTTGTGTAACATTTGCAGCTTTTTATCTTTTCAAATGCTCAAGTGTTTCCGTTGATTGGGTATCTTAATAATTTCAAGTTTTGCTCTGAGTTTTATTACGGTTGAAATAATATTTCAACCGTAATATATTTTTCAACCTTTTCATATTATGAAAAGGTTGAAAATTGCAGTTTTAAGTAGATATGGTTAGTAATAGTTGCGTGTTTATTTTCGGGCAATAAGATGTACATATATGAACTATATTGTCAACTGGGCTAGCCCATAATAATTAACAAAATGAAAATGAAAATAAGAATTTACTCATATCAAGAGCAGTCACAATTACAGCGCGAGAGAATTACCCGCTCGAGTGAGAAGATTCAAATCGAGCATTGGTAAGTCCCGTTCGTAGTCAAAGCAAGATTATAAATTATGGGAAGACAAGGTCCTCGTTATTCATCGCCTTGTAGAATAGATACGGAATTCGACATGGAGGGACGCGAAAACAGCCATTGTGGATTCGTAATAATGAAGGAGTGGCTCTTAGCGAAAGCAACTCGTCCCCCTCTATCTTCCGCCTCGCTACGCGTTCTCTTTCCCTCTCTTTCCATCAAATATTTCTTTCAAGAAGAGCACTCCTCTAACCATCCATTGTTAGGCTAGTCTTTGTCCATATCTAAGACTCATGGCTTTAATGGCAGTTCAAATGCCTTCATCACCATTTCCTTTGTCTCCCAACAACCACTCCGTGCCGATAAATGCCATTCAGGGGCACCCCTATATCTTTTCTGAATGGTTAGTTTCGGTTGATGTGGACGAGAAGGTAAGATTGGTTCTGAGCTTGGCTTATCGCTTATCGCACCGCGTTTTTTGAGCGAGGGTTTAGTTGAAGTGGTCGGTGTCGGGATGGTATACATGTTTGTATGTATACATGTGCGAATGATTTCTTAATGACAAACCCATGAAGCTCACGTAAACCTAGAATTTGCCCACTACTTACCATAAAGAGTCAGGGCAAGGAACTTCATGTAATCATGTTTAATGTACCCCTATTATTTCTGAAAATTGCCATTGCCATATCTTTATATACCTAATATATTATAGTGGTCATTTGCACAGTTTCGAACGTTATGATAATACGGAACGTTGTGTGAAAATGAGTTGGTTCGAAGAACACAAAAAGCGGAGGAAAACTGGAGATGACGGGAAATCGAAACGGGTAGATCCGCAATTGATTCTAAACGAATCTGAGTGTAAAGTGATTATAACCACCGGGGGCGTCGGAAAACTGGGCCGATCGGATTCTTTGCCTCCGTTCTCCCTTCCAATTCAGCTGAATTTGACTTTCTGAGGTCTGCATGCCACAATCCAATAATCTCCTCTTTCCAACGGTGATCCACCAATGAAAGAATGATTCCCTTTGGATACCATCCCACAGCGAAAACATGGATTATGAAAATTGTACAGACTTATATGAATGTATGTATGTAATTGAGTGCAAAGTGAAATAATATACCTAACTGAGAAATTATAATTATGAAAATAATATTATAATATTACTGAAAAACTAAAGATCTCATGGGTGGTAAATGTGGTGTGTTCCCGATAATCAATCTTGTGTGAAGGCGGAGCTCCAAAGGCTATGTCAAACAAGTTGTTAGTAACAACACTCTGAAGGCTGTGTCAGAATCAGAATCAGAATCAGAAAGCGTTTTATTTGCCATATTACACAGAGTGCTTTTGACAATGGTCACGGTTAATTAAAGTTAGGCCTGAAAATACAAAGTAAGATGGTAACATTAAATCGTAAATTGATGAATTAAGGGCATGTACACGTTAAAGACGTTTCACTGGATTGATGTTGAGAAAAAAGTCTTCAAATGAGTACGGCACCATTTGTGACAGTCGGGATTTACATGAGATTCTAAATTTCGGCACAGGCTCTTCTCGGACAGATTTTGGAAGGGCATTAAACAATTTTATTCCCCACCACGATGTAGAAGTTCTACTGACGTCCAAACGAGAGTGGGGCAACGAAAGCTGACTGGCACTTCGTGTATTGTGAGTGTGTGAGGCTGAGGGGAATGAGGTGATGTTTTTCCGCGTGTCAAAAATCACGCCGCCGTTTGTGGTTGGAGGAACAGGAATGTGATGGGCCAGGTTGGATGTCCAGGGCCCACACTCGAGATGTCAAGGGTTCACCCTGTGTCCACTGTGCAGGCACCCTTAAGGTGGAGGCGATGCGAGCGAGCAGTGTGATTTCAGTGAATCCAGATGTGACGCACCTGCCGATGCCTCTATGTGGCCTCCGACTCCCTCTGACTGGCGGGATCACCGGGGTTCTAAAGATGGGCTCCTAGAAAGGCCTGGGCTGCCCGGACAAGGTTTAGCGAGGAAGCATTTCCATCCGTTCGCTGGTGTTCTTTCAGCTGTTTTGTTGTCAAAGTGAAGCGTTCTTAAGGATTTCCCACCGAAAAACCAAATTGAACGATCTGGCTAACCTTTGTCTAACAATTTGAAGATTCCTCATTATTAAGGAACCTGAGTAAATAAACAGGTTACCCGCATCGATAGGCTACAAGAAAATCTTGATGGCGGTCAGTCCGCGTACACAGCCGTCGACCTAAATTGCATCCCAAGCCGGTAATTTTGGGGTTGTAGGGGTGGGCGATCAGGGAAAGGGGGGGCAGCCACTCCCCCACCGACGCAGTAGATTCTCTCATCCCTCAGTACGCTTTATTAATTGCCTCCTAACCCTTCAACTTTGGTCCTACACTGTTTATTACTTAGTGGTTAGCACCAACTCTCTTTAGAGCCGGCGGCGCTTCAAAACACAGAGAGAGTTGATAACCGGGGCGTCTCTAATGGACTAAGGGGCCGTCCGCAATCCCTCGCCCCACCTCCTCCTAAAACCACTCCTTCCTTCTTCCGTTTTCTCCAAAATAGTTTAGGTTTCGGTTTTGAGATCAACTCCCCACCTTTTCCTTCTTCCGTTCCCCTTGACCCAACCCCCCCATTTCTTCGCCGAAGATGCTCAGAATACTTTGCTTTTAAATGGATAATATTCTCTTTAGAAATGAACAAAAGTGACAACTTTGCTACCAGAAAATCCCCCCCACTGGGAGGTTCGTTTAAAAACTTCGCCAGAACAAATATTATTATTTAACTAAATCCACTTGGCTAACGAACGTTAATTTTAACTTTTTTTCCTTATTTTAATAAGGAAAATAACATTTGGGTTTTCATGTGCTCGTACAGGAAAAGCACACCATAGAACAAAATTAGTTACCTAATGCGTAAGTTTGCTCAATTTACAGTGATGGTCACTCAGCAATCAGCAATTTACCGAGAGCAGCTTAATATCGCAATGCGCAGTAATTTTGTCCATTGGTCTCACTTACAATAATCATCCACACGCAGTCAGTTAATAATTTCTTCGCCAGACAAGAAACATCTTCGGGTAGACACGAGCAACACGAGCGGTCTGAACCAAGCCCATCTGTGACTGTGCCATCTGTTTTGACGAGGGTGGCTGGTCTGCAGGAGTTATAATTTTCTGATCCCTCCTAAACCAATGTTAGTGTCGGCACTTTTCCTTTATACTTTTCATCGTTTTGTATTTTCATCAGTTTATGAAAACGTGTTCACTATTTGATGTGTGACAATATGGATACTATCATTTCTCTATAAATTATAGACTATAATATAGGGCTGACATGATATATATTATGTAGAGCAAGGGTTTCCAAAGTGTGGTCCGCCGACCCTCGCTAGGGGGTCCGCAGCTAACTTCGAGAAAAATTTATACACTTATAAAAATAATCGTAGAGTAAATAAATACAATTAAATACTCAAACATTATTTTTACTGCTAATGAAAAAATTAATAACGTAGGTAATAACAATGAATAGGTACTGAAAACAAAAGTTGATGAGTAAAATAGTGCAGCGGGAGGGCGGGGGATTTTGGGGGATGATGTCGTCAGGGTTTTTTTTGGGGGGATTTATATTTTATCTGGGGACATTTGGGGGAAACTTATCCGAAAAATTACAAAATCTTTCGATCTTCAGAATAATTTATTTGTTAAAAACATTAAAACTTCACATGTAAATTTCAATTCTTCCACAATGTTTCCATTTACGGCATGGATTTTTAGCATGTGGAGAAAACTAGCTTAAAGAAACGGGGCGCCGCAGTTAAACGTAACGACACAACGCCGTAGACATAGAAGAGTAACAGTTACTGCTCCACACCATCCCCCAGATGGCGGGCCGTCATCCCATCCCTATTACGAACCATCTGGAAAGTCAAGACCGGGGAGAGCCATCACCTCCAAGCTTTTTCAGTTTTTTGCTTATATTTCGAATACTTAGCGTTTCTCGTGGAAACACAATATTTAGCAAAATTAAATGAAACAAAATTTCCTACAAAATGCTTATACTAGGTACAGTTGAAGATTGGAACAATAGTAAGTCTGCTAGAGCGCGCTGAAAAGAGGCCACTTTTTCGCTATTTGCCACAATCTAAAAATTTAGTGTTCTATCTAAATCTAAAAACTTGAGAGAGATGGGTCCACAGTCCAAAACATTTGGGAAGCACTGGTGTAGAGGAATGATGAGATGTTATATTATAACTATAATTTCGATGTTATAATATAACTATAATTTAAATATTATTTAAATTCACAAAGAATAGAATTTGAAAAGCTGAATAGGTACTATCTTTGTGTTACTTCATTGCCAGGCCATTGTTTTCTCGTATTTTACACTCGTTTTGAGGGCGAATATTCTCTGGTGAAGGGAAAAGTGGTACCGCTGGTCGGGGTCGGAAATTGGTAAGAGATCACTTATGATCTAGAGGGGAGAGTGAAAGCTCCCTGAATAGTCATTGTTCGCCACATCATCGAACATTTTCTGTAGCTACATACAGAGTTCGATACGGTATGTGGTGCCAGCAGGACGTAGGTAACACTTCTAATAATTATAGTGGGAATTCTCCATAAATAGAGCTAGCTACTTCTTGAAGGAGAAAACAGGGATCAAAATTTGATTTAATGTAACCCCTTCGTTGTAGTCCCGTTCATATCGTCTTTGAAGAGCGTGATTTGTCGCTAAACTCTCCATACTTTACAATTGTAAAAAAAAAAAAAAAAAAAAAAAACCACTAGGGAAGAACAAATAATTTCACTCAAGTAGACACGATACTAATTCTCCATCTTTTTTCTCCCCCTTTTTGGATATTGAGCCGTCAGATGGTCAGCTTTCTCGCTAGATTAGGATAACAGGGAGTAATCTGGAGGCGGCAGGTGGCCTTAAAGACCGCTCCCCAATAATGAACTCGAAGTAAACGCGGGAAGAGCTAAACAAATGGTTTTCTTTAACGGATTGATCCATATCTTTCGGCAGGGTTTGAAATAATGGAATTATGTCGAGAGGGGCAGCATTAGCCCACAGCTAATGAGAAATGGGAGAGGCAGATGGGACTTCTTTTCTCGGTTTTCCTTCGAGGCCCTTTGATCCCAGTCAACATAAATGACCGATGATTTGATAATTAAGGAGGATCGCAATTTTCAAAAATACTGTACACGGTAATATTCATCACAGTTTACGTAGGTAAATCATCACTTTTTATCTAAAATCAATTATGAAGGTTTATCAAAAGCGATGATGGTCCTGTCAGAACCCAGGAGGATTTGAAAAAGAGCTAAATTTTTTTTTTTAAATATAGCATGTAGCATGTTTTGTCACTGGTTCAATTCCTCAACGAACAGTAAGGCTAAATAGTAATGTTTCAACATTCCAGTGATGTAATACCAATCTTGTCAGTGGACAGTTCACTCCCGAACATTCGTGGAGTGAACTAAGGAGTCAAAAATAAACCATTAAACAAATTTCGCACTCTTATCACCATGACAACTTCGAGGGGAAATTCCACCCTTCTTCAAGATTGCACTTATCAGGCAATTTCGAGTGCTATCAATTCCCTTTCTTTTAAGAAGTCGATAGTACACGGCTAAAAGGCCAGTGCCATGACTGAAAATACCTCACCATTTTATTGGATCAACCACCGCCGTTCCTTCTTGTTGAGTCAAATCCCCTTTTTCTATAAAAGAAGCTTTCTCCGTTTCGAGGATCCCATGGGAAAATAAACACATTTCAAATAATATTTCCTCCTCCCTTTGCCAATGTTGCGCTACATGAGATGGTTTTCTTTAACCCACAGGGCCGGATACCAAGATGGGATTTGGTACCAACCATAGGTAATCCGTTTTGGGGAAAGCCAAGGGGTTCTAATTAGGACTTCAAAGATTGCCATGAGGAAGGTAACTAAGTAAAAATAAACGATGTCAAATGTGACCATCATAAACAGTTACTGTTTATAGGCATGAACCCCTCTCTAGATGTGATCCCTGTGATCAATAATAGAGGATTTGCTTACCTTGAATAATAACGAGAGGCAAAAGAAATATCCTCGCCGGGAGAACCAAGCAGAGGACCCTGTTCATTCTCCGCACCTTCAAACGTCCGGAATCATAGTTTTTCTCTGAAACATGAATAATTTAGTTAGATGTTCTGCTTTGAAAAATAAAACTCCGACGGACTTGGGACTAAAAGATGGGTTGTGCATTAGAGCATTAGGCATTCTTCACTTCTCCTGTCTTTTCAGACAGTGTATGAATATTTTACAGCTACAAATGTGGGAACCCAGGAGAACTCCGTACTGTCAAAAAATGGCGTACCATGGTGCGAATTGTACAGCCTGCAAAAAGGTTACCGTTATTCCGCTTTTGAGTAAATTATTGAGGGCCAAATTGCTCAGAATAGGCTCTCCAGCTGCCTAACTGCCGCAAACATTTTCCAACGTTAATAACAAGTGGGGTCATCATAATACAACGGCCAAGAGAAATGAGAAAGGTACGGCATGAGGGGAGAGAGGCGTTAGACAGCTAGAGTTTTGAAAAAACTTAATGTAACTTTGGGAGGTTAAAAATGCGTTTTCTTCACAATTTCAAAACCTCTCTGACGCATTTTAAGTTTCAGATTCCTACGAAAAAATTTACTTCCATGTCTGTCAGTGTGTAATCGATTCGGGGCACTGGGATTTCTACTTACGGAGGATCGACTTTCTTTCAACTGTAAGCTTCATTCAGAAGAAGAGAGACCTCCCACTGACTGACAGGACGAATATTACGAAGAAGAAAAAGTTTGGATAGTTCAATCTGGCCAATGTGACCTTAATTTCTACTCTTGGTACCTATGACGGGTTTCGGACGACTTAAGACCTTTTGAAGTCAATAGTGATTGAAAAACTTCAACAATCACGCATCAAAGCTACCGTAATTCTCTAAAACCAAAATTCGGGGTGTCAATCACGTAATGTGACAGCGATTTCACTCAGCTCGATCTTGTTATTTTCAAATGACTGTTCTAAAGGGATAATTGTTTGATTATTAATTCATTTACTTCACGATGGTTATTATTAGGGGACGAATTCTTAGGTAATAGCATATTTTTCGCCTCAAGGAATATATGAAGGGCCTCAACTGATTCTTCCATTTCAATGAAAAATTGATCAAATGATATCCACTTCATTAACCTAAAAACCTAAAAACGCATATTTCATGGTTTAGGGAATATTTCGCACATAACAACCGCATATTTAAACGTTCTGAGATCAAAACTTAGAACTTTTCCTTCCCCGAGATGAAAAATTAATGAAGTAGCCGTCGTTCGGGATGTCTGCCGTGATATACACTAGATGGGGAACATGGCTAGGGGCAGTTGATTACTATGCAGAAAACTATGAGAAGATCAAGCTGGTGATTGCAACTTTCAATCCTGACGAATCGGCGGCTGTTTCAACCATGCCTACGACATGGTCAGACGAACTTAAATGCCAATTGGCCCAAATCTGCTACGTTACGGGGACCTGACGATAACCTTGGCGGATTTTGATACACAGGGGCTTGATATTAAATATCAAGTGGCAAATTTTGCCGCTGTATCGATGAAGTCGAAAAGTTGGCAACAAATTGGTTAGCATCTGGTGAAGTTCGGCACCTACAAACTTAGTGCTTCTCTAAATTCAAAGCAACGCTCGCGGACAACCGCCGCAGTTTCACCGTTGACAACCGTGAGAAGGTTCTGGTCTCCATTTCTTCACATGGTTCTTCAACTTGGAAATGGTTTTTTTTTTCTTTTTAGTGTGGAATTGTTCCAAAAGGTTAAATGGATAGGTATTAATAGATATTATTTTCAGTGTTGAGAATTTAAATATGAACATATGTTATTATCTTGGCCTAATATTTACGAGCTGTAAAGGGTCGAGTCAGTTTTTATTTATTTGTTTTTGTAAAGGATAGATTATTTTTTCAATTTCTACCATAGATGGCACCAAAGAATAAATAATATTTACAGGAATATGTTTTGCATTTTAAGGACATATTTATGCGCATATAACAGCTTTTTTATGGAACTTGCATGTAGGGAAAGTATGAATCTCTGCCAGTTTGTAAGCTTTAGGTTAATCCACCGTGTCTGATCCGCTTGTTTACTTTCTGATGACAATATTTGACTATCAACTCCACCAGCCTCCCCTCTGCCTGTTCTTTACAGTTCATCATGTTTCACCGATACTCGGTGAATTGAGGCCTATGGCGATTTTGTCATTGTTCCGAATTCAAACTCTTGTACTGAGTCGTGATTATGAACACTTCAGGACTTCCAGTGAGTCCATATGCCGGGAAGTCAATGCGACAACACCTTACCATCTCCTTGAATAGGTCTACATTGAACAATTCAACATCTACATTGAACAATTCAACATCTAAATGGAACAATTCATCACATTCACCAAGAATTCCTCAAAATTGTACAGAGCAAGCTTTTGATTCGAGACTTGAATGGAAGTGAGTATCACGTCTGGCTGTCGAGGGGTGAAAACGCAACACGTTTGGCAACCAACACGGCGAGCCCACGTACACGAGTACACGTTCGGCCACAAGATAAATGGTGCTTTTGGCCACGAAATTACCGCTATCATCAGAGAATCACTTACCAATGGGTTTCCAAGGCTTGCCATGATGGTACCGAGCTTTCCAAACTTGCCCAAATCTTGCAAAGTTGGTGCCAAGCTGGCTAAGGATTTCCAAGGCTACCAAACTGGCTGTTTTTTTTATTTTTTTATTTTTTTTTAATTTTTTTTTTTTAATACGGGCAAGCCCAATTTACAATGTAACAACTATTATAATACAAAATGAAAGAAAATAAATACAACTGCGAACGTCCGATAGATGAAAAAAAAACAGATGGATATATGTGGAATATTAACAATTTAAAATGAAACGGGGGACGACAATATAATTGATTTTAGTTGTGGCAGGGAATTGAAAAAAAAGTCAAATTCGGGGTGGAGATTAATGAAAAGATTAGCAGAACGGCGGATTCGGTTGTTTTCAATGCTTTCCAAGATGGTCCCAAGTTTTCCAGAGCTAGTCCCAAGCTGGCTAGGTGGTTCCAAGGCTTGCCAGGATGGCCTCCACGCTTTCCCGGCCAGTACCTACTGGCCTGGACGTCCAGGCTGTTTGCAAAAAAGGGAGGCGATCGTACATCCCTGAGTTGACAGCCGTTTTGACTTAGTCCGAAACGGGAATCGATCGCCGGGAGTAGCTCGCATCGGGAGTGGATCGCAATGCACCGGTGGCCAGACGGGTCGTTCTTCGTGTGGTCAAACGTGTTGCCTCTCAGAGGTCTTCGTGGCCAAACGCGTTTCCCCGGAATGGACCAGCGGGCGGTGGCGGAGCTGTAACAATCTCTGTATGAAACTAATCGTGATTCATGGATCTGTCTGTGGAAAGGTATTAATTATCGGTGAAAACCTTCGTGAAGGGATCTCTCGTTGGTCCATCGTTATACTTCAAGTAATCCGATGTGTACCCCATTAATAGATCCATTCATTTCCACAGTGCGATCGAGTTGAAAGCGGGCACAAGTAACACAGGTAAGCTAAGTTGTGTAGGTACTTACAGCATGTAACGGCAACACCACACCAAACACATTCTACTGACAAGATGAAATTTTAAGACAGTCTTCTGTTTCAGCTACATATTTTTCAATTAAAATGAAGGACGTTGCAATTTGCTCTACTCTAGCGATAATTTAGCTCATTTAATTCTGCTAATTTAGCTCGTCATTTCATTCGCCTCTTGGTGTTCAAAGAGGCTCCCTACCAAAGTTCAACTTCCTAGTGAACCAGAAAAATGTTTTTATCCCCGATAATCGCCCCGACCAGGGCAGTACTACATAATTTTCAAAGGGGTTACTAAATAATTTTGAACATCCAATCACATCTGTAGAATCGAAACTCATCTAAGACAGTCGTTTAGATGAACAATTTCAGCGAAAAGGTCTCTGTAAAAACGCATTCTACGTAATTATCTGTGATAGGGCGTGTTTTGCAAGAGCCCGTTTTGAGCTGTTTCCAGCTCCCAGCAAATAAAAGGGGACGAAACAAAATAAATTCGTCAAGGTGGCTCGCCACTGTTTTGTCTGCCGCTGGCTCGAAGCCAACTCTGTTAAGTGACACTCTGCAATCGCTATAGCGCTATAGGGTAATACCCTATACCTTTCGTACATATAACCCTAAGGGTATATGTACGACACAAAAGCGTTGTGAAAAATTCAATCAGCGGTTGAGGGCAAAAAAAAAAAAAAAAAAAAAAATTATCCAACACTTTTGATTAACTTCTTCAATCTACAAAGCCGAGAGAATGTGTACGTAATTGGGGATCTTCAAGCTTGAAATAGAAGGAATCATCGGCTCAGGGTTCTACGTTCAGCCGAGTCGACGATTTTCACAAATGAATAATATCACCATACTATGGTGATACCATACTTATAGTAGTTCGAAGTAGAATTGCAAATGAGGAAAATCCTCACTGTATTTCGATCCACTCAGGCTGCTATATCGGTAATGATCAGAAGGAAGGTCAATGACACCACAGAGCTTCCTGCCAATGTATGGGTGATAATGGTGTTTGTTGTTTTCTTGAATTCAATTTGGTTGAGTGGAATGTCTTGATCGTCCGCCTTGACCGGGGAGAACGCGTCGTTCTAAATGTGTCTTTTGCTCTGCCGTACTAATATTCTTTACATTAAATGCATAAAATGTTATGTTCGATATATCCCATATCGAACATAAAATGTTTATGTCTTTGCTTTGGTATATAGAATCGAAAAGTGTCACAAATAAAATTGTCCCGTTACTTAACCATGTCACGTTTAAAAGCGATATCCAAAGTACATACAATAGAAAGCTGAAATCCGGTAGGGTGCCTCCTCAAGACAGTAGGGTAAGTGTCCCAAATTCCGCCTACCCTAACTGTTTTTCCTTGTAGAAGCTTTGTTTTCAGGTAAACCCGTCCAAAAAAATGCTGAATATTACCAGTGGGGTCCTGTCATTGATTCCTGAAGCCCACATTGCTGTTGGAAAATCCTGCTAGAAGTGATTCTAGATAAAGTGAGAAAACCCAAAATCGTGATTCCCAAAAAAGTGTTCCCAATTTCGCCCACCAGGTGTTGCTAAAACCGCCTGGTAGGCGGAATTAGGAACAGGCGATAGACTAGGGTTGTGAAGAGCTAAAACCTGGGTTGAAACTGAATATAATTCAAATGAAATTATTTTTCCATAGGTACCTACTCGTATTAATATAAACATACTTCCAAATAAAGTTAGTAGGTATAGGTATGCTCGAAGCGTCCCCATTTCCTTGCCTCTACCGCCTGCTTCATGTCTTCATCTTCAAAAGAAGCTCGACGAAGCGTCTTGTCTTTCTTTTCTGACATCTGTAAATTGTAATAGAAGTGTTAAGAAACAATTTCCAGCATGTTCCTATTTCCACCTAGTAGGCAAAATTAGGATTTGTTTTGTAGGCGAAATTAGGAACAGTGATCACTCCACACACATCACATGATAAATCCAACTAGGTACGGTTATTTTCAAAGTTTAATAAACCTGTGGAATCTCCATATCACAAGCTTCAACGTGGTTCAAGAGAAAAAATTAAAAAACAAAACTTACCAGGTGTTTCAGTTGGATAAAGTTGAGAGAGAAGTTCGATCGGCGATCATATGGAAACAATAATGTGATTCACACATTTCTGAGCAACAACAACACTTCGAATCCTAGCGCCCCTACTTAGGCCATCCATGAACTTGATGTTACTGCCTCAAACTTGCAGAAAGCGTTGTTAGCCTCTTCAAAACACGAGTAGGCGGAATTAGGAGCCTAGGCGACATTTGGTGCACTTACCCTACGAGACGTATGACATGGCTGGCTCATAAAACGCCTTGCAGACTCTAATGCAAGCGTTTTATGCCTTTGCTTTGTTTTACTAAAAATAATAAATTAACCATCTTGTCTCTTGTCTTTCTTAGGGTCTGTATATTTCTTAAAAGAGATGTGTTCAGGATACATGACCCAGGAACATTAAGGATACTTGACCCCTCCTTTTCTTCTTCGTTAATATATTGACGGAAAATCGTATTTAATGTTCCCTTTGTATGGGCTGGGACGAATGTAAACTTCTTTGGAGGTTTTTACGGGCTTTGTCACGCCAACCGCTGGAAAGATTTTAGTGAATAAGTTTGTGTTTACGTCTTTACTCAGTCCGGATTGAGCCCATGGATTCAACTGGCAAAGACAACAAAACTGTTCAATGCCCAGATGGCCGATACGACCTCACTAATGACAGATGCAGGAGCTAAAGATGGTCGTTAGTTATCTATGCCAGAATGAGAGAATAAATTCGGAAAAATCTCTCATTGGAAAACTTTATTTTTAATACGTGCTAGTGCCAGTCAGATTGGACTGACGAGTTGGTGACTTGACAAAAATTAACCGCGGGATTCAATGTGAGGTCAATTGAAGATTTGAAGACAAGAAGGGGCAATGTAACAAACCATATAAGTTCTCATCATGCTCGACTCGGTCGATTTCTTGGAGATTGGTTGTGTACAAACAGCGCACTTCCAATCTACTTGTCTCCAACAGTCGACAGGAGAGCAATTTTCTATCATCATTTTCAGGTGGAGATAATGCCTGACTCAATGAAGTCGAAGGGAGAGTATTTTATTTGACCAAATAACTTATCTGCTGAGTGAAAAAGGACTGAAATCACTTGATGATACTCGATAGTAAAATAATAACGTAGAAAATGTTCAAAATACTAAGAAGCCAAGTTTTCCCATTTGGAAATGTCATGATCGCCATTATCGTATTTCAGAAGCCTGTCGTGGAGTACCTAGTTAATCCCATGTACCCACTCCGAGAAAATAATCATTCCTAATTACGGATGATTAACCAATCGTCAGTGAACGAACGAAAAGGTGCATGTAAAGCTGTGTGAGTGGCATATCCAATTAAGATTGACATTCAAATTGAAAACACATTGGTGAAATCACAGTTGGAGAACATTAAATAAACTAGGATTTCTCAATAACTTTTCAACTACCCCGCAGCACTGTTGACAACAGTTGTAACGATTACATAGTTGCTGAACCGTTACTTCTACCGAATCATAATCGGCTGTGTGGTAGTTGCTAGTTACATAAGTGTAGGAGAAAAAACGCTGCAAATTTTACAGAAGGGTTTATTATTCTTTGATATAGGTTAGGTACTTGCGCGAAAATTAATTCTGGGTCTAAAAAAAAAAGTTTGAACAAAATTTTGTTTTTTAATATTTGGAAAATATTTGACCTCCTGGGATCCTTCAAAAATCCCATTTTTAGCCCCATTAAAAAAGCCCCATAGATTCCCACGGTGAAATCGGATCCCCCAAAAATGGATTCTACGTCCAAAAATACTTCGAAAACAACAACTAGGTAACTCGATCCCATAGCCAAAACCCTTATAAAACGCCTCCCGTAGCATATTCCAAGAATAATAAACCAAAAGGGGCGGTCGATAGTGTTTGTCCCATACCTGCACAAGATACATAGGTAGCGCAAAGCATCGAGAGGCCGAGTAGAGACATTTGGTTTGAATGACTTGTATCGTGTGTTCAAACAGATAACGGCCATTGTGACGAATTGATGAGATCGGCCACCTGATGAATTTGGGGCAGCGGGTGACTATTCAAGACAGAAGGATGATGTGAACGAGGGTAGCCGGCATCCCGAAGGTGAAGGATGAGAGACTATCAATCTCTGAGGCTGCCACCTGGCTTGGACACACACCAGGCACAAGCCAGAAAATAATAAACTTCCCCCCTAGCTTAGCTATCATTCATCAGGTCAATACCATATGTCAATGGTCGCTGGTGCCGGACGTCAGTTAATAGCGTTAGCTCCTGCGAGCAATTCTACGGCTAATAGAAGGTTTCTAAAGACTGCAAATTTGAAAAAAAAAAAAAAAAAAAAACAGTCCACGGGTTAATTTTTAACAGGCACATCACCACCGTCGCAGAACAATTCAGTAAATAAATAACTAGGTTGAAAATTAATAGTGAATTACTGCTTGCATGCACTGTGAGATTGGCATCGCTGAAGGAAGAGGATTGAACCTCTGTTAATAAATTTTATTGATCCATTCACAATTTTGAACTGGTTAATTAATTCAACGCTTGGCCGACAAATAATGCCTGTTACTTCAACGGTGAAACTAAAGCAGCAGTTCATAGATTTTCTCTTTTCGTACGTTGATACTCAGAGTCTGAATATGCTGTCTGAGTCTCAGACAGCATCAAAAGTAGGGGTGAATCTTGATGTAAGCACGCTATTACCAGGTTGGTAATTTTAATAACGGATGGAAACTAAGCAATCACTTTAAAAAATATCCGTCAAAATACCGCTAATTTCGCTGACGAAATGTGGTTCAAACTCTAAAATAGAAGACAAAAAACGCTGCAATTTTTTCACGAGGGATTTTTTTCGCGGGGAATTTTTTCATTTTTTTGCGATTCTTTGATATTATCAAAGACCTATATATAGGTTAATTGTGCAAAAAATTAATTATGTGTCATTAAGAAAATATTTTTTGAAAAAATCAATACAAAAAATTTCTGTACAGTGTTTGGACAGATGAGGGATCTCGAAAAAATGGATTTTGCGTCCAAACTTACTCCTGGGATCCTACAAAATTCCCATTCGTAGCCTCATGAAAGGTCCATAGATCCCCATTGTGAAATCGGATCGTTCTGGGACCACCAAAAGCGGATTCCACGTCCAAAAATACTTCGCAAACGATCCCTTACTCGACCCCATGGCCGAAACCCTTCGAAAATCCCTCCCGCAGCCCCATTGCGCCCCACGGGTTTGATTGATTGGACTGAAAACCTTGCGGGCACAACTAGATGGTTTTGTGAAAATTTCATATTATTAATATTCCAAGAATAATATATCGAAATGAAAGAGAGATCGCTCAAACGCTCTTGTTTGAAAAACTCAAATCACGAAAACGAGCCATTCCTTTGCCGTTTTTCCAGTCCACGGAAACTTTCCCTTCGTGCCGGTGATAATAATAAGGTAGAAAATTCGAACCGTCAATGGCAAAAGAAAGACAGAAGCCTCAAAAAGTGGGAAAACGAGCTTAGGTTTTATCCTTGTGAGAAACCAATATAAATGCAGATCTTATGAATTATTAGCAATACCAAACCCTACAAACTTTTTCGTTTCGTCGTTTTCTTTTGCAGTAAACACCCCAAAGTTTTTTTTTCTACATTAATTCAAGTTTCCAGCGTCCAGAGGCCTTTTCTCACCTCAGAGCCGATTGATAACTCAAGAAGTTTGAAGATTAAAGTTACTACAATTAGTTTTGATTACAGTTTTGACATGGATAATATCCATGTCCATCATATTATGCCCCTTGACTGGCCAACGTGAGCATGAAAATTAAGATAAAAAATGCAACGCAACAACCTATAAACAAATTATCTCTTGAACGGTTTATTCATGAGACATTTTCATGCCATGATTTTTTTGCGTGTTAGTGGAAAACATTTTGGGGGGTGATTTGTAGTTTTTGTAAGTACTTAGCTTTCATATCTTACCAATACGTCTTGAAAATAAGGTATCGTGATGGTAACCATCACTTGTCGGATAAGTCATTCAAAAGTTGTGGTCTAAAAATACACGTTATTGTTACATTGTTAAAGTTGGTATTATCACAGTATTTTAAAATACATTCAAGAACTTGATGGCGTGAACACAATCAAGTTCTTGAATCTAAGAGATTCATCATCTCATATAGGTACTACAGTTGCATCATAGATTATTAAGAGCTACCTTCAAATTTAGGTTGATCAGATGCATAAACGGTAAGGGTCGTGCCATAAACGGATTGCACACAATGGTTGGCACCTTCCACGGATCATTGAGGTAGGAAAACGTCATCAAACTCGGGCAGAATGTCGTTCGACCCTGAGCAGGTATCTGAACGCCCCCTCGACGCAATAAGAACCGATAGGTGGACACGACGTCATCATACATACGAACAGTGATACGAGCGCCTCAATACAATGTCCAATACCGGCCGCCACCATTGTGCTACGAAACGTTTGACATTATTCCCTGTCTGAGTGGAGCATCATGACTCCCTCTGTACATGTTTCTCTCCGCTCTACCCCCCCCCCCCCCCCCCCCCCGGCGCTTTTGAGCTGCACCTGCCGCCATTTATCAGTCGTTTAGGCATATGCGGAAACAACACATTGGCGATAAAACGAGTGTGTTCCCCCCATGTACAAGGCTTTCCCTCGAGTTGCACAAGTTAAATCGGGGTGTTTGTCCACTGAACATACAGAATATGTAGGTACACAAGTAATCACGATGTGCCTTAATATGGCTACAGGGTACTTCGTTCGATTGGATGAAATTCAGTTTAATCCGTTCACCCCCGATGTTCAACCTTTTCTTTGAAAGAAAAACTCCCAGCGTTGGAATTAATTTTCAGGCCCCAATCTCTCTTCGTGATGTTCAAGACGTAGTGGACAGTTGGAAATCATATCCGAAGTAATCAGACATTTCCACCGCTCATTGAATTACCTGGAGTTGACAAC
Source organism: Pilophorus perplexus (assembly GCA_955831195.1). Classification (NCBI taxonomy): domain Eukaryota; kingdom Metazoa; phylum Arthropoda; class Insecta; order Hemiptera; family Miridae; genus Pilophorus; species Pilophorus perplexus. The sequence goes on along the minus strand of OY037011.1, from coordinate 14,751,232 downwards.
AGCTCAATTTAAACTGAAAACTGGTGGGAGGGGACATAACTTTCCTTAATTTGGAATCATACCGTGAAGCAGAATAATTAAGGAACTTGATCAATGAGCCTGACGCTTCGTGATGTAACTGTTATTGGTTGAATTAATTTGTCGCCAAACTTGTTTGCTTCAAATTGGATGATACTAAGCCGTCAAAATATTCGCCGACTAACTTTCCTAACTTGTTTTACCTTATTATTACGAGTTGATCCTGGTAGGTAAAGTCAACCCAAGGGTTTGCCATGGACCTAATCACTTTCTGCTTATTGTTTGAGAAGTTTGCTATCATTCACGTTAATAATTAATTATAATGAAGACTTAACATGATATGTTAGCCTGGACTTCTGTTAGTCAAATCGAGTTTGGCTTCAGTATACAATAATTCTATACCAAACCAAACTCGATTTGACTAACAGGAGTCCAGGCTAACAAATATAATTAATTATTAAGGTGAATTATTATTGTAGTGCCGTTGAGCAACATGTAGATGGTGGATTTTAGTTAAACTTAGTTGAAAACGATAATTATTGAAACGATCTTTTAGATTTAGAAGAACAAGGCATTTAATTTAAGGAAGAACAAGCTGCTGTCACGTCAACTACCTAGCTATTTTTGAAGAAATTAATATTAATTTGTTATTATATTGTTGGGAAAGCCGACTTCAGTTGTTGATAGTTTGATGTACCTAGATCTGATCTTGAGCTGGCTTAAATATTAAATTTCTTATTGCAATTAAAACGCTTTTACTGTCATTGCCACGGCAAAGGCGACAAAGCTATAACTGGTGAAAAATTCACCACATTTTTGTGGTTATGGTGTCAACTGGGTTTAGGTAGGTACTTTCATTTGCATCTTATATTGCATGAAGATTGTACCAATCGCGGCTTAATTGCTTCATAATATTATGCTGATTAGGTTTTGTTTTGTATAGAATGTATTAAATACATTCTATACAAAACAAAACCTAATAAATTTTATTATGAAAAAGAAACATCGATCATCACCCACCCCTCCTAAATTTTCCAATCTCATACATGTATGGCGGGCGTGAAGTAGCTACGATCTGGGTGATCATAATAATTATTCACACCATAATAATTATTCGATAATTTAGCATTATTCTAAATGTGGAAATCATCAGCTGCAAGGAAGTCTCGCACTTCCTGTTCCACCGACCGAATTTGCGAATTTGTCGTCTTTGAATGCCGGTCGTGTTGTATTGAAAGATTACCCCGATCTTTAAATGATTTCGAAAGGTGAGTCGAAGAGTTGGATGATACTCACATCTTTCGTAACACACGCGTCGGGACAGCGATCTGTAGCGTTAGGGACCAACCTTGGAGTGTGGAGGGTGCGGAATACGCGCCCGGACTGATACAGAAAAGAGGGGGCGCCGCCCCCGACCGCCTCCAACTGCCCCCACCACATTCGGCTTCATTATCCGTCCTCCCCTCAGCGAAGGATTATGAAAAATTGAATTATTCGCGTTGCGATTCAAAGCGACGGCTAGCCTCAAATCGCGCTGGAAAGACGAGGTTTAATCGTCGAGCCAACGGCCACTTATGGTAGGTAGGTATCAGGCCCTATATACAAATGGGATTTTAATGAAGAATCCCAGGTCAAATATTTTCCAAATAAAAATTTTTTTTATTGACAGAATTAATATATATATATATGTTACTTGCGCAGAAATTTAATTTTGTGTCAATGAAAAAAATTTAATTCTGTGTCAATGAAAAAATTTTTTTTAAATCCATTAAAAAAAAATCTCATTCGTAGCCCCGTGAAAGCCCTACAGATCGCAACAGTGGAATCGGATCGTTGCGGGACCCCAAAAAATGGATTCTATGTCCAAAAATACTTCGAAAACGACACCTGACTCGATCCCATAGCCAAAAGCCTTCAAAAAAACGCGGACGGCGGACGGACATTTTGGTTTTGGAATCTAGACCTCTCGAAACGAATAATGTCAAATTTTGAGGGCGATCGGAGTCATCGACCACTGTCGCGAAAACATAGGTGTAGGTACCTATTATTCCAAGAATAATAAACTAAAATGATACGATAAGAAAAACTTTTTTGAAAATAGACTGCCAAGGCAATGGCACATGAGCTTCTTCGTGCCAGGTTCAAAATGAACGTAGTTGTCACTGTAACAAGAAAATTACGTTCGCGCATGCGCAGGGAGTACCACTGACGCAATCGCGATGAAACTGATAGGGGAACATCGATGTTCCAGATCTGGAGCTATACCCACACAATTCCTGAAAATTTGATTGAAATCCGATCAAAATTGTGAATGTTATGACTGTTTCAAGAATTTCACGTTAGCGCATGCGCAGAGCGTACCGCTGACTCTATTGTGATTAAATTCGTATGGGACCTCAAGGAGCCTTATCCGCATAATACCTCAAAATTTGAGCTAAATTCATTCAAAATTGTGGAAATTATGGCTGTAACAAGGAAATGCGGACAGACCGACAGACCCACAGACACGGAACCAAATTCGTTCAGTAGGCTATGAAACGCAAAATGCGAGTGGAAATTTTGAATTCGGACAACAAAAATTTTTTGAATCCTGAAAGTGAACAAAAGGCTTCCGCTGCTTCGCAGGCTCGGAAGCAAAATGATTCGATTAAAAAATATTTTGGAGTTCAGATGGGGCGAGAGCACAGATTAAACTACTGAGAGGGCGAGAGTCAGTCGTTGCGGTTGAGTCCCTCTGTCATTACTGTTGACTTCTAGCATGGAACATGCTTTAGCCTTGACCTAACTGGCAAAAAGTGTCACGTTTTTCGGGAACGGTATCGAGGAACGAAAATGCGACCCAAAAGTAGCGCGTGGTTCTCAATTCGTATTAGGAGGTTACGATACCAAAGGAGCTTTTTTACAATTTAGGTACATAGTAATTTTGCTTGGCAAAGCATGTTCCATGTTTCTTGAATTTTAGCCAAAGGCTCAAAGCAGTAACCTGTGGGTTTTATTTATTTTTATTCTTCTTCGGATTCTGACTCTATAATATTGAAGATATTATCTTCAAACATTTGAGGAAATAAGGGTGTATCCTCTGTGATTCGGCGGACTCTTTCGTGAGGATATTTTACTTTAATTCCGGAATTCAAATTTTGTAACAAATAGCGAGTGTGTGGAAGAATTTCGACCACTTTACACATCCCTTCGAATTTCGGAGCTGTCTTTTGTGAAGATCTTGGCTCCACTTGTCTAACACAGAGATCGCCTAAATTTAAAGGATTGGCCTTAGCTCCCTTTCCCATGAAGCGTTGACCCTTTGCTTCGGCTCGAATTTGGGTTATATCAGATCGCTCGTCTGGATCTGTTGTGTTGTCTGTAGTTATTATTTTTGGCAAATGGGGTTCTCTACCAGTTAGGAGTTCTAAGGGACTAAACCCAGTTTTTCTATTGCTTGTTGAATTCATCACCAATTTAATTAAATTAAATTTTGGGGGTCCAATTGACGAACAGTTCGTCGTTTTTAGTGTTGAGCAACAGTGACCATGTTCGTTATGGTTTTCATGTACCTTTCTATTCGTGCATTACCTTTAAGGGCACCAGTAGCGACGACATGAGCTTTGATGTTATTAGCTGAACAATAGTCTGTAAAAGCCTTTGCAGTAATGAGGTTCCTGCGTCAAAAATTGTCCTAGAAGTTGCTCCAAAAAATTGAATTAAGTACCTCAGCCAATGTATTAGGTACTTCAGCCAATGGCAGCCTTTGCTGTTAATGAGTGGGTGTGGTGAAGATATCTTTATTCATATGAATAAATTTGGTGACTGCATCTATAGATAGTTACCACATAATAGTCTTCTGGTTCTGGCTCTATCCGGATGGTGAATTTTTACGTCGTATTTTGCGGAGTTCTTTACAACGTACAGAAACCCAGCTTTGTATTAATGGTGCTCGAGGCTGAGCGTTTTAATCTTATTGATTTTGTCCGTTTCGCTCCTTGCCGAACCCACACAGGTGGGTTTAGTCATGGGTGGACAGTGCAAATTGTAAAATGACAAAGGAACAATAAAGAAAGATTAGTCCAAAATTAGTTTTGAACACACAAGAACCAACCACGACAGCTGTAAAGTGCCTTATTCCTTCCACACAAATTATGAAACCTATTCAAAAAAATGAATGAATTAAATGAAACAATTTCAGGAAATTTCAGTGTTTATACAATTTGTCGAAATAATCCTAGGTACCTACTTGCCTTCTTACCTACCTCCCAACAGGCAAAAAGCGGGACAAAACAGGACCTGCTCTCAAAAAGCAGGCGAAAACGCTTGGCAGGACGGAGCCCTAAAAAACAGGACTATCCTTCCAAAAACAGGACGGTTGGTCGCCTTAGCTTAGGCGTTACGGTTGTGAAGGATAAAACTGACCAGGTGAACTTTCTAAACCTGGTCTACCTACCGAACGATGAAAGGAGGTATAAATTCAAGGGGGATATCCATAAAAAAAAGGACGAGATAAAAATGAGCAAGCGCTAATGGGGCGGAAGCGAGGGACGGTGATAATATGCATTGTGTGTCAGCAGCTTTTGTTGGGCCACTTGATGAATGATGCTGATGAATCCTGAATCTAATGAAGAGCACCCTAATCATGGCAAGTCTCGGTTCAGCGATCTTCCTCGGGAAATTCAAAAGAGATTTTCTTCTCTGGGTGGCAAATCATATTTCGGTCAGAATTCAAGTGGATGGATCCGAGGTGAGACAAACACTAATGATCCAGGCCTCATTATTCAAACGCGGCTATTCATTCTATAATGAAGTTAAATGTTTGTTCTATCTTGGTCACCGTTGTGCGAATAGGTCAGTTCGACCCATCACAATACCATCTATAAAAGTTACCCCGCCAGTCAGGGGCTCAGTGTTGGTTCTGTTTTATGGAACGTATGCAAACAATATTTTGTATTGTATATCCCCTCTAAGGGTCGCAATCCCGCAATCCCGCGGTGTTTTTCTAATCTTGCAAATGCGGGATCCTCATCGCGGGATCCCGCGGTATTCCTCTTGTTTAAAAAAAGCCAGGTTTTCTGTGGCGTGAATCACATTCTCATTGCCTGTGATACATAAAATTATACCTACGTCCTCCTTATGCCTGTTGTGCTGTAGTTCACAACATTTTTGCTATTCTTGTGGTATCTACGATCCTATCTAACCTAGGTATCTGAGGGGAAAGAGGTGGCGCTATCTCCAGTGTGCATAATATGCAGTAGAGTATATTATTAATTTTGTTTGACAATTCCACCCTCGAGTGTGGTCACAGAGACCTATAGCTGGGTACCTATTTCTGCAATCAGCTCCGAAATAAATTTGGGTGAGAGAAACTATTAACTCACTGACCTTCCTGTGGCCTTTCTTTCAGAAAATTCTCCCCTCTGAAGGCTGCAGAGAATGGCTCTATCTCACTCCCTCGAGTCGGTTGAGGGAGGTAGTAGTGGGGAGGGAAAGTCGGTGGAAGCGAGAAAAATCCGTAGAGGAATTTGGAGAAGCCGTGGAACTAAAGAAGAGACGTGTTGAAGTCAAGAAACGACGAGAGTTGGTCAGAAAAAGAAGATTTCGTGATTTTCAACAAATTTGAGAAAAATAGTCCATTTTTGAGAGGCTGTAGCGCGCTCCCTGTCGATCATAGAAAAAGTCTAATAGTCACATTTGTAGCAAATGTAGTCCTGTACAATTTACTAATTTGAAGTTTTCCGCTAAAACCAACCGTTTTGGAAATATCTTGAAAAACCAAAAAAAAAAAGTGCGAAAAAGTTTTTGGGTTGCTAAAAATTTTGCCAGGTCCAAAAAACGTCACTTTTTTTTACTGAGTCTACATCCTAAAATAAATAAAAAAATAAAAAATAATAAATTAAACAAAACTACTCCACTTTTGTAAGGCAGGCAGTCTATTCGGGATAAGATGACTGGAATATTTTACAATTTGAAAAATATCGTCGAAAATCACAACTGTTTGTGGACATAAGAAGTAAGAATAAACCAATTATTGGTTATTTATTTGTTATTTCACTTTTTATAGTCAATATTTTACTAAAACTATAGATATTCTTATTCGAAACTATCGGTGGCACAGAGTATCGATGCTTCAAGGACGTAATAATATATCGGATAATATTGGAATCGATATTTCATCCGCATACTATCGAACATCGATACATTGACTACCGATGGCCATCCCTGCAACTAGGGCAGGCCTAGCGGTGTATTTCTCACAAATCTGGAAATGTAAGGTTAGGTAGCAACGAATGTACAATCGATTTGAAAACATAAATTGAGTGAAATACGACGTTATTTTATGACTGCTTGTTCAGAAAGTGATAAAATCTCTAGGCGTGATCCAACAGGAGCAGAAATTCGACAGGCAGCCGTGAAGTGCCGGACCCCATTCACATCAGGCCTGATGTGAAGGATGATTCACTCATGGGTTTATTTGGACGTGAGTGGGAAAACCCCAACTCGAGGCAGCGACGAGTTGGGGGTTTTCCCTCGTCCAAATAAACCCAATAGTGAATCATCCTTTCATTATAACATAACGTAAACCCACCCAGGAAGGATTCAACAATAAGTAATATAAAATGATAGTCCTTAAATAGGTAATTTTCGGTATTTTCACGTATATTCCTACAAACAGTTTTTGATATTTAGGAATATAACTGCCATGAAACGTCCGATCATAATATGATATTATGTTAACTCCATGTATACACCAAAAATAAACGAATGATTTTAAATCAATGTATATCGCTTACAGAGCCAGGATGCCGACAACAGAATCGAAAGACAACATTTTAATTAAGAAATACAAACTGTGCTTCATTTGAGCTGTCTTTCTATTCTAAAAATTGAGGAAATCCGACACCATGAGTACATTGTAAACAATATCCACTGCATATGCTTAGACATGGCTAAAAAAATTAGGTACTTAGATTACAATTTTTAACCCCAACAGTCTATCACTGAGGAAAAACGCTTCAATCGGTTTTTTGCTTCTTCTGGTCATTTCGGGAAACGGGACTTCCACTTCGCTTCCAACGGCCTCGGCCACCTCCTCTACCACCTCCTCTACCACCTCCTCGGCGACCTGAAACATTAATGACGGGCAAAGCTCACTATTAGGCTGAATAATTCCCAATGTACTGTAGAATTACTATTAATACACTCATACTCGATCATAATGTTATTTTTATCACATAAAGAGAGTATTTACCTTTGCGGCCCCCCTTGTTCTTGTTGAAGTTATTCCTCCTCTTCTGTTTTATCTCTTTTGCTTTCACAAGATATTGCTCTTCCTCTTCGCCTTCCAGAACCCTAACGGTGAGTTCATCGTCATTGACTTTCATTGTCTCCCCTTCTTCTGCAACTTTTTTGGCCAGCTGAAATCAGAGTAGGTATTTGGAAACGCATTAATGACCAATAATTGATTAAGGTAATTATTACCTTGATACTTTCCGGTGTGAGGGGGCAGAGAGACGCGTACAGAATCAAAAGGTACAGGCGTTTTGAAAGGAAAATAAACAAATAAATCTAAGAACTACTAAGTTATTCCATTCCACCTCAGGTAACATCTTCCTCCAAAAGACCACAGGAGAAAAAGGGGGAAACTCCATTTTTGTAATTAAAATTTTTTTTAAATTGAGTTAAGGTTGGCATCAACTTCCACACGAGGCCTAGTTTCTATTAGATACCACAAAACAGGGAAAATCGAGGAAAATGCCGCTCATAATGGCGATTCTGGTTCTGAGTTACAGGGGAAGAACAACGAACGAGGGGCGTTTTCCTCGTTCTTCTCCAGTAACTCAGAACCAGATGCCAAATTCTCCCCGCTTCCCCTGTTTTATGGTATCTGACAGAAACTAGACCAGTGATTCGTTTATTCGAATATATAGTGTACTGGACGAAAACCTCAATCTTTTAATTAGTCTTTAGGAAGTTTATTTATTTTTTCGAGTTTGAAAAATCGAATTTCACTTTCCTTTTTAGGCGATGAGACGCTTCGGCGTCGACTGACGGCTCGTTTTTCCCTTTTTTAATTAAGAAAATCTAATCAGTCGGAGCGCTGATCAGCCTGGTTCGAATCCGGGCCGAACACCAATGTTTGACCAAAAATCAATCGTGTTGTAATACCTGGCTTGTCGGCAGACAATTCACCTCTGAACGCAAGTTTATGTGAATCCTCTCTCTGGAGCAAGACTATCTAAGACTTTCGTACCTTATCTGTGATTATCTGGGTGCAGTGCGGGGTCGGCTCCTGCCCCACTTGTGAGAACCAAAAATGGTTAAACACAATAAAACATTATTAAGAAAATCTTACTGTCGCATCTAAAGTAAATTCGTTATGCACAATCAAATTAATGTATTTCATCTCCTGCCCTTTTTATTTGGTTGAGAACAAGTTGGATTGATTTGCCAAATAAAAAGGATGACTTTACATTTTAAATTGCCGAAAATCAGAAATCTGGAGTTTTCCCCCTTTTTCCCCTGTGGTCTTGGGCTTGTGGTGGGTTTTGGGCCTTCAATTAAGCAAAATGAGAAAGTCGTGGAAGCTTTGCATGAGCCTGGTAGCAGGCTAGAAGCCTACATAGGTGAATTATAACTGAGTCAAGTATATTGAAAGTTACTGAACTTATTTTGGAGGATGGTAATTGATTTGGGGAAAAGAGCGGCCGAGCATAGCTGTGATGGCACCTGTTGACAGTACGTACTTTCACTTTTCCCCAATTCGATTCCAAAACGTTCCCCAATTCGATTGCAATTCGGTCCGGTTTTCCCAAATTCGAATACTACCTTTTGGAGCGTGACAGTAAAATAACAAATTACTGTAGCGTCTGACAATACCAATGAATGTCGTGTTGACGATAAAAGCTCTGGATGTTGCTGATCAATTGTTAGGTATAGAAGATGAAAGGATCTCCATTCTCTGCCATCCAATGAGATGAGTCAACGGATGAGGCGAATTATTGGCAATTGATCGTATTCTCACGTTATATCAGTGAGTTTGTTGATGGGGAATTTTCCAAATCTAGACCAGCGATGACGAACTTCTCACTTTTTGCTAATCAAGTGGTAAATACGTTGTTGCAACGTCAAGATTGAATATTTTCTTAACCATTTAATTTCCAGCTTGAGGAAGGCGTGACGGTCTACGATCTCTGGGAATGTACCTTAAAAGAAGTCGTGAATCACTGATCTAAAACCCGACAAGTTTTCATCTCGAAATGAAACACGATCGTGACTTACTTCCTTAGCAGCGTCTTTCTGTTCCATGCGGACCCAGGCAGCTTGCTCGCCAAGATTGAAATCAATGAAGGCAACAGGGATCCCGTATCCTTCAATTTTAGCTTTTATCTCTTCTCGTTTTGTTTTACTCTTGTCTTTGAACCCAGTCAAATTAACCACAGCGCCAAGAGGGAATTCTGCGTCTTCCTCGTCCTCTTCTTCATCCGATTTTTTCCCCTGGCCTTCTGCTTTCTTCGCGTCGGATCCATTCTTGGCACCCTGGGGGCAAAAAAAGAACAAAAATAGAAGACTGAGAACTATTACGTGTTTTAGCGATGAGGGTCGAACATTTTTATTGGGCGAAAAAGATTGTACGCAAAATATTGTACAGCGACTGCAGAAACACCATAAAACACAACAGTATCCGCTGTCTTCAGAAATCTTGCGCGCCAACAAGTAAAATAAATTGCCAGGCAAATGATAAAATTGTGAGAGGCTTGCGAATGATTATATTTCGTAAAAGCATGTCGATAGCTAATTTCGTGACATTTTAAGATAGCCAATTCCTGCTAAAGCATCATCCAAGCTAATAGCAGAGCCCCCTTCAAGTTGGTCCCACAAGGTTTTTAGCGTTAAAGTGGGCTTTTAAGTGGCCAGCCACGTTTCAAGTGGGGTTTTGGTCACGTTTCACGTCGTTTTTTTTTTTTTAATTTAAATTTGATCGTAGACGCTCGTAGTTTTGGAGCGTCAAATCGTATTACAACCATGTTCAATTTAAAAGAAGAATTTAAGTAGTAAAAAAACCGATGCAGGTAACGTTTCCTTGGATACTGCAAAACTTATACTGACCTTCTTTTTGTTTTTCTGCCTTTCGTCTAGACGTTCTTTCCTTTTCTCAGACACGTAATCGTTCCTAGAAAAGTAGAAAAAACGGTTACCGAGTCCTGAATATCAGTAAAATTGTTAATAAACTGGATGAAACGAAGAGATGTTGCATTAAATGCTCAAATTTTGGGAAAGTGTTCCTTCATACTATGCGTAATCACTCATTTCGTATTTAATAATAACAATTTCCTTCTTTAATATAAGGAATATAAATGTAGGTGTTTTACGCAGGTAAAATAAAATCTTACTGCCACATCTTGATGAGCTTCTCTCCATTGTACTCCAGTTCTTCGCCTTCAATAAACTTTTTGCAAGCGTCCACGGTTTTGAAGAGAATGAAAACTGAGCCTTTGAAATTCCATTTTTTCTCGGCTTTGTCCAGGAAGTGTCTCATCTGTGGAAATACATAAGAAGTAGTTAAGGATTGCCACAAAAACGGCAGATTTTGGAAAGATGCTACGGAAAGGTCCAGTATCAAAGTTGTCCTAACACAATGATCTACTGATCTTATCAATCTATTCCAGGATAGTGAAACTTGGCGGGCCAGCCTACTGAAATGGAGTTAAGGTAACCACGTAGGTTCAGAAATAGCACAGATACAAATTATTTAAACAACTCACTATGACGCTTTCATAGCCTGGAGCAGTCTTCCCAAAGTATTCCAACAACTGGTCGATTTTATGATCCAGTGGAAAGCGTCTGACGTAAGCAGAACGGGCTGATAGCTCTTTCCTCCTTTCTTCATTCATTTCAGGCAACGGCACATGAGGGGATCGTCGAATTTTATTGTTAGCGGCGTCAATCTAAAATTTAATCGGTAAAAAATGTCAATCATTGATCAAGAGGATTTCCGTATTGGACCAATATTAGGTGAAAATCGACGTATAAATCAATAAAACAAGTTAGAAGTTCGTGGCAAATACAATGTTTCACAGTAATGATCAAAACGTAACAATTATGCGATAGACCTGTCAAGATATTTACCTCAAGCAATCCACTGTCGGACTTTTTCAGGGCAGCGATGATTTCTTCAAATTCAGTCGTGAGCAGAGCAAGCCTTTTGAATTTGATCATCGTGTCCAAGGAGATCCACCCATCGTCAGCTTTGATTTCCTCGCGCAGAAATTTGTCTCGAGGGAGGTTTATATCCCCAAAGTAATACTGTAAGAAGAAATCGGTAAGTAAACCGTGTAAAAAAAAGTACTTACGGTAAAATCGGCGAAAAATAATTTAAATGTGAACAAGGGGTAAATGGAAACAAGAGCCACCCCCTTTAGTAGATAGTGGAACTAAATTTCAAGTAAACCTAATCAATTCAAAGGGATTTTCGAAATTTCTGAATAGCTGATCATCACAATGTGATATGTCATATCAGGCGAGTGAACATAATAGACTTGTGATAAAAATTGAAAATCGAAGTAGACAATGACGACCAAGTTGAAGACCTTGTGACTGCTTGCAAGCTTGTTCAAAAATTGTATTCGTTCATTTATGATATTAGCTAATAGATGTGAGTTAATGTTGATCGAAGCTGTCATTCATCGTGTTCCTTCCGCGGGGGTTCTTTAATATTTTACACCGGGTTCATGAACTTCCTACACCCTCCAGAGGATGGGGTTTTTCGCTGCACCCCAATTGTAACAGCAATTAACCTCCCCTAAATTCATTTCGGTGTTTTCCTTCATGCTGGTCACTTCGGCGGCCGTAGTAATTCCGACAATTATGGCTCCGGCCTTAGCGTGATTTTTCAATTCAGTTTTTGAGTTCCATCCAGTGAGTTCATGTACCCTGCACCCACGCTACACCTCCCCACACCACTTGAGTTCATCCACCCAATATTCTCACACCTTAAACCCTGAACTCAGCGCGGAAGGAACAAACCTATTAGTAATGAGCAAACTGATATTTACAATTACCCCATGCATTTTTCCCTATGGGGTAAATGTAAACAAATGGTTTGAGCTGTCAAAGAAAAAATATTTTCGTAAATGGTCACTTTATATTGAACAACGAATGTGTATCAGATGCCTCGCAAATTTGATTTGATTTTAAATAGGGTGAAAAGCAGCTTGGGTAAAGTAGGGTGAAAAACAGTCAGTCGTAGGAGTAAAAATATGCTTTGATCACGAGAATAATTGAAAGTGATTCTCGGCCATCCAGATAAATGCGACTAATAAACTGACTGCGACTGATAAATACCAGTTTACACTTACCCCACGGTCTCTGGGGCTTCTGGGGGCAATATAATTGTTAACAGGCTTCAAATGCAGTTATTTTGAGTTTTGTTAATCTACATAGTGGTTGACATTAACACCCTCTGAGTTAACCCCATAGGTAAGTAGAGGAGAGGTCGAAGATAAAAATCGCAATTTTGTTAACAATAACCCTACCTGACCCTACTGCTCTGTTTGACTCCACTGGTAAGTTCCAAGGATGGAAAAAAAAGATGGAGTCGTAATGAGGCTTGACAGGAGGTAGGACGAAACGCAGAAAAAATCCGTCTATTAATGACGGAATAAAGGGGGGTCTAGTTCAATGGGATTTTGGCAGTAAGGGCTGCTGTCCACACACAACAAAGCCAGTTGATCGTCCTCTCCTGACCAGATGCGTTTTTCTCCATGAAAGTAAAACTTTTACGTCTCCGAGATAACAATGATTTTTTAATTCAGCCGCCTCTTACGGCATTTCTATCTACATGTATTCCTTAAGAGCGGGCTCCCGTGTCGGCCATGTTTCCTGCTCCCATAAGGAATCAACGTTATTCTCCCGCCATCATAAATCCTCGAATTATGCACCGATTTTCATGATTTTTTTTTTAATCTTCAAGTGAGACTAGTGTCTAGCGATCCGTCGAGGCATTTTTGAAGCGAAATGTCACTGGAAGCTGCAATTCATCAACAAAGTCACGTCTAAGGGTGTTGCTCTCTTCAAGTGACCATTGCTTGGTTGGAAGATGAGTTATCGAAAATCCGCCTCGACCGTTGTCTTCCTTACATTTCAAGCTTTAATTCAAGTGTTCAAACGATAAAATCCGTTGATTTTTCGCGAAGTTCTGTGAGCGGGATGATGCATGCGCAATTTGATGGGTTTTCGAATGTCCGAAGAGTAGCGGGCGTCGAGGAAGTTCTGGGGGTTCTACGCTAGAGGCCACCAACCTCGACCACCCTCGGCAACCTTACCATTCAGGGTTGACTGTTGTCAATGATGTTTTATTTTTCCTTGACAACGGAGAACTGTCCTTTTCATTGTTTCTAGCCTAAGCCCAAAATTTCAGTTACCTATCTGCAACCAGGTAGGTATCAGGAAATTTTTAGAGCTAAATGATTTTACCGGCACACAGTGGGGTAAAACGGGTGTTTTTCGGAAAAAAGCTGCAAATTTTACACAAGAGTTCATTATTTTTTTATATAAATTATTTAAAAAAGTAATAAACAGGTAATATAATATATTATTTAATAGGTATAATCGTATAATAGGTAATATAATACGTTGTTATATTACTATATTTATTTAATAATTGAATTATTTTTTTAATTGATATTATCAATTTAAAAATTGATATCAATTAAAAAAATCAATTATTCGAATTTTTTTCGTGTAAAGTTTGTGGAGGGATGTGGGACCCCGATGAATGGATTATGTGCCAAAATTACTCGGAAAACGACATCGCATTCGGCTTCCCAAACCAAAAACCTTTAAAAACTCTACTGATACATTTAAAAATCTGAAAAAAGCACACTTGGTCAAGCTAAGCATGCGATGCAGTCTATGGGGTCACTCTGACCCAATTCAAAAGGGTCAATTGACCCACCAACTCATTCTTTCTCACTATAATTCAACTCCAATATGAGACATAATATGTCTTCATAATATAGCTTCATATTATGAAGCTGGCAATTTCAAGCGATTGTACCTACAAAATTTCATAGGATATCATAGTGCCTGTGGTCCATAATTGACTGTACCTACAGGCCAATGTTTGACCTGTTGTGGGCCAATCGAATTATGCTCAAAAAGTGGAAAGTAGCAAGTATTAAAATTCTGGTTCTGAGCTTATGAGTAGAAGAGAGAACTCCTTCAAGGTCCAAATTGTGCACAGGTACATTGTGTAGATCGGTGGTTTTTTTCGTGTCTCGGTGTAGGTAGTTTGTGATCGGTGTAATTCGTGTCGGAGGTGGAGACTTTTGATCGGCCGCAAAATGTCATTATACGTTTCAAGATGTGTAGATTCTAAAAGCGAAAATAAAGCGCAAAAACAATTGAAAATTTGCATTTTTTTCCTAGCAATACCCCCAATTATCATAATATATGAGTGACCCATCATCTACGCCCATCTATGAGTGCCCATGCTATTGCTAGGTAAAAACGCTGCAAATATTACACAAGGGTTTATTATTCTTTGATATAGGTTAATTAGGAATCACTGGGGCTTTCATGGGGCTACAAATGGGGTTTTTGAAGGATCCCAGAAGGTCAAATAAGGTTTCTTTTCCCCGAGTTTTGGACGCATAATGCATTTTTTGCGGTCCCACATTTGTCCAAACGTTATACAGGAGGAAATTTTATTTTAATTTTATTTTATTTTATTTATTTATTTATTTATTTTATTTATTTTATTTTATTTTATTTTAAAATATTTTCTTATTGACACAAAATTAATTGTTATCACAAATAACATTTAATAATAAATCCTTTAGCAAAATTTGCAGCCATTCTTTCTAGCTGTGCACGCAAGGTTTTCAGCAAGACGGAACATAGGTTTTTGGCTTTCGAGCGGTGGTGCATACCGAATCTCTCTTTGTAGTCCCGTTTATTGCACAATGACGAGGGTCGCTTACAGGTACCAGGTAGGTAGTCAAAGACGGTCTGATGAGACGGTTTCGCAATGGGAGCTCAATCCCCCCAACATACAGGACAACGTTACCAATTTTTTTTTTTTTCAGTTGCCCACCTAGTCAAACTTGGCTAGTTGAAGCTTTTCACGCCGCAGGACATGGCGCTGTTTTGGCAGGCCCCTCTTAACGTGTTTATCCAACTTTCGTATTTCTACAGCTTCTACGTTTGCGGTAGAGATCAGGGGAAAACGAAATGCTTTGTTTGGGATTCTAACAGAGACGTTTGGGGCACAGTGAAACGTAACTTATGGCCTCTTTTACGGATGAATTATGGCCCGTAACGTGAATTGTGGGCTTTTATGGACGAATTATGTGTTTCCGGTTTATGGATGAATTAAGTGGATAAATTATGGATGATTTATGGAACCCCTTTCACCTCTTGTCCTGACATTTTACCCCGCACTCTACTAATGTGTGAACGACCCAAGTTGAGGACGCGGTAGAGTAGTCGTTAAGTATAGTGAAAATGACTCACTCTACCTACCGTTTACTCGACTCGTGTAAATCACACTCCAACTGCGTAGCTAGAAGGTACTATACGTGTCATTCTTGATTACGTAGGTACGTGTTTGGGTAGTTTCACCAGTTTTAGGGTCAAAATGTTCTGATAGAATATAATAATACACTACATGGCTCCTAAGACGTAGAATGCCACCTTGTACCTACCACACACAGGTGAGAACCAAACTTGCAACCCGAGCTTAGAAACAGCTAACATCCGTTTTCGTCAGTAAGGTTCAGTGCGCTGCGCAGTCACAGAATGGCATTACGAACGAGTCACGAGTTTTACGAACCCAAACCTAACAGAAAACTCCTAGTTGAATCACCGTATCAACGTGATATGTTATGATTCTCCCCCGGACAACTCCTGGGCCAGGAGTCCTTTCCCAATATAAGGACTCCCCCTTAACACAGAATAGGAAATATACTTACTTCAATTTGTTGAATAATTTTTCCATCTTTATCGGATATTTCAACCGCCGGTGTAGCTGCGGCGGGTTCCGCGGAAGCGACCTTTTCTTCCACCATAATTTAAGATACGCTCCAAGGAACGATAAGCAAATGAACTTGGTAATGGATATCAACTCCGAACGCGAACACAGTACACAAATTAATAGTATCTATACAGAATATAAGTTAAAAACTATAAAGCGTGGACGCACGGAACGGGGTGGAGAAACGTGTACAGTAGACACTATGGCGTTGACCGGGTTCCAAATGTAAGGTCTAGCAATTTCGCCTTCCTTTCATTTTCTTCAGTTGTGGTTGTTGTTTCACAGCTGCACTCATCCAAGCTCATAGTTATTCTGCTTATTCCGCCTCTGTGAGATGTCTCTCTTTTTAAAACCATTAGACCAATATTTATTATTGAGGTGGAATACCTGATTGAGGTGGAATCGGCACCCAGTAATCTTCGCTGTAAAGGTGTTTTTGCAGCGAGGTGGATTGCTTCCGTGATGACACCTACGAACGAACAATCTGATCCTTGACCATCGGAGTTGGCCATGGCTTATCTTCACAAATTTTTCTTCGTCGTCGGAGATGGCAACTTTCAATATTTATACCTGACCCTAATCGTCGGAGTTGGCACACTCCCTTTTTTTTTTTTTTTAAGTAGCGTGAAACACCGTATTACCTTGACCTATAAAAAACAACAGCTAGTAACGACACGAAAAAAACAACACCTTACAACAAACGAAGACACCAGACCAGCACTAGTAGGTTTTTTGGTTTATTATTCTTGGAATAATACACCTGTTTTCGCGACGGAGGTCGACGACTCCGATCGGCCTCAAAATTTGACATTATCCGTTTCAAGAGGTCTAGATTCCAAAACCGATATGTCCGTCCGCCATCAGGGGCGTTTTGGGCAGTAGGTTTTTTTTGCTTTAATCTGAAATTTTGACCAAATACTCGGTTTACCATCTAGTTGTGCCCGCAAGGTTTTGAGCCCGATCGCTCTCACCCGTGGGGCGCTATGGGGCTACGGCAGGGTTTTTTAAGGCTTTTGGCTATGGGATCGAGTTAGGTGTCGTTTTCGAAGTATTTTTGGACGTAGAATCCATTTTTGGGGGTCCCGGAACGATCCGATTTCACTGTTGCGATCTATAGGGCTTTCAAGGGGCTACAAATGGGATTTTTGAAGTATCCCAGGAGGTCAAATATTTTTCAAGTACCTAGGTACTTAAACGAAAAATTTTTTTTTTTTTTCATTGACAGAATTAAATTTCTTCCCAAGTAACCTAGGTTAGCTATATCAAAGATTAATAAAACCTAGTGTAAAATTTGCAGCGTTTCCTGCACAATTTATGCAATAGGCTTATACACCCCTGTGTAAAATTTGCCGCGTTTTCAATCCCCACTAGTTGTAGTTGCACCAGACAAGGGTTCTTCAACAATTAACACAGCTGCATCAAGTGGAAAATTAAAAATACTATGTATTTATTAAAACCTAGATTTTCGCCAGAATGTATGTAAGAATGGAATTTTCTAGCCTTAATCAACTTTTAACTTCCAAATGAAATACTGGAAAATAGCAAGAATAGTAAAAGACATTGCCAGCGGTACAAGTGATGCTCGAAGTAGAGTCCACCAACTGTAACAAAATAGTAAATCCCTGGTAATTACGATGTATACAAATAAATGGCACTTCATGACAGGTATTAGTGTTTATTCAAGACTTTTGTCATGATTTTCATTGTCTTGTGGGGGTCAATGGGTTGAAATACAGGGTCGCCATTTTCGCATACGAATGCAGAGTAATTTCTTTCCCAGACGGTTTCAAACCCACATTTCTCAAATGCTTTTTGGGTATAAAGACTGGTTCCCTCCGTCTTCACTATCTATGGAGTTGACAGAAGGCAGTTATCAGCTTTTTATCCCTTCCGTTGGCAGAAAGTTGGGATGGAAAACATGTACCATGTTAATAAAACCGTTTTGTTGATAGGTATGTGTAGAACTCACTGAGTAACCACATGAACGAGCGACTTCCACACTTTTGTCTATGACTGCTAGCGACAGCCCTCTTTTCCTGTGGTGCTCATCAACCGAGACCGATTTTATATCAAATATGCTTGTTACGTCATATTTTTTGAAAAGATTGAGACACCTATGGATGTCAGCAAAGAGATTGGTAATCATCCGTGCATCTTCATTAACCTTTTGGGCACAGTTTTCTTTAGCTAAATCCGCCCATTTGAAATCCCCATTGATTGAAACGGCCGCGACCTGTTGGATTATTGAGCACCGGTTCATAAAGGTACGCTACCTACCATACTGAAGATTACAAGTCGGAATTTGGGACAAAACCTCTACATCAAGTGGGATGATAGCGGGTTTCTAGTCTCGAAATCCTACTGAAGTTACTTTCACCCAAAAATACAATATTGATCTTTTTGTGTACGTACTTGGTTAGTGGTGACGTGGAGAATCAAAACTGACAGTAATTCATTCAATGCTGGGAATAGATTCTCTTCCATATCTGGACTGGGTTCTCCACGAACGGACAATTTCAACATTTGAGAAATTGGCTCCTCAACGTAAAAGTTGTTTCTTAAATGCGCCAGCACTTGTGTGAAGTAAGTTTCTGTTATGGGAAAAATGAGTTCATACTCTGGATTGTTGAACGTTGCTCGGCTCCCAGTTCCTCCAGCAGTTTCTTCAAGCTACGACTTGCAAGAAAACACTTAACTGAATGTAAAGGCATGAAAAACTTACCACTGGGAGTTTTAGGAATCAGATCCGATGTGGCGGACTGCCTCGGAGAAACCTTACCTCATTGGCTCTGAGCGTGGAGACCTGCAGATTTCGACTAATACAAAAACACGTTTTATTGAGGGTCCCGACGGTGCTTTCCTTAGGTTTTGGATGGGTCCGTTCACAATGTCCTCGAAGAACATGCCGCCCGATAGCTAACAGATTTGTTGTTCTTGGAAGCATAATTTCTTTCAACCACTCATTGTCAACCATCAATGTTGTTGTGCAGTTTATAAGGAGTCTCTAAAATGTTTTATAATCTCCTGCAGGTGTTTGTCTCCAAACATTGGCCAGTTTTTATGATTCAGAAAATTCATTAAAACTTCATTAGGTTACATCATAAAATCATTAGGTAGGGATCGAAGTATACAACAGGTACCTAAATGGATATTACTCATTTTTCGAGGAAGGCAAGCGATAAAGACCACTGAATAATAATAGATACATATTATGTATCTACCGTGCACCTTCTTAGGCATTAGAGTGAGATTATACTATAACAAAATAAAGCAGTACTTTATTCATGTTCCCAGAAGGTGTTCAAAACTTCTACCGCCTACAAACTTGAATACCTGCGTACAATACATCGTTAATCGAGCGAACGCTGAGCGTGAATGTCGCAAGTATAATAGGTAATTTACAAATCGAAAATATTACTCTTCATGAATCATAAAAGGTTGAGCTGTCGGAACTTCCCCGCAGGCTTTAATTATAACTTCGCTGAGAGGAGAGTTGTGGACGGGGTCAGTCTTGAGATTTTCAATTGTGTGTACGATACGTTGGCCGTCAACCACCTGCAAATGAAAAAACAAAACACATATAATTGAAGGGCATAAATTCAAGAACAATTCAGAACCATGAGGATATTAATTGTGTAAAGAAAACGCTGCAAATTTTACACAAGGGTTTATTATTCTTTGATATACTAGATCTATTAGGTTAATTGTGCAAAAATATTTTTTTCTGTACAATGTTTGGACAGATGAGGGACACCAAAAAATGGATGATGCGCGCAAAATTACTCGGAAAACGACACCTTATTTTACCTCGTGGGATCCTTCAAAAATCCCATTTGTAGCCCCACAGAGCCCCACGGGTTCGGGAGATCATGCTGAAAACCTTGCAGGCACAACAAGATGGTAAACCGAGTATTTTGTCAAATTTTCAGATTAAAAAAAAAAAATCCTACCCAAAACAGCTCGGACCGCGGTCCAGGAGGGCCACTTTAGGAAGGATTGAGCGCGGGAACAGTGGGTTTCAATGGTGTAGACTGAATGAAGTGAACGAAAGGTGCGCAAAAGAGGATTGATTAGGGAATTAGGGATATGTGTGTGATCGTATGCATGCGAACACACATGTGTGTTCAAGTTCTCAGTGTGCGTCTTTGTATGTGTGTTCAGATTTTTATTAGGGAACGAACCTGTGATATGTGTGTCATCGTATGTGTGTTCAAGTTCTCAGTGTGCGTCATTGTATGTGTGTTCAGATTTTTATTTTTTGTCCAGGCTAGTCGTGTTAAATGTAGGGAGGAGAGGATATTTTTAGAAGTACTTGCCTTCCATACAAGCAAACGTGGAGAGAGCAACCACCCATGATCCGAAAACTGCAAGCTACAAGAAGAGTTGGACTAGTAGGTAGGTCCCTTGCGATGACTCCTGTCCCAAAGAATTTCGACGAGAAAGCGAGCAAGAAGGTACACGAAAGATTGTAATGGGCCAGAAATGGCCTAAGAAGCTCGGTAGGACGGCAGACGGCGTACAGTGGACGGACATTTCGTTTTTGGAATGTAGATCTCTTGAAACGAATAATGTGAAATTTTGATACACCTGTGTATTGTGATACACCTTGAAATAATACACCTGTGTATTATTCCAAGAGTAATAAACCAAAACGCTGAAAAGTTTATCATTTCACAGATTTTTTTAGATTATTATTATTGGTATAGATTATTATTCAATGTAGGTTAATTGCGCCAAAATTAATTGTCAATAAAAAATATTTTTGAAAAGATTTTTTTTAAAAATTTCTGTACATTGTTCGGACAGATGTGGGACCTCGAAAAATGGATTAATAATATGCTTCTTAAGTTAGGTACCCGAAAAACGACAGCTTATTAAATAAGCAAATTTTGATCTCCCTCGGATCCTCCAAAATCCCATTTGTAGCCCCATGCATGGGCTCTCATGAGAGCTCAATAGATCCCCACGGTGGAATCGTATCGTTCCAGGACCCCCAAAAAAGGGTTATACGTTCAAAAAGTCTACGAAAACGACACCATACTCGACCCCGTACCCGAAAACGTACAAAAACCCCTCCCGTAGACCCATAGCAGGGCACGACTAGATGGTAAACAAAGTAATTTGTCAAAATTTCAGATTTTTAAAGAATTCCTACTGCCCAAAACGGCGGACGGACATTTCCTTATTTCTTTATTTTTTTAAATGTATACCTCTTGAAACGTACCTATAATGTCAAATTTTGAGATTATAGGTACCTACGTTTCAAGATCAGAATTTTCGACCTCCGTCGCGATTACATAGGTGTATTATTCCAAGTATAAACTAGTAATAAACCAAAATAGAGAAGAAAAACCCACTTTTCCAAAAATTACGTGGTGGTCGTCCAACCAAGGTGTGGCAATGGTAGTGATGAAGAACTGCGATCCATTGGAGTCAGGACCTGTGGAGAGACCAACTCTACGTATTAATAGAATCCATAAATTCTAATCTAGATCCGATGATATCTTGAAGGACTTTATAAGATATTACCTTGATACTTCAGGTAGGAAGGTACTGCCTCAGTAGGGCAGTCGATCCATCTATTCAGTAGGTATATAATTCTATAACTTTTGCAAAAATTAAAATTGACGTTGCTCACCGCGGTTGGCCATGCTGAGGAATCCGGGGCCAGTGTGTTTGAATTTGAAACTCTCGTCTTCAAATTTGCTTCCATAAATACTGACAGATCCAGTGCCATCGCCGTTCAATATGTCTCCACCTGTCAACGTTAAAATGACACCTCAGTTAATACTATCAACTTGGGACTAGGTAAGATTAAGTGATCGATATGGAATCTGTGTAAATGACATAATTTGCCACCAGAGGTTGATATTTTAGAAAGTGGTGGGGTGGAGCAGATTCTCCCCCAATTTTGAAAAAAGACTTATTGTTAACATAATGTAATTTAACTACCGCAATGTGAGGGAATAAAATGTAACCTTGTATCATAAACTTTTTGATGACACGGTGGAATTTCGATCCGGCGTAGGTTTTCCCTCTGACTCCTTTCGTGGCAATTGTGAAAAAGTTGTTGACGGTTTTCGGAACATCGTCGCCAAATAATCCTATGACGATTCGTCCAGCGTCTTCTCCTCCAATAGAGATGTCAAAATACACTTGTTTCGTGACTTTGTACTGGTCCGTTTCGCCCTGTAAAGGTGGAGTAACACTGTTTTTCACAATGATGATTGTCAACAATGCCAGCCCAGAGAAGACACACAAGAATATTATAAGGAGGCGTTTCATAACGGCCGCATCTGCGTATTTCACGCGCGTGTATTTCGCATTTGAACGGCACGAGTTTTAAAATTTAATCTCTTCTTTCAACGTCTTTTGAAAACTCTAGTCGATCGGTCTAAGGGAGCTAATTTTGAAATAACAGGTCAATGGCCCAGGTAGGCCCGCCTCAATAGCACGACTTTTATCAGACATTCGAATTGAAAAGGTTGACCAGCGAGCGAAAACTGGTTTGGGAGCGAGACGGTGGGCCTTCCACGTCACAGAGAGGTTCTCAACTCCTTCTACCTTTCCCAACGGAAATGGCCGAACGCGTTCATAGGCCTTATGGAGTGTTAAATCACATTCAACGAATGGGTAACAACTGCTAATACGGAGGATGGGTAAAATATTGTTTAACAATAAATGCGAGCTGTTACCAGAGCATGAATCTAAGCTGGCTAAAGGAAGAAATAACAATTTTCCCTCTTTGAGAGCAAAGAATCATTTTTTGGTTTAGTTTTTTTAAATCGCAAAAAACACTTTCATTTAACAACAGTTATTACAGTTGAGAGGAGTACAGGCGAAAAACGTGTCAACTCGGAATGTTCAAAATTGCAATTTTTCTTCGAAAGTAAAATAAATGCACTCCATATACTCGTAAAATCCCCTTTTTTGCTTTTTGAGTTCCTTTGAATGTAGGTATACCACGTAATGTGAGGACCAAAACCATTAAAAAATTGATTGGCAAGATGTTATAAATTAATTGGGGGGTTTTTTTTAAAGGGGTTATGTAACTATTTCCTAATTTTCGGGAAAACGCAAAAAACTTCCCCAGTTCTTCAAAACTTGAAAATTTTCCAATTTTTGTCCACATTCCTCTATTATACGTTTACTCGCACTTTTACTCAAATTGGCTGATTTTTCAAAAATGTTCAAGTGTACCAAATAATTATTGCAGAGTTGAATTTGGTCGCATGGCTCCTTTCAAAAAATAAGTTGCTATTTCCGGTTGACACGTTTGTATCCCTGTACAGGTTTT
This sequence comes from Pilophorus perplexus, assembly GCA_955831195.1. Classification (NCBI taxonomy): domain Eukaryota; kingdom Metazoa; phylum Arthropoda; class Insecta; order Hemiptera; family Miridae; genus Pilophorus; species Pilophorus perplexus. Next base: position 14,727,899 of record OY037011.1, on the reverse strand, counting down.
ACTCACTCTCGATTTTCTCTCGTTTGGACACGTTTTTCGCCTTAACTGACAACGCCCTACAGATTCTGCAGTTTATCTGCAGTTTTATCGCAGTAGGAAAATCGGTTGATGTGTGGATGGACCATCTTCACGTGTAACCCTATCTATGAGTGATGAAATGAAGCCGTATTTTTCATCTCCAAGTTAAGTCCATTACGACACGGTGAGCTAGACACGACAACAAAGGGGGAACTAGACCATCTCACTCTAAATCGATCAGGCACCTATATACAAAAAGAAGTTGTTTGGCCGTTATTTTTCAACAAGTTGGCGTCTGATGAAAAAAAACAACTTCGGATTAGGATTACCAACCCCGGAACTGAACCCGTAGGGCTAGAACTTGGTTTTATTCAAGTTAACGTCGTGTTGATTGAGTAACAATCTGCCCGTATCCTCGAGGAGATTCCCAGTCTTTTATTCCCACGTGCTCCGACAATTGATCCACGTCAACAGAAAACTTGACTTGAGAAAACTGACTCGCCACGATGAAATATTGGGTGTGGCGCTGGTGGTTAACATGATCATGAACCTACCAATCAAAAATAATTTTATTCTACAATAAACGTTAACAGCGAGAGAAAGCCACGTGCAATTGTAGTTGAAAGAACTTGGATATTACTCATACGTTGAGTGATGCCAAATTTAAGCGTGGGCTTTGGCTTCGGTTTTTTAGCGACTTGATGCCAGTTTCGCCAAGGTATAAAACCAATATTTAACATTAAATGGGGTTTTAACTTGCCTTTTTAGTTTTAAATTTCGGTGAAACAGGGTATTGGTTTACTCAACAAATAGAGGCTCATTATTATATAATTATTTTTTTTTTAAAGTAGGTACCTACAGTCGATTTCATTGAGTTAACCGTTATGGTTGTCACAAGGGATGAATAGAGGACCATTATATTTCAATTTAACAACTTTGAAATGTTCTCCATAGGACCGATTTTTTAAGGAGGGATACTGATACCCCTTCAATGTTCATGAACTCCCTGAAGTAGTGCTCAGTGAAGAGCCTCATCGGGGCAATTGAGGGGCTACGAACGTTTGAGTGTGCGTAACGTGGGAGAGGGGAAACATCTTTTAGCGACTTATAAAGTTTTTACAAATTTTTCCAAGCCAAAAAAGTTCAGCGATAGGAGGAAACCACAACCAAGAACATACAATGATTGTACGATGTACAATTAGGTAATAAATTAAATGTCATTTAAAAGCACCCTAAAAAGCTAGCTCAATTCCTTCTCCATAAATACAATTAAACAACGCAAACGCAAACATTGATAAATAATTTTCAAAAAATCAAGAGCGTTCAAGTATTAAATTATAATGCGAATTTTAATTCAGGGATGTTCTTACCAGGGCGAAAGGAAGTGCTGCTAAAGAAACCACAAGGGCAACGTACAGGGGAGATCGACTCATGTTAGTTGGCTGGAGACTGTGGGAGTGAGGGGATGCGACCTCTGTACATTGACGAAATGTGGTTAGTTCAGGGGTCGTAGAAGCCCTTCCATTATAAATCCCGGCCGCTAGCGCTTCCTATCGAGGATGGCCGGCACCCTTTCGGTAATCCGGCCGTCGTCAGAAAGAACCGGTTGTTCTCAACCTTTTTTCCACAGCGGACTCAATTCAATGTGAGTCATGAACGTCAAGATATTAGATATAATATTAGTCGAGCCTCAGTTAAAATTATTCTCGCCTGAACTGACCTGTTGAGCTCAAATGAAAACGTTTCATGCGTAGGATACGACCTGTTCACGAGTGAATAAGAGATAGGGAGAGGATTAAACATTTCACCGAAATGTTTAATATTATGTATCACATTCACAACGTAGTAACATTTTTATTAAAACCAATAGGTATCAGAACACTAATTTCTCATTCTCAGAATAAATAAAATTCCCCATACAAGGCAATATAAATAAATAGGTATATACAGTTTTTGTAATCAGGATCTATTCGCCAGAGTTGGTTCAGTAGGAAAGATCTGCGATGTGAAGGCAGTTTTAATACCGTGTAAGCATATTAAAAATGCGATTTATTTATGTAAACTAAATTTTAAGCAACGTTTAATTCAGGAAGCTCGATTCATCGATACATAGATTTGAACACCTAAGTAATAATTGAAATTCATGTTACAGATTATAAAAATACTTCATCATAATGGCCAGAGGATTATGTTGGAACCCCTGATTTAATAAATATTGATGAGTATTGTGTATAAATTGTGTCACACAATATTTTCTATGTATTTACTTCGTTTTTATACGTGTTGAAACTGAAGGATCTTCATTCAACCCAAAATGAGAGGTAAGATCATTGTTGTTGAGAAGGTAAAGTGGGAAGTTAAATCCCGCAGATTAATAACTATGTTCTTATATAGTTGTCGGGGCATTTTAAGGTAAAGGTGAGCCACCTTCAAATTACATTCATCACTGGCTGTTGCACACCTGAATTGGTTTTAGGATGTTGAAAGAAGAATTTCACTTGTTTGACTATTTTCGAAAGATGAAAGTATACGATAATTGAAAATCTTAGTTCACAGTATGAACTTAATTTTCTAATTATCTGATAGTTTTGTTCACAACCGATGAAATTATTGTAAAAAAAACAACTAATTACGGAGTTTCATGGACTGACCACATCACGTCTGGACTGTTGGCAGTTATGAGTAGACTATCTCTACTATTACCAGTAATGAATATCAAGTCCTGGTTGTTCATTATAAAGCGGTCAAAACACTTTATTCTGTTTTACCTCTACTTTATGTAAATGGAAAGCCAGTGAAGATAAACTCTCGCGAGTTTTCGCTACCCTCTAGTCTTCAGAGTTGGTTTCTTCATCTAAGAACGCTGGAGGGATGTCGACGTAGCCGTTCTCGAGTTCAGGCGATCCTGAGAGCTCATCTTCGGGTTGAATGACCATCCTCCAGGTGTACGTGGATCACTCGTCCACCACTTCCCACAGCATCAGGGAAGCGTCAGTCCCACCGACAGTAACAACGTTTCTGTCGTTGTGGAGGAATCTAGCAGCTGCTATTGCGAGTGAATACACCTGAAACAACAAAGCGACGATAATTTAGCAATACCGATATGACAATACCAATACCGAGCGAATTGCCGATATGGGAAGCAACACGATTGGCTCAGATAAGCAAGATCCCCAACTTGCCTTCTCCTCATTGTATTCGGCCTTGGGGGAAATGCAGGGGTACCTAAAACAAAAATTGAAATAAACACAACGAATTCCCGTAGCAACATTCTGCATTTGGGCCAAGGTCATTCTTTACCTAAACAGCCGAAGGTACCCTTCTGTGTCTCCCGCTACAAGCAGGTCGTGCGCTGCTGATCGGCTTGCGGTTGAAATCAAAGCTTGCATTGGATAATAGCGGTTGTTCCAGATCCCTGAAATATTAAGGGAAAAACAAAAGTGGAATAAATTTTGAAACATTTCCAAGCTACTTAACAAACATTTCTACGGAATGATTTTGCCAAAAGCTTACCGCCAACAAGGAAGCCAACCGTACAATTGTGAGTGTACCACTTCACGTCTTTCATAGCGACCGGGCTCTTTTCAGTAGTCAGCGTTTTAACATCCCCTAAAATGGAAAAGCGACCAAAATATGTAGTGAGAGTAAGGATCATTAGTCTTACAAGCATGTGCTTAGTATGAAATAAGCATAGCACGTCCATGTAGTCGGATTCCATCGAATCTTCATGCAGAAAAACCTAATAAGGCTACTCAAACCATAATGTCTTACCAAATCTTCCTAGCTAACTGATAACTAACAGGCCTGCTCGTGGAAAATTGTTGATGTAACGTAAATTAATAGCACGTAAATACAAATTAACATAACGGTATAACAATGAAATCTAGAGGTGTGTTTCCAAGTGGAATGTATTCTACGAGTAAGCTTTTTTGCCAAACACCAACGATGTAGAGTACAGGAGCTCAAAACTGAAACCATAGGGTAGAAACATCACCCAATTTTTGGGATTAGGTTCCTAGCGCTCTCTGCCAATAGTGGACAACCCGTGTCAACTCTCATTGGTCCTCACAACAAAATGTGTTGTAATTTTGTTGTACAAAAATTGTAAAATTTAATGAAGTTTGCTAGAAGCCATCGGCCGCTAAAGGTTGACCTCGTCCCCTCCCATTCCCTGAATGCAACTATCATCTCTGCTTACTGCAAGATTCTGTATGGCTGAAACTGTTGAGTATCTTTAAACCAACTGTGGCAGACTATCTAACTGAGTATGTCACAACCTTCTCCTCTGAAACGGTAAGTGATAAAAATACGCCAATTTTGTCTACCGTCTCGGATTCCCGTTTAGCTATGAATAGGGGTTTGAGATCCCCTTAAAATGAGCGCAAACCGGCGCATTTGCGCCCAACTTTCTTATTTTAAACGGGAACCCCTAACTCTTTCGTCGAATTCAGATTCCCTGGCCAATTTTACGTCCAATAAGCACATTGAGCGCAATTTTCGACGCGCGCGAATTCGCGCAACTCTTCCTATCTTCATTATTTACAGTCCGATTGAGTCGGCGTTTTCTCTGCATGCTAGCGATCCGAATTTTAATACTTAACCCCGAAAGAACAAATTCCGACAATCGGCAAATTTTGACGGCGGGCGGAGTGAAAACGAATTTTAGGGATCATCCATTGGCGGGCGGGATCGCGCGTGCGTCTGCTCTTGAATCATAGACACAATAGGAGCTGGCCCCGCTTGGGATGGGAGACGTCTGCGAAGGTCTCCCATCTCGGGTGTGACATTTTCAACACCCACCGGGTTATACCTTGAAATCATCACTTGGCCGATTATTAAAATGTCCGAGAAAATGGTTCATAGTGCTACTTCAGACTAAATAGCTAAAGATATTCAATGGTGCATTTTGCGTGCATGTTCCCGATACGAGTGTGACAAGTGGGGTTTTTCTTCAAAGAACAGGGTGAACTCACAAAACGTCAAATCGAATTCAGATGTCACTGTTTGCAGATAAGATCCATCTGTATTCCAGTCTAATTGCGTCAATGGTTGACCACCCCTAAATGGTTTGAAATAGAACCTCCGATATTATATATATATATATATAATCTTTAATTTCTCATGTTAGCACAATTGTATATCCAATGATAGGATTTAATTTGTACAAACGTAAAATCAATTGTGAAGTCAATTTCTCACAATATTTAGCCCTAGTCCTTTTCAATGAATGAATTCTGGGCATATCATACCTACTTACAGTAATGCGCTGAAGTTGCTGCCAGCTTATTATGTGTAAATTTCACAAAATTGCAATATCACGTACCTTATTTTGTTGATCTTCTTGTACGAGTAGCCGTCTCTCGAAACTCTAAATAGGTAGACGGAACCATTCTGCGATCCAATGGCCAAAGTGTCACCAGCTGTGAAAAATGAATGCTGACTTATAAGAGACCATTTTTGTTAGGTGTGAATGGCTGTTGGGATCGTGTCTGGTCTCTTTTACCCTGTGGATCGTGCTTCGACTGCAATGCTGCAGGTAGAGCGAGCAACATCTGCAGGTCGTCACAGGTAGTAATTTACAACAGAATAACGAAAGACTGGGCACCCGAATTTCAGGTTAAACCATTGTGTGCCATGTTGTTAGAAGTCGAATAGAGGAAAATACATCATTTTTTAGTCTTTTACGTAGTTTATGTTCATCTTAGGTTGTCCTGGTCGATTCAAAAAGAACGTGCGTGACGTCACTTACGGACCTTCCTGTTTGACGACCAGAGTTGCCAACTCAGAAAACCACTTTTTCCGTAGATCATTCCCATGAACAATCTCTTGACATTTTTTAGAACTAATTTAAATAAATATAAAACGTTTATCTGCTATTCACCTTAACCCACGAATGAATCAAAACAACGGCCGTGGTGTCACATTTAACCTTTGCTGTGGTTTAACCTCAGAGACCGATCCTTCAGTTTTAATTTTTTTAAATGGTGGCCAAGTAGACAACATGGCGAAATCGTCGACCAATGAGAGCTGATCGCTGGTTTCTGCCGAAAATTCAAATTGCCATTTTCCCATAAATTCTATAAATTCGTACGAACTTGCAATTTGTGTTTTAACCCCATTTTCAGTGTTATTTGGAAGCCTTCTATCAATTTAAAAAAAAAAAAAAAAAAATCCATTTCCATTCCTTATTGGCAGGCAAGTCATTTTTGCGCTTTCAGACTTGAAAATCAGGGTTTTCGATGAATTTTGCCAAGACAGTAAATTGTACGTCTACATTTACTGTGAAAAAAAACGAAAGATCGATATTGATGAGAGTTTTCCGTGATGAAAGATCCCGCAAGAGACAATATGGTTAATTTTCAGTTGTGCCCGGCGATATGTTAGGAAATCAAGGACCCCCCCCCCCCCCCCTTCTTGGTATCTGGTCAGCGGACGCACTAGATTGATAAGATGACATGAAGGAGTAGAACCTCCCTCAGAATCTGAAATCTTGATGTTACTGTAACTACCCTCTTTCTTGTCCAGAAAAAAGACTCTGCTGATAACGAGCTTTGCCGCCAGAATGCTCTCATTTCAGTCCTCTGCACGATCCCAATGCACCAAAATGGTGGGAATTTAGACAATATCTAAATAACAGAACATATTATGATGAATTAATTACCTGGACTGTAGCTCAAGCAGTTCAGAGGCGACCCACAGACTCTGACAGTTGTGATTATGTTTCCAGTCTCAGCATTCAGAACAACTAAATGGCCTTCCGACGAGCCAGCGGCAAGTGCTACTCCAAAGGGGTGGAAGCTCAAGGATATGCACTCATAACTTGTCTGCAAGAAAATGGTTCTGATCGATAAAAAACTTAACCTTTAAATTATTTCCGTTTATAAATAATTTCATTAGTCCAGGATACCAGACATGCAGGTCACAGTTCTTCAAGCAATACCTGATTAGTCCACACTAGTTTGTGTTTCTTCCACAAAGCGATGATTTTGTCGTGACCAGCTGTAGCGAAGAGTTCGTCGTCGGGATGGACAGCCAATCCCCACAATTGACGGCCATGCCCGAACACCACCTAAGGCAAGTGAAATATATCATCGCACTTGAAAAATTTGACATTCACTTATTGCCAAAGTCCGAACCTGGTTAAACCTCCTTTGCAGCGATCCTTCGAGTATGTTATTCCTGGTTGTGCCCACGTAGATGTTGCCATCATTTCTACCGGGCCGTTGAGGATAAATGCTCCTGATTCCCCCGTAAGATTCTGGCAGCTGTGGAAATTCACAATGTATAACGAGTCTCAATTTTTGCCCATTTCGATTAAATCGAAAGAAGTAACGATAAGTTTGGTGATGACATTCATCCAACTGATCTCCACCAATACTAACCTTAGCAATGATAGATAAATTATTTTTAAGCCATCTATAATAGAGATATATTATAATATAATAGAGATATATTATAATATAATATATCTCTATTAGGTACTGTTCTATTATTATTCAAATAATATGTGAACAAAATAATTAACTAAATTAAAATCAAATCTTAATCGAATAAATTATTTCAAATTTTGAGGAATTACGTGAACTATTCATTAAAACTATACTTCAAAGTATTAAGCAATACGTTCGATAATAATATTAATACGTCAATTATAATTTAGGGTTAACGTTCCAAATAAGAAGATGATGAGATTCATAGTATCATGTTACGTGTAATGCCAAATTTACCTCTACGTTTGTGTGCTTTCATCTACACGCTACACTGTTAAATATAAATGCAAGTTTTACTTTAGTTTCTGTGATTTTCTTATAATTTTGAAGAGAATCCCAAGCGACAATCTTCCGGTCTTTGTCTCCTCCTGAAAGTAGCGTCCCCTCTGACAGCATCATCAACGAACTGATACCTTTGGTGTGAGCCTGAAAACACAATTGGCTGTAATAGCAATAGAGATCAATAGAGCTTAGGGTTGCCAGATTCATGTTGAGATAACCAGGACATCATTGCCCAGAAATCAGGACAAATCGGGATAAGAACTATTCTTCAGCTGAAGAAAAACTAAGTAAGGAAGAATTACAATATTCCACACAAATCTGACGGAGACGACACTACTTAAGCGGTTTATTACAGGTGGTGCGGATAAAAGAACACTCCAGAACGCTCGCCTTTAAGGCATGGTGGACTAAAAGGTACCCATGGCCAGGAGGGCAAGTACCTCAAAGCTTTTTTTTTAACACAGAATATGTTTTTACGGAGGTTATTTGGTTTGAAGTTGTTGGGCAGTGAGTAAAGTAGACCCGACAGCCCGATGTTCCCCTCTCCCCTGCCAAGAACCGCAACTCCTTCTAACCCCACCCAGAGTCGATTGCCCCGGCAGAAAAACCGAAAACACATTCAGTGTTTCATTGGTTTGATCCTCGATCATTATATTAACAATCCGGGGGTCTGGGGGGGGGGGGGGGGTCCAGTAATAAAGTTAAAAAAAAAATTAGTTTGCATGACTCAATTTACTTAAATATGACACATGTGCCATATATTCAGTTTTATCAAAATGATATCAATTTTTTTTAATTGTGGTCACATGCTACTGAATAAACAAGCCATCAATTGAATTGAATAGATGAGCGCAACCTTTCTGTTATTACGATAGCTTTTATTGAAACTAAGAAACAGTAGGTATCTAGCGACCAAACTATGCCACACAACACATCAAAAATATCCACGTGATGCTCATTACGTAAACAACTGCACTCTAACGACCGATGCGTAAGAAAACCTTATGCCGATCAGAGGTAACGAACGGCTCAGGCTGCAAAAATCGTTTTGGAGTCGTTGGAATCAGCCTAAAAAGCTCATTCCATAGACCCTTGTACCAACGAAATCGGATAAAAACTTTCGTCCCCCTTTTGAGGCCTCCTTAGTTACACATCAGAGATAAACAACTTTCGTCGTGAAGGACCTCCCGAAAATCGATGAAGGGGATGAGGGAGGAAAAATCAAGGTAGCCTATAACCACCCCCCGAACTCGCTGATCACAATGAGACCACCCTCATGAAAATCTGTTGAGCCGTTCGGGCGTGATGCTGTGATACACATACAAACATGTCGAAGAGGTGAGCGCACCTTTCCTTTTTGGAAAAAGGTTGCGCTAAAAATAGACGCATATAATATCCTGATATTATCAGGACACTAAAAGTTTTGATCAGGACTCTTGAAATCACCCTTAACATTGGGTCGCTTGGTTACCCTAACTGTAAACAATATGTTAGACAGTAAAGTTGTACATGCCATGAGTTTTTGAGTATCTGCGATAAGAGAGAGGCAGGCGGGGATTTTGAATTGAAGCGCAAAAGATACAGCTTTACAATGCTGGAAATTTCAATGTCACATATCATCAAAATTTTCAAATTCAGGCAAAAAAAACCTTGTTTCAAAAACTATTCAACAGAAATGTGAATTCAGTTTTCATTCGGATATACATCACATGCTAAATTTTTATCTTATTCGGTTCCTCACCTCAAATTCCATTCTTACGAAATATGCACCTTCGGAATCAACTGAGTAAATGGTAATGAAGCCATCACCATCTGCTGTAACGACGTCACCCTCTTGCTCGAATTGGAGGCACGTGACGTGCGTCCTTGAAGGCTGGAAGAGTAAATGATAATGTTATTTACCAATAAATCATTTTCAAACACAAATGAAAGACATGCCTGAACTCACTGGTTTAATAATATCCGTTTTCTCGAAATATCCATCTTTCCGCCTGGTCCAGAATGTGAGGTGTCCTTTGCCATGGGTAATGAGGAGGTTGTCGTCTAATGGATGAAACGAAGCACCAGTCAACTCTTCTTGCATTGTCTGAAACGAACATGAACATTCATCGTTTGATTCAAATTTAATATATTATAATGCGCCTGTTTGCAGTAATAGCAGACGATCTCACCGCAACTTTCCCCAGAAGATGGCCCCATTGCCATTGCCAGACAGAAAGGATCCGCTCTCGCCCGCCGTCAACAGCAAGGACGTAGCTACCACCGTTCTACAAAAGTGGAAGACAAATGGTTTTAAAGTCAAAATTTGAAAGCCTCGCCGGGCAAAATGGAAACAAATACACCAATATGCTGCTTACCAGTTGGGAGAAAGCAACAGCAGAAACGCCAACCTCAAACTCTCCCACTCCAAATACATACAGTGTGAGCAACGTTTCAGTGGACCATATTCGAATATGAGCTTGGGTTTTTCTACTTCGGCCAGCCCGCTGGCCTGATGCCACAAGCTCCTTACTCGGATGGAGGTCCATGCTAGAACATAGGTACAACAAAAAGTGAGAATAGTGGAGATTGGCCCAATGGAATGTTGGAATATGTGTCAGAGTATTGGGATTAGGGCCCTAATCCCAATACTCTGACACATACAACAAAAAGTGTCACATTTATTTAAAAATTAAAAGACAACGTAAGATTCATCCAAGGCTCACCATTGAATATCTTCAGTATGTCCAACGTAATGTCTCTGGACTTCTTCGTCCCTGTCGTATAAAACTGCCACTGCGGCCACAAAATAGAGCAGTTCACCCGTGGGCAGTACCCATAGATTCCTCTTAGAATCATACCCTCTATAACCATACCTGATTTATTGCATTAAGGATTATTTTCAGAAATAATTTACAAACTCCTATTGTTTACAAATTCAAAATTAGGCACCTTATTGTGAATAGGTGTGGTAATTGTGTACTATTCTTCATTCACCTGCGATTTTTATGTAATTGAAATATCTTACTCTGAAGGTAGTTGGAATGGATAGTTGGAATAGATGGAATAAAAATTAGGAAATGCATACTCATCGACAATAAAAAATTTAAAAACCTTAGAATTCGTCGTCGGAAGTATCGGGTTGTTGAGGACTGAAGTTAAGAACACTGGGGTTTGTTGCATTGCTTGGGTCGTACAACTGGACAAATAAATAAAAATAAATTTCGTAACGGTTAACTCGCAACCCGCACAAGACGTAGTCATCATAACACTGGCGGCGAGTGCGGCCGGCTGGTCTGATTAATCAGCGGACTTTGATAGTAAGAAACCAATGTTTATCTTTAGTATTCTGTCTCTTGTTTCCATGTTATTGTTTTTGTAACTACCTATACAACGTGGATGTACTTTGCTCGAAAGTTAAAAACACCATGATTTCAACAAACTATGAGACATTTCAACCCGTTTGCCTTTCCGACTTTTTATTTCATCTATTTCATCATTCCACCTACCTTCAGAGTAAGATATTTCAATTACATAAAAATCGCAGGTGAATGACGAATAGTACACAATTTAATATAATAGATTACCGTCGGTGCTACGTCAAAAGGATACACCCAGTCAAGGACGAGCCTTTTCTCTGGTGGGGAGTTGTCTTGAGGTGCATGGTGCAGTGGGGGATAAAAGGTCCTCCTCAACCCTTTGATCATCAACCGGATCGGCTCTTCCTTAAGAACTTCTAGGAGAGTGTAATCTGTCGAAAAAATATCTGTTCTTCAATGTCGAAATGCATCCGAGCTTCGTTAGTCAGTGACAAGGAAGCATTGCTGGGGTTTACCCGTCGCTGCTGGAACTACTTCGGCCTCCTGGTACAACGCTCGTGGTCTCGACTTGGATCGTGCTCTCCTCCGAGGTGTGCCTTCGACGACGACCGGAGCGGCGATCGCTCCTCTTGATCTGCTCCTTCTGAGAGGTGACATCAGTGCTCCTGTTCCCAGGTAAAAAGTGTCCACGTCGGAGAACTCGTTCCTCAACTGGGAAAAGCTTCTGACCTGAAAAATTAAACGGTTAACCTTAGCAGGTTTGATCCTCAATAATCTGGATTAAAAGTACCTACCTGTAACCATCAACTTGAAAATTGGTTTGTTACTTCATGCTATTTATTATGTTGATCAAATTATTCCACGATAGTCAATATCTTTACGCAGTGCATATTTACATAACCAAGAACTTCGCGGAATGATATAAAATTGTGTCTAACTTGGATAGTTTTACCTTATTTGGTCCTGATTTGATATTCGACACTGAACTAATGCTGTGATCTAAAAATAAATGGTCTAGTAAAGGAGGTGATCTTCTGAGTGTTATAAGACCATCGGATTGACTACCTCAGGGAAAAGTATCCATGCAGACCATGGTCGCATGCATGTGCACGGTTGTACAAATAAGATTCTTCCAACCATCTACGGCGGAGCTCAAAATAAATAGTTACCAGCAATTTTAACGTATTAGACTGAGTCAAGATATGTCTAATGACTGTATAAGGGTTAGTGATTATGGAAATTTCAGCCTTGATACGCGATCGTTGTACCATTGACCGTGTAGAGGTCAATTCAGCGTCAAGTCCACTCACGCAACCTGAAAGTGCGGTGAAAAAAGGGGTGCGGATTCTAGTCAACAAACCAACTTGACAATTTCAACGTGAGGATAGTAACACTAGGCTCCACCAAGCCCAATCCTAAATATTAACAATCGTACAAATAATCCCATCTATCTCGGACGGGAAATTACCAACCGGACATGACATACTGAACATTGTATTATAATACCTGGCTACATATTGTGTAGTATACAACTCTCAATCGGTATGTACAAACATGCAAAAACGCAAATTTAGGTTTTGCGTGGTGACCGCCTACTTACAGTCCCTCTCGACAAGGGCCACACGCTCTAATGGTACCGGTAGGTTGTTATTTAAATCAAGCTGGTTCAAAGTTCCCAAGGGCTCACAAGGGAGCCTCAACTTCTTATTAGATAATTCGTTGTATCTCATGAATGCGAAATCAGGTTATGAATGTCTGCTAGTGGGGAGGGGCCGTTTTCAGAATTATTAATTATGATTTCGGCGGTTGCGAGGGGCGGATAAGTTTATTGAGGGATGCGCTCGAATAAGAATGTGGCTCACGAAACCAAGAATGACGTCATAGATGATCCATACAAGGTCATTGCCACAACGATTTCTGACTCAAAATCATATTCCGAGGAACCACCAAAACAATTGATAAGGTGTCTTGTACGGCCGACGTAATAGTAAGGGCTTTATGCGAATCACAGTAACTATTTTGTATCTTCTTTGTATAAGTAATGCAAATTTTGCACAACTAGATGCTGCTCTGTCTTCATTGTACCTATTTAATAATTACTAACGCCAAAGGCCAATATGTATGTTACGTACCAACTCCGAAACCGCGGATTGTACTGTCGGTTCTGAACCGACCGCGAAATGCAAAAAAAGCGGTAGGTACAATATTCGGCCATGGTACATGCATTGTTGACCAGTTCGTAGATTGAACAGAAAATGTACCAAGTCGATCAAGGCAATCGACGTTGCACAACCTGTTGTGGTACAAAGCTCGAAGATGAGTCAAATTGTCACTGGGAAGCACATCGTGGCCTCTGACCAAAGCCAAGGGAGTGTCGAGAGAGCCAATCGTGTTGTTCGAAAAATGATGAGAGCATGGATGATGGACTTATTGGAGCTAAGGCTTACGATTTGACAATTATGTCAAGAACAATGGGTTTCACTGTGACAAAAATCAGTCACCATTAGCAATGTTTGGAAGAAAGGAGACATTGGATCTGGGGAGTAGTGTACCTAGATGACAGCTTACATTCCGATGACCTTCATTGCTCACGTTGCCACAGCAGCTTGAGCTGTACAAAATATGGATAATTATTTTTATATACAGAGTTTTAGATACAGCTCTACCTTGTTGACATCAAAGTTCCAGCTTGGTTAGGTTTCTTAATTCCTCGGTATTATTATAACAACTCCCCGCCCCCTCCTCACAACTTTTCATTTTGAAGCCATCTAAATAGCTCATTTTTTTCTATAATTGTAATAAATTAATTAGTGACAATATTATTTTAACATTACAATCCTTCGGAATGGATAAACCTGAGTTGTGTAGGATCATTAAAATTTCTTCGAACACCTTGAACTAACTGCCTGCACTGCAAGAACACATTTATGGAGACAACCCAGCCAACCTCCTCGTGGTGTCTCCTGGGTTTAGGCTGTCAAGGCTGGACCCCAATTCATGCTCCTGACAAAAAAGGGGTGGACCCAACTCGAGCACCGAGGGAAAGATGTCGACCCAACTAATGCATTTTTTGGATTCCGGGACCCAACTCCACATTTCCCTTCGGAAACCCTTGAGCTTGAGCTTTTTTTGAACACACTTCCACATCAATTCGTGCATTTTTCCTGACTCTGCACAAAACCTATCGTACAACTTCGATCAAGGTAATCGACATTGTACATTTATAGATTTTTTGCAATGCGCGGTTTGAAAAGAAAATGTTGTACCAAGTCGGAAATTTCTGACTCGGACCAAATAAACTGTCCACTCCGCGCTTTGTACGACTGTGCGTTGTACAATTCGCAAAACGGTGTAGGTACATACATACCGAAAAAGGAGCGTTCAGTTTCGGTATTGAGGCACTTTTAAAAAGGGTAAAGGGATTCAGGTACTGATAATATCGTATCAAGTTCGTAATGGTTTTAGAGTATTAATATTCTATCATTCAGTTTCCCTAATAAAATAAAATTGATTTTCATCATTTAATGAGGTCAGGACTTGTCTTCACCAACACTTACTTCTTGCCCTGCCACCGTGTACATTCGGCGAGCTCCGTTCATCTTCAAAACTTGTCCGAGATCTTCCACTACCTCTTCAAAGGGTTGCGTGGTCCTGAGATTCAGCAAAACGCGGCACTTGAAGGAAAAACGACGGTTTTTAGATTTTCTTTTCATTTATGCACTACGTTAATGTTCTCATCCATTTCTCGAGCGTAACAATGGACTTGGCGATGATAGCAAATTATAATGAAGGCATTATTTGAATAAATTACTATTATTGATTCAGTGTAGGGGATTTTTGCACCCAACATTTGCCTGATCTTGATTTTTCCGTTTTAGGAGCAAAGAAACACTTCTTCACATCACGGTGCAACAAACTGTGGAAATGTAAACTTGAAAAATTCGTTTTCCTATAATACAGCTTACAGCAGTAAGAGCGAGAGTCGCCACGGTAACAAAAAGTGTTATCTTGATATTCACATGAGCCTATTCATACTATAACTAGAAATATTCAAATGGAATAGATAAGCGCAATAGACAAAGCTGAAAATGCTCAAACGCTTTTCTGTTTAATGACCAAAGGGACTTTCAAGTTCATTTTTACTTTCTCTTAAATTAACTTCAATCTGTACAGAAACTTCGTCATCCAAAAAATATTGTACACTGCTTGAACAGCCCTAAAATTGAGATGAAAACTTTAAAATCTCCATGCAATGTTATGAAACTTCCAATACCAAATCTTACACAAGGAGTAGTTCAGCAGACAAAAGCTGTGATAATAACATGCACATCGCGGGAAGCACAGCCTTCAACGGCGGTTTCGAACAGATCTTCCCCCAAAACGGATCCAAAATACACGATGACCGACTCCTTACTTGAATCGTGTGGTCGAGATTATTGATGATCCGGATGACGCGGCCTGAATTGGGTTTCGAATTGAGACCAGCATTAGGACCTTCACCGTCCACGAGGCTCTGCTTCCGCGATGTGGGCGTTTTCCAACCTGAGGAAGGGCCTGTATACCAGGAGCCGTTCTTCTTTATACCGTAACTGGCGTTCTGATAACAGTAAATTTTAATTGCTATAAAATCTGATTACCTTTGGCATGGGATACCTTTCATCTTAGATGATTTGCTCTAGGAAGGTGGATTCAGTTCGAAGGCGTATTTTCAATAAATTGAAGTGCTTAGGGCTGATAATAAAATTTATTTAATAATGATTTTGCATTTTGAAGAAGGCCTACCTACGCACATTTCAAATTCACTTTCACATGGGATCGTAAGGCTAGGAATAATTGTAATAACTAGCCAACTGAATTTGGCCCAATGTCTACCTTCATTGAATTCTTCCTGTGGGCAAAATCTGGCGAGCTTGTCTTTGATTTGCACTAACCTCGAGTAAATCTCAGACCTCGAACACGCTACTCGACATTCAAGGTTAAGCATCAATATTGAAAATAATTCGAAACTAAATTTAGCAACCCAAATTTGTCGCCTCACTAAATCAACTTTGTGGTAAACATCCAACGTGAATAATTATGATAAAATTATAATTATCTACTCACTTTAGGCTTCAATTATTGAAGCCCTTTGGAACCAAAAGGCCGAAATGCCAAAATAAATCTTAATCGATAAACTAATTTCAGTTAACAATACTTTAAAATAATAATAAGTTAATTTAATTAATTTAAATAACAATAATTCACAACGATCATTTACATTATTATTTTAAAGTATTAATTGAAATTAATTTATTGGTTAAAATTTATTTTGGCATATAGGCTCTTTGGTCTCAAAAGGCATGATTTGCTAGGCTTAAACATTTTCTAAAGGATGTGGGAAACTGTTGACGTTAAGAGTTCTCTGAGATGTCCAGCTGGAAACACACAGAGCTGTGTGAATTTGACAGCTCTGTCAAATTTTTACGAAAGAAAAATATTCTGGCTGATCGTGTATGTATTTGACTGGTGAGTCATCCTGCTGCTCGTAGCGCTGCCATCTTTAAACTTCTTTAAACCTTGCATTTGATTGCAAAAAACCAAGTCGTGTTGAAATCTGCACAAAAAAGGAAAAATTTTGGGGCGAATAAACTATTTTGAGCCCCGCCGAAAAACCCAGGGTTGATTCGGAAAATGATCAACCATAAATGCTGCAAAGTTTATGCGAGGATTCAGCATTCTGCTATATGAATTGTAAAAAAATTAATTATTCAATTTAATCAAAAATCAAAAACTGTATGCCTGTAAAGAGACAGAACAGCGATACGCCCAAAATTACTTCGAGGACCACCCCACCACCCCTTACCCTAATTCCCTTTTTTTAAACTCTCATTAGGTCCCTATTTTGCCCCTTCCAGTCCCAAGGGTCAACGATCGAGATAGAGGCCAAAATATACGGTCACAATTTCAGATTTTTAGAAAAATGTTACGGCCCCAAACGACTTCGCCGTGTATCGCGAATGGATAGTTTAATGGGTATTCTATTTTTGGAATCAACACAATGTGTTCGTGATGTCATCACGAAACATAATACGTTTCATGGTTGGTCTATCTTGAGGCCGATCAAAATGGTTGACTCGTCTCAAGAATATCGATCATTACGTTAGGGTGAAATTTTGTTTCAAGTAGGTACCCATTCGATACCTAATGCAGCAATTCGGTTGAGCCTACTATGAGGTCTCATTCTGCCATCATAATAATATTATGATTCCTCATATTATGAGGAATAGGCCAAGATCGGCAAACACGTTAGAGGTAAATTTTCCGACTAGCTAAATTGGTTGGTTTAGTAAAGGGATTTCGGATTTCTAGAGTGTTCTACAAAAACGGACAGGACTATGTCTAACGTACAGCGTGGGGGGAGTGCAGTTGTGTAGTGTATGATTGTTATGTGTGAGGACATGGATACCTGGTAGTAATCGTAATCAGCGTTCACGAAGACGACTGGACGGGAAATAAGGGTGAAGGCGGGATCCTCTCCCATCCTAGTACCGCCCCAGAGCACCGACTGAACGACCACCCTTCCTGCCGCTTTCAAGGTCCAGATTCAAAGGCGCTAGGCGGGTGGAGCCCTTCCCACGTTCAAGGTCGTAGCATGCACAAACCCCTAGCCCGCTCTTTAATATTCATCTACCACCACCCAGCTAAACAGTCCGTTTGCTTCAACCCCCCCACGGCATTTCCTGAGCCCTTTTGTTGTTACCTGTTATTTAAAACAGCTTCCTAATGATGGGCGGCGGTACGGCAGGATTGGCATGTATATCTACCGATTCGTTTCCTTTGGTCTCCCACCTAGCAGCCACCCCACATTATTCAAGGTTCTTCGCATTTTTACTTGGAGCCCGCCCTTCGTAATAATTTCATTTACCCTTTAACTTGAATCTTCAAGGGCGATTTTTCTCTCTCGCGTGACGTTTGCTATCGACGTGCGTTGACCCAAGGGCGCGTCTGTTATTAAATTGTCTGACTTGTATAATTTAATAATTTATACAATACTCGACGTTGCAAGGTAGAAGAATGAATTTCCATGTAATCCCAGAGCCCACAATTGAACATTTCTACGACGTTTTCCGGTAAACTGGTAATTAAAAACTGCATTAGTCACACAAACCGGCCCAGAGCCATGTTTTCGCAGTTACCAATGCAAACCCACCAAAACCAGAAGGTAGTTGTATAAATGACCCAAAACCCAGCGAATCTGCGAAAACCCCACATATCGGCAGCGCCTCAGTAAAAAAATTCCATTAGTCAGTAGAAGTTCTAGTTACTACCTACCTATTATTATTTTTTGTTAGAATGAGGTTTCTGTGATGAGTCTCCAATCACGCCAACTATAGTTGCGCCTGCTATAGTAGGTTTTATTCACAACTTTCTTGAAATAAAAACAACTAAAATAGGGTTCGACTGATTTTTGTTGAAGGCTGGAAAAAACCCTATACATTTCCCCTCTACGCCCAAGAGGGCGAATTTCAACCAATCAATCAGTAGGGACTGATAACAAAAAGGAAGATTGATAAGTTGTTTTCACTTTTCTAAAAATTGGGTTCTGTAACTAGAAGGGTTTTCGCTACCAACCCCTCAGTTGCAGATCAAATTCCAAGTTAGTTTCAAGTTTGAACAAAAAAACAAAGTTTGAAAAAAACAGGTTTTTGTGATTAAACAACAACACTACATACGAACAAAAAGGATACTATCTTTCGAAATAAGTAGACGAAAGTTTATAAGGTAATTTTGACAAAACACACGGTTCACCATCTAGTTGTGTCCGCAAGGCTTACAGCCTGATCGCCCGAACCCGTGGGGCGCTATGGGGATACAATGGGGCTACGGGAGTGGTTTTTGAAGGTTTTCGGCTATGGGGTCGAGTTTCGTGTCGTTTTCGAAGTGTTTGTGAACGTAGAATCCATTTATGGTGTTCCCAGAACGATCAGATTTCACTGTGAGGATCTATGGGGCTTTCATGGGGCCTTCAGGATTCTTGAAGGATCCCAGGAGGCCAAATAAGATGTCGTTTTCCGCGTAATTTTCGACGTAAAATCCACTTTTTTGAGGCCCCACATCTGCCCTAACACTGTATACAGATTTTTTTTCCAATTTTTCAAAAATATTTTTTGTAATGACACAGAATTAATTTTTGCACAATTAACCTTTATCAAAGAATGAACCCTAAAAGAATAAAATAAACCCTTGTGTAAAATTGCAGCGTTTAGTTTTAAATCATATAGAACGGCATGAAAACAAATCATCCCTAAATATGAACATATGAGTGTTTGAATAAACAAGAATTTATACCTTTAAATTGCCACTTTATTTAAAAAAAAAACAAAAAACAAAAAAAAAAACAAAGCTTTTCAGCTAAATTTTAGCCATCGTCAGGCAACCACTTTTCTTATTTTTCTTCCCCTGTGTGGTGTACGGTTACGAATGTTGTAAGGGAGGTTACTCTCAATCCACTTCTTGTGTTCATTTGTGGTTGCCTGAGGATGGCTAAAATTTAGCTGAAAAGCTTTGTGTTTTTTAAATAAAGTGGTAATTTAAAGGTATAAAGGTCTTGTTTATTCAAATATGGAGGATTACCACAGAAGGTCGCCGGGCACTTTGGCAAATTTGATAGGAGGAGTGTGTTTGATCCCGTTACAATCCCTTTTCATGACGGAAACTAGTGCGTCAAAAACCACTTACCTAAGGGATTTTTCCTGGAACAACGGTCGCATGCAAATAGAAAATCGGAGCTATTGTGATTTGAGTGCGATTGCGTTAAAATTAGTGGACGTCTCAGAACGTAACGGCGTTTCATTTCCGTTAAGCGCCCTAAAAGCATACTTCAAAGGCATCTTCAAGAGAGGCAATCTGAAAATGGGATTCAGACAGGATAATACACCTTCAGGATGACATGAAATCGGGAGAATTACTGTTTATGAACAGCCAATGAGTCTCTGAAGCAGGCACACCCTAACCCCTTACTTTAATCACCCAGTGGACAAGTCTTCTTGGTTCTAAGTGAATGAAAGTGACCTGAATCCTCGCCCATGCCTCGCTTCGAAAAATTATTATGCTTCTTTACACTTTGCACGTAATGGATGCTCCCTGCCCAATTCGAGTATAACAACCCATCAAAAGGCTTGGGCCCTGGGAAGTGTAAAAGCGTGAGACGAAATCGAACATTGCACTTTTCACTACTACAGCTTGACAAGCAAAGATAATACCGTATAATAGCTCTCCCTCATAGCGGTGGAGTCCTCAAAGGCAGCAAAAGTACTAAAGGCCTCTTTGTTCAGCCTGAGTGAATTATTTCACCTCGAAGTTACAGTTCAGGGACAAAATGGCCTGACCGACGAGGTCAAAAATGAACTCACCCCACTCCCAATGGCCTGGCGTGTAAGTGGAAACCCCCTACACGATATAGAAACGGCAATTATCACGCCAACTGGCAAATTCACCCTCAATTTCATCTCACTCGCAAAAGGAATGAACGAAATTCAAGAATTTGTTAGATATTCGTTTATCTGCAAACTTTTTTCTATAGCGTGCTTGTGGGGCAACAAAAGTGACTTGGGGATGAACCGGGGATTCTCCTCAAGGTACCATCATACATTTAGACGCATTCTCAGAAGAGGTAGGTGTTGTACATTGTCCTGTACATGTCCTGTACAATGGATTGTGACGATAGAATGAGATTTTGATAGTTTGTTTTTAGAACCTAAACACTAGCTGATAGTTCCCACCTTCTGAACACTAAAAGGAGCCCACCGCCCGAATCCAAATATAACGAGACAGACAGACGGACAAGAAGCCAAATTTGGTCAGGAGGTCCTGAAACGTAAAATGCTAGAGACATTTTCTATGTTGGAGGACAAAATTTTTTTCGACTCTGGAAGTGTAGCAAAATTGCTTTCATCCAGAGTCCCCTTTTGACACTTCAATATCTTTGCACATGATTGGAAAAATGAAGAGACAAGAAAATGTAGGGCTCCGCCAATCCTTAAGATGCGCAATCTTTTACCGAACCTCAACCGGTCAACACCGACACCAACATTTAACGGCATGGGTTTACATTTAACAAAGGAAGTGCAACAATTCTGTAGGCACATAAAAGAATCGCAATCGCAATGATAATTTTGGCAACGAAAACTGAACGGGTTTGTGGGATTCCTTTCACGCCCGAACGGCATAACAAATTTTCAAGAGGGTGGTCCCATTGTGATCAGCGAGATGAGGCTGGTTATGGGCAATCGCTTCTGAATCCTCTTGAACGAGGGAATCGAGTGTTCTGGACAATCATCTGAACACATATTCCAATTTGAAACCCATTTCTATAAAGTTGGAAGTTAAAAAGTGGTGACTTTCATCCAGGATTTTACGTATGACGCTGCTGCGGATTTTCGTCCGCTGCTACCGCTGCTACCTACTGCTGACGCAGCAGACGTCGCACAGAGGGGTGAACCGCTAATCTCGATAGGGAAAATTATTTTAATGTGATTTTTCCGCTGATTGCTGGAAAAATATCGAAAAAAGATTGAGATTGAATTTTGCGGAAACCAAATCATCGATCGCTTATGGGGGGGGGGGGGGGGGGGGTTGAAAAAAATGCCTTCATTGCTTGGACCAGCTCAATTCTTGAAATTTTCGGGTTTTCCTCTGAAATACAATTTTTATTACTTGTGACATTCGGGCAAAAACGGGCAGCTAATTTGATGGTATTTAAGTTACCTAACCGGTTACCATACACAGGAAAAGTAGCACAGGAGATAATAACGGATGCCTCAAAAGTTCCAGATATGGCTCATTTGTAATTATAACGCCTTTTTGACAAACAATTTCTTCAAGCCCATAAGCGGGCTCCTAAAAAATGAAACTAGTGCTCTAATATTTACCTTTTGATTTCCTTTCCATGTTGGAAACAGAAAAAAGATCAACGATGCAACTGTCATACTGCTACAGTGGCTGAAATGAGGCTAACTTTTTAACGTAGATAGCTACCGATGAGTGGGTTACTTATGGGTCCACACAGCCAACTATTTAATCAAAATAAGAAACTTCACTTTCGGACTTGCGCAATTGTCTGTCATACTCTCAAGAAGGATTGGAGCTCGTTCTGACGATTGCGCTCATTGCCTCATCCCCGCGCTTATTTCTGCATTCGTCTGATTGAATGCAGAAATAAGCGCGGTTTGTTAATAATTAACAATATAATAATTCGTATATAACAATTATTATATCGAAAAGCTATACAGAAATTGGGAAATGTCTAATTGTAGCGAAGACTACGTTATTCAAGAGATCACCCTTCCAAGTTCTAACCACGCCCGACGTTGCCCATGTTCGTTGATCAGTAGGTAGTACCCAAACATCGACAATTTCGAAAGAAAACTTCGGAGTTCAATTTCATTTTCTGATAATATCATATTATTATTATGTTGGCCGAACCAAGAGAAAGAGTTGAGGACTTGACGGAAAGCCTGAAATAATGACGTATATTCCTCAAAATATACTGAAATTTGGCTGTTCTTCACAGTTTTCAACTCTCGTATCACGGCGTTTTTTTTTTTTTTTTTTTGTTTTTTTTTCTGTTTCTTTTGGTTTTCTATTCTTGGAATAATACACCTATGTTTTCGCGACGGGGGTCGACGACTCCGATCGGGCTCAAAATTTGACATTATCCGTTTCAAGAGGTCTACATTCTAAATCCGAAATGTCCGTCCGCCGTCCAGGCCGTTTTGGGCAGTAGGAATTTTTTTTTAAATCTGAAATTTTGACAAAATACTTGGTTTACCATCTAGTTGTGCCCGCAAGGTTTTCAGACCGATCGCCCAAACCCGTGGGGCGCGATGGGGCTATAATGGGGCTACGGGAGGGTTTTTTTTTAAGGCTTTTAGCTATGGGATCGAGTTAGGTGTCGTTTTCGAAGATTTTTGGACGTAGAATCCATTTTTGGGGGTCCCGGAACGATCCCATTTCACTGGGACGATCTTAAGGGCTTTCATGGGGCTAAAAATGGGATTTTTGAAGGATCCCAGGATGTTAAATATTTTTCGAGTAAAAAATAAAGAATTTTTGAAAAAGAAACATTTTTGAAACAAAAAATCCAAAAAAAATTTTTTTGAGATAAAAATCCAAAAAAATTTTCTTTTTTAAATTTTCATTGACAGAATTAAATTTCTGCACAAGTAAAGTATATCAAAGAATAATAAACCCTTGTGTAAAATTTGCAGCGTTTTTTTTTTTTTTTTTTTCACACGAGATAACCCCGATGATGAAAAGGACCGAATCCAACAAAGACGTAGAAGAGACTCCTGGCTTCAAAAGAGGAGTTACGTAACCTTGGAAATTCCAGGAAGGGTTTTCTTCATTAATCATTTCACTTTTCGTGCGAAAACATTCAAAATTAGCAAGGGCAGCTTTAAAACCCATCTTTAGCCCCACATAACCCCACGGAGCTGAAATACGAGCGAGACCAACAGATATCAGAATTTGTATTTTGAGGAACATCAGATGTAGATTCTACATTTTCGAACACCGCCACAAAAGCTTAGATTGATGTTCACGGAAAAATGAACCAAAACGAAATCAATAAACTACTGACTATGCTTTACTTTGAGCAGGCTGGTTAAACGAGAATAACTGCAAATAGTTTCTCATTTGAATATGAACAAACAGTAAACAATACGCCCCGAGCTTCCAGGTGAGCGGGGCTAATACCCTTAATTACGGTTATGACGAAATATCATTATTTACTTCATTAAAGTCTTTCTGACAAGGAGTGCTACCTATGGGTGACTGTCCCAGTTTCTTATCCGGAATCTAGTGGGCATTCAAGTCACTTCCGCCCACCTGTTGTCGTCAATCGACCCATTGTGACCCCTTCATCACGTTCTGACCCACATTTATTATCAAGAGGGTAGCAGAGATTCACAACATTCGAAGGTGGTAAAATATTTCACAGCGGACTCATAAGGGGGGGGGGGGGGATATAGCACGGTTCCAACCCTTGAATCATCCAGCAAGCTACCCTTATTATAAGGGTAGCCTGATTATAATATAATATTATTATGAAACAAATAATGACTTAAAAAAACCTTCGAACTGAACCCGACCGTCAAATCAACAAGCCGTTCAATAAGCCATTCAAGAATGAAACCACTTTGAAAAAGGAATTATAGCGCATAATGAACAGTCTTCTCAAATGACAACATCACCTTGAATGTTTTGTAAGAGGACACAACGTAGTTAGCACCATCTTCGAGTTCTTCGAGGAGATGGAGGCGATGGCCTGTCATACTGAACAAGTATCGCGCTCCCCTGAAATAAAATAGAACAACAATTTAATATAAGGCGATACAATCTGCAGTATGGTACAATACATCTTATTTCAATCTGTTTCTAGGGGATTCCAAAGGGTTCCAAAGTCTTTAATTGCAATAAGAGGAACAGAGCACACTAAGAGAGTTTGAAATTATTCTACGCAAGGCGAAATAGGTTACTGAGCTCTCTTCCAATGTTATGTTATCACGTGAGAAATTATCATTAGCCTGGTTTGTGCTGAAGATATTCAACTGGGGAGGCAACTAAACCCTTAAAACGTGGCGTTATGATAATGACACAGTTTTACAATCCTCTTCAAGAAAACCGGCCCCTCGTGCATGCATCATCAGATAATATCTAATGTTTTAAAAGTGTTCAGTTATAACAATTCATTATAACGTTCCATAAGTACTCCATTACCTCAAGGGGCCATCATGTGAAGAATTCGTTGAAAATGGAAAGTTCTTCCTTCTTAAAATACCTTGTTCATTTAGTGCTTCTCAAACTAGGACCTCAATTAACCTACATCAGGTCCTTCTGATCATGTTTCATTCAGATGATAGACTGGTGACTAGAACAACTAACAGTCTAGTGACATTAGATGTTTGAAATTTGTAGGTGATTATATTCGTGATACTAAGGTAAGGTGGGGGAAGTGCGTGATACGGTTTGTTAAGTTCAATTTCTGCGAAATCGCAAAGATCGACGACTTTACCTGAATTAGTGCCTGGTTTCACCCGGGCAAGTGCAAAAAAATAAATCTCTCAATGATCCTTTCGGTTCAAAAATTTAAAATCGGGCAAAAACTGTCAAGAGTTTAATTCGGAAAAACGTTAATGCAAATGAAATACTATTCTTGCTCGAAACTGGTCTAGTCCTGGCGCTTGATTGGTGCATGGTTACTGAACAATTTAAACCTCCAGCTGAGATGACATTTCTCCATCTAATCTCCCATATTGGATCGGACTTTGGCACCTTCGGCCAACACCTTTTAGAGATACTGGGCATTATGTTTCCCTGCAATCACCTGGGTAAATCCATTCGAATCGACAGTTTATCCATCAATCCTTCCAAAGACATGACGTCGCGTCCAGGTCGAAACCGGAATTCGAGTCCAGGGAAATAAGGATCCCCATTCTTGAAAAAGGTCACCTGGAACAAATTAAAACAATTATATAGAATAATTCATGCCTAAAGGAGAGATGAGTGCGAGAAAGGTAAAACCCAGTACTCCAGAAACCAGTGAAAACCAGTTTTATTCACGAAGGCGATAAATTGTCATGGAGTCTTCATAACATGAAGAGCATCCTTCGACGACGTTTAGAACGCCATTAGCGGGCGGAAAGGGTCGCCAGATGAGGGCGTGGTTTTGGGTGGGGCCTTAAGCCATCCCCAAATCTATTACGAATATAAACGCTAGATCCATTTGTCATCCGACTTGTTACCCCCACCCATCTAGCAATTTCAAGGTGTACTAGGCCTTGTTCACGTATTACCTGAGAGTAAAAAGGAGAAGAAAGCTTTCACGTAGATTGCAAAATCAAACACCGAGTAGTAAAACGTTTTTCTAGCTCACGGAATATTCCGTGTTTCTAGAACTTGTAAGTGACGTTTTTATGATTTGACGCTATGAAACTCATCCTTTAAAAAGCAGTATAGGCTTAGCACGGTATATTTCCAAGGGTTCGAAGATAAAGGCGCGATCTCAAGTGCCCAGTACTGGTTTCACTGATCACAAACCACCATTAACCAATTAAAAACGTATAACAGTTTTACAGATTAGATCTTCCGACTTTAAAAGATACAATGTACAGTTTAGCAGGAACTGAACAGAGAAATAATGAATTAAAAGTAAATCGGATTGAGAAGGAATATCTCACAACTCTGATGATGCATGCCGCTGCTGCATACTCATTATTCCCCAATTCATGACACAATGCCATAAAATGACAAATAATATTACGAATATTATGGTCCAATCATATCATGATTATAAACTTATCGGTAAAAGGGAATTTTTTTTTTTTAATAACGAGTGGAAGTTGTACCTAGAAACTTTGTCGGAAGGAGTGCCTATTACTAAAAACTTTCGTCCTCTCACTCCCTCGCGCAAAAACAGAATCTCCAGCCAATCCACGAGCAGTTAACAATTTGAACTTAGGGGGTTTACAGGGTTATGAATAGATAATATGGCTCTGAAATCGAAAACTGCGTCAAGTCCTGATTGCAGCACGACTGTGAGGACATTAATGTGATTACGTTCATACACTAACTTCAACTACATATCTACTAATACGTTTATAGGAACAAGACTGTGACTATAAGTACATCGTTTTCTTTGAATGATTCATCAATGGCCACAAAGGCTAGATGAAATCTCTCAACACACTCATCTACAACCTATAGAAAACAAGCAGGCTTGAAAACGACCATTACATGTGGATCAATGCCGAAACCACATCAAACAGAAGTAAGCTGCCGATGATTCATTCGGCAGTAAAGGTCATAGCCCTTTTACCTTCTGCTCATACATTTCCTTTTTAATCTGACCGTTTTTGTCGACATGCAATCATCACAGGAATTTTGAATAACAACAATATTTGACTACGAATATTCAAAAAGCGCTCTCAACTCGTCCGTGGGGTTTTTCTCTTTACCTACAATGTCAAATTATTTTGGTTTTTATTGGCCTCCATATTTCGTAATCACGATTCCAGGAATTTCCAGGGAGAATTTAATTAGGCCTTATTTTCTCATTGCCCATTTACTGTAGATCCCGACGTTTCGAAAGCGTGTAAGCTCCCATCCTCAGGGTATCTAACAACAATACAACCAGGCATTAGGCTACATCCCTATTTTACCTAAAATTTATCACCTAGTTTGTACTCACAGGCACTTACTTCATTAGTCATAAATCTCGACGTTACACACATCGTCGTCAACAAGGAACGCTACCAGGACATCTCACAATCATCAGATGGAAACAGGACACCTGTCATGTGCAATTTCAAAATAGGGATGTAGCCTAATGCCTGGTTGTATTGTTGTTAGATATCCTGAGGATGGGAGCTTACACGCTTTCGAAACGTCGGGATCTACAGTAAATGAGCAATGAGAAAATAAGGCCTAATTAAATTCTCCCTGGAAATTCCTGGAATCGTAATGTCAAATTAATTTACACACTTTCGTTATATTTCCCAAACCACTCAAATTAGTGACGCGGGATATTATTTGGCCCAACTGCTAGCCGACCTCGTTCGTTGTAACACGAACTACTGTTGCTTTATATCTGGGTCAGTTCCTAAATTGCCTTTCGTATAACCTTCCATGTCTTTGTAGAATTAACTTTTTCCGCGATCGCTTACAGGCCAATTCAGAAAACAGCTGCATGGAAGTGAACTTGACGACCCCTTTATATTTCGTCAGGATGTACGAATCGGCACTTCTGCGGTACGAATCGCCCGGCCAAGACGTAGCCTGGCAAATTTCGTCGAATGATTCTAGTTCGAATAAGGAGTACACAGGCTGAAGAAGGTGGATATTATTTGTCAGTAGACTTGAATTCCTTGGAATTTTCTTTACTGCAATATCCCTGGTTTACGATTTCTTCAGTTCAACTGTTCCATACAATTTAATTGCAATTTTCGGAATCAGTTTATTTGAAATGTTCAAGTTTAAATACTCGACAGAGGTGACTAAGGAACTTCTTATCTTTTGAACAGATCTTTCTGATAAAATGAAAGAATGTCAAACCCTCGTTCCACTATTTTTGTCACGCACCACAGTATGAGTGAAAAGGGTCTGCCATGATTTCATAACTCGTGCAATATACCGATGCACCCAAGCTTACGTACAGTGTACACCAGTTTTGAAATAATCTAGAACAATTATCTTGCTTTTTAATAATGTAATTATTAGATTATTAAACAGAAATAACTTAAAATCTCAACATGGAGCTACTGGGATCCCGACTAATTAATGGGTGTGATAGTTCCCGTGAGGAGGGATAAACCTGAACATTTCACCATTTAATTGTTGTCGGTAAGTTGCCACGAGAAACTGAATTTTGAGGAATATACTTATACCCGTGGCATATCCTTCACTAACGGCATTTCTGCTCCCAAGATATACAACTGCTTTCCATATTTATGAAGGCGATTTCACGGTATGGCCTTCAAGGTGTCTTCTTTCGTTGAATATCTGCCTGAACCTGAATTAATACTACAAGTCAAGGTCTGGCAAGGTGTATCCCTCCTAAGGACGAGTCTGCCAGTTTCATCAAAATCATTCGAAGGACTGGCCGAATGTACGAATTTTAAGTTGGTTAAATAATCAACAGCTGTATTCCTCTCAATGAGTATCAAACGTAATTTGTTCAAAAATTTGCTGGATATTAAATTTAATTGTTTCAAAAATTGAAAAACACCGTTGCATTTGCTTAAGAAAAATCTCCCTCAAGAGCGGATCTCTCCAATATTTTTTTTTTGGTAGGATTCTAGTCTGTGAATAGCCCTTGTAGGTTATTTTCGTTCAACTTAGGAACTGATTAACAGGTACAATTAAATGACTGAAAACGAGCAATTTTCTTTGTAGGACATTCACAGGGGGTTTTTCACGAATTCAGCAGTTTCCAAGGAACTACTGGTATTTTACAGTCGGCACATGGCCCCAGTTTATCAAAATCGTAATGGAACCATTAACCTGAAAAAGTCAGAGGACTTTGGCACTTGTCGATCACGCTTGCACGCGAGCCGTTCGAAATAAGGACAAGTGTCACTGTGTTGGGAAAGCCTGAGACTTTTACGTAGGAATTCAATTGACGTTTTTAAAAAACCTAAACAAAAAAAGTGAGCTACAGCACGATTGGCAGAGGCTCCACAGGCTCAAATCCCTAAAAACTGATAATGCTTGATGATGGGACATGAACGGCATGATGTTTGGGAAATAATACTGGATTAGGAAAACGGAATTTAAAAGTACAACAATTTCGACGTTCTCGCACTAACACTAATATCGTATAGAGATTATCCAACTACTTCCGTTAATCAACTGAAGTGCTGTTGCAAAAATCTGGTGAAGTTATCAACCTTCTGTTGGTGGACAAAGCCGTATACAAAATGTACGTTTCAAGTCAGTTTTATATTTACCTTATTGACATTCCCCCAACTAGCATTCATTAACTGCTATCTCTCTGACTGTCTGAACACACGGTCTCGGGAACTTGGTCGCGATCTGGAGTACTGATACGGAGATTGTGGTCCATTTCGTCTAGACGGGGAGTTCATACGGGAACGATTTGTCCACGGAGACGGCGACTTGGCTCGAGTATCTTCAACAATTTCCCTGTAGTGCCTCTGCGGTCTCGGCGGTCGTTCATTTTCAGGGGTACTTGGTGGCTCTTCTTCGCCGGCCTCGGGTGGTTTCTTGCTGGGTGATGGCTGATCTTGTGGTTGAGATTCTTTGGGCTGATCAGTTGCTTCGGGTTCCTTTGGCGGGTCTTCTGCAGGAACATCTGGAGCTACAGGTTGAGCCTCTACTTCTTCCGCTCCAGTCGGTTTGTCATCTGGTTTGGGCTCAGCCATTTTTTCGGCAAACGTGAATGATACCTCGAAAAAGGCGTTGAGCTGCTCCTAAGTACCCGGTTGACGAATTGACAAAACACGAGATCGTTGTCGCCCACAACCTACTCGCGCGAAGGTCTACGAATAATTACAGAGGGTGAGTCTGGCATCTGGTGGAGCACCTGACTAGTACTAAGGAGAAAGGGTCGGAGGCGAAGAGGTGGGAGTTGGTCAGTATAGGGGTGGCAGGGACTGTGGACTGGGCCTCGCGTGCTACCCCCGCAGGTGGTCAAGGCAATCAATGGCCAAGACAAAGGGGGTGGTTGTAAGTCAGGTCTAAGAAATGAGAAATGACTAACGCGGATTAATTGGGTTTTACCGAGGCATCGGAGGGTCAAAGTAATTTTCACTACTTCCTAAGGTCAGAGGAAAAATTTTCACCGGCTCCTTAGGAGGAAAATTCAGGGCTACACCCCCCTAGATTCAGTTGATTTGACTTCTCAGTATCGTAACCTAGCATGTGGCCTACAAAACAGGTGGTTTTCATTGATTCCGTGAGCCTATACGCCTGTAATTTTGTTTTGGAGCAGTAGGTTGATGCGGTTGTACGTTGGTAGATGATTAGATTAAATTATTTATAATCTAAAATCTGATTTTCTGATAAGAACGAATTTGTTGGATAATATCCAACGTATTCGTTCTTATCATCCAACATGATATTATTCATTCTTTAACATATTATGTTAAAGAACATCGCCCTCAAACAGGTTAACAAGTATACGGCAGGGTCGGAAAGATATTCATAATTATTAATTATAATTGATATCAAATAGGTATTAAATCGCACATGATTGATTTAGGGTAATAATAGACAATAATAATTATTATATATGAACGTCCCCCCCCCCCCCCCCCCCCGCGACCCATTGACGAAAACATCTGAGGAGGGGTTAATCAAAACAACATTTCCACATTCAGAAATTTTTCAACAGAACCAAAAAAGTCTACCGTTCGCTAAATGAACTTTTAAAATCAAGTCAACCAACCAATAAATTCACTTCCCCCTCATTAGTTGTGACCCTTAATTATGTGGTTATATCATTGAACCTAACGTAGATTCAGGGAAAAGTTGTTTAGAAATAATATTAATATTTAATATTATTATTAATATTATTAAGTTTTGAATGAGACGGCCCTTCATATATGGGAGGAAACGTCGCCACAACCATGGTACTTCCCAAATGATACTCAGGCTGGAAAAACGGAATTGACTCAAAATTTTCGTCATTGGCTGATAAAATTAAATGTTATTAACATTAACATTAAATAATTTTTATTAACAACTAGCTACAGTATATAAATATACTGCCAACAAAGTTGCCACAAAGAACGTATTCTGCGTCTATTTCTTTCCAATGATGAGATTTGAAAAAAAAAACGAAATTTCGCTCTTCTTCCTCCACCAATTACGTTGATACATAGGTAGTACCAAAGGTAGTACCTACCAAATAGACACATGGAGAAGGTAGTAACGCTTACCGCTCGCTTACTGGCGATGTAATGAAGTTTGTGCTAGGTCCTAGAATTATAGAGTTCCTAGAATCTAGGATATGGTCATCACCTAGATGCAACTATCGATAGTAGGTAGGCGTAATGTAGAGGGTAAAGTGAGTTTCACGTCAAGATTTTTGACATCTTGGGCCTGACATGACGGGGCGCTAATGTATTAATTAATCACTTTAACCCAGCTGCACTTTTATTCCCAACATTTCCATGGTCTTCAACGGGATTCGAACCCGTGGCCTCAACAGAATGCAGCGCGAAGTGGCTAACGCTCAGAACCACACGGCTCCGCTGATCCGCTAATCCGATGGAGGCGTAACGTCTGGCACTGGTTTCTTGGCGATTGTTCCTTTCTGTAATTATTTATTGGGCCCTGCTTGAGGTTCACAGCTGCCAGAATGTGAGGGTCCTGGTGGGTCCCCTGCATGAATGAATAAGTTGATTCTATGTCACTCATAGCCATCTTCTCGAAAACGGGAGCTTGACTACAGGACTTGGTCTTCTATCTCCGACCCTCACTTCACCAAACTTATGATGTGGCCACTATTTATCAGCTTTCCACTTTCTCCAACCTTATGATTCTGAAGTTCGGCCGTGATGGCTCCGAAAGCTGTTGCTGTAACACTTTAGTGGTTAAAACTAGGGTTGATCAAGGGTTGATATTGCGGTAAATATGACTGATTATAAGCAACAATCAGGAAATGTAGATTTCCCAATTCATTCATAGCTACGTAACTCTATTTAAAGAGGAAGCTATTCTCCTATTTTCATATTTTCGTTGTGAGGAATGAAAAAACTGTTGACGATTCATAAGTGAATTAACAGAAAAGCATTTGCAGTAAAAAATACAGCAAAAAAGTAGGTAACAAAAAGCGCAGCAAATTTCACACAAGGGTTTATTATTCTTTGATATAAATTATCCAAAAAATTAATTCTATAGGTACCTATCAATTAAAAAAAAATAAATTCAATTATTTAAAAAAGTTGTTTTCACGTAAAGTTTGTGGACGGATGTGAGACCCCAAAAAATGGATTATGCGTCCAAAATTACTCGGAAAACAATACCTCACTCGATCTCTGACATCCTTCAAACGCCCCATTTGTAACCCCATGAAAGCCGCATAGTAAGTTCCGATGGTTATGGGACTCCAAAAAATGGATTATACGTCTAAAAATTGTTCAAAAACGCCACCCCATTCGATATCATAGGCGAAAACATAAAAAAAACCTCTCCTGTGGCCTCTTTTTGGCAGGTTGGGCGATCGCGCAGAAAATCTTGCGGGCACAACTAGATGGATGGTAAACCAAGTATTTTGTCAACATTTCG
Organism: Pilophorus perplexus; assembly: GCA_955831195.1. NCBI lineage: Eukaryota > Metazoa > Arthropoda > Insecta > Hemiptera > Miridae > Pilophorus > Pilophorus perplexus. Next base: position 14,695,021 of record OY037011.1, on the reverse strand, counting down.
GATTATAAATAAAAAAAAAATAAAAAAATCCTACTGCCCAAAACGGCTTGAACGAAGGACGGACATTTCACTTTTGGAAACGTATAATGACAAATTTTGAGGCCGATCAGAATTTTCGATTTTCGCGAATACATAGGTGTATTATTCCACGAATAATATATCAAGAGGGGAATTTTCGTGGATGGTTGGGTTTGGGGAGAGGTAAAGTCTTACAAAATCCGTATATTTCTGTGTTCTTTCTGGAAGGACATTCGACTACCTCTATTTCACACGAAGGCAAAGATGATGAGTCCATGAATTTTAATGACGCCCTAACGGCTTCAGGGATTAAAACGAATATTCTACCGATCCCAAATAAGGGTCAGAGCCCTTAATGAGTTTTCCTGTCTAGATCATGGAAATGTAATTACAGTAGCTGTCATATAGCTGAATTTTGAATATCATCACGAAACGATCTGTATGATGGGAGGGGGGCTTTCATTTTTTGTGGCAGTGTTGCCGCCTAGGTCAAAATTTATCGGAGCGGCCTACTTACAGAGGTCAGTAGTCGAAAGGGCGGTTAGGGGTGGAAAAGAAACTTTTCTTTTCCGGTCACGCATTCTTCGCGGGGTTTTTACTAAACGTTCGCAATTGAAAACTACTTATGCAGTTGTGCTTAATAGGAGACTCGATCAATACTTGGAGTTTCAATTCAATTCAAACCACACGATTACGGTACGAGTTATGAAGAGCATCTTTGTAAATAGAAACCGCTACAAGGTGTACCTCACATTTGGATTTGGCGGGAGTAGGCAATTGGAGGTACGTGCTTATTGACTATGCGCATCATAGCAACTGTACGCTTGATGCGTGTGTTATAAATATACACCTACTTCCAAGTACCTACTTCCAATTAGCGAGACGAGTCCCAACATCCACTAGTTTCATATAAAATACGTTCCATCAGGCTTTAACAACTTCACAGTTTCGCCCAAGGCCAAACAAAATCACCGATATTCTCCCCAAAAAAACTCAAGGGTTAAGCCCTTGGATCAAAGTTATGACGAACAATCGATCGACAGTTTTCAATTAAACGTCTACACATTCCTTTATTTATTCTTTACTTTTATTTATTTTTTATTAAATAGAAAACGCTGCAAATTATACACAAGAGTTTATTATTCTTTGATTAAGTTGTCTTGTTCAAAAATTAATTTTGTGTCAATAAAAGAATATTTTTGAAAAAAAAAAAAAAATCTGTAGGTACATTGTTTGAACAGATGTGGGACCTAGAAAATGGATTATGCATCCAAAATTAGTAGGAAAATATTTGACCTCCTGGGATCCTTCAAAAATCCCCTTTGTAGCCCCATGAGAGCCCACGACATTCGAATCGTTTTGGGACTCCCGAAAATTGATTCTACGTCCAAAAATACTTCGAAAACGACACCTAACTCGATCCCATAGCCGAAACCTTTCAAAAACGCCCCCTTGTAGCCCCTTTTTAGCCCCACGGGTTTGAGCGATCGGGCTGAAAACATTGCGGGAACAACTAGACGGTAAACCGAGTATTTTGTCCAATGTTCAGGTTTTAAAAAAATGCCTACTGCCCAAAACGGCCCGCACCTTACATACCCCTATGTAATCAAGACGGAGGTCGAAAATTCAGATCGGCCTCAAAATTTGACATTATCCGTATCAAGAGGTCTTGATTCCAAAAACGAAATGTCCGTCCGCCACGGCGGTTTATGTAATGTCAGTGCCGTTTTGGGCAGTAGGCATTTTTTAAATACCTGAACGTCAAGACCTCTTGAAACGGATAATGTCAAATTTTGAGGCCGATCTGAATTTTCGACCTCCGTCGCGATAGGTGTATTACCAATTCTAAGAATAATAAACCAAAAGGATGAATAGTTTTTGAAATTAATGTATATGGATAAAGATTATGAATAAACTATAATAATGAAATTCATCCAATAGGCACTCTAAAAAGTGGCACCAACAGTCAACTCTATAATAAGCAAAAATGGCAGGATGGGTACTATACGTGTCGCAAACGATAGTACCACCTACGTAGGTGGTTGTTCGCGTTGGGATCGCGAAGGAACGTCATCAGACCGTAATGATTGTAGTAGAGGGTCAACTAGGAACCCAGCCATCGTACCCCCCTCCCCGCAACACTTGTAATCTAAATGGGGGCCCCAGACCAATCCTACCACTCCGTAGGAGTCCGAAAGGGTTGCTTCTTGTAGAGCATCTTATTCAGCACCAGTAAAAGCTTTTGCTTGACGTCAGGTAACACAATATAATTTTATCATTTAATAATGATTAACAGGACGTTTCCATTTGTTTTCGTCACGTCACGAGCGTCACGTCACGGGGGATTTTGAGAGCAACATGATCGCGAAAACTATAATCACATGATTGGTCTCTAAGGAAGTTTAGCGGTTGGTTACAAGTAGAGGGTTGGTGTAAAATTAATTATTATTAAATGATCTGACTGTAGAACCATAGGTCTACCGTCCGGTTTTTTTTAAAGTGAAACTTTTATTACATCGTCCCAAATTTTTTGGTCTGTGTGTCGTTTCTTGTAACGTCACGCTACCGTTGATTTTCGCTTACAACCGATTCGTTGCTACGGAACTTCATCTTCGCCAGTTATAATCGTACAAAAATCGTTCACCATTCGTTGGAAAGCTCTCGATTTATCACGCATTTCTTTCGTACTTGTTCTTTGTCATTATGTCCCCATTTTATAATATAAATATTATTTATTGATGTTATTAATGGATGCAGTAAACAATGCCGCTTGTTTTGTTGTTATCAGCTGTCACGTTAGAAATCAATTTGAGAAAACGCCAAAATGAAGCCGTGGGTAGAGATACAAGGGTAGGTGAATGAGTAGGAAATGGGGGGGGGGAACTAGACATAAAAAACGTGTCCATCGATGCTACGTACCCCCCTAGGGGAGCGAGCGAAGCGAGCCGGAGAGTCTAGTGGGGAAAAGTTTCACTTTTACCGTTTTTTTTTGTTTTTTTTTCAATTTATTTTCAATATAAGGGGCACCTCCCAGCGTGAAGTAACGAATTGAGCATTAAAGATTGAAAATATTTCAGTGTGACCAACTTGACACGTCAGATAGGCCTGTATATCTTCAAATACACCGAAAAAGGAAGAATGCACTACCCAGAGCGAAATGTGTTTTTAAACGGTTTACAAAGAGATGCTACTAAGGAATAGTGAGTTTCTTAAAATCTAAATAACATACTATGTTATTTACCTATGATTTGTAACCAATCATTAGGGACTAAGAGCTGAATAGTCTGCAGTTCGATCAACTATAATATTATTTACACCTGCTAATTGCGTTTTTGTTTTTTAAAGAATTGAAAACTACAAGTAACCTACCTTTCGCGCTTTCCAGAAATTGAGACTGTCGTGCATGGCTTCTGTTTGGCTGGTTTGGTAGCTGCTGCCGGCCCTAGCCCTCGCCGTTTTTGGTTTGGCTGGTGGCAGGGTGGTTCTAGGCCGGCTTTGGCTCCTCGTGCCTTCATTCGCCCTTGGAGATCCTGTCGTCGAACCAAACAAATACGGTTTGAAGGTAAAGGCAAAACAAAAATTAAATATGTATTTTTACGTAACCTTCGAGTAGTATTGATTGAGGGGAAGATCGACGGTTGGTAAATTCAAGTGCACGGCAGTCACTCGAGGGTTTGCTCGCGGATAAGACCCACTTCAGAAAATGCGTGTTCTTTAGTGCAGTAGGTACTAATGTGGTATGTTTAATCTAAGAAAAAGTGAATAGTCCGAAAAGGGGGTACGTAACTTCACCACAAATCTAAACGATCAAAATTCCGTCATGGTCCGAAGTAACATAATATAATAAAATTTATTATATTATATTACAGAGTCAAATCATAAATAATATTTAATATTATTTATGATTTGATTCTGTTTTTCGCCCACCTGGAGGTTTTGTTTCTGGCATAGCTGGTGGAGGGGACGGTTCTTCCTCTTCTTCCAGAGTTTCCTCCGACTCTCCTGGTTCCTGAGGTTCTTCCCTTTCCCTTGGGCCCACTGCAGTCTTGGGTCTGTCTTCGAAACCAAGCTGTAAGACGAGAGAAAAGGTAAGAAGGGCTGATGTGCAAATTGTATGTAGTAGGTAGGGTGTAGCTACCAAATTTTTGGTAGACCACAAAAGATTGCCCTAGTCAGTTTTCAAAGCCAGAAGGGGGGGGGGGGGGGGGGGGGCTAAGTAAACACACTTTTTAAAGTGTGTTATTTAGAAGAAGACTTCATAAAATTATGAGGTGTTCATTCATGAATAAATGTTCAGCACAGCAAATCTATAGGGTTCTAAACATTCGCTCATGCCAGGAGATAGTATTCCACCACTCGATCACTCGCTCGGATAACTAGTTTAGCTTCTGATGAGCCAGAATCACAACAGAAAAAAAGTACAATAATCAACAAACCGGTATTTGTGGGGTGGGTCCGTCAACTTCCACTTTATAAAGGTAAGCTTTAATCTCTCCCCGCCAAAGGGCGTCATCTGAAAAAGAAATAAAAAGGTATAAAATGCATGCTACAGTACAGATTTTAGGAATGATATCTGCCCCATGATGAAAATTGAATTCCTTCTAACGGAAAATGCGCGCTTCACACACCCTTATGAACACAATTTCAATGCGTAATTTTCAGTATTCAGCCATGCACCTTACCGACATTTTCGCCACTACTGTTGTACATAAGGACGGACTTGTAGGCATGGCCCGGTCACACACAAACCCATACGACCGGGTGCCGTTTCTGAAACAACACGAAGCTCTTGGGCAGCTTAAAGCCATCAACGTGCTGCGCTCTCCTGGCCTTGGCCACCGCTAAGTCCCATCGAACACGCAAAACCATATAGTGTCGCGAGGAGTGGGGTTTTCCTTAGAACAAGCCTGGGTAATCAAAGAGCAATGAAGTCCCTCGTAATTTAACACAGACTCGCTGGACTCATTTAGGGTGGCATGAGTCATACGTCAGACCAACCTTAATTGCATGGGGAAGTGGAGAATCCGCCTATCACAATAATTATTATTCACCGATGTTGGAATGTAGGAATACAGTAAAACAAACCATTATAACTTAAACTTAATTGCCATACAAATCAAACTACTTCTTCAAATTCTTATTTTCTGTGAGCCTAGAAATCGTATCCTCGGCTGAAACAAAAAAAATTTGAAATCCAACCGACTCAAAAGTCAACAATTCTACTGGCTATCGAGAATCGAACAATTTTCATTAATCTGGAGTCCATCTGAAGTAGCGCAGGCTCTGAAAGTTGATGAGCTTCAAATAATTTCTAAGCTCCTGGGCCATGCTCAACAAACTTTCCACCTGTCTTCAACATACGAACAAAAATGTGGTTGTATCTACTAAGCGGATGAGTCAAAATAGGAACGAAAAACATTTCATTCAAATACCAGAAAGATAAAAAGAAACTGAGTAACTAATACGAAAGTATACTAAGTATGTGGGAAGTCTTCCTAGATGATTACAAAATTGAATGCCAGTTCGACGTATCATATCTAGACGATTTTCTATCAACGGCTCTAAAGCGGAATAGGTTCGATGTAATTTGAAATTCATCTAGGTAGAATTCTTAAACAGAGCATGAAAGCGACAATTTTTTTACGAAAATCGTGTCGTTCATAACCTAGTTCCGTCGTGTTTATATTATTTTTAGCACTTTTGGCGACCTTGTGCGTGGCCCTTAACAGAAGGAAAACTGCCCCATTTTGCTCGAGGCCACGACGGACCCATATCTGACCGGCACTGACCCCTTTGCACCTCTAGCCACTCCACCCTAAGGTAGATCCATGGTCCCAGATAACATCGATCTTGAATAATTAGGTGGCACTCTCACCCCCTCCGTTCTTTTTCCTTTCGTTCCTGCACCCCCTTTCCCACCACCAAAGCGAGTTCCGCCGAAACTGACCGCTTTGCATGAGGAGTGGCAAGTTGTTTTTCTGTTGTTTTACACATCAACATTCCGTCACCTGCAGATCGATCGTACTCCACTTCGTACCCAACGAATTGTGTTCTGAGAAGGTTTACACCATAAATCTTGAAAGAAATGTTCATGTTATGCACAGTGTGTGAATAGTATGTTCCAGACAGGGGCGAAAGAAGCCTTTTTTTGAGAAAAGGTGAGTGTAATACTTCTGGGAAAAGGCCTTCTGATTGTAGCCTACAGAATACGCGTCGCCTGGAAACAATGCATCAAGGCAGCTTCAACAGGTACTATTTTCCATGTTATCAACTGTCCGACAGGCCCATGTTTAGAATAAAAGACATGGCCACCCTAACCTACACCGAATATCCCAATCATTGTTCTCTGTTACTCTGTGATCCCAATCCTCTTGAAGCTGTAGCGGCTGTAGCCATTTCTAGCCAATAAATTTAGTTCAGACGAACTAGGAGACCAACCAGAAGTACAAAAGCCTTGAATTGCGTAATACCAAACACCACATACCAACCTATATTACTATTAGACGCATACGAAGGAAAAAGTCGAATTAAAATGAAGCAGTTACAGTTATTTTTTATGCATTTGATAGTTCAGTATTCAGAAGTGAAACGTTGGAGAAAAAAGTCGGCGGAAGAAGGAACAAAGTTGGTGGAAATTTGGTGTCAAATGAACTATCACTGAATGAAACCAAATCACCAAGATCTTATGATATAAGAATTATAAGGTATATTATACCAACGTTGAATATTGGCCCACGTATGCAGCCTTCACGTCTGTTATAACCATCGATGTAGTAAACTAACGGTACATCGATGGTTATAACTTGGAATAAAACTTCGAACAAAAATAAAAACTACTACTGCAGAGTTTTCGGCTTATATTAAGCCCCCATCAGAGCGTGAGTGGCTATACTGTGGCGGGATAGGTGGACGGTTTATCACATTCATCCAAAAAAAGTTGAAAAGGAAATGAAAGATCGAAACCGGAGAATTTGAAGCAGTCCTAATAATAATAGTCGTCCTATTAATAAGTTTAAAATTTGCTTCAGATGTTATAATAATAATTTTTATAACATCTGAGGCTTAAAGCAAGTTTTAAACTTCAACTATGCAAAAAATGGAACCAGTAAAAACATTGAAACACGGAAATGGAAGGTTCTTATTTATTTATATAAGGCTATTAAATTAGCCGAAAGCTAATACTAAGAAGTGGTCTTAGTTTGTTTGAAGACCCCTGATCCTTGTTAACTTGTTTTATTATTATGCATTCATCTTTAATTAGGTGAAATTCAGGTGAAAAAAGTAGCTTGATCTAGACCGAGCTCATCATCACAGGCCACACATCTTGTGACCTATACTAATCTACTGCTCTGGTAGAAGATTTACCTACTGTGAATACTGGGACTAGTCATTTTTTACATCATACTAAGTATGAAGTGGTTTACTTCATACAAGTCTTGTGTGCACTGTGTAACATGTGAAACACGTTGTTCTGTTGAAAAATATTTTGCAAGAATGGTCTTAAATCGTTACCCCTAGGTACATCTAAAGTTAATCTTTTACAGTAGGTACAGAATATTATGATTATAAAATATTTTAGAACTATAATTAGGCACTACCAACTATAATAAATAAATGTATAAAACCAATGTTGGTTGATTCTCCGTACCCCATGAAAACCCGGTATTTTGGTTTGCCTACTAGTTTATTTACTCCATGATGACTAGATCGTAGTTAATCCTATATTATAATGGATCGGAACGTATACATAATCATCATTAATGTGCATTTATGTGATGATAGCGTACAGCAATTTTATTGCCTGGCATATGAAAATGGAGAAGCAAATGGATCTCAGATCAGGATAGGAAACTGCTCTCGTTAAACGTACTCGTAGTAATGCGAAATTACAAGAGGAAGGCAATGTATGAGGTAAAGAATCACTTGTGTCGGTCTAACATCCAGATTTATCTTAGATTTATCTTTATCTCATGAAGAAATTCGGAGCTCAGGTGGAGCAAAATTTTGGTGGTTTCAGACTGATGGAAGATTTGACTCGGTGAAGCCGAACAACAGCAAGGTAGATGCATTTTGCAATTTCGTGCGTGATGGCTATTTCCCACGTTCCATTATTGTTTGCTTTACTGAATGATAAGTGTGAAGAAACGTACAATGGGCGCAATGGTCCATTTCTTTGTTACGAAGCATGGGCGCAATAGTTTAGTAACTAAACTGTTGATGGTCACAACGCAGGGGCGCAAAATATTGTTCCGACTCGGTTGCAAGTCATAATTAAGTGGGGTAACCACTTCGACCAAGAGGGATTTTTGGCGCAATTGGGCACTGCCCATAATATATGAAAACGTTCATATTATGAAAACGTAAGCCACTCCCTAAACAACTTTTCATTGTTCATCCTCTCTAAAGGACTAGACTTACAACGGGGAGTAGCATTTCCTGAAATGTGTAACATGTTTTGCGAAGTGGTTGTGTGCCGACGGTGCAGAGGTTTGATCCAATGAAGTGGTTAGCGAGAGAAAAACGACTCCTCTGCTGATGTAGGTACTACATGTTTATTCGAATAAATAATTTACTACCCACATCAGCAGAGGAATCGTTTTTCTCTCCATGTTTTGTATGGCAGAACCTATCCAAATAAATACGTTAAAAAAATCGACATTAAGTATGAAGACTACTTATTACCTAAGTATGACATTTTGAAACCAAAAAAATGTTTCATTGTACCTAGCTGAAAGTGACAGAACCCGAGAGTTTGTCTATAGTTCGAAATTTGATGAGGTAGGTATAAAATTATTATTTTTCAAGGGAGAATTAATGCACAGAATTCGGTTTTCCTCTAGAAGCAAGAGCCAAGAGATAGAACACGTTCAAGGTCACGTGAGACCATCACGAATCCTGAACCGAAAATGGTCTGAAATCACACTGAAGTGTGATTCGCATCATTCGCTATTTCAGTTGTCTCTACTACCACATTTGCTTTCCATAAACGATCAACTATTTAATAATTAGGTAGGTACAAACGATACATAACTTAGAAACAACAACAAACCGAGTTGGAAGTTTTCACTGACCAAAAGGACACCCATTTAAAGATACGGCACTGTAGGTAGTTGAACCAAAGAAAATGCAGAATGAATAGCAGTTAGCGTATACCTGATTCCATGCAAAAGAGGGCGCCAGAACCGCGATTGAACTGACTGAATACGCTTGAACGGTGATGACTCGACCAACTGGTAGTGGGGCAAGACCACTGCCTCCGAGGGGTTGGGCCCGTTTCACGAGGTCAGTTGAGAAAAGAGATAATCAACTGCCCCCTCGTCTTCGCCGACGCTAAGGGAAACCTTGCCGCCCCCAGGGTGCCGGTGTTGTTATGGGAGGGCGGAGCTGGCAGGGGGCTGGGTGGAGTTGTAGCAACCCCATTCTTAACCACCGATCACCTTACGTCAATGACTGGCCGTACATCAGTTCCAGCAGCACCTAGCAGAAAAATAAAATAATCATGCTAATAATTTCGATTCAAGAACTGAGACTATGATGAGTAACGTTCCAAGAGGGTTTCAAAATTTATCGAGCAAGAAATCAGTAGGTAAGTCCTGCATGCAGCAAGTGCTGGTAAAAGGTAGGGAGGTAGGTAAAAGAAGAAAAGTTCAGAGCTGGCTGGGTTGGTTGACAACGTAAAAGTTAAGGACACCAGCTCAAACCACAGAATCTGATAATATGCAATGTAAATAATAGGAATATGAAATTAATGTAAATAATAGGAATATGAAATTAATGTAATTAAAAAATCATTCATGATTGTAACTGTAATCAAACTGAAAATGTAATCAGCAAACAGGCGACCCTTATGAAGTGCCCGGATAATAGGATGATGTCGAATGTTGATACACAATCTGTTTCTCACGAATCGATCAAGATTTACATCATATATGATGTATATTATCTAAATATATTACAATCATAAAGGGGCTTCCACACGTTTAGTTTACCTGCGCAGTTTTTCACGTGTGGCGTCAGGTGGCGTCTGTGCGATTTACCAGTGCAAACTGATGAAATTGTAGTTCTCGCAGTTTTTTGCTCCGGCTGTTGGACAGCGTTTAGTTTATACTTTCTTCATTAGTTTATACTTTCTCCTGATAAACTGCGCAGTTTCCTCAGTTAATCGCTGTTTGGTCAGTTTTCCTCGACTCGAGACGTCTAGACGCGTCATCCGTTTCTTGAATTTATGCAAATAAAGTTGAATTCGGCCAAAACGAGCCGAAATAAGAATGATGCCCCACTAGCCTTCAATGAAGGCCATCGTAATCTGCCGGAATTGAATTGAAATTGAAAAACAATTCCGAAGAGTTCGTGTTCAAATTCAAACCGGAGAGCGGCGACCCTAGAAAAAACTGAGCGAACTGAGCCAAATAAGATGGGAAAACTTAAAAAAACTGACAGGTGCCTCCACACCTTCAGTTCAAATAGGTAACCATACATACAGTTTTTTGCTCAGTTTTGTCCTCATGAAAACTGCGCAGGTAAACTGAGCGTGTGGAGGCCCCTTAACATAATAATATTATGATAAGGGGCCTCCACTCGCTTTACATATTGTGATGACAACCATCACATGGTTGTGGATTGATGCTAAAAAAATAGTTGTGGCATACGAATACACGTTGTTGGTCATTGTTAGAAAGTGTTTTGTTACAATTGGCGCCCAACGTGCGATTGGACTCTCATGTCTCGGTCCCAGCCGCCGAGGAGAACGATGGCTACTCGTCGTACGCCAGCCGATGTTGACGCGGTTCCACAACTTCCTGAGCCCGAGGCTTCAACGGCGCAATCGACTCGTCGCACAGCTTCTGCTGTTGGCGACGTTCCCCCGGCTTCGACGACGCGTTCAACAGCGCGTTCCCGCCGGGTGGTGGTGACAGCACCAAACCACGACGTTCGCGGCAACGACGATTCCGCAGTGACGCAACGATTGTCTACAGTTGAAGCGTCGTTAAACACCGTGGAACAGCAGCTATGTCAACTGTTAGCTTTGGTCAACACGCAAACGTTGAGTGGCTTAGCCACCCCAAGGCTGCCTCTCTCTGGACCTTCGCACCGGGTGAATTCGCCGGCGCGTTCTGTGAGTACGCTTCGACCAAACAGGTTTGATGGGTCAGTCCCTTGGGAAGAATACCGGACACAGTTTTTGGTAATTGCAGACGCCAACATGTGGACGACGGACAGGGAGTTGGGGGAGCACCTTGTGGCCTCCCTGTCAGGGCCCCCCCTGGCAGTACTCCGTATCTTCCCAAGGAGCATCAGGCAAGTTTTACAAAGCTGGCAGAGGCTCTTCAGATGCGCTTTGGATCGGAGCATCTGACCGCAATGCTTCACACCCAGCTGGATACGCGACGGCAACGAGCTCATGAATCGCTGGCTGAACTAGCAACCGATATCGAACGCTTGGCACGTGGGGCATTTCCTGACTGCCCAATGCACGCGGTGCAAAGAATAGCGGTGCGCTCCTTCATTCACGCGATCGGATGTGAGGACGTGAGAATGCCTGTCAGTATTTCATCCCCAAAGACATTAAGACAGGCACTGCGGAAGGCACAAGAACGTGAGGCTGAGTTGTCAGTTCATGCGGCTATACCGGAGCACACGCCAGTGGAATCTGAAGAATCCGAGGAATGGTTTCAAGCCGAGGAAGCAAGCGATGCCCCTCCACAAGGTGCCAAAGGCAGTAACTGTCCTAACGCCCATTTCGAGGAGGTAACCTTGAATGATTTTCAAAGTTCATGCATGCTGTTAGTTGACACAGGAGCCACAGTGTCCCTTCTACGACCAGACGTAGTCACAGCCTGTAACTTGAGAATGAGGCCTTCAACTATAGCAACACTTAAGACGGCAGGTATTGAAACTGTCAAAGTTTTAGGAGAATGTCAGGCTTCAGTCAGAATGAAGGCAATTCACGTCAAGCACATATTTCTTGTCGTGGACATGAAGGACAAGGGCATACTGGGCTTAGACTTTCTGGAAAAGGTTGGAGCCAGGATTGACCTGCCCCGGGAGGTAGTGTCTATGTTTGACCAGGATGTTCCATTGCACAAGCGGGATCCAGCCAGAAAAGGGTTTCAGCTGATTACCACAGTAGCTGGGGCACCCAACCTACCTGATTGGGTACGGCAAGCTCTGGCCAACTCGGCTCTGCAAGAGAGCTGTGGAGAGTACAACAGAGCTGCAGCCCTGTTGGTCAAATATGCTGGCATTTTTGCCCTAGGCGACCGACCTTTAGGGAAGTGCTGTATTGCGACTCACTCAGTTGACACCGGGGACAATAGGCCCATTAAGCAGAACCCGAGACGAATCCCTTACTCTCAGCAGAAACATGTAGACGAAATGATAAAAGAGATGCTGGAGCAGGATGTAATAGAGCCGTCTCAGAGCCCGTGGGCGTCCCCGATTGTGCTGGTGCCGAAAAAGGATGGGTCAACGCGTTTCTGCGTTGACTATCGTCGATTGAATGCAGTCACAAAGAAGGACTCATATGCCCTCCCATGTATTCAGAGCATGCTGGATGCTCTCAGTGGCTCAACGTGGTTTTGTTGCCTGGACCTGAGAAGTGGGTATTGGCAAATCGCCATGGATAAGGCAGATAAGGAGAAGACGGCATTTACCCTCTACGGAAAAGGCCTGTGGCAATTTAAAGTACTCCCATTCGGCCTCTGCAACGCCCCGGCAACCTTCCAGAGGGTAATGGAGAGGATCATCCCGTCTCAGCTTGCCTTGGTGTACCTAGATGACATCATCGTCCATGGAGCCGATTTTGACACCACGGTTCAGAAGTTGGGTGAGGTGTTCAGAAGGCTGAAAGATGCGGGTCTGCAAGTACATCCCAGCAAATGTTCGTTTTTCCGGACAGAGACCCATTACCTAGGGCACGTGATATCAGGCAGAGGCGTCCAAACAGATCCAAAGAAGACCCAAGCCGTGGTTCAGTGGCCTACCCCTAGGAGCAAACGGGACGTTCGGTCATTCATGGGGATGTGCTCGTACTACAGACGGTTTGTGAAGGATTTCGCGAAAATCGCCCAGCCTCTGTACAAGCTCATGGACAACGCCACCCCTTTTGCCTGGAGCGTGCAGTGTGAAGGGAGTTTCCAAAAGCTGAAGGTAGCGATGACTTCTGCCCCAGTCCTTGCATACCCCGACCTGCAGAAACCCTTCATTCTTGATTGTGACGCCAGTGCTCATTCGGTGGGTGCTGTGCTTTCCCAGGAGATTGAAGGCCAGGAAAGGGTGATCGCCTATTTCAGCAAAACGATGTCCCCTGCGCAAAAGAATTACTGTGCTACAAGACGGGAGTTATTGGCAGTGGTGCTGAGCATTGAGCATTTCCACCAATATCTTTATGGTACTGGATTCACATTGCGAACTGACCATGCGTCCCTGAAGTGGTTAACCTCTTTTAAAAGGCCAGAAGGACAGCTTGCACGTTGGTTGGAAACCCTTCAGACATATTCCTTCCAGATTGTGCATAGACCAGGTAAAGCCCATGGTAATGCCGATGGCCTTTCGAGGCGTCCATGTTCTGCTGACTGTTCATTTTGCCTGCGGAAGGACAAGCAATGGTCAAGGGAAGTGAACGTCATTCACAAAGAGACCCCTAACCCACAGATATGGCAGGACAGTGTCATAAGCACCGTGATTGCTTGGGTGACAGCGGGCAGGAAACCACAACCAGACGAGATGGCAGCACTGGACCCTGCAGTGAAGCAACTGCTGGCTCGTTGGGACTCCTTACTGGTGAAGGATGCCTGCCTCTACCACAAGTGGGAAACACCACAGGGCCGCTTCCATTGGCAGATTGTAGTCCCTATTGGCCAAGTTCCTTGGGCGCTGAAGAACTGCCACAGTAGCACCACTGGCGGCCACTTCGGTTTCCAGAAGACGCTGGGGAAGGTACGTCAACGCTATTTTTGGCCAAGGATGACGTCAGATGTGAGGGCGTGGTGTAAATCCTGCATCACTTGTCAAAAATCCAACGGACCTCAACAACGGTGTCCTGCTCCGTTGAAGCAATTCACGGTGGGAGGGCCTTTTGAGAGGATGGGTATTGACATACTGGGACCATTCCCAAAGACAAGGCAAGGGAATCGGTTTGTCCTAGTAGCCTCAGATTACTTTACGAAATGGCCAGAGGCAATTGCCATCCCCAACCAAGAAGCAGAGACAGTTGCCACAGCACTTGTCGAACACGTCTTCAGCAGGCATGGGGTTCCGTCCGAAATCCACACTGACCAGGGGCGCAACTTCGAATCAAAGTTGATTAAAGAAATGAGCCACCTCCTGGGAACCAGGCACACTCGGTCGACCCCACTCCACCCACAGTCAGGAGGGCTGGTAGAACGCCTAAATCGAACAATAACGAAATTTCTGAAAAAGTTCGTCAACCAGAAGCAAAATGATTGGGACAGGCTGCTACCACTTTTCCTACTGGCCTACAGGAGTGCGCCCCATGTCACGACTGGCTTCTCACCAGCATTGATGGTGTATGGCCGCGAGCTCCAGCTACCAGAGGACTTGGTGAGACCCGTCATGAGGGAAGAGCCACTCTCGGTTCCGTATGTGTTTTCTCTTCGGAAGCACATGCAGGAAACCAGAGAGTGTGCTACAGGAATCATGGGAGTCCAGATGCGGCAGCAGAAGGAGCGTTTCGACCGTCGAGCCCAGCAGAAGGAACTCAAGCCTGGGGACTGGGTTTGGCTGCATGACCCAAAACGAACGGTGGGGCGCTGCCCGAAACTCCAGCCGCAATGGACGGGCCCATGGGTCGTGATGGAGAAGAAGAACGACGTACTCTACCGGATTCGGCTCGGGAAAGCGAAGAAAATGGTCCACGTCAACCGGCTGGCTCTCGCCGACGTGAAGAGGGGGGTAGTGTGATGACAACCATCACATGGTTGTGGATTGATGCTAAAAAAATAGTTGTGGCATACGAATACACGTTGTTGGTCATTGTTAGAAAGTGTTTTGTTACAATATTATGAACATAATCATGATAAAAACATAATATGTTAAGGCAAATCATAATTACCAATAAGGATTGCCATGGTATAATATGAACAATAAAGTAAGACTTAGTAGGTTGGTGACCAAATTAGGTGCATTATGGTCTTCTATGAAAGCGGCCCGCCAGGAACAATAAATTTCACTTTCAATAAATGACAACTGAACAAACAACGCTACACACAACCATAAATGTAACAACTGCAGTACCTGGTGGTGGTAACTGGCCTCAGTTTTTCCATAGTTTCTAACCATTTTGAAAAAGTTCGTACCGAACACAAATACCCCGAAATGGTGCTGAGTAGGGATAGGACATCGACGCCAATGTTTTGAAAAGGTTGCTGATTCTGGTCGAGCTGGGATGCAAATCGATTTGCGGTTGATTGTAGCGATTTTTATCCCAAAATCGATTTGTTGTGAAAATTTACAATGGGGGGTCATTTTCTGTACCTACTCCATGTTTTGTATTAAATACTGTAAATTTTGCACAGCATGCCCACGAGGAGGATAAAATAGAAAACAACGAGAACATCAGAGCGTAGATTTTAAGAAGGGAGAACCAACCGTAGGACAATAATTATTATTATAGAAATGGGGTCACGTTTCTTCAATAGGTTCCTACCACCGCATAACAGCGACCTACCAAACCTATTTTCAACTCATTATGAGTTGAATTATGAGTTGCTCAGTTTCAACTCGTACCTACCTATTGGTTCAGTTTGCGATGGACGTAGGTAATTCTTTGAAAATTTGCTGATAGAACTAGCCAGAGAACCACTGAATGCTTGGCACTTTATAGTGCCAGAAAAGCATTTAGAAACTCTTCTTCTTCTTTAGTGAACGTTTTCCCCATTAGTTATTCCAAGGGCGGTAGTTTTTAAAATTTAACCTAACTACCTTCACAAAAAATGATGTTTTTTCCAACCTCGATGATTTCTTCACGATGGTGGCATCGATATCCACAACGATGTTCCATCCAATACGGGTAGTGTAACCACATCACCACAACACTTCGAAAGAACTTTGAACTAAGGATGTTGAAAAGCAGGTAGGTACTAATGTTAATAAACATCGATTCTTTTGAGTGAAAATACAGTATCGATACCGTTTTCCCAATCTAGCCAAAATACTATGAAATTTAGTCGAATTCCATAATTTGATTGAAATTTTACGTGAAACCCCTCTGAAACTTCGTAAAAAATTTCGAACTTATTCAATATCGTTTGCTGGTCGTCTCAGTGTTTATATCGCATAATATTCGGAGATCTGAAGAGAAATTATTTACGCCTGGCTGATTAACTTTTAATTACTTCGAAGAGGACAGCATCACTCATTAAGTGACAATATTCTACAACTTTTGAAGAGGACAGCATCACGCATATTGAGGGACAATATTCGTTAGCAAGTTAGCAATATTAGTAAGCATCGATACTCATGATAATCAATTCTACTAAACAATACCTATCGTATTGGTTTATTGAAGTACGTATCTGATGCGATTAATATAATTTTCTTAAATAACAGCAGGGCTTTTAAATATAAGTGGGGACTTGCTTGGAAAACCTATGAATGTTTTCAGGTAGGTAGGTAATTATTGAAATGGCAGTTGTGCCTGATACCTACTGTAGCTACATAGGTAACAATGGGATATCATTTTCATGCCATAGTTCATGTCTACTATGTAGTATGACATGACCACGGGAGAAAAAGGGGGAAACTCCATTTTTGTGAAAATTGAGTTAAGGTGGGCAACAACTTCCACACTAGGTCTAGTTTCTATTAGATACCACAAAACAGGGAAAATCGGGGAAAATGCCGCTCATACCACGAGAAGGCCGAATCAAGCGTTGGGGGCAGAGGACAGTTGAACCTTTCATCTCCAATGCTCTATCATGGCTACTGGTCTTCAGTGGTCCAATTGGTAGGGCGTTGCACTAGTAATGCAGAGGTTGTGGGTTCGAGTCCCACCTGAGGGCCAATAAATTTTTCGGCCTTCCCCTTCTGATTTCTTGATATAACTTAAATAAATTCATAATTAGAATTTAATTTCAGTATGAATTTAGTTTAATAACTCATCCCTTCCCCAAATTTCTGATTTGGTTCGTCAAGAGGGACTGTTTTACACCCAAGCGAAGGGGTTCTCGCATGTCATTTACGAATTAATTTCTAGTAGGTCCGTTGCTTACATAGTAGGTCCGTGCGTAGAATACATCGGCTAGGGAACAGTAAAGCTGAATAAACAACTTATATGACAAAAATGAATTATATTTATAACTTAGATAATAGAGATTTACAGTAACTGTAACTGTTGACTGTAACTGTTACTGTAACTGTTGACTATTATGTATTTTCCACATGGAAACCCATGGATACTAGCAATATTGTTTTTTTTTTTAGATCATCATTGAATTGATAATCATGAGGATGAGATTATATTTCAATCGTCAATAACAACGAAATAAGGAACAAAACGAAAGAACACTTGAAATGGCACAATAGGACTAAACTTATTAGTTGTCCGTGATCAATTGTTTTTTACGTTTGTTAGAGGAGGCGTTTATTTCTTGAGAAAATAGAGTCTTCCTTCGCGATCTCTGAATCCTGCTACTGGGATACTGTAGCAATTGCTGATAGGGTTTCCGGTGTGTCCCGCAGGACAAGCGCAGACGGCTCTGTGTTCGCGGGGTTTGCAGTCGGCACCAGATCCGCAGACTCCGGATGTGCAAACCGGTCTGGAAAATGAAAATTTGTAGTGCAATGGATATGTATAAAGCAATTTTGAGTGATGGCCTCCCCCGGATAGACCCGGGCCCGGCCCGGCTTTGCCCTAAACGTCGAGATGCCCCCTGCGAACTATGTTGGATGGCATGGCACTAATGCGAGAGTATAAGCTATATTGTGAAGGGGCACGACGGACCCAAGCAAAGGCTATCATGGGGTTTGCTCGGTTGGAGTACTTACCTACTAAGGGTACATTACGGGGTACATTACGATGGTACATGTTTTTACGGGCGTTCTCTGGATTGGAATGTAAGTACTCCTCCCGTAAACCGTCGTGCCTTATAGGCGCCTAAACGGCTGAACGGATTTGAATGGTTTTTTTTTCTAACGATCTCGGGTGAGATTGCCCACAACATAGGCTATATTAAAACCCAGCCCGACCCGCGCAACCCTGCGAAATTTCGAAATTTCGAAATGTTGTACTCACGGTAGGTACATGGTTTTTCCTCTCATCCTCCTTAACGGTAAGCGATAAAAATACCGCGATTTTTTCTATTGGTTTGGTGGACCGTTTAAGTATGCTTAGGGGGGGTCGAGCCCCCCTTGAGATGTTGAGCTTTCTGTCTGTGTGTCTGTTTGTCTGTGTGTCGGTCGTGCCTTATAGGCGCCTAAACGGCTGAACGGATTTGAATGGGGTTTTTTTCTAACGGTATCGGGTGAGATTGCCCCCAGCATAGGCTATAATATAGCCTTAATATTATTAAAATCCCGCGCGACGCGCGCAACCCCGCGAATTTGCGCGAAACGTGTTGGACTGCGGATTGGAATGCGAGAGTCAAGTCCCCCCCCCCCCCCCCCCCCCCCGTAAACCCTTCGCCGATCTACCCCCTTACCACCCGATAACCTTCTATATATATTCTTGAAAATCTCGAGAAATTCAAAAATGATGTACGTTCTGAGATAGGTTGAGCGCCCTCAAGGATTTTTTCCGTTTTCCCCTCCTTCAACCCCCTCTCCTTCCCTAAAGAAGGGAAGGAGTGGGGATTTTAGCCAATATTGATCCGATTTTGATGAAATTTTTTCTATTGGTTTGGTGGACCTTTTATGTCTGCTTAGGGGGGTCGAGCCCCCCTTGAGATGTTGAGCTTTCTGTCTGTGTGTCTGTCGTGACTTATAGGCGCCTTATCGCGAATTTAAATATACCAATCCGAAAAACATGTACCATGTTTCCTTGCTATGATCCTTGATCAAAACTTAGATAATCCGGGGGTCTGGGAGTGTCCCACAGGTAAGTCATAAGACAATCATGTACCATGATCTACACAAATCACAAGCGGCAATACACCCACAGGCGGCAATATTTTTTGATAATCATTGCCTAAATCCAATTTTTTTAAATGCAAAATTTCTCGACTTACGTGCAAGAGTAGGCCTGGCAGGACCTGTCGTACGGACATTCTCTATCTGATTGGCACTCGCCCCTCCTACAGGAAACAAGTGCGTCCCCAACGTATCCTGGAAGGCACGTGCAGACTGGCCGTTCCTTGCCGCTTCTGTCATGACCAGGGGTACACTGGGCATTCTGTCCGCATGGGTTCGGGATGCAAAGGTCCTCTAAAAAATACACGATTAATCCACTGGGTTTATCGCCTATTTGAATTTGTCAGCCCTCTCAGGTTCTGCTCACCTTTCGTAAAAGGCCTGCACCTGGTGAACGGATCGCCAGTCATATCTCTGGGGCAGCTACATACTAGGAAGGTCCTTCCCTTGACACGGCAATCAGCACCTACACCGCACACGCCGGGGGTGGCGCAGGGGTCAATGCATTTCCCAGCGCTGCAGAACGGTTTTCCAGAAGGGCAGTCGTAATGACTTTCACACTCGAACCTGCACGAGCTGTATGGATCGCCGAAGGTGCCCTGAAATTTAAAATTTTATAAGTCCCACTTACTACAGCCCAAGGAAACGATCCAATTCTGTAGGCACTTAAATTTGTTCAAGCTTGAAAAATGAAGGCTCTGTCTTCAAATTGTACCTCGTACCTAAGTGCCTCTATGTAAATGTTACTTATTTAATTTCCTAGGTAGGTACCAACTAAGTTTAATTTATCGTGGCAATGACATGCTACACATTTTACTGAATGGGAATTCCAGAAAAGTGTTAGTATCTAAATCAATATTGGTGCAACGTTGCTTCTGATGTGACCCAATGAGGGTAACCCGTTGGCACGAATCTTCTCACAAATCTTTCGAGGAGAGGACTCCCAAACGCCATTCACTCCGTTTCATAAAACATTCTGTCGAATCACCTCACGAATTTGACATGCTCCACAGTCTATCCTCGTTCATCTTCGAATCAATTAAGCTTCCTGCTCCTGTCACGTAACCATTTGATAACGATTGCAGAGTAGGTTGCGTACTAATGTATAGCCCATACGCTAGTGAATTATTGAGTTCTGCAGTTGATGCAAGTATGCTTTGTATCCCCCTACACTTGATCACTATTTAGGTACCTGAATATGTAGTAAGACTTACTACTTAGTGCTTGTTTTTATGGTTTTTTGTTATCACTAACGTATAAATTATCTATCGCATACTTCATTCAGATTGCATATCTACCAATTGCCCGTAATGTTATGCCTTGTCATTGGGTTTGGTTGTGGTTCTTGTCATTAAATTTTAAGGGAAACTGATCAAAATTTGTGGTGTATTAGGTACTACTACAGTAGGTAACTGTGATTATCTAAGCTCGAAGAATGTAGGAAAGAACTTTCCCATTTTAGACTCGCTAGGAAAATACTTTCCCAGCCACACCGTCACCACGGAAAAAACTTTCCCGCGTGAAAGTGTATGAAATAATCAACCCCTTATTCGTGCAAACAGTGGGGTCATTTAACAACCAGAAGATAACCCCGCACCCTATCAAGAGTTAAATGCTTCAATAGAGAGTTCCTAAAGCCACTTTTTGCCTAACGGTGATGAGTTACGGTCGACGTAACTCGAGATTTCGCGCATGCGCAGAAATAACGGTGATAACTTACGTCCTTATGCCTAACGTCGAACGTTATTGCCGTAGAGTTACGGCAATAAACTTACGGTCCTAAGGATACCGCCGTTAATTTCGAGCAATAGAACGTAAATAGCGGCACTTTAAATTTAGCGTGACTTTTGATAAGACCGTATCTCTCTTACGGTGTTATGTGAAGTTAGCTTTTCTTTGATTCTCCCTAGACAAATCCCTTACGGCGATAAAAATTAACGGTCGACGTATCTCGGATGTTTCTTTAGGAACTCTCTAATTATTTCGTACAATTTTTTTCTTGGGAAAGTTTTGCGCGTGGTGACGTTTCGGCTGGGAAAGTATTTTCCTAGCGAGTCTGAAATGGGAACGTTTTTTCCGCATACCAAGTTCGATGGGTGCGCAATTCATTCAGTACCTATACCTTCCTACCAATGCCTATATCATTCAGTTTACTAACTAATCGAAGTTACTAAAATGCTCACAATAATAATTATTGTAAATGAACAATAATTGGAACCTATTCGACAATAATTGTCGATTAATAATTATTATTGTCGAAAAGGTTCCATGAATAAGAATTACCTACACGTAGAAAGCGAGAGGAGGTGAGAAGATCGGAATCACTGCAGTGCAATCGAGAAAATTACGTACAGCAGCTCACTGAAGGTTTATTTTGTGTTTAGGATCGTCTCACACACCAAAGTGCAACGATTTGGCGTACGTCGAACCAGAATCGTGCTTGGCTTGGAGCGGAAAGGCGAAATGCCTTATTGGAAGAAAAAGAAGAAGGCACTTCGGGGATGTAAAAGAGAATCGCCTGGTGGTGGGCCTGACATTTCAGACAAGATAACAACTAACTCCAATCAGATGCCCCAAATTATACCCTGCTAACTTCAAGGCACAAAGGAAATGGCCCTGGAATCTGACTTTGCGAAGATTCTCCCGATCGTGGGAGATTCACACAATTTCAATCTAAACATGTATTTACCAGCAGAGAACGATTTTCTCGACGAAATATCAACTCCGCTAGTGGCATTCTCGTAGTTTTCTTACCGCGGGACAGGTGCATACGGCCCTGTGGTTCGAAGCGTCGCACCTAGCGTTGGGAGCGCAAGTGCCAGCTGTGCAGATAGCCACGCATTTGTAGTTACTGCACTTTTGGCTGTGAGGGCAGTCGTAGTCCGAGTCGCATTCGTGCCTGCACCCTTGAAGTGGCTGGCCGATATAGCCAGGCAAGCAGGTGCAAGTTGGCACTTCGTTGATAACTTCGCAACGAGTATTTCTTCCACAGGGGCTAGGGTTGCAGAGTTCCTCTGTGAAATAATGAGATGAATGTTTTATAACAAGATTTCCCTAGATCTAAATGTTAAAAGTGTTGGTGACGTAATGCAACAGTTGCATTACAACACCAAGTTACTTGGTTAAAACTCTGTGAAAAATTAAAAATCTACTACATTATTAAATAAATAAAGTTGAGGACAGTTCTGTATAAATACAAAGTATGCGTCTACAGATTCAATGTGAAGAATCCGCATTTTAATGATCTTACGTGGGTCGAATCGCCTGCAGGAGGTGAAGGGGTCTCCTGTATATCCCGCGGGGCAGGAACAAACGGGAACGTGATTCCTGGCGAGGCACTGGGCGTTCACCCCGCAGTTGCCGGCGCACACATCGACACATTGGTTGTTTTTGCAGATCTTGGCGTTGCCGCAGTCACTATTCACTAAAACCAACATAACACGTGCCACTGTATTATTAGTTTGAATAATAGTCTGGAATGTACCTACTGTGGAATTCGATAAATAACCCCTAATTAGAAGAATCAATCCCATTTATGGGAAAACAGGTTCGAGAGAAAGAAAAAATGTTCTATCATTTGCTGAACTTCGTTTACGTTTTTCCTTACCTGTGCGTTGTGGTTATAATAGTTTGAGTTGATTATTCCCAACCTGTTCTAAAGTGTAGATTAAGCAGGGTTGACCTATTGACGGACCCTGTAGCATCTATGTAGGTAAGCTTAGCCTATCTTGGAGTATAGTTGACAGCCAATGCCAAGGACTAACTATCATCTCCCCAGTGCTATGGGGTGGGTCGCATCCTGGTATTTGTAGGATCTAGGAATGAGGAAATAGTTTAGTTGTCTGCTTCGGGGATGAGTGTGGGACGAGGCGGTAGAATTCCCACCCGTATCTGGATTCCTGAATAGGCTGTAAGATGAGCGTCTCTAACCTTCCTTACTAAATAAGTTCGGTTCGAACATTTAAATAACCCAAAAAGCCACCTGTGGCCATGAGGATAAGGACGTAAGTACTTAGTTCGGAAGTCCCCATAACGAAGGGGTTGTGAATTTGTTAATGTAAAATGTACCAACTTTCTGAGAAATAAAGTTAGATCTCTCTTATTATTAAACTAGCTGGGACACCCGAGCTTGGCACGAAATATAACATTCCCGTCCATCGCCTATCAAAAATGCAGCCCATGCTTCACTCGGAACACCCGTAGCAACCCGTCAACTCGTAATTTTTCTTTGACGCTTGTTGGCCCGTTTCTCGTTGTGAAGTACCTATCAAACTACCTCGAATCGAAAGCTCGCCAAAGAAACTCCTACCCAACGATCTTCGAATAAGCCATCCGCACGAAAATCGGTGCAACCGTTCAGGCGTGATGTTGGAACAAACATACAGGCATCCATTTTTAATAGGATAGATGGATAGATTACCTGCGCATTCTCCCCTTTGGCAGTAGGTCAGCGGGTTGCCGTAGTGTCCAGGAAGACAAACACATACTGGTCGTCCGGCTCGGGGTAAACACTCGGTGTTGCTACCACAGGGATTCGGTGTACATATATCCTGCGCTCCTATGACAAGTTAGGACAAATAAATTTTAAGCCCTTTGCTACCAATGTTATGAGGCAAATATTGATTTTCATGTGGAGGTTTACCAACGCAGTCGTTTCCTTTGAGGGATATCCAAATTTAGCCAAGAGTTGGTGTCAACGGGCATGGAATGAGTCAATTATGATGAGCCTTGCCTGCCTGTCTTAAATTAAAATTTATTTTAGTGGATAACCGTTTATTGAATTTGAAAAGTGCGCTAACTAGGTGCCCGTATATTCGTCCATCAATCGCACAGTAGCATTGAGTTTTTACGTGAAAAGCATTTGAATGAAAATAATTCGATGAATATTATTGTTTATTTTAACATCAGTCTGCCGTGACATAAAATGGTCTTCGCCGTCCTTGAGAATCTGTCGGTCTGTGAGTACTACCTTACGCGGCTTCTCCAAACAAGGAATAATAGTAATTACAGTTAGTGCGATTTTCAACCCTGAAACTGTGCGTGTACGTCGGGTTGGAGATGTTCAAGGTTGGAGTCAGAGGGGAAAGTAGGCTTCTCGGTCTCTGGATTGTAAGCAGTTCCAATTAATTTTTTTGGAAGTAGCTGCCATCACTAAGTTTAAAAAAAAAAAAAAAAGTCATGGCTAGTATACTAGCCATTTGCTATAGCAAATACGCATGTAGATTTTCAGGCGTTTTACGCGGTCATGGAAATAAGTCAAGAACAAATTTATTCTTGATTAAGATAAAAACTAGAAGGCACTTATCATTCGATTCCAAGCAGGTTGGTGAGTCGAATCATTTTCTTATTGATTGGCGTTTCTTATTAAGGACTAATTAGTCTTGGGGACCCTTTCAAGAAAGGTTGGTTAGACTTACTACCGCGTAGTAATTAGACAATGTAAATGATCATTCCCAAAAAACTTCAAATGAGTGGATTTTAACGTACTTATCATCATTCTTTTATCACGTTATTTTTAGTTAAATTTACATGGACGGGAGGCGACTCCACTGTTGATGATGGTAATAAAAATGCCCATAATGAATAATAACTGTACACATAACAATTATTGTACATTTATGGTTCACCCCTATTCTTCGTTTTCTACTATAATGATACCTTCTCGAAATGCGAACTTTATGAAATAGTAGAGTTTCCCTCGTTTCACTAAACGTACACACCCAGTACAGTACCCACGCAGTCGAAATTATTGGAGTTTACGAAATCGGTTTAAACCATAACTCTAGCCCATATCCAACATCAAACATGCAAATTCTTGACGCGATTTATTAACTTGTTCGCGAAGGATTACGCCATGTAAATGTTTATCAAAAAAGGACCGATTTCAGCCGAGGATAACTTTAAAAAGCTAACTTAATACCAATCTTGTTAAATCTAAAATATTTTAGAAATAATTATTTTTTCTTTATAAAATGTAAATCTTTTGATTAACGGAAAATCTAGGATATATCGCTTAATTGGTTAGCCAAATGTTAAGGGAACTTCATCATAGGTAACCTACTTGTATAATAGGTTGCGTCCCTGTAAGCATAGTATCTATTGCCTACTGGGACAACTTCGTCTTCGTGAATTCTGTTCAAGAGCACGTCATAGTACCTTGAATAGCCCTGAGCACCTAAATGGGAATGTGAACGGTACATTTTAACATGCAGGTTGCACAGCAGTGAGTCTAGGAGCCGATTCCGGAAAACCCTAGTATGAATTGAGGATACGTTATTGTCATTTAATTAATGATGGATATTCCAGCATGGAACATGTTTTTACGGAGGTGAACTGGGTTGGAGGTCCGTGGTCATCCGGCCTGCCCTGTCCCTTGAAACTGAGCTTGATTTTAAATCCAAGTGTAAAATTTACACATTTAATGTAAACTGCATCGAATTTGATAAACGCTATAACGGTGTAAATTTTAGTATTCTACCTTACGAGTTTATTCAATGTGATGAAAAAGAAATGGAAAATTGTCCAACTGATGACGAATAATTCGTCCTGTAATTATTACAGTAAATTTGATTGTTACTTTGATTTAATGATGTAGGTATACCTAATTAAATTATACATTAAATCACTCACCTATAAATTGTATAGTAGGTAAGTGATTGAAGGGTTAATGACAGTCTTTTGCAGTCCAATCTGCTGCCCACAGTTTTGCTTTACATGTCGGTCGTAAATATGAGTAGGTAACATAATATTATTATATGTTCAGACGGGAAAACCCCTGAATTGGGTTGAACCTCCCTCGTTTCCACTTCGATCCGAAAAGCATGTTCCATGATCCTTGCTTTAATCCTTGATCTACAATAACAATCCGGGGGTCTGGGGGTGTCCCCCAGAAGTCATAACTGATAAAATGGCATGACATGTTTCATGATCATAGGCGGCAACTTTTCTTTTTAAGAAAAAAGTGAACAATAATAACAAGTATTAACATGTTTATTATTCCCAGAATCAGCCCGCTGCTTAAACTACCAGCTCATTTTGGTGAAACATAGAATTCACTTTATACAATGAAAACATGCGAAACAATCTATCGTAATAAGGGCACTCGGAATCTTATTGTTTTCTAACATTATATGAATGAATGCATAATAATTAACACTTGCAGCGGGTAATGTTTTAAATACTTACTTGCGAAATTCAGAAGGAGAAGCCCTCCCAAGACTTGAAGCACGATGTGCTTCCCACTTTTCAGCGACTGGAACATACATTGTAACAGTGCTTAATGAATTCAGTGACATTCGGTGACTGAGTATACTTGTGAGATTGTGCGGTGCAGAGAAAGGCACCAGAAGATCAAGTGCACGGATTCCGTCCTTGAACCCGATGTTGAGGAAACTTTATGGATGGATTTTTTTTGGCATTCTCACGCTATTGCATTCTCGTAAACTCTGGTTGGGAATTGTGCTTGCCAACGGAATGAACGTCCTCGCAAACCGCATCACTCTGACGGACGATTACCGAGAGTGTCGCCTGAACTGAAAAAGGATCCCCATGCACTAATAGAACGCCAGAGAAGTACGTTTCAAGTACACGATGCTGCGGTCAGAGCAAAGGGTTTTGGCCAAGTTTCACAACGCTAACCGCCACGATTTGCCACGCAATTAACAAGGAGGTAGCCCCGTGCCTTCTCAAATGAGGAGGAAAAACTGCCCCTTGCGCTTACCTGCGGATCCCTCACTATTCATATCTGTCAAACTTGTTCGTGGCGTAGGCAAGTTCACGATTCGGGATTTTTTTTTCTAGAGACACTTGAGAGTTTATTGGGTAGAATACAGAGATGACCTGGTTCGTGAGAACACGTCAGAAACACCGCAGTTGTATGAGATCTGATTGCTCAATAGTTGGCAGATGGACGGAATGCGTGTTCACTTGAGATTCGTGCGCTTCGCCTGGGAAACGAGGGACACAATTTTTATGGAAAAGAGTGGATGAAATGATGAAATATACAAAAAGGATAATTTCCTTTTTATGTCCCTGTTTAATCTAGTCGCACACACATTCAACGCTGGTACGACCTGTAAAATTGGTGGCTCAAGTGCGAAAAGAACATCCAAAAAGCTATGGTCGCTGTAAAAATTTCGACTCAAATTCATTTAAGTATTTTGTATTTTTACTTTTTCCTTGATGAAATTTCCTTGGAATACTAAACCAACTTGGCGAAAGAGATCAAGTTCAAGACCGCTTGAACTTATGGAGAGCACCTTCTTCACGGGAGCCCCTCAGACCGAGGAGTGTCTAGAGGGCCGCCGGTGATGCCGGTTCCGAGCGCCATCTCCTGTGTTTTGTTGTAACCACAAGCAGCCCGCTTTCCCTTGTTTCTGATGCGCACCGAATGGTTTCAGTAGTCCACAAGGGAGCATAGAGTAACTAAAATATTGACAAGGAGGCGGGGGGATCCTGGATGGTTCATGTTTTTCAACAGTATAGCTAAGAGAGAATCGGAAACGTTCTTTAAACGCTAGGTAGGTACCCAAAAATCAGCTACGACATTGCCATTGTTTGAGTTAGCATAGCCAAATAAAACGAGAGGTGTAATTAATCCCCCCCCCCCCTCCCCCCCATGTTCAATGATTTATTGACCCACTAACAAACTATGGTAAATCACTGAAAAGGGGTGAATGTATGACTGACGACAGCTTCAGAAAGATTTAGGTAAGTACTTACCTATTTAAAATTATTCAGTCTTGAAGTGGACGTTTTAATGGCTGACTCATTGGAATTCCCTTCCCTCATTTACAAAGTCCAATCACTATCGCTGTGGTGACGGACAGTTTGCTAGAAGGTCAGATTGGATAGATCAAAGAAAGCATGAATGGCGTTAAGCGTACCTAGGTATAATTAGGTAATTAATACACGAACGTGGACACCCTGCATAATATATAAATCAGAATAATTTGGAGTTGTATATCTATATACATAGTTTTTAGAAAAAATCATGAAACCACAAGGTAGGTAGGTACCTACGTAAAAAATCACAATGAATGAAGCACGTTCATTTTAAAATTTGTAAGTACTTGAAGCTCACAGACACTTTCACCAAATCACTGCAACAACAACAAAATTCCAATTTTCGACAATTTTACCTACACCAGAGCCAACTACCAACAAAATTTGACAAGTTTCGGTTTCAGTTCGTAATTCGTAGTTGCGGTTTGGGAGGATGGCGCACAAAACACGGGAGAAGATTACAACAAAACACAGGAGATGGCGCTCGGAACCGGCATCACCGGCGGGCCTCCAGACTCTCCTCTCAGACCGGACTCGGACACGGAGATGTGACCCGACCTGGAGAGGTCCTCCGCTTGGCGTCACCTTATACAGGGGCCCATAGACGTACAACTTGGTTGGAAACCTTGTTGCCAACTTCTCGTGTTGGAGAAGATGTTGCACGCCTGTGGGCAGGTTGGTGGTCGGGGTAAACGGTTTGAGCAGACGGTTGGGGCAGATCAAATCGTTTTGATTTTCGGTGGGCGGAGCTTATTGTTGGCCGACCTGTTGTAGCGTCTGGGGAGGTGTCAGCAGTGTTGCCAAATCGGGGGTTTTCCCCCCCAGATTTAGGGGTTTTTTTTTGTGAAGGGGGAAATTTTGGGGGAATTTTTTCGAGGGTTTTTTTAGGGGGATCTCATTTCACAGGGGGAATTTTAGGGGGAAATAAAATAATGACGGAATATGGAAAAAACAAATTTTTAGGCGTAAAGAATGAAAGAACAGCTTATGACCCCATGTCAGCGGATCCATTTAGAAGATGTTGACATACTAATATTAGTCGCTAGAGGCGTCCTGCTCGCCCTTCATAACAGTGCTAAAAAAAATCGATTTCTTCATTTTTTCGATTTAAAAAAAAGTATTTTCGGAAAAAACATTGATTAATCGATTAAAAATCGAAAATCAGAAAAGTTTCAATAAACGTAGGGTTTCGAAAAATAAGGATTTTCAGCTCGACTGTAAAATTTACCGTAGTATTTAATACCATCCACAGTCGACGGACCCCCCTGCCATACAAATTGGACAAGCTTGGTTTTTTTGTTTTTGTTTTTTTTTAACGAAAATTTAACCTTTTTCCAACCAACCTAAAATTTGATACTGAAGCCTGAACTGATATTCGTAAAGTTGTTAACCACTCTCAGTGCTACTCAAAAGGCCATAATATATCTTGAAAGTGAATAGTCGTCATATTTATCATGAATGCAAGAGTTGAGAATTTTTGTGCCCGATTAAAATCGATTTTATTTTTAATTAAAATAATCGATTACGATTACGATTTTTTTGCAGCACTAAACAGTAGTAGTATGTTGAGTCAACTCCATTGACCTTTGTCTCTTTTTACGTTTCCGCGTTGTACCTATATCAAATTCTCTCTTCGGCGTTCTGTATGATCTTTTTTTTTCTGTCTCTCTCATTTTTCGAAATGGACTAATGGAGGAATTATTTGAAGATATTCTGGCGGGTTTGAGTTGCGAAATTTAATTAAGTTGTAATATTTTTGTATTGTATAGCTGTAGTATATATAGTTGTATTATATATTCTATATTCTATCTTCTTTTTATTTAATCGAGTCCCATGACGAATGCCCGCTCACCCCACGTATCATACCACGTAATTGCTGGCCAATAATCGATCATAACACAATGGGACGGAATACCATAGGCGATAACTTTTTATTTTTCTTGCGTTGTTCATTTAATTAAGAATAAATTGTAAACATTTAATTTAGTTGATAATTTAAAATATTTTGTAGGTATGTGTTCGTACTTTTTTCATGCAAATACATTTTTGTACATCTATCTATCTATCTATCTTCTATCTATCTATCTATCTATCTATCTTCTATCTATCTATCTATCTATCTATTCTATCTATACTTCTATAAAATACTTCTATAAAATGAGGTTTCTGTCTGTGTATCTGTCTGTCTGTCGTGCCTTATAGGCGCCTAAACGGCTGAACGGATTTGAATGGGGTTTTTTCCTAACGGTCTCGGCTGCGATTGCCCCCAACATAGGCTATATTAAAATTCCGCGCGACGCGCGCAAATCCGCGAATTTGCGCGAAACGTGTTTTTCGCTCCCCTATAACCCCCATTTTTTATCGCGGATTACGATTCTACGTTTAATTCTACGTCCGAAATACCTGTTGCGCGAATTTTTTGGCGCGCGCGAATTCGCTCAATTAATTTTTTCGATTTATTCCGCCGTTAATAGACGGATTTTGTCCGCGTTTCGTCCGTAGCCTACCTAGAGATCCGAATTTTAATAGGAGATACTGAACAAACTCATTCCGAAATTGAGCGAATGTACAAGGCGAATTTATTTTATAGGATTTGAAGTTGTACGGACGCAAAAGCGGGAGGCGGCTCACGGGACGGGCGCGCGTGGGTATGGAGGGCTCCACCCCCAGTCGGCTCGGCACCTTACAGACGACACGCTGGAAAGTGCCAATGGGAGGAGCCCCTCAGGGCTCTGACTAAACGGTAAGTCGTAAAAATACACCGATTTTTTCTATACTCTCGGGCGACCGTTTAAGTCTACTTAGGGGGGGGTAAAAGACCCCCCCTGTCCGAATAAGCGCTCGGCCGAGCGGAGCGAGGCCTTATGTCTGATTAAGCGGTCGGCCGAGCGAAGCGAGGCCTTATGTCTGAGTAGGGGTTTGAACACACCCCCCCGGCCGAGCGAAGCGAGGCCCCCCTGTCCGAATAAGCGCTCGGCCGAGCAGAGCGAGGCCTTATGTCTGATTAAGCGGTCGGCCGAGCGGAGCGAGGCCTTATGTCTGATTAAGCACCTTATCCTACCTAGAGATCCGAATTTTAATAGGAGATACTGAAAAAACTCATTCCAAAATTGAGCGAATATACACGGCGAATTTTTTTTCGACGATTGTTAATTGAGTGGGTGGTGAGCCGGCGTTGAGCGGGTGGGGGACATCAGCCTTATAGGAGGCCTACGAGATCACTACAAAATTTTGTTAGCGTCGGGAACACCGTCACACACTCGGAGGGTAGTTGGTTATCTTGTGAAAACTTCGAAAGATTATTACCTGCATGACGTTGTTGGAGGAATCTCGAGCGGCAAGTGTCCACGGGGTCGTTATATAGACTTGGTCCGTCGTCTTATAGGTGGGGAACAGCAAGGGCGTGACAAGGTCGGGTTTTAAATCAATAATTGACCTGAGACAACAACAATTATTGTTGTTGTCTCAGGTCAAACTGTATCAAGAGGGTTGTCACCCTCGAGATCGGCCGTCAACGAACGGGGATGCTACCTAAGGTTGCCAGATTTTTTTCACCCGTAGGTATATAGTAGGTAAATTCTGGCCAAGACTATGAACAATATTGTATGTTCATACAATTATAGTACATAAAAATAAATTATTTGAAAGAAAAATATAGTAGGTACATAGGCTATAAAATGACGATTATTTGTTTTTTCGGCATAATTTGTAACCTCCGACACTCTTGGTCATGTGATTATAATTAATATCCTAAACACTTTTTTTTTCAATTATTGATAAATTTATTGTTAAAAAGATTATAACTTTTCCCGCTACGATTATTTTTGTAGAAAGCAAAAATTGATGACTGAAATGCTATGATAAAATTAATTGATACCTATAAACCTATAAGTATGCAGACGTAGTATCACCTCTCAAATTCAATTAGACATCCATTTTATGAAAGTTGCCCAAAAAATCACCCGAGTAAGCTCCCCTACACACGAAAACTAATCGCCCTGTAACTTTTGGAAGGCCAGTAAATTACGGCAACAAATAAGTAACTTATACAACTTACAACAGTTACTGTTGTATTTTAAACATCAAACTATCCCACTTTGACATTTGTTGTGTTACTAAATCAGCAAAATATTGTCAAGTATGGAAAAAAATTAAAATCCTCGTATACGTTTAAATAATAAATAAAAATAAATTTTAAAATAAGAAAATTAAAATTTAAATCCTCGTACTAAAATTAAAATTAAATAAAAATTTAAATCCTCGTATAGGTACCTAGGTACGTTTAAATAATAAATAAAAATAAATTTTAAAATAATAAAATTAAAATTAAAATCCTCGTATACGTTTTCGGGGTGGGGGGGTAGTACTGACTCCAGTCATTACAGTAAATGTGGACGGATGGAAATATGGAATTAATTTCCAAAACGGTTAATAGTTTGTCATTTCTTTTCTTCAATTTTCCGTTTTCTAAGTAGGTACTTACTAAGTTTCTAGCAAATTTTGCTACTACTTAAAAAAAAATAGTATAATATACTATATTATAGGTCTGAACTACTATATTATAGTAGTTCAGACCTAAAATGTAGTAGAATACTATATTATAATATAATATAGGTACTACTATATAATAGTAGGCCTGGCAACCCTAATGCTACCCTTAGAATCTTGAGTCCAACTGCTTTTGCAGGATCCCCTAGCTTTGTACTTTCAACGCTTGTATTGTGACGTTTTATGTGATGTGCACCAACCACCAAAAAAATTTGCGTTCCAAAAAGCTCGTTCATTTGATGCTCACCTGTACAATCCCACTAAACGTTTTGGACAAACAGTAAATTAAATGTTTAAATTTTTTTGTTGGTGTTTAAATTTTAAACCTGAACTGCGATTATTGCTTATTGAAATAAATTCATCCAATAAAAAAGCACACAAAATTAACTTTGAACAGTTTTGAAAAAGAAGAAGAAAAAAAAAGGTTTATGTAATGGTTTTTTTTCCAAAACTGTTCAAAGTGATAAAAATTTATCATCCGTAGGATAGAACGATTTGGTTTTTTATTCTCAATTTGGTTATACTATTTTCAGAAGACGGGGTTCAACAATTTTGATTTGCCCTTACATTTAATGTACATCAAAATTTTGCCTAAATGTGCCTTCATGTAAATCCCAAAAATTGCTTTGGGCCATCAGTCATTTCTTTTAATATCAATTTTATACAGTAGGTATACTCGGCTCCTGATCTAGCTGTTTTCAGGCCGAACGCCTGGGGCTTTGTGGGACTAAAAAGAGGCTCTGGGGTGTTGTTTCTGAAGTATTTTTGCACGAAGAATCCAGTTTGGGGGTCTTAGATCCACTCGAACTAACCGTTGGGCTTTGTGAGGCTGCATAATAAATGACACGGCTGCATTATGTAAACAACATAAGTAGTTTTTGAAAAATGCTAGGAGGTCGAATGAGGTGTCGTTTTTTAAATCTTGGGAATAAGATGTGGTTGTTTGCCGACGGTGCACAGGTCTAACCCAATGAGGTGGTTAGGGAGAGAAAACGAATCCTCTGCTGATGTGGGTACTAAATTGTTTATTCGAATAAACAATTGTAACGTGCGGACCGGTTTCGAGCAACTAAGCTCATCTACAGCCCTAACAAGAAACATTAGTCATTAACATCACCGAGACAACCATAAGAGTAAGCTGAAGGTATAGGAAAAAGTAATTGTGTAAAGTAAAACTGATGAAACCGGTGCCATCAGTCATTACTTTTTCCTATACCTTCAGTATACTCTAATGGTTGTTTCTGTGATGTTAATGACTATTGTTTCTTGTTAGAGCTGTAGATGTGCTTAGTTGCTCGAAACCGGTGTAGTTGTCGAATAAACAATTATTGTTTATTCGAATAAACTATTTAGTACACACATCAGCAGAGGAGTCGTTTTCTCTCCCTAATATGAACGTTATGAAGCCTTATTGATACTTTTTGGAACTCCTCCTATCTGTCCAAACACTGAATAGGCATACAGTTCAACAGTTCGGATTCTCATACTTTCGTATCAGTATTCATACTGAGGTGCCTGGATGGATAAGTTGTTGACAATTCGAAGTCGAATAGATAGGAACTGACTGAAACCTCAGAATTTCACCCATAGATATATCTATAGAATAAAAAACAATACAAATGTTCCAAATTTTAGTTAATTAGCGAATCTGCTTCGTGTTGACTCCTGTAATTGATGAGTTGTTTCAGCAGCCCACGTATGAGAATCGAGAGTACAGCCCATTTCGGTTATGACTGAATAAATAACACCATGATCCGTTGTAGGCGTGTAATTATTTGCCTCGAATTTAAGATAATATCTGAGGCGGGTGGGCTTGCGTTAACAACTTTCCTTATACAAAGACGTCTTGGAGGAGGGTGAACTCCATTGGTCTTGTATTTCGCTTGAGATAATTGACATATGGAGGTCAAACTAACCAGATTCAACTACCCTGAATCAAAGGATCCGTTTCGAATCAAATACATACAGCTTACATAATTTGTTTTTGAGTAAACAAGAATTATAAACCTTTTAATTACCACTTTATTGAAAAAACAAAGCAAAGCTTTTCAGCTAAATTTTAGCCATCGTCAGGCAACTACAAAAGAACAAGGATTGGAATGAGAGTAACCTCCCGTACAACATTTGTAACCTTACACCACACAGGGGGAGAAAAAAAAAAAATAATAATAATGAGCAAAATTCCCTATCATGAAAAACTAAATATATTAATGTAAGTGCTGTACTAATAAAATTAGCCATTATGTAAAACACCTATAATCTGGAACAATTGGGATAACAATATGTAAAGTTAGTATAATATATATTATATAGAGGTAGGAAATTACAAAAATGGGGAAAAACAGAACAAAATTTCCCTACTGGTAGAATAAGGTAAATATTATTTTGAAAACAGGAAGTTATGAGTGATCCAATAAAATAGAAATTTTTGTTTGGTGTGAATTGACAAGT
The DNA here is from genome assembly GCA_955831195.1 of Pilophorus perplexus. Classification (NCBI taxonomy): domain Eukaryota; kingdom Metazoa; phylum Arthropoda; class Insecta; order Hemiptera; family Miridae; genus Pilophorus; species Pilophorus perplexus. Next base: position 14,660,134 of record OY037011.1, on the reverse strand, counting down.
ACTGCATAAATAAATAAATAAATAAACGTTAATGTATTCTCCAGTTTTCCCCATTTTTGTAATTTCCTACCTCTATATAATATATATTATACTAACTTTACATATTGTTATCCCAATTGTTCCAGATTATAGGTATTTTACATAATGGCTACTTTTATTAGTACAGCACTTACAATAATATATTTAGTTTTTCATGATAGGGAATTTTGCTTATTATTATTTTTTTTTCTCCCCCTGTGTGGTGTAAGGTTACAAATGTTGTACGGGAGGTTACTCTCATTCCAATCCTTGTTCTTTTGTAGTTGCCTGACGATGGCTAAAATTTAGCTGAAAAGCTTTGCTTTGTTTTTTCAATAAAGTGGTAATTAAAAGGTTTATAATTCTTGTTTACTCAAATATGGAGAATTACCACACAAGGTCGCCGGCCACTTTGGCAAATTTGTTGATAGGTACATCATTTGTGATATATCACTAATGACGGGGATACCATGGGAGAATTAAAGAAGTTTCTCCAGAATCAGCTTGCTATTACCCCCACCCCTTCAAGTCCTCCAGCTTCTGTACATTGTGCCAAAGAAACGTACAAAACTGATGATAAAAATTCTCCCTTACCTACCTATTTCTTCTTACTTTCGATTTCATTTCGCAAAGGCGTAATCTTCCAGCAGCTTCCAAGCTTACATTAACATACAAAGACCCCAGTCATTGTCAGTATTACTCAATTTAACCCTGGATTGTATTATTAACCTGATTCACCGAACAGAACTCCTCAAAAGTGATTAATGATATCAATGAAAGTATTTTAATATAATCATAATATGATATTAGTAATAATATTATTATGATTATGACTAGTACAAAATACGAAAACATGAAGGTTTTTAAAATTAATCTATTTTGTATGATTCCTTGGTGGGGGGGGGGGAGTTGATACGTCAATCTCGTTGTTGTTCGGAGTTGGAATAGGTACTTATGTGGAGGCGTTTTATTATTATAGGTAATACAACTTAGGTGTATTATTTACTTTATTATTATAGGTACTTAATACAACTTACCTCCATAACTATTGGATGAGTCCGTAAAAAAAAAAAAAAAAAAAAAACCGTTTGGCGCTTGCCACCAGCACCAAAACAGCCAGTGATGACGGACTCAACCAACAGGTATGTAGGTAAGATATCGCTTACTAGCGGACCCACAAACCCTTTAATACTTAATACACTAATTCACAACGTCTCTGTGGCTATGGATGTATCAGAGAATACTGCGTATACATACATTGTATGTATGTCACAACCCTTCTCCTCCGAAACTGTAAGTAATAAATACGCCGATTTTTTCTACCGTCTTGGGATTCCTCACTTTTCCTACTGGAGGGTTGAGATCCGCCCAAAAAGCGCGCAAATGGGCGCACTTGCGCCCAACTTTCTTATTTTAATTGGGAGCCGTTAATTTTTGGTCGGATTTGAATTCCCGATCGAATTTCACGTCCAATTAGCCCATTGAGCGCAATTTCCAACGCATGCAAATCTATGCAACTATCGCTATCTTTTGTCATCTTTGTCTTTGAAACGGCGTTTCTACTGTATCCAACCTACCGGTATACAGCTATAGCTATCCGATATTTAATAATAAATTTCGAACGAACGAATTTCGACGATCGGTAGGTTTTGACGGCGAGCGGAGTGAATACGAATTTTAGGCATCGGTCGTTGGCGCACGGGATCAGGCGTGCGTCTGCTTTTGAATCATAGACACATAAGAGCTGGCCCCGCTTGGGGTGGGTGAGGTCTGTGAAGGTGTCCCAACTCGGGCGAGACATTTTCCAATCATCGGCTTGTAGGTATTTTCTACAACCACGAGGTCATACAAATCATCACTTCACCTATTATTCAATTGGGCGAGCGAAGTACCTACCAAATAAATACAACACTGTTGTGGTCACCATTCATTATTACAGCGTATTGATATGATTCAGAAACAAGGATACCTTTACTTACAAAACATTACGACAATAACATTATTGTAACTGACATTTTTGGCGATTCTGAGTTATGAGCAGTTTTTTTGTTTTTTCTTCCTCTAGCGGTTGAACAATGTTACCAGTGTCGACAACATAACAAAAGAAAAGATATTGGAAAAAACTTTTCAATGCTTGGGTGATTGTGAAAACTGTGACAGGCAAAAAACTGTGACAAGCAAAAAAACTGTGACAGGCAAACATTTTCCGTTTACGCCCTTCTCCCTGCCGACCGTCGTATATTATCTGGACTCTAAACTTCCTAAAAGCAACATCGATTTTAGGCCTAAGTTTCTTATCAAACTACTCAGACTAACTAAAGTCCGTTCCTAAAAAAAAAAAAAAAAAAAAACTAGAGATGTTTTCAGCCGAGAATAATACCTAACTAATATTTTGCAATTATCTTGGGAGCTTCATGATTGGGTAATCCTGCTGAAAATGCGATTTGGTGTGAGTCGCGCGACCCACGTATTTGACTGTCGTTCAAAAATTATTAGAATAATAATTATTAGATTATTAGATTATTAGATTTATTATTAGATTTTTGGATCTCAAGGTTCAGTCAAGGCCTGATTTGTCGCCCCACCTACAGCATTGACGAACAAACTAATATCTTCCTAGTAAAAATCTGAATTCGTCTGTTTGAATATAGTTCAATAATTGAATTATACTCAAATTTTTAAAACTTTAAAATCTGTTAACAATAAAACTTTAAAATACTGTTAACAGATTTTTAATCTTTCAGTTCAAAGCAGCAATGAGCTACCCCAATTACTTACTGCTCGGTTAGTTTTTTTTTTAGTACCTACATAATGTATGGCTTTCGTGCAGTTCCCTCGTCAGAAACGCGTGTCTCGTTCTTCGAAGGTGGGCAAGAAGTTACAGATTGCAGCAGCGATGAGCAAGCGCCGCCCCGATGCTAATTGAACATTGAGAAAAAGTGGGTTATAAGCGCTAGATGGGTTCAAATGCCCACCTTCCCTCTAACCCGTCACTTTGTTTCAAAAGTAAAACGATTGAGGAACCGACCGGCCTAGTCATCTTCTTCGTAGGTCTTTAGCAAGGTCTTACTGGTTTACTAGAAAGAAGGCTTCACAATTTATACGCTGCGTTCCTATGTAAGGATTTGACGGCCGATTTTGGAAAATCAATATATTTCGTCCACCCCTCCTCTCCGCTAATGACGTACGTCATTATGGTACGACGTCGTGAACAACGATAGTAAAACCATGAATACCTGCTAACTTATGCTGAAAAATTCTGACTAATGTGTGTTGGATAATATCCATATTATGTTGATCAACAAGACCACTAATAATATTAGTGGTTAATAACATATTATGTTATAGTAACTATTAATTTTAAAATTTAAAGTTGAGACCAACTATTTATTAGTTATTCGACACTGTCAAAATCAGTCCCAACATTGATAATGGAAATTATGGTTTAAATATTGGCTCAAATTATGTTCAATGGCTTTCGAATTGGTTTGCCTCTGAGCTTCGAGTGAGATGTAGGTATACCTCACTTATACATACGTGAGCTCACTGACAGTGTCATCAGTATACATTCTCATTTAGCTTTGAAGCCTTACCCCAAGCCGGCCCACAGTGACCATTATATGGGCGGTCTTGAACTGAGCTAAGGCCAACTTGGGAAATATCGCTTTTGGCTTGAATTCAGTTATGGCTGGGACGCGTCATACGTCTGTCTATCCGTGTGGTGAAAGAATTGACCAAGTCCTGAAATCGATTTTAACCAGACGGGTCCTAAGGACTGGACCTTCGGGCAGATATTGATTGTAAGTTACCTGTCTTCCAATCTTTCACATTTTGGAACTGACCATTCAAAGTTGTATTTTATTGGACTGGCTACTGATATCATCGAGAGTGGTACATGCTCTAACTACACTAAGTCTTGTACTTACATAGCCAATGTTTAATTTGTTGGGTTGCGGTTTCATTACCTACTAGGTATAATGTGACATAGTACCGAAGTCACTAATAGATTAGTGATTACGTGGATCTACGTAAACAGTGAGCGTATTTCATTGGCAGCTTTTCAACTGCAGTCATAATATGAATATACATATTATAAAATCTTGATCATCATACAATAATAATATAAAATTGTGTTGGCCGACGTGTGGTAGCCGTGTGGTAACGAGTTCCCGAGTGAGTTTTTTCACTTTACGCTCGCTGGCCGTTTAGGGGGTCGAAATAATATAAAATTGTGTTGGCCGACGTGTGGTATCATACAATAATATAAAATTGTGTTGGCCGACGTGTGGTAGCCGTGTGGTAACGCGTTCCCGAGTGAGTTTTTTCACTTTACGCTCGCTGGCCGTTTAGGGGGTCGAAAAAACAATAATATAAAATTGTGTTGGCCGACGTGTGGTAGCCTTGTGGTAGACGGCCGTGTGGTAACGCGTTCCCGAGTGAGTTTTTTCACTTTACGCTCGCTGGCCGTTTAGGGGGTCGAAAAAATTACGAAAAAATACGAGCCGTATAGATCAGACCTAGAGGTAGACGTCGGTCAAATCGAAAATCCGAAATTCGCCCGGGAAATTCGTCGAAAAATCGTCTTTCTCCCGTTTGTCCTACGTTTTCCACTTTCAACTCGCGCCAAAGGCCGTTTAAGGGGTCGAAAAAATTACGAAAAAATACCAGCCGTATAGATCAGACCTGGAGGAAGAAGTCGGTCAAATCGTAATTCGGAAATTCGCCCGGGAAATTCGCTGGAAATTCGTCGAAAAATCGTCTTTCTCGCGTTTGTCCCACGTTTTTTCGGGTTCAAAAATACCCAGTAAGGAGCCATTTTTTGGGTATGGTATCCGCGAGCCAAATGCGCGCCAAAATATGGCCAATCCGATTCCGAATACGGATTTAAAAAAAACCGAGGGGGAGGGGGCGATTTCACGGTGGGAAGACAATTGGATCGTTTTAATTCGCGCGGGGCCAGGGAAAATTCGTCGAAAAATCGTCTTTCTCCCGTTTGTCCTCCGTTTTCCACTTTCAACTCGCGCCAAAGCCCGTTTAAGGGGTCGAAAAAATTACGAAAAAATACCAGCCGTATAGATCAGACCTGGAGGAAGACGTCGGTCAAATCGTAATTCGGAAATTCGCCCGGGAAATTCGCCGGAAAATCGTCGAAAAATCGTCTTTCTCGCGTTTGTCCCACGTTTTTTCGGGTTCAAAAATACCCAGTAAGGAGCCATTTTTTGGGTATGGTATCCGCGAGCCAAATGCGCGCGAAAATATGGCCAATCCGATTCCGAAGTCGGATTTAAAAAAAAAAAACGAGGGGGAGGGGGCAATTTCACGGTGAGAAGACAATTGGATGGTTTTAATTTGCGCGGGGCCACGGATCTTAGAAAACGGAGGGTCCAGGGAGACCCTCGCCGAGCGAGGCGAGACCCCCCTGTCCGAATAAGCGCTCGGCCGAGCGGAGCGAGGCCTTATGTCTGAGTAGGGGTTTGAACGTGTCCATCGATGCTACGCACCCCACAGGCGGCAATACACCCCACAGGCGGCAATACACCCCACTAGGGGAGCGAGCGAAGCGAGCCAGAGAGACTAGTAGCATAATAATATTACGCTGCTACGATATTATCACAGTCGTGATTAGATCATTCAGTAGCTTTGGCTTCTTGTTATTTGAGACAATGTGGTATTGATTACACAGGTTTACAAAAAAAAAAAAAAAAGGTCAATCTCAGGCGCCGCGGGAAAAAACCATCAAACTCTGTTTTTTGGGGTGCTGAATCCGAATCCAACCCCCGTTTTTTCCGGTCACGTCCAAATTTTTGAGATATTGGCGATTTTTCGTTTTTCCGGCCTTTTTCCGTTCAGAAAGTCGCAGCTGTGCGGATGCCCAAAAATGCCACAAAAACTCTCTTCTTACTGGAAATTTATCGCTGATTCTGAAAGTATATAAGAGTTGGTGTCTAAAACCACGAGAAATGTGTGATTTTGCCAAAAAATGTTGAAAAAACGTAGGTTTTTCAAAACCAAAGTCACGTTTTTTGATACTTTTTACCTCCTACCGTAAATACTAAGGCCGTTAAAATTTTTTCCTCAACGAGGTCTTGTAGGTAGATTGTTTCTGCTTCGAATGGGACCAACCGCTATTCTGTAACTTCCATAATAAGGGAGCTATGATTTTTCAAAGTTTCTACCCATTTTGGCCATGTCGTAGAACATGAACTCCTGGAGTCGGCAATGCAACTTGATCACAACAAAACTTTGTTCCGACGAATTTATTGGACTCGGAGGCATCAATTCAGACCGACTCAAAGATGGTTTTATTCATCAAGAACTCACGGACTTGCACTTGAAGCCCTGAAAGACAAGCGCTAGACTCCATTCATAACGGTGTTCCTGATGAATAAAACCATCTTTGAGTCGGTCTGAATTGATGCTTCCAAGTCCAATATATTCCTCGGAACAAAGTTTTGTTGTGATCAAGTTGCATTGCCGACTCCAGGAGTTCATATTCTAGGACATGGCCAAAATGGGTAGAAATTTTGAAAAATCATAGCTCCCTTATTATGGAAGTTACAGAATAGCGGTTGGTCCCATTCGACGCAGAAACAATCTACCTACAAGACCTCGTTGTGAAAAAAATTTTAACGGCTGTAGTATGTACGGTAGGAGGTAAAAAGTATCAAAAAACGTGACTTAGGTTTTGAAAAACCAACGTTTTTTCAACATTTTTTGGCAAAATCACACATTTCTTGTGGTTTTAGACACCAAATCATATATATTTTCGGAACCAGCGATAAATTTCCAGTAAGAAGAGAGTTTTTGTGGAATTTTTGGGCATCCGCACGTTTAGCTGCGATTTTCTGAACTGAAAAAGGCCGAAAAAACGAAAAATTGCCAATATCTCAAAAATTTGGACGTGACCGGAAAAAACGGGGGTCGGATTCGGATTCAGCACCCCAAAAAACATAGAGTTTGATGGTTTTTTCCGCGGCGCCTGAGGTTGACCTTTTTTTTGTAAACCTGTGTTATCTATCATAGAACCTCACTATTATAGTTTAATACTGACATAAACGTTCATTGGTTCCACGATACACGATTAGTTACTTGTCATTGATTGAAGAATTTATTATCATTCTAGCATGCATTGAAGCCCGAGTAGGCAAATCGCTGAGTAACGATATCAAATTTCAATAGCAAATTAGCCTACTCGGGCTTTAATCGAGGTAGCAAGATTTGCTACCTTACACGGAGCATTTTAATGCATGTGATAAATTCGCCCTAAGTTTACGCGAAGCGAACCTTAAGTTGTGCAAATTTTGACGGCCGGAAATTTGGTGGACAATGCTTTTTCTCTTTGACGGGTACAAAACCCTCCAAAATGACAAATTTCGGAGAATATATTAATTATAATAGGTAATTATTTGTATATTGTTGTAATAATTATTGTATTGTGTACACTACCAGGGCTTGACAAAATCGTAAACACTGATACGAATGTAAGTATCTTGATTCCGCTAGGACCCAATAATGGTTCATTCTCGTATGACTTGGCATGAAATGGAGAGAACGCGGCTTGCATTAAAGACATGTCTTTATGACAACTCATTGGATATTGGGAATGGCGATTTTTACAGTTTTGTTACTGTCTGGAACACCGTCACACCCAAATGATGTCTTGAGAAAACTTCGAAAAATTACCTACATAAAGTTGTTGGAGGAGGGTCGAGCGGCAAATGTTCTTGTGGTCGTTATACAGACAACGATTGAGATATAACAATAAGAAGATATTGCGAAAAAAACAATTGTAGTTGCTATAATATAATCGCAATAGCATAACAGTATGTTGCTGTTATACAATTTAGAACTGACCATTTGAAAGGTAATTTTATCGGACTGGCATCTGATATTGAGAGTAGCTTTTATTCGTATTACTACCCGATGTTTACTTAATAATATTAGGTGTTTGGGATTATAGCATTGGCTACTAAACGGATTAATTATTATTAATCCGTTTAGTAGCCAATGCTATAAATGCTATAATCCCAAATACCAAATGAAGTATTTGCGCTTCACGCATCAATGAATGAATAATATTCATTATATTATGCCAGAAATGGGCTGGAGTGGGTGAGGAGTCCGGATAGGGATAAAAAAGGAGACAAAACGTAGGAAACTCTTTGGTGACTCAGACAGGAACCTATCAGGATTGGACCTATAGTGGCCACCGAGAACAATTATTGGAATAATATTATCGTGGTAGGTAACCGAATTCCTCGAGAACTTTGAAAGAACCTAATATTTTCCGACTGTAAGTACGCTAGGATGTATCAACCTATGGAAACCCTCTGCTCTAACATACCGTTGCAGCGGTAAAGGGGAAGTAGATTCCGTTGGATGCTAAAAGTCCGTCTTGGTTTGCATTAAGGGGATGTTGCAAAGGGATGTTTTGCCGTTGCACAAACGGCCCGTAGGCGTTTGGCACGGTTTTGCAGATTATAGCAGAATCCCGTTGGGAAACGGCTTTTGGAAGAGGCGTGAGTGTCGCCAGGCCAACGCACGAGTTCAAGGAACGATTAGGACCATTAGAAGGACCATAATTTAGGACCATTAGAAGGTATTAAAATAATTTCCGCTTCCGCGTCCGAATTATTCCGTTTTCTTTTCCTAATTTTACTGGACTAATAGAGGAAAAAACCACTAATGTCATGACATTCTTCCCAGTTGATGCATCAACTGGGAAGAATTGAATTCCACTGCGAAAAACAATCAATTATCAAACAGGATTACTCACTAACAACAGGGACCGCCGAAGAAAACAGCTAATCACAATCGACTCGATAGCCTAACTGGCTTACTGGTCACTTCTCAAGTTCTCTCGGGATAGAAGTTCTAATGTCAGTAGACGAGTCAATAGACATTACTTTGAGAGTACATTACAATTGCAAGGCTTTTTGTGGTGATCTATTGAGCATATATACCACCAGTTACACACGTTAATTAGGTATGCAGAAATGGAAGAGATGTTGTCTGTTATCCACCTCTACACTGAGTCACACCCAGGACGTGTTCCTAGCGGCCAGACCCACACGGAGGCCCAAGGCCAAACAAAGGACGTGAAAATCAGCGTAAAGCATTAGGGAATATATAGAGGAAATAAAAACTTTTCCACCGCTCTTTTCCAAACCTCCTATGCCTAACTCGTCTGATTAAATGTTTATTATCAAAATTTTTGAAAACTAATACAATTTTAATTTTAAATAAATTGTTTAAACGATTTTTTCTTGAATCTACCTACTTTGAATCTACCGTTATCACTCATTAAAAACTTTTTTTTTGTAAGACCGATTTTTGAATCGATTTTCCAGAAAATCGATACTTTTATGGCGATTTTTTTGGGAAATCGATTTGGAGCATCCTCATCCCTAAATTCAACACTGCTACCGTTCCGTACTGTTGTTGCATAACTTCTGGATGAACTGGAATAACTACTGACTGAATGATCATCATTTCTACCGAAGGATTGTGTGTCCACCATTAGAAACTTTCCAGAATGAATAAATTAGAGGGAAAAGAAGTAACTGATAAGAATCAAATCATTTCTGTTGTTTACAAGTTTATCGCGGACTATTTTCGGAAAGTTTTGGCGTTTTCGATTTTTTCTCTCGCGCTATGCCTAAAAAACGAGCTCATTTCGCAAGGATTTAATCAGAAGGAATAAATTGCGGAAGGGCGAACAACAAACGTCAGAAGATGAAGCAGGTTCTACTGCGACGGACAAAACACCTGACGCCTCTTCTCTCTCAGCTACAAATCCTCGTCCGGACAGAGTAGAGCTTCAGGTAAATTGGGAAACCTTGCAGATTATGACGAGTTTGACGATGATTTCCCTAAAGCTTCAACTACTAAAAATGTCATGGAAGGCTAAACAAATTGAGGATGACGAGAGAATTCATGTCAGAGTGGTAGGAGAAACAGAAAAATGACGCGGCAGAACAGGAGAGTAGGTACCTACAGTTGTTCATGGACAATGCCACCTGTCATCCAAACCTCCAGCTGAGTAGGTAACGTCAATTTTTATTCATTTTATTTTATTTATTTATTTCGCCCCCAACAGCACTCTGGTTTGTCAGCCACTGGATTTGGGATTCATCAAGTGTGTAAAGTCACATTCAGGGGTGTCAATCAGGAAGCTCGGAAGAACGATGTGAGCGGTATTGATTCTGGAGTTGCTAATGCAACTTGGGATTGGAGCACCATTATTTTTCATGAAAAAGGTTCTGGATGCCTTAATTTTGATGATTGCTGCATTAAGTTGCACTTCACCCAGCACCATACGAAAAGCAGAGTACGCTGCTTGTGATAGGTACTCCAGAAAACTAAGGACCGCCCACAGACGACGAGCTAAATGATAGAAAACATTCTAAAAGAAGACATTGGAGGTTTGCATGGAGGAAAGAATGGGAGGTTTGATGATTATGTAGGGGAAGGGCGGCTACCTTCAACCACTGGCTATTTTTCCGCCATGATAAACGTTTTTAGGGCTCAGAAAGTTACGAAAGGAAGGTCTACAATATAGGAGTTTTGGGAATTCCCCCATCGTAATAATTATTCCAAGACAACATTTCATACGTACCTCTATTCGCAAGGAAGGGTAGCGCATGTGCTGGTCCGAGTACTGGAGTAAATGTGGGTCCCGGTAACTTTCGTATTAACCACATTTGTCTGACAGTTGGTACAGTGAAAACTAGTTGAAATAAGAAAAACGCTACAATTATAAAAAGCCCCCATGGGCTAATATCCAACAAGACTCCCATCACAGCGTCCGATTTCAAATGGTGTACCTCTTCACTAGTATTCCCTTTATATTTGAACCTACTTGATCGATCGTCGAAATATGCCTCTGTCTTAGGCAATCCCTTCAAAATTTGTGAGAGAATTCTGTTGAACTCCGATGGCGCCGTTTTGATCCCGAAGCTGAGACGGTTGACTCGATACATTCCACGATGTGTTGTGATCGTCTGGATTACACTGGCATCCTCATCTACTTCAAGATGGAGGTATGCCTTGTAGAGGTCGATTTTGCAGAAGTAACGAGAGTCTCTTAAGCTGTCGAGGACGTCATCAATTTTTCGAATTGGGTGATTCGCTTGGACAAGACGATCGTTGACCCCACATTTGTAATCTACACAGAGACGGACACCGCCATCTGCTTTTGGGATCACTACAAGAGGTGAACCCCAGTCGCTGGATGCAACGGGTGAAATTACGCCATCAGCCTCCAGGGAGTCCAACTCACGATTGACTCGGTCAATGAGCGCATAGGGAACGCTTCGTTCTCTGTTGAATATCGGTTTGGCTTCCTTTCTGAGGTGAAGGCGAACTTTGAAATCCGGCAACCGTCCCACTTTCTCTTCGAAAATTGATGCGTATTTCTGGAAAATTTCTCCGATGCTTTTGAGCGGTTTTACTTGAAGCGCTGGTGAAGTCTGTCTCATTTCTGCATCCACTTTATGAAGCTCGATGCCCAAACCCCTGATCCATTGTCGTCCCAGGAGTGCGTCAAGTCCCGTTGGTACTATGTGAAGTTCACCCTCTATTTGTTTCCCTTTGTAGGATATGTTGAGTAGAACCTTTCCTTCTGGCTTGATGACATCACCAGAGTATGCTCGGAAAGCAATGGTGGAGGGCTGGATAGGTACATTGAGGTTGAGGCGCTCAAAATCGCTTGCAGCAAGCAGGCTATATTTTGCTCCACTGTCAACCTCAAAGCGTTGAGGCTTCCCATTTAGATCAACGTAAATAATGTACTTGTTTGACTCATGGCCCATTTCGAACAGATCGACTACGTTGAGGCGCTGGTTGACGGTGACTAGCTTGTTGAGTCCATAGTTGTTGAAGTTGCCACTTGAGTTGGGAGAGTCCTCCTGGAGATAGTGCGTTGAACTCGTGTGTCCTGATTTCTTCCGGGCGGCCATCAGCGAGGTAATGCAGACATGGGAGACATGGCTTCCTTCTTTGTTGCATGCTGTACACTTAAGTTTTGACTTGTCAATCTTGCACGCAGAAGCAACGTGTGAATCCTTTCCACATCTCAGGCAGAGTTTTTCAATGCCCAGGGTCTTGAGGTCGATTGAGCGCTGGCGGGAGTGCGATTTTTGATGCTGGGAGCTGGAGGGGCGGTCCTGAGAGCGCTGGTGCGATCGGGAGCCTCTGGAAGGAACAGAAAGTTTATTGACGTCATTGTTATTGAAAATTGAGTTGTTCGAATGAGAGCGTTGAGTGAGCTCCTTGCTCTCAATCCTTGACGCCTCAAGGGCAACAGCCTGTTCAAGAATTTCATCAAACTTTGTTTTGTTTGACTGCAATATCTGTTCCCTCAGCCAATCATCCCTTAACCCTCTTATAAACTGTGCGCGTAGAAAAACGTCGGCAACTGGCACAGTTTGGTTGCATTGGCATTTTATTGAAAATTCGCAATCCGCCAGATCGCGCCTAAGCGCTGCCACAAACTCGGAAATTGACTGGCGATCTTTTTGAAAAATATTCAAGAAATAATGTTGAGAAACGACGGTGCTTTTCTTTGGTGTGAGTAATTTCTTGAATTCCGCGATAAGATCTTCGAGCTGCAGGTTTTTTAGAGGTTTATCCGGACCCAAAAACGCGGCGAGGTTATTGTAGTGGTCACTACCCACTGAGGTACACAGAAGTTGTGCTATCTTGACTTTGTCGGTAAGACCCTTCATTGTGTAATAGTTTTCGAAACGCTCTAAATAGCTAGTAAATTTTTCCCGACGTGCGTCAAAATTTTCGAAATGGGTCACCCCCGCCATGTTCACAGTAGAAAGGGTCGCCGGAGGCGTCGAGTCCCGGCTGGTTGATGGGCCGATCCCCTGATTGATAACGGCTCTAAATTGGGCCGAAACCGCCGTAATGAGCATTTGTTGCTGCTCTTTGAAAACTAACATTAGCTGTTCAAATTGTGTCGAATCCATTTTGCAATAACGCGATTGGAAACAGATCAGGAAAACGATACGTCTTACGTGCGTGTTGAGTTGAAGTCGAAAACGGGAGCCGGCAGTCGTCGTCGAGTTGAGGTCCGAATTTCCGAACGGTTTTTTGAAGACTAGCACGGCACTACCGAACTTCTTTCTTCCTCGTCGCCAACTATTATAACATTATATGGTTAAATGAAGCTCAACATCACTTATAAAAAAGGTGTATTGTCGAATTAAATAGAAAATTACGTAGAAGCAAAAAGTACCTATAGCGTCGCCATTCGTATATCATAATCAATATAGGGATGTTGAAAAAGTATCGATACTTAAAAGTATCGATACTTTTCGAAAAAAGTATCGATACATATCGATACTTTTTGTCCCCGATACATATCGTAGTATCGATACTTTTTTTCCGGTATCGGCGCCGATACTTTTTTTATCCCTCACATTTCATCAGATTCTAAACTATAGGCAGTTGACAGTACCTCTAACTTGACCAGCAATTGAAGAAAGTTGATGTAGGTACCTACCACCCCCTACTGGAGCTGCACCAGCTCTCATATCAGAAGAATCAGCCGTCCTCGATCAAGGGCGGACCACCAAAATGTTGGCTCAACCAACCAACCCAACTCACTCATCACAGTAGAAATTAGTGTGGCCACAGCTTCACCAAATGAGGGAATGTTCCCCTTTTTTCTACCTGTCCCCCCCCCCCCCCCAACCACGAGGCTGAAAATTTTTTTTAAAGGCGTTTGGCTATGGGTTCGAGTTGGGTGTCGTTTTCGAAGTATTTTTGGACGTAGAGTATATTCTTGGGGGTCCCAGAAGGATCCAATTTCACTTTGGGGATGTAAATGGCTTTCATGGGGCTACAAAAGAGATTTTTGAAGGATCTCAGGAGGTCAAATATTTTCAGAGTAAAAAAAAAAAAATTAAAAGAAAAACTTTTTTTTCAAAACTTTTTCATTGAGACAGAATTAATTTTTGCACAAGTAACCCATATCAAAGAATAATAAACCCTTGACCAAAAATTTGCAGGCGTTTTTGAAAAGTATCGATACTTCGATACCGATACTTTATTGAAAGTATCGTATCGATACTTTTAGATACTGTCTGGATGTATCGATACGATACTGTATCGATACTTTAGAAGTATCAAACATCCCTAAATCAATAACGAAAAACTGATAAGGAGCGCTTATCTGTTCGCGCCCAACAGGTAGGCGGGAAAATGGTTTGGAGTCACCACACATAGCTAAAAGCCTTCAAAACCCCTCTTGTAGCCCCATTTTAGCCCCATAGCGCCCCACGGGTTTGGGCGATCGAACTGAAAACCTTGCGGGCACAACTAGATGGTAAACCGAGTGTTTTGTCAAAATTTCAGATTTTTAAAAAAATTCCTACTGCCCAAAACGGCCTGGACGGCGGACGGACATTTCGGATTTAGAATGTAGACCTCTTGAAACGGATAATGTCAAATTTTGAGGCCGATCGGAGTCGTCGACCCCCGTCGCGAAAACATAGGTGTATTATTCCAAGAATAATAAACCAAAATCAAAAATTTTTTTTTCTGAAATATAAACCTTTTTTTAAATTTTATTTATTTTTCTAGGGCCCGCTGGGGCCCCATGCAAAAGTCCGGGCCCGGGGCAAAATGTCCCCTTTGCCCCCCCCCCCCCTCTCGATGGGCCTGGTCAAGAGGTCTAGATTCCTAAACCGAAATGTCCGTCCGCCGTCCGGGCCGTTTTGGGCAGTAGGAATTTTCTTTAAATTCTGAAATTTTGACAGAATACTTGGTTCACTATTTAGTTGTGCCCGCAAGGTTTTCAGCCCGATCGCCCAAACCCGTGGGGCGCTATGGGGCTACGGGAGGGTTTTTTTGAAGGCTTTTAGCTATAGGATCGAGTTAGGTGTGGCTTCGAATTATTTTTGACGTGGAATCAATTTTTGGGGGTCCCGGAACGATGCGATTTCACTGTGGCGATCTATAGGGCGTTCATGGGGCTAAAAATGGGATTTTTGAAGGATCCCTATGTAATCGCGACGGAGGTCGACGACTCGGATCGGCCTCAAAATTTGACATTATCCGTTTCAAGAGGTCTACATTGTAAATCCGAAATGTCCGTCCGCCGCACAGTGGGGCCGGTGTGGAAAAAAGTCAAATTTGCAACGTGTGTATACCAGAGAATTTTTGTGGTTTCACGCCAGGCAGCATGGTGGGCAGAAACGCAGTGGTTCAAACGCGGGCCGTCGGTTTTCTTGTTCATGTTTTTGTTTTTGTTTATGTTTTGGCTTGTTACCTTGATAAGGAAATATTATTAATTGCTATTATATATTTATGAATTATTGTCCAATAATTCATAACCCGGTTTTTTTAAAGGGGGTATGTTACGATTAAATTAGGTAATAAATTTTATTTTTTTATTTTTTTAAAGAAGTTATATAATATATAACCCATATTATGGGACATTCCACGTCAAAGGTTGAACTCAAAAAATGAAAGTTCTCCGAAATTAAGAACTTGTGAATAATATTATGTTGTACTTACCTACCACTAGGTGAGAAAAAAATTTCCCACAAATTTTCAGACCGACTCGTCGCGTTCTTGACGCTGCTCGGGCAGTAAAAGTTTGCGAAATAGGCAGGTTTGGGTTCACTTCGCCGGCTGCTACCGCACTTATTCCGACATAAAAAAAATAACATCGCCGGTGTTTAGGAAAGAGAAAACTTCCTCTTTTCTGTGGTGTAACTTTATTTTCAGTCGAAATGATAGTTCACCTCAAAACCGAGTTTGAAAACTCACAAAAAATTAAATTTGTCAGGGGAAAATTTTCCGTGTGATTTATTATTTCAGCATTTATAAATGCTGAAAGCGACGTCATCACCTCTTCTCCTCCAGTTATAACAGGTAACAAAAGGTATCTGGACCGAATAGATAATGTTTAAATGCTTACAAATGGAGACTATTTGAATTTTACGAGTTGAAAAAGAGATTTTGGACTATAAAAATATTGGAACCTACTGGGAAAGCTCAAGAGTAGCAGAATCTTCTAGGACAGAATCTGCAGAATCTCTGGACTTCATCCGATGAACCATGGAAAAACTAGTAAAATTGAAAAAAAGA
Organism: Pilophorus perplexus; assembly: GCA_955831195.1. NCBI lineage: Eukaryota > Metazoa > Arthropoda > Insecta > Hemiptera > Miridae > Pilophorus > Pilophorus perplexus. The sequence continues at coordinate 14,644,009 of OY037011.1, read as the reverse complement.
GTATTTTTCCTCATAAATCAGTGATATCTTTTTTCCTGACGCCTAACCACTTCGTATCCCATGATGCCCTTTTAACTGGATGTTCCACAGGCGTATGCCTTGAATCGGGCAAAAAATAAAAATTCTCGAGTAAAAACATAATTTTGATCGAAAATTAAGGTACACCACTGAAAAGAGGACGTTTTTCTCTTTTCAAAACACTGACGATGTTATTCCGGCCTATTTCGCAAGCTTTGACTAAATGGTAACAAGCCGTTCGTCACCCCCCCCCCCCCCCCCCCCAACACGTCAAAAATCTGCAAAAAAACAGCTTTCCCGGACACGGTGAACGATTTTTGAGGAACGCTTTAGGAACTAAGAACTAAGCAAATCTCAATAAAATTGTTTTTAAACAATTTTGTTACTTTTTTCGGAAATGCGCCAAAGCAAAGATTAGAAAATGTTGAGGGGGGGATCCTGATCAGTTTGCACCAGACATACTGGATACTATGAACTTTAGGGTAGTGCCCCCTTATCTACTGAACCAGCATGCCCCCTACCTAGACCTATGTAGATATCATAACGTATACTATATCGCCCACAATAACGGTAGAAACGGGGGACAGATGCACGTATAACATTAATAAAGGCTTTAATAAAAATAAAATTAAATTAAGGATTAATTACATCGGAGAATGAAGTGAACAATTTTTTTTAGTTCATGTTGACGAGAATACTTGTGGTTGCGTGACTGTCTTTCTTTTGGCCTTAGAAAACATGGAAGTAGAAAAAATTGCAGACTTGAATTTGAAAATAGCGGATTCTTTTAGTTCTCATCGACTTCGTGTTCTTGGTCATCGAATTCAGCATCCTCATCAGCAGTAGCTTCCTGCAATGCAAAATAGGGGAGTGAGAAATCTGTAGGTAAATCTGCAGGTAATGCAGATAAAAGAATATGATATTTTACTTAGCTTACCTGGTATTGCTGATATTCAGAGACCAGATCGTTCATGTTGGATTCAGCTTCGGTGAATTCCATTTCATCCATACCTTCTCCGGTGTACCAATGCAAGAAAGCCTGGAATAATAATTTTTGTTAAAAATATTACAATAAAAGCTAGCTTAACAAGTTGCGTTATATTATAACGCGCGATTTGACATCATAGCCTTGATTCAAAGGTACCTACGTATCTAATGTGGATAATGTGCAATACTACTATCTATTGAAATTACGTAATTTAAGTCAATATTATTCAGTTTTAGTGTGAAATGATACCTTTCGCCTAAACATAGCAGTAAATTGTTCGGAGATCCTCTTGAACAGTTCTTGGATGGCGGTAGAGTTGCCAATGAAGGTGGCGGACATCTTGAGACCTCTAGGAGGAATGTCACACACGGCAGTCTTGACATTGTTGGGGATCCATTCAACGAAGTACGAGCTGTTTTTGTTCTGGATGTTCAACATCTGCTCGTCAACTTCCTTCATGGACATGCGGCCTCTGAAATGATGAATTACGGTATTGAAACAATTCTCAAGTTGTGCTAAAATCGTTGAGCCTCTCAGAAATCAAGATAACTCTATAAGTTATGTGAACATGGTGAAATAGAAGGCTCAGCACTTATTAAATTTTTTCCTGTACAATCGATGATAGATTTCCCTCGAATGTCAACAGGGTACTTTTGATCTCAATAGAATTTCACAACAGTGTGCCCGAAGGTCGTCGATATTTACCTGAAGATAGCAGCAACAGTGAGGTAACGTCCGTGCCTCGGGTCGCAGGCGGCCATCATGTTCTTGGCATCGAACATTTGCTGGGTGAGCTCGGGGACAGTGAGGGCACGGTACTGTTGGGATCCCCTGGAGGTGAGAGGAGCGAATCTGGAAGAAAAATGTAATTCTCAATAACTAATGCGGTGTGATGTAGGTACTAGGTGTAAAATTGCTCGAAACTATAGGTTATTACCTACTCATCCAAATTTAGAAAATGTAACGCTGGTTGTAAAATTTTGAACTCATATCTCCAAACAGTTAAAGACTTTAACTTTAACACTTAGTGTGGCTAACTCGGAGAAGATTCTACACACTTAATATGGGTAGATTCATCGTTGAATCTATTGCGACAAATCGATGATTATTTAATTTCTCACCCAGGCATGAAGAAATGGAGACGGGGGAAGGGGACCATGTTGACAGCCAATTTACGGAGATCGGCGTTCAATTGACCAGGGAACCTGAAAAATGTCAACAGATACGAGGTCAGGACCGAATGGATCATAAGAATAACATATGAGCAAACCAGTAAATACAAAATAAAGTACCTGAGGCAAGTGGTGACTCCAGACATGGTGAGGGAAACGAGATGGTTCAGATCACCATAGGTGGGGGTAGATAATTTAAGGGTCCTGAAGCAAATATCGTACAGAGCTTCGTTGTCGATACAGTAGGTTTCATCCGTGTTTTCGACGAGTTGGTGGACGGACAGGGTGGCATTGTAAGGTTCGACAACGGTGTCAGACACCTATGACAAATAATCAGATCGTAATCCACTTTTGGTGACAAATTTATTTAAATTAATCATGAGAACAAAAATAATACATTTACAAGATATAATAATGATATTATGCATTGTACATTAACGAATAAAATGACGAGTGATTACTTCTTTATTCTACACTCACCTTGGGAGAGGGAACGACGGAGTAAGTGTTCATTATTCTGTCGGGGTATTCTTCTCGGATCTTGGAGATAAGGAGGGTACCCATACCGGAACCGGTACCACCACCCAAGGAGTGTGTAAGCTGGAATCCCTGCGCAACAAAGTATACATTTTCAGTAACACCGCAGGTACCTACATTTCATGCACAAATGGATTGTCTATGTTTCAACAACAGCCGCTGTTAGTTGTTTGTAATTGAACGAAATAATTTCTGGCTTAGCGATTGAAGAGGGGGATATCCATCTGGGTACATTTGAGGCAAAAGACAGTCCAACTGGGTACAAAAAAGTAGGCAGACCGGATACACCTCCCCAGACCTGCGACAGCCCAACTGGGTACATTTCGAAAGTAGTACCATTTTTCACAATGATGTTTGTATTTAGGAGCCGGTGAGACCTCCGTCATGAAGATCTTGACCAATATTCCACGATAAAAGTAAAGCTCTCCACAGAGGGCTTCTAGGGTGGATTGAAACTTCAAAAAAGGGGTAAAAATAGATTGAACCTTCCAAATTAATCCTTTCACTTTCATCCTGAATTTATTTCAGAAAAAAAAAAACTATTAATTATCAAAAAGCAAGTAGAAAGGGTCCGAGGCCAGGTTTGAGAGGTCTGGGGTAGGCTGGCTTTAGCCAGCAGGGGATGGCCCCCTAATGAAGCGTTGATGACGGGAGGGGGTCTCAAATATCTGAATTTGAATAATGAAATTATTATTAGCGTCTTTCTGCGTCAGCACAAGTATTTTCTCGAACAACTACGTCCATGACCGGAGCTGATTCGATAAACAACTGAAAAGAGCCGGGATATTATCATCAAACAAGGTATCGCTTGGCGTGATCCTTGTAGGTACCGCTCTGTGTGTACTCACTTGGGCTGTCGATGGACAGTGGGTGCCGACCGTCTTGCACCCTTTTGGACGATCCCCATTGAAGACCCGGGGGCAAAAACAACTCATATCCACTTTATACGGAAATTGAGATATCACTGCCATCTTTGGGGAAATACTAGAAGCTTTCAGACAGTGAGGTCAACCATGCCAAAAAGAGTTCAAGTTCTGAGTTGTAGCAAAGAAAAGTACCATAATGGGTAAGTATGACTTTTTTCCGCCAAACAGAGGGAAGAACACACTGAAGGAATCACTGAAGGAATTAAATTATTAAAATTTTCATTAAAAAAAATTACTCATCCCGGATAAATTCTAAATAGCGTTATGTTTTTCAAAATGTATTCTTTACTTTTTCAAAGTGGTTTGAATTACTTAAATTAAAATTTTCATTTTCTCAGAATGAGTTTTGGTGGACTAAATGGTTTTTTCCCCGATGAACAGCTATTTCTTAGTTTACCTGAAGGCAGTCACAGCTCTCAGCTTCCTTCCTGACAACATCCAGAACTGAATCTACCAGTTCAGCACCTTCTGTGTAGTGTCCTTTGGCCCAGTTGTTACCTGAATCAATCATACATCAACATTTAATGTTCTGTATAAAGTTTAATTTGTCTCATTTACTGTTCAATGCACTTTATTGAAATTTTCATAGTAACAACGCTTGTTGGTTTCTCGTAGTGAAGTATCAAATTCCCTAAGATACGCCAAGGATGTAAACAACTTCCGTCGTGAAGGACTCAGGTTTCAGCCAGAACGGCCGCCGTTCGAACCCGTTTGAATAGCCTAAAACCTTCCCCATGCTATCCCGATCATTTTGCAAAAAACCGCATCAAAATCCGTCCAACAGTTTGGCCGTGAAAGGGAGACATACATACATACATACACACATACAGATACCGATCATTCTTAGAAAAGAATTATTGAAATATTAGCATTAATCAATATACTTAACACTTCGGAATTAATTTATAACTTTTCCCAAACTGTCATGTCAAATTTAATTAGGTACGCGCGTACCTTGGAGCGTGTTTGGAGCGAACGGCAATTGCACAATAAAAGTTTATTATTGTTGGTTTTGATTATGATATTGTTGGTTTTGCGTCTTACCGGCGCCAGATTGTCCGAAAACGAAATTGTCAGGCCTAAAGATTTGTCCGAAGGGTCCGGATCTGACGGAGTCCATGGTACCGGGCTCAAGATCGACCAAAATGGCTCTAGGAACATATTTACCGCCTCCTGTGAAAAAATCACATAAATTAATAAAAAATAGCTGCAACGTCATTCACTTGTTACATGATATGTATGATACGCGACTGTCATTTGAATTACCTTTTCCTGAAGCTTCATTGTAGTAAACGTTGATTCTTTCAAGCTGGAGATCCGAGTCTCCGTGGTAAGCACCAGTTGGGTCGATGCCGTGCTCGTCGGAGATGATTTCCCAGAACTGTAATATAAAGATACGATGATTAGGACCATGCTTGAAAGTTCGAAGGTAGGTTATAGAAGTCTACCCTCACAAAAAGAATGTCTCAACTCATGTTTCCTTTCCAAAGAAAAACCACAAGAAAATTCTCCCTTTGTGTGTCTAGTCAATGAGCTTCTTATTATAGGAGACGCCTAATTACCAAATTTTGTGTATTGTGTAAGTGTGGGAGAACTATTGTGCTCAAAAAGTGTTTTGGACACGGAAAAAGACGACAAAGGAAAAAATTGGTAGAAATGATAAAGATGACGACTTTGTACAGCATCTGGGATTGACAACATTTATCTATTCAAATTATCCTGAGTTCATTACACTTTCAGAAGCCTTTTTTCAATCCTGATCTGAAAATCCGAGTTATCGGCTTCAAGATTTGATAGAAGCAACCAGAGTAGAAACTGCGTACTTTAGGTCGGTTTTTTGAGATGTTGTTTTTAAGGATTGTCAACAGTGTTGCGTGTACATCAACAAAATCACTCTACTTTTCTTTTGTTTCAAGGTTCAGGCGTTTGTTATTATCAATGCGGTTCCTTCTACGTCTCCCAACAAAGCACCCATTGTTCCAGCCAAAGCTATACAACACCAAACTTCTCCCGCGTCACTTCTTCCATCTTCCTTACTTTCAAATCCCATGATTGAAAATCCTTCACATGCTTCACTGAATAATAGGCAGTCTTTTTCAGAGCGATAATTCAGACCCGACAGAGCTGTGGGAATTATTAGGGAAGAGGTTAGAGAGACAAGGAATCAATCAACCAAGAGAAAGGAACGGCGATAAATTAAATGGTCCAGAGTTTTTTTTTTTTTTTTTTTTGCTGCAGGCCGAGTCTAACGTTTGCACGATTGCCATTGCTCCACCTATTGTTTACTTTGAGATCCAGATCAAGAGCCGAGTTTGTCCAATGATGAGAAAACTAAGATAAGATTGTAAAATCCAACTCGGACAGAGCCAAACTATTGAGAAGTTTCTTTTTCCAGGGAAGGCAAAGGAAAAATTACCTAGACAAGACAATACGTACTGTCAGAGAATTGTCTAGTACCAGTTGTACTTGGGGAAAATCGTATACAAGTACCTACAACTTGAACACGGTCCGGAATTTAATAATAAATTCTATTAGAGAGTGGGAAGAGGGGGCTGCAGCAGCTGCACCTATGCCATACCTCCAGCTATCCAAAAGGAAACCACCAGTGCATCAGACAAGAGTGAAAGCTTACTTTTAAATTCCTTGCATTAGGCAATAAATAAGTCTGAGTGAGGTCGACCACCTGTCAGCTTTTCGGGCCCAAAAAAGGGGAGTTTTGCCATGGAAATGTTATTTTTTTCATGAACGATTTATTGATAGCCATATAAGTGAATGAGACGTAAGGCAGTCGCTCTTATTCAGGTCAAATGTATGGGGTGTTGTTGACCATATGAGGGCAAAGAATGACGTGGAGGTCGGACTCCCAGACATGTCCTTATAAGTGCAAGAAGTCGAGGCGGCCTCTCGGAACCAAGTAGGTGGGTTCTCCAGGTCCCGGAGGGGGAGACGATTTCTCGTAGGATGCAAACGCCCGTAGGAGTTAAAGGTATACAACCCTGAGCAAGTCTGAGTCATCACCGATAAAAACCGTCGTAATTCACAACAGCCACAACCTGCCTCGTTGAATCAGCAAGGTGGAAACGAGTGGTCACACGTTACTAGCTGAGTACACCCGAGAGGCGTTTCTTTCCCGTTCCCTAACGAGAGTCATCTACCTCGTGAAATGCATTTTCTCATCCCATTAGTGCCGTACTTTTCTTCCCTGTTTGAGTACCTCCGTATCAGATCGACATAGCATCTCCACGATTATCTTCTCGTCAACGGACTGTTTTACAGAGAAGCAGGCTTTCACAATAGTGAGACTAGCATCTACAGAAAAAACTAGAATATGACTCAAGCCCTTAGGCCACCATTTAATGAGATTCAATTGCTTCAATTAGGCAGGCCTTTCACGGTTGGTTTGAAAAATACTGTTCAGTCACTCATGTTGTTGTTTCGTTCGTAATGCGGCTCTGTTAATCTGAAGCAATGGCTTCAGCCCAGAGAATTCTAGCTGAAGATTGGCTATCCTGAGTAATAATCTTCGGAGTTTATGAACTCTTTGTTGATGAATTGAATACTGAGAAGACGGTTATGAAGATCAGCAACTCACAGAATCGAAGAAAAACAAGCACAACTACCCAATCGTATAGGACCTATCCGATAGGTGATGTTCATCTGTAATGGAGTTGCCGTTTAGGAACCGGAAACGTGTTGTTTCAGTTACGGAGACCAGAAGGACACGAAAAAGGTTATCAGCAAGACAGGCGTGGGTTGGGATGAAACGAGAGGGATTGTTCGAGAATAAGTAGGACGAAGCGAGGAGGCTGGGCTTCCGTTCCAATCAGCCGGGGTAGAGTCAAGAGACGGTAGGCGTTGCCTCCAAGACAGCCCACTCAAATAACACAAAGAAACGTTTCTCCTTGACGTGACTATTTATCTAATCATAATACGGTATATAGCGATCATGAGATAATTGGAAATAAAATACTCGGGTCGTCAAGGTTTTGTTCGAAGATGCTCGTCCGCCTCCTCACTTCATTGCGTTCGGTGGCCTTCTAGGTTTAGGTGATGAGCACCACTAAACGCTCATCATACCCCGTTCGTTTGAGTAAGCCCATTAAAAACGAAAAACTACACTAAATTAAGGCTATTTCAGAAATAGTCTGATTGGGATAAAGAATATGTCTTTTGTGAACAGAATTAGGTCGAGTGAATTAGTGTTGACGTCGTGACGTGGAAGAAGAAATTATGTCGATTGCCAGGACCGCAATGAAGGTGCACAGTTGCTGAGAACAAAATCCTCTATTCCTATATATCTTCAACGTTAAATCGAGAGAACCAAAGGGAAACAAATTAATCGATTTGGATTTTTTTCGTAGGTCTCAATGCATGTTTGGTTAGGGATGGAGGCAGCATAATATGTATGTTGAGCCTCCAGCCATGTCATGTATGTATCTAGAGCTTCCGACCACGAACAACGTTTTTAGTTTATGCGAACTAAAAAAATGAGCAGGACAAATAGCTTCCGCTATTTCAAGAGCTATTCTAAAGTTGAGAAATGGAAACCACAAATTACGTCCTGTAAAGTTTACACAAATAACGGGCTCCAAAATTAAGACCGAGGAATTCTGCACGCGAAGTTGATGACATCACGGACTAATGAGTAAAGTAATACAGTAGTCCTGAGATATTGACTAGTGGAGGAGAATTTTCAGGTTGTAAAATGAAACCTCGGTAAAAGAGAACATGGCCGTGTCTGGAACGAATGGAACGAAATCCTTCACGCCCCTCGCAACCAACCATCCAAGCCTTCTCATGCCGATGAAATTCCCAATCGTTCTACTACGAAGATTTTAAGAAGGTCAATTGTGCAATATTCAACAACAGGAAATAGGTAGGTATTTAGCGAGTACGAAAATTGCATAGACCATTTCAATGGTCATTCTTCGGGCCGTTACTTGCACTAACTTTTCAGACATTTCAGGAGTTAATCGTCAAGACGGAATGTCAGTTCGTTTACAAGAGTGCATCGAGTGAGCAAAAAGGGTTACGAGGGGTTCCGGACTAGCTCCCAACCGGGACCTCTTCGGAAGGAACCTCCCTCTTTCCAGTATAGAAAGTGGGACTTCTCCTGAGGAAAGGGTCAACATCAGGGCAGTGAAATGTTGGCTAACTGTGCCTCTCTCTTTTCAGTCGCCATTCCCCCTTCCAGCAATTAAACGAACATAAACCTCTGTTTTTCACTTCTACTTATTAAATTTTGAGCCGTAAAAGGGAAGTTAAAACGATGAGAAGCTCAAAAGACTGTACTTTACACTGCGACGTCCTGTAAAGGAGACTTTGATTCAACTGCACAAAGGTACTTAGGTAGATACCTCATTACGTGAAGGTAATCACCGGAACCCTCGAGACAACAATCCCGAAAGAAAGGTGACGGCGTTCTATTCTGAGAACCGTCTCCCCAGGAAGTTGAATCAGACTGCACGAGCCCTAAACCCTGGCAAGGAACAGTTGTGACTCGGAGTGATTGATAGGTTGAACACTCTGATTCAAGAGTGAGATACGGTCCAGGCTGTCACCGTATATAGTAATACGCGGCAAAAATTTGAGTGATGCCTGATCAGCAGAACCAGTAGAATTTAACGGAATGTTGCTTTACAAGCTTGAAAAAATGCCAAACGAAAGAAAGTCAGTAAGCGGCGAGCTATGGCGAGCCACTTTTTTTTACGGCTGACGTTGAAAGTACCGACCTATCTCAGGTATGAATTGCCGTTCACCGCTGGACGAAAGGTCTTCGGATAACTCGAAGACCCAAAAGCTGAAGTGCACCAATGCTTGAGAGTAGAAAACATCTTGTCGAAGACAGTGGTTTGATACAAATTTGACATAACCTTATGTGGTTCTCAGATAACTGGCCATTTTAGCGTCCCGTATGGATGATTTTCCAAATTGAAAGGCAAAGCTCAATTTTTGGTCATGGGTTGGAAGGAAGGATGTCGTGTTGTAAGGAAACACATTAAAATGGTGGAAATTCCTATAAACTATGACGTTTTTGGATGGTTAAAGTTGTGAAATGTCATGGTACCGTAACTGTCCCATGACGAGCTTGTCACTTTTTCAGTGTCGTTCTGTTTTTATACTGATAGGGATTCGGGGGATTGTTATCATGACATGATAACAATCCCTTTGAATCACACTGTGTGAGGGTTTGTGGAAACGTTTTCATAGTAACTGTTGCTTCCTCCACTCGGCATTTTGGAATTTGTAATATTTGAAGCAATGAAAAACACCTGTCCCTTGAAAAAACGCTGCAAATTTTACACAAGGGTTTATTATTCTTTGATATAGGTTACTTGTGCAAAAATTATTTCTGTGTCAATGGAAAAAAATTTTTTTTTGGATTTAAAAACAAAAAACCTTTTTTTTTTCAAGAATAAGTTTTTTCGAAAATTCTTTATAATTAACTCGAAAAATATTTAACCTCTTGGGATCCTTCAAAAATACCATTTTTAGCCCCATGAAAGCCCTATAGATCGCCACAGTTAATTAGGATCGTTCCGGGACCCCCGAAAATGGATTCTACGTCCAAAAATACTTCGAAAACAACACCTAATTCGATCCCATAGCTAAAAGCCTTCAAAAACCCCTTCCCATAGCCCCATTTTAGCCCCATAGCGCCCCGCGGGTTTGGGCGATCGGACTGAAAACCTTGCGGGCACAACTAGATGGTAAACCAAGTATTTTGACAAAATTTCAGATTTAAAAAAAAATTCCTACTGCCCAAAACGGCCTGGACGGCGGACGGCGTACGGCGGACGGACATTTCGGATTTAGAATGTAGACCTCTTGAAACGGATAATGTCAAATTTGGAGGCCGATCGGAGGCGTCGACCCCCGTCGCGAAAACATAGGTGTATTATTCCAAGAATAATAAACCAAAAGTTAATTACATTCACCGAAATGAAAGTAGGCGCGAAACAGTGAAAGAAAAATTGCTTCTAAAAAAGGATGCTGCAAATTGCTTCTAAAAAAGGACGCTGCAAATTTTACACAAGTGTTTATTATTCTGTGATATAGGTTACTTGTACAAACATTTAATTCTGTCAATAAAAAGAATTTAAAAAAAAATGTTTTTTTGGATTTTTATATTTCAAAAAAAAATTTTGCGGGGGGATTTTTTTTCTTCAAAAATGTGTTTTTTCAAAAATTCTTTAATTTTTACTCGAAAAATATTCAACTTCTTGGGATCCTTCAAAAATCCCATTTTTAGCCCCATGAAAGCCCTATAGATCGCCACAGTGAAATCGGATCGTTCCGGGACCCCCAAAAATGGATTCTACGTCCAAAAATACTTCGAAAACGACACCTAACTCGATCCCATAGCTAAAAGCCTTCAAAACACCCCTCCTGTAGCCCCATTTTAGCCCCATATCGCCCCACGGGTTTGGGCGATCGGACTGAAAACCTTGCGGGCACAACTAGATGGTAAACCAAGTATTTTGCCAAAATTTCAGATTTAAAAAAAAATTCCTACTGCCCAAAACGGCCCGGACGGCGGATGGCGGACGGACATTTCGGATTTTGAATGTAGACCTCTTGAAACGGATAATGTCAAGTTTTGAGGCCGATCCGAGTCGTCGACCTCCGTCGCGAAAACATAGGTGTATTATTCCAAGAATAATAAACCAAAAAGGAAATATAATATATAATATAATAGGAAATATTATATTATTTAAATATAATATATAATATTAGGTACCTACCTAACCCTGCCCCTTACAAAAGTTGAGGGAGGCGGGCCAAACTGCTATTAACGGTCCCGACGCTGCTAACCATAACAGTTTACTATAGTTTTTAAAAGCGCAATCTTCAAGACTTTTATTCATTTTGAATTCTGTTGTTAGGAGTCACAAAACCGGTACCGCTTTTCCTGTCTCTCTCGGGCCTAACAATGAATACATGTCAAATCAGTAACTGAAATCCTGTCATTACCGCAGCAATTAGTTTTTGTTATGTTAATGAATTTTGGAAGATCAATTTAATACTAATTGGACGGTGATGTTGAAATTGAAGGCTTTTACGATCTTTATGAATTTTTGAAGGGAACTGATTATTTTGTGCCTCAGATTTTGAATCAAATATTTACGAACACAAACCGTTGTTTGACACTATACCAATGAGTATTATTAGACGGAGAAATTGAATTCCAATTCTTTCTAACCTAATAGATTCACTTTTTTTTTTGGAATTCGACCACCTCAGAATGACCCGTTGTCTGAGAATCAGATAAGTAGGCATTTCACACTTTTGAATTCCTGCTTATTTTGGAAACTACCAATCCAACATAATGATTCTTACCTACTGAATGAAAATTAATAGTAGTTGGTAGAATGAAGTTTTCTGAAAACAGATTTCTCCATTCTACCGTGATAAAAGCTCATTGAAATAGTCAAAAATTTCACCTATTAGTTTACCAGACCGGAAAACGGGTAGCTGTCGACCTCGTAGAATTCAATTAACCCGTGCTCAAGAATCGTTGAATATTATTATTGCGATAAGTGGTTGCAGGCAAGGCTAAGGATATGCTCAGAGTTTCTAGCGCGATCCGCATTGCGGGCCGAGGAATTGCCGGCGGGGCGGCTCGGCGTTCCTTCACGCAGCCAGCGTGTCTGATTGGGATTCAGATGCCCGGTATGAGAAGAATAGAGGGCTTCCGGTTCATTAACGCCGGCTTGTCGATTATGTCTGGGAGGCGATGTGAGAAGACTCAATCGTTGGATTTTGGAAAGCAGAGTAATCAGAGGAAAAATAAGAACGCGTCTCGAAAACATGGTATAGTGCGAAAAACAAGTTGATAATTTCGATTGTCAACAAATTGTGAGACGGGTGAACGGAAAGTACTCGACTTGAAAATAAACATTGTAAGGCCTTCTCAAAGTGGTTGCAGCCGAAGTTCCCAGCCGACTTCCCCCTTCTTTACACGACTATTCTCTATTTTTAGTGTAACCACAAAAAGTTATTTCCTTTAACCCCATCGACTCGACATTTAAAAGAGGATAGGGACATGAAAAGGGTTCCATGAACTATATTTAACTCTCGTCCTCAACTAGGAGGGTCCCTTTTCCTCGATGGAATACACATCCTGCATGGCTTGTCTGGAGGCTAATGCAAGAACGTATACCAATTAACAAGAAGTACAAAGGACGACAAGGACGGTTTTAAACCTCAGTCAATTTTCAACTAACACTGCTTCCACGAACTCGATTTACGAAATCCGCAAAACAACGACTTGAAACATCTACGCTCAATGGGACGAGAATGTGTAGGTTTTTGGGGGGGTGTACAAAATCAGCAGCTGCAACATCCTGCTCAGAAATGGGATCTGGAACCAAAAATATGAACAAAAGGATCGCTGAGGAGAAATGTGAAAGGGACGAGTCCACCAGGTGTTCACAAGTATGACGGTACAGTAATATTGATATTATCAAACCTTTCCAGAACCCAATGTGGGGCTAACACTGCTATCCAACGTTCATCAACGTAAGAAATAAATATTTTAGAACCGTAGAAGGTACATTTTCTTGACAAGACAATTTTAAACGAAAATCGTAAATATTACAGACAATTTCGACGATATAGTATATTTCCACGATAATTTAGTATACTTGTGAACCGGTTTCGGTTTGTTAAACCACCATCAGTGCGATAGATTGTTCTAAATTAGGTATCGAAGTGTTCTAAATTGCCGTGGGAATGATTATCCTCGAAAAACGTATTTCTCGCCGCATCCACCTTACAATGAGACTTTGTAAATTCAATTCAATTCAGCAGACTAATAGAGTACTCGACATTCCTTTTTATCTGAAATCCCATTAAATCAGGGGTGATTGTCCCATTTATTTGACTCTCTCCACCATTCGTGACCCTTTTTTACGACACTGTTGATATGAGAGAGGACGATAAGGAGATTCGCCGAATGATTCAAAACCGGTAAGAAAAGGACAAGAGGATCCAGTGCAAGAGCGTATTCGGTGGGCCTGGCCTTGAGAAAAACCGTTGAAGATCCATTCCGAGCGGGAGTTTTGTGCCTGGGAAGAAAGGATCTTCCAGCTTCCACGACAGGAATGCGTGCCGGTCTTTAACGGCCAGACCACAAACGGCACCAGACTACAGAAACCGGGTTCACCTGAGGCCCCGTGTTCCAATCCGAGAATTACTGCTACACGTATTTTAACCGGAGCGACTTTCCAATAGGAGTTGACGATTAAATCTATCTGCCTTTCTCCAGAATTTTTATATTATTTTTCCCAATCCAATCCTGGCAGACAACGCAGGAGCATGGAAGAAATTACACTAGGGGCAGAGCGGGTAATGTCCCGATTCAAGGTCATGAATCACGGCTGGAACCACGGTCTAAATATACGGGAGCCACATGAGCGACGACAGGAAAAAAGCGTTTCACATCCCTGCTTCATACTCAGCCACCTTTAGAATGAGTGATTTTCCAGCCTCATTAGCACAGCCAGACGTTTTTCATTAAGTGCAGGGAGATCACGCCTATGAGAGAATACACATCAATAACCGAGAGCTCCCTCCCAACATTTCTTAGTTCATCACGTACCTTTCCTTCAAAATAATTAGAAACCTATAATAATAATAATAATAATAAATAATCGATACCATTAATAATGAATAATTAGAAACGTTTTTTCCAAAGCTAAATACAGGTTAATACTTCCCAAAGATAATAGATTGAAAACGAGAAAAGGAAATGCTGATATGCCCCAACAATGACATGCACCACATGCTGATGAAACCTAACTTTCTAGGTTGAGCCGTTCAGCTCCACTAACTGTCCTACTAATCCAAGTCAACCTAAGCAAAGACCTAAGCAAAGACTATGTGCACCGGTAATTTGAAAGGGAACTCGTCAAACGGGTGAAAAGTGAGGGTGTGCATTAAGAAATGACATTTTATGGTAGGTATGTTATACCACTCTGCTTATTGATTGGGGGGGGGGGGGGGGATATTATCTTTAGATCCATTATAGCGATTGGAATAGGAGTAATTTAAATTAAGATGATAACGTGCATTATAAACATACAGGAGAAAATGAAATTATCGAACCTTAGCTCCAATCTGGTTACCGCACTGGCCTGCTTGGATGTGGACAATTTCCCTCATGTTTGAAGCTGAGTCTTGACTTGAACTGAACGCCGACTGCTGCGTGAGTGAATGGAAGATATCGAAACCTCGGGCTAACTTAGCAGCGCCTGCCGAAGAGGGGTAGACAGCAGCAGTCGTAGTGGGGGGCAGAATCTCCTCCGCACTTCGCCCCGTCGTCCTGAGATCATCACCCCCTTCTTTCCACGGTCAGTAGCCTGGGGAGGTGAGAAGCCGCATCCTTACACATTGAAAATATGGAGAAATGAGAATATGTACGTGCATAGCCACCAACACATCTGTGCACGTATCTGCACATTTGGGTACTGGACTACCACAGGAAAATTAAAATCCGCAACTTCAGCGCAAAAAAATACCTCTCGACGTCGCAGGACATGATGAGCAAAACGCGGCAAATTTTACACAAGGGCAAAAATTTAATCCATCGCCAATAAAAAAACATTAAGAAAAACACATTTTTTCTTAGAATTTTTTTTTTTTTTTTTTTTTTTCAAAAATTTTCGTTTTTACTTGAAAAATATTTGGGATTCTTCAAAAATCCCATTTGCAGCCTCATGAAAGCCCTATAGATCCCCACAGTGAAATCGGATCGTTCGAGATTATGTTCTAAGAATAATAAACCAAAATGAATAAAATAAAATGAATAACTCCTCAAGTTCAAGTTGCCTAGAGAAGGGACAGAATTCAGGGACTAACACTGATAAAAACGTGTAGAAACGTCGAGAAAAAATCCTGAAATGTTTTCTCGACGTTTCTGCACGTTTTAATTCGATCTCGAGAAACACTCTTGTGATGAGACCCGATCTCATTCATAATAATTATCAATTATTGAATGAGTCCGAGAAGTAGATATAACGCCATTATCAATCAAACAAAATGGTATAATATTATTCAATTTTTTTTTTCTTCAAGCTTGAATAGGTCTCGTCCCGCTTGATTTTCACCGCACCTACAGCTACTTACACAAAAAAGTTAATAAAAGCCATAAAAATGTGAACAAGCAATAAAAAGCAACAATTATTGTTGCTTGTGTTAACACCCAAAAACATATTTACCCCACAACGTTAACGTTGTGTACTAATTAGTAGGTACACATTTGCTCCCACATGGGAAATTCAAGGGGCAAATGTGTTTGATATCAATAATCTGTACAGGAATGAAGATTTCGACTTGAAACTTTCACAATAATTGTGAATTAAGGAAGTATTCCTTATGTAACTTATTAGAAATCAATATCTTGTAAAAGCTTTGAAAAAAAAAATTTTTTTTACACGCTCCAGGGAGCTAAGCTTACCGGCGTCATCAACTCCAGTCGAAATTAAAACGTTGACTGCCGCAGAAAAACACCAGCAACTTCTCAACACGAATCCCGAACCCTGTCATTTTCTGTGATAAGTTTCATTGGATCTTAGAGTACACACAGTAAAAATGTCAGCGTTGTAGCTTCATTTGGCGCCGTTTTAAGAATCTTAACACATTTACCCCGATTTCACAATAAATTATTACCCCTCTACACCCGACCTACAATTTTCATCGGATTTCGATATTATTCAAGCCATACGTCACGTAGTTGTTCAAATAAAGATTTACGAAAAATACAACACGATGAAAAAGTTGAATACCTTCACTTTGTTGGATTTGAGGTATGTAAATTGATAAAGTTTAAAACCCTAATGGGAAAAAGATATATTCTGAAGGATTAATACGCGTAAAATAATTATTTTCACGGCCAGGTTCTTAACAAAAGTAGGCGTCAGGTTTAAAAGAAAAGAGGCATTAAAAACCGTCCCTCCATCTTCGTCAACCACCTCCACTGCCATCCAGTTCTCCCCATATGGGTCCTTCGTTCCCCTTACGTGGGCCGGATGGGAGTGGGCTGCGGCCAGAGGTCCCAACAGATTTTCAGACACAACCTTCCTCTACCACCTCGTCTTCTCGGGGTCTTCACGTCCGAGTGGGCCGCCAGGAAGCTCAACGAGTTGGGCGAAATTCGGTGGGCTCGAGCGGATGCCAAGTACGTTTCCGGGGATTCATTGGCCAAACTGGAAAAAAAGGTATCACGTCATTCGCAGGCGATAATAATAGAACACACAGACTACTTCTAAAGAGTACCTACAAGCACTCTTGATTAATTTTCGATTGCACAAAACGTGAGCAACAATAGCAATCAAAATTCCTCATCATTTCAAGACAACTTAATGAAATTCAGTGAGGCTTATCATAATATGATATTATGAGGTTTTGGAGGCGAGCGTTAACTTCCAAATATCACCTCTGTGATTTGACTGCACTGAAGACTAAATAAAAACGAAGAGGAAAATAGATACCTACCAAATCTAAAACCCCGAACGTTACGCTCACTGACAGCAAGAATGTCAAGGTCAACGGTGGGGATATCGAACTGATGACATACTCAGCAATAAAACGTCTACAGGATGTGAGGTCGAGGCGTTGGAAACGTAATCCTTATCTCATGAACAGAAAGGTAGAGACTGCACCAGTGGATCAATAAAATGGACGTTAGAAGACGTTGCAATACTTTACTGATAATGACGACAACTCAGCCTACAGTCGCAGGCCCTGGCCTACAGCGGCTGTTGCACCTGAAAATTGTGTTAAATCATGTCTGGTCAATAATACTGAACTCGGGCCAGGCAATGACAAACCAAGAACACAATGTGTCATTCGATTTTGATATGTTCCACCATCTTATCAACGGATGTTAGTAGAAACAAAATTAAATTTTGTCGATTTGGTGACGTCACCAACTGGCAGCGATTTGCGTGATCGTGACTGAAATCGTAGCGTGCGCCTACGGGAGATTTAGAATACTCTCCCTTCCGAAGAACGAGAAAACTAGGTCTGAACTATACGGCAATAAGCACGACATGTACCGACCGAAAAAAGGGGATGACAGGAAATATCACTGCAAGCAATGAGGGCGGTAACAGTTACCCACTTACCTCAAACGCGATTATCGATCTCGCTCACTCCTTTTCACTGTCCATAGCAGACATACCTACTATCACGGATTTTATGTGCCTATCTGGAGAAACGCAATTGCGTGATTGTTCGTGGTTAGTCATGTCTGACTGGCAGATGCTATCGAAGGGTTGCTATCAAAGTTTAGCGGAATCGGTACCAGATGGCTTGTTTGAAACCTCTTCAAAACGGTGTGTAGTATTGCGTACCTAAGTATTGTTTTCATTTGTTCATTTTTAAAATTCCGAACCACCTTCTAAGTTACATTTCGGGTTAAACAACCCTGCTCACTGCCAGCTAGATGATGAGGTGGTCATCAATAGGCATCACATCACACGATTCTATCGTGACCGTATCTCTTATGCACGGCAAGACGCTAACAATTTTGCCCAGACGCCAACGCAAGTTATAATGACAAAATTACTAGTCCTGAATAACTGCTTCCTAATATCGACGGGGTAATGTCCCAGGGCAGCATTAGGGATGGCGATGATTTCACACATTTTGGTGCAGGGCAGTCTGTCAAGGCTTAAAGAATGAGAGTGGTCGTTCATCAAGCTGGATCAGACGTTGGATGAAACGAAAATGGGAAAAAGTGGCATCAGCACAATATTTCATTCACATGTATACAATTAATTATTTTTATTTTGTTAAATATAAGGTTAGGTGGGGGAAGAGCAGAAATGGGCAGTGCTTAAGTGGTGTAAAATTGCTTCTTAGAAAAATGTATTTCCACTGAATGCCATCAAGTGGCTCCGTTTGAAACTATATGCCTGACATCACTTATCAACGCGTCAATGCAAATAAAATTGGTAACGTGGCGGGAAGGTTATGAAGTCACATTGTGCCATTTCACCCAGCTGTCAAGTTCAGTGCTCCAATAAATTTTGTATCGTGTTCCATCTTTCAAATCGATGAGTATTTTCAGGTGTTTGAAAAGTTGTTTATAAGTTAACTACTTGTTCTTCACTCTTACATTTGAAATTCAGTGTTCTCTTTTTCTATAAGTGAGTTTGGCCCTACCATGCACTTACCCCAATGGGTTTTCAAGAAGGGGCATGTGCGCGGTGAGAGAATGACAGGAGGTATCAACTTTGAGATTGATACCTCATGTAAAGACTGAATTTAACTTAGTGCTTAGAACGGATTAATCCAAGTTTATTGGTATTTATTGATTTATCAATTTTTGCCCTCATCGTCCAGGTCTTGATGACATGTAAAAGCTGATAACTTTGTGAGTTTTTGTCCAATTTTAAATTATCAAATCGCTAAAGGATCATTGAGAGATTTCCTTTTTTCCACTTGCCCTGGTAAAACCAGGATAAGCGTTCCATAGATTGAACAGGCTTAACCAAATGCGCCAGGCTGATTTGGACAGCTTTTTCAGTCATAATCCTCACAATTGACAAGGCTTCGAAAAATCGATTGTACATGTAAAAACAAGGGATTCAGAGGAAAAAATAAAAATTGGCGTATCGTCTAAGGATGATTTTTGTTGTTTTGTTGGAGTTGAACTTGAAAAACCATACCAAGCACTTCCCCCGCTTTACCTTATCCTATATTCATTCTGTTGGGGCGAAATAGAATGTAAATTGTAGCCATAGCCTTCTTGTTCCTGCCAAATACTTGCTGAACCACGGCCTATGGGGATGTAAAACGAGGCGTCCTTCGATTCGTGTTGCTTCGTGGACCTGAAAAGCCATTCTCAATGTCAGGATCGAATTACTGTCGAAGTTAGTAACAGGAGTTAAGGACATCAAAAACAAAACCTCATTGTAAATCACCAGATGAGAAATCAGTGAAATGCAGCAAAATTTAATTTTCCACACGAGGTCAATAAATGCTAAAAATGTGCGTTTTAAAGGAAAAATACATAATGGAGTGAAAAAAGGAAGGAAAATTGCTTTGAAAAAAAAAAGAAGAAAAAAGCACTCCTCGGCCTGTATACGAAACCCCCAACAATCGATTTTACGTCAAAAATAACTTCGAAAACGACACCTCATTCGACCTTGTACACAATGACGTATGTCAGACAGGTCACCACAGTGAATCGACTATGTCCCAAAGTAGTTCGAAACGATACCTCACTCGACCCTCTGCAAAATATTTATAGAGTTCAGATTAGAAAAAACTCCCATAACATTTTGAAAGAAGAAAAGGTACATTTTGAGGCTTATCTATTCAGACTGATTATTCAGAGAATGATGAACCAAGTAAAGACCTCATTTAAACGGTGTAATATTCAATTCTAACTGTAGTATTCATCAAGAAAACCGCCAATAAATTTTTTTTTTTTTCTAACCTGAAGCACAAGCTGAGCCTAGTCTTTTGGGAATCATAAGATCGTAAGATGTGATTAGCTTGACCTATTTCGTCAGTCGATTTACAATCTGACAAAACTTCCATGTCAGCAGCAATTACGAGGGGAATTGACTTCATTTGCTCAGGCGTCACTGCCCATGCGAGACATATGACCAGAGATCCACGTAATGATAACGATGCTCTCTATGAGATGCAGATGAACTTAAGACTGTCTGTTGGTATCGCACAGTAATACCCCTGTAGGTGGCTGTGCGTGAAATTCTGTTGTCAACATGGCAACATACAGCCGTAAGACTTTCACTTCCTGTATGACACCGCTGCATTGCCCGAATTCTCAGGTCATCTACCTTTTCCTACGTCCAAAGCTCTTATGAACAAACTGTTCTACTTATGAATCTATATACTTAATAGCGACACGCCGAGAGGGTAAATGCAGAGCCCATGGTGGGGTCGACAAATATTGGGACACTATCCATCTGTGCAGAAAAGAGCTTGGGGAGTATTACGTGCCGGGAAACACAAACGCGAAAGAATGAATGCCTAGATAATAAATTATCATCACATGAAAAGACTTCCTATCCACAACACATACTTGTCACACAGCTTTTCAAGTGGTTTTTTTTTCCGTCTCAAACGATCGGACACGCCACTCTTTGTACTGTACTTCCAAAGTTAACGAACTTTGAGATGAGCCCATCAGCCAGGTCCACAGGCGATGCTCAGGGAGCCATGAACTTATAATTGCTCTCATTTCTGATTATTATTGAAAGTGCCAGCGTTAGAGATGATTCATCTTGAACCGATGGCCCAATTAGGCATGCAGCAGCTTTTTCTCAACCGAGCCCTGTTCAACTGTATAATGTAATAAGCCCTTAAAGTAGTGGCTCGATTACAAACACTGGGTCATATCGATAAGACGACGTCGTGTAAATCGCCATAGTTTAAAACACTGTTGTAAGAAATAGTCCGATTTTCTCCGAATAATGAAGTTTCTTCATTAAGTAATCTTCTCCAGAACATATGGTGTTTGGGAGAAGGAGGCAAGATACCTTATGTGGGCCTCAAGACAGGGGATTGAGGGGAAGAAAGTATTACGGAGATTGCCCTTAGAAGGAGGTGGTGAGCTGGCACTGGAACCCCGTGTGGGCCGACATAAACTCAACCAACAACGAGAGTCCTTTTAAAACCTCGTTTTGTTGTCACGATCGTAAAAAGTCATCGGCCGCCCACTGCATCGGAGCCAAAGCTGGTGAGCAAACCAGACGCCCAACTGCAACTTGCAACGGGAAGAAGAACAACTCTGCTCTCACTTAGATTTACAGTGAGACACTACTTAGAGTTACAGTGAGGGAAGTAACCTACTAGATGACAGTGGCCACCTACGAAAAACACGTACGTATTTAATTCTAAAAATTTTAGAGAGTGACTCTGGAGAACAAGGAAACTCGCCTGTGATTATTACTCTTGACTTTCCTTTTCAGCTATGACCAGGTGAATACATATTTACAATAAACAACTCTCCATAATATTATTTTTAGATGCCCAGATTTGGCGGCCCAGTCCGCAATTCGTTCAACGGCACTAAAAGATAAGTTAACGAATTTGTGAAAGGTGAACTATCCGCCGCGAACCAGGGTGGGCCCTCAAGCGTCCAGTCAATTACTAAGCAAAATTTCTTTGATAAAGATCAAATTCCCATCTCCTTCTACATGGCTTGCTGATTGCTGTCATCGTGCGTGTAGGTAATAGGTTTGTTCCAGGTTTGACTGACTGTTAACAGAAATCAACAGTTGAGATAACTGCTGTTCTAGGTCGATCTACAGATTGGTTGACAGCAGTTGGATGAGGTTTGTTCCAGTTCTCACAGCGTCTGTCGACAGTTGACAGCTGTGACAGTGCCTTCTGAATTGCTGGAACGCGAACTGTCAACAAATTGTTGTAGCATTAGGTTCGTTCCAGCTTTGACAGACTGTTAACAGAAATCAGGCTTGTTCCAGGTCTGACTGCGTCTGTCGACAGAACCCGACCGCACATACTCGAGCTGTCGGTGTCCGTCCAACTGCTGTCAACCTACGCTCGACCTGGAACAGCAGTTTCTACACTGCGCATGTCTCCGGCGATTTCTGTTAACATTCCGTCAAACCTGGAACAAACCTATCGACGGAGACAGGCGCAGTTGAGAAAACTGCTGTTCCAGGTCGCTGGGTCGGCAAAAAGTCGCCATCGCCGACTGTTCCAGGTCGACTTGAAGGTTGACAGCAGTTCAACTACTTTCGGACGGAAACCGACAGCTCGAATGAGTTCGGTTGGGTGCTGTCGACTAGGATAACTCTACCCAGTTGAAACCTCTCTCATAACCTTCTCACTTTATTTTGGTGCTCGGCGCGTCAAGTTGTACTCACGTCCTCCCGAAGTCCTCCGATACTCTCAAACACTTTAAAATTTAATGACTCATTCCCACCCTTATGATACTCCTCTCTCGAAAAAGGTTGATTATTCTGAATAAAATAAACTCACGTCCTCCCGAAGTCCTCCGATACTCTCAAACACTTTAAAATTTAATGACTCATTCCCACCCTGATGATACTCCTCTCTCGAAAAAGGTTGATTATTCTGAATAAAATAAACCAAAAATTATCACTTGGAGTTTTCCATGTGAAATTTACTATCACATGTATCACCATGAAGTAATTAAATAATTTAATTACTTACTTACTAATTACAACAATTATTGTTGTAGCATTACTTCACGGTGATTCACGTGACTTGGTTCTACAAATTTTGTTGACAGATCGCGTTCCAGGTCAGCAGGTGGGCTGTTAGACAGAACTCAACAGAGATTCAGAAGGCATTGGGATTGCTTTCGACAGATGTCAACTTCTGTTAACCTGGAACCTAGAGACCTGGAACAAACCTATTACTTCACGGTGATTCACCTGACTGTAAATTTCAGAGTTTGACAAAACTGTTTGATAATTGGCTAAAAATGCGATTAGTTACGTCAACATTTAAATTAAGAAGCCATGGATAAAGTGTGTTTTGACTGTTACCAGCCGGATAGAGATGTTACAGAATCTGTAACATCTCTATCCGGCTGGTAACAGTCAAAACACACTTTATCTAATGGATAGAGTAGGTACGTTTTGACTGTAACCAGCCCCGTAGAGAGGGGGGGCACTGGACCCGTTGCCCCCGGGCCCGGCCTTCGTAGGGGGGCCCGGATTTTTTGAGAATTTTTTTTTTTCTTTTGTAAAAAAAGGGGATAGGAGAGGCAAAATGGGAAAAGGGACAGATCAATACCTATAGGAAAAATTTTCATACCTACCTTTTTTTTCTTTTTTTTTTTTAGGGGGCCCGATGAATTTTGCCCCGGGCCCGGATTTTCTCTCCACGTAACTGTAACGTTTTGGGACATAGAACCTACGGATTAACTGAATAACACCGGCTTTGCAGAAACAGTTTTTGAGGAATGGAACTCTCGATCTTCTTATACCTTCAGTCGAAATTCGGCAAGATCCCTCCCTATCCGAGATTTGGGTAATTTTACAGTAGGCCTTGGAAAGTTTGTCGATATGAGTTTACTGCACGATAGTCTCATCCTCGGTTTTTTGTTTATTGCAATTTTTTTAATTTTTTTTTTTTCAAATTTTGAATGTTTTTCGTGCTTTACTTACCGGGGTTTTCCGTCGGGTCGCCCCACTCATGCGCCGAACATGAGGTCGATGTTGTTGTCTAAATCCCCCCCCCCCCCCCCCCCCGCCATCTCCAAAGCTTCCGTTTTTTGCGGGTTCCATAACTCTTCTTCAAAAGACGAAAAACAGGCGCCACTGTGAATTGAAAGCTGGAAAGAAAAACAAGTTGAAGCTGGAAATTGAATACATAAATACACAACACGGAACCAAACCAAACCCACAGAATAATAATGTGTACAGAATAATGTGCAGACCAAACCTCAATCGCAGTGATGCCAAATGACCACCCAAAACCTCCTACATCGCAAAAAACCCCTAAAAATTAAATCGAATTGCTTTAAATTAATTCGATGGAGATACGATTTCTCAATTCAGTTTTGATTGTGAAATAAATTGAGACGGCTGTCTTGACTAAAGCGTTCGAAATCGGAAGTAAACATCTTCTAAATGGATCCACTGACATGGAGGCTCCATGATGGAGCCGTAATAATATTATGGCTCTTATTATTATCATGACGTTCTTTTATTCTTTGCGGCATTGAACAAGCTTTTTGTTTATGTTTTCTCCCATTCCGTTATATTTGATATATTTGAAACATACCGTTATATACGGTATTTGATTTCCCCCCAGAATTCCCCCCGTGAAATGACATCCCCCTAAAAAAAAAAACCTCGAAAAAATTTCCCCTAAGTTTCCACCTTTGCAAAAAAAGCCCCTACATCTGGGGGGAAAACTCCCGATTTGGGAACACTGGTTAGTACAATCCTCTATCCATGCATAATGTCATCGCGGTTGGAATCAACCATTGGATTGGGTTGTTGTTGCCAACACAAATTTGGGTTTTAAACGCTGCAAATGTTACACAAGGGTTTATTATACTCTTATTATAGGCTTATTATACTTTGAAAATTATTTCTGTGACATAAAAACATTTAAAAAACAAATCCGTTCAGCCGTTTAGGCGCCTATAAGGCACGACGGTTTACGGGCGTTGTACTCACGTCCAAAAACTCGTATTTTTCGAAATTTCGCAGGGTTGCGCGCGTCGCGCGGGATTTTAATATAGCCTATGTTGTGGGCAATCTCACCCGAGATCGTTAGAAAAAACCCCATTCAAATCCGTTCAGCCGTTTAGGCGCCAATAAGGCACGACGGTTTCCGGGCGGTGTACTCACATTCCAATCCAGAGAACGCCCGTAAAAACATGTACCATGTAAAAATTTGTACAGTGTTCAGACAGATTGTGGAACCTCGAAAAATGGATTATACCTACGTCCAAAATCACTCGGAAATATTTGAACTCCTGGGATCCTTCAAAAATCCCATTTGTAGCCCCAAGAACGCCCTTATATCCCCACAGTGGAATCGGATCGTTCTGGAAACCCCAAAAAATGAATTCTACGTCAAAAAATAGGTACTTCGAAAACGACATCTAACTCGATCCCATAGACGAAAACATTTTTTTAAAAACTTCCCGTAGCCCCATGTTAGCCTCATAGCGCCCCACGGGTTTGGGCAATGGGGCTGAAAACCTTGCGGGCACAACTAGGTGGTAAATCGAATATTTTTTCAACACTTCACATTTTTAAAATTAAACTTCTTTTTTTTTAACTTTCAATTCCTACTGTCCAATCTATCTAGACCTCTTGAAATGAACTGTGTTAAATTTGAGGCTGATCAGAATTTTCTTGGTATCTCATGGATTTACTAGTAAATGTAGGGACTATCATGAGCTCATGGTAGTACCTACTTTTTGGTGGAAAACTCGATTTTAAAACGCTTATTTTCGGTCTATTGAATACGTTTAGGGCTGAAACGACTTCAATTTCGAGAAGAAACAATTCCCAAAACCCCTAACAAATTATCTACTATTATCTAGTCCGAAATTGAAAAATTAGTAGGTACCTTTTGCGGTGCTAATTCATCATATTTCGTATATATAAAATTTATTAATTTAATATAGGTATTTATTTGGTATTATCACAGCCAGAAACTTGACATCAGCCTGATGAGCTAATTATGTATAACAGCATAATTACCTATAGGTACATAATTACCTAAGTCTTAGGTATTATAGAAGTCGCACGTCTACCAGAAAGGTAACTACAATGTAGATAGGTAGTTGTGGTCGCAAGTTTACAGCCCGTGGTGCTAAAAGGTTCCACAATGGTTTTTGCAAGCTTGTACCTAGTCAGGTCGGGTTTGAGGGAAATGAAAACCCGCAATGCTTCCCAGACAAATACTCGACATGACATGTATGGTTGGGGAAAAAGTGCTCGATGTTTGACAAAATATGTCATTTAACGTTTTGTATTGGCAAAATTTGCCAATTTGTATTTAATACCAAATTGCCCGGCCGCACATTCGGAAATTTGGCGAACTTTTTCTCAAAGATTGCCAAAAACCATACGTGTGGCCCCGCCTTTAAACTAGAAACAACAGCAAGAGGTAACCGCAGTGGAGGTTTATCTTTGAATGTTAAAGTGCCGCGACGCGTGGTTGACGCGTTTGTATGTTGATTTTGCCTTCTCCGTGCTCTGTATGGATGGAGTGGCGTACAGTGAATTGAAGTACAGTGAAGGTCGAACCTTGTTGTTAAGCTATTTCCCGCCAGAGAAACAGAGGTTTGTGTCGATTTAAGTAAAGTGAATTATCATCAACCATGAATCAGGACGATGTTGTTTGGGGGATCATAAATCGAAGCTTCTGCTCGTTCAAAGTTAGCACGAGAGGACTTCAAAAGTTCTGCCGTCACGAATATAACTTGACTGGGTTATGCTCAAGGAATTCTTGCCCCCTTGCCAACAGTAAATATGCAACTGTTCGAGAGGAAAAAGGTGTGATATACCTGTATATGAAAACTGCAGAAAGAGCATGTTTCCCAAAAAACTCGTGGGAGCGGGTAAAGCTATCGAGAAATTTCGACAAGGCCATTCATCAAATCAA
Organism: Pilophorus perplexus; assembly: GCA_955831195.1. NCBI lineage: Eukaryota > Metazoa > Arthropoda > Insecta > Hemiptera > Miridae > Pilophorus > Pilophorus perplexus. Next base: position 14,617,259 of record OY037011.1, on the reverse strand, counting down.
CGAAAATCTGTTGTTTTGGAATAACTTCATCATACAGAAATGTAAGCAGAGGTTCGTCAAAATCACTCAGTACCTTATCCGTATGAGAAAACTGAGGCTGAGAAGACAGAAAAAACTTGTCCCCTTGCAACGGAAAATTGAACGTCGTACCAGAAGAAGAGAAGAGAAGGCACTTATTGCTGCTCAATTAGATACAGCTATTGAAAAGCAGTTGATTGAGAGGTTAAAACAAGGTACATATGGAGACATATATAACTTCCCGCAGTCAGTTTTTGACAAAGCTCTTGAAGCAGAAGAAATCATCAATGACAGTGATGAGGAAGAGGACGAAGAGGAGAATGACGGCGAAGAAAAGTCGGACGAAGAATTGGAATTGGACAAGGAGGTGGAAGAGGAATTGCAGAAGGAGGAAGTAGAAGAAGGTGCGTATGTTTTTTTTTTTTTTGGTAGGTAGTACCTATGTATCACACATGTTGATCGTATATACGATCATGCTGGAAAAATTTAATAGCGTGTTATTCAATTTTAATTGTTAATTTCATTATATTCTGGTCAACATTGTTTATTCAAATCATTTCTTTTTTCTAGGTGACGAGTTTGTTGAGTATGAAAGCGAAGACGAAAGTGAGAGCGGTGACCTGGAAGAGATGCCATCAGATTTCGAATTGGAAGAAGAGGAAGATGAAATTGAAGATGTTGGACCTACTACCAGTCAATTGGCAAAGAAACCCACACACAAGAGGCGACGTGTTGAGATCGAGTATGAGTACGAGGGTTCGCCAGGGGAACCACAAAAGGTGAAATATAAAAAGTAGTGGTAACTTTGCTATTTCTGTATTGTAAATATTTGGCGTTGCTGTTTTATCAAACAATAAAGTGCTGCTACATCCGTTTTAAAAGTTTGTCTAATCGCTGTCAGGTTATCTATACCGCTAATACACTTCAATGAAAGAGGTCTAGGTATGGTTCGCTAAGCATCGTTGAAGAATTTTGGTATGGTGAAGTGGGGTAATTGCGTATGCTTTTTTCAATCGTTAAAATTTGGACTTGATTTGCAGCCATCATATTGCAGGTAATTCCAATCTATTTTTTTCGGTACTTTTCGGTTATCCGGCCGCATCGTCCTGCCACGCGATTCGTGTTTCATACACACCCCTCCCGATGGCTTTAAGGCACCCGAATTCGAGTACTTTTCAAAACGTAGCTTATTTAATGCTGAATTAAAATATCACCGAAGGTTTTCATTTACTGCTGCTCATCGTTTTGAAATGACAATTTTTTTGAAGACCTCAATAGTACAAATTTCCCCAGGAAAAAGGGGTAGGTAATTGTGTAAATTGTAACCATTTCTCAGCGTATTCAAGCATCGCGGAGCAAACGTGTGAAACTCTGACTGCCGCAAACATTCAACAGCACCTTCTCAACCGGTGCCCCGAATTCCGCCATTTTCTGTGGTGAGTCTCATTGGATCTTAAGTACACACAGTGAAAATTTCAACATGTGTTAACAATAATGGTTAACCTCGTTTACAAAATTACCCCACTCCACCCAGACGGACAAGTAGGGGATGCTGTCATACCTTGCGTCACCGCGAGCTCATCTATTGTGTCCCTAGTTTTTTCGATAAAAAAAAAAGAAAAAAAAAGTAAAAGTCTAAAAGCCTCTGGGCATAACCGCTTCTTTATGAAGTCGAGTATGTCCTTAGTCGAGGCTTCCATAAGGTTATGGGGTTCAACGAACTCCTGTTGGAAACGCCGGAATCTATTAAATAGATTTTGTGGCTAAGGCGGGACATTCGCAAAGAACATGCTCCGCCGTCTCCTCATATTCTAGACAGAGGCGACAATCTATTGTCTCTGGCTTGCCCATCTCATTAAGGTGAAACCTACTTCAATGGGCAGTGACCTGTGAGAAGACTAGTGATAGTTGATGTCACTTCATGTCACAGACAGTAGGGGCCTACCCCTTGGTGCAGTGTAATGAACCTGAGCCATGTTGTGTTGCTCCACGCGGCAGCTGTTTGGTATTTTTTCCATCGGGTCACAGGTGGTCACTTTTCCTGCAGGTCCGCAGCAGCTGGATCGGGTCACTTTTGGTGAGTCTTAAGATAGACTCCGGACAGTTGGGTATGGATCTTGCTCCCTCTTTCGCAAGGCTGTCATCCTTTTCATTGCCCTCGAAGCCCTTATGCGCCAGTATCAACACCAGATGAAGTCTTTTGTGAACCGCCGTAGCCTTAAGGGCCTAAAGGCCTTCCCACGTTAACCAGGACTTGAACGTGTAGGTTATTGCCTTCAGTGCATCCTGGCTGTCTGATCCCAGCGAAATAGCCAGGTTGAGGTCGGGGTCGACTACACCTGCTCCTGTAAATCTTCTATGGTCCAATGGAGGCTATTTACAACGCTGTGTGAATTGTCTCCCGTCTGCAACTGCTAAACCGCCCCTAGGTAAGCGGTCATTCTAACGTAGAGACGAAGGGGTGGCAGCCCCGCGATAGGGCTTCTATTGCAGCGATGGTGCGTGTGTTCATTCATAGGCTCTGTCATCTCCAGACATGCCTGCCTCTGTCATCTCCAGACATGCCTGCCTCTGAAGTCTGCTCAGCTGTATTTGGACAGTGAATTGCTTGTAGCCCTTCCCCATATCAGGAAAGCATACGTGATGCGGGGTCAGGCGCCAGGATTTGCTACTCCTGCCAGCTAACATTGCCGTGGTGGCTTCGCTCAGCGCATATTTTACGTAAAATTCCACGTAAGTTGTGAGTCTAGCACCACTCCGAGGTATTTCACCTCTGTTGCAATCTGAAGTTGATTGCATGATGGGTACTAATGACATAATTATGTATAATAGTATTTTGCCTTCTGGTGACGGCTACGACGGTGGGCTTGGCAGGATTGGATGATGTTTGTTAACAGCGCCCTGCATTCTATCAGATGCAGTAGACGCGACTTTTCCTCTGTCGTACGTTTCCTCTCACATCTATTAGTTGGTAGAAACTTACGTGATCAACCGGTCACTTGGGTAGGTACTGTAAATTCTACCATTTAATTAAATTTTAATGATTTAACTCTCAAGAATTTTGATCGGCCTCAAAGTTTGTTCTTACACGTTTCAAGATGTGTAGATTCCACGCCGTTTGGGGCAGTAGGACTTTTTCTTTAAAATCTTAGGCGAGACACTCGGTTCTCCATTTGGTTGTGCCCGCAAGCCGGCTAAAAAAGAGCTACTTGAGTGTCATTCCCGAAGTATTCTTGGACGTAGAATCAAATTTTCGGGGCCCTAAATCTGTCTTTATTGTTATTTATACTAAAGTTATAAACCCGTGAGTAAAATTTTCAGCGTTTGGAGAAGAACGTTTATGTGAATTGTTAGATATTTTGAGGATACTACGTATCATATTAATTGTATGCCAGGATAATAGCATTTGAATTCGTGCAATCTTTTTAAAACAATAACGAACACAAGACCTAATACAATTATGTGAAATTAACCAAATCTGGATTAGATTATCGCATTTGAAGAAGAATGCTAATGAAAAGATTGAGGGACTTAGACGACAGTAGGTTACAACGAATGATCAAAGGCAACACTGCCACCTCATGGCCACGAGACCCAGCCTGTATCAAGGAGCTTTACAGTTCTACTACGTGAATGGCCTGTTTCCTAGGCCTCTTCTTCGTATCTCTTTTCTCTTAAAACTGAGATAGAGATATCAAATCTTTCCAAACTTCAACCAAGTCCTCCAGCAGCTGAAAACCCCGTTTTCAACAGAAATTGATCACGCTACAACTTTGCCACCCTCTGGTCTACAGGGGCAGTTTAAATTAAGTACACATGGCCTGGTTGTTTTCATTTATTGATTCAAAAACAAAGTGGAAACATAAATAATTACAAAACATTTGTGTTTGTTTCAAAAGTCTTTTCCTTATTTTACACAAGAAACTTACACTGTATCCTTATAATATATAAATATCGATATATCAGCTATTTATATATTTAGTTTTTATATAAAAATCGCACTCCACACCCCCATCAGCTCCAGTTCGGTGCGGTTGAAGGGGATGTCGAAACGAAGTAACTTGAGCCCATTTCTTGCTCTCCTTGTTTTTTAAATTAGTTTTCACGGTGGAAAAAAAGTAGAAAACTTTTCTTACACACGTTTTTGTTCAAAGAAGATACTAAATCGTACTCAGTGCAAATTTGACCTACGAGTTTATAAAGAGGAGGAGGAGGAAGTGTGGGCTGAGGGAGAATGGATTTTTTAAGCGAGGGGGCGGATAGAGGACTGTTTTATATACACGGAAAAACTAAACATTAAATGTCGTGGCATCCTCAGACATTCTGTTTCAAAAATAATTTTTGCCGACCTCGGAAAGGCCTCTTTCATCTTGTTACTCGTCCGTCAAGAACCGACGAAAACGTCTGAGAGATTGATAAATGAGACCTTGATTGCCTGATGGAACTGTCATCAGATACCTCTTTACGTGCCCTAACGTAGGTACTTATTATTGTTATAAGGGCGTTTGAGCAATTAGATAGGTTCCCCGCTGAGCCGGGCACATTTGTCACTAAAAGAGTTAACAGGTACCTGAAAAGTTTGTTCGTTTTCGATTCCACGCAATCAAATATCGGCAAACACTATTTCTTCAAGATAGCTGTCGTTACTTGCCCTGAGTAAACAAAAATAAACATGGAAAAATTAATAACAAAACACGAAGAACTTCCCCCTCGCTCATTTTGACTAGGGCTAAAAATACTCTTGAGGGCTCAATTCACCAGGTCCAGCCCTTTCCTAAAATATTAGCTTTCGTTTCACCGGTCAGGGTTATCAAGTTCGTTACGTGGTTTTATTACAAAATTTTAAAACTAACCTTAAAAATTCGGCAGCTGGAACCTCAGGCTAGTTGGAACCCTCAATTTTTTTTATTCTTCTTAACAATTACTATAGTATCGTAGATTAACTTACAAAAATTGTAACCCCCCAAATTATGAAGCTTTTTCTACAACATGCTGTCAAAGAATTTGAAAGCATTCACTGCTCACATTCAACAATCTAAGGAACATTTTACACGAAACAAACATATCTAAAAACTTATTAGATCCGACGTTTTGAGAAATGGAGTTACATGAACCAGAACATTTTACACATCGTGACAGTAAACTACGGAATCTTGAGTATTTTTAAAAAATAAATACAGTTAGACACTGACAGTGAAAACGTAGTAAAAAAACGATCGATCTAAAATATAGTTAAGTAGTATAAAAATGCTCTCAAAGGCCGATAATTTTATTTTATGGCACACACCTTTTTTGATAAATAAATCCCTCACGAAATCTCTCTTTTCAATTTAGGGTTACGTCACACTCTTCTTATTATTACTGGAATATGGCAGAACCGAAAAAAGTCGAAAATTCTTCCGTTAAAATAACAAAAAAGGAATGTCAAACGAAGTCATTCACACGCCCGAAAAGATCACACACGCACATACATTATTTACAGTTTTTAATTTTGTCTTCAAAGTTGAGTATTTCGTTCTTCAGGGTTTTCCAGTTTGATGTGATCTTACTTCGTAAGACGTCTTTTCTGTAATGGAAATGATGGTGGCGCGCTTCTAGTACATAAAACCATCAGTACTCAGCACTGATCGGAATCCAGGCATCCTGTAGGTCCCTGATCGCGTGTTTCGTTTTTTAATTAATGTCTTTGGCTATCAGTATACTCATCTAGGTATCATCGTATTCCAATTCATCGACTAATTAAGTAATCTCGCTCTTTGTTACAATAACACATAAGGAAGATGAATGTACTACTCAAATACGTAATATATAATAGTAACGTGGAGAAAACCAAGTAAAAAAAATTAAAGCTATCAACTCATGGAACATCGAAAAGTAAATGTACAATACACTATCTATTAGTCGGTAAAAACAAAACCTGACAAGAAGCATAGACCTCCTTGCGCTTCATTATTATACAAGTTTATACATTCAAGTGATTAGGTTTTTCAATAAAACAAAATAGTAGGCACAAGGGCAGTTCTTTTCATTGCGGTTTTGAACGAAAATCCCATTGAAATTCGCTAAATATAAAAAGTAATTGTACAAAACGGAATGCAATGAACGGATCTACCTATGGCCAGGAAAGGGTTAAAAATGAGTTGAGAGGGAGAACCCCCAGAACTTTCAGTCTTGAAAAAGAGTTCAATTAAATTAACCCACAGGCCGGCTCACAATGAAGTCCTTAACGTCTAGCTCTAATACCGCATGAGGTTTACTCTTATAAATTATAGAATTATGGACTGAATAAGATGTTGACGAACAACAACGTAGACTCTCTATACACACAACACTTCAAATTATAAAAATAAAATAAGTCTTGATTTAGTCCACTGTGAACCGGACTATATAGAGAAGAGGAAAATAAATTAAAAATTATTCTAAGAGTTAACAATAAGGTTTGAGGTGGTAGTTGTTCACCGGGTTGGTGACAATGGGTACAAGGTAACTGAAGTCCGATGACTGAACGTTCTCCCTGACGCGGGAGTGTAGTGCTCTGTGGTTGTTGACTCACACTGAGCACAGCTCCACGACTCGACATGAATTTATTTAGTCCATGTCTGACTCTTGGCTGTCCTCGCCCTCATTTCCGTACATGTCTGCCAACTTGTCGAACCGTGGGCCCCAAGCGCCAAGGTAGTCAAAGTCCTGCTCTTCATCATCGGTACCTTTGGGGCAGAGTAGCAATTATTAGAAATAATCAAGAATCTAGCGTTTCATCAGCAATATATAGTGATGTTTTACTACCTGAAGCCAGAGACGATAGAGAGCCAGCAGTTGAACCACCTCCCTCGTAAGCGTAGTTGCGGAGGTCGTCAAATGGTGGGGCATTGGGGTCAGCATCCGCTCGCTTCTTATGCTCCTCAATGAACAGTCCCACGTTGGGCTCACTCATACTTGGATCTACAAAACACAAAAGAATGAATTAGCCGACAACTCCAAAGTTTACTCGAGTTGGGCGTACTTTGTGGGTGAAGTGAGTGTTTTGTCGAACTTTATTGTACTTGCTCGCACTCGAATACTTACAAGGTAACTTGACTTGAGGAAGAGGGCCGCCCACTGGGATTTGAAGAGGAGTGATGTCGAAAGCCGTCATGTCGTCTTCACCGCCGCCTTCATCGTCGTAGTTGATGATGTTCTCTCTGACGTCATCATCTGGGCCTGGATATTTTATGTGAGCCTCCCGCCTTCGGTTGTACACCACAAACACCAATACTAAAACTGCAAAGCAGATATAAATCACTTGTTAATGTTTATAAAGCCAAGAAAGAAGTATTTGGGCAAGTGTGTTTAACAAAATTCAGCCAAATTAGATGATACATTTCAGGAAAATGATTGGATATGGTATATTCTAGTCCTGGTTCAACTTGAAATTGAAATATCAATTGATACATCATAAGCAGAACGATGGGAATAAGAAAATAATCATGCACAATTTATGAACCATTAAGGAGGTTATTACCAAAAACAAGAACGACCTGAAAATCCTTAGCAGATGGAAGAACCTACAGTTGAAGGTTTGTAAGGTTTGTAAGGTTTCACTTGGGGAGCAGAGGGTTGAACAGAATAATAGGCAGGTATGAAATTCCATCCCTAGATATAAGGTTGGTTTCATGTTTTGAATTGAAGTTGGTCATTAGGTCTCTTAAAATTGTCCTTGTTGTTTCGAGGGTTTCCCATTCCATGCTAAGTGATATACATTTGCAGAGCCAACATAATGTGCTGGGTAATAGTGTGCTATTGGACATTCACCTGCATTTTTAGGTAATCGAAATAGATGAAATGTCGGGAAGGCAAACAGATTGAAATATTTCTCATAGTTTGTTGAAATTACATTTTTTTTAACTTTCTAGCACATGCGATCTTTGGGTAGGTACTAGTTACAATAATAATAGCATGGAAACAAGAGACAGAATAGTGAAGATAAACATCGCCCAGTGTAAACATGACTAAGTCCTGTGCAGGTCAATGAACAACGCAACAAACCCGGGTTCTTAACTTCAGCCCTCAACAACCCCATTTTGTTAATTCTCGATTTGTCTGCCTTTCCAACTTTTTGGTTTATTATTCTTGGAATGGACGTAGGTCGACGACTCCGATTAGCCCCAAAATTTGACATTATCCGTTTCAAGAGGCCTACATTGCAAAACCGAAATGTCCGTCCGCCGTACGCCGTTTTGGGCAGTAGGATTTTTTTTTAAATCTGAAATTTTGACAAAATACTCGGTTTACTATCTAGTTGGGCCCGCAAGGTTTTCAGCCCGATCGCCCAAACCCGTTTTCAGGGCGCTATGGGGCTAAAATGGGGCTACGGGAGGTTTTTTTGGAAGGCTTTTGGTTATGGAATCGAGTTAGGAGTCGTTTTCGAAGTATTTTTGAGATATATTTTTTTGTATTATAAGAGATAAAATATTTATATTAACAATATAAATGTTTGATATATTTTTGACAAATTTTGTCAAAAAATATATCAAACATTTACCTATATTTACAAAAAATTGAAAATAAAAATATTTTTTTTTTCCAAATTTCTTTTCTTGACACAGAATTAATTTTCGCACAAGTAACCAATACCAAAGAATAATAAACCCCTGTGTAAAATTTGCAGCGTTTTTAATTTTAATGCCTACCTACCTGTAATATTTTTTAGCCCCCCCCCCCCCCCCCCCCTAAAGGAAGACCTGCCCTTGTACCGGAACGATCCTATAGGGCTTCCATGGGGCTACAAATGATATTTTTGAAGGATCCCAGAAGGTCAAATAAATATTTTCCGAGTAAGGAAAAAAAAATTTTTTTTTTCAAAATTTTTTATATTTACACAGAATTGGTTTTCGCCCAAGTAACCTGTATCAAAGAATATTAAACCCTTGTGTAAAATTTGCAGCGTTTTAAAAATCTGTTATCATCCAACTACCTTCAGAGTAAGATAATATAATTGAAATATTATTTCAATTACATAACAATCCCAGGTGAATGACGAATAACACACATTTACCAGATTTCAAGTAGGTAACGATTGGGCCACTGCTGGGCGACCATAAGTCCATCTGATTTGAGTTTGAAATCATGCAATTAATTTATTTTATATCGAATTTAAGTTTTCATTCACAGGTTTCATCGTTAGAAACATCTATTTCAATTTAAAAAACAAAAAATTAAAATTTTCAGAGGGATAGAGCAGCACTGAGACCAAGTCTTAGGAAGGTCAACGATTGGGCCCATCACCCTATTTTGTTTTAGATAGAGAATTCGTTCCATCTACGAATTGTACTAAGAATAACCACTCTCTAGTCTACAGAAACATCCTCAAGTAACTAAACCACACCACGCACTATACGAACAAGGCAAACAACATAATGGCTGATGTCTCAAATAATGGATGAGTTACCTTGCATGTGGAGGTTATTTTATTTAAAAAGCTGTTAATTTAGGATGCAGATAATGAAGACACGCAGCTTTATTGGTGACGTTTCAGAAGACCATACCCCTAACTCCCATCAACGACTACTACTCACGTATCAGCAGTATAAGGCAGGTGAGAAAACTGATGATGAACTGCGACGAAGCGTGAATCACCCCGGCTTGCGGTATTTCACAGTTGGGACCCGTGTGGGACGAAGGGCAGATGCAAGAAAATCTCCTTTCGTCCTCGACGTCTTGACATGTACCACCGTTCAAGCATTCGGTGAATTCGCATTCATTGATGTTGACACATTCAACGCCACGAAGTGTCATCCAACCAGGGCAACTGGATATGGGATAAAATGTATAGAAAATGGAAAATAAAATAAATGGCGAAATGGTAAAAATAAATAAATTATGAGGTTTAAAACATTGAAAGTAAAGTTGGGACAATTGGAAAAATGAAAATTACGAAAAATGAAAATTAACGTAAAATAATAGGTTGACGAATGAGGGGAAACGAGTGAATTATATGCTGCAATATCGATGTTCCACGATGAGAATTTTCCAATCCAGATGAGGAAGAGCCTTGAAAATATAACCAGTTAGTGGGTGAGCCGCAATTGTAGTGTCACTCAGCAGGCGAATTGATGACGGACACGGGAGAGTGAAAATCACGTCCAAATATGTAGGTAGTACATGAGGAAGAGAAGTCGCACACCTTTTAATTCTTCCCCAAGAAAACAAGGATTGTTCATGTTTGTTTGTACAAGATGGTGTAGGCTTGGTTAACTCGTGAGGACAGGGAAAAATGTGGCTATGTCATGCGTTACGCTTCTAGAACGGAGACGTGCACTGCATTGCAGCTCAACAAATTGACGTTGGAGAGATGCTAAATCAATGTGCCTGCAATTGCGGAAAAAAGTGTCTAATAATAAAAAATATAATTCATGCTGGAATTAAAAAAACAGTCTACGAAACACTGAAGAATGAGAGAAAAGTAAAGAGTTAAATAATCAAATCAACGGAGGAACGAGCGAGCAAAAGAAAACGAATAAGCCAAAATGAACGGATGTTGCAACGGGCAAACTATCGACATAGACTTATAATTACTGAGGATGATGAGGAGGCAAACGAGGATCGCCGCCAGGGCTCCCATCCCCAGTTTGAGGGTTTGGCCTTCCTGAACAAGCTCGCAGTTCTCCCCCTGAAATCCGTCTAAACACTCGCATCGATAGCGGAGTCGAGGGTCGTGGTTGATGCATCGCCCGCCGTTTCTGCAGGGCGAATCCAGGCATTCGTTTTTATCCGCGCAGCCTTTCCCGTCGGGCGACACAATCCTTCCTTCGCCGCAACTATTCAGAAAAATTATTCAAGCGCCTGGGACATTTGAGTTCGGGCTTCAGCCATGTCACAAGAGATGAGATCACAAACTAATTTAAATAGGGGTGGGCGATATTTAGAAGAGATCAGGATTTAGAAGAGGTTTCCTGGTTGGGGCAATAATACATACCAAATAATGACTAGTAACACCCAAGTTTTTCTTATTTCTGTTGATTGTCGTTACTTACGTGCATTCGTATTCATTCCACAAGTCTACACATTCGAAAGGCTCTGGACAGATGACGTTAGAGCAAGGCTTGTTCGACGGGCAGTTTCTGTCCAAATTCCTCGTCATCGTAGCTTGTCCCCATTGCGTGCCGTTCATTGTCGGCGGAAGAGGAAGGGATTTCCCCTCTAACCGAATATCATCCAAACATCCTAGAAAAGAAACAACCCTCATTTCATTATCAAAAAGCGTCTCTTCCTGTTTCAATAAAATGTTAAATAGAAATTGGAAGAATTTTCCAATTCAAAGGGAAGACCATAAATTAAGATTTGAAGTCAATTCAGTTACCTTTCTGGTAATCAGCGTAGACTTCAAAAGTCCTGACTCCAGTGTATTCGGCTTTGCCGCCAGCATAAACTCCTTCCTGTTTATCAACAATTATCCATTGATGACCTTCAAAAGTGAACGATTCGTTGTACCTCCTCCCTTCGCCACCGTCAAGTTCCAACATAGCAGCAGACCCATACCTCGAAACCTACATTTCATTGAAAATTATTAGTAAAACCGTATAATTTGCGGATTAAATAATTTAGTAAATCCAAGCCAAATACCTTTGCTACATGCCACTGTCCATCGTCAACAGTAATAGCACTCAGCCATATATCTCTCTCTTCAGTTCGTAAACTATTCAGGTTGTACCTGAAGTGTAGCTTACTGTCTTTGATCTGATAAAAGTAAACAAATGAATTATAGTGTTATTATTATTGTACACAATGTCGTCAAATTACAAGGAGTTTTAACAAAGAGGTTACCTCTAAAATGGCGTATTCCCTGTTGTGCTGATCACTAGCTCTGAATAGCTCGCCATGTTCCTCTCTTGTCCTAAATCTGAGTTGTAGTTGGGTTGAGAATCTAGAAAGTTGAGAAAAAGAATAAAGGTGAGATAGGTTCATAGAATACGATCAGGGCCAACAGGGAACGAGTACCTACGCAAAATCAGTGTTTTGAAAAATCATCAACCATCAACCCCAATGGAATCATGAAGGCCAAAGGGGACAACATAGCAGGCAACTTGTGCATACTATTCCATAACTCTTAAACTCAATGCAAGCCAAATTAAAAAATGAAGAGGATCATTTTGTCCTTCCCTAGCAATGTCCACACCATGAGTTGTTAAGTTCTCAGTATTCATATGAATTTCTTACACAATAAATCCAATAATGTGGGCAACATTTAACTCAGCATCCTTTCTAGTATCGAAATAACGTTGAATAGAAATTTCAGATGGAATGGGCTAGTGATCACATGACTTTTTACCACTGTCCCACGATTTGAAGTCACTCCCTAAGATATTTTTGAAATGCCCGCCCGCCATGAAGAATGACCCACATTCCGCTTCTGTGGCAGCACAATAACAGTTATATAATAATTAGTTACTAATAGTACAACTCACCGATCTGGTTCAAATGATAAAGCGTATTTGACGTATGACTGGGGTTTGAACGTTGCAGGGACAGTCGGCACGGTACAGCTTGGACCGGAGAAGCCAGGTAGACATTGGCATTTGGCTTCAGTAAAGCTTCCGACACAAGTACCATGCTCCCAACACCTGTAACAGTAGTTTTTGAATTTAATGTAGAGCACTTTCGATAAGAATTAGTACCTCGTATGAATGAGGGAATGGAATGGAAATTACCTGAACGTCGACTCTTGACTATTACACACTTCTTCAGTCTGAGGGCACCCAGCCACGGAATTCCGCGATAGCCCAGGATGTGCTAAGTCGTAGAGCTAAAGATAATGATGATATGTGAGATATAGAACGTGAACGAATTATGATAGCGAAAGAGATAAATCAGTGAACTTACCTTACTATTGTGGAAAATATTTCTAATACATCCGTCGAAGCCTTTGCCGTAAGGCATGGATTGCCAATGGTAGTGTGTGGGATCGAAATCCTCCACATACCTGAAATTGAAAGCACAGAGTCAAAATTCATTTCTGCCAAGATAAGGAAGTTGTTGATAAAGATTGATGTTTTCACTGACAGACGCGAAAACTGGATAATCCTTTACCTTCCACCGATTTGCAAAGGCGTATTGACGTTCAAATATTCGTTGAAAGGCGGTATAGTCCCTCTGGCTTGGCAGGACGAATCGTCGAATTCCGGCGGTGTTCCGTCCTCCAGTTCCGATATTTCGGCGGATTTGCAAAAATCAACGATGAGCCTCACGCTCTCCGTGTCCCAGAATATGTCCAAACGGTGCCATTCGCCGTCGTCAAGAGTTTTCTTCGTTTTCACTTTGAGTTCGAGCGTTCCCGAACCGAAATCGAGCAAGAGGCGGGGGTACCCGCGGTCAAGTTCGACTGAGATGAAATCTGCAATGGGAGAATTTTCCATTGAGGTAACAAATTACGAGATGAATAGAAATGTTGCTGGATAATCTCAATGACATCGATGATAATAACACTTCTAATACATTGTATCAGAAGTATTAATAGTGTTAAAGTTTATCGAAGAAAAACAAGAAAGAAGGAAAAATAAGAAGAAACAATTTAGAAAAAAATAAGACAACTTTTACATCACTTGGTTGGGGCAATAAGAGCTCCAATAAACCAGTCCTACAACAATAGACACGCAATTTCGGAACAGAGGTAAAGCGCTTGAAACGCACCTGACACCATTATTTCTTCTGGCTCAGGAGGGACGATGGGCCCGTTGTAGAGCAGCTGTCCGTCAGGTCTCCGGGTAATGAATTCCAGCGATAAGTGGGAGTTGTCGCACATTTCCAGAGCTGGATACCAGGCCCACCCGTTTCCTCTGAAAGACCTCGACGTTTGTTGACAGCGAGGTCCAGTGTAGCCGCTTGGACAGTTACAGCTGAAAAAAGGAGCGTTAGATTTATTCATTTATTCAACAACAGAACTTTTATGGAAGTTGCTCTACCAACAAATTGAAATAATCACCGGACAATTCGAGGTTTAAATTATTCTGCTGTTTCTTCGTATCAGCCGTCTCTTTGTTCACAATAACAAAGCCAAATGTACGGTTTTTGTTCAGAAATGATACAAACCTCAAGCCGTATCGTCCTTCAACGCAACGACCGCCATTAAGACAAGGCGATGTCCTGCAGGATTCTCCTTTCGTGAAGTTCCTCGCGCCGCACGTGCATTCAGCAATGACGTCGACTCGGACGCCGACGAGGGCCGTTTTGTTTGCGTTGACCATATAAGGAAGATTGGAAATGTCCAGGACGTTGGTGCAAGACCCTTCACAGTTCTGGTTCTCGTACAAACACTCGTCTATTCCGGCCATGGTTATGTTGATGCCGACGTCTTTTTCGATCTGCGATTGAAATAAAATTGTTAATGTCTCACGAGTGTGTTCAAAACAATTAAAATCATACAACGAACTCTGAGCCAACCTCTTCGCGATGTTTGAGCACCAAACCATTGAGTTTGACAGGTTTGAAGTATGGCGAACCGTGAGCTGAAAATCTAATGTCTGTAAGCGGAGGGTACCGTCTCCTTTGCTGAACACTGAATATGTCGACGTGGTCTCTATCCGTGTTCAATATGTCGGCTAATTTGTCCCGCAGCCTTTCCAATTTACTTTTCACCACAGTCTGAAACATCATCTTATTAGTTGGACTAATTTAGAGTGGGATAAGAGTGCTTTATTATTATTTTATTTTTTTATTTTTTGGTATGCAGTCATGTTTCCTTATGAATGAAGAGTGATATGTTACCCTGTAATTCCATATTCTGATGAAATCCTCGTCCGTGATTCCAGCTATCCTGATGGAACCAGATTTTACCACCGCTTCGTGAGGGATTTCTTTGACGGTGACGGTAACATTGGCGGGAATGTCAGTTTGTGTGTGTTTCCTGAAAATTTCACGGAAGTTTTTTAATTTCGAAGTGTCATTTAATGATACTTTCAAATTAAAAAAAACTGACTGCTCCGAGAATTTCAATGAACGAATTATAACGAAGTCAATGCAGCATTTGAAAAATGGGCCACCGCGGATAGGGAGCTGAATAGAGAACGTTGAGTTTGAGATGACATCACAACTTCATCGTGGCTGGTGTTGGTGGTATTAAAAACCAAGTTGAAGAAATTTTTTAATTAAGCAATCTTTCTGTGAAACGGTCGACAGATGCCATCAGTTGAAGAACCGACTTAATACGGCCAGCGACTTTTTAATTTACTGAGGGTGTTGTTGAGAGCACTGGGCTTGCCCTCGGGTTATTTAATTACGCTTTAAAAACTAAGTTTACAGAGGAAGAGGAAACTCTAAGTATACCTGAAAAAAGTCATGTATACCTGTCATACACTTTGAACTTCAAATGGTATTTTCCTTCTCGAGTTCCGTGTCTCATGGTGATCATTCCCGTATCTTCATTTAATTTAAACCTGGGATGTTCAGTCGACTCCCAGTAGAATTTCTTATCGGGGAGGTCCCAGTCATCCAAGTCGTAAACGTTAACACGGCCTATCTCAGTGTCAGGGGACTGGCCCTGAAACACAAAAATGTATTAGTGCTTTTGAGGCTTGTCAATTAACTGCCAATTTCTTACATCTCTAGTTAATTACAAGAAAACCAACCATATAGTTGTAAACGAAAATATCTTTGGAGCCGGGCTGCATCTTGTTGTCGTTCACATCTCCGATGACAACAGTAAGCGTACTTGTGGCGGACATGGCTGGGTTTCCACTGTCTTTGATGACGATTGGTATGGCGTATTCTTTTTGCTGCTCGCGGTCGAAAGACCTCTGGGAGTAGACTACCGCCATACCATCACCATTAGCTCCCTCTGAAAATGAAATTATGGTTCATCATTAAATAAAGTTATGTTATTTAACACCATGGTTGAGACTAAGAGGAATGAGTATAAGGAAAATAACGCATTAAAAATGCTTTTCAGCACATTTTATGGATGCCCAACTTAATGAAACGGTACATCAAACAAAGTAAAATTTGACGATGCACATTTTAATACTGTAAATATTGCGATTGTCAGGACATTACAAATATTTTGAGAGTAGTGCAGACATCCTCCTTCTGCCTAGTTACTTACTTTGATCGTGCTCCACTTTGAAAGAAGCGCGGATAATATCGTCGGCGTTAGGGTCCATCCTAAACGTGAAAGGGGGTCCGTTGTTTTTCGAACGGTCATCGTCGTCAGTTGCCAGCACTTCGACGACTTTACGGGGAGGTACGTGTTCAGGAAGCACGGGTCTGTACTCTTTGAGGAACATGGGGGCGTTATCGTTAATATCTTGAACTATCACAGTCAAAGTTGCAGTTGCCGTTTTGGGCGGCACTCCGTCATCTATCGCTAATATCTTGACCTGAAAAAGATTTAAAGTAGCAATATAATCCGGTAGAGAGAAACCACCCCATACCCCTCATAAAATATAAATCCATGAAGTACATAAAGTAAAAAATAAAAATAAAAAAAATTAGTGCATAATAATACATATTATGTAAGCTTCATATTATGAAGCGTACTTTTGTTTTTAACTCTGTTAATCGTGAGTTTGCTCAACTTGAGTTTTCAAGTCATATTTTACCCTGCCACAACTGGTAGTTTATGCATGCAAACCGAACGGTGGTGCTTCAAGGAAACAATTCCAACCCTCCTGAGCATCCACCTACTTGTGTCTAAGCCTTAATTAAGTGGACAAGCAGCCTACAAGATGGATATGGGGCTGGTTTGTCACGTTAATGACCGAAGTTAACCCAGCGTAGTTCTGGTTCACTCAGACATTACTGGTAGAATAAGACCAGTAGATGTTCTCTCAAGTAGCATTTTGGTCAGTTGTTCATATTATTATTATCAATTATAGAAACTAAAAAGTAGTTAATGTTAATAATTAACATTAACTACAATCTAATTACAATTATTGTTAATTGTGTAATTAGATTTACAACTACTTGCACTATGTAAATGATCTACTCAACAATTGAATCAATCTACTCAACAATAGACATTTTTTTTTAAATCTGAAATTTTGGCAAAATACTTGGTTCCCGATCTAGTTGTGCCCGCAGGGTTTTACGCCCTATCGCCCAAATCCGAGGGGCGCTAGGGGGCTACAGAAGGGCTTCTATGAAGGGTTTCGGCTATGGCGTCGAGTTAGGAGTCGCGTTCGAAGTATTTTTATGTGTGCGTAGAATCCATTTTTTAGGGTCTCAGAACGATCCGATTTCACCGTGGGGATCTATGGGGCTACAAATGGGATTTTTGAGGGATCCCAGAAGGTCTGATAAGTTGTCGATTTACGAGTAATTCTGGAAGCATAATCCATTTTTTCGAGGTCCCAAGTCGGTTCAAACATTGTTATGAAGTTGTACAGATTTTTTTTTTTTTTTTTTAATTTGTTCAAAAATAATTTTCTTAATGACACAGAATTAATTTTTGCTCAATTAACCTATATCAATGAATAATAAGCATTTGAGTAAAATTTGCAGCGTTTTTTCAGCTCACCTGGTGGCGGGGTGTATCTTCGCGGTCGAGTTGTCGTTGAATCGTCACAGTGCCCTCTTGGCTGATGAGGAACTGTCGCTTTCGGTCCGATAACCGATCGATCGCAAATGAAACCCGACTCTTGCCACCTGCGGACGACAATGGAAGCGTTTACAGATGAATATAATCGATGACGAATGGATATTTTGGGACAAGAGTATCGAGTATACCTTGATCAGGGTCTGATGCTTTGAAAGTTTCAAGCGGTTTCCCAACTTCAGCATTTTCGTAAACCGACACTTCAATGTTCGGGCGTTCGAATTGGGGTTTGTTATCGTTAATATCCCTCAATTTAACTACGACCCACGAATATGCCACATGGTATTTATCGTTATCGTTGTCTTCACCCTAAAATCACAAACGCGGATGGTTGAATTAAATTATCGAAGATAAAATAGAATGAGACAAATCAGAAATTTAAAACGGACCACGTCATGGTGGATAAAAATCCATGATAATTTACCTTGTCGTTGACTTGAATCCTGAACCGGAAACCGTTGCTTTGAAGCTGATCCTCGTAATCCAAAGGTTGAACAATCTTCAGGGAACCAGTTCCATCATTGTTTCTGACCATGGTGAATTTATCGGCACCATATCCACTATTTTCGATAACCTAAATGACAATCGGTGATAAATTGAAAATACCAAGGTTAATTTCAGGTTCTGTTCTTGAACTGCCACACATGAATTCGTTTTTATTTCTGTCATTAATTCACCTTATACTGAAATTTATTGGTTTCATCTTCATCGTGCACAGTAACGGTTAGGATGGGAGTTTCTGGTAAGTTTACACCATCAGTTTCGTCTACTTCAGTGAACCACTCATCTTTCGTAAACATCGGAGGCATATCGTTGATATCTTTCACTCGTATACTGGCCGTGCCCGTACCTGAGAGCAACAATAGGTTCAAAGTGGGTGGCAAATAAGAATTGAAGTTTACCCTTACAAATTAGCCATTATAGAAAATCTAAAATGACATAAAATAACTGACCTTTTAACCCTCCTCCATCCATTGCCACGACCTGTATCGAATAGTCAGGAGTTCTTTCTCTATCGAGACAACACACGGCCGTTTTAATGACACCAGTGTCGGATTCGATTTCGAATATCGGGGATCCTGTTTCCTCTTCGATGACGTTTTTCTCGATGGAATAAACCAGCCGAGCGTTGGTACCTTCAGACGGGTCGTCGTAGTCTACAGCCGTCATCGTCATTACAACCATTCCTATGGAAAACAAACAAAGTTCTCAGAAATGGTTCAAATTGGTGGCACTCCATAACACGTGAAATTCTGGCTAACAGCAGCAATATTTGCAATTTGTCCAACTGGGTTGTCTAATGAGGAAACAAAATCAAAAACTAACCCGCTGTTCCGTTCTCAGTAACGTTGCCGAAATAAACGCCCTGGGGGAAAAGTGGAGCGTTGTCGTTGATGTCTTTCAAATTGACTTGAACGTCCGCGTATCCGACAAGTCCTTCGCCACCCTCGTCCTGAGCAAAAACTGTGAACCTCCATTGCGGTCTTCCATTCGGCTGATCCCGATCCAGAGGCTGAAACCAAAATACGGCATTAGCATCAACAAAAACATCTGTCGCATACCACTTTTTAATCGCCTTAGCCACAGCAAGAACTCACGAGAAGAAGAGGGTATATCTGTTAAGGTGAACGGTGCTGAGGGGGGGGGGAGGCATTTTTATCTCTAATCCTGCTACCTATGCCTACATTTATTTAGATTCTCCAAAACACGCGGACAACGGGAAATATCAAGATGAGAGACAGAAAATGTTACCAGATGGGTGAACCTGATGCTCTGAAGTGAACTGAAATCAATAGGTCTCTCTCAACTCAATCATGTAATGAGAGCGAGATAACAGCTTGAACTAGGATCGTTCTGAATTTTCAACGCCCTCGACGGGTCTTGCTGAAAGCGAAATGTTTGCTTCACAGCCCGGAGGGGATTCACTTGGTGTACTACAATCATGTAACTTCTAGTCAGTAAAATTAGTTTCTCCTCCACTCCCAAATCTAATTAACATCTTACGTTACACCCTAACAACCGGCACAGGTTATTCCCTCCGAGGCCTTCTCCTAGGCGAGCAACAGAGGTCGGCCTAAAGGGGAGAGACCATAAATTGTCGCAAAAGGTGCTTCAGCCAGTTTTCCATGGTTATGCATCATAGTTAAGCCGGGAAGAACGAGATTTGCCAGCCCTAACTCACCCCGTTTCTCCTCTTTTTATTGGATTGGGTCTGTAATATGAGTTTAAAAGGCCCTCGACAATAAATTGGCCACGGCGGAGAACTGTCCTATACGAAACTGTTCTTTAATTCTCCGGTCTGAGAAAAATGTTACATTTTGATAAAGTAATATCAACTATGAAGAAGTAGGTAGCACTTGTTGAGAGACAAACTTGTACGGACGAAATTGATAGGTCACGGAGCGTAATTCTTCCAACATATCATCGACTCAAAAAGTGAACAAAAATCAAATTATTTAGAAAAAAAAAAAAAAACTGTAAAATTAAAATAACGTTTTTTTCTGTATTTCATTTAAAATGAGAAAAATTATTGTGCTACCTTTTTCTCCTTGACATAAAACGGACAAGATTGAAAATCTACTCTAACTGGTCGGCAATTTATCCCACAGTAAAATAAATTTCTCAGGAACGATAACAAGACTAGCGTTTTCTGAGGGAAAATGTCTTACCTAAAGACAAGAAACAAGGATTCTCAATGCAAAGAGATAAAAGCTAACTTGAATTAATGATGACCTGACAGAAGTCAACTTTCAAAGTGCAGGGAAAAAATAGATTAACAATGCAAAGTTCTTTGAAAGAGAAAGAGAAAGGGGAAGCGATTACGGATTTTAGCGCTATACCCTTCTCAGCTAGATTATCGTGAGCGATTCTCCAAATTTATTGGAAACGAGGAAAAGTTGGGACCCGTATTAGACAATACGAACAGACATTAATGGTCGTGGCATAAGGTTGGAGAGAGAAGTTTGTTCTCTAATACTCTTTTCACAGAACAGAACGAGGCGTAAGCTCTCAATTGCTTATTCTACTGGAATGGAGCATATCGAGCAATGGGAACTCGTCTTTTACGCCATGACTTTCTGAGAAAGAGAAATGAAAGGAAACACTCGTGTAGACAGCTCAGGGTGCTGTTCTTTCCACTTCAACATCAAATTGCGGTTGACCGGACAATACTTGCAATTCGTTCAACATTAGAATGTATATTTTAACAAGAATCCTTTTTCAGTCTCGACAACATAATACCAGCCTAGCCCCTCAAAGGAGCGCTTAATGTCTCCGCAGGCTGTCATCACGGCCCCGGCGATGTTCCCCCACTTTAGTTTCTCCCGTAATATAATTAAATCAATGCGCGTAGGCAATATCTCAGCAAATATCAAATGTAAAAATTGTAAGACATGACGTTGTGTCCTTTACTTTTTCCAGCAATCGGCGCAAATTTAACCGGCTACATTAAATGTAACAAATTAAATGTAACCGGTTACATTAAATGTAACAAATTTTGATAAGTTTAACAGAAGTTTGGATCCAGTACAGCAATAGTACACAAAGGTACAGCAATAGTCCAACAGCAAAGCAATTAGCCTCATCTATGCCTTGGGGTTGGAAATGCCAATGGATTCATCACAGAGCATATCGAGCATATCCAATAATGGTTAATTAATATATGTAATCACGTCGGATATTAAGAGTACATACCATGATCAAGTGCCAAGTGAGAGAGTTTAATTCAAAATGTAATGTGAGAATTTCTCTCAATACACACAGAGAACTAACGTAAAGTATAATTACGAATTAAACTGAAATTGACCACGCATGTTTTTCCAGCTTGAAAGCCCCAATGACAGTTGAAATCTTTGATAGTAGGCAATTACAATTAAATTGGCAAAAGATCACTTCAAATTCTATGTTGAAAAAACTATGAAACATAACGCTTGAAGGAAATTTGACATTCACCTTGAGGACGTAGATTTCTCCCGATGTCCGATTGATGTCGAATTTGGAGTTGGCCGGGTTGTCAGGGTCGATGCCTTGCCCAGTCAAGAAATAAACGATGTTCTGAGGACGATCCTTATCCCCATCCGAAGCTGTCACCTGTGGTAAATTTGTAGTGTTAAAAACAATCCCGGTAATAAACGTGTGAATACCATGGAATACCCTAGAAAGAAAAAAAAATATACGCCAATCTCAGAAAAAAAAAGTCAAATTGCAAATTTTTCATAGCGGTAATACCTTGTCAAGGAAAATCTACCATTAACTAAACCAATTATTAAATATTTAGAATAAGTAATGCACCTATCATTTAGAAAAACAATGTAAATACGCACATGTAGCCCTATTTATTAAAAGGCTCGTCATAAAGGAACAAAACATGTGAGGGAACGTTATGTTGGGGTCAAAAGAAGCAGTGGGAGACCAACTGAACATAATTTTTACAATTTGGATATCAAAACGTTTTCTTCTCTGGACGACGTGTTTACTTTGTCGGGATGAAAAATTACCAACTCTTGACAAGGATCAAGTGAAAAGAAAAAAAAACAAAAAACAAATACTAGATGATAAAAACATACTCGTAAAGTCTCGTATCGGAGCCTTGAGAGAACATAGAAGGAAACTACGCAAAAACAAGTTCCTCTGAAAATGGTTATTTCCAGGTCACACAACATAGACCTTACCATCACGTCACGATGGCCCGAGGTATGAGTTGTCTATGAAACTAACGTGAAACAAGATGGGAGATGGAAATGAACATGTTATGCTTACATACTTGAAAAAAAAAAGAAAAAAAAAGTATTTAAAAGTGAGGTATTTTAACTTTTCCATCCCATGATGGATTCAAAAGACATTCATGAGTATCAAAACGGAACTAGGTCATGCGACGATAAAATGTCAAAAGAAACGTAAAGAACCTTTTTCCGTAAGAACCGGAACACACGAACGAAAATAATCAGATGCTTGGAATCATTGAAGGATGTGACGGAAATAAAAATAACTGGAAAAAACTTTGTGACAAAAACCAAACTAGGTATATTTCAGGTGAGAACTTGGTTACTTTTTAGACGGATCGTCGACGTGAACCCAACAAGATCCGTGAAAAAGTGAATGAACAGCATGACTAAGCGCATTCAGAAACAGGCAATGTGTCGTTTAATAGGTAAATGTCTAAAAGGTACCTACTTTATTAACGTGCGTCATGCTTCTTTCAGGGTTACATGAGTGCAATTGAGGGTTCGGTGCAGTTCAATAGTGTCATGGAATCAAAATAAACTTTGAAGCGGAGCTAACGGTAAGCAGTGGATTCGACTAGCAGGTTAACATCGAACGGGTTAGAGCGTAACAGAACGTTTTAGCGTATACTTACAAATGTTTACGAAGCTCCTTATTTTTAGCACCAGGAACCAGCCTTTTATTTGCCAAGAGGATAGTGGAAGGATTAATATAGGAATGAGTTCCTAGGTAACGGTTACTGTGATGAAGTGACAACTGGCCACGCAGCTCTACACATTTTACAGAGCAGAACGTGGATATTTGAATTACATATGGCACGGGGCACTAGAGAAAATTACCCAGTAACAAATGGGCAAAATGTTGGAGTTCATTCACAAAAACCCTCGGGCCCATGGAGTTAATTACGATAAGAGCTGAGGAACAACGCACACCGGAGAATGTGTTTATGAGGTTTGGTTTTAACTAAGTGACTGGGAATTGGGTAGGTAACCCTGCTTCACAAATATACCAAGCTAAAAACCAGGTACTACAGGTTAGTAGCAAACTCAATCAAGCGCCCAATGTTGTACATCAAATGTATTCTATTGATTTGAACCACTTTAATGGGATTACTATCGCTTTTTTTAAGCTTCATAATATTGAATATTATGAACTAGTTAGGAGAGGTTCTTCACAGAAAATAAGAGCGCCAAAGGTCAACTAACCATATTGTTGTGGTGAGAAATAAAACCCGAACTCATGAAGTATGTGTAACGATTTTTACCAATAAAAGAGGTAGAAACACCATGTAGCAAACTTTGGTCCGTCAGGTAATAAACGATGCGCGTTAAGTCTCTTTGAAGCAGGCTAGTCTCAGGTCGTTTCAAACGTGGAGATCCGAGAGTATACAGTGAGTGGGAGTGCGAGAGAGAGGGAAAGAACCAACGAGCCAACTTGTTTTCCCACCCCCGCTTTGGGCTACAACGGAACAAACCTTTCAAAAGGGTAGAAACCCAATTAGCGTTTGAATCAGAAGGATGAACCAAAAGAGTGGGAAATCGCTAAGAGCCTCAGCAGACAAAGGGATGGAATTATTCAGTTCAGCCGATTAGACTGAACAGCTTCGACAAACACAGACGATTTCACAAAGTCATGTGAATGTAAAATATTATTTGTCTCCGAATATTGGTTTGATTTGACAAAACTGTGGCCTGTCACCAATAGGGCTAAACTAATTTGAGTCGAGAAAGGGAGATCAGCCGAAGTATTAAGCTGCCTACAGAAATTTCTAATTGATAACGAATGTTGACGTGGAGGGAGTGAGCAGACATCTCTGCTCAGAGGGATTTTGGGTGTTAAAAGAGTCGAATGATCGATTGAGTCAGATGAAGACTATATAAACTGTTCGCATTAGGTGAATCATATTCTTAAGACTATCTCCGCATGTGAAGCTAAAATATAAGATTACACAAAATAACACAACAGAAGGATTAATTTGTCACACAACTAGACTAGCTGTCGGTCCAATTCGTAGAATAAGCCAACAAAAGCCTACGAAACTCAGGTAGCTTTTTGTATGACAGAATATCATCCCTCTAAATCAAGGACAGGAGAAGATACTTCTACCAGGAACTGCATATGAACGGTAAAAACTATACACAAACCCAATCTAACTGAAAAGGGCAACGAAAATCTCGATTCCACTTTAATTCCGAACAAGGAGAAATAACCGAGAGATGAAGGGCGACGTGTGAATAAGCAAGTGGAATATGAGGAAATGAATGAAGCAACCTAAATGTTGTGAACTCAGGTGAACCGAAATGGGGTAACTGAGCCAATATACCGTTCTAACAAACTAGCTACATGAATATATCTCCCAGGAAAAGTTTTATTGGGGGCAAATCAGAAAATGGGAACGAACTTCGGAACCTAATGCATCCTGGGATGGGGATAATATAATATCTGTCCCACCAAAACTTCTCCACCAAACAAGACATAAACAAACTTTCTAATTTGAAAAGAGGCTTTTCACAATATCAAGGCTTCTTTGACATTCATAGCCAAACTTCCTGCATTCCGATTTTGAAAGTTGATTCTTCGAACCGTTTGAAAGGCAGGGGAAAATTGTTTTTTTGACAAGCCAAGTTCGCAACAATTTACGTTGGAGTTTTTGACGTTACGAACCAAGAATAAGGCCCAGAAGAAGGTAAACGTGAATACTTATTCGGGATAAGAACACAAATTAAATTGAGTAACTAGTTTCTATTCGAATAGTACGTATCTGCATGAAGGTTCTGATATAAAAGCAATACCTTCAAATTTACGTGGTGTCAGGAATCGTCCTCCTAAATGACCAACGGGAAAAGAATAGGTTGATTAGGGCCTGTCGAAATAGAATTTTGTGCTTCGGATGAATCAAATATTCGACCGGTACATCAACAGATGTATCCCTCACACACATCGGTAGGGAGAGAAAAACGTATTGCCACGAGGGTACTACTAATTGGGTTCGTTCATCAAGAAGACCACAGGGGCAGGGACCGGGAGTCTATTCCAACAAAATTTAATCGTTTACACCAACCACAATCGACACACGAAATGGCATACGCCAATTAATTTCCCTAACTGTCCGTCTCGAGGTAGAGGAATAGGGTTCAGGTTCCAGGAGTAAACTAACTTACCTTCAAAAGGTTGACTGGATGGGGTCCAGGGAGCTCTTCCTCCATGTCAGCAGTGTAAATGGACATTTCGAAGACAGGTTGAAGGTCATTCACATCAGCGATGTTTATAACTACTGTCGTGGATTGTTCATTCAGTGAATCGGATGCCACAAGCGTCAGCTCATACTAAAGAAAAGAAAAACAAACGAAACCATAACAAAAACTAGTCTAAAAAAGAAGCTTTCGCGGCTCGGTCACCTGAAGGACTCGCTTGGGTAGGTTGCGATCGTCCTCCTCTGTAATTTGAGTTCTGTAGGTTGGACGCTCAAACACTGGCGGGTTGTCGTTAACATCTTTGACGTGGATCACCACTGTCGTGTAGTTCTCCTTCAGATTGTCTGACGCCGCTAGTCTCAATTCATACTGTTCACATACACAGCAATTATACGTTTACTCCAGCTTGCAGATAGCCACAGCTCTTAAGCAATATAAATGGCCATATCACAGTAAATCACCGAATGTAATTTCAGATAATGCAGGATCATGACATCACACATTGTGTGATACAAACTTCACAAACTAGCCCATAGAGGGAGAAAGGGGGAAGCATAGATTGGGGTGGGGGTGGAAAATGTTAAGCAAGGTACGTGTGTTTTTTACGAAATTCTTGTCCCCGTTCTTGGTAACATCATAATGACACGAAACTATCTGCGACCAGAACCCATAACTGTTAAAGGGCCACGAAATTAATACTTCATTTTAATTGACTAATAATTATAATTAGTCTATCTTGTTCCTTTGATGTAGTTTATTAAAGGAAAACTTCGGAAAAATATAACAGAAAAGTAATTAGTGGGGGGATTTGGGAACTGGGGAAAAGGGATAAAACATAGAATAGATCCTGTAAAAGAAGACTCGAAACGAATAAATTGGCGAAAAATCCGTTTTTAATGGAATCAAGGGAAGCTTCAGAGCCCTTCGCCCAGCTCTAATTTAAGCACTGAAATCGATTCAACTATTTTGTTGAAATGCTATTCCAGAACAGTTCCTCAACAGCAGTTACCACAGTAAGGAACATAAAATTTTATCATGACAAGTACTATTCAGAAATTCATAATATGAATTTCTGAATAGTACTTTCATATTACTTTCATATTATGAAAGTAATAATTAGTTAATTATTAAATATCCATATTGTGGTCTGGGGAGGGGAGTCTAAATTCGCTTGTACGGGCAATTATTGAATAGCCCCCTCCAACAACGTCGTAAACAACAACAGAAACTATGGCCATTTAAAACGTTGTTGGAGGGGGCTATTCAATTATTATTATTACTCCGAAACGCCAAGACAACATTAGAAACTCAGAAAATCGTTCAAATTTCAGGTTATCACCAGAGCTAGGTAGTAGTAATTTACGGGGTTTCGGGTCACGTGACGGGATAATACCTTCATTAAGCGAGATTAGTTGTAAAGGGGTTTCAGTCACGGTATTCCCGGGGTCTCCTTATTGTCTATGGCGATCACAATTCACGGCGTCGAATCGTTTATATAATTAATGAGTAGGTAGTACATAACTGGAGCAATGGAATTATCCGCTTTTTAATTGAATTTACCATGAAAAGCCAATGAGTCCGTGGATTGGCGAAGAGAAGTTAAATAAAATAGATGGATTTTTCAAAGGGATTTAACACAGAATGCTTACTAAATAAACCATTTTCTGAAATATCTACCATCCGAGCCGAACGCAGGTAGATCATTTACAAATCCTGGATATCTCTTCGAAGCTTAACACAATTTCTCGAAGGGCGTAATGAGCAGTATCCATCAGGCCTTATCCGAAAGGTCTGGTTTCTATTTGTTTCCGTCGTCAGAAATGAAGGTGCGGGAGCAAGGTTTGTAGAAATGGGAGGGGAGCCGTGATTTATGTTGCTATCGGCTTGGTGTGATGATGGGACGGATCCTACATAGGCGCTTTTGGGGCTTCAAGCTGATTCTTACTAACATCCTCTTCCCCAAGCAAAATCGTGTTCTTGAAGAACTGAGATACATTGAGAAAACTCAACTGAGTAGAGTACAGCATAGTTCAAAGGCGAAATCGGAATAAAATCTAGCAAAAATCTAGACCCAAATTGACGATGACAATTACAATAAGAATTATTAATTTGCATAATATGCAAATTATGATTGTTAATTATTGTCATAACATTTTAATAGGTTATAAGAAAACAAAAATAACTGCTTTTCGTTAGTCACACAAGTCCATTTATCAGACTAGCTGAACATATTTCTAGCAATTACACCATCCAGGCGCAATAGGTTGGCCAACATGATACAACAACAGCAAAAAATACTCGCTTTTTGCGAAAATCCATTTTAATAAAAACTTCGCTTTCCAAGTCCGATTCAAGAGTAAGCACATTAACAAAAACGCGGCAAATTTTACACAAGGGTTTATTATTATTTGATATAGTTTACTTGTGAAAAAATTTAATTCTCTGTCAATGAAAAAAAAAAGGTTTTTTTTCCAAATATTTTTTGTTTTTTTACCTACTCGAAAAATATTTGATCTCTTGGGATCCTTCAAAAATCCCATTTGTAGCCCCATGAAAGCCCTATAGATCACCACAGTGAAATCTGATCGTTCCGGGAACCCCACAAATGGATTCTACGTCCAAAAATACTTCGAAAACGACCCCTAACTCGATCCCATAGCCAAAACCCTTCAAAAAACCCACCCGTAGCCCCATTTTAGCCCCCATAGCGCCGCACGGGTTTGGTCGATCGGGCTGAAAACCTTGCGGGCACAACTAGATGGTATACCAAGTATTTTGTCATAATTTCAGATTAAAAAAAAAAAAAAATTCCTACTGCCCAAAACGGCCCGGACGCCGGACGGACATTTTGGTTTTGGAATCTAGACCTCTCGAAACGGATAATGTAAAATTTTGAGGCCGATCGGAGTCGTCGACCTCCGTCGCATAGGTGTATTAATCCAAGAATAATAAACCAAAAGTGAGACTGCGTCAGAGTTAGCGGCCAACTATGTTTTCAGTAACCAACGCTTTAAATAAATAGAGTTTACGATCGGGGAAAAAACCTTGGAAATGTAAACTAGAAGGTTGGTTAGGAAGGACTATAATTGTTTATAAAGGGGGCTATTCACGACAAGATGGGACGCGATAAAGTTAACGGCAGGGAGTGTAAGAGAGGTTTGGAAGGTTTTTTTATTTTTTATCACACCAAGCTGGCCACTATCTCAATCATTTTCATCCCAACCACCTGCCACGTACAGATTTCGGAGTTTCTCTAATCTCGACGTCAAACTCAAGCGATACAAACGATGCGAGGGACGCCATGTACCTGTTGGGAACTTAATTTCTGGACTTTTAAAGAATCGTTAAATATCCTTAACAACTTGTCCTTTGCACATTAATAATTAATTATGGCACTCACTCTTTTTCTCGTTTCATAGTCGAGAGCCCCAGCAACGTATATGGCACCAGTCATGTTCTTCACTGCAAAAGCACCTCCTATGTTACCGCTTGTGATCTCGTATCGAATACGCGAGGCTGAAACAAACCAAACAGACCTTAATTAGTTAAGGCATACCTACATACAATATTCATTAGTTCTAAACAATTAATTAGTCGACAACTCATGTGTAGGGAACAACGTGAACCCCAGTGAGCATTTCATGGCTAGTAGTTTAAGTAGATAGAAGCTGCAATTAAGTACAATGCCAAGAAGAAATTAGAGATTAATTTATCACGCGAATCATTTTTATGAGGTACCGGAATTAGTAAGTTGACGAAAAAAGGAGCTGTTTTTGGTCCTTTTCAACACCCTTCTGTGTAGTTCACAAGCCCTGAATTGGGCGAGCAGGGTGGAAGAGGGAAGAAGTCCTTTGTGAAGCATAGGAAGGAGAGCGATCTGGACCCTTAGTGTCAGGCAGCTTGCGGTGGTTCCCAAAGAAAAAGCTGGTTCGTCCTATCGCCCGACACAATACAATAGAAGCAGCGCGGTCCTCCCTAAACTTCTGATACGCCGAGGAGAGGAGTTACGCTACGAGGATTATTAATGAACTCCCAGCGACCTTTTCCAGGTTGTTTTCATCTTTGCTGGAACGCTCTTCCTCCCCTCCCAGCATCACAATTTACAATACTAGCCGGGTCTTTCCTTACCAAGTTAACTCCTTCCAGACTAGGATTGGCCCAGCTCTCTCTTACAACTTAAAGTAAACAAAAAAGCCCTTTTTCTTCTGAAGGTCTGTCTTTTTTGCCTGTCATTTCAACCAACTGAAAAGTGGAAAACAGTTGGACAAAAAGGAAAGAATAATGGGATAAGGGGCTGGTTGAGCTCCCTCACGATAACTGTTTCAAGGCAAACACTTCCTTATATCATGAACACATACATAATTACAGTCTAATAATAATTATTAGACTGTAATTATGTATGTGTTAATCTAATTATTAGATTAAGTAATTGTTAATGATTATTCATCAAATCTTATCATGTCCGTTACGGTTTTTAATCATATTAAGATAATAGACGTAAAAAGAATTTGTTCGTAAAAATAATGGTTTCCAACAAATAGGTACTATTGCGCTTGAAATTTAGGTAATAATGGTTTTCTTGGTTTTACGAGCTGGAACATGACAGGAAAACGTGCGCTCAACAATAGTGCCCAAACCCCAAACGATTAACGTGAAATGTGATTTAACCCACCCATTTCCCTCGAACTACGAAAGTCGTTCAGTTAGAACCAATCAAATTATATGACCCCAACCAGGATAAGTAAACCCAATCGATCGGAACAGCCACCAACGACTGAGTTACACTCGATTACAAATAAAGTAAGCCTAGATCAAATTTCCACCCACCATGTAAGGTTAGACCTTAGCAAACTTTTTCAATTAGGTACCTCTATCAAAGCCCCTGAATGAGAGCAACATTAGTAGGGTTGAATTCGTTACTTAATTACCGAGAAGATCTGAGGCGATTTCGGAAAGAGGATTTTCTGCGAAGTACGACGGATAATGCCCAGCCATTATAAAAATTGATATTAAAACAAATTTTTGAACCATAATGGGAACCATGTGTAGCAGCACTTCGCGAGGAACGAGGCAAATAGATGAAAACCGTCCAGGATTCGAATTGGGGAGGAAATAATATTTATCACGGTTGGTGGCAAGAAAATAAGTGTGATACGATGCTAACGAATTCCAAGGCGTATCTCAGCGTCTGAGTGGATTGTTATGTTGAAAGTAATGGAATGCAAATGTTGCAAAATGAAGTGGCGAGTCACTACTTCCACCGAGAATTAAAACCTTAGCGGATACGTTCGTTGTTTTAACTGTGTTATAAGCTAGAGCAAGCCTGGATTAACGCAAAATCTACTCCCGTGAGGGAGGGGAGTCCTTATACTAGGTTCATATCAATCTTCAGGTGAGGCAGCCAACTCAAAATAGGGGGCTCACTTTAGTTTCGTCAATCACATCCTACAAAGGTAAGGCGTACCGCTATTCTATCTAAATCTTCTCCGCTAAATCTCATCTACCACCCTTATTCTAGAGCCATACCGTCTTCCCGTCTTTCCTGTTATCTGTCGTCAGATAGCCCTCGAGACAAATGCTCCGTGAAATTGTTTTATATCCCCCCCCCCTCCCTCGCTACCAAAAAACCCCGACTACTCTGGCGTTTTCTGCGACAAATGAGACCTTCCATTCTACTTACATCAGTCGTATTTGTCACAGTCCCATTTTCTTGACGTTTTATAAGGAGAGAAAAAATAATTTCATTATCGTATTTGACTGATAAACGCTATAAGTCCAGAAGTTGGAAGTTCGCCTGTTCCCTAAGCGGACCCGAAGCTACCGAAACATTTGTAGAATGGGAGAAAAGTAAAAAAGAAAAGTAAACAGAGAAATTCACCTTAACGGACGTCGCCAGTGGCGACTCGCCACACGTCTTCTCAAGGAGAATCGGACCTTGTTTTAACGGTTGCACTCGTGGCAGTCCGATGAATCGTCCCCCTGGGTTGGGTGTCGTTCACTTGTATCGGATACCTCAATACACACGATCCACAGTCGTATTTATCATAGCCCCATCCCCTCGAAGTTTCGTCCAAGGAAAAAAAGGAGTTTTTTCTAGATGATGGATGATTTTATCATTCCATCATATTTGAATGATGAACGCTGGTTTCGGCGGGTGTTGAAAATATTCCGTTCCAATGAAAATAGAAACAGAAAGAGGCGGAGAACAAAAAGCACACGTATCTTTTGTAGATATCATCAGTTAATATGTTGCCTACTTAGGAAGTTCCTTTGGTGGTACCGGCCTTCATCGGAATATACCCGCACAAAAAATCAAGGTAGAAGTCCTTCTGGTTGAAGGGGTTTTCGCTAACCTGGGATAAATAGGGCCACTTCACGTTGCAAGGCAGGCGTCGCAGTTGATAAAACGTAAAATCGTGGTTATTACGAGTATCAAAACAGTCTGAGTGGAATTGATGGACAAACGCAGACTTGAATATCACATTCGCTTCTCCTTGCACCATCCCTTTCACAATCGCAGTACTTGATGAATGTTTCCCATTGCCGTCCTTCGATAGAATCAGTAATAGTTTCTCAAACAGGGACACTAACAGGACATAAATTATTCATGGATACGCCCTAAGAGCAATCCCGCGTTGCAACTAAAATTAGTCGTCACCAGTAACGGCTTTATTTTGGTTTATTATTCTTGGAATAATACATCTATGTTTTCGCTACGGAGGTCGCCGACTCCGATTGGCCTCAAAATTTGACATAATCCGTTTCAAGAGATCTAGATTCCAAAACCGAAATGTCCGTCCGCCGTCCGGGCCATTTGCAGCGTTTTTCAAAACTAAAATGTACTAGACCGGTAGGTTGGTAAAATCCTTCGACCGATAAATTAAATTTTAAGCGAGTTGAAACACCGACACGCTCCCGAATTCCTTACCTACGTCAACGTAATGCAGAGATTCTATGCAGATAGCGTAAGAGCTTTCTAGCTTCAGCAGAAACAACGAGAAGCGGATCTTTCCAGACGTTTCATTAATTATTTCTAGTCTTTGTCCATTTTACGCTCAGCGATGGATACTTCATGACACATTGTGCAAAGATGAAGCAGTGAGTGTTAAGAAGTAGCTGAGAGCAAAGTTTCTCGCAGAACCTACCCTTATAAGCTACCATCCCAATCGCTACTGCGCTTTTCGCCCCCTTCCGACAACAGTCCCCTAACAATCAATTACTGCGTACTCTATCGTCCATCTCCGCACCCCTTTCGCACTTACAGCACGCACGGTATTTCTCCTCTTCGCCGTCTTTCATCTCCCCCCCCCCCACTTGGACCTTCGTGGAATGACGATTTTTTCTCTCCTTCGGATGAAGATAACGAAGCGGTACGACAATGTTATCACCGCGAGCGTCGATGAGAACTGCTCAGATTGCAAAAGATGCTCCGGTAGGTACCTTTCTCCGTCCAGAACCGTTGAAACTCCTCAATTATATCTCATGAGATATATCTTCACACCATCGGTTCTGCTGAAGAACCGCGGTGTGAAGATAGGGCGTAGAGCTTGTTAGAATCACTTAGTGTGAACACATCAGGGTAGGTTATATTAGGTTTGTTCCAGGTTTGACGGTATGTTAACAGAAATCGCCGGAGACATGCGCAGTTTAAGAACTGGTGTTCCAGGTCGATCGCAGGTTGGACGGAAACCGACAGCTCGAGTAAGTGCGGTCGGGTTCTGTCGACAGCTGTCCAACTTCTGTCGACAGACGCAGTCAGACCTGGAACAAACCTGTTATAACCTCCAGCGTAGGTTACGCTACATCACCTTAACAACAAAACCACCTTACCCCGACTAACGTTTTTGGGCAGTTGGGTAACTGCTAAAGCATATTCTACGGTAAATAAAAACCACTGGAAAGAAGTTTGAAGTAAGTAGCACTGACACCACAGCCGGTAATGAAATTTAGAGAAAAATTAAATTACTTAATACGTTAACTTTCGAGGGAGGAAAGTTTCGGGTTTGCGGAAGGCCGCGCCTTTAATGTACACTCCAATGAATATGTACAAAAATTACTTACTTTTTTATCGTCTATGGTATCTGTTATTTATCCTTGCAAAGCCGGATAAATTTTTTATTCATTCATTGGGTATGTATAAATAAACAGGTAAGTAAGTTTCAAATCTTTGGCTTTATTGGTAAAGGCATTCCTGCGGAACGGATGTGTTTTGTAGTGATGAATTAAGTTTTTTTGCTATCTTGAAAAACTGTAGATTTGTTCAGAAGCACACCTACTTCAGATGATTTGTTCAGGAAAAAAATGCTGACAAAAAAGTAGTTCTTCTCACTTTCTAACAACTAATAACAAGTAGAAAGACGACAGAAACGTCGAAATCAAAACGATTTTTCAGGGGATTTATTCCATCCTCACTGTTCGGCGTACGGCTAATGACGTGTGCAGAACATGTCTAGAATCCACACATCTTAGAAGAAAAAATGATAAATTTGGGGCGGATAAGACATTTTCACCCTTATCGCAACTAGCTACCTATTGATAATTTTGTATCATAATAATTACGATACAAAATTAAGAAGGAGGAATGTCTTATCACAATAATTATTATTGTGATACACGCTGTAATAGACATACTTATAAAACTCGCCTCAACCTCGGCCGATCTTGGCGTCATAGCATAGTTGGCTCGAACCTGGGTGACTGGGGTTTTCGTCCTGGCCTCGTTAATTACAATTTTCAAGGAGTGTGGTCGTGGTAATTCCCTGGAGCAAGGCATTTCTGAATTATTTCCAAGTGCCCCATTGTGAGTAACAAAAACCCGGTTAACACCATAAAATCCACTTTACTTTTTTTTTGCTTTTAATATAAGGATTCACGAAATTCACCAACCGTAGAAATGGACACAATACCCTTTTCGTTGTATATTATATAAAATTTATTATACCTACCCTATTCGATGTTACAGAAATAATTAACGGTAGTTTGAATATTTTCCGCACTGATGAAATTCCCTTCTAAAGTACTCGTACTCGACTTCTTTCTTGTACTTTTTTCTCCAGTTCTACTCGAACTATCGCCTTGTTTTTTTTGTTTTTTTTTTTAAATTTTGTTAAGGAGATTGTGCCTGAAGTTTCTGCCAAGGAAACACTCCAAGGAAAGCGGGACAATAATTGTAAATTATTTGCCTGATGCTGTGAGTAAAATAATTTTACTCACTCACTCGTTATTGTGGAAAATCCTTTGCACAGCGTTTTAACTAGGTATGTATTAAATACATAAATTCTATGTACAATAAAAAAAGTTGCGGTAAGTTGAGCGGTATCAGAGAAAACGGTACATAAGTGAAGAAAAACGTCATTTTTCAGGAAACGTGAGGAGGAGGCGACGACCCGGCCTATGGCACCTACGCCGCCATCTTCGTGAATTCAAATCCCCGAGTAAATTGGCAATAAGCCATTCATGTTAACGCCAGCGTCAGCAGTCTTCAGCGTCGCAATATCCCTTCCTCAAGTCCCCTCCCTTTTCCGCCACGGACTCTCCCGCTTCAGTCAAGAAGTAGCTGCTGTTGGACACTAAGTGTCCAACAAGTCTTGTCGCGAGGGATCCCGTTTTGATCTCCCTCAGTG
This sequence comes from Pilophorus perplexus, assembly GCA_955831195.1. Classification (NCBI taxonomy): domain Eukaryota; kingdom Metazoa; phylum Arthropoda; class Insecta; order Hemiptera; family Miridae; genus Pilophorus; species Pilophorus perplexus. The sequence goes on along the minus strand of OY037011.1, from coordinate 14,582,139 downwards.
GTTTTTCCTGCTCCGTATTCAACGCGTTAAGTGAATTCGTCAACCGGTGTCGGTCATCAGCACCGACAACCACTCATTCTTCACATCGGAGTCATCAATACTCCACATCAACGATTGTTCGGGACCCATCACCGACAATCAGAGTTCTACACTGGAGCTACCAAGCTCCTCCCTTGCTGCGCATCAAGAACGTGAGTCCGTTCTAAATTCCTATAATATTGAGCTCATCCCTCAATCCCTTTCCTTTTCATCAATCCATCAAGATCAACATCTTCGATTCGTCGGATGTCCGGCCCTTTGTTCTCCCCCTATCGGTGGACCAAGGACATTCGTAATTTCCTCCCGAATTACTTCAGTTATCCCCATTTGGTTTAAGTGATTTTATTTCACTGCATGCCCTTTTATTCTCATGTATAGCGTCATATCGCTTAAATATAATGTTAGTAGGTAATTCCAACACCTTTAATTCTCCGCATTTTTCACCAGGGAAATCAGAGGCAAACTTAAGACATTTCAACAGAGTCAAATCATATATCAATATCGTAGGGTTTAATTGAACCAAACTCTAAATATAAGTGATTCAAACAATTCATATTCCAGTCATCAGTGAATTTAATCATCTAGGTACGACAGCTGCCACGTATGTCTGCGTGCTAGTTATATATTAAATATAATGCCTTGGTGATTAAAATTAAAATTTTTGAATACACGTAGTACTACTAATGAATACTACGTGTAGTATTGATGGAAATGAGGCAGTGCTGTTGAGGCATAATAGAGACTAATAATTAGAAACTGGGGGACTGCTTTTCGTACAAATGAACAGCAGCTCACTGAAGATTTCTGTAACTATATGAAAACTAATTCGGTTTATTATCCAATGTGATGGCTCCCGCTGAGGCTTTAATTTCAGGATATCCACATAATCCAGTATCCACGAAATATTATTTTGCGTGAGAAAACCTGCATGTCACGAACAATTTCAACGTAACAAATCAAAGCGTCAGAGGGAGTCATCACATTGTGAAATTCCTCTTCCTCCCAGTGTATGTCATTTGACGTTCTTGGATAACAACTTGGGAAACTGTTGAATCAGTCTTGGGAAACACTGAAGGCATACGTCAACCCGGAAGACTGATTAAGAGCTCGTGGGATTTGGTGACAAATTCAGCCTTTCATTCTCCTCAAACTAGACGAAGTAGGTGTCCCAGTGGCAACAAGCAACTTGGAAACGCCTCTTCCAATACCATCCTCAGGTCATGCTACGGCTCTTTCAAGGTTTCAATGGGTAGTTTTGAAATCAAGGGGGGTATGCACCTAATTTTCCATGTCGAAGTTTCATGATAGGATGAACGAAATTGAAAAAATGTCTACACTAAATCACCAATGCCAACAAAATAATTACGATTCTGCCAACCTGCTTACCAAAGAAATAATCGCGGAATAATAAAAGTCAGCTTTTGGTTGAGCCCGGCAAGAAATCCTTCGAAGAAACCCGCACTCGACCCCACGAAACAAGCTTTAGTCAATTTCTGCGGATAATGTGGGTCGGCCCCGCAGACCCCGGAATTAAACGACCGCAATATGAGAGGAAAAGAAGGAGCACTAGGTATGCTTCTGGAACTCCACTGCGGGAGCCCGCACATAATCCCTTTGTAAGTAGAACTAATACGGAATTCAGAGCCTTCCTCGGACTGAGTGGTAGCCGTAACGAATCGGAACACAAACAGTGCTCAAACTAACACTGTTTGTACCACCATCGATGCGTTCATATTATATCGATTAATAAATATCCACTTGTTCCGACCGCACTTTTAACTTAAAGAAATTCAATGAGCCGAGCCGAGCTCCACGTTATTAAAATCGATCAGAAAATGTTTAAGTTCACCCTTCACGATTTTTTATTCAGAAAAGACGTCGTTAACCGTCCTGATCTCCTCCCTCATGTTGTTTGGATTACGCACGTCGTTTACCTACCCGTTGGAATTCAGACGGACAGTTTCCTAATCGGGTCAACCCCCTCCCGACATTTCCAACGAGACAGTTAAAATCCTACGCCCGATACAAGCCGGCTCAGGTTTTGTTTTGGCATGGGTGGAATTCAAAATAGGTTCCCTTCACCACCAACATCGATCTAATGACAGTTACAGTCAGCTAATATTAACTTTTGGAAGAAATTAAACCGATATCACTTACTCACTTGTATTATTTACAGTCCCGACTCGTGGCTAAGACATCGGGGGGGGGGGGGGGGGGGGGGGCATGCCGGAACACTTTTTGAATGGAAAAGTTGGGGGACTAGAATCTAGCAACTTCTTCTTTTTCTTGCAGACAGTTTTTTGCAGACAGTTTCTTGCTCAACAGTTCTTGCCTCTACCAGTTAATTGTGCACAATGTCAATGTATTTAATACATTGACATTGTGCACGATTAACTGGTAAAGACAAGAACTATATTCCATTCCAATCAACAGTAAGTAGCGACGGGTATTACCAACACACTTCACCAATACATAAGGCACACGGCATAGTGAGTGACAAATTGCTCAATACGGTAACTTACATCATGGTTTAAACACATACACACTTGGGGACATTAATATCCATGGAATACCTTACTTGGTAATCTCGTTGCGCCTATCTACAGGGACATGGCTCTGTTGTACATTCAGGTACAATGTTGCAATATCGGGGGAACGTTATTTCCGCAAAAGGAAGAACTCGTACCTACTGACGCCTTCAGAGATTTAGTGTCCGTTTTTGGTGAGAGGAACGGAACCGTATCTACCAAGTACAGCGGGAAATCTCACTTGAATATGGATGGAACAGGGTAGCTGGGCACGACATCCAAACCGTCGAACACCTGTGACCCCTGGATGCAAATTTCTCACTTACTGTTGAACCGGCTTAGTTTATGAACGCTACAGCTATGTTATCTTGCCAAATGAAAGCCCACAAGCTGAATAATTGTATACCTCGAAATATTATAAAAATCAGGACTTCCGTAACAACGTCACACAAAGTTCTTTTTCTTTGAACTTTTCCTTTGTACTTCATGCAAACGTCACAAAACTTTTTCTTTGTACTTCATTTTCTTGATAGACAATAAAATGAAAGTAAAGTTGAACTTGTATGGGAAACTGAAGACAGGATATGAGAAAGGTCGATTGGTTTAGAAGAACGGGCTAAGATATGATAGTTTAATTCATTGCCAAGTTTTCAGTTAGTATTGTTTAATTGCATTATTATGTGCAAACCAAAGATGTCAGAACGATTTTACTGGGAAAACTGACGTAACTCACATTTCCCCCAGGTTTCAACTGCGGCCGTTGGACAGCGCATTAGTTTATACTGTATTCCGATAAACTGCGCAGTTTCCTCAGTAAATCGCTCAGCTCGGGCAGTTTCCCACTCGAGACTTCTTACCAGTCGCGTGTCACCCGTCCCTTGTATTTGTGCAAAGAAAGTTGCTGATATAAAAAAGATGCCATGCGAGCCTTCATCGTAATCTGCCGGAAATGAATTGAAATTAAATTGAAAAACAATCCTGAAAAGTTCACGTTCAAGATCAGAACGGAGAGCGGAGTCCCTCTATACTGGAAAAAATCTGAGCGAACTGAGCCGAAAACGAGGGGATACTGCAAAAACTGACAGGCGCCTCCACACAACCAATCCACCTCATTTCATAATATGAATATATATTATAAACATACAGTTTTTTGCTCGGGTTTGTCCTTATGAAAGCTGCTCAGGTGAACTGAGCGTGTGGAGGCTCCTTATAATTCCTCTCGCAGTTTTTTCTTCCTGAGCGGTACTCTGGTTTCCTTTATTCCTCGTGATTTTCATTACAAAGGGATTCCGATATATATAAGGATTCTGAGAATACTCACAGCGTGATAAACTAGTTCATTCAGGATATTCAAACGGCTCAATATTTTCTCCGGGTTGAACAGCTTGTAACACGTTAAATGGAAGCCAACCATCCATTGCGTTAGGGATTTAGGTGAGAAAGTACCCAGCCTAAATAATCCCTGGCTTTAAATAACTAACTTCTCAACGTAAACTTGGATCGAAGATGAAGTTAAGTAAGCTGTACATCAGGGAAAGCTAGAGTTGGAATTAAGTTTTCTTTTCAAGTTCCTTCTGAGGAAATCCGTCACCTCTGAGCCGTGGAATGAAGCGAGTGGATTCCTTCCGGGGTGCAGCTGAAAATAACCGGATGGAGGTGGTGGGTTAGTTGGGCGTTTTTGCTTTATTCATCGTGCTTTTGATCTAATGGGACTCCCAAAACAAACGGCAGAAGCTCGCCTCCTTTCAGTATTCAAATCACCCGGTTATGAAACTGTTCTAGCGGGCGTCCCCAGAGGGATCTTCAGCGAATATTCAAGTTTCTCTTGTATTAAAAATGAGACTTGCAACAGGAAAGATCTCGAATATCGAGACGAGCAGTCGAGTATGGGTAGTCCCATTCGTGAAAGGTTTGTCAGAGCAGCCGCGGACGATGGACCCTGGTTGTTGACTCAGCCAACTACGGAAAATTGGGAACGTGTATAATCCTATCCCAGAGGGTCCATAAAACGACAAATTTCGGAACGTCAATAAAATTGGAAAAAGAGGAAAGCCTTCCAGGAATAGAGTGGAAAATACATTGAAGGGGGATTCAGAATGAACCCACTGTCTCGTGAACGTTTAGACAAACGGTGGACCCGTAACGCATTCATTCTTCTTCCCGGGAATGGAGATAGGGGCTTGCCGTTATAGGACCCTTTTAACGAGGGACAACCAAAACCGAGCCTATGTGAAAGTAACGAAGATAGAAAACTACTGAAATCTACAAAATTCTTACGTATTGGTCAAATTTTGACCTTTCATTTAATGAAAGATATAAGAGCGTTATGCGAGAAAAATGATCAAGTTGAAGAAACATCCTAAAACTCTAAACAGAGGTAGAAAGGTTTCAAAACACCAACAATTATTCGGTGGAAGTAATATAACGCGAATGCGAAGGGGAATTCACGTGGAGGACGTAAGACTTAGAAAAGAGGTAAAGGCTGGGGTTTTATCGATTTTGGATTACAGGTATTCCTTCTACTCCTTCTATTTGGTTCCTTGTTAAGCTGTATAGAGCTTAACCAGGATGATCTTGACTTACATGTTCTGTTCATTAAATCTACCTTCGGTACAAACATTTCCAACTCGCTTTTTCGCGACCACGGGGGGAGCACAAATACTAAGCTGAATAGCTAGTCTCAAGAATAACAACAGATCATTAAATTCTGTTTGGATTGTAGTCTGGAAATTAGCCAACAGGGCGGATTAACGACAAGCGGGTAAAAACAGAGGTTCCGAAGACTGCTTGAACACCTATAAACTTGAATATTCACTCTACTTTATATTCTACTCTAATTATATTAAATAATTATAATCGTTTATTATAATTACTCTAAATTAGAGAGGATATTCAAGATTACATTACTATTACCTATAGATAATAAAATAATTCTATTACTATGAATGTTCTAAAAGTCGCTGAACCTCAATCTGTTTTTTGGGAAGATGAGATACGAATAAACTTGATCGCCAAGCTTCTGGCTTTCATTAACCAGGAAATTAAAATTTGCATCTCCCTGCTTAGCACAATTCCGATGTGGTTGGGACGCCTGATAATAAAACTCCAAAGGAATTTCATTAGAGTGGATTGTGTCCTCGTTTCCCCTTGAGGTCTGTTATTGAAAAGACTAGTGATTCAATTTGGCGAGCGACAAGGTGGCTCGAGGTCTGTGTAATGTGTTCGCCTTCGTAATAATGGGGTTGCTATCATACGGTTGGCTGGAAATTAAGACCATGTTGAATTAAGACTTCAAAAATTGCTGGGGCTACTTTATTACAATGATGTTATTTCGGTAAACGGAATGTTGATAAAACCGGATAGGACGTTAAACAGATCATTGCGACACGATAAATAGGACGCAATCAAGGTCATACAGAACCCGAAGATCTCATTATGACAGTATAATGTACTAAGTCGCAAAGCAAAAAGAGAGGAAGTAAAGGTAGAGAAGGAGCTTTGGATTAGTTAATTCGAACTTCTTCGAGAACTGAGAGTTTGGCGGAAGGTGCGATAGCTCAAGCGAAGGAGATTCAAATCAGTTGCTTTTTCAAAGGCGAACCAATTCAAAAGGTTGATTCGATAGGGTGTCCCAACAAAACCTGGCTAATTACACTCAGCTCGAATTATCTCCTGAGTTCAACCACTTTTAACTTCCGATCTCCCGGAGATAAGGGAGTTTCTGTAACAATCACAAGGTATAATATGATATTATCTATGTACACACCACTAGTTCAAATAATGATAGCATGGAATGATGGCTTGCAGCTCCCGTATTCAAAAATATTGATGCGGTAGAACGCCTTAGAGATTGTAGGGCCTGTTGCTCGCTAGATAAGATGGGGTGGGGAGAGATCCATGGGATGTGAGTTACGGCAGGAGCAGAAGGTGGCTGTTTGGTATAGAAGGGCGGCGGTTGCGTTTGATGATAAATGGCAACTACTAACAATGGATACAACCCCTTACACTATATCATAGGGCCTCGGTAGGCAAGAGGAAGGCATAAGCTCATGTGTCCCCGACTCAGCAGCTAGCGATACGTACGTAATCTCTCGATTCTGCACCCGAACCGTTCCTATTGATTGATGACCTTCAATTTTCTTAACACACTACACACCCCCAACCAATGACACTATACGTTCCACATGATATCTATGTTCTATGGAACCAAACGTAGAGGTGATCCAAATACGGGGTGAAATTCAAATAGTGAAGTCATTAATTTACGAAATACATTCAAGAGTGAAATAAGAAAACTGTTGCTCAACATTGCGTTACATACAAACATGCAGTATACAATACCAAGCCAGTTCGAGACGGTCATTTTTTAATACAATGCATTTCGGAAGGCAAATTCACCCCGGATCAGGAATCATGGATGAGCAGACTCTTTTGAGGGAAAGGGGCTCTTCAATGGAAACACTACCAACAACGCTGCAGGATAGGAACGTGATTCTCTTTTAGGGGCATTACGAGACACGAAGGGAATGACCAGTTCGTCCTTTCCTAGTAGTAGTAGTCTGTTCGGGAAAGTACAACACTTCGAGAGGGGAGCTTCGATTGACCAAGTTTCCCGGGGCGTTAAGGATGCCATCCCCTTCCTGCGATGGAAGTTGAGCTGAGAAGACTTGCTATCCACTTTCCTTTGCCGAAAACCTTCGTATTATCTACATCTCGTCCTCTTAGCTTTCGAACCTTAACTTTGGTTTATAACTCGAAGAGACCCGGGAAAAGCTGGATGTACCACAGTTATCGCCTTATCGTCAATGACTTTCCCCGCCGATTAAAGTGGGCTGTTTCCTTTAGCAAAATTATCGTCAAACAGGAAGTACCAGAACCTTTAATTGGAGTGAGAATTCATTTTCCGCAGGAAGTCCAACTCGGTGATGCACGAATTTCGAAAGGCGAATTTCGGGCATGGTCGCAGTGGTGGTATTTCTGAATATCAGCCAAAAGACATGCTACCAAAAATTTAAATAGTTGATGCACACTGTAAAAAACTTCCTTTCACACAGTGTCAAATAGTTGGACTAAACCGAGAAAACAGTGGAAGAAAAAAGACGAGTGTTTGAAGAGAACAAAAACAAAGGATCCAAGTTGAACTGAAGCTATAACCCTTCCACTCTCCATTCGCTACCCGTTTAGCCCCTTAGGACTCCATACGAGCTCACTCTTACCAAAGAAAACTTACATCTCCTCCTACCCCAGTTGTGAACAAAGTTTTAAATGGTAGTTTACTTAAGAAAGTTAACCAATGCCTGAGGAACAGATATCCACCAGTCCTGGGTCGCATCTTTCCATGTCTCAATGTTAGGGGTTAATCGATTGAAACTTCAAGGTAAGATATATCAATGTTGAATCCACCATTTTCAGATATCTGTATCTATTTTCAAAATAACTACTCACTCGGCGAAGGAACTTTCCCAACCTTCACGAATTCAATTTTATTCTGATAGCTGAAGTTTCCCAATTTCACCTAATGAAAATATGTGAACTGCTAGTGCTTCATTAGGTTTCCGCTCAAAGTTTAATTTCACTATGATAAAGTTGTGGAATTCGCGAGGGATACTATCCAAACTACAGAACATTTGAGGAACTCGGTGGAGTTGGAGGGAAAGTTGGTGACCCAATAAGAGATTTTCTTAGACAACTTCTAGCTGAAGTTGCCACGAATTTAATCAAACCAAAGCAAAAGTCGGGATGCCGCAGAAGTGCTGGGAACAGCAAGGATCCTGAAATCAACAAATGAGGTTGCAGGCACAATTTTTGGGAGGTCGTGGCTGGAAATGGTCAGGAAACGGAACCATGAACTATAGTTCATAACCAAAGTTATCAATATCCAATCAATAGCCTTTCGAGCGGAATCTAATAAATGGGATGCGATGGACCACTATCCTATCAGGAAGTTCCCGCTTGGAAATAATTATTTTCGTACCGAAGAATATTGCATGGCCACGATATTATCATATGATAATGACACTCAGCAGTAGGAGCTAACTGTCAACAGTCCATCGAAACAAGACACGCAACCGAGATGAATGATCGTGGAACGCAGAATTGACGGTGGATCCCGAAGGAGACGCGGATTGCTGTGATCGTAAGATGAATGTATGACTAGTGGCAGTGACAGGTTCACACCTCTTCATCCAAGGGGACCTCGCGAGGGGGTGGCAAGAGGGTTCTATCTATAAACCGAAGCCCCTTCCTGCGATAACTATAAAATCCTCTCCTATTCATATAACGGACGGCACTACCCCACATCACGATATCCATGGCCCTCGCTTGTCTTTCGATCCACATCCAACAGGCGCAGGCCCGTAGTTAACTGTGGGTTTTCATTACCAAACCCTATATCCCATTTCCCTTCTCCTCTACAGCAATCTACGGCTGAGCACTCCATCACTCAGGATGAGGTGAAGTGTCGCTGATTACTACCTCAATGAACAGGCCATCAAGCAAACGACATTTTTTGAATAGCATATAAATACTTTTGGTTTATTATTCTTGGAATAATACACCTATGTTTTCGCGACGGGGATCGACGACTCCGATCGGCCTCAAAATTTGACATTATCTGTTTCAAGAGGTCTACATTCTAAATCCGAAATGTCCGTCCGCCGTCCGCCGTCCCCCGTCCCCCGTCCGCCGTCCAGGCCGTTTTGGGCAGTAGGAATTTTTTTTAAAATCTGAAATTTCGACAAAATACTTGGTTTACCATCTAGTTGTGCCCGCAAGGTTTTCAGTCCGATCTCCCAAAACCCGTGGGGCGCTATGGGGCTACAATGGGGCTATAGGAGGGGTTTTTTGAAGGCTTTTAGCTATGGGATTGAGTTAGGTGTCGTTTTCGAAGTATTTTTGGGCGTAGAATCCATTTTTGGGGGTCCCAGAACGATCTGATTTCACTGTGGCGATCTACAGGGCTTTCATGGGGCTAAAAATGGGATTTTTGAAGGATCCCAGGAGGTTAAATATTTTTCGAGTAAAATATAATGAATTTATGAAAACATAATTTTTTTGAAACAAAAAAACCAAAAATCATTTTTTTTGAAATATAAAAATCCAAAGAATTTTTTTTTTAAATTTTTTTCATTGACAGAATTAAATTTCTGCACAAGTAACCTGTTCCAAAGAATAATAAACCCTTGTGTAAAATTTGCAGCGTTTTGGTTTATTATTCTTGGAATAATACACCTATGAAATCGCGACAGAGGTCGAAAATTCAGATCGGCCTCAAAATTTGACATTATCAAGAGGTCTAGATTCCAAAAAACGAAATGTCCGTACACCGTACAGTGGGCCAAATGACCGATTTAGGTGGATTTATTTATTTTATTTTATTTTTTTTAACACCGACTTTTCAGTATAGACTATACTGAAAAGTCGGTGTTAAAAAAAATAAAAATAAAATAAATAAATCCTGTATAGTCATTGTTAAATATAAGTTCGTAGACCACAAAACACAAATATTTACCTCCTAAATCCTTTTTTGATTGTGGAAAGGAGTCACCTCTATTCGGGTCTGAACAAGTCTGCAGTAATGGACATTAGAGAGAGAAGTAAGTAGTTTTAAACTATTAGAAATCCTACTAACTTAAAGAAATTAACTAAGACATTTTGTGACCATCTAGTTGTGCCCGCGAGGTTTTCAGCCCGATCGCTCAAACCCGTGGGGCTATGTGACGCTAAAAAGGGACTACGGGAGGGCATTTTTGAAGGGTTTCTGCTATGGAATCGAGTTAGCTGTCGTTTTCGAAGTATTTTTGGACGTAGAATCCATTTCCGGGGGTCCCAGAACGGCTTGAATTCACCGTGGGGATCTATGGGGCTACAAATGGGATTTTTGAAGGATTCCAGGAAGTCAAATGTTTTCCTAGTAATTTTGGACGCATAATCCATTTTTTCGAGGTCCCACATCTGTTCAAAGAATGTAGATTTTTTTTTTTTTTTTAGAAATATTTTTTACCGACAACACTAAATTTCGAATAAGTAACCTTTATCAAAGAATAATAAACCCTTGTGTAAACTTTGCAGAGTTTCTTACTTTTAAATAGCCTGGACAAATATTTTGAATTTAAAAGCAAAACTTCTGACGGGGATACCTACGCTTTGAGCTTAACTACAATATATCAGAAATGATAGTTACGGTTAATTTATAACACTTTCAGTTCGGAATTGACCTTGAAGATCGCGTCAAAAAGGCGGATACCAATGAGGAATTACCTCCTCCTCAAATTATTGCAGAATACGGACAAGATGAAGAATGTGGAAACGTTGAATGGTGGATCGGGACGCGAAACTGCTAGCGAGCAGATTTCCCCAGAGACAACCCAGCACAAGACTCAGTGAATGTTCTCGACAGATACCCGACAAATCGGCGTGGGGTAATCGATTTGTTGGAAGGAATACATTTTTCACACGGGGAAAAATTAATGAGGAATTCAAGAGAATTGCTAGCCTAGTATAATATAATTTCATTTTTGAAGGTTACATTCATCGAGGTATTTGTGCTGCGAAATTTCGGAATCTTCCCAGGCGAGGTTTTGTGAATTCCGTAAAACGTGTGCTCACTCCGCTCCGTTCATTCTTAGCAAGGCCTGGCATACTTCAGCATAGAAAAGCTCCTACACCGAAGGTTTCCGAGAGGGTTCGAAGATATTTCCTTATACTGCACACCTTCAAGTCCCTTTTAGACCGGTCGACCGGAAACCTTAAGGAAACGGATACTCAATCACCCTAGGGGGAAATTTCAGGGCAAAACCTTTTTACCGTGCGATAGAGAAGTAGTTCGTTGGTGTTGTGGTGAGTATTAAGGTAAGCTATACTTTCGCACAGGCCTAACGCGAAAGACCAAACTCCGTTAGCATCATAACTAAAGTAAATCACTCTCGAGGATTTGAAAACGAACAATCACCCCGGTTTCTGAGCATGTTATAAAATGAAGCGATTCCTTATTTATTCCCTAACACCCTAGTTGTTCGCACTAAACTAATGAAATTTATTCACAATGCTCTTTTTGTTATGCACTACGCACCTATGTTGCCAGATTTTTCATAACTTCATCAGGGACGAGTTGACAGATCCACTTCCATACACATCCCTCAAGTTAAGCACAAAGTGAAGAATTTTATTTTGTGCAACTATAATAATGAGGGGTTTAGGGATAGAGAACGACTCCTCTGCTGGTTTAAATACTACATTGTTTATTTCGGTAAACAATTATAGCGTGGGGACCGGTTTCGAGCAACTAAGCTCGGCAAACAACCACTTTGCCGCTCGGCCGACCACCTACGTACTACCCTACCACCCGGCGGCCAACACGATTTTATATTATTGTAAGATTATCTCATAAAATAATAATGTTATTATTTCATAATATGAAATATATTATATGAAAACGACCGTTAGATTCTCAAGGTTTTTTTTAGACGAAAAATCGACTTATTTTGTCGAAATTCGCCTTAAGGCACAAGACAAACACATCTGACAAAGGAGTCGGAATGATTCATCTTAAAATTAAGAAGAAGATAAAGAAGATGATGATGATGATGAAGATACTAATATGCTCTAATTATTATTCTTTAAAACTATTATAGTTAGATAGTATATCACCATCACTTACATCGGGGTACATGATATACTATATTCTTTTTCCTCTATCACCATGTCGATGTGTATCGCGAGCAAGAGAGCAAAGAGAAGTAGAAGAGGCTAGCGATCTGATCCAATCATCATACCTAATGGAACCGCGATCAACCGTAAGGAACGGAACCTTTTCACCAGAGCAAGAGCAATAACTGCGGAAAATGGGGTTACTTGAAAGGGATCAACGAGCGAACCACGTCCTCTTCTCAGATCGTCCACTTAAAGGAGAGAATTCGGTACAGGGTTTGCTATAGGAGTGAATATGGCATTATACAATGTCTCGTTCACGGATCATATAATCTTCGCTAAGAGAACACAAAGAACTCAAAGAAAGCCAGTATTGGGGTGAAAATTCAATGAAGATCAATGAATGTTTCCTGAAAAAAAAATTTTTTTTTTCAACAGCCGGAAATGAGAATAACATGAAAAATTACTGCAAAAGCAGCACCGTCAAATGCAGTGGATACCGAGATTAGACGCTCGATGGTTCGTCAGGTTCATATACATAGGATAAGATAAACTCAATCGTGCGAGAGCGGAAAAGCACCAAAGGTCTGACTAAAATTTGGGAGCTTATCGCAATGTTTACGACAACTGGAGGGGCTCGCAGAGGTGAGAGGTCGGGTGCGGTTTGTCATTCATTAGAGGCCCATTCGATAAAGTGCGATCCGATCGTTTGTCAAGAGGTACGAGTGAGTATAAACGATAGAAAGGCAAACGTGTATAAATCAAGAAGACACAAACCGCCAGAACAGTCACAAGTGATAAATTCGCTACCGTGGCCATTTCAAAGTGCTCTCCCTCACTTCCCTGCCTTCCCATAAATCATAAATGAGGTTTCAGATATGAATCTTAAATGGAACGAACGATCCAGTAATGTTAAATAATGTTCCAAAGGGAGATAGTAATTGAATGGAGTTTCCAAATAAATTAATTGAAATATATCTGCTACCACATAACAAGGGCAATGGGCAATTTTTCGAACCCAACCACTTATGGTTTATTACGGACAGAGGTCAAAAATTCTGGTTGGCCTCAAAATTTGACATTAAACGTTTCAAGATGTCTAGATTCTAAAAATGAAATGTCCGTCCTTCGTCCGAGCCGTATGGAGCAGTGGGTTTTTTAAATCTTGAATTTTGACGAAATACTCGGTTTACCATCAAGTTATGCCCGCAAAGTTTTCAGCCGAATCGCCCCAACCCTCGGGGCGCTATGGGGCTACGGGAGGGATTTTTGAAGATTTTTTGGCTATTGGGTCGAGTTAGGTGTCGTTTTCAAAGTATTTTTGGACGTAGAATCCATTTCTGGGGGTCCGAGAACGATCCGATATCACCAGGAGGATCTATGGGGCTTTCATGGGGCCACAAATGGGATTTTTCAAGGATCCCATGGTGTCAAATAAGGTGACGTTTTCCGAGTGATTTTGGACGCATAATACTTTTTTTCGAGGACCCAAATCTGTACAAACATTGTACAAAAAAAAAAAAAAAAAAAAATTGTTTCAACCATACCTATTTATTTTATTGACACAAAATTAATTTTTGAACAATTAAACTATATCAAAGAAAAATAAACCCTTGTGTAAAATTTGCTGCGTTATTTTACGTAGTAACATTTATAAGAAAGAGATGTTTTGTTGTTGTTTTTGTTATAAGTGTGTAAAATATGAATGTATTACAACATACACGTGTGAATGTGCATCACAGCCATCTCCCTTCTCATGTACAGGTTGGAGAATAAAGCGAGTAGCTTAGAAATATAGAATGAACAGTATGCCAGATTGTAGGGTTGTTTAAATTTCATAGGTTGTTTAAACATGTTGATCTTCTTTGTGGATTGAGTATCGAGAATAACAGGACAACTCCCCGACCAAAATAGGGGTCTTGTCTTTATTTTAAGAATGCCTTCCGGAATGCCAGTGAAGGTGGAGAAAGTAGAATAATATGATAGCTGCAGTGCCTAAAATGCATATAGTCATTTTGTCTTATCCAACAAACCATGAACAACTCCGGTGAGTGGGATACTCGAACGAGATAGGCGGTAACGGGAAATTGGAATTGTAATAACAACGTTTCACAACTCACACAATATTACGATGTGAAAACACTCACCCACCCATAATGTAACCTCCTTTTGGACCGTGCTCATGAATAGTTAGGAGACTCGTTGTTTGTTAATACGAGGACAACCCCCTAAATGAATATTTAGTTGTTGGAAAGAGGCCGCGTCATTTTCTTCGTTCCCCCTTCCTGCCAGCACAGTAAATTCCCCAGGTTCCCAACTGCAGCCTCCACCCCCTTCATACTGAAACGTTGCCAAGATTTATGAATCAGGGTCATCCAGTGCGTGGGAACGTAGCTTTTTTCCTAAACAAAAGTAAAAGGGAGGACAATGGGTTATTATTGTACGTTCAGATGTTTCTGGCAAAACAGCGGGTTTTTGCGCTATGCGCGACTGTCACATTTCCCATTTCAAGCACTGAACAAAACTAGGCATGGACGTATAATATGAGGAACCACAACATGAAAAGTCATGTTAAGACTTCCATCAAGAACTTCTTCCTTGTACTAGATTTAATGCCATAATTCACCGAAGCATGAGAGTTTCTGATTCGCTGCAAATTTGTTACTCACGAGTAAAATTAACAACGTTTTTTAAATTTGTATTTGACACTACAAAATTTGTGCTCTGCCTTGGCTCCCTCGTATGACACCTACGGCAACCTTAAAATTGTACACCCTAGTTGATGGGCACTACCAACAGTGTCGAGGTGGTTTCACAATTTTTGCGATGTAACTCGTTTCAGCGCCATTTCCACAAAATAAGACCAGCGCCCAGAATGAGAGGGCATTTCATTCAGTTCAAGAACGCCTTTTCATCAACAGAGATATCTGAGGCAACTCGAAGCCTCAAAGCAGCAAATTCAAAAGGCATTTCCAAAGAAATGCGGTCA
This sequence comes from Pilophorus perplexus, assembly GCA_955831195.1. Classification (NCBI taxonomy): domain Eukaryota; kingdom Metazoa; phylum Arthropoda; class Insecta; order Hemiptera; family Miridae; genus Pilophorus; species Pilophorus perplexus. The sequence continues at coordinate 14,566,935 of OY037011.1, read as the reverse complement.
GAGGAGATTTTTAACTGCAGATGTTCAACGCCCTCCTTTGTGCGAAGCAGTATTATTTGAATACAGGCACCAAGTAAAGGGGTGTGAGTGTGTGTGTGTGTGTGTGTGTCTTTCATTACACGAAATCATAGGCCGGGAGAACCGTAAAGAAAGGACCCTTTTCATAGATTTCTCAAACTAAATGGAAGTATCAGTACACGCGCCTTGGCAGTGTTCAACTTACAGTTTGTACACCAATATACAATACATTGAGCTCTCAGCATCACGCATGTCAACAACACCATCTCTTGGCTGTAATTATGGCGCGTAAATGCCTCAATCTCAGTCCGTGTGTCGATGTAAGACCAAGGAGCTTGCTGGAACAGCTAACAACTACCTAATTGAAGGTGCTTAACCCCTTATGTAGTTATGTACAACGTCAATGTCTCTCAATACTATTCGCAACCAGTTATAAAACTCCCATCGTAAATGGGATTAAGTTAGCAACAAATCATCAGTTCAACCTCTTTTTTCCCGACTCGTTGATCATTTTTGCAATAGCGAGCAATAAAAAACGCTTGGGAAAGCCCGGCATGGCCAAAGCAATTTCACCTCAGTATTTCAACACCTCAGCACCGCGGAAAAAACTCCCCGCTTATTTCCGAAGGATATTATTTATCTGTCTAACGAATTCTATGTTCATAACTCGTCATGAGCTAAAACTTACAAAAGAGCAAGCATACGAATTCGATCCTCTACTTAGTCAGTTGATAAGAATGAAAACGATACCAATGGCAAGGTCGAATAAATAGACAAAAACTCGATGAATATCGACGATATAATATAAAACATTTATGAACCTTACACATATTATGTGTAAGGTTCATAAATGTTTTATGTGCTTCAAATTTGCCAAAGCTGCCGGCGACCTTGCCTCAATCTCAGTCCGTGTGTCGATGTAAGACCAAGGAGCTTGCTGAAACAGCTAACAACTACCTTGTGTGGTAATCCTCCATATTTGAATAAACAAGAATTATAAACCTTTTAATTACCACTTTATTGAAAAAACAAAGCAAAGCTTTTCAGCTAAATTTTAGCCATCGTCAGGCAACTTCAAAAGAACAATCCTTGTCCAATCCTTGTTCTTTTGTAGTTTCCTGAGGATGGCTAAAATTTAGCTGAAAAGCTTTGCTTTGTTTTTTTTCAATAAAGTGGTAATTAAAAGGTTTATAATTCTTGTTGTTTTATGTGCTAAAAATGTCACCTAAAGGGAAAACATGGAATATAATAAAAATGAACCTAACTTCAGCACTTTCATGACTAGTATTTTCCAAGAATGGCTGCCGAGGGTGAGTGAAAAAATATTCATGATTCAACCCTATATATAGTCACTGTGAAATCGGATTGTCCTGGGACCCCAAAAAATGGATTCTACGCCCTAAAATACTTCGAAAACGACACCTAACTCGACCCCATAGCCGAAAACCTTCGAAAATCCCTCCCGTAGTCCCATTTTAGCCCCATAACGCCCGACGGGTTTGGGCGATCGGGCTGAAAACCTTGCGAGCACAACTAGATGTAGAACCGAGTATTTTGACAAAATTTCAGATTAAGTAAAAATGCCTACTGCCCAAAACGGCTCGGACGGCGGACGGACATTTCATTTTTGGAATCTACATGTCTTGAAACGTCAAATTTTGAGGCCGATCAGAATTTTCGACCTCCGTCGCTATTACATAGGTGTACACCAAAATACACCAAAATTCCCATCAACCTGAATGTACAGGCATTCAGAGATGCCAGGTTTAATTTTGCGAACCCGACACAAATAAAGGAAAAGAGAAATGATGGAAATACACCATTATTAACGGTATAATTAATACGAGATCACTCTAAAATAAATTATTGTCGAAATGGCGCGACAATGAATAGTTAGAACCAGAAAAGTAATCGGGAGAGATAACACGACTCACAGGTACTAAGGCTTCACTGAAGCTGTCAAGAAGTTTCCCGGTATAGGGATGCTGCCAAACGAGGGATCAAGGGGTACGGGGTAACTACCCATTAAAATGTTGACGGGCTACATCATCAACCCCTACGTAAGGTTCATCACGCATAAGTTTTATGATAAAAGTTACGCTTCATAAACCCCGTGAATGCAAATTAAAGGCAGGAATGACCTTCGTGGTTCAATCGATAAGAGAAGGGCCATTTTGTTTAAGAGAATATTAGATTAAACGTGTAGGGAACTTACTACGGTGACTTTGGTGTGAAAAAAAACGGATACTGCCTTAACTGCCTAATCGATACTTTACAAAAACATTGAAGAACAGAAAAATATTTGCACAACTGCAGAGAACAAAAATATTTTCAGAAATTGCAAAAGTATACCCTCACATCTCGGGAGTGCTGTTATTCTTTATTAAACACATCACAAGGGCGGGATAGGAGAGAAGGGGGAGTGGACAAAAAGGGTTTTATTAAAATTGGAGAGGAAAGAAGGGATTGTTGGGAGGAGAAAAGGGGAGAGAGCGATGGAGGTGGAAGGCCCTCTCGATTTATTGTACACTTTTCCGTTGTAAGGTGAGCCGAGCGATCCGCTGGGGCACCAGCAAAAGAAAGACATCGGGAAACTGTGTCCTTACACCACGACACGGGTGATAAATTTTGATCCTCCCAAGTACTCGTATCGAGAAGAGGGGCATCAAATGAATTCTAGTTATTTATGGGATGACCGTGCTTTTAATCCGATCAAAAACACATCCATCAAGTTGTTTAATCACCCGATGTATTTTTCAAACGATCTTTTTGCCTTGAAAAAAGGAAAGTATGCTTTCCTGGGAGAGGAAAAAGTAATGGAAAATGGGTATTCGAACTGTCACAGTAATGAACTAACTTGACATTGTTCCCGTTTCTTTCCTTTCAAATGAATGCCTCATGCCACTTCTAAATACTGTAGAGTGTACTGTAGAAAATTCGTCTCAATTTTCTCAAAAACACCACAACAAAGTACATATTGTATAATTTATAGCAAATAAAATTTATTTAATCCTTTTTTATGGTGTGATTCCTTCCCAGCGGTACCAAGTTTCAGTACAACGGTTTCTGGCTAACAGCATAATAGGCGTTCAGCATCATTCATTATATCTAATGAGACGGCCCGGAGGGATGAATAAAATAATAGGAGGGTTTTCTACTAAACGGTTCCATTAGCATTTTATGGGAGGATAAAAAAGGAAAAACCATGCTCTCGGAGGAAGATTAAGGTTCATTACAAGGGAAGCACCATTTTAATTCTTGCTCCTTTTCAGGAGTTGCGTTACGGTGATGCCTCCCCACCCTCCAGAAAACCTTAAATATAATTTCGCAAGGTCGCTTCAACACACTCACTGAGCTCAAACCATTCTTTGCGAGGGGAATCTTCGAGGCGATCACTAATGAGGCTACACTTAGAAGTCCCAATATCTGATTAGGACAATGTAGATTGAGTTCAACTGAGGTCAGTATGCATAAAAATGTGAAAATAATGGGAAAATATAAAATAAGGAACACCAGTCAATAAAGTATCTCAAGGTCAATGATATGGCAATAATAATTAATATTATTATTATTGCATTATTAATAATACGCACGGTTTTGCAAAAGGGTACATTGAATGTCTAAGAGGTTAAAGGAGGGCTCGCCCACTACTAGAGCTATGCCTCTCCCGCCGGATGCAAGCATACCGGCAAAGCCACACCGCCGGAGGTCCAAAAGGGTACAAGGGACAAAATGGAAAAAATTGAGTTAGATATCGATTTTTATGTATAATTTCACGAGGAATCGATCAAAACGGGACGAATCCCGCCGGAGGAGAAAAGTTAGAGCAGGTTTGCAAAATGGTACTATTTCGTTGAGTTTTTCAAAACGGTACAAAAATCCTTGGAAGTCAGTTCGAAATAAAGATATTATTATGTTGTTGGTGTTATCTTCCCAAAAATTTAATTCACACTATAATTAAGTTAAATAAAGGTCAATTAAAAATTATTCCGAATGAGCTGCAACAAAGCCATGGAACACCACTTTCGAGTGAAAGTGGACAAAAACTGTATTATGTACCAGTTTGCAAAACCGCTTCACTTTCATCTTCAATTTTTGATGAGAAAGAAGTGATATTGCCATAATGTTCATGCATGGATCTAATTAAATATTGAGGAGGAAATTTGGGGGAAAAATATTTTTCATAACTCAATATGCAAAGGAATTAAACGTTTTTTAAAATTTTATTTCTGTAAATTCACATTTTCAAATGTTTACCCTTTTGCAAAATGAACCGTGCAACGGTCACTCCGTAGGTTTCAAAAGGATGACATAAGCTTATTGCATTCTATTATTGAATCTAATCATCTACTATACTGGGTAATTAAGTCGAGAGAGGGATCAAGAGAGTTTCCATCATCACGCCTTTTCACACGAAAGATCGTTACAAATCAAAATTCAATTAGAATGCCATTACAGCCCAGACTCAAATGACGAGGGAGCGAGTTTACACATTCGCCTAATGGGCTATACATGAGAGGGCCAATTTTTATCAGTGTAAATATGCAACAGGCATAGATGCATATTGAAGAGATAGAAGTGGGTTGCAAATGAATTTCTCTTCGTCGACGCTATTTACCAACGAAGGGCTACTACCTACATAGAAAATTCGTGAACTCATTTAACGAGTTAAGAGTTAGAACTGAACTGATATTATGTACCAACCCAGAAGCTCCGCGAATCAATGCAATCATGATAAAGACGAAACCGAATACCTATTGACTAACTACTATGTAATCCAGGCGTATGAATTAGTTAGTATATTGATATCAGATTCAGACAGTCTTGTCCTTTTCTGTGCCTTGTCAAGTTACACGACTCATGTAGCCAACGAGCGATAGGTTTTTGCAATTCTGGCTAATTAAAATTGACATTGATTAGGTAGTAAAAAACTAAAAATTGTCAACCACAAAATTTGGTGAACTTTCGCACTATTAGCAATCATTTATTTACTCAAGATTAAAACTTGCCACCAGGGGAAATGAAGAGAAAGAAGGTACCAAGTTATCCCTTGAGGTTCCAAAACGTATGATATACGAGGCTATCCTTCATCATTAGCTTGTCAGCGACCTCCAGAAGCTGTGGCGACTGACTTCTTATCGAGAAGAAAGCTAAACCTGCGGATAAAGTGCGCACACCTTGGTGTTACCTCAGAGTCGTCTATTATTCACTTCCACCTGAAGCTCCGTGGTAGAGACTTTCAACCTCCATGAAAACCATAGCTATCACCTTGGTGCCCTTTTCCCTCAGCTAATCTTTATGTATTCGCTGGTGTGCAGGGGTTCCATTATTTCACGGTTCTTTAGCTTTATTTGACTTGAGTTCATCCTCCCTTCCTTTATTTTTTTTCTTCCCATTTCAGCTCGTTTAGCTCCAGCGCTACCCGTTCATCACCTTCCCCGAAATCTCATAACGGCGTAAAGAAAACAGGCAACGCCTCTAAATAACAAGTTGTTTCATTTCGTTAAAAGTCGAGGCAAGCTTTCTCACAGAATAAACGCAAACAGCCTCATCGCATTTCAGAGGCATGTTTCACGGTTAGTGCTCCGTCTAAAGCGACCAATATGTGTTAAAATGAACGTTGGCAGGATAAAACAAATTACAGAGGATGTGTTTGTCGTGTCGACAAAAACATCAAGATACAATAATTACATCCTACAGATGTTATGATATTTACGGCTCCAGCAGAATTTGCGCGTCTGAAGTGCCCTTATTATGAAATTACAGGTACACGTACCTGTAATTTCATAATAAGGGCACTTCAGACGCGCAAATTCTGCTGGAGGTACGTGTACCTACTAAACAGAGAATGTTGTAAACACAGCAGCAAAATTTAGAGGGCATCTTAAAAAAAAAAAAAAAAAAAATCATATTGAATAATACCCTTTCATTTGTGGAATGAAATAGGGGGACAAACAGAGGGGGGGGGGGGGGGGTGTGAAGGCGTGGCCTAATGCGACATTACAGCCGGAGGGCACAAACAGGAAATGAGAAGTGATAGCCGCTTGGGCTGTATCCCAGCCGACTACATTTAGGATAACATTTCAGAGCTGTCACGATAGCCTCGCAAAACCTTAACTCTGTCCTCATTAGAAAATAATTCCCCCTTTGAATAATTAATATTACCAATTTCACATCGACTACATACCCATAGAATCTATCTTTCTATCGATCCTTTCTATTAAGAAAACGCTGTAAAAACCCATTTTTACACAAGGGTTTATTATTCTTTGATATAGGTTACTTGTGCAAAAATTTAATTCTGGGTTATGAAAAAACAACTTTTTTTTAGAATCTATTTTTTCCAAACTTCTTTTTTCAAAAAATTTTTGTTTTTTTACTCGAAAAATATTTGACCTCCTGGGATGCTTCAAAAATCCCATTTGTAGCTTCAAGGAAGATAGGTCATGGACGGGAATTTTGTATTTGTGCGAAGCACGGGTGTCCCAGCTAGTATTGAAGAAGAACCATCACAGGATTGCCAATCAACTAGGGCTCTCCAGTAACGCATTCTTGAAGAGTGAGGGAATAAAAGAGTTTAAAACCTTCCGATCAGATGTCGAACAAAAATTATTTTAACCTACATAATATAACCTTCCTCTTTAAGGATGGTTATAATATAACCTTCCTCTTTATCTACAAGTAAAGCTCACAGTACAGTCCTACTTAGAAAATCTTTTTTTGAAAGCGAATAATGCAAGGGCTTGACAGGAATACCTGTGTGCCTCGTACTTCCATTGTTTTACAAGGCCGGATGAGATAGGAAAGAATGTGGCAAAATAATTAATTATACATTCACGTCAGCTACCCCTTTTCTTGGTCCACATCACCTTTCTTGCTTACGTAAACAAGAAAAACCGGCGGAAAAAGGATCAGGGGGTTTCCAAGCGTTCAAGGCTCACAGCGACGGATGGTTTTTTCCTGGCTGGGAAGATTGGTACATCCCTTGGGAGGCTTCTGTAGTCTGTCACCCCGAAAGGATAACCGTCAACAATTTCAACCAAGGAGGAGATGCAACGATGGGAATGCTGAAACAGTCGACGGAAATTTGGATCCCTTTCAAAGTCAGCCTTCAGTAAAAAACTGATATAATGATGTTTCAAGAGACCCATCACGATTCGTATACCTCGGTCTAGTGGCTTTCAATGTACCTGTAAGGATGTCCGGGCACATAAATTGACTGGGCACTTAAGAGAAGAGGGTACAGCCCGTTCAACATTAGAAGGCCATAAGCTGGAGTGATTTATTCGGTCAGAACACCATTCAGGGCACCGAGGGGCGGCGCAATGTGTCAGAGTTCTGATGGCGGAGGACTGAATAATAATGTTACCTACCCCCTATTGAGTTCAACCACTCACCGCTATGGCTTCTTCTACCTAACTCTATAAGTGCGGCCTCATGTAGTGTATGAAAATGCAAGCACATTGAGAGAAGTTGGGAGAGCAAGCATTGGATAGTTCTAGGGAATTTCCCCAATGTCTAGGCATAGTGGTTATTTCAATACCAAGCACGTTTTAACAAAATTGTTTTACATTTTAATCATATTTTTTGCCAACGGATTTCTTTCCTGCTCAACGTTGTTGGATTGATGTGGGCAGAACGGATAAAAAGGGAGGGGTTGCCTCCAAGAAACAAGGCATCCCAGTTTTACGGGAGCAAAAAGGTTCCAAGCTAAGGGGGATGTAACGAGTAGTGACTAAAATGATAATGACTGACCACCTCTTGTCATGAGAGTGGCACCATGAAGCTTCGACGCCCTTTGTTTTCTTTGTACGCCATTAAAAGGGAAGGTTCTATCCTGTGCAGCTTTAGCACCCTTCTGCTCGTTTCCTTCAAGGACCCGACGACCTTTGTCGATGAAGGGTCTCACTTCACATCACGAATTAATTACTTAACACTGAAGTGTCATACAAGTCTTGAAGAAACGCGCGTTTGGTGGACGGAGATCCAAAACGCCATCAAAATACCAATTGAGACCCGGGCCTCAACCCGGGGGGGGGGGGGGGGGGGTGAATTGAGACCTGGGTCCTTACCAAAGGGGGGTGAATTGAGACCTGGGTCCTTACCAAAGGGGGGTGAATTGAGACCTGGGTCCTTACCAAAGGGGGGTGAATTGAGAACCGAGAACGGGTTGAGAGAACGTGAACGAGAAGGGAGGTGAATGGGAACTAATGCATACTTTCCTTCCCCTTTCAAGCAGATTTAGGACTGCCGACACCTATGAGATGCATCAAATCGAAAACAAAGCTGTCCTCCATATCATTTGGGTGTAACATCAGAAGCCAAACAATAATATAATATATTATATCCTTTCTTCGCAGTATATTATACCTACTGTCTATATAAAGATCCATAACTCAATATAATTCTTGAGGGAACTGTAACTTATATACCCACAAAGAACGAATTCCGCCCTCTAAATTCGCAGATCATCGAAATTATTCGAACCATTTTCAGAGATCGAGCGCAGGTATGCCGGGAGCTGGTTCCTTCCACATGTCACACACTAATTTCGGATATATTGTGGTGCGTGTGTCTTAGACCTTATAGGAGCCGACCTTTCTTCAGGTCTGTTGACAGGGGAGGAGACGTTTTTTGTTTCCCACAATTTCGGAATATTTGTCACTCAGGGCTATAAGGCGGATAGTCGGCGTTTCCACTGTATTCTACCCCATTACTCGACCTATTATTCAAATGGGCCCCTGCCAGAGTCATAATCACGTATTGTAACCCAAAGTTTACACAAACTGAAGACATTGGAAGGACAACGGTTTTCGCTCGATGTACACACCTTCCTTCTTCCTACTAGTAAAGAATGTCATTAATTCATCACTCTGAGTGTCAAACTTAGCTTACACCCTCTCGACAATAAATTGGCTGAAACCCCAACCAACGGTTGAAATCATCATCAACAATTATGACTTGATTGAAACACCTCAGCCATTGCGGAGGATGAGAAATTCCTTACGATAACAACTTAGCAAGAACCTATTCAGTGGTTCGCGTCACTATTTGCTGGCTTAATTTGAAATGTCATTCAAGAAAGACGATCCATTAAGGGTCGTTAATTTCAACCTCAAATTACCGTGAATGATAACGTCAGCTAAACAAGATCCTTTGCAGTAGTAGCTATGAAATCATACTAAGCACAGATTACTTACAAATAAGTTCTGTAACGTTATAAACTTTACTCGAACGTTTCAGATCCCAGAAAATACAAACGGGTGTTACACTGGCAGAATGACTACTGGGTCCGAGAGTCGGTTCAAGTGATGAAAAGGGCATTTCATTGGCTCTAATGTTTCTCTGGCAAATGAATAGAAGGCAGGTGCGACTAATGATGCCACAGGTTTTGCCAGGCCTCTCGCTAGAAGAATACGAAATACACCATAGAAATTAAAGCTTCTAAAAGCACACTACTGCAAAACGCCTCTGGAGGACTCCGCTTTAATGACCACAAGGTTCTAATGGTTGGGCACTCGATCCCTCCCATGGCTCCTCTTCATTCGGCATTTTTACAGCAATTTCAGGATCCACACTGGGAGGACGAAAGAGAAGAACGCGTTTTGAATTATTAAACTGCTCAGCATTTCTACAGCGCGAGAAATTGGATTTTACCAAGGGGGATAAAGACCTAGAATAAAAGGATTTCGTGGTTGAAACCTTCAAGAAATAGCCAAGCAGAAGGAAAACGTAGGTGTCGGGAATAGTGAACCAGCATACCGTTCGCGTGCAGAGAATAATCGAGGACCGGTACGTGGATTCGCATTTGGTAGTCCACCTGGATCTGGTTCAAAAGAGCGTCTTTATGATTGGGCCATTAGGAGCAGCGCTCCGCATCAGGTCACTCGCCCCTTTTTACCAATCCCAGATCTTCAGAACTACGTAACATTAAATAAACCAATCGCTACATAGCAAGTTACAGTAGAAAATTGACATTGAATTTTCATCGCAAAGTCGCCAATAAAGAGTGGCTTCTTCGAATTCTCCTATCCTGAGCTATTCTCCATCAATATTCGTTCAGTGAGAAATTGCTGTTTTATCATGGCTGCACGATTTCTGAATTGCTAATGACCATTTCACGGTTTGTGTTAATTACACATTGTACGCGTTGTTATGTGCCTCTTTAGCCGGATCAAGGAAGGCTAGAAGGTGAATGAGGAAACAAGCTGAAGGGAGCTAAAGCTTTAAGAGAACAAGCTTTCCAGGATCCTCCAAGGTACAAGCAAGATTAGGTGGGTACTGACATACCACACATCCTCCTAACACTGATCAATAGGTAAATTAGTTGGATAACTTTCGCTTGGCCTAGATTGAACGGCTACGGCCAGAGTTGAGCACACTTTTATTTATAAAACAGGTTGTGAATTAATTCACATCATGCTTTGTTTGTGAATGTGAATTAACTCATACTCTACCTTTTTGTATATGTGAATTAATTTACATTTTTTCTGTAAATTAAAATAAATTCACAAACAAATTTGTGAATAATTCATAAAAAATGTTAATAACTACAAAAAATTATATATATATATCATGTGAATTTGTTTCAATTCACAAAATGAAACTACCTATGATTTTTTTTACTTCACAAATAATTTGTGCATTTTTTCAAACTCACAACTAAATAATACCTATTATGTGAATTAATTTTTTTTTTTAAATTTAAGTTGCACAGTAGTGAATGTGAATTAAATACCACTCACATTAAATGTTACAAATTTTACAAATAGGTAGGTAAAGTACCAACGAATCAATCACAAACAAAGCATGATGTGAATTAATTCAGAACCTTATTAATAAATAAAAATGTGCCCAACTCTAGCTTCGGCCTGGTAGTGAAGAACTCGAAACACAAGGCCCAATAATTATTACTAATAGTAAAAACTATAAAATACATAATAGAATTTGTGTAACCGGGCACAAGCAACGAAATCAATATATCATATTACGAAGGAACATGGCAAACAATGGATGTAAGACACGCGGTACAATAGCACACAAGGAGAACCAGAAGGCTGTATAAGTATTTGTGTGAGGGAGAAATTGGACAGGACAAGGAGCGACATGATTGGAAGAAGGGTGGCGGTTGAACAATACCGCTCGACCATTTTACCGATTGAGCTGATATTGGCTCCCTAGGAGGAACCATTCCAATAAAAGTTTTGTGCCAAACGAAGTTGCTTGTCAGTAGTTGAACAAGGGTTGTGTTAGAGGATAAGGAGTAGTATAATAAACGATTAAAAGCAAGATGAAATTAGTCTCTAATAATAGTAAAATGCTGTGAATACTGCTTCTTTATAGGGGACAGTGTTGAACGGCGGTGAGTATCGTGAAGAAGTTACAAAAAACATAAAATGGTGTATTATACCATTTTTGACCAAGTCACACCATAGTCGTTGCCTAGCGCGCCTTTCTAGAGTGTATTACAGAGATAACCTCAACCCCAGAGAGCGGTTTGGGTGAATAATAACCTCAATTACGATTCCAAGCCCTTTCTTACCCTGTACCCCAAAACTCCAGCCCAGAATAAGAGCGCGACCCTAAACGGTTGATTTGCTAGGGGTTACGAGACCTCACCCTCCCTACTGTTGCCCGCAAACCACTGGCGTTTGTCCAAATGACCTCAGGCTTGACTGCCTTCCGCGTTTCCAGTCACCAAGCCCCCTTTTGACTGACTCAGGAAATTAGTCAAGTTTACCGGCTCTGGGTATCTTGAGGAACGCTTCTAGTATCACAACGCACCCTCCTCAAGCGTTGATAAATGGAGAACATGAACAGTTATACGAACTTGGAAAGAAATTATGAACGTCAGAATTCTTATAAAAAAAAAATAAAAAAATAACGTAAAGCTTTGTTCAATGTTCGATAAACGAGTTACAGCACACTCTCCACTCAAGAGAAAAGCCCAGGGAGTCAGCGGTTGAGGAAACCACAGTAAAATCAATTAACGGCGTGGTGGCAGTGCAGACGATCGACGTTTAACATTGTGGGGTAGGCAGGTAGGTATGTTTTAGATAAGCTTCCTATTTTTTAACAATAATTTAGTCGAGTCTGCATATAAAGGGCCACAACACAACAACAACACTTGACAATCTCCACTTAAGGGCGTCAACTAAGCAGGGTCGTGAGTCGCTGCATGCCACCACATGGCACCCGAAGGACTGCAGTGGCGCCCTTGACAACCGAAAAAGGAGTCAAACTTGAGGGTGAATAAATGACATGAAACGTTTTTAAGTAAGCATAAAATGCGTCTCTAGGAACGAAGGCTATGTTACTATGTAACATTGTTACTTTATAACGGCCATGCTACAATAATTATAACAATGAGTTGTAATAATGTCATGGGAAATGTACATTATGAAACAAATGTTGGCGCATTAGTTAAAATGCTGCAAATTTTACACTAGGACTCATCATTTTTCATAATAAATGGCGCAATAAGTGATATATGTTCGTCCTTAATGTATGGAATTTTCTATGATACATCTATGTAATAACGTATTTTAGAAATAATAATTTTTCAAAAATGAAAAACTTAACTCCTCTAGCTTTTATTTGGGTAGATGAAAGATCCCGCCAAATTTATTTAACATCCAAATTAAATCGGAAAAGGACCCCTCATTCGACCTCCTGGCATCCATCAAAAGCCCCACGGTGAAATCGGAAGGTTTTGGGACTCCCTCAAATGGATTATACGTCCGAAAATACTTCTAAAACGATAACTAACACGACCCCATAGCTAAAACCCCACCTTTAGCCCCGTCAGAATTTCAGGTAGGTATTAAAAAAAAAAAAATCCTTCTGCCCTGAACGGCCAACGGCGGACGGACATTTCAATTTGAACATTTGGAATGTGAACATCATGAAACATAATATGTTTATATGTTAATAATATGTTTATGTTATAAGGACAAATTTTGGGGCCGATCGAAATTTCCTACCCCCTTCACGAAAACACATCTTGATTATTCTGATTATAAAACTCATTTTGGTTTAAAAAAGGAATACATTTTATCATGAAATGCATTCCTGAAATAAGCAGGAAAAATATAAATACCCTGACCCATGAATATACCGGAAGTTTTCTTCCAACCCCTTTCTCATGAAGAGTTTATCTTGGAAATTACTACCGCGAATCACTCGTCTTTTTCAATCTCCCTCCGTCCAGTTTTAAATCCCCAATGCTTATAAGAAAGAAAGGCGATGAGGCAGAAGTAGAGCCGGTGAGCACGAGAAAGAGTAAGAGTGGATAGCAAGCTATTATCTTCGCAGTGTTCCGTGTCTTCCAAGAAGGCGCAAGTTACTGAGAGCATAAGATTTTAGGGGGAGGTCTACGAAAAATCCAACGCTAACTCTCCCAGCAAACTTCGCAAGAAAGGGCGAAGGATTTTCCAGGCTAAAGCATTTTTGGGATTATGAACACCCTGTGAAACTCTGGAGGACCGAGCCAAGTATGGAAGGAAACGTAATACACCGGCGGCAATGAGTTTTGAAACTAACACTTCAGGCTCAAGGTAAAAATGATTTCATGTAGCGATAAGCTATACCGGTACCATATGATATGAAGTATAATATATTAGGTATATATTATATAATATGATGGAAAAGTCATACTATGGAAGAGCGAATGGGGAGGCACTAACACTCCTACCCGAGCGAATACACATTCCCTTTTTAGTAAAACTACATACCCTATACATACTATGCCTAAAATAATGTTATCATATTATATATTACATAATATGTGATATGCAATGTGATTAGATATTCTCTTCATAGAGTAAGACAAAATAGCTGGAAATAAAACTCACATAGACATTTTGACAAATCAGACATTTAAAAATTTCATATTGTCCATCTATTAAATAATAGATGTAGGTATATTAACATTACAAAGTAAACGCACATCAATAATTGTTACGTTTATTTTGCGATGTTATTGTTTCTTCATCTTCAATCTAAAGTACTAATTTCGACCCCCATCACGAATAAATACTTTTTTCCTACGCCGCATTTCCCAAGGCTTTGGCAGCCATGAAACGTACATAAAAATCATTAGTTTCACTTTTACTTAAAAAATGAAAGAAATTAACAAAAAATATTCAGTCTGTAAAATCCCCACTTAGAAATACAGTTCGTAAACTGAGATCGGGCTTATAGCATGAGAGTATTCTACAGAATGTTATACTGCCCATGGCAATCTATAATGGGCTTGCTCCTAGGGTACGTGACTGGTTCGCGGTATAACGGATGAAAACCCTCGCTTCATACCGGTAAGGTGATTGATGACACCTTTTCCAATGCAAACACCTTCGAAAACGTGCTTGGTGAGGCTCAGACTAGTTTTCATTGGAATTGCTGATGGGAATTTTGGCCACAACATCAAGCAACATCCATAATATTACATTATGATAGTATCATAACTGTTATAGATGTGTAATACGGCAGAATACTACGACAGAACAATACGGCAGTGAAATGGAGGATGTTATCCTCAAGCTGTTTCGAATTCGTAGTAACGCTAAGAATATATTTTAAGAGGGTACTTACATTCATCGTGATCTTTGGCGGTGACAGTGAGAACAGTGTGTTGAATATCTTCATTTTCATCTACCTCAGCTTCGTAAAGGGCCTTGTCAAAATAGGGAGGGTTGTCGTTCTTGTCTGCTATGCCAATCCGGATAAACTTTGTCACTGAAACACAGAAATTGTTATAATTAGGAATGGAGTTAGTGGGTTAATTAAAATTAGCGAACGTAACCTTGATGGAAATAAGCAGGCAACTTCCCCACCTTGTTAGCAAAGGAATGTTCGTACGCATAGCAAAAACATAACCCACGTTCTGGAGCTCGAAGGAATTACAATGCTCCCGGGCCTAGTAATGGAGAAACTTCAATAACACCCAGGCAGCCCTATTGACAGGTTCTGACGGTGTGACACCAAAGGCTTTGCAAAAGGGATAGAAGGGCTGACTTGGAAGGATTGGGATTTAACAAGCAACCCACAGAGTTAAGGTTCACTAATTCAATACCAATGTCTACTGACATGAAAAAACTGAATATTACATATACCATATTATCATATCGCAGACGGGTTTAAAACAATCAAAATGATCAAAATGTCTATTCAACGAGAAAAATTATCAAATTTTTAGTAATTTATCATGTGGTCAATAATTTACATCAACAATTATTACATTTACTAGTAATAATAACCATTTTTAATCATTTTAGTTAACCAGAGAAAATTTTCAATTTCCTCGATCACGCCATTTTAGCGGGCCCAGCATAGACAAGAAGAGAACGACGAACTGCTTCGGAAGTTTCCGTGAATGGTACACAACAGTAATGTGCAAGTTTTCTGAAACAACTTTGAACTGACGCGAACAAACTTGACGACAATAATTAATTATTAACCCTCTTTCCCAGAAGAATTTTCATGGCATACCTACTTCTACTCCTGAAAGATATTTAACCAACAAGAGGAAATATAACTTCGTAGTTACGTAAATTATACTTCCACATCTATATTTTAGAGTTGCTCGGTTAAAGCAATAACTTAACGGTGATTGATTGTCTTGTCTACGTCAGTATTATTATGGTAGGAAACTTTTGTCTCGCGCACTCATACAATGTCATGTACCTATTAACTTGGGATTAAGGCGAATATGAGCGGCAAGCTTAATTAGGCGAATAGAACTCGAACCAGTCCATTTCAACGGAGCATCCCATTTGAAACAGTCTAATAAAAAGTGGCGAGACGAGTAAACACCACGAATGAAGTTGGCAGGTGAAGGTGAAAACGGATACCTGAGTAGGTTGATGAATTCCATTGTTGATGAAACGTGGGAGGATTCGATCAAGTGCAGATCCCAAACATTTCTAATTTAATCATACCCAGTGGGCGATCACGTAAATGATGAGCTTCATTTTTCGAAAAAGAGAGGAAATCAAATCAACGATTTCTTCCCTGTTCTACCCTTTTAGGACCAAAATTTTCAATAGATGGAAAGAAATCAGGAACAACGCAAGTTAACAGAAAGGCTCGAAGCTAGAAAATTTACTGAAACAGGTAGCTTCTAGCGATTTAGACGTCAATGAATATTTATATAATAGATATAAATTAATGCGGCTATCCCTTTGTGCTAATCACATCAAATAAAACTATGTATAACTACTAAATCGCCGACATAGTCAAAGGGTACGAAGTTACGGTCGGGACTGCCAGCAGCAGCTATTCAACACAGGTGATGGAGAGAAGTTGAAGAGAGTTTTCTGATTAATGATCCAGCAGGCACTGTTGGGGTTTCTGAGAGAAGACGGCGAACGGCAAGAATCCCTCCGCCACCCAACGAATGATGGTTAGAATTTAGATAGAAAAACGTACGCCATTTTCTGGAGGAATTAGAGAGAAAGAAGGAAGGATACAAAGTAAATGACACAAATAAATGTTATTATTTCACGAAGTTAGACAAACTTTCCGAGGCGAATGCATGTTCATGAATGTTGTTTTTACATTATGATAGTATGAATGGAAATTTTTCCCGAGATCGTTGTAGGCGCTCTTCAACAACTTAGGTTTTGAGTGTTTCTGTAAACTTACTGACATGTATTTTTTTTAGTGCCTACGCCTTTTTTTCTGAGCGTCGCAACCTCTCTTTACTACTAAGCGTCTCAGAATGCCACAACATCTAGGGTCCTACTGTTTCACGCAGCTTCCAAAAGTCAAACGTTGGGGGGCTTTCCCAAGATCTACAAGCGTAATTGCATCAGCTCGACAATATACAAGAATGTACATGGTTGAGTCCCTAAATTTATTCAGATGGCCTCCAATGAATTTCTTCATGGCCGGACCAACGGTAGCCACTACATCAGACGGTTCAATTGCACAGTGGCTAGCAGAGTGTGAAACTCACAGGGGAAACAAGAGAAAACGAAAACCCCACTGCGATGGTTTGGGAATAGGGTAAACGGCAGGGGTAAGCTAACAGAAGCGGGTTGTAACATAAGAACTCGCGTGGGACACAATTGCTGGTATAGTAATTACGAACGACGACGAAGGTCACTCAACCTCACCGAATACCCATTGGCACAGTAACTTCATACATCCCTTTAGGGATCTGTAACAGGCTAAAATAAAAGTTCCTGGCGATGGGACAAGAGAAACATTCAACAACACTAACCATATCGAGGCTGAAACAACAACTTTGAGGCGAAACCATAACGTCCCCACAAAGCAACAAGCAATATTTGGTTATTTACCATAACGTTTTTTCAATTGTTTGCGTTCAAAAACCCCTTGATATTGAAACAGTTGGGAGAGGCGTCAGCCTATCTATCTTATTCGGTCGGCTTTGGGCCGGTAATCGGTAATCTGTTAATGGTCTATTCAATGCCCCAGGGAACATGGCAAATACTTCACCAAATCCTCAAAATCAAAGTACCCTTTAGTAGGGGTATTCTGTTTTTTCAGTCAATATCCACGCGGTTTGTTCAGGAACAAGGCCCAATTCGGGTTTTTTGTGTGTACCTAGTGACTTAGTGTTCCCGGATTTTGCAATAAAATGAGGTTGAGTTGGGGGGGGGGGGGGGGGGGGGGGGCAGAGACCCGAAAGAGTAAAACACCAAGTTCTTGGCTCAGTTCGTCATTGGAAGCTGTGACAATATCTTTGGCTCTTTGATAAATAATTTATCAAAGAGCCAAAGATATTGTCACAGCTTCCAATGACGAACTTCCAATAATTATTATCCTCCAGAAAATAAAATTTAAGTGGGCTGACGGACCTTCTTTGCCTCCAATTACAACCTTTTACCCGCTAATCATACATCAGTATAGATAGAAACCAAAGTTCAACTCAGGTCAACCCAATCTCACATGACCATCATAGCAGCAGCACAAAGACAAACACTTCACTAACGGGTATTCAACTGTTCAACCTTTCGGCGTTCACACGAAAATAGACCGCATTTCTGATCATAAACAGTCGACGGTTATAACCATCACAACCTTTAGTACTGTGGCAAAGTTTCCCTATCAAAACCTGGCTCTAATCGAAGGTTAAGGGTTAAGAAAAGGACGAATAAAGACTTAATGTTGTGGATTTAATAGCCGTACTTAATGAATTTTTCATTCAGGTTTTTCATAATATTTTCATATTACACGAACGATGAAAACCCCTTACAAATAGTTTGATACATCATTTATTGATGGCCACAAGCGAATCCCTTATGGAGGCTTTGTTTTCAAATCGTTCAGAACTTATCTTCATGAATAACTCCACCTATTTAATTGTGCGTAGTAAGTTCCTCTTTAGAATAATCCTCACCTTAAATTCCACGATATCCTACTCATTAAATGAGTAGGATATCGTGGAATTTAAGATGTTTACAAATTTTGTAAACATCTCAGAGAATTTGAGTATAAAGATTTATTTCGAACTCGGGTTATTTCATTTCTGACCCAGTTGGAACCCTGGCTACGCACATGATGTGACTGGGAGTTCCAGGATGGACACTCACGATGTTTGAATCGTTAAAGTATGATCACGTATTTGCTTCTCCAGAAGTGTTGGATGCGGAGATGAGTCTTTAAATTCTTTCTTGACTCAGCATGTTTTTACTGGAATAGTACAGAAACGGCACACCTCTGTGGGAAGGGCATTGCTTGTTCTCCACAGGCTGGCTCGACCTGTTGTGCGCCCCCAGGATTTCGCTGTCGTAAAGGAGTCAGTTTTAACCAGGCCCATACCAGAAAAGGCAAATTTTGCTGATTCTTCCATCAGACCCGAAGTTGCCCTTCAGATCTGCAAAAACCAGAGGGTCACGAATTGAATCCGACTTTGAACGCTACGCCAGACCACAGTAATGAGTATTGATCGGTATCGACTTGGGGCAGCTACAGTGAAAATAAAAAATTTAAAAATTGTTTTCCCTTTATAAACCGTTAATCTTTCGATTGGTAGTCATCATTCATTTTTCCGATATTTTTTAAAGTACGATGGGCACAAGAAGAAGGGGTTTCATACAAATCAAGGACCTTTCGGAAGAGCCGAGTTTACAGGAACGAGTCCGCGTAAAAACCTTTTCCGCGCCATAAAGCCGAATTAAAGCGTCAAGCCTCTTCGGAAATTATGGGCCCCGATAGGGGATATTGCAGTAGACGCAGGGACCGTCCTGAACCAGATTTAGGTGCCCCAAAAGGGGTCAGTCAGTTCCGACTAATAATAATATTCCACCATCGAGGCATTCCGCTCGGAACCTATTTGTCACCGCCATTTAATATCGGTAGCCCCGAGCTGAGCTTTCAATGTGGTTTCTTTTACTCTTTCCGTGCTGTCCCTTTATAACATGGAGCTTTGGAAGGAAAATCACGGGCGAAAGGAAGATCACGATTTTCGAGGAGGATCAGGAACCGACCACACTTGATGTTCTACAAGTTCAGATTATTTTGGTTGATTCTAAAATGACCACGACCGTGAAAACATTTTTCAAGGTCGTGGTCATTTTAGAATCATATTTAATACCAACCACAGTATTTAATACTAACCACAGTAATGAACAGAACTCCAGACAATTTTCCCATGGGCCACAATAGTTTGGAGCGTAAAAAGTTTTCATGAAACGATGAAACCAGCCACCACCGCAATACGGACATTTCCCCATGTACATGCCGCTCGATTAGAACCCCAATTACGCTTCCGGAACGAAAGAATACTGCTCTGAAAAAAGTACGAGCGCACGAGGGGGAGAAAAACCGTTCGCGGTATACCTAATAGGAATGCAGAATGCCAAACCAGGTAGCTGCAACATAATGAAAACAACTTGGCGACAAAGTGAATAGTGAACTGCCCGGAAACAGATCTAACGTAGGCTAACGGATCTAAAGGCCTGTCTTTCATTATTAGGCAGCAATTTACGAGAAAGCGAAGCTGAATAAGTTGATTTCAATTTCGGGCTCAACGTCCTCACCCCATCCCGCTTTGAATTCCCCTTGCTACCGTATGCATTACGCTTCGCAACTCTTTTATGTATGCCCCACCATAACTTCGACCAGCTTCCCCCTCTCGCACTCTAAATCGAAGACAATTTGTTTCTTGCACGACATGATAATATTAAATGTTCACGCAATTATACCGCAAAAAATCGTTAAATAACTCACGAAGGACGAACTAAGTTTAGTAACTTAGTAGGCAAGGCAAGCGAAAGACTATGTGAGAAGTCAACGAACACTGGTGTTAACGTGGAGCTACTATAGAGCACGAACACGAGAGAAACATTTTATTCATACCTAGTGAGCCCAACTTTCGCCACTTGGAACGGGCACTAAAAGGGCCATGTATACGTCGGCAAGCTTCAAAACTACCTTACTATGTCGAAGCACACTCTCTTTCATTTTCCCTAGAACTCCTTTTATACGACTAAAAATAGTGTACAAGACATTGAAGCAGGGAAAGAATGAACCAGAAATTAATATGTTTGTCCATTCTCTAATTTATACCTACCTAATCCGCCTTTTCATGAAAATGATTCGTGTATCACATCATAAAAGTGCAAGGAATGCTACAAGACTTACTGAGGTACGGAATATTGTTCACCTCAAAAAACCTCTTCTAAAGAAGGAGTTCTGTCTAAAATAATTATTAATTCTATTTTACATGCCCGTTTGTAAATAATTTGAAGGGTACAGGGGAAGCAGGCAATGTCAGTCAGAGGAAATCAGCTTTTTCGTTCAATGATGTCGATGAAATACATTTAGCTGTGTGATTTTATCCTTAATTTTTTACATAATAATTACGTAAATTTAATTATTAATTTAATTATGTATGCCCCACATTAATTATTAATGTTAAACTATCTGGCTTTAACGCAATCAGCTCGTAATAATATTATGTAGGTAGTACCATTTCTTAGGGTATATAAGGTGACTATCAATGATCAAAATTTTTTACTCATTCAAGTAGACTTTTTTATTTGGAACATAAAATCCGTAATAATAAACTTATTGATCCGTTACAAAAATCGACTCCTCAGGTGTGTGGCAGAGCCTCAAAACATAGGACATGGAACACTGACAGACGGCAGAAACATTGACATCGCACCTATTCTCAGTTGAATCGCGCTGACAGCGCCTTCTTCCCCAGTGCGCCGAAACTTCTCTTTTTTTTTTCTCCGGACCTGGCGCTCTCTTGCCCAAAACGATTAAACAGTATTTTACATCTGACCATCCCTCCACTAGTTGGCATTACTATCTCATTTTCGCCCAGAGCTTGACATTGCGCCTTCTTCCCCTGAACCCTACATTTAATCATTTATTTCGTTAAATTGAACCTAAGAAGTGTCACATTGAGGGGAGAATAACTTGAATTGGCTTGGTTCGCTGATGTGCAATGGTAGTGAAGGGTGAACGTATTTCACCAACTCTTCAGGGACCAAACCAAAATCCACTGTCGTCAGCTCTCGTAGGTGAGGGCAATTTTAATTAAATCGGCCGTCAGTTAACTAGAGGACGACCATGAGGATTCAGGTTCACTCCTCCTACTTTCAATATTCCTCGCTTTAGATTTCAGGCGACCTCTCAGCACAAATTATCATCCTACCACGCCACCGCAGACAGGTTGAAAAGCGCACTATTTCAAACGGTTAAGCTTCTTCCAGCCTTATCTCCTTCCATTCAGGAAACTTCTGAACCTCTTCGTCTCCCATCCGATTCCCTTCCCAAATTGAATAATTCAATTATTGAGATTTAATAATTTCAAAAAATGTATAGTGGAATCAATTGCCAGGTTGCTGCTTCCACCCCATCAATGAAATCTGCTTAAAAAGGACCGGTGCGATACCAACTGAAATTTCACCGCGACAGAGGAGAAATGAACGCCATTACTGAAGAATTGATTGCATTCTCATGAGCAGCATTGAACTCCAATTAATGTTTGTATTCTCAGTCCTCACGTAGGTATTCAATGAACCAACGTCGACAGCGTGATAATCTCTCCAATTTACCCCTAAGGCAGCATGAACGCGAACTGCGGGCAGATGTCAATTTGAGAAAGATTAATCCTGGGCAGTTCGAGCCCAATTCGCACTCAGCTTCGTGGACCAGCTATACAGAGGGGAAACCTCCCATGAATTTGGCATCAAGACTAGCAACATGTTGCATTAAATTGTTTATTCACAATAAACAATGTACAATTATTGTAGCATGAGGACCGGTTTCGAGCAACTAGGCTCATCTACACACAACAAGGAGCAACAATGGATCTCGTCTCGACTCTCGGGTCCGCTGGCCAGGCCTTCATTGCCGAGCAATGGAGCCAATTTTAGAAATGTTCATCATCCAAAATTACTCCTATACTGGATTGTTTTCCCACCGTCATTCTGCACCTGTTCTATGCGGAGTTGAATGCGATTCCCCCCTTTTGGAATGAAAATTCAGCGTACCTGTTTTCGATAAAGTTATATAAGTTTGCATTTGGAAAGAGAGAATAAAAGAATTCCCGCAAAGAGACGGCATGATTCCACCACATCCGAATCTGATTCAAGTTATATTGCTTTTCCATCAGTTCCATGGAGAGTGTAGAGGTACATGCGAAGGGACTGAAGAGCCGGTAAATGTTCGAAGACAGGCACGGCTTTTTAGGACTGTCACTTCCCGTGACACGTCCTGTAGATGCTCGTTACATGGGAATTTTACAGAAATACGTTTACAGGCTTTCGGCCTGTTCTGATTTCGAAGTAGGAGCGTGACTACAACGGGAAACCCCTCGAGCTCACAATAGAAGTTGATGGATATTGATATTACAATTTTCATCAAGTTCTATTGTGAAGCATAAAAGTCCTGAGAGACCACCGCACTCGGACCAAAAAAATCATGGATTTTTCCTCTTACCAGGAGTAAACCTATAAATTATAAATCGCTATGGAGAGGTCTTAGAACTTTTCCAAGTATAACTCTACTTCAAGTCACTAATTATGTACATATACCTAGTAGGTATTACCTACCTTCTTATAGTTTTTTAAATACAAAATCGTATTTTTATTTATTTTTAATACAATATAGTATTGTTTCACTATATAAAACGTAACTCTAAGGATTTTTTTCCGTAGCTAGAACCAAGAAAGATTCAGAACATTGCAAAATTAGGTCAATTGTTAAAATCATATAATTTGGTTCGAAGGCCTTTGAGAGGAATAGTCGACTGGCGTGGCACACATTACCTAATGCATTATTGAAACGGTAAAAGAGGGCCGTACATTTTTTGTTGAGGCACCTGATGTTGAGTCAGTATTTATCCTCCAAATATTTACTCACTCGGTGGCCACATAAATAGAACTTTGCCGACGAGGGCCTCTGATGTTGCCCGAATAGCAGCATAAACTGGATTCCGATTTACAGACAAACTACAAAAACTTTCCAGACAAACTAACGTGAAAATAGTTTCCTTCCAATCCAGCGAAAAAAACACATTTAAAAATAGCTACCCATCATAAATTTGAAAAAAAAAAAAAAAAAAAAAAGAGTAGAAGGTACGTAAGCACCAAAGCGAACCACATTTGTTCACCAACTGAATTGGTTATGAGGCAAATAGCCGTAACGTTCTGGCACGAAGCCCAGGTTCACCTATTGTATTATAGGAGTATAAGTTACCCGAAATCCAACACCAGAAAATAATAATTTTGGCCGAGTCAAGTTCACTCCCTTGTCAAGGGAAGAGTCACGCTGGTAGGCAGCACGAGGCACAGGGCCCACAACGCCACAAGACAAAGCCTATTCTCCTGCACAGAATGAACCCCCTTTTCACGAGTTCCCGGTCGTTTTCAATTGTTTGCTCAATTATAAATTCGACAAATCGTCTAATTAATTTTCCAGAAATTAATGAGCTATCCGCAAATCTGAAAATCAATGATCATAAAAACTGGAGAGGGAAGTTTTTTTATTCGGGGTTTCAAGGTGCTAAATTATTATAGTATTCAATGTCAAAAATAATGTAAGGATATATATTTTCACCGAGTTTCAGCGATGTATTCGATATTTCACAAGTCTACGGGGGATGAGGTAATTAAACGGGGAGCTTCCTACTCGAAGAATTAGATGTCAGACAGACCCCAAGGGGAAACAAGTTTGATGGATAACATAGCCGCAAAAAAGGAGGCAGAAAAAAAAAACTTTAGTTCAGATGGGTTTCTTTATAAATCATCGTGAAATATCACTGGTTACAGTAACCACCAGCCGTGGAAGGAGAGAGAATTCCCCGTCAATCTCACTGACTGTTTTCGTCGCTGACGTTAATCGCGTCACTACTGGTGTTATGCCACAACTACTTCAAGTAGTCGATAATAAATTCAATGAATGAGGTATAAACAAGAACAGTTATTACCATGACGTTGTTATTACCATGAACATGTTGACTAATTTTGCAGTTATTGCCAAATTATTAAAAATGTTCTGGTAATAACAACTGAAGTGAGTACCTAACTTACAGTAATCCAATGAGTTAAATGTAGTAAAATTATCCCAATCAGAATACACCAATCAAGAGACCCAATCAAAAACAAAACGAGAAAGGTCAAATCAAAACAAAGATAAATTTATCGATAACTCCAGTCAGATATAGACATGAACCAGAATAGTTGTAATGTTTATATAGGTTGCGTTCGAGGGTTTTGCATTCGAACGGCTCCTTCGTCTCTGGTTCTATTTTCTGAAGGGAAATCTCATTTCCTTTGCCCATCCATTCTACCGATTTCCTTTCTGCTACCTCTATTTCATTTATCCAGTCGGACCTGGCTGAGAATTGCCCGCGAGATGAGCTTACATAAAATATATACAAAGTTCGCTGTCCACACCACATATTGTTGTTATGGAATAGCTCAATTTCGGTTTAAAATGTCAAAAGTGGTGCTAGAAGAACGGTAAGAATTTAACAAATGCTTGACCTAGTTACTTGACAAGGCCAGTTAGAACAAAATTAGTTCTAACAAATGATCCGTCAATGGGTAAGGTTCATTTTTGAATGTTTCAGGTCTTTGAGATCATCTGGTATTTGCGTGGAAGCACAAGCATAATAATTATAATAATAATAATAATATAATCATAATGATTATTATAATAATTGCTCGTTAGTCACCAATTATTGGTGACTAACGAGTTGGTCTTCATTTTTGCTACCTTGGTTTCAGGGTCGCTTTGTGCGTGGGATGTATTAGTGCAATAGTATAGACATGGAACATGATCAGTTCTTATTAATCAGAATCAGAAGTAGTTTCTTACTAATAGCCTTTTCACAATAAAATTTCATGCACTGCTGGAGGAAGATTGAAATGCCGAATTCCAATTTTGGTTTATTACTCTTGGAATAATACACCTATATAATCGCGACGGAGGTCGAAAATGCTGATCGGCCTCAAAATTTCACATTACCTATACGTTTCAAGATGTCTAGATTCCAAAAACGAAATGTCCGTCCGACGTCCGAGCCGTTTTGGACAGTAGGAATTTATTTTTAAATCTGAAATTTTGACAAAATACTCGGTTCTCCATCTAGTTGTGCCCGCAAGGTTTTCAGCCCGATTGCCTTATCCCGTGTGGCTCTGTGGGGCTACGTGAGGGCATCCTTGAAGGGTTTCGGCTATGGGGTTGAGATAGGTGTCGTTTTCGAACTATTTTTGGACGTATAATTCATTTTTGGGGGTCTCATAACGATTCGATTTCACCGTGGGGATCTATTGGGCTCTCATGGGGCTACAAAATTTGTAGGTACATGAAATTTGAACATTTTCATGAATACCATTTAATGGTATTCATGAAAAATATTTTCCGAGTTAATTTGGACGCATAGTAAATTTTTCGAGGTCCCATATCTATCAGTTCGAACAATGTACAGAATTTTTTTTATTTGTATTTTTTCATTGACAGAGTTAATTTTTGCACAAGTAGGTAACCTATATGGCTTAGGAGTCAACAGAACAAAAATTATTCGAACCTGCGGGACCTTACCCCACCCTACCCTAACCTATATCAAAGAATAATAAACCCTTGTGTAAAATTTGCATCGTTTTCCTTTATCGTTCCATGTCGTTCGTCGATCAATTCCTTATCGTTTCATTTCGACTACTTACCGGTATTTTTTCAAAAATCAGGAATTACCTAACTCGATTGATTGGAATGGGCAGAAAAATGTATGGGTCGGTAGAACGATTGGACATTAATTAAACGACTCCGAATTCACCAGATCAGTGAATGCACAATGGAATCGGATCAATCCAAGCCGAATCAGATTGGAAGAAGGGGTTTTAATTACAATTCCGCTGAATTGGAGTTAATCTTCAAAGGATGGAAAATGGAAACACCATGCTAAATGTTTCTGTTTTGTATCTTTCTAAATATTACTCGTGTACTACTAATAATAATTGTTATTATTTCATGATTTGCTGAACGTTTTTCTATCAAATTATATAGCCTTAAATACTTCAACCTTCAAAGGTTTGAGGAGCTCAGCTCACGTCCTTCAACCGTCCCCATTCCTCTCAAGAGATCGAAGACGTAACACTGGAGTGGATTCGAATCTCCGGTTTCGGAAGAAAGGTCTAAACTGAATGGATCTGAATAAGACCAGGTGCCTCCACGTAGGGCAGATTCGATCGCTTTCACTCCATAAAACGAAGCGAATTTCTTCACATAGTTAAGTATCTTACAAACAGGAAGATCTTCGGAGAATATTGTACATGTACAATAATCTCCGAAGATCATGATTAAATAAAATTAAATCCTCCGTCGGTATAATACATTGTATGATACCGACGGAGGATTTAATTCCAGATGGAATTTTTAGCAGGTCAAGGGTCTCTGTTTCATTGCAAAAGCAAAAATACCATTTTGGAACCCAGAAACCGGTAAAAGTGACGAATGACTGAATTACGCATACGAATGAAGAAACGATAGAAATAATATAATATAATATAATATATGATCAATAATAGGATATTATGTAGCGGGTATTTTTATTGGTACGCGCTGTCGTGTACTTTTTCGCTGATATTTTCGAAGGGAGGGAATTTCTTGGAAGGCCTTTGTTGGGTTGAGCGGTTCAGTGGACTTGAAATGATCGTAGCCCCGAAGAAAATAATATTATCCATATATTGTATAATTTTGGATTATTTCATATATTACAATAAAACATCAAAGACTCTCTGATGTGGCGTTCAAAAATGTGTGTTGGGGGGCTGCGGATTATCCGACTCTTGGGAGGGGGTTATTAAAAGGGTTAAGACGTGCGAATTTGACTATCTTCATATAGGTAGCTATTTTTTTTATAATTTCATTACTGTTTAATCAACTCCCAGCACTATACGTATATATAAAAAACTAAAACCTCCTATCATTTTAGTTATGTCCAACATGAAAATGGAGCTTCCCGAATCCAGCAAAGGGCTGTAGAGTGTTTGGATAAGTAGTTAGAGCAGATAAACCAGCACATTTATGTAAATCCCTGAGTAAACAGCAAGGGATCGAAAGCCCAGGGTCCCTGAAGATTGCGAAACGTGACCCAGCTATTATGACTTCGCTATACACACTTTTCACTGAGTCCAAACCATTAATGCAAGATTAATGACACTCCTGTAATCTTTTCAGGGGTGCTTGAGGTGTGATCTACGGTTTGAGACTTTTAAGGGTTGGGGTTGAAACATTCTAAATCTCTCTAATATTTGGGCGAATCAATCGAAAATACAGAATGAAGACATCAAGTGGAACGCCAGGCCGCAAAAGCTGGTGTAGTTAAGTGCTTGAGAGCTAGGCATCTAATGTAAGCACCTGCCGCTCTAATCCGTTTGCACCTGTGCAACATAGGTACTGACAGTCTTGACGATCAATTACAAGGGGATGTGTTTCTAAAGGTGGCATATAGAAGGCCGACAATGGAAAGCCTTGACCGTGTCATGGTTGTTTCTTGAACAGCTTTATACGGATTTCAGGAATTAGGTGTGGAAAGTTTACGGAAATCGTTGGATATTGTAGAGTGATTAACATAACGACATAGCCGCCAAATTCAAGTACCAATTTCATAGTTCCTATCAAGTGAAAAGATAAGTAATCATAATTTGGGTTAATGTATTAAATACATTAAATGTGCATGCATTAAATTTTAATGCATGGTTACCCCGAGTAAATCCCACGCAGGCTAATTGCTGAGTAACGCTATGTAAATTTGAAAGCGTTACGCAGAGATTTGCCTACACGGACTTTAATCGAGGTAACAAATGCATTTGATAAGCCTACCCTTAAGCTAAGGAAATCGGGAAATTAAAGTTGGAAATGGAATTTCAGGCTCTCCCAGTCTCAACCTGCCCCGATGAACATCGGCACGCGCTTCTCTCTTCGCCGGGCTTTCCATTATACTGCACCTATTAGCTTCCCCTAGGCACATTAATACGATAATATCAATGTGGCATGTTGATATAACATGGTAGGAATGCATTATGTACTGTGAATGCGCCCAAGGCGAAGATAAGCAACAGCAAAGCTATCCCTCGGATGAATGAACGTCATTGTCAACCTGAATACACGGGGCAAATGATTCCGTCTTAGAAGTGGTGTCAACTGTATTTCGGCAGGTAAAATGGTTTGAAATTGTTATCCGACAGGAAGCTATATTTTATGTGCTGATTCGTAAATTTTTCAAGGTATGAACAGCAAAATCTGAAATTCTCAAATGTATTTTTAACCATTCGCGTTACGCATGAATAAAACAGACTACTCTCTCCAAAAACGTTAGGAGTCACAGCCAGGAAGTTTTACATAGAGAAGAGATAAATCCAGGCGAAATGAAAATCGTGCACGGAAACAACCACGTCAAGAAATTATGACTTTCATTAGCATCCTAATTCGAAACCGAATCTTTGCAGAAGATAGATTGCCTTTCTAATTGGTTTGGTTCACTGTTATTCAATTTAGGACAGCTTGGTCAGGAACCATACAGTTAAATCCATCAGGGATTTGTGTTCTGTGGGCTAATCTCTTTTTTTATTGGGTTGGAACACCCAATCATTTGAACAATACCAACGAATACCGTACTACAGTGTTTGAAACCTACGTTCAGTAGGCTTAATAAACACCGTTATTGACGGTACACAGGATCTCTGAAAATCCCATAAAAATCCGTTGAAATAGTTCGCGTTTGGCACCTTATCTTTGATTCCGAAGTAACAACAGGCTTTACCTTCGAAAATAGAGAAAAGTAGAGTTAGTATGTGCGGGCGTGGTGAAAAAGAAAAGTTATTCCGGGCATGAGGAGAGGTTTTCAGTATCAAAAAGAAGAACAGCGTGAGACCATTTTTCACGGTGGGATCAGGAGTTCGACGAAAACAGGAGAACGACATTCATCTCTATAAAGATGCTTTCCGACCTGCATATAAGGCATGGCGAAGCCAACATTGAAGACACACCCACATGCGGGCTGAAGCGGATTGAGACACGGGCTGGGTAAATAAACAAAATCTAGACCAGGGAATAAAATTTATTACAGTTCCCTCGGAGTTTCCCTAGTTTCCCACCTGTCTGTCAAATGAGGCACCAGGAAGGTCCCACTGTAGACGCGGGTAAAGCCTATAGATACCGGAATGCTGAGCGGAAGCTGGCTACAGGGAAGGTGGGGTTGATAGATAATGCTGTAAGGTAGGTAGTTTTACTTTTTGTTAGGCTGGAGGGAGCTGAAACCATGCGAACGAACCTCGGCAGTATATTGTCAGTTTGGGAGGAGTGGTAGGTCCCAGAGAGGGAAACATCGTAAAATAAGCTCACAACCACTTTCTCCTCCCAGCACATTGTCACATACCCTGTTGGTCACTTTCCTTCTCGTAGACAGGAGCCTTCGTATGGCAAATACTTTTCAAGGAAATCGACAGATTAACAGAAAGAAAGGAAATTGTTGGTTATTCCGCTTAAAAAGATCGGGTTCTGAAAAAACTGATCACCTTCCAGAAATATCACCACAAACAGTGGGAACATAAGCTTGAAGCACCACGGTTTAGTAGGTGTGTTTAATGCGCCAAAACATGTGGGAAAACCTTTCACTAGCAATGGATACTCAGTCTCTATGTACACTCGACTATACAAACATGATCCTGAATACAGCCGGTAGTGAGCAAATAAATCTATTCGTAGAGCGTTACCCGAGAAAATATTGTTCGGTTGTATTTCCCTTGTTGGCTATCTACCCCTTAAATCCTGGTATAGCCCGCGTGGTTTTACCCACATCGACGTCGCTTTACTCCTTTGAATAAAACCACTGGCCGTTACATGTACGTGCGGTTATAACCTGAAAAGGCTTGGACTTTGAATGGAGTGTAGTTCCGCCATTATTTTCTTCCGGCACATTAAAGCTGCAACTTTTAGTCCCCGCAAACTCTCTTCAATGATATACCTCTAGTGTAGAAATATTTGACACAGCTACGACCTAACAAAATAATTACGGATTCAGGTATTTCTTTGTATGCGATAATATCAGTTAAGTATTTGGAAAAAAATAATTGCAGGCATATATGTAAGTGTTTGAACACAATACGCGGGACGACCCCTTCTAGGCTGAAAAATTAAATTATGAACTCTTCAGTGAGTAATTTATTCTGCAGCCCTTAGATCGAGCCAACAATTGCAGCACAATCATGATCGCAAGAAACTAAAATATATTTTATTAAGTAGTCACGAAAGGATTAATAATTATTGAGAGGGAAGAAGAAATTTTGCCATGATGTAGGTAGGTTGGAAGCCCCATCTGTCAACGAAATTTTGGGATTAGGGGCAGCTGATGACTACTCTCTGGTGCTAAAGTGGTTAGATTGCTTATTCGGTAATGTAGGGAGAGGGAACGGATTCGCGCTCCTCAGGTCATCTACGGCGCCAAAGAGAAAAGTAGTCCATTAGTCTCATTTTCCTACTGATTAACAAATTGACTGTAACTACAAAAATATCAAGACTGAAGCAATACTTTTCTTATTAGGGTAATAAAATAACTTAGCAGGTAGAAACCGGTCCCCACTCAAATTTCGTTGATTACCGAATCAAAAAATAGCACATTGCTGAATCAACAACGGAGTCACTGTACTCCTCAATTTCCATATTGGACCTCTGTCTGGACCTTCGCAAAACACCCACCTGGTACAATGGAATGACATTGTGTTTTCAAATATTTGAACAATTCTTCGCGGAGTTGAACGAAACAAAAACCGAATTCTCGATAGAATAAACGTAACTGGTGATCAACGCACTACATTGGTCGGTGTTCATTGAAGTTGTACCAACCCTCAGCAGCCCAAATCACAGTCTCAAGAAGTCGCAAGAAATACGTATGAAAAACGTTAGTTGAAAAGTTTGGTACCAATCCCGACTTTACCTCTCAAGACAAGGAGTACTGATAGACAATAAAATGTATTTAATTTGATATTTAATATCAAAGAATGTGCAAACAGTATTTTGGTTTATTATTCTTGGAATAATACACCTATGTTTTCGCGACGGGGGTCGACGAATCCGAACGGCCTCAAAATTTGACATTATCCGTTTCAAGAGGTCCAGATTCGAAAACCGATATGACCGTCCGCCGTACGCCGTTTTGGGCAGTAGGCATTTTTTTAAAAATCTGGCATTTTGAAAAAATGCTCCATTTACCGTCAAGTTGTGCCTGCAAGGTTTTCAGCCCGATCTCCCAAACCAGTGGGGCGCTATGGGGCTAAAAAGGGGCTACGGGAGGGTTTCTTTGATGGCTTTTGGCTATGGGATCGAGTTAGGTGTCGTTTTCGAAGTACTTTTGGACGTAGAATCCATTTTTTGGGGTCCCGGAACGATCCGATTTCACTGTGGCGATCTATAGGGCTTTCATAGGGCTACAAATGGGATTTTTGAAGAATCCCAGGAGGCCAAATATTTTTCAAGTAAAAAACGAAAAAAACTTGAAAATAAATTTTTTTTATGTTGTTTTTTGAATGAATTTTGTATTTAAACAGAATTAAATTTCTGCACAAGTAATCTATATCAAAGAATAATAAGTAGGGGTCAGAGTGGCCCAGTGGACTAAGGCGACAGAGCTTCGCCTGTTTACAAATCAGTCGGAGCGCTGATCAGCCTGGTTCAAATCCGGGCCGAACACCAATGTTTGACCAAAAGTCAATCACGTGTTGTAATACCTGACTTGTCGGCAGACAATTCACCTCTGAACTCAAGTTTATGTGAATCCTTTCCCTGGAGCAAGATTTTCTAAAGCGTTTCTAAGTACAAGTGCGGGGTCGTCTACTGCCCCAATTGTGAGAACCGAAAAAATGGTTTAACACAAAGAATTCCCTTTACTTTACTTTACTTTCAAAGAATAATAAACCCTAGTGTAAAATTTGCAGCGTTTTTTTTAGTTTGGACGTTCTTTGAGGGAATCGAGTGAGAGACGATAGTAGCCAGAAACGCAGCAAAATTCGCCTATTATTAAGACGTTGTTTATCAATCCGAGTTTTCAATTTAAATTCAATTTAACGTTCATATAATAATTATATGACAATTATTGTCAGCTCCTCTGTCGCACTCGCAGTTCATTCACATGTGAATTTGTATCATTAAATGGTATTATGAGTGGCCCATGTGCGGTAGCATAAGCACATGAGGAACCACTAGGTATTTAGAAAGTAAAATGGAAGGATTAATGTGATTTGAAACGTGCACTGATGAAACGAATCGAACATTAATTATTAAAGTTATGTTACCTAAATACGAACTGTTGGTCAGCACCCATAAGACCTTAAACGGGTCCACCATTGAGTTGAGTGAGTTCACATAGCTTACTAACAATTCACATTGAAAATTGCACAACAATCGCTCAATACCGGAATCTATTCCATAGCTAAGGTTCAACTGAAGGCCGAGAAATTGTAAGAAGAAGAAACTATAAAAACGTAAAAGTGCAATGCCGACATTAGGGAGTGAAATGTTGGCCGCAATCTTGGGAAGAACAGAAACAAATGTAGGTGGAAAAAAATGTCATTAATTTCCGGCTGATGTGTCCGAAACAGGAGCGCGGGAAGGACTGGTTGCTCGTTGCGCGGGATGGGAGAACGCTCAAGCGCTGGTGTCGGCACAACTCGAGGGTGGAAAGGAGGGTGGGCCGGGAATTGAAGGGAATACGGATCAGGGAAGGAAGGCAAAAGGGATTGAAGGTTCTTCGGGGACTTGAGCTGAGCGTCGATCTTCTCAGCTAATTATTTAATGCATTAAAAAACTCTTAATTTAACGAAAACGAGGGCAACGCGCAGGAAGACAGTAAGTAAATAGTAAAGATACTCTCATAATTTGGGCGAAGGTAATATTCAATGAAGAGATGTTGAGGTAGAAAAGTGTTTGCATTAAGGTCGATTCACACATTTCAGTGATATCTGTGAAACCCCGGTCATCAATGCTCCGTGCCATTCAATTGCATCAGTGATAAATTGTCCACACACCAGCGTTACAAGCCGCACCGAGCACCGATGGCCGAGGATTCACTGAAACACTGAAATGTGAGGATCGACCTTTATACGGTATAATGTATACCGCGAAATTTGGATACTAACCGTAAAAATTGATAAGTAACACAAACAGGGGGAGACCGTGAATACATTGGACTATTTTCTTTTTCAAATTCAGATTCTGAACCTATCTTATGAAAACTTTTTTTATCTCTTTTTCCATATTTTAGTTAAGGAGAATGTGCAGACCCAAAATGGTATTTAACTGTTCACATTTTCAAAAAATTCAAATTTCCCCAAGCCTTTAATTTTGTCTAAAGTATCCCACCCGGGTTGAATACGATGGGATACATTGGACAGATATGAGGATTCATTGGATAAACTCTATAATGCCGTAGAACGTTGTTATAATTATTTATTTGATAAGGATGTAAAATGTAAAATTTTATTATAAGAATAATGTAATGTAATAAGAAAAAATGTAAAATAATTATAAGAATGTAAAATTATATTTTAATAATATATATTATAATTTAAAAAATATTATAATATTGTATTAAAATTAAATTCTTTATACAATCCTGTTTCACAGAGTAAGATGGGTATTTATAGGTATTGTAACATACCAACACATCTTATGTAATTTTAAAAAAAAAAGTAGCAGAAACATTGTCCAAGTCTTTAATAATGTAATTCAACGACTCAAGCACTAGCAAGAATAAATTGGATACCTTCATATCTAGTTGTGTCCACAAGAGTTTCACCCTTATTGCACCAAACCATGGGGCTCTGTGGGGCTAAACATGAACTACAGGAAGGGTTTTTGATGGTTCTTGGCCATGGGGTATTGTTAGATGTCGTTTTCGAAGTTTTTTGGGACGTAGAGTTAATTTTTTGGGGTCGCACAACCGTCCAAATACTGTTCAGAAATACAGTTTTTTCCAATCGTTTAAAAATAGGTTTACTGGTATACCAGTATAAATACTTTATTTATAAATTTATAAATAAATTGTTCAATTATTAAAATTACCAAAACTGGTACAAACCCTTTTCTTAGGCAACTTTTTAGTCCCCCAATCATTTCCAGTGGTGAGCATATATATTTTTTAATGCTGTTCAATGTATCCTCGGTCTCCCCCAATCTGTAACATAGTTGATTATCGTATGCTATGATAACCAAAACTGGTTGAAAAATGATCTTTTCTCTATTCGTTCGAAAAATCCGCAAGGAGAATGATAGTAGCAAAATAAGACACGATAGCCGAAATTCACATGCAGGATACTTGTAATGTGAAATAATAATAATAATAATAATAAATAAATAAATATATTGCATAGTGAATTATAATCTATATCACTAATGTATTATAATATAATATAATAACCTTGTATGATGCTTTGATTATATTATAATCAAAGCATCATGCAAGGTCAACACTACGAAATGGAGCAGGGATAAACTGTAACAACTCTTGACATGAACAAGAGCATTTTCATAGTAGACAGTGAGAGGTTATGCTGTGGCTCGAGTCCCCCAAGTGAAGGGGAACATGGAAAAAGATCTAATGAATCGCACTGTCGACAAATAACATCGTTCAGACGAATCCATTTCGTAATGGTTGTCAAGGGGATCGGAATAGAATTGTGAAATTAAAGTCACTGAAGCTGCCAATCGTTGCGAATTGAAATCAGAGGGCGGACGATGATCTCCCATCTGGGTAATTGCTAACCACATAACCCTATAGGGCGCTGATCAAATGTCCATAGCAAACGCATCATATCAATTGTGCCTTTGAACAGACCTTCCGACGTCGACGATTCACTTTGAAGCAGAAGAATGTCAATTCAAATCAACTAGCACTTCACAGCAAAGCCACGTTCTTCATCGGTGACAACAGGCTAATACCCCCCTAACATGTCAAATCAAAACACATTAACAGACATGAAACTTTTTCATGAAAACCTGCAGGTTTTACGATCGAGAGTCGAACCACCATTCAGATAACAAAGTGATTCCAAATTTCATGTTTCACAAACCACGGAAGACTCAATACTCATAACTACACAATTATTTGGTAGCGGAAGAGGAAGCGGATAATCGCAAGGCCGTTTGTTTGCCAGGGGGTGAATTGAACGAATAAAACCGACGGGTTTCCTCTCGTTGATAAGAGTTGAAAAGTATTCGAATTTTATGGAACGGCTTTATCTGCGGTTCGTGAATAGAGGGGTAAATTCACCTACGTGACTCGGGTAAAAGGATTTGAACGTGGGGTATCGTTATTTTCGTACTTAGTAACAGCGGCTGGCTCAAGTATGACTGCCTGTGTGCTTCCTGAAAACCAAATCGAGGGATGTGGTAATGGGCCACGGAATGGTAGGATCAACATCCCTCACCCGGTCCCTTAGGACGATATCTTTCCGTCATAAATCAGTTAAAAGCTACCACTGATGGAGCATTAATTTGACAGCGCAGATCATTCATTTGATTACACCGGGCAGAAAGCGAATTTACTAAAATGGACTTGAGTTATATGATTTCAAATGGTGTTAGATAATCTAACTTAGATTGCTAGATGTTTCAAAAGTCTGGTGGGAAAAAACACTGGTTGGTTAACTTCATTCTGTTAATACAATGAAGGAGTAAATGTGAAAGTGATTTTACTTTGGGTTCTTCACAAAAGTGCACAGGAAATAGGGAATAAATGGTTGAAGTGGTACTGAGCACGACAAAGGTTCGTGACTTTATTTACATTGTAACCTCTTTTCCATTAAATTTGCCTTCAAACTCGATTTCACTTCTCTCGCCTTCTCTTAAATCAAATTTTAATGCTGTCACGTAAAGGCAGTTGTGCAACGTCGACTTCAAGAACATCAAGTGATAGTTTACGTTTAGAAAAAAGTTTTCTTCAATCCTTCCAGTTTTTAAATTAGCCGGGCTCATTTAGTATTCAGCACAGAGGATCTGGGTAGTTTGTCGCCAACCAGTCTTTGACTCGCCTGTTATACGATGTTACAACGTTCTTCAAAAGAGGCTTTGGGAAACGGGCTGTGAAGGGAAAGTTGTAAAGAGAGAATTTATAAACATAGAGTGGACAGAGTGAAAGATGAGTTCCATTTACTATGAAATAAGCTGGAGAACGTATTGTCTCAAAGGAGACGGAGATAAAAACAAAATCCTCAGCGGTGAAAAACTTTAAATTGATCTTACATTTAGCAATAGCGTGCACCTACATCCACAAACATATTTCAACGACATTTTCGCTACATCAACACCCCGGTAGGTGCAAACCTTACTCAAATTGTCATTCGGTGCATCCTAAATTAAAAAATTTCTCACGCCCAGGGAAAGGAAGGACTTTTCCACTCAAGGTGTTTCAG
Source organism: Pilophorus perplexus (assembly GCA_955831195.1). Lineage (NCBI taxonomy): Eukaryota > Metazoa > Arthropoda > Insecta > Hemiptera > Miridae > Pilophorus > Pilophorus perplexus. The sequence goes on along the minus strand of OY037011.1, from coordinate 14,530,021 downwards.
CAATCGGAAACTTAATTGGAAAGTCGATCGTTTAATCTCATAAATCGCGGAGAGCCGAATTCCACAGACACCCACAAAAGGAAAGTTCCATAACATTCGTTCAAGGCACCAGTGCTCAAAGAACGGCGTTAAAAGAATTTCAATAAGAAAAGAAATTAAAGGGAGAACCCCTACTTGCCGTGGAAAAGCTCGGATATTTGAACGTGACTGCGGAATGATCTCTATAATAATTTACTGATTGCAAAACTATCCAGGCAATCAAAACCATTTCGCTAATATGGGCTGTGGTTTCAATTCAAGGCGTGGCAAAGAACACGACGAATGAAGTAATAGTATATTATATTATGTTATCGTTATAACGAATAATTAACTTTAAGTTCTGTGGTATTAGTGAACTAGACTACACAATGGAATAATATTGTAACTTTAAAGTCACGTCAGGGTGACCACTGGGCGGATTAAAATATTAATCACTACCCAAACCGACATTCTAGCTAGTAGACAAGCCTAAAACCACTCAAAAGGTACTGAATATTTAAGTAATGTGCGGTAACTTTCCGCAGCCCCTGGAGCTATCAAGTATTAGTTTTACACGTACCCACTTCCAGCGATGTAATGACCACGGGCAAGGGAACTTGATTCCAAACTCAAATCGACGGAACGATGGCCCAGCAGTGTACATTATGATGTGAATAAAGGCAGGTGTTTTTTTTTTTTAATGAAGGAAGTGCAGTTCAATAAATGCTCATCGTCAGTGTAAACCCTAAATGAGGATCCATCCACAACTTTGGAACTCAGGAAACTCTGTTAATAAGAACATTAGGTTAGCGGTTGAGACGACCGCACGCACCGTTGATGTGAGGGTTTACGAAAAAAAAAAAAAAAAAAAAATTACGAAGGATATGTCATCATTCTTACAACAGCATAAAAATCAGAGGTACTAAGACTTGAACCAAAAGGTAGATCACGGAGAAGTTGAACATATTCAGGACATAATATGTCCTATATTATAGGTCTCCCATAAGATGTAGTGAGAACATAAAAGACCATCATAAAGGAATGTCATACGACCGTGCTTTCAACGTTACAAAGCCAAGTGTAGTTCATTCCGAAAGATGTCGGAAAAATAATATATATTATATATGTGCACCAACGAATTGGAGGAGGCAAAATGTTAGATGTTGTTGGTGACTCAGACATATTGCAATATGCTTCCACGATATTGGAAAGATCTCGAGGGAAAGGGCTAGAAGGGAAACAGTCAGAGGGAGTTTAGGGTACCTACTTCGCCTCCCAAACCCTTCTGGGCTATGCTAACCCGCCCATCACTCAACTCGGCCCATCTCGCTCCCCTCACTCACTGATTTACTGCCTGTGGCTGTCATTCCACTATACCAGCGCACGTACCAGCTTCACCTCACCAACCCTCTTTACCCCGGCATAAAGAAGGTTTATGAGATAGGGGATGGCAAGAGGCCGAGAGGACAAGAGGTTTAATTAGAACGAGTAAGAGCGCACTGACTCGATTAGAGCACTTATGTTAGATCAAAGAGCCGAGCGTCTGTCATTGGTATTCGTGCTAAATTCGTTCAGGAACTTGTGAGAAAGATACCAACAGTAGGACTCTAATTTGAGTTATTAAATTTAACAGTGACATCAAAAAGCTCAAGTTCAAAATGCCAAATTAAATTATATTATACTACAAAACACTGCTTGAAAAACATTATCACACGCCACAAAAGATCCCTTAAAAGTACGCTGTCTGATTTAAATAAAGTGGCCAATGCTTCAGCCGTCATAATCAAGCGAGACGCTAGTCTCGCGATGCCAAGCTAAGAGAGAAGCGGCGCCTATATTATAACAGTTATATGACCCGATCTTCTTAACTGTTATAATATAACAGTTAAGAAGATCGGGGCAACTTCCGCCCCCTCCCGAGTCCACCCCGTCGATCCGAAAAAAATTTCCCCCCGATATTCGGTGATCGGCGAGTGCCCTGAGCAGAAACATAGGTACCAAATTTGAAGGGTTAGACACCATCCATCATCAAAATCCAGGGTGCTCAAAATGCATGTTTTGGGACTTTCTTCCTTTTTAGCGCAACTTTTCCATCAAAAAATGGAAAGGTGCGCTCACCTCTTCGACATGTTTGTTTGTTTTTTTTGTTTTTCACAGCATCACGCCCGAGCGGCTCAACAGATTTTCATGAGGGTGGTCTCATTGTGATCAGCGAGTTCGGGGGGTGGTTATAGGCTACCTTGATTTTTCCTCCTTCATCACCTTCATCGGTTTTCGGGAGGTCCTTCACGACGAAAGTTGTTTATCTCTGATGTCTAACTAAGGAAACCTCAAAAGGGGACGAAAGTTTTTGTCCGATTTCGTTGGTACAAGGGTATATGGAATGAGCTTTTAAGGCTGATTCCAACGACTCCAAAACGATTTTTGCAGCCTGAGCCGTTCGTTACCTCTGATCGGCATAAGGTTTTCTCACGCATCGGTCGTTAGGGTGCAGTTGTTTACCTACGTAATGAGCATCACGTGAATATTTTTGATGTGCTGTGTGGCATAGTTTGGTCGCTAGATACCTACTGCTTCTTAGTTTCTCTCGCTCATTAAATATATCGTAATAACAGAAAGGTTGCGCTCATCTATTCAATTCAATTGATGGCTTGTTTCTTCGGCATTAGACACTCGTACAGGTCACACGGCTCAACCGAATTCATTGAAATTTGGTAAGTGAGTCAGGTTTGGTGTGTGGGAGTGGCTTTTGGGGTTTTCAAATGTTTACGATCAAAAGGGAGGGGGGTTATGAGGGTGGGGTTAGTAGAAAATCAGAATTAACAACACTTCCCGTCAACGGATTTATATGAAACTTAGTGTGTGGGTGAGGTTTAAAGTCCTGATTGACCAATTAAGGTGGGGTGCTGTGGTTGAGTGGGGGAAGGTGTATCTGCTACGGATGGTCAGATTTCAATGAAATTCGGTATGCGAATCAGGTGTGGTGTATGGAAGTGCGTATTTGGTGTTTAAAATTTTTACGACCACAAAAAGGGGGGTTATGAGGGTGGGGTAAGTAGAAAATCAGAATTAACAACACTTCCCGTCAACGGATTTATATGAAACTTAGGGTGTGGGTGAGGTTTAAAGTCCTGATTGACCAATTAGGGTGGGGGTGTTGTGGTTGAGTGGGGAGGTGAGGTTCACCAATGAAATTTGGAATGCGAGTAAGGTTTGATGCAAAGGAGAAGTTTTAGTACCATTCGTGACCAATTAGGGTGGGGGTAAGCGTGGAGGGGTGGATATGAAGAAGAGGTCTCTTGTCGGGGATTCTCAATACTAACAATTCTAAAAGGATCGGAAAAGTTCCCATTCTTAATAATTGAAAGTTCCCATAGTAATAATTTCCGAATTGATTCATAATATTGACAACAATATTATTGTTTGCGGCAGTTAGGTGAAAATTTCTTTGCAACTAAACAATTGGTCTGCAAGACCACTATAGTCCGCGCGGTGGACGAACCGACTTGGGTGGAAGTTCCAAGGAACCTTCGAGGGCCTCAAGCTTCGCCCCTTTCTCTCTCTGTTACCAATTCGTGGGAAACCAACAAGTCTCTGCAGGGAAAAATTCCCGCCGGGAATCGGGAGAAATATGAAAATTCACTCTCCACCAACGGTTGCGCATTGCAAAGGTTGAAGGAAAATAATATACAAGTGATCGATATCACAATAACATTAAATATTATTGTCTAGTTTGAACTATAGGTACCAGAAATTCCTAATCCAATAAATTTTATTGGACTAGGAATCTCTGGTAGTTCTACCTACCTAGGTACCTACTATAGATGAAACTAATTTTTTGGTATGATTTGGCATGACATGTCAATTGTATCGTATTAATGTAGGTACGTAGGTAATGTTTCTTTCCTTCAGTAATAGTCGGTTGTTTATTTTTTTTTCCACTTGAAGCCCAACTTAACAAGAATTCGTCTTAGAGCCCACTGTCCTCCAGAGAAGAGCTTCGCATCTTTTAAGGAAATGAACAGCTTTTTTTTTAATAGTTGGCAGTTCTTTTTGATAATAATATCCATAAGTAGATTTGGTTCCATATGGCTGGTTCAGTGAACGAATGTACAGTTTTTATTTAATGTTATTTTTATATCCTTTTTCTTACCAGGGGTCTGGAATCATGAATTTTGGGATCATGGAATCATCAATTTTGCCTTGTTCTACAATGCTCCTGACTGTATTCCTGTGGATACAAAGCGCATGGAAAGCTCGTTCCATAACCTTCTTCACGTCCCCGTTGTCTTTTTCATTTTGGAAATACTCCCACAAACGGAAAACGATTCGCCGTGACTGGGATTTCAGGATTTCACGCTTTTCGGGCCCCAGGGGTGTGCATGATAAAAAGGACCAAAGCTGAACTGGAACCAACACTGTGAGAACCTTGAATCTAGGTTACATTCCATTGTTTTCCTCCTGCGTAGGTTACAGGAGAAGCTACCCAAAACTGCAGTCGTAGCGGCATTCCATGCTGCTTTTATGAGTCGTGCGACTTATGCCATCCTCTGTTGGGGTCATGCCGCGTCGGCTGCCGCAGTTTTCGCATGCCAACGCAGGGCTGTACGAGTGGTCGCTGGGCTGAAGTACCAGCAGGATTGTAAGCCAGCCTTCATAAGATTAAACATCTTGACCATCCCTGCGGTTTACATACTCGAAGCTACGTGCTACGTTTTCTCCAACTTACACGAGTATCATACCTCCACTCATGGGTATAGAACACGGCATGGGAGTGACTTGCTGGTACCTTTTCACCGCTTGAAATCATCCCGCATCAGCAGTTCATGGTGGGGTATTAAATTTTTCAATGCCATCCCTAAAGAGTTGCGAGCGAAATTTACGGCAACAAACGTTAGGCCAAAACTTGTCAAGTTTTTAAAATCCATCGCACCCTTTGATTTTAATGAATTTTTCCTCAGTATAAAGAATGTAAGAGAGCTCTAGTTAGGCATAGGTTTTGTAAATTAGGTATCTAATAGCTTGTTAATGATGTACTACCTACCGCTGTATTATTGAAGTAAGTTTTTGTGAGCTGTAATTTTGTAAGGAAATTTTGACCTTGTCTTTGCACTCTGTGTTCTTGGCAATAAAAATCTTGAATCTTGAATCTTGAATCTTGACCAATTAATAATTTTTTTAAATATATAAAAAGAAGAAAAATAATCAAATCCGTATGTATTAAGTTAAGGGCCAATGCAGAAACCAGAAAGGCGATCGCGTTTATAACAAACTTTCGAAAGAAGGAGATGATTCACAGGTGACAATAGGCAAGGGGAAGATCCGAACACTGGTAGTTGAGCAAGAATGAGGTTCGATGACCGCAGGTAATTTTCTAACCCAAATGTTGGCATGCTTGGTCACCTCAGGGTGGTGTTGTGGCTGATGTAGTGGGGGAGATTTCAAGTCGGTTCCACCGCCGCGCGGACTATAGGACTGTCGATCGAAGCGAAGCCCCATTCCTCTTGTCAACATCATCATAGTCTTGCCTAAGACTGAACAAAAGCAGTGATATCCCCCCCCCAAAAAAAACCCACAGGATGCCAAGCATCAAAAGCATTGATATCGAAGTTGTGCCAACAAATTTAACCATCACACCCTAACTTTTACACCTCCCTTCTGTCCCCAAGTTGAGCCTCCACCGCATCCCCATCCATTCCTGCTTGGCCGGGGAGCCCACTTGTGCACTTGTGAAAGGGTTGACAGGACTATCATTATTATGAAAAATCGATTAATTAATAATTATATTACTGTTTTCATTATAATTTTCATTATAATGTTCATAACTGTTTACCATACTTGAAAAAATAAAATAAATAATTTGTTGATGATTATGTTGACCGTTTCAATAAATGAATGAATTTTTCACTCGCAAAATTGATAAATTTTTTAATTTAATTTAACAATTTACAAATTTTGTGATCTATTTACCAGCATTTTTCTACTTATTCCTCATCTTGCGTTCCATTCGCCAAAAATCCAAAAATCGCCAAAATCTCGAAAACTTGGGCGACACCGGAAAAAACGGACGTCAGATTCGGATTCAGCACCCCCCCCCCCCCCCCCCCCCCAACAAGAGATCGATGGGTTTTTCCGAGGTGCCTGAAAGTAACTTTTTTTTTTGTAAACCTGCGTTATATCCGATCATCTTTTTCAGTTAATTATTACCTTTGATCCTTAATTATTAATTATGATCCTTTGAAGTTGGGAAATGATTGTTAATTTCCTCCTGCCATTATTCCAAGTTCTCCATCAACCGTGGTATGTCGAGCATAAACATACAGGTACCGTCAACACAAAGGAGAGAGGAAATCCAATGAAACGGGGTACGGTTGACGACATAAAAGCAATTCAAAACAAAAAAAGAGAACGTCCTTTTATATGGCATGATGAGGATCGTTTGCACAGATGAAGGGAGTTCCACAGAGGGACGCAAGACAAAAGTATCATCGGGTGAATCTCTACTACTAAATAGAAGCTGTTAAATGATATTTCCCACAATACAATCCAATTTTGTTTAGCACGGCTTATCAGGGAGTGACCATCTATGTCATTGAGTAGGTAATCCTCGGTTATGATACTGCAATAATTGCAATTATTGTTGTTTCTTAGAATCGCGTAATGCGTATTAATATAAAACGGATTTCTGAAAATTGAATTAGTTCTGAACACACACAGAAATCTTTTGATGCCAGTGGAGCCAATTTCCAAGTTATTTCCAAAGAGAAAGGGATAGTTAGCTTTTAATTATTTATAGCTCAAGGATCTATTCGTAATTTAAATATTTGAGGAGTTTGCTTTTAAACGGGCCTATATCCAGTTTTAATTTTAAAAAAAAGTTTGCGGTGCGAACAATAAATCATGTAAATTCCAAAACCTCCCAATATTTTGATGGTAGACCATGTAAGAATTACCCGAAGTTTGACAGAAAAGGTGTTAGGTAGTAGGTTTTATCGAGGAAATAGACTACTTCGTCTGAAATCGCCTTTTTATTGAGGATGTTTCATGGATTTTCTAGAAATATGGACAAAACGTTTACGACTGGATGGGGGTGGGGTGCAGAACCAGAATGTACCGGGCATAAATATATAATATTCAATTAAGGTGATATTGAATCGCCTGTTTCAATCCAGCAGTTTGGGTGTAAGACCAGTCCAGTCTGAGATGGATGACAGTATTTTAAGATTTAAAATACTATTAATAATTAATAGTATATCAATAAATCAATTATTGATTTAATAATCACTTTGTGCAACGTATACGCGCCCGTGAGTCACCTCAAGTCTTCAATAAATAAAATGCATTAACATACTTTAGACCAGGTTGGAAGATGAAGAAAATGAAGCTGGTCATCCCATAAATGGTTAATTTTATCAACCAAAGTTCATATTCCCCGAGGGTTTGTTTGATAGGCGCTGAAACGTTGCACAAACTGTATGATTTAAACAACCGTCCACCTCAGACCTACCTACTTGTCTTTCACCCAAACTGAAATATTTTTTAATCTTTATTAATACTAATATCAATGTTTGGGATCACACGATGCGTTCAACAAAAATGAAGGAAACCCTCACGAAAGGCCTGCAAGAATAATCTGCCGGGGGAAGTGGCAACTCGGGGGTTGATATTGATCCAGTGGGTGGATGAGTTTCACGGAACCTCCAATAGATGCCAGCGCAAAAGTAAAACAGCTTTTTGAACACAGATATTGACTGTTTCAGTCTGCGCATTGCTTGTAACATTCAGTTGTAATATGGACTTAGATCAAACGACAAGTCATGAACGACGCATTAAATTATTGCTAATTGCTAATTATAAGTGCATGAAATTTTCATGCACTAATAATAATTATTAGTTTGCACTTAATGCACGCCATGATTTGTATGATGATAATGAACACATGAAAAGACTTTAGAAAGGTTGGGAGTAGTGGGGTTCAATAAAAAACATTTCAAGAACACTCCACTAGGCCATTCAATGTATTTCACCGAAAAACAAATTGATACGCATTTGTTGAAACTATGTTGAAATTCAGTGTTGTAGATTGAGAGCAGGGATTCCCCAACTGGTCAATATTGAAACCAGGGGTCGACATAAACGAAAACTGATTTCGGAGCCAACGAGGTTTAAAAATCAACCCCTTTTACAAGTTCTTATTCAATACTTTCCAGATAAGTTTTGTTACTAGTACCAGTAACTTCTCGAATATTTGTACGTAATTTGTACTAATAACAACAATAACTTCAATAACACATCCTCATCACTGCATCACTATATCATGTGTACATCACTTGTGTATCATGTGTAACTTCACTTGATATTTACTAAATTTTACGTCTATTTATCGTCTGATATTTACTAAATTTTACGTCTATTTATCGTCTGATATTTACTAAATTTTACGTCTATTTATACGTCTATTATACACAGATTAAACTACTGTATTATAGTGTAGTGGGGAGGAGGCAGACTACATAATATTTATGTTGCTGATTGAAAACAAATGTTGCTGATAGAAAAGTGTCAGTAACGAGAAACCCGGAAAGAGGTAAAGGTAAGAATATTGCCAAAGCCAAGTCACGAGTCAAGTCCGTAAGAAGTCTGATAAAATATAAAATTTTGAATTTGGACAACAAAAATATTTTGCCTCCCGAAAGTGAACACAAGGCTTCCGCTGCTTCGCAAACTCGGAAGCAATAATAAAAGAACGTGTAGTCTTGAAGTCCGTTCAAAAAGAGAGATCTACATTCCACTCGGTGAACTAAAACCCACCCACTAGCGCATCCCCGATTAGGTTTACGGGAGGTTCGCACAAGCGGACTACGCATGATCGTCCTTTTAAACCGCCCGAGATCCGCTAGATGGATCCGGAATCGAATTCGCAGGAAGCTCCTTGAAGATCCTGGAATTCTCCATATTCCAGCACTTGGGTCGTACCTAATCAAGTAATTTAATTTGCGGGTCAACCTACTGTAAAAACTCTACTATAAAAACCTGCTGGTTCCTAAGGTATGAATCAAAATAGTTTCACGGTTAACATAACGGTTTTATTATAAAAAGCGAGACATTTTACTGCGAACCGCCGGAAAGCAGGTTCATTCGGACAAAGAGGACAGGATAGCTAGATGATTGATAAACCTTTTCAAATTGCACAGCATAATATGCTATTATCACACGTGATTACCAACATGAAACTTGCAATCAACTAACTTACAAATGTCCGTAAATCTAAACGTGTGACAACTACACTTTGATCTTAGCCAAGAGGCAGAGAAGCGATTTTAATGTGAATCCTTTCCTTGGAGCAAAAATTTCTAAAGCGTTTCAAAGTACAAGTGCGGGGCCGGCTCCTGCCACAATTACAATAATTGTGCGAACCAAAAATGGTTAACACAAAAAATCCCAAATTACTTGTTTACTTTTTTATCGCTCGTGTGACAAACTCTTTCCATTTCAAAAGAATGAGTCATAGTTGTGAAGATTGAAAATTTCATTAGCTTGCATAAAGCAAAGGCCAACTTTATGGATCCCCAAAACATGATGGGTCACATAATTAAAATATTTATTATGAGGGTAAAACCTCGAATGAGTTGCGGCCGAATTGACCTGGTTGGGATATTATATAGGTAAGTCGCCCTTTTCCGAAGATCAATTTTTTTGGCAGGTCACCAGCTAGAACCCCCTTGTAGGGTCAGCTCCTTCCACCGTCAATGCAAAAGCAATTAACTGCCCACATTTTACGCGGAAATGACTGTATGTATGACGCCGACCATGGTTGATATGACTAATGGTTCTCATATACTTGAATACTCATATGTTCAATGATGATACTACTACTACTACTACTTAGTATATGAGCTGATCTACCTGTGCCAGAAGATATCACTGTATCATAAGAAACTGCTCCTCTTCCCTAACCATTAATTATATTAATTTATTTTCTTACAATTATTGTCTTCCTTGCAATCGACCTCAACCACTTTCTGCACCACACAAGCGCACCGTGTACTACACTAACCAAAATTCCACATTAAATCCCACTTTTGACATCAGTGTTGAGTTTGGGCGATCTTCAAAGATTTTAAACTCATACTTCATTAGCAACCCGACGAGCGCGCATGTAATAATATTTATATTTATATTATAATATAATAAGGATAGTTATAAACAATTCAATCGAAATGATGAGTTCAAAATATTGTTCTCGCCCTGATTCCCAACACTTTTGTCCAAAGTTTTCAAGGGTCAGTAAAGCTGGATTTAATTTAAATGTAAATTCTATCCATGCGGCAGAGAAGGGTTAGGTTTTTCTAGGGACCTCCCGACAGTTTACACGGGCTTAACAGGGTCAGCCAGGTGGAATATCAGCGTCAACCCTTCACATCCTCCAGGACCAGGCAGTTTTTGCGTTAACCACCCTCCTTTCTCACCATTTCCTCTTTGCCCGAAGCCAACGCCAGGCCGGGTAAACTATTCTCCGTGGAATGATATTAACATTATTAATCGTCAGATGATGATCCAGGTTTAAAGTTGAAGTAATTCACACGTTCAAAGGGTTAAGAAGGGCGGCAATGCATATTGCACAGTCCGGAAGGCCAAGACGATTGTATCCAAAGCCAAAAATGGGATGAGTGTAGGGATGCATCTCAGTATTACAGAAATCGGGACACTCCAAGCTGAATTAGAGGATCAACAGAATACCCCAAAATAATAAACTATTGTAAAATGGTCGAGTGAAAAAAAAGAAATAATAAAATAAAATAAAATAATAATAATAATAATAATAAATAAATAATTTTAAAAAGCCGTGTCCAGACACTCATTTCTGGAAAAGTGGGTGCATTAAATGTTAAATTTTAACAAACCTGATTAGGGTGAAGTGGGCCAAGATCGCCCAGAAAAACCAGTAGTTTGTCTCAGACATTTATAGAATGGGTTTTGCCATTGACTTTTCTTTCATAGTCATCTTTAACTATTTACAGACATTGTCCTATAACGTTTATCAAGTTAAATACTCTCTTAGGTTCAGACAAACACGATACATAATCTTGATTTTGAGCCAAAGACCTTTAAAGGATTCAGCAACATTGCAGTTTGATTAAAGTACAGGTTCGTACACAACACACGCAAACCGGTCCTTGTGATACATCGTCAAAAAGGCTTGAAATTAATTACGCTTCAAAGGCGAGCTAGATTTCAAACGAAGCAAAAGAAATGCCCTAAGTGGGTCTGGAAAACGAATACTCGGACCAACCATACAAAGAGACCACAGCCACTGTGCTACATAATGGAGAATGGGCGAAGAATCTCCTCACAAAAGGAGTTGTTTATTTCTGAGGAGAGTTTTTGGTGGAAACTAGCACTTTCTTTAGGCGAAAACTGATTTGCATTTGAACAATGAATTCACCTTTTAAGAGGATAACGCAAGCGGAATATTCAAGTTACAATGTAGCAATTGCTCGACCGTCGGCCAAACGTTGGTTGTCCCCGGATTTAAACCACGCTGATCAGTCTTCCACCTAACGGGTTGAGTTCAGTGAGGCAGAATGTTCCTCCAAACGTTTCATCCAAACGAGATCAAGAAAGAGATGAATACCCATTCGAATAGGAAATAAGAGTCTGTTCCAAATGTGTAACAACCGATCACGTCTTTTGCAGGCCGATCAAGAACAAAAAGGACGACGGAACAGAATAATGATGAGGCGGTATACCCTCCTTATTATGCCGGTTTATCAAAACCACATCCAAATTGGAAATGAGAGACGGATGGCCGGTTGGAAAAGAAAAACACCAGTTTGTAGCTTCTGAGTTCTTCAACAGAGTTTTCCGACATCTCCCTTTGAAACGTTGCCTTTTTGGCAACTTTTTGGACTGGTCGTAACATATAAAATTTAGAAAACGCTGCAAAATTTACGCAAGGGTTTGTTTATTATATTTTGGTATTAATTATCTAAAAGATAATTAATTCTATCAGTACAAAATTATTATAAAATATTTAAAAATCTGTATTCCTATTCAGTGTTTTGACAGTTGTGGGACCCCAAAAAATGGATTCTAAGTCACAAATTACTCGGAAAACGACACCTCCCTAATTCTGTGTCAATAAGTTTTTATTTTTCAATTTTTTTTTTTTTTTTTTTACTCGGAAATATTTGACCGCTTGGGATTCTTCAAAAATCCCATTTGTAGCCCCATGAAAGCCCTATAGATCCACTCAGTGAAATCGGATCGTTCCGGGACCCCCAGAAATGGATTTTACGTTCGAAAATACTTCGAAAACGACACCTTACTCGATCCGATAGCCAAAAGCCTTCAAAAAACCCTCTCATAGCCCCATTTTAGTCCCATAGCGCCCCACGGGTTTGGGCGATAGGGCTGAAAACCTTACAGGCACAACTAGATGGTAAGGCAAGTATTTTGTCAAAATTTCAGAAAACAAAAAATGTTTCATTCAGAGAAACGAAAAACGAAAAATGTTGAGGCCGATCGATGGAAAAGTTTCCCTGCCCGTGACGAAAACGGGTTGAATATTACAAGAATATTAAACCAAAGCGTAAGTCCCTCAAAAAGCGACAACAGTATTAAATACTTGGTAACATATTTAAAATCTCAGAGAGATGGAACTAAACTGGACCGAAAAATCGTGTTATCCGGGAAAAAAACCTTTTGACATCGATCTGTAACTGTAACTGAAACTGTGAGTGAACGAAAAGGCAAACGAACCAAAAACGTACCCCCCGGCCACCCGTCGAAAACAGTACCAAACGAAAATTGACAGTTATAAAAAAGCGATGCGAATTGATAGCTTGGAAAACGAACGAACAGCTTTTTGCTTGGATTCACGAAAGTGATGTTATAGCATCCGCCCGTCCAACCCCATTATTAAGTGCATTAAATCTTGGCAGAATAATCCAGACCCATTGTAAACAACGATTGAGAGCCTTTTTAAAGGAGAAAGGAAGCTTAAAAAGGAAATTAAAAATACCATCCTTCCATGAAACTTCAACCAATAACACCCACACCATTTGCGATAAAATTTCCGCGACAGTAAAGCAAAAACAGATTCCAATATCACTGAGAGAAAAAAAGGGCCTATTCTAGGTTATTTTTCGATTTTTTTCTAGGTTAAATGCTGCCAACCTAGATTTTTTTTGGTTTTCATTCTAGGGTGGAACAATTTAGTCTAGGTTGAATATCATTTAACCTAGATTGAAAATACTGGTGAAGTTACCGTCCTAAAAATGCAAACGACCAAGATTTAAAATGCGCCACCCCCCACACTTTAGTTCTAGGTTAAGTTCACGGTGTGTGCAGCAGCCTCCATCCATTTACAGTCTAGGTTAAAAACATTAATGTCTTGGTTGTCTCACCCTGGTATTCAATGTTTTTCACTTTCGTAGACGGTTGATTTACCCTAAAACGAAAACGTTCTCACCCCGCTCAAACAATTTACAGCCATGGCGCGTTAACCTAGAACCCTTTTTTCTCTAGGTTGTGCCCCTTTATTTACGAGGTTGTTGCATTTACTGTCCCTGTTGTACCAGTTAAATTTCTAGGTAGCTTCCTATTCTTTTCCGGTTGGTCCTAATAAATTACTAGGTGGTCCACTTTTCTTTCTAGGTTTGCTCCACTTCCATTGCAGGTTGGTTCTATCAACTTCAACTATCTTTCTGGGTTGTCTCTGTTTCCAACTCAGTACAAAAATTTGAATGTGACGTCATAATATGACTGCACACAGTGACAGAAAATAGATGATTAGAATTTGACAGAGATAGACCGTGGGTTTGAGGCCACTGGGTAAATAGCAGGGGTGCCAAGACAAGAGAATTAACGCCCACCGCCTACAGTGGCGCTTTCCGCTTTAGCGTACCATAGAAACAACCTGGAATTTATTGAATGAATTACAATCACTGTTGTTTAAACCTAAAACTATTTGTGGTACTACGGTAGTTTTAACCGAGACTGAAAGTCTAACTTTTTGTTCTGGGTTGTTACCTAAAGTAACAATCTCGCCTTTTAAATCTCTCGGTTGTTTTCAGTTGTACAACCGAGACTTTAATGGAGGGGAATTTTATGGAAGGTCAAATCATTCGATTCTAGGTTACCCCACTTAAAAGTCAAAGGTAGGTAATATATTTTCTAGGTCTTCACAATGTCAAACTAGACCAAAACTTCACATTTAATGTGAAGTTCACATTTGGTCTAGGTTGACACTTTTTTATTCCAGGTTGTGGTCAGAGGGTGGGTAATAACGGATTAGGTTGTTTCTATATGGGTCTAGGTTGTATTAATATTTTTCTATGATACTTTAACCTGGACCTATTTTTTCTAGGTTGAATCAATTGATTCTAGGTGGTTTCAATTTCTTTTCGAGGTTATTTCGGATTTAACCTAGCCACTAAAAAAATCTTTTCTCTCAGTGATTTAACTTGTTTAAACAATTAGGAAAGGATTGGAAGATGTGAAAGTTGAATAACGTGTCCATACCAGAATTCTGAGACTGAAATAACGATTTTGGAGAGAATAAAGCACATTGGGAAGGTTCTCTTGCGGACACCCGTAACTCACTGAAACCTAACAATGAAAAGAAAAGGACGTCAAAGTGCGAGGCAGTTTCGATTTTTCCCTCTGTGAAGCCGAGTTAGTATCTGCCACCATCACAGTAGGTGCAGCCTTTCTCACCCACTTTCAAACTAAATACGATTTCTTACCCAGGTGATATTGAATCAACCGATGCAGTATAATTCAGCCTCACCTGGAACATGAAACGACAGTATTATGACATTGCGTATGATATAGTTTACATGAATTTATGGTGAATAAAGTGTACCTATGTCTAAACCCTCATACATGTCTACCTCTGAGAAAGCAACATATTAGTCGAATTTCTAGTAGGTGGAATATTGATCTTGGAGAAGGAGAAGAATGGAGGGGTAATTCGAATAAATAATGGTAGTAGGCAGCTGGGGAATACGTAAACCGGAGAATAATGTGGGAATTTTTATTAAACGGGTGGATCCTTGCGTGAAAAGTAACATGCAGCCCAGATTAAAAGTAGAAAGGGCGATAGGGTGCGGTATATGGGGAGCTAACGTGAAGGAGGGCGGATAAGAAAAGGGATAGAGGTTGTTTGTGTGCTACTGGACCACCGGCTTTGGATTATTGGCGACCCTTCCCCGCCAACTCATCATCCACCTCTCCTACACTTACACACGTAGAATACCGAAGGCCGTGTCTCGACAGTACCCCGCCTTCCGTCGCCGAACCATTCCCTGAATTCATGGTTCTCTCTCTCGCTTGGATCGCATTCCGCTGAACTAGGGGTGGATATTTCATGGTTCGAGGTATTGAAGCCTCGACACAAACACCAACAAGGTTTTTGGAATAGTAGGAAAGGCCAATGAACGACAATGATACGGATTCACAATGGCAAGAAGGCCAATGAACGACAATGAAATGGCTTCATTACGGCATAACACGAAATATATTATACATTGTAAAATATAAAGCAAAGCCGCCAATAATCCGCTAATACAGCTAAAACTATAGTTATAACCTCTTGTTTATTCATAATCAGTTACATACAAATATTATAGCTACATATTATGTAGCTGATCACGAAGAAACAACAGATCAATAGTTAATGATAATAATATTACCAATGACAATTATAATTGGTATTACTATTTATAATTACAATTACTATTAGTATTACTAATAATTATTACCAGTTTTGTGGATAACGTTTTTGTATGCCTTGCTAGCACTGAAAACCACAATGAAGTAAATTCGTTGCCCTGAGAGTGAGAAATGAAGAATTCGTGGTACTAGTTTCAAATTTCAATCTATTAATAACAGTTATTAATATCCAGTTACTGGTTCAGACCAAACTTCATAGCCGCCTCACGGTAGTTACCATTGTAAATAGATTCGACGGCATACCAATACAACAGGATGATTCCACCAGTACAGAGCTCACGTATGTATGGACTGTGAACTCGAACGGCCCAACACAATTATCATGCAAATTTCGCATACCTATAGAGAAAGTAGAGCCGACATCACACACCGATGAAAATTGCTCTATAAAGGGATAATGGAAATAGAGTGCCCGATCACCGATAGAGAGGGTTCCATCGATGAGTAAATCGAATTCTCCATTAATCCTCCCCATTGACTCCGAAATGACTGATAATGATTATTGATGGAATAAAGCACCTTGAAAAACGCTTATATTAATGCAAAAGTTCAAAAAAACGAACAAGAGATAAAATCAAGACTCTGGCTCAACTGACACGTATTTGCAACTATAATCACTCACAGGCTTACAACTCTTTAGGAAGATGATGGATATTATATCGGTCCATTTTTAAAAACCACAAATACACCAAGCAGAACGAGCATGTACGAGGAGGCTCTTGCAGGAATGTCGGGGTTGCGAACAGTTTGATAGCTTTACTCAATGAAAGTCCCATCAGAACAGTCTGAGTTTCAACTGATCGGAACCAACGAAGCGAGTTATTATATTATACATAACAAGGCTTTGACTCCTAAGCCCGAACTAGTACAGTTTCAGCCAAGTTCTCATGATTCCGGCGTTTACCAAACTCGATTGACTCTTGAGAACTGCAAGTGGTTTCGAGAGTATCGCAAGGGAGAGTTTGGTGGCAAAGTTAATTTGAATGGACGGAACGTTTGACTTGATAGTACATTGGCTGACATACTCAATTACCGGAGACACGAACAAGTTCTCCTCGGAAATAATCATTGTAAGTCCAACGAACTCGCCTTGAGGAAATTCTTTGCCATCGAAATTTTTCCAGGGACAAAATACCCTTCCACGTTTCATTCCAATAGATTTCATTATATGAAATCTATTGGAATGTTGTTGATTCTGGCCGGGTACAACTTTATGTATGTACTTATGAAAATGAAAGAGTTCGCTTTCAATATACACTTATTCAATGCGGAATATTATACAGCATTGAATAAGTGTGTACTAAAAGTGAACTCCTTCATTTTCATTATTCAATGCTGTATATTATACCTATATGTAGAGTTCGCTTTTAATACACACTTATTCAATGCTGTATATTATACAGCATTGAATAAGTGTGTACTAAAAGCGAACTCCTTCATTTTCATTATTCAATGCTGTATATTATACAGCATTAAATATGTGTGTATTAAAAGCGAACTCTTTCATTTTCATAAGTACATACATAAAGTTGTATCCAGCCAGAATGAACATCATGCATGAGATTGGATTTAACGTGCGTGCATTGGTCCGAAAACGAGAATTGTGTACCGGGATTGGAATTGACACACTATACCCTATTCCCTACACACTATTCCCTTTTGGGAATATTGGTGCAGTTAACTGATTTTTGCCAATTTTGGACATGGCACACTATTACCTGCAGCCACAGAACTTTAATTTGGGTTTTTATGAATGCTTGTTGCGATAACAACTTTACCCTTGGTCCATTAAACTTGTCCAGGGACGACAGTGTTATTGTTTTTCCATAAAACAAGAAGACCCCAAGAAGCAAGATCATTATTACGTTTCCCACTGCTTTGAAAATGGTTTCACTATGCGTTACATACCATGATCTTGCTGAACGAATATTGACGAACTCTTGTTTAGAAATAGAAATGTCGATCCCATCTGTCCCAAGGGAACCCTAATTATGAGAGACAAGAAATTGAACCCAACCAAAAGAGGGGAAAGAGAGAGCAAGACAGGAGTACTCCCCCGTTTTGTACAATCAAGGCCCTTTTTTTCTTGTTCTAACAAGCAGAGGCCCAAGTTACAAACGAGACGATATGCCGAGATTTTTTTTTATTCGGCGACAAGCTGGCTCCAAGAGTTATTTCCCACGTCATCACGACATAAGGAACGTTGGGTTCATTTGGAGTAGAAAACAGTAGATACAAACGAGGCAGATATGAATAGGAAATAGGAAAACAAAACTTGGAAACAAGACCTTTGCTTTTTCACATTTTAATAACCTCCTGTCGGATCCACCTGGGATATAACGAAGGACAACCATTCTAACTTTCAAGGATGTAAAACCCAACGCTGCCATATAAGCTCATATCGGGTAAAGGTTACATCCAATACCAGTCACATCTAACGAGAAGGGCAATGTGACACAACTTTCCATGTGACGAGACTTCAGGGCATAGAGGCTATTCTGCTTCAAGTGAATCACTTCCGGGATCAAAGGGTACGTGGGAGGAAACTCCAGGGAAAATCTCTGTCGAACAAAACCTAATAAAAGTTTTAGCTCGACGCAAGGATCCAACGAACTCTTAATGAATAGCGAAGCACGAAGTGATATCTTTGGAATGCTCTTTCTTGGTACGTGCAGACCTTCCGCCGAAAAATTCGAAATGCCTTCAGAGTTGAGAATTAGGAATGGAAATGCACCCGAATTTCGGGTTAAATCATCCTGTACAGGATGTTAGAAGTCAAAAAGGGAAAAATACATCATTTTTGCGACAAAAAGTCTTTCAAGTAGTAATCATCTTAAGTTGTTCTGGCCGATTCAAAAACCGGTGTAGGTGACGTCACCTACACCGGTTCCGGTTTCCAATCAAAGACATCAGAGTGCAGGTCGATTTTCAATTTTTTTCTTGATTTTCTAGGTGGTTGGCACTAGTGACACTGGAGTAACACGAAAATCGCCGTGTTCGCTTCGTTGTGAATGTGATCGTGCGTATTGACTCCACTTATTCGTGATATAAATTAACTTATTCGACGAGACCGATCCTTCAGTTTTTAGTTTTTTAATGGTGGCCAACTCGTCGACCAATAGGAGCTGACCTCGGGTTTCCGCCAAAATTCAAATTGACATTTTTCCATAAATTTTATAAATTCGTACGAACTTGCAGTTTGTGTTTTAACCCCATTTTTAGTATTATTTGGATCGTCGATAAAAAATAATCCAGACACGTTTCCATTCCTAATTATGCCATGAGTTTCAAACCCAACAATCAAGAAGAAATTCATAGTGAGGGACAATTCATCTATCGATGTACCTACTCCAAAGATGTTTCAATGTGTTCTTATACGAAGTTCCGTGATAAGAGATGTAGGGCAGACATACAACATTCTAAGATCAAAGATCTGGATGTTTAATTCATTAGGGGTGGGATTCAAAGTTAACGAGTTGATTCGGCTTTGATAGCTGATGCGTAAGTAGCCTAACACAACTGCCTTCAAAGGTTACAGTCCACCACTAAATCATGCAATGGGGAAATTCAGAAGGAGCAAATATAAATAAACACGGTCAAAAAATGCCGAAAACCTTACTTTCTTGAAACCAATTACGACATGAACGGAAAATGGTAACTTTTTTGGCCAGTTGCTGAGCTGGAAGAATCAAGACTTATCTACGCTCATGCCTGGGCTACTACCTTGAGCAGAAATGTAGGAAGGTACTGATCCTATATGGATCAGAAAGATGCGGAGATGGGAGAGAGTTATGCATGCACTTACCGCTTACGAATCTCGACATGTTCGGAATTATTATCATGGTTGAGAGTGATCAATGCAGCCAAGATTGACAAGAGGAGGAGCGATTGAACAGAAGTTTTAGAGCCGGGTAGTGGCTACAGCGTGAGGTTTCAGGAAAATAATAACCACCGAAGTTATAATGAACTGGAGGGAGGGGAAGGTTGAAAAGTTGTACAGGTTTAGAACAACGGTACGGAAATGAATAGGGGGAAAGCGGTAATCTAGATCAAACTTGGTACTCAACTTATTGCATCGGGTTGAACTAAAAATCTGAGTATTTTCACGTGCCATGATTGGTCTCGCACGATTCGGAAATACACATAATATGATTATTCTTATATAATATACATGAATATAATAATATTATATGTTATATTATAGTTGAATCGACGGCATTCGTGCAGCGTTTGTAAATTATTTGGTGAAATTTAGATTGTGACCGCATGGACTTAAATGTCTCTTCTGGCTTAAATTCGTTCGCCAGCTCCACTTCGTTCAAACCCCGGCCACTGGAAGCGCCACTTCCGGCGGCGTGATTGGGAAAGTCCAGCTTCTCTCGCTAACGAAAGAGCTGTACTCGGAATCTCCGATAGCGCTGCCGGCGCCATCATGTAACTGACCGGCTATTATTACTGCATCTCGATAAGAATGTCTAATCAAAATGCATTTTTTATTGGGATCGAGGACCGGGCCTCCCCTCGCGACAATTTGTCCGAGGAAGCCAGGTCAGCGGACCCACTATTTTCTCGGGAACCCGTTGCCCGGGTAGCCATTGTGGCTATGACCGCCGGGAGAGCGGGTTTTCGTAAGACGAAACTTGGACTTCCATCCGAAAAACAACACATTCCAGATTACCACGACACTTCCTGCCGATCAGTTACATGATGCCGCCGAATTCAGAACCAAGTTCTTTTGAAGCGGAATACTTGGTATGCTGCCATCAACCTGAAATTCGTCTCCACCAAATATCTCATGTCTCGTTTCTCATGTCCGGTGTAGAACAGGGTTTAAGGATTTTCAGACTGCCACGGGTGGTAAATAATGAAAACAGTTATCCGTCAGTGCGTTAATAATTTTATGCATATAAATTTGGTACTTCGGGCTAATCCCGCCGGACAATGGTGTAACGGATAATTAATATTCAGGAGAGCAAAAGGGATGAAGATTATCATTAATAAACCAGAGCTCACGAACCACCTTCCATGGATACACCCCGAAGACGAGGAAAATGGAAATCTTTATTATTTTTCACTTTGCGTCTAGTTGCATTTTTCCTCAGACCTCGGGGCTAATTAAAAAAGGTAGACTTCCTCTTTGATCGGCTAATTTATTCTTCTTTTTCACTGATCTAAACCAAGGAAAGAAAAAGGATCCACAATGGGAGCAAACAGAAGGCCACGGACCCGACTAATCCTTAACGTTTGCAGGATTATAAATTCAGACGGTTCCGAGTAATGGACTTTCATAAAGGAAGGAGCATCCTGAAAATATAAGTTGTTGTTGCCTCTTCTGACCAAGCCAAAGAAAAAACAAATTTGCAGCAACATTTTAACATTAGCATTTTCTCTTCACGGGGAATAAGATCACATTTTGTAACATTATTACAAACCATTCGTTTCGTATTCGTTCAGAGTTCGCGAATACGTACATACATTGTATTCAATACATTATGCTGTTTTTCTTCTTTTGTACAAGCTGGGTCGGCTTTCACCTTTCAATGTGCAGGGCCGGTTTTTCTTCAAGAAGAAAATGAAGGGATTTTCCCTCTTACCCGAAGGCATTTCCATCACTCTCGGACATTCCCTACAAACCGCTTCACGCTCTGAACGGATCCCTATTAATAAAACACGTCAGTTCTCCAACAATCAATATTCGCTGAACCGCTAGATGACGTGCCTCCGGCGAACCAGTCGTTCAACAAATAAAAATCATCCACTATCAACAAAAAGCTACACAATTTCCAGAAATTACGAAATAATTGTACTTTTCGATAGAACTATGCTGGCAGAGTAACAAGAATGAACCCTACGAGATTGTGGAGTTGGAATAATTTCCTCATTACACGACGAAGTAACAACTGACGGTGAATAACAACTCGAGACACAGTAGGAAAACTTAGCAATACTAGTACCGAAAAATTGAGTAATACTACATAAGTTTATATTTAATTTTCCCATGTGTCACGAGTTGATACACACCGTCAGTTCACTTATCAAAAGTTCAAGAATTGTACTCTTGGTAAGAATAACCGCAGTGAATGTAATTCTTTTCTCAAAATCCCCGTTTATAGCGCCTCAAAAAGCCAAAGAGAAGGCTGAAATCTAGCGGGATTGGCAAGAAGGGAACCAACCATATTGAATGAAGAAGGGGAAAAAAGTTTCCCTACTAGCAAAAATACGGTGGACGACTTTTTTTTCTTTTTTTTTTTTTAAATCTATACATTTTGACACGCAAAACGACAGATTTAAAAACAAATCGTAAAAAATTAGACCAACCACGCAAAAACAGGTTGATCAGGGAGGTTAGAATATAAGAAAATATCGATATTGTTTCCGATGTAATTACCCAACCATAATATAGATAATATCTATATAATCCCGAAAATATCAAAGATGATATCGATATTGCAGGCAGAAAAAATTGAATAAGAAAAAATCGAATAAGAATTGAATAAGAAAAATTGAATAAGAAGAAAAGAAGTGAATATTGGCCAAGCGATTTGTTTGAAATCGCATGGCCAATATTAACTTCTTTTTCCTTATTCAATTTTTTAGCTAGAGAAGTTAATATCTCTTACCATCCAAAAAGCTCAGCTCGAAATCAAAAGCCTTCGTCGATATCGTACTATCAACCTAAGCCAACCAAATAATTATCACCATTATTGTCCAAATAACATTGACAACCAAAACATTGACCAATTGACAATAACCAAAAAATATTGGCAATGTCTAAAAACATTATAGTGGGTGGGTGGTAAATTTGGTAACGCTGTTAGTCCGACATAAAAAAAAAAAAAAAAAAAAAAAAAAAGACTGCCAAGGGGGACATGGCCCATAGCTTCCTCGGATATTGTATGAAATGTTAAACGAAATTTTTCATCAATAGGGCACAAGTTATGGCTGATAGCTCACTAACTCGAGAAAGATTTTAGCCCCCCCCCCCCCCCCCCCCCTTGAGCTAGATTTTAGCTCATTCAGCTGACCAGGAGAATACCCGTCATTTCAATCGTCTCTTGTACTCCCATAAGGTCTACTTCTCAAATTTCAACGTCCAAGGGTGAACCGGAGAGATTTTAGCAGATTTTGAACATTTTTACATTACCTTCATACAGTGGCAGTGCGGTACTGCTTCTAGTTCGATTGCTGTGAACGACACTGCACCTCATTTTTGGATCTCTAACGTCTAGGAATTTTGACTTGAGATTTTAAAAAAATCGATGGCTGCGTAAACAAACCATCCTAATACTTCTTCCATGTTACTGAGGATGACCCAAATCACCGTTTTGCGCCCAGGCAACGTGTTCCACCGATTCAATCCTCATAAAATTTATTTGGAACCTCAAGTGGCCGTACCCACACAATCCCTGAAAATTTGACTGAAATTGGATCAACATTGTGGAAGTTATGGCTGCAACAAGGAATCGCACGTTTGCGCCTGCGGACAGCGTTCCGCTGATTCAATCGTGATGATACTGATAGGCGACCATCTAGGACTATACCCACACAATTCCTGAAAATTTGATTGAAATCCCATCAAAATTGTGGAAGTTATGGGTGTGGCAAGGAAATGCGGACAGACAGACATACCGACAGACAAGGAACCAAATTTGTTCAGGAGGCTCTGAAACGCAAACGTGAGTGGAAATTTTGATTTTGGAGAACAATTTTTTTCCCATTTCGAAAGTGAAAACAATGCTTCCTCTGCCTTGCAGACTCGGAAGCAATATATATAAAAGATGTAATGAGTTTGTAAATTTCTACAAGATGTTACATTAATAATTATTATTATTGTATAATTATTGTTATTTTTTTCCAAAAATTACTTTTGCTCTTGGAAAAAAGAAAGCATGACTAAAAATATGGCTGAGCAGGATAATATGTAAATAATATATAAATAGATATCAAGCATAACTAACGGGAACTACCGATAATCGTAAGGAAAATATTTACGTTTTCGATTATTATTTATATTAGGGAAATGTCTGCATTCGATATCGCCGGGTCCCTAAGGTTCATCGCTCATTTGATAACAAATTTTAACCTGAACCGAGACTCAATCCAAATCCAATACTTAATAAAATTATGTGTTTGGTATTATGTATTGAGGTTCGCTCTGTGAGAAAAGTATTGTGCGTGTGGTGTAGAAGAAAAGAAGTGGTAGAGTAAGTAAGCAAGACTTTTTTCGCCTTTTTCCATCATCCATTTTTGCAGCCCTTTTCAGTGGAGCTCGTTTTCATTTGACTCGCCGTCCGGGGAGATTTTAATAACGAGAAAAAGGAAAACCGTGAGATAATAAAGGAAAGCTCTACGCTCATCATGCGATCGCCAATTAAACAGTCGGAATGAGGGTTGATTGGGGATGGAGAGGACAAAGGAGCGAAAGCGCTAGAAACCCAGGAAGACGGGGGGAAGACAGGAGGGTAATTGCTCTTCCTCATTTCCCTTCGTTCATTTTTCCCGGATCCCGACCAACCCTGAAACACAAAACGATCATCGTTCTGATGAGTTGTAAGATTGTTTAAAAAGCGGTTTCCACCGATGCGGTGGGGGGGAGAGAAGGGTTTAGTTTTATTGTATTCAGGGATTTGGTTTTCTTAATCAATTTCTCAGCAACTCTACCTCCCAACAATGCAGCAAACCACTTGATCATTCAATTACACAAGTTAAATCCTAAATCTTATGATGCCACATTCAGTTTTCAAGTGAACTCGTACGATACTTTCAACGAACTCCAGCAACACAAAATTAAGTCGATTGTTATAAACCAATAAGGTAATTAAACAACGCTAACCAACGTTATATTCCAATCTCGCTAACCAGTTCGTTATATAGCAATCTTCATTGAGGAAAAGGACTATGTTGCTGTGTAGTTCGGAGCAAAGGAGGTAAATACTTCACTTGTTGCACTTTTTCAGGGGGTTTTGCAGTTCCACTGGGCACAGTATTACCTACAAAGAGGGTTCCATTCCACTGGACTTCTAATAACAGGTAACTCGTACAAGTGGGTTTCAAAGGAAGTTACTTTTATGAGGTCTTCGACGCTGAAAGGATTCATTGGTTCATGAATATTCTGCGGCAAGAAAGGATGCCGTTCTCGGCCTTACCTATACATTAGGGTTATACATGGCGAACATCCTGGAGAGTAAAGTTTTCGACGGCATCAAATGTTACAATTTCAAGCCTGATAACTTTCGACGGTCGTTCGCACAAGTCCCAAGCAGCTTTTACTTTGACAGAATTTCATAATTATTGTTTTAAAATTTTCATCTCACTCAGAACTTCTCGGTCGTGAGAATAACGTCTCGAACTTGTCTTCGGGAATGTAGAACTTGTCAATGTACACACTTTCTGAAAGCCTCTCCATTTATAACCATTAAACGTCTTGAAAATCCGTCAAATGGCGATTCGAGTCCCAAAAAATGAAGTTATAGCGCTGCTACCCATCTCGCAGAAGGTTGACACTAACGCACCTTAGGATGACCGGCCATTTACAGTACTCGTAAAAATTTCGATGGAGTCGAAGATATGGGGTCCAATCGATTAAAAAATACAGAGATGTAATAGGAAATATTGTATATATCCAAAGATCTAATGAACGTTGCCTGGTGGAACTGCAACCACCTCCTTTTTCTTCTCGCAATACTGGGAAGAAGTTAATCTACATATTGTTTTAGGATAACGCCAACCGAACTGAATTTAGTTGCTAATTGAAAATGAATATGTAAGTTGTTCGCAGGTGCTCTAAGCCTTATCCATAAATGATGACCGTGTGTACGAGGCCGTTTGCGTCAGCTGCTGGCCACTGCCCACCCTTTCTGTATTTTCTTGCTTCCCCTCAAACGAGTTCCATCACAGGTTATAGAAAAGTTTCACGGCTCGCCACTTCGCGAGAGCCCATGTCAGAAAGTTATCAAGTTGCCGAAGTCTTCGGCCACGACAACTGGAGAGCCTTTAATCACTGAAAGACCTGCTATGACGTTACGGCTCGTTCACTTTGAAAGTGAGCCACCAACATGATCCCTAGCCCCCTTCACAACTGATTTTGATCAAAACAAAATCCACTCAACTCCTGTCAAAACAGCTCCCAGGAGAATCTGGTATAGCCAGTGAACGGTGTCAAAAGAAATCTTGTCCAGGACGGAGACAGGCGTACAATAGCTAACCCTCTCAGAAATATGAGGCCACATGTGGTTCCTTCTTGTCATATTATGAAAGAGTAAAACACAATTTTTTCACATCTTGAAGAATTATGATCATCTTTAAAAGTGCTGCTAATTTTAGAAGTTAAGAGCTGCTAAGTTTAGAAGGGTTTGGATGGCGGGTATGTGGGCTTTACTCTTGTGAATAAAGCAGCACATTACGGCGATTCTATTTCTACAAAAAATCACTGCATAGCTGTTGAATAGTAATTGTGAAGTCCCAAATTACTTTAAAAATGGTAACTCACTGGATTCAACGACCTTATTGTCACCCCCCCCCCCCGCCCCCCCCCCCCCCCCCCAAATTAGATATCCAACATTGCGACGAAATGTCACACGGGTGAAAGATTGATTGATTCATACATATGGATACGTGACACGTATCAGATCGCCCGATTCTTAATATTTGAAGTCAGAATATGCTAGGCCCAGAATATAGAGCAGTTAGCCGTCTCTTAACAAGGAATATAAATTGAGCTTCGACCAGGCCATTTGAATGTATCCGTCGAACTTTCCCACTCGGGACTGTCACTCAGAACACAGAGAACAAAAGTTCTCAATTTACATGGAAATTAAATCACGGCCTACCAGACTGATGGGAGAAAAATAATTCGTAAGAGGAGAGGGAACAAAATTAGGAGGTCGACATGGTATCTGAACAAGATGTAGAGACATCGGTACACGGATTGCGCATTTCGGGATTAAATTCATGATATAATATAATAATAAATTATTCTAAATTATTCCTGTTTCAGTGCCTGTTACAAGAAAAAATGGTGAAACTATTCAATTTTAAATTAAATGCTTAGGTAGGTATCTCAAAGTACATAATTGGCATGATGATGTTTCTTTTCGTGATCGGCTTTCAATTTATCAGGTTCTAGTAATAAAGAACCTTTATCACTTGTTGGGTAACACTTTTCGTCTCACTATTTTTGATCTGATTTGACCAGTCATTATCGAAATAAATAATAATATAATAATAATAATAATTCATTTCGATAATATTCGCTACATCATCTTAGCTTTCAACAGCTTGTAAAAATAGCGAGACAAAAAATACAAGGACGTGTGGTTACCTCTGTTAGAAAATATTTTTATTCACCCAGAGCAAGAGGATCCAGGGGAATGACAAAACACAACAAATGACAAGAATGAAAAACAAAATAACAACTAACAACAAAAGAAACAAAAACATCACACAGTAAATGGCGGAAAACCAATGGAGGGCAATGGGCGCCGTGGACACTAGCGTCTGGGGAGAGGAATAGTGAGGGCTATCGCGAGCGCTCTCTCGGTCCGCGGCGTTTAAGCGAACTAGCGTTTTCGATGAGCAACCTTCTATACTCTTTTACTCTGTGCTTTCCACCCATCTTAACACCCCCTACTGTTGCTTTTAGCGTGTTTGATTCCAAGATTTTGAGTTCGCCAATTTTACCGATAAAATCGTGTTCAACGTGCGGCAACCCGATCAAATTAGATGGTACAGGTATCTAGGTATGTAGGTCTACATTCACGGGAAGAGATTTTCGAGCACTTGGCTACCACTCGAAGGCGCACGTTTTGAGTGTTGGGTTATTCATTAGTTGCCTAATAATATCCCATCCAGGGTCCATTACCTATTTGATGTAATAATTACAAATTATAATAATTAAAGTTGTTGGAAAGTTGGAGGGTCAGTCAAATAAAAATTATTTCGACCTCTCCAGTGAATGGTGAAGTTTTTTAACAACTATGGGTCTCATCTGGAAGACTTTCACACTAAGTGTTAGTGTTCTTGCCTCTGTATCAAATAGCAGATATCATTCTATTGTAATTTGTAACGAGTTAGAATACATAGAAAAGAAACAGTGTTCATAGAGGTTGAATTACCAGGTATCGAGCGTTTTATTAATCAATCTTGATCACAGTTACCTACTTTCCTTGCGGTTTATTATTCTCTCTAGAATAATCGATCAATGTGTTCGCGACAGAGGTTAACAAATTTGAACGGCAATAAAATTTGCTTCTACATTTCATTGTTTCTACAATCCATAAAATAATTGGTAGAATCGGCGAAAACAATCTATGATAATATCTGCAATAATGGCTGCTGAAGCCAATATTATTGGCTTCAGCAGCCATTGAAAAACATTTGAATTATCTAATCAGCGGGCTCAAAGGGAAAGAGAGGAAACAGTGGAATTCCGAGATGATGGAAAAGATAACATAATATTATGTGGAGAGCAAAATACATAGGACAGATACTTTCTTGATGATCTATGCAGACCCCCAAAAATCTGTATAAATACGGATAAAAATCCGTGGATGGCAACACTGCTGTAGACTATACCAGTGGGGAGAATGAAGCCCTCAAGTCTTCAGCAGCGGTGTCATATTTTGCATGTTTCGTCGACTCAGCACTCCCGGATACCTGGTCCCAGTTGAGGTGGGCATAGGAGGCCGCGTCGGCGTTAATAACGAGATTGTCAAAAAACGCTAACCTTTCCCCATGCCACAACCCAGGGACCACCAAGTCCGCAATGAGTGCCGGGCTGCCATCCATTGCCTCTCGAAGTACTGACTCAGTTCTAACCCCGTTCCACGCTAGGCCTGCCATTTCCGCGCACACGTCCCTCACACAATTATGACCCCTCTTACAAAGGGAAGCGCCTTTCGTCCGCTGAGTGGTGCATTGCTGGCGAAACGGTAAAAGCGACAGCAGCTCGTCACCTCTAACTGACAGATCAGCCTTTCTCTGGACACGGGCCTCTTTCATGGACTGGCTGGCATGGTCCTCGTGGTTGACCGAGTTGGAAAAGCGCCTCCTGCTTGATGGCTTGAACCAAGCAGTCTGTACTCTGTCTTGAGGTGTTGAAAGCTAGGCTGGCGGTTGCCACAGGATCCTCAATGACCAGTCCTCCTAACCTCGCAGGCAGTTCAACCAGATCTACAAGGTTTGGCGATACTGATGTTCCCAAGATTGCCGGTACATGATCACATGTTCTCATTTCTTAGTAACGAGTTGAAAACAACACATCCAATGGAAATCCTACGCACAACTGGAGGAATGAATTTTGGATGTCATCCAAAGTTCATTTCTCCAGTTGTCCGTAGGGTTTCAACTGAATAAAGCCTACGGTCATTACAACCTCCTTGTCAAAACCAATAATAATTTAAAGAAAAACCAATTATTGGTTTTTCTTTAAATACAAAAAATAAATGAATAAATAAAAAGCTGGGATCCTAATATAATATCTACCTGACATTTTAACGCGATTTGTAAACTAGAACACACGATTCCACTTCTGAGTCGCCGTTTTAAAGCCGGTTTCGCCAAAACTCGAAACTGGAAAAAAACGAAGTAATAAGACACATCACTCAGTGAGGGCAGAGACATTTCAAACCGCTCTAACGACACATCTCGATTGACCCTTTGGTGGAAACAATCCTTCAGTTTTAAGCTACGAAACGAACTTGCGGAAAAGTAAAAAAGCGCATTCTCTTGATTCATATACATTTTTGGCTCGGGACCAACCTACCTTCCAAACGACTCCAAAGATAACGTTGTACCAGTGCATTGTTATTTCTCATTTCTTTGGAGCCCGCAAGGACCAAAGAAAACTCACTGGGAGATGGGGGTCCCAAGAAAATATCGGGATCAATATTTATGGCTCAGTTCCTGACGGTAACGGAAACAGGATACGTAACCTGGGCCACTTCTATTTCTTCTTTTCACGTCCGTACTTGCGGACAGAAGGCGGGGTCTCCACTAAGGGCGTCGCCGATTTTTATCGTGAGATAAAATATAAAGATCGTGACAAATAAATGGGAAAGAACGGTTGGTTGCACACGCTGAAACAACGTTTCGAACTTATCCATTTTTTTACTTGCTGGGTTTGGCTGCTTGAGTAAACTCATTCCAGACGATCAATTATTGCTGATCATAGGTATGGGTGTATAATTATTATAGATCACCTATTGTTGATGGTATGAACTCGAATTTATTCTGGTTTAGCGATAGGAATAGTTGTCTGTCATCAATAAAGTAGTTGTATCAATAAAACTGGTCAGAGCTCTCTGGGAAACGAGGGCACATTCATCGTTCGGTATGGAAGAAATCATTTATTTGATGGAAACCTGATGAACTTACTTATTGGAAACAAGAAAACACAATTTTGGAAATGCTAACGAAACCGCAAAACATGATTTACAAATTATTTGCATATCTGAAAGTTGGGGATTGCGATCAAGGGAAAAAGTGAACACGCTAGGGAACTCACTAGACGTTTGTTACAGCATGTTTTATGCTCTTGCCACCTAGGTCATTGCCGCTATTAATCTCCTGGAGGGAAGTGATGCTCAAACGTGGTAAAACGAGTGGTTAGGGAGGAGATGTAAACGAAAGGGCTTAGTATGAAAGGAAATATGGCGTGAGGGCATTTCGGCTACAAGAGAGAGAGGATCCCCTCACGGAAAATCCAGCCTGTGGAAGCTAAAACACCAGTTAGTGGAACATTTCGAAGGTGCTGGAAAGTGGGAGGGGGAGTCTGAGTAGGGGAAATTTACGAGGCTTTGTTGAATTAATTTGATACTTAATAACTGTTGAAAGTTGCCCCCTCCACTCTCGTTACCAAACCAGAAGCGTTCTTTTTCTTATCCCCTCCCATCAACGCCATCCACATCCGTAACTTCCCACCTTTCTCTCATATTTATCACCATCGAAAAACGTGTTTTGGGTTACCGCGAATGATGAAATTACTTTCAAAACCATAAACGTTCTCCCCCCAATTCCTATTCAAGTATGTACTCAAATGGAACATGGAACGGATTCCATCGACATATTTTACACGGTAGAATAACCTAACTCAGGTAGAGTTTCAATAGAAACTAGGTACTACTATAGTTTCAGAAAATTAGGAATTGTTTCGATCGTTCAATTTCCACGTAGAAAGCTTTTACTTTTTTTCAAGAGTTCGAGAACATGGAGGGAGTTGAAGATACTCGAATGTATTTATTTGGCAAACATTCCCAACAGATCAATCCAGTCAAGCTATACCAGCTTGGGAAGTAAAATTTACTCTTACTGATTTATATAATGAATACTATATTTTAGATAGGTCTAAGGCGAAATTCTTACCCTAGTTACCGTTAAAGTCATCAATCTAATTTTATCTACACAACCGTGAATCACGCTTAGAGCTATTATCAAAATTTGTCTTCTTCGCCAGACAACCTCATTCGGGTTCTCGGCAAGATATAGTTGCACGTAGCACAACAGCGCGATCGAAGTACGAAACGGAGGGGGTGATAAGAGCAACCAATTCCGGCCAAGGCTCCAAGCGAGCGACTTCACTTGATATTCCTCTAATAGCATGAAATTCCCATAGGAATACCCATATGAAAATTCATCTGTTTACAACGAAAATGTATGACAGATATGGATCAATAGTCCAGTCGACAAAAAAAAAAAAAAAAAAAAAAAAAAAAAAAAAAGGACCCGTTAGATGCATGAATTGCCGCGTTAGTAGTCAATTTTGCATCATTGCACTAGTATGTAGTCAATTTTGCAACTTCGAACTAGTGCCGCTAACTTGGGGGCATTTTTCGAATGTTTTTGGTCTTTTGCTCACAGCGCCTAAATAAAAAAATAAAAATAAAACGATACATCCTAGCGATATGGGCAAGAGCTTCTCTCTACAACTTGAGCCAAAGTATGTACGGTTCTGTAGGCCAAATAGGTTCTGAGCTACAGCCTTTCAAACATAGGTTAGGTATGTATTTTAGTATTCACCAGGGCTCGAAATAAAGTTCCTGAAATATTAAAAGCTCCCTAAATGAACGTTCAGGATGGGAACTTTATTTATCCACTCCCAGTGAATTCTCGTTTCAAAAAGTAAGGTTTAGGCCAAAATTTAATTTTTCGTTCTTGACGGTAACCGTTCTCGCCGGGAACGAAATTTTTCGTTCTTTAGTTTTTTCGTTCCCATCTCCGTGTTGGGCCTAAAATACCGTGAATATATGATATATGCAATTTGGACACAAATTACGACCAAAACAAGTGGAACGAAATCTGAAGGAACAATATTTTATCGTTTGGGTATTTACCTATAGTTTCCGGAACGAAAAAATAACGTTTTCGAGGTGAACGTTCTTCACCCGAACGATAAAATATTGTTCCTTTAGATTTCGTTCCCACTGGGAACAGTAATTTTCGGAACTTTATAATTTCGTTCTCATTCGGAAATTTATCCTAAAAATTCTCATTTTTTGCTCTTTTCGGGATAGGAACGGTTTGGGGGAACGAACGGAACGATATTTCGAGCCCTGGTTTTCACCCACTCTTCTTCTTTCATGGCCAATATCTTGGTTTTGATGCATTCTAACCCCCCTATTTGAGGGTATGGGTCGGTCTTCTTCTTCTTTGGGTGCCATACCCGTAATCGGGCGTTGGCGACCTCTCGCTACTAACATCTGTTGAGCGTGTTGACCAGCTAATACAGAAGTAGTAGGGACCTACTGCTTAACGCCGGTTCCGAACGGCAAATTTGAGAGGTTTTCCACGGCACTTTCGGTGGGTTGCCATGGCCTTCCGAAAGGTGATTATCAGTATGAGGAAGATGTCTTGCGGCTGCTGGGATCGAACCAGCAACCTTTGACTCAGTAGTTCAACGCTCAAACCACTGAGCCACTGATGGGTCGGTAGTAAATCTAATTAGCTTTCATTGGATCTCAAGCAGAACTTTGTAGATCAAATAGGAACCGAGAAAACGAATTTAAACCAAAACAAGAAACGCCCAATCTGACACCGCTCGGTAAGCGGAAAACCACGTTTTTCATCTATTTTTTGTGAAATTTGATTTGAGCTTCGATAAGGGAAGGGCAGACATGGCGAAAGAATGGCAAATTAAGGCAACAACGTGGTTTTCGCACATGTTTACCCAAAACTCGGTAATGGTTAGTCCGATCTTAATTTTCTTCTTTTCTGGTGAAAGCTGATAACGGACAGTACCTACATTGCATTTCTGTTGAGGCCACAAAAGTGCCATGACTATTCGTCGGAAAGGATGGAAACCAGAAATTTGTCCACCAACGACAACATTTTCTTCACTCCCTCCGAAACTATTTCTTCGACCGAAATTTCATTTTCCTCACGCGGAAGCTGATTAAATTTCCTAATAATATTAGAATTTTCCCGGAGACCTCAGGAAAAGTCCGTAAAATGTCCCCAAGTGGGTCAATGTCTCCCATTCAGATGGAAATCAGCAACAATGTATACTGCAAGTATACAAAGCGGTTTTCCAAAAGAAAATAGAATAGCATTTCTGGTATTACACAGATACGAAGATGAAATATTGATTAATAGATGGAATAGGCGCGTAGAAGTGGATCCCTCTTTGGTTAATCCGTGATAACTGCTTGAAGAGGGAATTCTCGAAGGAGAAAATTCTTCTATGGAGAAAGTAATTCCAGTCCAAGGGATGAATGGAGCTCCGGTAATCCCAATACAAAAGAGGTCACCTTCTCAGTACGGTCTTGATAAGCAATACGAACTCTTCCATTTCCTTATATCTATTACGCTGACCGTTAGCCTCATTCCACATTTTCGCAGGTTGGCGAAGATTCCAAAGTAACTTTAAGCCACCATCCATTTTGGATACATAAATATTTCTCATATACGTACTTGGACTTTCAAATTCGATGAGGAGGCTTCTATCTTTGTAACGCACCTTTTCCTTCCCGACTAAGAGAAATGACTTCAAGGTTATTTTATTCCTCTATCTTCTTTTATGTATTGAATCCATGAATGATATTAGAATAAAAAAAACTGTGATTTATAGCACTTTCAAACGTTGTTTCTGTGAAACGCATTAAAATGCACGTTAAGTCGCATAGATGTACGCGACGAAAAGCTTCCCAGATTCTATTATCATAATAATCGATTATGATATTATCTATATATCATATAATATAGTATGATATCTATATCATATAATAATATGATATTATCATATTATTACATTATAATCTATTTACAAAGTGGATAGCTTATATTGTTACAGTAAATAATAAGTGATCGCCGGCTATTATATGAGTTCCAGTTAATTAATTATGGACAAGAAAGGGGAGGAATGAGAATTCTAAGGTTTAGCTTTTTCTTTCATGACGGTTCGTGAAAAAGGGAAAAGGAATTTCAACCAAAGACCAGGTATTTGTCTCTCAGAGAGTAAAGCATCGCATACGTCAATATAAGACTGGTATTTGGCTCTGGTAATGGGATGCAAAGTCTTTCGTGTCGGAGGCTGACATCAATCCTGTCTGAAGGATGCATAATGGGCAAAAAATGGGACCCATTTGCGAGGTCTTCCGGTAAAGGATTAGATCTGTCTCTTTATCCCGGTTATACTTATGGTCTCCTGTTTCCTGCCGTAAGAAGTGATTTCTGTGACTGATGATTGATTTCCGTTATTCGCCTCAATCAATATTGCAGGATTCCACATGCCATTGGGATTCTATAAGACTCAACGTCTAGATTTAAAAATCTCTTGGTATACCAAGAGATGAGTGGACTTACACCGACCCCTTCTGGTTCGCCCACGACGTTTGAAACTGAATGTCTCGAGCAAACTTTCCACCATAATGGAAAATTACTTCCGTTAAAATCTTCAATACCACCCGGTAAACCCTAGATCGCCAAACCCAACCGGGGTTCAAGACAATTTCAAGATAATAACCTTTTAATCTGTTCCATCTCTCGAAAGTTAATGAACCGGATGTTCGCCGAGGTTCCATTTTCCCAAATTTTCCACCGTTATCTCTTCCCCACACACTCCGGTCCCTACATTAAATCCACACTTCGTTACCAAGAACGGGCTCGCTCTAACAAATCTCGAAGGTCTGCCATTAGAAATTAATCCAATAGAACGAGTACTTAAAGGGTTCTATAATAGCTGAATTTGAAGCGAACCTACAACAAAACCACTTACTTTAAAACTACATGTAATGCTCGTTCCACTAGGAAGGAATTAACACAGACGAGGAGGATATAATATATCCCGTGTGTGTGTGTGTGTGTGTGTATGCATCCTATATAATTCATATGGGATGTACGGAAATTACATGACGTATAATCTGTGCTTTACAAAAATATTATTTTAAATCTATTCGTAGTGTAATGGACTATAGATGATTAAAATCGATAGTAACGCAACTAACTGTTGTAGAAACTATTCCAATGCGTTGGAATAGTTTCTAAAACAGTTGCGTTACTTCTAGCCCTAAAATAAAATTTAAAAAAACCACAGACCCCTTTGATTAGAGCCAGCGGCTGAAATTCAAGAAACAAGGAACATGCTTTATTAACCGTGGGATTGAACCCCGTTACATGTTGCTTGTTAGAAAAGTAACTGTCCAACGCCGAACTAGTGGCCTAACTAACGACAGGTGAGGACGTCCAACTAGTGGCCTAACGGTAAGCCAAGTGAAGATGCCGAACTAGTGGCCCAACGTATATATTACGATACATATAAAGGTGACAATACCGCGTCTCCCTCCCAAACTAACGTTTTGGGGCAGTTAGGTCATGGCTAAAGCATGTTACATGCTAAAAACCAACCAGTAAATAATATAATAATAAATAATTGAGGGTCGGCACCAGCATCAGATTCTACAGAATGGTCGCAATCAATAGCTTGGGCTTCATAACCTCAGTTATCAATATTGGAGTTGGATAATAATTATCCGTATTAATTATTATTTCAGTACCTAGTTCATACCACTACAACAAATAGTCGATTATTCTTTATAATAAAAGTAAATTGATGAGCGGGGGCAAATGGTTTACGAATAAAGCTCCATTAAAAGGCGGTAAGAAGGAGGGCTTTTCACCCCTAATTCGCTAAACTCAGAACGATATATGATTGCAAAATCTTTTGCTGCAGTCGGACAGTGGAAAGCGGAATGGGGGTTTATAACTAGATGGAGCGAATATACTCGTACATGGAACTCGATTTCCAGTTCAGCATCATCCCCTTCTGAATGGCCGAGCAGTTTATTGGCGGAACGAGAATTGATGCTTGGCCTAATAGGATGATGTGAGTGATGGTAACATACTACTCACGTCTGGTTATCATTTACCATCATATTAACATTCCTTCTAAATTTTCGAATTCTTTCGTAGCAAAAAAAGAGATGACGGGATGAACAAACTTTTGAGCATTCTAGATCAATACATGCAAGATCCTTGAACCAATACTCGCTCCCACTGATAACGAGTCACTCCATTTCTTCAGCGTGTCAAATCCAATCTAGACGAAATGCGGCGTCTTCTAGTAAGCAGGCCGAGCTCGCTTGAAGGGGAAGAATCGGACTTTTCTGTGAAGGATAAACGGGTAACCGCCGTCGTTACCCCCAAAACTTCCGTTTTCAGTAATTCCAAAAGTTCGCCACAAAGCCTCATAATCTATGGACATCGCGCGTATCTTTGATGCCACAGGCAAAGTAAACGTCTTAAACAAAGAGGAAGTTCGGTAGTTAGTGCTTTTATCTGAGTAAATGTTTCATTTGCAAAGTACAGTGTAATCCTTCTGGATCTGGCTCACAAAACGAAACTTGTTCGACTGATATAATAACAGCGAGCTTTTCATGGAGTTTTCGGTAAGGAAAGAAATAGGATCGGTCGGAGAATATTTTGCGTACGATTCATCCCTCCCCATCTCATTGAAGGCCGCTGTTGGCCGTAAAGGGACGAGATTAGAACGGTCGGCTGAACCAAGCACACTGAGACCGATTCATTGATGTTTATTTAGCAGGCCCGAGGGGATAGCACACACCAGAAGGGTTATGGACTGTGTCACTAAATTGTAATTCACCGTGCGTCCTACTGGTAGTACAATGGACGGAACACACATTCCTGGTGTTTCGGTTGTACTGGCACGGGCACGGCCATAGAAATGGGACACGCGAAATCGAGCCTTTTAATGCCAGTTGAATATACGGTGTTTCGAAAGAGTTAACAAAACAAGCCGATGGGGGGGGGCCTTTTCCCGCTGTGATCTTCATGATTCAGACGGCTTACAGAAAAGGGGTTACAAAATTTGATTTAGTATCAACACCGCTGTGAAGCTATAAAAATCATAGAATTCTTCGATCAGTCGAAGCATCCATTGCGTTGAATGCAAACGGGTCCATGGGATACGAGACATCTACAGCTGCAAACAACATACAACGGGCAATTCTAAATAGCGACCGTCTTCACTCTCCGAACTCCGCTCACCCAGATCCTAGTTAGGATGAAAACTCATTGATATGCTACAGACGTGTTTCAATACCCTATTTTCCTTCCTTTTTCCATTGTGTACGTCAGAAGGAGCTGCCCTAAAAAGCTCCACTGGACTGTCGTATCACAGATCAACTTGACCAAAAGGCCAAATGTTGTGAATCGTACTTCATAACAATAGCTATGAAGTACCGCGACGAGAAAAATAATATTATACTATATTGCCGCCTTTTTTCACTGGAAAATTGGGAAAATATTTGAAAGAATGCCGTAAAACCGTGAACATGAAGCTTCTCAGTTCGGGGCAAAATGAGAGAAAAAGTACTTTCATACGAACACGTACAAGAATCTCGAGGAAACGACTGAGATGGCTCAACATCATACACAGGAATTTAATAACTCGACTTAAGGCAAGGAGAAAGAAGCCATATCCTACGTTGAGCGGTGCGGTAGCAGGACTTCAAAAAGCGCCTATATTATAGGGAAAGAAAATAAAATTACATGAGAGTATCGCAGCTGGCTGAACATCGAGCTTTCACAATCAGAAATTTCCATAATTAGTCCCAAATATGGAATGCTTGGTTAAACATGGATACTACTCGAATTGATAAAATATTGCTGTAATTATGTAACTAGAACCAAATTTTGTTAGAAACACCGGACAGACGAGGGACGTTGGGCTGTTAAGCTTCCGTCCGATGAGATTTCTCACTGTCCTGCCGCTATCTTCAAGTGCATGCATGAGCAATCATGACCTCAAGGGTTAACAATAGGGCGAGAGAGAATAGAACAGGGGACACGCGCCATGAAAATCACACTTCATTTACCTTAATGCGTTGGTCCTTGGTGCGACAGGGGAAGCGACAGTCGACCGCACGCTCTTTTAATCCAGATAAAGTGGTAATTTTCATTGCTTTTCACGACCCTGGCCCCGAGGCTTTTCATTTCATGTGAGGAACAAATGCACATACGAAAAACGGTAAATATTTGGGGGCCCTGGCAGATATATCGTTTTGATAGGAACAGTTCAATCGTTTAAAAAAAAAAGATTCAGGTCGTAATTAATAAACAACACAATTACCTTCTTTCGAAAAATAAACACGTTCACGCATAACTCCTTTTCGATTGGTTCGGGGCACATTCATGAAAGACTTCATCTAGCAGAATAATATATTATCAAAAGATATTACCTATCTTTTGCTGACTCGCATATTTTCTAATATAGATGGCAAGACTTCAGTTGCGACAAAGAAAGCTAACCGCATGATTTTCATGGCACTCAAGGATCGTTCCATAGTTCTCAAGATGTTTTCATTGATCGTGATTAGTGCTACTTGCGTTAGAATACGGTGTTCCACACTCCTGAGATGCAAATTATAAATTGAGCAAATCCCTTAGGCCCTTCTCTGCGCCCGCACATCAAATACCCATGAATTTATCATTAACACCCTGTTCAAGGCTCATTAGGCTCCTCGCTCGAATTCTCAGAACTTTTCCAGTTCTGTAGGCGGAAAAGGAACGCCTCTAAATTACGGGTAGGACTTTTCCCAAAGTAGCCCTGGCACACCGGAAAGGACTTTTCTTATATCGTGGATCGTTCATCAACGAAATGTCCTCCCAATCAGGAAGAAAACAAACCGAGTTGGCCGGTTTTTTTTTTTTCTGTCCTAAATGGGAAGACATGCTATCTACAAAAGGGCAACCGACATTAAAGCAATTTTGAAAGAAAACTAACTGGAAGTAGTCAAGTTCCATTACGTCCAGTTTTTGCAATTCGCAAGTATTCAGGATGGCCCAGTATTTGAATGTTTGTGTGCAATTCAAAACCCATCTGGTCTTAAGATAAGATAAGGTAATGCACCTTCCTTGATTGTTGTGTTGCTGCTTCAATGTAGGGGACGGATATGGTGGGGGTCAACGAATTTTCTAAAGACCAAAAAGTGTACAGCCGTGATGATGAATAGGATGGTAATGATAACCCACATCCCAGTGAATGATGAACATCATAATTTCAATTTATTATTTAATAAAAATCAAATGTATCATTTGTTACAGAATCAAATCAAATTGTGTGCCATCTTAGTTCCATACGTTTAAAAGGTCCACTTAAATTAATACCTGGGAATTTGTTGACACATTAACAGGAATGTCTGATCGTAATACCGGGATGAAGCTCATTGGTAAAGTCATTTAAGTTGCTGCTATGGGCTTAAGACTCCTGTGCTGAACTACTTCAATTAACGTGAAGGGTAGTTAGCGCTCAACTGCGACTTAACTAGCTAATCGGGGTATAAATCGCGCGGACGTGGAACATCACCAGCAATTCACTTAATTGCGTTACAACAAATCATGTTCCAAGAGAGCTGCAGGGCGGCCAGCGTATTTTCACGCGATTGAAAAAAAATTAAATACAGAAATAAGCGCAAATGAAATTGTGCTTTGGTATTGAAATTTGTCAAAACGTAATTAATTCGAAAGGAATAATAAAATTCAAATCAATTTCGGATTTTAAAGGAATAATTGTTGAGCAAACCTAATCATGCATATTATGGGCACAGTGGGGCTAATTATTCGATGTCTACTAAACCGTTCTACCTAACCTGAATACCACTCGGGCATTCAAACTTCACCGCAGAATAGTTTTTCTATCCAAATATGATTTACGCGCTTCGTGTTCCAAAGATTGAGAGATGGAGGTGTAAAATATTGAACATTCGGATCTTCAAAAGGCTAAGAGCAAAAGCGTAAATCTCCACTCGTAAAGTTTTAATGGCACAAGTTTCATGTTCGAATAAAGGAAGACAGATTGACTACCCGCTGGGACATAACTGATCTAAATGGAGTAGGTATTATTCATTTGGGGTCGATGCGGTAACATGAAGGAAAAATAATACCTTCAAGAAATTCTTGTATTGCGCGCAATACAAGAATACCACGGTATTCCGGTGAGTGGTCTAGTAGTATCTCTTCAAAAATAACAAATGAATCTACGATGAAGTTTTCATAATGCGAATTTTCTTTCATGGTTTCTCCTTTCTTCATAAGGGAACCATTGAAAAAATAATGAATAGATATAATGCACTTGCCACACAATATAATGCAATCGATTCAATACAGTAAAATGTGTGCCTTCCTGATACGATTACCATCATCGACGTCAATCAATTTAGCTTCGAACTATTATTTTACAACTGAGGTAAAC
This sequence comes from Pilophorus perplexus, assembly GCA_955831195.1. Classification (NCBI taxonomy): domain Eukaryota; kingdom Metazoa; phylum Arthropoda; class Insecta; order Hemiptera; family Miridae; genus Pilophorus; species Pilophorus perplexus. The sequence continues at coordinate 14,489,565 of OY037011.1, read as the reverse complement.
TTGAAGAGACATCCCTCTTAAATGGGTACTCACGTGTGTGTAGGCCAGAGTTATCATATCTCAAGGAGGTAAGATGCCAAGACATACCTGCAACAATAGAGCCAAAAATGACGATTTATTGCATTGGATGTAGTTTAGAAAGTAAGAGTACTGATGCCCTCACGAGCATGGTTTTTTTGGTTTATTATTCTTGGAATAATACAACTGTTTTCGCGACGGAGGTCGACGACTCGGATCGGCCTCAAAATTTGACATCCGTTTCAAGAGGTCAACATTCTAAATCCGAAATGTCCGTCCGCCGTACGCCGTCCGGGCCGTTTTGGGCAGTAGGAATTTTTTTTTAAATCTGAAATTTTGACAAAATACTTGGTTTACCATCTAGTTGTGCCCGCAAGGTTTTCAGTCCGATCGCCCAAACCCGTGGGCACTATGGGGCTAAAATGGGGCTACGGGAGGGTTTTTTTGAAGGCTTTTAGCTATGGGATCGAGTTAGGTGTCGTTTTCGAAGTATTTTTGGACGTAGAATCCATTTTTGGGCGTCCCGGAACGATCCGATTTCACTGTGGCGATCTACAGGGCGTTCATGGGGCTAAAAATGGGATTTTTGAAAGATCCCGAGAGGTTAAATATTTTTCGAGTAAAAAATAAAGAATTTTTGAAAAAAAATTTTTGGAAGAAAAAATCAAAAAAAAATTTTTTTTTTAAATATAAAAATCCAAAAATTTTTTTTCAAATTTTTTTCATTGACAGAATTACATTTCTGCACAAGTAACCTGTATCAAAGAATAATAAACCCTTGTGTAAAATTTGCAGCGTTTTTTTTTTTTTCATTGGCTGCACTGCATTGTGTGGTCGGATCTCACAAAGGATTTGTATACATTAAATGTACTTATACATTTGAATTTTATATACAGTACGAAAACTCCGTTGTTGGGGGGGAGTTTCGGTTAATCATGTCAATTCAAAATCCGACCAAATGTAGTAAAAGAAAACAGGAAAAAAAAAAAAAAAAAAAAAAAAAAAAACGGTAACCCTAAATTCACATATTCGCATACGCGTTTCCTTATACCCAAAAATAATAGTCACGACGTAGTAACCTTGGTTGGTATCCTCTTTTGCACACGATTGTATTCCAGAAAATGGGGTCGTGATGAAATTTTTACAGTGGGGCGCTTCGGAACGACGTTCGTAGAAAAAACAATAGCCACCGCATGAGCACCGACTGTTATTAGAAAGAAAAGGAACATGAAGGGGCAAGGTATGATAGTATAACGAATGAAATTTCACACGACCGACTGTTATGAGCATTTTCCACCTCGTCACTTTTAACGACAACTGTCTCCATCCCCGTGACAACGAACGTCGCAAACCGTCAAATGCAGGCGAAAACTTTAATTTAGGCTTGGAAGTACTTACATACAGTTTTTTTACATAGTCGAAATTAAGACAGAAAAAGCCGTTCGAGGAGATGTTCTCAAGAAGGGGAGGAATCAAATTTTGGATAATTAAAGGTGCAGCAGAACCAGACTTGGACTTTGGTTTAAACTGAAGATTGGATCAATCGGTCAACTTTCTGGGACTCTTGTTGGATCACTCCATGGGCTTCCCATGTGGAGTATCTGTTGCCGAAGCGTTCATCCTCGATTTTTATGATCCACCGGTTGAAGAATGCAGGTATCTAGAGAGGTACTTCTATCAGCCTACCACGCTTGTTTTGCCAGTAGAGCTGCGTAATGCATCATTATTTGAGGAACCTCGCCTTATGCAGTGGAGGTTTTCAAACTGCACAAGAAGGTTATGCGAATCATGTCCAATCAGTCCTGGAATAAGAGCTGCAGGGGTGCGTTCGCCGGCCTTGGGGTGCTGAAGGTGCCGGGAATGGACGTGCTTCCGGTCTTGAAATTCGTAAAAGAGAATTTGCCAACATTTACTGAGCGAGCGCAGGTTCACGGCTATGCAACTACAGGAAAGAGAAAACTTCAGCCGCCCTTCACCAGGCTGGCTGCCGCTCAATTAGGCGATCCGGCTCAGGTGGGGATTCGACTCTTCAACGCCCTCCCAGAGGAGATTTCGGGTATTCCACCGAGGAGGTTTTACAAAGTGATCAAGAGGGCAATCATCGAGGCTGAGCTCTACACGTCCCACGAGTTTTCGAACATCCGTTGGCCTGCAGTTATTGATGCTACAAGGTTGGCTCCCCAATGAAGTGTTTTCGTGGACATATGTCTGATTCCTTGTATAACCGACGTTTGTACTGCCTTATACCAGGTTATTATAAAATTTATAATAACCTCGTGTAAGGCAGTACAAACGTCGGTTATATTTAATAAAAACGATGATTGATTGATAGACGGATTTTCTAGATCGTGAAGAATTTCCAGTCGGCTAAAAATGTCCTTGGAGGTTGTAAGAGTATAAAGCCAGGTTAGCTGGGATCCTTCAGAACCTTCAAATAAGATATCCATTTTACCAGAGTTCAATGCCACAAAGGAGGGACACTGACAGTTGAGAACAGATCCGTCCCTTAGACCCCACCTCCACACCAAGAAACTCAAATGAAATCTCCCGAACGGTAATTGACATGAAGGACTGGACGACAAGAATGTCAGTGTTAGAGGTCAGCAGTTTGAAACTGGGTAAAGCTGAGGTTCGCAAAATAGTAAGGCAGGCGTCCGCGTAAGCACAATCTGTTCAAGCCGAAGGGCGTCCCCAAAGCCAAATCGAAGTCTCGAAGCATCACTTCACAAACTGATTGAAACTCGATAGAGTTGCTAGGTATAGCAACTCTATTGAGTTCCAATCAGTGTGTGAAGTAATAATATTACTTCACACACTGATTGGAACTCAATAGAGTTGCCTAAATTTGAAATATTATTTAAAATTTAAATATTATTTAAATATATTATTTAAAATTTAGGTTGGTAGGTACTCCCCTAGTAAGTATGTTACCTACCGAACCGATGCTACCTACAAAGCTAGAAGTCGTTACAATTAATGTTACCAGTCAAATGTATTCTTTTCGAGTAGAAGCACGTCTGTGGGTCCTCTTGTTCTCACTTTATAAGGGCCGTGGCGGGGTGGTTTTCATATCATCAAAAAAAGCGTCGAAAGGGTCGTCTGGATGAAGTGACCACCACCATTCTTGATGAGTTTTCGTTCCAAAAGATTGCATGCACCATGCTGCTTAATTAATACCGTACAAAGCGAAATTTGATCACTCTCCATTGGCATTCTATTGTGACAATAGTATTGTCTGTGTATGTGCTCCAATGTTTGGGTCCACGAAATTTTAAGAATGGTTTACGGTTTGTGGACGTAACCTTGGGTGCCTACTAGGCACTGCCTAGGGTGCTGTACGCTATCTGTACTTCCATCCCCACACCACCCATTTTCTTACGTTTGTCCCAAATTTCAACGAAAACATAATACTATATAATATATAATATTATGACGACAAATTATCTACATATATATAAATTATATTATATTATAATATCATTTATATATAATATCTACATATCAACAAATGTAGATTATTATGTATTATGTAGATAATACATTATATTATATTATAATATCATTTATATCTAATATCTACATATCAACAAATGTAGATTATTATGTATTATGTAGATAATTTGTCGGGATTTTAAACATGTAAGCACCTGGTAGGTATCGGCCTCGACGGGTAGCTATCGAGCTCCCGGTAGGTATACATACTAGGAGAGTACCAATATTTATATAACGCGAAGAAAAATTGGAGATTTTCAGTTACGCGAAATATAAAGATTGGACGGGACTATATGTCTAACTGTTATCTACCTCACTATAATACACGTCACGTTCCTGAAGACTTATGAATATCATTCGATACACTAAATCGAGCTTGAATAACGACGCCACAGTATCTCAACTCAGTATTTGTGGCAATGGGCCAACATAACACAGGTAACCTACATACAACCCTATGGAGCAACCGGCACTCATCTAGTAGGGGGTAAGTACCCAAGCAGAGTAACAGAAGAGATTATCAATCCTGTACAGGGATCGATCAACTCAGACCATAGTCTGAGATATATATTGTCGGTAATGGCCTGGTGAACCATTGGGTCGCAAAAGCTCACACAATCGTCACTAGCATGTCCTAATGGTGACAATAAATTGGTCGAAGGCTTGGCGTAGAAAATGAAGTTTATCAGTTGAATCCCTACTTCGTAATCGTTACCGACATAAATGTTCTCGATAAATAATATAGGCTGTATCAAGCCCTAGGCAGTCCAGAACGTGTCACAACTGTGTTGGAGCGTCAGCAGAAGCGGACGGAGGTTTTGTAAATTCTCGTCGGGAGGGGAAAAGCCCGTTAGTAATAAATGTGAAAAGTTGAAGAACGCTCGAGAATGCGTAAACCAGAGCAATCACGGGCTTCACTGCAGTGGGAATTGAATCGTAATAAAATGCTAACTGTTTCCATCATCAGTTGGGCCGCACGTATCTCGCCTAATCCTAATGAGTAAATATATCTCTCAATACATAATACCGAGAGCAAATAATTTATGTAGGAATGTACACATCAATTAGAAGTAAATTAACGAACCGGTGAACCAATTTCTCCATTACCTGCAGAGTTACTTCCATGATAAGGAGGTGACATAACATTGTGACAAATAGTGAATGAAAAAAATAGGAAGAAGGTAAATAACTACATCAACCTAAGACGAGAACTCACTTTATTACGCGTCACCTGTGAAGGTGGGAATAATAGAGGGTAAACTGATTTTCGTCCTTTCCATTGAGACACCTAATTCCATAAATGATGTTGGAGACGTTGACATGTTAGGTGCTAACGCCGAAGAGAGCCTTCTCTCATCTTCCGCCTTCGCATCGTCATTCACCTCGGTAAGAATCTAAATCCTGACTGCGGTAAGCGGGTTGCAAGACAATTCCATTTACTCCGCAAGAGGGAGAACTGAGTTTATCCTACAAGTTCTCCCATCCTTTAATAGATGAGGCTCCTTCCAAGCATCAAGTCAGTGAATGGTTTCATTTCGGGAGGTACTGCGGGTTGGGAAACATCTCACGGGTTAACCCCGGAGTACCAACCAGGCAGGAACATTGAAATGCAAAGAGGTCAAACAGAAAACCTACAATGGCAAAAAACCACATTCTCCAAAATATCACCATAGTATAACAATGGTGCACATTTTGATGATGATTTTCATTCATTTATAAAGAAGTCCAAATTAAAAAAAATGAATGCAGTTTTCGAAGCGAACCTCCTACAAAGCATTACTAAATATTGAACTACCGAGTTCAAGTTGAATACAGAACTAGAACCACGCCATACCCGCTCAAGACAACATTGATACAAAAACGTGTGAGAAGTGAGTGAAGCCAGTCAATGGGCTTGGATTATCCCCAGCTAAAGATCCATTTCCATGCCGAGAAATGAAAAAATGCATCGAGAATAGTTGATTGATATTCGTAACTCCACCACTGAACGTAATTTATTGGGCCCAAAGGCATGGAATTACGGTAAGTGAAGCGAAATGGTGCAGAGGGGGAAAATGAGGCTCGATGTTGAATAAAAGCTAAATCCATGAATTGCGTTTAACACGAAATGTTCATAAGGGGCCGAGCGCACTCGATGTATTTTTGAACGCAGAATTCATTTTTGGGGGGTCCTAGAACGATTCGATTCCACCGCGGGGATCTAGCGAGTAATTTTGAACGCGTAAGCCAGTTTTCGAGGCCCCACATCTTTGGGGGGGGGGGGGGGGTCAACGGAACGTATTTTCATTATTGCTTTGAAATTAAAGAATCATCCGTAAAAAACAACTCCAATAAACTCTACGAATCTTCTGGCCACGAACCGTTAAAAACGTCTTGCGAAGGAAAATCACTGGTATAAACGAAAATCCTATTTTTACCGGAGATGATTCCCGTTTTTGCTAATCGAAGAGCTTCCCCCTTTCGCCACTCTATCCGCAAATCTCTACCAAATCCAACCGAAGTGGAGGCATTTGTCATTACTCACCGTCGCACTGATCAATAGTTGATCCTGGGCTAATGGCATAGTGCATCCATGGTACCAGGCGATCCTTTAATAACCCACAATTTCACAAATCAAAACGTAAATTAATTACTTCGACCGCACGGAACTCTACCAAACTACTCGTATATACAACCAGCCTTGCGATGCAAACCAAAAACCCCGCCAATTACACTTGGGTTACAATTGTATTACAATGCACAGTTCTAGAGTGGCAGGACAGCATTTTAGACGAAAACATAAACTGACATTATTCAACAGTAAGCCTAAAATACAGGGTTGCCAAAGGAGAATGAAACATACGAACTAGACGCGCACTAATTATAACAAACAACAACTTTTCGGTCAGAAGGAGTTATTCGGAATTATAAGATGAAAAATTGGCTTAATTTTCTTTAGACCAAACCCCCACTGCCCTTTTACTTCTTACTATAAGTTCACAAACCGTAAACATTCAAACCTCTCTTTTATGGAGTTGGGAACTTCCACCGAGAGCGAGCCAAAGGGTTAAATTGATTTTCAGAACTCCAAGCAGTTCATTCTATTACGTTCTTTCCAACTTATGAACGTAAGCGTAAACAAGCAGCAAACCGGTTCCCTGGGGCCAGACAGGTCTAGCAGGTTTGAATTCATGCCAACACCTGTATTTGGTTTTATTACATGAGGTATCCAGGGATTTGCATCACTTTCCAATCACAAAAACGCTAGTGTATCAAACGGAAGTGAATCGGTAGTGAATAATGCAGAAAGTCTTTCTGAGAAAGAGTGTAGGTAATGCAGAAATCCCGAAATTAATTTTGGTGATTAGAGAGAGAAGATGGAATAATGAGATGGGAAGGAAGAAAAAACCTCAGCAGAGAAAGATTGAAAAACTAGAAAAAAGGGGACGTCTCGAGTTTATCGGAGACACGTCCTCGCTGACTCAAGTCTGCCAACTAAGTTCGTTAAGGTCTACATGCGACACGTCGACTTTTTTCAAATCTTATTAAACCTCTTTTCAGAAAGAAAGATGAGAAGGGGGTAAGATGCTTTGAAATGCTTAGAAATCTCGTCCAAGTATAACGGTTAAATGAAACGAATATCAGGGCTAAATGAATATTAAATATTCAAATTTGCAAATTTTGCACAATATGAATGCGATAGGGGTCCACTGACCAGGCGTCCACTAAACCTGTCTCAATCAACATTACCAACTTCTGAGCACAAATTAAACCATGGTTTGTACCATAATTTGGCAAGGTTCCAATAATTGGATCAAATTGTTTGAAGTAGGCGAATTTTAGATGTGATGCTCAATTCAAAGGAGTATCAACAACACCTTCCTCAAAAAACAACTTACCACAAATGAAGATCGCTAAAAACATTTGTCGAATCACGAAGCTCACACCGGTACGAGTCAGATCCGCCATACAATTACGATTCGTAAAGTAGGATCCGGTGCAGCACACTTGGCTCGGGCACCATTCTCAGCTGTTTTCGTTGGTTTCAACAGTCCGGAGGGGAAGGTAAATTTCAGCGCGATTGGAAAAGCGGGAAAGCTTGTAGGCGGTGGGGCGATGGGATGCGAGCGGAGCCAGAGAGGGAACTGAAGGGTTGAGAGGCGGTGACAGTAAGCTGTAGCGGTGGGGTAGCGGGGGCTTTGGCCTGCCGGGGTGTATCTAGACCCTACTAAAGTGCCAAGGGGGCGACCAAAACGACGAGCATGAAAAGCCATCCAACGTAATCCCCTAGCTCAATGCCTACGGCACAACGTAATTATACACCCTGGTGCCTTTATTCGTTAACGGTAGGCGCTAAGGGCTTGATTACCGAATGATACCTGATGCTCCTCATTGAAAATCATTCACAATGAGCCCTTCGGCTACTATATCATCTCCCGAGAACGACCTGATAATTCTGCTCTCAATACAAATAGCTATTGATGCCCTCAACCAGTACCGAGGAAGCTGGGGACTGGAATTCCAATTCTTGCTTTAAAGCAAGAGCTGTCGAGAGGTGAACAATAATGTCGGAGGACAAACAAGGAAGCACTTTGTCGTTAGGGGTGATTTTAAAAAACAAAGCCCCTCCGGACACTCCCTAGAGCTATGACCATGCCTCTGAAATGCTGTCACACACATGCTTGGACACAATGTGTCCATTCATGTCATGAATGGATCGTACTTGCCGTAGGGGAGGTTTGGGAGGAGCATGATTTGTCCTTCATCCCTCGTAAGATAACGCTGAATTTGAATTGGCGGCTCACCAAAGCCGCGCGACAAGTTTTTTCTGCTTGCAAAATCTGAGGATGCCGATTTCATCTAGGACAGTCTTGATTCAGGAAAATCAATGGGATGGCTCTTCTTTGGACAGAATTCTCGAGTTCCGAAGCTGACTGGTTAAGAGGCTTTTCCGGTCTGTCGTTTATAGATTCGGAACTGGTAGAAGATGTTTTCACGGAATTTGTCAGCAATGCAGGTGTTGTTGAAGCTCCATCAGATATTTTGAACTTTGCCGATTACGTGATTGAGACCTACATTGGTCTGGATGCCGATTGCTGTGCATGCGGGCAGATGGAATCACTGCATTTCGTAGCATTATCGTAACTCCTTATCTTGTACGTATATCCTTGATAATATTATAATATAATATCACATGATATATTATATCAGATCATATCATATATCAATATCAGGCAACCCAACAAGTTTTTCGTTGGGTGCAACGAAACGTAGTTGATTCTGGGAGAGGTAAGGACAAACCAAACGAGCTAAACACACACTATTCATGAAAATTTCATTGAAATTCAATCAAAATTGCGGAGAGGAAATGTGGATGGACAAGCGCTCGCTTGTACGTACCGCTGACTTGATCGTGACGAACGTCTTATGGGACCTCAAAGGGCCTTCCCCGTCAGCCCTGAAAACTTGACCAGAATCGGATCAACAATGTGAAAGTTTTAAGGCTATAATAAGGAATTGTGGACAGACAAGAAACCAAATTTGCTTAGGAGGATCTGAAAAGAGAAATGCGAGTCGAAAAATTAATTTTGAAGGATAAATATTTTTTCGATCCCGAAAGTGAAAACAAAGCTTCCGCTTCGTATGGTAGGCTCGGAAGCAAACTTCCGATGGAAGGCTCCAAATCTCTGACGAATCGATTGACCCGAACCTAGGGAAGTTGTTTTGAATGTGTCTACGACCTACCGGCCAGGGATATATAAGCGATTTTACAACCCTGTTTTTGCGGAATTGTAGGGCTTTACCTCACACCGAAAGCATAGTCTCACAATTGAATTAACCCACAAGAGAACTGAAAGATATTTTTCCCATAACGAGCTTCTCCACTAAAGAAAGGGGGAGAAGGCCTTTATACACAATTCATAAATGCTGCCAGCTAGCCGCCCTAGACAAGGATTTAAGCCACATGGAAACTTACTTTAACTTTTATTTTTCCAAAACCTTGCAAACCATATCCTGCCGGAGTAACGCGCAAACATCACAAACGCTCAAAAATGATTTAACGAAATTATTAAATTATTTATCACTATACGTATCAAGATGTATAGATCCCAAAAATGAATTGTCCGTCCGCCATCCAAGACAGTTTACACATAGGCATTTTTTAAATATGAAATTTTGGCAAAATATTCGGTTCCCCATCCGGTTGTCCCCCCGCACGGTTTTCAGCCCGATCGCTCATACTCGTGGGGTTCTGTGGGGCTGAAAAGGGGCTATGAGAGGGGTTTTTGAAGGGTTTCAGCTATGGGGTCGAGTTAGGTGTCGTTTTCGAATTATTTTTGGACGTGGAAGTCGTTTTTTTGGGGCCCTACATCCGACCAAACACTATAGAAATACAGATTTTTTAAAAGTACCTATAGGTATATACTTTATTGGCAGAATTAATTTTCGTATAATTTATTCATAATTCCTTGTGTGAAATTTGCAACGGGTATTTATTTTTCGAATAGCCAACCTGTTTTCGAAAGGTGTCAACAATATTGATCGGCCTCAAAATGTTTTCTTTCCTATTACGTTGCACGATGATTAAATTCCTCTCAAGCCATTTTGTGAGGGTAAAAAATACAAACAGATGTGTTATTAAATCACCAAATTTAACCTGAATGTTAGGTAAACGGGTGTAGGACTTAGGGGGAGGGTCGAGTTGGGTGACGTTTTCGAAGTATTTTTGGACGTTTACGTGGGTCTCAGACCGCTGTACGGATCCAAGGGGGGATTATCTGTAGAACAACCATCAGGACTTCCACATTTCTCTAGCCTACAAAAATATGCTACGTTGGGGTGTAGAAGGGCACATCTACTATAATAAATCATTATAATCGCTTGCAGCTCCATCAGCCGTTGGCTATCACGACCGGAAATTAGAAAAAGAGTCACTCCCCACAATATGCCCACGGACCGTTCGACTCAACCGACCTCCGGCCGTCTGATGCGAGTAGGAAAAAAGTCCTCAAACTCATAGAATGAAAAGTAGGAATGTACGCGGTCAGAGTAATTTTTGTAAAAAACAATACTAACCTCCGTATTATTCCTCTAATCCGCAGGAAGAACGTATTTCGCATCCTACTCAGAACAACAACAATACAGTTTCAATGAATACTTGCGGAAGAAAAATAGTGGAAGTCGCACATATTCTTATGAATATAAACACCGAAAACACTTCTATGTCTATCGCAACGAATGAAGAACACCTAGAAAATACTCGTTGAATCAATATCATACATATATTCATGAGATGAATGGGTAATGTTCCCACCTCACGAAATGGCGCCTGAAATGTAAATGATAACGCTTGAAGCTATAGAATCCGAATAATCTTCTCACGTAATAAATAGTACTATAGAGACACTAGGAGCCACTGAATGAAAACTCATTCGGAATAATGAAACTTTTCGCTCATAAGGAAGCTACAGAAACGCAGGCTCACTATCAATCATTTGTTATGATTTTATTGTTGTTGACTAATGGTGCAGATTACGTTTTTCATGAAGTTTGAAATGGGAAATAATTAAAAACTATTTTTAATATACCAATCCCATTTCATAATTTGAACATGAGATTTTGTGATAAAATACTTAATCAGAACTGAATTGAGAATCATAGAATCATCTGTCCATGCGTGTGAACACGTCATGACTTAGCGCTCAACGGCCTCGTGACATTGTGCCCATACCATGGATTGGGAACAATAAGGAGTTTCCCTCCTCTACTTCATAAATCTCTTTGTCAACTGCTCTCGATTTGGCTGCAACGGAAAAGCGTTGAGAGAGAATTCCAAACTTCTTTTGTTCTTCGTTAGTCATCCAGCGAGGGATGGAGCCTCGCAGTCAGTAAGAGCCTAAGGCAAATTCAAACGACAAAGGAAAGACTAGTCATTGTTTAGCTTTGAGCTATTGCGAGAGAAGACTCAATGAAGAAGTTCCTCACGCTCATGAATGAGACGGTAACCAACTAAAAGCCTCACACCTTACTTAGGTACGTATAATCAACTTCACAGACGCGCTAATAGAACACCGACACCATTATATCAGGTATTTAAGGGTACCCGGTACCACCCAGGCCGAGCAAGGTACCGGGCTGTCGATGAAAGAGGATTACTTGGGTGGCCTCGTCGGAGAGAACCTTCAAATAGAAGGGAATAGCGTATTCCGAGGTAAGCCCAAATACGGGGATTCAAGATGAAAATTCAATTACGCCAAGAGGAAACAAAGTACTTAAAGGAGTTTAGGGGCTAAAGAAATCATGATGAATATGAGTACATACAGGAAGGAGATGAAAACTTCTAACGGGACACGGTGAAATGAAGATATGATGAGGAAAGCTATAATTTAAAAATCTGCCACTATAATAAGGGTAGCAAAGTCCGGTACATAGGACAGCTAACTATAAATTGTCAAAATTTATCGTTCAGATAAATTAGCTGCAACGTTAAGAACATGGGAAGGGTGAGAATATCACGGCTCAACTAGCAGCGAATGCCATTACTCTTGTGCAAAATCATCACATAAACTATTAAAAAGCAACATTTACTTTGAAGTCAATATTTAATTCGTCATCGTTGGAGGAGAAAGGAGAAAATAAATGAAGCCGGTTTAATTGCGAAAAATCGCTTGTGCTTATTAGCTTTGGAACATGAATATCACAACTCAAAATTTCCAAGTTTTGAGTTAAACCCGCATAATTTATTATGGACTTGAAAGTGTCGGGAAAATTATGTGCTAGACCGTTTCTGCTCATCCTGGCATTCCTGACGCCAGGACGCGCTGTGCGAGACTATGACATCACCCCAATTCAAGAGGATGTTATGAAAAAGACCGTCACATCTCCAAATGCGACAGTCTTGCTGAAATGGTGAGTTGTTTCTCACCGAATTTATTTTCTACAATAATGATTCTTTAACGTATACGATACTTTTCCCAAATCTTCTGAATTTGTAGATAATTTTATTATGTTGTCGGAGATATCATAGTCATGACTAAACATTTTCCTCCCTTCGTTCATGGCCACTGTGACCAATAATTTTGCTTAATACCATGATATCTCGGAATAGGGGATGAAAGCTCTCATTTAAGGGTGTGATCGAGCTACTCTGTAGAGGTGAACCCTGCAGGTAGCTAAGGTCCTAAGGATAAGCATGACAAAAGAAAATGTATTTCAATCTTGTCTCAGGAAAGTACAATGTAGTTTAATACTCGATCAAAACTTTAAACGGCCCTACTGAAAAATTTTCGTTTTTGAGTTATGATAGTCTTGTTCCAAAGGAGCATTGCATTGTACATTGTACAAACAAACCAACTTTACGAAGAAACATTAACGTCAGTGTAGAACGTGAAATTGTACGATGCGACAGTATCAACACGACATTCAAATAAGAGGAACCCGTTGTGGGTAAGCCTCTAATATTGGTTCTTAGCACCTCTCCATTCCAACCACGCTTCTTTACCAATACAATTTCTCATGCGCTGATATAAGTTGGAAACTGTTGAGGGAGCCTACGTGACCCGGGAAATAGGCTTAAGGCGGTTACCCTCAAGTTCTCCTCAATCTGTATTTACAACCCGGATCCCTTTCTCTGCACCGGACTCAACACGTGCCCTAAGCCGTAAGAGCTACATGCCAAATAAAAATAGGTGCCCATCGATGACACCCTATCCTCTTTCATTGAAGAAATGTGAATGTAGATGGTGAAGTTGATAAAGGATTGCCAGCACCTGGTGCCACATTGCTCGTGGGTTGAATACAAACTAAGGACGTTGAAGTAATGGTTGAGACCTGGTTGAGACGGTGGTTGAGACCTTGGGCGCCTGCAGCAAAACACTCTTTATTCCAGTTCCACTTTCAAGCATTGGTAGGTGAAGTATAAAACAACATAACAATTCAATAAGTGAATACTTAGTATTCCAGGGAAAGGAAAACTGGGTGGTTCTCAGATAACTGGCCATTTTAGCGTCCGGTATGGATAATTCTCCCATGGGCAAAGCTCAATTTTTGGTCATGGGTTACAAAAGGTAGGATGTCGTTTTGTAAGGAAACACATTAAAATGATCGAAATCACGTTTTTGGAGGGTTAAAGTTGTGAAATGTCATTACCTTAACTGTGCCATGACTAGCATGTCAATTTTTCAGAGTGTTTTTATACTGATCGGAGCCATGTGGGGTATTGTCTTGTAGGGTTTGTCAAGGGCGTCGATCGACTCGGCACGATCTATTGTTCGGAAGCCAATTAAGTGCACATCATCTCGGCACACCTTTCCTCGGCTGAGTATACATCAAGTCGGCACGTTGTTGGTGACGGGACTGTACTGGTGCTGCTCTGAGGCTTCAATTTTGAAAAATACAGTCAGCTTTATTCAATTATTTTGAAATCAGTTTTTTCTTTGTCAAATGACTACGTATTCGACAATTACATTAGTCAGGACGCCAAGTTTCCTCCCGACATGACAATGACAACGACGTGCAGACGACGAATGGAGCCGAATCGTTCCATGCTCACTACAATCAGCAGTTTTACCATCCACATCCGTCCATTCATAAAGTCCTGGCCATCTTAACCGAAATCCAAGTGGAGAAAAACGGGAGAAGATCAGTGAACTATCACTCACATCTTTAGTTAATTGAAAAAGAGGTGTGCCGAGTTGATAGGTGTGCCGAGTCAACAATCGGGCCGAGTCGATGACGACCGGTTTGTCAAGTGTAAGGGTTTGTTAACTCGTTATCCTAGTTATTTCCTCCACCCTAAGGGCATTTTGGAAATTGCAATATTCATTCGAAGTAATGAGAAACACCTGTCCCACGAAAAACGCTGCAAATTTTACACAAGGGTTTATTATTCTTTGATATACGTTACTTGTGCAGAAATTTAATTCTGTCAATGAAAAAATTTAAAAAAAAAATTTTTTTTTGGATTTTTATCTCGAAAAATTTTTTTTTTTTTTGGATTTTCTTGTTCAAAAATGAGTTTTTTCAAAAATTCTGTATTTTTTACTCGAAAAATATTTAACATCCTGGGATCCTTCAAAAATCCCATTTTTGGGCCCCATAAAAGCCCTATAGATCGCCACAGTGGAATCGGATCGTTCTCGGACCCCAAAAAATGAATTCTACGTCCAAAAATACTTCGAAAACGACACCTAACTCGATCCCATAGCTAAAAGCCTTCAAAAAAACCCTCCCGTAGCCCCATTATAGCCCCATAGCGCAACACGGGTTTGGACGATCGGACTGAAAACCTTGCGGGCACAACTAGATGGTAAACCAAGTATTTTGTCAAAATTTCAGATTTTAAAAAAAATTCCTACTGCCCAAAACGGCCCGGACGGCGTACGGCGTACGGCGGACGGACATTTCGGATTTAGAATGTAGACCTCTTGAAACGGATAATGTCAAATTTTGAGCCCGATCGGAGTCGTCGACCCCCTTCGCGAAAACATAGGTGTATTATTCCAAGAATAATAAACCAAAAGTTCATTAACATCACCGAAATGAAAGAAGGCGCCAAACGGTGGTCACACGAATAAAAGTTCTATTAGTTGCTGTAGCAGCCGAGTTATATTTACAACACAAAGATGCCATTAGGGATGCCATTATTTAATAGTAACAATACTTGAGTGAATCTGCCCTCCCCCCCCCCCCCCCATGAGTCCTGTAGAGGACATTCAGCCTTGCTAATAAGAGAACAGATTTTGTTCCTCCTCGTCACCTTTATGCCACAGATGAGCCATCGCAGAAACAAAACGTGCCTACTGGCGTTACTCCATAACTACAAATGGAAAGTGATTAGGTGGAAACCGTTATGTAGCTCTATATAATACAGGATGCGGTGGTAGTAAAACAACCCTACAGGAAGGAGAGAATTTGGCTCCGTTACAAACCGGTTAACCGAACAAAGCGGTATTTCCAGCGGGTGCTCGTCCGAACAAGCTCTAATAAGAGATATGAGCTCTCGGACGATAATCCGAATCTCTGGCGAGGTGTCCAAGTACATCACTGTCTTTGACATAGGGTCGTATAACATAACAGAAAGCTGAGAATCTCAGCCTGAGATAATTGTTCGAATTAGCACTGCACGCTGACTCCTTATAAGATCACAAATTCCGCTATCTGGCTTTTTTGTTTTTTAAATAACGCGATTATTTTGACACGTAATGATACTAAATACAATAAATCAAGTTCAAAAAAATAAATTTTTTTACGGAATTATTCTGGAGATGCTCTACTGTAGTCTTCGACTTGTGTTGTGGGGAGGAGGCCTTGTTATTATGTGTTTTTATTTATTTAGTTGTTTGTTTTTGTTTGAATTTTGAATGTTGGAAAAAGAGCTGAGCTCGTGCGGTAGGACAAAAACAGTGCACCCCGGAAACCTCAAGCCTGTCGCCCATGGAAGGTAGTCTTTCGGAAAGGTAGCCTAGCCCACAAGTTTTCGATTAGCCCTCATCTAAAAACTTCAGATGATTAATTTTCAAATCTTTGTGAGTTTTAATAATGGTTATCTTATGAATAATTGATTACACAGGTTTACAAAAAAAGGTCAATCTCAGGCGCCGCAGAAAAAACCATCAAACTCTATGTTTTTTGGGTCCTGAATCCGAATCCGACCCCCGTTTTTTCCGGTCACGTCCAAATTTTCGAGATATTGGCGATTTTTCGTTTTTTCGACCTTTTTCCGTTTTGGAAGTCACAGCTAAACGTGCGGATACCACAAAAACTCTCTTCTCACTGGAAATTTATCGCTGATTCCGAAAATATATATGAGTTGGTGACTAAAACCACGAGAAATGTGTGATTTGGTCAAAAAATGTTGAAAAAACGTGGTTTTTTCAAAACCAAAGTCACGTTTTTTGATACATTTTACCTTCTAGCGTGAAAACTAAGGCCGTTAATAACATTTTTCCAACGAGGACTTGTAGGTAGATTGTTTCTGCGTCGAATGGGACCAACCGTAATTCTTTACCTTCCATAATAAGGGAGCTATGCTTTTTCAAAGTTTCTGGGTGCTTGTTTTTCAGGGCTTCAAGTGCAATTCCGTGAGTTCTTGATGAATAAAACCATCTTTGAGTCGGTCTGAATTGATGACTCCGAGTCCAATATATTCCTCGGAACAAAGTTTTGTTGTGATCAAGTTGCATTGCCGGCTCCAGGTGTTCATGTTGTTGTTGTGCCAAAATGGGTAGAAACTTTGAAAAATCATAGCTCCCTTATTATGGAAGGTAAATAATCACGGTTGGTCCCATTCGACGCAGAAACAATCTACCTACAAGACCTCGTTGGAAAAATTTTATTAAAGGCCTTAGTTTTCACGCTAGAAGGTAAAAAGTATCAAAAAACGTGACTTTGGTTTTGAAAAAACCACGTTTTTTCAACATTTTTTGGCAAAATCACACATTTCTCGTGGTTTTAGACACCAACTCATATACATTTTCGGAATCAGCGATAAATTTCCAGTAAGAAGAGAGTTTTTGTGGTATCCGCACGTTTAGCTGTGACTTCCAAAACGGAAAAAGGTCGAAAAAACGAAAAATCGCCAATATCTCGAAAATTTGGACGTGACTGGAAAAAACGGGGGTCGGATTCGGATTCAGCACCCCAAAAAACATAGAGTTTGATGGTTTTTTCTGCGGCGCCTGAGATTGACCTTTTTTTTGTAAACCTGTGTTATTGATAGCTCTCAAATTCTGTATCGCAAACTCTCTAAAAAGATCTTCTGTCGAATTTCTTCTTCTTTTCTTTAGTGAGACTCAGATTAAGAGCTTCGTGGTCAGGATTGCACTTTGCACAATTGCATATTTTTCGTACAGTATTGTTCCTAAAATTTCGCCTGCAGAAAAAACAGACAAATGATGCGTTCAAAGGGGTAGGTAATAAACTGCATCATTGACGGAAACAATTTCTTCACAAGATGCTGACGAACGCTCTCCTTTTCAACTGACATAGCTCTCAAGAACTGCTCGCGCTCAAAAACATATCGCGCCCACTCCTGCCTTGAGAGGGATAAACGACTAGAAACCCTTTGGAACCTTACTTTCTTGCGGCGTGTTTTCGTGAGTGCACGCTCCCGATAAAAACCCGAACGGTACCGGCAAAAAGAGAAGTCAGATTTTTTCTCAGCCGCTTCCTCTTCCTAACTCGCTAACTTCCGTTCTGACGGCGAAAAAGATATAGTGTTTTACAAGACAGCTGAACCCGGAAATTGGACAACAACAACACCGTCTTGTTATCTAGCTGTTTCCTCGATTCTTTTTCTGCGTGCTGCCGGTGTGGTCAACCAGATCGAATCACGAAAAAATACTACACAATGACGATAAAGTGAGTGGTGTGCGTGTACGACGGATGTATACCAATATGGAGATATTTATAATTGTTTAATATTTATTTTCAGTTTACGAGGATTATGTGCTGCACCAGTTGTTGCTCCCTTCCACCACCGGAGATTGCACGATCATCCGCTTGGCGGGGAACCGGCCACAACATTCATCTCTTGAAGAGCAGTAATAAACATGCGTAGGATTTATGCGGCCGCAAGGGTACATAATAACAAAGAGGGATGCGCTTAGCGGTAGGTAGTGCATTAATTCACACCCACTGTACCGCGCGAGGATTGTTTTCAAGGAAATCGTCGAGTTGCACCGAACGGTTGCAGGAACAGCACTGCTAAGTTTTAAGTGGAGTGGACGATGGATAATTTTCATTACACACTGGGGGTGCTGTTTGTTTTCATGTTCATCGATACACGAAGACCTTTGGAATGAAAACCATTGGTTTTCATTCCAATGGCGTTTATAATATAAACGAGTAGTTTATATTATAAACTACTCGTTTGTCGTAGGCCGATTGTTTCGAACAGAGGCTCAAGACTGACAATTTCAATTTCGCAGAATAGCGTAGGGGGGGAATTCTCTAAACGAACCACTAAGTAGACAGTGGAGTAGTTTACTGACACGTATAATATGTTTGTCCTTGTCTCGTTGAGAGTTGAAGACAAGTGTGATGCCACTGATCCCTATGGCATTCAACCCAAGTCAGGAAAGTGAAGGAGGCATTACAAATATTCAAGTTTGCGCGGTCTGTTAGTTCTGAGGTGATTAGACCCCAAGGGCGGTAGTTACTCGTTAAACTTAATTACCCTCGACCCACTTTCGGTCCCTCTCCACAAACAAAAACCACCTCTCCACTTGGATTTTCGAGGGTGATGAATGTTTGATCCGGCAGTAGGCTCTCATTTCGTCAGGCAGAATCCACATACTTACATTATCATTTAAGGTTTCATTCAAGGTAGAAGCATCTTGGGGAGTGTGAGCTAGCCCCGGGACAGGATACCAAACAGTGCAAGAACTTCTGATTTGGGAAGAGGTAAAACTGGGAGATGCCTCGTATCACGAATCGTGTTAATTGCCGTTCGAACAAGAACAAATGCTAATTACAAGTATGAACTGGAATAGATTTTGTTAATTGCCTCATCACACTTTGTTAGTCGACAGTTACAACGACCAAAATAGTAGGTGTTAAGAGAAAAGAGATTGAATAAAAGTTGGTAGGTCGAACGGTTTCAGACTGGAACCACTAGAACTGTCTTGAGGATTCGCTTGGATAGGCGAGCAAGAAGTTTTCCTTTCTTCTCTGTTTGGTCACCAAAAGAAATTTATCGATGGACACACCGGCGGAAGTTTTCGAGGGGAATATAGATGCGAGGGAAGTCCTGTGTGGATGTATAGGGTCAGAGAAACTTCGATTGAGAAGCACTAGGAAATTTACGCCGATTAAATACACGCTAAATGAGAGAAGCAGAAGTGCTACAGGTGCTGGAACCGATAATTATCCTAGAGGTGTTTTAAGATGGACAGACTATGCTTTGTATGAATGCTGCGTTTCCAAATGAAGCTATTTTTTAGGTTTATGCTCTCAAGTGAGTAATGGAACTCATTCTAAAATGTCTTACTTTCATGGCTTGAGATTGCTGGAGGGAGACGATGGGGTTCTTCTTCATCAATTCTCGACTGAGAAGGTGGAAAGAATTTCCAATCCATCTGTCTTATCGTTCCGTCTCACCTTCCTTTCAATCAATCCCAAAAAATATCCTCTCATTTCCAATACTTATTACCCAGATCTCGTAAGATAGGGAGTTTTTCTCTGTAGCGTCATTTTTCAATAGCTAACTGTCTTTTCATTCAATGGCTACGCGAATCTGATTTGAATTGTGCTTGTTTTAACATGATCGGTGTCATGAAAAAACTCAAACTTTCCTTTGAACGCCACGAAGAATAGAGACATAACTCAAATTCTAGTTCCTACAAGATGGGGAAGCCGTTTTCAACTGAAAATCATTACTACCATAAACCCCTTCCGTGTAGGGAAAATATACACAATTACAAATACATTTTTCCAAAGGCCCAACACCTAATAATGTTTATGTAGGCAGACTATTATAGTATTATAATAATACTAGGTTGGGCTTCTGGCATAGGTAAATCAGATGCATCAGATCCCCCAAGACCTCAACTCCCCTCAACGTGAGTTAAAGAATGTAATTATTCGAGACCCAACCTGATTTACGATGGAAAAGGGCCGCCTCTAAACTTCTAATTGGAGACCCCAGGGTGACCCTTTCATCTGTGCTTAAAGCAAAGAAATTTATGGTGACCACCCCTTTTCAACCGTTAAGAGGAGAATAAAATTTAGCCCTCGTAGAATAGCGAATGCTCAGGGCAAAGCTACGGAAGTGGAGGGATTTCACTCACTCTCTAAATAGCCTGTTTTCTGTTGATCCATTGAATATAGGAGGTCACTTGGCCAAGACCCAAAATAACGGGAAGTAGACCTCGTAAAGATTAGCACAATACACCAGAAGGTATTATAAGAGCTAAAACTAGCTCCAAGCGTAGTCGGAGTGGTGGGTACTTTTCCGGATCATTTATGCTATATATGCTAAGGTTCGGCAAATATTGGAAAAATATGGTTGGAAGTATGGTATGGTTGGTTGGTTGTACCTCCTCGACCAATAGGCCTCCAGAGACCCTCCAGCCATTTATGGGGCTTAATCACAAGGCAATTCATGGGTGAATTGTTGACAATATGAACTGCCTCGTCTATTAAGAGCTCTACATAACTGGTAATACGAGACCCATATTGCATAATATCAATCACTCCACCCAACACCAATCTAAGCCCTCTCTATGTACAAAGCTAATGCACCCCCGCGCTAAATCACATGGCTCGATGCCTTCATGAATCACCACTGAGAATGGATTACAATAATTGCAATATGCTTCCACGTATTACGCCCCCAATTGGGAGGAGTAATTATTACCCACGTACGATCCAAATTCATAGGAATGACATACAGGTAATGTATGGGAAACAATTCGACTAGTATAAGGTGGCATGACCCTCATGCTTGCTGAACCCCTTCCCATTTTCTTACGAGTATTAGCCAGCACGAAGCGAGTTTAAACAAGCCATTGACTGCACGTGCAGAAGCTACTCATTTTGAGATCCGATGAGAAACAATTCTGGGTCTTTTGTTTACCCCTAACACAGTTCCTTGTTCTATAAACTCACAAAGGTGATGGAACATCGAACGAGGGTACACCTATTGAGTTTGCCCCAGAGAGGAGAGACTATTGTACCAGCGCCTACATCTACTCTACCCCTCGGGTACCTACGGGCTGTTCATCATAACTTCATTGATACCGTCGGTTTGTTGGTGGCAGCTCTTACCAGTTATTGTGAAACTTGGTCAATCCAGAGGCGACTACTACCATTCCCACTTGAAACAAAGCCAGTTCAACTTCGTTCGGAAAACGAAGACAAACTTTCTACCGGCTCTCGAGCAAAACAGAATTTTTCCGACCCTCAGCGACAGATAAAGTGAATGGTTGGATGAGAACTTGGAGCCCAAGTTGTTATTATTATTGTTAATATTGGTTAGGCAAAGTCTAGATAAGAAATTATTAAACGTCGCAGTGCGGAGCCAAAGTGATCGATGTTATCATACAATTGAAAATACCTAATGCATAATTTGTTACTATTATCATTCAATTATTACGAAGGTGTACATAATACTATTATGCTCTAGAATCTAGAGTCTAGATTGAAGAAAGCTTGTACCCTCTAATGCCATGTTTATTGAAGAGCTTTGGTAAAGAGGGATCCATTGGAGGCCGTGCTATGACCGCAGGGTAACTTACCCTGCTGGTCACCTCCGAACACTCATTCAATAATAATCAGGCTAATGAACGAGGCCAGGCTTTGAATATCAATCAGTGGGGCAGCGAGGGTACAATAACGGTCCATGGGACCCCTCCTTTCACACTGGCTAACGTTGTTACATTGATATGGTAGCGGGACTCGTTCGCGTTCTTCGTTAGTCTTCCTGCAAGGGTCGGGTGTTGTCCACGTAAATTGCAAGAACAGTATCCGATTCGAGTTCGACTCGGGTAATTGGAAGAGGTATTACCCTCCAATTACAAAGCTGACACTAAAGAAAGATAGGAAGACACTAAAAGGAAGATACATGGGACAGCGTATTGTGGATTTTGTATTCGACGTGTCTGAAATTCAACCCGGGGGTTGATCCTCTACCTTCATTCGAACTATGAATGAAGATAGAGGATCAACGCATCAAACTTTCGTTGGCGGAAAAGCAGTCGAAAAGTGTCGGGACACTCAAAATGATGGATCCAAAATTCAATTCGCCATTATTAATTCAACGGGCTCCTTGAGAAAGTCGGAGTTCATCATTACTTCACAACATATTCGGATTCAGCACCCCCTACACAAATTTTTAGTTCGAAAATCCGCATAATAACGTGCAGAACTATTTTTAGAATTGTTGAAGATTTTGAACTGAAAGGGGAGGGCGCGTGACGTCACACCTCGCCTCGCTGGGATCGAGCAGTAGGGCACAAGAGCCGCCAGAGCGCTGAATAATAAAATTTATTAGCTCTCGCGATATAATCTGAACCCCCTCTAGACTTCGGAATTCAAATAGGTATTATATTATTCCAATGGCCCTATAAATAATAGAGACGGGTTTTCTCCAATGTTGACCCATTTTTGTAATAATTACAAAATTATTTTGTAATAATTGCAATTCAATAATTCAATTTTGTAATAATAATTCAATAATTAAAAATTATTTTGTAATAATTCAAAATTATTTTGAAGTACGACCTTTACAGGAAAAAAATTTTAAAAAATCATTCAAGGAGCTCATTCTGCTCTTTTACTAAACTTGTTTCACCGCCACCCACTCCACTTGCGGCTTCCCAAAACAGTGCACCTTCGAGCGTTTATAGTAAACTCTTCAACATATTAGGGACTCTAAGTAACCAGGCAAAGTCGTAGATGTAGTAGGTTTCTCGCGGAGGAAACAGGATCCGATGAGATGATAAGTGAGGCTAGGCTACGGAAGAGGGCTGAAGAACGAGGACTGCTCTCCTTTTCATTAGCATTTCTATACCCTGCTCCGTGGAAGAGACATTTCACACACCGAAGTTACATTGTTTTCATGAAACATTCCTAAGTCACATCCACAAGGTGGTGAGATCGAAAACAAAAGATGCTAAAGCCATTTAAGTCTGGAATTTCGGGTGGACAATTTAACCGAGCAAGAATAGAATAACACAACGCTGATTTTCACGTGGTTATTCACCAGGATCGAAACTTGAGTAATATTAAGCCTAATGGCACACGAATAGAACACACGAAGATGGAAGAGTATCACGAAATAATGACATGAAGTCACCATTAGAAGAGCAGAATCACGCACAACCACACATAACGGGAAACGCAAGAGGGGTTATTATGGGGATGATTCATGAAAGGAATGTGACTTCGGTTAGCGATTCATTTCGCTGCCATAGTCCCGTCAACCTCCCCTCTGGGTGTGCAATTTGTCAAAATTCCTCCATTCTGCTAAAGCCACAGCCAGCATTATAGCGATATTACCCCCAAGGAAGTGGTCGATTTGTCACTCTCTTTTCTGTCTAAGTAAAGGATTACAAAAACTCCAATGTAGCCATAAGTGCACAAGCCCCATGTGTATACACAGAACGGTCCAACATTTTTAGCCTTCGAAGGCCAGCAACGAGTAATAAATTTGAAGGAAAAGTGTTGAGAGGGATTTTCAAGCTTAAGCTCACACACTTATACACTCACTTCGGTAAATTTATTCCGTCTTATCTGAACCCTATTTCTTGGAAACGGAGACAATGTAGAGAACAAGTAGTCAAATTGGAAGAACAATGATAATTCTTATCGGGGAGCGGGATATCTGAAGGAAAACGGAAAACTCCCTTAAACGTAATCTAAATGTAAAAAGAATCCAGCACAGCTGAGGAAAAAGAAAGAACGAGCTAATTTCACGATTTAAAACAAGGTGATAATTGCCCCAGAATGGGAAGGGGTAGGAGGAACTTTAATTAATATTTTAATACATATTCATAGAACGGCTACAAAAGATAATGAGATGAGCACTTGATTTTGGAAAAAGGTAAATTAAAATGTTGGTGGCGAGTGACATCAATTAGCGTTTTGTCCCCCTTTTTGACCTCTGAAAGTCAATGACAAAACGAAGAGGATGTAAGTAGTTGCATTTAGAGAAAAATCTGAAGAGTAATTTAAATCACGTGAGGCACCGGCATAGCGGGGCAAAGCAAAAAACCCTAAAAAACGAAAATTAATTTTGCGAACGTTTTCTTGTTCCTGGATGTATTCCTGATATATACCACGTTTTTCGTGGGGGGGGGGGGGGGTTAAATTCCGGGTTCCCAAAGTTTTCAAAATAAGCTCCACCGATTTACGCACAAATTGCCGAGCGGAGCGAGCCCCATGTCCGAGTGGTAGTGCCAATAAAAGGAAAACCGTGTAATGAACCTTCTCCTGTGTAAACTGCTTTAAAAGCAAGAAAAAAAAGAAAAAAAAGTCAAAAGAGAATCAACTTCAGTCATTAATATCGTCGCTGTGGTAAAAAAAGTTAACCCACCTCTCCCATCCCGTTCATTTTGATTGCAGCTTTATCAAAGAGAAGAGTTAGAGAAGAACCGAAATCGAACTCATTGGCTATATTTTCTTCGCCGTCCCAAAGATCTCCATCTTCGTCTCGCCCTCCTTACATCCGCTTTTTCCTCCCGAAGAAAATGGCTCCCCTTCCGCTCACCGCGAAAACCGGCGATCCGTCATCCACTTAGAGAGCCTTATTGTCCTGCTGACTTACTGTCAAGCAGAGAAGATTGGTTGTGAGTAATGGATGTCGATTCCAGGTTCACAAGGTATATAGGGCCTCAGGAAAAGCTAGTTTGTATTTGTTCGTTTTTTCTGAAATGACGACTCTAGAATCCTGCCAACGCAATTGTAGACGGAGTCGCTCTAAAATAGCAATGGGGACTCAAAAACTTCCACATTCCGCTTGATTTTACCTAGTTGAAAATACAGGAGAATATTGAATCCTCATAGGAACCTGAGTTCACAAAGGTTCTTCCAATTTTATCGAGCAAATCACCATCGATTGAATAGGTGGATCAAAATTACAGCAGCGATGAATAGCCGGTTTCCCCGCAGTTTCGACTTGAGCTTCCTCCTCCTTCTTCAGCCGGAAACTGAATCAACTTTTCCCAACCAAAACTTTTTTGGTCATCCGGAGCACGTGCCGAACCTCAAATAACGCACACCGCGTTCAACTTCGTATTCCCGACCTCAAACCAAAACCCCAGGTCAAATTTAAACCATTTGCGTTGATTAAAAAGGGAACGTTTGCATGGAAAAATGGAAGAACAATAAACTGGAACGAACGAAGCACAATGGGAAAAAGCTTGTAGATGGAAAACGAGGGAAAGTTAATACATTTTGAATAATGTTGCCCCCTTAATGTGAAAGAATTGCACCGAAAAAGAAATCAAATGTAATGCGATTATGAAAGTAGGAATTGTGGACTGTACATCAGTTGTTGAATGGAGTAATATAAGTTATATTTACATATTATATAAATATAACATCTATAGATATAACTTATATATAATATAACATATAAGTTATCCTGATATATAACTTATATATTTCCTATGTAAATAATTATATAACATATCGTCACTCAAGATCTAACACCATGTAATTGACATTTTGACATTGAAATTTTATCATAGTCGAAGGCATGATAACCATGCCTGAATTGAATAGAGGAGCGCAACCTTTCTGTTACTACGAAACCAAAACCGTCACTATGAATTCGTAACTTGACACACTAGGTATCTACTTAACGACCAAACTATGTCGTCGGGATCGGACGAATCATCGACGACGGAAGTGATTTTGATAGCCTATAACCACCCCAAGAACTCGCTGATCACAATGAGACCACCCTCATGAAAATCAGTTCAGCCGCTCGGGCGTGATCCTGTGATACACACACACACACCCTCACACACACAAAACATGTCGAAGAGGTGAGCGCACCTTTCCATTTTTTGGGAAAAGGTTGCGCTAAAAAACATGTCGAAGAGATGAGCGCAACTTTCCATTTTTTGAGGGAAAGGTTGCGCTAAAAACAAGGAAAACACGAAAATGACTACAACGCGTAAGTGTTAAAACAGTGCGTAACTGATGAAACAGTTTTTTGCCTCTCCTGTAAAGTTGCGAGGTGTAAGAACTTGAATGACAATATGTGAATGGTAATTATTACCACTCATCAGATGATGGTATACGTAGGACCTACATTGTAGGTGAATGAAATGAATGAAATATCCACAAGGTTGTGGCAGAGAACAGAAAGCTCCTCTAGTTGACGTCAGTTTGACAAGAGTTCCCTCAGGGTCTCATGAAAAGGGAACGGTAATATGAGAAGGGTCATTTGTAGGCTATTTTCAACTCAGCCCTTTTCCCAAGGATCGCCATGGCTTTGAACGTCTACAACAAAGTTTTAATTAGCTCGATCCAATGAAAGTTGGTACGCAAGTATTAGGAAATTACCGATGATGGGCGAACGGTTGGGAAGTTTTTAGGGTTTATTAGGTGCGTGATTAGCGGGAAGAGCTGACACTGGAAAATCAACTACGACTGCTTTGGGAATCGTTAGCAATCGATTCTATCGTAGTATACGGAGAAAAAAGTTGGGCTGTGTAACTGAAATTGGAAGCATCAACAATGTAAACTTGCTGAGGCTACGAGGCTACTAATACAATTATTGAATCCTGCATTTTGTGGGAACCTAATAAAACTTTAATGACACCCGGTTAAATTTGACCAAGTTTATATTCATGCAACCAGCTCCCGCAAAGTATTCCAATTTCGTGGGAGTTCAGTACAGCCAAAGTATGGAACCAGCAGGGTATACATAATTTAGTGAAAGTAGAAAAAGTAGCTTCTATAGAGACGAGATTGGAACTCACAATGTGGGTGGTCTCTTACGAATTCTTTTACTTGATAAAAGTATTAAAAATTACCTTCCGCTTTCCACCTGAAAAATTAACCGTCCGAGACTAAAGAGGAGACGAGCGGTTGCCTTAGACAACTTCGCCATGGGCTCCCTAATTTTATTAGAATTTATTCAAATTAAACCAGTGAATCCATAATTTTGCAACATCACTTAGTAAAAACACTATGGCAGCTCGTCACCATTAACAGAGGGCACAAACGGTTATAAAAAATTGGCTCAACAGCCTTAAATTATCGCCAAGAAGGTTTAGAGCACAAGTAATTATAATTTACCACCCATCCTACAAACTAATTAGAAAAGTTCAGGTTTCAGCGGACGGAGCCTGCGAAGGAAACCGTTGAACAAGCTTACACTCCCGATAAGACCTGGGAAGAAACTGGGAGAAACTTGGGATGAAGAACTTGGAGTAAACATTCTGATAAAAAGGAAAGGGTGAGTAAGCATGGTCAAACAAACCGAAGTTCAAAGATACGATACAGATTCCACCCAGGCCCGGATTAACGGGGGGGCTAGGGGGGCTATAGCCCCGGGGCGCACAACCCAAGGGGGGCCACTTCGCCACCGTTGATTTTTTTTTTTTTTTTTTTTTTTTTTTTTGAAAATTAACAAACCGTTTTCATTATTCCTATGCTGATCTCCAAAAAATTGTTTTCCTGAAAAAGAGGGAGGTGAACGGAAAGTTTAAAGTTACCTAACTTCCACTTACTATACTACTCGAAAACCGGAACGGATGGAGTCGTCTATACTCCCAACGCGAGTTAGGTATAGACCTCACGGATTTTCCACACTGATGCGGTGGTTCAGAGTTTGCTAAGCGGGTTGGACTCTGTACCGAATTTGGTTCATAAAAACAAAAATATTTGTTAAATTTTTGGTTTATTATTCTTGGAATAATACACCTATGTTTTCGCGACGGAGGTCGATGACTCCGATTGGCCTCAAAATTTGTCATTATCCGTTTCAAGAGGTCTACATTCCAAAACGAAAATGTCCGTCCGCCATCCGCTGTACAGAGCTTCTTAGGTTGTGTCTAAGGCCATTTCTGGCCCATCACAACCTTTCTCATACCTTCTCCTCTCTTTCTTTCCCCAGAGGAAGTGCACTTATCGTTGCTTACCGTTCCCTCCAGCGTTAGCCACACCATTCTGGTGTGCCTGGGTTGGACCAATGTTGAGGCGCCGGGTTTTACAGGAGGTCGTTGGCTCGAAATTCTTTGGGACAGGAGTCATCGCAGCGGACCTACATACCTACTATTCCACCTCTTCTTGTAACTTGCAGTTTTCGGATCATGGGTGGTTGCTCTCTCCACGTTTACTTGTCTGGTGGAGTGGTGTTCGGGTCGTTGGTGGCTGCGGAATGCAGCAGACCGTACCTAGGTACTCTTCTACCTCTTCTCGTAACTTGCAGTTTTCGGATCATGGGTGGTTGCTCTCTCCACGTTTACTTGTCTGGTGGAGGGCGAGCACTTCTACAAAATTTCCTCCCCTCCCTAACGACTAACACGACCAGCCTAGATAAAAATAAAATCTGAACACACATACAATGACACACCCTGAAATTGAACCCGCATACAATGACGTCCGCCATCTGCCGTCCAGGCCGTTTGGGCAGAAAGAATTTTTTTTAAATCTGAAATTTTGACAAAATACTCGGTTTACCATCTAGTTGTACCCGCAAGGTTTTCAGCCCGATCGCCCAAACCCGTGGGGCACTATGGGGCTAAAATGGGGCTGTGGGAGTAGTTTTTTTAAGGCTTTCGGCTATGGGATCGAGTCAGGTGTCGTTTTCGAAGACTTCGAAAGTATTTTTGGACGTAGAATCCATTTTTGGGGGTCCCAGAACGATCCAATTTCACTGTTGCGATCTCTAGGCTTTCATGGTGCTACAAACGGGATTTTTGAAGGTTCCCAGGAGGTCAAATATTTTTCAAGTAAAACAAAATATTTTCGAAAAAAGGTTTTTTTGAAAAATAAAATTCCCCCCCAAACAAATTTATTTTTAAATTTTTCTCAATGACAGAAATAAATTTCTGCAAATGTAACCTATATAAAAGAATAATAAACCCTAGTGATAAATTTGCAGCATTTTTATTTATTGGAAAAAGAAACTAAGTTTCTTCTTCTTAAGAAAAAAGTCTTTTGGTTTATTATTCTTGGAATAATACACCTATGTTTTCGCGACGCGGGTCGACGACTCCGATCGGCCTCAAAATTTGACATTATCCGTTTCAAGAGGTCTACATTCAAAATCCGAAATGTCCGTCCGCCGTACGCCGTCCGCCGTCCGCCGTCCGGGCCGTTTTGGGCAGTAGGAATTTTTTTAAAAATCTGAAATTTTGGCAAAATACTTGGTTTACCATCTAGTTGTGCCCGCAAGGTTTTCAGTCCGATCGCCCAAACCCGTGGGGCGCTATGGGGCTAAAATGGGGCTACAGGAGGGGTGTTTTGAAGGCTTTTAGCTATGGGATCGAGTTAGATGTCGTTTTCGAAGTATTTTTGGACGTAGAATCCATTTTTGGGGGTCCCGGAACGATCCGATTTCACTGTGGCGTTCTATAGGGCATTCATGGGGCTAAAAATGGGATTTTTGAAGGATCCCAAGAAGTTAAAAATTTAAATAGTTAAAAATTAAAGAATTTTTGAAAAAACATTTTTGAAAGAAAAAAAATCCCCCCAAAAAATTTTTTTTAAATATAAAAATCCAAAAAAAAATTTTTTAATTTTTTTTTATTGACAGAATTAAATGTCTGTACAAGTAACCTATATCACAGAATAATAAACCCTTGTGTAAAATTTGCAGCGTTTTTTCTTAATTGTAACAATAGATTGCCCTGCATTCGGAGTGTTTTAGGAGTGACTGTTTTGACCCAGTTTTAGGTTGTGAAGCGACAGACGCTATTTTCTAGTGGCTTTTACGTGATACTCCTGGCCAGAGGATCCACTTTCATATATAATGTATATCTACATATATAAAGGGGGCCCCTTGTAAGTCTCAGCCCCGGGGCCCACGAGAGGTTAATCCGGCGCTGATTCCACCAAAAGAGGTACGTTTTAAGATCATGTTTTACAACTACAATCCGAAATCGAGTGCGTATGACGAGTTGAGTGTCTATGATGAACACTTGAATAATAAACTTTAGTAAACAAAGTTGGAGTAAACTATTTATAGGTTTAATTAAAAATCGAACGATCATTCGTTGTAACATTAAATGTTATAACAAATTCGAATGAATTCGGTTGTAATATTCACAAGACATCTCCTATATTAAATTTTAGTATCGTCTTCATTCAAACATGAAGAATGTGGAGATGTCTTTCGAGAGCTACCACACCCACAAACCCTTCCGCCCCCCGCACCACTAGCCACGCTCTATAGAATAGTAAATTTGGTTAAACAAATAATAATGAATAATATTCATAATATGAATATTATTCATTATATTATAATATAATATAATGAATAACTGCATCATAATATTATTATGATGCAGTTAACGATAATCTCAGACAGATAGGAGAAATTGAATGAAACAACAAACACCATCTATATATGGTTGCAAAAAACAAGCTTTTCAGATGTTGGTAGTTTGATATTCAAATGAAGGACAATGCGCTCTTGTAGATTTTTATAGAAGAGCAACGCGAAAATGGATGGGAGGGAATGCGGGACGAACACAAAAGAGGGTTCTCGCTGAGGTACAGATTGAAAGTCAACAGAGATATCGCCTTAAATCTTACGGCATCTCACAGAAGAACGTCCCAATACGAAGGCAAAGAACAAGATTTTACCCCAGCGCCATTTTAAGCATCTATCTTCCCCAGCCAACTTTTAAAGATCTCTGTTAATCCGTTACTTGCCGTCAGCTCTTTTCAGTCACTCCACGACTCTTTTTTCTCATTCTTTTTTCCTACTCCGCTTTTAATCAAATTATCTACTTCTTCAGACTCTCCCCCTCCCAACGCCTGTCTCTTCTTTGAATTTTCTAGTAGGCTTCTAATGTATCGACTCCCCCAACTCTTCGCTCTCCTGAACTTTTTTTTTTTCATATTGAAGAACTTTGGAATGACCTCAGTCCAAGTTCCCAAGTTTTACCTGAGGCTAACCCAAACCTCAAACCAGCGAGAAAACTTGAGAGTTACTCAACTGACGATCCGATTGCAGTTGAGAAATGAACGATAGCTTTTTTCGTGGAAAGAAATGAATTACCAAGAAACTTGATTGATAGTTAATTAATTACGTTAATTTTCTAACAAACGCGTCTTTTGAAACGGTTTAACAACAGTTAGTTGGGCAGCTTCTTCCTCATATTCAAATATCCTTATTTTCCACTCCATTCTATTAGTTTGTAAGGCAAAGAATCACTGATTTACTAATTTATGCATAGCAGCCAATTGCTAACAAAATGATCACTCACCTGAATTGGGTTCCTGTCCAGAATTCGGCCGCGCGGAGGGTGCCCCGTCTCTGGCTTCGACTTCTAACGCGTACGCGCCCTGTTTTTCGCGATCGAAAACTACTTTCGTAAAAACTTCACCGGTTTGCATGTTAATTTCGAAAAAATCCTTCCCCTCATTCCGCGGAGAGTCAACGATATAATAGTACACCTGAAAGAGAATAAAAACATAAATAAGAAAACAGTACAGATTCCAGAGTAATACAACAGAGTATCTCAACATCCAGAGTAATACAAGTATTACAGTAAATGTTGATGAAAATCCGCTCAAAAATGTACGGGGGCGCTCCAGTTCCGCGCAAGTTAATATTTTCCAATGATACTATTCCACGCCGAGTCGTCCTCAATCGGTGTGTCAATATGGAATGTCATTGATCCTTGTTCGGCTTCTCCTTTGCTTCTTAGACTTGAACTCTCGCTTTGAGATGTATCGGCGTTTGTGCCTTATTTATGTTGCATCTCATCTATTCCATAGCTCTCTTGGTGAGTGTCGGTGCTCCTGAAGGACTGTCTGCTCGTCGATTTTATTTTACTTTTGCCATTTCAAAAATTTCTCGTCCAACATGGCTTCATTCCAGATGTTGAGCAAGAAGGAAAGCCTCTGCAGATAGGTAACCGGAGGGTTTAAGTTTCGCCACGATTAAGTACCTACGGCTTACAAGCAAAAAGATGGGGAAATCAGCAAGTGGCAACGTCTTAATTTCGGCTTATCCCATTTCAACCTGATGATGTTGCAGCATGTTTCATTTTGGATTGATATCCAAACACACTGCGCCAGCCGACAAACGCATAATGGACTTCGCAGAGTACATACATGAATTGTAGGTATATCTTTGACAACAGCCAAATCCCACCAGCAGATTCGCAACGCACGACAAAATGCGCATGCATACGAATCTTTTCATGCGTCCTTTGCTAAAAATCTATCTTTGCCACACCCCCAACATCTTCCATTTTATTGAAGCGCTGAAGGATACAAACATCAACAGCTCATCTTTCATGAGGAGAAACTCGAAATGATCCAAAAAAAAGTGCGAGCCAAAAAGGATTTCATTCAGTCTTGTCTCGACGACTTCAATGAACTGGAAATCGAAGCTTTCACACTGGTTCAAAAGCTCAAGCACCACAACCTTGACACTCCGCTTCGTTGCAGCATGCCATTATTTTTGATCGTGAGTAATATTGATTGAGAACATTAAATGTTCTTTTGATTGATTAACAAATTTTGATTGATTTCTTACATTTCGTTCATGATTTCCACACATAACTTTTTCATAAAAATATTGACAACCCCAGCTTTGGTTTGCGTGGAACAGTGGAATTGCGAAATTCACTTCTGCGCGGAAGTGGTGGGTAGAAAGAGTGCTTTACGCGGAACTGGTTCTCACGCAAATGAACACTCACAGGTGATTGACACTAAAGCAATTGATACGAATAAAAATCCTATCCTATCAATAATTGATAGGATACAATTATTGCAGGTACCAATCTAGTGTTCACGGAAATTCTAACGGAAGAGTAATAATTTATCAATAACTATTGATTGCGTACTTGATTGTTGGGGAAGGTGCCGTCCTTGTCAATCGCATTGACTTGAGTGACCTTTGTCCCGATTGGTTCACCCTCAAGCACGGTTTCTTGTTCTCGTTCGGTGAATAAAGGAATCTCGTCGTTCACGTCTTCCAGCATGATGTACACGGTGGCCTCAGAAGCAAGTTGTTGAGCACCGTTGTTCTACAACACACGAAAACAAAAACCAACGATAAAAGTTCCATCATGGAGCAACCAGTACGAAATACATATGCTACAATATAATCTCTACTATAATAAAGCTACAGCCAGAGGAGGGTGACACGATTTTGGTCATCTTTATTCTAGGGTACTTCTAGCGGTCGGAAAAATCTGAAATTGGTCTTTAAAAATCTAGTTTGGCGAGCATAGTGCGATAAAAGTCTGAAACTACCAAAAAAGCTCCACGGGGCGCATGTAAGCTCCAAAAGTGAAGCAAAAATCAGGGTGGAGCAGTTGACTGGATGTTGAGGTTGCTGTGGGACGAGGGGTGTCTGAAGGCCATGCAGGTGACTCCTCCTCCGAATGTATTATATACTAAACACTCTTTACCTCAACTCGAATGGTGAGGTTGTACTCCTTGATCGTCTCGTAGTCCAGAGGATGGTTAACTTTGATGTCAGCCCAAGTAAAACCATTGTCGGATCGTTGTTGCAGATAAAATGTATGAAATTTGTTTGTTTGCGCAGTCGAACCAGGCATAAGACGGTAGAAGACAGTAGGATTACCTTCGATACCCGAACTGAAAATGTAAACAGATAAATGTTAAGAAGTGAACCTTTTCCAAAGAAAGAAATTCATGTTATCTGCTATAAACTAAATTTTAAGTAGTTAACCCAGTAAATCCGAGTGCAATTAGTTGAACTCAGGTAGACCTTGATAAATTGGTTTTATTCAGAATTGTATTAGAGATTTTGGATAAAAGTAGGACAACTGTAGGATAAAATTTTGAATTTGATTCCAAATGCCCTTTTTAAATGAACGATTTTTAAATAATTATTCTCTCTCAAATTTTGATTACATAATTCGTTGCAATAAGTATAACAAAACGAAATAAATATAATTATAATGAGTGTAGACCAAATCACAGAAATATTATATTTGTTTCAAAAGCTTTTCAGTTAGGGAGCAAGCAGATATCTATTGCTACTAATTACCTACCTCACAGCCGCAGCAATAAATATGAAAATGTATTCATTTAGGTACGCAGTAAATTCGTATCCCATGCAATTGTTTATTTTTTGTTTTTTTCTGTTCTTCTAAATATTTTTTTCCATTAACATTTTTTAAACAAATCACGATTGGTCAACAACTACGAAATTAAAATGAACATGCTACGACAAAAACTAAACTAGTTAGACCATACGGTCTGATGGGCAAAACGCAAAACAGTGAACGTCTAGACTGCAGTACCTTCCGAAATCCTTAAATCACGAAGCTGACTTGGAAAGACCCTGTTTCATATTTATAAATTCGTCATAAAAAATGTAACCAATCAATCAAAAACTGAAACTGCCCAAACACGGAATAATTTCAAAATCAAACGTAAGTCAAACACTGACCATACAGATAATCAGAAAATGAAGGATATTTACTCTGAAAACAAAACATATTCGAGTTCTTTACAGGTTAACAATAAAGGTACAGCCCATGGTGCAAATAGTGCTCCCATCACCAGAATGTTCGAACTTGGAAGCGTGAGGAACCCACATGGGACAGAGGATTTGTCATTTTGAGCGTCAGTTCATCATCTTACGTTCTTCAACGTTAATAAATTCGTTTGTCTCGTACAGTCACACTCATCCCGCCCCCGGATGTATGAGAGCCCCACAAGGAAGAAGGCTCTTCACTATCAGGTTAATTCGTAATGACTTGTCAACGAAGAAAAATTATTACACTAGGTTACCATCAAAACGTTATGAAAGGGTTACGTTAAGTTTTAGGTAATTCTAACCGTTTGTAAGTAATAATATCAAACAGTAAAAGACATTTAATTCTGTCTAGATGCACTGCTACGTAATTTGCTTAGTTTAGCATAAATTCCAAGATGTGAACAGTCAACTCAACAGTAGCAGGAAGGGAAGGGTTGAAAAATGGCCATATTGGCATTTAAACCGCGACTTTGTATACGCCCGGATGCGTGTGACCACGCATCTTCTGGAGGGAGAAGTGAAATGGAATAAAATGTGACAATACAGATTGGTACAAAAGAAAAAAAAAACGGCAAAAAGCGTTGCTGCCAAAAAGCAAAACAACTGAATAGCACATTTTTCGTAAGCCTCCGAACTCCCGTTGGGTCAGGCTTTAGCATGCGTAGGAATTTAGGAATTGATTAGTTAGGGAGGTAGGAAACACTTAATAATATTATGGTACAATGAAAGAAAAGAATCCCAATATTTTTTATTCGTCTTGCGAAACCAATACGCAAGAAAATAAAGAAAATGTCAGCAAAGTTTGAACTCAGAAAATATGTGAAAATTGTGTTTTTCGAGAATAAGATGAACTGGGGTTGAAATTATTTATAAATACATCTTGAATAGGTATGAGATGACAATTACCAGGATCACCTTTGAGAGAAGTTTTCCACGAAGGGGACACAGATAAAACATGGTTAACTCATTCACATCGCTAGACAAAACAAAGGTACGAACACGAATTGAAACCCAACAACCAGTTGCTTTTACAAGGAGCCCTGAGGGTTGACGAAAAAAAGGCTAGTTCAGTGCAGCATTTGATTTTTCAGGGTACGCTGAGGCAAACGTAATGTGTAATCTGCAGGGATAGAACTCAGAAAAGTTGCGTGCAAACAAAAAAAAATTTCAAAAGTATTCGTGCACACCACAAAATACAAAATACACAGCAAACTCGCCAGCAGAGGACCGAATTCTATCTAGTTTTTATTCTTCAAACGAGGAAAAGCTGTTTTTTTTTTTTTTTTTTTTTTTTGTGCCGTAGTCGTCTGTGAACGATGGAGTTACAAAAGTGGCAGAGATCCATCGAAAAATATTTTTACTAATTATCAATGAAATTATTTCTTTCAACCACTGCTCAATCAAGGTGATTTTAACCATAACTACGGCAGCCTTTGAATATAGAAATAAATTAAGGGTAAAATTACAGTTACCCACTCTCAAGATATCTTTCATCATTTAAATTTTGCGTGCAATCACAGTAAGTCGTGATCACCATCTAGAAACCATCTCCTCATGATGCGGTTAAATTTTCAAATAAAATACTAAACGTTTTTGCAAAAAATTTAATTATTGATCTCTTGAGAAACGCAAATGCTTTTTCTAATCGGTCAATAATTGACAGAATTATTCATAGTAGTCCTCAGCGTGGCTTGTTACTGCGAGGTTGCAACATAATACCACAAAACGTTTTCTTAAAAAAAATTGTCACTTTTTACAAAACAAAAACAAAAATTAGTTTTACGACACCTGGCTTTAACTGAAACGACTTTCGCTCCGACATTCATGTTCTCTTTAATGTAGATGGGGCCGTAGACGACATGGTCCCAGACGGGGGGGTTGTTAGCCCGGTCTACCACGTCGATCTGAACCTCAACTGACCGCGAAAGCGGCGGGAAACCTTTGTCCTGAGCTTTGGCTTCCAACTTGTAAGTCTCACGCTGCGACAATGTTACAAAAAAAGGTCCAGGAAAGGATTCCCTTCCGTTTGAGTTTTTTGAAAATCCTGGTTAGGCGATATAGGGTTACAAAAAGGATGGTGGGAAAGTGGGAGGGGCTAATTGGGTTAGGGCTCTCAGATAGTTTTGGGTGGTAGCGCTGTTTGACACTTTGGGTTCTTCCCTTTTTCATACCAACTCAAAAAAGTCTTATTCGGTCGAATTTTGTTCATTTATTTTTTTTTTCGGACCTTCAACCAAGCTGGTTTAATTGAAGGTGAAATAATACCAACCTTGCCTTGACTTCAGCGACCAACGAGCCAACGGTGACATTCTCCTTAATTCTTATGGGACCGTAGACACTTTTGTCCCAAAGGGGGGGTTTATTGTTTCTATCGACAACGTCCAGCTCGACTTCCACGTCTGCGTAGGAAGGTGGGTCCCCTCGATCGCTAGCTTTGACCCGCAAGCGATATCTCTCTCGCTATAAAAACAAATCCGATTCTCTATTTGGCTTATGCGGTTTTTTGTGTAGATACTTTGGTTTGGTAAAATAACCGGACGAGAACTTGTTGGTTGCAACAATTAATTGAGAAAAATACAAAAAATATAACAAAAAAACTCAAAATGTAACAAACATGATAACATAATGTAACTAAACGAAAGATCGTTTAGCATAGCTCACGTGTGGATGAACCAATAAAAATAAAAATAATTAATCTTATTTTGAAATTTGCATAATCAAAGAGTTACCAATCTGGAATTATGCATAAAAACCTTCCCCAGCACAGTAACAATTAGTAGAACATAGAATAAACTAACTGAAGAGGCATAGGCTAATAAAATTGTAACAGAAATGTATGAATAATTTCGATAATATGCCATCATTATGGAAATCGAATCATTTTTTGTGCAGTAAAATTTCAAGTAAAATGTTCTGTTGTAAAAGAATCTTTTCATGATTCTAGCCGTTCAATATTATAACTAAGAACATTTCTCGCAATTTCTCTTTTAATGCGACTTGTAAAAACACACACATCTATGTTGAGAGGATTCATGGTGTTCATGGTCAGTTTCGACGTCGAATCGTCGAAAGTCGGTCGCTCCACCACTGAGGGCATTGAATCACTGCAAAAGTTGGAATTGCAAACACAGT
The DNA here is from genome assembly GCA_955831195.1 of Pilophorus perplexus. Lineage (NCBI taxonomy): Eukaryota > Metazoa > Arthropoda > Insecta > Hemiptera > Miridae > Pilophorus > Pilophorus perplexus. Next base: position 14,451,788 of record OY037011.1, on the reverse strand, counting down.
GGCAGTTTTTCAAAGCAGCGATATCCTCTTATCACGATGATAACAGTTATCACTGTGAATCAGTTACTGACTCTCTCCAAAGAATCAGTAAAGCTGGGTTCACATGGCGTAAAAAACTCGTCCGTAACGTGTGCGTTCGGTGATCTGATTGGCTGATCAGTTTTCCCGCACAGATTTCCTTCAATGAGATCGCCGAACGCACTCGCGCCCGGCCTTTTTTTCGCCATGTGAACCCAGATGACTACTTTACTGATTCTTTCGTGTTCCTTCCCCCAGCTAAACCAGGTTAGGATTAATCTCGCCGTATGCCACAAGGAGCGCCAGGCGGACTTACATTTTCAACAATTTGACAGAAAAAACCAGATAAGCCTCACGGAACACTCATTTTCGATTTACGACGATTCGACGGCGATGAATACCCCTAAAATGAATGCAGCAGGAAGAATGTTTTCGGGAATTCAAACGAAGAGGTAATAATTTACCCCTCATGAGTAATTAGAAATGGCTCAATCACAGCAAGAGAATAAATTAACGAGTGGTTCGTCACGCTCGGCTTAAGAGAGATTATCACGATCCTATGCATGATCAGAATAACAGTGGGGAGGATTTTTACTAACAAGAACGTGCTGTAAGCTAATATACAATTATTAGTTATGAATAGGAAGCACAACGTAACATGAACACAATAAGGTGAGATGATGAGTCTATTTGATTGTATTCTAATACAACGGGATAACACAAATATGTACCAAAGGAAGTACCTAGAGGGGGAAAATATTTTTCTTTTCTTTTTTTAATAATACCCAAGTCATGCGGGATTTGTAGGAAGGAATAAAAAACGACCGGTGGTTGCCAGGTAAAAACTTACTCAAATGAAAAACCAATTTCAAAATTGCAAATTCAAAGTCAAAATTTTTAAATGCTTGAATTATTTATACTGCCATCAATAGTCAAATTTCTGAAGTTTGTTTAATTTTCTTCTTACGAGGAACTAGAAAAAGCGTTTGCGGGAAAGCGGAACATAGGAGGAAATTGGAGGAATACAGGAATTGCGCACACAAAGTGCAGGAAAATGCTGGACGCTGGCATGGGACCCCACTGAACCACAGTTGTTAATAATTATTGCAATGTTGGTGAAATTATAATATGCAATGTTTATGCCACTCTTCGTCAAAGCTTGATTTTGTCCCACCAGGTTCTCAAACTTACAGGATCAACATGCAATAAATACGTAGTGAAATATATACTTTAGTAATTCCATGTTTTTCTTTTCTTTTTTGTCCAATTTTGGACCTTCTAAACTCGTCATTCGGCCAAGGTTGATCTAATGAAATTAACCGATTAGATCTATCAAATTTTGGTTTGATAGAGTGACTTTTCTTTTGCGGAATCTCCAATTCAAGGGTGGTTGGCAGAATGCAACATAATGGTTATGATTAAAGCTGGGAGTCTGAACATATAAACCGACATGAACATGAAACTACCAGGTAGACATTGTGTTAGATTCGGACTTTCATGTCAACGCCATCTGGGTATAGACAACAACAACAGTTGTTAAGGTTCACAAAAGTCTCGGGTTAGAACCAGTGACAAGCCCATACAGTTAGAAGGTGATTAAGGGCTATCAAACCAGACAATTACAACAAGATTGGGCACGTACACCCAGACGACAAGTATCAGCCAGAATGTTCGGCTCATTCACACATGAGCTATGCTAAGGAAAGTACGGCTCGCTGAAATACAAAAAGAAATAATAACGATAAAGAGACAAAACCCTAAGTAGAAACAAAGACAAGGGTAGGGCGATCATGTTCGAGATCCAGAGGCGGAGGCTTAGGATGATATCCATTTTACTTACGGTTTGCAATTCCTGTAATATCGACGAATTTTGCCAGAGCAAATCAGAAAAACATAAATGGTGCAGATTGAGTAAATACAAATAAATGAAACTGAAAAAAATGATAAATAAGGTCCTTCAGAAGGAAAAATAAATAAATGAAATTACAACTCCAAGGAGAAGGGACGCAAATCAAATAAATGAACCAATAATTGAAGAATTTTAAAGCAAGCCGTCATGCAACATGATGCAAGGTTCTAAATAAACGGATTGGTAATAATGTAAAAAGGGGGACTAAAAAATAAATTAAGGGAATCAAATATTTTAATATGCCCTCGTTGTGCTAGTGAAGAAAAATACTGGGAAGAAAAAACCCGCGACGATCCCTCAAAAATCACGAGAGACAGAGCGTTATACGTTCCCATTAGCACATTCAAGAGGAAGGAAATGTCACTGAGCCTCGTTTTGTTAAGAGGAATTTTAAAAGATAAATTAGTTAGTACACAATCCAGGCAAGGTTATCGCATTATGTTCGTTAGTGAGTTTCAAAGACTTTTTTTGTTTTGTTTTACGCAGCGTAATATCTATTTGATCAAGTACGAGTCGGTACATGAAAAAATTCTAAGTTCAACATTCACTCGCATTCCGTTTTTCGTGCGAGATGCGTCACCACCCAAAACACCTCCTCAGTCCTGCAAAAATTCCAGGATAGACAAAAAATTCCACATCAGGCGTTGAAAAAAAATTACGGCTTATCCTTAACTTCAAGGTTTACGAGTAACATAGTGGTAGAAATATTGTATTTTTATTTGAAACAGAAGGTTTAAAAATTGTTTGGGCGGTAAAAATGAAAAGATAAAGGTACTTGGGGCGATTAAGAAAAGACGTACCTATTATCGACGTATCTTACGCAGAGAAAAAACGTACACGTAGAAGAGAAAGAAATGGCGTGAGCGTATTGAATAACGCGAAGTACATTAATGGTATAGTACAAACCAATTACTACCAAAATTGATACGTGTAATTGGGTTGCTTGATCAACCAATGAGAAGGCCATTTCCAAATGCCATATAAAAAATGGCAACTAAAACCTCTGTTAAACTACAAAATGACATCAGTACAATTTGAGGCAAACCATCCCTTTTAAATTGAATCAAAGCCTTCAACCACTGGTTACTCGCAAAAAAAGTCACAAAAAATCACAAATAACGTCATTATTATAGCCAAGTAGGAGCAGGTGGCAACTGTTAAAAAAAGTCCACCTCATTCAAAAACAAAAATCACACATCATCACATGTGGCACAAAATACAAAATTCAAAAAATAGCTTTTTCCAAAGCGAAAAAATGTATGAGACGTCAATGGCTTCAAAACCGCAAAGTTGATAATATTATTTGTTGCTTATTTGTTTGATAGGTAAGGTTTTTTATGTTTTCTTTTTTTAAATATTTTTTAAGAAGAAGGATGTTAACCAAAAAGTGCAGTGCGCAAGAAAGATCTGGCAGAAGGCGGTGTGTGAGATTTCAGATAAAAAACAAAGATTTAGTTTACAAACAAATATATAGTAATCATAACTGTGCCGTACAAAGGAAACTCATTTGAGAGAAACTAGATAGCGTACTGCAACACAAATGAAATGTGCGCTTGGTTAAAACAATCGGTACCAAGAACCATTTTGACGGAAAATAAGAAGCAGAAATTCATGAGGTCAGACTTGCTTCAGCTCATAAGTCCTTCACAACAATAAGTAAATTTACAAACAAATTTGCCTTCGCTATAAATGATTGATATTGGCGCAACGTAGCTCGTAACAGAGTAGCTAACAAAGCCAAATATCTGACCAATATCGCCAACCAATATCTAACCACAATGAACTGTGTTAGTAAAGGAGCGGACGGCAAGTTTAATAAAATTTAATTTGCATCACAGAATACTGCAGTCGGCGTATTCTGAGGGTGGACATGAGGCTCCGAGAGCTTCACGCTCATTCGGAAAACTCCATTTAAATGAAAGCCTATTGTAACTACGTCGAAACAAATTCTTTTCCGGTTTTCTAGTGAAGTTCATATGCACTTCAAGCAAGGCTGATTTTGTGCACACATGTCCTACCGTTATATACTGAGACACTTGATCCTGCTTGAGCCTGCGCATAAACTTTGCAGGAGTCGTCCAGCATATTCAAAACGTTTTCCCCACTTGGTATAATATTTTACTTCAACCCCGCAACGTATAATGTGATTATAACCATTAGGTTTCTTGTTTCTGAAAGTACAACTCCTGCAGAGTTATTCTAAGCCTCTCTGATAATCAATGAGAAAAAGGGAAGGAGTTTGGGTGAAACATTACACAAGAAACGCCACCACTCTCAATCCAACGAACGGTGTTAGTAAAATTTTCTTGTAAAAGGTTAGATCAAAATAGTACTGTCAAAGAAAATCGAAACCATCAAAATTTAAAGGCTTCATCCATTCGGACCAGTAGCTATCAATTATTGAAAGATAATGATTAATTTGATTACTTAAGATAAAGGAAACAGTTAGTAAGCAATATGTTCCAACGGTTATGTGCGGTCATACGCCACTTATAAGCAAAGCACTAGTTTGAAATGATCTTTTCCCCTCTTATGAGTTTTAAATTCTATCATTTTCTTCGCAGAGAAAACCATTGAGGTAGTGAGTTCTTGTAATGAACACGATAACATACACAAGAGGTTTCATCCTCTCTTAACGTGTACGCTGTCAAATCATACACGTTTTTACCAAAACATAATTTGCATGATTACACTTTATTACTTACGTCAAGCGGTTTTTTCAATACTATCCAACCCGACTCCGGTTGTATTTCGAAGTATTCGAGGTCGATGGGGTTTGACGGAGCTGATAGCGTATAGACGATGGCGCCATTATTGTCAGCGTCTTCGTCAGAAGCTGACACGCGGAGTATGTTGGTACCGATTGAAGCATCTTGTTTCACGTTCTCGACATATTTCTGTGAGCGAACAAACGAACGATTAAGTGCTGGAAATCGTTGGAGGGTGAGCGGAAAGACCACGTTTTCACGCCGTTTGTTGAATGTGAGGTGGGTAATACGTGAAGAGGGTTAAATATTGGATGTACCTATAGCTTGTTGGGTACATCTTTAGCCCAATTTCATCAGAATCGGTCGAGTACTAAGAGAGATAATTCAGGAAAACGGCAAGATTTTTCGTTATGCTGAATTATTTACCTTGATATTCAACCGATTGGGATGAAATTTGGGCTCAAAAAAGTTGGCCTATACATCCATCATTTCACCTTTCCCACGTAGCCCACGCAATTAAAATAACCACGGGAAAACAAGATTCTTTCTCATCAAAAGGCTGATTGTGATATACGGACAGCGAGTTCCACTCTTTTAAATCGGAAGTGAAATGCGGACTACGTTAGCTTATCGGCTAACCGTCTAATTTCCCTTAGGACGGTCAACTTCCTGATTGTGATATGAGGACGGAAGTAGTGGAAACAGTCGGGTTTCAGTTTTCAAATCAAATCAAATCAAATCAAAACTTTTATTTGCCAGAAACACAGAATGTATGGGCAATGGTCAAATACATACAGGAAAAAAAAACAAGAAAAAAACTGATTAACTTAACCTAGGTATAACAAAACAAAATACAGGCACACTACATGGACCAATTAACGGCGTCAGCAAAGAACTCATCAAAGCTGTAAGGAGCAAGCCTGATGAGGTAACCCTTGATACGGGCCCTGAACGCACCAGCTGGAGCATCCCGGATATCTGCTGGGAGAGCGTTAAAAAATTTGAGCCCCCACCAGGTGCAATTCCGGGAAGTAGTTAGGCGATGAAAGGGGAGTATGAGTTTGCTTTTGCCACGTGTGGAGTATTGATGGTCGGGTTTTGATGGACTCCTAGGCTTGGGGTTTTGCTTATATTTCGAAAACTAAGCGTTTGTCGTGGAAACACTCGATGAGCAAAGTTAAAGGGAACATTTCCTACAAAATGCACAAAGGTACTACAGTTGAAGATCGGAACAATAGTAATAAGGCCGCTGGAGCGCCCTGAAAAATGCCACTTTTTCGCCGTTTTTTTTTTGTGCCAAAAACTTGTAAAACCCCAGATTCACTTACTTGAGCCAATTTTTTGGTACTACCTACATTTAATGTGGTGTCATGTTACATGACACATGTATGTAAATCTAAATACTTGAGTAAGAGGGGTCAGCAGTAGATATTGTTCCGTTAAAGTGGTCCGCAGGCCAAAAAGTTAAGGGATACTCCTCAGTCCGCATTTCACATGTGCGCAAATCAAATTCGACCGCACGTCCCATTCTTTTTGCATCGCTGTCCGCAGTTCACGATTTCCTCTTCAAAGTGCGGAACCCTCCCGCGCCCATAAGTAGTTGTCTTACCTGTCTGTCAAATAGAGGAGGATTATCGTTGACATCTGTAATTTCCACAGTAAAGGAGCACACACCCTCCAACGACGGGTCCCCTTGATCAGTGGCTTTCACAGTGACAGACACGAATTTTCCGTCGTCCCCCTCCCGGTCGAAAACCTGATAAATACAATTTAAAACAGCCGGTATTAATTTTTCGAGAAATTCAATTAAGTATGACAATATTTAGTAATAATTCATGGACAATAGGAATAGGTAGACTTTTTTTCTTTTTTTTTTTTAATCGATAGAAGGCTTCCATTCGGAACATTGAAAATGGGGTTAAAACACAAGTTGCAAGTTCGTACAAATTTATAGAATTTATGGAAAAATCGCAATTTGAATTTTCGGCAGAAACCAGCGATCAGCTCCAATGGGTCGACGATTTCGCCATGGTGTCAAGTTAGCCATTGTTTTAAAAAACTGAAGGATCGGTCTCTGAGGTTAAACCACAGCAAATGACACCGCGGCCGTTGTTTTGATTCGTTCGTGGGTTAGGGTGAATAGCAGAAAACCTTTTCATTTAAATTAGTTTTAAAAATGTTAAGAGGTTGTTTATGGAAACGATCTACAGAAAAAGTGATTTCCTGAGTGGGCAATCCTGGCCATCAAACCGGAAGGTTCATAGGTGACGTCACGCACGTACTTTTTGAATCGACCAGAACAACTTTAGGTGGATATAAACTACGTGAAAGACTTTTTGTCTCAAAAATGATCTATTTTCCCTTTTTGACTTCTAACAACATGGCACAGGATGATTTATCCCGAAATTCAAGTGCACGTCCATTCCTAATTGAATTCCTTCAATACAGTTTTGGTCAAAACATACACATCCGCCTTCGGGTTTGAGAAACTGACCTTATTAGTGGTGACCTCGCCTGTTTCCTCGTCGACGGTGAATTTGGTGCCCTTCTGATTCGGTTGTTGGACGATCGAGTACTTGACCTGTCCATTGACACCTTTGTCTTCGTCAGTAGCGTGCACCTGGTAAAGAGTTAGGCTTTGAGTTTAGTTGGTTTTTCGTATAATATACTAATAAAATAATACTTAACCGTTTTTTCAACCATATTTTGTCATTTTGTTGTGTTAGAGGAATGTATAGAAGGAATAAAAATAACTATTCGCTTCCCACTTGCTAATATGCTCTTTCATTGCGTAATAAATTTCATTGATGCAAATACGCATCACTCGGTCATGATGGGGTCAAACCCTAAAGAATCACTCATTTTCGTTTCAGATCTCTCGACTAAAAGGTGTCCTGAGCATTGACATACTGGAGTGTATTTATGATGATAATACTATACTATATATTACTATATAATACTATATTATAGTTTTATCATCATAAATACCTTCCAGTGTTATAATATATTATAAATCTTCTTTTAGTGCCTTACTCGCTAACCGTTGGCGTTGGCGTTGGCAACCTCTCGCTACTAAGTGGGTTGACCAGTAATTACAGAGGTATTAGGGACCTACTCTTAAACGCCGGTTCCGAATGGCACATGTGAGAAGCTTTCCTGAGCAAGATACTCTTAGTGGTTTGTCATTGCCTTCCGAGAGGTGATTATCAGTATTTATACTTCCTTAAAAGGAAGATGTCTAGCGGCTGCTGGGATCGAACCAGCAATCTTGGACTCAGCAGTCCAATGCACTGAGCCACTGATGACCACCAGTATCATTATTATAATATTTTTATAATATTGTTTATTATGTTGCAAAGAAAAAACTTCCTCCAATCGTAGTCATCACGCTCACACTGTTACAAGTATACCTTGATCACTGGGCTCCCATTTGGCGCTCCTTCCTCGACTTTGGGATAGTAAGTGCCGCAATCCTTGAATATTGGTTTGTTATCATTTACATCCGTGATGAACACGACAACCTGTAAAGTACAGACACATTTACGAATGATGTTTCAACTCCAAACAGGCATTATTATTTCCAAGAAACTATGATAGTTTAGAAGGAAGGAAAAAGATTTGACAACATACGACAGCCGTTGATGTGTGAGTAGTTGCTTCGCCGTTGACGCAACACGCTCCATCGTCCTTAGCAGTTACATTCAGTTCGTACTTGTCCCTATCGAGAGATATTGCTTTTCCATGAAGCCGGATGACTCCTGTGATTTCTTCGATTACAAACTGGCCAGAAGACGTCGAACCTCCCACAAACCCGAATCTGCAAAGTGGGTGGTTATTTATTTCAACGATAAAACACAGATATCTTTTCCCAGAAGGGGGCTCACAACAGCAATAAATTTACTCTTAGGAGGGCTTGGGGTCTTATCATATTTTCGCCGTCCATCTTAAAATGTACTGTTCTGTTTTTCACGTAGTCCATTATATACAATTATGCATGAACAATATTTCGGTTGCACAACTCTGCTCTGAATTACTCGTACAATGTACGAGTAATTCAGAGCAGAGTTGTGCAACCGAAATATTGTTCATGATAAAATACCCTTGTACACAAATGCCAATATGAAGCACCATACCTGACGTTGTCGCCGTCTTTGTCTGAAGCCACAACGGTGGTAACGAGTGTGTTTGGCCCAGCATTCTCATCCACATTGGGAGTATAAACCTGTTGCGAAAATTTCGGTTCTTCGTCGTTCTTGTTTTTCGTATATATGCGAACTGTTGCCGTTCCTGTTTTTGGAGGTTCCCCTGAAAATGAAAATTAGTTGTTGAACAACTTATGATTACTTATAACTAATTTGACAGCGTAAATAAATAATTTCCTCATCTATTAACCTTTATCTTTCGCGGTCACAACGAATTCGTAGTAAGCGTTGTTGTTATCAGCATCGAGCTGCTTGTTGTTACTTACAACACCGCTCGTATCCACAGCGAAATGATCATCGGAAACGTGGTATTCTATTTCTGCGTTGGTGCCGCTGTCGGCGTCGGTAGCCTTAACTTTGAGTATAGACGTTCCCAGTGGAATGTCCTCATCCACGTTGTGGGCTTGATAATCAGGCAACTCGAATTTCGGAGCATTGTCGTTAACATCGGTTACCCTGATGGTGAGCTGAAATATGGGGTAATCTTCTAGTATGAGCACACGTTATACACAAGATGGGGAAAAAACGGTAACTACTCTTTGACGATTATTTTATGATTATAAGTTTAAAAGCGCAAATACGAAGCTCACGGTAACGGGAAAGAACAAATTTGTGCAACAAGTAGTTCCAATCCCAACCTGCTATGAAAGTTTATAGACATTTAGCCAACTAATATGAGGAGTTTTTGAGCATAAAAATGAACGATAGCTCCGGACAAGCTTTTTTTTTACTCAGATAAAATCTAAATTACTACATCAAGCAGTCCTAACAAAAAATGGACAAGGTCCTCATAATGACAGCTCGTCACGAGAATGAAGGGCCCACGCCTCTCTTATGCGATCAATGAAACTGTTGGGAACGTATTCAGCCCACAGAATGTAACACAGATAAAGTGACTGTAAAGTCAAATCATAATTTCCGCTTGGGGACAAATTTCCCTAATGTATTATAGATTTATACCCCACTCCTACAGTGGTTTTGGTCTGGTTACCTCAACGGAAGTGGAGAAGCCTCCTGAATCTTCAGTAGCGGTCACGACCAATGAATAAACGTGTGGTTGCCTCAGATCCTCAAAATCCAGCTCTTTCGCTAATTTCACGATACCTGAAGAAACATGAGCAGAAATTAATTCCTTCTCAACACACGTAAAACGTAATTTAATAAATGATAGCATGGGCGGATCGGCAGGAGGGCCCGAAGGTCCTGAGGGGCCGGTCGAAGCTGGAAAAATTGTATCCTACCTATATGTACTCGAGACCGAAAAGGAAATCGCCTTCTTTTATGTAGAAGAAGGCGATTTGCCTTGTTCCTCATAGGGTGGATGGCAGGTGCAGTAAATGCGTAATTTGTGCTACTAGGTTTTAAAACAGTACCTACAACCTGCAAGTCTCTTTTTGATTTTGTTACAAATTTTTGGTAACGCTTTCTACGACCCAAGTCGAGTGTTAGAGGAGTTTTTCAAAATTTGAAATCATCAAAACAAGGCTGAGGGAAACTCTGATTGACAACAATCTGGAGGAACTCATGTTGATGGCTTGCGAGCCAAGTGGCTTCGGTCGTTTCTGGCCATTCTCGCCATCGCCTACCGCTTGGTCCCTTCTCCCTCTTCAGCGAGCATTTTGAGTGTGAGCGTTGTGTGATCCCGTTTTGATTACATATTCTTGGAATATCTATGGAAAGTTATTTTGATCGCCCTCAAAATTTGTCATCATTTCTACGTTGCAAGATGTGTAGATTCCAAAACTGGCCGTTCACGACACTTTGGGTCCTTCATCTGTCCAAACACTTAATATTAAAATTTAAAAAACAATTTTTTCAAATAATTAAATTTAATTAGCTAAAAGGTACAGTAAAGGGTAAAGTGAGTTTTACGTCAAGATTTTTGACCTCTTGGGCCTGACATGACGAGGCGCTAATTTATTGATGAATCACTTTAACCCAGCTGCACTTTTATTCCCAAAATTTCCATGGTCTTCATCGGGATTCAAAGCTGTGGCTACAACAGAATGCATCGCGAAGTGACCAAAGCCCAGAAGCAAATCCGGCCGCCCAAATCAGCTAAAAGGTAAATTTACCATGGGCGTGAGGTTGAGCATAGAATTGGAAAGAAATGAACATCGGGGGACATACTTGAGAAGGGGTAGATGGCCAGGTGGGCCAGAAACACTCAAAGCCTCTCGTCTTAGTGCTCCAGCCAGAAGCTGCTCTTGCGAGCCATCTTTTTATCATTGATAAGCTGCGATAATGTACAAGAAGAAGATGAAATGTGCAAAATGCATCCTAGCTATTTTGTTTGTGTTTGCGCTATTTTGTTTGTAAAGACTACCAACTAATTCACATACCAAGCGCCACTGTTATTTTTTCTCCTCTTTTGACGCCTCTTTTAGGTTAACCCGTTTAGGTTAACCTAGGTATTTTTTAAGTAAGGTCTTTGAATATGGGGGGGGGGGGGGCAGAGGACTGGTCAAATTGAACCGCCCAGGCTAGTGAAAACCGCCAATCCGCCCGTGAATGATACACAGCAGACGTATGTTCAAGGTACGCTGTTCAATTTGCATGGAGTAGTACTACAAACAAAAGTAAAGACAACTAACCTGATGTTGGTCCAATGTTGAAAGTACCAGCCCCTTGGCCTTGAGCTTTCAGCGTGTAGCGAATCTCACGGTCAGCGAAGGACTTCGCCTTGACCGATATGATGCTGAAACGTCAGATGTCAGAAATAAGTAATGGCTAATAATGAAGGGCTGTGTGAGAATGTGCAAAACAATGATTGCAAATGAAGGGGGATTGGAGCTGGACCAGTCAAGTTTCGTTATTGTGAACAGCTTAGGATATGATCATGGATTTAGGCGAACAAATTCAACAAAAGCGAACAAACTTCCCTATCTCCATATCCTAAAAAACGTTCTCACCCCCTTATCAAGCTGGCAGTTTAAAGCAAATCTCGAAGAAACATTTGGGCCTCCCCTTCGTAGACATCACTTTTATAGAGGGTGGCGAGAAAGCGTCACCCGGCGCAGCAAAAAAGGGTCGGTATTTTTTCTTCAGCAAGAAAACGAGGAAGAATGAACGATTTTTCCACTTCTCACTCCCTTCTACCTTTTCCACCCCCAACGGCAATGGAAAACTTTTGTTATTTTGGGTCTTTCAACCCTATATAGCCCTTCGCCCTAACGCCTGCCACCCACTATGATAAGATGCTGCCAAAAGTTACTGAAGTCGTTTCACTTATGCTGAGACTCCCTAAAACGATCGGTTGCCCTATTATTAATTAAATCATAGAAGCGCTCGTATTTATAAGAATGACTTCTATTGAACCAATACAGCTCCACCGACTTCTTGGACTGGCTCTGATAACTTTGGCTTGGTAGGCTTAATAAAATTGGTGAACTAAAGGCGGCTTACACACACTTCTGGAATATATGAGATCTCCAAGTTCTTTCCATCCGGAGGCATCCAATAACCTTCAAGTCGGATCGATAAGGAGGATAGAGGTAATCCGAAGAATTCCTTTCTTTTTTTCATGACACAGCCCGCCTCGAAAACTAAACCTTCCCTAGGGTTTCCGCTTTCTTTATCCAGGTGGTAAGGACGGCAGCGAGAAGTTAAATGAGGAGATTAAGCCCTTTCGATTCAGCCGGCAGCTAAGGTTACCGACTCTACTTTCGCACATATCGCGAGAGAGGTAACTCGATTCCGCACGGCGGTCATTTCACTGGCAACCAATTCGAGACGAGCTCTTTTGTGGGCGCTCGTCAACGTGTGACTCACTCCATCCTCAAACGACACTCGATCAAGGTGGCCCAAAAAATACCTACATTTTTTCCAAACCTATTGAATGTTTTCAAGAAGAAATACACAGTAATATATAGCTCCCGATCAAAACATTACTTTCGTTCCCCTGCCAAAATAAGAAGGAAAAACGCTGCAAATTTTACACAAGGGTTTATTATTCTTTGATATAGGTTACTTGTACAGAAATTTAATTCTGTCAATAAAAAAAATTAAAAAAAATTTTTTTTTTGGATTTTTATATTTCAAAAAAAATTTTTTGAGGCGATTTTTTTTCAAAAATGTGTTTTTTCAAAAATTCTTTAATTTTTAATCGAAAGATATTTAACTTCTTGGGATCCTTCAAAAATCCCATTTTTAGCTCCATGAAAGCCCTATAGATCGCCACAGTGAAATCGGATCGTTCCGGGACCCCAAAATATGGATTCTACGTCCAAAAATACTTCGAAAACGACACCTGACTCGATCCCATAGCCAAAAGCCTTCAAAAACCACCTTATGTAGCCCCATTTTAGCCCCAGAGCGCCCTACGGGTTTGGGCGATCGGGCTGAAAACCTTGCGGGCACAACTAGATGGTAAACCGAGTATTTTGTCAAAATTTCAGATTTTTTAAAAAATTCCTACTGCCCAAAACGGCCTGGACGGCGTACGGCGTACGGCGGACGGACATTTCGGATTTAGAATGTAGACCTCTTGAAACGGATAATGTCAAATTTTGAGCCCGATCGGAGTCGTCGACCCGCGTCGCGAAAACATAGGTGTATTATTCCAAGAATAATAAACCAAAAGTTGGGGAGAGTAACTATCTCTTTAAAAATGACCTTTCCTTTCCGTTTCCCCTGCTAGCCCAATGAATTATGAAGCAAAACAAAAACAAGGGAAGGAAACTCGTAAAATAACCGCAACTCCGTCCACGTTCCACCGTCACCGTCATAATGGAAATCGGACACAGTAATGAAGAAATGTGTTGAAACTTTCTAGGAACGTTGCAAACATCAAATTTGTTATAGAGAGGAGATTGTTTTGACCAAAAAGGTTTTGTGGAAGCAATCTGTTGTTGGTTCAAATGTTGGCTGAGAGGCGCAGAGGAGATTAAATCTGATCAATCACCAACCGCAGTACCTTACAACTGCTGCCAAAATAATGTTTTGACATGCTCCATGCCTTTCGGATGTCCCAGTTTGATTTTTTGCGAGGCAGGATGCATAAGTGTTTGGTGATTAAGTGCTGGGGGTTGATAATATGTATAAAATACGAGAGAAATGTTTTGTATAGTACAGGGGATCAGGTGCTCATTACCTTCATCCAGACAACATGAACTTTTGACCTTCGTAACTAACGCTAAGGTCACGAGTTCATGACGCTAAATGCGGTTCACTTGCCGCGAACGACGGTTTAAAACCTTTGCAAAATATCCTATTTTGTGGAAAATTATTAAATGACGTTAATGGTTCTTCATGGTTCATTTTATCATATGTTGATCAAAAAATATGTTAATAGATTGGCACCATTGCGAGTACGCTAAAGTGCAGTAACAGCCACTCTGGATGATTAATAAATTATTAATCATTATAAAAAATTATTATTAATTAATAATTGATTTTTTTATAAATAATAATTGATAGTAACTATCAATAAATAACTGTTATTTACGTAATAACTACTGTAATATTATTATCCATTGAACTCTCGAATTTGTACTCAAACTTGTCATGACAAATGCAGCTAAGTAGGGAGACGAATTTGATGCAAGTTAGTGTGATTTAGCGAACACCCATGTTAAAACCAACTCACAGTAACAGTTACACAGTGAATCCACTTATTTTGCGCTTCATATTCGCAGTAAACGAACGGAAGGTAAGCTTAATTTCAGGACCTTCATTTGCTAAGGTAAATCGCCGTAACTCCAATAAAGTGAGCAGGAGAAGCTACTGTCAAGCTCAGCAACAAGGGACTACTACGTTTGAGCTTAGCAAACCCCAATAATTGAGGCGCTTACTGCAATATCCTGCTAAGTACGGCAGTATGAAACAAATGAAGTACACACAACCAAAATCAGTCTGAACCTAAATATCAACATTGAGAGATAGTTCTAGGCACGATCGATTTCGATGTGGACTAGCCGAGAAGAAGTTGTAGATTATAAAAGAGCGTGCGAGCTCCAAGATCTCTATCTATATTCAGGTTATTTTCTTCGTGTTAGTACAAAAGAAAGTGGTTGCTATTAGTCGCAACTCGCTGCAGGCAACCACAACACGAGTGGGAAAATGCAGGGGACGCATTCAAACGAAATCCAATGGAGGGTTGACCTTAGGGAAGCAACCGGGGGCCAGCAAAATTACAAGGTGGACGCACGAGGGTTGTTCGCTAAGTTCTCAGCCTTGCTTGGGATTATGTTGGGGTTTGCGGGAGATTTATCACGTCACAGAACGCGGAAGGTAGTGTAGCGAGCCTTCCCGCGACGAAAGGGATCGATAGTGGCTAGACAAGTGGCGCTCAAGAACGGTCGACCTTCAAACTAATGTCAATTCCTAATGACATCCTTTCAGTCTCCCCCATCCTTTTCCACCTGTTTCGAGTTGTAAAATAGCTTTAATCAGATTGAAAAATTGAAAATATTTCCCTTATAAGCAAAGATGATTTAAAGAACGACAACCCCATTTGCAGATAAACAGCCAGTTCCGATAGTTTGATCGCAATTGATAAAGATTTACAATAAAGTTTCACACATTTTTAGACCAGTCAGTTATCGTGTACCTAGTGCTCCATCTTTTCTACGCCAAACGTATAAGGCACGAGTTCCTGATAGAGTGTTGGAAAGAGGAATTTGAATGGTCCACCAATTGGGCTTTATTGGAAACCGAATGGTAATAGCAATACGAAACCATTTGTCTACTGCAAATTATGGAGACGGAACTACCCATCTATAACCAGGAAGACTTCCGGCCAAAGGCCGTAGTAATTTTCGAGAATGCATAGAGGTTGTTGACTGTTGTGCCCTGAATAATGCAATCCAATGAATGGGGGATTGAAAGGGGTATGTGCAACGTAGGATCCCTTTAATGAAATATCACCCATTCATGAAAATTTACGGTGAATTTATGGTTCATAACTCACTCTGAATCTTTCTTCTGGTTTTCTGGAATTTCGGCTTCGTACGTAGGCATGTAGAATTGCGGTGCTCTCTTACCACCAACTATTGAAAGACGTTCTTCTTGAGTTGACTGTAAAAATACAGAATTGGGTAAAACAGGATTATAGATTAAAATGCAGACAGGTAATTTTAGTCTCCTATCATTCTGCTCTTTTCATCAACAAAAATCACAAAATTCGAAATAATTTCAGAGCGCGAAAAGGCTTTTACTTTATTTTTTGTGAATTATTAAAAGAAATTTAATTTAATTTACAGAAAAAGTTCTGAATATGAATTGATTCACATTTACAGGTGTGAATATGAATTAATAATTAATTTATTATTATTATTATTAACATTCAAAAATAGGTAAAGTATGAATTAATTCACATTCACAAACAAGGCATAATTTGAATTAATTCACAAACTTATTCATAAAATTTATACATTATTTTTTATTTAATAAAAACGTGGTGGTTAGAGCAGAAAACGACTCAGTAGCATGAGTACTCAGCAGAGGAGTCGTTTTCTCTCCTTAAACAACTCATTTCATTGGATTAGACCTCTGCAATAAAATAAAATAAATAATGCGCCCAACTATGGAGCACAAACGGCGATTTTGGACTTTCCGAAAACACAAAAAATTTCCATTGCTTCTTGATGTTAGGTTTAGGGGATAAAATGCTACTGTTCCATACCTGATACTTCCGTTCGTCGACTCGTCCGTTCTGATCCTCCGCCTTGACGTAGAGCACATACTCCATATCTAGTTGGAACGGATCTGTGCCTCGAGTCCTGACGACGCCTGACCTCTCATCGACTTCAAATCGTCCACCAGCTAGAATAATTGCGCAGCATTATGACTTTCTAATTACGGTTGGAACTATTACCAGCAAACAGGCTAATAATTTATGTGGGTGGTGGAGCAGGAGCATGCGTATGACCTTTACACTGTACCGGAAAAATGATTTTTAAACCCGACGGTCGTTACGTGCTTGTGTGCTCTGCACGTCTTGGCTAAAGGCCCAAAACGAATAAAAAGCAGAGAGAGAACTCGCCAGCCCCCTCGTAGAGAATGAGTGACGGACGAATGAAGAGTGTGCACTTGACGCCCGGCACCAGCAACCCACTCGAATACGGTGGATATTCATGCATGGGGGACCACACTGGTTAGCGTATTTTCCACTTACTTCGGTCCCTAACGATGAAATAGTGGATGTTGTGATCGGTATCCGGGTCCCGGGCTTGCAAAGTGAACACGGGCGTGTTAGGCGGCGCGTTGAGTTGAACCACAGCTTGCATTGGGAGGGGACGGTTGATGAAGTAGGGAGACTCGTCATTGACATCTTTCACGTGGATGATGACTCTTTGGTTGTCGGTGTCTGAAAAAGAAATCAGAGGTGACAGATAAATAATTGAAACGGCCTGTGCTGCATATTCCAGGGTACTGGCATAGTGCTACATAACTTTACGGTTGATAATAACTAAAACTGAGCCAAAATCAATATAATAATACCAATCTAACCAATGTTTAGGACATGGCATACACCCAAATGGTTATTGCAGGGAACGGATGTTGGGGATGTACCTACATGCACAAAATGTGTTCCTAACTGATTTCTAGGTTCATCATTAATAATTAATTGGGTTGTTAACAATTATTGTGTTGAGTGTTTAGCGAAATGCCTCTAGCGTCATAATTAGGATGGTATATTTGGAGGAAGAGAAGGGGAATGCATGAATATCCCTGTCCTGGGCATAACGCGAAGTAGAGTCGATCTGCAAACCTGGAAGGAGGTATCGATGCATAATTGGAGGATCCGCTATCCCCAGGTTGGCACAAACTATCCAGTTGGCCCGGGGTGCGTTGATCCTCAGAAGGGAGCAGAGGGGAATCTGATATCAAAGTTGAAGAGTCGACATTGATATCAGTTCGCCCTAAGCCTGCAGTACTACAGGGAATCAGTGGGCTGGCTTGTCGTCAATGGAGGCCTGGCCTGCTGAACCAGTCTTATTAAGGTCCGATCTCCCGGCTACTACGAATGAATTGTCATCAATAGTGGCCTGGGCAACGAACCCGCGCGAAATAATCGGTCTTGCTGACCTGATTTCCTTAGACGAACTGTCGCCAAAGGATACCCAGTCCTCGGGGCCAACCAAAAATTCACTGCAATTACTCATAATGAAGATAACCGTCAATGTATGATAAAAAGGCGGCGGGGAGTTTGGGGAATAGTACGGGTCCCGAGCTGGAGAAGCTGGACCGCCTAATCTCGCCGTGGACAGCGGCGCTTGCCGTGGCGCGTATCGGGATCACTAGCGGCGGGCTGGTGAATTTAATAATATAGTGTGGCCCATGCAGCTACAGTTTTCACTGAGGCAGCAGTGGCCTTTGTGTGCCAACAAAGCTTTAGGTTTTGCCTTCAGTCAGTTGTGTCTCGTATAGATAATCTCCAACATACCCTCGACCCTTCGTGCCTTGGAATGGCTGATGAGGTGCGGGAAATCTGGTTCTGGAATAAGCGTAAGTAGGAACATTGCGGTTTAGGAACAACCGCTCGCGCAGGAAACTGAACCTTGCCCTTCCCTGCACGTCACAATAGATCACGACTCATTCAAAGATCGAGGTGTTTATCATGTCAAAGCTGTCGCACTATTTTGGCTGAAAAGGGGGAAACCCCAGACCAGAGTGGAGATCCTGGTGACCCTGGTTGTCTGCTGTCTTGGACGAATGTCTGGGCATGGACTTCGGGAACACAGGAACTTCTAGAGTCTCCAGCACCCTCTGGTAATCCATACCCAATGGAATGGGAGGGAAATGGGTGCAGTAATGAGGCAGCGGTAGACGTTGATAATACACTACTCGCCCATCATGCCTCACTTCAAAGTGCCTGCATAGCAGACCTACAGGGAACCCTCGAAGGTTCAAGTGAGGACTTCGGGAAAGCAAACATGGCCCACAACTTTTACATTCCTCCCATCACGTCGGGGTCACCAGTAATAAGAACTCATGAACACATCGGTTCATTTTCCACTCGCACCGCAGGGTCAGTTACCAATAATATCCAGATAATATCCAACGTAAGCCTCAAAAGGCTCAAAACGTGGATAATGTCCTCTTCACTGATATTTCTGTCAAAATGCGCCAACCGTAACCTCAAACACAGTAGGTACCTACCGAATTTTTATAAACCCAAGTCTCCAAAGTACTCCCATGGCACGTAATATGTAACGACTATAAAATGACTGCAATGTGTAGCCACTTAGGTATAGTGAGATATGCCATGATAATATCATCGAATTGGCGTTCCATCGTAACGCGCCGCTCGAATTATAGGCAACAATAGGCTAATTCGTCGAATGAACGAGTTGAGTCTTAAAATTTTATTAACAGCTTCCCTCACAAGTGAATGAAGGGATGAGCCACTTTTGTAACAATAGGTAATAGCAATAAACGAATGAGGAAGGATTCGTAGGATCGTGACGCCTAAATGAAGAGAATGATTGATAGTGGTAGGATTTGTTTAGCGCTTAAGGACAGCTGAGGCGGACAGGAAGCTCTGTTTAGTTCAGATGGATCCCTCCCACCCCGTGACATCTGGTGAAGTCTAATCAAATCAAAACTCTCAACAAGGGCTCTTGTCGAAAACAGATCGAGCCCTTCCACAATTCGGCCGGTTTCACACTTGAACTCCTCTTGAAATAAGCGGCTTCAGGAGTATCGGTTCCAGTTCCGAATAACCCAGCTTCTTGAGCGAGGGGCTCACTGTGGAGAGTTTGCTGTTCCAGAAGGGGCGAAAGATTGATTGAGTTGTAAGAGTTAACAAGTGTCGACCTTAGAACCGGAAAACCTCAACAAACCGGAGTCAATAGAGAAATCCCACAATTTTCCTGCGAGGCCATTTTGGCAAAAAGCCAGTAAATGGGTCCTGGAAGTTTGCCTTAGAAAATTGATATTACCTCAACACTCAGTCTGAATACGGCGAAATTTTGATAAATCCAACATTGTCGGGGCGATCACCGGACCACCAACTCGGCCAGTTATATACATACCGATCACGTAGTGAGTTTAGGTGTACTGGGAAGATCCTCAGGGCTCAGAATGATGGAGCTTTAAAGCTAATAGCCCAAGGAGGATGTATTATTCAGTACGTTCCTTCGTTGAAAATATCCCTCTAGGGGTAGCGTTAGTCTACATTACGGTGACGTCACCCATCCCAAGTGGGCTCATTTCCTATTTCTTTCGTTGTGGTTTATAATCTACCGCTGAACGTGAGATCGGTCAATAGTTGGATAAAATAAGGACCAAGATCCGATAAACACCCCAAGCCAAGTATCAGTAATGAACTCAAAATTTGGGTACAGTATTGAAGACTGAATTAAATTTTAATAAGAAGGTTTAACTTCTTTAGGAACGCTTAAAGATTTTTTTTCGTTGGTAAAGGGGAGGCTACGTTGTGGGAACCGTTATAGTAATTACGTCCAACCCTCTACACAACTATAAATCTCAGTTAAAATACAATCACATCAGTTTAGGAAAAAAACGGGGGGAAACAGAGCAAGGATCGAGGGTACCTACGCTCGATGTTTTTTTGTAACGTTGCCAGAGCTTTTCCGAGGCTCCACATTACTCGCTAAAGTGTTTTAACAGGGAAGGTGGTAGGTTCAACGTCAGTGCGAGGGTCAAATCAAAGGGATTTATTTATGGTAGGGTGAAAATGGGAGAGGTAACGGCGGCCGCCTCACAATATCCCTCGGGAATGGAACCGATAGCGTTTCCATCGAAATAGAGTATATTGGCCTCGTCTAAACAAATAAAGAGTTTCTAAAAACCCCTTAAACGATACCCACAAGGATTGAGGGATTCAATCAAGTTGAAAGTTGATTATCATCAAGCAGACAGATTGGAAGGTTCCAGGATCCATCCCACAGCAAATAGAACGAATTGAAAGATCGAACGAAGACTAAATAGCCTTATCGCCTGTGACGAAAAATCATCGTTATCGGTCTTCAACGATAGTGCATCTGGCGACAGAGAATCACAACTGTCGTGTTAACCCTTCTCTGACCGGCCTTTGATCTCGAGGTGGCCATCGCTGTCTATACAACACCCTCCACTAACGTAATTAATTCAATAAACCGCTTTCTACTCAGTCAACTCAATTGTTCCCTTCCTAACATATTGATGTGAATGCCCTACCGTATTCAGACCAATTTCAAAGGTCACTCGTTGTAACCCCAACCATGGACACGTAATTGTTCGGGTTCGTGGATGATGTTATTTTTGAAAAATATAAACATTCATGAGAGTAAGCAGAAGATCTTCCAGATCACTTTATAGACCCTCAACCCAGTTTGGAGAATACATTTTATTCGTTTACAACAGAGTTTACTCAATTAGCAACCAACAATGAATTGAGAGGAAAATGAACTATTTCAGAACGGGACCAAGTTGCTCACTATCAACCAACGAACAGTCGACGACCGTTAAATGACGGCTTCCTCGGCTCGTGAGTTCATCGAATTACTGAAAATAACCAGCCGCAAAGAAGCGAAGCGGCTGAGCTAATTAATTGCATTGCGGTCCCGGCGCCCCGGTATATCTTCACACAACCTAATGAATAGTTATGGAGCGGGTTCCAGTGATGCTACAGGATGCTACAGCAATATTTGGGGTGTAAAAAGTTTTATAAGTCAGACGGTCAGAGAGTGGGTCGGGAACATCAAACCACGACTGATATGACCAATTAAGGCCTTAGTAATATTTTATTAAGAGCAACCAACGAAACTTGCCCAAAACGACTTACAATTTTGAGCGAGACTATACGGCACCAGAGATGTCACGATATATTTTGTGATAACTAGGGCTCAGATTCGAGCCCTAGTTATTATCATCTATAACAATGATCATTTATAACGATCTTTTGAAAATTAGTTGTAGTATTTACTGAAAAGTGCAATGTCTGTACAAAGAGATAACTGCGATAATAAAGAGAATTGAATTGAATTGAGCATATTGGCATTTCCTGTCTAGCAAACATCGAATCTACGTCCAAAACTTCTAAAACGACACTTAACTCTAACCCCTCCCCATTTTAGCCCCATAGCGCCCCACGGGTTGGGGTGATCGGGCTGAAAACCTTGCGGGCACAACTAAATGTTAAACCGAGTATTTTGCAAAAGTTCAGATTAAAAAAAAAAAAATTCTACTGCCCAAAACGGCACGGACGACAGACTCCCGACAGACGCGCATTCTGTTTTCGGAATCAATAGGATATTATCCTGGAACGTATAATGTCAAATTTTGAGGCCGATCAGAACTTTCGACTCCGTCGCGATTACATAGGTGTATTTAAAAATATTTAAACAAAATTTGTATTTAATATTAGGAAATAAATGCATTGAAGGGAGTGGGATGGATCCACTCTGCATGCAGCTGGGTGGGTGTGCCATCAGAAGGGAGAACTAGCTGAAAGAAAGACCACATGAAGGTCAGTGAGTTAATAGTTTCTCCTACCCAAATTTGATCGGAGCTGAAGCAGAAATAGTTACCCAGCTGTAGAGAATGCTCTCTCTGGCCACACTCATGGGTGGAATCGTCCAACAAAATGTATAATAATATTATATTAGGGTATATTATACCCTACAAATGTATAATAATATTATATTAGGGTATATTATACCCTACTGCATATTGTGCAAACTGGAGATAGCGCCCCCTCTTTCCCCTCAGATAGGTTAGATAGTATCTGGATCTTAGATAGGGTTGTACATACCACAAGAATAGCGAGAATATTGTGAACTGCAGGCATGAGGAGGACTTATATGAATCACAGGCAATGATAATGTGATTCACAAGACAGAAAAAGCGCCTTTTTTAAACAAAATAAATCCAGAGGGATCCCGCGGGATCCGGCGTTGAGAATCCCACATTTGCAAGATTGGAAAAACACAGCGGGATCCCGCGGGATTGCGACCCCTAGCTTCGACTAAGGTTTGAAACGCGCATATCGAGTGTTTCCTGATTTTGTGGGATATTCGGTGTTATCTATCAAATCCTACAGAATTAAAAAAAAAACCTGTTTTTTGGTCACTTACCTATGTATACATGAAACGGAACCCTACGGCACCAGTGAAATTGCGTTTTGATACATCTAACACCGCATCAAGACCAAAAAGCTGCCTCCTCTCCGGGACTTGGGTACTAGGAAATGCCGACCCGAATGATTTTCAGGCACATTTTTCAAGGATAAAAAAAAAATTAGGCAGAATGACTCCACCAGGGGTTAGTCAAAAAGGTAAATAATGAGTTTCAAAAATCCTCGACACCGGAAAAAATGTTTGTAAAAATAATAATTGCCGTCAGTATTTGCCGTCTGTCTGGTTCTGAAAGTCGGTCGAAGAAAAGTCATCTTCAAAAAAAAATTAGAAATTAGAAAAATGTATAACTGTGTAGTGTTGAGGACAGACAAGAGGGCTAATGGACGGCTATACCCGAAATTACTCTGAAAACGTTACTTCATTCGACATCCTGACATCCTTTAAAAGCAACGTAGCCCCATACAAGCCCCAAAAATCCATGGTAAGGTCCTATGGGACTGAAACCCCTATATATGACCTCGTACGGACTCTACGTGCAAACATTCGTCGAAAACGACACCCCATTCGAGCCAAAGACCTTAAAAACCCCTCCTGTGGCCCTTTTTTAGCTCCACAGAGCCCCACCATGTACTGGATGGGATTGAGGCCCCTAATTAATTATGATTACGTCCAATGTTACTTCGAAAACGAAGTCCTTCAAAATCCCATTTATAGCCCCATAAGGTGTAGTTTTTTGTTGTTTCACTTTCCTTTCGGTAGATTTAAACGATGTTTTTAGAGCGTTTTAACAGCAAATAAAAGGGTTTTCAAGCATATTTGGTGATTTTATCGAGCTAATCGATCCGAGCCCAAGTGATAACTCAAGTTACGGATTCTGTTGAGTTAGGTACAATAATTGAAACGAAATTGTACCCTCGGATCGACTGGCAGGGAAAAATTCATTTAAAAAAATAAAAGTAAAAAACGCGTGTACGTAGCCTTGAGTAGGTACCTATTACTAGTAACCCCCCCGTACTACTAAAGAGCGTTTCAGAAATCAACAGAAATTTCACATTGGGGAGATAAAAAAAAAAAAAAAAAAAAAGGTTGGCAGTTCCGATTTGTGCAATTAGTAGGTAATGGTCCCCATTTACAGCATGGAACAGAATCTGTTTTCATGAAACATCAGATGTTTCAAAATTTTCATCAAATGATGAATAGCGGAAAACTGCTCAGCAATAACCCAAGCAAAACAAACCAGCGAACTTATGTTTGTTGTTCGCTGGTTTGTTTTGCTTGGGTTATTGCTGAGCAGTTTTTCGCTATTCATCATTTGATGAAAATTTTGATCCATATCCCGATCAACTGATGAAAACTGTCTGTGGGTCGATCCATCACCATAACTGGGTTTCCGCTATGAAGCGAACGTTTATCGAGCAACGCATTTTGGTCATGAAAACGTTTTATCAAAACCGCGATTCAACCGCGATGACCCGCAGTTGTAGGCCGAAATTCGAGGAGTGATCCGCGAAATCGAGCCAGCAGTTTATGCAAGTTATTGATTTCAATGTCTGCATAAATCCATGCCGCTCCATGGAGGACACACACCAAGGGGCTATTTTTTACGAGTAAAACAGAAGTTGTGCGCAAGAGCTGTCTATGGAAAGATTTTTTTTATTTAAAAAATGTGTGATTTCTCTGTCGTTTTCAAATTCGTCCCGATTTCCAAGACACCCTTAAGAAAATAACATCTTAAATTAAAATTTAAAAAACCTGGAACATAGATTAGCCACGCTGATAATGGCTGATTTCTATTAAAATCACATTAAAAATACAAGAATGGGAACAACTTACACTTAATCCCTGGATCACGAGAGCATGAACAGTAGAAGGAAAATATTAGTCGCAAGCAACTTATTGTACAAAATTATGTTATACCTATTATTTTTTTTTTTTTTTCAAAAGTGTTATTAATAACATGCTCATAAGCAAGACCAATATGAAGAAGCTTCTCTAAGATAATACTTTTCGTAAGCTCCAATAAAATGGTACAAGATACACAACCTGTCAACACGTTGTCATGCGTGATTAGTGAGTAAGAAATTGAAACAATTTACCACCGAGTGAAAAGAATTGAAAAAAGCAAACTCTCATACAACAATCATGCGAAATTACAACGTTAAGAAGATGATAACGCTGATAACCGACCACTTCTGCTATTCTTTTATTACGAGTTTTCCGTTGTAGGGTCAACGACCCCAGAGACTGATAAGAACAAACGAAAATCAAACTTGTACCATACGAGCGGTCAGTCTACACGAGGACAAAGGAAATGAAGAATGCTTCGACAGAAAGGCAGGGATCCTCTTGAGGTATGGTAAGAACCGTGGAGAACGGGGTGGGACGTTTCTAATTCGAAAGATTTCACGGCTCGGGCCTCCGGATCTCTCAAGAAAGGATACATTTTAGTATAGGTGCCCAAGAACGGCCTGGGAGAGTCGCAGAGGAGATGGACCGGCTTTGTAGTTCATGGCGTATTACTGTCTCGCCAGGGGTGCTAGCTCATCGGATGAAATCGAATGTCCCCAGCAGGAACCAATATACCGTGTAGAAGAACCCCACCAATTCAACAACATCGCACTCAACCGCAAAGACTCAGCAATCCCAAACTAATGGACGGGAGGCAATTAAAATTTCTATAAACATTCACTGTAATGCAACACCAGTTAGTGTAAGGAAATCCTGATTACTGGTCCCCTAGATTCCAGAGGACAAAGAAGAAAGTAGGAAAGAAGACATTTCTAATCAAAATCTTTTGGCTCTCATCCAGAGCGAAAACCAAGTTACTGTGGAAGCCCTGGGGAATGGTTGGAAGTGGCTGCCCCTGCCTTACAGGATTAACTGGCGGGAAATGGCATAAAGTTGGATTGGGAAGGGAAGGAAATGCGAGGGGTGATGCAAAACCCCTGGGGCGACACCTAAACGCCCCGTCACTCTTTCAGTAATTTCTAGAAATTCTTTTGGACTGCAGACAACGTACATTTCCACTCCGCCACTAAATGCTACACTATTTATCAACGTGAGGTGTTAGGGAAAATTTCAACGTTTAAAGCCTCTAGTAAACAGTCTAGACATTAAATTTTAATCAGCAACTTAAGGTTCTGTTTAAAATAAGGGCAAGCAAGACTTCTCATGCGTAAACGCCACACGAAAAAAGAAAGGATGTGATGAGCTTATTCAACGCATCAAAAATTAACGACGAACCTGCGAATATTCACGAATAAAAGGCGTCAAAGAAGCGCATAATGAAAGAACTTGCAAACATTAGAGTAAGGAAAGCTTCTACAGCAACCAGGTCAAAAGTTGAGCAAATTTATTATTTTCAGAGCGGCAGCCAAATCATGGTTCCAACAAGAGTTGAAGAAGAAAATTTAATATTGCTCCACCCAACACCTTATCATCTGGTAGATGAACGTAGGAACGCCGGGAGATGAAAATATACGTGGAAAGAGATTCACCAGAGGGGTGATTCACAACCAACAACAAAAATTTAATCATGCACGGATGATATGAAGCGTTTGTGTGTGTAAAGTTACAGATCCTTACGTCTTCTGAATCTGATAAATTTCAGCTTCAATGTAGTGATTTGAAAGTGAATCCGAGCCTCCTACGTTGTGGCACGACTACAAGATTCTATTAAAAATGCCAAATGTTGATCCCTCTAGTTGGTTCTATGCGTGTAAGATTAAAAAACTAAAACATGCACTACATGTGTGCTACGGTAATGACATCCAATTTAACTCATCTATACATCAGGCGTTGCTGGAGATCGATTGATTACACTCAACCTCACCTGAAACAAACGAAATTAGTCAATAATTGTGCTACTGTAGTACGTACACGTACCGTCAATAATTAAGTATACGGACGTCAATAACTAAGCTCAGTCTGAGGGTACATTAGGTAATATAATTATGTAAGTACACTTTCAAGGCACATTAGTCAGCTAGACCTACTCGTTTTTTGAAATTTATATAAATAATAATCATCTACAGGGAAGGATACAATATTTTCTTCTCTGAATAATATTCTCATACCAAGAAGATAAATATCCCTAATGTTCGCCCCGTCTTTGGCGTAACTGACAGAAATGACCAAAGCGCATTGCTCTCTGTTTGGGTGACTTCCGTCTCATCTACTGAGCTTGTTACCCAGACCCCAGGATCCATCTCACGCACACTAATAAATCATATGTTTAATTTTATTTCAAACTATAATTTAAACCAATTTACCGACGTTTTTAAAGTGGTTACCCCCACGAAATATAAGGCTTCCAAAGTGTCACCATTCTCACCAGCCTCTTGGGCACACAATGTCATTTTCTGGCCCAGAAAGAAGTTCACTGATAAATCAACAAAGGTTCATCAATTCTTATCATCAATCATCAGTTAGAGGCGCATTATTGATCCGCCTTTGGCTAACACTCTCGAAATGGAGGAGTAATAGAAAGTAGGAAAGAGAGGAATCAGCAAAGAGCACGAGGAACTTTGCTCTTAACAGAACTACCTGTCCCTACTTTCCTTCGAACTTATCCCACGGAATAACTTCAGCTACGAATTTCGCTGGAGAACTAGCAACAAATGAAATCTTTCAGGTCATCCATTATCAGGTACGTTTCAATACATACATATTCCTAAAACAAAATGTCGTTTTGGGCAGTAGGATTTTTCTTTTAAATCTGAAATTTTCACTAAATACTCGGTCCACCATCTAGTTGTGCCCGCAAGGTTTTCAGCCCGATCGCCCAACCAAGTGGCGCTCTATGAGGCTAAAAGGGGGCTACGGCAGGGGGGTTTGCCGGTTTTCGGGTATGATATCGAGTATCGGGGTGAAAACGGGGCAATGGGGATTACTCGAGGGTTTGGTACTCTTAAATAGGGCAAATGACGCCCAGTGCTTAATATTTATTCGAATAGTCGTGATAAATGACCATTCTTTACAGACAATAAACAAGTACGTAAATATTTTCACAACCTTGTCATAAGAGAAAATGGAAATGACAGGGTTGTGAAAACCCTGTGGAAAAGGCCTCGTGGCACAGGTGAACACTTAAAAGTTCGAGCTTTTTCCAGCAGTTTGGAGCACCGGACAACACCCTAACTTGGAAAGAAAGAACCAGGGCTCTACAAAGCGCACATGAAAACAGGGTGATGAAGTGAACATTCCTGACCTCTCCGTGCTACCAACCAAACAAATTCATCCCCCCCCCCCCCCATCACTCGTTTAGCGCCAACTTCTAAACTCAGCAGGTAACAGGACGGGGTTGTGAAACAAAAGTAAGTTAGAGACATCGAATCCCCCATATTTCATGGATGATGAAGATTTATTCAATTCAATTGAAAATATTGAAATATTGAACAGATAGAACGCCTTCACGCCATCCTACTTCACTTCAGAAAGATACCGGTTCCAACTCAATAGAAATCTGGGTGTGCTACAGCCCAGGGTTGTGAAAAAAAGCCATAAACGGATTTGTTTTTCCCATGTATTTTACCTCGTATTCTTGCGATTAAAATTGAGCAGTTCGATAGCCCCAAATACCTTATACATGGAACAATTTTTCCCGACATGCAAAATTCAAGAACAAAGCCACAACAAGCCGGTTACTGAACTATGACAATCTGCAGAGAATGATCCAGGTTTCGGTACAAGATCTACATTCGCCCCATACATTTTCATAAATCCCCCCAAATAAGTTTCTTTTGATTGGTCAGATCGTCCCAATCTCTTCAAATTCGAATTCCCCGCGAAAAAATCTTCAAGGTTCATAATTAACCTGAAAACCGATTTGTCTACATACGACCTTCTGCATGGACTGCCATGATATGAAACCTCGGTATCCTCTATGCTTATCCCCATGGATTAATCTTACACTCACCACATTTTAGTTTTGACGTACTTGGTTTGGTACATAATTTGTTTTGCCTAATAAATATTAACTGGGGGTCTCTTGAGTCTATAAGATACGTGATGACGTTCGTTATGAGCGGGAATGGTGAAGGTAATAAACGAGAAATACGGAAAGTTGATGGGTTTCATGCTTTGGTGTTACAAGAAGATGACGATGGTACAATAGAGCCTCCAAACTCATTCCAGTTAAAGATTTGATATTCAGGACGGGTCTCTACGGCCTAAGCTCAGGAGATGGGAGCAAGTTTCTTCGAGGTGGTTGAAATCGCTCTCTTTCCTCTTTCCTTCACCAACCCTTCTCTCTCGAGGCATACCGGGACCCTTGTACCTTCGGCCTCCACTTCACCTAAGCCCATCATATTCCGAGGAAGAAGCAGGCAATCCGGTAGTTCAATTCCTCCATCTCGTTATCCTTTCCTTATTTTGCTCACAACATCGTTCTTGCACATTATTCCTTCTCCAGAATGACAGCACTTCACAAACAGTATAATCGTGTAATTAAACAATCAAATAACATTTTTGCTCTCATATTATATCAAATTAATTCAGTGGACTCATCGTCGATATCCTTCGGAGGGTAATTTGTAGAATAGATCAACATTCAACTTTGTAAGGAAAGTATATTTCCCTAGGTACTTATATAAACTATAAGTAGGTCAATTGTAATATTCCAGGAAAGATGAGGAAAAACCTTGGAATGAACAACTTATTGCTCAGGTTCCTCGGAGTTCACGAACGAACAGCAACCTTCTTATTAACGGGCTCTCAAAACAGGAGAAGAGACTCCGAGAGGAAAACTGAGCAAAGAAAAGAAGAGAGAATATTTAATTAAAAAACCCCCAAGGAAACTTGAAATCGAGGTTGGCAGAGGACAGAAGCCACTTTTTCATTTAGCAAAACGACTTGTTCGTCTTCTCTTTCCGGCGTTATCTTTTCTTTTACACGCAATGCAATTTACAGTAGCAATGAAGTAACAGACAGCGTCAAGTCATGAAGGGTAGTTCTGTATGGAAAACAGCATTTTAAACGTGTGTAAGTACTGACTCAAACCCCAATCGTTGACCTCGGTTGAAAACTGTAAGTTTTAACGAAAAGACAACCACTCCATGGCATTCAGGCTCATCCAAACGTCCGGTCTAAAAACTCATCACGAGCAGACCTACCCAGTACGTAGTTAGGAACTTTTCTCGATTCCTACTCCCCCTGAACTGTTCATTTTACCAAACCGCAGATGGTGGACAACCGATGAGTTCGTATGTGTCTTGAAATAGCTCTTACCGCCTTAGGTAAATAATAATGATTAAAATACCCATACGACCTGCAGAGGAGTTCGTTGAAGCACAGTAATATTAGTAAAGAAATCCTTAGCCATACCTACGTCATGAGAGATTTCACGGAATATGAAGTCGTGTTTTGAACAATTCGCGGTAGTGAAAATGTCGGTAAACATTTCATTATACCCTTATTACAAAAAGACATAATAATACGGCAAAGCATAATACGGTAAAACCACTCACACCACAGCAGCAAATCATTAAGCGGACATAGACACAGAAAATATGGACAAGGGATTACCAACCAAACCTGCACATTGCCACGCTTGATATTGCGCTTCACCTTCTGTACATCGGATATAAATCGCGATAGAAACAGAGAGGATATAGGCACAGACTCCGTTAACAAGCTCCTGTTGGTGTGTAGTAACATAAAGGCACCCAGAGGAAGATGCTGAGCAACAACATTCGACCCCTCCCACACAACCGGAGACCATTAAAAGGAAATTTTTCCTATCTTATGGTGGCAATAAGTAACGTGCCTAGAATAACTTGAGCCTTTGACAATGCTGCAACTACTTTGGGTAAATAAATTTAGAACATTAAAAAACAAAAATACAAAAGAAACAGATAGTAATATCTCTAGAAGTTAATTACTGGGAAAGATAAAACTGTTTCATTGGGCTATTCTGAGAACTCAAGAGATTGGTAATAAATAACCGTTGGAATTGACCGGAAAGCTCACACTCAGTCACAAGAACATTTAGTCCCGGGTTATGAGCTTACCACCAACCAACCAACCAGCAAGCTCAGAAATATCGCCTGTCTCATTTAAGGTTGGAGTTGTTAGGTAGGGCAGGTTAAGGCAACTGCAATGCAGTCTAGAGGGTGATGTCAACCCCATATTATAAGGATGGTTAAGTTACATCGCTAGCTAGTTTCAAGTGGCATTATTGTTTCGCATTAGAAAAATTCGCTTGTGCGTTTATATGTAAATCCAGAGAAGGTTCCAATTAGGAATTCTTGGGAATAATTCTCTGCAGAGAATGTTCCCCATGGGTAAAACATAATATCCCTGCGAGGGAAGCTAAGTGCTAAATGTCCCACTTCTATGAAACCCAGCCTACTTAGGCCTACGTAAGAAAGAATCATTGGAGACCACCCAAAGATATATACCAAGAGGTATATATCTTTGAGACCACCTAGGTACGAAAACTCGGCCAGGTGACCATGGTCACACATGCATGGCACACAGCTTCCTCGCCTGAATACAGACAAATTTGGTAGGAACACACAAACTACACATCAAATTAAAACAAATTTTCATCGGGGAGGTTCTGAACGAAGAACGCAAGTGGAAAGTTTAGTTCTGAGGACAACCACGGTTACGGAAAATGAAAGCAAAGCATCAGCATCTGATGCTAGTAGATTCTACTAAACTGGGAAACCACAAGACCGTGCTCATTTCACATACCAACCACCAATTTTCTTTCTAAGCAGCTGATTCAAAAATAAACGTTTTCCGGGGAATGATCACAATACATTACCAACACTTTGGTTTATTTTTCTTGGAATACACCTATTTAATCGCGACGGAGGTCGAAAATTCAGATCGGCCTCAAATTTGACATTATACAAGATGTGTGATTCCAAAACCGAAATGTCCGTCCGCCGTCCAGGCCGTTTTGGGCCGAAGGCATTTTTTCTAAATTTTGAAAAAATACTCGGTTTACCATCTAGTTGTGCCCGCCAAGTTTTCAGCCATGGCTGAAGCAGATCGCCCAAACCCGTGGGCTCTGCGGGGCTACGGGAGGGCCTGTTTTGAAGGGTTTCGGCTACGGGGTAGTTAGGTGTCGTTTTCGAAGTATTTGTGGACGTAGAATCCTTCTTTTTTTTTTTTTTTTTTTGTTGTCCCAAAACGATTCTATTTTACCGTGGGGATCAATTTGGCTCTCATGAGACTACAAGTGGGATGTTTGAAGGATCCCAGGAGGTCAAAATTTGAATATTTGAATATATTGAGGTCAAAATATTTAATATTTTCCGAGCACATAATTTTGGACGCATAATTCATTTTTCGGGGTTTAAAAAAATTAAATTCCCCTAAATTCCTAGGATTACGCCTTTTGCGCCGTCCGAGTCGTTTTGGGCAGTAGGATTTTTTTTTAATCATAAATTTTGACAAAATACTCGGTTTACTATCTAGTTGTGCCCGCAAGGTTTTCAGCCCGATCGCTCCAACCCGTGAGCGCTATGAGAGATTTTAGCTACAAATGAGATTTTTGACGAATCTCAGGAAGTCAAATAAGGTGTCGTTTTTCGAATAATGTTTGCACTCATAATTCCCATGTCTGTCCTAACATTGTACAGAAAAAAGTTTCTTAATTTTTTTTTTTTTTCTAAAATATTTTCTTAATGACACAGAATTAATTTTTGCACAATTTTTTCTATCGAGAGAAAAATAAACACTTGAGTATAATGTGCAGCGTTTTTCTTTCGGACCATCAGTTCGGGAAAGGTATGCGTGACCTATATTGACCTAAAAAGGGGTGGGATTGTACATTCACCCCCACGAGAAATCGAGGAGGGGCACGTGGGGGGATGATATCGACCCAGTCGAATAGGATAGGGGGAGGGGCATCGACCCTACTTCACTCAGGTCCGGCGGGTCTTCCTAGCGTGCCCTCCCCCATTGCATCCTCCACTCTCCGCATTTCCCGGCAGTGGGTTCCGGGATCGGACGATCCTGGAGTTTGATGGGGCGGGCTGACGTATCAGTCCACCCCTCTATAGGTCGTTATTACGTCTGTAGTGTCGTCAATCGCCAAGGCCTAAACCACTAACAAGTATCCATCGTAGGTCGCTAAGTTCGATCTATGTTGCAAAAAGGTGACAACAGAGATGGTTTTCAAGAGATCTATCACCTCCAATAATAAAAAAATCAGTAAAAAGCAGGAAACAAAACAAACACGAAACATCAGTGAGTTTTTAAAATAAAATAAAAACATCAGTAAACAGGTTCCTATTTGAGATAAAACTTATTAGTATTTAATACTAACTAACCTACGTCAAAAGATATCTCACAAATAATTATGCAAACATAACAACAATACAACCATCAACAACCATACTAACGCATCATAAAAATACCAACAAAACGCTGCAAATTTTACACAAGGGTTTATTATTCTTTGATATAGGTTAGTTGCGCAAAAATTATTTCTGTGTCAAAAAAAAAGTTGGAAAAAAAATTTTTGGATTTTTTTTTTCTTCAAAAAAAATTGTTTTTTCAAAAATTCTTTATTCTTTACTCGAAAAATATTTAACCTCCTGGGATCCTCCAAAATTCCATTTTTAGCCCCATGAAAGACCTATAGATCGCAACAGTGAAATCGGATCGCTGCGGGACCCCAAAAAATGGATTCTACGTCCAAAAATACTTCGAAAACGACACCTGACTCGATCCCATAGCCAAAAGCCTTCAAAAACCACCTTCTGTAGCCCCATTTTAGCCCCATAGCGCCCCACGGGTTTGGGCGATCGGGCTGAAAACCTTGCGGGCACAACTAGATGGTAAACCGAGTATTTTTTCAAAATTTCAGATTTTTAAAAAAATTCCTACTGCCCAAAACGGCCTGGACGGCGGACGGCGTACGGCGGACGGCGGACGGACATTTCGGATTTAGAATGTAGACCTCTTGAAACGGATAATGTCAAATTTTGAGGCCGATCGGAGTCGTCGACCCCCGTCGCGAAAACATAGGTGTATTATTCCAAGAATAATAAACCAATAGGGACAGCTAATGAAATTAAGGGTCTCGGAAAAAATGGTAAGACTACATTTTACAAAAAATGTTCAAGAAAGCAAAAATAAACTTTATTAACTCGTGTGGTAAGTAGTCGATTCATGTCAAAATTATCTTGTATTTCACCAACACAAAATTTGTGCAATTTATTTTAATTTTATTTAATGCAATAACATTTTAACTTGAATAGACTACTTACCACGAGTTAATAAAGTTTTTGCGTTCCCGAACATTTTTTGTAAAATGGAGATTTACCCGTCATATTTCAGGATATTATTATAGCATTATTGTAGCATTATTGTTGCAGGTCTACTCAAGCGTTACACTAGAGTAGTAGTACATAACATCATTCGACTGGCAAAGCAACTCCTCACGTAAATGGAGCCACGGTATGACGTTCGATGACAGTTTTCTAATCGAGGCTATCACACGGCTAAGATTTCACGTCGAAGAGGTTCGAAGAGTTATGTTACCTACAGGACGCGTACCTTTCCTGTGAATCATAGCAGAGTGATCAAAACGAAAAGCGCTGCAAATCTAGCATAAGGGTTTATTATTCTCTAGCATCAAATTTTCAGAAATTTTATTCGGGCAATAAAAAATCGTGTAAAAAATATAAATTTTAAAATGCGTAAATCTGAACAGTGTCATCAGGATTTGTGAAAATAATTCCGGC
Source organism: Pilophorus perplexus (assembly GCA_955831195.1). Lineage (NCBI taxonomy): Eukaryota > Metazoa > Arthropoda > Insecta > Hemiptera > Miridae > Pilophorus > Pilophorus perplexus. Next base: position 14,417,219 of record OY037011.1, on the reverse strand, counting down.
GCCCTTCCAACACTGTGGTGAATTTTGGATATTTCCGACCCTCACGGTGAACTGAAAACAAGGATTCTTAAGAGCTGATTAAATCAATAAATTTGTTCAAATGACTTTTCCAACATTTAATGTTAAAAACTGATTTAATCTGCTATTACCCATTATTAGTATGCTGATGAAAATTATCAAAGTAACGCACACTCAAGTTATCGCAGTACATAATGAATTTTGTTTTGTTTTGAGAACCGTTATGGAATTTCAGGTAAAGATTAGAACGTAAAACTGTTGAAGGCTTAGTTAATTTATTCATTCAATTCGTCTTCCAAGTCACGAATCTAAATTAGCCCATCGCTAGTAATGGCTTTGCAGTGGAGAATAATAACAAGGCGCCTCTATTCACCGAAAGGAAACACGCGTCTCTCGGTAGCCGGTTATTTCACTACAATAGTAGGAGGACCTGGTGGCCTGGCCGATAAGCACAATCTTCATTCATGCGGCGACGAGACCCCAAGCAGCTAGGATTGTTTGTTGGGCCCTCTCCAGTTCATCCCTCACATATAAGCCTCCCAACTCTGAGCCTTAAGTATGGAAATGAGAGTTGACCTTGACTTCACCGAGTCCCCGCGCCCGCGGAGTTCGAACGCGGTTACGATCTACTGAACACGCACCTGCACTCTTATTCATGGTCCGCATCGCAGTTCGAAGACCTAAATATTCTGCCATCTGTAGGAAATGAACGGTATCAACTGTACCAGAACGAAACAAAGTATCCTCCAATCCTAGATTTCCGATTCAATACAGATACTCCTCTTCTTTAGCATGGTTTTCAGGGCGCATCACGCCCCACAGTACTGTGTTAGGGCCAGGTGATCAGAAATCGGTTTGCAGTGGATTCCGTTGGGGAAAGTTGCCCTGACCATAATTTTCCTATTACATCGTGGGTCAGGGAAATAAAATAATTCTTGCACAATAAATATATTTAATATTCTTCTTCTTCGAGTGACATGCCTGTAACGAGCGTGGACGACCTCTCGCTACTAACTTTTGTTGATCGTGTTGACCACAATATAATATATTATATATTATATAAATATGTTTATTTAATAATTAATTTATTTATGTATTAATTTCTTTTATTTAATAATTAATTTAAGTTGTACGGACATTTGAAGTGAGGACATCATGAAAACTTGAAATGAATGTTGGTGGAAGTTGCATGTATGTACCTATAAGTTTCCATACTAGAGCTAGACTTCCATTTTTCAAAAAATGTTCCATTAGTAGGAACTTTGGCTGAAAATATTGCAAAAAAAAGTCGCGGCTGGTCGCAGCAAATTCCAAAGAGATTGAGCCAAAGGATAAGCCTGAAACCATATTACGGTATATTATATCAAAAGCCCACGTTCCTCATTTCTCTTATTTTTGAGAAACTCACTATCAAAAGTACTTTTAAGAAGAAAAACTTGAGAATTATGATTGTGAGGCTTTTACAAAGTGCTTAAGGATAATGCATACGTAAATAATGCACATAACTAGATATGCCGTGAGTCACGGCCCGTGACTCATGAAGAGCAAAAGCAGCAGGTAGTTTTATCTTTTGAGTTTTGGTTGAAATGAGTTTTTGACAAATCACCGTTGAACTTGCCTTCCGGTGTTTCATACGACGCTTGTGAGGACAGAAAACCTATTTAATCTTAAAGATCATCTGAGGATAGGAACATTTTTTCGATTTTTGACACACGCTCTCTTACCAAGCGCCTTGAAGATAAGAAAAATTCGGCGACACTTGAATATGCCTCGCCTTGCCTTTATCTCTTTGGCACTTCTATTAACGTATGTGAATTCTTCTTCTTGCAGTGCCGTCTCCGTCATCGAAGGTTGGCGATCACTCCAGCAAATTTTTCTCTATCTTGGGCGAGGTGAAATAATTCTGCTGCTCGGCGTATACCCGTCCAGCTCCTGATATTGGCAAGCCACGAGGCTCTCTTCCTCCCAACTCCTCTCCTGCCACTTATCTTGCCCATCATGATTGTCTGCAGCAGTCCATATTTTTCTCCTCTCATGACGTGTCCCAAGTACGCTACTTTCCTCGTCTTGATAGTTCTCAGTAGCTCTCTGGATAGGGAATTCTGCTCAAGAATGTAGTCGTTCCGCAGCCGAGCAGTCCACGGGATTCTAAGCATACGACGAATTAACCACATTTCGAACGCTTCTAGCCGGTTAACGTCTGCTGTTTTCAACGTCCATGTTTCCACTCCATAAAGCAAAATCAACCAAATATAACACTTGACGATACGCCAGCGAAGTGGAAAGTCTAGATCTCGGCGACATAGTAAGGTACGCATACTATTGAATGCACTACGTGCTGTCTCAATGCGACATCTGAGCTCCCCCTCAAGCGACCAAGTCTCTGACAACCATTGACCCAGGTACTTGAAACGAGCGACCTGCTCGATTTGCTGATTATTCACCCGCAAGTTGACCCCGGGACGCCCACGCTTGGACATAACCATCGACTTTGTTTTAGAGATGTTGATCGATAGGCCGTAGCTCGCACACGCCCCAGCCACCCTGTCCAGCAGGGTCTGTAGTTCTAACTCGGAATGGGCGAGAAGCACTGTATCATCCGCATATCTCAAATTCGATACAGGTAAACCATTCACGAGAATGCCCGACTCACAGTCATACAGACTCTCCTTAAACACCTGTTCCGAATAGATGTTGAACAAGAGCGGCGATAATGTATGTGAATTGCTATAGCAATAATAATAAAATATTATTTTGTCTTTCAATACTATTACAGGACGATTTATGCTTGGGGTTTATCGACTTTCGCATTCAATGCGAATTTGAGAAGTTAGGGGTGAAATCGCCTGTCAACTGCATACTTACCTAGCTCACAACAACATTTCTGCTGTTAGTGGTTTCCATTAAAATATTCAACGAGCCACGGAGAGGGGGTACCAGCAATTTTCCTCTAAGGTGACGTTTCATGAATTTCACACGAAAGAAGAAGAATTCTTTAGTTATCAGTGCATAATGAGTGTCATCACAGATTACTCATCAGTGTCGAAAGTCACGAACTACCAGGGAAACAAATGATCAACATTTGTTCAACCTACTATTTTAATTATTATTATTTCAAAAACTCTATATGGCTATTATAATTTTCATGGGAATACAACTACATACTAAATTCTGAGTCGAGATGAAAATGTAGGTACCTACTGCATATTTCAACAAAAAATCTAGCAACCCTATCAATGATACGAATAGCAAACAAGAAAGAAATCACCAAGCACATTCGAACACCTGTCTGAGCCCTTACATCGATGTAGCCCAAGTATTTTCTCTCGAGAAACACTAATGAGCTTTATAATTGATTTTTTGTCTTCTCAACGCAAGGAATTCCTACAATAACTTGAACGACGTGGAAACAAAAGGAGTTTACACGTCCACAACCCCGAATCGGCAGAAAACCACTTTTTACGCCCAACACAGCTATTCCCTCAGCTTTCACAACAAGAAAAAAAAAATCTGAAAGAAGGGAATACATGATAAGTTATCGATTGGAGGAAAGTGGGAACACAATTGGGGTGAGAGGGGTGAAAGAGTAAGGGGTGGCTGAGACGCAATGCAGTCAAAGAACCCAGACTAAACTGAGGTAGAATTATAGTCTTTCCACTCTACTACAGCAGCAGTCTGCTTCCGGAAGGGCGATACCATAAGGGAGTGTTAGGATGCCATCAGAGAAAAGGGTGAAACCCGCAAGAGGAAACCCTATTCCCAAGCGTATTCAACGTTCAACCTCTTGTCATAAATATGTATACACCTCATCAAATCCAAGCAAGCTAATTAATGGTAAATGTCTAATTGTTTGGGGACAGGTAGGAGTGAACTTGGGCTCGATTACGTCCTCAAACACACACAGTAGATCCACCGACAATCACCCATTTCGACGTTATTGAATTGTTTATAAAAAATTTAAAAAGTGTGGAGACTGCACTATTCATTTAGGAGAGGAAATAGCTCTATGCACAGGTAACTATTAACATTTTCGGGCCTCTTGAGAGCGTCACATTCCAACGACATTGCCGACATAATGATGCGTATAAGTGCTCCAGGGGCGGGTTTAATGCGTCGGAGAAACCTTCATTTCATAGTGACGATGGACATCTCTACTGAGGAAGTCAAGGTGAATGAATAAAAATTCCACAGCAAAGAACATCCTGCAAAAGGCAATTGTTTATTTCCAGCTGTTTATTTCTAATTACCTACAAGTATCGGTAATGTAAAACATTTGTACCTACTACTACAAAGAATAGGTACTACCAGCACCATCAAATGTAGCTGATGTAGCTGTATTCTTATTGGAAGGGAAATCCAGATTACAATTACACAACCAATTGCCGACTTAGTGACATCAAGCGATGACAGAAATGACAGGTTTTTAATTACATTCGTTATGGATCATAACTCGTTGATAAGAGAGGACGTCAACGGCATGACATCACCACTCACAGGAGAAGGGCGTAGTTCATTTAGAGAGACAACCGTAGCCCCCATAAAAATCAATCCTAACCAATAGATATCTTACGAATCCTCATTCATGCCATAGATTTAAACCAAAAACAGGAGATCTTGTGTGGAGAAATACTAGAGAAGACTAAGATGCATGTGAGGTGGCGTTCTCCGATCTTGATCCAAACGAGACACAATCCTGATCACCGGATGTGGATGCCATGATGCTTTGGGAAGCCGTGCGTAAATTCGGTACTCCTGGCGATCTACCACGGGCAGAGACCAAACAATGAACAAGGTTGACTTTTTGGTGAGGCAGTTTGTAGGTGCAACTGATACAGCTGGGTGACGTGAGCACTTCCGGTTTCCGGAAGGGCGTGCCCACTGTGTTCACGTTTGATTCGTGAGCCTCGTGTGAGTTACAACCGTGGACTTGTCGAGCCTACCAACTTGCCATTCAAAAGGCTGCTGATTGAAGCGAACATGACAAGGCTCGAACGTCATCATTAGAATGCTCACCATGGACACTAAAGCCATCAAATCGGTACTAACCCAACTAGTTGGTATTAACCGTCGAGTCTACGAACTACTACTTACAGTTTTGGGACAGATTTAGCAATGGTTTATGATGAGTACAAACTCTCAAATGGAAAAGAACAACAATACACGGTGAATTCTTAGGACAGAATAACAAAACCAGATTAGTGGAACTAAATGGCGGAAGGAAAAGAGAATTATAGAAAAAGATTGGAAGGGATTGGAACCCCCTAGGAAGAGGTCAACTGGCGAAAATGTACGATCAATGTCATTTGGCAGAGATTCAAGACTGTATCCCTACCTCTCCTCTCATACCGGCAGAGAACAACCCTTCGAGAAATACAAAAATACGGAACTTGGCTGCACTGGTCACATGAAACATTGAAAGATTTTTATAGTCCCTCATCTTGCTTCCCCCAAACAATTCCGAGATCTCTAATGGCCTCGGGCAAAGGGTCGAAAGCAATTGTGTTGCACATAACCTTACAGAGTACATTCCACCGAGGAACTGACAGTGAAATAGTACTCCATTCACTTAACATACAGGGGATTGCAAGTTATCAAGGAAAGAAACTAATATAGAGCGAATGATACAATTTAGAAGAACATCAAGAGCCCGGTTCGGTAAAAGGTAAATAGAGTGTTGAGTACTCTTGAACCAACCACACAACTGCTAAATTAGCAGGCACTTAGTTGTGCAGGCAATTAGCAGTGCTAATTAATGCCCATTGTTCAACTAATACTACGTAACAAACTAAAGTTTTGGAAATTGCAAACTTCATTTCAAAACGGAATTAATTTATTTTTAAATAAATAAAAAAAGGTGACTTTGAAGGCTGAAATGCTCGATTCGCGGACCTATGACGATTTCCTCTCCAACGTACAGGTACGGTACGTTGGAGCAGGTCTGCTCTTCCGATGGCCTGAACATCACTATACCGGCGATTTTAATGACAGAGGGATTGAGAGAATGTTTTTCAGAAATTCAACTGAAGCATCAGCAAAATTTGATAAAAATTTGGTGAATATTTAATATTCACCATGATATATCTTGAGTGTTACGACCTTATGCACAGTTGCCTCAACATTTCCGATGTGGGTCACGCTATTGTTAATAGCCCATTCGGTTATAAAATTAATTTTTTGTAAATTTTCAAAGCGGTTGAAGTTGAAATGGAAATAAGAAGTACAGGGTAAAACGCATTAAACCCTACGTAGTTTCGTAGAATGAGCCTAGGTAGGTCACATCTCGTAGGTATCGAAGTTTGAGATCATATGTACAGGAATCGATAAACAGGACTTTGAGAGGGGCGGGAATTAAATTGCAATTAGCGATGGGAACCCATCAGGAGTAGTTATAGTTGTTGGATGAAGTTTGCATTGAGGTACAACATTTGAGTGTTACAGGGTTCATCTAACAACACGTTGCCTAACTACAGCATAGAAGGAGTTATTGTAATGAACCATAGTGATATTCAGCTCATTAACATACCATCAATCGTGCTATACGATTTATGACCCCGTATGTAACATACACGTACACAACCATTACAGCTACGACACCAATACCTATTACGTCTCCAAAGTCAATTTCGAAGAGGTAGGGGTGTGTTTCAAGGGTAAAATCTGGCTGCCGATGTAGTAAAAATGGGTTGTGAGGTTTCGCAAAATAGAAACAGAACCTAAAGGCAATTTTCAAATCCATCATCGGGTACCGTACAGCTCACAAATAAGCGGAAACATACCGCTATGCTCCATAGTGATCTTCAAACCACAAAACGGCTGGTTGGCACAAAACGTACAATTTACCACCGGGGACTCAGATGGCTTCAATCAAAAAGTGCAGAGTTGGTGGGTTATCCGAAAAAGGAGGCATATCGTCTTCCGCATCTGAGTGGGAACTATAGATATCAAGGGACCAGCGGCCGACTTCAGGAAGGCTTCCCACGACGCAGGAGGTGGTGCTAAGCTCAATCAGCTTTTGAAGTGGCGCTCGAACCGCTAATGGCTTTTGGAGAGTCATAAAGAAGATTGCTCCACTCAGCCGGGCTGGAAGATACACAGAGTAAATTTTTGTAGGCTTTTCATTGCCTAGCGAGTCGACAAATTGGCAAATGAATAGCCAATCCTGATCTCTGACTCAGCCACTACACCACTACACTGCCAGCCTCTCAGTTAGAGGGGTGCAAGTCACACTTGACATCATCAAGTGACATGAGCAACAATATTAAAATTATTAATGTATGCAATAAGTTCATAGGGAAGGATATTAACGGGGTGGTCGTTCGATGTGGGATTAGGCCAGCTATCGTTTCCCTCAACTATCTAAACTTCTCATCATCGGGTGTGGTTAATATGTAGTGAGGTCTCCCATGCCATTACTATCGTTCAACTGGGCGGCAAACTCCCAACCCACGAGGATGAGGCCGTGAGAAGCCGTGAGCGCAACCATCACGAATTCCATTACTCCTTGACAGCCAGCTAGAGCAGACAGCCAAACGAAAATCCGGGGTACACATCCGCTGTACACTTAACGTACTAATGAATGGAATTTCACACACCGTCATTAAAGTATTGCCGTCGCACATCCGTCAATCTTGTTGGTGGAGTTTGGATGGCAATGAAACACTCCCTGGTTGGGACTAGTTCGAACAAGTTCGAACGGATGGGACGAAAAGTTTGAACCGGATCAATGAAATCGTCGGGAACTTTCAAAGGAAGTGAATATCGTTTCGATTAATTGGCAGGACGGGCGTAATCATACCGTCGATAATACCAATAATTCAGGATAAGATTGAATTCTCTGTTTGGACATCGTTTTCATCCATCCGGATTTGGTCGTGTTAAACCTACAGTACAACGTATACAATCAGGTATTAGGGATCTACTTCAATTACTTAACCGTCGTGACAGTTTTGGTTTATTAATCTTGCAATAATACTCCGACGGAGGTCGACGACTCCGATCGGCCTCAAAATTTGACATTTTGTCCATTTCAAAAGGTCTAGATTCCAAAACCAAAATGTCCGAAGAACTAATTTTCGGACAAGTAACCTATATCAAAAAATAATAAACCCTTGTGTAAAATTTGCAGCGTTTTTATATCCGTCCTGTACCAATTTTAACTTGAATGGCCCGCGATCTGGCAAACATTTAACATTAAATATGAAAATTTTCCTTATAATATAAGGTGGTTTATCATATTATGATCCAAGGAGTGACATTAAACCACCTTGAGATTGAAAAAAAAAAGGTGCGCTTCTTGAAACGAATAATGTCAAATTTTGAGTCCGATGAGAATTTTCGACCCCCGTCGCGATCACATACGTGAATTATTCCAAGAATAATAAACCAAAACTATAAAAAATCAATAGGTATTCTGCACGTCTTACGAAGTGAAGTTGCATCAATTCTGCGATGCCAAACGAGAAAATCGTACCGATTAGGTAGAACCAACAAACCAGCATGAGGCCAATTCTTTCGTAGTCTTTCGTTATTCATCAAGCTACCTACCAGTTAAAAGAACGACGCTAGCATTATCGTCAAAGCTAGCAATTAAAGGTGCCTCTCCTTCTTTTTCTGCAGATATTCCTAGCGGAGGTTTTACAAAACTGTTATCAAGATAAAGTTCTCTAATTACATCATTCACAGCCAATGACATGTAGATTACATGGAGACTCAAATAATTACAAAAGGCAGAAAACCACGTACGTAATGAGACAAACAGTGTAAACGCGTCGGCGAACAACCAAGTAGGCGTACTTCTTACTTCATAGGATTACTTACGCCTCATTTCGATCATTCAATAATGGAAAAAACGGAAGATCAAGGTAAGGATACAGTGGAAGGCATTTCCATCTCGTGAGACAATCTACAATTGATACCTACGTAGTACCGATGACTGTGAGTTTGGCGGCCTTGCCCCCAGACAACACGAAGTAAAGAACCGGTTCTATGGACTAGGAATGGGTCGAGACTTTGGAGCGTTGAAACGAGCCGGAAGAAAAGGAGGAAGAGCGATGTGGTAATACGAGCGAAGACCATTTCAACATGGGATGACACACGGTGGAGACGGCGAACGGTAGCTGGCGTAAAATAAGAAATTACATGGTGTCCAGGAGTTCTAATTATCAATTATTAATTGGTACATAACGTTTAGTAAGATGTACAGCTATTTATCCAAGTGAGAACCTACAATACGTTAGTTCAATGATGGATTTAGGAAAAAAAACCTATTCTTGTAAAAGTGACGTCGAATTCGTGGTAAATTGCTCAGGGAATGGCAATACAAATTTTATTGCCTTGGTGGCACTTACATTTAATGTAAGCGCCACCAAGACTACTGGAAAATGATGATTGCCGGTAAAAATTGTTTTGTAACCATTTGATTGAAAACGATATGATCTAAAAACGGATTAAATGACAAACAGATCTTACAACAGGATAAGGATTTCTTAATCACACAATGTGATATGTGATATCAAGTGACATTGTACATAAAAGAATATATTTGGTGTGATTAGCGGTAATCGGAAATGCCACAGCAATAGAGGTGAGCAAGTTTGTCAGTCAAGCGTTAATTAATTTTTTTTTCCCAGCGCTTGTTCCGTCTCTCGTCATCCGTATCTTTTCCATTCGTTCCGGTCAGCCTCGGCGAGTCTATTTTACGCGCTATGGATTAACTCAAGCGGTCGGCTAAGTAGTAAACCCATGTAAACATGCTGGACACAACATGTTTACGTATTACTCAGTGAATTCGTAAAACTCAAATGGCATGACTGTATCGGGATTTTTCATTTTCTAACTCCGAATCACAACAGAAATAAAGGAAAAGAATGACACGACTCAGGAAGAAATTAGAGGTGCGCCCCGTTTTTTAGAGTTCGGATCGGGATGGAATTGAATGGGGGGGGGGGGGGGGCAAAAGAAGATGGCTAGAAAAGAGAGCTGAGTCGTGACAAGCCCTTATCAAGAGTGCTACATCATTTCAGGTTCCCACAACACCGAATAGTAGGAAATCGTGGAGACCAGCTGACCGAAGAAATTTTTCATGTAAAATTTACATGGAAAACAAAAATCTCGCTGGCCTGATAATTAACATAATTAACATTTAATGTTAACTATCAGGTAAGTAAGCGAGATTTTTTATTTAAATAATGAAGACACTACAACGTGCAATATCTTTGACAAAGTCAGACCGATGCAAAGGGAAAAGAATATTAAATATTTTTCTAGTAGAATTCAATCACTGACCGCCCTATTAGTAATAAACAACACTATCTTTAATTCTTTTAATGTACTAAGTAATATGTCGTCACTTAGGTTCTAGGTAACACCACGTAATTGACTTTTCACAACTTTACAGGAGAGACAAAAAGCTGTTTTATTATTCAGAACGTAAGTCAATTTTCCAACTTTTCTCGTATTGCTACCTCTCATATCCTCCTATCAATAGGATCCCAGAAACTCAGTTCTAATGTGACTTGCGGATATCTCGAAAATTCAAAAAAAAAAAATTGTTAAGTAGGTGGAGTTGGTGTTTGAAATTGTAAATTACGTGGTGTAGGTTATTCATTGAGATTGTCAATTTCATGGCGTTGCTCGTGATTAAAATATCCGATTAGGAGGTAATCAGCTCTTATTAAATAAATTCTTTGGCATAAATTGTGCAAAAATTAATTCCATGTCAATAATTCTTTATAATTGAAAACTATGCTAAAACGTTTAAAAAAACCTGGATTCTGTACAGTGTTTGGATAGATGTTGGACTCCAAAAGTGGGGAGAAATAACTCGGAAAACGACACCTCCTAACATCCATCAAAAGATTGATTTGTAGCTCCATGAAAGCACATACATCCCGAAGGTGAAATCGAATAGTTCTGGGACACCCAAAAATAGATTCTACATCCAAAACTACTTCGAAGATAGTATTCAGCACTCAACTCGACATAATAGTCGACACCCTTCAAAAATGTCTTCCGTAGGCTCTTTTTAGCCCCACGGGTTAGAGCGAGCGGACTAAAATCCTTGCGGGCTCAACTAGCTACGTCGCAGGCAAACCGAGTGTTTTGTGAAAATTTCAGATTTTTTGAGAAATTCCTATTAGGTAGGGGGCCTACCAAAGTCGGCGGGGGCAGCAGTTCCTGGCATTTTCGGCACGCATGCCAAAACATGAAACAAAAAATTTGTGGTCGTTCAAAATTCTCTGGATGTTGATACTGCCAGCGTACGTTGTTGACATAGGTACCAGAACATGCGACGTTGTTCAATGCTGAAAACTAACAAATTGGAATTACCTAAGTGAAAAAACGTCTACAAAATAAGTTCTCCGTTTCCATGGTACCTACCAACCAAAATTTAATCTGATCGTCACCAGTAAACACGTGTATTCAATGATTTTATTTTAAATCCAAATTAGGATAGGTACGACGTATTTTTATACTGGATGAAACATCCAGCAAAGAGGACAAGTCATCAACATTTCAATGTTCGGTGCTTCAACATGTTACGTGAATTTTGCAAGTCAAAGTATCCCATACGGAGCTACCGGCGAACGCAATTAGGTACGTGGTGTTCCTTAGGGTTTGCAAGGAAATCAATTACGCGCTGTTGTCATATTCGTGTTTTACTGGTTTTTATGTTTCCTGACGACCTTGGCATGGTTACCATGCCATTGGCGATGTCAATATGTACCTATCAAATGGTATGAAAAACTCATTTTCGTCAAAATGTCGTGTTAGAGCTTAAGTGACAATGTACCCCTTGCTATTGGTGCTTACTGCGCATGTTATCACTCATACCAAAGAGAAACATTTGCAGCGGGTAATGCCAGCTAAGTCGTGACAAGCTCCTATCGGAGGACCCCATCACCCCGCCCGTTCCCACGATCTAGGCCCGCCTGCCCACGTCCCTTCTTGTCCCGTCCGCGTCTTCTCCGTCTAGTTACCCACCATCTAAGATCCCCACCCTCCGAACGGTTTGTACGCCGCCTGCTGAAGGGACCAGGATCATCGGGGCTTGACCCCGACGTAAGAGTTCGAGGTCGCCGCCTCGGTACTAAACTGAATCGGCATGCTTTCTCTCACCGTTCCAAATCGATCCCCATACCCAAGCCGAAGGGGGCATTAGGTATTCTACATTTTTCAAGACCAATTGACCAAAAACCAAAGGTATTACAAAATTAAACGATAGATTCCAACGTAATCCGTAATAACAACAGCGGTTGAAAGGCTCACATAATACTATCTACATCGACCATTGTACGTTTTAAGCAAGAGTGCAGTAACCACCGAGAGTCGTGGGAGAGAATATTACGGATACATTCAGGATCGCATGATCCTCTCAAACCAGCGAAAGGGAAAGCAAAGTGATCTACTGCTCCATTTCACCGTTCACGTTAGACTAGTATCTTTCTTCCTACATCAGCACCCTGAGGTTTCCCGCTAATTATCCGGTGGTAAGCGGGCCAGTTATAAACGTGAGCTCCGTGGAATTCCCACGATCTCATCCGCTAACAACAAATCGGTGTTAATGAAACCTTCAAGGTTTATCCCACCCTTTCAGGCAATTTCCCCGAGATCACAATTGCAATTCACAACGCTTTTCAGAGTTGAGAAAATAACATTGAAATTTTTACTTTTCCCAAATCAATTAGAATTCGTCTTTTTCCTACGATGCAAACATCTGTCCTCTTAATTGGCATACTCGGACCAGATTCACAGGAATGGTGTAAACATAGTTGTTTGGGAAGCGGACTGGACGCACATAATTGATACTGTGGAGTGAAAATATCCACTACGGGGCACGTGCTACCAAGCGTTGAGGCCATGTGGTCAAACATCTTGCTCGCCTGCTGGAATTTTGAAGGGCTTCACCGAGATCACGCTGGAGTCTTTCATTTGAGCACCTACGTTAGGAAAGGGATAGTGGGGCGTTTTCAAATTGCTCAGGCCAATAGTCGGAATACCTAATTACATAAGATTTTCCAACATGATGACCCAGGTTCAGACAGTGATTATTAATGGGAAATATTAAACAAAATATAAATTTCATGTTTTAAGCTCTTTCTAATCGATTAATAGGCCATAGTACCTAACCACCTTTACTGCACCTACCTACATAAATCGAGCACAACTACAATGTATTTAAAGAGTCTTCACTCTCTTCCAAAAGTCCCTGTCCAACACATCACCGATTCTGAAGATGAATCATTTGAATAGATCCAAGAGGAAGCATCAAAATCTGATTCTGATTCAGTTTAGGTTTTTTTACTACCAATTTTAGTTTATTATTCCTGGAATAATACACCTTTGTAATAGCGACGGAGCCGTTTTGGGCAGTAGGAATTTTTTCAAATCTGAAATTTTGAAAAAATTCTTGGTTTACCATCTAGTTGTGCCCGCAACGTTTTCAGAACGATTGCGCAAACCCGTGGGGCGCTATGGGGCGAAAATTGGGCTAAGGGAAGCGTTTTTTGGCTTAGGGGTCGTGTTTTGGCGATGGGATCGAGTTAGGTGTCGTTTTCGAAGTATTTTTGGACGTAGAATCCATTTTTGGGGGTCCCAGAACGATTAGATTTCACAGCGGGAATCTATTGGGCTCTCATGGGACTATAAATGAGATTTTTCAAGGATCCCAGGAGGTCAAATATTTTCCGAGTAATTATGAACGCATAATCAATTTTTTTATTGACACAGATTTATTTTTTGCACAAGTAATCTATATCAAACAATAATAAACCCTTGCGTAAAATTTGCAGCGTTTTTCATCCATCTTTTATTTTAAAAATATGGTGCAGACCTTTTTCGTTTTTATGTGTTCGGTCCCCTAAATAAGTAGTAGGTAGTTACCCTTTTAGCATTTTTTAAAAAGTATTTTTGAATTCATTCCGTCATTTAATATTTAGGAATCCTAATACGACTAGAATGCTGCGTTGTGATATAGAAACAATGGGTAAGTCCTTCTGTGTTCATGGAATATAAATAATTTAATTGAGAAAAAATAAATTAATTCCCGTATAAATTACCGGGTCGGGATTATTCCCCAAAAATAAATTCCCGGGGATTGGCCCATCACTTGTTTCAGTCAGCGTTGTCAGCAGGTCCCAAAAACACGGGTGCACTCCAATTGTCAATAAAATATCCAACAACTGTCGACTGGCGAGCTATTTAGGTAGAACTGAACGAATGAAACAATGGAGACGATGGATGCAGCTGCCGTCTTCATTTTGCATTATGACAAAATATCTTCTTAACGATACGGATTCTTCTTGGTGTTATCTAAAGCACTTTCCCTTCCTTACCTCATACCTTCCTGAATGTGATAAGTCCCCAAAGCACTTTTTATCGTGACTCAGTTTCTTGATCGTCCTCTCTTCTCTACATGAACTGAGAGCACCAATTTTTCCTCGTTTCCCCCAACATCTTTGCTTTCCAAAGCTTTCTCAAGGGGGAAGCATACTTCCTAACCACCCTCCTCCGAAAGAGGGTAGGTATATACCCTCAAATCCAGATTAATGAGCCAGCTCCTCCGTCTCGAACATCGAAGAAAAGAAAACTAGGGGGAGTGACTGCTCGGCCAGGCAGTCTCCCAAGAGGAAGTTGAGGGTACACCATCTAAAACACGAGGATGGTTTTACGCAGGTTCCGTTGAGGGCGGCGGAGCCGGATAGGGACACCCATCCAATCCATCTACCTCTCCATCAGTGTCATCTCTGAAACCCACAAGTTGTACGTACCTACATGAACCAACGAAGGGAATACGAGCATACAAGCGGGATTCGTTAGTTAGCTTCAGGCTGAATAAATTGTAAAATATCAAGTGGAAAAGTGAGTCACTTTTTTGTGCTCCCTCCACGGTCGAAGTATAGCGTTGAGCAGCAGTGGCAGCGAAGAAGCACGTTCGGCAAGTCAGCCGTTTTGAACCGCGCATCCCACCACTTCATGCTGTCTCGGTAGACGTCCCCCTAGCAGATCATCGTTTCAAGCCCATATGAGGGGGCCCAAAACGATGGTTTAGAAACTGAAGATTTTCGTTTGACCCGAAAACATTTAACGGCTTCGCCCGTAGGTTGATACCAACCCAGCGTATTCACAAATTGCTGTTAAATGACTAAATCCCAAAAATCCAGTCATGATTCTTTAGAAACGTTCCGTGATGACATGATAAGAACTTTCCGGTAAAATATTGTTATTATCTACGTTCAATTCAAGTGTCAATTAGTGGCTAAAGTTCACGAAGCCCTGAGGTTTAATCGATAACCAAGCGATGGTTTTGAAATAAACCGAGTATAGTAATTATCTAATATGAGGGTTCCATTCAACCATGGCGTGGCTGTAAAACAACAACTTGATGGTGGATTGAAGACCTGTATCTATTTTTTATATTCTCAAATAGAAAGTTAAAGGGAAAACGCTGAAAATTCTACACAAGGGTTTATTATTCTTTGATATTGATATAGCTTACTTTTAAGAAGATTAATTCTGTGTCAATGAAAAAAATTAAATTTTTTTTTGATTTTTATATTTTGAAAAAATTGTTTTTTTTTTTGGATTTTTTTTCAATTTTGTTTTGTTTTTTACTTTACGAAAACGACACCTGACTCGATCCCATAGCCAAAAGCCTTGAAAAAAACCTCCCGTAGCCCCATTTTAGCCCCATAGCGCCTCACACGTTTAGGCGATCGGGCTGAAAACCTTGCGGGCACAACTAGATGGCAAACCGAGTATTTTGTCAAAATTTCAGATTTAAAAAAAACTCCTACTGCCCGAAACGGCCCGGACGGCGGACGGACATCTTGGTTTTAGAATCTAGACCTCTTGAAACAGATAATGTCAAATTTTGAGGCCGATCGGAGTCGTCGAACTCCGTCGCGAAAACATAGGTGTATTTCCAAGAATAATAAACCAAAAATAAGGACAACGTCAAGATTTTACATCTAATCAGCCTGACATAGTGAGTAACCAATAATTGGCAAATTATTTGCTCCCACATTAACCAGGCAAAAATCGCTCGCATGAGTTCAATCTAGCCTTCAATAAGCCATACAGGTGGCAAAATCGGACTATAGCGCAAACAGCCAGAATGACTCAAATGAGCGGAGCTACTGCTACCCACCTACAACGGGTTGGATTCAAAAAATAAAACGACTCGATGTATAGGAAATGATGCAAGAAATAGATGCATTCCCTACATCCTGGTATCGTATGGGCATTGGATGATGAAGGTCAAAATTAAATACCACAATTAAAGAAGATTGAGTGAGAAAAATCGAGCAGTAAAACCGCGGACTAGGTCCACCTCCTAGCCATCTGAAGCTGTCCTTGAATTATTACTTCGAGTCTCCTCTCGAGCTCCCCTACCACCACCGCGAGTTGGGTAATGACGGAATCCCAGCGAAGAATCCTAACTACCTCAGTTCTCATTAACTAAGCTTTTTTTTACGAGATGCGGAAGGAGAACAAAAATTTCTTACACAAACCATCAACAAACAACGGGCCGAAATAAAGCCGCTAGGCGACGAAAGATGTAGAATATAAGGATTTGGAATGTAGATGGTGAACGGCGTTTAAATATCACAGCAAGCCTGCAGGTCATTAAGATAAAAGTCGGAGGATCTTGAACACAACACAACTTGAACAATAATAAAAAGGGGGAAACATTCGGTGTAAGCCTAAGATACAAAAAACAAAGCTTTCCGTAAACAACAAAGACGTAAAGCACATCTGTTGAGGGTGAGGACGCACACAGAAAGGAACTATGAGCCATGGCATCTGATCCAGCAGCAGTTCCATCATGAAAGACGTTTCAAGGAATGGTAAATTAGTCATGATAATACTACGACGAACTCAATCTGATTTCATTTCAAGAATGTGTGCGCTAAAAGCACATTCGAGTAAGTTATGCTATTTTCCAGCTGTAACGCTTATTCTAATCTTTATGGCCGATTCCGGTATTTGAGCGATAAATACTGGCGTCCACAATACTTGTGGATTATAATTATAATAAAATCAACGGCAGCGGAGCTATAACTCGGGCAAGGTAATAATCAGCATGGCTGTTTCAATTGTTCTGCAGCATATACCCTAGTATGGAACATAGCTGGGAATGAGACCTTTCTGACGATTCAAAAATGCAACAAGGAACTTTCTTTACGAATCCTCGACAAAGTAAGGGTCATACAACATCTATTAAAGCCGTTTCATTTTTCTTGAACATTCGTCCAAGCCACATTGAACCAAGACCATTAAAAAGACCCATCTAAATATAAAAGCCTTCCAGGGAACCGTTCATAGTTTCTCAAGGTCCTCGGTTCATTGTTCCATTCAACAGAAGGAATAAAGAAGTCTTAATGAAAGGTGAAAAAAACCAGCGAGGACCAACAACGGTGAATAGAAATTTGACTTATGAGAATGCGATGGAGGAGGTTTTCATTTTCGAGGAGCCCTGTTTGTTCAAGATACGAATTATTTTGATGATTATTTTGAATCCGTTCCGTTTCCATTGGTTATCAATTAGGAACAGTACGATGAAGAAGTTACACAAGTTATGGTAGGTGGGAATTATTACCGAGCCTAGTGTAAAGTGATGACTTCCTTGATGAAGAGATAGGTAGTACGATGGTATTCAGGGTTGAATTCAATCACCATCATTTATTACTATTGAATAAACATAAAACTAACCCATCAGTCGGGGCGCTGATCAGCCTGGTTCGAATCTGGGGATGAACACCAATGTTTGACTAAAAGTCAATCACGAGTTTTAATGCCCGTCTTGTCGGCAGACAATTCACCTCTCAACGCAAGTTTATGTGAATCCTTCTATGGAGCAAGAATTTTTAAAGCTTTTTCAAGTACAGTGCGGGGTCGGCTCCAGCCCAGAAAACCAGTTGGTTAACACAAACCCACTTTATACTTCTTTTTTTTTATAAAACTAACCCACGTTGTTTTATGAACCGATATTGAAATAGGAGAAAATACAGTCTCTCAAGTTTGAGATTTGATGATTCAGATACAAAAGGGTCGTGTCGAACAGCATACAATGGATCCTAACACTGATTGACCCCTTTGATTGAGCCACTTCCTTTATAGCATGGGCCCTTTCAGCACCCGCACTTCCGGCCTTTTCTTCTTTCTCTCCTGCCCTCTTATTTATTCGAATCTCGGCTTATATCAGCACAAGGCCGTAGCGAATCTGTCTCCAGAGGAATTATAAAGGCAAGAAAGATCACCTGCATTAGCAGCACATAAAAGTTCATCTAGGTAAGTAGAAAGACACTACTGACACCCATCATCGTCCTGTTTTACCCGTGAAAAATATTTCTGGGTCACAAAATAAGGTTGTAAGTAAATGTATGACAATTGGATTAAAATCGACTCACCTCTAACTCCTGCGTTTGTGATGGTCACCCAGAAGTCAATAGTTTTCTCAGGTCCGAGTTCTTCATAGTCCCACTTCTTTTTCACGCGAACGGCTCCATTCGGCTCAACCGTCACCCAAGGGTTTTCGTCACGGATCTTGAACGTTTCCAACTCAGTTTCTTTCTCGAGTTGGAAAACTACTCTTCCCTCTGTCTCGCCGTCCGCCTCTGTGAATTCTATTCTTTTTGTAGGACGAACAGCTCTCGTCACTCTCCTCTTATCTCGTCGGATTACTTCGTTTTTAATCGGGTCCTCTTCTTCAAGATTAAATTCTAGATACACTTTCGCAGGGTATTTCGATTTCCTGCTAGGAACTCGCAAATCATGAGCATGAACAGTCAGTTCATACTCAGTCCCCAACGGAGGGTCACCAGTTAACAATAATTCACCAGTCTGTGGAACAATTACTACTATCCTCGAATTCTCATCAAGCCGATAGGCAACTTTATCATCATCAGCATCCGAAGCATGTACCCGTCCCAATTTAGTAAACCTAGACCACTCGGAGTTATTGGCTCTACCCAGAGAGAATCTATAAGTTCGCTGGTCAAACACAGGACTATTATCGTTCACATCTATCACTTCCACTAGTAAATGCGTATTGATTCTGTCTACATTTTTCGCGTCGGCTGCTTGTATATTCAATTTATACGACGTCCGATGTTCTCTATCGAGTATACGAGCAGATTTGAGAAAAGCTCCCGAATTGTTGTGGTGTATCGTGAAAGCACCATGGTCATTTCCGCCAACAATGGAAAAGTGGATAGGTCCACCTGTTCCGGTGCCTTCAACTCTTATGAACGGCATTGTAACGTCCTTTCCAACGGGGAGATTTTCATCTATGTGGGCTTTCTCGGGCTCGACGTTCTTGAGGAACCTGAGCATCTCGTCGCGACGGAGTACGTACATGTGAAGGGTATGGGAGGAGGTGGTGTTAGGCGTTTCCTCCAGGACCCCCAAGTTGATTGGGAGATCTACCAGCGGATGAAGGTCGGACGTGGTCATCACAAGACCGTCCTCCAAAACCGCAAAGTAATCCGAGAGAGGACTATTCGAAAGGGTATAGGCCGTATGTTGCGGGGCCGGTCGCATCCGTTTGACCGTGTACCCCGGCCTCACATCGTCCGGAATGACGGTCGTCCCACGACGGGCTGACGTCGACACTAAAACGTCGAGAAGGAAAAGTAAACAAGGCAGAAGTTTTCGGTGAAGTGGGGTCCCTCCCCACCCCGCCATGCTGGGGTTGATACTGCCAACCTGAAACAGACAACAACAAAATCATTAAATTTCAACTTTGATTAGCTACAACACCTTTTGACTAGTTTTCATAGAGTCGATATGGCCCTATTTTACATAGTGGGACATTTTGGTGTCCCCAGACCACACTGTCAATTTTGATCAGAATTTCTCATAAACAATTTTTTTTTTAATGCTGTGTCCAATTCTATCCTCATTTTCCATTTCTTTGTTGAAGATAATATCCATTCTTATAATTAGCAATCCAACTCCGAAGTTGAAATTCGTCATTTTGGTCACTGTCCCTTGGTCACAATCTAAAACTATCTACCATACTCTACTCTAAATCTGTCAAAATTGAATTCTTATCGCTGATGTTCCATATTCTAACTCTCAAATATATTAAATGGGCCAGGAAGGTCAAAATTCTTCATTGGAACAAATTTATTTTGAAAAGTACACTAGCCCAAAGTGTCATACTATGTGAAACAGGGTCGACATACCCAAATAAGATGCATTACACCATTTATCTTGTAACTAACAATTGGAAAATTCCTAGGAAAACATTTCCTCTGGCATTGAAGTAACGTTGTAATTTGCAATTTATGTCTTGCGTCTATTTCTGGCGAGGGAAGAGTTATTTGTAGATATGTCTGGTTAGGCCCTTTCTGCTAAATGGGGAAGTGAATAAGTCCCACCATCCTGTGCACATCTGGGGGCCACGTGTCCGTTTGGCTGCGCGTCTCGTCAACGGATAGACTTCTTTCTCGTCTCCAGCCGTTTGGATTCCGAATCCTGACTCCTTTTCGATGAAATAATATTCAATGACTACAATTTCCGTCTCAGAGGAAATGCAGGGGTAAAACTAAGCAGGACAATTTTTCAAGGGGTTTCGTCCAAAGTGAGTTTGAAGATGAAAAGATTGAAAGGATCATTAAACGGAAGACACTAATTTGATGAATCATCACGAAATATAAGCGTACAATACAGGAAGGAATTAGTACCGTATAAACTACATAATGCCGTTCCCCATTTTCTAGCTACAGCATCCAGAGTTTAATTGCTTCGCCGGCTCCGAGTTTAGGAAGACAGACAAGAGAGGAGAAGTAACAGATCGATCCCCCACCACACCTTACATTTCTTGAGACACCAAAGCCGGTGCTAATGACGTCTCCAAGAACTTCTTTCTGTTTGTGTGCTTAGTAACCAACCGCATTAAGGCTGAACTTCTACAGACTGCACTTCTTCAGCTGCAGCTTTTCACATCGAGTGGAGACGAAAAAGGTTAAGGGTGCATAATGAAAGAATAGCTACCTTCCCCAGGCACAAATTGCAATCAATAATGTAGGCCGCACGCACCGTCCATTGAATTCAGTGTGGCCAGAAGGTTTGGGTAAAATATTGAAAGCAAGTACTATAATAGGCATTAGAAAATAAATTGGTGATCAAGATTTCCGAACGCACAACACCCACGCATGCATTACATACTGACGAAATAATTTTATTTGGATTTTTGCGAAATAAACTCCTGCAGTTGAATGACTCGATTCAGCCGCATTAACAGAGCTGAATTCCTTTCAAAGGACGAGAAGACTCGAGACGGAGCGTCTGCTTCACAGGGGTAAACGGCGAATGTGAGAAAAGGGATGATGAAATGGAGGAGCGAAGAGGGCGATGAAAGGGTGGACGATGAGAGACGGATGAAGTAAAGGATCTGGAGTGCAGCCCGAACAGAAGGGGCGTAGTGTGCGAAATCGATCCAAGACGATCCTTTGGAGGGTGAAAGGCCGCATACCACCTACAGCCGTGTTTTGTCTCTGCAGGAAGAATATGCCTCAGATTATACTGAGGGATTTCAGGCAGGTTACGTGATAGATTGAAACTAATGGCTATTTCATACGTGACATGGGATCCTGTGGCCCTAGATTGATTTAGCAGGATCCGATTGTCAGAAATTGCTGTTAACATACAAGTCACAACGTTCTGACTTCAACTCTACCCGCGGGCCATAAATCGCTCAGTAATATTTTTCAAGAAATATGGCACAAAATCCAGAATGACGCGCACACTGCCCTTCAACGAAACTTGACTCTTTTGTTATTTTCTACTACCTATTGTAACACGTCGTCGTCGGCAAGCCTGGGGGCTTTTTTTCTTTCATAAATATTGGAATATCCCGGATCGGAGAGAGAGGTAGGGTTCAGAGCACAGCACAAACAAATCACGTTAATATGTAGAATGACGGTAGAGGGGCCCAGCAGTGGGCAGAGGGTGGTAGTGGATTCCCGCACGCAACATACCCGCCCTTCGTCCCCATTGCACTCCAACACCTCTTCCAGCCGCTGACCCTCCTTTATTACTCATGAAATTTATCACTCCATTTCATAGCGTCACGGTTGCCTCCACTGAAAATGAATGTACCTAAAAGGGTTATCGTGCCAAATCCCCACGCAGGGAGGCCCCTTCCGTGGCCGAACAGCGTTCGACTGTTTTTACTCGGAATTTGCACTAAGCATGAATATCAACAATACAAAAGCAATTTAAGAGTAAGAAGTGCACAAAACCTACATTATTCTCTCACCATCTTTCTATAAAGTAGAATGCAAACCACACGCCCCATTTCGTTGGTGGTCTCTTATAGCCTGCATCGCAGGCCACGGTTGCCACCAATTCACGAATCAATACCAAGAGACGTCCGAGGATTCACAGGCTGAAGGCACAAATTATCTTGCTGTCCAGGGGATAGTTCTGTGGTTGGGACAACTGAAGCTAAGCCTGAACACATTACGTAAAGTGGTCGATGGAGAGACAATACAGGGCACGTAGGTAATATAGCCTCTATTAGAGCGACGTGCATGCTACCGGTCATTAGAAGAAAACGCCGCAAATTATACACAAGGGTTTATTGTTCTTTGACATAGATTACTAAGCAACCTATATCAAAGAATAATAAACCCTTGTGCAAAAATTAATTCTGTGTCAATAACAAAAATTTTTGAAAAAAAAAAAAGGAAAAATTCTGCACATTGTTTGAACAGATTGTTCGAATGTGGGACCTCGAAAAATAGATTGTGCGTCCAAATTTCTCGGAAAATATTTGACATCCTGGGATCCTTCAAAAATCCCATTTGTAGCCCCATGAGAGCCCAATAGATCCCCACAGTGAAATCGAATCGTTCTGAGACACCCGAAAATGGAACTTTCAGATTTTATTTAAAAAAAAAAAAAAAAAAAAAAATCATACTGCCCAAAACGGCCCGGTTGGCGGACGGACATTTCGTTTTTGGAATCTAGACATTTTGAATCGTATAATATCAACTTTTGAGGCCGATCTGAATTTTCGACCTCCGTCGCGGTGTATCAGGTATTTTAAGAATAATAAACCAAAAACACAATTTGTAAACAAAGCAGTGCAGTGCAGCGTGGGCTGACTGTACATGGTTCTCCATTGGAGTTAACTATTTTGGATCATATTATGATAAAATAGTAACTATTTTAATAAGACAATGGTTGTCTTATTGAGACGACCGCTGCACGGCGCACAGTGGGGCAAAGGTGGCCGAAACCCCCACTAATCGAGTGGTACCTTTTCCCAGTTTTTATGTGGGGTTTTTACACCTTAATACGCGTAGAATGAAGCCACATAATTAGCTTTCTTTTAAAAAATTATTTAGAGAATTCAGAGCCCTTGAAAGTAGGTATTTTTTCTTATTCAAAAAATACCAATTAAATGTTACTATTTTACCATTTATTTAAACCTATTGTAATGAATACTATCATTTAAGTAACCACCCATGAACTTCACTGTATTAATGCAGATTCTAAAAGAGGCTTTAGATCAGGGATAAATTTCAGTCTGTTCTGTCTGTACCACGCCCTTGTATGTACGTAGTAAAAATCTGTGTTTTGACATGGATATGTCTATTGGCAGGCCTAAGTGAGCATGAAAATTAAGATTTAAAAAAATGCAACGCATAACCTATAAACAAATTATCTCTTGGAGATGTTGGACGGTTTAATCATCCATGCCATGATTTTTTTGCGTGTTAGCGGGTGTTCGCATTTTCCATGGAATCAGAAAAAAGCTACCCCAAGCTGAGCTGCACGAGTAGAACCATTGTAATCTACGCCTATTGGAGCGTCTTATCTGAATTTTCATCGCCGTTATCCGCCGTATATGTACAGGGTCCACGTTGTGAGTCGCTAAGTAAGATGGGTGCGTCAAACAATAACATTCTAAGTCTCTCATCAGACTTTTCAACAATGCTATGTAATGAAAACAACATTTTAATGGCTCAAGGTGGAAACTGACATTCCTGTTGAACGTCCTTTTTTCATAAGGAAAGATGGAAAAAAAGTTATTCCTTATAGTGTTTGTGCGATATATTGCTTCGGTCGGGGTGCACCTTTAAACAAGGGTTGAGAGTGGAGTACCCGCATTTACATGAGGACAAGCTGGCCCACGTAACACACAAAATAACTTTAAAAAATTTAGTAAAACCTTTATTAAAAAGAAAAAAAGAAAGTCAATTTTAAGCGTGAATAACTGCAGTGGCTGAAACGCAATATTCAAGTGGAATTTAAATCTCCTTGTGTCGATTCAATCTATGTGGCTGGAAGGCCTTCTCATTTCGCAGATAGAGCGTCGAACGCGAGGTATAAAAGTCCAGGAGTTAATGATACATTATTCTGAGATTAACGATATTTTTTATTTGATAAATTTCATAAATAATGGTTAGAATTGTTTTCCAAACCTTTCCTTCGACTCAAGTTTCAAAACACAAGGGTTACTTTACTGTATCGAGTGGTAAACTTGTGTTAAAGTTTATGGAAAACTAATAAACAGGCATTAAGTATTCATCGAAAAAACATTCATTTTTGCTATAAAATTTTAATCAAATAAATAATGAATGTATCAGTTAATTGGGTATTTGGGCTGATTTATTGAGTCGCTTATAATCTCACCTGATTCAGCATCCCAAAAAACATTGCATTCCTTGCTAAATATATCAATTTTCATACGTTATAGGGTTTTGGCCGAAAATCGGCACTTTGGCCCCACTGTTGGGCGTTTGTTTTTGTCGACTTTCGTCGCATAAATTCGACCAAAAAATATACCATCATTAGAACAAGTTGCAAGTTGCAGTTGTTGTTAGTTACAAGTTGCTAGTTTTAATCTCAAAATGGGGGGAAAAAAATAACAACAAAAACTACCTAGTGGATACATCAAAATCCTTCATCAATCCGCTGAACGCTAACGATACGGTTCGGTCACCTCCTGGAGGAACTATACCTGGTTGACTCCGGGCAGCGAATTAGTGATACACCCAGTTAAAAACCGTTTGAGGGCTCAAAGAGCAGAAATTCAAAGCAATAGTGGACAAAGCCGGGCAATTGAATGATTTGATGTCTACATTGTGGTAATATTAAAGAATAGTGAATACCCAGAAAAAAACCAGCTGGAGCGTTTTGATATTTCACAGCATGAATGCGACCAGATCGCAGACAATTATACAACCTTTTAAAAGAAGACCTTGACGTATTGTTCCCGACTCTTAGAAGGTATCCTGTCACCCATCACCCTCAAACGGGTGTGGTTGCGGGGGTTTCCACCCACGTCTTCCCCGTTTTGAATGGCATGACCGCGAACTTTACAGTGCTCAAGATAAACAACGTTATTGCCAAACTCATAAATTATTTACTGGTGATTTCAATATGAAGGGGAGAATACTCCACTCCACTCACTCATGGCATCATTCATCTGGCACACAAACAAACACGATACGTTGCTCGATTTGAGATGTGGGAGTGTACATTCGCTCAATAAAAACGGAAAAATTCAGGAGAGAAACATAACGCCCACGTTATCGTTCATTATGACGTGGATTGCAGTGTTTTCAGAACAGTTCATAAATAATTTGTATTTGGATGAAGGGGTACAGTGAAGACCACCTTCTCAAGTGACGACCATATGGCACGAATATATTATTCCACGAGATTCTATAAGGATTAGCTCGGGATATGAAGAGGCGACGCCCACTAACAAAGCTTTTGAGGTAAGCTGCTTTCTCTCCACAGCTCAGCATTACCATACCAATACCATCAAAGAACGACTGTGAGCGTTAGACCCTCACCCAAACGATCAGAATTAGAGTTTCAAGACTTCAGTCCATTTTATAGTGTTTAAATCGTGATATGAGTCATTTACAGGAGGCAACATGGCAATGTAGGCCTAAATGTCCAAGTATGAAGGCAGCATTTCAGACGTTTAAAATGTGGCTCTACAGAAGTGCATGCGACTGAACCTGTTTGTGAGTTGGTGAGTGAGTGAAGTTTTTTTCTTTTGGTTTCTTATTCTTGGAATCGGAATCGGAATCGTAATAAAGTAATCGCGACGGAAGTCGAAAATTCTGATACCTATCATAGGCATAATGCCTCAAAAGTTCAAGATGTCTAGATTCCAGAAACCGCCGTTTTGGGCATCAGGAATTATTTTTAAAACATGAAATTTTGACAAAATACTCGGTTTACCATTTAGTTGTGCCCACAAGGTTTCCAGCCCGATCGCCAACACCCTTGGGCGCTATGGGGCTACAATGGGGCTACGGGGTTTCGAAGGTTTTCGGCTATGGGGTCGAGTTAGGTGACGTTTTTCGAAGTATTTTTGGACGTAGAATCCATTTGGGGGAGTCCCAGAACGATCCGATTTCACTGTGGGGATCTATAGGGCTTTCAAGGGGTTACAAATGGAATTTTTGAAGGATCGCAGGAGGACAAATAAGGTGACGTTTTCCGAATAATTTTGGACGCAAGATCAATTTTTTCGAGGCCCACATCTCTCCAAAGGTTGTACAGAAAAAAATGGCAAAGAATTAATTTTAGCACAATTAACCTAAATCAAAGAATAATAAACCCTTGTGTAAAATTTGCAGCTTATTCCTTTTTTATTCTGGGGTCTATTAAAATGTTGAAGGAAAAATTAGGATAAATAATGGACTGTCCGAAGCAATTAAAAAGTCGGCTTTGATGAGGCGGTACGAGAGAATAAACCGGTTTCAGAAGCGCGGGAACAAGAAGGATTCATTCAACCGTCTTCTTGAGAGACCTGCTCCGAGAACCTAGTAATACTTAATTAAAATATTGTAAGAGTGATGAAGTACTAATGATGTACGCCGATTCCATAATGCACTTTGCTCAAGAATCTTCGCGTTGTGATGAATGCAGCCAACTTGAACAATGTGCTGAGTCACAGAGTTGGGGGATAACAAAAGGAGGCGTATCGCGCCTAAGGCCTATACACCCACGGCGTTATACTAAGCGGAAATCGGGCACGACAAAAGTCTACGGGGAGGTTTTCCAATTAAAGCCGTCGAAATGAAATGACTCAGGCTAGGCCAGAGACTGGGGACAATAGAGGCAATGTATTGACTTCTCACCAAATAGAATACAGAGTAGAGAAAGTATATTAGGTATACTTATATGTACTTGTGTACTTTAATGTGCTTTTCAAGATATTTTAACGTTGATTGTACGTGAACTTGATGTATTCAAGAATAGTGAGTAACTCGACATACAAGACTTGTATGGACACTTAGTGTCCAGGTCGGAATAAAAGTAGGTATGTATACCAAAACGATTTACAGTAACAGGATGATCGTCTTCAGCATAAAAAAAAAAATTCGCTGGATTGGAATTTGAAGCTATTCCGATCCCAAAAAAGAAGGGCAAAAAAGTTGGGATTGCTGTTTGGTGAATTGAATGGTGAAAATACCGGTCAATCAAACAATCATCCGAACTCGGGGGAAAAAATGACGGGGTAAGGTGGAACAGCCTCACGTACTTGATGGGACGAGTTCGTCGATCGCGCTGACCTTGTGTGCTCGATTATTATGGTTCATCAAGCAGCCGGGTTGGTGAAGGTGTCGGATTGAGGCAGCCGAGCCGAACAAGCGGACAGAGGCGTATGACCACAGCGACAACCACGTTTCCGATCTGCATGGTTGAGCTTGACGGAAAAAAATCACAAGACGGAAATATCGCTTTCCTTTGGGTTCGAGAAGTGAATTACCTTACCTGAGGTGTTAATTAGAAATAATGACTTAATGAAGACTTAAATCTTCATAAATAACATCTAAATGGGAAATAACAACTGTTACACCTGTTTTCTTGACCCTCACAAAAAAAACTAGTACCTATCTTAGTCCTGCATGATTTAAAAAAAATCAATTTCGATTTAAATTTTAGCCAAACGTAGAAGCTACCTACCAAGATAACTCAGCCGACTTCCCCAACTTTCCAAAGCCTATTCTTAAGTGAATAGGTAATTCAAAAATGTGTTTTCATTTCTCCCACTGAAGTAGCTGTCAGGAACAGACGACGGCACTACCGCTAGCAACCCTATTTCACGTGATTCAGACGACCCCCCAAGTGATATTGCCCCCTTCACCATCGCATAAATACATACAAACACATTAATCGTCTAGAACGCGTGCATTCATGGCCCCACCCTTCCTAACGTGTGGAATATTCCGATCGGGAAATGTTCGCAAGTTGTCTTTTCTGAGTTCGCCCGGAGGGGACGATACACACAACATAACACAACAACAACGGCGTGTCCTGACTTGGGAACGAAGGGATGTCATTGACGATTCCAAGCAGAAGAAGCTAAACATTAAACACTCACACAATAACCAAATTCAACTTAGCTGGCATAACTAAGAATACTCGCTCGAAAAAGTGAAACATTTTAAGCACTAACGAAGCGAAAAGGAAAGTATCGGGTATTCAGCACTAGACTTGCGCTCATTCGACTGTAAACAAGTGAACGGTGAAACAA
This sequence comes from Pilophorus perplexus, assembly GCA_955831195.1. Lineage (NCBI taxonomy): Eukaryota > Metazoa > Arthropoda > Insecta > Hemiptera > Miridae > Pilophorus > Pilophorus perplexus. The sequence continues at coordinate 14,388,679 of OY037011.1, read as the reverse complement.
GACCTATAAAAACAAAGAAAGTTTTTCACGCCCTTAAATCGTCTGTGCAGCAAACTATATAGCGTAGTACTCCACTACCTGCCGAGCGAACGCTAAGTCAATATTTAATCGACTAAGTCCACTAACTGGATTTAACAGAGAACCTATTGTACATACGCCATTTACAATAACCGCAAGGAACTAGAGATGAACCAATCAAATATTCACTTCATTTTATACGAAGGGAGGAGCTCTTCCGGCGCCGGGTTCGAGCTCATCTGGGAAAATGGCCTCGGCTTGTCCATTAATAATTTCACTCGCTCCACCGGCGGATGCAAAACTCCTTTAGTTGAGAAAAACATTAAATAAGTAATTTAACACAACTGCGGCCAAGTCTGCTGAACGGCTTTTCAAAACTGATGTCAAGTTGAATTAGGTACTAGTGAGGTCTTGACCAAAAGAGGAATAACAGGAGTAGGTACATAGTGAAAATAAGAAGCGAATTTCTCTTGCCCGACTGAATACATATCACTGAATGTCTCTTGCCAGTATCACTTCAAACGCGTCAATATCATACAGGCAGCCATGTTTGTCAAGGCCCTTAAGGTAGGGTCAACAAAACAAAACAAATCAGCAGTTGACGTTACGCCAATTTTCATTTTTTCCTCTAAACCCCTTTTTTCGAAGCCTTGTCAATTGTGAGGATTATGACCTAAATAGCTGTACAAGCCCAACTTACGCACTAGCCCCATGTGATGTAGGTAAGTGCGTAGGTAACTGTCCTGTTCAATCTGCGGAACGCCTATTCTGGTCTCACGGGGCAAGTGCAAAAAAGGAAATCTCAATGACCCTTGTTTAGCGATTTGACAATTTAAAATCGGACCAAAACTCGGAGTTATCAACTTTTACAGATCATCAAGACCTGAACAATGGGGGCAAAAATTGAAAACATCAATCAAACATTGATAAATCCGTTCTAAACAATAATAATTTAAATTCAGTCTTTTCATGAGGTATCAATCACTTGATAATCATCACGCACATGCCCCTTCATGAAAACCCGATGGGGTAAGTGCATGGTAGGGCCCAACTCACTGATAACACTGAATTTCAAATGTGGGAATGAAGTACAACTACTGAACTTATAAACACACTTTAAAACACCTCAAAATACTCGATTTGGAAGATGGAACACGATACAAACGAAGCACTGAACTTGGCAGCTGAGTGAAATACACTATGAAATGGCACTTCATACCCTTCCCACCATGTTACCATGTTTACCATTTGCGAGGACACGTTGATAAGTGATGTCAGGCATATAGTTTCAAACGGAGTCACTTGATGGCAACCAGTGGAAATTGTTCTAAGTAGCATTTTTACCCTACTTACGCACTTCCCCCACCTTACTCAACTAGCGTGAACTTTTTTTCTTTTTTTAAATAAGAATGAAAGTAAAATGAAGAAGGAAAGCATGCAAATGATGGGAATCGTGACGGTTGAGTACAAGCTGATTTCGCTTGAGGCGCGCCCAAAATAACTTGGGGACAACGTCTTAGCGTTACGGATCCACATCCACATCCCTGAAATACCATAGAGGTTAGTCTATTTTGAAATCTCGCAGTCATTAATCCCACAGACTCGAATGGTGCAATTTTAACGGCTCATTACCTTAAATTTATTACTTTAATAACAAAAAAATTAGTTAAAAAAATACAATAAAAGCGCCGTTAGGATGTCGCTATCTGTAACGCAAAACCAAAATGTTCTTGCTAACTGATGCAATCAAATAATAGACTACTTTTAAAGCACTGGACAAACGCCTGAAGAAAGAAGAAATGTCAGCAGAGACCGGGAAAGAAGAAACTGCAACCTCTAATTACGCAATATAAATTACCGTCTCTGGTGGGTTCGAGGACTATAACCTTTAGAAAGATCGTTGCTGTAACCTTTCGCTAACATTTGGTTTCCGAGCGATCACGAAGAAAGGCAAGGGCCGATCGAAATGTACGTGCACGTAGCTTCTCCATGTTCTCACAATTTCTCTTTGGGCTAACAATTCGTCACCAGTTTCCAATTAATTCGACCACAGGGAATTATTATTAATTAATTAAGGAAGCGAATAGTTAATTCAATCCAATGATCTGATAGCTCGACGAAAGCAGGGACACAAAGTCATGCCAAAAGAAAATTATTTTCCTGATGAAACTGCTGATGAGGAGTGCCTTTACATGGTATTTTATTGAGTGGGGATATTGAGTGAACATCCCCGTTGCGCAAAAAATAAAAATTTTGCTACAAATCAGAACCAAAAGAGCCCGCAAAGGAAATATTATTAACGTTCCTTGGGACGTTTCCAATTCTTTTTCTACAGATGGGAGACAACAGTGGACGGATCTTGGTTTTGAAGATTCGATCCATTAATAAATCCCCGACGCTTGATATTAGGACGGCCAACGAATTGAAACGCCAGAAACGAACGTGGAGGCTCATGGTGGGCCGAAAGGAAGCCGGAAATGTAGCAGTTTAGCTACAACAGAGAGAGAGAAAGAGAGAGATGAAAGGTAACCCCGATGGTATAGGAGGGGGTGGACCACGTGTGGCTGTCCCTTGTGTCTGTACTGGTGCACCCGAACCCCCACGCACGTACCTTTTATCCATCCAATGTGTGTCCTGTACAACCTCTCCTATCCCAGCAGCAGAATTGTCAGGTGTGAAAGAGGTCGAGCTCCCAGTATGCAAAAATAAAAACACGGATAATAACCGACTTTCAAACAATACAAAACATTGATTCATACTAACCAACACGAAGTGCGCAAATTCACCAGGAAAATAAAAAATTGCAATGAGCTCCTTGAATGATTTTTAGCGCAACCTTTCCCTCAAAAAATGGAAAGGTGCGCTCACCTCTTCGACATGTTTTTTTGTTTGTTTGTTTGTTTGTTTTTCACAGCATCACGCCCGAGCGGCTCAACAGATTTTCATGAGGGTGGTCTCATTGTGATCAGCGAGTTTGGGGGGGTGGTTATAGGTAGGGTGACCAGAGGTACTCCTTTTGGGAGGACAGGTACTACTTTTCGAGTTAGGGTCCTCTCATGTTTTTGGATACACGAAAATAGAGTAATGGTACTCCTTTTTTGCAGTGGTACTCCCGAAGTCCTACTATTGGAAGTTACAGTTCTGGAGAAATCCAGATTAGGCATTGAGACATTGAAAGCGGTAATCCTAATGCAGATTAACCAAAATTTTGAGAAAAATTGTTTAGAGATGTTTGAGTTTCTGAAAAATCACGAACAGCTGCTCAAAGCCATTCACTGCAAAAATTTAATATGATGGATTTAAAAAATGAAAAAATTGAATTCCTGAAAAATGGAGTTGAAAAACGATTTTTTTAGTTTGCTATGTCCGTTTGTTTAATATCACTTGCTTATTTTAGTTCCTTATCCCATGTCAATTTATTGTTGTTACCAACCATGCTGTGGAACTTCCTATAAGAAAAAAAGTTTATTTTGAAGATTAGGTATCTACCTAACATGAAACACAATCTATACTTATAATGGTACCTATAATAATGTTAAATATATATTATGATATATCCTGATAAGTATTATATATATATATATATATATATATAAAGTAACATAGTTGTTTTCCAAATGGTACTCTTTTTTGTCTTGAAATTATGGTCACCCTAGTTATAGGCTACCTTGATTTTTCCTCCCTCATCCCCTTCATCGGTTTTCGGGAGGTCCTTCACGACGAAAGTTGTTTATCTCTGATGTGTAACTAAGGAGGCCTCAAAAGGGGGACGACAGTTTTGTCCGATTTCGTTGGTACAAGGGTATATGGAATGAGCTTTTCAGGCTGATTCCAACGACTCCAAAACGATTTTTGCAGCCTGAGCCGTTCGTTACCTCTGATCGACATAAGGTTTTCTTACATCGGTCGTTAGGGTGCAGTTGTTTACGTAATGAGCATCACGTGGATATTTTTGATGTGTTGTGTGGCATAGTTTGGTCGCTAGATACCTACTGTTTCTTAGTTTCTCTCGCTCATTAAATATATCGTAATAACAGAAAGGTTGCGCTTATCTATTCAATTCAATTGATGGCTTGTTTTTCCTGCAAAGGTCCTGCCTCAAAAGTTCCGAAAATGGGTCAACATTGCAGAAACCCCGTCTCTATTATAGGGCCTTAGAAAAAATTTAATATTTGAATTTCGAGGTCTGGAAGGGTACCTACATGACGTGGACTGCTTAGTCATCTTGTGATTTGCGGAGAGATGCAAGTTAACCAAATTTGCTATGCGAAAGCCGACCCTGATAATCGAATCGAGAATCGGGTTAATCATTAGAGAAGGTCATTCAAAAATCAAGCATCGAGGTTATCATCAAAGAAAGGTATTCGAAAATCGACCCAGCCCGAGTGTTTTTATTCCGATTCCGTTCAGATAAAATCTTATTTGCTATACTTGGTATTGCGTTACTTAAACATATTATGTTCAAGTGCTTCAACTTTCTTCATAAAATTTATGAAGATGATTATTATTTAATAATAGGATTATTATTTAATAATAATGGAACTGTTCAGTATCCTCCCAGTGTTCATTGAGCAATTCAGATCGTTTCCAATGATGGCGACTTTGTAAGATGGAAGTAGTTAAAAGAAAAGGAAAAGACCGCAGGAACAGTCTCCAAGTAAACTGTCATTCCCTGCGATCCCTCTAGGGTCTCCCGGCATTTGTTTTTGTCCAACTTTATGGTAACAAAAGACGGGAAAACGTGAGCTTTTACGGCCTCCTCCTTGCCTGCATGACGGCGGAAGAGCTATAAAAATCCACTGCATGCGCCTGCAAAAGGCTGATTGTAGACGGTCGAAGAACAAAAACTGTCACAAGCCTAAGGACAGCACGTGAGGAGAAGCTTCCGACGGTGAAGAAACTGGACATTAAACAATCGAGAAAAAAATCCTTCGTGCATGCAACCGCTAAAACACGCGGGGAAAATCGAACGCGCGGAAAGCGTCGGTTGAATGGAACCTGCTTCACCGTAAGGACAAATGGAATAGATTTCAAAAGGCAGGAGGCGAAAAGAGAAATTCGATGCCCCGAATCGGTCATGTGTCTGAATCTGTCCGGTCTTCCAACCAAGTACCACCAGTTGTGGGCTGGATTTCAGGCCTTATCACGAAATTTCGTAGGGGAGAGTTTTTTTTCTACCACGAGAACATTAGTTCAATCTTGACTGATGATGATCGAACCACGCTAATTACTTCGCGTGTTGAGGAGGAACTGAGGTCAACTCTCCCAGGAAAAATACCTTATCCTGTAAAGTGATAATCAGTTCAGTGATATCATCAGAAACTACCGAAGTAATTCTATTCCCATTCTGGTGGTTTTAAAACTCCATACCACCTAAAACGCTGCAAATTTTACTTCCTTCCAAAGTCCTTCCAAAACACGAAGACATAGTTCGTCCATGCTGCAGTTCTCTAGTGACCTATTTGTTTGGCTCTATGGCCGCCTGGTAGGTTTGGTTTACGTACATGCGGTTTTAGACCAAGGGAGCAAATGATTAAAGTCTGATGAAGCGTGATAAGTAAGAGTAACACGACGTTAATTAGGCTGAAAGGTTGACTTGCGATGTTCAGAGAAAGTTGGTTTCAAAAGAGCACGAAAATTAGTGTCTTCAGCAGTGGAAGTTCGCGGAAAAAGCTGAGATTACGAAGACAAACTGCGGTGCGTAAGATTTCAAAAATCAGGCAGCCCAATAAAACATAGCGATAAGAGTGTTTGTGAAAGGAAGTTACGGAGGGGGTGAGTGGGGGTGTTGCTAAGGGCGGGGGCTCCCATTGATGACGAGGGGGCTGTGGGAATAAGACGAGAAGGTTACTAAGGGGCGCGGTCTGGCGGGGTTGAAGGGGTGGGTGGAGTCGAGCCGGAGTACGCACGAGCACGGGGGATAGCTCGGGCGCGAATCAATAAAACCTTCCACCCCTTCTCCGCCAGTCTCGCGAGTTCCTCGCCCCCCGCTCTGACTCGCCGACGTAGTTTCCATCCCTTCTGCCGCCCACGAAGGGTCGGGCCAGCCAGCTCCAGCCGGCTCGGGGTCACAGGGAACCCAGCGTTCGTCGCCTCTCCGAATTGCCGTCAACCTCTTGACTTTCGAGGGGTGACATGGTAGAGCAAGCAAATCATCGTCGGTCAACTCTTTGTCAAGAGATCGAATCAATTCCGTTGATAAAACAAAAATGCCACCTTCATGAAGAGCAGAAAGATCGGACAAGGAGAGTCTCCTTAGGAGACCCACACCTATAACCTCAATCAATTAGCCAAACTTGGAGCGAATTTGATGCTTGACCAGAGAAAAAACGCTGCAAATTTTACACACGGGTTTATTATTCTTTGATGTTGGTTACTTGTGCAAAAATTTAATTCAGTCAATGAAAAAAAATTTGAAAAAAAAATTTTGAAAATTCTTTATTTTTTGGTCCTTGAAAAATATTTAACCTCCTGGGATCCTTCAAAAATCCCAATTTTAGCGCCATGAAAGCCCTATAGATCACCACAGTGAAATCGTATCGTTCCGGGACCCCCAAAAATGGATTCTACGTCCAAAACTACTTCGAAAACGACACCTAACTCGATCCCAAAGCCAAAAGCCTTAAAAAAACCAACCATAGCCCCATAGCGCCCCACGGGTTTGGGCGATCAGACTGAAAACCTTGCGGGCACAACTACATGGTAAACCAAGTATTTTGTCAAATTGCAGATTTAAAAAAAAATTCCTACTGCCCAAAATGGCCCGGACGGCGAACGGCGTACGGCGGACGGACGTTTTGGATTTAGAATGTAGACCTTTTGAAACGTACAATGTCAAATTTTGAGGCCGATCCGACTCGTCGGTCCAAGAATGCTATCCAGCTGTCCAGACAAGTGAGTTATCCACTGAATACAAGAATCTGACATTGTGGGAGTTGGTTGAGACATAAGTATCATGACCGTCACACCTTGGCCCGCGAAAAATGTACATATCATTTGTAAGTAATTACAGTAAGAACTACTGTATCATGATCGGGCTCATTCCACTCGAAAAGGGGTAGGGCCTAACTCGAGCTAAGTGCAAAAAAACCAAGGAGGTTAGAAGGAGGTTCCTTCTAAGTTCCTTGAAAAAAAAAAAAAAAAATCGGATAGTTGCGTACTTCTCTTAACAACAACTGTTGTTTTACTGCTGTGCCTGTGACCTGGGTCTATTGCCATCAGCGAACAGTGAAACTATTAGTATCAGTTTCTCCCTTCAAACTAAAAACAAACTAGTGTGACCAACTAACCAAACCAACTAATTCATACAGTGCGAAAATTCATTAGTTCGAGAAAGTCAACTATCTAATTTAGTGTCAGTTTTAGTTTCGGAATTTGTTTCGACCCAACTCAGGTGAATCCAACCCAAAACCGCCTCACTGAAAGCTCTAGAGGCGTGTAAAGCTATACGGCTTTAGTGAACGTTGACCAGGCTTGATGTCTAGCCTGATACATTCTTCTTTGGGCGCCATACCCGTAAACGGGCGTTGGCGACCTCTCGCTACTAACTTTTGTTGAGCGTGTTGAACAGGTATTACAGAAGAAGTAGGGACCTACTGTTCAACGCCAGTTCCGAGTGATTATTAGTATAAGGAATATGTCCAGCGGCTGCTGAGCTCGAACCAGCAACCTTTGACTCAGCAGTCCAACGCTCTAACCACTGAGCCACTGATAACCTGATAAATTAGTCAGATTTAAATAATTTAATCTGGACATTGGGGTTCAATGCAACGTAGTTTCCAGAAAGATGGTCGATTCGCCCTTTCAACATTCAACAACATGCTCACTAGGGTGGGTCGAAAAAATTGTGTTTTTTTTTTTTTTGCACCGCTTTGATAGTCTCCACTGGAGTTCTCAAAGTGTTAGAAAGTCACTCCACAAAAATCGGTGCATAAAACACAAATGAAGTGCCGCCCCAAGCTGTAACAGTAAAATAAAAATTGTTAATAAAGGTTTTTAATAGAATCAAGAATCAAGAATCAAGAATTTTTTTATTTGCCAAAGCCAAATAATGACAGAGCAAAAGTCAAAAGTTAGAACATACAGAATAAGCTGACTGGTTATAGAGCCGATTATATTGACTGTAATAATGGGAATGACAGAGAAAATAGCATCAACTCGACTGCAGATGTACACAATGAATGGCCGTGCACAAGACAATGACAAGAAAATACATGACAAGACAATGAAGACTAATTCACCACAGGCCATTTGATCTTGAAAAATTCCTCTAGAGAATATAATTCTTCTTTCCATGTTGAACATACGGGAGCCCACCTGTATTGGATCGTTCTGTTGGGCATTAGAGAGGCGGGTGAAAGGGATGATGACATCACCCCGGGAGCGAGTATTATGTTGGTGCGAGTCAGCAACAACGGGCAGACACGAAGAATTGGTCTTTACATGGTTTAACACAACCAATACATAAGTGCTAGGAATAGTAAGAATTCCTAAACGAGTGAAAGAGCCCCTACAACTCTGACCCCATGATAGATTGGCCATTATTCTGATGACTCGCTTTTGAAGTTTAAATATGGTTAAAGCATGATTTGAATTGCCCCAAGCGATGATACAATAGGAGGCTCTACTGGCAAAGCAAGCATGATAAACCGAAAGCAGGACCTGGTCGGACACTATTCCTTTCAATCTCCTAACCATGTAAATAACAGATGATAACTTAGGCGACAATACCTCAACATGTGAAAGCCACGAGAGACGATTATCCTCCATCAAGCCCAGGAAATTTACCGATTGATCCAGGCGCCTGTTTAGACCCAATTCCAGAGTCTGGGTTTTACTTTTGTTTAAAATTAATTCATTGGCCGAGCACCAACTTTCGATAATCTTTGATCTGTTTAAAGATTCATGCCAAAGCTCAGTACATGAAGCTCCCCTTGCCAAGCTAGTTATATCATCAGCAAATAAAAATATTGTCTTCGAGTCTGGAAACTGATAAGCCAAGTCATTGATAAACATAAGGAAAAAACATGGACCTAGGATACTACCTTGTTTGACACCACAGGGTATAGCTACTTCCTGGGAAACACAACCAAATTATAGATAAATAAATAAAGGTTTTTAATAGATAGATAAACCTGGAAAACATTATAGATAAATAAATAAAGGTTTTTAATAGATAGATAAATCCGAGAACCGAGAAATTGCGATATAAAGCAGAAAAAACACTATAAAGTGACCAATTTTACTGTTACAGCTTGGGGCGGCACTTCATTTGCGTTTTATGTACCGAAATTGACTGGAGTGACTTGGAGTGACTTTCTAACACTTTGAGAACTCCAGTGGAGACTATCTCAAAGCGGTCAATTTGTTTCGACCCACCCTAATGCTCACCCCAGTGCTTGTTGTCGACGCTCCCAGTAAGAATAGGTTTCGAGCCAACATCAAGCTATTGGTTTCGCCTGATGGGCGGGCGGGCATCAGTCAATATAAAGAGCAAGGTCTCCTGCCAAGAATTTTAAAAGTTTTGGAAATGCAAAGTCTTGATAATATTGAAGATACAGGATGTAGAATTTAGAACACGACATTGACCAGGTAGACATTCAAAATTATCGCTTAGAAGAGTATCTCATAATATTCGGGATGCGGTGAAATCTGAATTGGACACCCTGGGTCTCTCCTACGGAGTTGGTTAAACAGAAGGATAAAATCGGAATATGCATGGAACCTTCTGATTTGAACTCTTGTTGTTGAATTCTTGTTCACAAGAATACAACAATAAGAAAAGGAAGGAGACTTTCGGCTGGGTTAAAGGGTTTGGCGGAATTCACCCTGCTGGACTGCAGGGAAGGGTTTTGGCAAATCAAAGAGTCCGAGAGGACCTCCACATTTCTTAAACCTTCTTTAACTACACAGATCTACCCGATTTTACTAAAATTTGTTAATATTAAATATTAACAATTTTCATTTTTGAATTGCATAGCCTCGATACTCCTTTAAATAATGGAAGACGATCTATCCACAACACGGCCTCACGACCCACCTGTTGAAGCGCTCAATATACCAACATCGCGCATTTCTCTGCGAGGCTTTTGGAGAAGAAGAACCACGTCGACGTTCATCAACTCGCATAGGGTGCCTCGGGTTCGAAAAAAATATACGTTTAAAAAATGTACATAATATTACAACTATTAGAGAAACTCTCCACCAAGGCCACCATATTCTCGACTATACAATTTACCTGCCGCCCTCCCAACGGCTTTAACTGTGAATTAACATAGCCGTCCCTTGATTACACCCGGAATCTCGTCCGATAGCTACATGATAGACGGTTCCACGGTAACAACCTCCACGCCCCCAAGTACAGGTTACCTGACGCAGGAATTCAGGCACATTCTCGTAAGATGGCCAACATCTCAAGCAAGGATAACTCACTTGAGTCCATTCCTATTACAATCAATCAGCCCAACTGACGGAGATATCGTACAGTCATTTGACTAACAATTGTTTCGTCTGGTTGTAGAACCGGCCATCGCCAAAACGGAAAAGTTTTCAGAAAAGCCGATTTTCTGTCACGCCGAGGGAAAATGAAATAAGAACCAAAACCGTCGGGTCAGACTATCTCGTGATCTGCTGAGCCATTGCGCTATCTAGCGGGGTTGGAGATGGCCGGTTCTGAAAAACAAGAAAAGTTTATTTGGACGATTTTGCTGCACACTGGAGTCTTCTAGCCTCCACAACACATGGATTTAACCGGTGTTGATACGGTTTCTTATTGCCAATGTTCCCACTCATGTTCGTAAAGGACTTGGAAAAAATAATTATTTCAAATTATAAACCAAACTAAGAAACCATAAATCTCCCTTATGGGGAGACCTTTTAGATCATGTCTATGTCATGACAACAAAACAACGCCTATTACTACCAACAGAAGTAGTAACCAGGTAGTAACCAATAAAAAAGTTGCATGTTTCCCGTGATTACACAAATTTTTCCTGACCCCCTCGCCTTAGACATATACAAGTCAAAAACCTAAACTACTATCAGATTCTGGTATACAAGCAGATACCATGTTACAGGGATATGTCTTTGATTGGGGATCTTTTACGATTCTCCTCGAGAGTTGTAAACATGTTCAATGAATCTGATTCGTTGAACATTGTTCATCCAGTAGACTATTGTCAAGGGGATGAACATGTTTCGTATAATTGGTGATTTCATTGTACCTAGTTCCGGAACAACGATCGGTTGTGAGCAAAATCGTAACATCAATATTGTATGTCGAACCCCCCCCCCCCCCCCCCCCCAGAGCTAAGACATATCCATGTCAATTTAAAGAAGAGTTGGCCGGTTTTACAACCAAACGACACAATAATATCCTATTGATAAAAGGCAGTTTTACAGCAGTTGTAGGTACATATCGCACATGTAGAATGAAAGGGGCACAATTTACATTATAAATGCATTGTACATGTGCCCCTTTCATTCTACATGTGCGATATATCGGTGGTATTGGCCACTGAATCAAAAAATTTTAACAGATATGTGAAGCATCATGTAAGAGATTCCCTACCGGTTCTTTCGGCGCCAATTAATTTTTAACGAATTTTTAGCCAAACAAAAACGTTCGTGGACGATTTTCTTTTCACTCATAACTGAACAAAGGATTTTGACTTTTTTTTTTTTGTGTACATGTACGCAGAAGCAAGTTGGATATGTGGAACCTGAATGAGGAAAAGGAATTCATGCTGATACTACGAACATTTTCGAACTTGACTAGTCCAACCATTTTAGTCACCCACTTGTACAAATCCCATAAAATAAATCCCACCATCGAAAACTACAGTTTCATAACCCCCCCAACTCCCCAAAAAACCTACCAATCTGAAGTAAAACTTGACCAAATCGCCGGAGAAAAATGCCAAAGGACAGTCGAACCAAACATTCCCTAAATTTGCAGCAACATGACCTCAAAGTTGACGAGGGGGAAGTAGGTGACATTGAGAGAGAACGCAGGTTGGGGTGATAACAAAGCCTTGTTAGGGCTCTGGGCGCAGGCCTACCAACCAACCCCGATCGAAACAACCCTACAATGGGCCGGCGGGTATTTTTGGATGAAAAAAGAGTGGTAAGAAGGCTGGGTGTTGTTACTGTCGGTAGGTAATGCGACTCGTACGAGCTTCTAAAACCACATCAACGCTGCCTTACTCATAATAACATGATTACTTCAACATTAAAAGAATATTATTATATAATTTTTTAAACTATTTTCATTACCATTATTATTATTTATTTTAATAAAATTTCGGCAATAATAGAAAGTAAAATTTTCATTATACAAAACCACCATCAAGTTGTTTTATCCAGATTTTTCATTCATTCGAAAGCCACGGCATTCCACCTACCTACTAGAATGTGAGCCAGCGAAAAGTTGAATGACTCTTCATAAAAGTTTGATGAGAGAGGAATGACAAGGTCGGACCACAAATAAGGGAAAGTGAATTCAGTCGTGTTAATGTGATGAATCAGCATCAATGAAACATGGCCAAACACCAGTAAAATTCAAGAAGAAAATTTCTGATTTAATGATTTAATCATCTTCATTGAAAGCGACAAGGAAACACAGTGTCATCGAACACAGTCTGCGCGCAATCATAGCATCAAGGCATTCTAGAAGAAGGTGTTATTAAAGCTGTATATGTAATGGGATGGGCGTCAAAACTGGTCAATCGCCTTCCTGAGAACCAATTAGCACACAATTCTCCGGCGTGTGGCAGCTCTTTTTCGCACCCTTTCTCAAACAAACGAGGCAGGTGCAGGTATAACAGAGAGACCAACAGGTCAACCACATATCCCACCTGGTATATGAAGGGTCTTGCATAAAAAATCAGTTCGGTAGCGTACTCTTCTATTGCTCGGATAAGTAGGGTAAATAATAAATAACAGGTAGGTAGTTAACCACAAAGATATTCCTTCATAAAACAAAAACAATAACAGATCTATTTCGAGGTTTTGTAAATATCTCGTATTTTGACAATGACCATTTGGTACTTATTTAAATCATTGACCAAACAGTTTCTTCCAAGTAGGGGTTAGTTGACCAACAATTTCTTCCACCTAGCTTAAGTTACAAAATCAAAAATAAATTTATTTTTGATTTTGTAACTATTCTATTATTTTGTAACTATAAAATGTATATAATAAATTTTGATAACATAGGAATATGTTTATGTTTGATAACATAATATTATTATGTTACGGTGACCGATACCCCTCAATACATCGGTAGACGAGGTATTAATGAAGAAGACTATACCACATACCAGGACTACAAAATTGGAACAAATTGTACCGTTGTAAATAATGATTCATTCGCTATCGCACCACACAATTAGTTCGCAAAGAAAGTCGGATGCTTAAAGCCCACTATTCAACAAGAAAGTGTTAGGTGATGAAGAACTGAGGTAATAGAAAATTTCCGAGAGAACATCGTGGGTCAACGGGAGAAACTGCTGAATGGCCGGCCCTAACAAATAATCTCCTTGACGCTCCGTTTTCAAGAATCATCACGAGACGGCTAAGCGGCACAGAAAGATAACGAGGTTTCGGGTCTGGAAATATTTCTTCAACGGACCGTGAAAGGCGCCGAAGAGCGAGCGGATATCGTAAATGGCATCGGAGCTTCGCCACCTCACAACTATGAGTAAATTACCGACTTGGGTCACTGCCGACCGAAGAAAACTGCCGCTTTCGCAATTGTCAGTGTGGTTAGTGTTGGTGCTCAGAGAAACCATGGTAGACGAGATTTTATTTGCTCTTAGTGGACTGATTGACCAAACTTTGCCAGGTCGAGGTTCCGGATACAACGGTACAACAAGAAATGTACCTACCGGATGAAGGAGTTTCCCAATCTTTCACTACAAGGTCAACTCCACAATGATTTATCGAGAAACTAAAAGGGGTGGTGATATTCGCGTGACTAGAGCAAAAGCATCGAGTGGGTTTCTCTGCAGCCGTCGTGCTTCTCGGCCTCTTCATATATTAATGTCTGAAGAATCCTAAATTATTTCGAAATTATAATCGTCCACTTGTATCAACTCGGGGGCTCACCTCGAGAGCCCTTGAAGAGACTCTTGAACAGGGCGTCGGAAATGAGCGGCTGCTCTAAAAAAGGTCACTATCTTTCAGATATGATCTCCGGGAGAAAATCTTTTAGGAGGAAGCTCTTGGGAACAATTACGTGTGGTGGTTTCGCTGCAGCGAAATATCATGATATTATCAGTGCTACAAGACGGGCTTAACATAACTGGAAGCATCACTTTGATTTTTGGAATTAAACTAAGCGTTCTGATTCCCATTCATAAAATAGGTACATCAGATTAGTAGGTCTTTTTAATTTAACACTCTTGGTCATTCCACAAAAGTCCCCCACTTTTCACAAATTTGAAAAGCCACTGACCGGGCTTATGAATTAAAGGTCAAATTCATGAATCTTCCATTAGTACATACAGGATACCAGAAGAGTGAAATCCCTTCTTTCAGAGGCGGGAAGGTTCATTAAAACTTAATGCATTTAATGTGTAGTTAAGTTTTGAATAATGGAAAATAAGGTTGATCTGTCAAGTTCTTGGAGAGTGTGTCAGTGCCGGGACGGTAATAAAAATAGGGGCATTTTCCAAGCTTTCATCTGCTATGGCCGATTCCCCCCTTCGCCACAATGGAGCTGGACCGTCTTGTGAACAAGACACCACAGGTGCAAATGAAAAACGCTGCAAATTTTACAGAAGGATTTATTATTATTTGATATAAATTATCCAAAAATCAATTCTATATCAATATTTTAAAAAAATTTCATTAAATTATTTTAAAAAGTTGTTTTTTTTTTCTTGTGAAGTTTGTAGACTGATGCGGGAACCAAAAAAAAAAAAAAAAGATTATTATTATGTGTCCAAAATTACTAGGAAAACGACACCTCATTCGACTTCCTGAGATCCTTCAATAGCCCCATGAAAGCCCCATAGATCCTTACGGTGAAATACGATGGTTCTGCAGAACCATGGGAACCCAACAAATGGATTCTACGCCCAGCAATACTTCGAAACGACACCCCACTCGATATCATAGCCGAAAATGATCAAAAACCCTTCGCGTACCTAGTATAGCCCCTTTTTAGCCCCACGGATTTCTGCTATCGGGCTGAAAACCTACCAGGCACAAGTAGATAGTAAGCCGAGTATTTTGACAAAATTTCAGATTTAGCCAAAACGGCTCGGTCGCCGGACGGCTGACGGGCATTACGTTTAGGGTATCTATCTTGAAACCTGTAATGACAAATTTTGAGGCCGATCCAAATTTTCGTCCTTCGACACGAATAAATGTATTATTCCCTGAATAATTAACTAAAAGGAAGACATTTTCTTGAAAATGCATTTCGATGGTGTATCACGTAAGGTTGCGTATATAATAAAGCAAAGTAATATTGCTTCCGAGTCTGCAAGGCAGAGGAAGCATTGTTTTCACTTTCGAAATGAAAAAAAAAAAAATGATGTTCTCCAAAATCAAAATGTCCACTCACGTATTGAGTTTCAGAGCCTCCTTAACAAATTTGGTTCCGTGTCTGTCTGTCTGTCTGTCCGCATTTCCTTGCCACACCCATAACTTCCACAATTTTGATCGGATTTCAATCAAATTTTCAGGAATTGTGTGGGTATAGCCATAGATGGCCCCCTATCAGTTTCATCACGATTGAATCAGCATTACGCTCAGCGCATGCGCGAACGTAATTTTCTTGTTACAGCCATGCCATGTCATGACAGTATGTATACATAATGATGACATACAGTGAGGGCCACGAGGAAGCTTCTGTGCCATGTCCTTGGCAGTGTATTTTTTGTTGTTTTAGTTTTAGTGTGGCCAGATAGTGGAGAAGAGTGCTAGTGAGAGAACAGTGGCGGACTTTTGTGGAGTGACCCCTATGCGGAACCATCAATTTAGTGCAAAACCCCGGCACAATTCGCAAATCGTGCGAAATTTTGCCCTTTGCCAAAAACAACGTGAAATTCCTACGGAACCCTTAATAATAATTATTGATATTATTCCTCCAGCTGGCCTTCTTGTCGACAAAATCAATGTTAGGTCAATTTGTTTATTTAAACTGTCCACCAACTTTTTCCTCAGTTTTTATCGTGATACGAGAAGAATCGACTTCCCCCAAGATGGCTCTAAAATTTTTCGGGATACCGGAGAATAATAAAACCAGGAGTAAAATTTGAAACATACCTACGATATGATTAAAAGCAAATTTTATTGAATTTTCAGAGTGCAAAGATCCTTGTAACGTGTATGTAATAGGTACAATGAAAATAATAGCATCCAGCGAATGATCATCCTTCCTAAAAGGCGAGAAGAGTCTGAGAATGTGGCATAAATTCAAAGACCGCGACTAAGCTTCAAAATCGATAACTCGCGGTCACACCACCAAACTCTTCTGTTCCACTTGGTATTTTCCCCATTCAAGAGTTCACAATGATTTACATCAGAATGAAAAGAGTATTCAGAAATCTTTCACTTCGTGAGAAGGCTTCGAAAACTCTTCATCCCATTTCCGTACAAAGAACACTAATTTGAAATGTTCAACTTCAGAGGTTCCTTTGTCACAATATGACATACCTACATGAATGACGTTTGATATGCCGATTCTGGTTAGAAACGGAAAATGCCCCTAAAATGTATACAGAACCCTTGTTTACCAACCTATAATATCATTATAGAGAGTCCTTCTCTGTGACACCTTGAGTGTAACTTTGACCGACGGAAAGGAAAACAGCAAATCTTTTTTCCCTGTTGTACTACTACAGCATCGGCACAAGAGCCGATTTACGATAAGCAACGGAAGACACCCCAGCCTCCATCTGTTCCGCTAGAGTTACACCTAACCATGGGAGAGGAAAGCATCCTCCTAGCCACCCTTTTATTCCAATGGAATATCAGATAAATTCCCAAAAGGCAACTTCCTTTCGACCCGAAATCCCGAAGAAGTTTGGAATAATGAAGAAATGTAATCGGAGTCACTTCTACGCCTACAGATTCCCAGAAGAAATTGAACAATGAAACTTCCCAAGGAATTAGTGAAATTCCAAAACATCGGAGTTTTGAGTGCATGAGGCGTCTACTTCCTATCTCAAGTCAGGTCAGCGGTGGTCGTGCGTGAAACGACTTGTATTTAGTCAAATTAAGCCCATATACCTTGAGAGAACTGGGTCCAAACACAAAACCAAAGATATCTATTATATATTTGCACAAAACAAATCGTCTTTTAATTAAATTAAAATTTGGGAGTTTTAAGGAACTCCTGATGAGAGAACTTCAATTTTTCCAGTTTGGGCTGTGATTTTCAAGTTGAAATTTTACAGAAAACCCAAGAAATAAGGGACTTTTGTTGAGGGAATCGTCAGTCAAAGAAAAGTTCGGCATCCGGGGCCAGTTCATCTTTTTTTGGCCCACATTACGATATACCTACATTGTATTTGCAGATGTAATGCCAGAATAAATTAACCACTCCAAGACCAGGAAAGGCCTCCTAATCAATATTAAAAATGCAAATTTCAAACCTAATGTAGTGTGTAAGCGGGAGAGGGGCTTGATGAGTTTAAATAATTAATTTATTCGCTTCCGAGGACGCCATGGGTGCTTACCCTGAAGACGACGGAGTTTTCTCGAGCAACAATCAAGAAGAAACGTAAGTCTGACTGGACAGAAAAATTTAATAGCACCCAGGCATTTGTATTTTAAACCGTACATTACTTGCTAGGTGTATGAACATTAAGTGAGGTAAGTAAACATTAAAGGTAACATTAAAGGTAAGTGAACATAAGTAAGTGGACATAGTCCACTATGTTATGAAAGTTGAACTGTTAAGAGACATGTCGATAATTATTATTATAATAGGTGCCACCACCCTAATTTAATTTTTTTAAATTTGAATTTAATTTAATTATGGAGCTGATTTTTTCAATTATTTTTTTAAATTCAATTTTGGTTTATTTTTTTTTTTTGGAATAATACGCCTAAGTAATCGTGACGAAGGCCGAAAATACAGATCGGCCTCAAAATTTGACGTTAGAATGAGATAAATCCGTTTCAACGTGAACACGAAATGTCCGTCCGCCGTCCGAGCCGTTGTGGACAGTAGGAATTTTTATTTTAAACCTGAAATTTTGACAAAATGCTCTATTTGCTGTCTAGTTGTGCCCGCAAGGTTTTCAGGCCGATCGCCCAAACCCATGGGCCTCTGTGGGGCTAAAAAGGGGCGACAGGAGGGCCTTTTTGAGGGGTTTCGGCTATGGGGTTGAGTTAGGTTTCGTTTTCGACGTAATTTTGGACGTAGAATTTATTTTTGGGGGTCCCAGAATGATTCGATTTCACCGTGGGGTTCTATTGGGGCTACAAATTAGATTTTTTGAAGGATCCCAGGAAGTCAAAATTTGACAAACAATTTTAACAAAGTCGGTTTGAGTATCTCCTTCGAAACGAAGCAACGAAGGAACTTGCGGCATAGGAGTAGCACGACGCGCGATAGGTAGTTCGACTTGAGTATGATGATAAGAAAAGTTGATAACAACTCCCGGTAACTTGGTATCGATCATTGAATAAAATCAGTGTTGGCATTGACCATCAGTGTCAATACTGATTTTATTCAACGATCGATACCAAGTTACCGGGAGTTGTTATCAACTTCTCTTATCAGCATTAAGTCGAACTATCTCTCTCTATGCCGCGAGTTCTTCGTTGCTTCTACTGTGTACCTTAACGTGAATGAAGTTGAACTAATGCCTATATTTTGCTGTGTGGCGTTGCGGATATATCCGTTTTGAACGGAAATTTAGAGGTCCGATTACCTATTACGATTTTGATGTTTTATTTAGGGGAAAATATCACTTAGGTAAGTGATATTTTTATCGGTACCTACTCATGTTTTTAGCTTGGAGAACTGAAAAAAGGTCGAATTTTGCTGTACGGAAATAGAGCTCATGTGTACGGATAACGGGCCGAAAAAAAGGAAATTTTTGAGGGGCAGTAGAGAAATTTCTTCTCGGCACGTTGGCAACGCTGACCAACACAGAACAAAGTTTAACTTACTCTATGCACATTAACCCACCTTATTTCTTCTGGATGTCGCACCTGTGTGCACAATGTGCACTGCACATACTTCTAGCGAATCTAGGACCTTTTTAACTGGACAATGTCATGTTACCTCAGTGCACGATGAAGGTGGACATATCAACAGCATGCATTTAAACAATTTTCAGCTGTGAACATAATACCTATGGGGGGATATTAATAATTATCCCCCCAACACATTTTCTCATTTTTTTGTTCACTTGGATGAAATAAGGTTTGGGCGGTAGATAGTTACAAAGGTCTCGACGATACAATTCTATCGATATTATAAACCTCAAAATCGATTTTTTGGACAATCCCTTCGAGAAGTAAGGTAGCTATCGAAATATTTTCCAAGTAATTTTGGACGAGTAATCCACTTTCGCGGTCCCACTTTTCTTTTTCAAAAATATTTTTTTATTGACACAGAATTAATTTTTTCACACGTAACCTACATCAAAGAATAATAAACCCTTGGGTAGAATTTGCAGCTTTTTTAATTGGAATAAAATGTTTTTAAATGTATTTATAAAAGTTATCTCATTTAATTTTAATTCCATTCAATTTTTTTTTCATTTTCCGCTTTTTAGCGATTTTTTAGGCAATTATAAAAGCAGATTATACTGAAGAGTGTAGGTACACCAATACTATGAAGCAGTAAAAGGTGAAATGTTGGGGTAAGTGAAAATGCTTTATTTATTTGTTCATAAGGACGAGTAGAATCTACCCAAGGAGCTTAGAAGAAGATCTTCTAAGCTCCTTGAATCTACCAGAAACGCTGGTGATGTAGAAACATCTGATGTTTCACCAGCGTTTCTGCAACCTCAACGTAGAAAAAACTACTGGAGAAGATCTCCCCAGTTGTAGCTTTTCTCCAAGGGAAAATGGTGGTTGCAAGACCGTAGGTTACATTGGCACAGGTTATGAAGAAATTTTCCACCCCTTAGTAGTGGAAAACGCCTGGTTTGAAGGAAGAAAAACAGAAAGAGGGATTTTATTCGGAAATCGAAAGGAAAATCGTCTGTGACGGATCAATATATTGCCTTCAGTAATTACTTAGTCTGCATGATATCAAGATGTTGCGGGATGGGATTTATTGCAATACGAACTGAGCTAAGTGATACAGTTGAATCCGGAGCTGGAATATAGGTATAACTATAGAATGTTAGTTGACAAGACATATCCCTACCGGCCGGCTTATCCCCAAGTACCTGAGTAGGTAGGCACCTAACGTAAAATTTTCTCTCATCACGATTTCTTCCAAATGTACGATCAACTTAATTAACAACAGTTGTTAATTAAGTTACTATACTTGAGGTTTTCTTACCGTGATTATCGGATCGGCAGCCCTTTTTACCGTTCTTCCGGAGTGTAAAACACAAGACACTCAATGCAGCAACACCCCCACTCTACCACACTTCGATAATCCACCACGGCGATACACTGCAAGGGATTAGGTCACAAACGGGCCCTCAAATATGTAAGCAGAAGTCACAGAGGAATATCCCGAAGATGGAACGCGTCTAAAAGTAAACTAAAGACCCGGTTCCAGAGAAGCCGTGTGAACCAACGCCGCGAAAACCACTTTACCGACTAGTCTTCGGTCGGCACCGGCGCGGGAGAGCAGCTATTGTGGTGGTGAAGGGGGTGTGGTCGCGGGGGAGGGGTCGTAGGGGGTTGTAAGGGACGGTGGGTGGTTGAACTACGGGCACGAACTTAGCCGAACCCTTGCGAACCTTACCGACAATCCTCGAGAACTCCGACGGTGAGACCGCAACTTCCTCCCGTCCACCGACAAACCGAGAATTTTTTTTCTTATTTTCTGATTTGCTTTTTATTATTCCGTAGGTTCCAGATTATGTATTAGCTGTATTTCATGTAGATTTCTCGTCTTTTACGGTTTGTTTAAACTTGATTCAGGTCCCAGGCCGTGTGAATGAATGTGGGTGGAAAGATGTACCTAGTTGTCATTACTTTGTTTTTCGTTTTTATTAGGTACCTACATTAAAATATTTAATAAAATTTTTCCCCGTTTTGGTTTAAATTATTATTTTTTCCATTTATTTATTTTTTATTTAATTTTTTAATAATTAAAAAATACAATTATTAAATAATTAAAAGAATTATTGTTTATTACATTTTTTTAATTGATTGTATACTTTTCTCCATTTTGGTTTATTATTCTTGGAATAATACACCTATGTTTTCGCGACGCGGGTCGACGACTCCGATCGGCCTCAAAATTTGACATTCTCCGTTTCAAGAGGTCTACATTCAAAATCCGAAATGTCCGTCCGCCGTCCGCCGTCCAGGCAGTTTTGGGCAGTAGGAATTTTTTAA
Source organism: Pilophorus perplexus (assembly GCA_955831195.1). Classification (NCBI taxonomy): domain Eukaryota; kingdom Metazoa; phylum Arthropoda; class Insecta; order Hemiptera; family Miridae; genus Pilophorus; species Pilophorus perplexus. The sequence goes on along the minus strand of OY037011.1, from coordinate 14,367,166 downwards.
AAAATCTGAAATTTCGACAAAATACTTGGTTTACCATCTAGTTGTGCCCGCAAGGTTTTCAGTCCGATCGCCCAAACCCGTGGGGCGCTCTGGGGCTATAATGGGGCTAAGGGAGGGTTTTTTTAAAGGCTTTTAGCTATTGGATCGAGTTAGGTGTCGTTTTCGAAGTATTTTTGGACGTAGAATCCATTTTTTGGGGTCCCGGAACGATCCGATTTCACTGTGCCGATCTATTGGGCTCTCATGGGGCTTAAAATGGGATTTTTGAAGGATCCCAGGATGTTAAATATTTTTCGAGTAAAAAATACGGAATTTTTTAAAAACCACATTTTTGAACAAAATAATCCAAAAAAAAATTTTTCATTGACAGAATTAAATTTCTGCACAAGTAATGTATATCAAAGAATAATAAACCCTTGTGTAAAATTTGCAGCGTTTTTCCTTACATTTTGTTTTATTTTATAATTTTCTGGTTACTTAATCCCCCTTGTTCACCGTTTGTACAATAATATCGTGTACATTATAATTTGTAATGTGTATATTATACACTCTGTACTAGGTAGGTTTTAATGTATACAATGTCACAATGCCCAGTAACAATGTCCCAAAAAAGGTGTTGAATAATTCAGTTCAACAAGTATTGTTCTGACCACTGTCATTTAAATGAAAAAAAAAAATTTTTATTCATTCTATTAGGTCCTGATGATAGGAGAATATATCTCTTGAAACGTCGGGGAATTCTTCGTCTTATTTGACCGCTTTGTCTCAACCACTTTCTACCCACAATAAACATTACAAATAACTTGATTATTCAACACCTATTCGCCAAAGCTGTTCAATTTTCAAAATTTGAAGATTGGCAATATAGAACAAAATTTAATGTTAGATCGAGTGAAACCCAAATACCCACCCTTTCGTAATTCCCACCCTTTGTTGCTGAGGTTCTATCCAAAACAGGAGAGTAGAGAGATATGCCTCCTCTGCTGAGTGATCTTAATTAACAATAATTGTTAATAACTGATAATATTATTATCAAATGAATCGTAGAAACTGTTTTCCAGCTCCTAAGTTCATCTACAGCTCAGAGCGACTTGAAGGGTTCAGAAGTAAATTCAGATTTAGTGAAAACGGTACCCACGCGAGATTTATTTATTGTTAGTTATAACTCCCTAATCACCCCTATTGGGCACACATACTTTTCCATACAAGTATGAACACATACGTTTATCGAAATTCATTCAAACGTAAATTAATTTTAATACCTTCTGGAAAATGTGGAGACAGAAAGACCGACTCCAAGATTTGCAATTTTTGGTGATTTTATTTTGTTATTTTTCAAACTCTATCCTATCGATTTTGTGCTGGCCACTTCAATTGCACATTTGGGGCCTACATTTGGTCTCATCACGGTTTTATTATTATAGACTAATAATATTAAATAACTTCAAATTTTTATATTATGTATTAAATACCTACACCATTTACATAAAATAAATTTCGATTAACGCGTCAATAGTGTTTCAAATGAAGAAGAAAGTATTTACTTTCAACACTTTTGTTCAATCCTATCCATCCCTTCCTTTCAGTATAACATTATTCAACAACTGTTACAGTCCACCACATTGAGTCCCGGAAAAATTGAAAGATTTTCAAACTAAAACTCAGACCTACCTTTTAAAGAAGGTAATTAATGCCGGCAGGAATAAAACCACTGAATATTAATATTGTAAAATAACGAGATAAATGAATTTACGTGAGTGTGTAATTTGTGGAATGTCTGGCCTAAAACTGAACCAAAAAGGATTTTCTTTCTTGACGACCACATCAGGTGATGGGCATTGCATTATCCCCTTCTTGTTTTTGCTGTGGATCTCTCGCCTGCACCTTCCCGCTCCATCTCATTTTACAATGGTATTATACATATTATGTATAATATTAATATCCAGCGGTTTTATTCATTAAATAGTTCGATAAAATTTATTAAATTTAAAATTTTATTAATTTCCATTATAATAGAGTTTTGATTGTTAACCCTCCGAAAGAAATCTTGGAAACCTGGAATTCCTGTCCGGCCTAATTTTTTTATATAGGTAAAAAAAAGGCTTCTTTGTAAAACTCCTTCGTTAATGATAAAGTTGAATTGAACGCAGCATGGCATTTCATACTTGATAAAGTCGTTCGTAACTCTTATTATAATAAGCGACGGCTTGCCGCCTTCAGACGTTGTGGAAACGGACGGACTCCTACCATAACGAACTTCGCCACTAATTTACCCAACTAGAAGTACCCCAACATTAATTAAAGACCAAGTTTCCAAGTATTGCTCCCTCCGATTTGCCCCGTAGGGAACGCCTCTCGCTCCTCTTGATGCGGTTTAATTTCACCCCGGACGAGTCATGCCCGGAACTGACCGAAAGCTAACAAGCTAACCCGAGATAGCTTCAACTGAAAACCCTGACAGTTGGGTTGGGGGGGGGGGGGGGGGATAGCGATATCCAAAGCATCAGTTACTCTAACTCGCCCACGTTATTCCCCCCGGATTTAGGGGGATGTTGAGGCTCGATTAAATAAAAACGTCTTAAGTTTTCGAAGATTCCGGTTATATATAACAAATTATAATTTTGGGGGAAACTACCCTGTCTGACTGATCGATATCCTGCCCGCCAACGCAGGTTCGAGGGGCTCACACCCAGCGCGCTGGCGAATGCCATTTCCTGCGAGCTCGGCTCAACACCAGCCGACACAGTCGAGATAAAAATCATTCCATAGCACTTCCCATTGTAATCCAACTTTAAAAGTTTCAATCGAAGCTATCTTGACTTCATTTTCCGTCGATCGGGAAATTCCCCCAGATCCCTCAGGCGGGATTATCGAGGGCTGCAATTTCACAGGGCCTCTTGTCCAGGAGTCCATACTTGACACCTCAAGATTGGAAGCCACAAAAGTGGGTCCTTGTAAGATCGTAGCCGGGAGTCCATACACGACAAGTCAAGATTGATAGCCAGGGAGCTGCCCCTAGGTACAGCTGGGACAGCAGGAAACCTTAACCAACACGACCTTTTGTGCCAGTTTCCTTCTTTTCCTTCCAAGGATCTGCTGGACTTACAACATCCCGACACTCCAGGTGAGCCTAAGGAACCCAGTTCCTCCATTACTGCAGCTGGAGTACTCTCAGAGTCTGCAGATCGCAACAGCTCGCGTCATGCCTCTGATGAATCTCCACCTGTACTCCCTTCTCCAAAACACCTGACGGCGTAATAATATAAATATAACCACTCTGCCAATCACACCACGGCACCACCTTTATTAGGAAAACAACACATGTCATGTAGGTACACACCCCACACACGCTCCCTACAAATTCCTACAATAATAATGATTGAAATTATACATATGCCCTACAATTTAATAATTATTATTAGAATATAAATTTTATATTCCCGTCAGATTTGTACCTAGAATTGATCCCAATCGAACAACTCCCTTTCAGCCTTTTGAATCTACCAAACGTAAAACACATCAGTATTTTGAATGAGTGACTTTTTAAATGTTTTCATTTCTTCTAAGGTAGTCGTGACTAGAAAATCGATGGGGCTGTTGCAAAAATTTTATATACAAGCTTCCACGAAGGTATACCTTGTTACACCCCTTACGATGGGGTCTTGAATATATTCTAGATCTTATATATAAGATGGTAAACGCATCTTAAATATATATAAGATGGTAAACGCTGTTAACTAAACATTTTTATCTTGAACCTCAACCCAAATCCGATTGATAAGAACTAACTATTTCTCTCCAAAAGTCGTCCACAACACAGCAGCTATATAAATAATTGGCCAGAAAGCAAGAATTTCTAGCACACTTTTTTGAAGGTTGTAGGTAATATATCCATCCACTAGTCATCTTTTCATTCTTCCCTACTTAGCCAAAAACGTTTTTCGGCTAAAGTATTTACCCTACCATTGTCTGGTAACCCAGTGAGAGCTGAAATAGTTGTAATGCCCCTGACCCTTAAGCTTGGAACGGCCTTGATCAACGACCCCACCATTGTTTAGGCCTCCCCTTCAAACTCGGTGAACTCTATTATCGCGTAGTGAAATCAGGAAGTGTCTACGAAGGGAGAACTTATCTCGCCATCTGCTCCATTTGTCTCTTCAATCGCTTTTCCAGACTTTTTCTGGCCTCAAATGCCATTATTTGCTGGAAAAGTGAGAGTTGCGGGAAACCCCAGGTTTTTAGAGTTCGGGTCAATGGCAATTCTTCCCTAAAAGGGAAAAACAAAGTTGGTGGATATTTCCAGTTTAGGATTGCTGTATAGTTGATACGATTACCGCTAACGAACCGTTTAATAGGGTGTAAAAAACATGGCAAAAATGTTGGTTGACCTATCAAGTGAATGGGTGTGACTCTAAAATCAATATCATGAAACGGAATATTGAGGAACTTACTATCTCTTGAATTTGTGGCAAAAATAGTGGGTAACATTGCATTCAATAAATGGCAGCTTGAGATTTAGTTGTTAGGCGCCTAACATAAAAATAATATTTTGATCTACACTAACATCGTGAGTCCTTTCAGATTGAGGATAACAGATCGATGATGAACATAGAATGCACCCTTCGATGATGTCACGCTAGGATGACGTCACTTTTTCATTGCCAGTAGGGTAGGTCCTGGCTAGACTGACAGCTGCTGGGGCTACGAATTCCAGAGGGAGTGCGTAATTTTATTTGGTCTCCCCATCGAAAGAATAACTCTGTATTTGGCATTTTCCTCCACTTCCTTTCAGAAAAGACGAAGGTTGTAAAAGGAAGTAGAATAGGTTGTTCCATAAATTAAATAGTTTAGAGCAGGAAAATCATATATAATATTGATCTCGTGATTGATGGTGGTTACATGGTATTATCCATTTTGACGGACGTGCTTGGCAGTAAGACGTCTCCCAAAAAAGGTCATTTCCGAGTTTGGCTGTTAAAAAAAAAAAAATTATTCAAATCGAACTAGAAAAAATCACAGATGCTCTCCGCATTAAGAAAATAAATAGGTAATTAAAAATTTACGCGGACAGGTCGACGACATCAAAACGGTTGCTGCGACCCATTGATTTTCACCTCAGCATCATCCCGCTGTCTAGAATTTCCTCCTATTTGTAGTTGGTTTGCGAAAATAAAAGGAATAAAAAAATCACATTAACAAATCAAAAACATATTAGCTTTACTTTACTCTTCTCCCTCCTGTCCTCTTTGTCATAATTATGTCATATTCGCGAATGATGACGCGTCATCTCCCTATATTTTTGCATCTTGCACATATTTTCAGGTTGATGGTGGACAGGTGGATGGTAATTTGTTAATTTTTCGATTATGTTAAATATAATCGAAAAAGTAACAAATCGTTAAGTAAGTTTTAAGTTAAGTTAAATTTTAACTTTGCGCCAATATTTTTCAAAAACTCGGCATTAAAATGAAACCATCCCGTTTGGTATACGATGAAAAGACCATAAGGAAAAATTGAACTCAATTTTTGACTTGGAAAAATGGACAGATCTCTGAAGTTTTTATGATCCCGTATGCCTCGAGTTGACTGAATTAAAACGACTACCAGTTTTTTTGGTAACTGTGAAGTACGCGAATAATACTGCATCTAGTTAATTTTTTCATAAAGGAAATGACGTAACTTTAAACAATCAAAAAGTACTTGGATAAAAGCCCTTTACTACAATAATTGTAGTAATAATTGTAGTAGGTAATAACCGGTGTCCGGACCTTCCGCAATTCTCAAAACATTATTAGGGTGCCACCGGTCCGGACACCACTTTTACCCTTTTTTGATCTTCAAATCTCATGATTGTTCTTTTCCATTTTGATGGACCATCTTGGTAGTACATAATGCTACTATTATTGTTGGGTGCCACTTCGGGGACAGTCACGGAATAGACCGTGGGGGACAGTATAACGAACCAAATGATTTAGGTACCAATGAACGTCTCGGTAGTTCCTAATACGTAGTTCCCTAGTCCACGAGTACGCTCCTGCCTTCAGTCAAAGATTCAGGGGAAAAAAGGATAAAAAATATTAATTTCACTCAGCGGAGTTGGGGTTGATGCCTCTGACAACTTGTCAGGGACAACGGAGGCCACCCCGCTACGTAGGTACCTCTAGTGCTTCGATTATTTTTATATCCAAAAATATACAATCAATATTTTTAGGTACAAAAATAATACCTACCAATCTGATATCTGATATGGTTTTGTTTCGGACTAGCGTAAATCCCTTTACTTGAGCCAGAGGGGACTTCCTATTTGCTGTTCTCATGTGTTTCTGTTTCGGGTGGAAGTTTTGTTGGCATGGTTCAGGACCAATACTCTCTTGTATCCTCCCGAAATAGGAATTGGCGTTTAGGCTATCTCCGCGCGCTCTGAGAACGTTGGAAACAGCCCTACGGTTCCGCAGTTCGTCAACAGAGAGCGTTTCACCCAGTTGATGGCAAGGACAAAGTAAAGATCGATCCGTAGAAGGTACAGGGCAACATCAAACATTGCCTCACACGATTGTAGAGGTATTAAATAGGTATGTTGACAAATTTTGTCAACACAGTGTATAATCAACTGAGATTAATCAGGTACCGCGGCCCAAAGGAGTGGATATATTTCGGTTAGGTTATTCGTAAACATGCATTTGAAACACTCCCAAATATCTCCATGTACCTATCCAGCTGGTTATAATAGCTTTTTATATGGTAGCTTGTTACGGGTTAAGCAAGTGATGTATATACACCTATACCAAAGGCGACCAACCGTCCTGTTTTTGGCAGGATAGTCCTGTGTTTGAGACCTCCGTCCTGCCAAGCGTTAGGTCCTGCTTTTTGTGAGAAAGTCCTGTTTTGTCCCACCTTCTACCTGTTGGGAGTTAGTTAAGAAGGTACTTACGTAAGATTATTCTGACAAATTGTATGAAAACTGAAATTTCCAAAAATTGTTTCATTTTATTCATTCATTTTTTGAACAGGTTTCATAGGCCTACTTTTTGTGTGGAAAGAATAACGACATTTTACAGCTATCATGGTGGGTTCAGGGGTCGCTATGAAGATCCTGCTACTGGAGAAAATGGCGTGCACGAAGTGTTCAAAACTAATTTTTAGCTGTGAATGCACTGCATTATTAGCTGATATGTGGAATTTCCTATCTTAAACGTTTTCAACAAACCTTTTGCTGTTTTCACTGTTGTGGTGGGCAGGCGCGACTGGTGATGGCAGAACAAGGGGGTGCAGTCACGGATTCGTGATAATATTTTATGAAAATATTATTGCACCGAACACAGATAAAAAGTACCTACCTACTATCAAGATTTGCTATAGTTCATTATTTATTTATTTATTTATTTATTTGTTTAAAAATTCCAATTAACTATTACCAGTTTCCTTTCATTTCAAAATACACGGGTACCTACACGCTGCAAACCTGGTAAAGGTGAGGTTGGCCGTCCCATGTCGCGAATGTCACACTTATCACTCACGCCTAAACGGGAAAACTCCCTCAAGATGAAATCAATAGAGTTATCCAACAAACGCTTTATGAAATGAACAATGAAACGATCGAATGAAACGAACGAATAAAAAACTTATAAATGAGACAAACGCAGATCACCGAGTTCAGAAAACACTTCCCAGAAAACATGGAAGCACACAAAACCCCTGATGCCATCCCCTCAACTGCTGTAGCTTCTGGTAAAAAATACCTTTGTGGGAAAACTGAAAAAATCAGAAACCTTGGTCGATCGAAATTTTATGATTTCATACCGTACAAAGTAATATAGCAACACCAAAAAGTTTTCAAAATATTTCAAAAGTAAGCCCCTATTTTTTCCATGATTTGGGACAGATTAGATCCTGAATAAGTCCCTCATTACAAACGAAAATTCCCTGCCCATGAACGAAGACTGCCAACACTGATTGTGGAGGTTATTTAACATCTGGTGAATGGCGAGAAGGAAGGGTGTGCGCAGTGCCCAGAACTGCCCCACATTTCGACATTTCTGGCTTCACACTTAGTTCGTTGTTCCATAAGGTCCATGCAAAAAAATCGTCTCAAGAGGGGCAGTGCTCCCGTTATCATTGTACTATCAACACAGGCTTTTCAGACGTTCCGCAAACTATGTAAGGTCTACAAGAACTTACATAGTTATTCGAGCCAAGGAGTTTTGATTCATTTTTAGGTAGGAAACTAATTAGGTAGGTAATACGTAGCCCCCCCTCTCGCCCTTCTGCATCGAGGGGGTGCAGTTGCGACGCTGCCTCCCTCACGAGTCGCGCCTGGTGGTGGGGGCAGTAGCTCCCCCTGGGTGGGTAGGAGGGGGTCGCAAGTCACGCTTGCGGGAAGAATTTCAGCCTCCTCACAAAAGTCACGTTGCCGAGTTCTACCACCAGGTTTGCTCATTGACGGGTGGATTTTTGAAAGTCAAAATTTCCAAAATTTTTGAGGTATAGCTTCTTGAGCATGAAAATACAGACCCAAAAAATTTTATTTTAAAAAAATCCCCGCCATTTAGTTATAATATGGTATTTTTACACCGGACAAGGCCCGTCTTACTTGAATTTCATCGCAGAATCCAAAAAACCCGGTGCAGTAGGGGTGTTCTCGCCTCTGGAACCCACTATGACAATTTTCTGTGGGCGGATTTTTTTTTTTTTTTTTTTTTTCTGCAAAATAGCCTCAAATTTCTGTTTTCTTCTGCGTTCTTCTCACGAGCATACTACAAATTTGACAGTTTGCCTAGGCAATTTGTCAAATTGTCTAAGGAAGGAAGAAAAGAAGAAAGGAAGAAAAGAAGGAAGGAAGGAAGAAAGAAAGAAAGAAAGAAAGAAAGAAAGGAAGGAAGAAAGGAAGGAAAGGATCAGCTCACCCCCTCCTCCCTCCTTCAGATTTCCTTTCCTCCTTCCTTCCTTCCTTCCTTTCTTCTTTACTTCCTTCCTTTCTTCCTTTCTTCCTACCTTCCTTTTTTCCTTCCTTTCTTTCTTCCTTCCTTCCTTCTTTCTTCCTTCCTTCCTTCATTAGGTACCTAATCTACAGAAAAACTTCAACAAAATACTATCGATTTTCTGTTTTGGCCGCCATTTAATTATAATATGGTATTTTTACACCGGACAAGGCCCGTCTTACTTGAATTTCATCGCAGAATCCGAAAAACACGGTGCAGTAGGGGTGTTCTCGCCTCTGGAACCCGCTATGACAATTTTCTGTGGGTGGATTTTTTTTTTTTTTTTTCTGCAAAATAGCCTCAAATTTCTGTTTTCGCTGCCATTTCCTTATAATACGATATTTTTACACCGGACAAGGCCCATCTCACTTGAATTTCAACGCAGAATCCGAAAATCACTGATCAGTAGGGGTGTTCTCGCCTCTGGAACCCGCTATGACAATTTTCTGTGGGCGTTTTTTTTTTTTTTTTTTTTTTCCTGCAAAATAGCCTCAAATTTCTGTTTTCGCTGCCTAGGCAAACTGTCAAATTTGTAGTATGCTCGTGAGAAGAAAATAGACAATTTGACAGATTGACAGATTGCCTAGGCAAACTGTCAAATTTGTAGCATGCTCGTGAGAAGAAAATAGACAATTTGACAGATTGCCTAGGCAAACTGTCCAATTTGTAGTATGCTCGTGAGAAGAAAATAGACAATTTGACAGATTGACAAATAGACGATTTGAAACATTTGCCTAGGCAAATTGCCAAATTTGTAGTTTCCTCGTGTGAAAAAAATAGACAATTTGACAGATTGCCTAGGCAAACTGTCAAATTTGTAGTATGCTCGTGAGAAGAAAGTTTTTAGATGTATAAGGCATATTGTCGGAAATAATAAATTAATAATAGCCATGCATATAGTCGGAAATACTGACATCTTCAGCCACCACTTCATAAACTTTGATTTACAAATGAGCAGTTTCAATAAACCTAGCAATCGTTCACCTTCGGTTGATGCTTTACATAACAGGCAAAGGAATCTTCGTCCACCGTCGAAAAACTGCATATTTGGGCACATGTAGGCTCTTAGAGAACGTGTGGCCAGCATTTTGAATGCTGCGACTTGAGGGTTTGGCCTAGCCATGGCAACATCTCCAAACGAGGGGCTTCTTTCATTTCAGAACTAAATCTTGATTTGAGCCTCCTGCTATGAGGACATTCCTTTTTCACCCATTTAGGACTACATTTTTGGATTGGATATCATCAAATGATATTGTAAGCTGGCGCTTACTTTAAATCCACCGCCAACCCCTAATGCTCCCCGTGGAGAGGCGCCGAACCCACCAGCAGCTTCCAGCACCCCCTACAGGGGATTTGATGAGCTCTTCCCCCTCTCCGGACCACCTCCAACACCAGGAAGGGGCCTAGAGGAGTAGGGATGCCCATGTGAGGAGTGGGGAAGGCTCTCCCTCTCCCAGATCTTCCACCACCACCAGTCAGTCTGTCATCAGAGCTCCAGTTATTCAGTTGTGTTCGGCCTAAGTATCTAAGCCCAAAAGTCTTCAGTTTTCAGTGTCAGTGTACCTCCCAAGTACTTCCACAGTATCTCCCAAGTACCCACACAGTATCTCTCGTGTATCCACCACGTACCCAGCTTGTGCCTCCCTAGTCCCTCAACCAATTAACTTGCACTCGGATACCTTCGGGCCCGTGTTTCCCCTCGCCCAGGACCGTCTTCTGCCCTCCGGATACGTCAGGCGCCTCCAGGTACATCAAGAGTACAACAGTTGAGACGACTCCTAGACCATCCAGATACGGTAAATTCAGTCCTCCTCCCTCTCTCTTCATTGTCACAAGCCAGGTTATTACAGATATGTTGTGGTAATATTTGTACTTAGATACGTCTTTCTCCCGCGTGATTGTTTCTATTTTTGGTTAGGTACGCGCAGCGCCGGCGCGTGATTCTTCATTCTTTCTTGGTGCTTCTGTACCCAAACTCTCAGGTACCCTTCAGGTACAACGTAGGTACCCTTCAGGTACGGGCACTTATCCTTCAGATACAAACCCTTATTTTGTTATAACTATTGGAGTACGCCCTTCAGGCACCTATATTAGATACTGCCAGTAGGTACAATAGCGGATACCCCTCAGGTACACCGTAGGTACAACTCAGGTACCCTTCAGGTACATCCACATTTATGTTTCCCTCCTGTTTGCTCAGATACTCTGCGGATACATTATAGATACGTTGTAGATACGTCCACCCATTTCTCACGTACTCTCTCCCAGATACTCTGTAGATACATTTTGGATACATTTTAGATACATTTTCATTTATTTATTGTATTATTTTGTACATTATTTATTTCATCTAATTATAACCATTTAAACCCAAATTGTCTCTGGTTGTCGACTACGTCATTTCGCCCCGTCCTAGTCGGAGTGTGTGTATTTTAACTCTTTTCGGAACAGGGTACAATTTTGTTCAAGCTTGCTTCTATTAAGAATTGAATTTCTCAATTCCCACGCTACAGCCCCCGAAACTGCCTAACGAAGTAGCTTACAATATTCAATAAATTTTATTGCCAGAGTCAGGGCAATGTATTCATTTGACGCTGAAGGCTGTAGCAAATACGTGGCAAGAATTTTGAATGCGGTCACTTGAGGGCCTTGCTGTGGCAATATATCCAAACTGTTTACTAAACAGTGTTTAGGTGCTTCTTTCATATCAGGACTTTATTAGTGCCTTCCCTTATAGTAGGGAAGGCACTAATGGTTGGATGAAAACCGACAATTTTCCAGACCTACCATTTATTGACTTTAGGAGTAAAAGAGGGTTAAAATTCGCATTATAAGTTCAGAATTATGTATAAAATATCATTTAATAGTTTGAGAAATGGTTATTCGGGAAACATATTGTGAATCTGCATAGTTGATGGTTCAAATTTAATTGTTTTTGTATTTTTTTAAATCGTTTTTGAAGTTTCTGTTAGTTGGTAAACTTTAACATTCATTTTTTTCAAAAAAAAGCTTTGTATCAATGACGGGGGTTTTCCCCTGGACTCTTAGGTATCGTATTTCTCAAACATTTTTGAAAAATCAAAAAATTTTGAAAAATGTTGAAAAATCAAAAAAATTTTGGAGTTTTTTCTAAAAAAACTTGTTGTCATGTACATTAGAGTGGGTAGAAAAAATTTTTTTTTTTTTTTGCACCGCTTTGAGATAGTCTCTACTGGAGTTCTCAAAGTTTTAGAAAGTCACTCCACAAAAATCGGTGCATAAAACGCGGTTCATTTATGAAGTGCCGCCCCAAGCTGTAACAGTAAAATTGGTCACTTTATAGTGTTTTTTCTGCTTTATATCGCAATTTCTCGGTTCTCGGATTTATTTATCTATTAAAAACCTTCATTTATTTATCTATTAAAAACCTTTATTAAACAATTTTATTTTACTGTTACAGCTTGTACATTGTACATTTTACATACCAAAAATTGTTTGTAATGCCAGTTGACAATGGAAGCTGGGAAGAGGATTGGATTATCCATTAGGGATCAAAGGTGAGATTTCCTCTCTGAGCAGGATTTACAGTGGATGGATAACAGGTTGATGAGTTATATTACATTGCAAACATGGTCTGGATAAGATCTATTTACTCGCCTCAATAAGAGGCAAACTCGAAGGCGTCGTACGCAGGTTTCATGAATGAAATAGGTAACCAATTTTTGGAATCCATTGAAGTTCGTACATAGATGTTCGCAGATCTGCGTTTTGAAAAACGAAACTTGTAATCGATTGAGAGGTGGCACCATGTGATGAATTGGGGTATTAGAGGAAAGATAGGAAAACTTGAAGTTGGCAGACCTGAATGAGTTGGGGCGCAAGTCTGTTGGCAAGGGGACAGGCCTCCGTGCTGGGGGACGGGAACTAGTCGACCGGGTGGTGGTGCCATGTGCGGGGCCCGGGAACCGTTCAGACATCGGATCCGAAGATTATACCAGGAACAGGAAGGACCATCTGGAGGACAGGGGGGACCGACACCCGAAGAAAATCCCGGAGGGAGGAGTTAGGGGGGAGATGGCGGAACCCGGTGGTTCGGGCGCCACTGGTACCGCCGTCACGTCTGCCGCCGCCGGCGGACGATTCGATTTCGACGACGGTGGAACGTTCCTGGGCGGTTGGGACGAAGGCAAAGCTCATGGGCACGGAGTATGCACAGGACCTAAAGGACAAGGAGCCTATTCTGGAGCTTGGCATTACGGATTTGAAGTGTCAGGAGTCTACATTTGGCCTAGGTAAGGATCCTCTTGAGTTAATCGTCTTCGGGACAAACAAAAGTTTGATCTTGACTATAAGAGAATGTCCCATCAGTTGCATGTAACACGATTCAACAGGGCGATGGAGTATTTTCTATCAGTAGTCACGAAGGAAGCTGTCATTGAAATCAATGCGCCACATATTTTCATTTACGTAGCCGTGCTATGGGTTTTTAGGTCAACATCTAATGACCTTTGGCTCAAATTCAACAAGCCACGTTGCAGTCGTTGAACAAGACTCATACCAAACTAGATCCCTGTTCATCTTTTACTCTCTTCCTTTGATTGGAAGGAAAACGTAGGAACAGATTAATGAAAAAACGTTACTATGCATATGGTTTAAAAGTCCTGAAGCGTCTACATATGGCTTAGGTAAGACTACACTACTCCCACTTCCCCTCTCGTCCCTTCTGGCACTAAATATAGTGCTACATCTCTCAACCAGTCCGTCCTAACCTTCTCTGGGCGAGGGAGAACCTCTTGTTGAGCTAGTCGATTCCCTACGGATCCATTATGTTTCAGACAATAATGAGAAAATGTCAAATACCGAGTACCGAGGGTCATGGGCGATGTTTACTCTATTTCATGGTGTAAAGGTTATGGTGAAAATTGGTTATCCTTGCCTTTCTCCCTGCATTTATTTGGCCGATTCGTATCCAATCACGTTACGTGATTGGATAATAAATACAATACGTGATTCACGTATTGTATTTATTATCCATGAAAAAGCTGTTGCTAATCAAGTGAGCTGAGTTTGCATGCGCATGCAGCGCGCATGCCAAAACCAATTTCACTGTTATTTCTAGGCCAACGAGGGGAACAAGACTTGTTATTAACAATACTTAGTATTATACTTGTCATTAATTTTTGCTGCAACATACTGAAGAGAGATTGTTGCCATACTCCTGCCTTAACCACATTCAACAGTTCATTAACAATTCCGGAAAAGTTGATCAAGTTGCCCACTGCTGGCCTATTTTAGTAAATACCACATTTTCGCAAATTAGGCACATGCCTACGAGCGAGAGTTCTGTTGTGGAACGGTTTAATAAAGATGTGATCCTCATCTATAGAAGTCGTATTAGTTTCGGTAGTGGGTGAAAACCAATGTGACACAGCTCATGTGTCAGATGGAAGTTTTTTGAAAAAAATAAAACTAGAATATTTCAAGTTTTTTATTGTTTGATAGTCGAGTTTTAGAACGAATTTATACGAGTTTTGTTGAGTACTACCAAAATTACAATTCGACGTTTCGTCAGTGGGAACAGAGCAGAAATCGCAAATCACCAGAAATCGTACAGTTGACTGGAGAAACGGAAGAAGGCTTGTGCTATTAGTTTCTCGAGTCGTTTGGTCATACTCACTTTGCTTTACAATGATTTATTTATGTATTAGCATTTAAAATTTGTTCCCGGATTTTATTCAGGGTGTGAGGATAAATTTCATCAACTTCAATCAGGAGGATCAATTTCATCAAGTTCATCGTGATAAAATGGTGGTTCGTATAATATTAGTTTCAAGATCGATTACTAGGTGAGCTACGAACTTTAATGGTTATTATTAAAGTATTTGCTATTCATCTATCACTGTTTGATTCCAAAAGTTGATAGTCGCACTGTATTGATGCAAACATGTAGGTTATAATTTGCGTGATGCTTTTGGAAACAGATTGTTCTGTCGAAATTTATTAAGTATGTTTAATAGATTGGGTATTTTGGGTAGTCTCGATTGCATGAACGCATTGGTGAATTTGTTTCGTTTCTGCGTACGTGGTGCTTAGTTGGGGGTTTATAGGGGGAAGCGGAGAATACCCTCCAGGCCATACTTGTCTTTTCATAAAAATTTAATGAAAACTTCGATCAATCGCCGCCGACTCCTGTCGCGAATGCGAACCTACCCGTAATTGGTTACGCTCTGCTGGGTTAGATATATCGAGTACCTCTTCGCGTTCGATTGTTATCAGAGAATCTTGAATGTTTCGCTACATTTCGTACATGCTTGCTCTCACTTACATAAGTGCTCTCACTTACCATATGGTCGTTGTCGCCTGCCCCCAAACTGGCGTCAACTCTACAGTATATTTGTTCTATAGGACAAGAATCTTGTCCTACAGTAGAGTTATCATAACAAAAAATTAACATGATAACATGAAATTATTTCATCTGACGAAATAATTTCATGTTATCGGTCGCGTCAAGCTTCGCCCGCTCAACTAACTGACACGTAGGTAGTCCACAAATCCATTGTTCTGCTACAGTGTCTGTTGGCAAGCAGGTTCAGTTGAATATTGCTTCCGAGTCTGCAAGGCAGAGGAAGCATTGTTTTTTAATTTTGCTTTGTCATTGGAGAGTAACTAAAGATCTACTTTCTTACGCCGACACTTACTTGTGACGCCGACAAAGTTGTTTTTTAATGAGGTGGTTAGGGTGAGAAATGACTCCTCTGCTGAGTCATTTTTCACCCTAACCACCTCATTGGATTAGACCTCTGCACCGTCGGCAAACACCACACTGTGAAGTTGTTTTTCTTTTGGGTGAAGTAGGTATGATAGGTATCGTAGAAAACTGTCACTTCCGCAGGTTCGATTTTTACCCTCTGGGTGTGAATGGGTTGCCGCTCCTTTCATGAGCCAGCCCAGCTTTTCTGACGTGCTCACATATTGTGAAAGTCTTCTCTGCTCTGGCATGCTTCACCCTGAGGAGGAACACAACAAAATTTGTTGTGTTCCTCCATTTAATGTGTCGGGGTCACAAGTCACTTAAAAGGAAGTACATCTCTAGGTACTCTCTAATGGCTAATGAAGAGCGGCTACCCATTCACACCGGAGGATCATAACCCAACCTGCGGAAAAACAGTTATTTTCGATGGTGTCCTGTTCGGACTCGGGCGGGCCAGAAATCGAAGAGCGGCCACTTGACCCGTTTGCATTTGACGCATGTTTACGTTAACCAGGGGTTGAACTTGGAATCGCTCGGTCAGGAAAGATCTCGGTTTCCACATTAATTGAAACGAACGCCGTTTTCCTCGACTCATTTAGTGGCTAATTTTTAAAAAGTCTACCCGATTTCATTTTTCTTCGAGCAAAAGTCCTCACCCCAGTCAATCAGAATTGGCCTGGTATACACATACATGTGCTATGAACAATACACATGATTCCAAATAAAATAATTTAATTTTCAACCCTTTTCAACATTTGAAACAACCAAATCTTAAGTAATAGCTAAAATTTGTGCTCAAGATGCAAATAGGGTGGGAGCATTGACTTCATCAATTAGCCAGAGCGTCAGAGCAACCAGAGCGTCTCATGGTCAGATCACCCTAGAAAGATGGACGCTCTCTGTTACTCTGTGGATGGACGATATGATGGAAGCTGGGTAATTCGTGTTTAGCAACATGATGGTGACAAATTCGTGAAAGTCGAAGCAAAAGCGAACAACTCTCTGGTTGATGAAGATAGCGATAAACGCCAAAAGACAAAGCCCCTGTGCAAAATTGTAGTAAAATCTTTCGAATCAAATTAAGGTTTTTTTCGTCTTAATTGATGACAGTTACAATCACAGAATGATAATATTCAGAGTTGAAATACACAAGGAACCGATCACTTATGACCCGGAGCTGCACTGAGAGAAAAAAAGGGCCTATTCTAGGTTATTTTTCGATTTTTTTCTAGGTTAAATGCTGCCAACCTAGATTTTTTTTGGTTTTCATTCTAGGGTGGAACAATTTAGTCTAGGTTGAATATAATTTAACCTAGATTGAAAATACTGGTGAAGTTACCTTCCTAAAAATGCAAACAACCAAGATTTAAAATACGCCACCCCCACACTTTAGTTCTAGGTTTAGTTCACGGTGTGTGCCGCTGCCTCCATCCATTTACAGTCTAGGTTAAAAACATTAATGTCTTGGTTGTCTCACCCTGGTAATCAATGTTTTTCACTTTCATAGACGGTTGATTTACCCTAAAACAAAAACGTTCTCACCCCACCTCAAACAATTTACAGCCATGGCGCGTTAACCTGGAACCCTTTTTTCTCTAGGTTGTGTCCCTTTATTTACGAGGTTGTTTCAATTCGTTCTCTGTTACTCTGTGTTTCACTTACTATCCCTGTTGTTCCAGTTAAATTTCTAGGTAGCTTCCTATTCTTTTCAGGTTGGTCCTAATAAATTACTAGGTGGTCCACTTTTCTTTCTAGGTTTGCTCCACTTCCATTGCAGGTTGTTTCTATCAACTTCAACTATCTTTCTGGGTTGTCTCTGTTTCCAACTCAGTTCAAAAATTTGAATGTGACGTCATAATATGACTGCACATAGTGACAGAAATTAGATGATTAGAATTTGACAAAGATTTGGCCTCAACCCCACCGGCTAAATAACAGGGGTGCCAAGACAACGAGAATTAACGCCCACCGCCTACAGTGGCGCTCTCCGCAGCCGCTTAGCGTACTGTAGAAACAACCTGGAATTTATTGAATGAATTACAATCACTGTTGTTTAAACCTAAAACTATTTGTAGTAATATGGTAGTTTTAACCGAGACTGAAAGTCTAACTTTTTCTTCTGGGTTGTTACCTAAAGTAGCAATCTCACCTTTTAAATCTCTCGGTTGTTTTCAGTTGTACAACCGAGACTTTAATGGAGGGGAATTATATGGAAGGTCAAATCATTCAATTCTAGGTTACCCCACTTAAAAGTCAAAGGTAGGTAATATATTTTCTAGGTCTTCACAATGTCAACCTAGACCAAATGTGAAGTTCACATTTGGTCTAGGTTGACACTTTTTTTTATTCCAGGTTGTGGTCTGAGGGCGGGTAATAACGGGTTAGGTTGTTTCTATATGGGTCTAGGTTGTATTAATATTTTTCGATGTTACTTTAACCTGGACCTATTTTTTTCTAGGTTGAATCAATTGATTCTAGGTGGTTTCAATTTCTTTTCGAGGTTATTTCGGATTTAACCTAGCCACTAAAAAAATCTTTTCTCTCAGTGTGATGCGTAGTGGAGTTGAATCACACCACATGCTCCCCCTTCAAGAATTAAGCTCGTAGGCCCCGAAACGTAAGGGTAACCGTCGCTCTTCATTTCGGTACATTTCATTGGCGTTTGCAGATGAAAACTCCAAAGAAGACAATGGCACGAGCAGAGAAATGAAGAGGGCCGACGCCGAGAAGATCACAATGTTCCTGGAAGACGCCACGATGAATAACCATGGAATTCCACAAATTTGTGATCAGAAGAAACCTTCATCATTTAGGCTACAGTCGTGACTGATCATTGATCAGTGATCAAAAAGATTGAACCATGCGGTCATGGCGTTGATGTTCAGGACACCAGCAATGATTATGAGAGGCAGGTCCTTATCTCCGTGGAAACTTGGAGGGTTCCTGAATAGGATCGTGAAATAGAGCCAATGAAGCCGGTACGAGCAATTCTCAAGTCACCGGTTGTCGAAGAGCTCGTCGAGGTAGAAGAAGAAGAGACATACGATGGAGCCAACTACATACCAACTACATAGCCAACTACGACATACGAGGAGCCAACTACAAACCAATCAAACGAAGATGATGACGAATGTGAACTGGTATGAGAAGCGTCGGAAGGCTGGGACATCAGCAAAATCTATGGAACAACTGCTTTGTAGTTAATTTTACAACGGCTCCTGGAGTAAAATTACAAGATACCTACCATGAGCTTGATACTGCTGAACGTAGGGGCGTAGCTGAAATATCTGCAGAAGTTCTTCGCATTTGAGATGGCTGAGTCGAACCTCTTCATCCCAGGCGCGTCCGTGGTGGTATGCAGTCAGGAGGAGGTAACCATTGGTACGGTACGCAGGTTACCTTTCTGCTAACGTTCACGTCGTTACATACGTTGATCCTCGTGACCTGTGGGGCGGGGAAAATGTTGGCAAGCAACTATTTTCGGTTCATTTAATTGGTTCAAAAACACAATAATAAAAAAGCGTTGCCGCCTGTGGTTGTATTTTTTTCCTCGATTATAATATATCTTAAGGATGGCGGCTTACTGCCTATCATGTTGTAAGCCGCCATACTTAGACGAGCGGGTTTTTCTTGTATGCATACCAGCGCCAAGATGAATCACTGGCTCACGACGTGGGAGAGAGTGAGGCAGTCAGCCACGTTGCACTTTTTCATGACTAATGTTGTGCTATATGGGATGGAAGAAGTTGAGAATACTCTTAACGAATCAGAAAGAAATGCAAGTCGAATACTAAAAGGTGGAAAGTCAATTTTCATACATCTTCGCTTTGCAAAAGCACTGACCTCATTACAAAAGCTTTCAGTTGTTTCTTCGACACTCCTTCATCGTTTGAAAGCTGGCTTCCGTCCCAAAATAGACTATTTGTGTTTTGATTCGCCTTTTTTTTCTCTCTCTTCGGAGGGGGTTATGAAGACGCTTTTTCCTCCCCCTCCCCCCACCATCCCGCTACGTTCTTCTTTCCTTTCATTATCTGTCCCACTCTTCCTCTCAATAAATTCTCTGCCTGCTTCTCAAGCCGGATTCCTCTGGAGAGGAATCGAATCGAATGCCTGCGTCAGTCTTTTCACTTGGCATTGTAGTCCTGCTATAGTACTCGAAGGATTTATTATCTTTTGTCGGTTACCGAATCCTAATATGAGTATTAAACATCGGATTGCGGATCGTTTGTCACTGATTAGGTACCTGTGAACTGAATTATATTATGTCAATATCTACATCCGTACCTAATTAATCAATTATAATCCTTTTTAGTTTTTCACAATGATTAGTACAATATGGTAATAGGAGATTCATCAGAAAAGTAGTTGGAAATTTGTCTAGCAGTTCCAAATCAACATGAGATCGATACCGATCAATACTCAGTACTGTGAAGCAGTTTTCATACTCCTCGGCGCCGCATTTAAATTAGGTGTTGCCTCGTCCCCACAAGACCAGATCGTCGGGACCGAGATGACCCCCATGTTGTGACGGTTCTCGATTCACGCAGCTGGATTTTAACGATGTCCACCCGCGTATTTTTCTCGAATCCAAAGGAAACTTTGGGACTGAGTTGGAGTCTTGAGATCCCTCCACTTTTCCAGTAGGTAATTGCCAGCTTTGTCCTGCGGAAACTGGCTCCTATAAAGAGGGCGAGTCCTCGGTAAGGAATCCAATCCCGCAAGTATACAATATAATGGTAAAGAAATCTTTGTCCTGACTACATTTTACACATGGATTTTGCCCCTTTGGATCTCTACACATCACACAACAAAAAAATAATTTTAAATCTGGGAACACTGTCTCACATGGGTACACAAAATACACCCACCATTGTGAACTCTCATGTGACTAACCGTTATGGGCCGCTAGGATTAGATGCACAGTTGACGATCAACAAAGACTAGAATCTAGATCTATCCAGTCTCATGCCCGATGAAGGCACTATATTGGCTCGGTAAAAAAGGAGTAGCCCACTCGCGATCGGTTTTGACATGGTCTACGAAGACTACTCTTTGTTGGTACTCGGAAAAAGTGTGGAAAATCAAGAAAAACTCATTTTATTCGATTGGTTCTCGGTATTTTTGTTTGCTTCATGGAACAAATCTATCCAGCTGTTGAACTGAACGTCCACTCGTAACCCGTCATGGACACTACCATGCTGTGAACTTAAATTTTATAGTGCCATGTATATTATACACTTAGTTACTCAAATTATGAACGGCAACAATAAAAATTGATGAATGCCGAGTAAATTGAATAAATTCACGGTCGTTCTGAAAATCGCAAAATCGTCTAATCGCCCACCTTTTCTGATTAGGAGGAAGGGAAACCTCAACTTGAACAAGTTGACGTCAACCCTGGTTGTTGTAGCCGTGAGAGGCCTTAGGGCTGGACTAAGTTTAGAACCCAGCTGGCCCAAATATTGCTGCGCCCAGCCGGTCTACCCGCTCTATAATTATATCCCCTGGGCCACCTTTGAAACCAAACAATAATCTTAATCCATCATCGTTCTCCCATCAAACATTAATGAGGTGTTAGGCTGATTACACAAAACTCCTGGTGCCTGTAGGGTTTCTTTTTCTACACATCTGGCTACAAAAGTAACCACTTCAAACCACAATAATAGACAAGTTTTTTCAACTCCAATAGAATTAATTTCCATAATTACATTCTAGACTGGACACCTTTTTTGAGGTAACTACACGAAGCCATGTGGACGTGATCCAGGCACGCGAATAATTTGCTAATGTTTCAGGCAAGATCAATAGCCAAGCTCTAGCCCGCACGTAACTTGTTGAATCTTCCTTCCTAATCCACTTAAATTCACCATCCAAGGACGAAAATAATTTTGGACGATATTTACTATGGCCGGTCATTGCATACCCTCCACAAGGCTGATCTGGCTTATGAACCGGCTTATTCAACCATTATTAAGTTCTCGAGCGGAATAACTATATTATAGACGTATAATATTTCTTCAATGATTTCAGGATTATTTTCATTCTATGAAATAAAATGAAACCATTTATCTAAACTATGCAGGGTCTGCAGTGCGTCCAGTCAATTCCTCATTATCTCATGCTATTTGCATCGTTGTAGCTGAATGGAAAATGGAAAAGTTCGCGTATTTTACTGTCACCAATACTATAATAAAAGCCGTATAAAATTACTCAGCCGTATAAAATTACCTACATGCGAACAAACTTCGGTCCTATTTATAGGTCTTATAAGACGGTTTGGAATGAAAATCCGCCAACTTACTCCTATTATAGGAGCTATAATAGCGATAGCTTCCTTTTATTTACATTGGAAGTGTAATGTGTTCACCTTCAACCCAAGGTTGTTGACCTCATTAACCAAGAATGGATTATTCCATTCTTATTCACATACAAATTAGGTGCCTCCTCAATGTAGTCTGCTGTAGAGTGTTTTTTGTGTATTTTAATCAGTTTTTGTTTTGCGCGGAGAACATTTTATTTGGAAAGAAGCCTCAAAAGGAGGGATTCCCGAACTAAATCCCAGCCCCTGAGCCTGATCAAAATCGATCGGAGAGGTTCGAACGTCATACGGTGGAATACGAGTTTCAAAGTAGTGTGATGGCGGTATTTTATGTTGAAAACGGGTGAATGAAAGTCTTGATCTATATTAGTGGGATGCTCCAACAACGCGATTGACCGAACGCATTAAAATTTAATTTTGTGTTATCGTTTATATGTAGAACAAGCTTATTGGATCAGCTTATTTGACCGAAGCTCAGCAATAATCGGTATACTATTAAATAGGTAAATTTTACCACCCACTGTAGACAAATCCAGCTGAAAATAATTAACGGTAAATTTCTCCGACTAATTAACTGTCCGAGATTGGTTTCTTCAATGAACCGTGAATCGTGAGATAATTTGCGAGTATTGCTAAATTCTATCATCAATTCATCTCCTTTGATCACGCAGCTTCTCCTTTCAGCAGACGCTGTCGTAATTCTCATTTAAAGCCACCTTATTAATCTCAAGGGTATCTCAATGGGTTCCGGCCGGATAATTGATTGAATTTTTTAAATATCACTCATTATTAAATAATTTTACATTAAGCTCAAATGTTTTCATCGAATATTATCAATGAACGTTCAACGGACGCACATCTAGCGGTTTGGTGTTCGGGCTGTATCATAGTCTTCTGAAAACGTCAAAACTGCACACCGCGTAATTTCATTTACTTACCACTATACTTCGTATAAACAACCCCCACTTAAGACTCCTCAAGTCAAACCTCAATAACCATTCCGAAATTCTAGTTTTATTCAGTTATTTAACACACCCGTTAACCTTTCCGGTCTATTCTCGATCCAATCATTAAGGGTGGTAATGAACAGGTTTTTTTTTTTTCTTTTCTTTTCTTTGTCTTTGTCAAACTTTTGAGAAATTTTTCCATTTCTTGGCGTTAAAAGTTGGAAGATATCAAACACACTTCATGCCTACACACGCAATACATGGATATCAACGCTCAGAATTTCTCGTAGATGGTTAGATGCGGCCCAATCCCCTTCGAGACGTATGAGTTGCGTCCCTCGTTCCTGAAGGGGGGGGTAAATGGTCGGGTAAGTGTCAGCCCATTACTGGGATATTTGGTCGCGTATAAATGCCACTTTCTCGCAAATTTTGTCTTTTTACTCGACCTTGGCTTAGGCATTTCACACGCATTTTGACGCTTGATTATGGGTAAACGGCTTAACTGAATTCAATGTTTAAGGAGGTAATGCGACGCGGAATCTTATGCTCTTTAACTTTGTAATAAGTACGGTCTTGTCTATGATGCTTAGTTTTTGAGTTATAGGCGAAAAACTGGAAAAAGTCCGAAAAAGTCGTGGTTTTTCGCTCGCCAAAAGTTCTCCCGGCAAAAGTGTTGCTACCATGTTTGATATTTTGGTGTTCAGACCCAAAACAACAATGAACAGCGGCCTTCGAACCACTACAAAGTTTGCGTGGTTCGAAGGCCGCACAAGTCACACGTGGATCCGAATGACCTGGGCCGCAAATTACCGCAAATTAGTACCTATCCCCTTCCCTCCCACCGTTCCGGCCGCAACTCGTACCTATCCGTCGGAGTTTCTAACGAACTCCTGGGACATATTTTTGACCCGGACTGCTCTGCTGATTTGGCTCCTTATTAAATATTATATAAACAGTTTAATTCTCCTCATTAAGTACTCAGCTGACAAGGTTCCTCATTCATTAAGATGATTTATCTCTTAAGAAACACGCTAAAAGTAGTAGAACAAAGCAAACCTAAGTATTAATAGTGGTAAGTTTTGCTTCTGAGTCTGCAAGGCAACCGAAGGATTGTTTTCACTTTCGAAATGCAAAAAATTGTGCTCCAAAAACAAAATTTTCACTCACCTTTAGCGTTTGGGGGCCTCCTGAACAAATTTGGTTTCGTGTAGGTATGTCCGTTCGTTGTTCGTCCACATTTCGTTGCCACAGCCATAACTTCCACACTTTTGATCGGATTTCAATCAAATTTTCAGGAATTGTGTGGGTAGGTATAGCCCTAGAAGGTCCCCAGTCAGTTTCGTCATGATTGAATCAGCGGTAGTTCCTGCGCTTGCGCGAACGTAATTTCTGGTTACAGTTATAACTCTGTCAATTTTGAACGGATTTTTGTCAGATTTTCAGGGATTGTGAAGGTAAGGTCTCTTCTACTTTGTCAAGTTATCGGAAATTAGGTCATAAGAAACTCCTCTGTCCCTGCAGGGACTAACTAATGAGCTCATGAGCTTTTGGAAAACGTACTGCCTCATCAGGGCTTATGAGGAAATTAGTTAGTGCTTGAAAGATGAGAAAACATATAGGAATCAAGATCCAATACAAGTACCTATCCATAGAATGAGTTCTTCTCATGCTTTTTAATTTTTGGTTGCCCGACATTTTATGGTCATGAGTATGGCGAATCGGTCGTTCCTGGTCTCCTAAAATTTTAATGGTGACATATCGTGAATTTATGTTCGGTTTGAAACCAAAATTATACAATTATCGCGGTGATGAAAGCGTCGGCCAAGAAATGGATATCAATTTAGTCCATCGCGAACCTTCCCAGTACCTAACCAAATACGTTTCTGGTTATCGGGTATCATTAATCGATTATCTCCTTTGTTTTCAATCTGATCGAAAAATAGCTAAAGGGGAAAATAGCTAAAATCATGTTTTCAAAGTGACATGGATATGCAGCTGGGGGAATTCAAATTTTTCGTCAAGCAAAAAATGTAACGTGCTACCCAACAGACCCGGACTGCGGGCTTGTAGAGAACAAGGCGCAGGTGGTTATACCGTACCAGCGTTACCGTTGAGTCTTGACTCAAGACTCTTGAGAGCAGCCATCCATGGAGGAATCTATTCCTCCATGGCAGCCATCATGCAAGCAGCTTCGAACGTCAACAAGACCTTTCGGAAGTAGCCGGAACATCGAACTTCGCTTTCCTGATACTTTTCCATTACTTAAGAAACTGAGAGCGGCCCACTTGGGGGATGTGTGGTAATTTATGTCCACACGTGTTTGTAAGCAGAGAAAATTGTTAAAACGCGTGAGGTTGGTAAGAATTATTATTGTGGAAGATGGTAGAAACTAAGAATTATTAGTCCCTTGATGGGTGTTATCCGAAGGTGCAGAGGTCCAATCCAATAAGAGAATTAGGGAGACAGATGATGTCCAAATTTCCCATTTCGAGATAGTTCAATTTCAAGATTGTTCCAATCTTCCACTCGATCTAACTTTGTTAGAAAGACCAATTAGTTATGTTAAGGCGAATGCAATACTTTAGCAGCTCAAAGCTATCGATATTGATATCGGCCCCATAAGATCTTTCTCTAACTCCCTTATGTTCCTTATTTATTAGTTATTTCTCAAACTTGGCTGACAAAAACTAAACTAAGACTCGCCACAGATTCTTGAATACGGTGTTTCATTCTGGGGGTCTGTTGGGTTGTTCTTTCCTCTCTTTTATTCTAAATCCAATTTGTGACTAATGGAAAAATCATTTTCTAAACACATCATTCAAGAAGGAGACACGGCTCGAACGTTGCTAATTTTGAATTCTGAGTCAACTTATTCATCTCTTCTCCGGATTTCGTTCCCCGCATGGCATTCTTCTGAAAGGGCTGAACTTGGGCTAACAGCATTATCATCACTTCTAAAGACAAAGGCAACTGAGTATAACGAGTTTTGAAAAGGGGTGGGAGCGACTGAGGTGTGAAAGAGGATAGAAGGACAGGGGACTACGTACAGGTTCATCTTTGACCTATTTAGACCACTTTTCTCCCCCAACTATGCCAAGCCAGGTTGAACGGGAGTGGGAGAAGCCTGTTTCATTGAAGCTGTGCGGACTGAAGGGTGTAAGTTGAGATCGATACAACCTTACCCTCTCCCCTCACCGCCTGCTCTCCCCGCTCTTCCCGCAACTCATCGGTTCCCGAAACCTAATTCATGATTTTCCCCGGGCTCCATCTGTTTGCTTATGTTAGGCTGATTACATCCTTCGTTTATCACTTCCTGGTCTTACGCCATTTCTACACCCGCCGAGGAAATTGACTCTTTCACGAAGTTAGGGAATGCGGAGTTGATGGCCAAGTCGCGTGGCGCTCATTTTAGTCACCTGTTGTTCGTTTCCGAAACGGAGTTATTCATAGCAGCCTGCTCTTGAATCAAAACTTGGGTTCCTTCTTTACAACAGCAAAACACATAAGGATGATCTCAGATACTTTCGCAAAGTTGTGTTTAGAAGTGGTTCTCCCACATTATAAAATAAATACATGTAGTAATGATACAAATAGATTTTATGGGTAACAAGAAGGAGGAACTCTGCTGGGGTTTGGTGGAGCTCTGCTCCTTCGAGGATTTCCATCAATTCATGCTACTTCACGGCTCGTTTCATCGTTAACCATGCGAGCAAATCTACTCAGGCGAAAACCCATCAAAATTTCCAAAGCCCTACAGAAGATAATCAGACAAGGAAGCATAGAAATTAACCAGCCTCAGAACTTCCAGCACTAAATTGCTGATAAAGAGATTACGTGATGATTATGATATATGATTATGAAAAGCATTTTAAATTTGATGCCTTAATCTTACTTGTGTTCAAATTTCGACGTATTTTTCACCTAGAAAAATATTACATTGCCCGTCACTTGTAACTCTGTTTGTCTTTTGGGATCCCCGCATAGCGTTGAATCGGCTTTGTAATCCATTTAGGCTGTGATTTAATAACGTGTGTGCATAGTGTAATCAAACCCCAATTAACAATTGCTATAATATAGTAAACACATTGTATTTATATCAAAATAATAAATTAATCTAAATATAATGTTATATTATAACATTAAATATTATAATATAGGATAGTAGGTATACCTACTATCCTATATTCATCTATAGATGACTTTTTTTTAACTATCTAATCTCCTTGATCATAGATAAAGAACGCTGCAAATTTACACAAGGGTTTATTATTCTTTGATACAGAGTAATTGCGCAAAAATTAATTCTGTGTCATTGAGAAAATATTTTTGAAGAAAAAAAAAAATATCTGTACGATGTTTGGACAGATGGGGGACTTTTAAAAAGGATTATGCGTCCAAAATTACTCGAAAAATATTTGACCTCCTGGTTTCCTTCAAAAATCCCATTTGTAGTCCCATGAGAGCCCAATAGATCCCCACGGTGAATTCGGATCGTTCTGGTAACACCAAAAATGGATTCAACGTCCAAAACTACTACGAAAACGATACCTAACTCGACCCCATAGCCGAAAACCTTCGAAAAGCCCCCTCCCTTAGCCCCATAGCACCCCACGGGTTTGAGCGATCGGACTGAAAACCTTGCGTGCACAACTAGATGGTAAACCGAGTATTTTGTCAAATTTTCAGATTTTACAACAACAACAAAATCCTACTGCCCAAAACGGCTCGGACGGCGGGCATCGGACGGACATTTCGTTTTTGGAATTAAGACCTCTTGAAACGAATAATGTCAAATTTATAGGCCGATCAGAATTTTCGACACCCGTCGCGATTACACAGGTGTAATATTCCAAGAATAATGAACAAACAAAAAATAATAAAATCAAAAAATTAATCGCATCTTAATATTTTGACTATATTTTAAGGCTAGAATTTAGCAATAAAATAGAATATCGATATTCAATACCGACGGCAGGCGCGTGAGTTCCTGTAAGTCCAAATTCGGATCTTTTCATGAGAGCCAAGAGATATCAGGTCTTCTGTATGCCATTTAGAACATAACAGGAATTTCTTCTTTTCGATTTACTTCTACACTACAATTGCACTTTCGATTATACTTCTCGTTATTTGAGTGCGGAAATCCGAAAACCCCACCACGAAAACGTGGGATGAGGAAAAACCATGTTTTCGCCAAAATTTGACCGCGATTTATTACCTAATTGTTATTTAGGTACCCATACACATCCTCCATGCACATTATGTTTGATGAAGGTTGCTCCCTCACTCCCACGTGTCTGAAATCCGAGTATTTCAGACTCAGATTCAGTTTCATTTGACAACAAATCCCTCCGGCAATCCTACGCTTCCTGCACATCCAAGTCAGATTGCATGGTCAGTATGAGTCTGGGCTACGACCAAGATGTGACGTTGGCGACAGTTGTCTACAACACACCTGGTATTAAAAATAGCACGAAGCTATTCCGGTGAGGGCAGTAGACGGTAGCAAAACGTCTGTTGAAGATTTTTCCGGAGTACTGGGTGCCTCATTATTAATAAGAAATAATTTATTACACTGCAGGCTTGCCCTCTCTTTTTTTCACAATAATTTTAAGATCATAATTAGTGGGAGATCGTAGCACTTCAAAACCATCATTGGGATAACTAGGTTATCATTTTGACGTCAGCAAACACGTTTTGATTCTGCTCAGATACTCCAAAAAATGTGTTTGTGAGCTACGATTTTGTTATGATGTGGGAAAGGGAAATTGGGTTATCTTCTATGTTTCCATGTCTAGTTTCATGTTATGTATTTTCCTATGCGATATCACCCCTTTTAGCGACAATAAACGTGATCGTGAGTTACTGTCCTGCTAACCCTCATTGTGACCACTAGTTAAGTCACAATGAGAACACTAACAAAAGTAAAATTTTGAATTGCAAAGGTGAAACTTCACACGTGTGTTGATGAACGTCTTGCCTCAAATCGTCTAAAACAAGAAATTCGCATTGGAAATTCGTATTGAGGAACTGTTGGAAAAAAATTACCGTTATGTCTGTGAGTTCATTATTTTATGCAGTAGTAAAAAGCCCCGAAGATTCAGTGTCATGGTAGTGGCATGAAGATTCATTCGGTGACATTGTATTGGCACCGAGCGGAGCGGCGCCTTGATGGATTGGACTTATTAGCAGCTCAACGAGGGTTTATTATAATAGTAAGCTGAGACTAGGGGTCTGGCACCCGTCCACCGACGATGTTTTAATCGGCGAAGAGCTCCCCCTCCTCCTCGTAAACACGGTTTCATAAGGTGAATCAATAACCAAGTCCACCTCCCTTCATTGTAGCCTCATGCCCTTCCTTGCCTGGACCTACCTTTCCAACATTGCCATTCAATGACAAATTCCATCGTATCGTGGGTTTTTTCATTGGGAAGTTTTATCATCGTGACTCGTATCTGTATGAATGAATTGAGTCAAACAACCAAAATGTAACGACCTTGACCGATATTTTTCTAGCATCATGCGATCAACCAGGTCCTGTTACACTTCTATAGAATAGTAAGTTGAGACTAGACATTATAATGTCGAAATCAAGAAGTGAAAATTTGGGGAGCATTGAAGCAGTTTAATCTTATCAACAAAACGTACTATTCATGATATTAATAATTAAAATCAACTCATTTAAATTAGTAATAATTATCAAATATTGATTGAAAAAATAAATAAATAAATAAAAATAAATCCAATTATTTTGACTTTTCAAATCTGTCCAAGATCATCTCAGTTACCTATCCTAAATTTCCACTTGGTGTTAAGCTGCAGACAGAGGGTCGAGTAAATTTGTAGTTTCCGAAATCTGTTTGAAGGTCTTATAACAAGCCCACCAGATTTTTTTAACATTTAAGGCACTGTGGAGAAAATCCCTCACATGCCATTGTGCACAAGAATTGATCTCAATTATCTTGCCCAGCATCGCCGCACCCCTGGCACTTGTGGCGGTGTTTTCGATTATTCGATTCGCGTCGTTTACCAAGTCGCGTAGCTTGGACAAGGAGTATGAGGTCCTCTTGTCGCTCCGGTGAATGCCAGCTCGGGCCTGGAGAATTCATGACTCCTTCAAACCTGCGTCGTCGTCGTCAGGACCTTCACCGGCTCCCACAGTTGCGAGCCAAAGTGAGGGGATTGGCCACGACCCTAACGAAGATCTTGAAAGAATCTCGTATCTAGCCGACTCCAGTGAAAATACTCAGATTAGATCCTCCGCCTCTGGGGAAGAAACCCCAGGATACACCCACGACATCTCGAGCGTGGTTCTTGGGAAACACCCAGTCACTTCCATCCACAAGCTGCGGCAAGAACCTCGAGTATGCTCTTTCGGGTAGCAAAATTTGATTTAATTTAAATTTAAATTTAATTCAAATTGTCAAAGACGCTAGGATCTCAGCCACACCTAAGTATTCAACACGTACGCATCTTTGGTTCAGTTTCCATGTACACTTCTGAAAAGTATCGTGGGAACTTTGTTTTGGCGTAAATTTACATAAAGCTCCTACCAGCACAACAACAAAATTCCTGGCATCGCTCGCCCGTTTGCAGTTGATTTGGAGCGGGAAGGGGAGTCAGTAGGGAAAAACCGCAATTTTGTTGCTTACCTTTTGAGCGTGAAAGGCCTGTAGTGGTGGCGTGGTTCAGATCAAAGTGCAATGAGAAAGGATTTAACTTCAAGGATTTCAACGGTAAGCCCATTGGGTTTAATTTGGAAGTCTCAACTAGTTCTTGAAGGCGAATATTTCGGTATCCAAACTGGAACGGTACAAAACTTGCGACGACGATGCCCTTTCTGATGTATTGTACGCCGTTCATTCAAAAAATATACTCCAAACCTGACTTCCGGCGACGGTAAGGGTTAATGTCATTTTGACGAGTATCCGTACAGAGCCAATGAAGAAAAAAATAAGTTCGAGACGGTTTAGCTTCACGTGGTTGCCTGCCAAGTTAGTTCCTCTCCTGGAGTTAAAAATACGCTCAGAGGAATTCCCTTTACCGCACTCAGCTGACGATCCTGATCGTATTATATCATCGCCAAGACAGAAACCCTCATTGTGTATACCTGCACTACGCAAAACGTCGGTGGGAAACACCCATAACCTGATAATGTACAGGTCGAGCAACATCAGGTGTATTGTGCTTACGTACTTGAGTGCATCTATGTGCATCTATAGATGATTGGTATTTTGAAAGGTCTTCTCACGAAAGAAATCATTAGAATGGCATCATCCACAGTTGGAGAGTTATGAATGAAGAGGTCGAGCAATAAAAGCTTGCATAGAAACATCTCACCTGAGTCATGGTGGACATAAGTTAGGAAGTTGAGGCTACAAAATTTGCAGCTTCAATTTCCTAACTTGTATCGACAAGACTAGACTTATACTTAGTATAAGGATGATTAGCCTTTTAATGGTTTTTTTAAAAGAAATTTTTATTTTTATTTTTTTAATTTTTTTTTACGAGATGAAAAATCCTTTATGGACTGACGGCGGGAAGTATGTAGGTATGTTCCCCTGCCCTTCATGTGGGACTCCTGCTTACAACAGTATACCAACTAAAAAAACACCTCGATTCCTCTAAGGAAACTGCCCCGGAACTAAGTAATTAGTATTACTTCAGGGCAGTTTGGTTAGCCAGGTATGGTCTCTTCCTGTAGTCGTTTAAAGTTTGTGTCTCCTGGTTTTTGAGGGAGATAGGAATACGTATTGGAGGAAGGTTAGTTCTTCAGCCTTCCCCCTCCCTATCACCATCCACCTGTCCTGACCTCCTGATCGGCCGGTTCCTCTCCTTTTCACGTAGTGTTCATTCGTCAGATGAGAGCACAGAGTAAGGAAGTAAAGATGGATAAGATGGATGAGAGAGTGGGTGATGGGAGGGTTGGTCCAGCACCAATCCCCTCCCACTCCCTGTACAGGGAGACGTCTCTCTCTTTTGTCTTCAGTCTTTTGTCTATGACGAATTTTAATGGATAATAATAATAACGTCCAACATAATAACTCAATTTCATTATAAGACGTAGTAAAAATGTCGTCTTTATTCCGTCATAATAAATTATTTATTTATTTATTTATTTACCTAATAAGAATTATTCTTATGAGGTGTTTCACTCTTGATGTGATGTTCTGATAAGTATCAATAATTTATTCCATTCTCGTAAGTAAATATTTTTATTTGATCTGTTCACAGTGGCTCTGCGTATGAAGGGCAGTGGCAAAATGGGAAAAGACATGGGTTGGGAGTGGAATCCCGGGGACGGTGGATGTATCGTGGTGAGTGGTCTCAAGGCTTCAAGGGCCGCTACGGCGTTCGCCAGTCGTCGACCAGCAACGCTAGGTAAGCATGAACGTGCCAATGATCTAAAGCCAGGGGAAACTTTTACTTTATTTTTCTGTTTCGTTATATTATTTTATAATGCTAATTTAACCCTCTCACTCGTCTTCCTGTTACGGGTGCAGATGACGATAGATTGTGGGCCGCCATAACTCACCGACCTAATGACCATGGCACACGAAACTGAAGGTTTGGCCACCCCTGGGCTAGGTAGCAGCTCAAGCCCTTGACCGTGAATCATCCCCTACCCCTTTTTATACTCAATTTTTTCCTTATTTTTCTACAGATTTGAAAGTAGTCGATACCCTTTATTCTACTGCTCTTAGAACACCCAAATCTGCAAAGGCTTTCTTGAAAGTTTGAATGTTTGTTTTGTTAATTTAGCAATTTTTCTGTTAATTTTAGCGGAAAAATAGGAGAGCTTTGCTAATTGGTAAACACGGGTTTTCAAGTAGATCCGAAGATGAGAGAAATATCTTTTAAGTACATACAATTTCCGCGTCTATTTTTCCAAATAAGTTGGGAAGGTTGCGGGGTAAAAGAAGGTTGGTGAGACGAGTCATTCTCTATTAGGCTTTACTTCTCTAATCGTGAATGACTCGTCTCACCAACTTTATTTTACCCTGCAAACAACCCGGCCGAAATATGCCAAGAAGGTATTCCAAACAAACCAGTACAAATAAGTTGGGGAAAATCGTTCAAATATTTACGCGCAAAATTAGTTTCAGGTTGTTGAGAAACGTATAAAGAAATTTTTCCAAACAATTCCAGGTGCGCCTAATTGTGGGCGTGGTCTGTAGGTCAATTTTATTTATCCGAAGTCCGGATTTCAACGTCAAGATCGATGTCGCAAGACGGAAGAGGAGCTTCCTTCCGTATGCTTCGTGTGCCTCCCTCAAACTACTACTTTTATATTATAATCACTTTTGGTTTATTATTCTTGGAATAATACACCTATGTAATCGCGATGGAGGTCCAAAATTGTGATCGGCCTCAAAAGTTGACATCATACGTTTCAAGAGGTCTAGATTCCATTCTATTAAGTAAATATGTAAAAATCATCATACGTTTCAAGAGGTCTAGGTTCCATTCTATTTTATTATGTAAATATGTAAAAAAAGTGGTTGGTATTATGTGCCAGCCAGCGTCTATAGATAAACTTTATAGATAAAATATTAATCCACAGCTCAGCCATCGTGAAAAACTTATTAGTTCTTTCGGTGGTATTCGAACTGGGGAAAAAGAGGGAGAACCACACTCTAACTGGGGAACGAACGAGGTGAGAAAGAAGATCGAACGGGGGAAATGTCTGAAAACTCAATATTTGATGGATTCGGAACGTTCCTTTTAATTAGTCACCAACATGGATTGGCCCGTTATTTATTTTGATGTGTCGGTATCATTTTTCATGCCCATCGTGGTGCCCAGAGTATAGAGAAGCAACCAGAGCATCCGTGAGGTATTTTACGATAGTAATTATGAATTATTATTATAATAATTTACCTATAATATTATTATTATGAATAACTATAAATTATTTTATTATTTATAATCATTTATTATAATAATAATTATTATTATGAATTGTTGATTTATTATAATAGTTAATTGAATTTTATTATTCGAAAAAATTAAAGGAAAAATTATTGTTAATATTATGAGGGCACGGATTGATATGCTCAATAAAATTACCAAATATGCTCGAAAAACATCAGATGTTTTAAAACAGATTCTCTTTTAAAATTAGTGAAATGAACCAACTACAACTTATGGGGCTACGGATGGTTTTTTGTAGTACTTGGACCAGGAACCCAAAAGAGTTGTCATTTTCGAAGTAACTTTGGACGAAGATTCAATTTATTAGGTGCCTCAAACACATCCAGTACACCGTGGGACTCTGTGGAGCTAAAAGAGGTTCACAGGAGGGGGTTTGAAGGTCTTTGTCCTTGGGGTCGACTTGGGAATCATTTTCGAGGTACCTATTTTGGACGTACAATCCGTATATAGGGGTCTCAGACCCATCGGACCTCACCGTCTGTGTGTGGGGTTTCTATGGGACTACGTGGGGCTTTGAAGGATGTCAGGGGGTCGAATTAAGAGTCGTTTTCAGAGTAATTTGGGCATAGAATCCATTTGTGGGGTCTCATAACAGTTACTGTCCAAACACAAGTATGTAGTACATTTTTTGATTTTCTAATTTTTGTAAAACATTTTTCATTGCCCGAGTTACAGACATTGACGATTTTTCCGATGTCGCATATTTTTCAGACTCTCAATTAGGTATTTCCCATTCTGCCTTATCTGTTTTGATCCTTGAAAAACGACCACTAAAATTATGCGAGTCCCCAATCGGCATTTCCTTGTGCCCAAGTTCAGGATAGGGGGCAGCTTTTTGGACTTCATGTGGTGTAAAATGTATCTAAACGCAAAATTTTTGGTACCGGAGCTTTGGTACATAAGTCACCAAAAGTCAGTTTTCTAACTTTCAAACATAATTGAAAGTTCAAACATAACATGAATTTCCCACTGACTTAAGAAACCCCCTCGATATGCGAGTTTCAAACGTTCAAATGGTGGTCCGAATTCAGGGGAAATTTGATGAAAAACAAACTATGTAGACGAAAACACAAGATCGTCTCATGTGAAGGGTGGGTTTCCTCGCAAAGCACTCTTTCTGCCTACCACTTCCGTGTGGAAGTGAATTTTGCAATTACAATTCCGGGCCAGACAAAAATACTGCAGTGCCGAACCGTAGGACAGTTCCGCGCATACCAAAGCTGAGGTTGTCAATATTGTAATGTAGAAATCATGAACGAGACGTAGGTAGCCAATCAATCAAATGTTCTCAATCAAAA
The DNA here is from genome assembly GCA_955831195.1 of Pilophorus perplexus. Lineage (NCBI taxonomy): Eukaryota > Metazoa > Arthropoda > Insecta > Hemiptera > Miridae > Pilophorus > Pilophorus perplexus. Next base: position 14,331,962 of record OY037011.1, on the reverse strand, counting down.
TTTCTCGCGATCAAAAATAATGCCATGCTGCACCGTGCAGAGTGTCGAAGTGGAGCGTAGTGGTGCTGGAGCTTTTGCACCAGCGTGAAAGCATCAATTTCCAGTTCATTGTAGCCGTAGAGACAAGACTGAATGAAATCCTTTTTGGCTCGAATTTTTGTGGAAGATTTCAAGATTCTACTCATGAAACGTTTGAAACTGTTTGCTGGGTCGTCATCATGACCGTGTTCCGCGTTTCCTTCAATCCCGGTATCAACATTGAGGTCCGCATAAATGCGAGCTGCACTACAGCAGGTACAATGCGAGGTACACTAAAAATCGTTAAAATCGCAAGAAAACGGTGAGTTCTAATAGTTTGTTTATGTTGTAAGGATCACTCCCAGTAGTGTGTACCCAAGTTTGCAGCTTCGAAAAACCTGAGCTCGCTGCCTGACAGTCGAAAAACCTCAAAATCTTCGGACGTTTTTTGGTTTTTGGCTTATATCTCCGTAGGTGTGCATCCTACAAAAAGATAATTCTTTTGGGTAAAAGTGGACAAAATTGGCTAACTTTTGAGACCAACCGCAGCTCTACGATCTAATAGTTTCCGAGATACCGCTTTTCAAAAATGGTCACTATTTCGAAAAACCTGAAATTTAACAGTGTGGTGTTTGCCGACGGTGCAGAGGTCTAATCCAATGAGGTGGTTAGGGTGAGAAATGACTCCTCTGCCGAGTAATTTCTCACTCAGCAGAGGAGTCAATGAGGTGGTTAGGGTGAGAAATGACTCCTCTGCTGAGTAATTTCTCACTCAGCAGAGGAGTCATTTCTCACCCTAACCACCTCATTGAAATTTAACCATTTGGTCACGTATTAAACCCTCTATATCAAAAACAGCGTACCCAATCAAAAAATGTCACTTAATCATACATGTAGAGCATTAAATTCCATGTTAGAAATCCTCCATTGGTTCACTTGCGGAAATGCAGTCAACTGAAAATGGGTGACTCTTTGAAAAAAGTCCCCAAATCGGACACCGCTCGGTAACCGGAAAACCACGTTTTTCAGAACCTTTTCGGCCGTAGCTCGGAAATTATTCGCCCGATTCCAAATTTCGTTTTTTGTCGCGAAATCTGATTAAATTTCCTAAACGCAGCTATTCTGTGTGAAATTTTGATTTGAGCTTCAATAAGAAAGGAGCAGCCATGGTAAAGAAATTGCAAATTTTGGCAAAAACCATTTCCGACGATACTAATGGCACTTTTGCTGTCTCAACAGAAGTGCATTGTACCGTTCCTTTTATAAAACTTAATCAACTTTCACCAGAATAAAAGAGAATTAAGATCGGACTAACCGATCCTGAGTTTTATGGCAAAAAGTTGCGAAAAATACGTTTTTGCCAAAATTTGCGTCTGGAAGGTTTACTTGCAATCCAATTCCTCCACCCCATGAGACTCTGTAGGGCTTCTAAGGGCTAGAAGGGTTTATGAAGGTTTTTGGCCATAGGGCTCAAGAATAATGTCGTTTTCGAGGTAACTTCTTTTGGATGCAGAGACCATTTTAGGAGGTCCCTCGTCAGATTCTGTCCTAGTGCCTGTACAAGTATAAAGTTTTTATTTATAAAATTATTATGTTTATCTCATGGGCTGCCACATAATATACAGGGAAAAACCAGCAATATCACTTTTTTTTTGGAAAATGAGTTTGATGCATCATTGGAATCAGGATGAACAGTACAAAAACACAAAAAACATCAAACGAAAAAAATATATACTTTCAGATCAAAAGAAAGAAATAGAGGAAGTAGTGGTTGAAAAATTCGCAGAGAACCCGAGGCGGCTAATGTTGTAAATTAAAGGGGAAAAAATTCAAATTGACAATGTTGGGAAGGGAAAGTTCGGCCCCCCTTTAACCATGGGGCACCTTCAACCCCTCGCGATTTGACCGCCATCATTGATGTTTTCGAGACCGGGAAAATTATGAAAGGAAGAAGAGGGTGATAAGAAAATTTTTCGTATTATATTATCTTCGGTTATATTTAATATAACCGTTTTTGGAACGTCCAGCTCATTCGTGTCTTGTTCCAGTGGGATGAATGCTGATTTGGGGTAGCAAAGGTTCATAAATTATACTTTTAGTTTATTTTTATTGGAATACTTTCTTGGTAATTATTATTTTTATAGGTAGGTACACCTTTGTAATCGCGATCGGCCTCAAAATTACACATCATCCGTTTCCAGAGGTCTAGATTCCAAAACCGAAATGTCCGTCCGCAGTCCGAGCCGTTTTGAGCAGTAGACATTTTTTTTAATCTGACATTTTGATTAAATTTTAATTATTAATATTGGTCCCTGATCCATAATTTCTGCTTACAGGTACGAAGGAACGTGGGCCAACGGTCTTCAGGATGGTTATGGCTCCGAAACCTACGCCGATGGTGGTAAGTTAGTAAGTTTGAGCCCCCTCCCCCCCTCCCTTCAGAAGTTCATTCATTAGGATATTCGAACAGTTGTCTGGTGCGAAGGCAGTTACGTGATTGTGAGAGTACTTGAAGGGCTGATTCAGTTGATAACACATTAGCCGTAGCAGAGAAGTCTATATTTAATAGACTTCTCAACTGAGTCACCCAGTCACGGCTGTAACCTTGGCCTAACTGTCACATAATTATAGATACTGAACAACACAATCTGAATACTTCAACGGTGTAATAATGGAAGATGGCGATTGTTAGGTCCTGGTACCTGCCTACATGGTATCGATACTATACTATGATACCATGTAGGCTTCTGCCTTCATGGTTTATGGTAAAGATTTTTTGTAGCTACTTTCAACTTATTATTTAACAATGACATATTACTTAACAATAGGTAGTATATAATATTTAAGCTAAAAGGTGATTTTTGATTGGGAACTTTTGGAACAATAATAAGGTTTTGCGTGGGTCTCGCTAAATATCGAGAAATTTTCGATTGGACCACTTTTCCTATGAATCATCGTAATATAATGATATCGTAAATTGGTACCTATATTAGAATGATTATATATAATTTTTTTATGGTATGATATACCATAAAAAATGATTTAAGTGACATATCACTCCATTCACTCATACGCCCCCTTATGACAGAAGGCCATATTCAGCTGATGGGTTCAGCAGAATCTGATTAAACATTAACCTCTGATGTTAAAGCTGAATGTTGGAAAATCGCAATTTTCCCAGGTAACCTCAAAAATTAAATCAACTGGCATGATTCGAGTAACTCGAATCATGCCAGTTACAACAGTTACTGTTGTAATCGAACCAGATTTTTCAGCAGATTCTTTGAGTATTGCATTTTAAGGCATGGAGAAATTTGGGATATTTTGTCTTCAAATTAGAATTTATTTTATAATTGGAAGGGTACCTACAGGAGGAAAAGGGTAAGGCACACCTCTTTAAAAATGTCCAGGGACCCAAAAATAAACTTTATTAACTCGTGGTATTATGGTCTGTTCAAGTTAAAATAATCATAAGTTGTCACCTACACTGTATAATATATATGTTTGAGATATTATCTCAAAATTTAATAGGGTCATTCTCATCTGGAATGAACATTAAATGTTCATTGGCCAAATTTTGGCCCCCCACCATTGTCAATTTACCTACCAAATTTCCAAACTCGTATTTCGAGCCTGTCACAATTTTTTTCCGGCTTCACTCAACTCCCCACTACTCAATTTAAAACTTGCGAGTTCATTCGGTATTCTTTTAAAATTTAAAAGAATTTATCAGTATTGTCTGAAAAAAACACGCTTGCATACGAGTCTGCAACACATTGGGACATTTTATGTCTTTAGTCCTCACCACCATCACCCCCCCCCCCCTCCCATTTCCCTAGAAACGGCTTGGTTGTACGTGAAAATCATCAAAACACAACCGGGACAATTTTCGTCAACAGTTTTCGTGACGATTTTTGAGTTTATGTGCCAAAGCAAAGACATAAAATGTCAATAACGTGACCTAAACCTACATGTGTTACCATAACTGAAAAACGCTGCAAATTTTACACAAGGATTTATTATTCTTTGATAGGTATAGGTTACTTGTGCAAAAATTTAATTCTGTCAATGGAAAACATTTTGGGAAAAAAATGTTTTGTTTTTTACTCGAAAAATATTTGACCTCCTGGGATCCTACAAAACCCGCATCTGTAACCCCATGCCCTATAGATCCCCACAGTGAAAGGGGATCGTTCCGGGACCCCCAACAATGGATTCTGGTCCAAAAATACTTTAAAAACGACACCTTACTCGATCCCATGGCCAAAAGCCTTTAAAAAAACCCTCCCGTAGCCCCATGTTAGCCCATAGTGCCCCATGGGTTTGGGCGATCGGGTAGAAAACCTTGCGGGCACAACTGGATGGTAAAACCAAGTATTTTGTCAAAATTTCAGGTTTTTATAAAAATTCCTACTGCCCGAAACGGCCCGGCTTTTCGGTTTTCGAATCTGACCTCTTGAAACGGATAATGTCCAATTTTGAGACCGATCGGAGTCGTCGACCTCCGTCGCGATTACATAGGTGTATTATTCCAAGAATAATAAACCAAAAGTATTTGAAGCCTCCCAAACCGTCGAGTTGGTCAAAATTACTTGAGCTCACTTGTGAAGAGCCTACAAAACCCATGATTTAATACTATGAATCAGATTCATGTGAGATTTTTAATGAGATTCTCATTAAATGTAAATTAGGTAAACAAATTTTGTTACCTACCAACTAAAGATTGTGTTGCCCATCCAGTTCATTATTGTATTGAACCTCTGTTACTCTCTGTTACTCTGTGTTACTCTCTGTTACTCTGTGTTACTCTGTGTTACTCTCTGTTACTCTGTGTATTGAACTACGCCAACTGAACTGTAAAAACCCGTTTACTAATCAATGTATCAATTGATTAAATGGATGTCATGCTCAAAGGGACTTCAGTGGGAAACATTAAAATTTAATGTAAATTTTACTGAAACGACCGGAAACTTGTTGTCCCAGGGCCCCCGAGGCTCTAGCTACGGCACTGCTGCCTTCACTTCTTACTGAGAGAAGTTCTCGGTAGGTATGCTCTTACTGACCAATGTGATATTCGTTCCAAGACCAAAAAAACTCTTCGGTATACCCACAGCTCCATCCGCGAACAAAGTGAGGATGACATCGTACTCAGAAAAGTTTGGAGGAATTAAGTTATTTCGATGGGGAAAATTTCCCTATTTAATAGGACTTGGAGCTCTGGCAGCCCTGATTCTTTTATCAAAGTCATGATAACATAAGTACGTACGTTCGTACGATGACGAGTACAAAATTATTTAATAAGAGTTGGCCACTATTAAATATTTCAAATTTTGAAATAATAGTATTTCATATTATGAGGAGAATTTGAAGTAAGTAATATTACATTTATCAAAATTTAATTATGACCAGTATTCCGTTCACAGTTCGATGTTCCCCGTAAGTAATCAGTGTATTTTCTTTATGCACACATGTTCATTTTTTAACTTATATCCTAAGTATAGGTACCTACATACAAAGTGGATTTTTCGAGTTATTAGTATCAATAGTCTGGTACCATCAGAAACGATTAGTTACTATTAAATTTGAAGTATCTGAGTGATAGGTACAACCGTAATACCAACAGTAACTGTTGTTATGCGGAGATTTAATTGTAATCGTCCGACATCCGGAATACGGCAACCATCGGCTCATCCAACCAAAGGCCATTCACTTGACGTGAATGGCCTCTGTGGATTTAACAAGGTACTTTATAGTGTTGTAAAATTTTGGATGTTAGCGTAGGTACTCCTTTGATCCGAGTACTAACACCCGACGCTGCTCACTTCGTAGATTGAGGGAAACCGTAGTGACGGAAACCCAACGCCACAGCGGACGACGAACTGCCGTTCCCTAATCAGTAGGCTTGAAATGATGTTCTGAAGAGAGCATGCTTCGTTGATATGAATTATACGGGAGTTGACTTTGCAATGAAGGGTATGAATGAAGAGTTCACCCTCTTGATTATACACTCGCCGAGCTCATCGGCTTAACGAGACACTATTCTTGTGCCTGGGCTCAGATTAGCTGCCGAACTGGAACCCGAAATCTAATCTGTCAGTACGGTATCCGACTCACCTTTCCTTCTGTGGCGTATGATGCTTAACACCTCAGTGATTGGTGGCAAGTAGGTAGGGGTCGCAATCCGCGGTAGTTTCGTTCATACCCGACACCAAAAGTTGTACCGGGTTTTGGCTTTACGAAAATTTTCCTAGTAATCCTTAGTAACCACGCTTTTTGCCCCGGCTCTCGTCCCTTGGAGGCGCACTCCTAACAATATGCAGTAAAGTATATTAGGTACCGTATTTACCCGATTATAAGACGCACTTTTTCGAAGGTTTTGGACTTTTGAAAACCGGGGTGCGTCTTATCGCGGGCGAGGTCGAAACACAGAACAACAACAGATAGACTCGTCAGTATCCGATTGCTCGGCGTGATAAATTAAGCGGGGGAGTACGAGAAGTGGTTGCTCAGTGGTGATTTCCCTTGACACCAGCTGTCTAGGTATAATACACACTTTGTTTGACGATTCCACCAACGAGTTTGGAGTCAGAGAGAGCATTCTCTACAGTTGGGTAACTATTTCTGCATCAGCTCCGATCAAATTTGGGTGAGAGAAACTATTAGGTAACTCACTGACCTTCATGTGGTCTTTCTTTCATCAAGTTCTCGCTACTGATGGATGGCACACCCACCTAGCTGCAGAGAAAGGCTCCAGCTCATATTTGTTTAAATATTTTTAAATACACCTATAAAAAAATATATAGGTATGTAATCGCGACGGAATCGAGAATTCTGATCGGCCTCAAAATTTGACATTATACGTTTCAGGATGTCTTGATTCCAAAAAGAGAATGTCCGTCCGTCGTCCGAGCAGTTTTGGGCAGAAGGCCTTTTTTTTTAAATCTGAAATTTTGACAAAATACTCGGTTTCCCATCTAGTTGTGCCTGCAAGGTTTTCAGCCCGATCTCCCCAACCCGTGGGGCGATATGGGGCAAAGTGAGGGGGTAGTTAAGTGTCGTTTTCGAAGTATTTTTGGTCGTAGCATCCATTTTTGGGGACGATCCAGGACCTATGGGGCTATAAATGGGATTTTTTAAGGATCCCAGGAGTTCAAATAAGGTGTAGTTTTCCTTGTAATTTTGTAAAACCCGTATTTCGAGGTCCCACATCAGTCCAAACATCTCACAGCAAGAAAAAAGTGTTAACAATTTTTTTTTTCCCATATATTTTCTCAATGACACAGAATTAATTTTTGCGTAATTAACCTATATTAACGAATAATTAACCCTTGTGCAAAATTTGCAGCGTTTTTGTAAAGAAATTTTTTTTTTTAGTACAAAATTATTTTATAAATTACAAAATCCCGCGGGATTGCGACTGACAAGGGAAGAGCTAAATACCCAGTAGGTAGGTACGTAGGAGTAGGTTGTGCTACAGGATTATGTAGTTAGTTTCAAAACGTTGGACTGAGTCCGTTTGTTCTGACGAGTGATCCCTGAGTGTATTTCCTTTGCCATGTACTATACATTTATATTAATTATTATATTCTAACATTGTGAACAAATTCTAAAATCTTCGTGCTCGCAGGAACCTATCAAGGCCAATGGCTTCGTGGCATGAGGCATGGCTATGGTGTCCGAGCGTCGGCTCCTTTTGGTCAGGCTTCCCACTATCGGCCCAACAAGAACCTGAGAGCTTCGCTGACGTCACTCCGATCTGTAGATGGTGGCCCGGAAGCCCAGGCTGCTGAGAGAGATCGACGAGTAGACGACTCCCGAGGAGGTGAGCCTGACTGTAGTTGTCACCTTACAATCATCCATGTGATACTGTATTAATAATTCGCACTTATTCCCGGCATCTTGCCGGCTTCTAGGAAGTGAGCTCCTTGAATGATTTTTTAAAAAATCCTGGAAAGGTCATGCTTCAAAAGTTATGAAAATTGGTCAACATTGATGAAAACCCTTCTCTATTAATTAAGTATAGGGCCTTAGGAAAAATTTGAATTCCGAGGTCTGGAGGGGGTACAATGTATGTCATGACGTGGGGTGCTTAGTAATCTTTTGATTGGCCGAGAGATGCAGGTTCGTCAACTTTGTTACGCAAAAAGCCAACCCCGAAAATCGAGAATCGGAGTAATCATCAGAGAAGGTCATTCAAAAATTGAGCATCGAGGTTATCATCAAAGAAGGTTATTCGAAAATTGTCCCGGCCGAGTATTTTTAATCCGATTCTGTTCACAATTATTATTAAGCGCTCTGGCCGCTCCATGCCCAACTACTCGATGCCCAGCGAGGTTAGGTGTAACTTCACGGGCCCTCCACTTTCAGTTCAAAATCTTCAACATTTCTAAAATAGGTCTGCACGTAACTAACTATACGGATTTTCGAACTAAAAATTTCGCTTTTTATAAGGTGCTGAATCCTCCGAATATGTGGGTCGAAATGCTGAATTCCGACCTTTTCAAGGAGCCCATTTGAGAGAGCGACTGTACCATGTCTCGTTCAAACCTTCGTGTGGTAGTCGAATTTTGGCATTTACTTACATACATGAAATTTCACGCAACTGAATACCTCCAACTCTTCAACAAGTTCAACGAAAAAAGTTAGACATCGTTTCTAACATGTTTTTTTGTTATTGTGGGGAATGCGATGTGTCAACTCACCGGATGGAAACCCCAGCGTCTACCGCGTATTACGCTGCGTATTTAGACTTTTGAATTTCATTGTTGCAACCCCAAGTAATTGAGTCCCAAAATGTGCTCTTTCATGCTCAAGGCCCCAAGAGAGGTGAGTTCGTTTCGCTCAGAAAAAACACTTTGTTTCTATTTCAATTACAACATTGATCTTTTCGAATCTTTTTTAAGCCTTTCTCCAATGTCTATATACGAATTTCCCTCTATCTTCACAAAAAACTGAAACCTCTGTTTGAGCTTTATGCGATTTCTCCAGAATTGATGTTGGGACAACTGCAGTATGCACCTTTCCATTCCAGGTTCAATTAGGCTCCATTCTGCATGAAGCTATTACATACTTTCTTTTTTGCTGCCAATCTGAGCGCACTAAGCTGTACTTGCGTTCCCGTTGGGCCTATTTTTGATCGACAAATTTTATTATTCGAAACATTTTCCATTTACCCACATACCTACTATTACTGTACGCCGCTTAACACGGCGCATTTTTGTAACTTGATTGCTGAAACTATCAGCGATAGTAAATCCTGAGACGACAAATAGGATTACCTACCTCTTTTATGGTGGTATTGTATCATTCTTATATTGCTTTTTTCTAGCCCTTGCTTATTTCGCACTCTACCAAACTAATAAATACGTGTATGTGTCCATTTCAACAACTATGAATATTTCAGTGTATAAAATTTACTATTTAATAGTAAAATTACCTACTCACTACATTACATAGCATTTCGATCACTATCTCTTAAATATCCCTACTTTTCCAAATTTGGCCATTTTGATACTAGAAAATCATCTTCGTTAGAAGTAGACATTTGAAACTCGTCATCCTCAATTACAGGTTTTGTTTTGAAGGCAAAAAGCGATGATCCTCCTCTGCGGCGGCGTTCTCTTGTCGAAAGGTCGTCTAACATCAAGAAATCCATTCTTTCGGTGAGTTTCTAGCACAGGTTGGGCAACTACTAACATTCGTGTGTGCATTTAGCTACGTACCTCTGTTACTAAAATTTAGTATGTGTTATGTTATGTTATGTTTCGACATTTGGCAAGACATTTAATGTCTTGCGAAATGTCGACACATAAACTTATTTAAAGTAGAACTAATATAACCAATTCGGTTAACTGATTGGAATAACGTCATCGTGCTTGACTTTTCAATCATTTTTTACCATCTTCCTCATTCAGCTATAAACGTGCTTTGTGTCTGTCGTCCACTGACGGCCAAAGGAGGTTCCATATTTTTCATTAAGAAATTATTTTAGACGGATCTCAATACTGGGGTCACTTACAATGAAATAGAGTTGATACAAAGTAGCTTTTATGTTCGGTGATAGAAGGCTCTTGAATTCTTAGTGGGAGAAGGCAGTCTTCTTGAAGCCTGATATGTACCTGGTTGGTTTAAGGTTTTCAAATTATAATTTTTACTTGCTATCCTTCCAGAAAATCAAGAAACAACGATCAACGGGAGACTTGGACAAAAGGGGGACCTCCGGTGGGAGCATCAGGAGCACGGGTAGCAGTGCTAGTTGGGTTTCCACTGAATCGTCCCAATCAGGTGTGACGGGCTCCCTTCACACAGACTCCAATGCTTCTTTTGTTGTCGAAGTAAGCTCTGCTTGTTATCATCTACTGTCCCCATCTGTACCATCCAGCAGCTTCCAACATTTCCAGCTTTCTCTTGCGTCGTGGCAGCTGGACTGCGAGCCTTTTCAAAATTAACAAGGGCTATTAACAGTTTTATCGTTTCTTAGATGCAGTTTGAGAGCCCTTAAACTTTTGTACAAACCTACCAACTATGACATTAAGCATTTTTGTCCAATCCGCCATTAAAACCTTAACCTTTATCCCTTCAGGATGAGCATATGGATGCCAGTGTAACGGAAACCTACTTGGGCGAGTGGAAAAACGACAAGCGCTCAGGTTTCGGAATTTCGGAGCGGTCCGATGGCCTGAAGTACGAAGGAGAGTGGTTCAACAACAAGAAGTATGGCTATGGTGTTACCACATTTAGGTAAATATTTCCACTCTTTTAATTTAATTAATGGTATTTGATGAGGTTTGCTCGTGTCCGTACAATTTGTACCACAGTCGGTGACACCAATTTCTGTAGTAATTTTGATTTGGTATTCTGTTATTTTCAGAGATGGTTCCAAGGAGGAAGGGAAGTATAAGAACAACCTCCTCATAACCTCTCAAAAGAAAAAGCATCTTTTCCTTATAAGGTAAATTTATATACTTGTAAAATTGTACAAAATAGAATGTTTAAGGCATTAATGCCTTACAATATTTATTACTCACAACTTTACTACGATTGCATTTTCGAAAAGTTTATCTTATAGATTATTTTTCTTAGAATAATCAACTTATGCACATTTTCGCTATGGGGGTCAGTAATTTTTATCGGTCTCTAAATGTTTGTCCTTTTCGACAGGTGCGGTATTTGAAATATTTTGTTTAGGGCTCATGACATCGCGAGGTGTCGTCTTCTAAGTAATTTTGGACCACTAAAACTGTGATCGATCAAGAATAATAAAGCCAGGATAATAGGCAGCCTAAGCAGCCTTTTCTGTTAACTCAAAAAATCTTTTTTTAAAGGTCTGCTAAGTTCAGAGAAAGGATAGATGCTGCAGTGAATGCTGCTCAGCGGGCGTCGAAAATTGCTCTGCAGAAGGCTGACATTGCAATTTCGAGGTGAGTGTAGTCGTTAACAAGTACACTCAATAAAGTATTATTATGCCGACGACTTTGTCGATATTAATGTGACCTGACCTCATAAATCCTTCTTTCAGGACAGCCACTGCGCGAGGAAAGGCTGAAATGGCGGATTTAGCGGCTGAGCACGCTAGAGAAGATTTTGAAGTCGCCCAAGCTGTGGCAAAACAATTCGCCCCTGAATTCGTTCAACCAGGTAAATATTCTTAGATTCTACTACCCTCATGTGATTATCTATAGAAGGGCGGTGAGAGTTTGAGATGGTGAATATACGAATGACATGCAAATGTTTCAGGTTTAGAAAAACTGAGAAATCGCCCTCCATCAAGTTTAAAGTCTCCATTATCTCCTGAGACGACAGCGGCGGTAAGCTCGGTAAGCTGAGTAGCTCATATATGACTAAAATATTGGTAAAATAACTTTTGTGGATTCCCATAAATTTATGCTCCAGTGGTTGTAAGTTATTACACCAACACCAACCACCTGCCGCTTTGCCCCTTTTGGAATACAAGAAGTAAGTATAACATTAATTTTTTATTTCAGATGCCAAGTAAACCCCAAGGAATGAGTACTGAAGACCAGTACCAGTCTAGCAACTCCTACCAGCCTTCAAACAATAACTCTTATCAACCAACGAACAGCAGCTCCTATCAACCTACAAACAATACCTCGTATCAACCGCCTTCTGCTGTAACTAATCAAAAAGTGAACTCTAGCTTCCAAAATATCCCTCGACAAGTCAACTCGAGCTACCAAAACATTCCGAGTAGCATGGGGGCAGGAGGTTATGGTCAAGGTGGGATGACTGAACCTCCCTACCAAGACTACAGGCAAACCAACGCCATCGTTCATTCTACCCCCGAGCCTCAAGCTCGACCTCAACAAGGGTAAGCTTAGTTTATTTACCTTTTAGCATGTTATGTAGTTTATCATCTCCAGCGCCGTGAAGTGCCTCCAGAATTATCAATTTACACTTTCATTTTCAAGAATCGGAGCTTTGGTGACACAAACAAGTCCACTGCCGCCACAAGTCATGTCTGATGGTAGTACGTCGAGGGATGCGAGGGAATCTAGCTACCATCACGTCGTCACTCCCCCAACTCCTATACCGCACGATAAAGCGGACGAAAGGGGAGCTTCGACGCTTCCTAACCGAACCAATACGATACGAAGGAACTCGAGGCAGGTGTCTGGTGATTCACCATCCTACAACTTTCAGCAGGTATACGTAGTTTTTTTTAAACTGTACCTGAAACCCATCTGTCTTAGAATATCTGAGAATAATTCCTGCTATTGACATTGAGCGATATTATCGATATCTTTTTTAAATAGTCTACACCTTCTATTAATAAATGTTATGCAAAAAGAGTAGCATTGTTTCAACTAACTGTATTTATCATCGTTGCAGGCTATGAGTGACCACTTTGACCACTATAAGCGAGCCCCAAGTCGTGATCCCAGTCTAGACAGGTTTTCTCGAGGAGGATCAAGACAAGCAGGTAAAGTCTATTTTAAACTTAGTTGATTAGTCAATAATGAATTGTTGAAAGGAAGGTATCACTTAGGTTTCAAATGTAGCATATCAAAACAGGCTATTCTATGAATGTACAGGCTCGCGGCAGCCCAGTGTTGACAAGACTGTACCAGGATCTCCTCCACCGGAAACGCCACCCCCACCTTCTGTTGCGGCAATCCACGCTGCCATGGCTTCATCAGGTAATAAAAATGATAAGTCCAGGGGGTAGTGGAACGTTTATCACTGGTTGATAAATGAGGTTAGTCAACTTCCACACTTTAAAACTTTTACTTAAACTATCACAAGTGTCTGGGACCGGTTCCGGGCAGTTCCTTACACGAGACGTTGGCGACAGCTCATGAGTACAAGCAGCGCTTCATCTGCGGAGCGTAGAGGAACTAGTCACAGACGCCAGATTCGCATCGTCTACAGATTTTTCCGTATAGATAGCTGTAGTCTACAGTTTTTTCGGAAAAATATTTTTGTCTCCTTTACTTTTAGCTGAACAGGCTGTTAAATACTGTCAATATAGGGCAAATTAACCTCTGAATTAAGTGGATCCCGGTGATTACTTTTCAGGGGATATCTACTGACTCAACAGGTAAGGAGAAAAAACGTGTGATATTTTATTGCTGTATTTTATCATTATTTAATTATGAGTATATTTATTGCTCAAAAAAGCTATTCTTAGAAAGGTACAAAAATATCATGCAGTCAAGAGTATGCAGTCTTGGAGATCACATGTCGTGGTTTAAATTTTACGACTCAAATCTAATTATTACGTTATGTATATAGGTATACTACATTACATTATATATAATAGGCAAAATACACTGCCAAGTGGGACATGGCCCATAGCTTCCTCGGATATTGTATGAAATGTTGAAAGAGATTTTTCATCAATAGGGCACAAGTTATGGCTGTTAGCTCACTGTTAGCTCAGAGATTTTAGCTCACTCAGCTGACCAGGAGAATACCCGTCATTTCAATCGTCTCTTGTACTCTCATAAGGTCTCCTTCTCAACTTTTGGCAGATTTTGAACATTTTTACATTACCTACTAAGTCTTAGGTCTTAAAGGCAGTGGGATTACCGTAGTGGCAGTGCGGTACTGCTTCGAGTTCGATTGCTGTGAACGACACTGCACCTCATTCTTTGGATCTCTAACCTCTTGGAATTTTGACTCGAGATTTTTAAAAAATCGATGGCTGCGTAAACAAACCATCCTAACAACCAACTTCTTCCATGTTGCTGAGGATGACCCGAATCACCATTTTGCGCCCACACAACGTGTTCCGCTGATTCAATCCTCATAAAATTTATTTGGAACCTCAAGTGGCCGTATCCACACAATCCCTGAAAATTTGACTGAAATCGGATCAATATTGTCGAAGTTATGGCTGTAACAAGGAATCACACGTTTGCGCCTGCGGACGGCGTTCCGCTGATTCAATCGTGATGAAACTGATAGGGAACCATGTAGGGTAGGTACCTATACCTACACAATTCCTTAAATTTGATTGAAATCCGATCAAAATTGTGGAAGTTATGGGTGTGGTAAGGAAATGCGGGCAGACAGACAGACAGACAGACAGACACGGAACCAAATTTGTTCAGGAGGCTCTGAAACGTGAGTGGAAATTTTGATTTTGGAAAACAAAAGTTTTTTTCATTTCGAAAGTAAAAACAATGCTTCCTCTACCTTGCAGACTCGGAAGCAATAAAGAAGGTAGGGAACTCTCACCACAATAATATTCCCATTTCGTCAATATATTATATTCAATATAATATTCCTATTTCGTCAATATAATATATTGACGAAATAGAAACTGAAGAAATAGGAACTGACAGCTGACGAGAGTGATAACATTAGTTCCACTACGCTCCGCAGATGAAGCGCTGCTTGTACTCATGAGCTGTCGGCAACGTCTCGTGTTCCTTACCCATCCTCAGCCACTGCAACAACATAATAACTAGGGCTCGGCAGGATATGACCAATAAAATCTGGAAATATGACCAATAAATGCCCTAAATATGACCGTAATATGACCGAAAAACCGCAAAATACGACGCAAAAACATGCCCGGAAAAGTTAATAATATGCTAAAATATGCCCCCAAAAAATTGTGAGAGGGTCATGAAGGCAAGAAAAAATTGCAATGGGGCGCTCAACCAACTTTTTTATTGTTACAAGTCATCTTAGAAAATTATCAAACACATTGACCACATATTTAGACACTAAAATATTTACATAGTTACAAGCAGTTTCATATTAACGTCTTATTTACAACATACCTACTAGTCAAAGGCTTGCACAACCAAGTGTTTTTCAATATTTTCGGTCTTGAAGCTGTGGCGCAAGTCACTCAGGAGAAGTTTCAAGCGGGAGAACGAACGCTCAACATCGACGGAAACCAATAGTAGAAATTTGATGGAAGCAAGTTCATGGGGAGTGTATACACTCCTATAGGAGAGTTCCGTCTCTGGTAAGTCACCTCCTAACACCCTGGCTACGTTGACGACAGTACGCTAGCCTGGGTTAGGGCCAAGAACGAATTCGAGCTTGGTTTGAACAGCTTTCCCAATCTTCCCAGGCCACAAGGAAGCCTCTTCCTGAAATTTTTGAACCTCACTCACCACTTCAACCAGCTCCTTCTCTGAGGCCTCAAGCTTGAGAATCAACTGTGGGATCGACGCCATATGTGCTTTAATGAAGGCCAGCGTCGCTACAGTGTCCCTGTCCGCCATGCTTTTCTTTGCCTTAGCGTTGCAGTATTGGCTGTCATTCTCGTCGAACGAATCCACTACTGATTTGACAGCCTATAGGTGTTCAGCATAGTAGAGCGCTGCAGAAATCCAGGTTCCCCATCGAGTCAGGATTGGCTCAGGGGGCAGCGGCAGTACGGGATATGCCAATTTAAAGGCGCGCACTCGGCTAGGTGCCTTACGAAAAAAATTTTTCCCCGCAGAAATGAGTTTGTTGACGCTGAGAGAGAATGCTAGTTGAGAGAATTTATAGTGTTGATGTCAAAAAATCATAAAATATGCAGAAATATTGAAATAAATAGGAAAATAATATTATGCTGCCTAGTAGCGAAATGGCCCAAATATGCTCGTATGCAACAAACCCCCAAAATATGCAATTATATGCCCGAAAAACTCGAATTTGGATCATCCGATTTGCACAAACTTGGTATATTTAGGCTTCTTATAGGTTGGGCATATCGGGAACGAAATATGCAAATATGCCATTTGCCGAGCCCTAATAATAGCCGTGCACACGAGGATTACTTATATATTATGCTGTATTGACGAGGTTTGCCTATAATGTGGATGTTAATTTATTTAGGATACTCAAGCATTTCAATAGATCTTAATATAATTATATTATAATAATATATTATATTTTATTATACTATGTCCGTCATCTCTGGCTGTTTTGGTTGGTTGTGGCGAGCGCGTTCGGTGTGAAAACATCATCGAACGGCTAGACGATGATGTTTTCACATCGAAATCATTCGCCACCACCGCCAAAACAGCCAGTGATGACGGAAATAGTATAATATATTATATTAAGATCTATTGAAATGCTTGTGTATCCTAAATTCATTAACATACAAATTATAGGCAAACCTCGTCAATACAGCATAATACATAAGTAATTCTCGTATGCACTGTTATTATGTTGTTGCAGTGGCTGAGGATGGGTAAGGAACTGCCCGAAACTGGTCCCAGACACTTTTAATTGTTTTATTAAAAGTTTTAAAGTGTGGAAGTTGACTAACCGATTTTATCATCAGGTAATCCCCACAGATGATTAATTTTAAGTTCCTACATGTTCTGAGGTAATAATCGTTTGAATCGTGTTATTTCAGGGGGTAGCAGAGCTCCGAGTATAGCGAGGTCGACTGCCGGGAACGGTTCCGTTGTTGGAGCGCCCCCTCTCCCCCGGGCAACGACACCCTTTGCTGAGGAAGTGGCGACGCTCAAGAAGAGGGTTCCACAAACGCAGGAGATCATACCTTCTGCAGTACAACCGAAGAGAACTGAAAGCCTCCTCATGCCCAACAATAAGCCCGTTGGTGGTGCAGGAGGTGGTGGCGGCGGCGGAGGAGGCGTTGGTGGTGGCCCACCCCCAAAAGTTAGGGTGAGTGATTTGAAAAATTTTTAAATAACATTTTATTTCCAAAGTTAAGTAATGAATACAGATCTCTAGATGGGATGCCCGTAGAGGTCCATAGGTATGCCATAAATTCTTTTCGAGAAACGTCTTTTGCAACTTTCCTTCCTCCACCGTCCACCGTCCACGGTTATAGGGGAGAATGGGGGAAAGCTAACGTTGGCAGGTAACAGAGCGAAGCCTATTGGTAGATAAATGAATCTAGGTACTTTTAGTCCTCCACTCGTGTTTTGCTCCAAGTATTTTCCTCAAATTTTTATTCCAACAAAGCCGAAAAAAGTGAAGAATGGACATCTCGGTAACCCTACATTATTTTAATATTTTTTAAATTGTACATGGAAAAGTTTACCTCATTAAACTGTTAAAATATAATCATAAAAAATTCAGTTTGTTCTTTATAGAGCTTCAAATTCAGCATCTTGGAAGCCACTCTTAGTTTGAGTAGTTTGAGGTTATCACAATGAACTTTCGGTTGGCTGTGGTTGGCTGTCCTCAGCCTTTTCATGGCCATCTGGAAATCGAAATTGGTATATTACTTGCACAATAATTTCAATTATTGAAATTTCGTGTCGAAAAATCTGGTGTTACGTGAAGTTACACTAGCAAAGCCAAACGTCCTGTCAATCATTATTGAATGATAAAAACTTGATTAATTTGGGCAAAACCTTCTTCACCACCAAAAGAAGTAGGTTGGTGCACTTCCCAAAAATAAACAGAACCCCCTATTTATGAAACGTGAGTTGGGCACGTGATGGGATGGTGAAACAAAATTGTATACAATTATTGTATCATAGTAATAAGGAGGGCAGTGCACTATTGCGCCCAAATCCTTCTTGGTTTTAGTGGGGGTAACCACTTAATAATTATTATTCTTTCAACCCAGACATAATAGTAGTCGTAGCTCCGAATTTCTTTAGGAAAAAAATAACTACACATTATCAAAAAGTGAGCAGAAGGGGTTCTTAGGCCAGTTGGAACAGGCCCGGGGGTTGGCTGACTTTAGCCAGTCGGGGGTGGCTCCCTAGCATGCCTCATTCGCGGGGCCCATTTCAGAAACTCCTGCACCATGATCTAGCTTTAACATCGGCCATCGGCTCTGTTCGACTGCGTCATTTCGGCATGAGGACTCAGCGATTCATTTATTTGACTGTCAAGAAAAGTAGTTGCACTGTGCTTCCGACAGAATCAACCATGGGGAGAGGGAGGGCGCAGAAATCTCTTTTGGAGTCCATTCCACCTGAAAAGTATGTCATAGAAAATCAAGATACTTAGGCTATGTGGGGAAAACGTGGAGGACGTCTTAGTAATTTCAGCCACCAGCTTGACGAGGAGCTGCCAAAAGAACTAAAAATAACCCGTGACTACCTATCTGAAAGGTTCATCGTGGTTCTTTTCAATGCCTGTGAAGTTTACAACTGTGTGAGGTGTCACACTAAGAATTCGAATGGGGTGGTGGGCTTTTATCTCTCTGGGATACATAGTTTTTTTGTTTTCATAACATGTAACTACTAGTGACAAAAATACACTTATATCGTGAGGGTGCCTTTAATGAAATATACATTTTATTGTCAATATTTTACGTACAATTCAAAGGACAGAAAATCCCCCCCCCCCCCCTACTGCGTTGAACCTACTTGTTCAATCACGACTTAGTAATTGAGGTTAGTTCTCTCAGCTCCTGAGTACCCATCCAGTATCCTTGGTCTTGAGATCTATGTTCAAAATTGAACAGCCGACGGTATCTCAAGTTGGGTTATACATAATTCGGTGTTCAACGGAAATGCTCAAACACTGATGATGCCTGGAATGGCGCCAACAGGCAACAAGGGCGTTTGGCCCCTTACATTCTACTGATTTGGACTCCGTTCTTGAAATTTAGTTCGCATTTAAAATGTGCCCGCTAAAGTTACAAATAACTCGCATTGCCTTCATCGCAAATAATGACTTGAGGCCTCATCCATTAAATGGATTTTGCTAACCGTCGTGAGAGTTTTTCTTCCAAGGTGATATAGTTGGGTCAAAGAAGAGCCCTTTAAAAAAATGCTACGTTACCGCTAAAAATACTCTACTCAAGAATTTTCGTCTCGACTGAGGTTCGACATTTTGTGTCAAAAAGGCACTCATTTGCCAAAACCATGCTTGCTTTTTGTTTTAACTTAGCGTCAAAGTCGGAGTGATGAAAAAACTCCATCCATCAAATGGTCGAAAACCTGCTCTGGGAGAATCAAATTATAAATCATCTTCTCGCCTGGTACTGCCCCACTTCCTATCGACGAGACCTAATAGAATGTGATTCTTGAAAAATATTTGCACCCCCCTCCCCCGCTACAACCACTCGAGCTACCTTATTTTAAGCCGACCTTACAGCTGGGGGCACTGTCTCAGCCCTAAAAAAGGAACACCAGTGTGGTGTTCTTGCGCGTAGGGGACTCATCGACGGGGTGTTTTTGAGAAACTCGCTTAGATTTCCGGAGCGGAAAAATCCGGCAATGATTTTTCCGTTAACAAGAAATGTACTCGGAGTGTAGTGAAGATAAAAATACCCTTTCAACAAGGCTTGTTGAAAGTGTTCTAGGATGAGACGATCGACTTCTTCATTTTCTTGTGCTGAGCGTTCGCTGTGGTAGTGGAAGCTTATCGTGTGATAATTATAATCAACAGTGTTTCTGTAAACCTTGTGAGTCATAATGTTCTGGTCGGGAGATGAAGAAGAGGAGGACCTCATGTTCTCTCCTGCGCTTATGGCCAGGAGAGCGTCTGAAAGTTGGATAAACACTCCACCTGTTGAGGTAGCTAATCTCGGTCGGTTTTTTTTTTTTTTTTCAAAGATTATAACGTTTATCAGGTTTGAGTCTAATAGAGTGATTGTATCCACACTCTTGTAAGTGAGAGAGAAATTAGCTCCTTGAATTATTTCTTTTTAATTTTTCCTGGAAAGGTCATCCTTCAAAAGTTACGAAAACGGGTCAACATCGCAGAAAAATCATTATTTATGGGGCCTTAGAAAATAAATAAATAAAATACTTGAATTCCAGGGTGTGAGAGCAAGATTCTAATTTTCACCAGTTTTTTATTGGTCTGGGATATCCAAGTTAGCCAACCTTGCTACGCATCAGGCCGTTTTTTGGCGTCATCAAAATTTGTTGTTGACAAATGATTTTACATTTAATGTAAAATCATTTGTCAACAACCTTCCAAGTCTTACGGAACGCTCTCAAATTCTAGTCAGTC
This sequence comes from Pilophorus perplexus, assembly GCA_955831195.1. Lineage (NCBI taxonomy): Eukaryota > Metazoa > Arthropoda > Insecta > Hemiptera > Miridae > Pilophorus > Pilophorus perplexus. Next base: position 14,311,577 of record OY037011.1, on the reverse strand, counting down.
AACACAAGGAATTCACTTGCCAATCTTCAGAGCTCTTGAAGGCGTGAAATGATGTTCTGGCCGCATGGGCCACACTCTATAGTAAATTCGCCCGCCCGCCGCCGCTCATGGTTCAGTCGCGGACCATGGGAAGCGCCACCAGCGACACAATATTTCCATGTAGGTCAACATCCTTCAGTCTTCAACATCCATTCAGCAGGGTGCCCTACAGATGTGAACAGAGTTGCTGTTTCGTGAGCGTTTAGTAAATCCATCACTGCACAATCAGTCGGCTCAGTACCCAACATACGATGCGTGACGTCATAGTTTCCCGTAACAGTTCAAAATCACCGAAATTTCTACAACCGCTCTGCACGTAACTGTACGAATTTTCGAAGTGAAAATTGGTGCAAGGGGGTTTTGAAGGGTGCTGAATCTGAATGTGTTGTTGGAAAAGCGAAACACCAACCTGTTCAAGAAGCCCATTATCAGTTGGGACGTACTGTGAAAAGCTCATGAGCAATATCGCTGTAGGCGAAATGGTACTCGTGCATTTTTTTGGTAATTTTGCCAATTTAAGATTGGTCTCCTGGCGGCAGTTCGTAGAAACGTAGAGCTTTTGCTAGTACAATTTTCAACACACAAGTCTTGTTTTTCAAAGTTCAGGAGCTAACCCAAATATGACATGCAGAAAGGTGCTCATCGTGTTGGCCATCGAAAATCCTCCGAAATCCCACGTCGGGCACCCCTTGGCCCACCACCATCCCAATATCCTGTCTACTGCCCCAGGCCCTATTTTTTGCCCACTTTTGGAGCTTCGATGCGCCACATGGAGCAACTTTTTGGTGGTTTCAGATTTTTCTCGTCATCTACTCGCCAAACCTGATTTTTGGTATTTTTTTCAATTTTTTTGGAAACAGTTTAATATCCTGTTTTCTTCCACTTTTGGATCTTACGTTCAAACTCGTCAAACCGGAAGATCCGTAGGTGACGTCACATAAGTACTTTTTGAATCGATCAGGACAACTTTAGATGAATATAAACTACGTAAGACTTGTCACAGAAATAGTTTCCTTTTTTTTACTTCTATCAACATGGCACAGGATGGTTTAACCCGAAATTGGGGTGCACGTCAATTCCTTATTGTTTCATTACATTTCATACCTAAATGAAACTGTTCATTTGAAGACGAATTTTCTTTTCCCCCAGAGTATACCGGTCTCCGTTAACCTCCAAAGGAAGAAGAGCTTGGATCCGTCTTCACTTCCTCTCCCAGTAGAGGCCATGTCCCGAGAAGAGGTGTGTAATGACTTTTTAATGACGTTTGGCATCTTCCACAAATCAAGAAACTCCTGGATGTTTCTGCCAATCATGTGCCTACTGACATAATTTTGGTCAACAGGCGTCAGTTCTTAGCTCTGCACGGCGAGAAGAATTAAGACGAATGCAGGAGGAATCGGAAAAGTTGAAAGCAAATCCTCTCTTGTGGTTAGTGAGCCCTCACGTCAAAGTAAGTATATTTCTCACATCCTTTCTGGCATGAACTATATTGACAAGGCTGACATCAGAGAAAGCCGATAACTAGGTGTTATTATTGGGTGTTATGTAAAGGATTGTTTTTCTTGATGTGTTTATTCAGTTGGTCGTTTAGAATGTCATCTTAGATCATTCGATGCTAATTCACTATAATTTTGCACGTACGGTGAACGTGACTTGGATTACTATCTTATCACGGCTTCAAGAGATATCGAAGGATTGGCAGTTACAGCACTTCGATTACTGTCTCAATTTGAAATATTAAATTGCCTTCCGGCCATTTTCACTCGCGACACCAGCTCTTACCAGAGCAATCCAGATAATTTTCAAGTGCTAAACCATCGCAATTTACCATGATGATCTCTCACTTTTTCAGGAATGGTTTTCGAGGCAACAACTTGTTATGCTGGTCTTATTCATCAACATCTCACTAGCAATTATGTTCTACAAACTACTCACGTAGCGTTCAAAGATACTTAAGCTTTATTGAAGGGTGATTGCAGAGGGTGAGAGAAAATGAGGGTAATTGCACAGGTCAAAAGTTTCTTACAATGTATTAGGAGAAATGTTTTTTCGTAGAAGCGAATGCAGTTGGGAGAGAGGTTACCCCACCAGCCGTACCTCTCATATTCGCTTGCTTGGCCGCCGAAGTGCTAACCTCGCTCGCCTTCATATTTTTCGTTGAATAATTATTGTCTAGTACTATGTATTGAAATGTTTTGATAATGACGACTTTATATGGTTTTTAGGGGCCATACCTAATTGTTAGGTACCTTACAAAGCTATACATAGTGTGGCTAAGTTGGATTTTTTGAAATTGGTAATTTTCTTCTAGAAATTGACACGAGGAGAAAGGCAAATCGTGAAAATAAATAAATTCTTACAAATTTCTGAATTAATAAACAACATTGCTATTGAACTGAACTTTTTATAACCGTACTCAATACTTCGTTTTTAATAAATACCTAAATATGTCATTTAGCCAACTTTATGCATGAGGTTATTGTAATATCTTATGATATTTGTTTAGATATAAAGTGGAGTTACGATCCTCCCATAGTCATTGATGTCTTCAAAATGTGGGAGTCACTTTCAAGATTACAGTACTGACGCCGTTTCACTATTGTTAGAAAATTTTTATAAATACGTAGCATGCCTCAATGTCATTATGACTTTTCGCTCTAAATATTCTCATGGTGCCTAACCGACATTATTATTGTTGGAAATTTTTCGGTGCGATAGTGAAACGTGCACGATAGGCATCAAGCTTTTTTTTTTCTCTATTTTGGAAAGATAAAACGAAAAAAAAGATGTGGGGAAAATGTAATTTTTGGGATAAGAGCGTCTTTCCTACTTTAGTTTTGAGTGTTGTTATGTTTTGAAAACTTTCGTGATTAAAGTAAAGTTAACCGATAAAATTTGTGATATTGGCTATTCCAATTGTTACGTCTTTATTATTTTGGTAGACTTAACATCACAATATACCGTTTATTTGACACAATCAAACATTTGAAAAAAAGTCATTAATTGTAGGGGTTAAATTCTAAAGGAATTGTAATAATTTAAAAAAATTGAAATTATTAATTTATACCAAAAATATTTATTACTTCGCCGTTATTTGGACAGCGTTTCAATGGTAACTGAAATCAAATTGATGTAAGTATTAGAAAAATTATATAGAGAACTTTTATTTACTATTTTCCTACGAATGTAGATTATAATCATAGTTTTCTATGTCGCAACCAGCTTGTGGCTTTGGCCTTAGGGTCGATAAAATGTGCATAACCAAAGGTTCCGTTGTTGGTGTAATAGTTTTTCTGATGGGGTTTTTGACTGTTAGTGTGTAAAATTTGAAGGGATTGTGGATTGAAAGGTTCTCTTCGGAGCAGCGTTGTACTGAACCCCGAACGGATTGGCCTGACACAGAAAATGGAAGGTTAATTTACGGGTTCATTCGAAATCCGAATGTCGTACACGTTTTTCTTCCGGTGTTGGATAAGTACAAAAAAAAAAAAAAAAAAAACTCGGAAATTTGTTCACTCCTGCAATCTTGTACTTCCCCTCTGCTTACAAGATCTGAGCTTTTTGATGACTTCCTAGTTGAAAATGATGAATGATAAAAATCTAGCGAATCTATTTGGACGAAACATTTTTGTTTATTTCCGGTCGCCTGATTTCTACCAACGATTGAATTGCTGATTTGAAATGTTTGATTCAATGCGTACAGTTAGACGTGACGATACACCTTTTCAATCTAGCGCTAAGTTACTTCGAAGACATTCATGCTATTTTCGTTGATGTGTTGTGTTCATGTGAATAACCATAGTCAAATCTACAAAATAAAGAGCATTTTTACAACCTTTTTACCCTCTCGTAGTCATGCGATCCTCTGATGGAGCTTGTTATAGCTGCGACATTTGTTTGTAACTGTAAAATGTATATATAAATCAATATTACGTTATTTATTTAGTTTCGTAAGATATCGAAATTATTGTTGTCGGCTCTGTTTGCCGGGAGAGCTTTTTCCATATCGTTCATGAACAATTGTTCCAATTTTTCGTCGAAGGATGGGGATTGTTCAAATTGTCACGCCTCACTTGGGAGGTGAAACTAAGGTTACCACAGTAACATAGTTGAATCTTAATCGAAACATTGTTTTATTGAATTTTTGGCTGATAAAATCGGCCGCTTGGTGATGAGCCAACTAGCTTAACGAAAGCGTGTGAAGAACGGATGAAGAAATTCGAATACTTGTCGCTTATCATGAATACATTCATTCTTTCAAAACTCGGTCCTTTGACTCGACCGGATAGAATATGCCCCTAACGACCTTCAATTTGCGTGTTGTAATATTCATTACCTTCTCAAAAAGTTGCAAAGCTGTACTACGCTCGTTTTCAAGGTTTGTATCGAAATTATCAGCTATAGACCCAGATTCCTACTCATTTGCGAGGAATGGGACGTAATCAGGGCATGCCTCTCGCTGCAGATTTTTTCTGTGAATGTTGTTAGTTTCGTTGTTCCTCCATTTTCATTATTGCTTTCCATATCTACCCTGCTAGTCTACATTGATAGGTCATACAATGTCATTTGATATGGAATCGCAATTTTGTTTTATGTTCGTTTTTCAAATTTGATATCGAATTTTTAGTACAATATCCGTATTCTAGTCCTGGGGTTAGAAACCGCATCAGCCTAATAAATTGAAATGTTTAATTTTTCTTTATTGTTTGCTTATCCCTTTTTAATTTTTCATTTTCTTGTATGATTTCTTCGTTTTGCTCATTGTGTTGCGATTTTGTACATAATATAAATATATTATACATAATTACTAGGTGTAAGTCGAGCCCAAGAAGAAGTTGTGCCTTCGTTTGTCAAAAGTTTTAATAAAGGTGACATCACGACCTTGAAAAACCATTTCGTTTCATTTCACAATTTTGATGGGAATTTCTCGAGCGGTTGTATGGAAATACCAGTAGGTACGACTGAATTTTAGATCACGTGATATCTCGTATCGTATTACGTACACTCTTGAAGAACAGACGAGCTCTTTAGTTGACTCAGACGTTCCAAACCGATCACGTTTAGGTACCTTTTTGTAGTCAGGGAGTGTTACAGTACCTCGGTTCAGAGTTGGACGCCCTATTTCACACGAGCTCACCGAGCTCCAGGGTCAAACATCGGGTCACTATTTAAACGGGAGATTTCCTCTTGTGACGCTGGCCCATAATTGGGCCAATTGTTCCTTTCAATGCGCTCAGCTCATATGTTAGACTGGCCTTAAATGGATAATAACCACAGACGTACTCCTAGGATGACTAATTTATTTTGTTTGGATGGAATCGTTGTGGAGATTAACTTGCCTACTTATAGAACCCATTAGCTGCAAAATCTAAACCATCCTGAATGTTCGAACTATGCGTAGATTATTAGTCATTTTGTACCTTGAAAATGCCGCATGAGGTCGTTGGCCCACATTTTCGTATCGACCAGTAGTTGATTATACGAATGGGTTTTTGGTTTCACGAAATCATTATGGCACACCAATCCATCAAAGTCGGAGGCTTCATTTTCTATTTGAATCGGTTTTTTTTTTTAATATTACGTGCGGGGAACTCTGATTTCCCACTCAGCCCAATCGATATCCTTCCCGCTCACGCAGGTTCGGGGGTCCGACACTCAGCGCGCTACTGAGCTCAAGCGCGCTGACGCTCGTCTACTTCTCCCGAGACCGGCTCATCTTCAGCCGACTCGGGAGGCCCCTCGAAACTTCCGCCGGCATTATCCATCAGGCATAATCACAGTTATTTTCGACCTATTTCCGTCGATCCAGAACCCCCTCAAGACCTCTCGGGCTGGATTTCCGAGGAGGAAATCCTAAGGAACCCATATCCTCCTTTCCTCAGCTGGAGCATTCTCACTTCCTGCAGATCACAACACATTGTGTCATGCCTCTGATGAATCTCCACCTGAAGGTACTCTTGCATCCTCCAAAGACACTAGCGGCGTATCCACGGACGCATTCTGCCACCCATACAACTTACCTAATAATCAATTACCTAGGAAAAACACCACATGTAGGTACACACCCCACGCACATGCCCTGGTGGTACGTTTTTGAAACTTTTGGAAAGACACAAAAGACTGTCTCGTCTCGTTAAAACGATCAAAACATCCAGTTTTTGCTGATTTTCCAGTAAAACAAAATACCTACTTTACAATTTTTCAATAAAGGGAAGTGAACCAAATTGCAATTTAAAAACATAGGTGTATTATTCCAAGAATAATAAACCAAAATCGGTCACAGCCCCTTTAAAAAAATATCAATTTTTCAGGATTGAAATAATTATAATATACAGCTTCATTTATCGAATGAAAGTGTTTCGATGCATAAACTCCTTTTCAGATACCAGTGAAAGGTGTACTTAATGATAAGATTTTTTTTTTTTTAAATGGAAAACTTGAGAAATCGAATCTTGTACAAGGCCTTCATCAGTCTCTCATGTAACCACAAGGCAAAATCCTTCATCCCCCTCTTCCTCCGACCCTGTATCCCTTTAAAAGACTCGAACAGTTCTGGGACCCCCACTAATCTAATCTGCTCCCGAAAACGACACCTCACTCAAGCCCCTGGCCAAAACCCGCACCAGTAGTTACTACTGGTGCGGGTTTTGGCCAGCTACTGTAGCTGAATAAAAGCCTTTCATTGCATCATTAAAGGGTGGTCGGACTGGCGTAGAATCCCTCTGAATCGATTCTATTCACACAAAAATTGCTGCGTAAACGACACCTTACTCGACCCCCAGTCAAAATCCATCAAAGTAACTGAAGTTGCTTTTACTGTTGATTCCAGGGTTGCCTCATCCTGATACACTTTTAACAATCTTTCAATTTTATTAAATAAATTTTACCGTCTCAACAACCCTGAAATTCCATACGACATAGAGAGGCAGCAAGTTGTTATGTGAAAGGGATTATGTGGCGCACGTGCGTACATGTACATAGCCCTTTTCAAAGTAAATCGGATAATTCAACCCGGGTTTTCTCTCGGAATGGTCAATGTTACGAGACTCCTTTCAATGGCAATCGATGTAACCAAGTAAGGAGACTCAGAAAATGCAAAAAAGTGAAAATGGCCAAAAATGACACAGCCCCTTTAAAACCCCCCGATTCATTTTATCATCTCGTTTTGGGCTTTCAATGACTGTGTTTGAATTGAATATCTGAATTATAATATTGCTACTAACCTAAGATCTACCGTGTATAGCGTGCGTTTGTTCATAAAATGACGCGTCGTTTTGTTAGTTCAGGTGGCTATTAATAGAACGGGCTTTCTCTTCGACCGCACCAGCGAAGGTTACGCAACCGGTTAAGGCCGTGAGGGTCCACGGTGCGTAGTTGACGGTTCAGTGATCTGCCACGTGTGCTTCGGATCTGCACGCGGTCATCTACCTATTAGCTGCAGTAGCTAAGCAGGAGAATACAGGCATTGTGGTGTAATTAGAACCGTGTTCAAGTTAACTTGCTGTTAACTGCCAAATCGACAATAAAAACGGCAGTCTGAAGCATTTTGTTCGATGACTGTTGCAAAAAAACAAAAAACAAATGCGCACCAGGAAACGAATAAAAAAAGACGAAAAAAGCCAAGCAGGAGGCTGGAGAGACGTGGTGGGAGCTCCGGTGAAGCCTGAGGCCGACAAGGACTGCATCACGCCTGGGGTCACCTTGGGCGATATGATGGTCGGGATGCAAGGGGAGCGAGCGGGGTTCCTGGAGGTTCGGGGGGTTTGTTTACAAACGAAATAAACGTCAAGAGGATGTAGGGAAGGAGAAACGAAAGAGGGGAGCGTTTTAGCGTTAGGGACTGGAGCGGCGTCCACACCCTCTCAAATGCCTTCCAGACAGCGCGAGTAAATCGACCGGTCGCCAATTTGTTTTGTTTTTTCACTTCAAGTAAAATGTTGACAAGAGGACTCGGACGATGTGTACAACAACGGAGAGGCATTTCTACTCTCCACCAGCATTTGGTAGACAACATGAAGGAACATGGAAATAGAACTGCTCTCTTCTGTCCCTTCACGTCAAGAAAGTTGACATACTCCAGACTGAAATCGCTTTCAGGTACCCATAACTGTTTTTCAATTACATTGAAATTGGTTATCGCTTGACCCGACCAAACCGCCTTGCTCCATTCCATTCAACCCTGAGACTCAAGACAGAAATTAAAAATAATATAATTGCATGTAGGTATTGAAAAATATTCCCGCTCATTCTCAGGTCATCATTTGAATGTAAGAAAAATTCCTCGTCAGGTAGTGAAATCCAAGTTAGCTCAGTTGCAGCATTTTGTTGGAGAGAACCGGTTTTCAAATGAATACCTGACCCGTTCTGAAGGGAATTTTTTAGGACCCTTTTTCAACGCTATAACAACCTAGATAACTAATAAATGTAAAAGAATTGGAATACCGTTTAGGTTTACGATGCGAAAACGATAAAAATGTGCAAACGATTGTACTGTAACGTGATTGAGTTCCCGCTGAATAGCCTTTCATGGCCTTCTAAAATAATACGACGGCCTTGTTTAGGGAGCCGCAAGGAAAGGAAGTAATTATAGTAACGACAACCAACACGGGGAAAAGACCTGATAAATCGAAAACTGCGCATAAGCCTCTCGAAGTCGCCGGGTAGGCTTCAAGGCGACTCGGTCACTCACACTATGGGAACATGTCAAGGACATCAGATCCCAAAAAGTCGACGGTATCTCTCTATAGAGTCAGGGAAACAGGCAATGACAACTCGGTCCTCTCATTCGGTGGAGGATCCTGTGTGTGGAGGGGGAGGGGGGGTGTCAAACGGAGTGGTTAGCTGTCTGATGAAATGGGGGTCATTTGGGGTAATGACCACAAATAACACGGGTCAACAAAAAAAGTCGACTAGGTCTGTAGTTAAAAACCACTTTGAGGTGATGAATCCGAAAATGGCGAATAAAGAGGCCGAAATGAATTTTTATGCTCATATTGCTGCCCAAGAACCAAAAAACGTGACTTTGGTTTTTTTTAACTACTTTTTTTTTAGCGGTTTTTGGCAAAATCACATATTTCTCTGATTTTAGATCCCAAGTCATGTATAGGTATATTCGTAACCTGAATTAAATAGGTATCGAATAAGAAGCGTAGTTTTTCAGAATTTTTGGACTTTGCAGCTATCATTTTTCAATCCCGAAATGACAAAAAACCCTAAAATTGGCCGTAGCTCAAGAAAATGGAGGCCATTTTCGGATTCAGCGCCTCAAAAAACAGAGTTAAGTGGTTTTTAACAACGGACCTAAAAGTAAACTTTTTTGTAGACTAGTTAAAAATTCAAATACCAATAATTGGTAGGTATTCATGAATATAAATTATTCATGAATTGGATTTAAAACTAATTCTGTCACGATTTAATATATAAATATATAAATTAATAGCAATGAATTTAATTTTAAAATGGGATGAACATCAATAAGCAAGTCACCATGAAATCATCTTTCAAATGACAATAGGTAGTTATCATACTGGCCTCATATCAATAATATTGTAAGAAATCTGTCACAATGAACGTCTTTTATTCAACAACTTCTAACACCTCTAACACAACTTGTCCGTAACTCAACTTTTCCCGTCAAGCATATGTTGACCCTATGCTTGCCAACGCTACTGGAGCCGTCCTACACTATTGTTTATTCCATCTGCCTATTAATTTGAATTACAACGAGATTCGAGAACACAATTTGATGTTTAGGTTTTCCTGTTACTACTTACGAAAAGCATGCCATTCTTCATTAACCCTTGAATTCCTGCTTGTTTTACAGGTTGTTTCGCGTCGTGGCTGAACAACCACACACCAGACGGCCGAGCTGTCGCCACAGCGCTGCCCAACTCCTTTGAAATGACGGTGTCTGCTGTTGGAGCTGAACGGGCCGGAGTACCTTTGGCCCCTCTGAACCCGCACAACACTTCAGCAGAGATCGCCAACTTCCTGCTGGAGGTGAGACCGCGATGGATCATCACATATTCGTCGAAAGTGATGGACATTCTTGAAGGGATGCGCCTTTGCAACGTGTCTCCCGAAGAGACAGGACTTATTGCTGTTGACAATGAAGTTCTCTACCGGGGGATTCGGTATTTCGACGAGTGTTTGTACGAAAAAGATGACTTCGAGAGGCGCGAAGAAGGTGGGCTTGTCGTTCACACTGGTGGCGGCACTCCTCAACGGATCACGGACGCAAACATCTTGGCTAATTGCCTTCAGTTGTCAGAAATCGATACAATAAATCCAGGCCAGCGAATGGCCGCGCTGCTACCCATGCTCCACTGTTACGGACTTACGCATTACCTGTTCCGAGGATTGAGTGCAGGAGCTGAACTGGTAATGATACCAAACTGGGCACAAAATTTTGATTTAACCCTAGCAGCTCTAAAAAGAGGAAAAGTCAGCTTACTCAGTTCCGTTGGTGCTGCAGTAGAAGCTTTAGTTGCCCACAGTCCCGACGCTTTGACTGGACTGGACAGGGTCATAATTCGAGGAAAGCCCAGCCCAAAGACTGAAACACTGGAAAACATATTTTTTGGCGATGTGGTCTACAACTATGGAGTAACAGAAGGACCAATAATATTTAGAAAAAGTAAGAAAAACCATAAATCTGGGTCTGTGGGGAAGCTCATACCATGCACGGAGGCCAAAGTAGTCAGCGGTGACCTGCAAACAGAATTGCCAACAAGACAACCAGGGGAGATCCTCGTGAGGGGTCCACAGCTAGGTGATGGAGTTCAATGGCAAAAAAGTGGAGACACAGGATACTTCGACGAAGATGGCTACTTTTACATCACCGGAGAAGGCTCTATCTCCATTCAAGGCCTCCGAGTGCATCCCGAAGAAATAGAATCCACAATCAAGTCTGTAGAAACCGTCAAGGATGTGGCCATATTTAGAGTGGAAGACCGATTGGCGGCGGCAGTTGTTCCCAAAGATCCCTACGAACAACCTTGTTCAAAAGAACTCATGAATCTCGTGGCCTCTAAATTCGCACCACATAAACACATCCATACGGTGGTCTTCATGTCACACATTCCCAAAACGGCGTACGGAAAAGTGGATCGAAAGAACCTTTCTCATAACTACTGCCCAACAGCCCATGAACAACTCGCAGCAGTGGTTTTTTAAATTTGGCTGTGATGGTAATATTTCGGCTTCTCGCCAAATGACAGGCTTGAACTCCCAGTTCGACCGCATTAAATGGCAACTTCATGGGCAGAAGCGTTTTATGCATCACGTCATCATTATCGGCCTAGTTAAAACCACCCTGAGGAACTCCTTGGACCCGTTAATTTTTAAATTTGGTTAGACTTCGATTAAAATAATGTGACAAATACAGAATTACCATCAATAATAATTATTATTATTTGGTACGCCGTAATAATATAATTATTAGGTACGCCTACCAAAATTTGGTAATTACATTATTTAATAAGGGGTGAAATGTAATTATTAGGTAAGCGATTGAAATAAATAACTCAACACCTGATTAAATAGGCTAGGCTGGTAGAGTGAGTACCTTCGTGTATATCCACATGGGCTAAAATCGTACATGTGGCTAGAATTTGTTCAGGGTATTGAAATAATATTTTATATTTTATTGTAAAGTGCCTCTTTATGTAGGTTTTCCAAGCTCAATTGAGAATTTTCGAAAATGAATTGAGAATTTTCCAACACGAAATGAGAACTTTTCTATTGAAATTTGAGAGTTGTCTGTTTCAATGTGAACAGAAAATTCTCAAATTAAATGGAAAATTCTCAATTCATTTTGGAAAAATTCTAAATTACGTTTGGAAAATTCACTATTAAGCTTGGAAAACCAGGAGACATACCTTCCATATACATCAAGGAGACAACTCTTGTTTGGTTGTAAATATGTAATTAAATGTACATAATGAACTAAGTTTAGATGCCCATGCATAACACGCCACTATCGTTTTCATTTTAGACTATAAGGTTTTTCCCTCGTACCTATTTTTATGATACTTGATACTTTCATGCTTTTTTTATTAACTACTTATCTCGATGAGGTACCTTCTTTTACACTTTAGTGAAAACCATTCTATGTATGTATTTTCATCATTTCGCAAAGGGATTAGGTCTAAATAAAATCATTCGAAAGAGTACCTAACCTGCACATATTCAAGATAAACCATTTCTATCTTTAGGTCCTACTGAAAAATGGCAGAATTTTTTGTCCTCATTAACAAGATCACCATTTCTCTGGTGGGAATACTAAACTAAACATAACTACCTATATATTATTAAATAATATATAGGACTGATTAAATTTTTATCAGTCCTTGGTTGATTTTTTGTTTCAATAGGTTACCGATATAAAATAAATTCATTCTTCATAAACTTGGGTTTTATTCTTGAACACAAATTTCTTCTGCGGATAAGCTTAAAACGTTACATAATCTCGCCACTAGGAAGTGACAAGAAGGCTTATCTCCAGGTTGGGTACACAGAAGGAGTGACGTACATAATTTGAATTGCTTATCTTGACTCATTTCAACGGCTGTAAAGATAGGAAGGACTATGGTAATTATAGGTGATGATTGACCAACTAATCGACGATAAGAATACAAGATACCAGTGGATCTTCTACACTTTTTCAACTCCCACGCGTAACAACGAACACTTCATCTTCACATCATATACAAACAAAAACAACCACCTGGTTTCCCTAACATGCGATATTTTCGCCGTAACGTATCGATCGGAAAAAAATGAAATCGTCCTGTTAATCATTAAAATTTAATGAGTAACAGGACGATTTTTATCATTTAATGATAAAAACCATAAGAGAATTTGTCGCCAATTTACAAGGAAAAGGTAAAACCATTTAACATGCCATTAAAAATACCACAACACTTATGGTAGATTTAGTAAATAACTAATTAATTGATTTAGTAAATAACGTATTAACACTGGTACCTACGGAAAGCACAATACGCACAATGAGATAAGGAACCGCATCACGACTAATTTTTCTTTTTCTGAAAGAACATAATAATTACATAAGTTCAAATTATTTGGATCTGCAGCAGTGAGTTTTGGGCTCCTTCGCACAATTTTAAAACTCGTTCTTTCCGCACACTTTCTATTTTTTGTGTGAGCTCACTCAGGCGGATTACTCTTGAGGAGTGGACTGAACTCAAAATGCCGAATTCTGCTTCTGTTCTAGGCCCTCATTTCTCATTGCTAATCGCACTGAGTACATAGTTACAATTTTAACTATGTTCGATCAAATTTCTCCTATTCTTTGAATTTTTTCCCTAGCCCATTGTCCCCAATACCGCGAAGAAGAGATTTAAATGCAAAAATTAAAGCTTTTGAAGTAAATTTGTTGCTTCTTCTTTAAGGGCCCGCCTGAGCAACTTCCCTATGTTGCTCACGGGTAGAGAATCTTTGAAGAAAACGCCCCCACGCAGCTTCTTTTCGTCACCGACTTGATCTACAAACAAAAGCAGCGCAAGCTTAAGAAATGGAGGGCAGGAGTGTCCGAAAGAACGTCTTACAGCGACGCTAGTGGTGTCGCTTGACACCATTCCGTAATGAACATTTACTACGAAAACATGAACATAATTTTTCCAACGCTTATTTGGACTACCTATACTTTAAAATAAAGTCCTTAAGAATCACCTACCGTTGAAAAATGACTGCAGTTCTTGTTCTGTTAACGATGAATTTTCCTTTTTCACGACAAAAGCAGTGGGCCATTCATCGTCGACGGGATGAGGAGCGCCAACGACACAAGCTTCCAATACGTCGGGATGTTTGAGAAGAATGGATTCCAACTCAACTGGTGCCATCTACAGTTATATCCCAAAATACTCAATAATGAACATAGCCTAACTAACTTTTACCATTAAAGTTACAGCAAGTGATCCAGAATCGTCATTGGTGCGACAAGTTCAACAACAAATTTTGTTGGGAGAGATTACTGTTGGACTTACTAGATGACCGCGGTATTCTAACAACTCCTTGGATCTTGTTTTAAAGTAAACCCACCCATCTTCATCGTAGTAAACCATGTCACCCATGTCGTACCTGAATTTTAAGGTTGCGTTAAAAAAATAGTTGAAAAGAAGGACGATTGGTAGAGTGAAGGCATACAGTACAATGAAGTATGTACAATGAATCATGTCATTCAATATTATATCATTCAAATATTAAAACATAATGATATTATGATATCAACAACTAACCAATCATTCTTGGTGTATCTCTGCGGCATATCCTTGTTGATGTATCCTTTCATAATCGCATTGGTCCTAATAAATAGTTCACCAACTTGATTCGGGCCCAACTCTTTCCCGGTCTCCATATCTACGACCTATGATGAAGTTATTCATTATAACTCAGCTCGAACTACACAACCAGTTGAAACACTACCGGTACATCAAATACAACAAGAACTACACATACCTTAGCTTCAACACCGGGGCAAGGAGGGCCAAAACTGCCAGATTTTGGATCCTCAAAATCAGGGGGTGGAAATCGCCATTCCGTCGTGAAGTAACCAGTCTCTGTAGAACCATATCTCTCCTGAACTATATTGTTTCCCTTGAACAAAGTATCACTTATGAACTTCTTCTTGGCTGCCGAGATAGCTGAACCTCCAATTCCGAAATGTTCAATGCTTGAAAAGTCGTAATCACCGATGGCGGGTAAATAGCACATAGACAGAGTAGTCGATGGCAAGGAAGACCATTTCTTCGGCTGAAAACGAAGAAACATCAAGGTCAATATCGGTTCAACTTTCGCCAATTCAGCGACTTTGTAGTTTGGTTCAACTGGCGTACATATAACAGGTTGTAGAACGTCGCCACTGTGGTAAACGATACTTGGGATAAAAATCGTTAAAAATGATTCAATACTGTTACTTTGTATTTTTCGATGGTCTTAGGAATATGATAAGGATCGATCATGTTGGTCCCTGGCAGGAGTTTGATCCGGGGAAAAATCAATATGTCACCGGTCAGAATTGAGTTTACAAATGTGGCAGGGTTTGTAAACCAACAGAAGGGGGTGGTAAGTAGTAAAGGCCCTTCACTTTCGTATGTTCTGAAGAATAAGAATAAATAGATTAAACCTCAGGTTCAGCAAAAACAAATGGAATTCCAGAATTTCACTTGAATTGTGTTTTCAATAAAAACTGAATTCTGTTATAATAACATGACAACCTGCTCCCAGCTAAAAGTGTAGCATAACTGCTCAGCATTACGCCTTTAGATACTCCAGTGGTTCCACTCGTGAACAAAACGCATGTGATGTGATCGTCCGGGTCACATGGATTTGGTGAAAAATTAGATACGGCTTCGCTCTCAGGAGAGTGTTCAGCCAGTAACGAGCTAAGACTGATGAATCCATCTCGCTCCCCATTTGTAAAGGCGGTGAAACTTTTCCCAAGCGTTTTCTTAGCCTCTTCGAATAGAGCTGTACTGCTATTGTCACAATAAACGAAGGTAGCAGTACTTATCTCAAGAAGCTGTCTAACTTCACCTGCAAATAATAAAGTCACGGCAAATAATTTAACAGAGTGCCTAGTTAGTTGAAAATAGTTATCTTAGGTTACAAGCATTTTTTGTGGGTTATAGATTATGCGCATAGATTATGCAGAACTTTCTATCAAAATTGGTTCTATTCATCTATTTGAAGGTTTAGCCTCACCGGGAAGAAGAGCTGGATGCACGGGACATACACAGCCTCCTGCGAGCCATACTCCAATGGTCAACTCATAAGTATCTATAGACGTGTCCGTAAGGAAGGCAACATACGTCCCCTCCGTGACATTTCTCTTACGCAAGGCCAAAGCATAACGTACTGCATTGAGAAGAACTTGAGTGAAGGTGCGCGTTGTATCCAGAAGCCCATCAACCTGCATCACAATAGTTTTCAAGCACATCAAAATTATCAATAAATTATAATTAGAAAGAATTATTATTAGTTAACTTAATAATTTAATAAATTATCAAGTCAATAATTATTACCTATTGATTTATTGATCGTTTTTAATTACATATTAATGTAATTAATTTCTCAGGGCGCTTAGACCCTGTTTACCCAAGGAACTTCCTGCTTATGCAGGAATTTACAATTTGAGAGTACCCACAAGTTAGGTATGCTAGATGTTTGTCTTTTGACTTAGAATTTACCAGTAAATCCCTAGAATTGGACAAAAAATTATATAAGTATTTAACCCTTATCTTGGCAATGAGCCTATTTAGGCTCATCGACTTTCCCCGGGCAGTAGAAAAGTCCCCGTTAGTCTCATTTAATTCCCCTTTTTTTCTGGCTAACTGGCAACTCTGCCCCTGCCGAAAATCATCATTGTTGTTATTCCAGTTCAGGTTATATTACCGCTAAAAGTGATTTTGTGAAGGAAAGTCGGACGGCGTGCGGTCTCTCGAATTCGTCATTTTCGAGGTGAGTTTTCAATCATTCAAATTATTTCTAGTGGCTCAAATATTTTTTCCTGTATTAGGTAAAGTGTAGTAGATGTTGTAGAAGCATTTTTTATCCACGAATTGTTTTCTGGAAACCCAGTAAGTCGAAAAAAAGGGTTGAGCCTTTTTAGGCTCATTGCCAAGTTCCCTGTTGGGCTTGGAACACGTTACCACTAAGGCAATTAGGAAGTTGATCAGTAACAATCATGGTTTCATATCGTTTGTTTTCTTTTTTTCAGAATGTATTTTTGAATTGTGTTGAATAATCCTTCGAGCCTGCAATAATAAAAGGCGGGACAACCAATTTATTTTTGATCGCTACCGCTAAAAATGTACAGGTAAGGTTTCAACTTGTTTCTTGTTGCTCAATTATTTCTTCCAGACTTAGGTAAAATGTATGAGATGCTTCGCTGTTACAACGCTGTTATTATTTTTTGTTCCAGAATGTACAAAGACCATGGAACCCGCGCATCTTACATGCTCTCTCTCATCCCAAGACCAGGATCGCCACTTTTGGAAAGCCAGGAGATGGAAGACGACATACCGGACGAGCAACTGTTTGAGGAGTTGGATCAAGTGCTGACAAACTTCCAAGAAGATCCCCTGCCGTACGACGTGGAAGTAGCCGAAATGGAAAATTATGAGATCCCTTCCCCATTGATTGAACCTCAGGGGGGGGATTCGTTGGTGGGTGAGCTGTTCGACCATGACCTACCAGGGCCTTCAGACATTCCATATTCAACTCCAGCTCGTAAGGATTCGCTGAACCCGAGAAGCCGAAGAACAATTACTAAAAATCTAGTACTGCCCAAACGTTACCCTTTTTCTAGTGCTCGCAAACATGTATTTATTGCTAACCTTGTGTTTTATTTTATCTAAATCTAAATTTTATTACAAGTTTTGAAGACATGAAAGACTGATTTCTCTGTGCTAAGTTTTTCTAGATCTCAATTGCTACCATCGTTACCCTTTTTCTAGTGCTCAAAAACATGTATGATGTTTTACGAAAACATGTATTTATTGCTAACCGTTGTGTTTTATTTTATCTAAATCTAAATTTTATAACAAGTTATTTCGGATGAAGGGTATGAACAAAATTATAATTACGAAAATCGTTTGTGAATTTATGTATTATCGTAAGGTAGTTACCAAAGTTTTTCAATGTTCTTATCCATTTGATACAAATTTTATGTATTAAATAAATATATTTATAAAAAATTAATAATTATTTGAATGTTCCTATTTACTTGAATTTGAAGCGCAGGTAACTTGGCATTGAGCCTTTTGAGGCTCATCATACAATTGACAGGTAACTTGGCAATGAGCCTTTTTAGGCTCATCCATGAAACTGCCCATAGTTAATGGCCGGGGCCATAATGATTTTTTTAGTTATTTTTCCCATCATTCTGAGGGTCTTTGGCACCAGAAAAAAATTGTTTGGACTGATTCTAAGATGATGAACTTTCCTTGCCAAGATAAGGGTTAATAATATTAAATACTTATATAATTTTTTGTCCAATTCTAGCATTATATTATAATGCTTTCTAATATACTTAATACTTGAGTTTCGTGAGGGGGCCCGTAGGGTAGTCTGGGTCGAAAAATCGATTTATTTTTGTTTCAGTTTCTATATTACACTAAATGTAATTAATGTATCATCAAATGTTGCCGTCGAATGAGCCATAAAACATTAATTTACCTGCACAAAAAGTCCTTCAACTTACGCTCCAACATCGAAAATAAGGCGAATGTTATCAAATGTGTTTATTTTTCTTTCCTTCGTATCAATGTTATCAAATGTGTTGTTGTTCTTCTTCTTCATATTTGGTTGTTGAAGTAAAATTTACTGTCTCAAAAATAAGGAGAGCCAAAGGAGGCCAAAAATCAGACATGATAGAAAATAGAAATGGAATTAAAAAATAAAATAAAAAATAATATAATTTTAAAAAAAAACAGCGTCGCGCGGGCTACTGCGCAGTAGGTGGTTTTGGTTTTTTCGAGTTTCCCAACAGTTATGTTTGTCGCTTTTTCGGAACCTGTACCTATATCGTCTGTGTGAGAGCCAAGGAGCTTAGAAGAAGCTTCTAAGCTCCCTGGTTGACTTGATTTTTTTAAAAATAATTTTCAGGATGAAAAAAGGAACATTAAATGCCGCCCCACATACCTTTTCCGCAAATTTTGCGGAAAAGGTATGTGGGGCTGCGGCTTGGGACGAATTGCGACACATAATTTTCGGGGTTCCCTAGGTCGGACCCACGAAGGGTCGGATTACGCTTCGAACTCGAAGTCGTTATTAGCACGGTCGTAAAAATGACCGTTCCGAGTACCTGAGATAGCCCTTTGAGACAATCTATAAGCAAGGCAAACTACACGAAGCACAGCTATATTATGAGTAGGCCTATAGGGGTGAAAACGAGACTACTAGCGATTCTCCCACTAACATACTAACATAGCTAATATATTAGTTATATATTAAGGTCAAATTAATGTCAAAGATGGGCGTATTCGTATTCGTATTTGCGAATAAGAATATCACCCAAAGCACACCCAACCTGCGAATACGAATACGAATTTATTCGTATTCTCAACTGTAAATACGAATATTCGTATTCTCAACTGAAAATACGAATATTCGTATTTTCGGACGTATAAATACGAATATTCGCCGAAAACATTTGCGAATATTCGTTTTCTCGATGATGAAATACTAAAATAGGTTCAAACTACGTTTGAACATACCTGAAAAAATGAAAATACACTCGTACACCGTCGTATTCGCAGGAAAAAAATCCGATTCTCACTTATCCAGGTAATTCCCACTTATCAAGGTTAGTGATGGTTAGGGATGGTTTGGGATGGTTAGGGGGGTTTGGGATGGTTAGGAATGGTTAGGGGGGGTGGGATGGTTAGAGATGGTTAGGGATGGTTTGGGATGGTTAGAGATGGTTAGGGGGGTTAGGGATGGTTAGAGATGGTTAGGGAGGGTTAGGGATGGTTAGGAATGGTTAGGGGGGTTTGGGATGGTTAGAGATGGTTAGTGGGGTTTGGGATGGTTAGGAATGGTTAGGGGGGTTAGGGATGGTTAGAGATGGTTAGGGATGGTTTGGGATGGTTAGGGGGGTTTGGGATGGTTAGGGGGGTTTGGGATGGTTAGAGATGGTTAGGGATGGTTAGAGGGGTTAGGGATGGTTAGAGATGGTTAGGGATGGTTAGAGATGGTTAGGGATGGTTAGGGGGGTTAGGGATGGTTAGGGATGGTTTGGGATGGTTAGGGATTGTTTGAGATGGTTAGGGATGGTTAGAGATGGTTAGGGGGGTTTGGGATGGTTAGGAATGGTTAGGGATGGTTAGGAGGGTTTGGGATGGTTAGGGAAGGTTAGAGATGGTTAGGGATGGTTAGGGGGGTTAGGGATGGTTAGAGATTGTTAGAGATGGTTAGGGATGGTTAGGGATGGTTAGGTGATCCTGTTGGAATAATCTGCCATAACTGGCTAAGTAAGAATCTCCTGGATGAGTGAGAATGTCCTGGATAAGTGAGAATTACCTGGCTAAGTAAGAATCGCCTGGCTAAGTGGAATCACCTGGCTAAGTGAGAATCACCTGATTCACACTGATTGAACACTGATTGATTAGGTACCTGATTCATTGGTTTGAAAAGTATTTTGTCACAATTTCAGATTTAACGAAAAATGTATACATCCCAAACGGCCAGGACGCTGAACGGAAATTTTGGAAAAAAAAGACGATTTACGACGAAATAGTCTACTTCCACGATAAACTATTTCGTCTTAGACTATTTCGTCTTAATACTATTAAATAGAAATTTTCGTCTTAATACAATAGACTATTAAATAGGGACGGCATTAAGCAAAAGGGAACCAGTCCACAAAATCATGAAAATCGAGTTAGGACTTTTCTGGGTAGTTTGAGGTTGTTGTTGTATGAAAAAAAAATGTGTCAGCCGAAAGTAATAGTATTAAGCTGAAAAAAAGGGTTGAAAAAAAAGGGTGAATCTCTAGTAGGGCATTTTGTTTCAATAAAAGGAACCACTCCACTGCAACAACGAAAGGCAATAAGCAAAAGAGAACCACTGCACATTGGCCACAGATTAAAATACTGACATTGGCTCCTTTTAGTGAAATGTTTTGTTGGCAACGCTGTTCAATAATGTTGTTATGAAGTTTTCTTGTGTACAAAACAGTAATGAGATGTAGAGGAGTAAGATAGAGTAGGTAGGTAGTAGGTAGCAGGTAGGTAGTAGGTAGCTCAGGTAGGTAGCGTAGGTAGCTCATTTTTTGCTCATTTTCGTTTTGATTCTGACTTTGTTGGGACTCAAAAGTTAGAAGAAGCAATAACTAACCGTAAAGTTGGGGAAAACAACGAAAAGATTAACTGGCTACTGTTGAGGGGGATCAAAATAGTGAAGTCTGAGCCCCTAACATTTTTCTGTCGTCCTGATTTAAAATCAGAATATTCAGCAATAATTGCTGAATTATTTGGATTGAGAAAAAAAAAAAAAAAAAACAGAAGGCAGAAAGAAGTCTACTGACAACCCCTTTTCGTTTCAACAGCATCTTCAGCACATATGGGAGGAGAGCAAGTCCATAGCCCCTCCAAAATTAAAAGATTTAAAAGCTTTGATACACCTCATTCCATCCCATGCCAAAAGTTTCTACCAGTCCTTGTACGCAGATCGCAATATTGTGGATGACTTAGAAGGGTTTGGTGCTCCTCCTGACTTTGACTTGGAAGAAGAAGAATGAAAGACAAGAAGTGGTTTGCTTCCTGAGGCAAGTAACGTCAGTGTATTTTGAATTAGGTAGGAACGTTTTATAATACTAGTCCTTTCAGACCATGACTGAAAATTGAAAGTGAGGGAATGAAAAATTTAAAATAACTTTTGTTAGGTAGGTACTAAAACATTGCGAATGGGTTGGGCTTACTTTTTTTAGGGTTCAATGCATTTATAAAGGTACCTATTAGCATTTTTCATGCTGTTTTTATACAAGTGGGTACCTACCGTGATTTGACAAGTCTTTTGTGATCCTTTAAAAAAAAATTATTTTGTTTCTAAAAATTCTATAGAATATATAAAAACATTATCGATGTATCGAAAATGTTTTTATACCAAGTTTTATTGATAATCTTTTTACGCTTGGGCAGTAGGTAGGAATTTTTTTTAAATCTGAAATTTTGACAAAATACTCGGTTTACCATCTAGTTGTGCCCGCAAGGTTTTCAGCCCGATCGCCCAAACCCGTGGGGCGCTATGGGGCTAAAATGGGGCTACGGGAGGGTTTTTTGAAGGCTTTGGGCTATGGGATCGAGTCAGGTGTCGTTTTCGAAGTATTTTTGGACGTAGAATCCATTTTTTGGGTCCCGCAACGATCTGATTTCACTGTGGCAATCAATAGGGCTTTCATGAGGCTAGAAATGAGATTTTTGATGGATCCCAGGGGGTCAAATATTTTTCAAGTAGAAAAACGTTTGTGATTTGTGATAAAACAGTGCCTAAAAGTCAATAAGACAATAAAAATATATTCAGAAATTTAAAGTTAGTAAGAGTTTTCCTACACCAAAAAAAGAACCAGTCATAGTGGTTCCTGCATTGTGACCAATCATGCTGTCTAACTATTTCATCTAAAAGGAACCAGTCAACGTGGTTCCTTAGATGAATGTATCAATGGGTTAGTCCTAAAAAGCAAAAGAGAACCAGTCCACAAAAAAGCGTATTTTTGGGGAATGTACAGGTAATATCGATTCTCTCGAGGTTGGAAATGATCGATAAAGTCAATATCTTACTAAAAATACCAGAACGAGATTTGTCGGACGATTAGCTGAATTACAAGAGCTTCTAGACTTTGACTTCGTTTTTCTCGAAACCTCAAAATGGCCGCTGGTTCCCTTTTGCTTAATGCCGTCCTTAATGCCGAAATTTTCGTCTTAAATCGTCTTTTTTAAGATGGATTCCCACTATCTCGCCGCATCCACCTTACATTATGGACATTTTGGATTTTGAATGTAGATCTCTTGAAACGGATAATGTCAAATTTTGAGGACGATCGGATTCGTCGACCCCCGTCCAAGAATAATAATTATTCCAAGTAAATTATTCCAAGAATAATAAACCAAAAGTGGTAACTCATTAGTGCTGAACATTAATTATATTATATAAGTAATGAAATTTTGGTGATGACCTATACCAAAAGACCTAAGTCAAGAGTTTAATTTTACTGCAATTTAGTATCTCTCAATCCTGGACTCCGGGCAGCCGGCCTTCTCACTTGAATTAAGGTAGCCATTGAGTATTGACCACTTGAGGAGGTTCTGGCAGAGGTCATAAACAGCTCGCCTTCGTCAAATCGGATTAGCCCGTTGACTGCTAAAGGTCTTCGAGACTGCTCAGGTATAAGTCCAGGTATGGGCAGAAATCATGTGTCGCAATTCATCTTTTACCGGGGCTGCAGCGTCGACCATAACTCATTGGGTAAAAGTGGCCAAATTTTGAGAACTCCGCGCTAAATTGAGAATAATTCTTGTATTGTATTTAGAAAAAAAAACATAAGCTTTAGTGTTTAGAGTAGACTATTGCTGAAGGTTTGGTAAAAATATGAGCCAGATTGGACCAATATTAAGGGCAGGACAGGTTCCGAAAGTTACCCTGTTTTCGCTTGCTTTTTGGACTTACCTACCCTACGGGTCCCATGCGTTACATTACCACATTCTACAAGTTGACAGTAGAGGTTTTTTTTTTTTTTTTTTTTTTTACGTTAGGTAGGTAGGTACCGTCGCAGGGGGTTACTTTGCTCCGCTTTTTTGAATTTTTTTTTTTTTTTCTCAGTAGGTACCTATTTTAGTTTTAAGTTTCCTAAATCGCTTCAAACGAGCTCATACTTGTTCTGGCTTCTCTTGATACATTACATGTATATTAAATATACATGTATATTACATGTAGGTATATAAATGTGCTTCAAATTTTGAAGCACTAAATTTTAGAATCAATAGCGTAGAAAAACAGAACTCAATAGTAGGACAAAAAAAAAAGAACTCTTCTAATCAAGCGTCGGACTACTGAATGATGATCAGAGGGAACGTGGAATTTGATGTAACCACCTATTATACCACCTAACATTGTCGACAACAGTCGTGTCTTTATCTTCACAACGTGTGAAGAAAAAATGGGGTAAGTACCTCAATTCAGTCCTGGAAAAATTGAGTAACTTTATGTAGGTAGAGTAATAAAAGAACAAAATGGGGTAAGTACCTCAATTCAGTCCTGGAAAAATTGAGTAGGTAACTTTATGTAGGTAGAGTAAAAAAAGAACAAAATGCTAAAACTGGCAGAAGATGTCGCTGTTTCCGGGGAAAAAAATTATTGTGGGAATACTCGAATCGAATAGGTTATCGAGTAGTTACAACTACTCTGCCGTCCTATAGGACCTATAGGATAAAACACCCTATCGACCATTTTGGCGTTTTTGGAGTTAGGTGAATGGTTAAGTAGATTTCGGCGTGGCGCCTCTTTTGCACCAAGTTAGTACTTTCTATCTCCATTTGAAAGGTTAGATAAAAGACTTTATCCGATCTCGAATAGTGTGGATGGTCTACAAAATCTCATTCAACAGCTTTTTTCTCGAAACAAAAAAAAAGGAGATAGGTTGTTTTAACTAACGACGGCAGTACTCCTCACATGCAAGATTTCCGTGGAGGCGAAATATTTAGGCATGCAAAGCTTCAAAATGATCTCTTAACGGCTGAAGAAGCCGTTCGTCAAACAGATTTGGGAAAGAACGACTGATGGCCTAGTTAGTAAAATAGGAATAGGTAAGTAATTATTATACCGGTAGGTACCGAAAAAAACCCTTACCAAGAACGTTCCGTTTCCAAATTTCTTCAACTTCTGCAAAACTACGGTGGGTAGGTAAGAGCTCTGAAATAATTTGCCGTGATGTTCTATTTCCCCGCCAATTGGCATGATTTCAAATCAGTTAGGATAGGTACTAGTATGTGTGTTAGCTAACACCCGAGAGGTTATCAAGTTAGATCACCTACGACGGGTAGGGGCACAATGATAGTAAAACCCCTCAGCAGTCTCATAGCATTACCGCAGCCCATAAAACACTATCTATATGTATTATTTTAGATGTAGATAGTATACTTATCTGAAAGTAAATTCAACAGAATTAGGCAAAGGGTGATCTCACGTCATGACTTGACGAATAGAGCATTGTCCTTTTTTTTCACTATGGGATATTGTCCTATAGATTACATGACGTGGGATTTTCTTATGTAACATTTTACTAGGTAACTGATATGGTTGGCTATTATACGCATAGCCCGCAATGTTGCGTCGCGGCGGTGCATTGGGGGCGATTCTGATCCCTCGCACTTGTGTTTGTAAACACTAACTGTAAAACCTATGCTGTGGATACATATTACGGGGATGCGGAAAAAATTTCCCCGGAAAAAACTTTTATGGGAAACCCTCCCGGAAAATATTTTCCCAACCTGCAGAGTGACCCACGGGAACCTCCCACATTTCAAATGGGTGGTACCTACATAAAAACATAGGCCAAAAAACATTTATTTGCCAGAAAGGTTATATGATGTAGTTTTTTAAGCTATGATTTAAAGATAATATCGTCCAAATGATGACCTTGGCGCCGCCAAGTTGGCGGACAATACACATGTTGGAGATGTTCTCCGGGCAGGTGGTCTCTTTGCGTGGCCCCATTCAGTGGCCCCCACGCTCTCCTGATTTAAGCCCTGGTGACTTTTTTCTATGGGGTTATCTCAAGGCCACAGAGTAAGGTAGTAAAGGCCGAGGTGTTTAAACACCGTCCAAGGACCCTGGAAGATCTCACAACTGCGATTGAAGAAGAAATCGCCCAGATTACCCCCGCTATACTCGAGAAAGTCGCTAGAAACTTCTACCAAAGGCTCAACATGTGTATTGCCCGCCAAGATGTTATTTTTAAATCATAGCTTAAAAAACTACATAGGTACCTAATATAACCTTTCTGGCAAATAAGTACATTTTTTGTGCCTATTTCATGTAGTTTTTTTTGTACCACCCATTTGAAATGTGGGAGGTTCCCCTGTAGTTGCAACCCCGGAAAAAATTTCCCCGAGGAAAAACAATGTAAACTACAGGGAGGCCAAAGACCCTCTGTTACTCTGTGCCGTGAACTAAGCTCGCACTACCCAGAAAATGTAAACAACAACAATGTTGCAGGATCACGCTAACGTTTGAGTCAGTGGCAGTGTCTTATTTTTTTGGTGTCCATCGAACTAAATTTTTCATCTACTCGTGCTATTTATTTGTTGAGAAACTGCATTTCAACTATGTACATAGCAGCTAATGTGGTGACCTAATTGCCCGCTATGTGCTTTAGGAGTCTTCAAGTTAAAGTTGTGAACGAGAAATTTTCGACGATGGCGCAATGGTAATGATCACCTCTTACTCGAAATTCAGTGTCGAGAAATTTTAATCCCACCTTCTGAAGTAAGATAGGATACCGGAAATGAGGTGGCAGGAGTGTCAGGCGCTGCTATTAGTAGGTGCTGTCTTATGGACTGACGTGTTTGCATTTCCTGAAGAAGCAGTTTGGGATTTGAAAATGGACGATGTCTCTAATAAAGTGACTGTAACTAAAAGCGTTTTCAAAGGCTCCAAGCTGTACATTTTTCTCACTTGTGAGGCTAACTACAAACTTGAAGTCACTTGGTCCGTAAGTGAGGCCCTTTGTTGGCAAAATATCGATCCTTACGTTCCACTCGAAGCCAATGTAATCAACGGATCAGAAAACGGCACCTCCGAACATCACGACACGAACTCGGTTGAATGTGAGCCTCACAATATCATCGTTCCTTCCGAGAAGAAAAAGGCGGGTCCTGCCGAAGAATCTACAGCTGCTGGAGTATCTGGCTCGACGCAATCTCCTGAGGATGGTGCTCAACCTCAGAAGCTACCCCAGCCGATATCTTCTGCAAAGCGATTTATCCACATCATTGACGAAGACGGATTTTACAAAATTTCCGTTACTGTTAAAGACCCGGACAAAGAGCGTTTTGCAGTAACCGTTCAAATAGAGCTTCGGAGTGAAGACGGGGGATATTTATCTGCTGCTGACTGGCCTCTTTTGCCATTCTATGGTGTTATGTGTCTTCTGTATGTAACACTCGGATTAGTGTGGCTAATCGTATCCTTCCTCCAGTGGAGAGACTTGTTGAGAATTCAATTTTGGATTGGTGGGGTGATTTTTCTTGGAATGCTGGAAATGGCGACCTTTTACGCAGAATATTCCAATTACAATTCTACAGGAAAGGAATCCGGAGGGTTGGTGCTCTTGGCTGAGCTGGTATCTTGTTGTAAACGTACATTGGCGAGGATGCTCGTTATCATCGTGAGTTTGGGGTTTGGCATAGTGAAGCCAAGGCTTGGTCCTATGCTTCACAGAGTTGTCGGTGTGGGTATACTGTACTTCATATTGGCAGCAACTGAGGCTTACCTACGCGTCTACCGACCCAAGAAAGACCCTACTAATCAATTCGTCATAGCAACAGTCCCTTTGGCAGTTCTTGATTCTGCGATATGTTGGTGGATTTTCATCAGTCTCTCACAAACCACGAGAACTCTACGCCTTCGCCGGAACCTCGTCAAACTTAGTCTGTACCGTCATTTCACTAACATCCTAATATTTTCTGTTGTTGCATCGGTGATCTTCATGCTGTATTCTATCAGATCCCACCATCTGACTGACTGCTTCGAAGACTGGAGAGAGCTTTGGATGGACGACGCTTACTGGCGTCTCCTGTTCTCCATCATCCTAATAGTGATAATGATTCTGTGGAGACCTACCAACAACAACCAAAAGTACGCCTTCTCCCCTCTCCTTGACGCTCCCGACGATGACGACGAAGATGAGGAAGACCAGTTTGTCAACGACGCCTACGGAGTGAAAATGCGAGGCCAAAGCGGAGGTGCATCCTCTCCCAAACCCAAACCGGCGAGCAACACCCCTGACGACGATCTCAAGTGGGTAGAAGAAAACATCCCTGCTTCTCTCGCTGACGGTGCTCTACCAATTTTGGACTCCGATGAAGAAATTATGGCCACGCGTTTTGAACTTTCCAAGATGCAATAAAAGGTACCTACTTATCGATGAAAAATTCAGTCTTCAACAACTGTGGGTCAGTTGAATGAAAAATATCAATGAATCAAAGAGCTGTGTAAATTGTAAATAGATATTATTTATCTGCACGTCCTTCATGAAACAAAGATCTAGTTTTCAAAACGAACTTGTCTTGCACTCGTTTTAAAAATGAACCAGTATTATCAATCCAAAGCTACCTACATTAAAAATTCGTTAATTCGGCCTTCCAAATTTTGAGGAAATGATGTCCTTTCTGGCCCTCCTTGTAAACTGCATTAAAATGTCCGATTCGCATTTTAGGGAATGAACTAAAAATTTGCAGTGTGAGACCGCTTTCCAATGTTGATTTTGAATTGCTTGATTCCTTACTTTTTTCAGGAGAGCAGTAGATGTTTGTAATAACCGAACAAATTTACCTATTGAAGTGTTTTAGACGCCTTCATCAATTAATGTATGACTGATTTTTCTTTAATCATTCATCAGTTTTTTATATTTACTTTTTTAACGAGGCGTTAACAACGTTTAATTGTGCACAACACACTCCGTATCTATCAAGAATGAATTTGAGGCACACTGTCGTCAAACTAGTCATTCTACAATGGGTCCTTGACGATATTTCCTTATTTCGTTTAACCCAAATCATTATTTAGCTATTGTCCTCCATCTACGTAGAGACCAGTTTCAAGGAGTTTGTGTGGCATCGTCTTTCCTATCTGTGTAGCTTTGTGAGCTCAGCTCTCCAGTCAGGTTCACTTCTTATGGCGCGGCAGGGCCAGTTTATTGTTCACTCGAACTAGCAACTTTCTTGATACATAAATCCGCAAAAAGATATCACAGTGTCCTCTACTTGATGTTCTTCATGATAGCCTTCTCCGTATTATTTTTTATCATATTTACCTTTGGAGAGACTGGTACCTAACATTGTTTTGTGCAATTTTATATTATTACTTGTGTACTTTAGGCTGTTTTGTTTTTTAATTTAATAATTTTCCATCATATTTGATTTTTGCCGAGTTACCATTAGGTTAGCATTGCTTTCTTTAATCGCATTGGATTTTTGAACATTTGATGTCGAGGTGATTTTTACATATCACCTCTTCTAAGCCAATTTTTCTATTTGTGCTGAAATGCTTGAGTTATTACACACTCATTTATGATTCTTGATGTTGAAACTTTGTGTATAAGTAAACAGTAAATGTTCAAACTTCATAATTATTTATGCTTCCCAATTACTCGGTTTCTGCAACAAGTTGCAAGCAAAGGATATCTGAAAAACGTTTTCACCGTATGTACGCATGAAGAAAGAAATGAGGGCTCGGATCGATAAAACCTCTGAATAAGCGCATTGAACCTGACAAATAAGACCGTATTAGATCTAAACACACACAAATAAGACCTATATAGGAAAAAAACCTAGACATGCTCAAAATTTGAAATGTAGACATACTCAAAATACATTTAATGTTCGTGAAAAAATGCTTCATAATATGACAGTAACACTGCAAATCCGCGTAAGTTATTAGCCTGCTTTTCTGTGACCTAACTTGTGCTCAGATAAAACAAAAACCTAATTTTCGGGAAAAATTACGCGGTTTTACATTGTTACTATACTAACATAGAATATTATTAATATGCTAGAATAAAAATATTGATATGAAAAAAAAAGTGTTGGCACGCGTTCCAAAAATCGGAAAAATTATTAAATTATTAGTAGAGTATACTCCTATAATAGTATACTAGTCGTCCGGTGTGGCGTTGGGTAAACTACCGTTTCCCTCGATCAGCGACGTCGGGCGCGGTTAGTACTTGGATGGGTGACCGCGTGAGGAGCGGGGTCACCGATATAATACAAGTATTTTCTGCGTTCAATCGGACGGCGAACTCCTCACAACCCAGGGGGACGAGGCAATGGGGAGCCATGAGCGCAATCGTCAGACAAGTTCCGATCCTCCTTGAGAGGACGGCTGAAGCCAGTCGGACGAAAATTCAGGGTGAAATTCCCTTGTTTCGTTTCGTAATAGTGTACTACTATAATATATTATATGCATGAGGGTATATATAACTAGATTTTCTATAAATCTATAAATAAATATAAAACTGTATTATTAGTAATTATTCATTTCTTTACAATTATAATTTTAAAAAACACAAATGAAAAAATAATGCAGGTACATGAAAAATCAAATCTACTAATCACATTGTTGAATCACCACCATTTTCTCAATAATATTATCCGAGTTGAAATTGATTGTCTGAGGTCGGTTTACCAGCAACTTCTTAGCAGAAAATTTTCTCTCTAAGTCAGCTGACACGAGAGGCAAGACTTGCCTTACTTAGTATTTCAGGGATGCCGCTTCTACGGAGAACACGTAGACCTACCTGTAAACCCACCTTACTCTGTGGGTAAACTTGAGTTCGCTGGACGGTTCTCCTTCCACCATTTTGGCCAAATAAGGGACATCACCCCAACCAGGATTCTGCCCAAGAACGAAAAAATCCGAATAAATTGTAGACAAGCTTTCCTGTCTTCCCCGACCATTTTTAAGCTTTCGCAAGCATTTGACATGAACATCAGGTACATATTTGACAAGTTTGAAATTAACAACTTCAGTGAGTTTCTTTCCGTCGCGATGGATTCAACCTTCAGAATGAGTTCAAAAATAAATCTAATGTGTGCTTTAATAAATCCAAGAGATTAAATGAGGCGTTCAGTTGCAAAACCTGATAAGTCCATTTTCTCGAAAATCGAGTTTATGTGTGTTTTCGAAGGTTTTGGTAGCGAGGAGTCCGATGGTGCAGGTATTTTCTTGCAAAAGATGATAGATCCAATAGAAAAAGAGGGTACAAACATTAGTTCAGTTTCAAAACCTGCTAGATCCGAGGCATGTTCCGGATCAAAACCTGAGAGTTGCAAAATTCGCTCCAAAAGCGGTTAGATCCTCTTGTTTAGTTTCAAACCCTGCTAAGTCCAGGGTGTTCTTGTATCAACCCCAAACACCCTAAAAAGTAAGGATGGAGAATCGTTGTGTTGTTGAACGTAGTTTCTGCTCAATTTCGCGCGATGAACTTCTCTATGTTGGTACTCGTCTTTAGGCGTGCAACACTGCAATGAGCGCCCTTTTGGACCTTTTAGTGTGGAACCTGTTGATCCTGTTGACCTTACTACAAAAACGCTGCAAATTTTACACAAGGGTTTATTATTCTTTGAGATAGGTTACTTGTGCAAAAATTATTTCTGTGTCAATGGAAAAAATTTTGGAATTTTTTTTTTTTCAACAAAATTTTTTTCCAAAAATTTTTTATTTTTGGCTCGAAAAATATTTAACCTCTTGGGATCCTTCAAAAATCCTATTTTTAGTAACATGATAGCCCTATAGATCGCCACAGTGAAATCGGATCGTTCCGGGACCCCCAAAAATGGATTCTCCGTCCAAAAATACCTAACTCGATCCAATAGCTAAAAGCCTTCAAAAAGCCAAGGTCAGTTGTCTGGTCCCAGAAGAATTTCATACTGGTTCGGCTAAGGTGAAGAAAGAAAAACTTGATGATGTGGAGAAGCTTCTGAGACTTCATTTTGGCGATACCTGGAGGTCTTTGGACCGTCTTGAATAGGTACTTCAGAAAAGTGCTCGACAGACAGAAGCAAAGATCCTCAGCCCGATGAAAATGAGGCAGCGGAAGAAGATGATTTTGATTCAATTCAATATTATATTGTAATAATTGCAATATAATATTGTGACAGTGGTAATTACTTAAGTAGGTGGTGACCTTTTGCGAGTCTTTGGTTTTCGAAAAATACATGTATTTCATTTTTAAACTCATTAAATAATTTATATAGGACTAAGTATCACTATCCCTGATTTTGTTTTGTTTTTTTAATCTTGTGAGAAGAGTGAGAACGGGGTAAAACTCATTTTCTGCATTCCACCACCAGGAGCAAAGTTTTTCTATCTGTTGCAAAAGCAACAAATCCAGGTAGTTCCGCTGCAAAATGTGAGAGATGCACAGTTTGTAATCAAAACCTGATAAATCCATACTAATAATCGCTTTTTCTGCAAAATAGCCAGACTTCCAAGCCTGGAACCATTGGAGATTCAACCTAAAATACCTTTGCTGACAATATGACCCATTAAAGGCATCAGATTCAACGAAAATCATGTTCAAACAGTCTTTTGCTATTTACTCGAAAAGTGAAAAAGTGGACTTATCAGGGTTTGCAACTGAACGCCTCAAATGACAAGACTTATCTTAGTGTTATCGTTACGGACATCTTTAGCTATAGCAATGAACTTGCTGTCGGCTTCATCAAAAGTTTCATTTACCTTTTTAAGTTTCGTTTATTCATAGGTGTGAGCGAGCCTGCCTACCTTCCTGACCTAAACACTTTAGCAGGAGGCACAACATTAAATTTTGTGAATCATTTGGACTTAATCCTGTCAGCGTGAGAATAATATATTTTTTATTGAAATTATGAGATCTTTCTTTCGAAAACCCTAAAACCCCATCATATAAGATTTCATTCGCAAAAATCCCTAATAAGTTGGAAATTATAAATTATTATAAAATTGAAATCTTATTACGGCATATTTGCACACATGCAAATATGCCGTACCTAGTAGGTAATAAGCAATGGACCTGCGTCTGAATTTGGGTTAAATCAGCTTGGGCCGTGTTTAGTCGATTTGCCGGAATAGTCGACAAGTGGGGAAAAAATCATCACAAAAAGTCTTTCATGGTGTGGAATCATTCGATTCAGACTCCGGTGTGCTGAACGATTTGAATTGCTGACGCCATGACCACGCATGAGAGGTCTAATCAATAAGGGGCTGTGACTTCAATCCAAACAGCTGATTTCTCGTCCTGCCGCAAATTCAAACTTCGACTCTTGGGATCAGAGTTTCGATCCCATTTTCAGCGTTATTTGGAAGTCTTCTTTCTATTTAAAGACAAAATCTAAAACCTTAATAACAAACCCTGCCCTCAATGCCTTTCCAGTTCATGGCAGATGGATAAATCAATGTACATCACGATAAGTAAGCTTTAATTAACTAAAAAACAACTTACAATCGAGAAACATAACTTTAAAAAAATTGTTCTGACGAAAAACAGCTTAGAGCAACATATCGTCCCAAGTTTCTATTGTGGACACCAATAAACGTCGGTAACATTTCACAGGTCTACTATTCTATCTTGCGACTACTACAACAGCGGCTCACTTCTGTTCACCTTGTAATTTCTTCTTCAGCTCCTCGTCCTGGCTGGACAAAGCTGTTAATTTCTTGCCAACCCGGTCGTGTATGTCCAGATATTTGGCCACGCACCGATCAATACACACAGCCTCTCCTTTCCCAAGATCGGGTTCGGAGTACTTGGGAGGGACACACTTCTTATGGCAGGCGCTCGACATACGGTTGTACATGTCTGCCATCATTTCTATCTCCAAGTCCTGGATAATTTGCATTTTGTCGGCTTCCATTTTTTTCGTCCACCACAAACGCGTTTATGAAACGTACGACTGGAAAGTTTTTCACTTTGAAACTGAAGGATAATCTTGACCAACGCCCGCGTTGCGAATGCGCTCACGAATTTTCATGTTCTCATACCGCCTGCTGTCGATACTCTTCTTCGCCAACACAAAAGCTGATATGCCAGCCACAACAATGATTCCCCTGAAAATCAATTGAAAATTAGCGACCACAAAATATTCAAACGGCTTTCTTCACAGAATAAAATGTTTCGGCTTGTGCTGTTTCATGTTTTTCCCATAATATGGGAGCACATTATACTCTGTTCCTGTCAGGAATTCACTTTACTGAGAAAACCCCTAGTTTAAGGAAACGGCCGGAAATCGGGAAATTTAACCTTCTTCTTGATAGGTACACACATAATGGATGTGTCTATCAATGTCAAAGGGGTTTGTTAACCCCACGGTGACCCAATCGTCGCGAAAACGAGGTAGGTGCCTAAGCGGAAGTGATGGAGGATCTCTCTCTTCTGCAGCACAGGTTGATGGACCAACATAACCTACTATATAAATCATAATATGATTTATATAATATAATATATTATAATGCCGTATTTTGGCGACTAGAGAGGGAGGAGGAAACAAGAGTTCCATGACTGGTGCAAGTTGTGCTCAGTGGTGATCAGAAAAACGGGTAATTGTTTACTATTACCTTGTCACCTTCAACTTGTTTGCTACTTGAATATGTTATCAGCAATGGCCTACAAACGACAGATAAACATGTTTGTTGGCCCGGAAAAGTAAGAAACGTAAGAATCTTACGTTTCTAAAGTAAGACGACTTCTAAAGTAAGTATCTGATACTTACTTTAGAAGTCGTCTTCAGATGAGGTACCTACTGGCGTTGGAGTCCGGAGATGTTTCACAAGGTGGCGACAATTGGGTATTGTCTTCGCCGTTGTACAAGTGGCCAAAAAAGGCTTTAAAAAGAGCGTGAATACGGCTATTGTAGTCTGGATATGTTCTTCTACAGATAAATTCTGCAAGGTGCCCAACTAGATGATGTTTCCTGTTCACGTACCGCGGCACAGTACCTCATCTGAAGACGAATTCTAAAGTAAGTATCTTACTTTTTTCACTTTTCCGGGCCTTAATAAATGTAAATTCTTCATTAACAAACATAAATATGTCAAATGTCTTCATACTAAAAAAGTTAGAGGTGACAAGGTAATAGTAAACAATTAACGAAATTATCTCCGAATCTAACACATTATTAAGCCAAATATAAATATGTATTAGGTAAAACATCCCGAAATCATGAAACTTGTATGACGCACGTGCAGTGCTTAGTAGGTAGGTCAAGTATTATAAATAATACGAGATGCCCAACATTCATGGGAACTTACCAGCCAATTGCTACTTTCCCAACGTTTTTTATAGCCATACCATTCTAATTTCTAAGATATTACCAAGAATGAAAGTATTCACACAACAGAAAAATTCGTAGAAACTGAATGAAATTGATTGCTGCTATCAGCAACGTTAGCGTCGTGAAAGGAAGAGTAACCTAACGTTGTTGTTGTATCTTACACTTTTGATGTACCTGTGCGCTGGGTAAGGTGGTAGGTAATCCGAAGGATGAAAAAAAAAAAAAAAAAAAAAAGCTGCAAATTGTTACAATTTGTGTACAGTACACAAGGGATTATTATTCTTTGATATAGGTTACTTGTGCAAAAATTAGATTTTTGCCCAAGTGTTAATGAAAAAAAGTTTTCTGTTAATGGAAAAAAAATTTTTTTTTTTCAAAAATTCTTTATTTTTTGCTTGAAAAATATTTAACCTCTTGGGATCCTTCAAAATTTTCAAAAAAAAAAAATCATTTTTAGCCCCATGAAAGCCCTATAGATCGCTCAGGGAAATCGGATCGTACTGCGACCCCCATAAATGGATTCGACGTCCAAAAATAGTTCGAAAACGACACCTAACTCGATCCCATAGCTAAAAGCCTTAAAAACCCCTCCCGTAGCCCCATTTTAGCCCCATAGCGCCTCCCGGGTTTGGGCGACCGGACTGATGGTAAACCAAGTATTTCGTCAAAATTTCAGATTTAAAAAAAAATCCTACTGCCCAAAACTGCCCGGACGGCGGACGGACATTTCGGATTTAGAATTTAGACCTCTTGAAACTGATAATGACAAATTTTGAGGCCGATCGGAGTCGTCGACCCCCGTCGCGAAAACATAGGTGTATTATTCCAAGAATAATAAACCAAACAAGCGGCAAATTTTACACAAGGGTTCATTATTCTCTGATATAGGTTACTTGTGCATGAATTTAATTCTGTGTCAATGAAAAAAAGTTGTTGGCCTTTTTTTATCAATTTTTTTTTTGGTTTTTTACTCGAAAAATATTTGACCTCCTGGGACCTTCGAAAATTCCATTTGTAGCCCCATGAAAGCACTATAGATCGCCACAGTGTAATCGGATCGTTCCGGGACCCCAAAAAATGGATTATACGTCCAAAAATACTTCGAAAACGACATCTAACTCGATCCCATAGCCAAAAGCCTTGAAAAAAAAACCTCATGGCTTGGACGACGCGTCGCGACGTACGAATATTTCATTTTGGTTAATAAGATACCAGCCAGATCGGATATATCGGTTATTATAATAGTGGAGCTGGCTAACCTCATTAATTACACACAGCAGAATAAAGGCAATTTCGATTGTCTACAGTGCTTCAATGCGTTATTTTTACGTTTTGAAATTCAAGTGTCAACGTTATCCATGTCCGTTGACACGGGTGTCGTTCATGAGCGCCAAGTCGTTTAATCCCCTTTAATAGCTCTGTTCATAAGCGCCAGGTCTGCTCAGGACCATCATTTGCGGACCGCTCATAAGCGCCAAGTCCTGGTCCGTGGCACATTTTGGCTGAGGTGTGCCAGGTGGAGGAAAAAAAGCAGGGAGAAAAGTGAAGCAGTGAACGAGAGGGCAAAGATGACCAAACACATGTCACTGAAGCGAAGCTTGTCAAGGCCAGTCGATCCACACATTTCAGTGAAACCTCCGCCATCAGCGCTTCGTGCCCTTCAATGGCATCAATAATAAATTGTCCTCACACCAGAGTTACATGGATCCCCACAGGAAGCACAGGGGAGTTAATGTTCCGTGGGTACCTATCACCCATACTAACATAGGCGATCGGTGTTTGGTCGAGGATAGGTTTTTTAGACAACTCTATAAAGTCCATCATGGACTGCCCATGCCTATGCCAACCAGTGTTATGTGCATCGACTTTCTTCCCCTACCGTCCTTGGTTATTTGATTTTGAATTGGTTGTCCACCAAGGGGCACTTGGGGGCTGAAACGCTTTTCCCCTCTTTTTGCCCATGTGGCGCTTACGAATCGTCCAGCGGCTTTTAAACACGTGGCGCTTTCGTAAGGTGTGAGGATTAGGGGCTAGAGAAGGAAGTGGCGCTTATGATCGGTCCTCGGATAAGTGATTTTCGGGAGGGTGGCGCTTTCGTATGGTTTTCGACCCCCTCTAGCGCTTAAGAATGTTACCGGTTGACATGGATTGGTGTCAACATTTGGTGCTTTAACCCTATTCCCTTCATTTTAAATAAATTTGAAGATTAGAATGAATTCTTGATGACATCCTTTCATTCCTCACTCATAGGAAGTCAATTTAAGGCTGATATGAAAGGATTGTTCGGTGGGAGGGGCCCAACGGGGACAACTGTCCTCGAGCCCAGACCACTCTCACACCTGGCCTGCCAAGACACTTCAGACTGTAGCTATGGAATTAATTGAGTGTTCAGGAAGATTGGGAGCTACTTTGAGTGAAGGCCAAAAGAAAAAGTTCCTCACGAAACAAGCTGTGTTGAATGCACGTTACATTTTAACATGTTCGTATTCTGTAGAGAGCGTGGACCCAGCCGAGACAATCAACATTTCTGACGATGGGAACCAATACATAAGTGGAGATAACGCTCGCATTTTTCATTTTTTTAATTTTCATATAAGTCAACAACTACATTCAAAAAAATATATTTACAAAAATAATATTGAATTTATCGCAATTTATAATTTCATTTTTTACAAAATTATTTTACTGTACACAAATGGAAAATATCCCCTTTAGCGAAAAAATACATCAATATCTTTCCTACGCTCCATTCAATTTTTTCTTAATTTTGCAATCAGTGAGTATACTAACTACTTCACATTTCAATTTTATTTTGTTCCATACTATCAACATCTGACAATTACAGGTTAGGTACGCATTTAACAAGAAGTACATAAAACTTTAGAAGTACATAGAACTTTAGGACAAGAAGATACTGTGTGTGAAGAAGAATGACTTAGAATGGCAATTGTCGAAAAAGAGTTCAACATTAATTTTGTTTCGAGAAAAATGCGAGTACAAAAGTTTGAAAACTTTATCAACTACTATAAAATTGGCTGGATGAAATATTTCAGTAGACTATATTTTCAAACGCTTGAGACGAATAAATTCGCCACTGGCATAAGCTCTTCATCCTTCTTCATTTTCATGATCTCCTTGCAGACTTACGGAAATTTGAAACCTAAGATTCGAAAATTAGATCAGAGGAACCCTCAGGCTAAGATGATATTAAAACACCTATGCGTTCGTACTGAATTATAAGACAGACACCACATGAGACAGACGGGTCATCACTTTTCAAGTCTTTCAGGAATCAGGAACGGCGTCGTCGCACAAAAATCTTTCTCTCCGCCGAGCTCCCAGAGGGAAAAGTAGTTCATCATCCGAAACTTTGAAATTTTCGGGGGAATTTGAAAAGGGAAAGACGTGGCAACCCCATTCCCGATTCATGACGACTAGGAAACATCGTGGGGCAATATTACTTAGCCATATATCTTGCAAGGGGAAAACGTAATAGTGTGTCTACGTTGAAACGTCACTAGCGCTGCGCCGAACGTACCTACGATATTACAAAAACGAATAAAAAAATGAAATCACATAATACAAACAACAGGTTCCTTACATGTAGATAGAAAGAAGGCAGTATCATGTTTCACAGAGTAAATCGTAGGTTTTAAAGTAAACAAAATTTAACCAGTTCAAATTAATTAAAAAAAAAAAAACTTAAATCCACAAATCTGCGACATAGGTAGGTACGAGGGATGAATATGAAATAATAACGTGACTATTCCATGAAAAGTACGAGTGAAAATAAATAATGCTACAACGTTTTCTTTTTCAATATTGAGCATTGGATTTTCATGAACCAGTCGTTTCTATAGTAAATCTACTCTATCTACAGTACAAAATCGCTTTGCAAACTTTTTTGCCTTTTATTGAAAAACTTCTGTTAAAAAAAGTTTTACGTTTCCCTCAAAATAAGATTTTTTTCACGTAATAATTACATACATCAATTTTGAGAAGCAGAAAAGTATGAATTAGCAGCTTCATCACAACGTCACAAAATCTAGCACCTAAAATTATGGTTGAAAGCCCTTAAATAATATAGACGCTCTTCCACACGTTTCGGTGTAATTTCCAAGCTTATCCCTTTCTTGCTTCACTTAATATAAATACGCGAAACTGCCAAGTCACTGCAGGGACAAAAATCACGAGTTTGCATAGAATTTCATTTTATTTAAATGTAGGTATGTAGGAAGGTACGTACAAACGATCCATTCTATTCCCCAAAAATATTTTGGTTTTTAATAAGGTTGAATAAAATATCAGAATTTCGTTCCCAGCGCTAATTCTTTCGTTAAGTAATTTACAGATAAAAAGAGAGAAAAAAAAAAGAAACGACAAAAATAACGAACTAAAATCCGTATAAATTTTCCAAAGGTGGTATTTTTTTATTTTTTACAAGGATTTGATAATTTCGAAAAATATGAAATAATGTATGTTATGAACAACTAATATCGTGAAGACCATTAGAGTCAGGTACTTATTACCTTACAGGGTTATCAACAATCACCGACATTACTGCACAGAGAATTATCGAAATTAAAATGAATTATATATAAAACTTAGCATTAACCATGCATGGTAACGACCTTGCATTCAAAATTTATAAAAGTGTATTTATATATTTACTATGTATACATATACAGTTATAATTATGTACTTAATAATTGAAAATTTACATAAACATTCAAGTCAGCTATATACTTATGGACATTTTAATAAAGTAACCTCCTTCCTTTACATAAAAAATTAAGATCTTCGAAAAAGAAGATTTTCATTGTAATATAAATGGAACTTAATGAAATCATATATCTATTGGTAGTTGAATGCACAATTAAATGTTCACATGAAGTACAGGTACACAGCACTACTCGGAGAGGAGCTTCTGGAGAAGGGACGATTTCTGGTCATTGGACCGGTTGACATCTTCCAAACTCTGGAAATAACCATGATTGACATGAGCCCAGTTATGAATGAACCTAAGTGCATTTCAATCAATTACGCAATAATTACGCAGAATAAAACAATAATTTCATACCCTCGACTGAAGAGAAGCCGACTGCGGACTGCTGGCTCCCATTTCAGACATATTGCTCCACATTTTTTGACTATCTCCAACACCTGAGAAAGGTTTAACGTCACATTGTAAGGGCATGGGAAGATGAATCGAACCACATTAACCGGATGAGCAGGAGATGGATTAAACTACTCTCATCCACTACTGGCGAGCTTTCGGGTAACACACTCACATCATGGGTCCTTAATTCCAGTATCCAAAGCTCTTGGGGACCATCCAGAATTTTTCTAGTTTGCCCAGTATTCTCAATTACCTTGGGGTTGAAGCTCAATGGCGAATCCCAGAGTATCGATGTGGTGAGGAGAGAGGCCAACTTGTTGCGGTTGCTGTCCCCCTCCGCCAGCTCCTCGCAGACCTGCACCGCTACTCCCTGTTCGGGCGCCCACCATTGCTCGGATTTCGTGTTTCACATATTCCGTCATACCGTTGTTACCCCCTACAAAACCAATATAGTATCAACCATTCTTGTGCAAGTAAAAACAATAGCAAAAAAAAGGCCTAATAAGAAACAAAATAATCAAGTTAATTGAGAGTTTAGTGTTCAGGGTGCATTTTAAATAACTTCAATACGGTATCCCGTGGTAGCATTTTAGGATTGTATGTACAGTCAGTCCAACCACGCCTCTTTTTGGCTGTATGGACAGTCATCGAACCAGTCCGAAGCTTGCGCAGTAAACTTTTAACCCCTCTGTGGAGCAGCGTTGCCAATGCCGATAAGAAATTTCCGTACTGCCCCTCCGAAATTTCCTTTTTTTCGGTCTGTCACCAAACGATTTCTGTACATCTCTATTTCAGTACGGCAAAATCTCGACCTTTTTTCAGTTCTTCTAGCTAAAAACATGAGTACCTACCGATGAAAATATCACTTACCTACCTACCTAATGGATATTGTCCCCTAAATAAATCATCAGTCGCAATGTAGGTGGTTTTGAGAGTTAATAGGTAGGTAACAAGACCCAGTGGGGTTGAAGGTTTTGCGGTTCACATCATGGAAGTAGAAAGAGAGTTTCCTGCTTCCATGGTTCATATATGTACCGAGGTTTGTATAGAATATAGAATGAGTTAGAACCCAATTATTCGCAGTGAGCCTATTTATTGTAATACATATATAAATTATATTATCGTTGATATAAAAATGCGGGACAATATTATTAGGTATTCAACTTTGGATAATAATAATGGATTGGTGTACTTAGATATCACAGCATGATCTTAACATGTTTCCACACAGGTAAGATACCTGACAACTAAACTTACACAACACAAATAATTATAATAGGTATTATTAAGTAAATAGGACATTTTCCTAAACTAAGGAAGAAACTTCATCAAGAATAAACAGCATTTTAATCTAATCCTCAATCAAGTTTACCTAGTACAGTCTTTTCATAATTTGACCAGAATGGTACAATAAAATATGTAGGTAAAGGTTGTTGTGTAGAATACGTTTGGCAACGCTGCTGTAGAGTTGGAGCCATTTGTAGTGGCTACTGATGTTTAGGTTATCAGATTATCCGAATTGCTTGAAAACACGTTCGTTGAACTGCGAGGAGTTCTGAACGGTTTGCATCCCCTCCCTTTTTGTAGGTCTATCTCGAATCAAGTTCGATTCTGAACTGGTCCAGGACCCGCTGTACATACACATACCTTTTATAAAATTTATAGGTAATTTAATGAGATGTCGAGGACTAAGGGAGCGTTTTGAGAGTTTTCAAAAGCTATTTATAATTTCAAGCTACCTAGATACAATATACTCAAATTGTAACCAACCAAGAGTAAATTTTCGAGTTATTTTGAAAGCTAGTTTTTCGCTATGAAATCTTATAAATGTGGAGCTTCTAAGGGTAGGCTGAACGGTAAAATAATTCCCGTTCCAGTGATTTTTTAACAAAACCCCTTCATGATGCATTTACTTTGAAAACTTGAATGGTTCCCCGCAATCCAGGTAGATCTATCAAAAAGGGGGTAACTGCGTTTTCGGTGCAAGAAGGTCGTTTGAGATAATATCTCAAATATTATTTCCCATCTGGGGGTAAGAGGATTTTCGATTTGTTGTGTTGGTAGACCCGCCGTAGAAAAGGAGCAACACACTAAATCCCCGCTTTTCTGTGCAATAAGGGAGTACCTATATGTAAGAATTTTCTAACAGATACACCCCAGATTTAATGTCAGAAGAAAAACGACAAACTCTCTCCAACTGAGGTCAGTGCAATAACGCCATCTGAGTTTTGTTTACTTTAGCGTTGCTACCATAGTATTTTTAGACTTCGATTTTCGTAACCTTGTTGATGTAAATTGGGGGGAGGGGGGAGGTTTTGAAAGTAATTTTAAACCACAATAGAGTTCAAACCAAAAAGCAGATCTGACCACTATAATTCGGAACGCACAATAGGAGGTTGAGGATTTTAACCTTCTTGTCAGTTGAACTCAAAAACCCATCAGATATTTGTTTTGCACTGCATGAAACCCACAACATTGAAAACAGTTTATAGAAACAATAGATTCATACATTTTTAAAAATTTTGTGGATTTCAGTTACACCCTTATTGCAGGGAACCATTCCAACATTATCTATCCAGGAGCCCACCAGTCCAAACATAAACTTGGATGCCAGCTACTCCCTGAGTATTTTTGAACCTAGAAAGAACGACTAAAGAGGGGTAGACGAATTAACGTTAAACTATTTAATAGTGTCCAACTACATTCCTACTAAGTCACAAAATGTTTGCGTTCATTTCCTGAAAGAAAATGGGCAGAACGTACACCACACAAAAACTGTTGAACATTCATTAAAAAAAACGCACATAAAATGGATGTTAGTAACACAAAAGCTAGCGCAAACAATGACACACATAAAAGGAACGGCACAAATGCTTGAAGCACAAGCTGTAGACCCTTCAAAAGGAGCCAAACAAAAACACAAAAGGCATTATGGAAATGATACTCGCATGCAAAACAATGTTAGAAAAATAGAGAAGAAGGGTAGAAAAAATTAGGGAATAAAGAAAATAGAAAATAAACTCTCAGAGAATGCAAGAACCAAAGGAAACAACATATCGCGAAAATTCCAAAAAAATGATAGATAAAGAATAGGAGTCATATACAGATCCCAGTAAGGCACTTCAAAAATATAACAGTGGACCACAATATTATAATCACATTGAACATATTTTCATAAGCAGACACATTTCATTGCAGCATGTCAACCCCAAAAGCTGTTGTTATACCCAATATTGATCGTCGAACACTTTTAAGTAACAAGTTCGCAGCAAAATAATTAGTCAATGAAAGTTTGATGGTAGATAAATGAACACAAAAACACATGATTTTTGCATATGAGACGTCTTGATTCAGGTGCATCAGTGGTTACAAACACACAAAGGATTCGGCCAGTAGGATTCACAGGGGAAGAACAAACTCAAAGTAAGAATGATTTGATTTTACTTACATTTTGGGCATATGTAATAGTGGACATGTTTCCTTGGGCTATTCGAAATAATTATGCTCAGGTCATGATTGACAATGAGAAAATAGTTATTCAATTCGAAAATAACCAATAAGCGCGTTACGTAGAGCATCTACCTATTGATCAAATTAAATACATAAGCACACGATCAAAATACCATCATGTTTATTAGAGTAAATAAATTCAACCAAGGATCATGACCACCTTACATTTACAATAGTAACTAAGGAGGTATCAAAGAGGAACATTTGAGTTTGTTGATGGAACTAGGACGTCTTCACCAACACATAAGATTAGGCGCAGTGAGATTTGCGGACATAGACATTTCCAATGTGGGGACAACACTTATTGACCGTGAAAAATAAATTGGTCCACAGGACGGCATGCTGGAAAGGATCTGACCATGGCAACTTTTTTTAATTGCAACCGATTTGGTAAAGGTAATATATGTATGTTAAATTAGATGGTACATTGCTGGCATGTGATGTCAGAAATGTACACGCAAAAAAATTATAACGATAAATTCCCGGGTTCTACACGATGGGCCCCGTTCAGAGATAATCGTACACGATGGGTCCCGAGAGGAAAAAGAAGTGTACAAGATGGGTTCCCGGGAAAGGGGGAATATTATACACCATGGGTCCTGGTAACCGGAGGTGTAGTTGGCGAAATTAGGTGAGCTAGTGAAAATCAAGATGATATCGTTATTCCATGTTTTTTGGGGGGTGATGAATCCGAATCTGAAGAGATCCAACAAATATCTTTTATGCGTTTAGAGATATTCGCAAACAACTCCAAAATATTGGCACCTTCGTCAGTTGTTTGCTTTTAACTCCAAAACTATGCGTCCTTCGGCATAAGTCACTATTATCAAAATGAAAGAGCATTCAATTTCCTATAAAATTCACTGGTCTAAGTTGATTGTAGACCCAATAGGTGAGGAGCTAGAGCGATTTGAAAAAGGACGATTTTTTATACTTTTTCGAAAAATAACTCTTTCATAAATTAATGAAATATGTTCATTCGTTAATTACATTATTGATGAAAGTTGTAGAGCGTCAAATTTCCTATTCATAATCCCCTCCACCGTTCGGCCCATTAAAATCTTCTCCACTCCTGGGACCCATTGTGTATCCCATCATGAATTCAGCAAGAGCTTGGGGAATAAACAATTGAATGGGATCATAAGGTCACTATGGAGA
This sequence comes from Pilophorus perplexus, assembly GCA_955831195.1. NCBI lineage: Eukaryota > Metazoa > Arthropoda > Insecta > Hemiptera > Miridae > Pilophorus > Pilophorus perplexus. The sequence continues at coordinate 14,267,201 of OY037011.1, read as the reverse complement.
TGCACATGGGTCAGGGGAATGAATGGAAAAAGGAGACGATGACTTCAAGGATTTGCAAGGACGTGTAATGGCTGTGTCCAGTGTTGAACGCGCTAGGCTAGGTGTGGGAGGGGCTTGTGAGTGTCCGTGTTATCCATGTAGACTGATGCAGATGGGGGAGCGGAGGGGCAGGACTTACCCGTTGGGTGTTGCCGATAGCCGTCAGGGTATCCCTGGCCAGGATAACCCTGGTCCGTGGGGTGAGGTTGGTATATAAGGGGATGTTGGGGGTGTTGATGGGTGACGTGGGGGGTATGGTAGTGGTGGTAAGAGACCTGCTCCTTGAACATCCTGCCACATCCGCTTCCTGATATCGGCCCTCCTGTAATCAATTAAAATTTCTCCAGCGACTTTGATTTTGGAGTTGTCGGTAACTCCCGAAAACATCTCTTTCTAGATCCATCCGGTTCGGCGATCTTCATACCTGTATGAAACATTAGAAACTTCACACGACAACCTAAGAGGAACTAGGCTTGTTTAATTGAGAGTAGGTGGTCACCAAGTAAGGGTAGGTACATGATCACAACCAAATATCGCCTCTTGGCGTGGTCAAGTGATAACGACATACTACATAAACCTCAGCACATTCGTCAAAATAACCATTGAACAATTCCACGATATGAGCTGTATTCGACCGAACAATAAATAACTTTCTTGAGATTATGCATGTACAATTACAATAAATAGTGTATTTTAAAACAAAGTAGCCCACGGTAAAATATTGCTGTACAAGATTTAAACGCTGCGAGACACCACATGGAAATCGGGACCTACAAACGTCATCATTTACCTATTATTCATAGAAGATATTGAGAGTAGTCAACAGGGTGAGAAGAGAAAGACGAGGTAGCGAGCGGGGTGGTTCTAAAGTGCATGAAATTTACGAATTCATGACGAAGTAGTCAACTATGCCAGCTAGTGAAATACAGCTAACTCTGAAAGAGAAGTTCTTAAGACCATGCTCTTTATTAGTAGAATCTATAGCGCACTCTTTTTTTGGATTCTAAGAAAAAACGGGGCAATCTATGCAATGTAAATGCGATCTAATTTCAAGGCCGGGAGCACGGGGTTGTTTGCAAAAGAATAAAATCTAATCATGAGGGGATCAGCAACCACAACTCATCATTGGAGTGTTGGTCGAACATGCGGCAAAAAATCATGCTAATAGTAGTTACAACCTTATCTCTTGGCAATTAACGTATAATAGTTTAGATTGGTTCGTGAGGGTTCTTTGTGCGGAAATTATCTTGGAATAATTGGAAATATTTCAGAAAAATCTTGAATATTTGCAAAGATTTGAATAATGGGGCAAGATCTAAGCTAATTGTAATTGAGCTAATGATTTTATTACGATGGGACTTGAGCGCCAGATGAAAAAAAAAAAAGTGGGGTCCCTTTACTTCTATTTCCTTCCTTCTCTCACTTCCCATCCGTAAGAAGATAAGCAGTCAACTCTATAATCATTCTGAGCATTGAGCTCGTCCAATTTTACATTCTATTCGCATCAATTCCAACATTTCCAGAATTATATTTTAGGATAATTCTCAAGTATTTGTTGGAAACTTGTGCAAGAACTCTAGAATGGCCGGATTAGTTAAAATTAAATGGGGGAGTGGATTTAAGGAGCCAACACCAGAAAATATTGTCAAAGTTATGGGAATGAAAAGAAAAAATAATTGCGCTCCTTAAAAGGTAAGTCTACCTTGGCTTCAAACTAAAATATTACCTCCAGTCAATAATGGAGATTCTAAATATATGATTCAATGTGATACTACCAATCCAATAAAATCACCTACAAAACCACAAAAAGTCACTGAAACGAATCCTCAGCTCTAGGAACAATTCCAATATAACGTTTCATTCTCCGAACAAGAATGTCACGTTATTTTCAGCCTTGGAAGTATCAAGTATCAAGTATCAAATCGAATGAAAAATTCATGTATAAAAAAAACCACTACATATTGATTCCACAAACCTCGGAACACGCAACAGTTAACATTGGAATTGTTTAGAGCTGTTGGGGTTGCAAAGCAAACGGGTTAAGAAAATATACGAAGTAGGTAAATATGGTTGCATACCAGGAAGGTGGGTAGTGGCTTGAGGTACGACGGACTGATGAGTCGGACCGACAGAGAGCGACCTCTGAGCAATCCTGAACTGGTAGTTGGTGGCACTCCCTGCGGCCGTGGGCGACAGTTCAGGAGGGAAGGGGCTTTGCCGAGATCCAGGGCTTGTGAGGGATCGGACGGGAGGTAAACCCGCCCGGCCAGTGTTGCCAGTTGCGGACGTTGGGGGTGTTCCGCCTCCAGCACCTGGTGGCGTTCCCGGGTTGAAGGTTCTAGCTCCACCCGAATTGTAATTTCCACCCTGTAGCCAGAGAGACGAAATTGATCGGGTCTGCTACGACACCAGCTTATTCAGACAACTTTGCATTTCATGTTGGACACTTGAGTAAACGAATATCTTTCTTAAAAATCAATTTGTAGGCAAATTTATTGCGTCCATATTTAAGACCTCAATATCTTTGTTTCTGATAACTTACACTAAGCTGGGCATTGAGCATAGGATTTTGTTGTTGCTGAATTGAGATCCTATTGGCTTGTTGTTGAGACCAGGATGTGCTTTGAGTTTGCACATAACCCGCAGTTTGTGCCTGAGAAAAAGGAATATTGAATATTTACCATTAAACAATAGTGGAAACATTATTGACAGTGACACTGAAAACAGCCACTTCACTATCACAGGTAAACATGAGAGTAATCCAAGCGGTATCTAGCAAACATACCTGGGACATTCGTGGCGATAGCTGGGCTTGAGAGAAGTTCTGGAGGGGACTCATTCGTGCCTGCTGAGCGCCTTGAGATGTGGCGACTGGACCACTTTGGTTCGGTGTAGTCGAGCCTCCACTGCCACTGCTTGATTGGAAACTGTTCATACCACCACTGTAGATAACAATAAAGAACAATTTATGATCAAATCGCTATAGTCAATAAACGTATGATTCAAGAGACAAATGAAAACAAATAACTCACTTGACAGGAGAAAAGGGTTGCGGCGAAAATGGCTGCCTTTGACCAGGGGATATCTGAGATCCACCAGAGCCAATGATGTTGGGCGTACTCGCACCAGACCCACTATAGTTACCAACGGGTGATAGTTGTGAGTCTGGGACGCTTGCCGACCTCTGTAAATGAAAAGAATGATTTTCATTGGTGTGATTGATTATTCGGCAATAATACTATGTCATCCCCGCAAATGTGCGAGTGCCACCGGCGAGAAGCAGAAATAAGAAACATTTGAAGAAGGGGTTAACCTGCAAGGAAACATTGGGAGCAACGGTGCTGTTCATGAGGGAATCGATGTTGTGAATCCCAGATGGATCACCCGACGAGGCTGCTGCATTGGAAGGAATAAGAAGCTGCTGCTGTTGCTGCAACTGTAACAGGCGCGCTTTGGTCTGCTGCTGGATCAACTTGCTATTATTCCGCTGTTGCATCAACAATTGTTGTTGCTGTAAAAGAAAATCAGAAACAGGCGCATAAAACATTTGCGTTTGGATTCTTTTAAATAATTTAAATCCAATTATTGGAACTATGACTGAACTATTTATGACTCTATAAAAACACTGCTCCAAAACATACTTGTGGTCCAAGGTTGTATTGGCCTTGACGGAGGGCTTGAACTAACGGCAACCTTTGTCTGTTTTGTTGGTAAACTGGCGGTGGAGGGAATTGTTGTTGCCCTTGAACATTCGACAGCTGAAAAATAAGCGATAAAATATTAAATGCAGGCGTTTCATTTTTTTTCTTCCTTTCAATAGAGCTCCCAAAACCATCAGGTACAAACCACCCTCAACCATTACTGACCTGCGAAACGGAATAAGCGGGAGTCTTTGGCTGCAACGTTTCACATTGCATCAGCGACTTTTGAATAGCACTAATGGCCATCCGTTCATTAATTTTTTCATTCAACAGGTCCTGCTGGAATAAGCAACCAGTGAATGCTCCAGGTGAGTTTGCTTCGATAGAATTTATTATATTCGTGATAGCTGGAGAATCTGAAAAAAGAGAAGAATAATGTAAAGGGGAAACTTAAAAAAAAAAAAAAAAAAAAAAAAAACCTACCTAGTGAGGTTCCAATACTTCATCCGAACAACAGTGATTCTAACAACAGGACCAGAAGAATATGACATACCTTCAGGAGCGATCTCTATAACTTGGTCCAGGATATGAGAGAGGTAAGGATCTGAAGAAGATTCGTCCCATCCCCGGTATTCTGGTGATGAGACAGATTGCAGTGATGAACCACTCCCTTGTCGACCAACATTCTGGCCACCAGCTCCAGCACCCTGAGATCCGGGGGACTGAGGAATGCCACCTCCTTGTTGAACGTTGCAGCCCGACCAACCAGAACCTACAAGAGAAACTAACACATCAGAATCAAACCTTCAATGATGATTCTGGTGATCAAAAGGCTATTCATTTATCTTACTGGGATTATTTTTAATGACTCTTGGTAACTTGTCCTGAGGTGTAGCGGAAATAACGCTCGCTGGAATAGGAGGTATCGTCGTCGGGGTCGAAGGAGCTTTGGCCAAAAGTGACGCCAACATCCGATTCTTTTCCCAGAGCTTGGAATTCACCGACGAAGATGAGACTGATGCGGACGGAGGAACCTGAAATTAAACCCAAATGATTTAATGAACTGAAAATGCAACCCAAGGCGACACACACAGCGATTTCAGCAAACTTGACACTTACTGAATCTAGTAGAGAGTTTGCCGGTCTTTTGGCCGAATTGGGACCATCATCCCCACCCTGGGGAGTGTTGCCACCGCTGTTCATCCCTTGGTTGTCTTCGGAGCTCGGCCTTTTCGTACCCCGTCGAATGGTTTCGGCTTGTGTCGTCGTCAGGGAGCCGAGTCCGAGATTGTTGAGCAGAAGGTCATCACTGGCACCACCCTGTTCGATAATTAATATTTATGATGAGCCAAGGAAGATATCATTCATTACATGAGAATAATGGGGAACTATTTTATAAAAAAATACTATGACTACCATGAATATTATGAACAATATCAATCATAATATGATAGGCCATAGGCCATAGGCTTATAATAGTATACCCCCACCCCGGTAAAACCCCACAGGACGAAAGTATCATAATATGATTGATATTGTTCAAGGTAGTGATTGGTTGATTGATTTTATCAAGGTAGTACCTTCTGTTCCATATCTTCGTCGTCGTTCTTATTTAATAGCTGTAGGAGCATCGGGTTTGGAGGTTGCTTGGGTTTATGGTGAGGCGATCGGTCAGGATGGTGACTTGACCCTTGTTGGTCGTCATCCTTTTCGTTGAGCATCTTAGTAAGGATGTTGTATTTGTGTTTTTCTCCCCCATGTTCCTGAGATCCACTGCCCCCGCCACCGGTACCCGATTCAGAGTCCGTGGATTCCCTCTTTATGCTACCGATCCCGTCCGTCAGAAGGTCCCGCAGTCGACAAGGGCTGTCGTTCCTTGCGGCTTCATTGGACTCCTTGTCGTCCATGACGTGAGGTGAGAAGGGGAAAGATGAGGTTGCAAAAGAGGGAGTGGCGGGGGCAGGCGCCATCGGACTAGGGGCAGGCGTTAGGGATGCTCGAGACTCGGAACGCTCCCAACTTCGTTCACTAAGTTCGGGCCAGGTTGTCGTAGGGAAGAATTCAGTGAAACTGTGGACACAGAAAAGAAGAGTTAGTCCTGGCGTGGAAGAAACCCCGTAAATATACAGTATGACCAAGTACATGTATCATACTATTTCTATCATTCGCAAATTTTCAGCTTACTTGGAAATATCGTAGCTCCCGAGATCGTTGGAGCCTAAACTTTGGTTGAGCGAATGACTTTGAAAATTGGAGGTATTGCTAAGGGAGTTGATGGTGTTGGCCACTTCTGAAGAACTGACGCTGCTAGGGGTCGTTTCACCCCTGAGTGACGCTCCGTTGACGGAATTCGACATCATCAGCTGGTTTCCCATCGAACTCGAAGTACTCTGACCACTCACCGAAGCTGGCGAACTCGCCTCCCCCATAATGAATGCCTGCTCCTCTCCGCCCGCACTGCACAAAAAGAAAAAAAAAACAATAAGAAACATTTCGAGGTACCGCCAATCGATTTTGAATTCCGAACACTTTCGTGATTCAAGGATATAGAGTAAAAACATCCCAGGGTTACGCTGTTCGAGAGCCACTCCTAAACCAAATGGGGTTACATGTTCACCGTGTGAGGCAGCAATGGTTTGAACTGTTTTAAACCCTATTAAAGCCCTATTGGGGACCAATTTCAGGTTTCATAACCCACAAATCTATGTGATGCACAGGGTGGTTTCATAGATCTCCTTCAACAACCAGGATCACAAAACACATACATAAAACCTCATAAAACGACGAAATCTCACTTAAATTTTATTAGAGTTTACATGAAAGTAAGCAAAACTCTCGTCGCATGACAAACAAGAGGGACTTGTCAAAATGATAAGATCCGACAAAACTGAATCTTAAACGCCATTTAAGAGCTGTAAAGCTGTAGTCTCTAAATTTAATGACGGCAGCGTTGATGCGGGCACCCTTTACAGAACAAGTCGGTGGGGGGGGGGGGGGGGGGGGTAATTAGCTTCCTGTCAACAGCATGTGAGAAACTTGGATAAGCTCCGGCGAGCAACTTGGAAGCAATCAAGTAAGGAAATAGGCATTTCGGTAGTAATGAAACACCAATTTATTCGCCGTAATTACCAGACAGAATCAGACATGAATGGATTGACGTAACTAGTCAATTAAGGGAAAAGATCAAGAGAGGTAGTCATATTTAAAAATCAAATTCAACAGTGGAAAATGAGGAAAGACTGAGAGAGTTGTCCATAATTAAAAGCATAATATACGTTAAAAATATATTATACGAACTTCCGTTAATAACATAATATGAAAAGTTGGAAAGGCTGAGCCTTAACGGTTGCAGAATGTTTTGAAACGTTCCAAGATGGAAGGAAATATTTTCAGTTTGAAACTTGTTAACGGAGTCAGATATCGCAGGAGATGCTATTTGAGATAATCGTTATCTCCTTTCAAAAGCGACTGATTCGCCGCAGATTTGAGCCAGCTGCCGGATTGAAATAACGAAATCACCTCACAAACGACCAAGTGAACACTTAACTCACGTTGAACACGGCTATTCCATAATCCAAATGGATTTTCGAGATCGAATTTATGGCACAGCACATATTCAACGGACGGCAAAAGAATAACGACTGGACAAAAGTATGTGATTTGGTCAAAAGATATGGGGACCAGATAAACTCTCCGGCTACTGTCTTGTTTGCTTGGACTATTGTACTTCATTAGAGATACGGGAAAGAAAAACAAACTGAGATTAAAACGAAATAACCTAAAGCCTAATGTGCTGAACGATTAAAACAGGTATCCTAGCTGCTATGACTACCAGCAGTGTGACGAGACTGGGCACTAATGAAAAATCATCAGAGCAGAGCCACAGCAGTGAAATCACAAAACCAACGACAATGCATTATTTGAGTGCACCATTCGAGATCCTGAATTTAAAAAAAAAAATTATTTGTTTAGCGAGAATAACTATTTCCCCTAAGGGTCTCTTCAGACTGCTCTTCGACTGGCTAGAACTTGAAACGTTCCGACTGGCGCCTCACCGGGATTTTCGGCAAGACTTAGGATTTTGAGAACCCCAGGTTTTTTAAAGGTAAAGTGTGGTTTCATCGTCAAATTATTAGCTACCTTCTGACGTGTAGGCGAGTAAAGCAGGGAGCGTTCACTTCCACTACAATTATTTTCAAGGAAAGCGTATATTCACATCCTTTTGGATCGTTCACAGTTCAGTATAATACTCAATTTCTAGTGGGTTATCAGTTTTTACAACCATCTTGTACCATATAAAATGGAGAATGGTGGTAATGCGGAAAGTGCATTTCAATTAGCTTTAGATGAAGGTTTGAACATTCGTCAGGGGGAAAATACACCCCACAGGTGGTGTGGGGTAATGACCAGTTACTGTACCTACAGTAGGTACTCGACAAAATATAGCTCAATGAAATTCAGAACCAGGTGCGAAAACTATCGCGAATCCATGTTCTAGCATTCTAATGAAAAGGATATGCAGATGAGACAAAGAAACAATACCTTTCTGTGTCAAGGACTCAGCAGTATCGCCACTAAATTGGCGTTTTGTACCTGTAACTACAGAACTACGAACAACGGACTGCTAGCAATATTTGCAGCGGATTTCCCAAAAAATTGGTTCAATTTTAATGGGGATACTTATTGTAGTAAATCAGAAGTGAGAATCCCACGAGGCTCCTCCAGTTGTTTCCATTGAATCGTTTTACTATCGAGGTGCATGAAGCGCTCCTAGCGGCGTACCAACATTGATGATCCAATGTTGATGAGCTCGATTCAGACGGCAAAAGGAACACGTAGGAACGGTCATCACCAAGATGAGAGATTATTGCCGCTTTGAAAAACTGCCACGATCGCAGCGCTACTTAAGAATACTTGTATAATGATAATGATGTATAATGATTCAATACCATCAGGGCGTCGAAAATCGAATCATGGCAAGTGATGGAGCGTATGCACATTCCCACTCATCTTGACTTTCGACAGTCCGACATCGAAACTACTAGACCCTGAAGACCCCACCAAATATAAAGGGCGAGTGGATAAACTCAAGTATCTGGAAACCTACACAGAAAAGAAGTTTTTGTTGTGGTAACCGCAATGGAGCAGGAGCCAACCTCGTACCTCCTTGGACAGGCTCGAGAAATTACATGCTCCAGGAACCGCGGGCCAAGGGAAGCGAGACTATTTTTCTTTCCCCCAGGGGGAACGGACCCCAGGCCCTACTCCATCAGCATGCATGGCCATCTAGAGCTGAGAGTCCCTTCTGGAAACCTACTAAGCACTAAATCACAGAGCACTGGAATGGTAAACTCAATCTGTCCCGTTTTGTGGTATGTATAAAACACATCTTATCCCACAGTTTATCCGCAATTCATCACCTATCTCTCCCATCAAGTCTGTTAACCTTAAAAAAAAAAAAAAAAAAAAAAATCCTGGTACTCACGTGACAATGGAGTGCGTAGACATTATGAAGTCAGGTTCAGAATTAGACTTGAATAGCTTGGACTTGGTCTGGACGTGGACATACTTGTCTGTAGAATTTGGAGAAGCGACTCGTATCCTATAGATGACGGACGTGTGGTGCGTTTGCGAATGTATCTCTTTTATGTGGTTAGAGACTTTGCTAAAATCACCTGGAAATTACAAGGAATTTAATTTTAAGAGTAAAATGGCAATCGGATAAAAATCAAAAGTGCTCTCTCTTCTTTTACTGGTCCTAGAAGCAGCACCGAGCACAACTTCCACTCGGTGATTGGGCCACATAGTTGGCACTTCCATCGATATATAATTATAGAAATATGCAATAGATCAAATAAACTATCTAAATGTGCCTTACACAAATACAATAATTGTAGCGATTATTGCCACTCTCGTAACTGCGAGAAAACCATTACCAACCTGCGTGCACTATGTCTTCTAGTTTCCTTCCTATGAGATCTTTTTTACTGATGAGCTGCGAAAACCCCGAAGATAAACCCGTCGTGTCGACCCCGATAATTTTCCCGTGGGCGTCCATTTTCATCGAGAACTGCTCCATCGATGTCCCAGCGTGTTTTTCATTGGGCATGATCCGCCGCGCCACGCACATAAGGCAGGGTCCGATGTCGTTACCTTCCTCGTCCTTTTCTCCGCCTGAAGTCAATTGAGCAATTTGCGCCGAATTGATTTGAACAACCTGCAAATAAGATAAAAAATAATGTAGATCACGTTATTGTGGGAGCAGGATAAAGGTCAACCTCAAATAGAACAAGTTGATAAGATGAGGAGCATCTTTGATACAAAGCTTACTCAACCAATTTAATTTCTTTGCGGGAATTTGCAAACACTTGAACACTCACTTGCATATTCTCATACTTCGACACCCTCTGCTGCTTCTCTTCGACGGTTTGATTGGAGTCGTCGGGAGGCTTGACGAGGAACCTACAGTTAAATGTTCTATTCCTTGGGGGACTAGAGGAATTGGAACTCGATCCACCTCCTGGGGAAAAAAGGAACAACATTAATTAAGTTCAAGCGTATTTGATGAGTTACAGAAATCATTATAAAAGGCTTAACGTACCTGAAGCAACTACGGAAGACGATGACCCTTCTAGGGTGGACCAAACGGATGGTAAAAGGGTGGAAGTGAAACGGCCATGGTCTCCGTGATGAAGAATGTTGTACACAGGCTTCCCTAAAACCTCATCCTTCGTGAACTTGATGAAGGAGGAAATATTATCCGTCACGTACTCTATTTTGCCGTCGTGGTTGACCACGAAGAGGAAACCTTCTAGAGCCTGGAACAAAAATGGCATCATATGTTTAAGTATTTGCCGAAAAGAGGAACCAATTTGAGAAATTTTAAAAGGATCCATTATACACCAACTGTTATTCAACTTTTTTGAACATGGGGGTAACTTCAAAAGATGATTATTAACCAGAACTTGCGTCACATAAAATAATTATGTATGTATTCCTTTTTTTTCTTCATTATTAAGTTCTTGAACACCAGCTAAGCGTTAATTGCACCTGACGAGTATAGATGTTCAGGTAGTTTCGATTTTTAAATAACTCTTACCTATTTTAATTAAAATGACCCGATAAACGGTAGGAAAGATAACAGGGGTTTGCCCATAGTTTCAATAACATTACTGAATTTTACTGCAGCGCGGGATTGGGCAAAAGAATGTCAAAAACGGTTGATCAAAAAATTCAAAGTGAATGAGACTTTCCCAACACACAATAATGTGACGCGGCCATGGGTACCTAACTCTCGTGGGGACAACAGAGGTGCATTGCACAACAGCATTCAGCGCGTTTAAGACAGAACAAACTTTCACTTTTCAAGGATCGCGACGAACGCCCCTCACAATACGCGAAGAAAAAAAGAAGAGGAAGAACGGAAAATAAAATAAGATGGCTCCTAGGTCAGCTTTATTAAAAACCTATTAAGTAAGGCCTCAACAGTTTCTTCAGTAGTTTATGCTTGTTAGAAGGATCGATAATGGAAGTGAGTACTTGATTTATCACCCCCACCTCCTTCAACTTTTTTCTTTCATTTGCAGACCAATAAAGCAAAGTTATGGAGATGAAGCTTTCATAATGGCATAAAAGATACTTTATCACAACAAATTACCAACTAAGTCAAACAACCCAAGCCCACAGTTTCAACTTCTAGATATATCCCGGCTCTAACCTGACGTATACACAGGCGAGTGTATGAAAGTCACACAATAAGTCATATTCCTGCCAAGGTGAATCTTCTTGTCGATTATTAACTCGCCGAAAGAGGAAAATCCCGTGAAACCAACTACATTGATATGCATTGTCGTTGCAGGAGTTTAGGGTTTCATTCGTATCATTTTCAAGTGGAGTTTGACATTATCAAAAGAATAAGAACGAAGACTACTGAGAGGGGATAACGATAGCCGAGCCACGTCAGCATCCCACACCATCCTCAGCCACAACTTAATCACCCGGTGGCGCCTTAATTTGAATGTTCTACGTTTTGGAACATGAAGCTAGCTCCTTCAATAATTGCACCTTTCCATCCTTCCTCTACCGACTCCCATTAAACGAAAAATAAAAGGGGGAAAAACAGCGGAGGAAGCAGTTGAGAAGGGAGAGGGTAGGTGGGTAATTATTATGAATATAACGAGCACCAATTCTATTCACGAAGGAAGGAGCTCTCGCGTAATAATACGGCCGCTGATTAGGTATAATGTTAATTATTCTCTAATCACCTCAGTTCGGCCACGAGCAGTTATTTAATTAAACCTTTCCAACTGGAACGAGAAGGATGTTTAAACAAAAGAGTTTCTACAATAGTGGGGAAACGTACAAGAATACGGAATCCATGAAAAAAGGCACTCATTTCGTTTACCGAATGGAAATGTAAATAATGATATAATTATCAAGTGGATGAGTGATGACGTTGTAATTACATTAAGATGTCGAACAACCCGAAAAATACCAAATGTCGGAAGCAAATTCCATAAAGCCCCAATCAACACCAACTCAAGTGCAAACTGGCAGGTGAAATCTACCTCAAGTTGAATCTCGACAGCTTCGTAATCATTAATCTGATTCAAACAGTGTGATAAGGTTACAGTATCTCTAATCCTCGTCAATTGATTCTCGATAATCCTTCGGTGGACGGGGTGGGTTGAGCTCATCATGATCGAAAACCTTGTCAAACCGTGAATGTAAATATTTGTCGACAATCCGAGCTGCTCCTGTACTTCCAGTTCGCTCGCTTCGTTGTGAAAACCTGATATAGAGACTGCCTGGCTACATGAACCCAAATTAAATATGCTAACTGCGATAAGACAATCGGTAGGTGTAAATAAAACCCGTAAAACATCACCACAACAAGAAGTAGAGTTTTTGAATAAAATAAACGATAAGTCCGGGCTGTAATGCAGCGACAAACCGGAGAGGGTAGGGTCGTAAACTTGTCTCCAGGGAGAGCCAAGAAAGGTGATTGGAGCGCAGGCCGGTGGGTTCCCGGAATGGATAGACGGGAGGTCCCAGTGCAGTGGTGCGGGACTTCAACGTAAAATGCAATCCACGAATGGGAGACCTCAAGATCGTAAAACTCGAATGGAAAAAACAATACTAAATGGCGGATCAGTAACGCTCTGAAGTCGTCAGGTAATTTCTGAGCTATTTCCTATGGAATTTCCCTTTTGAAACTTGAAATATGAGAACAAACAATGATACTGGAAAGTTCCACTATCAAACTTTAAGGGAACATCCTTGCTTTTGTTGTAATCACAAAATGAAAGAATTATTCGAGAAGATCTGTGAGCATTATGCTAATATATCCGACAAAATGAGTTACGTCCCCTTATGAAAAGTTTGGTATTTCCAGACCTTCATTTACGTTCAAGTCAGAGTCTAAACACCCTTATCTCTCATAACCCTTACAGCTTTCCTTCCCGAATGAGACTTTCAAGATATTTCATTTTGGTAACCTGATAGAAGGGGAAGGGGAAAGTAAGTTTAAATTTCTGTCTCATAGGAAATTCTTTCCAATTAACATTTAATGTCGGAAGACAACCAACTGTGTACGTGGAGAGAACCTAAAAGGCGACCTAATGCGAATCATTATCAACTCAAAATAAAGAAAAACCGTAGTGAAATGTTACAAGAGAACTATACGTGGGAGAGAAGAATGGATGATTAAAGAGGGTGACGCAGAAACGAACAAAGTTATGGCCATAAATCAAGTGAATCGCCAGCAGGGCTTGTAACTAGCGCCCGTTCATGTTCAACAGAAGCTGCCCGAAGACATGAAGCTTAAATCAAGGGAAATTATCATCGTAATTCTAGTCCGACGATCATCGTAGGACATAAATCTGCCATCGAACCAGGTCAATGCTGCTCACGATTTGACCGTAAACCCGCAGCCACCCATCAAATCCACAAAAGTAATGACGTGGCTCAATACATATATCAAGAGAACTCGGCGTGAGCGATATGAGATTTCCTGATTTGGATTCGGCATCATCGCTTTGCTAACAGCCCAATAATTCAATTAGGGGACATAAACGATTAAGGTGCACAAATATTTGGGGGAATGGAAGGTGTTCATGATCTATTATAATAATATAACTTATATTATAATACCTCTAAAAGAAGTGGTCCAAAGACTTCACTCGTTAGGATGGTGGGTTTGGTCGAAGAAACTTCGCCCTGCTGAACGGCGTCGATAGTAGCAGCAGCCTCTTGCTCTTTTATGTGCTTGATCTGAAACAAAGAATAAAATAAATTGATGAAATAAACATAATAGCGATGCAGCTCAACATTTTAAGCGAATTTCAGGGGAGCAGAATATTACCAGAGGGGTGATTAAAACTAGATTTCAAATCGGTAGAATCCTACAGACCTAAAACTTTACAGAGCTTTATTAATTCGAGTTTAAAATGAAACAAAATAATATTAGTTGATAATATCATGTTTATATATTATCATTATTATTATATATTTTCTAACTATAGGTCTTACTATAAATTTCAATTCGAGGCGGGAGTCCACACTCCTATTTTGAAATAAAGGTTTTTGAATTTGAATTCATGTCAATAAGTAAATAATCATCAGCATTATAAATAATGAAACCATTGATTTTGTAGTTCATTGACCGATTTTAAATTAAATTGAATACAGAGACGAGGGACATTTTAACGTTAATGTCACACTTCAAACCTCTCCAGAATTCAGGGACAAAACAAGACCAGTTGACTAGTCTCAAAAAAGCCTTTGTTGAATTATTTCGTCGAGAAGTCAAACTCGGCGAATCCCCATCAACCGAAATGGAAGGGAACGTCGAGAGACCTCAATCAATTAAGTGGAAAGTCCTGGAAATGGGGGATTATCGCGCTCCATTTCGTGGTCCAGCGATGACTGAGTGTTCTGTAGAACGTGTAACCAGTCCTGTCACAATGGCCAAAATCGATATAATTCCGTTGTAGTGAGATCAACCGAACATCATCAGCCACTCAGATTACTCGGAATGTAACACCAAACTATGTTACGCAATAGTAGGCTACCAAACAGTCAATATTTATCATGTAGTTGAGCAGGTGCATAAATAGCTCGAATTTTTGGCTTACCGATTTCAAAATACCATCGAGGGAGAAATCTCGGCTTCACGATAATCCCGCCAATGCAATTAAGTAACAATGCAGGACACAAGAATTTTGATCACTGCGGTTTTCACGAGAACGGAACTAGTAGCCTGGACGATGGCTGCAGTACAACTGAAGAATTGTAACTTTGAAGAGAGAACATGCGAAAAATATAGAAGGCCCCAGAACGCCACTCTACCTGAAGGGTAATAAGGTACCAAGACCTCAATATAACTGTCATCGCATATTGTAACGGTTTAACTTGGTCGGACAAAAAGACAGAACTCCTGACATTCGGAAGAGAAACAAGTATTTTGTAAACAACCATACTTTCGGGTACCTGATGGTCCTAGAAGGGACCCTCAAAGCTTAAACTCCCAATGATACTCCGAGAGTTCCACATCGAGAAAATAATTCACGCCAAAACGAACGAGCCCTGATTCGATGTGCTGCCGGGAGGTCTGAAAAACACTCAGGAAATGACAAGGTAGGGTTGCAAGCACTTCCTTCAGTATAACGAAGCAAAATTCCCCTTCGAAGTAGGTACACCTAGAGCATTTCCAGGACCATACTAGACGGAACCATAGCGATAGTTCAACATGAACAGCTACGTGGCTAAAATAGGTTGCAGAAAGCAGTTACTATTATAGCCGTCCAAAGTTAAAACGTCCTATCTAGGTTCAAATTCTTTGTACTGTAGGACGTTTTAACTTAGTCCTATAGTTTTAACTATAGTCCAGTAATAATCTCAGTATCTAAGTATCTCATACTCCATTGCTATTTTTCTCGGCAAAAGAAACCTAATACGTAGTTGAAGCCTTTTGGGACCAAAGGGCCTAAATGCCAAAATAAATTTTAATCTATGAATAAATTTTAATGAATACTTAATAGTAATAAGTTAATTTAATTAATTTAAAATACTTAATAATTCACAACAATAATTGTTGTGTAATAATTGTGTAATGACTTAGACGGCGTACGGCGGACGGACATTTCGGGTTTTGGAAACTGGAGGTCCTCTTGAAATCGATAATGCCAAATTTTGAGGCCGATCGGAGTCGTCGACCTCCGTCGCGATTACATTGGTGTATTATTTCAAGAATAATAAACCAAAATGGCGCGGGGTGGTGGGGGTTGGGGGGAAATGAATTGTATTTTATCCCCCTCCCCCCTTTTGAATTGAATGACACCTCATTCAATGGTGGTTGAAAACTGCAAAACGTCAGATCCACCTCCATCACTTTTCAGGAAGAAAACAGCTGATGGTTGACCCTTAACCATTGAGGAGGAGGACTAGGAGGAGCTACCTATCTGGATTATCACCGATGTAATATGACTGGATTATCACCGATTCAAAAGAGGTGCTTTTGTAGAGCGCTCTCTTAACCTACCTGAACATATCAAAAATTCAAATCTACCCGTTAGTTTGGGATTTTAATAAAGGTATAACTACAAGTAGACTGGCCTGCATTACAATTATCTAAAAGAGGAAAACTTGGAGGATTCACCTAAATTCTTCTTTCTTGGAGCAGACTTTACACAATCGATTATCAGCAATTGCTTCCTCTTAAGCAAAATTTGAGCTCGGGGATTTTTTTCCCAGGGTGGTAAATTTGGGGACTTTTCCCCCCTACATTCACATAATTGGGTATAATTATTATACCTGCAGGTGCTGAGGCAAAAAAGAAAAGGAATAAAAGTGGGGATCTTCTGGTAGAAACAACAAATGACGAACTCAACAGTAAATCTTGGGCAGCGTTTACCATCAACTTTACGACTCTCCAAGAGTTTCTGGAAAACCGGTTTAGGGTAGTACGACCGACAATGCCAGACAAGTGGAAATAAGAAGGAAAGAGAGAGCGATTTGAGAAATCAGGGGTATTGAAAATTACTTGATCACTTTCTGGGAACGGCCACCGACACTCGTATAAAACTTACCCAGTATTGAAGAAGACGAAAAAATGGGGCGAAAAAATTGCCTGTCCTATAAGCTAGAAATCAACGTATGTCTATATAAAAGTACGAGTCAATGATTGGTAGGTTCTCTCTCATTAAGGACTCCAAAAATCCATGTATAGGCATGTTTGTACTAATTATTTTCCTCGACAAAGAATAGGTACTAAGTACCTAAGCATAACTAATCCAATCCAGTTTCGATCAAATTTAGGTTTCAACGAGATGTTAGTGAAAGAGTGTGAAAGATGACAAGTTTTCTGCCTTTTCGGAAGTTCTGATGACACCGTGCTTACTAGCTTCTACCACCCTCGTTGTGACTCCTTAATGCCTTCATTACCTCGGGGCGATGCCACCTTATTGGTGTTAGTTATTTATGCATGCAGCTTCCACGACCTGGGCTTCCCGTCGAAGCACTTTTAGAAAGGCAAACAAACTACACTTCCAGTTTTTTTTTTTTTTTTTTTTTTCAAAATGATCCTTTCTTTTAGATTGTAGTTACTTACTGTATCTTTCCCTAATACAATAGAAGGATCGTGAAACGTATATCGTGCTCAGCAACTTGCCAGGACCTATCATAGAGAAATTAAGACTGCTTACATAATGTTGTGTTAGGAACTTTGGTATGAAAAAATGTAGGTATATTTTAATATTGAAGTACATTAATGGTTCGTTCGTGAAGAATTGAGCTCATAGCAGGTCATGAGAAATGTACCGACGATTCCGTTTCCCATTCAAGTACGATGACGCTAGGGATTTGCAAGTATAATTTTTAAGAACTAATGAAATAAGTCTTACCTGGTTGACAGTCTCTTGAAGGATAGCACACTTATCAGGCTTGACGGCAAGAGAGCTCATATCAGCAAAACTAGCCGATATGAGTTCAGCCAGCTCTTCGATGAAAACGTTTTCAAGCTCACGCCTTCGTTTCTCATTTAGGCTTTTTGCACTGGAAAAGAAGAAGAACAAAACGTAAGGGTGCGTAGGTATTGCATTCATATCAATTCAACTCAATTCAAAAATTTGTTGAAGGTAGGTCAATAAATAATCAAATTAGATTTTAATGATCTACCGGCATTAGAACAAATTTATCCATAGATGATCGAAGCATCATTTTCTAATATAAGGGTCACCGATTGTCTAACATTGCTCAAAAAAAAAAAAAAAAAAAAATCCACTATCATCTCACACAATATTAAAAATTTGCATGTGCAATTCTTCCCCCCCCCCCCCCCCAATAATTTGAGTAATTTTTGACACAGTTTGACTGGTAGCGTAAAAGGGTGTTCCACGTAAAAAAGTCTTACAGTAAAAGCAAAACTACAACTACTAATTAATCAAAATTTCAGCATGCAGGGAATTAAATTACATTAAAATTACATTTGGTTATAACCAAAATGGCAAATGGTAGAACCGGAACTGAGGGAGATAGAAAGAGAAAGCAAAATAAGCCTACTGCACGAGGAAGGAGAAAGTGTGGCAGTGGGTGATGAGTTATGTGGGTCAATGCTGCCAGAACGACAAATCGATAAGAACAAGCTTTGGCACCGGGACCCAGCAGATATGCTAGTTCCTTATTATACAAATCCATTAAGAAAATAAATAAAAAAATGAAAAATTGCATTAAATTTTGACCACTACCACTAATCCAGGAAGGTAAAAAACCTATATACCACTTGGCCGCGAAAAAAGTTGAAAAGAATAGAATAGAATATTTTTTATTTGTAATAGCCAAACGGCAGTACAAACGTCGAGCACAAAGGTAATTCAAATACAGTAAAACTTTTGGATAAAATTTATCCTCAATAATGCAATAGCAGCAATGAAGAGATAAAAATAAAAAACCGCACATGAACATGTAAAAAACAAAAACATTACATTAAGTTTTAGGTCTCTGCATACAAAACAGATAAAAGTGCTAGAGACTCAACAAACAACCCAGTCAATTCCCATAAATTCCTCCAGAGAGTACAACTCAGCCCTAATAAGTTTGAGTTTCACCACCCTGAGGAAAGACTTTATAGGGAGCTCTCGTATCTCCTGGGGAATAGTGTTGAACAGACGAGAGCCCACCAACATTGGGCCACCTTTTTTATTTGTAATAGCCAAACGGCAGTACAAACGTCGAGGCGTACTGAGGCGTGCGAAGGGGACGAAAAGATCGCTACGGGACCGAGTGTACTCTAGAGGTACACACTAATGGTCGTGTACTCCAGAAACTTGAGGAAGGCTTGCCAAATTAGTCCTCACAAAGTTCAGGACTGCCATGACGTAAAAACCTGCGATCGTCAACAGGCCCAGACGAGAAAGGGAGCCTCTACATTGTAGAGTCTACAACTTTCGTTCCAAGAGAGATTGGCCAAGATTCGTATAGCTCGCTTTTGCAGCCTGAAGATATTGAGTGCATGGCTCGAATTTCTCCAGGCTATGACGCAGTAACTTGCTCTGCTCGCGAAGCAGGCGTGGTAAACCGAAAGCAGCACCCCGTCAGACACCACACCTTTCAACCTTCTTATCATGTAGATTGAGGAAGACAACCTGGGCACAAGCGCCTCGACATGAGACAACGGTTATCCACCGTCAAGCCTAAGAAATTCACAGCCGGATCCAAACGTCTGCTCAGGCCCACCTCGAGAGTCTGAGTCTTTTTCGAGTTCAAGACCAACGCATTGGCAGCACCAATTCTCAATCAAAGACGACCCGAATTGCAGATTTTGGCGCAACTCTTCTCTCGAAGAACCCGTGGCCAGGGCTGTGATATCATCCGCAAATAAGAATACCTTAGAGGGGTCAGGAAATTGGCTAGGTAAGACATTCATGTAAATGAGGAAGAGACAAGGACCCAGGATACTTCCCTGTTTGACTCCACAGGGAACAGCAACCTCTTCCGACACACTAACATTGTAGTTCACAACCTGGGACCAACCCTCAAGGTAACTCCTGAAAAAGGTCACTACCTAGTGGGTAAAACCGTAATGCTCAAGTTATCTCAACAGCAGGTTGTGGGGCAGACTTTCAATTAGGAATGGAAATGCACCCGAATTTCGGGTTTTTAGAAGTCAAAAAGGGAAAAATCCACATGCAGCTTGCCACTGTTCTCTCTGAAAAGTGGTTCCGCCCATGCTCTCAAGTACCTGGGTTCGGGTCAAGACTCAGTTCGCAGTGATCCGAGTCGTCGCCGTGAGACTACGGGGGACTCGGCGGAAGTTTCGTTGTCTGGGGTTGGAGGATGGCGCCAGACTCCAGGTTTGAGACCGCGAGTGAAGGATCCCGTTTACTGCTACCTCCACAATTTTTAGCATCGGCTTTTACGTGCCATTTAGTTAGCAGGGGACGTTAATATTTTTGACAAAAAATTATGTTCGATAAATAAAGGATATTAAATTTAAAAAAATGAAACATTCATGACAACGTTTGTCGGCCAAGTATGTCCAGTAGATGGATGGATGGGCATTGTGTCCAGGTGTCCTGGGGTATTGGTTGAATATTACCTGTGCAAGAAAAAGATTGATACGACGGTTGAACCCAAATACTTTTTACCATAGTCATGGATGCTATTAATAAATAATTTTCGGGCTCCTCGTAAAAGTTTCCGTTGGAAACTTCTAATCGAATCCTCATGCCATCAATATAGTCGACTTGACAACCATGAATGATGAGCAACTAAAACAATGTTGGTTGGAAAATTGAAGGTGCTAAGAATGATTAAACGCGAAAAAGCATTGAAACTGCTTCATTTTTCAAGGATAGAGTTCACTTGACGCATTTCATCCCCGTGGGATGAAGGTTAGCCGGTGTCGGGTGCACGCGAGTCAGCACTTTACAGAACGGACGTTACGAAGATAAGGGGTTTAGTTGTGAATGTTCCTATGGCTCTAACACTGTAAAGGAAAACAAGCATTTCAAATCGTGGACCTTTCCTACCCTTCCGGAATTGTTAGTGTGACGACTTACGGAAAGATTGCTAGCGCTAGCTGCTAGATAAATTCCAGTAGTTGATGATTTTCACCCACGATTGCCAAAATATACAATCGCAATATCGTCGCTTCAACATACGATGGCAACTTCACATAAACGACATTTCGTCAATATTACATCGATTAGTCACGGTTAAGCGACGATATATTTTATTATTATCAGTTAAAGATGCCGAGCGCCATAAACCCAATGGCCACCTTACAAAACCTCACATTATCCATAACAACGTGATTATGATCTCTTATTTCCGAAGAACGATAGAGAAACGTCTGTAACCATTTAGACAATCGATACCAGTCCTCGTGCTGTGCAAATTGTCTACAAAACTGGCAATATCATGAATATCTTGCGACCACGTGTACTGATTTAAATTTTCATAGAATTGAATTCCCTTTTCTCACCCCCGTTTCCGGCCGGAACCTGCCTTTCCCGTTCACTTCAACAAAATTTTCAAGTAACGGCCAAATTTGAGGCAACCATATTTTGTCACTTTTGCACAGTTTTCGCAATGGAAGATAAACATTTTGATACTTTCAACAAGACTTGCATAGGTAGATTAAAAAATCGTTATAACTGTCCACCGAACACCACCAGCCACTCATAGTAAAATGCCATTGTTTTGTCAATCGAACTTGAAGAACATTTTTCGCCGCTAGTTGGTAGGAAATCCCAAGTAAATTCTGTACTTTTGAAAAGATACCCAGAATACGTAATAGTAACTATTAAAACTGTTATACCACAACGTTTCTGCCAAGAAAAAAAATTTTTTTTGCAGTATGCCTACGCCTCCCAAAATCCCCATGGGGTATTTACGAGTTGAAGAAATGGGGATTTTCATGGGTTTCGGCCAGAGCGAAAAAATTTAAATGGAATACCTTCTGCCTAAATTATTTTGTCCGGAAACCTATTTATACAAATGAGAAAAAAATCGGGAGTACTGCATGGAAATATACTTACAAAACAGGGTCCATCAGTGATCGTATGACATTTGAAACTAACGAGTGCATACAGCTGCCGGAAAATGGAACACCGAGGGGAAAGGAGATATCAAAAAGGACGGTTAAGAGCGACGGGAGACAACTGAAGAAGTGAAGGTGTTAGATGAGTAAAGAGAGGACGTCAGCAGAACAGCGGACCACAGCAATGCCACATTTTACCTTTGGGCTCCGAAGAGGGGATAAAGTTATGCAAGCGTGACGTCACTTCTGCTGACCTCAGGACCTTTTTTAGCGTTGTTCACCCAATTCTCTGGATGGAGCAATTGTCCGTTCCCCTCCTCTTCAAACAAGAGTTTTCACCAAGAAACTTTTGGACATGTTTTGGGATAAAGAAGGCAACAACAAGAGATTCGAGTTTCGAGGAGTTAAAAAACAAACTCTGGTGACAAGGAAAAGAGGAAACGAGGAAAACAGAAACCAGGTTTTCTCAAGGATTTAAATGCATATGGAAATTTTCTATCTGTTCTGTAATGTTAAGGTCGCAATGAAATATCTATTTCGAGGAGGGGTAACATACCCTTAACAGATTGTCGAACGGTGGGAATAGGGTGCAACGTTAAATTTTGACGTGGTTAGTACTTGGAAGGGTGGCCGACCGCATGTACATTCAAGGTTCTGATACTATTACTAATTGCAGTAAACCGAACGACCCCCTCCTACCACCCCAGAGGGACAAAACATTGGCGAGCCAAATCAAACCACACAGTTCAATTTTCCCTTTGTATTTAATTTAGGTATTTACTTTGTATTTTACTGCATTCCAATGTTTTACCTACATCAGATAATACATACAAAGCTTCCGTTTCCAGATCGTTTCCAAATCGTTGTAAGGTGTTTGCCTGGTGTTCGTAGTAGGTGGGCTATCTGATAGTAGGTAGGCCTTTTTCGGAAGTGCTGCGACGGCGGCACGGAATCTTGATCACTGTGAAGTCAGTCTCTCTGATGCAAAAATGATTGCAAAAGTAGGAACCAGAGGTTGGGGCCTTCCTCGATAAATTCGGGTGCTTTTGCCCTGCTGATAACAACTGCCATTGCAGCTGCAGGTTCGGGTTGAGCCTGGGGTGCCGGAAGAACTGGTTGGTGTTGCTCGTCCATTTCAGAAGGTGCTGTGTTCTATGTCTGGGTCACCAATGATGTGCCTGACTGAGTTCAGGTTGCTTGCCCGTAGAAGGACAGGTAGATTTAGCAGCAAAGTCAGGAAACTCCGTCGAGTTCGATATTCCTGAAAAGCTCTGCTGAAATACTCCGGTTACTGTTCAGACTGAGAGTAGTGGTTTTGCCCCGAAAAGGAGAGGCGAAGTTGCGGCGAGGCTCGATAGTCTTCTTTGGTCATCGGCCTGGGTCAGGTAATTTTCCGTCCTGGTCCTCTCTTCGTCTCGGCAGGAGGTCCGATCAACTACCACGGAATTAGACGTTGTGGAGGTTTGGGATCTCAACTGGAGTTCCTGGTCGTCGGCCAGGTCAGTTAGTTTTTCCTTTGTCATTGGCCTCGTCAGATAATCCCCTTCGTCTCGGTTTAGTTCCTCCCAATGAAATGAAACGCCAGATTCCTTGGAAGCGTATTTCGGTAGATAGTCCAGATCGCAGTCGGGATGAGAATGAATGTGGGGTGCTCTTCACTAGACGTTATTCGCACAACAGGCTCATACTCCGCGCATGCGCAATCTCACTCCTTTATTGGTAGTCGATGCGTTATGAGAAAGATCGATTGTTCGCTACGCGTTTCAATCGATGTTGCCTTAACCCCCAAAACCCGCCTCTTGAAACAATGGAGGGCGGTTTTTTGATTTTTTTTTTTTTTCAAATTCTTTGTTGAACTCGAAACAACTACTACCCCCCAGGGATCCTTCAAAATTCCCATTTTTAGCCCCATGAACGCCCTATAGATCGCCACAGTGAAATCGGATCGTTCCGGGACCCCCAAAAATTGATTCCACGTCCAAAAATAATTCGAAACCACACCTAACTCGATCCCATAGCTAACAGCCTAAAAAAAAAAACCCTTCCATAGCCTCATAGCGCCCCACAGGTTCGGGCGGTCGGGCTGAAAACCTTGCGGGCACAACTAGATGGTAAACCGAATATTTTGTCAAAATTTCAGAATTTAAAAAAAATTACTACTGCCCTGACGGTGGACGGACATTTCGGTTTAGGAATCTAGACCTCTTGACACGGATAATGTCAAATTTTGAGGCCGATCCGAGTTGTCGACCTCCGTCGCGATTACATAGGTGTGTTATTCGAAGAATAATAAACCAAAAGTAGGTAGGTACGTATTAAATTATTACCAATAACCAATTCAAAGGTTCCTACTAATTTGAACAAGAGTAGGAACACAATAGGTATAAAAATAATTTTTTATACCTATTCGGTCGCACAACTTCAAAGCGCCCCTGATCAAGTCGAGTTTAGGTTTTGGACTGTAGACCTCTTGAAACCTCTTGATCAGAGAGGCTAGATGTGATTAACAGTGTATCCACATGGGAGCAGTTCAAAATAGGAAACCGCCTCACTGTCTGGCATAACATGGCCGTGACGATAATCGAAGGTGATGGAACATCGAAACGATGATCGAACATCGAAACATAACCGATCAAACAGTGCGATTGCGCATGCGCGGAGTATGAGCCTGTTGTGCGAATAACGTCTAGTGTGCTCTTCCCCGCCCTTTATATAGCCCCCAACGTTTCGATGTTGTCAGCTGAGCGTTGGAGGGCTGCAACCTGATTGGTTAGCGGGAGTGCTTTCGCCCCCCACCATGAGAGCAGACTTCTGATTGGACTATCTACATACTTGGATTTTTTTTTGTAAATATCCTATATCCTATATCTTATGAGGGAAATGTTCCCTACACGCGGCATGGAGTTTGTAGAGATACATTTTATGATGACATGAAAATTATACAAAATCAAGTACAGTAACTGTTGAAAGTAGTTTTGGAATATGACGAAGGAGAAGATGAACTAGAAGAACTCACTTCTTTCAGAGGTTTCAGCTATGTTACAGCTACTAGAGGCTACCTAAGGGCTACTTTCAGGGGTAAATGACAAATTCATCAGTACCTAACTGAGATTTATAACTGTTATAAAATCCCTAAAATGGTTCGAAATTTGAAGAAATGGTAGGTGTACCATTTTTAATTTTAAACTCTTTTGAACTTGTCATCAGGAAAAATGTTAAATGTAAGGAAATATCAAAACTTTCAAGTAAACACCCTGGTTCATCCTAGAATAGGCACAAGAGTAGGTACAACCGCTTCACTAGTTCGTCATTGTGCAGGTCTGTGTGTGTTTATTGTGCCTCTAGACAGTCTAGAAGTTTGGTTGATTGACTAAATATAATACATTTAGTCATAATAATATTAATTTATAATGTATTTACATGATTTATTATGTAGGCGCGCCATTCCGACCAACAACTGCTGCATTATTGCAAAACATAACATGTTATATCAGTGCACGCGCATGCACAGGTATATATGTAATTCACGGATTGACCTTGAGGCATAAATGTCTTAACAGCCGCAGACCTTCGCTCGGACATCATCCGAAGCCCGCAAGTTTTTTTTTTCTTTTTTTTCTTTTTCATTTAACGAGGATGAGATCACTCACTGGCCTCATATCCGCTATAACGTTTCACTCAAATCTCCTTTTTCAAGCAATAATATATTAAAGCAATGTACCTAGCAATTCTGTCGATGATAAATATCAAGAAGGTTATTATTGCTGTTGTTGGGTTGGTGACTGACTGCTTTCAGAATATCTCTAAGAGCAGCTAATTCCCTCCACTTTACTATTGCAATGTAATGAACTAGAATTTATACAACATAAACTAGTGGAATAGACATTGCTCTATTTACAACTACAAATACACAAAAATCATATTGATTTGATCAAAATTTGATAAAATCATATTTATTTCATAACGGGATTGCTTCAAGTAAACTTGCTCAAGTAAACCTTCCGAATGCCTTCGGACTTCAAAAAGATAATTGGGTATTCCGTTTTTAGCTTCATAACATAAAAAACACAGATTTCAATCGGAAAACTCCATCCTTGAGAGGTCTCTAACATTTCACGACACTACAATCTGGTTCTGAAAGATGTAACACCTCCAGAAGTATACATGCTCTCCTCCAATAGGCTTTTCAAAAATGAAACAAGATACCAAATATTACATTGGATGAAGGCCCAGAGCTATTTCAGTCGGACCCCCATTCGTGGGGGCCAAGGCGTGAATGTTGAAGATGACCCAAATAGTAGTTAAGTGGGAAAGAAAATAAAGGCAATCCGAATAAGACCTCCTAGCCGTAGAAAAACAGGGACGTAAACAAACACATTTAGAAGAAGAGACCTCTTTCACGTAATAAAAATATAAACCTCAGACGAGTCATCGTTTACATTCGGGAAACAAGTAACCAGAATCCAATATTACTATCATTATTATCTGAGTAAGAGGATGAGAGCCAAGACGGTTCACGCATCTACAAGGGTAGCATTGTGAATGTTCGGTCAGGTTCTTCATAAAGATTAGCTGCCATTTCTAAGGGTGTGTCCCTTTCTCGCTGACCTCTGAGTGCAATGATGCTCCTAAGGAAAGCAATGGCTTTGGATTGAAACAACTAAAGAGGTGATAAACGCCATTTCAGCGTCAATACGGGACCAGAACTGCAGGAATGTGAACGGTTGAAAACGGCTATTTTTAACAGTAAACCCCACGAAATATAACATTGATAAAATATATCTAAGAATAACTCGCTTCCTAATAGGTTTCCTTATGTTACAAGCCAACCAACAGTGAGTGGGTTGTCTTGATTTTATTCCTCCTACTAGGTGTCTCTCGTCTGATGCGAATAGGATACGTATATTACATTCCAGCGAAGACAGGAGTTACACAAGAAAGAGTGAGAGATGCACAACTCTCCTTTCCCCCATGGAACGCCATTTGTAGGAGAGGAGAAGGTGAGAGCGTCAGCAGCAGGGAAGTTCACCGGCGGGACAGGCCCGGCAGTCGGCGCGCCAAGAGAATTGGAGCGAGTATGGGGAACAAGGGCGCCGCCTTGGTCCTGGTGGCCATGATAGTGAAGCGAAAAAAAAGACGCAAGGAGGGAGGCGTGACGTCGGTCTCCACAGTCCAACAGCGGAAAGCGACTGGGTTCTTGTGAGGACCTGAGGTCTGGGCTCTCCACCACGAGTTTTTGATATCATTTTGAACACCACCGGGAGGAAAGGGAAGTAGTCCCAGGGAAGGGGAAACCTACTGGGCTGGCGGTTCACATCACGCTTCCATCAACACGCAACGTGAGTCACCAAAGTGCGACTTCTCATTTCATAGCCAGGAGAATCTACAGCCGGAAAAACGGCGGAAATAAGAATATAAAGATTATTATCGGACCATAGTCGAACTAGCAGGAGGCGGCCCTAAATTAAATTATATAGCTAAAATTTATATAATTTAATTAGACATGAAAACACCAACAAATTTTTCATAAACTCGTAAGGGTGACATCTGGCTGTAAAGCCTAACTATCAACCCCCTACGTAATATGTAGGAAAATATTATTTCTTTCACGGTCTGATGAAAAGACGGATGGCAGATCAAACGATTTCCTCATCGTGAACTACCAAGATATACCTACTGAAGTGGTGACTCATACTTTTTGGCATGAAGATTGGCGACGACGGAGCAACGCAAAGACATGTGTGATGCAATAAGAGTAGTTAAAACGAGTGATCACAAGGATATTCAATTGGATATATCAACTCAACTGTCAATTGATTGAATGCACCTGATTCATTTCAGTGATCCGGACTCTCAGAGACAAATTAATTTTCTCGCCATGGAGAATGGATGAGTAAATTTTCATCTTCAAGGAAATAATTAAAATCAACTCACAGCTGGGACTGAGGCTTGGTGTCTGGTTTCTTCCGTTTCTTCGAGCTGGCTCCGGTAGAGCTCATCTTAGCCCACAGGGGGTCTGACGGCAGCTCACATCGGACCAACCTGCAACATAAAAAGAGGTTAGTAAGCCATTGGTATAAGGACTACAGACGATATTACAGGATATTTACAGGGATATTACAGACGCTAATGCGTTTCACAGGTGGGCGGATACCACTTCGTCTCAGAGCCGTGAAAAATAACACACTGGCCGGCCACCAGTGAAATCGACATCAGGCGAACAAAAAATCCAAGAAAAAATCTCATTGCAAGTGATTGAAGTATACGACCAAGAAAGAGAATTGGGTCGGAAAACGCGTAAGCTGTCAAAGTAAGACAAGGAAAAGAAAACCTTGTAGGGTTACGTCAGCGTGAGGCAACGGTAACACGTAAATACAAGTGAGGTAAATAACTGAAGGAAAAAGATCCTGTACCAGACGGTCATACCTAACCATGACTTAGTAATACACTAAATACTTTATAAGATTGTAGCCATAGCTGTAGCACACAATACCGAAGGTCATTCCAGCCCATAAGCAACAATAAAGTCTTCCTAAACAATGAACTCATCCAATTCTCAACCCATCGAAAACAAAAATGAATATTCGCATGACTCACTGATTAGTGTCAGTCAAGTCATCATAAAAATACGTTCAAAAACTTTCTAATTCGCCGTACCTAATATTCAACAAGATATCTCGAAGTGGTTGTTTGCCGAAGGTGCAGAGGTCAAATCCTTTAAGGGGATTAGAGAAGAATATGACTCCTCTGCAGTGGACACCAATTAGAACACGAGGTAAAC
Source organism: Pilophorus perplexus (assembly GCA_955831195.1). Classification (NCBI taxonomy): domain Eukaryota; kingdom Metazoa; phylum Arthropoda; class Insecta; order Hemiptera; family Miridae; genus Pilophorus; species Pilophorus perplexus. The sequence goes on along the minus strand of OY037011.1, from coordinate 14,238,700 downwards.
AATTTACATAAACAATTTAGGTAAACAATGCAGCAGAGAAGGCACCTTTCTCCCTGATCTCCATTAATTCTATAACATCTTTCATCTAGATGTGAGCAGATAGTGGAATCTTTTCATTTACCACCATCTGGATTCCGAGTGGTGCCGGATGTAAAGTGAACGTTCAAGTTCAATGTTATTAGACGGAGAAAGGATGAGAGCAAAATCTTGACGAGAGCCCCCAAGAATGAAAGAGCTGCGCTATAAATGGACTCGAGAGAACGGGAGGGATTACCTAATCAGACGCCGAGATCTTTGTGTACTTCTTTCAAGGTTCTCAACCAGCTGCGGATTATGTCGCCATTTTTCACTGTCTCCTTTAAGTGCTTTCACTTGAAAGTGACACTTCAAGAGATTGAGGGATCGTTTATAATAGCCAAGAAACCTAACGTCTACCTAGAGCGGAGTGACACTATTCTACGAAGCCATTCCACGGATTTTATTCCTACAAAATTATTTTATTCCTATTACAAATGGCAAATAAAATTATGGGTTATGGACTGATGGCTTAGTTTTCATTGATAAAAACTAAACAACGGGCTCAACAGCCATGTTTTATTTCTGAAATAATTTCGTTTTCTTGCCCTTTAAAACTAAGAGGCGAGTGAGAAGGAAGAAGGATTACATGGGCCGCAGATCCATCCAAAGATGGTTACGAAGACTCTGAGGAGAACGGTAGGCGTATCTAATCGGAGGGGGCCCCAACTGCAGCCCACTCAAGGTTATAAACACAAGTGGCAGTCTCTGGTCCCCTTCAAGATGCACATTACAATTTCTGCTGCATTCAATTACAAGGTACATTTGGTTACTCCAAAAGAAGGTAAACTTGGGAAAAGATCGGATACGACTACCCGGAAATCAGACCGAAACGCAGGGAAGTGTAGAGAACGAAATGTAATGTGAGTTAACACCTAGGTTATCCCCGCATGATACTGATAGGAAACGTGATCGCTGGAGTGGAAGACGTTACGATTCCACAGGGATTAACGTTACGGGGTTTGATCATGGAAGCGAGCGCTGAGGCCACAGTGGCAGTACACGCCACATTGGATTCATATTCTGACGCACCGCACACAACGCGGTTTATTTTTCCAAGACGATTTCGGTTTGATCCATCCTCAAAAATAAGGAATGGACGTGCACCGTTAATCATCCTGTGCCATGTTGTTAGAAGACAAAAAGAGGAAAATACGTCATTTTTGTGTCAAAAAGTCTCACGTAGTTTATGTTCATCTAAAGTTGTCCTGGTCGATTCAAAAAGTGCGTGACGTCACCTACGGTCCTTCCCAGGGAGCTTCTAAGCTCCCTGGTCCTTCCAGTTTGACGGGCAGGGTTGCCAACTCACAAAACCACTTTTTGCGTAGATCGTTCCCATAAACAATCTCTTAGCATTTTTAGAACTAATTTATATAAAAATAAAAAGTTTTTCTGCTATTCATCTTAACCCACGAACGAACCAAAACAACGGCCGTGGTGTCACGTTAAACCTTCGCTGTGGTTTAACCTTCAGAGACTGATCCTTCAGTTTTGACTTTTTAAATGATGGCCAACTTGGCAACATGGCGAAATCGTCGACCAATGGGAGCTGAACGCTGCTTTCCACCGAAAATGCATAATGCTATTTTTCCAAAAATTCTATAAATTCGTACTAACTTGCAATTTGTGTTTTAACCACCTTTTCAGTGTTATTTGGAAGCCTTCTATCGATTAAAAAAAATCCAGAACCAAGTTCCTTATTACAAAGCTGGAAGATCGAAAGTAACCATTCTTTATGGATATAGTGAATTATGAAACGTTTTGATGCATAATGACAGTATAACTGTGAACTAACTCGGTATATTATACCGAGTTAGTTCACGACAATGTCTAAAAAAACCTGAATAAGAACGAGGATAAACACATTACTATCAAACCAGACCCTTACCAACCAATTTCTTGACCTCACTAGGCACTTCCATGCTTCCAAGCATGCTTATCCTCATTTCGGTTGGCGTAGTCCATAGAAGAAATCGATCTGCCCAAAAAGGGGCACGCGATAGTCGTTGAAGTATTTGATTATGGGGTCAGTGGGTCGGTCAATAGAGCGGGAGGCAGAAGTGCCACAAGGCGGCCCGCTGTGACCCCCGACCACCTTTCCCTGCTTCCACGTGTGTTCCACGTGTCTCGCCCGCACGAGCACTTTTATGGACCTACTCTGTCACCTGTTGAATACGGAATATGCATTCGCAGAATATTATTCTTTCGAATCTATTTGGACGGCCAAATTCAATGATTGAACTACGAGGTCGAAGGTTACTGAAATCCTCCAAGTTTCCTGAAATGTCACCAATTTGGTATGTAGACATAGTGTGAACATCGCACTGGGGTGCGACATCGGTAACCAAAATCGACAGCTCAAAATCGATTGCACCAATTAATATGAATTTAAAAAATCGATTTTTCAGGCAAATTTTCAAAATCATCCTTTAGATTAAAAAAACAGACTGTATTTTACTTCACTAAGTGAAACAGTTAACAACATCATCATCATCAATTAATATTATTTTCAAAAATATTGGAACTTCAACCTAGTAAAAATTTTTAAATTTTTTACATACCTACTATCTAAAAATTATTCATTATATATTATATTGAGGCGTTTAGAATCAAAACCGGACAACTCCAAAATTTCAGAAAATGATTTTTTCACTTGGGGGGGGGGGGGGGGGGGGGGGGAATTGTCCGCTTTTGAAACTAACCCGACATTTCGGCATATTGTTTCTCATGGTTTTAGTCCAGTTATGAACCCACACTTTTTAAGAGCATAAAAATGTTTGTTCAAACTAGTAAAAAATGTGAAAAAATCATTTTCTGAAATTTTATTTCATTATATTATAATGAATAATTATAAACAATATAATTACAACTTTTTAAATAAAAAATTTAATTAAGTTGGAGTGAGTTAATTCCGTCAGCTCAGAAGATACAAACATGAGAAAAATGGGAGGGGAGGACGATATTCGTGATAAACAACTGAACTAGGTAGTGGTGGTAGTAATCTTTTAGTGTCTGCAGAGAAATGTCTCCTTGAGGACATTAATTATTATTATTATTGCTCTTCAGTTGGTTCTCCCAACCTTCATACGCGTATGCGGTGAAAGTACCTACAAAACAAGTAGTAGATACCTACTATATGGAAGACAGGAAATTAATACCCCAATGTAAATCAATTTCACAAAAATCGATTCTGCAATAAAAATTGATTTCGGGATAAAAATAGATTTTCGATTAAATCGCAATGCATCCCTTCGCACGATCTCACAAAAGTCGACTTATAAGTATAAATAGGTTATGAATTACGGTGACCAGAATGTAAAATTTTATAGAGGGCCTTCTAAGAAATGTGATACAACTTTTAATCAACCAGCTGAGTATTGAATTTGTATAAGATACATAAGAATATCTTATGTAACGGATTGAATCACCTGAAAACAATTTTAAGAATAGAAGTTTTTCCAAATGTATTTAAGCATCAAGGTTCCCCCATTACAACTTAGTGCTTCGATGAGGGTTTAAAACCAAGAAATAAAAACAAGAACGGTTTTCCTAAAAAGTAAAACTTTGACAGCATTATTGGTACCAACGGTACCAAGTAAGACGGTAGAAGTCTTGGTTTTTACCATACCAGAAAAACCTAGGACGACGTTTACTGCAATAACAACAGTTGTTAATGTAGTACCTACTGTATTTTAGTACAACAGTTACTACTATTGTTGATGACAATAATTGTCATTTATTGTCACTTTATCAATTATTGATAAAGTTGTCTGAACTTTTTTCCGTCAAGTACTTACACGGAATTGGTATGGATGTCTCTTTGGTTTATAGCTTATAAAAGGAGGACCTTGGGAATAACATTTCAAAAAGGACATTTCTTCGTTTTCATGGGTTCAGAAATAGGGAGGGCCCTAACTCCAAAGCTTCCTGGCCCCTCAAATTACCTATATTCACCGTAATTACAGTATAAGGTAGGTAATGAGAAACCTCGTGACTAAATTTTTTCTTCTTCAACTATCTGCGTTACAGGGAGCTGTTGTTTGCCGACGGCGCAGAGGTCTAATCCAATGAGTGGGTTAGGAAGAGAAAACGACTCCTATGCTGATCACATCAGCAGAAGAGTCGTATTCTCTCCCGCAAAAAAATGTGAAAAATACATTAAAAAATAAAATTTTCAAATAACGATTCTATATCTATTATTAGTAATCATATTAACGGTATTGGCAACAACTTTTATTAGAATTTCAAAAATTGTACCTAAGCAGATATCTAGGGACAACCGAAGAAGTAGGCTGCGAGGGCCACACGATAATATAATGTGGCTTGAGCAGCACAAAATACGTGTGCATAATATTATTACGGCTTCAAATCATATTTTCTAGCCTTTTGATATGATTTTTGAGCCTTATATAACTTCTAGTTGTTTGGACAACGACAGTCACCGACTTGGAATACAGTATTTTCTAGATGCCTTCTTAGCAAGGCTTTTTTCCATGAATTCCACATCATTATTGAGTTTTCAAACATAGAGCATTTATCATGAACCCCCGAAAGGAGCTGAACCCTGAGTTTCGGCCCAATGTCATGATTAGTAGGGCATAAGAGAACTGGGAGGTGCAAGAAGGCCAGACGGAGGTTTAGTGACGTAATAGCAGAGGAAGGGGGAACTGGGAAGCACTCGCGAGCTGGTTGCGCAAACGCCTCCTTTTCATTGTAACAACCCGCGCAACTCCCCCTTCTCCCGCAGCCCGAGGAGCTACATAGGTACCCCACCAAAAACCTTTCTCCTCCCACTCTGACGACGGAAACCATGAAGAAATCGCTTCCTTGGAATCACTTAGAAGTAGTCGCTTTCTCAAAGAAGCAACAGCGGCCGAATAAGCTAGACAAAATCTGAACTCACGAAATACCGCAACATCCTAAAAATCTTGTCAAAATGAAAAGATCTTATTGATGGGAACGCTAAATCGGAAATGGGAGGCCAAAACTAGAGAAAAATATCTCAACTATCTCTTGTACTTCCTCGGAGGAAGTTCCTCTTGTTAACGAACTCTCATTACGACGTATACATCGTATTTTCATACTTATTGAAATTATAGCTAAGAGTCGACCACACTTATATTGAAGTGACACCCTCTAGATATAAGTCTTCGTGGTCGGGCCAGTTAGAAGGGAAGTGGAAGTTGTCGATAGTGGAGGCAGAAAACCGGTCTCAAACCGTACAGCGAAGAAACTCAGGAACGCCCCAAGAATTCTTTGTGTCGTGTAGCAGATAGGAAGCAGAAAAACAAGAGGGGCGAATCGCGTACTTCCATCTTTAAACCTCTAAGCTTCAACTAGTTTTTACTATGCCAGTCCGTAGTTAAGGGGTATGCCGTATTTCTCCACAAAATCCCTAATAACATGCTTGATTTAGGCAAGCGTACCGGTACTGTAATGAAATCACCATACAGATAAAATTTTCACGAAAAAGGGTGTCCCAATCCAGTCATCCAATCTCCCATTGATGTCAAATTCTGCCTAATTGCAGGAACAACATTTGCAAGCCAGAATGAAATCAGAAGGAATAGGTAAAATTCAAGCGGAGTAATAAGTTGCTTCGAGAAGTAATATTGAGTCCATTTAAAGTGACGGTCCGAATTAGAGGACGGAAACAAAAATCTATACAGGATCTCATATTTTCTGGGTCAAGCACAAGAAACGGAACCAGGTTACCTTCGCGAGAACAAATATAATGGAGACGCGGCCCGATGAGTAATTTTCGTTGGAAGATATTTCCTAATCGCCTGGAAAGAAGCGAAATATGGGTTATCACACTCGTTTTCGGTGACGAAGGCCATTAGTGACCAGTTACCATCTTTAAAAGTCGGACAAATACCGAGGATTGATAGGGATCGTCACTATGTCAAACATGACACCATTTGCATAGCTAAAGGCTGGTTTGGTAAGGCACATCATTATATATGTAATAGGTATGATGATGTATTATACGAGAAAAATCAGAACAGTTCTAGTTACTAGAACGTACAGTACATGAAACTGTATTACGCGGGGATGCGCAACACACAATAAATACTATTCTATAAGGCTACAGAAATTTACATAAGGCCAATACAGAATACATTAGAATTTGAAATGAGCGCCCATTACAAGCGGTGTTGGTGTTGAGGAGAAGTGATAGTGCAGCGAGATAAACTCGAAAACACTTTGAAATTCAGGGTTGTCGTCGAGGGCCGACAATACTGATTGAATAATATTATTTTATTGCAAGAGAATGGGTTAAGACCTCATGTCCATCTACAGTTTATAAGCCGTAGATTACACAGGTACTTCAAATGTCTTGGTTTTCAAACACCTCACAATGAAACTATGTAGGATATTTCAGGAATTAATGTGAAGTATGAAGGAGGTGAAACTTGAAAACTCAAACACATCACATCAACCGTGCCAACAAGCTGTTGGTGGTCTGATTAAACTATAGGGGCTTAATTCTGTATGCACTAACAAATCAAATATGGGCAAACGGTATCCCAGTGGTGGGTCCTCGGTATTTCGAGGTTTTCCCCCAGCAACAACTTGCGTTCGGAATGAATACGTTTGCAATTATTTCCTGGTGTTCGTCTAATTACCTGTACTGTAAAACAGTTCCTGCCTTATTGTTTTCAGATATTCTCTTGTTCACTCTCCTATTTATTGCTTGCCTTGGCTGTCCTTATAATTAAAATTGAGATACCCCAAACCAAAACTGATTTGATCCTCTCTAGAACTTTTGATAGGTTCGACACAAACTTGTATGGGAATTACCTAACATACCGGATTGGACCTATGGACAATCGGCAAGCACCCACCTAGATTTTATAATTATTAATGATAATGATAATGATTGTTTTCCTTCTAGGGTCAGTGACAAGTTAGCATCTCGACGGGAGCAGAGATACAATTTCATAAAAGTGGCACTACTGTGAATCGAGATGCAAGTATTATACTAACTAATATGGTAAGACACAAGTTTTGCGTCTTACCATATAAAGCTAATATAAGCATAATATTCTTACATAACCAGCCGTGAAATCAATTCCTCGAGGAATTGACGATCGTTAAAAAAAAACTTCGACGTCCTGATACTAAAAGGACCAACGGAAAAAGAACTGGGTCCAGCATCGGCAGATTTAGCCTCTCGGGAGAGAAAGCCGCAGGCGCAGGAGGCGACGTTATGCAACTATTTGGCCGGGAACCGCCTATGTCAAGGGGAGTGGTTCAAGGGGGTTCTGCACTAGGAACCGTGCAGCTGAAGAATGCTACCGCCAGGACAACTATCTTGGAAGTAGGAATAGAAGCTATCATCTTGCTACTACAGAAGCAATCATCTCTGGTAGGAGGGGGGATGAAAACACGAATATGAAAATGTTCATTGAGTGAACTACTGAATAGCTAGCTGCTCAAATAAGCAGTGCTAACATCCAGAATGCTAAGGGAGAGTGGGGCAGGTTGACATGATTTTTCGTACAGATAACCTTTCTAGGGGTTTTTGACGTATCGCTAAAATACCCCGAGACAGCTCAAAGCTACAATATTGAATGATTTTTCAATTGGATTAGAGGAAGCTCTAGAATTTAAGTTAAGTTTGACTCAAGTCTTTGGGTGAAAGACTAGTCCAGTCTGATTCTTTATGATTGTACTATAACCATCCAATTCGGGCGTCGCGACGTTTCGGCGCCTGAGGAGTACTTTTTTAGACTAAAATCATCAAGAATCAGACGGACTGGTACAGGAAAAACCCTTCGGGGCAAGTTGGCATCATAATATCGAGGGTGTTTTTGAATTGAAACCATCTTTGAGTAAAGCCGTTCATTTGTCATAAATAAATCCAAAACGATCAATGAAGCATCACGGTCACTACTGGATAGGGAATGCCTGTTTTCGAGGGTTCAACTATGCTAGTGCAATATTTTCCTTATGGGATTTGAACTCAGGAGGAATTACCTTTCTCTGTATCTGACTGGATGTCACCGTCACTTGCAGTTACAACTAGCTACTAAACAAATAAAAGTGAGGAAAGCTTTTAGTTTCAGGTACTGAAATCTCCTATTGCTTCCGAGTCTGCAAAGCAGCGGAAGCCTTGTGTTCACTTTCGGGAGAAAAAAAATTTTTGTTGTCCGAATTCAAAATTTCCACTCGCATTTTGCGTTTCATAGCCTACTGAACAAATTTGGTTTCGTGTCTGTCGGTCTGTGGGTCTGTCGGTCTGTCGGTCTGTCCGCATTTCCTTGTTACAGCCATAATTTCCACAATTTTGAATGAATTTAGCTCAAATTTTGAGGGATTATGCGGATCAGGCTCCTTGAGGTCCCATACGAATTTCAGCACAATTGAATCAGCGGTACGCTCTGCGCATGCGCTAACGTGAAATTCTTGAAACAGGCATAACTTTCTCAATTTTGATCGGATTTCAATCAAATTATCAGGAATTGTGTGCGTATAGCTCTAGATGGTCCCCTGTCAGTTTCATCACGATTGAATCAGCGGTACGCTCAGCGCATGCGCGAACGTAATTTCCTTGCCACAGCCATAACTCCTACAATTTTGATCGGATTTCAATCAAATTTTCAGGAATTGTGTGGGTATAGCCCTAGATGGTTCCCTATCAGTTTCATCATGATTGAATCAGTGGTACTCCCTGCGCATGCGCGAACGTAATTTTCTTGTTACAGTTGTTACGTTCATTTTGAACTTGGCACGAGGAAGCTCATGTGCCATTGCCTTGGCAGTGTTTTTTCTTTACATCTCATCACCACCTCGGGGCCATTTCCCAGACATACATATGCCTACCTTCCTCGGTCTTCTACGGTTTTTCGTCAGGAATCTCATCTTCCTAATATCTTTCCTTTTCATCTATATACTCATGATATGAGAACAGTCCATATTTCCGTCTCGTTAAATTCACTGATGCCCAAATGGATTGGTTGGTTTAGCAAGAATGACAACAACAAAAAAGCGCCAGTGCAGGTCCTACGAGTCCCACGTAAACCTATCGAAATAGGCATCGATGAGGATGGTTAGGAAACGAGTTGCAGATAGATCGATAGAGATGCAAACGAGAATAATTTGGGTCTTACATCCAGTTCAAGCAATGAACCCGACGGTACAATGGTAGCTGTACAGCGCATGTAGGGCACGGTTCAGACAGCTCAGGAGGTCATGAACTTAGGATGAAATACCAGAAAGATTCATTTTAAACATCAAAATTTAATGCTCCGACACCTAAATGCTGCTAGGTGAAAAAATGCCTTTATGACAATGTCATGTGGTCTGAAGAAGTAGATCCCTTCAGTATTTCCTGATTCTTTGGTTTACAAAATAAATAATTAATTTACAATGTTTATGAAAACTAATGTATGTACTCGTTTACTGCCTATGTATTATAGAGTTAATTATTTAAATTTATAAGTTAGGCTCAACCAAGGCTATACCCATGCGGTTCATTACACTAAAAAACTATTGCTTGATGGCGTAATGCAACTGTTGTATCTGGACTCAACTGCAGTTTATTCAGCTTAGCACGGGACTGATGTTGAATATTCTCAGTGTTTTGCAATAAATGATGAAAATCGCTAATGATTATATTTGTCAGCTTTTCTGAGTGTTTATATTAACAATAATTGTTAACTAATACAATAATAATTATTATTACTACGGTAAGCTGCGAGTACTAATAATCCCACATGATCAATGTTTAAACGCGCCGAGGTGGGTAAACATAATCACACACATACATCCAGATTGACGGTGGGAATATATGAATAAAGGCATAACAATGAACGTTCCCAGTCGTGAACACAACTAGCTGCTAGCTGGCATTTAGTATGGGGACCCACAGGTCGTGTGATAGCCGACTGTTGAAATAATGATGATTTTCGCCGCTTGAGAGAGAGAGAGAGAGAGAATACAGCAAGACAATTTCACTAGCTATCACGCATTCGATGTCCGGAAACGAGTGTACCGTTAGAGTTGTACGGTTTCCTCTTTCTCGCCTTCACTTATCTATCCAGCTGACTAGGTAGCTTCGTTTATTTTCTTCGAGAATTAAAGGTCAGCATTCTTTGTGCGCATTTTATCTTTTAAATCAGCAAATGGCGGAGTCAAATATTCATGTATGATTCAATACTAAATTTACAGGATGCCTTGCATAGCGTTCGCACGTAGCCCGTGGTAATCAGTTTATGAGATAGATTTTTAACAGTCATATTGATATAATGTAATATAAGGGAAAGCAGTAAGTTGAGAGGTGTTTTGTTTCTATTTGTGAGAGTTCGGCATTTGACAACATTTGACTTTTTATGACAATTACATTACATTAACATAGCATTTAAGATTAAAGATGAAAATGAAGATTTCGCGTGGGTGTAATCAAAATTGAAATATTTTCGGTTGGAATATTTTTCCGCAATTGACGCAGAAAGCCGTTGCAGGACCTGCATTCACCTGGTGAATTGGAACAATAATATTGTAGCATTTTATGGGGCTCAAGGATTGCTGATGTGAAGGATAATATTGTGAATTTTGATGACCTACCACTCCGGCTACACTTCAGAGTAATGCAGAATAGTATCGGGGGTCCAGGGACTCCTACCATGAAGGATGTATCAAGGGATTAATCTTTCTTATTCATAGGGATACAAAATTAGGATCATTGAACTAGATTCAACACAATAACACAGTACTAATGAAGTTCAATGTGGGAAACATCAGTCAGATCCTGACATAAATTATCGCACATGCTCTTGACCGATGACAGATAAACTCCTAAAGAGGTTAAAACCATCAAGGAGATAAAGGATCGATAAGCTCTGGGAAAATGGAAATAGATATGTAATGTAACGTATTTTGAATTTGTAGGAGAAGATATTTGTACACATATTGTGGTATTGTGTGATTTGACAAATACGTACGAATTTGGAGGTGAATATAGGTGATCAGGAGGGGGGCTGGGGGCGGTAGCCCCTCCCCAATCAGGAACTGACCACTCGCACATCCACTTAGAGCTGCGAGATTTACACCATCCGAAAGAGATCACACACTTTTAAACGACCGACACCAAAAGCATGAAGGACACAGATGTCATGAGAAACAACCAATGCACTGTCAGGGGAGCAGTCGGATTCGTATAGATCACTCCACTGAATATCACAGACAAACAGTCACCAACACTCGTCACGGTAACGACTAGAAATAGAAGTTAAAAACAAATATTTGGTAACTTGATCACATAAATTGGAAATCAGAGAACTGGCGAAATAGGAACATGCCCTGACAACCTCCGCTGAGGCTCGAGGAGAACTAAAGGGGTCACTGTGTCAGAGCGGTCCCCACTACAACGAATTGAGCCAAGCCGGCATTGGAAGGGGGAGTGACGTCATGGATCCCGCCCTCCCCGCAACCACGGAGTGGTCACATCCCCAAGTCAAAAGGGTTTAATCCAAATCGACAATGTAATACAAAATCCTTCGCCATACTACGGGCGGTGCATGGAATACACCAAATTTGTGGGTTGAGGTGGGAAAAATTTACTGATCAATTTTGGCATTGCATGGAACTCATGAAGATAGAGCAACCTCCCCGTACATCCTCGCTGTCGCCTTTGTCATCTCCATCGAGCAATGATCGGTAATATATACCAATATCAGCATCATTTAAATAAACTATTTACCTAATAATCCAATCTGTGCCGTCCGTTGTGGCGTTGGGTAAACTACCGTTTCCCTTGATCAGATTAGGCAACGTCAGGCGTGGTTAGTACTTGGATGGGTTACCGCTGAGTAGCAAGGTTACCGATACAGTAATTTTTATTGTTCAATCGGAAGGCGAACTCCTCCCAACCCGGGGGGCAAGGCAGTGGGGAGCCATGGGCATCGACAGAACAAGAGAGGACGACGTCCGCGACGGCAGCAGCCAGTCGGACGAAAATTCAGGGGTGAAAATCCCTTGTTTCATTTTAGTAATCCAATCTTATTTATATAATATATAAATAAGATTGGATATTATCCACCTCCCTAATTCTGTAGTTCCCAATAATCTTGATAACGTTTTGAATGATTCCTACACATACGCTCCACCTAGGGCAAGCCATTTCAGACCCACCCGACCATCCCACTCAAAGGCAAAACGTCACAAAAGAAGGATAATGGCGGAACCGCACGTCGCTGAGCGAATTCTCTGTTTTGCAACCGGATCCAAAGCTCGCGCGTAATATCTGCGAACCGAATACCAAGGTTGCAGTCATAGGGGACCCCCGACCTCTACAATAGGGGGGCCCGGGGGCCCGCGACTCGAAAGTAGGTCGTGGCCAAATTATTGTGTTGCCCCTTTTTCCTCACCCTTACACTGAATTAGTTTCCCACATTGAGACGTGTAGGGAAGTTATAAGGGAAGTATAATAATATTAGGTATACAAAATCCTTGCAATCCAAGATGCCTTCGGAAAGATTGGGTTCAAGATAACCATCACCGAGAATGATTCATAGCGGAATCACCTTAATCAAACATAAACAGAGGAGCTCAAACATTTCAACTAATATCGCCTGAGAAAACGCACGACAGACATCAACTCGTACTCACTCTCTTGTTCATCACATGTAAACTTGCAATATAAACGGGGAAGTCAGAAAGTGAATATCATACAGGTGATTTCAGGAGGGGAAAGGTAACCAGATTAACAAACTACACGCTGCTAGGAGTAACTTCAAATTAACAAACTTGAAATAAGCATCAAAGTTAGAATAAACATGCGGCGTTAAGAGGAAAACATGCATTAGAGGATAATATGCAGTAGAATATTAAAGCCAGAGGTTTTTCTCTTTTAGCAGAACAGTTCTGGAATGGTTGGTTAGGCGTTAGCGCATGCGCAGAGCGTACCGCTGATTCAATTGTGATGAAATTCGTATGGGACCTCAAGGAGCCTTATCCGCATAATCCCTCAAAATTTGAGCTAAATTCATTCAAAATTGTGGAAATTATGGCTGTAACAAGGAAATGCGGACAGACCGACAGATCCACAGACCCACAGACCGACAGACACGGAACCAAATTTGTTCAGTAGGCTATGAAACGCAAAATGCGAGTGGAAATTTTGAATTCGGACAACAAAAAGTTTTTTTCTCCCGAAAGTGAACACAAGGCTTCCGCTGCTTCGCAGACTCGGAAGCAAAATTTAACGTAAAATAATTTAATGAATATTTGTAATAAATTGAATTACTGGTACTGTATAAATATTGTATAAATCTTGTTCAATACGGTTTGTAGAGAAGTACAGTACCGACAGGATGTCTGGGTAGTTTGTCACTCTCAAGATAATGCGAGATTCATCTCATCTTCATGAAGAACTTGATTATCAAAGGAAAGGCATAAATGCATTAAAGAATAGCCATAAACTTACAAATTTTAGGGGAAAAGCAGATCGTAGATAGAACCAAACGACCTTTACCATAGCTACGGAAAGAGGTAGTGATGTTAAAGAGAGCAGGATCTACTAGCAAGCACTAAAACGGTAGCGCCGGTCGCGCTATCAGTTGGAGGAGAGATGGCTATCAAACCGAAGGGGAAATTACCGCCCGGACGGGGCCGCAAAGTAAAATGTAGTAGTAAAAGATAGTAGTATAAAGTAGGCAAAGGGGGGTTCCAGCAAAAGGAGATTCGAGGGAATGGAAAGCAGTAGACAAGGAATGGGAGATCGGGGTAGTAAGGCGAAGTGAGGATTGAAAACTGTCTCCCCCGTTCGTAAAGTCCCTTCCACTCATCGAGGTTTTCCCATTTGCTTCGGAACAACCCGCCCTCCGCCGGCGTACGTTGACACATCTTCACGACCAGAAAAGGGGTTTACGAGTGCCAGCCGAAGGAAGTTGATGGGGTGAACAAACCGGAGGGCAGAACCATAAAAGGGACGAGTAGAGGACCTCACCTAATGTCCAGAGATTCTCCTCACAAACCTGGAGATGTTCCCCGGACAACTCGATATCGAAAAGTTCGTCTGTCAAACAACTATGCTTGTAGCCAACATCACCAATAAATAAATAAATCAGAGGATTGAACAGTCCAGAGACGGTAGGTAAATTGAGTTTACTTCGGCATTCGGTTTTCCGGCCGATCGCGAAGAATTAAGAATGTAGTAAATTCCTAGTAAACACATAAACACCTCATGTTCGTTTCCAGGTTCAGTACCACAATGATTCGAAGCAGTCTTTTGGTTTGTAATTCAAAGAATAATACACCTAAGGCTAGGGATGTATAAAAAGTATCGATACTTTTCGATACTTTTTCCAAAATAAAGTATCCCAATACTGAAACATTGTTATCAGACCCGATACTTTTCTTCCGAGGATTTTCCTTTCTACAAAATCCAATAAAAGTTTTGTCGAAAATTACTAAATTACCTGGTCATCGACGAGGTCGATTGTGAAAAGTGAAAATAAGCGAACCTAGAACAACTCGTAAGTCTAGGGTCGCTATTCCTAGTAAAAACTCCCTGGTCATCATAATTTATGCCCTAAAATTTAGGTCGCGAGTAAAAAATCACCACCAACATAATACTTTACAGACAAGAAAGATTAAATTTTTGTTCAGTCCAATGCTTTTTGAACTGTATCGAAAAGGATCGATACCTACATTATGAAAATATCGACCCGATACTTTTGGACACTTTCCACAGATTCCAAAAACGTCCGTCCGCCGTCCGGACCGTTTAGGGCAGTAGGAATCATTTTTTAGACCTGAAATTTGGCAAAATGCTTGGTTTGCCATCTAGTTGTGCCCGCAAGGTTTTCAGCGCGATTGCCCAAACCCTTGGGAAGCTATGGGGCTAAAATGGGGTTACGGCAGGGTTTTTTGAAGCTGAAAGCTTCAAGGTTTTTGGCTATGGGATCTAGTTAGGTGTCGTTTTCGAAGTATTTTTGGGATCCCAGGAGGTCAAATATTTTCCGAGCAAAAAAGATTTTTTGACACAGGATTCATTTTTGCACAAGTAACAGAATAAACCCAAAGAATAATAAACCCTTGTGTACAAATATTTTCGAAGTAATTTTGGAAGTAGTATTCATTTATTCCTAAGTTTTAAAATGATTTTTTATTAACTTTATTTATACAGAAGAATAATAAACTCGTGTAGAGTTGGCAAGGTCGGTTTTTTTTTTTATAAAAGGAACTTATTCAAACCTTTCAACTGTCTTCCATAGTTAATTTGGCACATCCATTATGGGAGTGATGACTCCTCTGCTGGTGGTCCAAATTGATTATTGGATAATCCTGTTGTAGTTTATAATCTTGGATTGGACCTCTGCAACATTGGGAAACACTTACCTAGTGATGATACCTGTATTGTTTTTTACTAAAATTTAATGGAAAACTAGTCTGTCTTGGGCCAGAGTTCTTATTTTCATCCACGCATGCAGTGGCTTTCTTTATCAAGTTCGGCTAACTTTAGAATCAAATAGCCGACTAACGCCGGACGAGTAGGTGGAATTGGAGAAGGACCTACTGACCCTGTTAGCCCAGTCTGTCACGCGCAAAATTTGCACGACGAATGACGCAATTACTACAGTCAATACGTCCGGTATGAGTATAATAATGAAAAGCAGGCGCTTACTAAGAGCCCAACTGTGCACCATAATATTATAGACGAGTATATATTATATCAGGTTATGATATTGATAGAGGTTGCGAGGGGGACAAGAGAAGATGCCCAATTCAAAGTAGGTGCCTAATCAGTATATGAAATGAACGAAATAGATCAAACATGATGAAATTATGCTGAAAGACACGGGGCCAAACGAATGTGGGCGATGATACGACACACGCTGTACCTACTGTGTAAGAGCGCGTTGATTGAGGTGGAAGATTCTTTTGTGGCAAACTGATAGCGGACGGCTGTCTTCAATTACGTGGTACCACCTGCCATACTTCCTTCCACACGCGTTTCTTCTCGGTTCGCCTAATTTGCTTTTATTTCCTATCCCCCTCTATCTCGCTGGTCGTCATCACCGCCTTGGAGAAGAACCATCAACTACTCCCCAAAAATAACTTTTCCTCTGTAATATAAACCATTGAGGTTTTCTTTCTCTTAGAATATAAATATAGAATGATGAAATACATGGAACAAAATGTTCACATACCCATGAGTCACTATCCGATTCAATAAAAGATGCGGCCAAAGAAGGGGTCGTGGGAACCAGGGTGGTACAAACTAGATAGAATTCAACCCTCTAACTGCATAACCGTCTGAACACAATATCCACAGCAAACGAACAGGATGGGAAATGAGAGTAGGAGCTGAAAGCGCATTCATCGTATTTATAGAACGGCGATAAGTGCTGCATGGATCGATAGATGACCTTCGAGCACTTCCTAGGGTGTCCCAGGTCATCGACCTGACGTCAACATTGAAGATGCAGACAAAACCGATTCTCTAATAAGCTCGAGGAGACTCGAGGACAACAGAGCAACGCAGATACAAAAAAAGAGAAAGAACGGGTTGAAACTTCGTGATGACCGACGAATAATCTGGCACATGATTTAAGGAGCTGTAAAAAAACAATGGTTTCCTGAAGCAATCATTGACCTAGGATCAACGCCCTTGCTTTGCAGCGATCGATTTTCAACACGCAGAGGCTACTGGGGTAATAAGCGAACGGGCATCTGTTACTGTTTAGCTAACATCACGAAAGGAATTCTGGGCCATTCTTGTTTGTTCCGCATGAGTCATGTTTTGGGACATGCATACATTCTATAAAACACGGAAACTAACTGGATTTTTCCCACACATGCTGATATTTCTTATAAGACTCTTTTGTTTACCTATTTGAAAGGATTGAGATTGATCGTCATCGAACAAACTCTGGTGAAAAATTTACATCTGATTTTTATTCCAAAAGGCACTGAAAACCATTTTCGTCGAAATTGAGTTATCACTTTCATAGGGTGTTAGGGGGTAGTTCTTCACAAACATGCGACCGTTTTGGAGCTAAAAAATGCTATCCCCGTGAGTCTGAATATTCGGTTTGATTTCAACAGGAACTATATCCAGAACAATGGCGGACTCTTATCCGTTTTGTTTCAAAATTCTGTCAATAAAAAACGCTGCAAATTTTACACAAGGGTTTATTATTCTTTGATATACGTTACTTGTGCAGAAATTTAATTCTGTCAATGAAAAAATTTTTTTTGGATTTTTTTTTCATAAATGTTTCTTTTTCAAAAATTATTTATTTTTCACTCGAAAAATCTTTAACATCCTGGGAACCTTCAAAAATCCCATTTTTAGCCCCATGAAAGCCCTAAAGATCGTCCCAGTGAAATCGGATCGTTCCGGGACCCCAAAAAATGATTTCTACGTCCGAAAATACTTCGAAAACGACACCTAACTCGATCCCATAGCTAAAAGCCTTCAAAAAAACCCTCCCGTAGCCCCATTATAGCCCCATAGCGCCCCACGGGTTTGGGCGATCGGACTGAAAACCTTGCGGGCACAACTAGATGGTAAACCTAGTATTTTGCCAAAATTTCAGATTTTTAAAAAAAATTCCTACTGCCCAAAACGGCCTGGACGGCGGACGGCGGATGGACATTTCGGATTTAGAATGTAGACCTCTTGAAACGGATAATGTCAAATTTTCAGCCCGATCGGAATCGTCGACCCCCGTCGCGAAAACATAGGTGTATTATTCCAAGAATAATAAACCAAAAATTAAAAAAAAATTTTTTTTTTTGGATTTTTATATTTCAAAAAAATTTTTTGAGGGGATTTTTTTCCAAAAATTTTTACTCGAAAGATATTTAACTTCTTGGGATCCTTCAAAAATCCCATTTTTATGCCCCATGAAAGCCCTATAGATCGCCACAGTGAAATCGGATCGTTCCGGGACCCCAAAAAATGGATTCTACGTCCAAAAATACTTCGAAAACGACACCTGACTCGATCCCATAGCCAAAAGCCTTCAAAAACCACCTTCTGTAGCCCCATTTTAGCCCCAGAGCGCCCCACGGGTTTGGGCGATCGGGCTGAAAACCTTGCGGGCACAACTAGATGGTAAACCGAGTATTTTGTCAAAATTTCAGATTTTTTAAAAAATTCCTACTGCCCAAAACGGCCTGGACGGCGGACGGCGTACGGCGTACGGCGGACGGACATTTCGGTTTTGGAATCTAGACCACTTGAAACGGATAATGTCAAATTTTGAGGCCGATCGGAGTCGTCGACCCCCATCGCGAAAACATAGGTGTATTATTCCAAGAATAATAAACCAAAAGTATAATATCCATTTTCACGTTGCATACAGGTTTTGCTGTTTCGCGCAAACGGTATTATATCCATTATTTTCTATGATTTCTCGACTGTTGGAGATACTTTTCGAAGTTTTTAGCGGTAAGTTTCAAGTTTTCGGGATTAATTTCAATAGAGTATGAGTTGGTGCTGGTGAAACCACTTTTTGGCAATCCTAATCTTAAAAAATAATTACCTAATACCTGAAAACCTGGCAATGATTCACACTCACTACTACCGTTATTTGGTGAGTAATTTTTACTTTAATTGAACAAATTTCAACGTATGCAGTGCATCAAAAGTGATTGAAAAGGAACCAATAATTATTTCGCTTCCCGCAGAAAGCAAAATGGATGCAGTTGGACGCGGCAATTCTTTTCCATGTGCGTATTTCATAAGGTTGTCGTTCCCTATTATTATTACAGGAAGACTCTCCAGTTCCTTGAGCTAGTGTTTTGTTTCAAGAATAATAGGTACATTAATACGGACTATAATAAGGTAATAAGGTCTAATATTTTTAGATATTGAATGGAATCCTTTGTGGATATCATCCACATTGTTTGATTTCAAAAAGTACCCACTAAAAGCCACGTATCGTTACAAAAAGTACTAGGGGGATGGCACCTATTATCGACATGCTCCTATTATAGGGTATAGCTGTCAATAATTATCATATATTCAAATAATACAATAAATATGTAATGTATTAATTTAGTTCAATTTAATATAGTTCATGCATTTAAAGTGAACTGTCGATAATAGGTGCCACCACCCTATATCCACAAATCTGAAATTTTAAATCTTTCAAATCATTTGAAACTTTGAACTAATTTACACTTTTTACCAAAAATATCTATCCTAACTATAGAAGAAGAAATATAATAAAAATAACATCATTGGCTTATAGCAAGTGTTTCAAGTCGCGATGGTTTTTCACGTTTTTCTCACCTTTAACCAAAACGGATTTAGTACCTTTGGAATCAAAACTTCTCATTTATGAGCCAATTAAACAATTCGCACAAGTAATGTTTGGAATATAGTTCGGGATGACCTTCCTATGTTAACTACAGTCGGTCCGCTTCCCTGATTCTGACAAACAGATTATCATGATTATTATCATAATAATTATAATAATTCAATTATTGTGGTTAAATTAATGGGACAAGATAGTGCTCATTCACTCAAGGTTCGCCTAGGACGGAAAAATTTCTGAAGTAGGGCGTCGCGTAAGGCTGGAAGGCTTCTCCGGGGTGCTAGGAAGTAATGGAATGCAGAGGAGGTGGCGATAGCATCAACTGGGCAGGGGGTAGAACTTCCACTGCAGGCTCCTATTATGAAAATGCGGGAGGCGATTAGAGGAGCGAGGAAGAAGAAATGAGGAGAGGACTGAAGGGCGGGTGTGTATGGGTCGATATGATGCGAGCAGGAGGAATGGAATGATAGGGCCATGGGTACTGGGAGGAAGAACCAAGGAGAAGCGGGGTGTTACTGTCGCGACTCCGATATCGACCTAAACTTCTCTACTCAGGCGAGGGGGAGGGTCAAGGGCGGGGGTTCCTAAATGACCTTGAGATTTTGCAAGTATTCAAGGACAGGAACATCAGGCCTACTGGTGCCCTCAAAATTTCAGTATTCGAAAAAATCTTGTCTGAATAGTACCTAAATAAAATTGTGGTGGGATGAAGTACCCATGCCCCACGGCCACAATCAGATCACTCACGTTTTTTATGCGAATATCATTTTGAAACAGCTTATTTAGCGCACCGTTATTACATTTACCCGGGCACATTGTAACATCCCGCTCTAACCTTTGACGAATCATTGGGGCCACCAATTTCTATAATTTCGCACCAGAGAATCGGCGCTCAGAACAGTACGCCGATTGCGAACTCAAAATTGAACTCCTTTGAGTATGGATCTCTCGAGCAGTGTTAGTCATAAATGCAGTATAGATGAGCGAGTCGACACTTCAAAGAGGTCATTGATGATGTAACTGATGGCATGACTATCCGCTTCCTCGCCTGATTGTTTAGTTAGAATAAAACACAAAGATACTCAGTATAACGGAGCTTTCGATGGCGGCTTCACTAATTGATTGGATCTGGACATCAGTCGTTTCGCGAACGCAGGATGAACGTAACGGGTACTTGAATCGAGGAAGCTCAGAGTTACAAGCATGATCGGAAGTGGTCAAATTTGGAAAGCTCCAACTTCATACCTATCACGAGAAACTTGTCAATTACAAGTGACGCTACAGTAACCTATTCGTACACGAGACCAGCACGAAACGTATGATTGATTAAATAAATTTTATTGTACTTAATATGATAATAACACAGATTACAAAGAAGGATCTAATATTTTCCAAGCGACAAGACAGGAAAAAAGAAACAGAAATTGCAAAGCACTATCGCTAGAACGAATCACTCAGTCCAATACCTTCACGGATTGTTGGGTCGGGGCTGGAATTTTTCGGTCTTGACTCCATTTAAAGTAGGAAGTGATTGCCTTTACCCTGAAGAATCCCACTTCAACTGAGTTCGGAAAACACAACCTATGTTAAATGGTTTTTGGGACCTTGCACCAGAGGGAGCTAGAATAATAACAATCCTATCAAAGGCTAACGTGATACCAACACATAAACTACGTTGAATCTTCAATAAAGTCTAAGCCCACATAGGCAAACGTATCTTCTTCATTACATTGTAGAGACCCACATAAATTCGAACAAGAACCGCACAGCCCGCATCGCACGATAGTCCGGAGTTACGAGAACGTATGTAAGTTTAAAAACAGCAGAAGAATGTTAGAATTCTATACAGATTAAAGATAGGTGAGGCAGGAGACCAATAATTAATTGATCGTGTAACGCAATCTGTTACACCGCAATCTGTTACACCGCAATCTGTTATGTTCCGCAAAGGAACATATTGACATTTTCGGGACAGTTTATGTACTATACATACAATGCAAAGTAACACTAAAGTGCCAGCTCCCCAGAACCAGCGGAAAAGCTCTTTTGTCAAAAGCGCCAACTGCTTACCAGGAAGAAATTGGAGTGAATTCACAAGAGATGAAATAGATTAAGGAGATTAGGGATTGGACCTCTGCACCGTCGGCAAACAACCACTTCGAAATGAAGATTACTTTTCGTTGGGAGTATGTACTACTATTTCCCCTTCCCGGGGAACGTGAATAAATGGTGAATAAATAACCATGTCCATACCTTGCAAATGGTTTATTGCGTGTGATAGCCGCTCCTGACAAATCCTCGCCCTTTTGTCAATCACTCCTCAACGAGCTTCTGAACATAAATGGCGCGTATGACAATCTAACATAATGAGATTCGTGAAATCACCTGGCTCTTTTGCAGGGCATGAAAACTTTTTCATATACCTAATCAAGAAGCTCGAACCACCGGAGGATTTTTTTATTTTTAATTATTAGGACGGATAAGTAGGGGTTGCTTTATCAAGAATGACCCACCCATGAACTTACACATACACAGGTCTACATTTCTTCCAAAGTCTACTTCCTACACAGGTCTACGTTACTTTTTACTAACCACTATCCCACCCCTGATGCATTTGAATAATAAGTTCAAACATTTGCGTTGACGAAATCAACAACAGTCTCCGATCAGGTTGGGGTGTTGACTGCTGTTCCGTGACTAATGCGGGAGTACTAGGGAACCAGGGAAGTGTGAAGACTCGTTCCACATCATCGTTCACAAAGGGAGGCCCGTTCGGGGCACCATTGCTTGCAGCCGTGGTCCTCGCACTCGTTCGAGAACAGTTGAATTTCTGAATTCACCTTCCTGCACCGGTAGTCCAATTTACCAAACGCTGTTGATGCTCCATCAAATACGGGTTTAATCTGGGCAATTTCCCCGATTGGCATTTCTTTAGAACCAAAGCACAGCTGAAGCAAAAAATGTCGAGCATAGAGCGACAAAGAGGGAATCAGAGTAGTTCCCTCTTCTAAGTGGAAGTAGGGACTCACTTAACTTGAGGACATAGGAAGGAAATAAGGTTTTGTATGCTACCGGAGCAAAGCCCAGAGTGGTAGGATTGGTAAGGGGTACTAAGAAGAAGACTTAATATAGAAGAGGAATTCGTTTCAATTTGCTCTCCTCCGTCGCCTTTCCGAGTTTCCCTCTTCGCTGCTTCTACGATGAAGTGGAAAACATTTGATGCTTTGAAACTCCTGTTCAATTACCAAAACGGCTAGAAGTACAGGAAAGGAGCAGGCTGGAAAAGGGAGGAATCCCAACAACTGATTGAGGCAAATTACATCGTTCTCTGAAACCTTTTCGGCGCCTTGGGTCTGTTCGACGATAATGATTATTATTCATGCCTCCAATCAAAAACCGGTAGAAGATAAATTTCAACTTTACCTACCTACTTCAATAAGCATAGGTAAGGAGAATCGAGTTCCAGTGGGTCTGCTGACCATGTGCCCGCCATTGACACACACACACACACCATTTGAATACAAAACCAAACTTGTGAAGCCGTGAAACAACTAAAACAGTTTAATGCCAAACTCATTTACACTCCTTGGGCGGAAGCAACATGAGGAAAAAGACCAGATGACCCTTCCTGATATTTCCAGTCATCAAGCAACGACCTTCAACAGAACTGAGACAGAATTGCAAAGAAAAAAAAAGAACTGACTTGGTACAGTGCAGATGGGCGAGATTAAGTTCATTACATTTTCACAGTTGGACCAACCGCCATGAGGGCAGATTATAGGAAGTCATAAGTGCCGAGCATTGTTCACTCAAGAAAGGTCTAGGAACGGACGGGGGGGTTGAGGGTGGGAATTACTTTTAAAATTGGACGCGGGTCCAGAAGGGAGAAGGAGAAGGTTAATTTTGAACTAATTAGAACGAGATAGCAGGCTATTAGTGAAGCGAGGGGATGGAGATAAAGGAATCCTACAGCGACGGGGTAATAGCATGGAATCAGAATGAACCCGTTCTCTTCCAACTGTGTTAAGGAGATGAGAATTCCTACAAATTGAGCGGGCTTAGAAGACTAAACTTACGTTGTTCCTAAGTATACTTGAACTAATTGCGAGTGGGATGTGCGTAGTAAAGCAGGATTGTTTCTTCAAGGCACAAGTCCCCAATTCACCTCGATATCGTGACAGCAATTGCTAACTACACTAAAGTAAATTGATCACGCTGATTTTAATGCTCCCTCTTCCAAGTGGACCTTTAGGAAGAATGTGGATGGAAAGTTGTTGAGGTTCGGTCAAATAAAACGAAAAATGTGTCGACGTTTCGTTATGTATTTTCCCATCATCAGGGCCTAATGGAATTAACAAAAATGACAATGGTCAGACAAATTCAAACGTTTTTGGGGACATCGTAACAATTAGATTTTATCTCTCTTAAATATTATTTAAAATGTTATCGTAGCAGAAAAAATGTGAAACTTGAAAATCTACCACTAGTAGGTGGAAACTTGAAAATCTACCACCTACAAGCAATCAAAGAGAACATATTATATTAACCAAATAAAAATTTATTTGGTTAATATAATATTTAATATTAGAGTGATAGGGAAAATGTGAAGGGTAGGCCAAGCGAAACCCTATTACGGGTGAATTCAATCGTTGTCTTTCATATAATTTCAGGATAGTTGCCCAACACCTTAGTACAATTCAAGTCATTTTACCCCTTAAAACTCTTTATTACCTGAAGTGTTCATAACATTACCCCCAAACCGTTCAGAAAGTTCCCATGACAAGGGAACTTGAATGGGAGCAGACTTCAATAGATGCCGATAAATTTCATTTTTGTTAGCCACGTTCTCCGCGCCTCCCTCCGTCAACTGTTGTCAGTTCCTTCCGTACATTAGTGTTCCTATCTTGTACATTATTTCGCATTATCTCTGTTCAGCTCGTGTGCTGCTCTTGTCCCTGCACGTATCGCAACGACGTATTTAATACACAAACATAAAACGCTGTAAATCGTCGTCTGAGGCGCAGCATGACACATCTAACTTTAACCAACTTTTCAGGAGAGCCTAAAAACTCTTTTGCGTTCTGTGCATATGTGCCTTGCTGAAGGGTGGTTTCAGTTGTGCTATGCTGACTAAATCGCGAATATTAGCGCTACGAGTGGCCAAATCTAAAAACTGTTTGCCCCAATCGCTCAGGCGGGAAATTTTGAATGAGAAACCATCCCTAACTCGATTTCGCCAAAATGTCAGACGTGGTCATGCTGCGCCGCATTCTGTGCAGATGTGCCTTGCTGAAGGGTGTGCCGGATTCTGTGCAGTTGTGCTATGCTGACAAAATCGCGAATATTAGCGCTACGAGTGGCCAAATCGAAAAACTGTTTGCGCCAATCGCTCAGGCGCGAAATTTTGAATGAGAAACCATCCCTAACTCAATTTCGCCAAAATGTCAGATGTGTCATGCTGCGCCTCAGACGAATAATAAAATTATTTTATTAACTTGCTCACCCCATAGTAGGATTTTGAACGGCCTACCCTTCACACTTTCCCTATCAATCTAATATTTATTGAATTAATACAACTAATATATTAATTAATGCACTAGCTTCGGCGGTACATATAAAAAATTAAATTAATATAATATAATATAATATATTAATCTTGATTGCATGTTAAAAGGGGTTCCCTCCTCCCCCATTTTTGTTATTGTTATGTTTCATTTTTTAATTTATTGATTAATTTATTTTTCTTTTGTCGTTCCCGTCTTGATTTTAATAATGAAAAATGATTTTCTTTTATTATTATTATTTATTAAATTTTTTCATCGATTTTATGCTTTTTTCTCTTTCTATTTTATTTAATAATAATCATTATTATTATTATTATTATTATTATTATTATTATTATTTTCCTCCCTTTCCCTCACGTTAGATTTCATGTTATAACTTTCTAATTTGACCGAACCTCAAACACTTTCCACCCTTATTCTCTCAAACGGTCAACAATTGAAGAAGAATAACCTTGGGTATTAATTGGGATTTTCTTTCTATTTGTATAAGCGTTACTTGGATGGGGCACTATTAATTATACGATGAATGCTTTATACGTCACCCAAATAGCCAAAAAGCTCTTTGTGCACTGTGGCGTTTGAGCAGTTATCAGCAGGAAACTGGACGTTGTGATAAGGGATTCGAATATCGGTTAACTGCCCGACAGCACGGCAGCATTTATTTTCAGAGTCCAGGACCCAAGGGTGAACCCTCATTTTATGGGTCGGGTTCAAGAGGATCTCCACAGCGGCTATCTGCCTTATTTCCAAGACATTTGCCTCCCAAGTGTGGATCGCTCACTCGTATCTCCAGTTGACCAGGCGCTTGTGGAAGGGGACGTGGAAGGAATTTCCTGAAATAGAAGATAACACCCATGCGGTAGATGGTATTTTTCCGCTACGTTATTGTCACCGAGATGGTTTTCATTCAGTGAGCTGAGCTCAGGAAACAACGTGGAAACGAAGTGCGTGAACAATTCTAGGACATGGCGACACGTGTTGTGAGAACAGGGGAGTGGCACGTGTTGATCGGGGATAATCTACCGTCGATTTCCTCTATACACAAGCGCCCTGTATACGATGAACGGAAACTGGGGACGTCTTATCTCGCGTGACACGCTTGGCCGGGAGCCAGAGCGCCACAAAATATGTCCATGAGATGAGGGGAAAATGACAGAAAAAGGACCTTTAGGGCGAAAACCTCCCACAGAGATCCTCCCAATCGTAAATCAATTAAAAAGGGAGAAGAAGTGAAACCCCGAGCATTACAACACCTAACCAGGAGGACGGAAATTAAATAGAATTCGTCACCATCAACATTCATATTACAGAGTTGACAAGGTTTCTGCGAGCGAAAGTCGAGGCTAGGTTTTTACCAATGCGGTAGCTAAATGCCATACAAAACCCATTAAGACAAACGAAGGGTTTGTCGTCTTAATTAGTGAACTGTAAACTACCAGTTAATTAAATCCTTAGGGAACTCGAACCTGTACTGACAGGGCCAGGTTATTTGGGTTGCTAATAGTAGGGATTTGCTAATCTGCAATCTGTCCGGTAGGAAACTTACCGGATTAACGAAAAGCGATCACCGGAAGTAAATTATTAAATACTATAACATTACATTATTATTTTATTGTTGGGTGTAACTATAGAATGAAAAGAAGTTTTATCTCTGTCTGAAGAAATAAATCTTCTATTGGGTGTTTTTTTAGTACTGCCCCCCACTTTCAAAGTGAGGTTCCTCCCCCAAAACCTTACTCTTTTTGAAATTTAATGAGTGATTTCGAAACGTCAAACCACATTGATTAACGTGCTTTCAACGAAAAATCGATTAAATTTCGCATTAGTAGGTTTTATTATCAAACAAAAAAGTGGGGGGCAGTACTAAAGAATTTCCCGAGGCAAAAACTTTAGAACCCCCCCCCCCCCCGGATATTTCGCTTCTTTCCCATCCTTTAGATCAAGGTGTTTATTTCTTATTCTTGCGCTTTATATCTGTGTTCATTGAGGCACTGAATACTCCTCGGTTCGTGTTAGAGCGTCTAGAGAGCCTAGCTTTTCTACAATACGCCACCTATTTGTTTTCAGGCTTTTTGTAATAAGACTAAAATAAGACTAGGCTTTTTACAAAATTGCTGATTTCACAAAAAAGCGGCGACAGATACACTGAGCGAAAGTTGAAAAGTCAAATCACGAGGAAGTTCCCCCCCCCCCCCCCCCCCCCGAATGGATCACTTACTATGCGGAAGTTCGTGAATTTTGGGCCGAAAATCATGCGTGGGTGCAACGAATTAGGGGGCCAGATTCAATAGTAGAAATTGATGAATCACAAGTTGGCAGAAGAAAGTTTATCTGAGGCAGATTGGTGGAAGGGCAATGGGTTTTCGGTTTGATTGAAAGGGAGACAAAATTGTTTCGGTTTGAACTTTGCCCTATCAACAAATGGGATGCAAAGACCCTCTCACCGATTATAATCAAGAACGTGAGACCTGGAACCACAATAATTGATATAATAATCTCCGACCAGTGGAAAGCATAATATGCTTATCCTACAATATTATAGTAGGTAAGCTGTGCAAATGAATTATCTTCAGGAGACCGTCAACCTCTCAATGAATTTCGTCGATCCTGAAACCCTCGCGCGTTCACAAACTACTTGAAAAGAAGAATACGCGGCGGAGGAATTCACGTTCTTCATTCATTTGTGTTTTTATGGAGGAAGAATATTCGAATTATTCGGAAAGATCAGTTTATGGAATTTATCCAAGATGTTGTGAACCCCAATGACAGTCGTAATTAACACCACAATATTATAAATTTGAAACTGTATGTAAATCCTATACATTCACCAGATTCATTAATAAACTCTTTTTCTTATTGTTCGATGTTTATTCCGACCATTTTTCCTGATTAATGCCGTGGGGGGCAGTACTAAAGTTTTTGCATCGGGAAAATCTGTAGCACTGCCCCCCCCCCCCCCCCCCACCACAGTTTTTTATTTGATAAAAAAACACTACTTAAATGATGAAATTCAATCGGATGCCAGCCGAAAGCACATTAAACAGTCCAGTTTGAAGGGTCGAAATCACTCATTACATTTTCATGGAGTAAGGTTTTGGAGGAGAAATCTTATTTTGAAAGTGGGGGGCCTTACTAAAGAACACTCCTTCTATTTATTTCTCTATAATATTACCTTTCTATTTTCCTTCATTTTTATTTACATAAACCCACAAGTGAGCCTCCAGGTTCAACAATGAACTATTGTCACTTTTAAGTGGAAAAAGTGGGGACATGGAACTGAAGTTCCATGTTTTGAATGTTCTTTTTCGACTGCGAGCAGTGAATGGCATAAAGAACTCGTTAGATAAGATGGATGCATTATGAGGGTATGCTGGAAGGAGGGTCATTCTAAGAAATTGATGTGGCTAAGTTGCGAGATAACTGGAGACTCCCGGACAACAGTGGATCGTCTTGTTCCAGAAATCTTGCATGGTAGTTGAGAAAGCTCACGACACATTTATCTCAACTAGATAATAGACTTTACAGCCTCTACAAGCTATTTTCGATGTTGAATCCATCAAGATCGTTGACCATCCCTAACCTTCCCGAACAATAGATTCAATTTGTTGCACTACGTTTGATTCAGCTCATGATTCATACAATGTATATTGAACCTCTCATACTTGGCCGTTTGGAACAGACGTAAAAAACTACTGATGACTCGCTCAAACGGATAGAAGCGAGTGGGTTATAGCCAGAACCCGCTTATTATAGCCAGAACCCTGGTGCGAGGTATTCCCACTGTAAGTACTAGTAGGTAGTAACCAGATTATCACAACGGCGTGAATGAGAAAGCAGGCAGGCAAGCGTGAGATGAATGTCTGCAGGAAGGATAATACGAGACAGAATTGGAAGGCCCAGATGTTTTTGGTTGGGCTAGTATGAGTTGATGATGTCTGTCGAAAAGGGGCGGCATGATGAGCGGTGGTGGGGTGGGGGCCTTGGAAGACCTTGAACCAAGGCCACCCCTTCAAACAACAAAGGGGTACGTCGCCTTCCGTACCCCTACACCCTCACACGCAAAAATGTGCCTTCCACAATAATTATTGCACATTACGGTGTTGTGGCGTATGTCATGCAGATTTCTACCATAGTAAGTAAAGTTATTTCTTGTCTATTATGGATCCAGCGACCACACGCCTACCTAAATGAGACATCTAATCCAGGTTTCATACAACAGGGGGCCACGGAATCTCAATGATTTCTGAAAACGCCGTATTCTACAAGAAAAACCATTATTCTCGCGATAAAAGCATGTTATTACTCCAACGATTGACTGTTTTTCATCCTATTTAAAATCAAATTAAATTTGAGAGGCATCTGAAACCAATAAATGTAGTAGGTGGGTATGTTCAATACGAAGTGACCATTTACGAAAAACTTGTACTTTGATAGCCCAAACCCAATGGAAATGCACAAAAACCCTTTTTTTACATTTACCCCATAGTGGAAAATGTATGGGTAATTGTAAATATCCATTAAATGTCATTACTGAAGAGCAAATTTTGCTCTTCAGTAATGACACAGCTTCGATCAACATCTAACTCACATCAGTAAGCTACTCACATCATAAATGAACGAAAACAATTGTTGAACAAGCTTGCTTTTCAAAAGCTGTAACAGGGTCTTCAACTTGGTCGTCAATGTCCACTTGATTTTCTTTTTTTATCACAAGGATAATAAGTATATCGTTCATATTATGAACACTCGCCTGATTTGTGATGATCAGCTGTTCAGAAAATTCGAAATCCCCTTGCATCTCTCATCGAGGTTGCATTGATAGGGTTTACTTGATATTAAATATCAAGAAATAAATTTTATTTCTACAATCTACTACAGGGAAGGTAATGGCTCTTGTTTCCATCTACCCCTTGTTTACATTAAATGTAATGGGATAAATTTTATCCCACCTTAGCCTACGTCAGCCGTGCTTGTGGGTAGGTTAGTTAAAAAAAGATCCGCCTTATGATTTAAAAAAGTAGGCCTACTAATGCGTACTTTTTAGCGCAACCTTTTTCCAAAAAATGGAAAGGTGCGCTCACCTCTTCGACATGTATGTTTGTTTGTTTGTGTACACGGCATCACGCCCGGGCGGCTCAACAGATTTTCATGAGGGTGGTCTCATTGTGATCAGCGAGTTCGGGGGGTGGTTATAGGCTACCGTGATTTTTCCTCCCTCATCCCCTTCATCGGTTTTCGGGAGGTCCTTCACGACGAAAGTTGTTATCTCTGATGTGTATACACAGTTATAACTAAGAAGGCCTCAAAAGGGGGTCGAAAGTTTTTGTCCGATTTCGTTGGTACAAGGGTCTATGGAATGAGCTTTTTAGGCTGATTCCAACGACTCCAAAACGATTTTTGCAGCCTGAGCCGTTCGTTACTTCTGTTCGGCATAAGGTTTTCTTACGCATCGGTCGTTAGGGTGCAGTTGTTTACGTAATGAGCATCACGTGGATATTTTTGATGACATCAACAACACATTGTGTTGTGTGGCATAGTTTGGTCGCTAGATACCTACTGTTTCTTAGTTTCTCTCATTAAATATATCGTAATAACAGAAAGGTTGCGCTCATCTATTCAATTCAATTGATGGCTTGTTTTCTTTTGGAAAGAACCAAGTACAAAACATGAAAACTAACCTTCAAACTAGCGCAACTATTTTGCTAGTAGAGATGGCAGAGAACGCAAGTCTTTAACGACCACAGTTTTACGTGAACCCTCATAGGTAACTTTAAAAGTAATATCCAAATATTATGTTATTACAGGACAGAAGAGTTGTTACTTTTTCCCTGGTGTAGGTATGTACTAACTAATATAACATTCCATTAACAGCTGAACGTACGAAAACGTGATGTAATCGTTGGAATCGTCTTGAAATTCTAAGTAGGATAGTGCAAGTTTCGTTCCGATCGAAAGGAGAACACCTAACTTTGTAAAACATCATTTTGTTATTTTTCCTAGAAATAAAAATATACGAAGTACCTATTAAAAAAGAAAAGAAAAAAAAAGCTCGTTGTCTAGGAACATTCGATTCACCTCTTCAGTTTTGAAAGGATACGCTATCAAGTAAATACTACCTACACTTAAAAAAAAAAAAAAGAAAAAAAGAATGGCAAACCTCACTCCAAGCTGGTTTTCTAGAGAATAGGGTGGTTGTATCCACTCTAAGGGATTCCCTAGCAAACAATAATATCTCGTAACCCATGGTTATATGATGGCACACCACATAACCCTGAAGAGCTTGAAGAGCTGAAAACGCGTGGGTGCGGATATAGTCCTTATTAGCATCGTGCTAACAAGTAACTGGATCACACGGATAATAATGAAAGCGGAGCACAGCCATCATTTCCGTATGATAACCTATCGCCACCGAAAACGCGTCACTTTCGTCCCTCGTCACTATCAGGACGGCAATATGAGCTGCATGGTGTTCCTGAACAAAGGGTTGCCATTAGGGAATCCAATCCAGCGGTTTTAAAAATAAGAAGAAAAAAAACCAGTTAACTTCATTTCATGTTAGGCGTTATAACCATAATATAATGCTTACATTAAATGTAGCAAATTTTGCTAAACACACACTACACAGCAACCCTGTTCACATTAAATGTTCACATTAAACGGGAAATGTTGTAAAATTTAAAACATTTAATGTTCACATTAAAAGTGAAATTTAAAACATTAACGTAAAATTTAAAACAGTTAATGTTCACATTAAACGTGAAATTTTCAAGTCTCTCGGAAATTTTCCCTTGTTTTGACTGACGAGAATTTGACAACGTTCCATAAGAATTTGAAGGTTGTTGACAAATGATTGTAGATTAAAATACACTGCCAAGGAGATGGCACAGCAGCTTCCACGTTACAATCAAAGTGACACCATTATAAAATGCGCTGAGCGTACCCCTGATTCAATCTTAATGAAACTGATAGGGGACCATCTAGAGCTATACCCACACAATTCCTGAAAATTTGATTGAAATACGATCAAAATTGTGAAAGTTATGCCTGTTTCAAGAATTTCACGTTAGCGCATGCGCAGAGCGTACCACTGATTCCAGTTTTCAATTTCAATCATCTACGGCACAACCCGCGTAATCCCTGAAAATTTCATCAAAATCGGATCAATATTTTGTGACTTTTGAAGAATCACCTTTGCAGAAAAATTGAAGAGAAATCATTCAAGGAGCACATTCTGGCACCCCACGGACTGACAGTAACCGTACACAACTGTATAATATATTATGGTTGTATAACTGTAATACAACCATACAGTATAGATTACCGATGTAATACTAACCGAAAGTTAGTTCAAATAGGGAGAAAGGATATCCTAGTGGCCGTTCCCCCAATACAGAGACAAGCCCGGGTAATGGCGATAATGAAGAGTGCGCGAGAAACCAATGCGGCTCAAACTAGACCGAGGTCACTTGAAATCAGTGCAACGATCAGTGCGATTCTACTCAAACAATTGGGAACTGCAATGCACTGAACTCTCTCATAGCCCTAACACTTGGCAAGTCATGCAGTTCAAAAGTTTTGTAAGCTACTTTTTCAAATCATATTAATAACCCGTAATAGGGAAACTAGAGTCGGTTCAACTATCGTTTCGATCAGAGAGCACTGTGGCTAGGCTCCTACCATTTCATAATTTGCCCTCTCCTTGAAACTCAAATCCAAATGTGAGGCTTAATTTTCCAATTCGCGTGCTGATCGGTCAACTAGATAAGCAGGCCGCAGTTAGGGATCGATTCAGAGCGCTAACTTGGAACCAACAGCATTTTGAAATGGACTAGCCTAAAAAAAATTAAGATAAACAAAAAGCTTGTATACCTTCTAAGAAAAAACGGGAATCTTAGAATGTCTATTTGATTAGCTTCTTGTCTGCAGACAGCACAATGGGACGTCTAGCCCATTTATGAGTGGCAGGGGCCTACCAGGGCCCTAGTCATCTTACCCTCTCTGTTATCTCATTTAAACTAATGGCCTGATGTTGGCTAACGTTTAAAGTAAACTATAACTTCACACTAAAAACTACGAGGGCTTAGCCAACACTGACTTCCAAGCATCTTCTCAATTTACCTTTTGGAGTTGATACAAAGCTGTCTCCAGCTTCTTCCAGTGTTAAGGTTGGTCAGGATGTTGAAGTATTTTTAGCGTCCCCTCTTTACATCCTCCACCCCCTTTATAACCAAGAACCTTCACAGAGTATTTTAGTCGTGCTATGAGAAGCATCCTTCAAGTTCTATCATTGACTGAGACTGTCTATTTGTTTTTTGTCCCAAAAATGATCGCGGGAATATTTTATTCATGCGAATCCATGGTTTTAGCAATAAACATAATATTATGATATTATAATAATGATGCTGACCGAACGAATGAATGAGGGTGGAAAGATGATGAGGTAAGGAGGATGTGGAACCTCAACATCTTTCCACCCACAATAATGATGACGTAAAATTAATAAATATTTGAACATATTATGACATAAATTGTATTGTTAATACGAATAATTAGTACAAAATAATGAGCGTAACAATAAAATTTAATCTGCAGTGTTCATGAAGAGAAGAAGAAGAAGAAACTGGATACACTGACAAGAAATTCCACTCCCAACTTGCACGCTTAATAACTCATCATTAATACTGAAGGAGGTGGGAGAGCTATACTAATAAACTTTCCACTTCCAGTAGAAAGAAAATTGGCAAAAAAAGGGATAATTTTCGCGAGTGGGATGAAGATCGAGTTGATTGATGAAGGGCTCTACCCTTATGAATAGAGATGTTGGCGCGGTTGTGGCTTTAGGAGTGGACCACAAACCCGCCTTAGAACTTGTTCAACTTTAATATTCTTTGTTACCAAACAATAGGTTCCCGAGGTCTTTTTGTTGGTAGAGTGGTGGGGAAGATATACCGTTATTAATAATTCCTAAGCACAATAGGGGCAGCGGAGAGGACCCGGGGGCTGTATGTAATGATATAGCGCCCCTCAGGAAGACTAGGCCTCAGATTTTCTCTGCCCCCAGCAGTATATGCGCTTGTCTTGAGATCCACAATAGCGGCCAAAAATCGCCTTCGGGCTACGATTTTGATTGCTTTCACTCGTTTAAAGGGTGGTTACTACAACAAAATCAAGTCCACAATTACTGAGAGCTACACTCAACCCATTAACGCCAAAACATAAATTCAAATACGACCACTTGGTACATTGGTAAATGGGTTTAAACGAGGACAACATAAATAACCACAAGTACCGTATCGGATGTGAGAAGAGGGTGGATGCAACAAATGTAAATGCTCTCAATCTATTTTGAACTTTCAATTTCAACAAGGAAGGGAGCTCCCAAAGTAGATTCACTTCCGAAGCCAGAGTCTCTATAATTACTTCGCGGTAGCAACCATTTGCTCCTGATGCCAAAACAAAGTTAGTTGTGCGTGTACTGATTCTAGCGAAGTAAAGGCTAGTTTTCGTACCATACAATACTATTTCACCAACTAACGGCTCCGCAAATTTGACCGAGCCCCGCACGGATCCCCCAAACTCGGGGGTTTAACGTGGACGTTAACGCTTAAACTCTCGGTTACTCGAGGAGTGAAAGTGGCCTAGAGACAAAGGTGCGTTTTCGGACAAGATGAGCTCACGAATGAGCGGAACAAACCATAGAAAAAAGTTATTGAATATCAAAAAATGTTGATACAACAAACAAAAATGATGAATCCGCATGTAATGCAGAGCCTAAATCCAGCAGGCGGGTCATCATGACTGGTCTGCGGTTTGCGTG
This sequence comes from Pilophorus perplexus, assembly GCA_955831195.1. Classification (NCBI taxonomy): domain Eukaryota; kingdom Metazoa; phylum Arthropoda; class Insecta; order Hemiptera; family Miridae; genus Pilophorus; species Pilophorus perplexus. Next base: position 14,203,964 of record OY037011.1, on the reverse strand, counting down.
CTGAGGGTCGCAATCGATTTTGGTTCATTCACGAAGGCAAAGAAAACGAACTGACCAAGTTAAGAAAGTCAGTAGTTGTTCTGGACGTGGCTAAAACTCAGAAGTACAGAATTATATGCCCTTAATTTTATTTGTCGTAAAGAAAAGAGCGCATAAGATAAAACGTTAGTGATCCCCCGTCACGTCCTGACAAATTGATGGGCTGACTTCTGCACAACAAACTGCGACAAAGCAACCACCGTATGGAAAACTGTGTGGGGACTGCCGAACATCTTAAATTTTAAAAAAAATCAATGAGGAAGGAGAAGTAACACAAAAAAATCTATCTTGATGAGGGTGGCGGGCGTTTTAAAATTATCATGAATTATGTATAGACGTTGAGAGATTTCCAACCTTGGCATCCCAACGACAAACGGTCGGCCGGCTCTAGGCATCGACCTTCGTCAACTGAGATTAGCCCCTTGCATTGCATCGGTCGACGACACCAAATCCGTAACAACAGGGCTACCTCTACCCTTAAAATTCCCAATGTTCAACAACATCCTCCGAACACAAGGGTTATTGAATTTTACACTCGTTCAGCACAAAAGTCATCTGCAGGCCTCATTCAAATCATTCACATTCAACGCCCTATAGACATCAGGAAAGGAAAAAAGAACGTCACGGGTCCTAATCAAAAATGCTAATTATGCTATCATTTCGTAGGAGCAGAACAGCGCCTTCAGGAACCTCTCTCAAGTGAATTAGCTCATTTGAAATTCTCTGCTGCTTATCTAAGTAGCACCGTCATTTAAATACATGTAGGAACGTTCTCGATGTGCCTCAGGGGTCCTACTGTTTATGCTTTCGAAGAAAAATGTTACTGGTAGAAGCCTCATCCCAACTAAAGGTTATCTCTAGAGGAAAATAAGGACAATACAATATTAACGCAGGATGCTAATAAACCCGCAAGCATAAATCCTAACATAAGATTCAATTAAATGAAGAAAGTATTTCGATTAAGTTCTCATCAAGTTATTTTAATGAGATGGAAGTCACAGTAACTTATTTAATAATGGACGTGGGTGGCGAATATGTCGAGGTTCCGTCAAAGAACACGATGAATACGCCGAAGTACAACGTCCGTATCATGTTTACAACAACGACAGACCCACTTCGTATTCTTGCCACTGCACTATTACGCACTGATAATACGACATAATCTGCTTGAGCATTGGCATACGCATCGTATTCTTTGACCGAACCTCAACAAATCACCAACCACATTCACCCAACCGGTCATCAACAACTAAATAATATTATGTAGTGATTACACCAACAAAGTAAATAAAGCAAATCAATCATATGATTAGAAAGATTTTTAGTTGATTTTTCAGAACATTTAATAAATTTTCTTTAAAGAAAAGCGGAGGAGGTGGTGGTAGCTGTCAAAATGCGGATGAAACGACGGATTATTTATTTGATTACCAAGTCCATGAAACCTATTTTTGTTTACTTAAAACGCGCGACGCATTTATATTGGTTTGAAAAAGTGGATTCGGGTGAAATCGCGATCAAGCGTTTAAAATTCAATTTAGCGAACACAAAGTTGAAGATGAATAATGCTCATACCGATCAAACCCAATATACTGTTCGATTAATTTATATTTCAAAGTTAAGGTTGGACGCAGGCTACAACCTCGCTCATAATATGAAAGAAAATTCATTTAATAACGTGAGGCATGGGAGCTAGTACATACCCATAGGAGTAAAGGCTATGAATGAAGGAGAGGTGAGGGGTTAACCAGGCGGCGAAGAACATGGAAACGCTGTTAACCGCCGATTTACCAACGCTTTCAAGATCCATCCAGTCGCGTCATGGGCGACATTTATTCAAGTCAGAAGATGTTGACTTTACAATATTTCCTCACAGGGAGAAGCCAAATGAATTCCCAACGAATTTCAAGTCAGTTTCGTAGTAAAAGCTAATATGCCTCCAAAATTCAAAAACTGGCAAAGCCACTTTTCTTACGGTCCCACAGCGGTATCCCGTTTTGACGCTAGTAAGAGATGAATACACGAAAAAATGAGTTAGTTTTAGCAGAACTGATCATTAAAGTCAGTGGCTCGTAGTGAAATAAACAGAACCACCCACTTAGTGGTAACTATTGGGAGTTTCCTAATCTACAGTTTAACTCCAACTTGGTGAAACCCAATTGCCAATTTGTTCAAGTTTAGCATTTAACTCGGCTATCCCTTATAGAAATAGGTACAAAAACATATTACCCATTCCGTTCTACTTTTACTGTACAACAAAAATGGGGTGTGGTTTTATGAAACCACGGTAAAAGTGAAACTTTTTTCCCACTAGTCTCTCCGGCTCGCTTCGCTCGCTCCCCTAGTGGGGTACGTAGCATCGATGGACACGTTTTTTATGTCTAGTCCCCCCCCCCATTTCCTACTCATTCACCTACCCTTGTATCTCTACCCACGGCTTCATTTTGGCGTTTTCTCAAATTGATTTCTAACGTGGCACCTGATAACAACAAAACAAGCGGCATTGTTTACTGCATCCATTAATAACATCAATAAATATAAAATGGGGACATAATGACAAAGAACAAGTAAGAAAGAAATGTGTGATAAATCGAGAGCTTTCCAACGAATGGTGAACGATTTTTGTACGATTATAACTGGCGAAGATGAAGTTCCGTAGCAACGAATCGGTTGTAAGCGAAAATCAACGGTAGCGTGACGGGACAAGAAACGACACACAGACCAAAAAATTTGGGACGATGTAATAAAAGTTTCACTTTAATAACTGTTGTACAGGTGATCTTTCATGAGCTCCTTTTTATTTATTTTTTATTTCTTGACCATTCACAGCCACATCGCAGCATATTTCATAGATTTTGCCAGCGAAAATTAAACTCCGTCAAGTTATCGAGTTTGCCACCAGTAAAATTACTAATTACTAATTAGAATTATTCTGTTATAATACGTAGTATTATTATTGGTTGAAAAATTATTCTCTTTCCCCACCATGCTGAACTAAAAACACGGCAATTCACCATGAATTGTCTACTATTACAGGGTGACAGTCCCTCATCATAGTTATAGAGAGAATAGTTGAGTTCTCCTAACTTTAATCACTACCCACTATTATTGTAGAGCGTGTGTTTACTAAGAAGGCATTACAGAATGACAGGTAGCAGACGTACCTATGATGTGGGCTTAACGCGAACTAGTCAACAGTAATAACGTACATGGAAGAGGGGAGGGGTATTTTTCTGTAAATCTTAAATGTTGGCAATGTAGGTACTCGATTGAACGGAGTCGGCTCCTGATCTAATTGTGCCCGAAAGGTTTTTAGGCCGATAGCCCAAATTTGCGGGGGTTTTACAGATAAGATAGAGCCAGTCGATCCCTAACAACAGGAAATATTAATTAGTGTAAAAAAAAAGATTAAAGTAAGCATACGAGACTCGACGGAACTTAATTGGAAGCAGACGGTGCGGAAAAAGTGGCGGCAACAGATAGGGAATGAGTTTAGCTCACCTCTGCAGTGTACTCAGTCTGCACATTCACCAACTGTCATGCATGTATTATATTAAATATGATTACTTCTGATATATCAACGTACTTATGTGTAATACACACACGTACACATTGTGTATGTACGTCGTAAATACACATCTTCATGAAATTACAAGTAGGTACACTGCTAGTGGGGGCATGGCACATAGCTTACTCGCGTCTAAAGACTACCAAGATCCATAAGCCGAACCCGCTTAACTCCTGAAAATTTGACCTAAATCGGATCAACATTGAGGAAGTACCTAATCGCTGTTACAAGGAAATGCGGACAGGCGGGCAGACAGACACGAAACCAAATTTGCTCAGGAGGTTCTGAAACGCTCAGTTAAAGAGTTTTTTGGAAGGCTGCTACCCGAAAGCAAAATGAAGAAAATAATTCAATGGCAGCCAAAAAATACCCACATAAATGCCCAAGGCAATTTAAACATGAGGTTCGATTATTTTGGAAGAGTGTCCCAAACGAGAATATTGTTGTCATGCGTGGATTTTAACGAAAACCCTAAGAAAATATACTCGAGTAGGTGTAGGTAGCCCTCTGGAAGGTATTGGAGAAGTTTCCTTGAGATGGTGTGTTAACCTCGGGACCTTGAGGAGACTCTCAGGCCGGTGCCGCGAGATGACGCCTCACGGAGAGCCCGTAGCTATGGTATCAACATCCACTCCTCCTGCTATACATCCCCACCACCGCCCGCAATTTGATGAAAATCCAACCAAGACCCCATCCAGAAAATACGTGGGATTAGTAAGACGGAACCCAGATTTTCTCTTGATTCGCACCAATCTTTCGATGGAAGAAGAACTGAAATAATCCCTCTGACTGTAATTTTGGTTGCTACAGTATAAAATTAGTACTAGAATCCTCGAGGAGTAAATGATATCCTGACTGTTCGTCGCTGACAGAGGTATTATTTGTGTTCTTCCTCCATCGAAATAATTGTTATTGTTGATCTTCAATAAGTTACCGTACAGGCAGTGTTACACTAGTAGTACAGTGCATTCTTTAATTCATTAGATAGAATTGGTATGGCTGGCCGATTTGTTTATGTTTCGTCAAGTAATTTACCTTCATTCTTCCCTATACGTTGATTCTTGGAGCTCAACAAATTCACTGCTCACATTCATTCAACCGGCCAACGCAACCAACAATAGAATGCTGCCAGTAGACAGCATGACCTTTACGAGGAACTATACGTTCGAACCCCGAATCTTCAATCAAGCTGAAAATGATTTCATGATGAAACATCATCCAACAGTAGGGTGAAAATAGTTACTATCTACTTTTCGTCTCTTTGAAAGGTTTTGTATGGTTTTTTCGAAAGCCATTTCGGCGATAACACAAATTTGCAAGGCGTTGCAAGGCCCAGAAAAAGTCAAATAACAAAAAGAGTAAGTAAAGTAAAGTCGATTTTATTGTGTTGACCATTGCGGTCGATAGTCACTAGAGGCGGAGGTCCCCACCTGGCTCTGAACCGGACTTATACTAAGTATATGAAGTCTTCATACTCCGTTCCGGGACCTGAGGACGGACCGAAATTAATCTAGCCCGCGGCGGGACTCGAACCCACTACGTCAACCACTACAATCAGCCACGGTCTCGATTGAGCTAGGACGTTCCCCTAGAAAAATTCAAACAACAAAACTATATTATAGAAGGATGATTTCATCTACCTAATGCTTAAATTTTAAGCTAACCCGATGACTGAAGATCAAGGAACCGCACGAACGCATTAAAGTATAGAATCTATACTTTCCATACATTCCATACATGGTATGAATTCCATATCTGATATGGAATGGCTAAGGCCCTAATGGAAGAGCTATGTAAAGCTGGAAATAGCAATAGCCTCAACCCAAGGTGTACACTCCGAGTACAAAACAGGTACATAACAAGAGCAACACGAGTCTGGAGCACCTGGCTCAGCCAACACCACTCTCATTGCATTCAATAAAACTTCCAATGGCAGATGTGATACTCAACAGGTGGGTTTCAACGAACAGGATCGCAAGACCACCTGTCACGACATCGTGGATTCAGACTACACCGACCTTGAGCCAAAACTTTTAACATCGGTAAATGTCTTTCATATCAGATATGAAAGACATTTACCGATGTTAAAAGTTTCTTCCAATAGTACAATGCCAAACAAATGCAATAATCGCTAAATACCCGTTCACGGTGTTTTTTTTTTTTTTTATACAGAGATAAGACGGCAATGAAAGGCGATAAAATGGCTCATAAAAACATTGATAGGTCATTTGAAGAAAGGTGTAGCCTGCAAGGTGTCATTGTAGGTAAATAGAGGCTATTATAGGATTGTAAAAAGTCATTAGACTTGATAGGAACTGGTTTCTTATTTTCACGAAAGATGACCTTGACGCATTGATGGGTTAGTGGGCTCAGTAAAAATTAGAGCCTTAGACAACGGTGTCCTCAATTTTGCCAAACCCTGTGTGCCTCCCTTTTTGGCCAAGGTTACAGTTTAGATGTTTAGCCTATACTTAATCCAAAGATATAGACCTTTTATCACATACCTACCTACATCGAGAGGGGTGCGAAATCTCACAAACGCCTCCAAGTTTCATCAGCTGAACAGTTAAGTCTTAATGAAATGGGGATTAAATGACTGCAATTTGCAACGACACGCGACTATATTCGATTAATACGACAGGCCCAACAGGGACTTCAACTGCACCAACTGTTAATTGAAAATCCACGTGGTCAGGTTAAAATATTACTTATATGAATCAATGCTCCAATAATTGGTGTGAAGAATGGTGAACCTCAAGAGAAAAGGTCACGGAAGAATAGAAAGATTCCAAGATCTTCCTGAAGGAGAGGTGCCCGCCTGCTACACCACTACCTAGTCCCAAGTAAGGTACTCATTAGTGTAACCAACCTGTCGTGAGGCATGGCGGCCAGCGCAGATGCGGGCTAAGGTCGTGCAACGCCTTTAGCCAGAAATCCCAACTTCCGAACTTTCCCTTCAGATGATTCAATCGCCACCGTTTGCACAGATAGTTCGCAGAATCCAGAGGAATTGAGAGGCGATTTTCGCAGCGGTTGCTGCTTGGAGCGAAATCAGGATCTATTGCCGGTACAACATGACCACCAAACAATTAGCCATTTTGTAAAAAGCCTAGCCTTTTGGTGAAAAAGAGTTGGAAAGACAATCAGCCAAGCACTGTCGCTTTCCAGCTTCATTATAAGAGAAGGCTAAAAAAATATCAGGTTCATTGTCATTCCAACGTTTTCATTACAAAAAGGCGTCGTTTTGTAAAAAAAAAAAAAGAAAAAAGCTTTATACAAAAAGGCGGCGACACATAAATTTTATTCATTCGGAGTTTCCAATACTTTTAAAAAGAAATAACACAGGAAACCTACTCGGGAACTCCGTAATTGGATGCCACGAGAATCGAGAAAAATATTCTCGCCAGGACTAAATTGAATCCTACACCGAATAGATGAGATAATATATCATATTATGTGACTCCTTTATTTGTAAGCAGGCAAGTCCTAGCACATTTTTCCAATAAAAAGCATAATTTAGAATTTCAAAAAGACATTTCGCAAAATAACCGCGGTAAACCTGTAGAAGTTATGCCTCGGGCGAATAGGGGCCTGATGACGATAGCAAAACGGTACAATGTCTTATTGTAAAAAGACCCTAGCATAGAGTGAAGAGGTGAATGAATAATTGATCGGAAGAACGAATGGTAATAAGAGTCGTAAGGAGAACTGTTACAGATGACTAGGAAGGTCGTCGTGAGAGAAGAGGTGCAGTGTGTCCGTCATGTGACCGGTGCATCAACAATGATATTTGGGGCAGTGATACCACGAGCCGTCCGTGATCCAGCACGGGATCGAGCGAGGCGAGTCGTGCACGGGTTGTAAGGCACGGGGAAGTAAGGACAGAACGTGAACTAGCCTACACTATTCAGAAACGAACTATTCAGTGACGACAGCGAACTCTAATAAGTTGAGAAATTCAAAATTTATAACTCGAAAGGTTCTTATAACTCGGTAGGCTCTTTTGGTTTATTATTCTAGGAATACTACACAGGTGTATTACATAGGTCTATGTAGGACCGCGACGGAGTTCGAAAATTCTCATCAGCCTCACAATATGACAATATCCGTTTCAAGTCACGTAGATTCCAAAAACGAAATGACCGTCCGCCGTCCACCGTCCGAGCCGGTTTGGGCTTTTTTTTTTTTAAGTGGCCGATATGAGCAGTAGGAATGTTTTAAAAAAATCTCAAATTTTGACAAAATACTCTGTTTACCATCTAGTGGTGCCCACAAGGTTTTCAGCTCAATCGCCCAAACCCGTGGGGCTCTGTGGGGCTAAAATGGGATTTTTGAAGGACCCCAGGAGGTCAAATAAGGTGTCATTTCCCGAGTGATTTTGAACGCATAATCCATTTTTCGAGGTCTCTCCACGTCTGTCCAAACAATTCACGTACAGAAAAAACTCATTTATTTATTTTTACACAGAATTAATTTTTGCACAATTAACCTACATCAAAGAATACTAAGCCCTTCTGTAAAATTTGCAACTTCTTTTTTTTTTCAATAAAATAGAATGTACATGGAACATTTCAAGTCACTAAACTCATTTCCAAGTTAAGCACAAAAGGCTCGTCTTCTCCTTCCTCATAATATACCTCGGGGGAACATCCAGCTTTCAGACAGCGGATTGGCTGAAAATTCACTCCAGCTCACCTGGTACTATCCATCTTCTAGCAGCCTTGTTCGGTATATCCCAACCTGAGCTACTTTTCTGGTTCCCTGGAGTGATTTTTCAGCCAATTCTATCAGCTATGCAAAGCAGGAGAATCCCCTTAGGTACCGTACCCGTAGAAGAGGAGGACGTAGATATAGCAATAAATAGCGGAGTCGAGAGGGTTCCTACGATTAATGGGTAAAATGACAAGTTATCCCTGTGACAAATGAAATTTAGATAAGGCGGACTATCGCTCCTTGGCTTTTGTTGAGGCCTTTTGTTGGGAAACTGTGAGGCCCCGTATCAAACAACGTTAGAGCGTGCTGTGGGGGGCTCAAGGAAGGCGCATGAAGGCTACGATCCCAGCACGCGGAATGAAACGAATAATATTACCTATTGCGCTTTTCCGAAATACTTTGGCAGCGGTCGGTAGGTAACAGTTACTATTACTTTTACCTATTAACTAATTCCCAGCCAGTTTCAGGTACCTCTACAGGTGAGAAGCTATTGACAGCATATCCAATATCGAGGGTTTGAATTTTTGAAGAAATCATACGGCCCCTGGTTTGGAGGTTATTGGCTGATACGACCCTGACAGGAGTATGCCGCAAATACTTTTATGCAGTCTTGGAGCTTTGAAGTCTTCAATCTCTCGAAGCCCTAGGAGTTTTCGAGCTTCAATGATTGCGAACAGATTTCTAATTTCCATTATCATTCTTATTTATGAGAATGGAGGGTTAAAGACTTGGTGGATGGTTTCTTGATTCAATTCAATTTGACTGCCGGGAGTAAAATAAATTGCCACCGAACTCTCTCGCTCAGTTTCTGACACCGATTGGATGTGAAGTTGAGTTAAACCCCAAATCCCTTTTGCCAGCTTTCAGATGTTGGCACTCATAATGTAAGGTGGATGCGGCGAGATAGTGGGAATCCATCTTAAAAAAGACGACTTAAGACGAAATAGACTATTTCGTCTTAAATCGTCTTTTTTTTTTTTTTTTTGTTGGCACTCGACAATAAATTGCACGACCAATTTTCCCTATCACTACAGCGCTAAGTCAAAAGAGGCAAAAGCGGCTTGGCACTGACGAATGTCCCCGATTTGCTTCGTTTGCGACCTTTCCAGGTTTATATCGACCCCTTCGCCATGTTTATATTATATACGTGCCATTGGTGTTAATCGTAAGCAATATTAAAATGTTGTCTTTGTGATTTTGAGCAAAAGCGAATTTTTCCAGATTCGTAGAATGGGAATCCTAAAGAGTGATACCCACCAGGATGGTAAAGCAGGAACGTCGAGCGGAAGAGGTGGGAAGACCAGGGGAGTTCTTCTGGGGGAGGGCGGTGCTGTAATGGGGGGAGGGATACGGTAACACTGGAAGTGAAAGGAAGAGAACCCAAGGTCGGGGATGTGGAGCAGCGTGTTACCTGGCAACAACCCCCTTCTTGGCATTCAATCAATGCTCATCAATTGTGACAACTTGTAAAATATAAATCGAAGCGGTAGGTATGACAATCTACTGCAAAAATAGTTGATCGCTCCCAAGCACTACAAGCTAAGGGACCAATAACCATCATGATATTATCGCAGTATCCTCAATCGCAATTTGCGCGACAGGCACCTCTCATCGACACAAGCTTCGGCCCACGAAACGCGCACAAGCCATATTGGGTTTCTGTAGGTAGGTACAGAATTTTTTTTATTTTCAAAAATATTTTTTCATCGACACAGAATTAATTTTTGCACAAGTAACTTAGGTAGGAGAATAATAAACCCTTCTGTAAAATTTGCAGCTTTTTTTTGGGGGGGGGGGGGGGGCTTAAAATTTAATTGCTCATAAAATAACGTCGGGTGAAGATTTTGTGTAGGACAAACAAAATTAGTTAATTTTCATCTATTCATTCAAGGTTTAAAAATAAATAATGTGAAGAATTGGTTCTTCCAAACCTTGTAACATGACAATAATAGATAATTATTGTCAAATAATAAAAAGTATTTTTTATTTATTTTTATTATTTTTAATTTTTAAATTGACATTGATTGTTCTTCCCCGCAGCCCTTCAAATGTCTCTCCGTCTTCATAGATAACAGACTTATTGATTGTATGTAGAAACTTTGACCCTTAGCAACGTCTCCCGGGGGAGAGAACTTGGGTATTCCTTCCTGATAACGAGGCCAAATGAGGGTAACTTGTCTTCAGCCAGGTTCATTTTCCATCCATTCTTTTTCAATCAAATGGCTCCGCTGTCATTCTCGGTGTCATTGACCAAACGAAGGCAGCCGAACTGAGGTTTTGAGATCTACCGCCGTTTCTCCTTCACAATGTTATCTACCTCCCAAAATCTGATTCGGTTGGCAAACCTTCTCGAAGAAATACCAATATTCGAGGCTTTAACGTCTGACTTGTTTGACCAGATGTTACGTCAGGAAGCTAAATTTGGTTCATCCTGCTTCGATATCGTAGACCATGAATGTGACTGTGTCTGACAGTTAGATAGTCATAAATTTGGTCTTATCGAGTCGAAAAATTGAGGGTTTTCTCTCGAGTCCCCAGACTGTGTTGAGTCGTAGCCACAAGACGCATGTTTACACTTACATGATATCAGGACAAACCCCAACCAAACGAAATGTATTTACTAACCAGTTTTAGTGAATGCCAGTCTTAGTCATTACTTCATACCTACACGATCAACATTAAATGTTTATATGTAAATTTTACATATGGGGGTGCTATGATCCAGAAGATAGGGTTAACGACGCAACAGCTCGACTCCCAGTTGCAAGGCCTTATTTTGGCTAACAATGCGCAAAACCTTTGAGCACACCAAAGAGATTTAGAATCAAGCGACAATGGAATGGCGAACTGTTCAAAGCACAATTAACAATAGGTGATTGGACAACAGAAATCCCTTGACACATTTAGATTATGCGATAGGAGAGCTGGCTTTAATTATCCCTCGGATAATTAAAAAAAGAAAAAGAAAAAAGAATTGCTCCACGCTCGCATGCTCATCCGGTTCTGACGCAGAAAATCATCGGGTAGGTATACCAACCAGTTTCCAGCCTTAATAACAGGACGAAGAATACATTAAGAAGAATCGCTGAACAACACGAGGATCATTTTTTTCCGACAAGCTCGTATCTTGAACAGCAGATGTACAGAGAATAATAACGAACCATATTACGAAAGACACACGTAAGAAATGCGTGCAGGAAAGAGAATTAAATCTAACTATAACTGAACGAGGGCGTTCCAAAATTTCGTTCCAGAATGAAGGAATTTGATTACCTACATAATACGTAGGTAATCAAATTCCTTCATATTATGAGCCGCTCAGAGGAAAAGTGGTCCAACCGCACTTAGGGCAACTTTTGGGAAATTAAGGTTTTGCGTTTAAGCTTTACAAAAAATACGTACAAACAGAATTGTGCTCATTTTTAGCGCAACCTTTTTCCAAAAAATGGAAAGGTGCGCTCACCTCTTCGACATGTATGTTTTTTTGTTTGTTTGTATACAGAGCATCACGTCCGAGCGGCTCAACAGATTTTCATGAGGGTGGTCTCATTGTCATCAGCGAGTTCGGGGGGTGGTTATAGGCTACCTTGATTTTTCCTCCCTCATCCCCTTCATCGGTTTTCGGGAGGTCCTTCACGACGAAAGTTGTTTATCTCTGATGTGTAACTAAGGAGGCCTCAAAAGGGGGACGAAAGTTTTTGTCCGATTTCGTTGGTACAAGGGTCTATGGAATGAGCTTTTCAGGCTGATTCCAACGACTCCAAAACGATTTTTGCAGCCTGAGCCGTTCGTTACCTCTGATCGGCATAAGGTTTTATTACGCATCGGTCGTTAGGGTGCAGTTGTTTACGTAATGAGCATCACGTGGATGATGTGTTGTGTGGCATAGTTAGGTTGCTAGATACCTACTGTTTCTTAGTTTCTCTCGCTCATTAAATATATCGTAATAACAAAAAGGTTGCGCTCATCTATTCAATTCAATTGATGGCTTGTTTCCTATTCTCAACTACCAATATTGATTGTTCCACAGCAACTATTTTTACTGGATCCATGAAGTTACCATACCGCTTTTCCTCTTCACATCTCTCTACAGATGTTAGGGAGAAGTGGTACAACTCCATGACTTATACCACTTTTCTTCCGGGCGCGAGGTTTTTCGTTGGCGGAACAACAGATTAGCGCCATCTCTTGGTTTGAACTTGAGTCATACCACTTTTCCTCTGAATGTAGAAGGACCTAAAGAACACCAAGAATGGTTTAACTCAAAATCGAGAAATTTTCGGTTGGACAACTATTCCTCTAAGCGGCTCATGTAACTTTGGAATAATTTTGTTGGATAAGATGAGACGAATAAAATATTATCTTACCAATACAATTTTGCGCATGATGCAAGTACGTACCTGAAACAAGACAATCATGATTAACTTTTCATTAGTTTCCATGCACTAGTAAGGTAAGGTGCTACAATACGGTGCTGTAGATGATCCTTGGCAGTATATACAATATATAAACGCTACAAATTTTACGGTTTAAAAAAAGTGCTTTTGTATAAATTGTGCATTTTTTTTTGTTTTTTTTTTTTGTTTGTTTAATAATTAAATTGTATGCCTAAAGCTGGACAAATTCTACGACCAAAAATACTACGGAAACGGCCCAACAGATAACCTAAACCCTTCGAAACCTCGTCCTTCAGCCCTACAGAGCCCCAGATTGAGAATAACGAACGAAAGAAGGAATACAAATTCGTCAATACTGTTTTTCGGGGGAAATGTAAGTCAGACCCTAGGTTTTATTAAATAAGTCAGTCATGTTAATAATCAGGCTTTAATGGAATTGAATGAAGGCAGTGGTAACTGAAGAACCGAAAAGACCTCCTCTTTCATCGTGGAGTGAAGGACCGGGGATACTCATAAATTTGAGAAAACATGAGAAGGTACTAAAGCCAGTGAATACCTGCCGCTAAAACGGACTGAACATAATACTCGTAGAAGGCAGTTTAACGACATCGCAGATATTCCTGAATAATATTATTCAGAGATGGAAGGCTCATTTGTATGAGCTAATTCAGTAAGTATAAATACAGTTTGAACAATAATTTTGGACTAGGTCTTTACCCCTCCTTCAATTACTAAGATTCAATGCTGGAACGCAATCAATGAAATGGCGATCGACCCACAATATGATGATCTGACATCATTGATGTCCAAATGATTGGAAGCGGGGTCAGTTAGAAAACTATTGCTTTCGCCAAGCTTTAGGCAACACTTCTGCAGTGTCAATGGTTTATAAAAGAAGAATGAGATGGAAAATATATCACTGGCACTACAGCTTGCAGCCTGAAATTACTAAAAAATATTTGAAACGGCGTGAGAGGAAACAGGAGATGAGTAGGTACATAAGAAAACAGATGATAACAAAAAACCTGCTTTTGGTTTATTATTCTTGGAATAACACACCTATGTAATCGCGACGGGGGTCGACGACTCCGATCGGCCTCAAAATTTGACATTATCCGTTTCAAGAGGTCTAGATCACAAAAACAAAATGTCCATCCGCCGTACGAGCCGTTTTGGGCAGTAGGATTTTTTTTTTAATCTGAAATTTTGACAATATACTCGGTTTACCATCTAGTTGTGCCCACAAGGTTTTCAGCCCGATCTCCCAAACCCGTGGGGCGCTATGGGGCTTTCATGGGGCTACGGGAGGGGTTATTTGAAGGCTTTTGGCTAATGGATCGAGTTAGGTGTCGTTTTCGAAGTATTTTTGGACGTAGAATCCATTTTTGGGGGTCCCGGAACGATACGACTTCACTGAGCGGATCCATAGGGCTTTCATAGGGCTACAAATGGGCTTTTTGAAGGATCCCAGGAGGTCAAATACGCATGTAATTTAAGACGTCAAATTTGTTTTTTTGGTTGCATTTTCCAAGAAAAAATAAAAATTTGAAATTTTTATTGACACTGAATTAATTTTTGCACAAGAAACCTATATCAGAGAATAATAAACCCTTGTGTAAAATTTGCAGCGTTTTTGTGATCATCTGCTTTTGGTTTATTATTCATGGAATAATAAACCTATGTAATCGCGACGGAGGTCCAAAATTCTGATCGGCCTCAAAATTTGACAATGTGAAATTGTCAATTTGATAATGTCATTATCCGTTTCAAGAGGTCTACATTACAAAAATGAAATGTCCGTCCGCCGTCCGAGCCGTTTTGGGCAGTAGCAATTTTTTTTAAAATCTGAAATGTTGACAACATACTTGGTTAAACATCTAGTTGTTCCCGCAAGGTTTTCAGCCCGATCGCCCAAACCCGTGGGGCGCTATGGGGCTACGGAAGGCGCTTATTTGAAGGGTTTTGGCTATGGGAACGAGTTAGGTGTCGTTTTCGAAGTATTTTGAACGTAGAATCCATTTTTGGGGCGTCCCGAAACGATCCGATTTCACCGTGGGAATCTATGGGGCTTTCATGGGCCTACAAATGAGATTTTTGAAGGATCCAATTTTTTTTCTCAATTTTTTTACGGACAGAATTAATTTTCGCAAAAGTCACCTATATCAAAGAATAAGCCCTTGTGTAAAATTTGCAGCGTTTTTTGTACTCATCTCCTGTTTCCTCTCACGCCGTTCTAAATATTTTGTAGAATAAGCCCTTGTGTAATTTCAGGCTACAAGCTGTTTTATCCAATGTTATATTTTCCATCAGATAAAAACACTTCTACAGTGTTCAACATCGTTGATGTTTTTGGTTTCCTTTTGTTTGAGAGTGATGACGTAAGTCTCACAGTGACCTTTGCTGAGTCCTGAGGAAGGCATAACGTGATGCCGAAAGCTTGGCAGGGGCGTCATTATCAGAAGAAAGAGATTTCATCATGAAGTTTGAAACGAAAAATTCGGCTCGTAGGGGAGAAGTGGAAATGCTACCTATACGTTCATGATAGTCCAATCTAACGAAAGATGAAACTGGGCACTGGTAATTCGAACGGTCAATTCTTTGTGGTATGGCAATCATACGCACAACCACAGAGGCCATTACTGAGGTAGCACGGGAGTGAGTCAAGTCATTTTTCAAGATAGAAGCCAAAACAAGTGGCAATTGTGATGCAAAATGGAAATTTAAAAAAATAAAAAAATCCGGGATGATGAATAATTAAGGGCAACCAACTGCCCTTAACTGCGACTCAAGGGTCCCTTCACGGTGCCATACGGAGTTCATCAACTCGCCAAGCTCCCACTGTAACAACTCGCCCAGGTCATTTGATGGAATAGGTACGTCAACAGCAATCACCCTACTGCCTTAGCAGCAGCTGTACGTCGGGTACGTCAGCAGCAATCACTGGGGCCTTACTGAGGTCTACTTTTGGCAAGAAATTGACGAGCTGTACTGCTCCACAAAGCAGATACTCGTAAGCAGCGGCGATACTGTCCAATGTCTTCCTCTCAGTAGGTTTATTTTGGTTTATTATTCCTGGAATAATACAACTATGTTTTCGCGACGGAGGTCGACGACTCCGATCGGCCTCAACATTGACATTATCCGTTCTGAAATTTTGACAAAATACTGGGTTTACCATCTAGTTGTGCCCGCAAGGTTTTCAGCCCGATCACCCAAACCCGTGGGGCGCTATAGGGCTTTCATGGAGCTACAAATGGGATTTTTTAAGGATCCTGGAGGTCAAATATGAATTTTTTTTAATACGTCAAATTTTTTTTTTTGGTTGTATTTTCCGGTGGGAATTTTGGTCGTTATTATTAAAAATTTGTTTGCCAAAATGTTTTTATTGACACTGAATTAATTTCTGTACAAGTTAACTATATCAGAGAATAATAAACCCTTGTGTAAAATTTGGGAGAATTCAACTTGAGATTTTTCCATAACTTCTATCAATTCGGTCGAACTCGCAATTTGTGTTTTATAATGACAATAAAACGCTGCAAATTTTACACAAGGGTTTATTATTCTTTGATATAGGTTACTTGTACAGAAATTTAATTCTGTCAATAAAAAAAATTTAAAAAAATTTTTTTTTGGATTTTTATATTTCAAAAAAAATTTTTTGAGGCGATTTTTTTTCAAAAATGTGTTTTTTCAAAAATTCTTTAATTTTTACTCGAAAGATATTTAACTTCTTGGGATCCATCAAAAATCCCATTTTTAGCTCCATGAAAGCCCTATAGATCGCCACAGTGAAATCGGATCGTTCCGGGACCCCAAAAAATGGATTCTACGTCCAAAAATACTTCGAAAACGACACCTGACTCGATCCCATAGCCAAAAGCCTTCAAAAACCACTTTCTGTAGCCCCATTTTAGCCCCAGAGCGCCCCACGGGTTTGGGCGATCGGGCTGAAAACCTTGCGGGCACAACTAGATGGTAAACCGAGTATTTTGTCAAAATTTCAGATTTTTTAAAAAATTCCTACTGCCCAAAACGGCCTGGACGGCGGACGGCGTACGGCGTACGGCGGACGGACATTTCGGATTTTGAATGTAGACCACTTGAAACGGATAATGTCAAATTTTGAGCCCGATCGGAGTCGTCGACCCGCGTCGCGAAAACATAGGTGTATTATTCCAAGAATAATAAACCAAAATGATAATAATCCAACCTGGATTATTATCATTTTTATTGTCATTATAAAACACAAATTGCGAGGATTATCCAGGAACACGCTCATTCCGAACTATAGCCGCGTCCGTCGTTGTGAAGCAACTTCACCGATGAGTGTATTTGGACCATGTTCAAACCACGAGTGACAACGAAGGAGACGCAATGTATCGATAAAGTTTAATCAGGTTGGCGAGTCGATTTGTTGGCGTGCAGATGCACAACAATAGAACGCTGGCGAGTTGATCGACACCCGGTGCCATAATATGGCTATTATATTCGTTGTGCCTCAGCCACGGATGTAGGACCAATGGTCTTCAATCTGCTGTGGCGAAAAAAAAAACACGAAGTGGGTGTTTTCCGAAGGTGCAGAGGTCTGAGTCAATATGGAGGAGACTAAGTCTTGACTTCAATTGGGGAGAGTGACGGCTCCTCTGCTTGTATAATATCATTATAAAATGAACATAATAGATAACACTAGTGTACATAATAGATTATTATCTAGTGTAATTTTCGGTTTGGCACTGAACTCCGATTTTACTCAACCGCACCAAGTCTCTCTGGGCTGTAGATGGGTTTAGCAGCTCGAAACCGGTCACCAAACTAGATTTTTGTATTTTCTAATTACTTATCACTTCAAACCAGGCTGATACATTAATCCCGGTCACTCTTCGTAGACTCCCATATTTAATGAACAACATTTTAAGGCACCTATCGTTCGTTTTTAAGATATTGGTCAGTAAATTGTTAAATTGGTAAATTGGTCAGTAAACTTGTTTCTAGTAGATCTTCAAATAATTAGGGTTCAACCTCCCAGGCTGGGAGTCCCAGCATACATTTATGTTTCCTCATTGCCCGGGAGAGGAGGACACCAATGGTAATAATAATAGGGGCGCTTTCCACCTAATATAATTGGCATAGTACGACGAGGACCAGCGCTTATAGAGAGATGAAGAGAGTAGGGCGGTGGAGCAAGTGATTCTTACGTAAGAGTTGGAGACAGACAGATATGAGACTAGTGTACCTAAGAGAAATGAGTTACAAGGTGAGGGGGACAGGGGGAACACAGTAGACGAAAAGTGTGGGGGGAGGGGAACTGCGACGTTGCCAGGTCTGGGGGATCCCCCGACTGGTGCAGGTGGAGTCACAGGTCTGGGGCCGGCGAAAGGGTCGGACGAATGCGAGGAGAGTTGGAACAGCATCTCTACTCGTATAACGTGGATGAGTGTTACATTCCCGATTCCCGATGAAATCCTATGCGACACTCGCGGTAAACCGAGATAGGCGAAGAAGACAGAACGCTGTAATTTTCTAACATGACGATTTCATGCGAATTCATCTGACAAGAAAAAAACAGGATTTACATGGTTTATAACACTCAAGAGCAACAAGGCAACTTCAACAATCTCCCTCCCGCCACACAATAAGGCGAATACGTTAATAGTGCTCCCTGGGTACCAGTTATCACCACCGCTCCTTCTAGTTTTAAAATATAAATTACTTATCATTTGGATAAATGATAAGTAATTTATCATCTGGTAAATCTTTGATCATCAGACATCCACCTTTCCATAAACATCTGACTAACAAAACGCAGTATTTTTTCCTCAAATAAATCTGCTTTATGGTGTTAAAATGGAAAAAATCCATCTTGTTCCAATTTCCATCACGGGTTTGCCAGTTATCGACAGGGTAGTGTTCCAGTTATCTACACCTTACGAAAAACAATTATAAAAACAAAATCTAGATGATTTGAAATCGTTTAATATTTAGGTATGCCTCAAAATGTGCCATAGGCACAAAATAAATTGGTCAAGTACATAAAGTCTAAAGGTAAGAACCGTTACAATAATTATTTGTTGAGGAAAATGGTACTCATCACAAACTTTCGGAATTGACAACTTGGTAACAATGGGTACCTAGGTTTCGTTGATAAAACAATAAACATTGGTTAGACACCACAAAAAAGAGAAGAATGAAAGAATGAATAATTTATGCAACAGCCAGATCCACAGATAACATCAAAACACAAAATAAATCAATTGATCAAATACAAAATCTAGGTTTTGGTACTTACCTACTTAGAACCATCACATAATAGAATAATCACAAATGTTGAAATGTACATTGCTAATCAGTTTAAAATAGCGATCATTGCATACTTTAGCACGGTTCCCAATCGGAACGGGTGAGGGGATTTTGGCCATAATTTTTGTTTGTTCTACAGTAAAATGGGTATTTTCTTTGTCGTCATCCGATGTCTCCAAAAGAGGTGTTTCTTCATGAAGTTCATCTGTGGATGAATCCAAAATTGATTGGATGTCCATCATGACGTCGTCTGGCTGAATGGCCAACTGGGGTGAAAGAAGGCCCCTATCGTCGCGGAATCCAACGTTATCGACTGTTGTTTCTTCACATTCACCCGGATCACTCTTTCTTCACTGTCACTAGATGATTCAACCACCTTTTTCTTTGGATTAACGATCTTCTTTGGTGGTTCTTTCCTTGTTTCTCCTTTTCTTTTCTTTTTCATCGGTTTTTTTTTGTGTTAGCTTCTCTTTTTCTGTCTTCTTCTATTTTCAAGCCAAAGCTCTCTCCTTTTTCTAGTTTTAGTTGTCTTGTTGCTGACGATGATACAACACTCGGTTTCTTAGCAGCTGTGGCAACAGGCATTCCGGCGTTGACGTCATCAATCGCTGCAATCAACGATTCCTCTGGGTACTGGAGTTTCCGCAGCTTCTCCACAGGTTTCCTCAATACCAATTTCTCTTTCTTGTTGACATTTTCAGTATCTGGAATCGAGAAATGAAATTTAAACCCTCTCATTCAGTTAGAAAATCTGAAGAATTGAAGGAAGTTGTGACCCAAAATGGTGGGGATTTCGGGAACATAGGGGTGTTGGACACTGGTGGTTCAGCTATCAACACCTACATTAGCCAGAAATCACCACCTCATGGTGAATATTGGATCCAGTCACTTTATATTTAAAACTCAAACGCCTGCGTTTTCAGAAAAAAAGAAACAACACAATGGAAAATAAAAATTTATTCTTTGTTCCAGTATTCACCCCCCCCCCCCCCCCTATCTGGCGTTCCAGTGTCGCACCCCCTTTTTTCCTTACTTCCACTCTCAAATCAAAGTTGTTAATAACCTAGATACATTTAGTTGGAAACGCTCTACACAAGCGAACACCTGGAAACAAAAAAAGTACACTAAAAATCCTTGAAAACACATTAAAATGATATGTACTCACCTCCTTAGCGAAACAGGAAGGAAGCAGCTGATCACAATCACTAATAGCAACCACTCCTTGTCAGCAGATGTTTTTGTCGCGGCCTGCTGAATTTTGGCTGGAAAATGTAGCTGAGATGTTAGTCTATGAATTGGCGCCAGATTCAAGTTTCTAACAGGCGGTAAACCCTTATTTTTTCCAGGGCAAGTTAGTAGTGGGGATAACTGGTGACGACTGGTACACTTACCCTACCTAATAGAAAATGTGAACCGACGTTTATAAGGAAAACATTGACCCTGTACTAGTTACACCGTAGAATCTACGTAGATTGATCTTTCCTGGATAGGTTTCCCTACGGCAGGCATTGTAATGTAGGAAAAATCCGAGAATATTCTTTCCAATACCGTCGAGTTGATTTGCAATATTCATCGCCATATTCTTTTTTTTTTTAAATACCAATACCAATGGTTAACCAACAACCAATAGCAATTCAACATTCATGTCATAACATTCAGATGTATTTTTTCAATAGGGCAGATCGAGAGGAGCTGGAAAAGTCGAAGAAACGGTTGGTCTTCACTGCTTTTCCGATGACAATCCGTTTGGCCCTCGGATACTTCGCAGATGGCAACTTCCCTGGTACCAGATGCTTCTCGTCACTTGGAATGTTGTTCCGGTCATGGATATAGTTTCCAAGGCGGTATAATTTTGCTCTGGGAGACAGTCACCACTTACGATATCAATAAGGGAGGTTTTTTGTTAGCTACTATTAAGCAATGCGTAGCACAAAAACATACTGTACCAGGTTTTCATACCACGTCCATACCTTCATATAAATAATTTATACCAAGCTTATACCTTTGAAATAGGCTTTTGAAGAAAATAAGGAACCTACCCCGCATTGTCGGCGAGAAGCGTCGACATGTCATGGTCTGAAGATAATCCAACAGAATCCAAGCCCACAAAGGGCTGTCCTAAATGCTGCTCCGTGCTTGGCCTACGGTTTTGGCGCCTTTCCTGGGGAGGAGAGACGTCACCCCTCACAACAGATTCATAAATCCAAGAGATGTTGGAGTTAATTTTCCAAATGATTTTCAGGAAATACAATTCACCAGAGCACCATTTAACCACACCGAATTTGCACTCGCGGCAAAGAAGGTAAGACTCTTTCGAAGAACGATTTCTCACGACTGTAGACAACTTCACTGAAACTGGAGATTCTTTCAAGACGGAAACAAGCTGATTATCAGCGATGCCGACATGAACTCAACGGGAGACGAACACAGACTGTTGTCGATGGTGCCGGCGCGAAGGAGAGGGAGGCGATTATGGAGGAGGAGCGTCTGCATCCCGTGGCCCCACCCCGTCCCCATACCACTTCATCCCAAACATTTATAAAAATTGAGAATTGGGGCGGAACTATGGACAACATGTTAGTCGAAGACGGGAAATTTTATCTCGTACCCCCACCGCCAACCCATGTTAAGGTGGCCCCAGCACTCAGCAATAGGCTGCAGAATTTAAATGAAAACGCCAATATTTGATTCTCGATTGTGAGCAACAGTTTTCACGCCAAACAACAGTTTTAGCCATTGTGAACATAATGAACGAACAATCAACAGTAAAAGTTACTGTTTCTAATACTAATTTGAAAACGCCAATATTTGATTCTCGATTGTGAGCAACAGTATTCACGCGAAACAACAGTTTTAGCCATTGTGTACATAATGAACGTACAATCAACAGTAACAGTTACTGTTTCTAATACTAATTTGAAACTGTTTCAGATAAATGGGTGGGTGTCAAAGGTGTCACTGTTTCGGCTGTCTTAGATCTTATTATAATTAATTTCTCTCCCTCAGATCGTATCCCCTCATAATATGAATATTATATTATAATACTTGTAACATTTGATTCATTCCTAACAAGTCGGAAGTCCAAGCTTGTGTTGCTAAAGGTTGATTACACCTCGGCAAAAGAAAACCGACATGAAATTGGCAGAAGTGCGGAGCTGGGACACGGCACCACTACACACGCTTGGATGGAAAAGAAGTCCTAGGGGCTCTTTCCTCTCAGGAATGTCATCCGCGGGCGACTCTGATCCTAAACAACCCTTCATAAAGAAACACTGCCTTGAAGAAATGCTTGGTAAAGAAGGGGGGAGGGAGATGACAAAGCGTTCAGAGTAGAAGGCAACAACGAATGAGCTCGAAAACCAAGCAGATCTTCATTTATTATAAATGAATTATTCGATCCGTGTAAAACGAAAACGTGTAAAAACATATGACATAATATATTGTTCTCCCCTCCCACAGAGGGATTACAAAAAGAAGCGAAAGAACCTGGTTCCTCACCACCAAACGGACTCTAGCTTGGACTCATTCAATATCAACACTAGAACGCTGGTCCGTACAGCACAAAAAGATTATCTTTGATACTGTTAAGTCGAAAAATTTCACACTTAAACTGAGTTCAGTAGTTGATCCAAAGAATTGATAAATTAAAGATTGCCTATTCAACACACCTACCTAATTAAAACCACAAGAAGGTATAGGGACTAAATCGGACTTGGACGAGACTGGAACGAACTACAGCCCAGAAAAAGGGGCTGCGCGTTGAATAGAGTCGATATCGACACTTGTGCTTTGTGCGAGGGCCCAAAGATAATTTATCAACGCCAATGACATATATTCAATATGGAGATACCTTCGGAGAAAACGCCAATCAATGAAGGGAATAAAGAAGAATCACGGTATAGGAGAAGAAGGGCGATTCCTCGAACAATCCTCTTCGAGTCAACAGCTTTAAAAGAGAAGCCATGAGGTGGAAATTTGTATTAACAAACCAAAAGCACAATGCACAACAAATTTCCCTGAAAACGATTGTCAATGAATTAACTATGGACGATTTATTATACTGATATTCGCAGAAGAGAATTCAGACTATATCAACTGATATAGTCTTGTGACTCGGTGGTATCGCGATTTCGTACAATAATAATAATTACTAGCAGGAAACCCGGGTGTGGTTGTGTCCCTATCAGACCAATGAGGAACGCACGTCCTTTTTGTTCGACCAGAACCACTTTAGATGAATATAAACTACTTGAAAGGCTTTTGTTACAAAAATGATGTATTTTTCTCTTTTTGAATTCTAACAACATGGCACAGGATGATTTAACCTGATATTCGGGCGCACGTTCATTCCTAATTCTACAAATAATGGGATGGATGAAACAAAAGTGCGTGTTCATTTTCCAAATTGAACCAAGATTACAACACAGTCAAACGGACCAACCTATCGTTTTTCGTTGAAATTTTAGAACACTCCAAACATCAAGCTATGGCAGCCGGAAGCAGCTTTCCCATGAGCGACTTATAAATAATCTAGGGCCATTGTTCTCTCTCATATCATTAACCGATACGACCTCTAAGCTTTAGGAGTAGACTCACCGATATAAATGCCACAACATTTTATGACGAATCTTCCTTGATTTATACCTTGAAGTAGATCAAAGGGAAAGTAATTTTGCTAGGTAGTGTAAGTCTTATTAAGAGGTATGATGAGAATGCAACACACTATAAGAGGCTACTTTCTGGTAGATGTCATCATGTTTTAGGAGAGATAGGAGCTTGTCTTCAGCCTCTCAACACAATTTCAAATAACATAAACGAAAGAATTGGGACAAGTATGTTTACATCGTCCGAATCCAGCTCCACCCTTTATCGCTGTTTCCATCTCACAGCTAACCTCCGAGGGGCTTCTTTCCGATCAATGACAATGAACGATGGGTATTGACCGAACACAAGAAAAGTGCTCTCGTCTTCGACGTAGCTCGAAGAGAACTAGAGAAGAGAGAGAGAGTGGTTTGTCCTCGTCACAAAGTAGCGTGTAGAATAATTTAATATGGGCTTGAGAATGAAAATGACAATATTTTTGACCCTTAGGTACACTGTAGGTAGGGCCTACAGTAGTAATAAAAACTCTCGTTAGGTTGCTTACGCTATAAAAACCAACCATACGGCATTGAGTAACGTATACACCTCTTGGCCATTTCCAACTCAATCAGTTCGAGGGTTAACCTTGTTCATCAACTTTCTTGCTGATCAGTAGACCTCGAAGGCGGTGAAAAGGAGGTTATTGAATTACTTAGCCCCCATCCTACTTCAGGAAATGGAATCCTCAGGGAAGCCTATACTAATCAATTCAGTTACCACACCACTCACCTACAGCTTCATCAATACCAAGGCTGAACAGCTGCTTACCTAAAACTAAATTTTAACTGTGCTTGTAACGGTAAATTGCCCTCCAAGATCCAGAAAAACACTCGTGAGCACATGCGACGTCGCTGGTCTCGGCGTTCTGGCCCAGAACTCCTGGGGGTATACTATAGGGGGTATACCTACTAGAAACTCTACTCGCAACGAGCACTGGCTACTAAATTCAAAGAATTAACAAAAGACTTTTAAAATAGACTTTATTTTTCATCAATCTTTCTTACTTGTACTTGTTTCACCGGGCTTTCCACCTTGAGCTGCGATTTGGTCTTTCAATTTCTTTGCGTTTTCCTGAGCTTCCTGCAATTCTCTTAAAATTCCTTCTATTTCAATCTTCACGTTAGGGTCTACGTTATTGTGATTCATGGCATGTTCTAGTTTATCCCTGACTTCTGTCATTTTTATGTCCATTTTTTCCGTCATTTTTTCAACATTAATCTGCATGGCCCCCAACTTCTCATCCATCCTCTGTTTTTTCTCGTCAGGTACTGTTTTCTTTTCCATTTTTTCTTTGTATTGTTCAATGGTCGCTAAGCAATTACTGTAAAATGAAAATTCAAAGGGTAATACAAGAGAATAGCAACTGTTTTAAAGGTTTTTCTTTTTAAAGAAATAAACACATTCAACGTTTTCACAGTACTGGCCCAAATTTCCATTTATTTCAATCCAAACCTCCCACAGTTTCTTCTGGCTGAATTTCCCCGGATGGTGGTTGCTTAGGCTCTGCCTTGGGGTATAATCTATCTATCTATACTTCTATAAAATCGGGTTTCTCTCTGTGTGTGTGTCGTGCCTTATAGGCGCCTAAACGGCTGAACGGATTTGTACGGGGATTTTTCTAATACAATCCGGTGGGCTTGCCGCCACAATATAGGTTATATTAAAACCCCGCGCGCCACTGTTATGATGTGATTTTGAGTCACGTATAACCCCCTTTTATTTATCGCAGATTCGGATTCTACGTTAAATTCTACGTCCGAAACACTCCCAGGATGGTCGGCCGAGCGAAGCGAGGCCCCCCTGTCAAGATAAAATGGTCGACCGTGTGTGGGGGGGGGGGGGGGGGGGGGGCAGCCCCCTTAGCCGGGTGCATAGACGAGCGAAGCGAGCCAGAGCGGCTAGTATTGTAATATTCGTTGGTACCCTTACTAAAATAACGTCCAATTAAGTCTAAGAGTTCATTTTCAATTTTGTATAAGACTTATTATAAGTCTTATACAAAATACATCTACCCAAAGTTAGACTTAGTCCGAAATGAAGTTCGTTGGAGGGTGAGAAGGGAATTTTTTTCGATCCCGAAAATGAAAACAATGCTTCCGCTAACTTGGGTAGATTGGAAGCAATATTTTATTCAAAATATGGATGGATTTAGTTTTGTTAGATGGAATTTTCAATTTATCTGTCACGTCAAAAAGGCAACTCAACCAGCGTTAATTGATTTTGGTTTATTATTCTTGGAATAATACACCTATGTTTTCGCGACGGGGGTCGACGACTCCGATCGGGCTCAAAATTTGACATTATCCGTTTCAAGAGGTCTACATTCTAAATCCGAAATGTCCGTCCGCCGTCCGCCGTCCAGGCCGTTTTGGGCAGTAGGAATTTTTTTTTAAATCTGAAATTTTGACAAAATACTTGGTTTACCATCTAGTTGTGCCCGCAAGGTTTTCAGTCCGATCGCCCAAACCCGTGGGGCGCTATGGGGCTATAATGGGGCTACGGGAGGTTTTTTTTTTAAGGCTTTTAGCTATGGTTTTCGTATAGCTTGGGTTAAAAGTTTGGATTACCGAAGTCGAGAAAAAGGGAAGTACACCAAAGAAAGATAAATGGAAGAACACCAATAGCTGTCACTCCATCTTGATGTATACTGACCCGTCGCTGATCTAATATCCTTCTGTTTGTCCGCACACATCCCAATAGGCCATTTTGTTCTCCAATAACCTCCTCTCAATTAGTGACTCGCCCTTTCACCCCACACTGTACCCGAATAACAGACCCTTGAGTTCGGTACGGTCGACTTTTCTCTCTGGTTACTTTTCCCGTTTTAATGCTCAGCGTATCAGGTCTTTGAATTGACTACATAGGAGTTAGATCTTATCTTCAATACGGTTCGCAATGAATTTACCTTCACTTGTGAGGACAATATTGGCAATTTATACAGAAAAATTTAAGATTACACATGAAATGGCAACTTCATGGACAATCCATTGTGAAAACAAGTGAATTGAATCAATAGGGCTTTCAACTTCCACAGCAAGGCATTCAGGCAAAATCATCAGCAGACAACAATAAATCCAGAGCTACGAACAGTTCCCTCTATTCAAAGCCAGGAGAGTCAGAATCATTGAATACCAGAGATCCAATAGGAAACGCTATTAGTTATCTGCCAAGACGGAGACATATCTAGGTAACGAAATGAGCCAAATGGATCCAAAGCGGGCAGCTCCCTCCCTTTCAATCTTATTGACGGATGGAAGTACAAAAGGGTCTCGGGAAACCAAGGGCTCCCAATTCAGTTCACTAATAGACCTGACGCCTTTTCTCTTTCGTTACTATGTGGCAAGAGCAATCAAGGCGAAATCAAATCATTTGACTTCAACTACACATCAACACTGACGAGATTGACCTCAAGGTCTTGGTTCAAGGTAAATAAGCATGAACTTATGCTTATAAACTATGGTAGTACTTGCACTACCTAAGTACGAGCAAGTACCTATTGGTAGAATCATGCATCACTTGATACTTGTTCGCCACCGCCCAAGGGAAATACACTGCCAATATAGAGCCAAATAAGGGTCTGATCCTATGTCGAAAAAATAAACAAGTTCGGCTGAAAATCTTTCCAGTGGCCTGAAATAAAAGGCACGGGTCGGTCACGGAAAGGAAATATATCTTCAGTGAAGAGAAAATCGCGTAGGAAGATACCTGCATTCAACCCGAAACGAGAACCAGATAATGGAAAAATAAATATCAAGACACGGTTCCGGACGAACTGTAACAAGAAAATTAAGTTCGCGCATGCGCAGAGCGTACCACTGCTGCAAACATCATGAAATTTATAGGGGACCTCAAGGGGTCGTACCCGCATAAATAATCCTTGAAAATTTCACCAAAATCGGAGCAACGTTGTGGAAGTTATGCCCTTGTAAAGAATCAAACGATTGCGCCTGAGCACAGCGTTCCGCTGATTCAATCGTCATAAAATTTATATGGGACCTCAAATGGCCATACCCGCACAATCCCTGAAAATCGTACAAAAGTCAGATCAAAATTGTGGAAGTTGTGGCTGTAACAAGGAAATGCGGACGGAGAGACAGACGCGGAACCAAATTTGCTCAGGGGGTTCTGAAAAGCAAAATGCAAAAGGACATTTCAATTTTGGAGGCCAACAATGTTTCCGCTACCTTCGGTAGACTTGGGAGCAAAAAAAGCAAGACTTGCACTTGCTTAGACTTGCGCTCCTTGATGGACGCAACCAACAAGACTTGTAGTAGTACTTAGTAAGTACTACTACAACAGTAACAGTAAGCCTAAGCCGGAGTAAACAACTCTCATCTTTATACTTCGTACTAATCACAAGCATGAAGGGAATGAATAAAATTTATTTATTGCTTATTTAATAAGCACACACGGCGGAAGTAGGAAGGTAATCAAATTAGATAGTGATATCGAGTGAGACGTTATGTGAAAATGCCAAGTTATGGATCTACAACTCAACATAGCTACACGATGAAAGCCGTGGCTGCAGAACAGAAGAATCCCACCTAGTGCTGTGAAGCCCCTGATTCAACTATCGCTAATTTTCTATTGCATAATACAAGACAAATGGTTCAAACAACACGAAAACTTCTGCCATATTTTTCCCAAACATTATACAAGACATGACACATTGTATGTACCTACGGTTGGTATACACTAGGTCTAGTGGAAATGTTGAAAGGTTCCTACATCCTGCTACCCACTGTACTGCCACCTCAACTTGAATCTTCGTATCTCCACTTTTGGTTTATTATTCTTGGAATAATACAACTATGTTTTCGCGACGGAGGTCGACGACTCCGATCGGCCTCAAAATTTTACATTATCCGTTTCAAGAGGTATAGATTACAAAAACGAAATGTCCGTCCGCCGTACGCCGTCCGGGCCATTTTGGGCAGTAGGAATTTTTTTTTAATCTGAAATTTTGACAAAATACTCGGTTTACCATCTAGTTGTGCCTGTGAAGTGTCTAGTCACGTTACCCCTCACAACTCACGTCAAATTCATGCCATTTAAATTCGTCTAACTTTGTCAAAATTTCACATTTAATCGCCGTCTCCTCGATCTCCAGACCTCCAATACTACCACCGGCAGACACTTATGGCAATAGTACGACTCATACCCAAAAAAATAAAACAATCCAGAAAGACCACCCCACGACAACGTATGTGTAGTGGAACAGAGGACAAGGCAGCCGGCGACGGCCGTTGGGGGAGTGCAGAGCGCGGATATGTCACCCATAATATATTTAACAAATACCTATCCTGAAGATGGCACCTGTGGCCGAAAGCTAGGAAATAAACGAGTGTGAAGCACGTTCAACCTTCTGTCGCCCCACCACGCACCCGGCTGAAACATGCCTAGAAGGTATCCCCAACAAACCAGTAATAATTACTTACTTAATAATTATTTCAATTAATTTAAAACTCAGGTAGAAGACAAAATTTGTCTTCTACCTGAGTTTTAAATCGGTTTAAAGCAACACCACATATCTAACTTTTTGACGAAAATGAGGTTTTTATATCACTGGATGCATAATTTCGCTCCGCGTAGAATGGTAACATTGGTGTTTCGTTAAAACGCCGCCAAAAGCTCTAAAATCGCTTAAATGTTAACACCACGTATCTAACTCTGATGAGGCAATACCACGTATCTAACTCCTGCCGGTATGCATGTTTAAAACCAGTTTTTCCTTCCTCCTGAACAATTGCCAAAAGTTAGATACGTGGTGTTGTATATCACTGGATGCAGAATTTTGCTCCGCGTAGAATGGTAACATTTAGGTTTCGTTAAAACGCCGCCAAAAGCTCTAAAATTGCTTACATGTTAACACCACGTATCTAACTCTGATGAGGCAATACCACGTATCTAACTCCTGCCGGTATGCATGTTTAAAACCAGTTTTTTCTTCCTCCTGAAAAGTTGCCAAAAGTTAGATACGTGGTGTTGCTTCTTAAGCGACGAAATCATCATAATATGACGTATATTATCTAGACTTGATATTATGAGTTGACTCTATGATATTATCAAGTCTTTTGATGCTTGACATATTTTTTAACCCCTCGGGTTTTTTTGGGGATATAAATAATTTTGTTTAGTCTTGGGTGAAATTACCTTATGAAACAAGCGCTCAAGAGGGCCTCACTTTGCTTGGCCGTTCAATAAGGGCAAGGGGATTTTACTTCGCTCACTTCTAGGTTGCCATGTCCATTTTACCGAATAAAGGACATCCAATACAAATAAAAGGACAGCATAATATGTCCGGAAATAATACTGTTAATAAATAATAATAATTTTTTGCGTCCTTTGGACGCTTAGTCAAAAGAAGAAAAGGACACTCCGAAAAAAGGACGTATGGCAACCCTACTCACTCCGCTAAAATTTAGCAAAGTATTATTTAATAATACAATTATTAGTGCATTTTAATTCCGGGACCTGAGAGCGGGACGTCTAATTTCTCCCATTTTCGATTGGTCCAGGAGATGCAAGTTAGCCAACTTTACTAAGCGCCAGGGCGTTTTAGGTGACATGAAATGTGAAATCATTCAACCTTCAAAAACATTCTCAGATTCTCGTCAGTCAACACAATGAATTCACTTAGCGATCCAGAGTTCTTGGAGATGACATCTCACATTGTGAAATGATGTGAACAGGATAAGGGTTGCCTTTTTTGCACGTAGTGGGAGTTTAGTAAAAAACATCAGCTGCGTTCGCAATCTTATTCTGAAAATTCCAAACCGTTCGGCGCATGCGGAGTAGGGCCTTTTGCAAGGGCAGAGGGTGGGGGAACATCGGCTTCCAGGAATTAATAGGTTTGTTCCAGGTCTGACTGCGTCTGTCGACAGAAGTTGGACAGCTGTCGACAGAACCCGACCGCACATACTCGAGCTATCGGTTTCCGTCCAACTTACGATCGACCTGGAACAGCAGTTTCTATTAAAATTCCGTCAAACCTGGAACAAACCTAAACACTCAGTTTCTGATGCTCTGCGAACGCAGAACTCGTTCAGAATCGATTCCGGCAGTTCTGATTTTTTCAGAACTTCCCGAACTGTTTCCGACTGCCTCCTCGAGTGTGGAAAGTCACACACGCGAGATTCATTTCCTTCTGTGATCTCGAGGAGTAATTTAGTAGGGACTACTTTTTCGTTGGCGGAGGACCGAAGTTCTGTCCGTTTTAATTCCTGGAAGCGTTCGAGTTCTGACAGGATTCCGAACGGCCAGAACTTACTCCACGGTTGACAAGTTGGGGATTTTCCCCCTAGATTTAGGGTTTTTTTTGTTGTTGAAAGGTTATTTTGAGGGGGAAGAAATGTTTAGGGTTTTTTTAGGGTTATTTTTTTCCTTGTCAGGGGGAATTTAGGGATTTTCTTTGACCTATTGGTTTTCGTATCACTTGGCCATCAACCGATGATACAGTCAAAGTTCAGTTTTCGAAGTATAGAGGTTATTCTGTGGTTTTTGTCTTATTATTCTTGGAATAATACACCTATGTTTTCGCGACGGGGGTCGACGACTCCGATCGGCCTCAAAATTTGGCATGTCCGTTTCAAGAGGTCTACATTCAAAATCCGAAATGTCCGTCCGTCGTCCGCCGTCCAAGCCGTTTTGGGCAGTAGGAATTTTTTAAAAATCTGAAATTTTGACAAAATGCTTGGTTTAACATCTAGTTGTGCCCACAAGGTTTTCAGTCCGATCGCCCAAACCCGTGGGGCGCTATGGGGCTAAAATGGGGTACGGGAGGGTTTTTTTGAAGGCTTTTGGCTATGGGATCGAGTTAGGTGTCGTTTTCGAGGTATTTTTGGACGTAGAATCCATTTTTTGGGGTCCCGGAACGATCCGATTTCACTGTTGCGATCTGTAGGGCTTTTCATGGGGCTAAAAATGGGATTTTTGAAGGATCCCAGGAGGTTAAGTATTTTTCGAGTAAAGAATAAAGAATGTTTGAAAAACAATTTTTTTGAAAAAAAAAAGAATTCAAAAAATGTTTTTTTTGAAAAAAAAAATCCCAAAAAATGTTTTTTTTTGAAAAAAAAAATCCCAAAAAATTCTGAGTGAGATGTGCTTGAGACTGCTGGTTAGCGGACTCACTAGTATAAAAGAATGGTTTTTCGGGGTTTGAATGCATTCAGGGATTTTTTAGGGGTTCTCAAAATCGATTTAGGGTTTTTTCAGGGTTTTTTATTTACGGCTCAGGGGGTTTTGTGAAAAAAGGTTGTCAACCGTGACTTACTCTGCGCTATCACAGCGCGCTCTTGCGGCTCGATGCTTCCCACGTACGTGACGGGGTAATAATATTACTGACGGGGTAATGAAATATTATTTCATTTTCCCCTTTCAGATCAAAAACCTTATAACAGTTCTGCACGTAACTATAGGAATTTCCGAACTGAGAATTGGCGTAAGGAGGTTTTCAAAGGGTGCTGAATCGTATTGTTGTTGGAAAATTTCTAACATTTAATGCGAAATGCTGACGCTTTCAAGGAGGGTTTCCAAATCGAATTACAAAAGGTAAAGCATTCTTTCAGTATGGAAATACGGTATACCCCGGGTATATACGGTATACTCCGGTATACGGTTACCTACCAGACGTTTGATGTAAAGACGCTACATAGTGATGAAAAACTGAACTTATGAATCTCCACAACTCCCTTTAGGGAGGCTCAAAGGGGTTCGCCCACTTTGCTCTCTGTTACTCTGTGGGTTCGCCATTCAGGACGACAGCAAATTCAGTAGGTTTGGCGCCTGCTTTTGTCTGGGCAAATGAATGGGCTGCCGACAGGCACACATTAATAATATTAATGATAAAATATTACACATTATGTAATACTAATGATAAAAAGTTACTTGTAGCAATAAGAGCTTGACAATAACGAAAGTGAACCTAATCGTTTCCTACAAAACAATCGTGTAAGTAGTAACCACTAGTAACCATTTGCGATCATTTATGGGCCGTATGTGCCCAATCTCATAGCACACAACCTTTTTGCTTTCGAAGCGGCTCGAGTAGAATTTACCCATTTCCACTTGTACCTATGGGTCATGAGTGGCAACGAAGGTTATGTAAGGGTACCTTACAATCTGGACGTGAACAGGATTTTCAATCATTTGACAGAGTAGCTTGAAAATGCCAAATTCATAGAATGAGTAACTTGATGATACAAAAATAAGATTCACCTAGAAGTACGCAAACAAAGATGATTTTCAAGTCGCTTTTTCAAAATATGTAGAAGCGGTGAAGAGAATAGCCATAACCTTCCGCTGTGTTTTCATCCCAGTTTCCAAGAAAATGTATAAAGAAAACCTACAGAAACCAAAACTTAGAATAGGAGAGTGAAATATTCTTACCTTCAGAAAAGGCCGACATAATGTTTTGGGCAGCATTTCTAGAGAATAAAGAAAGAATCCATTGGTATATAATCTCAAGGTCTTCTCATCCATACAAGCATTACACAGTTGAAAAGTCTGGATGGCAAACACAGCACAGTCAAACACTGTAGAACATTCGCGTAGTAGACAACTGTACTTAAAAAATAATTCCAGCTTTGAAGTCGATGAACGAGATTACGGACAAAAACAAAACGAATAAACCATAAAATGTGCCAGCCTATGACAGAACGAACATGGCTACTTGGAGTTTCCTACCGATTACGTACCAACTGTTGGGAAGCAACATTGTCCTCATGGCCTCGGCACCCCAGCGCAGCTCTGCGGAAAAGGTTTGAACCGCATTAACAACCAGTGGTGCCACATGGATGCGCGGCTTTTTTGAATTTCCCGCCAAACCAACGGTGTTAATTCGGTTTATCATTCTTGGAATAGGTAAGTAGTATACACTTTTGTAATCGCGAAGAAGGCCGAAAATTCCGATTGGCCTCAAAATTTGACACGAAAAAAAAAAAAAAAAAAATGTCCGTCAGTCTTCTAAGCCGTTTTGGGTCAGTATACTGTTAGGCCTATACTATAGGCTTTTTTTTTTTTAATCTGAAATTTTGACAAATTAGGTACTCGGTTTACCGTCTAGCTGTGCCCGCATGGTTTTCAGCCCGATCGCCCCAACCCGTGGGGCGGTATGGGGCTATGGGGCAATAATGGGGCTATGGCAGTGGTTTTCGAAGGCTTTGGAGTCGAGTTAGGTGTCGTGTTCGAAGTATTTTTGGACCTAGAGTCCATTTTTGGGGGTCCCTGTAAGATCCGATTTCACCGTGGGGATCTATGGGGCTTACCGAGCAATTTTCGACGCAAAATCCGTTTTTTTCCGAATCCACATCTGTCCAAACATTCAACAGAAAAAAATTTTTTGTTCAACAAATTTCGTTCTTAAATATTTTCTTAACACAGAATTCATTTTCGCACAATTAACCTATATCAAAGAATAACAATTATTAAAGGTATATTATATTCCTTTTGTAAACTTTGCAGCGTTTTTAAATTTTATAACATTTGACTCATTTTGATCACAACCGCAGTCTTTAGGTCCCACAAGTTGCCGAGATACATTCTGCAGAGACGGCTAATTAAAAAAAAAAAACTTTTTTTAGTAGGGCACCTACTTGTGTTCTGGTCATACCAAAATATCATGTTGCGAGCATAATATTTCCATGACAACGTGTTTTAGGACCCCTATAATTTACGACCTCTATTTTAGTGGGAGTAAAGTTAGGAAATTTAATATTATTATTTTAGCTTATAAAAAATTAATATTAAGCTTTCATCTGAGCGCTGGAGGCTATAATATTTTTTGTTAGGTAGATTTTAACGGTGTTTTTGGACAAAGGTACAAATGTTTTTCGAGCATATTTGGTCATTTTATCGAGAATATCAATCCGAGCCCTAACTATGGATTTTCTTCTTCTATGATGACTGAACATCATCTTGTCTTACTTACAACGTATGGTAACAGATCACAGTGTGGTGTTTGCCGACGGTGCAGAGGTCTAAACCTTCATATTCAAATTTACCTTTTGTATAAATTCAAAATTCACCATGTCAACTAGGTCACCTAGGTATGTCATCTTTTTCTGTAGTTTTACTTATAAATTGTTTTTTAAATAAGAATAATTCCAACCTAATCTTTCCTATTACCAATTAGAACCAATAACCTTGTCAAATGGGTCCATTTTTAAAATTACCTCAAACTTTTTTACCTAGGTATAATTTCTCCTTGTCACTACTCACATATATGTGTTAAAATTGGCTCCATGACTGATGGCCAGTGAACCATTTGAAAACCAGTTAGGCTATACTACAGGTACTGAAATGAGAATTGCTTATTATTCTAGAGGCAAAACAAATACTCGATATATCGAGTATTTGTTTTGCCTCTAGAATAATAAGCAATTCTCATTTCAGTACCTGTAGTATAGCCTAACTGGTTTTCAAATGGTTCACTGGCCATCAGTCATGGAGCCAATTTTAACAGTGGGTCCATATTCCAAAACTACTATTGTCAAGTTACCACCATTCTGGACCGTTTTCATCAGTTATAATTTTCACTATTTGTACCATTGTCATATTGTATATGTGTATGGTAGACCTTCAGTATAATATTACTTTGTTACTTTGTTAATATAATTTTATGGTCTTTCTCTGGTGCTAATGACAAATGGTTTTCTTGTCAGGGCTGTAGATGAGCTTAGTTGCTCGAAACCGGTCTCAACGCTACAAGAGAAAACCTCATTCACGTTTGGAAGTTTGCAACAACATCACCATCGTCTCCTGGACTGAAGATGAGCATGTAGCTCGAAACCGGTCTCCAACTTATGTATTTTGACTAAATGCAAAGTTAAAAGGAAAAAGCAGAGAGGTCACCTTCATTGCCCATCCGTTCTCTTGGATCAGCACTCTGCACCATCTGGCAGTCCCAATCTCTTTGAGATAGTGACCTACAATTTTTTATTTAAATAAACAATTTAGTACTCAGCAGAGGAGTCATTTTAAATTAATTTAAATAGGTACGTTTCACTTTTGTCCATCTAGTCATTTGTTTCATTCCTCGTCATTTTTCTCTCATATCTACTAGGGCGGGATGCTAAGCCGTAACTTAGGTAGGGTAAAGCCCCGTACCTCGCCCATGCTCCTACCTCGCCCCACCAGTGATATTACCTAGGTAGAGAAAGGATATAACAACTTTGAGCCACTGATTCGGTAGCTCTCTGAAAATGGTTGAATTGGCTGTGTACTTTTTTGTGATATCTAGTACTGTTATCTTAGGAGAAGGTTAAAACGTTTTTGAGGTGCCAGTTTGTGATCGTGGAAATTGTACATTTGATCGTCCCAGGGCTGAGTTAAGTCGTATTTTCGTACAATTGTTTGTTTAATGTGTTGTCCAATATGTCTG
This sequence comes from Pilophorus perplexus, assembly GCA_955831195.1. Lineage (NCBI taxonomy): Eukaryota > Metazoa > Arthropoda > Insecta > Hemiptera > Miridae > Pilophorus > Pilophorus perplexus. Next base: position 14,167,930 of record OY037011.1, on the reverse strand, counting down.
TTAAGCACTGAAAAAAAAGTTTTTGAAAAAAATAGGATCTGTGGGTGTCATGACCGTTTTTCAAAATTGGTGTGTATGCACGTACCTTGCCCCACCTCCTTGTGCGTACCTCGCCCCTAGGATTTTGTGATACCGTTTTGGTTACCAACCAATTCCTAGCCATATTTTTCTAATTGTATTTTTTTTGTTCACTATGAACTTCAGTCAATTTTAATTTTACAACTTTAAGCTTAACAAGAAAAGTATTCGTCCTTGACAATAATTTTGTGATACAGTTGTGGTTACCAACCAATTCCTAGCCATGTTTTTCTAACTATAATTTTTTAATGCATTAAAGTTTTATATTCAATATAAAATAAACGTATTTTATTCATTTTCCATACTTCTGAGCGCTCAATTTCTAGAAATAGGGTAGGTGGCGCAAGGTACGACCCTATCCGGGGCGAGGTAGGTACTATGTTCGTACCTGGCCCCATTTTGGAGGGTTTTAGAAATTTAGCTCTAGAAAACTCGAAAACTAGAAATAACCCATTTCAACAACTGGATCTTTTAGACAACTTATTTCCCTAGCGATCTGTAAAAAAACCGATTCGATCAGAGCCCTAGGGGTCTCCCAAGAGAGGAAAATCTGAAAAGTGGGGCGAGGTACGGGGCTTTACCCTACTGTTTTTAGTCATCAAATCTCTTAGATCGTTGGCTTTAATGAAGAGATATAGGTGTAATATGATTAGGATCAAAAGAATTAAGGCTTCAAATTTGAGCGTTACAAAATTTGCACTATTAGGTACCATTTAATGAAGCTTAAGCTCAATTGATCTCGACCAACGATTTTACACTCTTCTTTTGCGATAAAAGAACAATAAAGCTAGGTGCTCTAATTTGTGTCAGATTTTAGGATGGAACATGCTTTAGCCTTCGACTAACTTGGCAAAAAGTGTCACATTTTCGGGTGACGAAACCGGGGAAAGCCGATGGGTGACGAAATTTTCTAATGACTTCCGCTCTTGAGCCGTTGCTGGGGGATTGAAACTTCGTTAGTTTTCATCGGACAGAAATCGTTCACCACTCGTTGGAAAGCTCTGAATTTATTAGACCAGGTACATTTCTCCAATTTTAGTGTTGCTGTACGGAAAGCTGAGTTATGCGCATGACATCAAATCATTTTTGTTTACTAACATGTGACCGTCCACAGGAAAACGTACCTTCCGGATTTTTTGTCAAACAAGTCGATTTCTTTCTGCACGGTAACGTTACTAGGCAAAGCATGATCCATGTTTCTTAGCCAAAGGCTCTAAGCAGTACCTACCCTGTGGGTTTTTTCTGAAACCTTTTCTACTTGAAACCAATTTCCCACTACAAAATTTGCGCTTTTTCTGAAAATCACCCCGCTCTAACCTTGGGGAAGTGTTTCGTGGATGCCAGAAGCCCCGTTTTTGGACCATGTAGGTCCTATATTTCGTTCATCGAGGATTCATCAGCCTGGGTGAAACGCAATGTCGCGGGAAAACAACATCGATGGCAGCCTCTCGAGTTGTTGGAGATCGATAGTGTTCCATCGTTGACTCCCACCACCTGGTTCCGCGTCGGCCCCGTAATCGGTGAAATCCAAGATCCAACATGGTCGCCCAGTAGTGGATGGCTACGTGCCAGGGAGAGTGTAACGATCCACTGACAGTCTAGGTCTCGTAGTTTTCTCCCTGAAGACGTGCGGAGAATGACAGTGGAGACATGTGGTTCTGTGCACGACGGCAATGCACCATACCCTCGGTGACTGTGCTGGTTTGCATACTTCTTGGACTCCTAATCCTCACCAAACATCTGAAAGAACTGTACGACCTCAACAGGAAAGCGCAACGTTTCAGGCGATACACAGATTTTGTGAGTACCTCGGTGCCCAGTAGTTGACGAATAATTAGATTATTCGTGAACCAAGCTAGCCATACTTGAATTGACCCTATCTTTATGCACCTAATTTATGGTAGTAATACCATTTTATGCACACTTCTTGGCAATAGGCGTAATAATCCTTATTGCCCATAAAGTATAACTGGTAGGTTGCCAGTTTTAAGTAGGTAGGTACCTACACTTTTACCATTCATCTTATCACACGACACTCACACATTTAAAATGGTTGAATACCTAACTGGTGGTCCAGATATCTTTAAATCCGAAGTCTCCAGTGCTTTAAGGTACGTAGGTATATAACATTGTACTCCTTCCAGAAATCATCCTCCAAAGTAAATTACCCAGTAAGTTAACGATGGTAAAGATTTTAACCAACGAGTGCTTAATAATCATGTTTAACAATTTGAAATATAGGTACCTACCTAATATATTTCATTGAATGTTTATATTAGGTATACCTTCCTACTTTGATGTGTCTCTATTTTAAACCCGAAAATTAGAATATACCTAATAATACCTATTATATTTAATAGAATATAATGAAATACCTATTATAATAGAATATAATATGAAGACCACAGGGGAAAAGGGGGGGAAACTCCATTTTTGAAAAAATTGAGTTAAGGTTGGCAACAACTTCTATACGAGGTCTAGTTTCTATTAGATACCACAAAAAAGGGAAAAACGGGGAGAATGCCGCTCATTATGGCGATTCTGGTTCTGAGTTACAGGGGAAGAACGGGGAAAGGAATGCGTTTTCCTCGTTGATTTTGAATTGCCTAAAATCGGAAATCTGGAGTTTCCCCTGTGGTCTTCATATTAGAATATTATTTCAATCTTCGGATTTAAAATAGAGACGCAATGAGGAGGTACTTAAAATGCAAAAGCGCTGATTTTTCAGTACCTATGGGCAGAAAAAGTGTTTCTTGAGATATACCAGCAATATTCATATTCCCTCTTTTTATTATGATTCATTCGTGCTTAATATTACGTTAAAATAGTTCCTTTCAAATCAAACAAGGAAAGAGTAATGGAAATTTCATGTTTAGGTTTGGACTTGTGATATTTTGCCTGACTTGGACCTGTGACGTTTTGCTGGAACGTACCCCACGTAGTCCACATTGCTCAATGGGCTATTGTGAGATTCGGCTTGAACTATATGACGGGTACAGAGGAAAAACAGTAAAATACCAGTTAGGTAAAGTGTTATTACATTTGGGGTGTAATGACAATTTATGAAATTTATGAAAATTTTAACATGAATAGATCACTAGTTCATAATATATTATTATAATATAATAATATATTATATTATTTGCGCTGCTGAAAAGTTTTGTATTTTGGAGCCTTCCCATTTTCCCATAGCTACCTATGCATCAGGCTAGTAACTGAAACGCCTTTTTTTTTTAAAGCTGAACATTTTTATAAGTAAATCTTTTCTTGAGAGCATTCAATTTTAATGCTCTTTTGTCTGTCGGTTCGATTCCAGAAAATTTCTTGCTCAGTCATTAACAGACTCGTTAGTAGATTCTGTCCGGTCGAAATGAACTTGTGTCTCTGAGTACAGAGCCAGAGAGGAACAGAGAACAGCTCTTAGCACATCACCACGCCTCAGACCTAAACGATTTTTCTCAGTCTTTTATAATGTACTCTGCTGTGGTTGGCACTTGAGTCGGGGCTTTCAATTATGAGAATTTTGAAGAAAGATGTAAATTGAGTGGTGTCCGACGATTAGAAGTGCAATGGGCGACTTGAAAATCTCAGCTCTCTCACTCTACCTTTCCAGTAGGTATCTCGTAAAATTTACGCGAGTACCTACTGCTGAAAAGGCATTTACCAATTTCGTTAGTAGTAGGTACCTCCTCGCCACACCTCGTGGATTCGGCGATAGCCCGAAAATAGGATGGGAGTCTCGCAGCTTGTGTAGTACCTTCCTACGCTTGATAGCTCCTGCAATATCGATTATCTTGCGGTACCGCCATTCTTACCATGTTTGTAGGCCACACAGAAAGGATTCAATAATTTAATAAGATTCCTATTTGTTTTGCGTTTGTTTGTAGTAGGTAACAATAGCAAAAAGAGGTTTTTTCCATGAATAAAATTCCTGCTTAACAAATTTGGTAAATTCAAGTACGTGTTATTCCAACTTGTCATTCACGACCGAGATTAACGGTTGACTGCCTTCTTCATTAATTTGTCCAAGTAAATCGTACTACCTACTTGAAGTTGGCTGGTGTTGCTTGAACTCAGAAGATAGTAGTCTCCACCATTAACATTAAATGCGGCTCGTTTCCATTTGAACTCGAACTCCATCTCCTCCCGCCTTGTTCTCCTTTGTGAATATGTGATGGGTGCACCCACGAAGTTTAACTGAGGGAATTTCAGTTCCCTATCGGAAATTCAAAGCTCTACAGTAATGGGTAGACTGGTTACAATATTGTTTCCAAATTTATTATCTACTAGCACGTAAGAAAGTGTTCGTTACCTGTATCTCAACAAGGTTACCTACACCAGAAAAAAATATTTTTAGACAAATTTTCAAAAATTTGGATCTATGGGTTGAGTTCACAACGTTCGTACGAATACTGGAAGTTTAATTTTGGTGTGTTTCAGCTCGAGGAAGTTTCAGACTCGATGATGCGCTTGGAAGTGAATGCCAACAAATCCCAACAAAATCTTCAAATTCTCAATACCGCTATCGACAACCGATATCGGATCGACCGGCCAAATGCTTAAATTGAAGTGTTCTTCGATTACTACCGTTCTGTGACTGTATCTAGTTCATGTACATATTTGAAACAGATCTATTTTGTAATTCTTAGCGATTTAAATTGTTACCTAGCCCGTAATTTAAAGATAGTTTATTAATTCATATTATTATAAATCTTCAACATTTCAGATAGTACCTATACGTCTTGAGTCCTGTAGCTAGGGGCAAATTTGTCGCCTATAACTCTGTCGAAATGAACTAACATTTAATTAAAAAAACACATTAATTTCATTCTATGCTAGAGATTTCTCTGACCCAAGCCTAATACTGTTGACCATTCTCTGTTAAAAAGTAAGTACCTACCTATAGTTAGCTGTTTCACACGTCGTACCTACCGAAATTGTGTATCAATCTGCTCTTATGGACATTTCTGGTGACTTAATTTAATGCTGCCTCCAAAAAGTGAGTTATTAAATTAAGTCACTAGAAATGTTCAAAAGAACAGATTGATACACACTTTCGGTACGACGAGTAAAACAGCTGTCTTAGGTTGCAAACTCTACTACTATAGAACTATCTTGTTTATTTAATAAACAATCAAGTTAGTGAAAATCGATAACGGTTCCATGACAACGCAGAAACAAGCTTCTAAGAAAGGTTTCAATCTTTTGTGGGCATGGAGAGCAGTAGATATCTCTGCCGATAAGTTTGAGACAGCGCTTGAACGGAAATGGCGCAAGTGGATGTGAATTTGGTTTGGCCTGCCGGTTCTGCTCCAACGAAGAATGATGGTAAAATTCAGCCGTGGACAAAACTGGAAGACATATGCAGTTATAAAACATCTTATCAGATCGCTCATCAGTACAGACTCGCTCCTGATTTGATGCTAGAGGTAGGACTATACATTACCAAGTATTTAGGCACTTGAGTCTGTTAAACGAGTCACACCATAATTTCCTAGCTCATTAGCAAACTTGCTACTTGTAGTAATTTAAAAAAAGTTAGTGCTTAAAAAATTAAAAAGTTCTTCACACTTGCTGCTGTTCCTTACTGTAAGCAAGACTATCGGATGGTAGAGAGCTAAGTACTTAACCTGGAGAAAGCCCTTTTCTACTCTCCTTGTTGTTTTCAAAAACTTGGCTACAATCCAACACTCGAAGTTTTGCCACCATGACTTAGGGTGGTCAATACTCTGGCTTCGTGTTCTGCTATTGTATACAAAGAAAGTTCGGGGGCGAATATCGACAGTGAATTTGATCCATCAATTTCGAGAAAAATACTTACATGGTTTTGGAAATTCACTGTCGATTTGTACATTAAATGTAAGCAAAATTTGCAAATAAGTGTTTGTAAACGCTTGACTGTAACTAGTAGTTAAACTCGTCAAGGCTTTGATTTATCATTTAGAGAGCCAGAGCAGAAGAATGCAAAGAAATAGTGGAAAACGATTTGACTCTCAACAATTGGAACTACCTCACCACGTACAACAAGAACTTCACTCTCAAATGTTGCGATCAGGATGTCATGAACAAGGCCACTCTCCCCGGTTCCAGGAAGTTCATGCAAACTGTTAACGACAAAGTGAGTTGGTAACGAAAATCGAAAAAAAAGTATAATGGGTTTCATGAAGGTGGCGATCATGAAGAGCGATTATATTGCATTACTAGACACGCGACCCGATGTCTGTTTCCAGATGAAATTCGTGCCAAAGAAAAACTTGATCGCTCTGACTGAGTACAAAGATAAATATCCAGTTCATGCACCAAAAGAGCCCCCGAACGGGGAATTAAAGGATTTCACAACAAGAGCCCACTGCAAGGTAAGGAGGAACGAAGTGTCAACATTTGTTATAGTAATAAATGTAATCAGTTTTTATCTTATGTTTATCAACCTTTCCCAAATGCCGACCGTTGTTTCGCCACACCTTCCTTACATTTTAAAAATTATCGGATTTTCACTTTAATGGCGTACTCTTGCCAGTGCAGATAGTTGGGCTCACGAGGGATGATCAGCCAAGAATACCTCTAGAAGTGGAAAGTATGGGAAAATACGCTGACCCTTATGTCTCCCAGTGTCACATGGACTTCAACTATAAAACCCCAGTGAGAAGTGAACTTAGTAATAGATGCGTGGATTTGAACTGAAGGGTCTCGTCAACATGTCCTAAATGCCGAATGTTGTTATTTCTATTCCCAGTGGCAAGTTGAAAAGTTGAACTACATGCCACCTGATTACTGTAAGTCGATGTTCCCAAAGCCACCATCACCCAGTGTACGAGCTCAGTCCGATGCTATTCTCTACAGGAATCTCGCTAAAAGATTGGAGTAAGTTACCAACTTGAACGTTCACGTCGTATTAAACACCCCGAACAGGTGCTCATTCGAGTTAAGGTGCTTAGAAAGTCTAATAATGAAGACAAATGAGTTCCTAAAGAAGTTTGGACATGAATAATGATGCATACGGACACCTATTCGAATCCAGCATCCGACGGAACGTCCTGACTATCACCATTCAGACTGAATTTTTCCTTTAATTTACAACTGTGGAATTGGGAACTCCTCCAACGATTCTGTACTGTTGCAAGGGAATAGACGTACGGAGAGCCCAATTTGAGCCGCTCTCTGGCGGCCCTGGAAACATACTGTCAGAAGAGCAAGCTGGTCATCAATGCTGCAAAGTCAAAGGTGATGGTTTTTCAGCGCAGGGGCAGGCAGTCGTCGGGTAGTTTTTGGTGTGGTAGGGAGGAAATTGAGCGCGTGGCCTCACACTTATTTTGGCGTTATTTTTTCTCGATCCGCCATTTTCAGTCAGCAGTCCCAGCACGCTATAAAAAAAAAAATTGTAGCCTACAAGAGCGTTTGGCAGTAATCTCCAGGTCCCAGGCTGCATCTCCCGAGGCTTGGCATGACATATTCTCTGGGGCTGTGCTGAGTACTGCCCTCTGTGGATCAGAGGTCTGGGCCTTCTTGTATGCTGAATGTCTGCAGCGGGCGCAGGTTCGGGCATATAAATCTCTTTTGAGTCTGGCTTTCAACACTCCTGACTACATAGCGGGCGGTGTTGGTCTCACCCTCGTAAAATACCTGGTAATGAAGGCTGTGGTCGGTTGGTGGGCGAAGCTTAAATCAATGCCCCCAGAGAGACTCCCGAGGATCTGCTACGAGAGGCTGGTAGCCCTTTCTACGAGTTTCCCAGATCCAAGATTCAATTGGACACTGCAGCTGCGATCTATCTTGGAGGAGGTTGGCCTTGGGGGCCTGTGGCGCACGAGAGGCTTGGCATCCATGAAGGGTTCGAGCGCTAACATCTCGAACTCCCTTCAGTCTCTTCTGTGGCAGGCTGATCGGGACCGCGCTATTGTGTCGTCCTTCGGCCTTTGCCGTGGATGGTGCCCAACCTGGGCTGGGCCGTTGCTCGGCGTACCTGGGAAGGGACTCCCCGCTTTTTGACAAGACGATTCTGGGTCAGATGCGTTGCCGAACTGTCTGCAGGGTCGTTCTTCATCGTATTACTAATTGCTTCGATGGAAACCAAAGCTGCGCGATCTGTAATGGAAATTACCCAGACACCCTCATCCACCTGACCTCATCCTGTACTGTCTATAATAATTATAGACAATCTGGATCTGTCATAATTATTATGACAGATCCAGATTCTTCGGCGTTTCCTCCTTCAGCGAAACCTTCTTCTCAACTTGCTGGTAGGCTTAATGCAGACCATGCTCAGGCAAAGAGCCTTAGTGATAAGCGAGGGCTTCCTATATGACTAGGTAGTGACTTTATATGTATCACATCCGCTGCTGTAGGTATCATTTCCTCAACATCAATTAAGGAAACCTTTGTTATTTATAAGGGATGAAAACATAAAATTAAAGCTCCCTATTCAAGGAGTAAATACACCCCTATTTTTGTTTATAAATGACTCAAACTCACCGATATTAAATATCATTTGACTGATGCTCCTAAATTGAATAGAAATTTATAATCTACTGCGTCTTTCATCTGTCAAATTTTTAGCCCAATGATCTCCGTAACGCATGATCACTTTAAGAGGCAGATGCTCCAAGCGAACCCACGGGCATCTAATCCAGTACTCAACATCCACCATACGAAAGGTGACGTCCTCAGAACTCCAGCGATGTATCACACTGAATACTCTCACATCGGCAACAATTGGCATACGGACATATTGGTTAATCACTTATGAAAATAAATGGCTACACCAACGCCTTTTTTCCTTATAAGCCTTTCTGGACCTGTCATCTGCATTTTCCACCATCATGTTGATCTAATTGTAATACCGATGGAAATATATTAGCTCGCCGCAATTCCCTCAGATAAATTGAAATGTTCGGGATATTTGCGAACGACTAGGGGAAGGCTGAGGAGGCGCTGAGTTTACCGAATTAATTCAAATAATCGCGGAATGTCAACGAATTTATGTCAACGATGGTCCGCCAGCTGAACACGAACGCCAAGGCCTGATACAAAAAACAGTAGAAACTCACTCTAGAAACACACCTGTAGTTAACTTACTGGGCCCAGTTTTTCTGGAAGAAGGCGCCGACGAGTAGCTGTGAATCAGTCCAGAACAAGCTCGGCGTGTGTTGCATTACGGGGGAAGAACCAGTGGGTTTTTGTGGATTTGAGCAAGAACGTTGAGGTATTTACACCGATGAATAAAGAGAATTTTAAACTTAAATAACGCTGAGAAATTGGCGTAGGGGAAAAACGAGGACAAATTCGAACACGAAACGATAACAACAAGAAGCCTGAAAACGCGCGATCCCTTGTTGCTGAGGGGGGGAGATTAGCGTAGATTTGGGACTAATTAAATGAGGACCTTCACTATCAGACAAGGGGGGAATCCCGCTCTATTTTAATTGAGAGGGCGGATCGGCCGAAACATAATATTATTCAATCTATTCGTTCGATACATCAGGAGCCTTAGGTCTGAAGAGGGCTCAAACTTCAGATAACTAGGTCAAGGAATTGTCTGCGAACTAGATATTTTACACAAATCTAAAACAATGTAATTAATACGAAAGAAATCCAGTCATTGGGAGAACAATAAGATGAACAGAATGGAATTGGTGACTCACAACATTGTGAGTGGTAAAATGTTCAGAAATGTGTGGAACTGATGAATCACTCAACCTTTTCATGTGCAGAGCACTCTTCTTTCTTCGGTATTTCAGCCGTTTCTTGACTAGAAGATGATTCTTCATCAGCATCCTTCTTCAGAGATCGTTTCAACTTGCCGAAAATTTCGCGCAGAATACCCTTCTTTTGACTTTTAAGCACAACAAATCTGGAATTGGGAAATAGGTATCATGATTAGGATGAGAACATGCAACAACTGCCATCAAAGAAATTTTGAATGGATAAGGCCAACCTTTCTGTTCCATATAAAAAGAGATGTCAGAGAAGGCTAAGTTTACAATGTGAAAAGAACAGTTTTACCTGCAGCCTCATAATTTGGTTTGCAGCCTAATTTGCCAGCATAATTTGCAGCCTCATTTGGTTACCAGTTCATTTAAGTTATGAGGGTGTAGGTAAAAATTCTCTTATTATGATTTACGTGATTTTTATTTTTTTCTCGTGTGGGAGAAATTTCCCTGGAGTTGTTACTACAAATGTATTTAATAATATTACGTTGCATTGACATTTGAACGGTACAAAAATCGTTTTGTAATCGTTGGCGTCGACTTGAAACTGGAAATAGGGTGGTGCCAGTTTTGTTCCGATCGAAAGAGGAATACAAAGATGACAGCTTGGTTTCGTCATTTTCCTTAGTTACACGTGCATGATAACTACTGGAGTTGTTCACGCGTTTTCAACGCGCGCAGCTCGAGTAAAACGTTGCGTAAGATGAAACGTTTGAGAAGAAATGGCTAAAACTCACTTTTTGGTAGTAATGTTGTGCAAGGGTCCAAATGCAAGAGCTACAACAGTACATGCCAGGCAAATCACATTATATGGCATGCTAAAGTCGGGGGTTGGCAGAGTGATGATCAACGTTTCAGTGGTGACTCTGACCAAATATCCAATTCTCGATGCATTGACCCTGTATTAAACATTGATACAATATAGTGTAATGTTGGTACCTATAGAATATTTCCGGTATTCTTCTGAAACCAAAATATCGGCGTATAGGCCTACTTACGAATCAGCCATCAGAGTTTTGTCCCGAGGTGGAGCTGTGTAGTTCCTGGCAGTGGGAAGATACGCTGTGACAGACGCAGAACCCATGTAAAACCCGTGGTTTGCGTCTGGAGGGTATTCCTGCCATTTGAGGAAAGCGTAATCGAAGTCAATGCTCACTGTCACCACTGACCGAGGCGGTAGTTCAAGAAGAACCTCTAGGTAAAACGGTCTTTCTCGATCTTTCCCAGGCCGGTACTCGATTTTCACTATTGGAAATTTGTTTCATGAGTGAGGAGGCATAACGAACTCTTTACCCTAAACGTCACCATAAGACGAAGCTCCAAGTATGTCGCAAATTAAGAGAGTACACTTTACTTACATGGTTTCAAATCTCGATCACCATGTTTAACCTTGAGGGAATGAAGATAAGTCGGAACGAACCAAGGGATATTCTCTAACAAAATGGCCTTGACAGGCTGCCAGAATCTGTTGTGAATTTTCGAGCTTATACCTCCAAATTCCTGTCCGTAACCTGTTAGAATAACAACGATAATGTAAAATTGAACAGAATATTTACTTCATAAGTTACTCATATACTCATCGACTCCATTTGCATACATGCCTGTTATGTATCTCGACGCATAAATGAATGGAGGGCTGTTTACTGGATGCACCTTTTTTCTCGAATATTCAACTTCTATATTGTACAACGAGTCAGTATTGTGCAAAGTCATGTCTAACACAGCTAAAGTAGTGGATACCCCACCACGTTGACTTTCAATAATATCGAATCTTTTCATGGGCTTCAGAGTAAACGGATTGTCAGTCTGCAACATAAAGCGAAACAGAATAGACTTATAAACCAAGATGACGTATCTCAAGAGGATAGATACATGAAAGACAACAGCAAGAGTAAAGGATGTTCGCGTGCAGACGTGAACAATTTATTTACCTTGTTTGATGTGATGTCTATAATTATTTTGGAGCTTTTGGCAAGAGGGCATGTTTTCCCCAAACCTTGACCGAAGAGTCGTTGGATCGACCAGTGACTTTGAAATCTTCCAACAATCGCCAGATCATAAACAAGTGAAACGGTCTGGACAAGCTCCAAGCCAACTGATTCACATCCTTTTCCCTAAATTAAATCCAGATGTGGCATGAATAAGAATTTTCCAATGAAAATTCGTGGAATATATTAAGACACTGACATTTGTATTTATTTATCTTGCAGAAGACAAACATGTAGAAGAAGTATCAGTATCAGATGCAATTTTTTCAATTTTTTCTCTCATTCACTTAACAAATGACGATGTCTACATCCAAACTTACCAGACAAATTTGCCGGAAATGTATACCCAGTGAGTTGTACGCAGTGTTGTAAATGTGATCCGAATTTAACAGAGCAGAAAGTCCTCGCTTAAAATAGTACAAAAAGAAAAGTAACAGTAATCATTTACATAATTTTTCATAAATCATAAATTAAATAATACAAACTGAGGGGATTCTTCGGGAAGTCATAATTTAGCTTTATCGACCACACCACTTGAAACCTGTTCTGCGCCAAATTTGATCTCAAAATTCCTTTTCATAATGATAAAAAAAAAAAAAAAAAAAGAGTTGGGAAAGATAAGATTTTGATGGACGGCGGCAACTGGATCTGCATAGTCTACACTCACGTGAAAGAACCGCATTTCTTTGCCACCATTTTTGCGATTAGTATAGTTGATGCCGTTCTTTATCATAATTATACAGATCTGAGGCTAGCCAAAGAAGGGAGCATCGGTTCAATCACAGACAATACACACAGTACATAATACTAGCAGGTAAGAATCGGTACCTTGAGATTGCAAGGAAGCAGCTTTTTCCAAGGAGTTAAATTCTCAGTGCATACAATCTCCCTAGGAAGAGAGGCGTAGCGAAGATGAGGCTCTGCAGCGTCTGCCATCACAACGCCAGACGGACGAAGGGACAAGCGTGGAGATATTGTATTTGTATCGTCAATGAAATTGAGGGAGGCACACAATAGACCTGATAACGCTCCCGTCAATGACTTCCAATTTTCGTCAACACTGTAATTGAACCGACCACAAAATTCAGGATTCATACCTTAAAGGAGTGGATTGAGGGGTTGGGCAAAGCTAAACTTGTCCACCAAATACAAAAAATAATCTTGTATGTTTTTCAACGTACTTCGTTGTTTCAGGTTTAAACCAAGCCCATAGTTCGGCACCTGGAGGCGCTGGCTTAACTGGATACCCCCACGTTTCATGTCTCCACAGCCCCTTCGTCATGGAGACGTGCAATTCTTGAACGGAGTGCCTTTGGATGAGTTCTCCAAGACTACGGGGAAACAGGTGACAATGGTTAACTGGAAAAAATGAAAGAAGAAAAAAAAAAAATGAATGAATGAATATAAAGTTTATTACTAACAAGAAATTCAAGTTAATAGATTGGTTCATACAATGGAATAAACCCAGAACCCTATAATACAGCATAGGTATCATGCAGTGAACACCAATCATTTGTTTTATAACTTCAAAACAACATTAAAACTTGGGGCTTTCGAAAAGTCAGGTGGCTGGAGGTGGTTTCTATCCAGACGCATGTGACTGATTCAGTATGAGATCAGAAAGAGTAGGTACCAAGATAAATGGTAGCTACCCTATCATCTCACAGGAACAGAAAACAGTTTTGTCCTTTTAGAGGGTGGATCTACTGGTGATACGTGACAATAGAATAGTGTTTGCCGCCACTATTATCTAGCTGTAATATAGCAGAATATTATTCTAGGCTGAAATTCCGAAGTGGACTCCCAGTAGGTAGGTACGACCTGTCTGTTTCAGTGGGCCTCGCAAAAGTGTATTTACCTATCTCGAAGAAAAGCAACTGCAGCGTTGAAACTCAACCCACTGACATTAAGAGAGGTACCTTGTCAGCAGATCTTCGTGTGTTTCGCTATGTTGATATTGGGTCCCTTCATTACAACGACATAACATGACACTGGGCACTACTGTCTGCTGACAAGACCTCACACAAAATTTAATTTGGACAGTGGGCTGAATTTCAACACCCAGTTGTTTTTTCCTCAAAATCGTATTGGAAGTCAACTCTCACGATTTTATTACAGAATAAAGTAAGAAAATGCACGCGGACAAGCATAGACGCAATCAGTGCTTTCGTCCTGCTTACGAGCAGGTGCAGGAGAGCTTAAGTAAGTACTCACATGTATCATTTCCGAGCTCTGCTTCCCATACAGTTGAAAATTGGAAGTACGTGTATACATAACCGTTGAATGGTTTTATGAAGAGCTCTTCATGGTATTCATCCTTTATAGTTTCGGCTCTCGCAAAACAAGCCAAGCAGTAAACTGCCAATGATGTGGTTAGAATCATTGTATGCCGTAGTTATACGACGACCAACATTGAATTATCGAAAGGCGTGCTTCCATTCGGAACATTTACACATCAAATAAAATATTGGATAAGACGGACGTTTGGTTGGAAACCGAAAATAGTGACATTTAAATAGGTAGTTAGCGTTAGATTAGGGAGAAACAGGAAAGTTAAAGTGACACTAGGGATGCTAATCGATTTTGTTGCAATCGATTGACTGTACCGATTTTTTCGGTGAGATCGATTTGTCGCTGAAACGATTTACATTAAAATTTAATGTAAAATTTACATTTAATCGTTTCAGCAAACATAAATGAAAATTTCATTTAATGAAAATAATGTAAATCGGAAAATTTTCGATTTACATTAGGTATTTTCATTTATATTTTCAAAGTTTATTCCCTAGGACAAGACTTGTACTTAGTACCTAGCTATTTTGTTAGCTACAATACCATGGAGGAATAGAGTTCTATTCCTCCTTCTCTATTCCTCCATGCTACAATTATTGTAGCATGGAGTATTATACTTTATTATACAAAGTATTATACTTTATCACCCATAAACTCCATTAGGACGAGTAGCTATTTTGATAGCAAAAATACTTCATCACCCATAAACTTAATCAAATTGATTAATTTATTGATTTAGCCCAATCATCAAAAAATCGCTTTTATTAGCCCGATTAATTGGTGCAATCGATTGTAAGATTAAAATTCGATTGAAAAAATCGATTGTTGGCTACCGATTTTGATGAACAGGGGTGCAAGATGCCATCGGTTGTTAAGGGGGAAAATGAGCACGAAAAGGGATATTTAAGGTGAGGTTATTCCTCCAAGGTGGACGAATTCTCCCAGCAGAGAAGAAAATAATAGTTATTTAATCATTTATATAATATATATGTATAATTTAATAATTTAATATCTGTTCAAAATAATTTATGAACTTGAATTTGTCCACAAATTATAATTTGTGTTTTGTTATGTTACTTAATTTGATTGGCTCACATGTGCATGATAAGAAAAGATAGGTAATCTCATTTTCGTCGCCATTGTTTAGTGCTAATTTTCATTTTCGGAATTTCGCAACATTTTCACTCATTTGAATTCCTCGTATTCCCAAATTTCCTTAGAAGAACTCTCGAGGCACCCTTTTCTCTCCTGATTTTAAGGTAAATGTGGGCAACGTCCTTTGTAGCTGTAACACGTTGAGTGCTAGATGTAGATAAGTGATGCAACAACGTATAACATGTCCTTACCTCGCCGGCTAGGGTGTTTTACAATAATCCATTACATTTCTATATCTTCGGTATATTTAGTTGGGTTCCTATTAAATCGACTCCCGCTGGATTTAGTGTAGTACCCGTCGATTGAGTCCAATACCATTTATTTTACCGTTTCGGCCGGTGATTCAGTCATACCCAGGAACGTGCTAAATTAAATGTAGGAAGCAAATTTTGACTCAAGTGACCATTGACTTGTTTAAAATTTAAATTTTTAAACATTTAATGTTGGTGCTAGTGGCCAAGGGTAAGTTGCTGTTGCTGTAATGACCTAGATGACTTTTGTCGGTCGCCCGTACGATTGGTTTTGCTCTCTGGTGCATTATAAGTAGGGTGACCAGCAGGTACTCCTTTTGGGAGGACAGGTACCTACTACTTTTCTAGCTTGGGTCCTCTCAAATTTTTGGGCACGCGAAAAGGAAGAAAATTTATTCCATGGTACTCCTGTGGGACTTCATATAAGAAAAAACGCCTCTATTTTGAAAATTAACGTAATATACGTCTCTTATATGTTATAATATTAAATACATAGGTAGTTGTTTTTCAAATGAGGCGAGAGCCAGTCCACTTCGGTGTGAGCCGCACTTTGGTGTGAAATTATGGCATTGTCGGAGGTTACCTACTTGAGGTTGGTGAGAGGCGGATGGGGAAGGCTCTTCCCGTCAATTAGCACCAGCAAAATTATGCCCTGGGCTGATACGAGGAAACATGTCACCTAACAAACATTTGATACTAGTTACCATTTAAAAGGTTTTTTTTGCTAAAATATTGTGGTGTTTCAGGTTAAACTAACTATGGCGCAGCAGTTCTTCAATCGCGTTGGCCAAGTTGGTTTGGGCGTAGCTCTCGTTGGAGGTGTAGTCAACTCTGCCCTCTACAATGGTTTGCATCCTTCAAACAACCCCTAATTCTTTACATTTTTGAATGCCGTTTACTACTTTTTCTATGTCCAGTATTTTTCTGAGAAGAAATTCAAGACATTTTCAATTCGTTTAATTTCAGTCGACGGTGGGCATCGCGCTGTTATTTTTGATCGGTTTACGGGAGTAAAAAATGAAGTAGTAGGAGAAGGCACTCACTTCTTCATTCCCTGGATCCAACGCCCGATAATTTTTGACATCAGGTCACGCCCACGCAATGTACCCGTCATCACTGGTTCGAAAGGTAAGGTTTTGGTAAATTTACCATGAATTAAAATTGGGTGTTGATGCTGTACTTGACCCGAATGACTGCTCAATGGTAATGAAGGTTCCAATGAAAGACTCATCATTTTAATAAGCTTCTCAAAGTTAGTAGGTACTTATCTCTTTTCCAGATTTGCAGAATGTTAATATTACCCTCCGAATACTCTTCAGACCCAAACCTGACAATCTTCCGAAAATTTACACAATCCTCGGACCAGACTATGATGAAAGGGTTCTTCCTTCAATCACTACAGAAGTACTCAAAGCAGTTGTGGTGAGTTATGTTGAATAGTTACTTAATTGTTGAGTTGTTGTCATTAGAGAGGGAACTGACCATAAAATACATTATAGACTGATGTTTTCTCTAGATGTAGACTCAATTTAACGATGGAGACAAGGGAAAATTACGACTCTTCTTCTGGCTGTTCTTATTTATTGTTAAGTGGTTTATTGCACTACTAAATGATAATATCATAGTACTATGTAAATGATAGAACCTTTTCGAGTTGAGGTTTTCTTAGCCAAAACCTAACGCACGAATGAAATGAAAAAATTCGGGGGAACGCTCAATACTACAAAACACACTAGAGATTATTAAATCAACAGCAAACGGCTAGTTCTATGACACTGATAGCTCTAGAAATTATTCTAAAGGGAACGAAGCCTTTCCACAATGAAAAATAGGGTTTCCTATCTTGCTATTAGAATCCACGCCTAGTTTGATGGTATAATCCTTTTACAGGCCCAGTTCGACGCTGGCGAGCTCATCACACAAAGGGAGCTCGTTTCACAGAAAGTGAATGAAGCACTGACTGAAAGAGCTAACCAGTTTGGCGTCATTTTGGACGACATCGCACTGGTATTACACTTGATTAATAACTCTAACAATAGCCGTTCGTCCGTAGGCATGAATTCGAATTCAATGTTGAGCCCTTATTTTTTCTATGTTTAGACACACTTGACTTTCGGGAAAGAATTCACTCAAGCTGTTGAATTGAAACAAGTTGCACAACAAGAAGCTGAAAGAGCTCGATTCCTTGTAGAGAAGGTAAGAACTTCTGATGATGTTACTATAACACTTATTGCTCCCACAATGCTTTCTTCCCGTTTCTCTTCCACTGAGTTGATGCTTCCGCTCTTTATAACACACATAATGCTATTAATTTCAGGCCGAGCAACAAAAACAAGCTTCTATCATTTCTGCCGAGGGAGATGCACAGGCTGCAACGCTTTTGGCCAAATCCTTCGGAGAAGCTGGCGAAGGTCTCGTGGAACTACGTAAAATCGAGGCAGCAGAAGACATAGCATACCAACTTTCGCGATCCCGCCAAGTTTCTTACCTTCCTGGAGGCCAGTCAGTTCTACTGAACCTTCCCTCACAATAACAATTTTGATTCTCCGTTTCGTTTGTGCTGTCAAGTAGTATTCATGTGGTGGACACTGTTCATAGTAATCGATGTCGACCTGTGTCGATGTGTAGCCAATTGCTGTCTATTGAGAGAAAGCCTGTTCCCAAGAAAGCATTTTATCACCACTGGTTTTTGTTTACATAAGTTTAATTGTTAAATAAAGTTAAGGACATAATTAATTAATTAATGGTCAATTATTGGTCACTCGAATGTTCAGTCCCCGCAAACCTTGTATAGGGTTCACGTAGTTTTCCCCTACGGCGTTTCACGCGTTGGGCTCAGTATGGAACGTTTGGTCAATCAAATGCCATTCAAGTAATTCATATGTTGAAATATTTCAACTATCTCCACGAATTTCCAATCCCCGAAGGTAATTTTCACACGCCACATGATCGGAAACCATCCAAATCTCCTCGGTTACACTTCCTAACTTCGTAATCACTTCAACCTGCATAAAATTTGTAATTGGTAACCGTTCTCAACAATACACAATTGAAAAAATGGCCCCAAATCCCGAAATGCTGCTCATTTTAGAGCCTATGAACGAATTGAAACTTTTTGGTGACTTCGACGCAGCGCAGCCGCCTCAAGCTAAAATACAAGTGACTAATCCAACGCCATACAGCATTCACTTCAAACTGAAAACGACGGCTACAGCTCGCTATTGGGTGACGCCTAAAATGGGACTCCTGCTGCCTTACAGCCAGGAGACCATAATCATCGGCATGAGAGCACCTAAAGGTATATTTTTCGTGGTTAGTCAATTAGCTCCAACCTTGTAAATTGACATCCTGTGGCTAGAGTCGCCTTTAGAATTCAGAGCAAAATTTCCGAAGCCCGAACCTCCAAGAAGAGATTGCAGCTCCAAAATAGTAGGATACATGATCATGGTGGTGTTCTTTGGCAAAAACTTTGGAAAAAAAACTTGTATGAATCTCAAGCAAGTGCAAGTTTAATGTAAAAGTTCCCGCAAACTCCATCGAATTTATTTAATTTAGAAACATTTTCTACATTTGATCAGGCCCACCGAGAGGGGGGGGGGGGGCAAAGGGGACATTTTGCCCCGGGCCCGGACTTTTACATGGGCCCCAACGGGCCCTAGAAAAATTAAAAAAATTTAATTTTTTTTTAATATTTCAGACATTTTTTAAAGATTTTTTCAAAAAAATTTTTACTTACACATTTTTGTTTGTTTGTTTTTTTACTTGAAAAATGTTTGACCTCCTGGGATCCATCAAAAATCTCATTTGTAGCCCCATGAAAGCCCTATAGATCGCCACAGTGAAATCGGATCGTTGCGGGACCCCTAAAAATGGATACTACGTCCAAAAATACTTCGAAAGCGATCGGGGTGAAACCTTACGGGCCCAACTAGATGGTAAACCGAGTATTTTGTCAAAGTTTCAGATTTTCACAAAAAATTCTACTACCCAAAACGGCCCGGACGGCGGACGGACGTTTCGGTTTTGGAATCTAGACCTCTTGAAACGGATAAGGTCAAATTTTGAGGTCGATCGGAGTCGTCGACCTCTGTCGCGAAAACATAGGTGTATTATTCCAATAATAATAAACCAAAATCGGGCGTCGTGACGCCAATGACGCTCGTGGCGCCGGTGACGCTTATGGCACTTTGAGTTGCTGCTGACACTTCTAGAAACTTGTATCAATACACTTTAAACACCCCTTCAGAATGAGGTACTGATGAAGACAAATCATTTGAAAAAATCCGCCGTCTGGAAACTACCGTTTCCCTCAATCAGCGAATTTAAGCAACGTCGGGCGTGGTTAGTACTTGGATGGGTGACCGCGTGAGGAGCGGGGTCACTGATACAAGTATTTTCTGCGTTCAATTGGACGGCGAACTCCTCCCAACCCAGGGGGACGAGGCAATGGGGAGCCATGTGCGCAATCGTCAGACAAGTTCCGATCCTCCTTGAGAAGGACGGCTGACGACGTCCGCGACGGCAGCAGCCAGTAGGACGAAAATTCAGGGTGAAATTCCCTTGTTTCGTTTCGTTTCGTTCGTTCATTTGAAAAAATCGGGCGTCATGACGCTCGTGGCGCCGGTGACGCGTATGGCGCTGTGAGTTGCTGCGGACACTTCTGGAAACTTGTGATCAATACACTTTAAATACCCCTTCAGGATGAGGTACTGATGAAGACAAATCATTTGAAGAACGCTTTACACAAGGGATTATTATTCTTTGATATAGGTTACTTGTGCAGAATGAAAATTGAACGTTCGATACATATTGGGAACTACCCCCTACCTCCTCCTTACATGGGGGCCCTTTGCTCTCTTTTGCCGCGGGCCCGCTTTTTCTCTCGGCGGCCCTGCATTTGATGTAGGTGTGGACAATCATACTGCTCTCAAACCCTGAATGGACCCAGATGTGTGGTCATGGGCCTGACAGTAACAAAGGGTATCACATGAGTATGTCTTTGTAGATCCATGCCACCTTCTTTCAAAATCTTATTTTTCCCTACTCTTCCTGATAAAACAGAAGGCACTTTTTGCCAAACTTAAGCGGACAAGGGTTTTTAAATGTGGTGAGTCCGAATATAAGGATGAAAATGAAACATTCCGTCCTCCGGAAGAACAGCATTACTTATCTTTAATGCGACTTCCCGTGAAGTCTACTCACTAGTCTACAATGTCTCTAATTTACGAGTGTCTTACTAATTGGGTGCTTCCTATGCTCATCAGGGGAAACACAAGACAAGTTCAAACTGATTGCCATGGTTGCCGCTGATTCAGTGAAGAAGAATAAAGAAATCTGGGATAACGTCAATGAAAATCAATGCATGGTCCACAAATGGGTGGTAGTATTCATCGATGACGTCGTATCCGAAGAACCTGTGATGAAGTCGAGTGCCCCCGCCACAGCTCAGAAAACAGTTGAAACTATCCCATCTATAGCAAAGATAATTTCTTTTATCATTGTGGGGTTTGTAGCAGTGGCGAGCTCTCTGTATCGATTAAAACCCGTTTAACCGTCGATACAAGTAAACTTCCGATCACCGTGAATACACTTACGAATTTGCAAGTTCCTTTTGAGATCAGTAATAATCTTCTTTTTATGAACGTATGTTTCTTGTTTAATTACCAACCGTTTAGTTATGTACGCGTGGTGTTTGTGTGTACAGGTCCCAAAATGTTGGGAAATTTCATTTTGGGAAGTAAATAAAGCTATAGCTTTACCTAGTTACTTCCAAGAAGTTTGGAAATCTCCCTTTCCTTGACGAATTCGCATGAATCTAAGCTGGCATTAAAACACTCTGACACAAGCTGATAACGGCCAATAAAATTTATTCAGAGTGACCTCGCCCTCAACTCCTTCAGGTTTCACAAACATTGAAAACCGAACTGTTGAATGAGTTTGGTTAGGGAGAGAGAACGACTCCTCTGCTGAATATTCAGCAGAGGAGTCGTTCTCTCTCCCTAACCAAACTCATTGGATTAGACCTCTGCACCATCGGCAAACAACCACTTTGCGAACTGTTGAATTTAACACTAAAACGGAGAAGGTAACACTGCGTTAAATCTTGATTTTAACGGCGACTTTCAACATGAAGAATGAAGAAGGAATGCAGGGTTTGAAATTTTGTAGGGACCGTCCCATAGGTATTTAGGCTTGCCCTATTTTTTCAACTCAAATACAAACAAACATAACATACCTATTAGGTTCCTATAGGAGCATAATATGCACATATTATGTGCTCTTTCAGTGATTTTGTTATACCCATCCCTTGTGACATGCCAACAGGCGCGGACGATATAAAGCAGGATGGGCTGCTTTACATTTGCGTGCACTTGCGCCCGATCCAACACTGCATGTCACTGGCCTGGCTAATATCGGACTCCCTGAGTCCAGACCCTAGGGGGAAGAAGAGAGGAATGTTGGCTTGTTAATCTTTGTTGTTCAACCACCAACAGTTTGCTGATCTGAACCGTTTTGCTTTGACATAAGATGGTTAATGGTAATTACCAGATCCTGCACAATCCAGATCCCTTAGTGCGCGAATATCAAGCGAGAAGCTAGTCTTACAAGCTAGGAGACGCGAAGACTATAATAATATTTTCATTGTAATAATTATAATCATTATTATAATGAAAATAGTATTAAAATTACCAATTAGGTAATCGATTATTCTATATAATAATAATTATTATTATTTACAATTCATTGTAAATAACCATATATACATAGATTGTAAATAGGCTCCCCGGCAAGAATAGATGGGGATGAGGTGGGGGCTCGAATTTGGGTAAAAACTTCTGACCCAGATGGGACGTGTAAAAAAAGTTGGCGTATGGGGAGGTTGCACATTCTGATTGGCCTGAAAATGTGATATTATTCGTTTCAAGATGTCTAGATTCCAAAAACAAAATGTCCGTCTGTACGCTGTCCGAGCAGTTTTGTAAAAATCTGAAATTTTGAAAAAAATACTCGGTTTACCATCTAGTTATGCCCGCTGGGTTTACAGCCCGATCGCCCAAACCTTTGGGGCTAAAAAGGGGCTACGGGAAGGGATTTTGAAGGGTTTCGGCTATGGGATCGAGTTAGGTGTCGTTTTCGAAGTATTTTTGGACGCATATTCCATTTTTCAAAGTCCCACATCTGTCCAAAAAGTCCGAAATTTTATTTATTTATTTTTAATTTTTCCAAAATGTTTCTAAATGAAACAGAATTAGTTGTTGCACAATTATTTAATGACTCTTGTGAAAAGTGTTACTCTTGTGGTACTCTTGTGGTACTACTTGTGGTACTACTCTTGTGAAAAGTGTTGATTTTTTTTGCACATTTAACCTAGGTATGTATATCAAAGAGTAATACACTATTATTTGAAAGAATAATAATAATTATTATTATAATAAACCCTCGTGTGAAATTTGCAGCGTTTACCTAAAGGTTTTTTTTTTTTTTTTAAACAGTGAATGAAGAAAAACTGTCATTCTAAATCGGATTCTTCCGGCTTATTAAAATTTTTATAAGCCGGAAGAGTCCGATTTTGAATGACAGTTTTTAAAGTGAAACTTTTATTACCTACATCGTCCCAAATTTTTTGGTCTGTGTGTCGTTTCTTGTAACGTCACGCTACCGTTGATTTTCGCTTACAACCGATTCGTTGCTACGGAACTTCATCTTCCCCAGTTATAATCGTATAAAAATCGTTCACCATTCGTTGGAAAGCTCTCGATTTATCACGCATTTCTTTCGTACTTGTTCTTTGTCATTATGTCCCCATTTTATATTTATTGATGTTATTAATGGATGCAGCAAACATTGTTTGTTGTTATCAGTTGCCACGTTAGAAATCGCCAAATCGAAAAATGAGAAAACGCCAAAATGAAGCCGTGGGTAGAGATACAAGGGTAGGTGAATGAGTAGGAAATGGGGGGGGGGGGGGGGAACTAGACATAAAAAACGTGTCCATCGATGCTACGTGGTACCCCACTAAGCGTGGTACCCAGCGAAGCAAGCCGGAGAGACTAGTGGGAAAAAAGTTCCACTTTTACCGTGGTTTCATAAAACCACACCACAGTTTTTTCTTTTATTTATTTATAATATTATATTATATTGTTTATATTATATAATTATTGTTGTTGGAAACTTGTTGAGGGTCAGTCAAGTTTCAACAAGTTTCCAACAACATTAATTGAAACGGTCAACATCACCATCAACTATTATATAATTATATTATATTATATTAATTTAAATTTTGGAGCCGCTAGAACGCATGGCAAGGTGACAAAAGCATCTGGAACGACCCACCTCTAGACGTCTCAACAACCCTGCTTTCTGTTACTCTGTGCAACAACCACAACTTGTGTTGATTTGTTGGTACAACTGATTGGTGTGTGTGCCTCCGTGCCTTTCGCTGTTTCCATCTTTTTGACGAAGCCGTGTGATTTAATTCTTCACCATGGTAAGTTGAAATTTTAATCCATGTATATCTTACGCTTTTCAGTCAATCGACCTATTTATGTTGCGAAAATGTGTTCAGTGTACGTTTGTTGAATAGTCCGTTGAATCAAGTTCACCCCCGGGGGTCGTGTGATAGCTAGATAGGTGTCATTGTCACACCGTCATTTGGTTATGTTTTGGTCGTGTAAACGACAATAAATTTGTTTTATGCTGGGTATATTTGTATGCATTGCCAATTTAAACCAAATTGATTGTGTTACGGTAATGCTAAGGTCTCACAGTCACGTAAATAGTACGTTCTGTCAACCTAGGCCGGACGTTCGGCTTGGGTTGGTAGAGTCAACCCCTGCAATGTCGTTTTAGTAGGTGTACGACGATGAGTCGCCCCTTTTGGTTTATTATTCTTGGAATAATACACCTATGTTTTCGCGACAGAGGTCGACGACTCCGATCGGGCTCAAAATTTGACATTATCCGTTTCAAGTGGTCTACATTCTAAATCCGAAATGTCCGTCCGCCGTACGCCGTACGCCGTCCAGGCCGTTTTGGGCAGTAGGAAATTTTAAAAAAATCTGAAATTTCGACAAAATACTTGGTTTACCATCTAGTTGTGCCCGCAAGGTTTTCAGTCCGATCGCCCAAACCCGTGGGGCGCTATGGGGCTATAATGGGGCTACGGGAGGGGTTTTTTGAAGGCTTTTAGCTATGGGATCGAGTTAGGTGTCGTTTTCGAAGTATTTTTTGACGTAGAATCCATTTTTTGGGGTCCCGGAACGATCCGATTTCACTGGGGCGATGTTTAGGGCATTCGTGGGGCTAAAAATGGGATTTTTGAAGGATCCCAGGATGTTAAATATTTTTCGAGTAAAAAATACGGAATTTTGGAAAAAAACACATTTTTGAACAAAAAAATCCAAAAAAAATTTTTTTTTGAAATAAAAAATCCAAAAAAAAATTTTTTTTATTGATAGAATTAAATTTCTGTACAAGTAACGTATATCAAAGAATAATAAACCCTTGTGTAAAATTTGCAGCGTTTCACTTTACAAGTCTTGTCCTCGCTCGGCCCGAGTGACCGGAGAGTCTTGTTGCCACTGTAGTTAAACTTTTCATCCTTGATTGTTTCAGTCGTTGATGCTACCCGAGAAGTTCCAACATATTTTGCGTATCATGGGTACGAATATCGATGGCAAAAGGAAAGTCATGTTTGCCATGACCGCCATCAAAGGGGTTGGTCGACGATATGCCAACATCGTTCTCAAGAATGCCGATGTAAACCTTGACAAACGAGCTGGTGAATGCTCAGAAGAAGAAGTGAGTCAAGTCCTGAACCCTTAATAGTGATATTATATTACGATCATACATTCTCTTTACCATGGTCCTTTTAATCACATGCTATAAACGTAGTCACCGCAGAGCGACGATCCATGTAGGGATTTACAGGTGCTAGTTCGTTGTGCGTTCTATGAACCGGCTGCGATCTAAGGGTCCTGCCGCGCTCTGACGCCAGTCTGCAATCTGTGTGATGGGTGCAACTCTCTGTTACTCTGTGGTGCAAAGTCAAAGTGGACAATGCAGTTTTTTCATCTGAAATCTTACCTCCTTTTCCGGTTTCCCCCATCTGTGTTCTTAGTTGCCCAGTGTCAACGATTGGCCTGCATATAGGTGCCTGGGCAGTCGCGGCTTTGTGCACAGGACAGCAACTGGGGCTCACACCCAATATAGAGAGGTGGTCGTGGTTAGACGCCAATGTTAAAATATTAAAGAAAATTAGATGGCTTACTCAGTACCATTGCAGTCACACATTGAATTCGTGGAGTTAGAACGCTCACCAAACCACAGTTCAAACATAGAACGCACACCGAACTAGCACTGATTTACGTTGTACCTCGAGTTGATTTTTGTCGAAAATTTAGATTGTTTTGTGCATAGGACGTATCACGTCGTGATAATTCATCTCGCGTGCCGCCGTTTTGCGCCTTTATGATGATATTTTGGTTTTTGTTTGGTTAGGTAGAGAAAGTTGTCACCATTATGATGAATCCCAGGCAGTACAAGATCCCAAACTGGTTCCTGAATAGGCAGAAGGACATCGTCGAAGGGAAATACTCTCAGGTGGGTGCTGCTTTTTCTTATCAACTTCCATGTAAGCATATGGCAAGATGCGAAATTATCATACCTATTTGGGCGAAGTGTGAACCTCCTATCGTAGAGATAGATCTGCTTGCCGTGGGCGATCGTAAAATCTCCCGTTTCGAACTGCTATTCATTTATAATAATACATTTATTATACAATAATAATATTTATAATGCTACATTATAATAATGTATTGACTTATATCGTTGATGCATGTTGCAGTTGACTTCATCGCTGCTCGATTCGAAGCTCCGTGATGATCTGGAACGTCTGAAGAAGATCAGGGCACACAGGGGCATGAGGCACTACTGGGGGTAGGTTTTCATTTGAGTCAGACATAATCGTACGAACGATGTTATGTTTCATCCATTTGATATTATTCTCATGCTATCGTCACTAAGTTCGCTTCTCTGCTTTCAGTTTGAGAGTGCGTGGTCAACATACCAAAACCACTGGACGAAGAGGACGAACTGTGGGTGTATCCAAGAAGAAGTAATTTCAGTTATTAATAAACCTTTTATTACATTCAATCTGCTTTTGGAATTTCTGAATTACCTTTCACTTTTACTTTAATTGACTGATTACGTCGATGGAATACATTGAATGAAAGCATTTTGGTGGGCTCTTAGCGTTTAGGTGGTCCTCTGCCAGTATGGCGGGCCGTTTCCGTATAGTTTGATAGAAATGCTATAATTGAATTTTGTATTTAAGAACCTTGAATTCACGAAGTGTTAGTGAAATTACGGCTAAGGAGATGGAGATTATTTTGACGAACAACCTAGCGTGGACCGGTTTTGAGCAAGGTTGTTGGGCCGGAGCAACCACGACAGGTTGTTGACATCTAAGATCTTCAGCAAATGGGGTAATCTTTCTTATTTCTTTATTCGATTGGGCCTTTACACCTTGGCAATCAACCACTCCAAAGTAACGGCTGTTTCAGGAACAATGTGCACTGTTGCCAAAAAAACCTCTACAGTTGATCAGTATAAAAGTTGATCAAAAATAATTTCCTACGCATTTTTGACCATAGAATCGATTCCAACTTTTGAGATTACCGATGACCTAAATGAACGAGAACTGTAGCCCATGAAACTATCACAAGAAAAATAAAACTACTGAATGAAACACGCTGATGCTGAAAATCACTGGCTCTCTTTCATTCAATTTTCTCCCGGTCGATGCTGATTCCAACTGGGACCTTCTGTAGGGTCCAGGTTACATGGCCAAATCAATTTGCTCGAAATTCGCACATTACCTACTAGTTGAAGAGGGGTCATTAAAAACTTGTTATACGAAAAAACTCGTTTTTTTAAAGCAGCCAATGAAATCGCTATAACCAAGTAGCTGAATTAAAAAAAAAAAAAAAATTTGCACCGAAACAATATCGAAATTTCCATATTTTTACGTACCTACCTATTTGAAGTAGCGTTGTGGGACAGTGATCGGTTGCAGCGAGGCTAATATTTTGACTGGAGCTTCTCACGAGAATGTACAAGCATTAAAATTTAATGCTAATTTTTAGCGCAACTAAAAGCGCTCGAAAAAACGCTGAAAATTTCACATGGGTTTATTATTCTTTCATGTACCTTCCTAGGATAATTGTGCAAAAATTATATTTATGTTGTCAATAATCAAATATTTTTGAAAAACAAAAACCACTACCATGGATTGGACAGATGTGGGATCTCGAAAAATGGACTATGCGCAAAATTACACGGAAAACGACCCCTTATATGACCTCCTTGGATCCTCAAAAAATCCCTTTTGCGCTACGAAAGCCCTGTAGATCCTCGCGGTGAAATCGGATCGTTCTGGGACTCCCAAAAGTGGAGTCTACGTCCAAAAATACTTCAAAAACGACACCTAACTCGACCCCATTGCAGATATCCTTAAAAAAAAAAACTCCCGTAGCCCATTTTTAGCCCCAACGGGCTGAAAACCTTGCGGGCCCAACCGAGTATTTTTAGAAAAATTTCTACTGCCCAAAATGGCTCGGACGGCGGACGGACATTTTGTTTTTGGCATCTAGACATCTTGAAATGTTTGACGCCAAATTTTGAGACCGATCAGAATTATCGACCTTCGACGCGATTACATAGGCAGGTGTATTGTTCCCTGAATAATTAACCAAAACGCGTTCATTTCCGCTTTGAGGATTTTTGGTTTGCTGCAATGGGACAAAGGGATGTTCTAATATTGCGGTAAACCCCAGTCATTAATGTAGTATCTCATACTGTAGATGCTATATATTAAAGCAGTTAGTGCATAATATGTTAACTTTACCGCAAAATCGAATATGAGGGACTGTCTGTTAACAGTGAGTGACCTTTTTTCTTATTAAGATGAACCCGTACCTCCTTTCTTACTAGAGCTGTAGGAAATGTCATTTGCATGTTAATTTAACGAACAAAAAGGGACTTTTGACCGTTCTGAATCCTCTTAACGAGGTGAATTGGATGTTCTTGGACATCAGTTGTCCAGAGTTAGTTTTAACCAGGGATGGCCGACACGTGGCACGTGGAAGTTTCCACGGTGGCGTGCGAACCTCGAGGATTTTTTTTCCCATATTTTTTAACATTTGAACGTACCTACTCAACGTCTGATTGCAGGAAAAAAGCCAGGTTCCCCCAATTTCATATCCCTCGTTGCCTGTGTCGGTAAAACCGTGAGTCTTGAATGTCTCGCGTCATCTTCGTTCGTCTTACATTCTAAACTTGACCTTCTTTGCAAACTCCCTTGTACTCGTAAAAGCTTAAAGCTTCGTTGGTCGAAGTGAAGTTTATTACATAGCCCTAACGCCGTCCGTACTTGAACTGAAGGTTGATTGAAACGCGTGCGCTGCACAAAAGTACTTTATATCCATGGGTATTAACGTACGGATACGTTCATCGCTTGAAAATAATCTTGCATGTTGTGCCATTGGATTTAAAAAAAAAATCTTACCCAGTATAACATTAAAACAAAACAGATCTTACTTCGGAAAATTTATAGGTATTCAAAACATACACATTTACTTCATATAATTACTTTTTTTTAAAGTGACCCGCGGGACAATCAGAAACCTGCGGCGGACCGCCAGTTTGACTTGCCTGATTTACGTGTTTGTAACTTGAAGTAAACGATTCCTTATTGGAAATATCGATACCATCGTGATGGTGAGTAGGGTGGTAGGTATTGTAAGGCGAGTGAACAAGAATAACGGGCCGCAACCAATCCGAGCTTGCAGTCCTTTATATTTTTGGCCCTTCAATAACCCATTGAACAAGCCATTTGGTTGGCAACCTATACCCCGTTGGAGGTGCCCGCCAAACAATATTATGGAAATGCGCTAAAAACACTGGAATGCACCATAATGCATTGAGTCATACAAAGTGTGGCCATAAGGAAACAATGATTGTGATTATTTGAATAGTACCTAACTTCCAAAGGTGATTTCTCAGCTCTACACTCCGTTAGCGATAAGTATTTAGCTTTAAAGGAAAACCGAGCTGAAAAGGTCACTCGTAGAATAACCGGCACGACACATTTTGGAGAAAGAGAAACTTCTGAGAGGGGCATGCCGGAGCCTCCTTTCAACGTTGCATTCCACTTTGCTTGAGGCTTCGTTATTTCCTTTATACCTAGGACTCAACTTTCAATAATTGAACCCAGGCCACAGAGCAATGACCGATAATTGTTATTATTATCAGTCATTGCGCTGAAGCTTGGGTTCCCTCATTGTGGGATTGTCCTCTCGTGGTTGTCAGAGGCCCATGTCGTTCGAAACCGCCACTGGAGGAAGGTAGTATCCGCGTATTTGGCTGTGGAGGTCTGCTACGAGGTCGTCTTCTTTCTCGAGTGAGACAATCAGCTGAGTGAACTGAATGATCCCTGAAAACCGCGACCGATGCTTTATCTCAGAAAAGTAACAAATCTACGGCAAGAAAAATTCAACGCGATATTGATTACAAACCTTCTCGATTGTCGGTAAACCCAAACTTCTTTATTACATCCATTTCCACTTGAACTATCAGCGGGAAGACGTACTGCATTACTTTAAGCATGTCGTTTCCAGCTCCGACTTTAGCCTCATTAATCTGTAATTAAAAATGCAGTTCAGGATACAAGAATAAATCAGTACAATGTTAACCTGCTAGATACGGCGAAAGGTTAAACGAAGTATAACCGATGATAAGTCTTATCAGTCTCAAAAAGATTTTGAATTAAATTCAAAATTGTATTTGTTGGTAGCAAATTTTGCTACCAACATTAGTTGCATAAAATGTGGGAAGGGAGGGGGCCGTTTCGGGCAGTAGAAAATTTTTTTTTAATCTAAAATTTTGACATAATACTCGGTTTACCATCTAGTTGTGCCCGCAAGGCTTTCATCCCGATCGCCCAACCCGTGGGGCGCTATGAGGCTAAAATGGGGCTAGTGGAGGGTTTTTTTGAAGGTTTTCGGCTATGGGATCGAGTTAGGTGCCGTTTTCGAGGTATTTTTGGGCGTAGAATACATTTTTGAGGGCCCCAGTCCGATCCGATTTCACTGTGGGGATCTATGGGAGTTTTGAAGGGTCCCAGGTCAAATAAGGTGTCGTTTTCCGAGTGATTTATGACGCAAAATATTTTTTTTTCGAGGTTCCCTATCCGTCCAAAAATTTGTTCTAGTTATTTCAAAAGTATTTTTTAATGGCATATTTTGGCACAATATCAAAGAATAATAAACCCTTGTGTAATATTTGCAGCGTTTTTAACGACGTTAACGTTTAACGTCGTTCTCTCCGGTCCTTTGGAGGCATTAGGGGTCCCTCCCTGGTGATTCGACTCCAGTAGAAATATGTAGTAAAATTTACTATTTCTACTGGATTTAATCCAATTTTGTGGGCCCCTTTTCTGTCTCGTGCCCTTCAGTGAACTGGTCTTTTACTCGGTGGTCCAATCCAAGGGTTCTATTCTGTTGTGGGCCATTCCTAGCGCCGACAGCAGCATGCTTTACTTTTTAACAGCGTGGCTTACACTATGGTGAGAAAAGTTATGTACCTACGGCGAGGTCCTAACTACTTATGTACTACGAAAAACGATGAATGGCATGCTAAGCAGGCATGCCATGCTTTCTGCGTACCTTAACAGCATTTTCTTCTTGTTCCAAAGCTTCAAGGATAGCGTTTAAAGCAGCTAAAACAGATAATGGTCAGTTACAAGTAAATCAAAATTACTTCGGAAGTATCACAAGGAGCGAGGCCCCCGTGGTATGATAATAAACACCCTCAGTTGTTCAACTTTCTACATTCATTAATTAAGATCCACTGCCGAGAAAAGTCAACGGCATTCTTTTCACTGTTCCTCACCTCTGGCTGTTTCCGGTGTAAAAATTGTGGGATCAGACATGATGTTGACACCTGACCCGCCAACTCTATCGGTGTGAGTTAAGTTGCCAACGTTGCGAGCGGCGAAGTTTCAAGCACGGTTCCCGTATCAGGTGTATGTTAACTACACATCAAATTCATTTACGAGAAAAAAACAAAAACAATGTGACATAAGGAAATTAAGCTCAACAACGAACAACGAACAACGACAACGATGGCCGATGTATTGATACGTAACGAGCGTAACTAGCGTCTGGGGAGAGGAATAGTGAGGGCTATCGCGAGCGCTCTCTCGACCCGCGGCGTTTAAGCGAACTAACGTTTTCAAAGAGTTTTTACTCTGTGCTTTCCACCCATCTTATCACCCCCTACTGTTGCTTTTAGCGTGCTTGATTCCAAGATTTTGATTTCGCCAATTTTACTGATACAATTGTGTTCAACGTGCGGCAACCCGATCGAATCAGATATCTACATTCATGAGAAGAGATGTTCGAGCATTAGGCCCGAAGGCATTAGGGACTCGAAGACGCATGACGTGCGCATCCAACCATCTACGCTGGAATTCTCCAATGGGCCAAAATTAAGGAATGGAAGAGGGGAATCGAGCCAGCAAACGGTTGCTAAAACCCTTCAAAGCTAAAGTTACCTTGCTAGATGCTAACGAAAAAGGTCTAGTTATGTGCTACGTGACTGGGTGGTTTTATTACAATGTAGGTACCTAATGAAATGTCCGCCCGCCGTCCATTTTTTTAAATTTGAAAGTTTGACAAAATACTCGGTTCCTCATTTAGTTGTAGGTAACCACTACGTTTTCAGTCCGATCGCTCTAAGGTGTGGGGATAAAAAGGAGCTACGGGAGGGATTTTTTTTAAGGGTTTTGGCCATGGGGTAGGGTTAGGTGTCGCTTTGTTAGAATTTTTGGGAGTATAATCCATGTTTTGGGTCTCAGCCCCATTCTCACCGTTGGTACCTATCAATGGGGCTTCAAATGTTTGAAGGAAGTCAGGAGGTCTTAAAAAGTGTCTTATTCAGAGTACATACTTCAAGAATTCATCTATAGAGGTTAAGTATTTTACAAAATTGTAGTTTGAAAAAAAAAACCATCGTCATAGATTTACATCTGATTTGCCATAGTCATAGAATTACATAGATTTACATCTGATTTGCTGAACCCTTGTGGGCAATTCAAGGGGGGGGGGGGGGGGGGGTGTCTGCCCAGCATCTATCAAGACTGAGAGAGGAGATTTTAAAAATTTTTTAATATAATATTTAATATTATATACCTACTTATTATTCACAGCGTTTAAAAAATATAAATCTACACCATGTCTGTGAGGCTAGAGGCTAGAGAGAATAGAGAGAAGATATTTAAAAAAAAAAAAAAAACCATTTTTTCTCCTTGTTAATAAATTGTTTATTCATATTCAACACGTTTTGAGTGTTGGGTTACCCATTTAGTTGCCTAATATTATGTAGAGAGCAAAATACGTACGACAGAATCTTGATGATCTATGCAGACCCCCAAAAATCTGTATAAATACGGATAAAAATCCGTGGATGGCAACACTGCTGTAGACTCCTTGATAATGTTAGTGCGCTTAAACGCCGCGGTTCAAGTGAGCGCTCGCGTTAGCCCTCACTATTCCTCTCCCCAGATGCTAGTACGAGCATTGATGTCAACTAAGCAGGGATGTTGGTAAAATATCGACAGGCATTTTTCACTCAATTATATCGATATTTTTGGACGATATTTCTCCTCACAATAATTATTAACATTAATTATTAATGTTAATAATAATAAACATTTGATACCTACGGATGAAATAGTATAATATGCTCAGAAAATATTATGTTCTGAATCGGATATTATTCAGAAAATCGGAAAAGGGTCCATGGACCCAAGGGAGCGTAATTTGAGCCATGGAGGAAAAAGACGTCCCTCATCCACCATCAATTTGAATCAGCTAGGTAGGTTGGTACATACATACCAGTTGAAACCACAAAAAGTAAAGGAGAAAGCTCTGGGAAGCTCGGGTGGAACGAAAATAGAGCATAGACAATGCTGGAGTGCCGATGGCATCCATAGGTAGGTACTGAACGTGAGAATGCGCTATTTCCGGAAACAAGAATTAGAACGTGAAATAAAATTTATTTCACTATCATTTAATGAATCTCTTCCTGGTTTGTCACTGCTTTTAATTTGTTTCCCGACTTAATTCATCTACCTATCACTCTATTCAAATTTCATACTTTGTTTCTCCCTTAGTGAATCTCAGATAGGTTTTTTGCAGTTCTGGGAGGCAATACAGGGACTTGTCGAAAGGGGATTCTCGAGCTCTCAACCCCAGATGCATCTTCGTGGGAATGACAACTTCAGTAAAATTTAATAGTAAAATTAATTTACTCTACCCACTCATCAACGATTCCCAGGAATCGCCTTGTCGAACGTCCCTCTACCATGGAGGAAGGAATGTCCCTGTACATAAATAATTTATGAAAATTTATAACAGTTCGTTATAGTATGATGATGATGATGATGACCGTTTCAATGAATGTGGGTGGAAATTTGTTGAGGGTTGGTCAAATAAGACGAGAATGTGCCGACGTTTCAAGAGATGTATTCTCCTATTATCAGGCCATAATGAAATGAATAACATGACAGCAATCAGAAAAATAATTCGGAGGGCATTGGAACTGCGTTAAAGTGGATTTTAGAACATCTAGAAGCTTAATATATTTAACAAGTTGAAGATTTGAACATAGTGTATACAGAATAACAGTGTATACTGATACAGTAAAACAAAGTGTGTATCAATCTGTATTTCTTGACCACAACTGTTTTTTTTTTTAAAGAATCCAAGCCCCATGTGATTGGTTTCCATCACATTATTATTAGGTAAGTATTTAGGAAAACTATTTTCCTTTTACTACCGGTCTGGGCAGGGCGACGTAATTTATCAGAGGATGAAGGAACTGTTACTTACCATTAAACGTACCCTTTATTGTATTGTTCGGAGAAACTCGAACCCATCTTTACTACCTTACTGTATGCTTGTAGGTACCTAAAATTTAGGTAGGTTTCCATTTAATGGGGGAACATCAAAGGATATATCGATTCTAAAATATCGATTTTTTTAAAAGACTGACATCCCTACAACTAACCAGATGTCAGTGGTAGCCATGGAAGGGAGAGAACAACAAGCGTCAAGAGTTGAACAAGCCAATGATGAGGGGACTTTTTGGTAACCAAAAAGTCCCCAATTCCAACCAAAATTTGGTTGAGGTTTTTTGTACATCCCAGAAAAATTAATTGTCCTACAGAGCCCTGAAAAACCACCACATTGAAAATCAGGATCGTAGATCGTAGAACAACTGTTTCCATTGGTGTTCCTTTGGTTTCGGATTCTGATTCACTTGCATTCTTCCCCACCAACTTTTTCTCCCCTTTCCAGAATAAATGTCCCCTCTCTGCGATGAGCACTCGCTAACACTGGAAGAGCCATTTGTTTGGGAGTTGATTCAGTTTTTCCAGAGCAGGGAGCTTTTCGGTTCTCCCGAGTTATTTCACAATCTGTACAAAAAATCTAAAAATTCAATAATATTCTTCCAGGATGTATTAACCGCACACAATTCTCCCACAATTACGATGTTCTGAAGCCGCGTAAACTCGCTCTGTTTTGACATAAGTAAACCGTACGAATCTGAAGTCTAGAATGTCTAATCAAGTTGATGCAGAATTTAATTTGTGGGCAGTTCTGAGCGATGTAAGTAGGCCCTAATTGTTATTCTTCTTTGTCTTTTGCTAACAACATTCCAAGTTTTGTCATGGGTATTACTGGATAATATCCAGTATAATATACTGGATAATATACTGGATAATATCCAGTAATATTATTATACTCGTAGTTATATTATACTCGTAGCGGATTCTGGTTAGTAACAAGATGCTAATATTTTCGTTGTGAAATCCAAAAGTCAGCCGTGGAACGGAAAGAAGAAATATGCAGGCCGTGATAATATCACTTGAGTTGGTTAAATAATATTTAATAAATTCAATACAGCGGACGCCGCTTATAAGAATCACGGTTATAAGGATCAATAGCCCCAAAGTGACTCTGAAAAGCGGCATTCACGATTCTTTAAATACAGTGGAAACCGCTTATTAGCAATACGCTTAATAGGAATTCCGCATAATAGCATCAAAGCACGCTGTTACGGACCGGATCAGAAAAATACAGAGGTTTTTGTCCGCTTATTAGCAATGAATGTCCGGGTGCGTCAGGAAAGGAGGAGTACAAGTTTGAAAACAAACTAAAGGCTTTTATTTGAATCACTTTTTCTGAGCTAATCAGTTGGAATCGAGTCATTTCGCAGTCAGTACTGTGCAGGCTACTAAAAAACGGGTACGAAATTGAACTTTCTGCACAGGAAAATGCATGAGGGAGTAGAAAAGGAAGAGGCGGTAAAGATGAGCAGGCTGAGACGTTTACCGAACACTATGAACTTTAATTTTTAAAACTTATGTAGGTATGTAACTTTCTTACTACGAATTTTGACGTGCATACATACTTCCTTCTTAATTAACCCGATTTTTGAATAAATTTAATTGGAAAATTAATCATCCGGTTATTAGGTTTAACGGTCGGCCCCATGTGATTCCAATAAGCGGATTCCACTGTATTATCTTCATCTTGTAAAACTAAATACGGACGATATGGCCTGCATTTTTTCTTTCTGCTCTTACAACTTAAATACTGCATAGATCCAAATTTGCTCAAATTTAATTTGATCTCCAGAATTTATTGTGTAGTTTTGGCACTAATCTGATGCGGTATCCTTGTGTACACTGTTTCTTACAGGTGTCTGAAACCTTTGATTGAAAAAGAATGCACTTCTCCGTTATCCTTTGTCAAATGTATAGGAAAAAGGAGAATGGGAGAGGGTGGGGGGAAGATTGATTTTCGAGATTGAGAAAAGTGCCTCTTGATAATGATTGACACCAGAGACACCTAAACCAAATTAATTACGATTGGATATTTTTACTAACCACCTCCGGGCCATAAACACCCACCTAATTGAGGGATTTTCCATTGTGTCTCTCTACGAAACAACATTTCTATTTTCCATTGTGTCTCTACGAAACAACATTTCTGAAGGGGTTAATGAAAATTCATTCCATTCACGTGTTGATTGTTAAAAAGACCTGTGCTACATATAACCAAACTCCCTAATAGAACGCTAGAACCAACGAATTTTATTTTATTTTTCTAGATCGAATGGAAGGACCCTCTGCTGATCGGAATAATCGTATTTCACATCGCAGTGACGTTGATGGCTCTGATGACAAGGAACCATGGAAATTTCCAGTTGATCCTCTTTATAACTTTACGTAAGCACGTCCTATCGGAATGCGGCCAATCCATTTAAATCGGCTTACAGTTGCGCAACTCATTGTCCACAACGTTCCTTATCTGCCCACGAAACAAAATATGACTTATCCCCCACCTAACCCAACCCAAACACATGAACACAGTGTAATTTCCCATTTTTTCATTTACCTAAATCAAAATGTTTCAAGGGGTGCGGAAGGGCTCCCGTAGAGGGTGGACCACGTTTTGACGAGTATTTTTTATATATTTTATTTAGCTTCGTAATACGTGGAAAAGGTCATGTATTGGAGGTACAGCTTCTTGGGGACATCTCTCCGAACGTTCTGATTACAATTTCATCAGAATCGGTTGACTATTAAGCCGCTAAATTCAGAATTTTTCGTTGTTCTGAGTTTACTCGCTTAATATTCAACCGAATTTGAAAAAATTGGGGGCTTGATATGTTCGTAAAGATGTCCCCAAAAACCGCGAGACAACATGGACAACCGATTCTGATGAAATGTAATCAGAATGTTCGGAGAGATGTGCCCAAGAAGCTGTACCTCCAATATGTGACCTTTCCACATATTACAAATACGTACAAGCTCACTCTGGAAGAAAAAACACATCAAATCGTGGGGAGCCCTCCCGCACCCCCTTACGCTTGAACACGCACCCCCTCAAACATCACCCTCATTTTCCCTTTACATCATCACCACACTTTTTCACACACTAATCTACAATTTGTTTTTGTGTTATTGCAGTGCTTCTTGTTTACTTCTCGGAAAATATAAACGAAATGGCATCTAATCATTGGACGTGAGTGACCAATCATAATATTGAGTTGAAACGAATAGGTTTTACCTGTAGTGTGTAACTTGCGGGTCCTACTCCGCAATAAGAGGTATCGTTCGTTTTTATAGGATCATTTTAATTTTCAGGTTTGTCTCACGGCAGCAGTACTTTGATAGCAAGGGGATGTTCATATCGCTCATATTCTCAGTGCCAATCCTGTTGAACTGCATGGTCATGATGGTGAGTAGACAACATAGTACTTATTAGTTGAGTATTTATGCTACTTTAAGCTAAAAATCAAGTGCCGAATAACCTCCATTATAATAAGATGTCATATTATGACATAATATGACATATTATGACATAATAATGTCATAATATGACATATTATGACATTGTCATCTGCTGTGAATAACCATCCCATGTTTTTGCAATGTCCGGCTGCCGTACGCGGCGCCGAAGGAATTTTTGGCAAAAGAATCTTTCTCAAAGTCTGAAACTTTGAAAATATTCGGTTCAGCTTCTAGTTGGACTAAGTGACAACGCTTTAGGTTTTCGAAGCGTTTGGCAACCTTGAAAAGACCCCCCCTGGGAGTGTAGTGAGATGTGAGCTGTCCGGTGTGGCGTTGGTACTTGGATGCGTGAGGAGCGGGGTCACCGATGTAAGTATTTTCTGCGTTTAATTGGATGGCGAACTCCTCCCAACCACGGGGGGACGAGGCAATGGGGAGCCATGAGCGGAATAGTCAGACAAGTTCCGATCCTCCTTGAGAGGACGGCTGACGACGTCCGCGCAGCAGCCAGTCGGACGAAAATTCAGGGTGAAATTCCCTTGTTTCGTTTTATTTATTCTAATTTTAAATACGTCAAGATTTTTGACCTCTTGGGCCTGACATGACGGGGCGCTATGTTATTAATGTATCACTTTAACCCAGTTGCACTTTTAATCCCAAAATTTCCATGGTCTTCAACGGGATTCGAACCCGTGGCCTCAACAGAATGCAGCGCGAAGT
Organism: Pilophorus perplexus; assembly: GCA_955831195.1. Lineage (NCBI taxonomy): Eukaryota > Metazoa > Arthropoda > Insecta > Hemiptera > Miridae > Pilophorus > Pilophorus perplexus. Next base: position 14,129,316 of record OY037011.1, on the reverse strand, counting down.
GGTTAACGCCCAAAACCACACGGCTAATCCCGCCGCCTCTAATTTTTTCGCGTCAGATCACTTTCAAGTAATTTCTGACGCAGAATCGATTTATGCAGGCCCCGGACCTGTCCGGCGACGATTTTCTTTTTCTAAAGGACGATAAACTGGAGTTATCTAAATAGAAGTGTGTTTTTTACGGCTAATGGGCTCCTTGAGAAGGTCGAAATTCATCATTTCTAAAAACTTATCGACGGTGAAAGTGAGATAACGTTTATCTCCCGCGTTATCTAATGACAAACAAGCGTTATCTCACTTTCACGAATATTATACGGATTTAGCGCCCTTAAAAACCCCCCTTCACAAATGTTTAGTTCGAAAATCCGTATAGTTCGTGAAGAACTGTTTAAGAAATGTTGGAGATTTGAACTGAAAGCGGAGTGCTCGTGACGTTACACCGTGCCTCGCTGGGCATTGAGTAGTTGGGCACGGAGCCGCCAGAGCGCTGAATAATAGAGCCTTACCTAAGAGCTCTACTTATTAGTTGCATGAAACGCAAGTAACAGAATCGGAATAAAAATACTCGGCCCGGGTAGCCTTCTTTGATGGTAAACTCGATGCTCGATTTTTGAATGACCTTCTCTGATGATTTCTCCAATTCTCGATTATTGGGGCCAGCTTTTCGCGTTGCAAAGTTGGCTAACTTGCATCTCTCGGCTAATCAAAAGATGGGACAATCAGGCCACGTCAAGTACCCCCTCTAGACCTTGGAATTCAAATATTATATTTTTCCTAAGGTCCTATAAATATTGGTGACGGGTTTTCTGCAATGTTGACCCTTTTTCGTAACTTTTGAAGCATGACCTTTCCAGAAAGTTTAAAAAAAATCATTCAAGGAGCTCATTTGTGATTATATTTGTTCACAGGCCAGTTGGTTATGGGAATCAAGCGAGCTGATGGTTCAGCTAAAAAGTGCTCAACTGAAACAAAAAATGAGAAAATCCAGTCTGGAAGGTGACTCTCAAGGTGATTCGAAGAAGGAAAAAACTAGTTAAGCTCGTCCATATGATGACTCTTTCGACCAACAAAGCAAAACAGTACCTCCCTAATTGTACATCACAACTCCCTCTAACGACTTCGAGGTCCAACATTGACCAATTGAAGATACAACTTTGCTTCTGAAGCTGTTGAATGCTTTTCTGTGATTTGTGTTGTTTTGTTGGGCAATCAGCGTAATATATATTAACCAGCAGACGTACAGAAAAGTTAGCTCGTATCATGGCCCTCAACAATAATCTTGGGAACATAGCTCGAATTATTTTGGGCAGTAGAGGATCTTTTCAGGTCATGCTGGTCAGGTGAATCCCATTCGCTGAACGATTAGTGACGAAGTCATGGCTTATTAATAGGCTTGCTGCCAGTTGCTTGTATAGATATGGGCTCATACTCTTCTTTCAATTTTTTTTGTTTCATGGTTACCCTAATGGCGATATGAACGTATGTCGTCCATGATGCGCTCGATGGTATTTCCATTGCAACATCCTTAGTGTGCTAGGTGTACATTTTAGTATTCATTTACAGTTAGTATCCATGTAAGTGGTTTCAAACCACTGGTTTGTAGGTTTTATAGGACTTGGGTGAATGAAACTATAGTCCGATGACTGTGAGCGGAGAGCAGGCGTCAGGTATACAAAGCCACGAAAGTCCCTGGATTGCCTACCTTATGGTCCATGCCCTTCTTTTCACTCGCATTCCCCATTACTCGTATCAAGTTATCAACCATCAAAGTGTTTTCTTGTCAAGTTTGATACGTAACTTCTTTTTTGTAGTATCTAGTGGGCATAATATAATATGGTTTATATATTGTATAAACCATATTATATGGTTTACATACATACGCATCTTTTTACTTTTTCATACCTCATACCTCAATGGTCAACGACCAACAGGACCTCCTCCCTTCCAACTGGAGGTATGCAACCCTCAGCACAGGTGATATGCGTTGTATTGTTGATATTGTTTTTTTTTTTTACAACGTAGATCTCCAGTCTCTGTGAACGGACTATAGGTACTTCTGACGTAGGCCCTTTCCTGAGCTTTTGCATTGATGAACGAAAATTGTGCATGTACGTATCCAAATGGCTATAGCGGTTTTTTAAATATTGTCCGTTAAAACAATAATTCGTCTTTGGCCCAAAATGGAACCGTGAACCTTTCGAGAACACTGGTAAGACAGAATCTGGTAAGGCAAGGTGAGGGAAGTGCTTGGTTGTTTCGCTGTGTTCAACTTCAACAAAACCTCAACAATCATACGGTGATGTGACGCAAATTTTTATTTTTGCCCTGGATACTTCTTAATCCCTTGTTTTTCGATGTAAAATTGATTTTTCACAGCCTTTTGTCAATTGTCAGCATTATCACCGACAAAGCTGTCCAAGTCTGACTTATGCACTTACCCCACCGCACTTTGAAAAGCTTATTCTGGTTTCACCGGGGCAAGCCCAAAAAAAGAAAATCTCTCGATAATCCTTGAGCAATTTGAAAATTAAAAAGTTATCAACGTTTACAGATCAAGTCAGTACCTGGACTGCTAATATTTTAAAGACTTACCTACCCAAAACATCACAGATTACATGGAAAATGAGGTGTTTACTGACACAAGAAGGCTACCACTTTGGTTGAAAACCAACAGGGGGTAAGTGCGTATGATCAATTTGAATCAGCTAGGCAGGTAGGTACATACATACATCCAGTTAAAACCACAAAGTAAAGGAGAACGCTCTGGGAAGCTCTGGTGGAACGAAAATAGAGCAGAGACAATGCCTGAGTGCTGATGTCATTCATAGGTACCGAACGTGAGTATGCTCTATTTCCGGAAACAAGAATTAGAACGTCAAATAAAGGGGGACAGGGTGGCCCCGTGGACTAAGGCGACAGAGCTTTGTCTGTTTACAAATTAGTCGGAGCGCTGATCAGCTGTTCAAGTCCGGGGCCAAACACCAATGTTTGACCAAAAGGCAATCACGTGTTGTAATACCTGTCTTGTCGGCAGACACCTCTGAACGCAATTTTATGTGAGCCCTTTCTCTGGAGCAAGTATTTCTAAAGTGTTTCCAAGTTCAGATGGAAAAAAAAAAAAAAAAAAAAAATACCCACATGCTTACCCCAGGGCAGAATGGCATGGTATCGCGCACTTTCCCAAATTATCGTCACTCACATGCCCCTTCTTGAAAACCAATAGGGTAAGTGCATGGTACGGCCCATTGATAGAAAAAGAAAACACTGAATTTCAATTAAGTATAGGCGTGAAGAACACAAGTTGTTTATAGGTTCAGTAGAACTACTGAAGTTATAAACTAACTTTGAAACACCTGAAAAAACTCCCCGAAAGAAGGATGTAACCCGATAAAAATGGAGCACGGAACCTGCCAGCTGAGTAAAATGGCACAATGTGGCCTTCACAACCTACCAGCCAGGTTACCATTTGTATTGACGTCATCTGTCGAATAAGTGATGTCACGCTTATAGTTTCAAACTTAGCCACTCCAGGAAATTGATCTGTTGCATTTTTCCATCCCACTTACGCACTTGCCCCATTTTTGCACTTCCCTCACATTACCTTATGCCATTATACTCAGTGGTACGCTTTGTTTATAAGTTTTATAGTGGTGAGGCTCAAAGCTCCCACGTTTACCCTGTTATATATTATTGCTTCAAACTTGAACATGTTATTATGTATCATAACATCGTGGCATGTCATACTAACATGGTTTTGGGTAAGAAATATTAGGTTTTTTCGAACGAACGCCGCCCGCGCCACGCGGGAATAGGTTAGAACGAATGAACTTTTTGGCGGTCACTTTTTAGGTTATCTTTACCATTTGATTCCATAACTACCTACTCCTCACACGCTACCCAGTTGCTTGATGATGCGTCATCGTACTATACCTTCTGATGACGCTCTCCTGATTTTATTGCCCAAATGCTGACATACTAAAAGGTGAGGGGGACAGAATTTACCCACTTACTATTGCTTGTACTTAATTGCTGCCTTCGTCATGTGGCATATTTTGTTGTTGCTGTAATAGTGTGGAATTTGACGCTTTTTTGAACACAATTTCTATAAATTGGTGTAGTTTTGAATTTACTATTAAAAAAAAAATTGACGTCCGCAAAGTGACCACAAGGCCATGGGTTTATTTACATATTTTTATTGTGCAGTACTACTCCAAGAGGGCGAATCCTTAGTGTCAAGTTGGTCCAACCTAATTGTCCACAGAAACAAGGAATCCTAAATCAACGAAGCTTATTCTTTTCAATAATGAGATTCACGCTAAAGTTCATCGAATTGTATGACTCAAGGTTTTGTGGCATACATTTCGAAACAATAATGTTGTTAATAATTATTATCATAATGTCGATGGATAATTTTGATTGATTATAATTGTGGTTTTAGGATTTCATGCGTGCTGAGTTGTTGCTTTTAAAAATCCTCTTCATTACTAATCTAGTACGTAGTTCATAGCGAATGAATTCGCCTCTAACTTGCCGCAAGAATTAGAATAACTATAGAAAAGTACCGCAAGCTATTAACATAAGACTGAAGTTATTCAATAAAGTAGTTTTCTGACTGTCATTGCGTTTTGACCTTATTCTCCGGTATAAACTCTGTGTACTTAGTTAAGAGTTACCCTAACGATTATATAGCCACAAAAAGTATCGGTACCACCAACATTTCACCAATATACTACCAATAAAACCGGGAAAACGTAATTGGAAAAAAGTGTTGAAAGAACTGATTTTCCTTCTGCAAAGGGGAAGAACCGTGTAATAAATCCGTTATGTTGCATAGGCCTACTATTGTTTGAATAGACCCTCGTAGGCGACCTGATGTCAGATGTGGGGGTTAAGGTCTGATTGAAGAGTTAACTTTATAAACCATTGCAAATCGTGACGTTATATCTATGAAGGAGGGGGCAAATTTTAGAACCTTCCAGCAAATGGAGGAAAACAAGGGATTTCGGCGTGGATTAAGTTATTGAATGCAAGGAGGTTTTCTTTCATATTTGTGTAGAACATCAGAAACATCAGAAACATTTGTGTAGAACATTCAGAAAATCTGAATGAAGAATTCAATAAATATGGTTAAATAAATCGAATGAGTGAAACAGCCAATGGGATCCCTTATGATTGAGGCTTTGGTTCCCCCAATTTGCAACCTTCAGTTAGTTACTTCCACATTACGAATGGAAAAGTTTGCCACAGAATCCTTGAAGTAGGGATCCGAATAGAAGAGCTAACAGTTATCTCTCCAGTTACAGTCCACTGATAAGTGGGATATTAAAACACTTGAATTACCTGTTAGTTGTAACTGTGTTGCCTTAGAACATCCCTTCCCCCACCACCGTAATTTTATTAAATTTAATTAACGTGTTCAGCACTCCAAAAAACACGGGAGGAATGACAAAGTTCGGCCAGGTTTTTTACAACTCCGCCCTCTGCGGTACGTGAGAATTTAATGCGGCCGTAAGGTTCTCAGTAAACCTACGTGATTCTCCAAAATGAAATCCCCTTCCGCACCACCGCCGACGGTATCTTACACTTTTAAATCCGGACTTTAATTCCGCTAGAGTTTTATTCGACCACCTCGGCTCTTGCAGTTGGCTGAAGCTCCGTTTGTCAATAAGTGCCCGCCGAACCGAACAACCCCAGCTTTTTCCCTCTCCCGGAGTTAAACCCCCGGCTAATTGTTTCTCTTGAGGATACTACAACAGTTACTGTTGTAGTGAGTGAGGCACTTATTCGGCCCTCCTTTTCCCTTTTCAAAGCCTCTTGGGGGTTTCTTCCCGCTCCTAAAACTCGGAGCGTTGTAGGGAAAGCCACTGGGAAACAAATTAAAAAGAAGGAATAGCCTTTAGGAAAAGGGATAGTTACAGCTACGATTCGGGACCTCGGCCAACTTGGCAGGCCCTTGATTGCTAATGAGGACCAATTAATGCTCCAAGGGTCAGTTGGTTCATTGCCAGTGTGATGGTGCCTGCTGGTATTTCTTATCGTGCGTATGCCTAGCTTGATTCCGCCACTCTACTGATGTGTTCCGCTCCACAACCACAGATCGGGGTCGCTATAGTCTTAAATTGTATTAATCTAGTAGGTATGTTTAAACATTTATTAGAACGATTAAATCAAACAAATTTTGTTTTTGATCATCCAATGGAAGTGTATCAGTTCATCAGTTATTATTACGAAAACTTTGATAAGCTGTATATTTTAACCCACATTTTAGCTACTTTTGTAGCCCAGATGACCTCGGAAGTAAAATTGCCAACAGAAGATGACCTCGGAAGTAAAAATGCCAACAGACGAGCAAACACTTCACAGCTATCGATCCGATTTCGGATTCCTCTTGTTCTGCGTTTGCCTCAATTTCATTTTCGAACGAGATTTCTTGACTCTTTTTCCTCAACTTTTTACCTTCATGGTAAAATGAGTGCTGGAATATTCCCTTGGCTGTTGAAAATAGATGTATAATCAAGATTCCGTGCGTTCTCTGTCCTCTGAACAAAAAAAGTCTCTCCCTCTTCGTTTCCAAATGTTGAAACTTTTGAAAACCCGGTAGACTAGTTTTTACAGTTGGCAACTGGAAGCAAGGCTTAACGCGCCAGGAAAGGGGAGAACGGAGAAAAACTTTGAAAAAGTGGCATAAATTTCCTACATTAGGCTCTCTTATCGTGGTCTCGGGGCCTTCAAAAGTCATTCTGGTGGGGTTGATAGGGGAGAAAACTGGTAGGTGTGAGCCACAGAAAGCGACCCTTTCATCACACTGCTGTGTTTTTGAGCTCCTTTGCCGAGACCGCGGGCTTACGCCGTCCTGGCTTTATTTATGGTTGGGAAGCGTGAAAGGATGAGGGCGCAGCGGAAAGAGGCTTAGATGCCGAACGTGAGAGTTTCTCCTTCTTCGCCCTCCGCAATCTCTTTGGCAAACAAACGCCAGCTGAAGAGCCCGAGACTTTAAATTTGCCAAGAATCCTATGCTTCGTTGGAAATTGGGTTAACATCGAAGATCGTTCTCGAACGCCATAGATCTTGTCCTAAAATGTCTCAGAAGGTTTCCAAGGCTTAGCGTGGTTTCAATTGTTTTCGTATCGAAGGTCTCATCCTCCTACGCCTCTTAATTCACATATTGAATTTACTGAGAGAATTTGCTGTAATGAAATACACCAATTCACCGGCTAGATTTTAACGAAGAAACTTTCTGAAAAACCGGCTACGCTAAAACGAAACGAAGTCCACCGGGAGTCTTATGATTAATCATTACCACTCAAACTTATCCCACATGGAGAGCGCTCCGATGTGCTGCGGGGATTATAAATTACTCGAGACAGCCTGAAGGGGTGGCAAAAAAGCATAAAAAGGAAAGGTTGGGAAGTTGGTAGAAAAAGCTTGATTTACACTCCCGGGTTTTGGGTCAGAGAATGGATCCTGAAGTTAGTTATTTATTGAGGTGGAGCAATTGGTTGGGTAGTTAACAGTATGGAAATATCACAGGTTAATATTACTCCACAAGGTAGGGGTTGGTAGTATAAATGTGGCCAAGCAAAACATTCTCCGCACGCTTCTATTCACCGTCCACCATGCACAACCCCCTGGCCCAGTTTTTGCCCATTGTTTACATCCCCAAGCTTAATTCGAGAGCGATTAATAATGCAGAACAATTAGGTAGGTGGTCTTGATAGTGGCCAACCAAAGTTTCTCTCAGGCTGTTTCTTGACGTGCAGCATTTTTGCTCGTAACCTAACCAATGAAATTCTATGCTCAATCAATGAATCAGAAATGCGTGTAGGGCAAGTGTTGCATGTGTCAAACACACAAAAATTGAGAGACATTTCGTGGGACAAATGGGAAACCCACCTACCCAATTTATAGGTATAACTGTGGAAAAATGTAATGTTAGAATATTTCAAATTTATACGGTAGTTATCGAATTATGTTGCAGTGACCTGGACAAATTTGAGGCGGTTTTATGGTGGGCGTTTGTGGTGGTTTCTTGTGGCCGTTTTGATGGAGTACATTGATTCGAGTGCTTCAAAGATATGGGCCTAGGGTTCTAAATCTGCAAATCAGTTTTATGGTGTGCGTTTGAGGATATAAAGAATACTGGGAACGATTTCCTATCCGTGTTAGAGTGGTTTCTTGGGTGTACACTGTACAGACCCAGAGGAGTGGAAGGCAGAAGACTTGGTGGTATCACCTGAGACATCCAGGTACTTCACCCCTCCAGAGTCTTCGGACGTCATACACGTGAAGATGAGAGCCGTCTCGATTCTAATGGCTTGTGCTTGAAGGGGAATTCGACATCCTAGTTCAAAAGACAGCAATCACTCGAAAAGTTGAGAGGTCACCCGGAAAGTGATCCAGGCTCCTGAGTCCAAAAATGAAAAAAGTTAAAGGTGTACAAAATGCGATTCACGAGAATTGAATTAAGCGTGAGGATACGGGAGCATCACCTCAATCCCGCCGGCACAACGTGAACCAAACTCAATGTTTTCATAATTTTCTACAGATTTGAAAATTGCATACTTTATTCTACAGTTTTTGAAACACCCAATTCTGCCAAGGCTTTCCCGAAAACTGCTTACAAAAGTTTGCAGGAAATTCGGAATGTTTAAAGTAGACCGATGTAAGCGATTTTTTGTGAATGTAGCGATTAGTATTTTTTTCTTATTTCCAACATGAGGAGATCTTTGCTGATTGGTAATCACAGCCAACACATAGATCCGAAGAAGAGTAAATTATCTTCATGGTACGATGAAGAATGAATATTTTCAAACGAAAAATGAATGAATATTTGATTTTATTTTTTTTTATTTATTTATTTATTTTTTTTATTTTTATATGAATATTTTTTTTTTTTTTTCTTTCATGAATATTTTTTCAAATTAGGTAGAAAAAAATCGTTCAAATATTTGCGCGCTAATATTTCTTAGATTGTCGAGAAAGGTATAAAGAAAGTTTTCGAACCAATTCCAGGTGCTACCAGTTGCTACCAGTTGCTACCTGGCCTGTACATAAATTTGTCTGATCCAAAGTCTCTATCTCTGCACGTGCATTACGGATATTTTTTGTCCACGTCAAGATCACTGTTCAGAGACGGATGTGGAGCTCCCTTCCATCGTTCGTGTGAGGTATTATTGATTAAAAATAATAATAATATTAAACAAACAAATTTTGTCCCCTGACGTTGAATGTTTCCTTTGATTTTTCCGATTAGGAAAATCCTAATATATTCAAATAACTAAATTTGCGCATTTTTTCTCTATTTTTTCCAATATTTTCAACTTCAGTAATTTGTTAATTTTAATGAAAACGGTTAGATAACCTAATACACTTGGGTCTGATATGAAGAGTTCAGATAATCAACGAAAATGCCGAAAAATGTCACTTTTTGACCATTTCTGAGTCTCAAAAGTGAATGTAAACATGATTTTTGGAATCTATTCACTCAAAAACATGAGACCTACTCATTTTGGAAGCAAAAGTAATACAATAATTATTAAAGTCGCCAGGAGTTTGGATCACGTTTTCGGGAGTTCTGGACCACTGTGCGGCACCACCATGCAGGGAAGGGGAGCCACCTAGCAACTGTTTGGGCACTAATGCTACAGATTAGGATCCCCTACAAAAAAAACTGCTCTATTTTTGCCAGATATAAAAGATTCTTAGATCTAAAAGATTCATTGATCTTTATACTTACTGCTATCACATGCACGTGTGAGCAGAATAATTTCTCCTAACCCAAAAAATCTGCCGCCTCATTACCCTTCGTTTTTGTCGAAATTAATTAAAGGCTTTCAGGGACCTGTTGTATAATGCATGCTTTGAATGAATCATGAACGCCCTAAAAGCTGTGGGCGGCATTTCCCTCTCTAGACGCCCTTGGACGGCAGGATCAAAGGAGTCTTACCGTTCCGCGAGCACAACCCTCAGCAAACTTCATCGTTTTTGATCTTGGCGTGGTGTACAAGAGAATCTTATTACAGTAGGAGGGGGATCAATACGGGAGTGAACGCGTCGTTAATTAGGAATTGAGAGTGGGTTGATGAATTCAAGTTATTTCCGGTCTGACCAAACCGGTAGCCGCAGTGATTTTTTCCAGCCAAATCGTAGCTGCTGCATTCATCGAATGGACGAAATACATTTCCTTCCGAAAAAAGATTTACGAGCAGCTAAGTAACGGTAGGAATCTCAATTACTGAATACCGCTGCAGACGTCAGTCAAGTGATTCGTCTTCGTCAGACTCGATCAGATAAGTCGACCTGTTTGTCCTAGGGTTATCTGCACTGCTGATACCTCTAAGCTTGAGAACCCGTGTTCAGGACAGTTTACGGGGTCGAGTTGAAACGCAGGCCACTTCCTTCACGTACATTGGAGGGGTAACGTTGCGGGTGGAATCTCAAGGAGGATCACGTTCGACGAGCTCATTGATCGAAGATGATTCCGCCACGCTCCTATCCGATCAATGCAGACCAGAGACAGGTTCTAAACTGGAGATAGATGAAAGAGCAAACATTTCAATTGTTTAATTGGTCTGTCCATAACGTGAACGTGCTATAAAAGGCAGTATAAATCCGGATGCGAAAATGAGAGGAATCAACGACATTGTGTTAAATTTTAATCAAGGTATGCACAAGTTAGGTGTGACTTAGGTAAACTTCAAGAAATCTAACTTTAAGGATTCGAACAACACAGGAGTAAACGATAACCACCCACTTTTCAAAGAGCTCTCCGGGCCTGAAAACAGGTATTATCGTTTACTCCCTCGGAATTGAGGCCTTGGGAGTAAACGCTAATACGTCCGCTTTTTCATTGTAAACGATTTATTTAATAAATTTCCATTATGTTCGTTGCGTCCATTATGTGCGTCTTCAAGTTCCATCTTAGCACATTAGCAGAAGGGCATGCTTGGGCTACAGACCGTACGAAGCTAAATCGGAGGATGGTAGGAAGCTTCTTCTGGAACATCAAGAGCCGAAAGGACGAGGTCCATCTAAATCAGCTGGAGCCATTAGGGGGCCGCATGGTTGGAGTGACGGGTTTCCGCGAAAAAACCGTGGAGCGTCGAAAAAAGCCGGCAGGTGTATGGCCTGCTAATCGCAACTTCCTTCACTAAGTAGTCTTACTTTTTCAACAAACAAACAACAACATCTACAACAAAATAATTTTGTTTAATTATTAAAAACGTATCCTACGCCTTCAGGCGCAAGGTTTTTTTTAACAAGCTTTATTTGTATAAAGTTTTCATCACATTTTTAAAACCCACCTGTTTGTCTAGTTTGTCTAGTTTGTAGTTTGTTGGATGCTGGATCAGCATTGATCCGTTAGAGCGGGAACCGGGAAGGGTTTGGGGATGGAGGAGGCGCCAGAGTGGCCGGGCGCCACCGAGGCGAGTGGGCCTCCCTTTACCTTCACCAACTTTCAGTATTTCCATGGCGACTAGAACGCGGAAAAGAATGCTTTACCAATCTGGACTGAAGTGTAGTCTTAGTTGGCAGCACTTATTAGTAAAAGATAAAGATCACTCGTAAGTTCTGGGTTGAAACCGATTTTCCGAGTGCTCATCCACGTCATTATGAGTTTACCGCCATCCTCCGTGAATCATTGTTGTCCACTTTCTTTGAGGCGTTGTACATTTCTTCGCATTTGAAATAACGTGATTGGCTGATGGCAGTGATTTGATAAATTGAGGAGGTCCTTGCAATAAGGGGACATAGACCCATGTGTGTTGGTAGCCTGGTTATTTTCAGTTGTCCTTATGAGCCCTTCTTGGAGGGAATCGCGTTCTTTGGGAAAATCGTGCTCTCGATGTCGCTTTGTAAAATTAACAATATAACAATAATGAATGCCATGAGAGAATGCAATTGATCACCGGTGTCCAAATTATTTAATTAATTTAAAAATGAAAAATAAAAATAAAACAATATAAGATTTTCAGTTCCGGTTTAGTTATAAGCTGAGCCCTCAAATGCCATATTGCCATAGCGCCGTACAAAAATGCCATATTCTGCCAATTTTTCAGTGCCAAGTACATTTTGCCGATTTCTTAAAGGAAAAATGTCATGTTTGTGCCATGTTTTGCCATTTTTTTGCCCAACTCATGAAAAAATAAAATAAATAAATAAAATTGAAGTGAAAATTAAATTTGGTTGTATCTTTACTTTGAGTTTTGCTAAGTAGTAAGTCCTTCTAGGACGAGCAATGGGTAAAACCTGTGGGTAAAACCCAACGGAGTAGAGATGCTTCGTCAATCGTTGTAACGATTATGCATTTACCCCTTCTCTACACCTCGTTATTCATTCCATCCTGAACTTTTATACTGAAGTGTTTGTGAATTTGAATTATTCGATTGCATTCAATATATTGCTAGCTCAAGTGAGAGTCTTTATAAAACATGGATAGATGGAGACAACGATTTCGCCATAGAGTATGGGAAGATAATATCTTCATATTATGTATTGTGAAAGTTGTGTACGAAAGTGGTAAGTTGTTAAAACGTCTTATTTCACTTACACCCCTTGTGAAAGGCCATGATTTCAATTTCTAACCAACTCCCTCGACCCTCCAACCACACGAGGTACACTGCAAGGTGCCTTTCGGTAAAATTCGTCCAAATTCGCCAAATTTGCACAGAATCCGTTCCAAGTCCACATAGTTGGTCTAATTGGTCCTTCATTCATTCCGATTCGACTAGTTTTTGGTTGTCCAAAGGTACAGGATAATAAACCCATGTGTAATTCAATTTGCAGCGTTCTTTGCTCCTTTTCGGCTTGATTTTGGTACTAAGTGGTCCCCGGGCCCCTTCCAACTTCCAAAACAAATTGGCTGGTAGGGTTATGGCCGACATGAGCAGCACGAAAGACTGTTTTTAATTATTGCAATATTTTATTTATTAAAATTTTCAAATACGAACAATCTTTTATTACGTACAAATTTTGTATCAAGCTTTTTAAATAAAATAAATAGTGTCAGTGTAATTAAAGTGCACAGTGTGAGAGTATACTCTCAGAATAGCATGGGTGGCCGGGGGATTGACAAATAAGTGCCACATCGAGCGAATATGTGCTATATTTGGGCCAAAATAAGTGCCATATTGCCATAATTATTAGGGCCCTATTACGCAAAAATAAGTGCTTTATTGTGAAGGGCTCTGGTTATTAGGTTCGGGGGGTGGTTATAGGCTACCTTGATTTTTCCTCCCTCATCCCCTTCATCGGTTTTCGGGAGGTCTTTCACGACGAAAGTTGTTTATCTCTGATGTGTAACTAAGGTGGCCTCAAAAGGGGGACGAAAGTTTTTGTCCGATTTCGTTGGTACAAGGGTCTATGGAATGAGCTTTTTAGGCTGATTCCAACGACTCCAAAACGATTTTTGCAGCCTGAGCCGTTCGTTACCTCTGATCGGCATAAGGTTTTCTTACGCATCGGTCGTTAGGGTGCAGTTGTTTACGTAATGAGCATCACGTGGATATTTTTGATGTGTTGTGTGGCATAGTTTGGTCGCTAGATACCTACTGTTTCTTAGTTTCTCTCGCTCATTAAATATATCGTAATAACAGAAAGGTTGCGCTCATCTATTCAATTCAATTGATGGCTTGTTTTTTTCTACTTCTTGTCAGATACTAGTTCAATATTTGATAATATTCACTAGAGCCCGAGTCAGTTACTCTGTCTGTCGTTACCATGAGTAAGATTTAAAAAAAATACCCAGTAGAGTTGTTATTTTTTGGCAGTAACTCGTCACTCGGTTTACATTGAAAACATTTCGTAATCGTATTATAGGTACATCAAATGACTCAACAAAACATGTGCCAACTTTTCATGTTTCATATTTCAGTTTTAATTAAATTAAATTAAATTAAATTAAATTAAATTTTTAATATATTAAAATAATATATTGCATTGTTTTGAGTGAGTTTTTGGTTTAGAAATCGTGTGTCCTTCTTGCACGGAACTGATGGGAGACGAAATTTTGTGTTCCCTACGATAAGGGCATACAACCCTTCTTCAAATGAAGCTATTTTCGTGGGCTCCTATAGATTTATCGTCGATAGGCTTCCAGATATTTCTAATAGAATAGTGATAAAGTTGGGGGAAAAAGGTTTTGACTCAAAAGGGCTTATAGGTACCAGGGAATGAGCGCTGCAAATCTTTGGAGCCCGTTTGCTCGAAACACACTTTCGTCATATGTGCCCTTATTGCACGGACCTCCTCAATTCTCGTAATAGCGCCATCATTCTTCCTAACGATGGCTTATTTTCCAGAGCTATTCGAGGTCAGAGGTCACCCTGTGTCCGTCCTCGGCACTTGCCTAATTGTTGATTGGCAGGATTCTGAGGTAATCCAGGAGCGGTGGGCAAATGGGAGGGGATTTCTGGGGGTGGTAATCGGCTGGTGCAGAGGGACGAGGGGATTAATGGGACCGTCCACATGGGTCAACAGAGTGGGAGGGCGTGGGATGAGGGCGAACCGCGGCTGATCAGACGAGGTAGGGAACAGCAGGGCGAAAATATTTTCTAAAGAGAAGAGATGATTGGCGGTGGCGAGGCTCTAATTTTCTGGCAATTAATAACACCGTGTTTTAATTGAAGCTCACTCCTCTTTTTCCAAACCGTTCCCTTCCGCCGCCTTTCCCAGATGATTTCGGCCACGACCTGCTCCATCTTCCCCGCTGTAGGTGTGAGGCAACCGGGGGTGGAAAGGGGTTGAAGGGACCTTCTCTTCCCTGTCTTCTCCTCTCTTCCCATCCTATTTGGTGACCCCCTTGCGCACGCGCCCCCTCCCAAACCGTTGGCCGAGGGATGCTGGGGCCTGGGATCTCAGCACACACCCCCAGTCACCCAACCGGCTCTACACCATTCTCCACTGAACGTGAGTTGAACAGAAAAATTCCCATTTAATAAACATATTTAGTGATAGCAGATGATCGTCCCCACCCACACGTGTATTGATCCACTAATTATAAGGCATTAACAATTTTTTCAATCCGAACACCAAGCATACTTTCATGTCCCACTAAATTAATACCGTCACTAGGATATGAAAAATAAGTTTTTGTTGCAACTCAATAAAAACAATACTAAAATTCAATGTTTATATTTTATATTATGTGGTTTTATAATTTCAACTGGCTCAAATGGCAATCGGTCTAATTAACCATAAATAAGTTAACAACATTTGAAAATATGAAACACAGTATTGCTTGAACAGGTATTTATACATTTAATGACTATTCTTTTCTTTGAGTTTCACTATTTCGTTTTTCAAACATGGGTACTGTGACTATACGTATTTGCCTAAAAGAAACCATCATTATTATCTACTGGAATTAGCTCTAACAAATCTCTTTCTTCCTGTAGGATTGCTCAATTTTAATCTTTATACAAATTATTCAAAAAAATCCGAATAACAGCGATTTCATCTTGATTCCAGTCACATACCCATTTTTGAAATAAAAGGGGGTTTCAACGTACTGTCTCAAATTGGTCTTTTATTTTTATTTTTATTGGAAACCATGAGTACATATCAAAATAACCCTAACCAAGAATAATATGTAAATTTTCAAAGGGATAGAAAAAAAAAAAAATCTCAATTCAAATTTAGACTGAACTTCTGACGCCAAGAAGACAATAACTAATGTACTAACTTGTTCTACTAAGATCAGTTTTGTATGCCTTTATACCTTTATATTGTACAAATAAGGGAGTGTATATCCTGTTGTCGCTGTTTAGAACGGGGCTCTGGGAGGGAGTGGCACACTCGCACAAGTAGGGTGCACCCTTTCTCACATAACTACAAGTAGTTATCTGAGAAAGGCCCGAACCTGAGGAGCTGGTGTTGTAGGACCAATCAGTTTTAATTGAAAAAAAAGTAAACCGTTTTTCAGAAATTTTTTCCTTTATAACTGCACAAACTCGCAATTGATCGTTTGCCGATAATAACTTTAAAATCTACCAGGTACAATGACAGACAACTGAGGTAACAATAATGAAGTGCAGACCTATACCTGTATAATTTAACAGTGAATGATTTTTCCGAGGGGCTGGATATGTTTCATGTTCATGAATAGGTTCGTCACACAGAAAAGGTGCAATTAGCTCTAGAAACATTGCCTAGTCTATATTTTGAACGGCGGTTCCCCTTCTTGTTCCTGTGTTTTACGAATAGGAAGCATTAGTATCGGCATGAGTTTTCGCTTCTGTTTTGCCCATTTTTTTCCTCAGCCGAACAAGCGCTAACTCCCCTTCAACCATTTAGCAATTGTGTTTCCGACTAACGAGCTCAACAAGTTGGAAAAAAAGTTGAAAACACCGTTTCAAACTGACATGTTGGAAAAGGCTCGAAAGCAATTCAAGTATTGTCGTGAACTGTTTTCCCAACTGGCATTCATGCCATTACTGTCTCCTACCCCGCCTAGAGTGAAGGCATTTCAATGATCGCAGGTTGTTTTTAAAGTTCATAATTTTACCACAAATTTTTGTAGTTATGCCTAAACGTGGGTAGGAAATTATTTGTTTACGATTTAAATCTCAATCTTACATAAATTTTGCATCTGTAAAGCTATAAGGGGTTGGGAATTTTCATGTTAATGCATTACCGTTCAATTCGTAATATGAATAATACACATCGTAATATCATTTTGCTCTTGTTATGAAGGTTCCAAAGCTAGCCAAAGGGCACCAGTCTTTTGATACTAAGAACGCATTACTTCCCAGTCTTGAAAGACAGGTATAACTGTTTTATTTATAAGGTCGTGCGTTTTCCAATAGTTGAAAGAAGGGTAATAATAATAATTATTATAATTACCAAACTTCATTCATTTCCAACTAGGTCCAACTATTTCCAAATAACCTAAAATATTCTATAAACTATCAATTTTTAAAATACTTAACCCGTTGATTTTATATAGTAAATAATCTGCTTAATATGTGCAATAATTGCAATAATTTGGCTAAATTGTACAATAATAATAATATAAATATAGCTAAATTTGAGGAATATACTTTGCCATAATTTATGGTTTTATCTTGTTATTAGTTCAACGAATCTTAAAGAGGCAGTTGTCCGTTTTCTTCGCCTTACGGATAATTTAATTTTTGGGTTCTAAACGGGCAACCGCATCGGTTCATGTTATACGAGACGTTGTCCATCCCTTTGTAGTGGCGCAGAGGCGGTTGAAAGTATGAATTTCCGAGGTTAACATTTTAAAAGGCAATAGTTCCGGACAATGTCCCCCTATTGTCGTGCGACGGCCAAGGCAATAGACTTTGTTGCATATTTGTGCCGGTTCCATTTTTCTCTCACCAGTACCTTCGTTATTCTCCCTTTCCTCGATCATAATGTGATTTCTAATACATATTATGCTTTAGAAAAGTCCCCACTATCCGTAACTAGCTCGAAGATCTCAAAAACCAACGAAAAAAATACATTTTTTCATCTTATATTAAAAGGGCAGTTGCCCAATACCTTTGATAAATTCTGTAAAATAAAGAAATTGCTTAAAATTATCATTCATGAATACTGGCCTAAGGTCCAATTAAGCCAATATTTCTGAATGAGACAGTTCATTTTTTGTTTCTGAAAATCAGTTTTTCTGGGCTGCTGCCCCTCTAACACTCACCTATTAAAATATACTTTGCCTTACCTTGAGCCCTTAACTTGTTAATGCGATGATAGCATTCAATGTTTAAGGTATTTCAAACCAATGTGATTGGAAAAAAAGGTGAAAGGCATTTATCCAAGTACAGAGCCCCATTTGGAAAAATTTAGAGCTCGACCTGAGAACCGGAACGGGAACGGCAATAACAAAAGTTCAGCACTTTCAGAACTTGGAAACCCATTCTGCTGGGTACTATATAATAATGGACGTGAGAACTTTGAAAGCGCTGAGGCTTCAAACTTTTCACCTATCGAGCGCATGTGTGAAACACGGCTTGTAACGAGGCTCACTTTAACAGGATCGGCTTATAAGGAGGCAAATACCTCCAACTGGAGGTGGTGACTGGAATTTCGGCATGGAACTCTCCATTGACATACGATGGAAAAACTAACATGTCACACTTCTCACCTCTACTGACCGCGGTTGACTGCAGTATTCTAATTGAGTCTCGGAGTTGGGAAAGCCATTTCGGAACTTCTTGGTTAGATGTTGATAGATCCTCTTTGCTCATAATATGAGCAAAGAGGATCTATCAACATCTATAATATTATTATGCTAAAGGGACGTTACAACGAATTAAAAGAGTGGATGGATGGCAAGAGTTGACAGGTTTTCTCGGAGCAAAAGCGATTTAGTACCGTACGAGGTCGGGACCACTAGTTCATATTCAAGCCCCCAATCTCATATCGCCAGACTACGTCTTAAGGGAAGGGACCGGGAACGGGGAGAGGGGAAAGGCGTTTGTGAATAAATGTGTTTGCGCGAGATTGTGGAACGGCCGCAAGGCGAGAGAGGAGTGTTTTGGGAAAAGCCATGAGGATAGAACGAGCCACCAGAGAAACTAAGAAAGAAGGGTTGGGGGAGTGAAATATGTGATTATTATACGAAACTGTAGCGAAGAAACCAAGATTGGCACGCCTCATCCTTGCCCCCCGGGATAAGTAGAAAATTGTGTATACGCCGCAAAAGTCTAAAATGTACGTATAGATTGGATATGGAGATTCTCCTTATCGTAATCAGTAGTAGGTAGTATTTTTACAAATGTATGGTTGTTATTTTTATTTATAATATAAATTCAATTATTAGGCAAATGCAAACTGAAAATCCAACGGAGATCCAAAGGTGCAAAGTTCATGCTTGTGTGGGTGGAAATGTCTGGGTGTTCAGGGCAGGTTTCGTAGGACCCTCGCTAAAAGATATAATACCATATTATGGTAAAAGTATTTTCACTGAAGACATCTATGGACAGGACACTCCTTCAAGATCCTGGCAGCTTTGAAGGAGTCTGAATTTACCAAACCCGAGCCAGCTTTCGTCGAAGCACATGAGGGGGGCCACAGACTCCTAGTCCAGGTACGGAGTTTCTCCCATACGTTACGGACACAGTAGGGGACGAAAAACGAAATAATCGCGAAGTCTGTAGCGCACGGGGTGTCACTACTGTGTTCCGGGTGTAGGTACAACTCCGTCGTACGGGGAAGGGGTGGCGTCCCGTCTTTCCCACGCAAATGAGCACGATCCTGCGACTCGCTTGAGAGGCTAGATTGGTCAGCTACAGCTGAGTGCAGAGTTCCCCACAACACGCAAGCGTTGTAGTCACAAAAGACTACATTCTCTTATTGTAATATGATAGAGAAAATTCAGTGTTATAGACTATAACTTATAGTTGATCCATAATATCTATTTATAGCGTAGCTGAGTTCTTGTAAAGTAGAGAGCACAAATGGTAGCGCCCTATAACTTGAGAATTTGAGCAATATATCTAGAATCGTTAGCTGTTGTAGGGGTTGGGAGTCCGCAGAGGTTGGGGTTGTGGCCTCGTCGCAAGTTATCACTACAGCAGCAGTACCGTGGCCTCCATTTAAACGCCCTACTTTCTTGACTGTCCACACACATACTCCCAAAGTACCCCTCCTTCATCCTCAAACTCCTGTCGTTCCCATGAACTTGTTCCGGAACTTCGCTCTCATGAAGGGAAAACTAAAATTAATGTAGCGCAACTCCTGCAGTTTCTAAAACACTGATAATTGAATTAGTGATCCCTTTTTCTGACCGACCTGTCCTTGCCACAGGAGAACTTTCACATTAACAGTGTTCATTGGTTTTCAGCCTAAAATCTGACTCCCAAGAATACAACCGACTATTCTTCGTTCTTCTTTTAATAGTAAGGTATGGAATCTACGTCCCAGTTAGAGGAAGCCCAATTTCTCAGCCCGACCCCACAGGGTAATCTCGAATTCTACAAACAATGAGAATGAATGAAGTTTTTACCCCTTAGGTCTCGAACTTTTCCTTTCGCATCTTGAAAGCTTTCAAAGGAAGTTCTCAGAAAAATACGGGTTTCCATTAAAGTAATTAGAGAAGTTACTATTAGTTGCATCAGAGCCCCTTCTTGGCGATACACTGAAAAATAAAACAAGACCAAGACTTGAGAGATATATATCGCTTCACTAGGGGGTTCAGATTTTTTTTTCTCTTTTATAATGAAAAAAGATCGGTAAAGTTTTCCTATTATTGTTGTTCATTAAATAATTTATTCATTCAATGGAAACTATCAATAACTTTTGATTTATTACTCTTGGAATAATACACCTATGTAATCGCGACTGAGGTCGTCGACTCCGATCGGCCTCAAAATTTGACATTATCCGTTTCAAGAGGTCTAAATTACAAAAACGAAATGTAGGTCCGCCGCGGCGCGCCGTCCGAGCCGTTTCGGGCAGTAGGAATTAAAAAAAAAAAATGAAATGTTGAAAAAAATACTTGGTTTACCATCTAGTTGTGCCCGCAAGGTCTTCAGCCCGATCGCCCAAACCCGTGGGGCGCTATGGGCCTAAAATGCGGCTACGGGAGGCGTTTTGGTTTATTACCTATTCTTGGAATAATACACCTATGTTTTCGCGACGGGGGTCGACGACTCCGATCGGGCTCAAAATTTGACATTATCCGTTTCAAGAGGTCTACATTCTAAATCCGAAATGTCCGTCCGCCGTCCAGGCCGCTTTTTTTAAAATAGGTTTTGGCTATGGGATCGAGTTAGGTGTCTTTTTCGAGGAATTATTGGACGTAGAATCAACTTTTTGGGATCCCAGAACAATTCAATTTCACCGTGGGGATCTATTGGGCTCTCGTGGGCTAAAAATGGAATTTTTGCATGATCCCAGGAGGTCAAATATTTTCCGAGTGAAAAAAATTACGAAAAAAGTTATTTGAAGATCTTCGGTAGGTGGGTACGAGTATTTTTTGCGAGCCTTCGATTAGTTTGATGGGTAATTTTATTTGAGTTCATGGGTTGCCATAGCATCATATATGAGCTGCATATAATTGGTGATTTGCATATATTTGGTGACGGGAATATGATACCAACAAGCGTTTTGTTACTTTGAAAAATTAAGTGGTGTTTGCATGCATTCCCACCCATGGGGAATGGACGGGAATTTGATTTTTCAGCAGCGGTGTACCAGCTATAAAAAAATATTTTTGACAAAAAATTCTGAAGGTACATTGTTCGGACAGATGTGGGACCTCGAAAAATGGATTATGCGTAGATAGAAAATTACTCGGAAAATATTAGACCTCCTGGGATCCTTCAAAAATCCAATTTGTAGCCCACGAGAGAATTGTACCCCCACAATTTCCCAACTTCCCCAAGGTGAAATCAAATCGTTCTGGGACCCAAAAATGGATTCTTCGTCCAAAAATATACCGAAAACGAACCTAACTCGACCCTATAGCCGAAAACCTTCAAAAACCCCCTCCCGTAGCCCCTTTTTAGCCCCACCGAGCCCCATGGGTTTGAGCGAGCGGGCTGAAAACCCTCATCTGGCGAGGTACGATGCGCCGAATTTTCATTTTTTCCACGAACACAGTTGTTCAGTTCATTGAGAGACTGTTCAAAGAAAACGGGACCGCAGCAGGACCTTAATTCCAATGGGACCTTTTAAGATTTTGAAGACGGCCAGGATCGCGGCATCAAAAGTAGGACCAAAGTACCCGAAACATAAATCTGGTGCCCGTAGCTGATCAGAAGACTGAAAAATACTGAAGAAAACGTTCTCTCTACAAATCAAATTTAAACTTTGTTCTCATTTCTAATGAGCGTGAACTCTCATAGGGGAACATAGGTTTCCATTTTTATTTGGATTGTTCAGAGGGTAAAAGCTACGAAGGGAATGAAGTTGGGATCGGCTGCCCTACAGGTTTTATTTGCGCTACGTCAAGCGTGAACCCCTAGCGCTTGATTAGTCTTCATCACTAAAACCACCGAGCACAGTTTCATTTTGTTCACGAAAAACGTGACGCTCCTGAAATTGTTGCGCTATAATGCTGTGGATAAAAAACCAATTTTTTGGTATAATATTATTATTTGCCTTTACATTTACATTGGGCGCTGAAAATTAGGTTTTTTTTTTTTGCAAAATTTATTTCTATGTTCATGAAAATGCACTCAAAATGTGAGTTGATATTTCCTTCATCACATTTTCAACCGCTGAATTGATTGAGGCCATGCAGATTTCTACGATGGTTAGTTTAGCTCATGTTGGCAATTTCAAACCAGAAAAGGTTATTTATTCTCCGAGGTGTTACCTTTGTGTAGCATATTATGCCAAATTTTGAAAAGAATGTGTTGTGATGATCTACGTATTTTCAACACCGAAAAAGCTTAAGGGAGATTTCAAGATTTCAAAATTTGTCCTATCGAGTTTGAAAATCTGTGAAAATTCAAAATCATCAACATCATCTATATGAATTCTACTATGAGAGTCATTGAAGTTTAAGAGCAATTCAAGCAAGTTCGCCAAGGCTAAGCTCACAAAAAAAATGAGATCCAAGTAGGAAACCATTTCCATAAGGGTATATCGAGAAGTCAGGGCAACACCCAATTTTTCCTCGACGGGAAAACTCATGACTAATCCTATCTTCCAAGTCAGTTGAAGCAACGGAGGGAACGGCCGAGTCGCCGAGTCTTCTATTCCGTCAGAACACAATCTCCGCGGTTGCCGTCAGTCGTCACTGGCACCATCTCCCAGCTTCTAGTTTTATTAATTGAACCGCGACCGCTACGAAGGTTTGGCGAGGCACCTTGTTAGGGCACTCTCCGGCACCGACAAGGCGGTTAATTTCCCTAGAGATGAAGCCCGCCGGCCCTCTCAAGGCATAGGCTGTGGGTCACCCGCCGACTTCTCGCATCACATTCCTTCGTCCCTTCTGCCGGATGTCGCTAACTGTGAATTTTACGTAGGTACATTGATTTTGGTTGAACCTTGATTTTGTAAATAACGAAGTTGACGAGCTCCGAGCTTGCTATGCAAAACCTCGGAGGGTCCGAACACGTTGAAATTCGGTATTTTTCACCATCGCGAAGTTACTATTACGGTGTGTGTTTTGACAGTCTGACCTCGTTTTGCCGGTCTCCAGGCGATTTGACTTTCACCAGAGAGGGTCGTCCGCGAATATTTTTTCTCGTTTCTGCCGCGTAAGTTGGCACCGCTGGAATCCTCATCTCACGGGAGTCAGAAGATGAACAATGAAGGAACAGTCATCAATACTAGTAGTTACTAAATCTCATAGTGTCTCTCTCTCTGTGTCCGATTCATGCCTTAACGGTAGCTCGAAAAAAACACGGCGGTTGTTCTGGAAGGTTTTGCGTGTTCGGACGTCCGTCTTAGAACCGCCCTTCGATCCCCATTATTCGCGGAGGTCGACCTGGAGAAGAATATGGTATACCAAAAATGATTCTAATAGTGGCTTTTTGTACGGGCTCGTAGCTTGAAAATATCTGCACAAGATGAGCCCCAAAACATAATCCCCCCCAAAACATAATATGACTGGTATGACGTTTCGGAAGTAAGATCCATGTGTAGGGGATCTCAAACTCTTCCGACTCTTCTTCGAGGGGATCGAAATGGGGGGTTGAAGGTGTTGGGATAGGAGCTTGAATGAGTCGTCGTTTTCGACGTAAGTATAAATAGTGGTTTTGTAAGCCTGTGTGTAAAATTAGCATCATTTTTCATGAAGGCCCACTCCTTGAAAAATCCCCGTTGGTTCAATGGGTATCACTAATGAGAAAACCCTTCAACGAACAAAGAACGTGGAACATTTGAAGTTCGGTTGGTTTCGTACACCATCTGTTGTTACAACCCACGAAATTAGAACGCGTCTTTAATTACACCCTGCAGATAGTTCCGTGCTCTTTGTACCATCGAAAGGGAAACGTAACGCTCGTATATCAGTTTAGTTTCCTCAAGATTCGTCTCATTATTTTGTAGCCCACTGAAGAAATTCAACGGGATGTTGGAATCTCTCCGACTATCGTTTGGCTAACTAGCAGAGATAGACGATACTCTCCTTTCCTTCTGCTCATTCCTCTGAGTGAACAACGAAAGGGTCAAGTTAACTTCCTGTAGTGGACTTTGAGGTTGATGGTCTAAACATGTGGAATTACATGCTATTGGTGGGTATTGTCCCTGAGATGAAACTTCTTCAGTAGTATACATAAATTAAATTGTTAACTTTACTCATTAGCTCTGTACAAAATTAATAACTTCATCGATTATTCAACGATTGGGAAAGGGGAAAATATCCCAAGCCCACATGACCGTAAATCCTCTTTAAGTCTATAGGGGAATTCCAATGAGTTTAATCCAATGAGTGGGTAACCCCGACGACCCCTCGATTCGAACTTCTCCGAGCTCCCAGAAACTTCTAAAGCCTCAGGGGTGGATTTTTCTGTTCTGGGCTCCTACCGTCGCCCTTTGTAAGGATGAGGATATTGCTTCATAAACTCCCTCTAGATGAGGAGCTATAAACCGAAGAAGCGAGGAAAATTCGTAAACAACTTTGCCCGCCCTCATCGTGAGAAGAAAGGATCGGTCCAAAATAGTGGGCTGGTATCTCAACGAATGCCTCGTGAATTGTACGTGTGCCACGTATGACATTTTATATTCACATAATATAGACAACTTTTTTTCTTTTTTTTTTAAACAATACAATTGTTTCGAATAATACCCACGTAAAGTGCGGCGACACGATTTTTTTTTGTTGAGCTTTCTAAATTGCGTGACATTTTCACTAATTCTTCTGCCCCTCAAATTTCTCTGCCAGTTCGCGCCTCCTCATCACGCTAGCCCTTTGATCCTGGGCTTATTAATTGTTTACGCTAATGGATATGTACCAGCATACACGAAGGGGAGTTTATCTCTAACGTCACGTAGAATTAAAAAAATTTGTGCTCGGAGAAACGAAGAGTAAAGCTTTCAAACAAACCTGCATGAAAGGACTAGGGCGTATAATACTCCTTTTGTGTGGCGTTCATGTTTTAACAATGTACTTGCGGGTTCCACTGCGACCTACATTTATTTTTTTTTTTTTTACACCTCATAATTTCGTAGTACGTTGTAGGTTCGAGTAAATTTGTTCATCGTCGAATATTCAATAAGAAGTCTATTAATGTATGTCAGCAGTTGGTCGATCGGTCTTGAAAACGCGGCCACCACCAAAAATCATTTAATGATGCCTTCCTGTTTTCTATGAGTAGGTTCTGTCCAAGATCAAGATTCTTTCTTCTCGTCGAGACGGTTTCAAAAAACATTTGTAATGCACAGAAGAAATTTTCTATTCATCTCTAGACTATTGCGGCCGAGCTTCAAAGTGCGTTAGAAACCCGTAGGTATACGGATTTTATAAAATCACCAAATTCGATGACATTTTTGCACGGAAACGGAAGGGTCAGAAAAACCTCATTTTAACAGATTTTCCGTGTATTTGTCCGGTAATTTAGACGGAGGGATAATTCGCAAAAGCAAAATACAATTTTCTGCTCTCATGTTCCCTTCCAATATCTGCGTTTGACTGCCGGAGGCGAGGCAATGTAGCTCCGTTGTTTACCTTCCCGTAGTTGTTAATTAACCTATAGGGGGCGTATTTTCTTTTGCCGCGAGTTTTTCCACGCTCGGGCTCTTTTTATTTATTTTAGCAAGGCGTGCTTCCCCTAAAATCCTGTGGTCTCATTTTCTAAAATAAATCTTTTTTCATGCCCTGAACCCAAGTCAGCGAACCCACGATGACGATGCCAAGAACTGCTTGAGAATTAACCTACTGAATTGAGAATTAAAACGCTGCAAATTTTACACTAGGGTTTATTATTCTTTGATATAGGTTACTTGTGCAGAAATTTAATTCTGTGTCAATGAATACAAAGTTGTTTAAATTTTTTTTCAATTTTTTTCGTTTTTTACTCGAAAAATATTTGACCTCCTGGGATCCTTCAGAGCCCTATAGATCACAACAGTGAAGTCGGATCGTTCCGGAACCCCCAAAAATGGATTCTACGTCCAAAAATACTTCGAAAACGACAACTAACTCGATCCCATAGCTAAAAGCCTTCAAAAAACCCCTCCCGTAGCCCCATAGCGCTCCATGGGTTTGGGCAATCGGGCTGATAACCTTGCGGGCACAACTATATGGTAAACCGAGTATTTTGTCAAAATTTCAGATTAAAAAAAGAAAACTCCTACTGCCCAAAACGGCCCGGACGGCGTACGGCGGACGGACATTTCGGATTTGGAATCGAGACCTCATGAAACAGATAATGTCAAATTTTGAGGCCGATCGGAGTCGTCGACCTCCGTCGCGAAAACATAGGTGCGTTATTCCATGAATAATAAACCAAAAATGATTATTAATATACGAATCTTAGAGTAGAGTCGTCTTAGAGGTTAAAAGAATCTAATTTACTCCTACACATTAATATCCAACCACAAGGAATTAATGTTTGTATTTTGGTGCCAAGAAGCTTTCGAAGCTGAGCAGTGAAAGTTATCGAGTACTTAAAAATAATATTTTCGAACGTTTTGCGGTGAGGAAGTTCTCCTCAATACCCGTCCTCGCCTCAGCCTAAACTTGAGTAATTGTCTGGAAGAATTATTTGTACAACGTTTAAAGTTAACTTCTGGAAGAGCGTAGGGCTTTTGTTGCCCATAACTTGGGGGAACGCGATTCGGTCCGTAAAATTGCTAACTTGATAAAGGCTCGCCGAAATCATCGATCCGACCGGGTAGGTCCCTTCTGGCCGGCTTCAACTCGGTTATAACAGTTCCCAAGATAGGAATATTATTGCTCCTGGCGAGGTGGCGAACTTGAATACTCAAATCCCTGTAGGAATTACCACGGTTAATTGAAACTGAATCTTCATCTCATTCCCATGTTAATTGGATCATTATTGCCAAATCCATTTGGAAACCTTTCATCAATGTGACTTGAAAATAGAGGAAGAAGTCTACCTAGATTCACACAGACAATGTGATCTCATCTTTTGTAATACATTGTAGGCTCGTTTTTTGGTTTTCTAGGTCAGCTCGTTCCAAGACAAAAAATTTTTGTAAAAATACCAGTACCAGTATGTTTACGAAAAGTGTGATTTTGTTTAAAGTTACTAAATGACACGATAACAATCTATAATGAAAGCTTACTTTCCCCAAAAATAAAATAACCACATGTCAGTGAACTGGCTGGTCAGATCTGCTTTTATTCTTTAAAAAAGTTCATTTTTCAAACGATCTGACCGCAAAATGTCTCACATTGGAGACTTTTCTTTGTGGAATAACGAACTGCGTTCATTCCACGGGTCGATATTATTCATTTCCAAACTTATTCAAGGAGAAAAAGAAGGAAATCACCTCGGCAAGGTAAAAAGAACTGCAAAGAAGTTCCCTGATAAATTATCATGAAAAGTTTAAAAGGCTATTTATATTGTAAAGGGTGGCGGGTAGAGGGCTGTAGAGGAGAGAAAAAGACGGAAAATGAGTATGAAGCTGACGGCAACAGTTGAAAATGATTTTCAAAGAAAAGTAGACGGGGAGAACAGAGGACAGAGAGAGGTTTTAGTGCCGTACGAATTAGAGCTGCTCGAAGCACCAGATGGTAGCAGAGGGATGGATGGTGCTTGGGAAGGGGGCACTGCCTCCCCGGGCTTGCTCTTCCTCCCGTTTTCCAAGGCACCTCTTTCTTCCCACTCTGCTGCTTCCTATATAATGTTCCTTTGTGCAAACAGCGCAACCTAGGCGTCCGTCCCCTGTAGATTAATCGTCACTTCGCGAGGTCCTTTATATATAGCCGTCTTATCTTCCCGGCCTGCTGCGTTTTACATCTTCCAATGAGAGGGTGCCTCCAGTTTTGAAGGTTCTCACTTGCAGTGAGCGTATCTTGTTCATGAAAATGTTACTAAATGCTGAGGGAACCAGATTTTCGCTTCCTCTGATGAAGTGAATTAATTAATCAGTTCCCTGGATAAAATTGTATAAACAATGCCATTAAACCTAATATGCCACAAAAAGTACAACGTACTGCTTTCAAACGTGAGTTGTAAGCAGCGACGGTGTAAAAAAGGGAGGTGCACCCCTTCCCGCAACTATCATGGTTTAGTAGCACTTGAACCCCATTTTAATAGTAGGAACACTAATTAAATTTTGCACAGAAAGACGTGGAAACTTAAAAATAGCAAGATGAATTTTGATAGTAGGTGTAGGGTTTGCCCACAGGTGTGTGGCTGTACCTATTGCCAGCCCGCCTGGTATACAGTTGTACATGCGGGAGGAGCAGGTCGCGTGACTAATTCCCCCATTCCCCACCGGTCGCCCAGTATTCCCGTTGGAAGATGGGAGGAATTTTAAATTTTAAATAGTCATTTACTGTTCGTTTTTTTTAAATACACAAACTTCGCTATAGCGTATACCTACGCAATTGTGAATAAATTCAATGAAATTGATCCTGATAGCCAGGTCTCCTTTGCCGACAATTTGGTTGAGGAGGCTGAACTATCATTGTCCCCACAGTGGGATCCGGAATAGCGGCCTCACATAAAAGTGGGTCCGCTGGTCAGCCCTCCTTTGCCACAATTCGGTGAAGGAAGCGGCAGTAGCCTTCCCAATTTATACTGCGATCCCAGATCATGCTGGAACCGGCTACGTCATATCGTGTTGGGTTCCAGCATCCCCTCGGTTCCCCTTCCGGGATCTCTGCTCCTTCACAACACCTGGACATATCGAGCAAGCCTGATAAGTGCGAGCATCCCCATACTGTGGCTGCATCTTCCTCCTGTGTAGTAGATCATGACAATTCATTTTATACCCTGGAGGGTAATGTTCCCATACTCCCTTCCTGCTCCTCCAAAAACAATGGCGGCGAATTCGTGGATTCACGCAACACGGCTTCCGCCAAACACAGAACACATAATTTAATTAATTTAACTTCTGCGATAGTTACACAAGCACCAGTACACTTCCATCATCCGTTGTGTGGGGTGTTCCACAGTAGGAATGACAAGGAATGACAGGACACCCTTCGAGTCTCTGCACAGATCTGTGCGCCCAATGATCGTCCTTCGAGTAACGAACCAACTCCGTGCAGAGGCTCGTAGGGTCAGAGACTCGAAATTGGGTGTACACCACCTGGGTTCCCCTTTCCACCAGCAGCAGGGGCATCCTTTTCAGTGTGGGTCCGCTGACCATGTGTCTCTGTGTAGGTCCCTGTCCTGTCATTCGTACTATCAAAATTCATCTTGCTGTTTTTGTTAATGAGTTTCCACTTATTTCTGTGCAAAATTTAATGAATTACCCTCGAAGGACGATCAATATGCGCACGGAGATTGTACCCAACCTTAATTATTCGGAGACGAGGCACTAAAGTAGGGCATAATGGCTTAATACCCATAACCCATTCATTCAACCTTGTCACCCTACATCAAGTATAAGAACGGAGTGGCATTTATTTTAAACCTGGCTTCCTTTACTTGTAGGCTCGGTCGGGTTGAAAATGTATTCGGCGTGACTCGGAGGCATTCTCAGGCACCGCAGGGACGTTTGAATCTCGGGTGACCCGTTTCAAAGTTGGAACAAACCCCCCTCTGGGAAGGGAGATATAGTGAAATGGGGAAGATAGGTAAGGGTGAGGTGGTTGTCGGACACGGACAAAGCAAGAGGTAGTTGCGAGAGAAGGGAGGTAGAAAACAACGTGACCGAGTTGACAACGCCCTGCATTGAATCTAGAACTCTCCAACTGGTTCACAGGCGTCCTTCGCACTTTGCTAACCTGCCGGAAGAAATATGGTGGGTATAGATTTTTCCTTGTTGCCTCTACCCCCAATCTGATCTACGCTGTGCGCTACGTTTGTTTTCGTTCTGCACCAAGTATATCGAGCGTCGATTTTTTAACTTTACTTTAGAGCAAAGTTCGCGTTTAAATTCAACATACTAAACTTAATAAGGCGATTAAGTGGCACGGGCATGTGTGTATGAGAGTGCGTGCAGAAGCGTTAATTTGGGGAAGAGGTTGTCTGTGGCATACTATAAAAGAGGGGAAATCCCCGGATTAGTGTTTTAAACTCTAAGCCGGTTCTCGTTAGGAGAGCTCAAAAGAAGATGGATGGATCTTTGATGAGGTTGTTGAACGTCGCAGCTCTTAGCTTTCAAGAGGTCTCAATTTCACCCTATTCTAAGAAAATCCCCCTACACGGGCCACCCCCCACCACACGTGCCTTCTAGTCGATCAGACGACTGAACGGCCCCTCTATTTTTGCACACATTAGCCTTCCGTTACACGGCCCTTTTCCACTCCACCTTATCAACCGTACATTTTGGTTTATTGTTCTTGGAATATGACACATAGGTAATCGTGATGGAGGTCGAAAATTCTCATCGGCCTCAAAATTTGACATTATCCGTTTCAAGACTCCTACGTTTGGGATCTACATCCCAAAACCGAAATGTCCGTCCTCCATCGGAGCCGTCTCGGGCAGTAGGAATAATTCAACAATTATTGTTTACAATAAACCAATTATTGTTTTGAAAATCTGAAATTTGTACAAAATACTCGGTTTATCATCTAGTTGTGTCCGCAAGGGTTTCAGCCCGATCAGCCAAACCCTTGGGGCTCTGTGGGGCTAAAATGGGGCTATGGGAGGGGTTTTTGAAGGGGGGAAAAGGGCGAACCAAAGTTTCCTCACCAGTTCAATATGATCTGGGAAAGTCTTCGTTCCTACAGCGGTATCGGCACCTAAGAAGGTGATTGGGGATTGCGGTGATAGGAACACGACTAGGGAATGCCGTTTAAATAACGTCCCTTAACCTACTTCTCGACAAATTGACCTCTTCCCCCACTCATTTTCGGCGAAAGTTTCTTAATTCGGCATAGCGTAAAGCATCCTTAGACTATAGAAAATAATGGAATTCTCTGGATGCTCCCCGTAATTTATGTAGCAGCTCTAAATTATAAATTTTCCCGAGGGGATCTTACCCCATGCGTCCCGGGTGAGGCAAATCGATATACGCTATGCGTCCCAATTGGGAAAACTAAAGTACCCAACACGACTCGTGCTAGTTGCACACCACTACCATGTAGTAAAAACATTTTTATGGATTTGTAAATTTGTTACATAATGGCGTATAAAAAACGCTGTAAATTTTACACAAGGGTTTATTTGAAATAGGTTAATTGTGCAAAAATTAATTCTGTGTAATTCAGAGAATATTTAAAAAAAAATTTTTTTTTGTAAAATGTTTGGACAGATGTGACACCTCGAAAAAACGGATTACTCGTAAAACGAGACCTTATTTGACCTCCTGGGATCCGTCAAAAATCCCATTTATAGCCCCATGAGAGCCCAATCCCCACGGTGAAATCGGATCGTTCTAGGGCCCCCAGAAATGGATTCTACGTCCAAAAATACACCGAAAACGACACCCCACTCGACCCCATAGCCGAAATCCTTCAAAAAAGCCCTCCTGTAGACCCTTTTTAGCCCAACACAGCCCCGCGGGTTTGGGCGATCGGGCTGAAAACCTTGCAGGCACAACTAGATGGTAAACTGAGTATTTTGAGTGTAAAACACTGGCGTTTGGTTCGGATGTAGTTACCTATTACAGTGAAACCCCTCTTAGTGGACACCCCTCTATAGTGGACACCCCTCTGAATGGACAGTTTGACCAAGGTCCCGGCGTAGAGATAGGGGATTCAACGTGTTTGAACCCCTGTATAGTGGACACCCTCTACAGTGGACGTGGACACTAAAATGGTCTTTCTGAACCCCTGTATAAGCAAATGAAGCATGATGCGTGTTCCATGTTCCTCCGATGTTTAAGCGTTAGGCTTAAGGTGAAAGCATCCGGGGGTCTGGGGGTGTCCCCCAACAGTCATTCTACCAAATATGTACCATGATGAACACGCATTAGAAGCGGCAACGTTTTTTTTTTAAATCTGAAATTTTGACAAAATCCTCGGTTCTCCATCTAGTCGTGCCTGTGTATTTGGGGTAAGGAGTCGACTGGGGTGTCGTTTTCGAAGAAATTTTGGACCTAGAGACAATTTTCGGGGCTCCCTTGTTCGCCCAAATACTGCGCAGCTATATAGTTTTTAAATAATTTTTTTATGTCATAAAATTAATTTTTGGGCAATTTGTGCAAAAGAGAAATAAATGCTTTTGTAAAATTTGCAGCTTTTTTGGTTTATTATTCTTGGAATAATACACCTATGTTTTCGCGACGGAGGTCGACGACTCCGATCGGCCCCAAAATTTGACATTATCCGTTTCAAAAGGACTACATTCAAAATCCGAAATGTCAGACCGCCGCACAATGGGGCGGAACCTCCAATTTCGGGAAAAAATATAATTCCTTGAATTTTCAAAACGTTTGTGATCATTTCTATAGTACTTTTTCGCGCTGAATTGAATACAGCTATAACTTTGACGATTAGAGCAAGTGGCAAAAAGATAGTCAATTATTGGATGAAATTACTACGGAATCACATCATTTTGGCAACAATATTTATTGTAAATTAAAAAAGTAAATTTAGCTTTGTAATAAACTTGAGAAAAAACCAATAAATGCAGAAATATTTGATTCAAGTTCAAAATAATTTTTTTTTTTTTAATGAATAGATAAGACTACAAATAATAGCTCTTACATTCAGTCACTGAGTAATAATTACTATTATTCTTCTGCCTCGTCACTTAATTGAATTGATTACGTTGATTCACTCACTTTTATCGCCTCGACCTCTAACCCGAATACACTAAACTCCTGTTAACCGGCATCTTTGAAAATTCACTGCTCCTGAATACGGTGGAAAATGGCGACGAAATTATCACAGCATCTTTTTTAGGGTCTGACGTTTAAGAAAAAAAAAAAAAAAATAAGCCAGACCTTAGGATGGCCTAGCTCGATTTGCACGCTTCCCTAAATCAAATTCTGCAGAAAACCGTGAATTCGGAGGTGTTGTTCATCGGAATTCATTTTAAAATTGGATTTTGTATTTTTATAGAATACTATTGGTGGGGGGTCAGGGTGGCCCAGTGAGCTAAGGCGACAGAGCTTCGTCTGTTTACAAATCAGTCGGAGCGCTGATCAGCCTGGTTCGAATCCGGGCCGAACACCAATGTTTGACCAAAAATCAATCAAGTGTTGTAATACCTGGCTTGTCGGCAGACAATTCACCTCTGAACGCAAGTTTATGTGAATCCTTTCTCTGGAGCAAGACTATCTAAGACTATCTTACTTTATCTGTGATTATCTGGGCGCATTGTGGGGTCGGCTCCTGCCCCACTTGTGAGAACCAAAAATGGTTAAACACAATAAAACCCACATTTAGAATACTATAGGTGCCTATTGAGAACATGTAAAATTTCCAAAACTACACGATTAAACCGAGTGAGAGGGGATTTTTTTATGTTATACCTATAAAATGCTTAAATCTCATATTCTCATGTTTCACACCTCATTTAAGTAGTGAAAACTAATTTTAACCGCAAAATGAATATTACACGCTGATTCTACGGTTAAAAATCTTGGAGAAAACCACAAAAATTCACACTTTGCAAATTTGACTTTTTTCCACACCGCGCCGTCCGCCGTCCGGGCCGTTTTGGGAAGTAGGAATTTTTTTTTTAAATCTGAAATTTTGACAAAATACTTGGTTTACCATCTAGTTGTGCCCGCAACGTTTTCAGTCCGATCGCCCAAACCCATGGGGCGCTATGGGGCAAAATGGGGCTACGGGAGGTTTTTTTAAGGCTTTGGGGTATGGGATCGAGTTAGGTGTCGTTTTCGAAGTATTTTGGGACGTAGAATCCATTTTTGGGGGTCCCGGAACGATCCGATTTCACTGTGGCGATCTATAGGGCTTTCATGGGGCTAAAAATGGGATTTTTGAAGGATCCCAGGAGGTTAAATATTTTTCGAGTAAAAAATAAAGAATTTAAAAAAAAGAAGACATTTTTGAAAAAAAACCCAAATTTTTTTTTAAATATAAAAATCCAAAAATAAATTTTTTAAATTTTTTTTCATTGACAGAATTAAATTTCTGTACTTACAAGTAACCTATATCAAAGAATCATAAACCCCTGTGTAAAATTTGCAGCGTTTTTTGTGATGAGGTGCACACTGACGCTCCATGTCTTTGACTCCAGTAAAGTGGTAATGAGCTTATTATTCAATGAACAGAAACAAGCGAATTGATTAAAGCCCCCCCCCCCCCCCCCCCCAAAAAAAACCAAGAAAACCAGGAAATATATCAGATGAGGTAGGAGGCTTTGAACAAGCGACTGAGTTCAGAACGCGCACCGTGAGTGAGGCCTACATCCTTAGCGTTGACATTTAATCTCAAAGTGCTCGGAGGAAATAAAAATGTGGAACCTTTAGAATACGGTACAGAGGGAACGGGCGAGATCGCGGGGGCTTTGTGCCTTGACAAGCTGATTGCGCGGCTAAATAGCACCAGGGGACCTTTACAAATGCTCAGCCTTTTGCCTTGCACAACCTCGCAGCCCTCCCCGAGGCCTCGTCACCTTTACGGTAATAAAACCCTCTCGCCCTCACCCTCTCTTCATCAACACTGAACCATCCCCCCATCTCTCGGGGGTTCTGCACCCTTCTCCACCGAGCCGAACTCCTCCTCGAGGGTTGACAATGGGGCCGAACCCTCAATCTGTCACAAGCACAATGGACGCTCGCTTGGCGAAATGGCTAACGACTCCAGCAGTTCTGATTGATAAAGATTCATGCACTTGTGCTTTTCCCGTATATGCCACGTACCCAGCTGAAGGTTCATTCGTAACAATGAAATCGTCATTCTGTCACCCTTTGTAAGAACTGTGAATTGTCATGTTTCACCACAGACGATACTGTTTATTTATACCACCGTTCGATTCGGCTCTGCATATCATTTCAAATACCTGTTGACCCTGTTTTCTAACTTGAAGTACAAAGCGCTTTGACCTGGCAGATAAACGGGCGCGGGAGGACTCGACATTTTGAAAATGACGTTATTGGTTTATCATTTTGGTTTATTATTCTTGGAATAATACACCTTAGTAATCACGACGGAGGTCGACGACTACGATCGGCCTCAAAATTTTACATTATCCGCTTCAAGAGGTCTAGATTTCAAAACCCAAATTTTCCGTCCACTGTCCGGGCCGTTTTGGGCAGTAAGTGTAAACAAAAAAATCTAAAATTTTGACAAAATACTTGGTTTACCATCTAGTTGTGCCCGCAACGTTTTCAGTCCGATCGTCCAAACCCGTGGGGCGGTATGGGGCTAAAATGGTGCTACGGGAGGGGTTTTTTAAAAAGGTTTTCGGCTATGGGGTCGAGTTAGGTGTCGTTTTCGAAGAATTTTGGGACTTAGAATACCTTTTTGGGGGCCTCTGAACGATCAGATTTCGCTGTGGGGATCTATAAAGCTTTCATGGGGCTACTAATGGGATTTTTGAAAGATCCCAGGAAGTCAAATATTTTTCAAGTGGAAAAAAAAAATTGAAAAAGAAAAAATCAACATTTTCTACATTTTTTATTGACACAGTTTATCCTACCTATATCATAGATTAATATCCCTCGTGTCAAATTTGCAGCGTTTTTTGAATAGGTAATCTACTGGTTTCGCGAAGGATGTGAACAATTTTGATTGGCTTTAAAATTTGTCATTACAATCGAATTCAGCTTGTATCTTGGCCTCGTCTTCTTCCTCCACAACTACAAAGGTGCCCATTGCCTCATCCAACTTGAATAAACGTTCCGCCTTGTCTTCCAAGGACGAAAAACTCGCTCTCAGTTGAACAGCTTGAGTATTAGAGTCCTCTAAAAGTTTTTTTAATGCTGTCAGTGACATGGTAAAGGTACGCCTTACCTGCGTGCGTTGTAAAGCCTCAGCGTGGACCATTTTCTTATTTCACTCCTGTCACGGTCGCCAGATAGGTCCGTTCTTTAGGGCAGATTTTTTATATTGTTTAAATCTCAAACCTAGTCAAAATCCTTGGGTTTCCATCTAGTTATGCCCTTAAGGTTTTCAGCCAGATCGTCGAAGCCATGCCTGTAATATTAAATATTAGAGGCATAGCCAGGTCAAATTTTGACTCTTTTTTTTTTTACATACCTCGAGGGCATCAGAGCAATACCCCACATCGTCATTTGGACAACTTTTCAGGAGAGCCGAAAAACTACCTGCCAATGATTTGCTTCTCTCTATTACCACGCATTTAAGTATACTTGTGCTTTCCACATTCAGAACACCAATCTCTATAGGCTTATGAGAAAATATTCGGAAAAACCTTTTGTTTTCTAAAGTACGAGTCGTTATGGGGTGTTGATCGTCAGAGCTGTTGACAATATGGGGTGTTGCTGTGACAATATGGGGTGTTGCGTGACAATATGGTGTAGCGTGACAATATGCTGTGACAATATGGGGTGTTGCGTTGTTGAAATTGTAGAAAACACCTGACTCAGATGACGATGTGGGCTATTACTGTCGTCATGACGACATGGGGTATTCACTTAGAGACGATTTACGCGCTGCCTATCGATTTTTTCATGGAACTTATTAGTTTGATCAATTCGTCACGAGAGGACGCGTCCAACGGTATCCCAAACTCATTTTCGCCAAAAATGACGATGTGGGGTATTGCTCTGACGCCCTCGACCTATTATGTGACTTAATCTAAATTTTAAAAAAAACAAAAACATGTGGAAACGTCGAGCATGCTTTAAAAAATTTGAAGCTCTCTCGCGGCCCCTTAAGTGTTCAAAATGAAGTGTCTCTCAACTCAAAAGGCGGATAGCAAATAAATTTCGTCGTTGTACCTAACGTTGTGTAAGTAATAAATACCACCCCAAAGAAATTTAAAAATCCACCAAAGCAATCCTAATTTCAGTTGAATTCACTTTGCCGTATACCGAAAAGAAACGAGAGGACAAAGGAAAAAGCACGAAGGAGGGGAAACAAAAAACTCTCCGAGGTTTATCATGAGGGGGCTTAGAGTCGTTGGTATAATGAGAAAAACGGTCTTGGTAGAAAGATTAGGAGTATAAGACAGGGGCGAGTGAGAGAAGTTTAGTTTGTTAACTGTCAGACAGTGGAAGACAGGAGTGGTAGAAGTGGGGGAAGTTTCACCATTTCTAATTGGCCGAGAGGTCCTCCTATTTAACAGAGGCTTCTATTAATTACCGCCCCTGACCCTCTCCTTACTTACAGTTCTTCATCTGCTGACTGTTCCCTCGTTTCCTCTTTTCGCCGGCCAAACGTAATTTATGGCGACGCATATTTATCGTTAACATCCTGTGTTGGCGTGGCGGTGAGGGCTACTGAAGTAATATTTCATTTACATTCAATTTTCACTGCGGGCTATAACTTTGAGGCGATGTATTTCAAATATTTCACTTCGAACTTCGTCGATAGTTTTGTTTTTCCAACCAAATTAATGATAGGGAAACCCCCAGCAGTTCAACACGGACCAGTCGTTGGACAGTGAATGTTTTTCAGGTTTTGCTAAAGTTGGGATGAATAATAATTATTCATCCCATGCCCCTCAAAGTGTCTAATTATTTGACACTTTGAGTTGCATCATACTTGAGTGTGAAGGTGAAGAAGGTGATGAAAAGAAGGTCAAGGCCTTTCAGATGGCCGACTCCTATTCAAGGTGACTGTATTTCATCTACTTTCAGTGAGTATCACCTGATGCAATCAGATTGGACTAAAAGTTATAATAATAGGCCAGATAAAGAGGGTACGAACCTGTTTGTAAGTTAGCTGCTGTAACACTTGCCTTGCTGTTGGTGGGCAGTTGACGGCGCGTGTCCGAAAGGGAAATCCAGTTCGTGCACCGAATGCTCATCAATCTTTCGCTCGTTGATTCATCTTCTTCCATTATGCAGGATTTCATTAGCCGTGACCCCTTCGTCAATTTTTCTCAGTTAGACGGAGCTTTTCAAATTGAAACTTCCCCAAGGGAAAATTACTGCCGTATATTGAAATTGATGTCGTGGCATAACGAGACATTGTCTGCTTACTTTGTCGTGTACCTACCTAATGTGAGGAGTTGTGTAAATTTAATAAAATTACGGTGGTTACATCGCATTTCTATGGTTTGGTTTGGTTTACCATTTAATGGGAAAATTTACTGAAAAAGTAGAAAGTAGGGAATATGGAGAGAAGAATACAACTAGAATATCGAAATTGGCCGATAGGAGGGAGGAGGAAAAATGAGCTGAAGCGGAACCGTGCAAATGTAATAAAAGAACAATCGAATTCCCGCTTGCTATCCATCACTGTCTGTTCGGAGGGTCAGCCCGTAGGGAAAAGTCCAAAAACGAGAGTGAAATGAAAAATCTCACTGGAGTAGGTACTTTCTTCTCCCACGTCAAATCAGCTGGGAGGGTAGAATGTATCCAGAACGTTCGGAATATTCCAGGTCTAGATCTATATTACAATGAACTCGGCAAATAGGAAACAAACCCCGACAGCCGTGAAATATGTTCAGAATTTCACTCCAGGCAAAGTGGGTTCTAACAGTTGGCGTGTAAAAGTGGCTAAGCATGCTGGTAAAAGGCTCCCTTGTTGTACAACTGATGGAAAGGCGAGGGCATGTTTGGAAACTTGTTAATAAATGTTGCATTCGGACCTAGCCCTTTCTAAAACCTCTCTAAAACGCTCTTCCTGGGGTCCATATTACATTTGGAAGCAAATGTTGACCTAGGGAGGAAACAGCTCGGAGATGTGATGGAGGATCTCGCGTAAATATTTAATCCCACAGTGGCCTTGGTTTGAGCTCCCAGAATGAATCAGATACGTTTCCAGTCTCTAATTAAAACAAGACATTACAATGGGAGTGGAGAGAAAGTAGATGAACTAAACGAAGATTGTGATGGAATGATGAAAAACTGGAATGGAAACTTAAAATGTAATACAAAAATGAAATTATTAGTTGTCAATATTACATTTAATTAATGGCGCCCAATTCACATCCAAAGTTGTGTTGAATTTAAATATTTTGGTTAAAACTAGTTATTACTATAGTACCTTGTGTTTACCTGTTTTTAGAACTGAGGCCTACTATAGTAGGCTATTGTTTAAAATGTATTCTTTTTTAAATCACACTTTAATGGATTATCCGGCGACAAAATGGAACTCAAGAAGGATCTTCAAAGGTTCAAGTGAACTGTTACTTTTGATCTCTGGTACGCCTGGTATGAAGGGGTCTGATGATATCAACAGGCTGTCCATGACATCAGTCGTGGTGAGCAGCCTACTTGATTTTCTTGAATGATTCAAGCGATCCAGCGTCTAAATGAAAGAAAACTATGGCACCTTCGATGAAATTATTACTCTTGAA
The DNA here is from genome assembly GCA_955831195.1 of Pilophorus perplexus. Taxonomy (NCBI): domain Eukaryota; kingdom Metazoa; phylum Arthropoda; class Insecta; order Hemiptera; family Miridae; genus Pilophorus; species Pilophorus perplexus. Next base: position 14,089,969 of record OY037011.1, on the reverse strand, counting down.
TCTGGAATTTGTTAAGGGCACAACGAGACGTACGCACATCTCAGAGACGAACCTCCCTGAGTTGTGGTCTCCCACTAGAACTAAGCTCATCAGCTCTACGTGTAGGGTTTAAAATGGCGCGTTTGTTAAACGCACAATAAAAAAATACGATTTTCGATTCGGGCCCTTTCATTCTGCACAATGCCGTTCTATGTACTTACATAGATACTGTATACTTATACAGTATAAGACCTATATTATATACCTGTATTACGATGAATGGTAACTATGGGGGTTTTACCCCCCTGTGTGACACTCTCGCCAGCCTGTCAGAGGTAGTATCGGCGGGGGGGGGGGGGGGGGGGGGATGGGTCGCGCCACAGTCCCCCGCCGGCGCACAGTGGTCCAGATCGCTAATCTGGCGAGTCAAAAGTCGAAAATCCGAGGTCCTCAATTTTTAATGGTAGGTAGTCAGATCGTGAGGGAGAGGGTACCTGATGACTAAACAGGACCGGAGAGAACCTGATAAAATTTATGAATGGAGATATTGTACTTCATTTGTGGAGGGGGGCCCCAGACGCAAGCTAATTATCGCTTATCCCATTTGAACTTAGTCTCTCAATAAATCTTGTCTGGTGAAAGCTGATTTTTTTTTTCTAATTTCTTGTGATATGGATGGACCAAGTGAAGGTAAAAAAAGAAAACTATAATAATTGTTTAGCTAATACTGATGAAAATCTGAGTACTTTTGCATTGTAAAACTAGAAAAAAAGTACAAAAATCGACTTTAAAATGCTAGGAATTCCACGGAACTTAGTAGAACCTGGATCCGGCTATATACTCGTATACTACAAGTATCATGGAACATATTTTCGTTAATTTCAGCTGCAAATATTTGCAATTCCGGGAAATATCATTTTTTTCGTTTTCCAGGTCTGAAAATATCTATTGAGAGAAGAGTGTTATTCGGAATCCTAAAAGATGCTAACTTCAATTTTGAAGATGGGCGGACCTCAATAATTAACTATATAGCAAATTTACACCCGAACCTGCCCAAAGACGAGTCATTCAAAGTAAAAATGACAAATTTTTTGAAAATATGCAAAAGATATTGGGATCAATGCCATCGATCTCAATCGTTTTTTCTACTCAAACACGGAAAATGGTTGAATGGAAGACATGTTTTTTTCGACACAACTTGTATGACCAGGACTAAGGGGAGGCCTCGGAAACTCTTCAGTGATGCTAGTAAATCCACAAAAAAATAGACTAGTTAGAAAACTAGTCGAGGAAAATTCATTGGATGAACTTTGTCGCGCAGTACAAATTAAAATGAGGCAAGGGGGAAAAAGAGATGCAGCGGACCCAGTAGCTTGCAGCTTGCAACATCCGACCCTTGTAACCCTTGTAACATCCCTTGTAACCCTTGTAACCCTTGTAACATCCGACCCAGTGATAACCAGCTTGACAATTTTCCCGCCATCAAAGGAGACGGAAGATTTAGACGACGAAGTCCGTAAATTTTTAGCAGATGGTCTGTCAGAATTTGATGACGAAGGAAATGATAGTGATTTAGTACTAAGCGACATAACATGATATTATCACTATAATGAATGTTATGGCTCGCGTCTGAATTTTATTTTTCCATTTTTCTGATTTTTTTCCTGAAAAACATGAGTAATTTTTTTCTTTAGTTCGTAATGTGCAATAGAAGGATGAAATCACTTCTCATACTACCCAAATATATTGCATTATCGTTAGAAAATATTGTATTCTTCATTCCGCTTGGTATCCTCACTTTTAGGTAATTATAGTTCCTGAACGGCTCAACATAGCCAAAATTTGATTTCACCATCGGATTCAGCGTGAAAAAACCTAGCTAGAGACGTATTCAAAACGTACCAAAATGAAAAACCTGGGGCGCTAACATTTTTGATTCGCTAGATTAGCGATCTGGACCACTGTGCGGCGAGACGGCCTTCCTTATGATGGCGGGAGGTACCTACTTTCATCCCTTTAATTTACCGTTCTCAGTGTGTTCATTATTATTTAATGTCGTTTAAAAGCTGTGCTGAGTGTCCCGACGACCAAGCCTCCCTTGGCAACAATTTGCTCAGGGAAGCTGAGTCAGTGGGAGAGATCCTGACGTCTAGATCCGCTGCCCAGGCCTCCTTCGTTTTCAATCCGGCAAAGGAAGCTACGGGGGCGTTTCCAGGTAAGACTGGACCAGTGGGACAGGCCACATCTGACGACAGTACGTTGTCTGAGGTAGCTGCAGCCACTGACTCCAGTATAACTGCGGGCCCTGCGCAAAACCATACCCTCCACGACACTTAGTGCAGGATATGGTCGTCCTCACGATTCCCTTCCGAAGATGATGCCTCCTTGGGTCCTGACAGTTCATGCCAATCCGCAGCAAGCTCATCTCCCATTACTGTGGCTGCACTCTTCCCCAGGTCCGTAGCTCACGACAATTTGTGCGACTCCCTGGATAGAGGTGTTTCCACACTCCTTCCCTCTTCCTCCAAAACACCGGCGGCGAAATTGAGGATTCACGCCTCCGGTCCTTCGCCAAACACACAATACCAAAATATAGGGAATTTAACTTCCAATTAGTTACACAAAAACGTGGGTGTGTTCCCATAGTAATTTTGATTAATGTTGAGGAGAAACGAGCCAACCCTGAAAAACTCCTCAGATGGTAGGCAAGGCGATTCTTCAACAATACTCCCCTGCTATGAAAGTGTAATATTGGGTTAAATTTAAGAGAATATGTTCTTACCTGCCTACTTGATAATTAAAAAAAAAGAAGCAATTTTGAAAGTTTAAAAAACAGTAATTAGGTGGTGATGGAACGGTGGAACATAACAACCAACGGGAAAAAGGTTGCAGTAGAAGCCTTCCAACGATCGCTTTGGATCAATCAATCAAGTCGACTATTAATTGAAATCCGACCACCTCGGCACCGCTCCGAAATTCCTCTCACACCACTGTTATGCTTAACGACCTGCGAGTGAACCAGATCGGGGAAGAAGGGAGAAGGGTGCTATTAAAAATTCATTAATCTATACCCCTTCCCTCCCTCACCACTTCGCTAGTTCAACGATGTTAGGTACGTCTGCTCAGCCAACTTACCTTACTCCCCCCATTTCAGGAGAAGGTAATGCTATTACTCTTTAGAATGCAGTTTAGTAGCCTAGACTCTCACTTCAGGAGTCCTCAAAACCTATGAATACTTACTCTTTGGGTAAATTAGCTGATGAACGTCTACTGCGCTAATAATTATTGAATTATTCAAACTCTTCAAAACCGATGTTCAGCAGTTGCATGACATGCACATTGTGTTAATTTACGAAGGAAAGAGAAATAATGGTTCGTACCAATTTATTCACATAGCCGTAGCAGTGAGTAACGGTGCGAATAAATGTCAAGAAACTTCGAGTGCAGCTCATGCAAAGGGGCTAAAGTTTGAGGACGGCGAACCTGACCCTCCTTCTAAGTCCAGAACTAAACTAAAACTAAACCCCGCCCATTCTCATACCGTTAGGAGTTCTGAACGAAGTATTGTACTGTGAGTTGGCGTGGTTTTTCTTTTTCCTAACAGTTGATGGGGTGGTTATCACTATGTGGTTGTTTAATTTCAAGCCTGACGTTGCAATTATAATAATTACAAAAGTTTGAAAAGCTCACGGTTAGTTAATTTCACATGGAGGTAGTCGGAGAAAACAGAATGTTGTAAACTTATAACATGTACAAAATTTGAAAACATTTAATGTAAGCTTCAACTTGTACTCACTTCAAGGAATACTTGAATTCATCGCGATCGTCGAATTACTTATTATCAAGCAAAATTCTCTACTGCAAAATATACTTCCTCTTGGATCCCGTGTTGAGAGTTGAGATTCTCAACTGAATAACACCACAATGTTCCTGAGAACGGAGTTTTTAACATGGAATGAGTGTTTACAGAGGTGTTACTTATTTGGTTTGAAGTTGGGCGTATCAGAAACCCGTCGCGACGACCCAATGCCACCCCCTCCTCCTAATAACGGAATAATAACGAATAACCCTCCTAACACTCCGAGTCAATATTTTGGGTTGGAGTTTTTGTACCCCAAAACAAATCACCCGAAACAACGCCTATTTTGCCCCAAATCAAATCACCCTAAAACAAATCGCCAAAAAAACGATTGTTCTTTAATGGTGTATAATGAAAGCAGATTTCAATGAGTGACGATGAGATTATAAAATTAATTATGATTCAAATTGAAAACAGGCGTTCCATGTAATGGAATTCGTTTTAACTTCTTTTCGCTCAAAACGGATGATGCACCCTCTTTTTCATTCCTCTTCAGCTGACGGGAAGAAAAAGGAAGAAAAACGAATTCGATCCGGCCTTATCGGGAAGTACCATTAACTTTGTGCCAAGGGGCATGAATAATTGTCAGGAAGTCCTTAGGAAATATTAAGAGCCTCCTGGGAAGTGAGAAGGTTTGAAAACAGTGAAAAAGAGGAAAGAAAAAGGAAAGGAGGCTTGGACTAAAAGAAAGACGGAGAGAGATATCCTCATTAAAATAGTATTAAGTATGAAAAAGGAGTTCTCTTCTTTTCGGAAATATGTCGGACTAATGCACTGACGGAGTATACTACTTCTTTACTTATTTTTGACCCAGATTCACAACTTCTGTTTGTGCACAAAACCGAGCGATTTCAAGACCGAGCAATGAGAAATTTGGTACTTCTTTCGCAAAAGAGGGATCAAATTCACCAACGGAAATAGGCCGCAATATCCAAAAGAAGCTGGAATACTTTATTGTTTGTAATGTCTCGGTCGTTGTAATATGGAAAGGTTGAAAGACTACACCAATCGTTTCTCCGTTCGTTTAGGTACTCCTTGCGAGCTCTCGGTGCCATGATGGCCACCCTCATCTGGCATAAAACTTTACCTAAAAGCAATGTATCACATCAAGTAAACATTGTGGAAGGAATCCTCATCTTTTTCCTTTATAACTAAATTATTAGACAGGTAGGTACTAATTAGTCTTGTAATAGGTAAATGAAATATTTACAGAAAAATATTTACAAAATGTACATTGAAACTTACACTCAATTAATTTCAAAACGAATATCTGGACATAAGTCAGATATCAACAAAGCCCTCAGAGACCCTGAGGGCTGTTCTCAACTCTACAGTACCTACGTAAAACTGCCCTTACAAAACATGTAGCTGAAACAACATGTTCCCCATTTAGACAATCACAGTATCTGTACGTATGAATCTCAATATACTAAACGCAATGGCGCATATGGCGCAAAGAAATGGCGTACATTGTAAAAACGCTGCAAATTTTACACAAGGGTTTATTATTCTTTGATATAGGTTGCTTGTACAGACATTTAATTCTGTCAATAAAAAAAATTAAAAAAATTTTTTTTTTTGGATTTTTATATTTCAAAAAAAAAATTGTTGGGGGGATTTTTTTTTTTTTTTTCAAAAATGTGTTTTTTCAAAAATTCTTCAACTTTTACTCGAAAAATATTTAACTTCTTGGGATCCTTCAAAAATCCCATTTTTAGCCCCATGAAAGCCCTATAGATCGCCACAGTGAAATCGGATCGTTCCGGGACCCCCAAAAATGGATTCTACGTCCAAAAATACTTCGAAAACGACACCTAACTCGATCCCATAGCTAAAAGCCTTCAAAACACCCCTCCTGTAGCCCCATTTTAGCCCCATAGCGCCCCACGGGTTTGGGCGATCGGACTGAAAACCTTGCGGGCACAACTAGATGGTAAACCAAGTATTTTGCCAAAATTTCAGATTTTTAAAAAAATTCCTACTGCCCAAAACGGCCCGGACGGCGTACGGCGGACGGACATTTCGGATTTTGAATGTAGACCTCTTGAAACGGATAATGTCAAGTTTTGAGGCCGATCCGAGTCGTCGACCTCCGTCGCGAAAACATAGGTGTATTATTCCAAGAATAATAAACCAAAATCGGGATAATGCAATTAATTTCCGCTCTGATGCTAATAATCTAGCACGAGTGTACCATAGACAATTCTCAAGAACTGATAATTATTTTCTCCTATGTCTATTATGTTAACTACCTAGTTAAGAACTACAAAGTCGTTCCATATACAAACAACCTCTTTGATAATCATGCAGTCTGTTTTCGTATTAAATAGGTATATTGAATATTTATTTCCTCATTGTAAACCACCTAGTCCCAGATGTGCATGTACCTAATTACCCAGGTACATTGAAATAACAGTTACTGTGATCTAATTCCGTATTATTGCCCTTTTACCATTGAACCCATGTACCTAATGGGTCGCAGAAATTTCCAACCAACCACCACAGCAACGTGTAAATTATCATCACCCGGGACAACCTAACTGCAACCTCCCATTCAAGAACGAAGTCAGGTTACAAACAAACAGTTCAAGTCTGAGAACGGTTCTGTCAGAACCACAGAGTTAGCTAGTAGAGAACAGTGCACAGTTCACAGAACGTACTAAGAATTCTGAACTTTCTATGTTCTGTGATAAGTGCAATAACTGACGCCAAGCTATTTCTGCAGTTCTACATCCTATTCCATTCAACCTGCACTCCACTCAATTTTCACTCCAGTTTATTCGTAAGTGATAATACCTACCAGATAAATTTCAATCAATACCAACATTAATTCGTCCATTTCTTCCAACATGTTTCTGACTATTATCCACTGAGACAGCCCTGGGTGATGATGATAACCCCTCCCACACCCTTTCAAGTAACTACCCTGTAAGTTTCAATGTACATTTTGTAAATATTTTTCTGTGAATATTTCATTTACCTATAACAAGTACCTGTCTAATAATGTAGTTATAAAGGAGGAAAAAATAAAATAAAAAAAATAAGGATAGTCTTGATGCATTGCGTTTAGGGGATGTTTTTATTCCTGATGAGGGCCATCATGGCACCGAAAGCTCGCAAGGAGTAAACAAAGTTAAGGAGAAAACGACTGGTGACTCACCAGTGGTGAGGTCTTTCAACCCTTCCAGAAGGTGGAATAGTCGGTGAACTTTGTAATCGAACAATTTTAATTTAAAAAAGGCATTTATTTATATCTAGTAATGAATAGGCAATTTTGTTTTTTGCTGCTCCCCTCTGTAAGCCATGCTTGTGCTGAGGGAAGGAGTTGATGGTAAACGTATTACTAATAAGTAACACTTGTATGTTCAGTATATAGTCTTATGTTTATGTAATCGGTACCTACTGAGGTTGTCGAGGGAGGAACTGTGTAAAAACTATGCTAGGTACAATGCTCAATTTGTACGGATATTTTGGAAATTACCTTCTCTAGTTATAAGAACAGATTTTTTGGAATCGAAATATGTAACTGATGATAGATATGGATTTCAGGTGAAAAAAACTTGCTCAGTGGTGCTCTTCTTCAACCAAAGGGTGATCGGTAAGAGATGCAATACAGTTACCTATGCAATGGGTTCGTGCTGCTGAAACTAAGTTTAATGACAGAATAGGGACACGTAATGAAACTATTACAGTCCAACTACTCCTATCTAAGTTTAGATAGGTGCTGTCACTGATAGCCTATCAACCAAGAGTAAGGGTAGAGGGATTTTCTGTATAGGTCCTACCTCGTAGACAGGAAGAAGATACGTGGATCCCCGTTTTCCCTCGCTTTAGAAGAAACGACGAGATAGAGTGATTTATTACATTATACAGCGCGAGTCTCTGATGAATGCTAATACTAAGGAAATTGTGCCTTGCTAGTAAGAAAAGAGTAGATCACTTTACTAGTACATGTTTACGATAAAATAGAGTACCTACATCCTTGTAAAGGTTGTTGGGGGGGGGGGGGGGAGCGTTTTACATATATATGACCCCGGAAAGAGGTACTGTGATACAGGGTGGGTTCCTAACGTATGGCCGAGAATAGGTGATGAATCAGCTTCAGCCCCATCTCGTCTCAAAGGATATAATGGAGGATATAAACCGTATCACTGAAGAACTGTGTATCGACAAAAGATTGTAAAGGCCCGACGTTATTCGATATTCCCCCATTTTTCTCCAGGTGTTCTCTCTAAAGCCAATACCTGGTAGTTACCAAGTAGGGAAAGTAAGTCATTGGGAATGAATCATAATTTAATCGTAGAGTAAATGTGCGAAAGGTTATTTTTGCGATAAGCGCTTACTAAGCAGCTACTATTTTGTAAGGGTCTGTTACAACAGACGCTTGCACTCTAGGGGGGATCGATTTTCCGTTTTTTTCCTGGTTCCAATAAGGAAAATTTGCTGCCTTTCGGAAACATAAGAACACTCTTGAAGCGATTTCTAACGATATCAACTCCTTCAGGTTCCATAGCCCTACTGATACGCAAGGGGAAAAGTCACTTTTTGCAGGAGAACACAATTTTGAGAGAGTTTTTCAATTACTACACCATATTCTGCTCATTTTGACGCCAGAATCATCTTCCTATCTCAAAAATGGGATAAATTATAGTTTTTGCAAGTTTTCAGTTTACGGCGGGCGTTTCGAGAGAAAGCGCTTCAAAGTTGAAATTTCAGCTCAAAGCCCTGTTTTTTTACACTTCAAACTATAATTGTTTGAAGTGTAAAAAAACAGGGCTTTAACAACAATAATTGTTGTTAAACAATAATTATTATTGTTCGTTAATTAAATCCCTAAAAATCGATTCTAGGTCTGTAAGAGAGGTTCCCTACTTCTGCATTCGATGTTAATACCTAATCAACTCCTAATATAAAAACGGACACTTTTGACCTTTTTTACGTTTTGGCGATTTCTGCGATTTTCTCGCTTTCCCGACGAGAGGTTTCTTTCCGTGTTACTCTTTTCGATTTTTATACACTCCTCTGATATGCTACACTCTGGACTAAGTAGCCCCCACTATAGAAGGCAAAAATGGTCCGCTTTCAGTATCAGCCACTTACACTGGAAGGATTTCATAATATGAAACATCGTACATATTATGTACGATTTCAAATGTGGTATACTGTGGGCATTCTGAGGGTATTTTACTCCGATGTTAGACAGTTGGTGGGCATCAATGGTCGTCTTCCTAACGAAGGTACCTATTGCTTCTAATTGATTTGCTCAAAGGACCGCTAGATAGATCTTCAGCCCTTGGGGTTAGTACCTGTAATTTGGCCCCTGAAAGAAAAATTTAATGCATCCTACCGATTCTTCAGGGCTTCCAGAAAACCTTGAGCCGAAAAATCGTCAGCATTGCTTCACTGGAGAGTCTCTTGAAAGAGCATAGCTAAAGCTTTAGTATATATGTAGTATCATCTGATGACAGTACAATAGTTTATTTTCATTAAATAGGTCTCATCAGTCGTTATTAAGGTAATTCTTGTTAACTCAAATCTTTCAAAATGATTATAGAACCTGAAGGAAATCTTTGTCGAAGCTCTCTTTTGACATGGATATGTCAATTGGCTGGCCTACGTAAGCATGAAAATTATGATAGTTGCAATTAAGTGAATTTTTAGTATTTCTTTTGTACACCTGGCCTTGTAATGAGACACCCACCTCTTTCTGCGGTTCTACGTAAGCATAATAGAGAGTATTCGGACCTTTTTCGTCCATTTGACTCAATCCTTGATTGGAGACATTAACTCGAACGAAGTTCAAGTTTTAATTCGATAATTATTATCAAAATTGAATTTATTATGAAAATTGCCTTACATTCATTTAACCAGTCAATAACAATGCCAACATTTAAACTTGAAAGGGATTTATTCGCTGGAATTTCCTCGTAAGCGAATTTTCTGCTTTCTTTCTGAGGCAGCATCATAAGGCCAATTTGTTTGGAACCCGACGTCGGAGTCTCTTGTCACAACTGGGTTTGGATGCTGCTCGAAAGCTCTATCCCGTGGGCCTACAGTTCTGGCGGGGTAATGTAATTCACGTCATGGCGTTCTTCTTGGTTCTGGAGAGATAAGGCACGACATGACCAGGAGGGAGAGAGGAAACCCCAGGGGGAACAAACCGCGTGCCTAATTCTATTACAGTTATTTGTACCATTAAACTCCCCAGCGGGGAAGATACTGGGGAGGGGAGGTGTGCCGTGGGTGTTCAGTTTTAGCGGATCAGTTAAACGCACCCTAAACAGAAAATGAGGTGTCATGAAAACTTTAACCTGTATGGCGTAGGTACCCTTCATCCCTTTTTTAGACGTACTTAGTGCCAAAACGTCAGTTTGTAATGTCGAACCACACTCGCAGTCACGATTTAACGACTTTTTGACAAATACATTTCCCCCAAAAAATACAGCTCTGGTTCCTGTCATGTAGGTTCAGAACAACGTCGGTAAAAAAGGTTCAACGCGGTTAGAAAGACCGGTAAGGATCAACTTGCTATTCTCAAGAGGGATCCCTTAATATAGGCTCGAATAAAGTCCTCGAATATATAGTGGCAGAAAATAAAAAGAGGTATAAGAAGGGAGAAAAGATGAAGGAGGGGCTCAGTAGAGGAGAAAGAGCAAGGAAGGGATCTTATCATATTTATTGGTGGGTGATCACCGTCTTGTATGGCGGATTAAGGGACGCGGGAAATGATTCCGCAAGATGGCTACGATAGTAGCCCTCCCAAAGTGCGATTTGGGGGTTACTTTTATTCCTTTGCTTCCTAAAAAGGGATAGCTCTCCGTAGCCATCGTCGGGGGTAACTCAAGTAAGTAAATGGAGTAAACTGACCGTGATAGATATCAGCCGAGAAGCAATTTGGTCGATTAAATGGTGCGTAGTGAACCGAGCGATGAGCTTGTGAGCATCAAGCAAGACATTAGAATCTCAGATAGAGAATTTACTGAGCTCGCCAAGCGCGAAACGGCCTCAATACCATTATTTAAGCAATTGATATTGTTTAGTAATTTGGATCCTCCAGTTGTGCACAATCCCTGATTCATTTTCACCCCCACAGCTCTAGAAGTTGATTTGTACCTCCGCAGAAATTAATGTCTACTGTATAAATCAGCAGTTCTCCATTACACTGATAATTATCTGGTGGATTGCGGTAATTATCACCGGTGTTGGTATTGTGGTACAGCAGGGGCTAGCGAATTGGAATCTGGAGCTTCCCAGGTTGGAATTAGAAAATCCGAACATTATGAAGAGACTTGATAAACCGCCCGCTTCTTGTTCATAGGACGGGAAACCAGCTCGGGCTGGGAATTTGAAGAACGTGCTACTTACAACAATACCCTGCGGGCGCAATAACGTGAGGAGGGCTGTATCACCGAAGGGCCTAGTGAAGAACGGAAAGAGATGGCGAGGAGGGGCTTACACTTCATTTAATAGAATAACCCACCTCTTGGTATTTTCTCCGTAGTTACCTACTATACCTAGTTTACTGGAACAATAGCTTCACTTTACATCATGAGGATCCTGAGAAGTTCACACCTTATTCCTTCCACGTATTGTAGGGGAATGGTGGGGTCAAATGGGATACCGTCAGATTCTGGTCGTCAAGTGTAGGTATCTGTAGGCTGACCAGTTTTATAAGATCGTCTTGAAGAATCAATCTGTGCACAGTTGGTGTTTTTGGCCCTAAGGCGCTTTTGTGACGGTCAAGACGATTTTGGCAAACATTCCAATTTGAAATCGCTGGAACCGGATATTTTGACCCGTACCACTGGTTCACATCAACGCGAAACCTCAAAGCGAGCGACTGAATGCTTCATGGACTTGAAAAGCTTCTATGTTGCGCTGACTCAAAGTGGAAGCCAATGTGGTAGAAGATGCCGATTGGGGCAAGACGGGATAGGAATTTTCCTCGGAGGAATCACTTGACGAATTGCTGCCATCGACTGACGATGATGAAGACTATGGCCATGCCTGCACGCACTACTCACCTGTAGGCACAACATTGACTGAGAGTTTACTTTAGTAGGTATGCACAGTCTGCAAGGACCAAGGGCTCACTACTCATGCAGCGGGTTTGAAGGAGATGAGCAGTTCGTCTGCAATGTTCTATTGTTGATCAAAAATTGAAATTAATACCTCAAATGAAATTAAATTGAAATATTTGGGTAAAAAAATGGTGATTAGGTACGATTTCTATCATTTTCTAGAGGTATCCCATCTCACCCACCCCTACCTCAAAAATTGCGATTTTGAATCTTACCGCAAAATTAAATTCGCTAACCAGGGTTGAAATTCCCCCAAAATCCATCGTTTTACATTAGAATACATCCAATACCCATACGAATAAAACAGTGTCATTTTTAGTTACATTTGAATGAAATTGTGGTCACAATCGTCCAAAAAAGAGATTATATCCCGTGTTACCCACCCCTCCCCGAGTTAGAAAAATATTTAATATTTCTACGACTTTGGTTCATTATTCTTGGAATAATATACCTTTGTAATCGCGACGGAGGTCGACGATTCCGATTGGCCTCAAAATTTGACGTTGGGTATCCGTTTCAAGAAGTATAAAACCAAAACCCAAATGTCCGACCGCCGTCCGGGCCGTTTTGAGCAGTAGGATTTTTTTTAAATCTGAAATTTTTAGAAATACTTGATTTACCATCTAGTTGTGCCCGCAAGGTATTCAGCCGGATCGGCCAAACCCGTGGGGTGCCATGGGGCTAAGGGAGGGTTTTTTAAGGCTTTTAGCTGTGGGATCGAGTTAGGTGTCGTTTTCGAAGTATTTTTGGACGTAGAATCCATTTTTGGGTGTCCCGGAACGATCCGACTTCACTGTGGGATCTATAGGGCTTCCATGGGGCTAGAAATGGGATTTTTTATGGATCCCAGGGTGCCAAAATTTGGCCAGGATTTAATGTTTAATATTTTCCGAGTGAAAAAAAAATCGAAAATGGTTTTTATTGACCCAGATTTAATTTTCGTACAAGTAACCTACATCAAAGAATAATAAACCCTTGTGTCAAATTTGCAGCGTTTTCATTTAATTTTCGGTTACCGATAATAATTATACCTGAGAAGGGGGACAGGGTGGCCCGGTGGATAAGCCCTTGATAAGATGCATACCTACATGACCCCGTCGTCTGATTTTCGTCGTCTGTAAATGCTGACAGGGAGTTCACGATCATTATGGAAACGTCCTGAACCTATGGGATCTCGCCAAAAAAAAGAGAGTGCTCTCAAACTCCTTGTTCATAGTCGAAGTTCGAATTACCGGAGGTCAGGAACTTGAAATTCCTACCCACCTCCCACAGTTTTATCGGATAACTGGAGAAGTAGGAAAATTGCTGGAGGGAGAAAAAAAAGTTAACGACACCATCCTGGCATGAATCCAAGGCTCCGGCTTTTTTACACGCCTCTCCCTCCAGCTTCCATCTCCAACACTCTCCTTTGAATATTGGATTAACATTACTCCCAAGACCTTACAATCAAGATCTTTTTATGCGCTCCTCCTCCTCCTCCACCAATGTTCATAAGTCCCGGGTAGGGTATTCCTTGACTTTCCGTTTTGATTCACATGGTGAGCTTTTGAGATACCTACCAACGACTCTACTCTTGCTTTATATTGCTTTTGTATGTATTTATCAAATATTGAACGTGTAGTGATTTTCACCCCGAATGTCAAAATACTTTTGACTAGGAAAAAAGTGCTTTCCTACAAATTCGCAAGAATTAAGACTTGATTCACTTAGTGAGGTGCACCTCATTCTTGGATAGAATTGGACTCACAAGGTGATTAAGAAATATCATAATACCCCTCGTACGATTGAATGCAAGTGTGTAGGCCTGTCTAATATAATTTTCTTTGTTTATGGTCATGGATTCTGGGTCATAGCACAATGCTTTCTGTTGTAAATCAAATTTTCTCATTGATTCACGAGAACAGTCGACTTTCGTCACAAAGAAAATTCCAGTGATAGCGAAGCGAAACATCAAAAGGACAACATCCCAAAGGCTATACAGATGTTGACAGACGCGATTCTGAAATTCAAAGCTTTCTTTATACTTTCGCTCATATTGTTAACCAAGTCTTTTTGTCAAGCGGTATAATTTAAACATCAAAGTGGCAGAATAATCCTTTGTGTATTATGTGCATGGGAAACCAGCTAGCCATTTGCCTTAATAAGCAGAAGTGAAGGAGTGTATTCTATTCTGGGGCTTCGTAGGTTCTTAATTCTGTAAAACCTTAACATCAACCCCACGGGTGGTGTAAGTACCTACGTTATTTTCGAGATCTTCATTCTGACCTTTTGTAGAGGACTGAAAACGTTTGTAATGAGCTAATTTTCTAATGGCGTTGAAGTTTTCAAATGCAGAAAATGAATACGGTTGTTCGAGCTTCTATTGTTTGAAATTCTTTGGTGGTTTATTTTAAATAATTTCATAATTATTATGCTTTCATAATTCTACTGAATATCAAAGAAAATAGCGGATTTCACAAAAATTTCAATGGCGAATAACGGTAAAATCGCCGATAAAAGTTATTGCAATTATTAAAAACACTATTGTGTCGTACCACGTAGCAATGGAGTTGTGGATGGTGGGATAAGAAGGTTGGTATGAAAAGTGAATAGAAGGTAGGAGATTCATCAAGAATGGACTTGAGATCTGAAGGACGGCGTGAACGTGCAGGATGGCATGGATGAAAACCGAGTAGCGCTTTGTGGGCGGGCACGTCTGGAAAAATAGCAGTGCCCCGTTTTTGAGGAAAGAGGAATTCCATACGACATGAGATGAATGGGCCCGAAAACCCTGTCCGTTTTCAACCGCAGGCTCCCAGGACCATCGAGTGGCTTCCACTTCTACTCTTCCTCTCGAATCAAAACCCACGACTGAACCGTTTGATAAAGGGAAGGTCCGATTTTTCACGTATCAAAAGAGAGGAGGATTTTTCGGTTGAGAGACCGAACCCAGCATGAGAGAGGGATCGATACAATTTTTGTTTGCCTCGTGACGAGCTTCACTTTTCAGTTCAACGATCCCCGTTGAAGTTAAAAGTGCAGGAAATCGTAATTGAAAAATCTGTTATTCATTTTGTGTTGACCTCACCAAGCTATGGTTCTACCTACCAGCACGGTTTTTACTTGCACATTTTTTTAAACCACTTCTTAAACTATTGTTTTGTAAGTGGAAGTTGTGACTATTATAGTATATATATTCACTAGTCACACCTTCCACGCCTCGATAACTAACGCATGACTGACACGTCAGTTTAGCAAGCACAACCGTGAAACGACAGGAGATAACAGGCGAGAGTTCAATATTATGCAATCAAACTGGATCCGCGCCGGGCTTTAGGACCCGAGGTGTTGGTAATGAATACCCGATCCCGATCCCCCCCAAAACCGATCAGAGTGGGATTAATTAATTATAAGTCACGGGAGCTTGTTAATCGATCGTCTCCATATTCACCCAGGTATGTAATAATATACACACTAAAAACGAAACAAGGGAATTTCACCCTGAAAACCTACCCCTTTTCGTCGGACTGTCTGCTGCCGTCGCCGACGTTGTCAGCCGTCTTCTCAAGAATAATCGGAACTTGTCTGACCCTTTGCGCTTGTCGACCCCTTGACGATTTCGCCCATTGCCTCGTCCCCCTGGGTTGGGAGGAGTTCACCGTCCGATTGAACGCAGGAAATATTTGAATCAGTGACCCCGCTTCACACGCGGTCACCCATCCAAGTACAGACCACGCCCGACGTTGCCTAACTACGCTAACCGAGGGAAACCCAACGATAGCTATCGCTCATGGTTGGTTGGGGTGGTGGCGATAGCTATCGCCTGTAGTCTATATCGACTATAGTCTGTATATTAAGTAATATGCAGACTATCGCCCATGGTTAGGTAAGTTACTACTGAAAAAATAGGTAGTTCTCGGCTCCTACAATAAAACGTTTTCACCGTTACATAAATCACCCACTTTTTACTCTCGGTATACATTTTAACTCTTCACGAATGGTTCTGCCTTCTTTATTAATGTCACTTTGCTGACTCTAAAGTTATAATTGAAATAAATTCCCAGAACTAGAAGAATGCTCACCCGTAAAAATGACTTACAACGATAAGTTGCACAAAGTTGATCCGAATATGGTCAAATTTTCAGGGATTATGCGAGTACGGCCGCTTGAGGTCCCATAATATTAAATATTTATAATATTTATATTATAAATTTAATGATGATTGAATCAGTTGTAGGTGCTCTGACTTATTTTATTTTTTTTTTTTTTTTGTTAGTACATGATGAATTTTATGATGACCTAATAATTTGGCTGAATATCGTGGTAGGTAGTCTTTGAACGCCAGGAAGCTATTTGTCATGTCGTCCTTGACAGGCATTGAAATGACTAAAATCTTTGAGCCAAATTTCCTTGGTTTCTCATTCAGCGCATTTTGCCTCGGTACCTTTTAAATGTTTCTATTATAATACAATAAATAGTATAGAATAGAATAGTATAAATACTAAAGTGTTAGTATAGAAGATATCTAGTCTAAATTTATCATTGTTGGTAAAATTTTGAATCCAGGCCAATTTTAAGTACTGCTTTATTCCTGAGTGTTGAAGATCCGTCTGCGTCAAAAACCATCACTCGAAAATAATATTGCTAATTTTATGGGTACCTAGTGAATCTGTCGTATCATTATCATTTGCCTAACAGGGTAGGAACATTTTGTGTCCGAAGAACGGGCGTGAACTCGCCCATCGCCTTCGGTACTTGATAGGTTGAGGTTTACACCAGGGCATAATAATTATGTTTACCTTAGGTAGGCCCCCCTCTTTGGAAAGGAGCAGTTAGGTGTAATGGTCGATCCTTCTAGGAGGCCGTTAGCTCAAGGCGGCGCCCCTCGTAAGGGTATCACCATTTGCAAAGGGCCTTCAGCTCCGCTCGCCAATAAGGGGAGTATTTATGTACAAGTCCATTCTACCTATAACTGTTTTGCACACAAATGGTTATGTTGATATCAAAGTTGCACGGAGGAGTGGATGTCGAAATGTTCTTCGGCACTATGGATTGGACTATAGAATCCTAGGAAGAGGAATGCGGTCATCATGAACTTAAACAGGAAAAATGAGTTGATAGCTTGAAAATAATTAAATGAGGCGTGAGTAGGAAAGTCATTAAGTCGCGGGTATGATGAATACCAAGGCGTGTTTCGATTCCTAATTTCGATATAGAGGGTGTGTGTTCGGGCGTGAAAAGACCCCATGAATGTTCACGTGTACTGTAAGCCCTATACAGCAGTAAGATCAGCCTATCATGGGATCCTCCAAGCCCAATGATCCCCTAATGTCCCTTTAACGGTCCTCCATCAGTTGATGATACTGAACACGTTCCACGAAAACGTTCGTTCATTAGTGGACCCCCACTGCATACAACCGGCCTTAGGGATGGGAACTATTAGAGTAAGTGCCATCCTCCTTTCTTCACTCACTCACTCGCTCACATAACGTACGTGGCATTTGGCGAAATCGACTTTCTTATCGGCCAATGTTTTAGCTGCTTCGGCTACCATTCATGACCCCTAATAGCGATCATAGCTGTTACGCACCTTCCCGACTCAGGTTAACTAGCTCCTGAAAACGAAGACAAAATATCCGCTAATTTACTACTCCCAAATATTTACGTTGGGTGTCGAGGAAAACTCTTGGACTAATTGCTTCACGCCGGAATTTCGTTAAAATATGCCTAACTCAATTATATGAAGGACTCAACACCGTTCTGTTTGTACCCTTCGTGAGTAACTAACTTGTCTGTTGAATATTGATGACGTAGCATGAGAGATAGATGTTTTCGTCTGTTGATGTGGACCCCAAACCACAATCAATTTGCATCTGAATGTACTGCAATTAGTGTGATCGAATCCACTGACAACGTTCGTTTGTTTTTAGTTTGAAAACGACTAAGAAATACTGTAGTAACACTATAACAGTAGTTTACATTCAAACGCCCCAAAGTGAGTTACCACTTCAGTACGCTACATTCTTAACTGGTAATAATTACCAGTTCAGAATATAGCTTACTGCAGTCTTGATGAATTACTGGATCGTATTTATTAATTTCATCGTAACCGGACGAAGATAGGTACATTAAAATGAAGGTCAGGAGACCTTCTGAAATGCGGATAGGGTTTGATTACCAATTCCTTTATTATTATTTTTTTAAATTTACCACAAACCGTAAAATTGGCTCAACCAAATGCGAAATCTGGGAGTGCGAGACTCCGTTTGATGAGCTCACTGGCTGACTCAGCACGCTCCATTAAGGTGCTTACACACCGGACGATAACATTGTTGAAAACATTGTTACTAGCGTTTTTCAGAAAGTTTCCGTTTACACCAACGTAAAAATGTTGACAACAATGTTGTCAACATCGACCAAGGCGAATTGTTGAAAACAATTGTTGAAAGCCTAAAAGCACCTAAAACCCTTTTGAACCACAAGTTCCTCAGCTATAGCTGAGGTTATATTTATATTATAACCATAATATAATATATTAGTTTTATCCAGAGGTCGGAAACCGCTGGTGTCCCTTAGGTCCCTTTATATTATAGGTTATAATATAAATATAACCATTATATATATATTATACCATTGTCTTCGAATGAAGGTGGTTAGATTGGTACGTTTCTAGTAGGTACCAAAATTCGCGCCTGCACGTATACGTGTCCATTTAACACTTCAATTTAATGGTTGACCTTCATAAGGGCACAGTGAATTATTTAGACACTGATGGGATGATCTCAAGCGTCTACGTTGACACGAGCTGAGGTCATTAGTTGTTTTTCTATTTAACGTGTGACTAACTTGAGATTCGATGCGAGTCTTTTCATTTTGCATTACTCTTTCAAGTTCATGGTTTAACCACGCATGTCAACGTTATGGACCAAATCACTAAGAGGTAACACCTAATAAACGCTGCCACAATATTAATGCCATTTCCTTCTTTATGTTCCCATATTTTTCTTGGGGAAGAGCAGAATGTTCTTAGACGAGTAGGTAAGAGTATATCGGTGTGCCTGAAGGCGTAAAATATCCTATTTGAACTGCAGCCAACGCTCTGAACCATCTGCAATAAAGGGTGGTGGGAATGATCTAAACACAAGGAAAGGGGGTGTTAGGGGGGATGATCTGTAGAGGTTGGTTAGGGAGGTGTGACCCTCACTAACCAGGTCAGGAGGCTAACCACATGGTGGTTATAGGGTGGAATTCTTCTCTCCGTCAGAATCTTGTTCTATAATACAAAATTTAAGTAATATAAGATGTGGCAGGGCTACATAGCACGAATTACTGGAATATTTGAATGTTAGTATTCCAATATCAAGGATTTGTGAGTGCACGACGCAGAGTTCTTCAATAATCAGGAATCATAGTAGACGGTCGCTATTGATAGAAACAATTTCGAACATCGCGTTCATCCTCAGTCCAAAAATCGACAACAACGTAAACTACAGGCTTTTTAATATATAAGTTTGTTTACTACTTAGAATTATATTGCCATAAAAGGTACCATTTATAGACTCATTCTTCGTTGTAGATTTTTGGACTGAGGATGCACATTTTGTACGAACTAGTTTCCATCCGTAGAAGACTGTCTTCTGCTATTGACGGAAACTAGTTTCGAACATCGCGCTCATCCTCAGCTTACTTCGTTTCTGAAGGAAGAAAAAAAAGGAAACCCGTAAGTTTTCATGTATAGGAGGATTAGAGGGCGATGAATTCAAGTTGGGTATGAAGAAAGTTGTTTCATGTCAGAGCACTATTTGATTTGCTGAGACGGATTGGTTTGATTGAGAAAGTTAGATAATCGTATACTTGCAGGATCTCTGAGGATCTCTAATTTGACCTCACAATGTAATAGGTAACTATTGGTAGCAATTGATGATGTATGCTGATTGAATTCAACCCTCTGTACCCTACAAAACCTGAAACACCGGTGAAGTTGAAACCCGCCGAGAAAATGTTAGCAGAATTCCAACTGAAAGTCGAGAGGAGCAGCCAGACAATCTTGGCCCGGCAGGTGTGGCACACCACATTGTTCTCCGAGCTCCCCATAAACATTTAGCACCACGCATTGTTTAAAAGAAGCCATTCCCAGTTCACTTCTCGCTTCCAGAAGGAAACATTATTGTCAAGAGAGATGATTTCACCAAAGAAAGGGAGAGAAATAAATAGCCTTCTGACAATGAAAACAATACACACCCACTTGTTTCAGCATCAGGAGCTCCATTTTACCAAAATATGTAGGAGTTACACAAAGCTCAAAGAAATAAAAAAAAGTAGGAGTTTGGTAGCTGTTTGGACGGGTAGGCTTGTAGACTAATTTCTTCATCAAGTATGCACATATCCAATACAGTTTATACACGAGTTGACAGAATGAAAAACTGTCCGGCGTTACTCCCTCGGAACGCGTCCATCGGAATTAATTTGACAAATAAACTCTGGAGTATTTGGATCCCCTCATCAGTTGAGAACATCCCAATACTATTTGACAGTGAATCTCATTTTCTGGAGGATTATTCTGAATTAGGGTGCAACTGAATTGCCCGGCACCGAAAACTTGGCAGGTTGGGACGCCTGCGAGGAATGGTTCATTTAAATGGCGGAGACGATTATAATGGTTATAGATAATAATAATTATTGTCTGTAACCATTATAATTATTATAAAATAGATAATACTAGATACATCAAAAAACCTTTTTGAATGTTTAAAAATCACTTTTTTTTATCTTTTTCGGAAGAACTTTGAATACAATTTTTCATTTTTAATTAAAATCAATAATTGATTGATGACACATTGATGAGTAATTGAATCGGATCGTGAAAGATGGTCTTCAGTCACATTTTTGGCGAAAATGATTTTATTTCTGAATCTGGGTTTTGGAGGTCGGTTTCGTCGTTTCGCAATCAAAGGTCGTCAGTCCGATGCTTCCAAGAGTAAGAAATCGAGTTGTTCTACCATGGAGTTCGAGAAAGAACGTCTTCAGTCCATGGACATGCACTCGGCAATTTAAGCTGGTGTTTACGTTTTTGAGAATTTTCTACTGAAATAGGTAGGTACACAATCTTTGAAATCTGTTACAACAGTTGTAATGGAGTTACTCCATTAATTATTTTTTACTCTTAAGCTTTGAAACGAATTCCTGAATGTTGGAACATGTAATAAGGTCATCAGTCCAAAATTTTTAAAAGTTTCCCCCACTCCGTCTAATAGTGGAAACTTCATCAAAATTTGGGATACTTTATCTTTTAGTATCATAACGTGATAATTTTTGCAGTTTTCCATCTTCATTATTTCTCGGGGAAGGCAGTTTTTTTTTTCTTTCAATTTTCTCAAAATAACACATGGTGGAACGATGCTATTCTTTCACGAATCAATTGTCAATTCAATTGTCATATTCATCATCATCATTCATTTTGATATTTAATAGGTACCAATATAAAAATTCGGGGTTTTGTGGAAGTTAAATTTTTAATCCTGCGTTCAAATACCGTAATACTGCCATCCCGAGAAGAGGCGAAGCATGACGAAATACCCTCTTCCCTCATGGCTTCCGATCACCCCATTCTGCATACTCACACCAAATCTACAAAAGGGAGACTGCGTTGGCATTGACGGATGAAAGCCTTTGGGACGGTGGCACCACATTAGTTAAAAGCTGACTCGATCTATTTGATCCCACGAATCTTTATATCCTCCAGCCCCAAATCCTCTTCAATCAAACGTTTCTATTAGTCCATCTCCATCTCAACCCTTCGTACGAGCTTGCTAGACTGCATTGTACTGTTAAAATTTATCACAGTTGCATTTTATGCAACATAGGTAGTTAATTTTCTGAAGAAAAAAACGGATGTTGGTTCAATACATTCACACGGATTCACTCAGGAAAACAAAACAACCTGAAGATTCCGATTATTATTTATTAAACTTTTAAATTGCCAAATAGGAATAATATCGTCACATAACAAGTAGGAGTGTGCTCACATAGTTATTCCTAGGTAGGCAGTGCCTAGTAGGCACAACTGCTGGTATAGCAGCTGGATCCAGAAGAGTGAATGAACTACGTTGAGCAAACGCCAACGTCAGATTTTACACATCTGGGGTGGAATTGATTCAGTGTTAGAGCGATTCGAGGCCAATTCAGTACGTCTAAGGCTTGGAAGCCGTTTCAACACTGGCAGCCCCATCTCTGTCAATAAAATCCCTGATTACTTCTTCAAAGTGCTCGGAAACCTTCCAGTAAGCTGATTACTTTGCTCTTTTCTTACTTCGTATTACGGTGAAGTAAGCGGATCTACTACAGTTAAATAGCGTCTATTCGGGTAAGTATATTCGTTGGTTGAAAAGACCCTGCAGGTTCTTCTCCATGGTATGAGACAATTCATTCAAAATTTCTTTCCAATTTGAGTTGAGGTGTATGCTCAACTACAATAATTGTAAAATTATTTTACAGTTTTAGAAAAATCTACCCCAGAAGAAGAATCACTTATGACCAACCTTCGAATCAACATAAAAGACGATTTTCGATTATGAAGTCCATTTCCATGAGAACTTGTCGACAGGTTTCCATAATTAAACCGAAACCAGATATAATACAGTATAAAAATATTATACTTTATAATATACTGCCAGATACTGATGCCGACTGAATGTCGAAAATTTTATCATAAGGTAACCAAAGTTTTTTTAATGTAATTCTCGTCCATTTGATACAAATTTTATACTTTATAATATTATACAGTTGTGGATACAACTTTTACAACAGATACAAATTTTATACTTTGTAATATTATACAGTACCTATAATATTCTTATACAGTTGTGGTCAATTACATTAACACCCAAATTAAATGGTTCACGTTTAATACTTCTTATCTAGTTTACAAAAAGCCAAAACATTATAGTATTGTAAAATAATAATTGTTGTTCTTTTCTCAGTTGCCCAATATGAACGATATAGTAGTTAGTTATATCTACATATTTTATTTTATAGAGCCAACTTCGCCTTTGTTGTTGTAAGTAAGTATTGTAAGTTCTCGAGGAAATAGACTGTATCGTCGAAAATTGTATTTTGTATGAAGATGTATTCCCAGTATTGGGTGATAGAGATTCCGCCAGCCGATGTCATTAATGCGACGGCCTAAGTACCCGGACTCCACCCAGCAGACTAAAGCGACCTCAAGACTCCGCCATGTCTACCTGCAACCAGCTGAAGCAAATACATAATATGTGCGTGTGTGTGTGTGTTCCGTTTGTGGGCATCGGACACCTTTCAATGAGTGCTTCAGACTGAGAGTGTTGAAGCATCTGCCTCCATCAACGCCCGCCCCCAAGGTTGAAGAAAGCGAGGATGCCCACATTTGGGTCCTGGGTGCTCTCGATCCTCCCGGATTGAACACTTACACCTAGGGCCCATATGCTGCAATTTTTTAAAATAATTTATTTATTTTTATTTCATTTTATTTTATTTTTCTAAATTTATTTAATTTTAATTTTTTATTTTTTATTATTTATTTATTTATTTTTATTTTCTCATTTTTCAAATTTAATTATTATTATTTTTACCCCCCTCTCATTGCTCCCTCTTCCTTTCCTCGTGAGCAGTGAGTCCCTTCTTCTGGATCTCCAGTCTGTTGACAACGCTTGGTGCGAAACGTTCAGACAAGTCAATGTGAGTGTTTTTTATCTCCCTTTCAAGTCAAAGTATATATATATATATATTTGATTCAGCTGGTTGTATATACCTACATGGTTGTACCCATGTATATAGATGTACTATACATTCCGGCAATCGTGCTTTTCCTCTCTGATCTGTGAATGATGAGTCCTCATCTCTGGCCCTATCGATCGAACTCAGTTCTGTTAGTCCGACCGATGCGATGGCACGGAACTCGAACTCATGACAAGAGAACGAGGAACTTCTTCAAAAGACTCTACATTTCCTATAAGATTAGTCTTATCTTATAGGTTGTACTTTTAGTCTAAAACCTTTTTAAACCATCATAAACCTTTAAAAAAAAAGAGCACCGTTTTTGGTTTATTATTCTTGGAAAAAATAAATAACTCTCTTTTTGGGGGTCCCAGAACGATTCGATTTCACCGTGGGGATCTTTTGAGCTCTCATGGCTCATTCAACTATATTGAAGTCGACTATAATATACATATTATGTGACTATCGGATATTTGAAGGATCGCAGGAGGTTAACTATTTTCCGAGTAATTTTGGACGCATGAGTAAAAATGGATTATGCATAGGACTATCCTATCCAATTTTCGTGGTCACACATCTGTCCGAACAATTTTCAGAATTTGTTTTCTTTCTAATTTTTTCATGAATATGACAATTTTTTTAGGGCGTTCCGGTGAAATTTCGACTCTTTGAAAATAAGGACCACCCTAATAGATACTTAGATCAATTCATTCGTTCCTATCAGACCGATTGAAACCAAAGTTGGATAATATCATAATATTATTACTGGATAATAAGTAATATTATTACTTATGTCAATTTTTTGAATTAGGGCTCACTGGTTTTGGTTAATCTCCTGATGCAAACCTTGGACCTAGCGGAATATTGAGGTAGGTTGTATGCTTTGGGTGGCGGAATCTTGAGGTACCTAGCGTTAAGCTGCACCGCGAAGGATTTGGAGGAATATTAAGGTTTCGTTGAGCTCCTAAAATCTCTTAATGACCATGGCTGGCGGAATTTTGAGCCGCCCCCAGTCTCTAGTCGCATCCACCTAACATTGCTTCAAATACGATAAGTAAACTACTTACCCACGGGTAAGTTCTTGCAAGAATAGAGACTCACGAGTGACGAATTTAACTGGCACTTTCGTAATTTCATTAAGCCCGTTGTCTCAAAGGGCTAAGTAATCCCTCTTTCTTGGCCGAGAGCACGTTGTTAATTTTTCATTCATTTCTCTGGATTCTCAGTATAACCCTTGCCAAGCTCTCGACTCTCAGTGAAAGTGAATGCCACGCTAATTCCTAAAGGCCTGGCTCAGAAACTGATTAATCAGCGGATCCCTCGTCCGTTACCTCCCACGTATTTCCCGTACACCTGGTGCTCCTTCACCTCTAAGCCTGGCTTACTTTTTACTTGGAATCCAATTTCCACGAGGGTAGTAAAAGTAAGAATGTGCGATACATTATAGATGTATGGCTACTCCGGTGTTAAGGAAGTTTAGGAACGTCGGACTTGATTAGTAGGTGGATGCGTGCAGTCCTGCGCGACGAGCGAGTCACCGATACAACAGTTGTATAGTTACTATTTTCTGCATTCAAACGGAAGGCAAATTCCCCAAACCCAGGGTGACGAGGGAATGGGCAGCACCCACTCGGGCGAAAATCAAAGGCAAAAGCCCCTGGTTTCATTTCACTTCATGACAGATAGGTAGGTAGGTACTATAGTATTACCAATATCGTCAAAATCGGAAATGAATGGAATCAACAAAAATCTGTATGTATATCTATGACGATTCCTTCGATCTAAGTGCCGTTCGGTGTACTTACTGTTGAGATCCGGCATTCTACTTGTCTCGCGCCCTTCCGACTCTCCGGGTTGTCAGAGTGCGTGGTGAAATATTCAATAGGAAAGCATCTAGCGGATGAGTCTACCGATCTGGGTCATATTACTCTCTCCTATGATGAGGAATGTTAGACACTATTTCCGGTAATTCCGGGGATTAAACTAACACTGGGAGTAGCGTAGATGGCTATAATAGTAAGGAAAATGTGAACAAATGTCATACCTACAGGTAACAATAAAATAAATGTTATATGGCTTTTGTACCTACACATTCTCCTTACTATTGAAGGGCAGTACGAAAAATCCACTCCCTATCCAATAATGTTCCTTAAAAAATAATCTAAGTTAGGTACATTAACGGAAGGAGAAAAATACCTACCGACGGAAGGAGAAAAATATTAAGGCGTTGTTGGTTTGATGAATCAGTCATTTCATTGCAGAGGAGCTCTGGGAACGTTGTAGGTATTTTCTTTCGAAGATTGGAAACTGGAAACCCAACGAAACATCATTACTTACTCTCGAGAAACAATTCACGCGGCAGAAGGCGGTTTGGGGTGTGAAAGGTTCATTGATCCGAAGGAATGATTTATGGGGACAATATACAATGATCATATACTGCCGATAGCATGATTGATGACTCCGTGGTAGATTACCACGGGATTATTCAGTCTCTGGACTCATAGAAATTCTTTACCACCAAGGGCCGATCATCTATTATCAATTCCTTGCTAAACGTTTTAATACAGAGGTCACCCAATAAGTATGAAGGACGTTTATCTTTTCTTTTCTTAAGTAAGTAACGAGGATTTTAATAAAATTCTAGTCGGTCATCATTACCTACACTACCTATATTAATTGATCTATTCGAATAAATATTACCTACCTATTTTGGGAATTATTGTTCTCAGCGTTCAAGTTGAAAAAAGAAAGAAAATAAAAAGAAGGAAAGAAATATAAAATATTTCAACTTATCTGTCGTAAATCCGATATTTTGATAGATTTACGAAAGATAAGTTAAAATAATTTAAAGTTTACAGGTAGGTACAGCATATTATGCTTATTAAGGTCTTATAACTTTCGGTAGGTACCTACCTACCAAGGAGGTTATAACAGTTATAAGAGTTACTCCTCTAGAGTTTAGATAATAATATTATAATACTTATAGTCTAGATAATTATATTATAATACTGTATAGTGCCTTGTATTGTACCTTACTACCTACCCACCAACCGTTGTCAGGAAAAAATACAGGAATACAATTCGATACTTCTTTCAAGAAGTATCGATACTTTTACGTATCGATCCTTTGGTAACATCCCTAGTAGGGATGTAGGATACAATATGTATACATAATATGATAAAATATTATTGTATCGATATTTTTAAAAAGCATAAAGCATAAAAGCATCGGGTCGATATTTTCAAAAAGATACTTTTATGTAGGTACCTATCGATACTTTTCTAAAAGCATTGGAGTGAACAAAATTTTAATCTTCCTTGGTATAAAATGTTTATTTACAAAAAAAGCACCTCATTATATCATGTTGGTGGCGATTTTTTTACTAGTGACATTTTTTGACTAGTAAAATTTAGGGTCACTTGTAAAAAAATCACCACCAACATGATATAAGGTTTGTTCCAGGTCTGACTGCGTCTGTCGACAGAAGTTGGACAGCTGTCGACAGAACCCGACCTCACGTACTCGAGCTATCGGTTTCCGTCCAACTTATGATCGACCTGGAACAGCAGTTTCTAAACTGCGCATGTCTCCGGCGATTTCTGTTAACATTCCGTCAAACCTGGAACAAACCTATAATGAGGTGCTTTAATGTTCGGGCCTAAAATATTATGTCCAGGGAGTTCTTACTATCAATAGCGACCCCTAGACTCACGCAGTGTTCTAGGATCGCTCATTTTCACTTTTCACAATCGACCTCGTGTTTTAAGTAGGAAAATAATTTTTGACAAAACTTATTATTGAATAAGTTTCGAAAACTTATTATTTTGTAGAAAGGAAAATCCTCGGAAGAAAAGTTTCGTGATACTTTATTTTAGAAGAAGTATCGAAAAGTATCGATACTTTTCAAGAAAATATCGATATTTCAAAGATTCGATACAGTTTATATATCCCTATTAGGATAATCCTAATAGGATTATCGTTCGTTAATAGCATCCGAGTTATGTGTGTTATGTGTGTTCTGTTAATAACACAACATAATAATATTATGTTATATGCATGTATCCTTGTGTTAACAAAGTATGTTGCTCAGTATCTTATGAAAAATCCAGCTTGTATTCTCAGGAAAAGTGCGCTTTTCATGTCACAGGAGCGTCAAGAGAGACTGAAGAGTGCTGGGGTGGATTTTTTTTTTTCTCTGGCGATTAGTATTCCGTCCCACCTAACTGGTACACATGTTATACGCCCTCTGAAATGTATGTTTAACGTTCAAATGTAATGTTAAACGTGAAAAATGTCAGTAACGTGGATGTAACCAAGTCAATTTTCATGTATTCAAACTTGTGGTATGTCCAAAACACAAAGAGTTCGAAACCAAGCGCCCATCTCCAGTATCTGGGGATGTCCGTCAACGATTTCCACAGTTTCTGAATTCATTCATTTGTTTTAGGTTCAGGTGGGAGGGCTGTAAACTTTGTCACTGGAAAATGTGTCAGTAGAATGGATGAATCGAAAAATGCCTGCCTTATGCCTTAGAAGGGAATTAGGGACTTTTGGGGGGCTCATTTCGTAGTGGGAACAATGATTGACAAGATTCCAGCATGGACGAGTCAATCACAACACACGATGGACCATTCCTGACAGAGAACTATTTCCTTGAACGGCTTTCTTCTGCATAAACGTGGACACTCGACCACGAATGGCAAATTATCAGTCAGTCCTGGCCAGTGTTGTCGATCTCAACTTACAGGTACCTACTTGATAGTAAGAATTCACGAACTGACGGACTCACGCACACCGTAATTTAACATTTACACACCTAATTTAACACTTAATTAACCTTACTATGACCCATTGTTTATGAGCGTTGAGTAACGAAGAGGTGGAATCCAATTTAATGGATCCATCCTTCTCCCTGCGGAAAGAGCAAAGGACTGATAAGTTCTGAGGTTTTTCTCCCTCTTCATTGAGCCCTTGAACTGCCAGGCACAACTTTGATTAGCCCTTTACTTCCCAAACACCAAACTTAAACTGGTTGAAATAACCTACCATTAATGAGATTTTCATTTAGTAAGTAGACACCCCACGACCATGAAATGTATGCTGGAAGCTCTCACCCGACAAGACCATATTGCGTTCACAAAGTGATATCATGCCTGTTGCTATTGAAAATAGCCTTTTAAAAGCCATAAACTGATGGAAAAACTGATTTGCATAATTTAATTTTTTTTTAAATTTTGTTTGATTTCAGGTTTCAAGTATGCCTAAAATCGATCGTGGCGATGCTCTTGGTGATCTGGAGAGCTAATCAACTTTTGGAACAAAGGTAGATTACCTCAAATTAATTTACCAAAATAATTAATTTTGGAATGGCTCTTCTACCAATTATTGGTTATGTACAAGTATTCTGTATTAATTAATCACGGAACAAATCAAATTCGTTTATTTGCCAAAGACACAATGTGTCATAATAAGTACAGACAAGAGTCAAACAGATATACAGGAAAAAACATAGGTGTATTATTCCAAGAATAATAAACCAACTGATGAGCTGATGAACTTAACCTATTACAGGCACACTACATAGAGCAATAATTGCTATTGAATAATAATTATTGCTCTCAAATTATTTACAACCTCTGCCAAGAACTCATCAAAGCTGTATGGAGCCAGTTTGACGAGGCACAACATTTCCAATTATTGAAAATGTTGTGCCTCGTCAAACTGGCTCCAATTATTATTCCGTCTTGCACGACTCAAATTGCAACTCTGTCATCGCATTCTTTGCTAAAGCCCTCATTACTGAGGCGAAAAAAAAAGAACAAGAGTACCCAAAACGAACTTCGGAAAATACTGAACGAAGAGAAATGGATTGAATGGAGACAAGAAACTTGTTCAAAGTACCTTTTCTTTTCAATTAGTGAGGTTCATCACTTCAATCAGTTTCACTCGATTTGCTTCTATTGGTTAGAAGAATAAGCTCGTCCACCTTCTGTCCCAAATATTCCACCAACAATGTTGGTCCAACATGGTAATTTATTCTCGACTTGTATTGGTTGACAAGATACATGAAAATTGAATTTATTTCATACGATTCCCCGTTGATACGTTACAGAACACACTTGTTTAAATTCAGTTAACTCCGTGATTAGCATTTATTTCAACCACGAACGTGTTGACTATTTTATTCCGATGAAATGAAATGTTGATTTCATGGGCTTTGGTACAGTCATGATTTCAATAAGCCAAGACTCGATTTTCCTTGCGCTTCCTCTTTACTCGTATTAAGAAACCCATTCTGCCTCTGAGCACTTTTTTCTTTTCACGCAACTGAATTCAGCGTATTAGCATACGAGGCGAGCGTGAATAGAAATCACCTACTCACGTTGGCCTACAGAAAATATCAGCCGGTCAAGTGAAACCTACTGAATAGACAAGGTGTGACATGAGCCCTGAAATCCTCATGCATATTACCTACATAAACACACTTATATACACACGGCTGCAAAGTGCTTGTATTGTTTCGGAAAAGCAGAAATATTAGTTTTGTTCACGCGTAGATGGATAATAATTATTGTTAAAGATCCAACAGAGTTCGGGTGAAAGGTGATAGAAAGTTAGGCATTTGAAAAAAGTGCCAAAGAAGAGTGATTGGGTAAGAAAAGAGTTTGATGTTGGGGGGGGGGGGGGGGGGGGCACGGGGGAAAGGACATAGGGCGAAAAACTTCCTTCAGAGATCTTAATTTGGCCTAAGATGAACGGAGGGGAGGATTAGCGGATGCGGAGTGGGCGTGACCTAATAATTAATGCGGTTTGTGCCTTTCTTTATCAAGCGAATACTCTTAACGTATCTTCACCACGCCAGAATAATATATTGTACAAAATATTGTATATTATGTAATGATATATTATAATGAGCTGTATAAGGATGGTTGAAAATCGCAGTTTTTTCAGTCGAATCCCATTCTGTAGAGTAAAATACTTGTTTTTATACCGTCTGCACAATTTTTAATCCTCTACGGAAATCAGGAGAGAGTATGAAAATAATGAGCTGAACTTTTGACGGTAAGATTGACCTTCCGAAAGTAGTACAACACAACGCCACCATGGACGCTGGCATCGAATGTACAGATTTCATGTCCGAAGGTTGGCTAATCTGAACCTCCCTTCAAGATGGCTGATTGTTTATGTTAGGGATGTCCTTCACCGATACCGTCAGTTTCTACGGATATTTAGAGAACTGTAGTTCAAACCTTCCAACTTCTTTATGGTCCTGAAGGATAAATAGGGACTTTTTTTGCGGTATCAGGGCGTTATTAGTCATTTCATGGAACTAGCTTTCAATTACAATAAACAGAAAAAATGCTCCGTGCCTTAACCGCACAATTCCCTGAACATTTGACCTAAATTGGATCACAATTTGTTGAATTTACCGCTGTAAAAAGAAAGTGTGGACAGACACGGAACCAAATTTGCTCAGAAGTTCCAGAAATGCAAAATGCAAGTGGAAATGTTAATTTTGGAGGGCAAAATTTTTTCGATCTCGAAAGGGAAAACGATGCCTCCGCTACCTTCGGTAGTCTCGGAAGCAAAACTATCTGACAGAATATCAAGGACTATTCGATATTGAGAAAAATTTTAATACGCTATCACTATTTGTATCAACTTCTTTCTCTCTCACTCTCTCTCTCTCCCTTTTGGTTTATTGTTCTTGGAATAATACCTGCACCTATGTAATCGCGACGGAGCTCGACGACTCCAATCGCCCTCAAAATTTGACATTATCCGTTTCAAAAGGTCTAGATTACAAAACCGAAATGTCCGTCGGCCGTCCGAGCCGTTTTGGGCATTAAACAAAATTTTTTAATTATCAATATTTTTTAAAAATCTGAAATTTTGACAGAATACTTGGTTTACCATCTAGTTGTGCCCGCAAGGTTATCAGCCCGATCGTCCAAACCCATGGGGCGCTATGGGGCTAAAATGGGTCTACGGGAGGGGTTTTTAAGGATTTTGGCTATGGGATCGAGTTAAGTAGGTGTCGTTTTTTGACGTAGAATCCATTTTTCGGGGTCCCGGAACGATGCGATTTCACTGTGGGGATATTTAGGGCTTTCATGGGGCTACAAATGGGATTTTTGAAAAATCCCAGGCGATCGAATATTTTCCCAGTAAAAAAAAATTAAAAAAAAGTCATTCAGTCATAAAGAGTTTAAATACTAATAAAACATCGAATTCAAAACATTTTACCACATTTAATGTTGGTCACACCAGAAGAAACCTAGTAATCGAAAATCCAATGTTTTCTCAATCCCTATAGGCGATACGGATTGTTGGTTGTATATATGTATACATCCCTCCATCCCAGGTGAGTGAGAGGAAATGGAAAGGGGGTTAGTGGAAACAATCCAGACTCAGGAGGCTGGAAAAATATGTTTTGCTCCACGGATTTTTTTTTTTTTTTTTTTTTTTTTTTGCGGAAGCGAAGAGGAAGAAGGAAAAGGGGGAGCCAATTGACCTGTTTCCTTTGATGGCCAGTCCATTCGGTACGGGCGAGCAGCCTGACCCCACCGCCATCCTCCGAAAATCCCTCGGTTGGCTCTTCGGTTTTACGCCCATTCTTTTGATAGTGATCAATAGTTCGTGATGTTGCCTCGCTTTTACCCACTTTATACTCACCGCCTCCGGTCGCCTATATCGGGTGAATGCTCCTACAGACCATTGGCTGGCTACATAATATATATCGCTGCCTATCGGAACCCGCTTCGATTGGTCTTCAAAGAAATCAAACCCAGATTCTTATATTCTCCAAATTGCACCTTGAGTTTCGTTGACTGAAAGTAAACCATATTTAAAGGAAATACATTTCTTATCTTTTGATTGATTTTTATACCATCCAACGTTTACTTATTCATTCAAATTAAGTTTCTGCCACGTGCCACAAGAGAATATCATGATAGGCACAACCCCAAGTCCCTATAGTGTGATGAAATAAGGAATCCCTCCGGCAATATAGTTTTCAAGTCGAGCATTCGTCTGCATATTGAACGATGGTGAGTTAGCATAAGTAAGTATACATAGGCCTGTAATAGCCTAATGATGTTACCTCAACAGAGTTCACCTACATTACAGTTGTTGCAAGAAGTTGGCGTCGAATAGCGTTAGAACCAAGTTCGACAACTTCGTACAGGGTAATCAAGAGTTCTGTCGACTTTCTCCTCAAATTGAAGGCCCGATGGAGTATAAAGCCTGGGGTTTGTAAACACCCAAGTTTTGCCGGTCACTTAGATCAAAGTCAATTAATTAAATTTACGGCTAATGAACAAATGAGTATTTTTGGGCGAAAAGAGTTTTCGTGTTCACAACGACATAAATGTTGTTAAGCCCGCGATTTCAGAGAAGTTTTGAAATAACCAATCATTACTGTATAAATAGAAAATTATTAACTAGATTCTGGATTTTTTGGACACTTGGATAACACAAACTGGGTTTGGTTCTCGAGGGTTGGTCCAAGAGAAAAACGTTATTTTATGCCAACGTTTCAATGTATTTTTACATCTTCTTCGGGGCTTAGAACGATTTATTGCTTGTTTAGATAGATGGAGTAAATAGACTAGATGAAGTAAATAGATAGAATAGAGTAAATAGAGTTGCATCCTGGTGAATACGTGGTGACGGATCAAACTATGTACCTATCTCGAATCGATGGCTCGAAGAAGAAACTCGCACCCACCTACCGACGATCTTCGAATAACTTCCGAAGGGGATATCGCACAGAAATCGTTTTGTACTCGTTGAAATCAGCGTGAAAACCTCTTTTTAACCGACGTAGTTTCGTTCAAAGCCGACACCAAAAGTTGTACTTACCGGGTTTTGGCTTTACGAAAATTTTCCTAGTAATGACACGTATTGACCCATCAATTTGCGCCCACCCGCAGGGAAATTGGTTCAGCCGTTTGGGCGTAATGTCGGAACAAACATACCTTCATACATCCATTTTTATTAATAGTATAGATTTTGTAGTGTCCGCCGGAATTCTGAGCCCTGCCGTGGAACGATTTCAACGTTATGCGGCTCATTAAAATCGGGAAGTCCCCGTGATTTTGGCGATTCTTCTAAACCGATGTTGCCCGAGTTAACAACTGCGTAGGTACGGTTGTTCCCGTTTGTTATTCACTTATCTCTAAAATTTATTAGTAGGTAGACGTAGCCAAGTATCTAGGCTAGGTATCACGACAACGATGTCGCCATTTCGTGTTTTTCAAGCGCCATGAATAGTGGGAGACCGGTGAAGAAAGAAGGGTTCTACTAATGACGTACTATTTTGCCACACTTCGTTGGGGCTTTGGCCTCATACGATAACTTCATAAACGTTGTCCTAACATACTTACTACATTGGGGATGTCCAAGCCCCAACAGGCCCCTAGTTAACTATATAAAAGGATAACAAGATAAAATATTAAATATTTCACTTGGTTCAAGAAAACCCCTTTCTTCTCATCTGTATTCTTTTTTTACCGAACTTCACAAGCTCCAGTTCCAGCTTATAAAATGATTATTATTGCGGGGGAATAAACCCCCTTAATAATAATTATTACTACATAATATATTATATTAAAGCTGCAACACTAGGCGGAGGAGAATCATCTTTATTATTTGGCACTTCTAGATGTCGGAAAAATTTCAAATTGGTCTTAAAAAAAATCCAGTATGGGATAGTACGAGAAAAGTCTGAAACCACCACAAAGTTGCTCCACGTGGCGCATGAAAGCTCCAAAAGTGGAGAAAAACTTATTTTTGGTATTTTTTCAAATTTAGTAGGAAACTGTCTTGCTCTGGGCTCTGTGGTCCGGGGAGTGATACTGGCGCAAAAGGACCTGGTAGGAGGGCTATTGAACCTCTTCAAGGGCACAGAACTCCTACCATAGTAACTCCGAGAGGCAGCACATTGGGTGTACAGGCCTAAGTGCGGGAGTGGGGTGCCCTTCAGGAACCCACTTCCATACCCTCTCCGGTATCAATCTAATCTAATCTAATTATTGTATGAAACACCCCACACATAGGCTCACTTAGCACACCGTGGGGTCAGTTCCCCTATTAATTATCGATAATTCGTGAGATAGTATTACCCATTAGATATAAATAGTAGTAATAATTAACCCCACCCCACGTGTATCGTCTTATCGAAATACATTTCGATAACTACATTCAATTTCTGAGTGCTCACATTATACTACACTTCTGTATAGCATGTATTAAGCATTAATACATGCTTAAACTCACCCATTGGTTAACCTGCATTACTAGTTTTTCACTCAGCATTTGTCATGAACAGCGTCGGTGCATAAAACTGTATTTGACATATAAGGAGTCAGTAGTACCAGTACATTGGGTTCACTGAAGAGTGAAGAGTGAGTTATAACGATGCACTTGAAAGGGTGAAGGTCTTCGGGTGAGTACTTGACATGCCGGTGGATGAGCTGGGGAAATCGGTTCAGAAGAGGATGAAGCCGTGTGTCGAGTGAGAGGGTGTACGGGACTGTGTGTAGCCTAACAACTACTCAAGATCCCTCTTATCCTGCTTGTCAACAAAAATAAAGAAGAAAGGAGAAAATACGAGTGGTCAATAGAGATGAAACTGAAGAATATTTCATTCTCGGGATTAATAATTTGGAGATTATTTTTCCGTACACCGAAGAAATTATCACATACCTAAGAATTAACTAAACACCAATGTTATTTTTTTCAGATGTGGCTGTCTGCAGTTGCTTGGTGCACCTTAATTGGTTTTACCACTACTTCAACGCTTAACTGTAAGTATCTAATATTATTTGCCAAGTTAGGCGTAATAATTGATAAAGTACATACCTATTGGTTGTTTGCCTCACTTGGAATATTGAACGTCCATGTTGGTTTTCCAATCACACCCCTTCCCATGGGTTCGAACCAACCCTTCGATCTATCCTGACCTGGCCCAGGTTATCTCACATCGAATTCGCCGATTTGTAGTTGACTTTGTGCGTTGTGTGTGTAACGAATGCGTTCATTTAACCCTTACTGGCGGGTTCCGTTGTATGAACTAGTTCAATTCAAGCCAGATTAGGGCGTACGATTAATGACACTTAAATTCTACTTGAATTCTATCAGCTGTTTGAAATTGAGGCTGAACGGGGTTGTTAGGGTACGGATTAAAACGGGCCATGGCTTATTTGGTTTCCCTGATTACGCATTATGTTAGAGAAGGAAAACTAATCTCCCTTTGCGGGACTGCAGTTCCCTTCTACAGTTCACACTACGGATTTCCCCTTCCTAGGTTTTGGGTAACACTCCAATACTGCGTCAGACGAAAGGGTAAGCAGACGAAGGGTGGGTTGAAAGCGTAATTCAGTAAACTGTTGAACCGATCCGCATAATCCACTTAGAAGTTGGAATGGATTAGTGCCGCTCATCCAAACGGCCCTACGAGCACAAACCCTGGTCCTCAACCCTATTAAGTTGACTTTCAGCCGCAGCCAATTTGCGTAACCGTGAGTGACTTTTCGTAAATAACCACCACTTCACCCCTATTGGGAACCACTGAAACCACCAACCCTCCACCAAGGCATTTAGAAAAGCTGTTAGGTATAGATGTGGGAACGGTGGACGAAGAATATAGAGATGAGAGGTTGTATGCGAGATCAGCATCAGAATTTACTTGTTTGTGCCCCTCATCGTGATGAGATCATTGAAAAATACAAACTGTGAATACGATTCAAGGAAGAGTAGAATGCGCTGTGCTCAGCTCAACACTAAACTACGACATAATTCAGCAGTCGTATCACTACAATACTACCAAGAGCTCCCTCATGGGAAATGTGGGATCTTGTTTATTGCTCAGTACGGATGCACCAACCACCGCAGTTAGGTGATCAAACTTTGAGATCGGAGGGTATGAATGTGTTAAATGACAAAAACGAGTTCCTATCTGCATAAACGGTTCCTCCCTCTCCTTGACTATGACACAGCCCTCGCTTGTGCGGGAGGCAACGAAGGGGCAGTAAATCAAGTTCGAATCCTGACCACCCTGCCGTTAACGACCAGAGGTCTACTGGACAATGTCAACCCCCTAGATTTATCTTCCCGGATTCCCTCTCTTCCAATACATTCCTTTAGTGCTTTCATTGCCCCTAAATAATACTTGTACAGGATGCTGCTATCTTTAGACGGTGAATAAGTACGCTTGAGGATCCTTTTCTAATAATTCAAAACCACCTTTTATGATGACTAATTTTTATATATAATGGGTTATTTTAGAAATTGTCGATAATTAAACAGGGTTACCTCACAGCGTAGGTGGTATGTGAGCCTATGTGTGGGCGTGTTCCTGACATTTTAAATTTTGTTGATGTGGCGCCATGCCAAAAATCATGCCGCCGCTTGATGTTGGCTTTCCCAGGGTCCATACTCGAGATGTCAAGGGTTTCTCCAGGGTCCTCTGCTCTGACACTTGTGGTGGAGGGGAAGTGGGCGAGCAGTTTGTTGCCCTTGGAGATGTCCAGATACGATCTTCTGCCACGGCCTCAAAGCTACCTCCAATTCCTAATTCCAATGGAGGTGGGATCACCTTAGAGTCTTGGAGACTGGCCTCTAGAAGGTCCTGCGTTCCCCAAGCCCATACCCACTCTTGTGAAATCAGACAAGGGGTTACCAGGCCCTCCGTTCCGGTCTGGGGTTTCTCCTTTCCATCTAGACTGGATTGATTGGATTCAATATCCAATCACAAAGATGAGCCGTAAAGTGATTACTCCTACGTGCGGGAGATCCCCACAATCACGCCGCCGCTGTTGAAGGAATGTAATGGGCCAGGTTGGTTTTCCCAGGGCCCACACTCGAAATGTCGAGGGTTTCCCCAGGTGCCGCTGCTCAGACAATTGTGGTGGAGGGGAAATGGGCGAGCATTATGTTTCCCCTCGACATCTCCAGGAGAAACATATTAATTTTAATTAAACAATATAAACTCTCTCATTCTTTCGTGAAACTCAATAGTATTCTTGTTCACTAGATGAGGTCGTTACCTTCTAAATTATGGCCAGTTTTCTATCACACCTAGCCAAGCGGAAAGGTTAGCCATCAATTTAGGTTCTCCCATGGGAGCCTCAGGTTTGAGCCCCAATGGCGCTGTCAGAGGGTGGAATCGGTTAGAGTACGAAGGGTTTCCATTAAGTTATTGAGAGATTGATCCAGCGATACTTCTTCAGGGGGAAGTTCGAAGAGAACGGTGCCGGGTTTAGGTGTAGGTAGGAAAGAAATTTAGAGAACCCGCTCCTCTTTCAGCAGAGTTTAGAAAGTAAGATAGATTACCCTTGTGAGTTAGAACTGTATATGCTATTAAAGCTCCACTTACGAAATTCTGGCTTTTCTCAAACCATTTATTAGATATCGTCGTCAGAAGTGTTTTAAGAAAGCCATTTAACTCATCTAACTAGCAAATTATCTGCAAGATCACAACCTCGAATGACTTGCTTCAATGAACGCGATTTTATTTTTTGCCAATTTTGCTACTTGCTGTTTTACGAAAGTTACCAAACGGAATTCACCCGGTAAATGTAATCATTTTCCCAAATAATCTAACAATATCTTGGCGCAATAAAGTGTATGAAATCTTTCTAGTCTCCTTATAACTTCCTGGATCAAGGAGACCTTGTTAAAGGTGGTGGGCCTTGGGAAGGATCGCTTGTAGCTACTTGGACGGATTTCCTAAAGGGTGAAACCATGACGGGTGTTGCATTAATCATATAACCGTTAGCTACGAGCCTGGGCACCTGAGTGAGGTTGATCTATCGTTCTAGAAGGCACGATGCATTTATCACTCCATGATTGTATTTTATCTCTTCTTGACTGGTGATTCTCCAGATCTTCCCTTTCATTTTGCTAAATCGTGTTTGTATGGGATTGGTTTACGTTTAGTTTGTACAAAGCATAGTGAGAATTAGTTATCCTTTATTCGGAGGATAGTAATAGTAATCTGTCCATCCTAATATTTCCAAAAATTCTTTTACGGCGCTGTGTGTGATCAAGGGTTCGTTCTTTTCCTTTCTCCAAATACGTCTGAAGAAATCCATCGAGCATTTGAACAGTTCTTTCTCTCCTTTATTCCTCTTCGGCCGAGTGTGCATCTCCATTCTAAGTAACGGGTCTTCCAAAGTGTCGGTAAAGTTCAAATTCATTTCACTTGTGCAGTCTTTACCCCTCAAATAGGGTTTCTTTTCCTCAAGTTTCAGCTCAATGTCAAAAACTTTAAATATATAAAGCTGAAGGAGTGGTAGGAGCCTTGTAAATCGGCAAAAAAAGGTTTGGAGTATTCGGGCTTCATCTTCAGAGAAAATCTCACATCCTAGAGGAGAGCTCTGGAAGATATGATTCTCTTTTAATAAAAACACTTCCAAGACATGAAATAGTCGTTAGTAGAGCCAGGATTTTTCCTCACATTCACACAATGCCGTATTAGAGTTTCTTCGAAATAGCGATCCAAATGCGTATGTTCTCTAGTCCTGTAGTAAGTTATCAATTGAAAGCATTGCCAAGAAACACTTAACCAAATTGCAGTTCTTGGAACGTCCAAACCCATGTTTCTTGCTAAATGAACGGCACTCATTAGAAACAATGATCCTGCGTGTTTCCCTCGAGGAGTCAGGTTTTGCCCTTGAGTTGCGAATGTGCCTGCGAAAAAGAGAGTATTGAAAATGAGTTATTCTGTATTTTATCAATGGTCATCAGGAGCCTTATTGCGACAAAAGCGTAAATTGTTACATTATAAATCAGTTCAGGTTAATCTAAGCTATTGGCTTATTAAGAACTTACTCAGCAAATCATAAGCATGTCCTTCACAAGCGTTGACAGCATAGTAAGACACCGCTACAGAGGGGGATGGCTTCCGAATGAAAGGTGGAGCTTGGTAAATACCCTCGTCGTTTGGATAAATAATGAAAGGATGTTCTTTACCACCTCTAAATTCTTGAGCATCCGGGAGATAACTTGTGACGAGACTCTTGTCGTAAACCATACCCCCCATGCTCTTTTTAGCTCCATGATCCACTCTGAATGATCGATCTACGTTTCCTTTGAATTTCGCTTCCTCGAACAGTGTATCCTTCTTCCCCTCTTCACTTTTTTCCTTAGCACTCATACCCTCTCTTTATATCATTTGTTCAAAATAAAGCTATTTATAGCACTCATGAATTTTATAGAAACCTGGAATGGTCCAACGAATTGGATTTAATCTATTTCAAGATACAATTTGGATTTATTGGATTTCCCTTTTTAGCGGCGAATTTATCTTGCACAAAGATGATTGCTCAAGCTAACCATAATACAATTATATCCATGTAAAGCAAATGTTTCTATAGGATTTAATGTTTTCACGTTGAGTGTTGCAGTGTTGACGATTACTTAACACATTTCGTAAATTGATGGTGAACGATGAACTCAACCACATCGTGAGTAATAATAATTCCGTGGGTGTTTGTTAAATTAAGTGGTTTTTAAGGGTGACGATTAAATCAGAGGGTTGCTGACATTTTCCGATCCACACGGGTTGTGGGTAGAGCGCATAAAACCGCTGTAGAAACGGACGTCGGGACCAGGAGAACGGATGTCTATGACATGAACACTGTCGTGACACCTCTGAGGGTGAGGCCTGACGGGATACACATAACACAAAGCCCCCGACAGGGGAGTCGAGAGAACTTCTAGATTGGAACCCCAGGAGATAGGTTTACCCCGGCTGAGATTACAGGCGCCCACTTTCCACCCGCTGTGCGACGCCGCCTCGTTTCCTCCTTTCCCAGTTCCTGCCTTTGCGAGCGTTGATTCCATTGCCGCCGCCGCTGTCGTGTAAAAGACACAGAGCAATAAGACGGCAATGCACCTACTTGCCCGTTTCTCGCCCATTCCCACTAATTTAATTTCCAGCTGTGGAATGTAATTAAAAGTTTGCAGGAGGTTTTGAATTTAGTTAGGAAAGAGGTTCCGGTGTTTTCGCCATTTCGCAAACCCTCTGGCGACAGCCTACAGCGATCCTCATTCCAAACTCCATTGCCCAATGGCCAGCAACCATCTGAACTTATTGATATACTGATTATTTTTTTAAATTTTTAAACAGAGCCTGTGAAATGTGAAAATTCAATCGGCTAAAATTAAATTGAAATTCAATACCTAGGTACGTAAAATTGTAATCCTAAAATTCGGATCCAGGGCTTCAATAAAATCACCGAATATGCTCGGAAAATATCTGTTTTATGCTCAATAGGGTCGAAAACCCAATTATAGTATAATGTAATAGGTGTAGGTAATGTTTGATAGCACATAAATATTAATTAATTTTCTTAACATAAATAATTTATGTTCTTAAATATGCTCGAAAAACACCGTTAAAATCTACAGAAAGGAAAGTTTTGGCAGCATGGCACCAATGGTACTAAAACATACCTACCTAATGATCATTTTCTTTGTGAAACATGATTGGTCATCGTAGATTGCACATGATGAAGTTTGTCTTCTAGAATATTTAATACATATATAGGTATTAAGTAGAATATTCTAATGCCTTCTAGTTTAGATACCTATAATTTCTAAGATTAAATAAAATCATTACATTTCTCATATTTTATCACCGTTGTCCTTTTACATCTTAAAGTTGTGATGGCTGGCTTCCTTCAATATAATATGTAATATGTAACTATAGTATTACATACCCGTCGGCCCATGGTGCTGACTCGCGGAATGTCAGAATCGCAAGAGATCTGTCCTGCCCCCTTGAAAGGTTTAGTAGCGCTCTTACCTTTTGGGTCAGATACCTTCCGCGCTCCAGGGTTTCACATTATTTTAGCACAACTTTGATTGCTTTGTCCAAATGCGTTTTGAAAACGTGAAGAAAAATGTTTCTGTTCTGTAGCGTTGTATTTGGGAAAACTCGTTGTGTGACTCGACACCAACCGACTTGGAAGAGAAACGCACGCCACCACATGGGGCCTAATTGCTTCACCAGAGCGAGGTGATACATTTGTATTGTGTCAGGTCTCGCTAAGGTGGTGGGTATAATCATTATCGGTGGTCACGGGGCTGGAACTAATTTCAGCCTTTCCTCTTGGGTAGAAGCTTTTAAACGCGAGGAAGGGCGAGGAAAAAGAGACACTTTTGGATGGAGCTCTTGAAGCTTCGAAGCTCTCGAAAGGGAGCTTTACCTGGAAGCGGAAAAACCTGACCTATTTTCATCAGTTAAAAATGCTGGAGTTGAATCGGGTTTCACATTGCCTATTAGAGCGTCGAAGATGCCATCGTTGCCGAATAGAAAATGGTAACTATTGTTGTTCCGAGCACAATTCGCTGATATAAGCAATTCTTTCTGCCTTGAGCACATTTTTGGAATCGCCGCCAACTATTTGCGGTTCTCACTTTCTATTTTGGCGCCGCGTGAAATGTTCATGGTTAGGAAAATACCATTTAATGGTATATCATAATAATATTACCATATTAGGCAGGGCCGTGGAGAGAAAATCCGGGCCCGAGGACAAAATTCATCGGGCCCCTAAAAAAAAAAAAAAAAAGTACCTATGAAAATTTTTCCTATAGGTAATATAGGAAAAGTTTTCTTACAACATCAATAGACAGATCAATATTATTCTCCTCCCCCCTTTTTTTACAAACAAACAAACAAAAATTCTCAAGAAAATCCGGGCCCCCCTACGAAGGCCGGGCCCGGGGGCAACGGGTCCAGTGCCCCCCCCCCCCCCCCCCTCTCTACGGGGCTGATATTAGGTATGGTATTTCTCTATATTATAGAGTTCGAGTGGTGACCGAAGTAAGGTATCGATATTATGGTCACCACTCGAACTCTATATGGTATACCAGGGGTTCCCAATAAAATTTTGTCACGGACCCCTTAACAAACCACAAATGTATTGAGGACCCCCTATAATATACATGTATATTATAGGGGGTCCTCATAGAGATAGGCCATGATAGAACTTAAGCGACGATTTGCAACAATCAATTGATTTTTCCCTTGTGATATATACTTACACCTAGGTATAAGCAAACGGGGAAAAACCTTTTTTACAACAAAATTATATATATATATAATTTTGTTGTAAAAAAGGTTTTTCCCCGTTTGCTTATACCTAGGTGTAAGTATATATCACAAGGGAAAAATCAATTGATTGTTGCAAATCGTCGCTTAAGTTCTATCATGGCCTATCTCAAAACGTGCGATTTTGAGTATTTGATATCACTGGATTCGTTGTTTTCAAGGAGCTTAGAAGAAGATTTCTTCTTCTAAGCTCCTTGGTTGTTTTACACCGGATAGGATGATGACACTGGTTCTTAAGTTACCGCCAGTGTTTATTCGTAACCAAGGGAAACGCGATCAAGGCCTAACTCATTTTGCTCTCTTTTGCTCTGTGGGCCTATCTGAAACTTCTCGGATCATGGCCTATCATCTCCAAATCATGGCCTAACTCATCTCCAAATTAATTATCATGGCCTATCTCATGGGTGTCCCGTAAGGCAATTTGTTTAAAAAAATTATTTTATCAATTAGTGCGAGTGCTTTACATTTGTAATTAAGGATAGATGAATAATTATGAGAGAATGTTCAATTTGCATGAAAACTGTAGTTACAAAACAGTTTTTTGCTTCTCCTGAAAAGTTGCATTTTTTGAGATAGGCCATGATAGAACTCAAGCGACGAAATAAATATTTATTTTTACTTGAGTAAATAAGAATTATAATCCTTTTAATTACCACTTTATTGAAAAAACAAAGCAAAGCTTTTCGGCTAAATTTTAGCCATCGTCAGGCAACTACAAAAGAACAAGGATTGGAATGAGAGTAACCTCCCGTACAACATTTGTAACCTTACACCACACAGGGGGAAAAAATAATAATAAGCAAAATTCCCTATCATGAAAAACTAAATATATTATTGTAAGTGCTGTACTAATAAAATTAGCCATTATGTAAAATACCTATAATATGGAACAATTGGGATAACAATATGTAAAGTTAGTATAATATATATTATATAGAGGTAGGAAATTACAAAAATGAGGAAAACAGAACAAAATTTCCATACTGTTCGAATAAGGTAAATATTATTTTGAAAACAGGAAATTATGAGTGAACCAATAAAATAGAAATTTTTTGTTTGTTTGATGTGTTTAACAATTGTGGATTGACAAGTACTGCATAAATAAATAAACGTTAATGTATTCTCCAGTCATCC
This sequence comes from Pilophorus perplexus, assembly GCA_955831195.1. Lineage (NCBI taxonomy): Eukaryota > Metazoa > Arthropoda > Insecta > Hemiptera > Miridae > Pilophorus > Pilophorus perplexus. The sequence goes on along the minus strand of OY037011.1, from coordinate 14,046,062 downwards.
AATTTATCTTCCCATTGTTGTCTAAATCTAAAATTCTCATCTGTGAATCTAATATTGACATTATGACCTTTCTTTTTCGATAAATAAATTTCCAAATTCTCCCAATTGTCCATTTTTGATCCCCTGCCACTAGTAACCCTATGGATGAGTTTAAAGTCCCCTGTATAAACATGCCCCTGTGTAAATAAATGGGTGGCAAAAGCACTTTTGTCTTTCAGGTCAGATAGCTTTGCATTTAATTCCCTATGTCTCTGTTCTGCGAGTTCCCTGGTTTGATCAGACAAATTTAATTGATTGCACAGTTCTACAGATTCCAAACATTCATCTATATTTTATTGGCATCTCGATAGAGCCCTAAAGTGTCTTATATGTTCATCTTCCCTCAACTTCACCATCCTAGCACTTTGTCCTACGTATTCATTATTGCATGGTTCGTTATCCCCTCCCCCACAGCCAATTTTGTATATTCCACTTTCTGATTTCGGTGAAAACTGTTTGAGTTTTGCATTATTCAACCTTGAAATGGAATGATAGGGAATTTTGCTTATTATTATTTTTTCCCCCTGTGTGGTGTAAGGTTACAAATGTTGTACGGGAGGTTACTCTCATTCCAATCCTTGTTCTTTTGTAGTTGCCTGACGATGGCTAAAATTTAGCCGAAAAGCTTTGCTTTGTTTTTTCAATAAAGTGGTAATTAAAAGGTTTATAATTCTTATTTACTCAAATATGGAGAATTACCACACAAGGTCGCCGGCCACTTTGGCAAATTTATTTTTACATTTATTTTACATTAAATGTAAAATTTTGGAAACAGTTGCACAACAACCACTGACACAGCTGAAGCTTTCCTACCTTTTCCTACGTAATAGTGCTGGTTTGCAGTTGGATTTGTTAGTAATTGGAATTCAGGTTTCGTAACGTAATAGGTAGGTAATGCTTCTTCTTCTTCTGATAAATTTTAAATTTAATAAATAATTTGGAAAAAGAATCGATCCTCAGATGTATCGATTCTTTTTGAAAAAATAATCGCGATTATTTTTGAGAATCGTACATCCCTACATTCTGGTAGAAACTGGGCGAACTAGTCACTAATAATTAGGCTAGGTGTCACTAGCGTCGCGTCGCAAGTAGGTACCTACGGCCTCTCACGCTTTACAGGACACTCCGGCTACAAACAGCCATTTTTATTATTTGAGTTCCTGGTAGAATAGCTTAAAATATTAATTTTTGGATGCAGCTCGCGGACCCCCACACCAACGTTTGCGGACCCCTGGGGGTCCGCGGACCACCTTTTAGGAACCCCTGTGGTATACCATTTCCTAACCATGCACGTTTCACGCTGCGCCAAATCCATTAACACGTTCAAAAACAATGGAGGTCGTGTGCTTTATTCCCTCGATTTATCAAGGAACAATTTGAGTGACTCTCTGCCCTGACCCAGGGCCTCGACGGATCTTGAACGCCAGCCAACCACACTTTAGTTTTTTTCATCTCCACTTCTCGATCTTTTTGATAATGAACGGTCTTCCTACCTTTAATTTTCAAAGATTCTCCAAAAATCCCAAAAGAACATCTAATCGATAGCCGTAAGAAAAATGTTGACTCAAAAGTGGGATTCTCCGTTATTTGTCCAACTCCGGCATTCCAATATTAATATTTGCTGAGAGGATGGTATACGAAAAGGGGAAGGGCCCCTAGGATGAATATAAGTAATAAATTCGTCAATAAGCTCGAGGAAAAAACTCCTTAGTCCTTTCCCGGTCCTCCAATATATATCGCCTCTTCGAAAGACCTTCGTTTCCTTATTTTTTCCTCTTTTTCCGTCACTGGCGTTATTATTAATCCTTCCTCCGCGCTTGGTGGTCAGAGTGATCCTTTCAGAGAGCAGGTAGGAAATTGAGCCGTCTATGTCAAATATGCGTCCGAATCGGAACAACGAGAGAGGTTTTCTTTGACAGATCTCATATCCTTCGATATCCGACGATTTGGCAAATATTGAACCCCAACCCAAGGCATGCCATCGTTCGCATTTTATCGTCTGAAATAAGTTATTACACTAGCAAATACATTCGAATAGAGATTACATGAATCGGGATTTTTTGGAGCCAATCCCAGGATTAAGGATTTTTTTTAATGAAAAAATTGTTTATTTACAATAAAATATGTACCCACTCAAAAAATGTGATCATAGAAAGCATGATGCACTCCAAGTCGGATCAGCCAATTTGCTTCTTAGCTTAGAAGAAAATAGTCCTGCTGCGGAAAAGGCCCTCTCACCTTCTACGGAGATCAGTGTGATGGTCAGGAGATATTTTGTGTTATAAATCGAAACAAAGTGGTTGTTTGCCGATGGTGCAGAGGTCTAATCCAATGAGTTTGGTTAGGGAGAGAGAACGACTCCTCTGCTGAATACTAAATTGTTTATTCAGGTAAACAATTATAGCGTGGGGACCGGTTTCGAGCAACTAAGCTCATCTACAGCCCTGACAAGAAAACCATTAAATTTTGTCATTAGCATCAGAGGAAAAACCATAAAATTATATTAACAATGTAAACTCTAAATTATATTATACTGATGGTATATGAACAAACACAAATGGTGAAAAATTATAACTGACGAAAACGGTCCAGAATGGTGGTACATAACTTGACAATAGTAAATTCGGAATATGGACCCACTGTTAAAATTGGCTCCATGACTGATGGCCAGTGAACCATTTGAAAACCAGTTATGGTATACTACAGGTACTGAAAGGAGAATTGTTTATTATTCTAGTGACAAAACATCTACTTGATATGTGATTAGTGACAAAGATAATGGTTTTCTTGTCAGGGCTGTAGATGAGCTTAGTTGCTCGAAACCGGTCCCCACGCTATAATTGTTTACCTGAATAAACAATTTAGTATTCAGCAGAGGAGTCATTCTCTCTCCCTAACCAAACTCATAAATCGAAACGTTGGCCTCGGCTGCCTCCATTTTTAAACAGGCTAATTTCTTCTTTAATTATACTCAATAAATTCGTTACGAATCGCAACTCCCAGCCTCTTTTTGAATGACACACTGCCGATCACTGTTGGGAGGGTGACGAGGGGCATGAGGTAGGGTTGTGAATGTGAATCACACTCACGTCCCGAACTTCAGGGAAATTCAGAGTTTTCAATTAGTAAAAGTTTTCAATGAACACTTTTTGTCTTTGGGCACTATTGCAGCTTGGCGTGGATTTATTTTGCTAAGCACTAAACCGCCCTCATCGCACCAAACGGACGTGTGACCGGGTATTTCCTTACCCGCTAAACTGTGTTGTGCTTGGTATGCGGCCATTACACGGGAAGAGGCCAGCCACTTAACCAACAAACCGGAAATAATGGTCACCGGTACGTACCAGATAACAGGTTTCCTATAGACCGTGAACGGTCACCAACAGCCACATAGGAAACGATCAAGGAAGCTTTCTCGGATGGCTGAACGAACGCTCTAAAACGTGAATTTGCGGCCGGAGAATTCGTTATTGATTTTCGAACACTAAAAACCATAAAAAGTTCACAAGATCACTAATGCGCGCAGACAATTCGAAAAGTGTATTAAAAATAAATTATAGTAATAAGCCTTACATGTAATTAACACGGCCCTTAACATCTTGCAATAGCCCATTACAGCAACCCGTTTGTTCTGATAAAATTTGGTTCAATGGAAAATTGTAGTTGTTGAAGCTTTTATCCTAACGAAGGATAATGGATAAGCCTGGTTCAGCCCGTGAAGTAAGTAACGTTGTGTGTTGTACACACTCGCCACCGGTTCTCGCTAACATTCATTTGCATAATGTTTCACGTCCAGAGCAGGACGCTGTTTTTTCCCTGTTTGAGCCTCTTGTGAACGGAGAACGCCTTGAGTGGTGAGGAAAGAAAAGTATACGACAGAGCATTTTAAACGAGCCGTTTGAACGATGAAGTCGACCTGTGTTGGAGGGAAGATGAAAAAGAAGGAACTGTTACTCGTATTTAATCGAGCGATTTTTAATGGTCCCAACAAGATGAAAACAAACGAGTTCTTTTGAACATTTTATGCATGGGTTATTTCTTTGATGTACAGCAGAATTTTAGAGCAAGATTTTGGTACCACTTCAGTAGATTCAACCTAGGTCTGTGGAAAAGACTGTACAGCTGTAATGTGGTTGATTCTACCTCCAAACGCTACACCAGACTTCCCCCCCAAACCCCCTGTACTGTCATAGAGCCTCACGGTGAAGTTGAACAATTCCGATAAATCGATTCTACGTTTAAATTTACTTCGAATTGACACACACCCGACACCCCTTCGAAAACACTTCCAAATCTCCATAGAGCTCCACAGTGTGGTCTGACAGGTCTGAGACCTACATAAAACGACTGTACGCCAGAGTTGGGCAAAAAGTAGTTCTGAAACTAAAACTAAAAACTAAAACTAAATTAGTTCCGAAGTGGAACTAAAAACTGAAACTATTAGTTTCAGTTCGACTTTCGAAACTAACTTCTGGAACTACATTAGTTTCATTTTCAACTGTTGAAACTGAAACTAATTTAGTTGCAAAAGTTAGTTTCGAAGTTGCGAATAAAAACTAAAGTAGTTTCATCTTTTATTCGTAGTTTCGGAACTAAAAATGAAACTAATTTTTTTTCCTCGCGTTTTTTACTGATTTGAAGGGGATGTGTGTTCGTGTGTGTGTTTCAACGAAATGTGGGTGATGGGTGCGAACAAGTTCTTTTTTTCAGGGTCGTAGAAGAATAGATTAAAGTTTCCTCCCCTCCCCACCACTTTGAGGGGAACATCAAACGTTTTCAGAAACGTATCGAAGAATTTAGGGTGATGAGTCATTTATTATGTCTGGAGGAAAAAAAATTGCGAGGAAAAAAAATGTCTGCGAGGAAAAAAAATTTAGTTTCATTTTTAGTTCCGAAACTACGAATAAAAGATGAAACTACTTTAGTTTTTATTCGCAACTTCGAAACTAACTTGTGGAACTAAATTAGTTTTAGTTTCAACAGTTGAAACTAAAACTAATTTAGTTCCAAAATTAGTTTCGAAAGTCAAACTAAAAACTAAATTAGTTTTTAGTTTCACTTTCGAAACTAAAAACTAATTAGTTTTTAGTTTCAACTTTAGTTCAACTAAATTTTTATTCGAATAATCCCAACTCTGCTGTACGCCCAACATTACTTACAGAACGCCCCACTCAACTCTGGCCAACACCCAACAAGAAACCATTTAAGTAGCCCCTCAAAAATCCCCACTGAGCCTTACTTTGATATTGATGGAGATCGACCACAATCCTCACGACGGACCCAACTCTGATGATTTGACTTTTAGAGCGCACGTACACTTTTTCAGAAGAAAATCCTCTGCGAACGTCCTGCTAAAGATTGAAACTGTTGAAAATCAATAGCTCATGACAGAAGCGCAAGGAAATTGATAATTAGATATTCAACCCAGTGGGGCACTTCTGGTTATCTCGATTTTTAAATCCGCCTTCAGCGTCGAAAGTTTAGTTGTCCTTTTGACTCAGCTACCTCAGTTGCTCTCAGCAACCCTGGTTGTCCTACAGCAACCCCAGCTCCCTCAGTCACTCCCGTTGCTCTCAGCAACCCCCGTTTTCATCAGCAACACCGGCGCGCCCTTCTGGCGCCCCTTTCCCCCTTTTTGTCCTATTTTTGACATTTTAATATTTTTCATTATATCCAGGCTTTGAATCTATATTTTGTACCTTGATATTTTGCACAGTTGTGTATTTGATTTAACTTGATATTTTTAGGGAATCTTTTCAGTATTTGATGGTATTAACTTTTTGTACTAGGTTACCTTTTGCTTATTCCTTTTTGGTTATTGATCTTATTCTAGTTGATAAATCGTATTATTTGATATACTGGTATTGAACTATTTTTGTGTGATACTTTTTTTGGATTAATAAACTACAGTTTGGAAATTGGATTGATTATCCACCCTATTCAAGTGTGACTAAGGTATTGACAGGTAATTTACCTCATTCCTTATTATAATAAGGAGACAGAGGACCCATATTTGGCCAATCATATGTTTTCATTGAAACAAGTTAAGATTGACAAATTAATCTCAAGAAGACTCAGAGTAATTGAATCATTTAATATTTTCAATTATCTCCTTTATGTAAGCGTCAAGCTGCTCGCTACCCAGGTAAGTGCTTACACCAGTGCTACCCAAGTGCTTACACCAGTTTCGACAGGAGTAAGAGACGGCGTCGGCATTTACTATGCGGACGTCAAAAAACGCTGGTCTCTCACTCTCCCAGCCCCCCTGGACTTTGATGACGGCAACTAGGGCTTGGGAGGTTCCATCTGCCTCTTGTAAGACAGGCTCTATGGAAACCCCAAGCCTGTTCAGCCAGTTTTGCACAAACGTCAAACAGGTTATCATGGCCTCTTTTAATAAGCCCACCCCTCATGCAGTTCAAGGCGTGGGTTACGCCAAAAGGTTCTTCCCCACACCCGTCACATCGTTTCGGTAGGTTCCTGGGCGTACGACCGTAGCGTAGAGCCACTGCGTCACGGAACTCACTAGGTGAGGTCATGGCCATCAGCCGCGGTTGGAACCACTGTTAACCACTGGGATGCTCCCATCACCCGCTCCAGGATTCTCTTCTTGGTAGTGGGAAGTGTGCCTTTTGCTTGTTTTTGGGAAATTCAGAGATTCTTACGTTTCAAATCAAAACATTATATTGACCTCCTCTAGCTTCTATGAGCTTTTCGGATGTTGGGGATGTATGGATGTTAGGGATGTTTTGGTTGTTATTGGAAGTGGATCGTACGATCTTGTTCTGTGCCGTTGAATTTGTAGAAGTATTACATGCTTTGCTCCGAATCTCGCAGCATTAAAACCATGGCTTATCTTATGAGTGCCTTGTAAGGAGCTTCTTGTTTTCCAAGATTAACTTGGATCTCCAGTTCATCAATGGCCAGCACAGGACGGTTCGCTTTTTCATGGCGTCTCTGATGTTATTGATGTGGTACTTTCGAGTTAGTCTACGGGCTAGGGTCAAACCTAGTTACCTAACTTGTCTTTTCCTTGGAAGTAAACCACCACAGAGACCGACGTTGTCGGCCGTTCCTGGCCTCAGAAAAAGCCAGGTGATGAGCGAGGACTTACTAGCGTTGACTTTCACCATCTCTTTCATCAGCCACTCATCAGCTGTGGCTGACAGGCACCCTTTCATCTGCCACTCATCGAATCGGGCTGACGGGCATCCTAGTAGAACTCCTACGCTGATTGTCTTGAACGACGAATATTTTTCACCTATTTTCACCCTAAATGGCCAGTGCGGTTACGAAGAACTTGCGCATCAGGGCGACACGCCCAAACTGTTTCAAATTTGGAATATACGTCGAAATATCTCGACTCCACTTGAATAAGAGCACCGCAACGATAACAGGCTGTGCTTCCCCAGTGGGAACACCCCACCCACCCATAATTAAATAACTCGAACATAATTTTTAAAATTCCTGAGTTCATGGCTTGAGCCATAAGCGCCCGAACATAAAATGTGCAGCTGACGTTGAGGGTAATAAAAGCCAGACAACCGCCAGAGATGGAGTGTCAGGCGTTTCCTGTTCTACTCCGGGGATCTGATTGTAGAAGAGATTTCCTCTTGTTAAGGGTTAAAAGGATAGAAAGGCGAAGCTGTTAGGGTGGAAGGAGAGGTTTTATTTCGAGATCTAGAGGCAGCGCTTGCAGGGTCCGAGCCCAGGATTTATCGCCTTCATATAATCCAGGGAAAATGGGCCTTAGCTGCGCAGGGGTATACAATTTCTACCGAACGGGCAATTAAAGGAAAGAACTAACATGAAGGTGGAGAAAAAGGGGTTTATCGCTATAAAGGGAGCCCATTAAAAAACCAAATTTGCTTTTAAATGAGCAAACTTGATTAAATGAAGTTGAAAAGAATTACGATAAGTACATTGTAGGTACCTACCTGTACTAAATCTGTGTAGACCTAACCTCCCTCTAATTGTGCGTTTTTAATCTGACTCCAAGTCACCATGCCCTGCGATATCATCATTGCCGACCTGACGCCATCGGGTAATATTTCATTCATGATAATATTGTCTTTCGGCTCGAGTTTTATTGTTTGAGATGTTTCAGAGGGAATGTCAGGGTTTATGAATCAATGAGCCGATAGGCATGCCTATGTCACTGCAGTGACAGCCTTGACATTTGAATCTGCTAAGTTGCTGTGTAGTCCTCGGTGGTGACAGTGAGCGTTCGCTGAAGTTACTAGACACTTTACATTACCGTTCTCAGGAGCCAGTCACAGAAGACATATGGTCCTGTTGTCCCCAGAGTAATAAATACAGATGAGATATGAAGGAAGCGGACATTGTCTTATAAATACTTGACTTAATCCCCGATTCGGGCTGATCTGATTTATAAATTAGCCACGGCTAGAGCGCACCTTTCAAAATTTGCAGTTTAATGCTCACATTTAATGTACAGTTCGACGTTGAAATTTCTCTCCTGAATATTAACAGCTTCGTAATCCGACAAATATGACTGGTTGCGGCTGCTGGGGTGGGTTCAGTCAGATTCCAGCTGAGACCGAAGGTAGATCAAACCTTCAACTTGATTTACGAGCGGTGTGATAGATAGGTGGCCGGGTTTAAAGTGATATCGTTTCCCGGAGCAATTTCAATTGAAAAAACTCAATCCAGGTCAAACCTCCGCAAAACGAATGGGAATCGAACAAGTTGATATGTTGGTTGGTCCTCCTCCTTGGAAACGGTAAAAACTTGAATGTAGCTGGTAGAGCTATTTAGCTCTAAATCTTTACTGCGTTTTCAAGCTTCTTAGAACGCTGGAGGCCAAAAGATCTGCTGTAAAATTATTAATGGCAAACTTTTTTTTTACCTTTTGCTGTGAATTAACTCAATTAATTTATCCCACGCTCCTATATGCAGGAAGCTGTGTTGAGGATTCCTCCTAGAATATCTGTGTGAATGTAAACAGATCCAACGCCGTTTTAGAATCTCCAGGTAAACGGGGATGATTGCAGTAGAACAAGCCTTTATGAGAGTTTTTCGCCAAATGGACTTCTAGACTTTCCAAGAAGGAGGACCATTAGGATCATGAAGGAGAAAAAATTCAACATGGCTTATCTGTTTGGCGCTAGGGACGTTGTATAGAGATTGATACTAATAAAGTACCTATTGAACATATCTTTTCGATATCCATATTTTTGGCATTGAATGCTATGATTTTTGGTGTTATTCATCACTTTGGCGTGAATCATTACTTTGGTAAGTATCGAATAGTAAGTTTGAATACTCAAATACCGCATTCAAAGATGAAATGAAATGAGCAAACCGAAACTAAAGTACACTGCAAAAAGGCCAAATTCAGCAAAGTCGGATCGGAGAGAACCTTGAGATCGACTTATCCATGTAACCATTCATGCCTAACCCTCAAAAAGGAAAATGAACATTATAACAATATTATTTTGCAGCGTCATCGAAAATAAACGGACCGATTAAAAGTTCAATGAACAGTTGCAGGTCGAATGAACCGTAATTGCAGCCGAATTATTTGAAATCATTTTCCAAATCTATTGAAAACCTTTGAGTCAATAGCGTAGGTTGTTTTCCCATAGTGCATTCTTGCGTGGAAACAAACTAATTTTCTCCACTTCTCGGAAAACCAATGAAATGTGGATATGCAAATCCGTGTTTCAATGGATTCCGTGAAGTGAATAAAATTTTACCTTTTTAGTTTAAAAAAAAAAAAACAGAAAGGTGGATTTCATTGGGTTAACCGATTAGGTTTTCACAAAGGAGCAGGAGCCGACCCCGCACTTTACTTTGAAATTGCCTCCCTCCAAAGAACCGCTATACTCCTTGAAAATTTCCAATGACTAGGTTGGGACGCGAACCGCAGTCCCCCTGGCGAGTTCACCAAGTTATAACGCTTTAGCTCCCTCGGCCAAGGTGGAGTTATCAATGGTACCAGACAGGTACCATGGTGACCTAATCATATTTCTTCGCCGTGGTAGGCACCACTTTTTTGTCAGGAAATACATTGTTGCGTCTCTCGTTTTTTTTTTTTTTTTTTTTTTTTTTAGCTCCTTAGCAATGTCAGCAAATGAAAAATTCAAATTAAAGAGGCGGTCTAGAAAACAGGCGGTTCAAGGAAAAGGAGATGATTTACGAACGGGATGAGGATGGGGATTGGTGGGTTCTACCTCGGTCTGTTGTCATTTTATCTGGTTTGCTAATGCCCCCGCCCCCCTGAGAACCAACCCGACGGAATACCCTCTTTGGAGACGGTCAGTCATGAATTATTTCGTTTTAAGGGCCATCGCATTAGCATAGCCAATCATGGGCGAAGTAAGAGGCTTGAAGACGGTTAGGGCCCTCTTCGTCCCCGTCTCTCACAGCCAATAATGGATAATTGAATGAGAAAGCTGCCAGGCCTTGTCTTTTACCTTCTCTCCTCTTCTGTAATTGATTTTGAAATTCTCATCCTCCGTGTTTCCATCAGGTTGTGATTACCTGTCTCACTTCAGCTTGTCAAGTATTTGCATTAATGACCACCAAGAAATAGATTTCGGAGCGAGGTGCGATTAATCAGAAAGGTACATCCACCGCCTGAGTTATTGTGTTGTAGCGTATAAAACAGTGTACACTGTGACTTGTTGATTTCGCCTCACGTTATGTGGAAAATGCGTGTTTCCGCGGGGCAGCAGGTCCTAGGAGAGATTTTGACGGTGAAATGTGCGGCTGTTGGCGTTAATGTCTACCTCAGGAGTAACCAAATACACCAACAGTAATCTCCTTCCTGGAGGGTCTAGTGCTTTCCCCCATCGACCCACAATTTGTGTACTCGACATAGCTTCAACACGTGTTAACTCTGCAAGATCTACCTAATAACCACAGGTTAATCTCCTAACTGATTATGCTGTAGCCCTTTACAGCGCACTGCGTTGAGTACAGGCTGGAACCCCAAGTGCTGGGAGCATTTCATCCTGAAGATCATTACTCGAAAATGAGGAAGTTATATTTCACAAGCTGGTTCTAAGTGAAATCATTAAAATAATCTGTATTTTTTTAACCCCTTAAGAAAAACTGCACAATATGGGAAAACGAGTTGTTGGGTCTGAGACCAGGCGGGATACGGTCGAGGGGTGGCTGGCGTAGCCAGCAGGGGTGGCCCCCTATTAATGATAATCCTAGCAATCGAATAGGAACTCATTTTGTGAATTTCAGTACACCTTCTTCATCCGTCTTGCAGGGTGCCCGACAAAAATGATTTTCCGCAAACCGATTTTGCCTCTGTAAATTGCTATTCGACATCTTAACGTTTCTCAGTTGACTAAAACAAGGTTTCTTATTGTTGCAGACGAGTGGTTGACGGAGACTCCTCTGCCGCTGAGTTCGGCCCCGGCTCCGCCACTTGGAGGGTCTGCTCCCACAGCGCCTGTAAACGCCACTCTATCTCCGTTGGGGATCGCTAATCTCTCGACTCCGCTAACTTCAGCAAACTTCTCGAGGTGAGGACATAGCGGCTTCCATGCTGGATCCATCCCTTTTCTCCCTTATTACACACCTCCCACTTTCGCGTATGAAGTTCTTCCACCGATGTTATTTTTAGAACTACACGTAGGGTTCGACAGAACTACAAATAAGTCAGGGTTCGACTTTCCAGGTCAAAAAATTCCGCCCGCCATTATTTCAAGGAATACCCCAAACTTCGACAGATTAGCTCTGATAAACTTTTTGTCAAGTTTCATCATAACCTCGGAAACTTAGCAAACTTCGTCGCCGTTATTCCACGTGAAAAAGTATAGCGAAAGCACGTGCGTAGCATCCGTAGGTACAAGCTTCCAAGCACAGAATACACAACTTTGTTTGACCTATTTTGGCCGTCCCTTCGAGATTAGAACGAACTTTTTTTTCCAAGCAAAAAGACAGTTTTTCTAATCCACAAGTAAGAATGGCGCATTTTGAAATGAAAGCCACCAATGTCAAAGAATAGCGCGGTAGCTCTTCTCATTTTCTCAGTAAAATGAGAAACATAATCTGGAGAGAGTTGAAATGGTTAGAGAGGTGATTAAAAGGGTCTTCGTTTAAACACTTACGGATGCAATGCATATCTTCTGAGAAATCCTTCTTCTTTCCCTCCATGATAACAGTTTTTACGTTGTGGGTTTTCATGGAGATTTTTTCCAGGATTTCTTCAAACCCGGATATAGAAACGCTGCAAATTTTACACAAGGGTTTATTATTCTCTGATATAGGTTGCTTGCGCAAAAATTAATTCAGTGTCAATGAAAAAATTTTGGGGAAAACTTTTTTTCGAAATTATTATTATTATCATCATTATTTTGCTCGGAAAATAATAACAAAAACCAAATTTGACGTACCTATTAAAGAAAAATCTTATTTGACCTCCCGGGATCCTTCGAAATTCCCATTTGTAGACCCATGAAAGCCCTATAGTTCCCCACAGTGAAATCGGATCGTTCCGTCACCCCCAAAGATTCTACGTCCAAAAATACTTCGAAAACGACACCTAACTCGATCCCATAGCCAAAAGCCTTCAAAAAAACCCTCCCGTTGGGGCGATCGGGCTTAAAACCTTGCGGGCACAACTAGATGTTAAACCGAGTATTTTGTCAAAATTTCAGATTTTTAAAACATTCCTATTGCCCAAAACCACCCGGACGGCGGACGGACATTTCGGTTTTGGAATCTAGACCTCTTGAATCGGATAATGTCAAATTTTGAGGCCGATCGGAGTCGTCGACCTCCGTCGCGAAAACATAGGTGTATTATTCCAAGAATAATAAACCAAAAATTGAATATCCAATGAACCAAAAAATGAAAATAAACTGCCGTCAAAATGTCAGGTTTTTAGTAAAATTCCATCTGCGTTACGCGGAATAACACAAGTCATGTACGTCGCATGTTACGTGAACATTTGTACATAGTTTTTTATTGTTTAGAAAGAGCAACAAATCAACATCGTCATCGACTACTACAGAAGCTGAAGACTACTATAACTACGACTATTCGGAACCAATTAACTCATCAGGTACGAACTGAGTAGGCCTAGACTTAATCAACTGACCTAACTAGATGTATTTAAACGTATCCGGTCGATGAGCACATCTGGGTGTTAGAACCAGCGGGATTTTTCGATTCTAGAAGACATTGAAGGTGCATAATGCAATAGTTGAACAATTTCCAACTTTACTTGTAGGCTTGTTGCATGAATTGATCCTGTAAACAATTGACAAGATTAATTGCTATGTGATTTTTAGCATCCGGGGATGGAAAAATATTAATAAAATTTATTAATATTTAGCATTTAATGCTAAATATTAGTGCTTTTGAACCAGTGTGGAAGCATCAATTTCCAGTTCATGTAATCGTCGAGACAAGACTGAATGAAATCCTTTTTGGCTCGCACTTTTTTGGAAGATTTCGAGTTTCTCCTCGTGAAAGATAAGCTGTTGAAGGGAGTCTGCGTACGCACTACGTAGTGGCGCCTGCGTATCCTTTAGTGGTTCAATGAAATGGAAGATGTTGGGCATTTGTCGTGCGTTGCGAATCTGCTGAGGCTGCTGCCCCCTGTGATGGTGGGAATTGGCTATTGTCAAAGACATAAAACTCAAGTAAGTACTGTGCGAAGTCAGTACGCGTTTGTCGGCTGGCATAGTGAGTAGGATATCCAGAATGAAACATGCCGCAACATCATCAGGCTTCAAGTAGGATATTCCGAAATTAAGATGTAGCCACTTGCTGATTTCGCCATCTTTTTGCTTGAAAGCAAAAACGAGATTTGGAACGTTGCGATACCAAGAAGCAGGCGCGACTGGTGATGGCCGAACAAGGGGGTGCAGTCACGGATTCGTGATAATATTTTATGAAAATATTATTGCACCCAACACAGATAAAAAGTACCTGCTATCAAGATTTGCTATAGTTCATTATTTATTTATTTATTTATTTATTTGTTTAAAAATTCCAATTAACTATTACCAGTTTCCTTTCATTTCGAAATACACGGGTACACGCTGCAAACCTGGTAAAGGTGAGGTTGGCCGTCCCATGTCGCGAATGTCACACTTATCACTCACGCCTAAACGGGAAAACTCCCTCTAGATGAAATCAATAGAGTTATCCAACAAACGCTTTATGAAATGAACAATGAAACGATCGAATGAAACGAACGAATAAAAAACTTATAAATGAGACAAACGCAGATCACCGAGTTCAGAAAACACTTCCCAGAAAACATGGAAGCACACAAAACCCCTGATGCCATCCCCTCAACTGCTGTTGCTTCTGGTAAAAAATACCTTTGTGGCAAAACTGAAAAAATCAGAAACCTTGGTCGATCGAAATTTTATTATTTCATACCGTACAAAGTAATATAGCAACACCAAAAAGTTTTCAAAATATTTCAAAGTAAGCCCCTATTTTTTTTCCATGATTTGGGACAGATTAGATCCTGAATAAGTCCCTCATTACAAACGAAAATTCCCTGCCCATAACGAAGACTGCCAACACTGATTGTGGAGGTGATTTAACATCTGGTGAATGGTGAGAAGGAAGGGTGTGCGCAGTGCCCAGAACTGCCCCACATTTCGACATTTCTGGCTTCAAACTTAGTTCGTTGTTCCATAAGGTCCATGCAAAAAAATCGTCTCAAGAGGGGCAGTGCTCCCGTTATCATTGTACTATCAACACAGGCTTTTCAGCCGTTCCGCGAACTATGTAAGGTCTACAAGAACTTACGTAGATATTCGAGCCAAGGAGTTTTGATTCATTTTTAGGTAGGTAACTAATTAGCTAGGTAATACGTAGCCCCCCTCTCGCCCTTCTGCATCGAGGGGGTGCAGTTGCGACGCTGCCTCCCTCACGAGTCGCGCCTTCTTGGCAAGAAGAAAGCGGCATCCCACTACTTCCACTTCACTCCAAACATGTTGGGCCACACTGACATTCCATTTTGATTTACGGATTGCGCGGAACTGTACACTTCGATTGAGGACGACTTGGCGCGGAATTGTAACATCGGAAAATATTGACTGGCGCGGAACTGTAACATCAGATTAACTGTATTTCTCGCCTTTGCACGGAACTGTAGCGCTCCCATGCAATCTTGTTCCCCCAAAAGGGCTCATATAAGCCGATCCATTTAATATGATGGATAAGCGAAATAGTATAACAAATATCTCAACGGCAATACTAATTAGGATTTCCCGGTGCTTTAGGTAATGCTCCATAATTATGATACGTAGGTACCTTACTGCATCATGTACTGCACCTTACATTCGTAATTAGTTTGTCGATTATGTTTGAAACTTCTCCTGTTGAGCAACTTTAATGGAATTTAAATTGCGTGTAGTGATCGTTGACGAGTTCCGTTCGTCATCGCTTCCGAGTTTAATCAGTTTTCACTGCTTCTTTGTTATCATTTCTTGATCGCAATTTCGTTATAAAGTCAATTACCAACTTTGATTCCACGCTGGAAGCCACGATAATTGAAACTTCGATTGCCTACGTTCATCGCAATCTAATGAACGTTTAATGTTCCTCATTTGGTTTCATCAAATTTTCAGCTATCGATAAATTTAGGTTAGATTTCAACAAAGCTAGTTTCAGAAAACGAAGAATATCAGGACGAAAGACATGTTTGAGCTCAAAATTGATTGGAACTGAGCTTGTTAGTAACTTGAATATTACCTATCC
Source organism: Pilophorus perplexus (assembly GCA_955831195.1). Classification (NCBI taxonomy): domain Eukaryota; kingdom Metazoa; phylum Arthropoda; class Insecta; order Hemiptera; family Miridae; genus Pilophorus; species Pilophorus perplexus. Next base: position 14,030,312 of record OY037011.1, on the reverse strand, counting down.
TACATAATCGGGATATTTTGATCGGGTAGGGAGTTGGTACCTCAATATAACCAAGCGTTATTTTTTCACAGTTATTCATAGCTTTGTATCGAGCGAGCTATTATTGGTTTCTCTGTTTATTGCTCTTAGTCAGAGAGACTCAAAGGGTATCTATTTCGTTGGACCCATACAGTTTTACTTCTTCGAGGTCGGGAAATTGCTAACGCGCTTGAATAATGTAATTGAACTATGGAGGAGCGGAAAGAGAGCGGAAGAGGGTTAAGACATTTTGGACGTTAGTAGTCCCTAACATTGGGGACGGAGACGAAGCAAAAAGGGGTTGTAGGACCCATGAGGGTGGTTTGTCGCTCTGCTGCCTCCTGGAGCGAAAACCCCCCCGCCGATGGTTTCAGACGAGTTTCCTTCCGATTTAACCGCGTTTCCCCACTTTGTCCGCTCTAGGGTCTTCGGTCCCCGCAACCTTGGAGGGGCTCTAAATCAAGGCAGGGCTCCTTTGATTAAAATAAATATCCGCAGGGGGACAACCCCCGCTATTATCCGAACATCCGGAAAGATGCATGGCAGGACATCGCTGAGAATGCTGAGACGTTCTAGCCCTACAAATCCCCACTTTGTCTCCATCTCTTCTCCTCTAGAATGTACAGCACCGCTTGTTTATCTTCAATCGTCTATTAGTACTTTAATTCAATGGTTAACTCGTTGAAATTTCGCTAGATTAGGTAAGAGCTCCATTGTTCATCATTTTACATAACTACAAAGCGAACGTACTTCAGAATTCACCGATGCACACAACATGCATTCACCAGGCAGCGATAAGTGGGGAAAACGAACGTTTGGATCCGTAGATATTACGGCAATTTCTGTAAGCAGCGGAAATTTCTATCTCAGGGGTATTAGTAAGCTCCAGAGTCAGAACCATTTAGGAAGGTAGATAGGGCACGGTTTATTTAAAGTAGATACGTACCGTAAAAGGGGAGAAGGGATGCGATGCCTTCATTATTCTTGAATAATGAGCTCATCATCTCCAACAAGGATTATTCCTCTTTGCAGTGGAATCTATTTCTCCTTTAGAGCGAGCCGTATTTACCCCCACCTCACTTCCTCACTCCCAACATGTGCCTCAGCGTGTACTTCTCAGCAAATTAGGGATAGCCTTGCTATATGCTTTCGAATTTTCTCTAGGGGCCCTGCTCCGGCCAGAAACGTTTGAAGAGGAAGAAGTGCAGCTGCCCTCTGATTCCCTGGCAGACACGGATCTCCACGACCACGATCGCATAGATTCCATCATGTACATTTATTATGGCGAAGGAGCATCTGGGAGGGCAGGCCCTCTAACAGTTGCCCAACAAGCTGCACAGTCCCCACATAATTTACAAGTAACTAGCATTAACAAATTCTTATTAATTCATTAAAGAACAGATAATATCCATCCAGTATTATACTGATCAATCAATTTCTTCTCACATAGTCCTGTTGACAGCTTAGCAATAAAATATAATATTATGTCTTAATATTATTATGTCTCAAACTTTCATCCAGGGCCGAAATAAAGTTCCTGGAAAAATAAAAGCTCCCTAAATTAACGTTCAAGATGGGAACTTCATTAACTCGCAGTGAATTTATTTAGCCGTAGAATTTATTTGGTAATCTGTATTTTTAAGTTAAAGTCTGACGTCTGACATTTTTTTTTTTTTTTTTTTTTGAAGAAAGCAAGAAGATGTTTTCTGATATAATGTAAGAGGGGACCTTATGGTCCTAATTGTATCAGATTAATAAATAAAACAGTCAAACAGTGAATTCTGCTTCCAAAAAGTAAGGTTAAGGCCAAAATTTAATTTTCGTTCTTGACGGGAACCATTCTGGCTGAGAACGAAATTTCCCGTTCTCGATCTGATCCGTTCCTGCTGGAAACGAAACTTTTTGCTCTTGACGGTAACCGTTCTCGCTGGGAGCGAAATTGTTCGTTCTTTGGTTTTTCGTTTCCATCTCCGTTTTGGGCCTAAAATACCGTGAATGTATGATTTATGCAATTTGGACATAACATTACGATCATAACAAAATAAGTGATGGCATTTTTATCTGATGGAATTATATCGTTCGGGTCAAGAACGTTTCTTTTTAGATCGAAAAAATAACGTTCTCGAGAAAAACGTTCTTCGCCCGATCGATAAAATATTGTTCCTTCAGATTTCATTCCCACTGTGAAAAGTATTTTTCAGAACTTAATAGTTCGTTCTCATTCGGAACTGTATCCTAAAAATTCTTATTTTTCGCTCTTTTCGGGATTGGAACGGTTTTGGAGGAACCGAACGGAACGATATTTCGAGCCCTGATTTCATCCAATCTATGGAATGTCGCCTTATTCTTCAATTTTGCAGGTCGTCATCGTGGGTGCAGTGGTGGCTTTAGTTGCTCAGTTTTTGACACTTGCCTCGGCACTTCGCCGGATCAGAGAGGGCGACACGCCTCTCACCCTTTTGCTCAACACTGAACTCGCTCTAACCCTCAGCAATCTCCTTTTCATGTTGGGCGTACAGGCAAGTTGCTTTTAGTAAATTATCGACATTTTACGAGTAATACTGCAGGTTAGGAATACTAAAGGCTATATTTTTTGCCGCAACGTGGGACAACTCTTTCAGTTTGAGCAGTTCAGAAAATATCGAACATTACATGTCCTAATGAAAACGCTGAAACTTTTACACGACGGTTTATTATTCTTTGATATAGGTTACTTGTGCAAAAATTAATTTTGTGTCAATAAAAAAACAATTTTTTAAACTTTTCATTCAAAAAACCTTTTTTTTGTACCTACTCGGAAAATATTTGACATCCTGGGATCCTTCAAAAATCCTACTTTTAGCCCCATGAAAGCTCCATAGATTCCCACGGTGAAATCGGATCGTTCCGGGACCCCAAAAATGGATTCTACGTCCAAAAATACTTCGAAAACGAAACCTAACTCGATCCCATACCCAATACCCTTCAAAAACCCTCCCATAGCCCCATTTTAAGCCCTTAGCGCCCCACGGGTTTGGGCGATCGGGTTGAAAACCTTGCGGGCACAACTAGATGGTAATCCAAGTATTTTCTCAAAATTTCAGATTTAAAAAAAAATTCCTACTGCTCAAAACGACCCGGACGGCGGACGGACATTTCGGTTTTGGAATCTAGACCTCCTGAAACGGATAATATCAAATTTTGAGGCCGATCGGAGTCGTCGACCTCTGTCGCGATTACAAAGGTGTATTATTCCAAGAATAATAAACCAAAAATTGCAACACCAGGATCCGTTGAGAAACAAGATCTTTATCAAGTACCACCTTGCATGGGCGTGAAGTTTTGGTTTGTAAGAAATCTTAGCTGAGTTCAACGGGTCTCACGCTTCAAGACGGCTCCGAGCGTATCACATCACACATATTATATTTGACATCGGTATATATATGTAATATAATATATTACACATGTCACATATTGTGTGACATATATTACATATTTATACCGATGTCAAAGACGTGGAGACGTTTCATTCTTTGTTTACTATAAAAGACAGTCACTGCAAAATTCTGCCCCTTCATTCACGTTTCCTTGTGTGTTGCCGTCAGACAAAACCGCTTTCAAAACTGACTAAACTTTTTTTCCTCTCTATCTAATTTATTTTTACTTTTCTCCTGCCTCTACTTTCTTCTCAAACTTTTACCTACACGGGGACTGGCCCCAACGGGCATGTTCCTGAATAAAAGTTTCGTTCCTTCTCAACTGGCCAAGTTGGTACGGTTGAAAAGGACTAGTAAAGTTGCCATTGGGGCACTTCTTTCAGTGAATTTTCACCCTGAAATAGAAATCCTCGGTGTAACCGCACTCGGTGAGGTATAGGCTGGTGTGTGAGTTTTACTCACACTTAGTTTATATACCTAGTCCGTATGTGATGTGTTGTGAGCTGCTGCTGGTTCTTCATCTGCAGTCGGCAGAAAATGCTAATGAAGCTTACATCGTACAATCTTTTATGGTTTATTATTCGTTGAATAATACACCTATGTAAGGTTCTCATGAGCCACAACTTGTTACATTTAATGTAAAAAGTTGTTGTTCATGAGAAGAGACAATGTCTCTTTCATGTCATGTGAAACAACTGAAACTGTGTGCCCCTTTCCGGGAGCAATGTAACCATGGAGTATCGGTTCCTCCAGGAATTTTTATGTGGACATTTTAAACCGTAGGAAAACCAAGACAACCATGTACCGATGTATCTCCATGAGTGTAGATTTATATATTTTTCAAACCAACCCTTTCCTTAGCTGAAAAATTTAGTAAATAAACAAATGCAGCATTGCCGCCCAACCCTTCCTTCTTAAAACAAAGTAGAAATATGTACCAGCCAAAAAAGGAGAGAGCTTGAGTGCAGGGGTCGGGCCAAGATTAATTTAAACGTTAAATTGGATTAGAATCCCTGAGGATTTTGCGCTGGGAAGCTCATCTGCCTCGTGCCTCTCCTGATATTATTTCCAGAGGATTAGCCCTGCGAAGGTTAGGAGGCTTCTGAATTATGACATTTTCTTGCGTCTCTGAAATCGCGGTCACAATCTCGTGATGCTGTCTTCAGTGAAAATCTTCGCTTTCTGAGTAGATTTATTCACTTAATGTAGCAGTTGAATGAGTATAATATATTATATGGGTAGTGGAGAACAGTCCGGCAAAATAACAAAAATGGAGTCCAATGCCCCAATACCGTTACGGTAGCTCAGTGAGTAGGGGTCGTAACCCCTATTGAATATTCTCCTTTGTCTGATATGATAGTCAATTCCATTTAAAAATAAAAGTTTCACTTTAAAATAAATTAATTAAAAACACTTCATTATTTCGCTAAATTAATAGATTATGCGTTTTCAAATAGCACTAGGTATTTTTATTCTGAAACACGAGAATCTTTTTGCAATCTCAACAGATTATTGCGATTGCAAAACGATTATTCGCCATGTGCAAAAATATTATTCTCCATTCGAGCGTGATATTGAAACGCCTTGGCACCAAAAATGTTTATGCAAATCCATAGATTCAACGTGAAGGAATGCAGAATGCGGAAAAGAAATAGGGTGAAAACGGGGATCAAACGGGGAAATTGGGTGAGGGAACGGAAGCATTATAGCAGAAAGAGCGCATGTTATTGGCTTCGTCCGGGTGGGGTTAGGCTCGGGCGTCACCTGGGTTTCAGCAACACTTGGCTGCACTTATTCCGATACAAGGCTCAACATTGTCACTGCGCTTCGGTAAACCCATTATTTATCAATTTCGGGGGCCGACTTCAAGCTGTCTCCCCGAGTGACAATCGTACGTTGAAAATTGCCCTTTCTGTTTCCTCCTTCCCACTCTGGTTATAGGTGTGGTGCTCACAGAAAAGGCCAGTCCCGAGTTTGACTTTTGAAAGGTTTGTTTGGTAGGTAGGTAAACGATAAAACGGCCGGAAGAAAAGGCTGAAGAAAAGATTCACTTCAACTACTAACTTGGAATAAGTGGGCAGGTCCAGGTCGTTTCTGATTGGCCACCTCACGATTTTCCAGCGAGAATTGCGCGAAAAAAAAAAAAACACTAAAATTCACCTGTGACTGCAGAAATTTGAACGCCGATACTGGACAGGTCTGTGACGGCGATGGTCCAGACCAACACATTTACGACTATATAATTTTCCGATATAATTTTCAAGCGATTCTAAATTTAATTCAACGATCAGAAACGCATCTCAAAAATCATCTACACAATGTCATTTACCTATACGTTTCAAGATGTCAACTTGAAACGTATAACGACAAATTTTGAGGCCGATCAAAATATTCGACCTCCGGCACGAATACAATGGTTTTTCCCTGGATAATAAACCAAAATGAAGAATCCCTAGCAAATGCTTGAAGTTGAGAAGGTCGAAGGTCCTCTTCTGTCCTACCTTCGCGACTTTCTCAACTAAACTAACTAAATATCCAAATATTACACGAATAAAATTTATTCGTATATTTAATTTAGTCAAATGGTCGGACTTCATAAAGGAAGATAAAAAATCCTTTACAACAAATTAAGACCTTCCACAGCATTCAAATCAATTTTTGAAGAAGATATGAAGAGGAGAATGGTTGGGGTGATTCTCCTTTTCATGATTTTGAAATGAAATTATAAACTTATTAACAAAACACCTCACTTTTGTATTTCAGGCCACTGGTGAGCGGTGGATGTGTGAAACAGTGGCTGTGGCACTTCATTACGCGCATCTCGTCGTTGCATCTTGGTTCTTCGTCAACTGTTTCGTTTCATTTCGAAGAATCCAGCTTATATTCAAGCCATCGCTAGTCATTTACGGTTTGGTGGTTTGGCTCCTGCCAGCACCGTTCGTCTATGTGAGTCCTTTGAATTTACTTTTTTTAATCTAATTCCTGATCGATTGTTACTCTCTGTTTGACTGATTTGGGGAGTGTGAATTGAGTTAAGAACCCCACCTAACCGAAATTATTAACTCACTTCGGGGTTTTCAAAAAGCGGTCTGCGTAGAGGACTGCTCTGGTTCATCAACGAGCTTGGAAATTAGTTAGGACAAGGACCACTTTTCTATTATGTAAGCCGAAGTTCCTTTTGTCATATTTTCACTTTCTCCTCTTCCTCTGAAAGGGGGAATAGGACAGAGGAAATGGAGTGATAACGACTTTTTGATTGCCTGACAGTGTCTGACGTTAATTAAAGTAGACAGCAGAGAAAAGAGCGGTGTGCATATTTTTAGAGGATTTGGAAGTTTAATAAGAACTCCGCGGCAACTGAGATTGCCTCTTCCTTCTTTTGGGTGGCTTGAAGCTAAATCTACCTAAGGAAAATCAGAATTGATGTTTTATTCTGTTAACAGTGAACTTTTTCATGCTATTCAGAGCAACAGTATGTAACATTATAGTTAAATACTATTATGGGTTGACTTCTCTCCCACAAACCGCCCGCCACAATACATCAATCAACACCCTTTGAAAGATTAATGACTTTCAATGTTATTTCTTGAATTTACACCTAATTACAGTGCAAAATACCCAAAATTCTCTATGATATCGCATCTAGATTGAGGTTTGCCAATTTTAAGATGTGAGTTTACTAGAGAACCACCTTGGAAAAATATTTTCCTCCGCATAAACTGACATCAGCTTTTCATATTCATGAGCCTTTCCTGAGAACGGCGAAGCTTTACTGTACCGATAGGTTGGTTGCTATCCACCGGCCCCGTGAAACCACCTCGTTCCCCCCGTTCTTGTTCCCCGAACTTCGCCAGCTGGTAAAACTTAGGCCTCTTGGCTGAATTCGTAAATAGGCTGGGCGCAACTTTCCACCCTCGAAATCGGTGTCTAACATTATTTTGTGGCAAATTAATACCTACCTACGTACATTCAACTGATTTTGTTGATGATAAATAATAATAATAATAATAATAATGGAATAGGTAACAATAATAATTATTGTTACCTATTTATTATTACTATTATTTATCATCAACAAAATGAGTTGAATGTACGTAGGTAGGTATTAATTTGCCACAAAATAATGTTAGACACAGATAATAATAATAATAATAATAATTATTATTATTATTATTATTATTATTATTATTATTATTTGTTATTTTTCCAATAATACCTTCTACGGTAAAATTCCAGGTTTGTTCCTTGATCAATCCAGGGGGATACGAAACACGTAACTACTGCTGGATGTCTCAAAACAGTCTTCCTACATTCATGCTTCCATTGTTTTTATTCATAGTAAGTACCAATCGGTAAAGATAATATTATCTACTTTCGAATAATTCAACCGTTGGAGTCAAATTCATTCAAAAGTGTTCATGGTGTTTCCTTGCTTTATTTAGGCAAATTGCGTGTTGGTTGCTCTCGAACAGAAGAGTCCATCCAAGTGTTTGGCGGACGTCGAGTCGGACAGGAAAACACTGAGGTTGTCAGCTGCGCTTCTACCGATGTTTTCCATCGTTTGGCTCCTCAGTATCTTAGCTTTGGAAAATGCTGAATCCCTCGTATTTCCTCTCCTCTTTGTGGCCTCCAATGCATTCTTAGTAAGTTTTGTACTCGATTGATAGGTTCCTAAGTACCTATTTCACCTCAAGCGGATGCTGCTTGATGATGGTTTTCGTGAAGGCTCAAAATATTGTAATGAATTTCTTGTTGTCCTTAGAATTGGTTCATTTACATTTGGTGGCTGCCTGGAGACGAAAAAAGTTGGCGATCAGATCCTCAAGAAGAAGACTATGACGATGACTTCGACGAGGAACTACTATACGAGGATCCAGGTTCAAAGGACGAACAAGCACTTCTCCAGGAGCAGTTGTACCTCATCAGCCCACGTGATACCTATGACCTTCAAATGGAGCCTATCTCTACCATATCTTCCTGAGGTACTCAGATTTAGATGCAAGTCACTGATATTCAGCTTTATGCACTGAAAAATGCAACTCAAAAGAACATGAATTAACCGTACCTTAACAACCGTTACAACCGTAACTTAATTTTTAACCTGAAAAAAGCATAGGTAGTAACAGTAATCATGGACGCATTGAAGCAGTTGCAAGACAATGCACTCAATGTTCGATTAATTATGTTGATTAATGACGCTGAGCGCTATAAATAACCGTTATTAGATATAGTTAATTAGTTTTGCATGTAGCCGGGGTAACCTTAGCGGGGAATCAGCGATTGGTCCCACCTGCCCGGGAAAACATGGCGATTGATCCCGGTTTGTCTACTCCCTCTGCAACTTTCGGTAATTCTTCCCAGTCGGGCGACTCCCCCCGATAAAGTTACAGGTTTATGTCCAGATTATAAAATAGTGCAGTGGATCAATTGAGGATGGAGGGATTTGTGGTGAGACGACGCGAGAGGAACCTTTTTGTGAACTTCAGCGTTTCATTAAGTTCCTTAATTCCACTACCATGGTAGTAGGTACCTAGTTGCTGCAGCAACGCACAGACTCTAGTGACCAAGAGGACTGATCGTGGCAGTTGCCTGGTGTTGGCAGAGAGGGAGACGTCCCACTGGTATGCCCCCATTCAAGGCATGCCGCTCGTCTGCGGAGGATTGGAGGGCCAGGTTAGCTTTCTCAGAGTCTATCGTTGATCTGCCGAGGACTCCCTCTGGGTCTGCAATACAGATTATGATGGTTGAGGCAGTCCAGGTAGAATACGCATTTTGCCTCTGCCTTGAAAAGCCCCATTGATCCCTCAGATCTTTCCAAGTATCACCCAAGCAAGGGTCCTGGTGGCAATGATGTCCTAGATTCAGTCCTGATTCCCCAAGTTCCAGCCCCCTCCTCTCGATGGGGATCAATGGAGCTTTTGAAGGACGCCTAAAGGTTGAATGTGGTTTCGTTTGCCAAGTTATTTTCGACGTAAAATCCATTTGATGGCGACCCATAACTGTCCAAACAGTGGTCAGGAAATAACCGGACGGGGACCAATCGCCGAACCCCTTTCTGCGATCGCCCGTTCCACCGGGATCAATCGCCACTTTTGGTTTAATATTCTTGGAATAATACACCTATTTAATCGCGACGGAGGTCGACGACTCGGATTGGCCTCAAAATTTGGCAATATCCGTTTCAAGAGGTCTAGTTTCCAAAACCGAAATGTCCGTCCGCCGCCCGAGCCGTTTTGACCAGTAGGATTTTTTTTAATCTGAAATTTTGACAACATACTTGGTTTACCATCTAGTTGTGCCTGCAAGGTTTTCAGCCCGATCGCCCAAACCCGTGGGACTAAAATGAGGCTATGGGAGGGGTTCTTCAGATGGATCGACTTGAAGAACGCGTGAGGGATATACATATACATAACAGAAGGTGGGATATACATAACAGAAGGTGGAGAGACCCCTCAACAGCGCAGCTGCAGAAGCCAAGAGAGAGCGTCTCCTCCGAGTCAGCACATTACCCCAGGTTCGAAAAAGGGCTCTGAAGAGGATTGCAGAAGGCCGTTCGTCGTAGTGGCTCACAGTCATTCTGCTACAACGAGACGACTTGGATCTCTCAGCCACTGAATTCCGGGATGGGTAGTCCGTGAGGTATGGCCGAGAGCCCGCAGGGATACCCAATCTTTGTGATGTTTGTGATTCTCAAATGAATCTCAACCACGCATTGAACTGTAAAAAAGGCGGCCTGGTCAAACGAGGGCATGACCAAATTCGGGATCAGTGTGCGAAGATGGCATGCCTTGCGTGGAACTCTGTGGGCCTCGAGCCAGTGTTGGTGGAGGGGGGACGATGTCAATCCTCGGCTGGTTGCAGACATGAAGGTGCACGGAGTTTGCGACCAGGAGAGGACGGCGTACTTTGATACCCGAGTTATAAACCCAGACGCCTCCTCTTTTGGTGCCCTTGACAGGCCAACAATCGCCCAGAATGCAGCCGACGTCAAACACCGCAAATATGATGCCGCAGCAGAAGACCTTCGGGGTTCTTTCACGCCTTTGGTAGTCGGCTGTGACGGGTCCCTGCACAGGGAGTATGACCGGTTTCTGAAATGAATGGCTGAAGCTCTGGCAGAAAAATGGTCGAAGCCTCTGTCCCAAGTCACCTGTTGGGTCAGAGTGAAGACACAGGTAGCGGTGGTCAGGGCGGTATCAATGCGGCTTCGTGGCTGTCGCCGACGGGTCCGTTGCCTTGGCCTAGAGGACGGGGCCATTATATAATGGCATATGCCTCTGTGATGATTGTCGGCCAGGGTACGACGGCGCCCAGAATGGCATAAGACGCCATGAACGACTCTGAGAGGGAGTTTTGGACCCGTGGCAAGAGGACGGCGCGGCGCCCAAAATGGCATAAGACGCAAGGCAGCAGGGCAGGAACGCAGTGGTTCAAACGCGGGCCGTCGGGTTTCTTGCTCATGTTTTTGTTTTGGTTTATGTTTTGGCTTGATACCTTGATAAGGAAATATAATATTTTCTATTACGTCAGAAAAAGAAAAAATAATAATAATAAACCATTGTGTAAAATTTGCAGCGTTTTATTAGACGTAAATGGAACTTTCAATTTTTCGGGGAGCAATCGCCTGTTGCCCATCTTAGCTCTATAGTATGTTGTACCTCCCATAAAGGTGTTTTTAACTTGACACAAAGGAGTATATCAATGTCCTTCTGTATCTGATCTTGTTCCAGTTTCTGTCACTCTCGTCCCAGAGCCAATAGGAATAATTGGCTAAAACCTTCACCGTCCCCTGATCAACTTAAGTATCTATATGTACTAAATTTAATCGATACTTCGTACTATTTATGTATCAGACAATACTTCAACATGTTCATTATAGAATTATCGTTGTATGCCACCGATCAAAGAGAATATCCTCATGCGTTCAAACTTAAATTAGTATTATAAAATATATATATATTATTACGATAGTCTACCGTAAAGAGAATATTCATCGTTGAATCGGAGTAGGTTCCTTAAGATAGTAGGAAACCATGCTTTTCGCTTCTAGGGCTACTACGTGGGCAAATGAAATTCAGAATTGTCACTTTAAATGATGTGATAACTTGTCATCGGATCGATTGCCAATATTGTACGATTTAGCCTTGTATAAAACTCATAGTCTCACAAATAGGGGATGATCCTTAAGGTACCACATTAGATGTCTACTCTGTGACTTCGAAAATAAATAGCGCTACTTGGCAATTCTCTTTGATCACACTGTGTCTTCCTCTTTAGAGTAGAAATGAAGAGTTGAAATTCTTACTTCTCTTTAACAGAACCGAAAGGTTAAAATGCATTGTACCTGTTAGTACTTCCGAAGAACGACTCACCACCTTCCAATTGCTTGTCCAAGACGAGTAGTCTTTGCTGTTAATCCAGCGTAGTCAGCTGTTATGAAAGAGACGTAGAATTTTAATTTTTATACGTTCCACGTGATGCAAATCTACCTATGTAGGAATTTATAATATAAATATTATTTAACTATTTGTATGATGCTCTAACGCGGAAAGCATTCAATAGATGGAAGGTGCTTGGGTCGTTCAAATGTAAATAAACGTATCTAACTGGAAAGGTCGATAATTAGTACGGTAACGACTTAACACAACGACGGGAATGTATGTTGAAGTGTTTATCGTTTTAAAACGAATGAGACTCACTGAAATTCATCAATGTAAATATATGTATGTACATACCTACCTACTACAAACAAGCGTTATATTTTTAAATTGTTATTTGGTATGATTCCGGGAATTCGGCTATATTTAATGCATAAAGAAATATGTTGTAATAAGACAATATTTACACACGCAAATACACAAGCTCTACATTTCTCAGGGCAAGGCTTTGAAGCAGTGCGAGAAAAATGCTCCAGCTACTGTTCGCAGGATTGGAAGTACCTACCTAATGTTTACTGATTATTACTTACAATTTTTTCTAACTGTGATCCTTCATGGTAATGTAGCCACACCGGTACCAATTATGAGTGCTTAGGTAGGTACAAATCCCTCTAATTCTTAATTTTAAAACCCCTCTAAAATGTGGGAAGTGTAAACCATCCGATTGTTTTGGGCCTTTCTTGATGATTGAACGGAGTAATTCAAATCAGTATTTCTCTCATCGTAAGTGAAATACCTCAGTCAATGGCAGTAAGTATTTTAGTGTTTATCTCATTCTCTTAACTCTTTCCTCCACATCTTCTTTTCATTGAGTATGCCGAACATCTCGTGTTCATCGTAAACAGGAAAACTATTTGTAATTACCTCATAGCTCAATCCCAAATCCTTAATGGTCCGTATAGAATTTATATGGAATTCACTACAGGCATACCTTTTATTACGTTCAATTCCTGAAAGGTAAGTTATCGTCACCCCACTAAGGATAACACTGCTTCATTGGTGATGACAAGAGAGATGATTGTGTTCTATGAATTATAGAAGGAATTGCGGAAATAACATGCTCATATTTGATATTCTAATTTAAAAAAGGTAGTAGAACAGCATTTTCAGAATTCAAAGTAATTCTTAATGTAGCGTTCAAAAGAATTTAATTGCGTTTGACCAACTATAATGTAATAATGCCTTACATGAAATCGATGTCTAAATTCAAACGATAAACGTTTACGTTAACTATATACAGTAATTACAGAATTTCTTAGTTTGAAATTGGGATCCCTATGTTATGATGCCAAACATGTCGAGTAATTTTAGATCGCCGACGGATAGGTACGGTACCTACGTAAGTAGGTACCGTACTTAACCCACTGCGGGGAATGCCCATTTGAATCTATTCCTACTCTTTTGAGTGGACATTGATCAATTGGTTCTATTGAATCTTTTCTTTGAATTTTCTTCTGGAACTATTAGTTCCGAAGTTAATTTTTATGCTCTAAGAGCCTACTTACTTGCTGTATCCACCTATTTATGTAAAATAGTTAGACAGCTTTTTTTAGCAAGTTGTTTAGAATAATTTGCTATACAAAGGCATATTTTTCATTTAAATATACATAAGTACATATTATTCTTGACCTCATCTAAGAAATTAAGTTGACATTTGTAATTTACCATTAATAAATCATTGTGTACGAATTCATTTCACTGTTACCTACTACCATTCCCAAGGGTGCTCGTGGAAAAAATCAAGAAGGAACTGAGAAAATCCCTTGATTGATTAGGATTACTGTGGACATGCCACCAGCTCTATTTGGTAGAACTAGACAATGGGGCCTGTGGCTGATCCTGATGTCACAAATAAAAGGAATGAGTGAAATAAAAGAAACCAGAAAGTGTCGCAAATGTGAACGGTTGTCGAGCAATACCTACCTACCTATACCTAGTATGTTTTATAGACAAAACATAACCAAACCGGTCTTAGTAATACCTCTAAAAGGGCGACATCCCGGGATGGCGAAAGGCTAGGGCCATAACTGTTTATTTAGCTTGGTGACTATCACCTCCGCCGAATGGTCTTTATTAATCGGACTAGTCAACACTGCCGGCCGATTAGTAGATACGGCCGAAGTGCTCTATTAGCGATGCGTTTTTGGAATCCTTTACTCTAATGAATGAAAAGGTTTAAGTATTTGTTAGAGCCTTCCAGCGATATAAAGTATTTACCTTTAATTTCTTTGAAGGTAAATACTTCTTACTTCTAACTTAGGTTGAAATCGATCGCATGTAGGAGAAGGGAAGAAAAAATAAAGGCGTAGAACAGAAGCTACTGACTTTTATTCCAAATCAAATTTAATTTCTTTACAATCCACATTCTATTAATCATAATTAATGCCTTTATAATAGGTATACCTATCAGGTGTTTAGCGATAAGTGAATGATTCTGCTACATGCCACATCTTCCGAAGGTTCTCAAATAAATACATAATACAATATCAAGTTAAGAAAAAATGCATTTAGAAAGTTATTCACAGTCGCATAAGCTTATGAAAATACCTACGAAATACCACTTCGAACATCACTTTGAAGGTAGTGAAGCTTTGGTCTTGTGACGATCCATGCACTTCCTGAATTCTTGAACTTCTCCCTGACATTGGCGCCAATCCCGCTTGTCTGCGATGCATTCCTGCAAAGTGATGGGTTTATAGGTAAAATCCTAAGCTTGTAGGGGAAAACTTAGGATGTTTCTAGCAGATTAAAAAAACACCAGGTACCTTGTAAACCAACGGACGAACGAGGGCTGAATTACTGTTGTATGGCAGAAGCCCTTGGAAATTGATCATTAAATTAGATTCCAAAAACGAAATGTCCGTCCGCCGTCAGCGCCGTTTTGGGCAGTAGGATTTTTTAATTTATATTTTACATACAATTTTCAATTTTTGTCAATTTTGATCCATTTTTGTCTCCTCTGGAAAGAACCAGCGGAGTTTCTAGTGTCCGTGGACCACACTTTGGGAACCCGGGGTTCCGAACCCCTGAAGAAGACAGGGATAGTGCCCGGGTTTGAAATAAGAGAGCTCTGGCGGACATTATCGGCAAGGTCACTAGCTAATAAAACTTATTAGGAATAAAACCTAAATATTGTGCTCGCTGGCTTCACTAGTACATTAGAAGGTTTATTTTTTTACTAAACACTTCATGCTCCAATGGTGACGGTTCGCTTGAGATCTTGATGAGGTGGCTCCATCATGAGTACCTACCAAGGCGACGAAAATGAAAATCGTTCCCCTCATGAGCCCACCGAGGGACTTTTCCCTTCTTCAATCTGGCAACCCTGTATAGATTTGGTAGGTTACTCCACAAAGTCGGTTATCCTCATTCTTAGTAAATCTTATCAAAAGTGATGTACTGGTGTTGGCACCGGTCAGTTGTGAAATGATGAATTCAACTTTTAATTTTGCTCAGTCGGACCTTTCATTATGTCCCAGAATGTTGGAAATCAGGAAATGGAGAAGAAAGAAAGCACTAATCTTCTGAATCTAGTCGACGGGTTTCCTAGGCTGTGATAGAAGGTGAGCTATAAACATGCTTGAAAGTTTATACCCTCAGAATTCTGAGGTCTTACCTGAACTTTATAGTGGAGATCCGCGCAGCCTGTTTTCTTAAGCATTTCTTCTACCGGGTCTACTGGCTCCTTGAGGGTACTCATTGAAAGGTACGTGAATTTTACAGCGTGATAAGGTGCATAGAAACCTCACTGGTGGTTATCACTCTGTTCCCTATCGAGGTTACCTACCTACTTACCAATTTATTCAAGAAATTCATCACTAATAAGTCAACAATAAATTTTATTGTTGACTTATGTATTAGTGATGAATTGATACTATTCTTAATAAACTTACCAGCCACCGAAAAAATTCCCAAAATTTTCCTTGAGTCGAATATTAGCGAAAATTATAGTAGGTATACTATAATTTCTATTATTTATTACGAGGAATAATATCCATAATATTATTATGTAACTCCTCAGAAATGAACCTACTCAAACAGACGAGGAAGTGTGTACAATGATTCGAAACTATCTTTGAGGGATGTATTCCACCATAAAGCGATAAACTTATTTCCTATCTAGCTATCTATTTTCTCAAAATACCTACCAAGTCCCGAACTTTAAATTCAATCTATTTTGGGGAATGAACAGGTAGGTAATTGCAGATCGTGTCAAAGTAGACTGATTTTGTCAATAATTGACAATTTAATTAATTATTAATTACGATTAATTATTAATCGTTCATTTGAATATTACGCAATACTTGTTCAGTACGACAAACTGTGTAAAGTAATTTGGTGAAAAGACCTCCGTTCTTCTGAGGCGACCTCGAGTGACGGGTGGCATTTTTTTAAAGGTTGTTGACGAGGGGTTTTTGGCAGTGATGTGAACTCAAAGTGGGTCGTCCAAAGCGTGGCCCGCAAATATGCCTGTGTGCCAAGGTTTCTTCTCTGTTTGTTCTTGACCGCGGATATTCTCTATTAGTGGTAGGTTTCTCTTCTGTTTGTGACGTAGTTTTCATTCAAGGAGGGCTAGCAATTGAAAATTATGTACCTACGCATAACTAGCGGTTAATTGAAAATGGCTTCTAGCAAATCAAGCCGGTGAAACAAGAATTATTGTTTGATGTGCTCTCATTCAATACAAAATGTACAGACTATTTTTGGCCAAGGAATCCTGTTTTCAGCCAACCGGTATTACGAATTCCACTTGCCACAGTTGCACGGCAATTTTCTTTCTTTTTTTGCAGAAAGAGACAATCAGTGGATGTTGAAAAATGATATGAAAGAAATTCGTTCGTGATATTTTTTTAGCGAATTTTGATTTCCATTTTAACGATAATGCATATAATGTGATAACCTCCCACCATGATTCATCACTCTGTCAAAGTAGGTATGACGTTTCCAAACTGTGAATTTTAGTTGGCTGTTCTGAGAGAAGTGTGAGTGCCGTCCTTGGCCGAGGTAGCATCACGACCACTTGCTTCGTCAGTCAGTCTGCCGGTTGTGCGGAGGGTTCGCGTTCGTACCAGGCTCGTGTCTTGGCTCGTGTTGTATTATTACCGTCGAGTGAATTGTCTCAATGGTGTAAAGGATGAGATTTATCTGACAGCAATAGACGTCCTTCGTGCACCAGAATATAATTAGGTAGGCATGTGAACGATCATGATTGTTCCTCTGTGGTGCTTAGTTAGAAACAAAATTGGCATAACTGATTACATTTTACCCTTACACCTCCACAACCTTCTTAAATAATTCCACTTGGAGTTATTCATTTATTTATGTGTGTGTGAAAACTTCGAAATAATTGGAAGTGTACCTAGTTAAAATTAAATGTTTAAACAATTTTTTGAAATACGGTTTTAAAAAAAAATTACAGTTGCAAATATCCCTCACTGGTATAAATTATTTATCCCCCAATCGTGCACATGGAACCACACTTTTATGAAGGAGCGTTTTCTGACAACACTCACATTTAGCGGTCAATAAAATTTTTGTGGGTTTTGCTTCGGTTCGGTCAAAGAATTCTCGTAACATGCCGACGTTTCATAGAATAAATTATTTACCTATCAAAATTGTGAAATGTCAGGCACATTCGTTTCAGAAACAATACGAAACTATGTATAGTTTCTTACATATATATGTAAGTATTAAAATTAAATTTTATTAAATTTTAATAATATCATGCCGTGGACCGATTAATTAAAATGATTAAAAAGTACCTATTTCACACAGTAAAAGCTACAATAATTATTACTGAGGATTGGTAATTTCTGCATTTCGCTCTACTGACCTTCGCAGTGGGTGTAACCCGGCTATGCCGATCAACAGTGAATTCAGTTCTTGGATTGCTCAATTGAACAATTATTTTGTCCCGAGCTTAAGGGTACCTAGTAGCATTGAGAACTTTTTTTTCTTTCTTTTTTTTTCTTCAAATAAATGCATATCAAAACAACAAAAAATTCAACCAGTTACTGATTGTAATCTTATAAACTTACATTGCTTGCAGTACTGATTGTAATCTTATAAGCTTTACGAGCTTCATACAAAATGTTTGTTTTTCTGTGGCTGTTTGTATGAGTTTGCAAGGCAAAATAATCTGCCCAATTCTTGTTGTTATCGAGTTGAAATTATTAGCTATGCTTATTTTTCGAATACTTTATTTCGTGGTACACATGACATTGTTTTCGTCATATTATTCCCAGGTCAAATCTTTCGGGTATACCGTTCGTTAGACCAACCCCACACACTAGCGGTTACTGCTAGTAAAGCCTTGATCGGTTCATTGACTGATAGATTCGACAAACACTGTGTGGGGTTCCCTTTTAGATGTATTAGCTCATTGCTAACCGTAATTATTACAGTTGTTTGTTTACTGCCTAACTCTCGGTTGGTTCGATAGCTGAGGTCTTGTTTGATTGTCCCGGGGGTTTTAAGGAACGGTGTTCTTCACCTCTTTTTAGTGTCGGATCAACTGCCGAAATTACCGGACGATCCTCCTTCGTGCACCGTCCAGTGAGTTTATAAACATTCCAGACTAGGTACTTGTTCTGAATTCAGTAGGTATCAACTTGGGCTTATTGATGAGCAAAGTTGGCGAGTGGCGAGAAAAGTCGACGTAGAGCTTAGCTTATTTGAATGAAGTCATTTGTTCAGTTATTCATTCAATGACTCTGTGTTTTACAGTGACAGTTACAGTCTTGTACGCTCCCACATCCTTGACACGCCGTCATTAGCATACATTAACCCTACGATAGTCACAAAATTATTTGCGGGGGTTTTCTTACACCATGAGTGGAACGTCATGTTGGTTAGATGGACAATATGATAATGATTTGAATTACACATTTTTTGAAATTTATTTCATCACTACATGTAATTATACAAAATTTTCACGTATTACGAGGGCGCGGGAGGGCTCCCGCATTTTGAAGAGGAAAACGGCAGAATTGGTCGTTTTCCTTAATTTATTCGCCTTATTCTACCGATTTTCATGAAATTGTGCTTGAAATGTTCAGAAAGATGTCCTCAAGAAGCTAAACCTCCAATATTTGACATTTTCCGTGTATGTATTACGTAGCCCACTCCCAAAAAACTGCATGATAGCGTGGTCCTTCCTTTCAAAATGCAGAATCCTCCCGCTCCCCCTTAATCAAGTAATCAAATAAAACAGAACTCGTTTTATTTCTTACGCATATTTATATGCGTAGGCGAGCAAAGCGAGCCGGAGCGGCTAGTATTATTAAAATATACCTGTGGTTCTTATCTTGGAGCGATGAGCAATGCATTACTTTTTGATGATGGGCTATTAGCAAAGAACTGTTAGTTGGGCATAATGTAGATAGCGAAACGTTCCTTAATCGTACTAACCTCTTGGCATTGTTCTCCAATCCTAACTAGAAATAGCTCACCGTTAGAGGCCTTGCCCCCGACCCGTTACGACAAATTCTTTCCAAAACATTGGACTAATTCCTCTGAGCATTCATTGATGTGTTATTTTTTAAACCCTGACATCGCAGAAAGGGGAACTGACTCAATAAAATAAGTCATCAGAACCCCTAAAGTTTCAACTAACTTACTAAATAATTTATTTCAAAATTTTAAAATAGTAATTATTTTAAAGCTGTGTGGTTGTTTACAATTTAGTCACACTAGAGCTTGTCATGGTAGACGAACTCGACTTTGTCCTACCGGAAAAGGCATGTTCTAATTTCGTGAATAGCATGCTCAAGAGCGCTCTGGTTGTATTGAAGAAAGTTTGAACATCCAGTGGTGTCTGTAGCTTTTCGGCAATGTTTTCGTATTGGTTGGTCCCTGAACTTCTACTTGAGGAAAGAAGCTGTGGTGAGACTCCTCAAGTACGAGTAGGAAGTTTGGCTTTATATCTACGTATCTGAAGGTGAACGTCTTTTCATTTCCTTTAAAACTCGTTTTCGAAGGTGGATGATTAGTGTAAAAAGTGCTCCGTGCGTAGGGTATCTATCCTAGTAGTAGTCCAGTCAAATGGTGGTTTTCCCGAAACAAAATTAGGGAAGTTTTTTCTCAACTGATCTATATGTTTTTGGGGGTGCTGAATCCGAATTATATGTAGTTTGCTGCCTCCTCTGAGGTCGACTTCAATCAAAAAATGCAAAAAACCTCAAAATTTTGGCACTTTTTCAGTTATTCCCTTATACACCTGAATCTAAGCGTTTTTCGAAGATGACCACTAGGTCCTATATACAAAATTAAATTAGACAATATTTTCTTCGAAAAGCCGTGGTCAGATTGATGTTTGAACCAGTGGTCTTAGAGATAGCGTTTTGAAAAACAGCGGGTTTTCGGCTCTTCGGCGAAAAGGTAGAAAACGCCCACTTCCACCCCTGGAACCCGATTAATATGCATGATATCGATAAAAAAAAAAATTTTTTCACGTGAAAGCACTCTAAATTTACTATAACAATTGAGTTATTAGTATGAGATTATTTCAGCACTATCACACAACACTCAGTGGAGCTTATTGAGTGGGCCGTGAATGGGATCCATGAGGTCAGAGATCGAGTATGGTGCCATTTTGGTAGATAAAAACCCTTGGTGTGGACCCCTGACCTGTCAAACCACTCTACATGTAATCCATTTAATGGAGCCCATCCATCTAACTGTTACAGTAGCCGACTACAGTAGTCGTAACTCTGTGAAGCTAGGTACGGAGCTCTTGAACGACTTTGGCCAGGGGGTTGAATCGTTTTAGTTTTCCATAATAGCATTGCCTTCAATACTTTTATTACTATGGATAATCGTCTATCTGATGCCGAGCAATAAAAGGCCCGAAACGCGAAGTGTTATCTCAAGACACTCCGTTACAACGCCGTTCCATCGGCCCATTCCTTCAGTAATCTGGTAGTCAGTTCAGTATAATCTCTTAAACACCTTGTGACGTATTCACATCGCCCCCACCACCCTGAGGCCTGAGGTAATCTACCAATCGTAGACAGCTAAGAGTTGTGCCCTTTCGAGCCCCTTTTAATCAGTGAAAAATAATCTTCATCTTCATTTTCGCTCGGGCAGTCTCATCTCTGAGAGCTCCTGCAATATTAGTCTCGTGGTAATTTATTTCGTTCCTACCAGGTTGATTGCCCTACATTAATGTTATTCCAAAAGGTAAGCGAATACAAAACTGGGAGCAGTTCTGATTAATTATGGTTTCACTTTCAGTTGAGATCTTTCCAAAGAGGGGAAAGTTGACCATTTAAAATTATTTATGAGCCCATAAGAAGTTAGCATTCGATCAATTTACATGAATAATTTATCTTGTGGTTATTTTCAGCTGTTGTCAATTTACATAATATATTATGTATGCTGAAATAACCTGGTGAAATAATATGCTGAAATAACCACAAGATAAATTATTAAAATGGTCAGTACTCAGGCTCTCCCCATTGCTGAGTGATCAATGAACAGGGAAAATGTGTCATTTCAAGAATTATCGCCCGTAACTGTTATACTGATACTCTCAGAATTCTCTAGATTATATAAATTTGTTGTGACTGGATCAAATGAGGCGTTTGCTATCGAAAATATTTGGAGAAAGGAAAAGTTTTTCGTTCTCCTGTAAAATTTTCATAAATGTAATGGTTATAATAGCAAACCTCACGTGATCCACACTTAACAATTTTTGCGGTTTTCTGAACCCTAGGACGTCAGGTGTCTTTTCTAATCACCCTCTTGACTGAGCTCGGCGGATTGGGGGTCAATCGTTGAATCACCCAAAATTCGTTTGTACAAATAGAGGAAGGTCGCCCTTCCACCTTCAACGCCTTATCACCTTTGCTTCCCGGTCTATAGACGAAATCACTTTAAAACGCAATACTTATTTCGTCTAATCTGTACTCAAATTCGGCTGACCTCGGAAACAATGGTGAATAAAGAGCAATGAACCAAGCGCTAATAAGAAAAATAAGGGCTCCAATAATACCTGTAAATGAGTCAATTGAACGATATGAACACGCTCATATTTATATTTAACGCATGTATCAGGAAACTTGGGAGATACCGTAAATTATCCGAGATTGGTGATTTCATTCGTGGTGAAAGAAATGGGTTCTATTTCAGACGAAGGAAATACCTTAAAATAACGCAAGTTGTGCTTGTTATTGTTCGCTTATGATAACAGTTCACTTTTGCCGACATTTGACTACGATTTCGTGAGCAAACATCCCATACAAAGCAAACATTTAATGTTGACAAAGAAAAATAAATACGTTTTCCTTCATTTAAAATACTAGCCTATTATGTCACTGCAGTCCTCTATTGTGTCGATACACTCCTTGTTGTGCCTAAATCGCCGTTTGAGTGATTTGGTATAAAACGTAATTTTGCCCTTAATTTTATCCCCGTTAAATTGTCCCTTGAGCGGTGAAACGGTGAGTGACTGAAGAATTTTGTCAGAAAGGTCCGAACGGCCTTTTTACTTAGTGATGACGTCGAAAACCCGTTTGTGGCTTTGGCAGGACGGTCTTGAGACGTTGCCGCGGAGAAAGTGCGTTTCTTGCAGGCGTTTGGTCTAGGTCTTCTGTCCGAGGGATGGGAAGTCCTGGCATTAATTATTCTTGATTCACAGAATTTACCTAGTTTACTCCCAGTGTTTCGTGTGTTGGTGCCTCTCGCCAATTTGGTGGCTTTCGCTGCCCTAAATTGTGATGGCGTGTGTGTATGCCACTCGGCAAGGGATGGCCGTAGGCCGCTCGCGTTGACGATGGCTAGTGCTGCTCAGTAAGGGATGCTCAAGGACCGCTTGCGTCTACGATGGCCGGTGCCCCTCAGCAGAACTGATGGCGTGTTTGTGTTTGCCCAGAGCCGCTCAATAAACGATGGCAGAAGGCCCCTCGCATTATTGATGGCTAGCTGGGTGTTTCGTCGCGCACGGAACTTACGGTAAAAAAAAAAAGAGAAAACATAAAAACGTTCAACAGAGCGCCGGGCAGAGCTTCGCCCTTCGAGAGCAAAAATTAGAAAAGGACTAACTTGCGGGGCGGAAGCTGTGCGTCTTATATACTCCTCACGTTCGTCATTTGTTCGCCGAGCGTCGGGAGAGCCTTCTGCCCGCTCATTGACATAGATGGCTGGAATCTGCTGGCCGCTGCTCTCTTTATATTTCGTGAATTTACAACTGTGGAAGGAGGATCCTGACACTCCTTATAACACCTGCTTAATAAATACTATGTATAATTCTCTTATTTTGTTTTAACTTTTTTTTAGTCATTTTTGGAGGAAATGCCTGAACCAGAGCCACCCCCAGTTGAGACGATACGCTCTGACACCAATGAATCCCCGGTATTGAAGAGTCCGTCCAAGACGGCTCTAGTTCACCCAGTGACAAATGTTCCTAATGCCAATAACGCTTTTGAAGTGATAAATGATGGAAGTCCGGCCAAGCCGCCTCCGCAATCGCCCGGTGACCGTAGTTCGTCTTCAGCCAAGAAATGTTCAACGGCCAAACTGGTGGGCGTCATCGACGCAGGCTCAAAAACAATTAGATTTGCTGTAAGTAACTAGAGTTGCTGTAAATAATGTTGTCATAATACGTCTTTTAATATTATTGACATGTACCTAGGGGAGATCGGGGCCAGTTGGCATAGTTTTTCGAAAAACACAGCTGGTGTCGGCTGTGTCGATCATAATTTAAAAAATGTAGCCCTCGAATCTACTACTGTTAGGCTACAAAACCCCCCCTCGTTCGATTCTCTAGGCGATGCTGTACGATGGTTATCATGCATTCTAGACAGCTGATCGGCATGCCACTGTTGGGGTCGGTTGGCATACCCTGTGGGGTTTATTGGCATAAGTCCCAGACGAAAAATTACTGTACGATCACTTCTGCCAACAGTCCCCGTCATCTAAAGTAGCTTCGTCATGGAGAACAAGGAGGTGTACAACGTGAAACAGTTGTAGGGGTAGGGGGTCTCTTGGGGTTGTTCAGTTGCTTTAAGTTTCGTCAGCATGGGAGGAGTTGACGCCCGTCGTATAGGAGAGACCCCGTTTTTGTAACCAGTAAGTGAAAATTTTCAGTTCAACTATTTCTTGTCTGATGTTGTGTTTCCTCAGTACTATTCTTAAGGCTAAATGTCCCCCGACATTGGTGAGATTTTTTTTCAACAGATCGCAGCACCTATGGGGTGAAATTTACTTCCGTGATTAAGCCTAAATGGCTGCAATTTTTTTCACTTTTCTTTCTGATTATGTCTCAGGATAGCTATACCTTTGGCTATAATTATGTTTGGGGCTGGTAGGATGCTATTAATTAGGTTTTTCAATTTCTATTTTTTAAACTATCAGTTTTTTCGGAAAACGGAGATTCCACAATGAATGTATGCACCTTGAGCAAGACAAAGATGCATCAAATCTAATTAAATTACATCTCCAAATGAATCAAATCAGCGCAATAAAGTGGTAATGAGAAATCAATCCCTGTCAATCAACATAGCTGGGTCGGAGCCTTTTCACATTGGCGTCTATGGGTTGTCAAACTTCCGAACACCGAACCCTCAAATCTTCAGTTTTGTACCTGGGTGAGCCCCTCTCATTGTGAGAGTCTCATACCGCAAATGGAAATCCTTAGCAATGGGGTCACTTGAATGTAATAGTTGTTTCGAGTTCCTTATATCCAGTCGCCCAAGGGTTTGACTTCGCAAGAAATGGTGCCAGTCAAAGAGTCAAAAATAGGCAATTTTTTCCAACTTGGCTGAAAAATAGGATTCGCTCATGTATCAACCCATGTAACAAATGAACGAGTGATGCAAATGAATTTGCACAAAATGTATGTTGTAGAGGGTCAAATTATGAGTCAAGGGAGCACCTGGAATTAAAAAAAAAAAAAAAAAACATCAATACCAACCGAGAAAACGAATTTAAACCAAAACTAGAAACACCCAATCTGACACCGCTCGGCACGCCAAAAACCACGTTTTTCAGAACGTTTTCCTTTAGCTTAGAAACTATTGACCCGATTCCTTTTTTATTTTATTTTTTATTTTTTGTGAAAGTTGATTAAATTTGCCAATGCGGCTATTCCTTGAGAAATTTTGATTTAATCTTTGATAAGTGAGGGGTAGGCACGGCAAGCATTGGCAAATTTTGACAAAAACGCGTTTTCCGCACATTGTTGCCCATAACTTGGGAACAGTTACTCCGACCTTATTCTCTTTTTTTCTGGTGGATTTAATTTTATATGAGGGACGGAACTTTGCATTTCTGTTGAGAATGGAGTCACTGGAATCGACGCAGAAATACTTCAAAAACTCACATCTACATAATATGTAGGTTGTATTATAACACAATGTGTTATGTCATCTTGAAATGTATACAATGTATACAAAATTTGTCAGTATGTCATAGTGACCAATTAACATCTTCGAACCCGGTCGCGAATACATAGGGAGGTAGGTGTGCTATTCTATAGAATAATTCGTGCCTAAATGAATAATAAACCTAACTGCTGCAATTTTGTGCAAAAGGAGCACGGGGCAAGGGGTTTTGTTTGATTTTATTTTAAACGGTTTAGGCCTTGCAAACAAACAAACCAAACAACTAACGCCGTTACTCAAATATATAATAGATGTTCTTCCGTCACCCAGGTCGTTTCTGCAGTAGACATTTTGATAAAAATCTGAAATTTTGACATTAGTTCTGCCTTGACATCTATTCTTGCCCACAAGGAAAAAAAATTTTAAAAAATCGGGAATCGGCATAAACAAAACAATAATCTTTTTCCTGGCACTCTTCACTCCTAAATCTATGGGATATACTATTAAACAATTTTCGTTTGCACAACGTTTGGTCGGGGGGACCCCGAAAAATGTAATCTACGTACGTATGATAATCCTAACAGAACACCTACCTTGACCCCATAGCCAACAACCGAAAAAAAACAAAAAAAAAACAAACAAAAAAAAAAAAAACAATTTTTTGACCATGAGAACAAGGAAGATTCAGGTGATAAAAGTTTTCACAATTTTCACTTCAAAGGATGTACCGATCGGGTATTTCCATGATTATATTATGACTATGAGTTGGGCGGCTTGGTGCCACCAAAGAGAGGTATTATCAGCGGGGTTACCTGCAATGCGAAGTGGGAAAACAATGCCGAAGAGACCGATGGTAAACGGTGGCCTTTCACTCGCTTTTTGAATAGGTACGCATCCTTGCAAAATATGCGGCCATCAGAACGTCTTAAGTAAGAAATGTTTTGAAAAAGCTGCAACTTTTACACATGGGTTTCATTCTCAGATATAGGTATTTCCTATTATACAATTTATTAAATAGTGCAAAAACCAATTCCATGTCAATATAAAAGATGATTAAAATAAATAATTTTTTTAAATACCTTAATTATTATTAAACAATTTTTTTTTTTTTTTTTTTTTGCACAACGTTTGGTCGGGAGGACCCCGAAAAAAAAGTAATCTACGTACGATAATCCTTCAAAGAGAACACCTATCTTGACCCCATAGCCAAAAACCGGAAAAACCCCTGTTTTTTTGCCATGGTATCAAGAAAAGTACCAATCGTTTCTCCAATTTTTAGTGAACCAAATCTGTCCAATTACTGTACGGGAATAGTTTTGTTTCTTTTTTTTTTTCAATTTTAAAATAATAATTATTATATAAAATAAGAATTATTCTTATTGGCAGAAACGATTTGTTCAAAAATGTGTTGTACCCCGTTGTACTCGTCCCACTTGCGTTATACTTTTTGCTCTTTAAAAAAAATCGAGACGAAATAGTTCACACACCTATTCATGTCAAGATGTGAGTCAGTATTCTCAGTTATTGAAAGCTGGTTTGCCCGAGCGGTCAAAAGATGTAAAAACGGGTGGCCAGGTATAAAAACCCAACCCCTTGGGAGAGAGGCGCCCTTCCTATGATGCCAGAAATCTTGATCAAAATTATCATGCCGTGCCTCACGATTATCCTCCTAGAGACCTTACTATTGAACTTAGGAAATTGAGATTCAGGTGATAAAATCTTGAATAGTGTCCCACCATTTGTCTTTGGCCAGTTTTGCAAAAATGCCTCGTTTTAACTCGGTTTTTTGAATTTGAAATTCTCATCCCCCCTTAATTTAAATTTTAGCGATCCCAAACATAATTATAGCCAAAGGTATTACTGTTGGGAGAAGATTCGCGTTTTCGGATTGAAAATCGAGTGACTCTTTTAGCTGCTATCACTGAAGTAAAATTGCTTCATTTTGGTGCTGCCACGTGGTGGCCAACTCTGGTACTACGAGGGGGGACATTTAGCCTTAACGTAGGAAAAAAAAACAAACAAACAAAAAAACAAGTATAAGTGTTTTTTCATGTTTTATTTAGTAATTACATTATTCTTGCATGAGTAAGGCCCACTTTCACCACCCGAGATACCGAGCGTTTTAGCGTTAACGCCCAGGTTAAACCCCCGAGGGAGCACCGATGCGGAGCTCGGTAAGTTTGCGGAGCCGTTAGTTGGTGAAACCCGCCCTAAAGGAGTCAAAAACTGAGGCTGAGTGGCAGTTATCATTTACCAAGGGTCCTTTCACATCCAAAAGATGGGGTTCAATTACAGACACACTTGAACATTAACTGGATCAGTTGGTTCAAAGTATGCCAACTGTCCCCGACTGTATCTCCTGTGGAAAAATGGCTGTCACGGACGCTTTAAAAAAGCTATCACGCTGAATAACCCACGGATTGTGTTCTTTAGCATGAGCATAGTGCGGGAAAATTGCAGTGAATGATTTCAGATATACACAACACCACACAAGAAATAGTTGAACTGAAACTTTTACTTACTGGTTACAAAAAACGGGTTTTCTCCTGAACGATGGGCGGAAACTCCTCCGATGCCGATGAAACATTGTGAGCAACTGAACAACCACCAGGGAGTCCCATGATGAGAGTGGTAGCCCTCCCACTCATCTAGGAGAGGTTTTAAAGTGACTGCCAACTGGACCCGGTCTCCCCTAGACTAGAAGTATAGTGTTGAATACTTTGATGGTAACCTTCACATGTCGGTTCAGTGATTCAAATAGTTGTGGTCAAGGAAAGCACATTGTTAAACATTGTTCAAGAGGTGTTTTGTTACAATACTTTTCAAAGTAGTGGGGAATTTTCCGGAAGGAAAATTTTTACGGTTCTAGCAATTACGTTTTTATTCCTTCTTGGAGTAGGTGCTTTATATACTATTCTGGCTTCTACCAATAGGTACTTTGTCCTGATACGAAAGAGGAGCTCTTTATGCACCAAACAGACATAGACGTACGAAGTCCTCAAGAGGGATGGTTTGAGCAAGACCCCCTAGCGATCCTGAGTCATATCAAAGGCTGCATAAGGTGAGACCGCTTCATTAGAATGAACAACGGTTTTGGGCAAGAGTGGTTTGACAGCTTCTTGGTTTCATTATCGTATTTTATATTTCAGAAATGTGATCTCTAAAATGACCTCAGCTGGGATGAGTACGTCTGATATTGCCTCCATTGGAATCACGAACCAACGTGAGACAACAATTGTGTGGGATAAGTTTACTGGAGAACCTCTCTACAACGCCTTACGTAAGTGTCTTGCAATGTGATTGAAAGAATGTTGTACAAACTCACCTGTCTAACAAGGTGGACGAAAATTTGAAGGTGATGGGAAATTTAAATGCTTTCATAAATAAGTAATAAGACGTCCATGGTGAAACAACTGGATTTGCTTTGTACTTTGTAGTGTGGTATGATATCAGAAACGACTCAACTGTTGACCGAGTCCTTGCTCAGCTACCTAATCAAAATAAAGAACACCTAGTCCCCCTATGTGGTCTTCCGGTATCTACTTACTTTTCTGCATTGAAACTATTATGGCTCGTCGACCACGTTCCTGCCATTAGAAAAGCCATCCTTGAAGAACGATGTCTATTCGGAACTGTCGACTCTTGGGTGCTGTGGGTGAGTTACGCCACTAGACAACATTTTTAGTTACCAGTATACCTTTATTCCAAACTATACTTTGATTCATGAGACGATGGGTCCAATATGAATGGTGTTCTGTGGCGTTGCTTGGTTAGTTATGTGTGTGCAGCTTGATAATGTTTTAAAAATAATTTCACAATGAATGTTGCAAAGAATTAAAGTCAACAGCTAATTATGGCTACGTTATTGAATCATATACTAACCATTAATTGAATAGTTTGTCGTGTTAATCCCGGAGAAGGTGAGGTGTGGCCCAATCCTATTTAATGATGGTGAGGTGCGGCCGAGCAGGCACACCAGTGAGATTTGACGGGATAATCTGGGAAATCAACCCTTTAGCATGGCCCATGACTTGTCAAAATTCGTCAAATCAGAAACGAGAAAAAAATCACGTTCAAAAATACTTCGTAAACGACATTAACTCGACTCAATAGCACGTTTGAAATTGGTGGAAGCTGCATGCTGTGCTCAAATGTGTGACGGAAATGGTGAATTTGGCGAAATCCGTGAACTTAAATTGTTGAAATTGCAGTGTGGTGTTTGCCGACGGTGCAGAGGTCTAATCCAATGAGGTGGTTAGGGTGAGAAATGACTCCTCTGCTGAGTACTAAATTGTTTATTGGAATAAACAATTGTAGCGTGGAGCAAATTGTTTATTGGAATAAACAATTGTAGCGTAGAGCAAATCCTCAAAGAGGAGAGGGATTGCACCCTTTTAAAAACTCCCCACCCTGAAACTAAAATAATAAAATCAATTCAATCCAAGCTCCAGGGGGACGGCCTGATACTTGTTAAAGCAGATAAGGGGAACTCCGTGGTTATTATGACCAGGAGTGACTACCATCAAAAAATGCTATCCTTCATAGACGGAAATGGTCTGGCGGTACTTGACAAAAATCCAATACCGGACTTCGACCGGAAGGTTAGAAGATTCTTAAGGGATACAACGCTATTCACTCCGTATGAGAAGAAAATCCTCATTGAAATGAACCCTCACCCTCCTCTGTTATACGGCCTTCCCAAAATTCACAAAACCCCATTAAAAATACGTCCCGTAGTTAGCTACATAGGGACTTCCATTCACAAATTAGCCCGAAAAACCAGCCTTCTCTTCAAGAATGCCACTGGATTTCAGGCAACTAGGTCAATTGAAAATAGCTTGGAATTAATCAACAAAATCAAAAATGTCACTTCCCCTTCAACAGCCAAACTAGTCAGTTTTGATGTAGTCCAACTTTTCAACAAAATACCTCCCCAATATGTTCAAAATTTAGCTGAAGATTTAATTCTACGTTCGACTATAGCAAACTCTAAAAAATCAGAATTAATTGATCTCCTAAAGCTTTGCTTGAGCCATAATTTCTTGCAATATCAAAATAAAGTTTATGCAGACTCCACTGGACTACCTATTGGTAGCCCTTTGTCACCCTTATTAGCGGAGGTATTTTTGGACCACTTAGAAACCAAAATATTTGACAGTCACCATTCCTCAAAGATCATTTACTGGCACCGTTATGTAGATGATGTGATAGCCCTGTTTTCTGGGTCTACTAGACAGCTAAATGTTTTTCTAAATTTCATCAACTCTCTCCACCCAACAATAAAGTTTGAACTTGAATATAACGTAAATAATCAATTAAACTTTCTGGATTTATCAATCTCACTAAAAGATGGGAAACATGAATTCAAAATTTACCGTAAACCCACCCATACGGACATAGTCCTTCATAAAGACTCATGTCGACCATACTCCCATAAACTTGCTGCTTTCCATTCGCTTACTCACCGGCTCCTAACAATTCCTCTCGATGAGAGCAATTATTTAGCCGAACTTAACGTAATAAAACAAATTGCTATAAATAATGGATATGAGGGTAAACTGGTTGACAGCATCATTTCACGAAAACAGAGGGCTATCACTTTTGATTTAATATATCCTCCTGCTTTACCGTCAACCTCCTCTCCTGTACCAGTTCCCGCCTCTACCAGTTCCCTAGAAACTAGACCCCCTTGGATTTTCTTACCATACTATGGCCATTTATCAGAAAAAACTCGCCAAAGAACTCCGCAAACTGGGGCATAAAGTCATATTTCGGGCTTCCAACACAACTGGGAGGTTTTTATCAAGTCCTAAAGATAAAATTGAACCTAGGAACAGGTCAGGGGTTTATAAATTAACATGTGGAGAACCGTCTTGTGAAGTAAATTATGTAGGACAATCAGGCAGAGCATTCAGAACCCGATTGGCAGAACATGAAAGCAAGATTCGCCTTCAGCATCTTGGCTATAATGATTTTGCCGACCACTGTATCAGCTCGAATCATCCTTTTAACCCAAATAGGGATAGTAAACTTTAACATTTCCAACCCAAGGGTCGCCTGCTCAATGAGTGGGAGAACCTGGAAATCCTGAAAGCTTATACTATCCACCCTGATCTTAATAAAAACGACCATGGCAAAATCAGTAGATCCCCAATATTAGAAATTCTGAAACCAATTTAACTCTCTCAATCAATATTATTCCCCCCCCCCCCGTTCTATTAATTTAAAACTTTAAAATTCATACTTGAGCCTTCTCAAATATCCCCAATAACCAACCCTCAATAACGGTTATCCACAAACAAACTCGGAATTTCTGCTATTAATGTCGGTTTCCTTTCAAAACACTCAAAGGATACCGCCACCTAATCCCTCAGCCCTCTCAGGTACCTACCTATATAAACCCTCAGGCGTCTAACACAATTGTTCAGAACTAATTGTACGTTCAACCACCTCAAGTCACTCTGGTAAGCTCATCTAGATATTTCTATTTCACCCAACCTCATGTACTTAATAACATTTTTTTTCAAAAATTACCTCAGTATGAAAACTGCTGAAAAATTAACTCTTATAAAAATTTAACTTCTCAAGATTCAACAGTAACTTCAAATAGATTCACAAATTCAATTAATTTTAAGACTTTATTATTAATTTAAAGACTTTATTTAAACCTTCATATTCAAATTTACCTTCTGTATAAATTCAAAATTCACCATGTCAACTAGGTCACCTAGGTATGTCATCATTTTCTGTAGTTTTAACTTATCAATTGTTTTTTTGTTTTTTTTTTTAAAACGAATAATTCCAAATTCATCTTTCCTAGTACCAATTAATAACCTTGTCAAATGGGTCCATTTTTAAAATTATCTCTGACTTTCTTACCTCTAATTTCTCTTTGTCACTAATCATATATCAAGTAGATGTTTTGCCACTAGAATAATAAACAATTCTCCTTTCAGTACCTGTAGTATACCATAACTGGTTTTCAAATGGTTCACTGGCCATCAGTCATGGAGCCAATTTTAACAGTGGGTCCATATTCCGAATTTACTATTGTCAAGTTATGTACCACCATTCTGGACCGTTTTCGTCAGTTATAATTTTTCACCATTTGTGTTTGTTCATATACCTTCAGTATAATATAATTTCGAGCTTACATTGTTAATATAATTTTATGGTTTTTCCTCTGATGCTAATGACAAATGGTTTTCTTGTCAGGGCTGTAGATGAGCTTAGTTGCTCGAAACCGGTCCCCACGCTACAATTGTTTATTCCAATAAACAATTTAGTACTCAGCAGAGGAGTCATTTCTCACCCTAACCACCTCATTGTTGAAATTGGAATCGAAATGTCAATTTAGTCGAAAGATTTTGTTGACCTCTTCTAGCTTCTTTTAGCTTTTCCGATGCTGTGGCTGTTAGTTAAATAGGGATGTTTTTGTTGTTATGTGGAGTGGTAGTAGTGATTTCAAAATCGAAAGAGAGAGAGAGAGAGAGAGATAGAGAGAAAAAACGAACGGTAAGAGATAAAGTCGGCCTAGGTTCTCCTATCAAATATTGTCGCCTGACGTTTCACGGAGGTAGAGGGGACCGCATCTCACCATCATAAAAAATGCCCATTGACTATAGGGTAATAATATTTCGCCCGCCAGAATAGGGCCGCAGCACGCCAGGCACTTTTCTACTCGAAATCGGCTCTTGGAACGACGAAGTTCACGTCACCGGAGCATGCCGAGAAAATGTTTACGCGCTGTAGGAAACAAAGATAACAACGACACAGATAATCCCTAATCCGGTCAGGATAACTCAATGCAAGACGGAGGTACCTACCATGACTTTGACTTGGAGTGGAAACCGACCAATTCGTTGGCAGAAGCGAGTGACGCAACAAACGCACTCATAAAACGAGAGCACACGCTTAGAGAACATATTCCGGTGGGCCAATTTCTGAACAACGTACGAGAATTGCTTCTTAAATGGTCGAAATCTCGAGGTCCTTAATCTCCAAATTGTTTCCCTGAATGAACGGACGAAAGCCTACCAGCTGGTAGTCGGAAATATTAAAGTTCTGAAAAGCACAAATGAAGATTCCGACTGCTTGACGTTCTTCACCAATCCTACTTCGTCACCAGAGCCAATCTCTCTTTCCACTGTCTGTACATACGAAAATTCCCTCGTGCAATTATTTTTTCTGTCGTGAATGAATTGTTTAGGCGTGAAAGTTATTTTAGAGCCATGAAAGCACGATTTCCTGGCGTGCCTTCGCCTTGCTCTGGCGGGCGATTAAATCACACCCTATACCGGCCGCATTTCACCATCGTCCGTTAATGCATATCCTGTAATGTAATTTCTTGCGATTCGATGAAAAATGATACCCCTCCAAAAGGCACTTGGTAAAGTGATGCTCTTTCGGCAGTTGAAGTGATCAAATTTCGGAGTTATGTGAGAACCTAGAAACTCAGTCGATAAGTACAGGGGTACTTTTATTGGTGACTGTATTTTCGTCTTTGTTATATTGTTGATGATGGCGTCTTTGTTATAGAATCTTTCTTCATTACAGAATGTAACTGGGGGTCCTGCTGGAGGTCTCCATATTACCGATGTTACCAACGCCTCTCGTACAATGTTGATGAACATAGATACTTTGGAATGGGATGATACCCTCCTTCGGTGAGTGCTTATTGAGATAATCGTGTGTCCTTTTTTTTTTTGTATATGCTAGTTTTTAAAAGGATGAGATAACTTTTCCTTGCTTTCAAAGGTTATTCAGAATTCCTCGACACATCCTACCTGAAATAAGGAGTTGCTCAGAAATTTATGGATATGTGTCGAGCGGTCTTCTGGAAGGACTTCCCATATCAGCAGTAAGTATCTCGCACTCTCTATATCACATTCTCTAACAATTATTTCGAAGTAGAGAGTAAACGATTCTTTCTATCATAATTTTCGTCTGTGTCGTAGATTATGGGCAATCAACATGCAGCACTCGTTGGTCAACATTGCATGAAAGAAGGTCTTGCAAAAAATACATACCGTGGAGGGTGTTTCTTGTTGTACAACACGGGGCACAATGTACGTATGAACTTAGGTTTCGTTTAAACGTGATAATATCGAACAACACAAAGTTTTGGTGCCTAGCTTGGAGTTAAAGCTAGTTTACTGATAATATTATTTCTTATACAGAGGGTGTTTTCTACCCATGGACTACTTACTACCGTTAGCTATAAGTTGGGACCAACGGCACCTCCCGTGTATGCACTCGAAGGTTCTGTCGCTGTCGCTGGGAATTCCATCAAATGGCTCAGAGACAATTTGAACGTCTTGAACGACATATCAGAAACGGAATCCCTTGCTGAAGAAGTCATGACAACTGGAGATGTTTACTTTGTACCTGCGTTTAACGGCTTGTATGCGCCTTATTGGAGGAAAGATGCCCGAGGGTTAGTATCCCTGCAGTTTCCACCAATTCGAATGAATCCAATCTAGAAATAGATTTGGTTGAGATTTCACTTATAGCTTTCTTGTGAAAGTTCATTACTAGGGCTTGGATTGATAGGATCGATAAAACCTCTAAATAAGATCAAACCCCCACAAATAAGACCTTATTTTGGATCAAAAGACTTGTCGATCAAAAGTGCAGTTCCGAAAAATTGGAATAGATGAAAATTTCATGATTGAATCATTTGTAGAGTTGTAATGAAAATTGGTAATTTGTTGTAATGAAAATTGGTCTCAACCGTTTGAAAGATTTTCTGAGGTCGGTTACCAGCAACTATCAAAGCAGAAAATTACCTCTCCCCGTCAGCAGACGCGAGGGGTAAGTATTTCAGTGCTGCTTCTGCTGGAGTTAACTTTAGTTCGCTGGACGGTTCTCCTTTTTACATTTTCGCCAAATCTAGGGTATCATTCCAACCAAAATTCTGCCTAAGCTCGAATTGCAGGTTTTTTATTTTTTATTTTTAATAAGTTTTCCTGTCTGCCCCGGCCGTTTTTCCGCATTAGAGCGCGTTTCTTTGATTAAATCAATAACTTCAATCAGTTCCTTTCCGTTGGATTCGAGCTTCCACTAATATAATATTTACATATTATGTAAATATGCGTGAATCCGAGCCCTATTCATTACACTTCCCATTTGAAAAGCTAATTTCCAGTTGCTTGACTACTGATTACTTACAAGACCAGTGTAGTGGCGATTACTAATGTAATGTTTTGGTTGTCCGTTGTTATGTTCAGGATTCTTTGTGGATTGACTCAGTTCACTACCAAGTCACATCTTATCCGGGCAGCTCTTGAAGCCATTTGCTTCCAAACTCGTGATATTCTTGAAGCCATGAACAAAGACTGTGGACTTCCATTGACCAAGTTAAGGGTTGATGGGAGGATGACATCCAATTCTCTTCTGCTGCAGTTGCAAGCGGACATATCTGGGATCCCTGTTGGTAAGCATTGTTGATTAAGTGAATGGCAGGAGTCGGTGGTTTGACGAAAAACGCCCCGTTTCTCTATACTAGTTGGTATCCCATTGTGTCCTTTTGTCCATTCCCTAAGAGTATAAAAAATGTCAGTTTTATGTCAACAAAAGTTTTGAGTACAAAATTCAGTAGTGTTCGCTATTTTCAGATCATTTATTGGTTCCTTGACTTTTCAACGAAATGAGCTCCTTGAACGATTTTTTTAATTTTTTTCCTGGAAAGGTCATGCTTCAAATTTACAAAAACGGGTTGCAGAAAACTCGTCTCTATTATCTATAAGGCCTTAAGAAAAGTGTAAAATCCGAGGCCTGGAGGGGGTACCTACATGATGTTGGCTCCTTAGTCATCTTTTGATTGGCCGAGAGATCTCGTCACATGCCTTCCGCTTTCAGTTCAAAATCTTCAACATTTCTAAAACAGTTCTGCACGTAGTTATGCGGATTTTCGAACTAAAAATTTGTGTTGGGGGGGTTTTAAAGGGTGGTGAATATGAATATGTTGTTAGAAATGATGAATTCCGACCTTCTCAATGAGCCCTTTGACTAAATAATATATTATAGTCGACCTGTCCGACGATTTGACTATATTTAGTTTT
Source organism: Pilophorus perplexus (assembly GCA_955831195.1). Lineage (NCBI taxonomy): Eukaryota > Metazoa > Arthropoda > Insecta > Hemiptera > Miridae > Pilophorus > Pilophorus perplexus. The sequence continues at coordinate 13,994,055 of OY037011.1, read as the reverse complement.
GTGATATTTGCTTAGTCAGGATATTTAGTTAGTTAAGTTGGGAAGGTCGCGAAGGTGGGTAGGACAGAAGAGGAACCACGTTACTATGCGGATTTTCAAACAAAAATTTGTGTAGGCGGGTTTTAAAGGGGGCTAAATCCGAATATGTTGTGAGAAATGCTGAATTCCGACCTTCTCAAGGAGGTCATTTTCAATGTTACAGTGAGAGCCCCCCACTTCGCTGACGTCACCACTTTGGGCTGTGCTATGATGGCTGGATGGGCCCAAGGGATTGATGTGTGGGAAAAAGATTTCGACGCAGGTTCGCTCGGCGAAACCCGAGGCACCACGTTTTCCCCTAGGACGGACTCTGAAGGTACGCATCACTTTCATTCTCAATAAAATTAACGTTGTTGGTTACAACGGCCCAAACAGTGGTAGGTTTACAGATTTATTGTGCTTTTCAGAAAGGAATTTGAGGTATACGAAATGGAAAATGGCTGTTCAAAGGAGCTTAGGTTGGGCAACTACGAAACGCTCAGTTCACATGACAGGTAAATAGCACAAGTAGAACATGTCCCTGTCGTAGATACGTATACTATAGTTATTATGTAAATATTCATTCCTCCGTACCCCCCCCCCCCCCCCCCCATATACTTATTTAGCTGTACATGTTTGAAAACAACGTTTCGTCTGTTTCAGAGGAAAGATATAGGCTGATATCTTCCTTGCCTGCCACTCTCTACATCTTCACTAGTTTTGCTATGGTAGTTGTTGCTGAACTAATGAAGAGATAGCACGCTTTTGAAAAATTTGTTGACTTCTGGACTAATGTCATGACGTTTCTAAAACGCTGTACTTCGCCAAATAATGTTATTTTTTATCATGTTATATATATAACGTATTAAGGTTATGCATTGTCATTTCAATATTTATATTACACCACTGGGTTGCAAGCCTTATTGGTGATGTATACCTGTGTACAACATAGCTATATGTATATTTATGCCAAGAAAACACATGCAGTTGATCAGAATGTTTTGGGGTTACTTCACATATGAAGTGAACTAACCTCAACTGCACTTGCTGAAGGAGTTCTGTTAACCGTGAAAACTCGGCGGTGTTTCTTACTGTTTATGAAGTTTTTTAGATGTGGCTTTACTGTAGACGGTCCCTGTAGTGGCTCCAGTGTAGCCTGCCGGGCTCTGTTCACAAAATAATGATAGGTACCTAATAATTAACAACAACAAAATCCCGTATGAAGCCACTTAACCCCTATAGTTGACGATCACCTTCAGAGGCCAAATTTCCTCAACTTAATGGAAAACAGAAAAAAAAAAAAAATGGAAACAATGAATAATAATGTGGTGTGGCAACCGACACATGTTTGAAGAGAAACGAGATCAGGCTCGCCGAAAATGTTTAGTTGTTGTTTGTGAGTTAAGTTGATCGGATTGTTGAGTTTTTGACAAGAGTAAAGATCTTGGTCGGTCGTTAACAGTTTGTTATTTTACAATATTATTCATTACATGTTTCCACATATTATGTGCATGATGCAGGAACGTTGAGTTTCGTTTTATTGTTGATCTATGAGAAAATTTTTATCACGGTTAGAATTGTATGTACCTATCTGTGACGCCTTTTGTGGCCCGCTTTGCGTAAAATATAACGACCTGTTTCATCGGGATCATTTGGATACAGATAGGATGGAATAGGAACAGAACAGAACGAGAGAGCTGATTTTTTAATCAAAAATGAACAAATTTTGAAAAGCTTTTATGGTTGGTTAACATTCTCAATATTTTACACCTGCTACAATCAATACGTACGTATCCCCTTAAAAGTCGCGACTGCTTTCAAGGTGCTTGCACACCAATGTAACGCAATAATTGCAATTATTGCATTGAAATGCTTATTATAGTTAGTCGTAGAGCATCTGTGTACCTGCTACCTAAATGAAACCTACCTGCGTTATTGTTACCTATTGATGTTAGATCGGTACCTATTCATGCACTATGAGTGCATGACTGCTTATGTACATACATAGAGTAGATGTTGGTTCTTTGGCACACTATATCATCGTTTAGGTATTACATTTGTATTAAGGTGTAGGACGATAAGGGTTATGTACAAATAAAATTGGTACCTACTGGTGATACGGACTATGAATATTATTCCTTCATCTGTTCATCTTTTTCATTTACTTGAATCGTGGGTCAAGTTTGATGATTGGGAGGAATGGAAATTTTACACATTGACTTATCACTCGGTTGAATGGAGCACTATTTTGAAGCAATCAACACCGGTATGGAAATCGCTTAGAACTCCATTACAACCACTGCACCCTTTGCGACTATTCATTGAATTGGCTACTATTCATTGAATGTACAAGTTGTGTTCAGCTAACAACAAGGAGTGTGTGTTATATTCACACAAATTTTGTGAACTCAACCCAATATCACATCCTATCGCTGCACTACACCTTGGGATTGAGTTTTCTCACCCACGCTAAAGATTTCACAAAATAGGATGTTGAACTGGTAGGAGTTTCCAGAGTGTCTGGACGGATTATTTCTTGAGACGTGTAACTCGCCAAAGTGCTTTTTGCCGGATTGTGGGGGGGGGGGGGGGGGGGGGAGGGGTGAACTTCCTCCCTATCAGCATCTGGACACTGTACTGTATAGTCTATACAGGAAGCTGACTGCCCAAGTAGGTACCTAATAATAATATTTTGCTCATGGGAACTTTTGTCCACTCCTTCATTTCCCATATAAACGACTGTTGAAAATACATAATAGAGGAACGGAACCTCGTTCCAACCCATCAGTTTGGCTTTCGTCGACATCACTGTACAATTGATCAGGTGCACCGAATAACGCACGTTATTGAACAATCTCTTGAACAAAAAAAGTTTGCTCTGCCGTCTTTCTTGATGTCACACAGGCCTTTGATAAAGTTTGGCCCCTAAAGACTCAACTATAAACTCAGAAAAATACTTCCCGCCTCGTATTCCAAGTTGCTAGAGTCCTACCTCTCAGACCGATTTTTCCGGATCAAGCAAGAAGATGCGAATTCGAAAGCTCAAAAGATTCAAGCTGGAGTACCTACCGCAAGGTAGCGTACTGGGCCCACTCCTGTCCGTTTTCACCAGAGATCATCCCGAAAGAGAGGAGAATACCATAGCGGCGTTTGCAGATGACACTGCAGTCCTTGCTGTCGGCGATACCAACTTGGAATCAATTTCGAAACTACAAAGGTCAATCAAGAGACTGCACCAAATGAATGAGGCAAAATCGACCCTACATGTCGAATTCACAAACCGTAGGTGTGAGTGCATAGCCGTTCACCTCAACAACAAAGTCAGAATTCAGCGTCGAAAAATAGGAGGAATACATAGGAATACCATAGTCAGACCCCCGAAGCAGAAACTTTTTTTTTTTTTTGTGGGGCTGTGTTTTTGTTGTGAATAATTCGTGCCTAGTCTCTGGTTGGTCGGGATGAAAAATAGCACTGGTAAATTTGCAGAAATGTTTTAAAACTTAGAAGAATTAAATGTCTTATCAGGTTAAAACTGCATGAGGGTGCTCGCTGAGTGAGAAATGTCGTGTTATTAGGTAGGTATCGGAACTGAAATATTATTCGTCAAGGAACCCAATAGTGTCAATAATAATAATAATAATAATAATTTCTTCCGACACAGCTTCTACAAAAGTGCCATAAAAACTAAGAAAATCCGAAAAATACACGTTTAAAATAGGTATCCAAAAAATAGATAAGTATTTTTTTCGTCATAAACATTTTGAAATTGTCGAGACGAGTTTCAGTAGGTAGATGCATTGATGTAGGATTTTTGTTGTTTTATGGCACTTGGAAGCATCGTTGGAAGAAAGAGGTTATTGACATTATTGGGTTCCTTGATGAAAAATCAGGTGCCAATTATTATAAATTTCTCACTCTTATACTTTTAACCTGATACCTAATTCGACCTCTGAAAATGGTGAAAGTTGTCTGCAATTTATCACGGCTATTTTCTCATCCCTACCATCCACAGCCAAGGGGCAAACGAATTTGGAAGAAACAACCTTTTTTTACCAGCCTAATGCACTTACCTATGTATTAGGTACCTAGTAGGTACCTAACATACCTACCTAATATTTTTGTTTATTAGGAATAAACAAAAAGTACCTAACCTCTTTAGGTTTTTTAAAATTTATTTTAAGAAGAATATTTATTTATCTTTTAAGTTAAAAGATATTAAATACAATTTTTATTGAAATAAAAACCTAAAGAAAACTTAATTTTTGTTGAATTCTTTCGTCGATGTAAATTAATTCCTTTTAGGTAGGTCCACAGAGTAACAGAGAACAGAGGGTAGGTCTCGTGGTTAGAACCATTTTGGTCTACCTAGGTAGGTACCTACTTTGAAAGTGCTGCACGATACCGAAAGCCCAGCCGTACGCTCAAGATGACTGTTTACTCCTCTATGTCGGTATTTTCCCACTCTGGGGTTGGCAACCATGCGTGAGTCCGTCGGGGCAACACTGTCACTCCAGTTTCTTTGGTGGTGCTCTATTCATTCATGAATTCGTGATTTGTTGAGTAGTCTAATAAGTGCGCGATTGTCCCAATTAACATCGTATATCTGGGATACGGTAATTTTCCTGAGGCACCCACACTCTAGTTCATGGTTGGTGAGGTGATGGCCCATTGTGACTGTTTTCCGGGAGTTCTAATCATGTTTCGTTGAAGTTATTGTTCTACGTTGCTGGCATGGCGGGCAGCTAAGCTGTCTGACCCCTATTTACTTCAATTTACCAGGATGGCGAATCATTCTTCATTCACATGAGGCACGACCGTTTTCAGAAAGCATTCAAGTTTTGAGGTGCGAAAGCGGTACACTGCGAAGATAATTGCTAGGTTTCGCTATTCTTGAGAGGGTCCTGTTTGGAATAGGTACCCATTTCGGTCGCTCGGGTGGCTACCACTTCCGCTGCTCACTATTCGGTCTCCTGTGAGGAGATCTAAATTATTTTTGCTTCAAACTGTATCCCACATCGCAGTCAAACTGCCTAGGTACTTGGGAAACGTTTTGGGAAGGGATTCGAGGGAGATGGCGACTGCCAGTAGGAAGGACACTCAACCGAAGTCCATCTCCTCGATCTTCTCAAAACTTCACGTAGCGATGTTTCCGTCAGATTCAAGCTCAGGAAGTGTCAATCCTCGCCCGGTTGCTCCAACGGACAAGAGGACGTTGGATAAAACCTGGAAGCTGATGGATAAAGTTGTCAAGCTTTGTCAACATCCCAAGATGAACCTGAAAAATTCGCCACCTTTCATCCTGGATATCCTTCCTGACACCTATCAGCGGCTTCGGCTCATCTATTCAAAACACGAAGACAAGCCAGCTATTCTCCACAACAACGAACATTTCAATGTTTTCATCGTGAACCTGATGAGGAAATGCAAGCAGGCCGTCAAATTGTTTAAAGAAGGCAAAGAAAAAATGTTTGACGAAACCTCTCATTACCGAAGAAACCTCACTAAACTCAGCTTGGTCTTCAGTCACATGCTTAGTGAATTGAAAGCTCTATTCCCATTCGGTACGTTCGCTGGAGATCAATTCAGGATAACGAAGAGCGATGCTGCAGAGTTCTGGAAGAACAACTTCGGAAACAGGTAAGGGGACCTTTTTTCTAATTACATGTAATAAGCGGGTTCACCCCTCGGGGCAGACCTACCGCATAGTTCGTAACCTACTCTGGGGCTGCCCGCTTTCAAACTGTCCAGTCTCTGTACCAGTCCTCTCGCTCTTCACAAAACCACGTTTTTTTCGTCCGTCTCGGAAATGTTCACTCCTAGTACCGTTGCCTCAGGCTTCCGGGAATCATTTTTCAGAGTTGGCTGCAACTTGGAACCGGCCAGGTGTCGCAATCGTTTTCGAATTATTTTTGGACGTAAAATCCATTTTTTGGGGGTCCCAGAATGATTCCAATTCACCGTGGGGCTCTCATGGAGCTACAAATGATGGATCCCAGGAGGTTAAATATTAATAAGTAATTTTGAACGCTTAATCAATTTTTCGAAGGCGGCCCACATCAAATTCTGTTTGAACTAAGTACATTTTTTTTTTTTTTTTTTTTTTTTCAAAATATTTCTGTATTGACACAAAAATAGTTTTCGAATATGAAGGTAAGCTCAACCTTTATCAAAGAATAATAAACCCTTGTGTAAAATTTGCAGCGTTTTTAATCAGTCGAAGGCTTCCAAATAACACTGCATGGGATTAAAACTCTGATCCCCAGGGCAAATTAATTTACATTATTTTTGGAAAAGTCGAAGTTTGAGTTAGCGGCAGAACGAGGAGTCAGCTGTTTGGGTTGAACTCGGCCTTCCTATTGGTCATCACAGCCCCTCCACCAGTCAACTCGGCCTCTCATGACGTCAAGGCCAGCACTTCTTTTGATAAATACCCACATCATGCAAGACGTTTTGTCTCAAAAATGATTCTTTCCTCACTTGTTGACTTCTACGAACATGGCGCAGGATGATTTAACCCAAAATTCAGGCAGACGACCTTTCCTTATTGTAAATAAGAAATAAATCCAGCTCGAGTACGATTCGGAGCTGCTCAGCTCATACTCCAGAGTAGCTCACGGACGGAAGTATAACACTCAGGTGCTTAGGACAGCTGAGTAATGTGCTCAACTGCTTCAAGTCATTCCGAACAGTTTTAAAGCTATTACGGGTCCCGAATGAGTGCTATTCATGTGGCAAAGCTAGGATCCGGTGCTACAGCGTCCTAGTTGCGTGTGCTGTGATTAGGGAATCTGTGTATAGTGTTCAAACGGCATCATGTCACTCTGGGCACTCTGTTCGAAACCGGTCCCCCTTGATTTGTTAAATAAACAATTTAGAACATCATACATCATTGGATTGGACCCCTGCACCTTCGACAGAAATACAACTTAGCAAAAATGAGCCTCTCTTTTTGTTGATGCCCCCCCCCCCCCCCCCCCCTTCCCGTCACTGACGCGAATTTTAGGAGCAGACATTCTTCGAAGTCTGGAAGTCAACGATGACTCCTTTCTTCTGGATGGTGTCGTGACAGAAAGTGCTTACACGGTGTAAGTTACACCGTTTCCGTGATTCATTCACCCCCCTTCGGACTAGCATTGAGCAGAAGTATATCACCTGCGCCTTCTGTACAAAAGTGCACAGAGTTGCAACGCCGCCTGGATTTCACTCGGCAGAAGGCTCTCCAGTCTTGGGTACGCTAGAAGTCAGCAGACCTAAAGCGGAAACGGCGGAAATGCATCTTCTGTGCACAAACAGAACATGGATAGGGCAACAACTTGAATTCTTCTTAGGTGGAATTATTACGTACCTAGGTAATTCGTCCAAAAGGCCTTAGAAATTTTCACAGTTCTCGATCCTGTACTTAAATATTAAATATTTCGTTAAATGTGTATAAGAAAATAGTGTAGCGTCTGACCCTAACCTCCCCCCCCCCCCCCCCCATTCACACTATGAACTTGTGTTGGCACTCGAAGCCGTAGGTCGATGTTATGTATTTCTTTAAAACAAATTTAAGAAAAAACAACAACTATTTATAGAACTATAGTTATAGTTTATAAACTATAACTATGAACACTATAATAACCTACCAAAGTTTGGTAGGTTAGTTATAGTTTGGTAACCAAATATCTCCAGTACCAAGGCAGGCAGAGACTCGTAAAGGAGTGGAGTTCCGGAGGAAATTAATGATAAACTATTTGCAATAGCAGGGGCTCAAACTTTTTGAAGGAGTAAATACATAATATTATCAGCGATAACGATATTGAAAGTCGTTTGCAGAAAATCGAGTTTTTGTTGTTCGTCCCAGAATATATTCCTTTTATCAGAGCCAGTTTAAAAGAAAACGTTTTCACTTTTATTTTTTTTATTTAAAGTTTTCATTTTTATTCATTTTCATTTATTTAGGGAAAGTTCGTTCGTGTCATTTCATTGAGTTCCTCTAGGATTTGAGAAACCCCATTCTTGGACAGCATTGGAAGATTCTGACTTTTTCCAACCTTGCCTGAAGGTTGTATACCAGAGATGATGAAAATGTTTCTAGACTAATTTATTTCTACCAAATACGAACTCTTGTCGTATGTACCAAGAGAAGAAGAAGAATTGTGTTGTTTGAAGTGATGAAGGGACAGATTTACCGGGAAGTAGAAACCTTGTTTTTCGGTTGGATAGTAGTTCGCTCAGAACCGCGAAGTTTTACGTATCTAGTGGTGTTGGGCGAGATGAAAATGGCGAGGTTTTGAAATTCTTCCTTGGTTGGGTGTATGACAGAAAGGGGTGGGAAACCGCCAAAAGGTGAAAGAGGGCCTAGCCTGAGGGCTGAAGATAAGCTGCGCTGGTAGTGTGGCTGGGAGGCGGTAGACGGATCAATGAAGCTTCCACTTCCATTGAGGGGCTAATGTAAAGTTTACTCAATGGTGTCTACTATGGACGATGATGCCCTTATTCTCTCATGCCATTGACACAGCGTTGATGGGATCGTCCAATTCTCACCTCCTGCTAATTCAAACTAACTGCCCCTGGGAATGATCAAAGACTTTGATCATCACTTAGTGCTCCAACTCCTTGCAAACTGTTCTTGCTCGTCTGGTAAATGTTTGATGTGAGTCAAATTATTGGAGTATAATATTATTTTTTTCGTCTATATTTATGATTGATGATGATGATTGCGCATCAACAAAAAGTACCAAAATAACAACTTTGTATAAATGTGTAAATCCGTTCCATAAGAAAGGCAGACAAGACGAAGGAACTTCAAGAAACATCTAATGGTTTACAAATACATCTAAGTATTTGTAACAGTGAACAATGTGCCGTCCGGGCGTAATTTCAAGGTGAGACTCCGTTGATTACCTGATAGGTAAACATCGTGGTCTCTCCCATGGTTGGTAGCCGTTCCCACAATTCTGTTCTAAGTATTTGTAAACCATTAGGGCTGTCAAGGTACTTCTGATGGGATTTGAAAAGAAAATTTATGCGAAGGGTCGTTTTCGAAGTAATTTTGGACGCTGGATTATGCGGTTTCTTGACTACTCTGCATCGGTGTTCCATTATTAGAAATTATGCACCCCTTTGTAAAGAAATATTGCAGCGTTTCTGGTGATTGGATACCTACATAAAATAAAAGGCAAGCGAGTACAATACACACCTTCGCAGTATAATATTAAATATTATAAAAATTTTGTTACGCTATATAGCCGTTCGGAACTGTCTGCGCATGATGATGTTGGGAGTTCAGAATACATTGCGAGTTCAGAACCCGTTCTCAAAATACCTACCTTTATATTAAAATTGAACTGTTTTCTAAACTTAGAAAACAGTTCACTTAGTAATTGTTTCGCAACTTCCGCCTCATCCTCCCTCAGCATCCACCTTTCCGTAGCTTCCATACCTCCATCGATCCTTCTCTCATTTAATTAAGTTAAGCCGGTTGGTACAAGCCTTATGGGATTGACTTCCCGGACTTTCTCTATGCAGAAATTAGGTACGCTGGGAACTTGTAGCTAACTTTTCTCGCCATCCCAAGGGGGAGAAATCAAGGATTTCCTTCCTTCCATTTCCCTGAAGTGGGTTGATCTTTTATAGGCTTTGGGTAAAATTTTAATGAGTAATACTGATTGGGAAATAAATTAAAGATACTTATTCAGTTTTGAAAACCTGAAGCCTTCTAGTTACGACTACTTACAGAATATAGCGATACCAAGATATTTCTACGTAGATTCTAATAGTGATTTAACTTCGATTAAAATTTAATCTAGTATGACTTGTCATGTTCTTAATCCTAATATCTCTACTCAACACTATTACCAAACTGTACAGTGTTGTTGACTTATGATTAGCTGTCTCTCATTATGTTTGACTAATCATTGATTAGTAATCAAGATGACGTCACGTTACACCCAATAGATTTTCTGTTTATTGGCGTTCTTCTTATACTGCTGTTGGGTATAAGAAGAACGCACTCCAAAATGAGTGCGACGGCCCTGCTGAAGTGACAAGGGCCTAGAGGGGTTTCCTCTGTGGAGAATGACAAGTGTCACCTCCTACCTCAGGGGTGGTTTCGAGTAAAGTTGAATTTTACCCGGCGGGAAATCCAACGAAGCAATACTGTTAATATTTGAGGTTTAATTAAAACTTCTTTACCTCATTTCCATGCTATAAGGAGTTAACAGCTTCAGATGTGCCTGGTCATCGCCTGGCTCGAAAATCAGATACAGCAAGCCTAAGGGTGCACCCGATTATGAATTTCACAGACCTGCAAATAGACTTAATTTACTATCACGATATCACAAATTCTGCACTATCACAAATTACACTTACAATGACGACGTTACAAGAGTGACTAGAACAGTGGATGCTTCAAAACTAGATTAGTATTTGGTTATTAGCCAGAGCCTGAGCGTTGGCGTTCATAGAAATTTCAGGTATAATTATTGAAGTTCAGACTAGGTAATCAATTTTCAAGCCAGTTATATTTTCAGGATCCTTGCGGAAAAGTTAACTTCACTAGAGGAAATATTTCACCTCCCCGATCAGCCGCCTCGCACCTCTCACCTTTGACCTCTGAGCTCCTCCACCCTCATTTTCACATTGTTGATCGCTTCATGTAGTTACCAATTTATTTTGGATGGAAGCCTCACTACAAGTTCAATCCTTTTATGGCAGAGGAAATTTCTGTTTTATCATGAACTTTTAACAAAACAAAAACAAACAAAAAAAATTGTGCAAGTTTGGGGGGGTTTTGAAGAGTTTTGGCCATAGTGTCGTGTGAGCGACGTCCGATATAATAAATTATCAGCGTATTAAAAAATGTGTGAAGCAAAATGCTCTAAATCTCTGGGTAAGTGGGTAAACATCTCCCAATTGTTGTCTGGTTCTTAAGTCTACTCTCGCTGTTACTCTTGCGGTGGGGCTTTGTTGGTGTGACGTAGCTGCTTCCGTGGCAAGGTAGTAAAATTAGAATCTCGGTGGATGGAGGCCTGTTTTAATTAATACTTCTTCGACAGAAGTACGTGCATCCATAACTCTTGGAGTCTGTTACTTACACTTACTCATTTTTTTTCGAATCATGATATTCAAATTGATAGTAAAATTTTATGATCATTTGGTATCTTTATTCACCGTATTACATTTATAAACAATTTCTGTCCAGGTAAGTTAGAAATTTGCCTTTGGAAAGGAAAAATGCTTCAAGTTGAACTGCATTTCTAATCCCGTGCAACCGCAAGTTGTAATTCAGATATCGGTGCGATATAGGGCAAATAATATTGTTTTTGCTCTGAAACAAATCTCTGATTATCGTGGTGTGGTGACTGGAATTTCCCTCTCACAATGACCTCGTGGGTTTCATGAGTGGCACGACTTGAACCATGGAGGAATAGAGAGGAGAGCTCACTCTGTGTTAAACCGCGTTCCCAAAACGCCAACCCAGTGGTGGAAAGACGGGGGGGGGGGGATTGCGACTGCAGCGCGACCCCTACGAGATGTAGTGAACTTTGAAGGTGGTAGTTACCAAAACTGAACCAGAAGATGGCGCCCTGCGAATTCCGACGTGTCGTTTGCATTCACAGTTTACACAACTACACAATCTATTTCGTTCAACGAAATTCGTTATTCAGAGATGGCGCTGGAAAATTTGATAGGCCGAAAATTTGTTGTTTAGGGCTGTAGGAATATTATTTAAATCTGAAGCTTGGGCAATATGTCGCAGATCTCCATCTAGCTGAGTTTGCAAGGTTTTCAGTCAGCCTTGTGCGAGGGTTTTTTTGTCAAACTTTGCCAGGTGATCGAATGAGGTGTGATTTTTTAAATCATTTATGACGTAGAACCCATTTTTGGGGTCCGTTATCTGTCCTAACACTATAACTTCCTAACATCTATACTTTGTATTCAAGAAAAATTAACTCGCATGATCACTCAATCATCATCAGGATCATTCAATTGTGGTTTTAAAGGCAGGTGCGTCTGAGTCAATTCGCCGATCTCGAAACCGCTGTTCCTTTAAAATAAGAGCGTGACATCTTCTGTTATTTGTGAAATTGTTTGTGACGTCAGATCCTGTTAACGTTTACCCATTACCTTAATGGAAGTTCCCATTGCTATGTTGAAGTTTTCGCATCATTATATAACACGAAGGGAGCTCGAAGCTTGGGCATGGCTGAGGCTCTTCATACCTTCCAAACCACAAGACTGGTTGGATCGATGAGGGGGCGGGAGGCTGGAGGCGTCTGTTAACTGGGAGGCAGCTCATTCATACAACATTGTGGGCTTCGCATTTGCGACAAAAGGGTTCGCCTAGTGGGGGGGAAAGGGGGTCTAAGGGTTCGGAGGCGGACCAGTGGGAGCTGCCCTGGGACATAGAGGGATGATTGACTGTGCCCTGGGTCAGAGGTGAAGGGCGACCAGCATAATAACACGAGATAAATTGGTTCCCGGATGCCTGTGAATCCGAGCTCGCTCATCCTTCCTGCGTGCCCCAGATAGGTAGCCATCAAATAGATAGCCACCCCCATATCGTTCCTTTTTGTATTTTCACTATGTAATATGCACTCTGTTTATTCCTCAACTGCGCAGCCTTGAAGCCAGTTAATTTGTTGGGTTCTTCGCAGTACTTTTCTTCTTGACCCTGAAATATTTTGGGTTGACCGAACCCCAAAAACTTACCACCCACATTCATTCAAACGGTCAACATCACCATCAAAATGTAATAAAATCTATTTCTTTACCACTTTTGAAGTGAGTGTTTGGGTTAATGTTTCCCATTGAACGAATACAAAATTGATATAAGTTTCCATTATTGTTTGATTTCTCTATCGAGTTATATACATTCCGAGTCAATTCAGAATCTTAATTCATACTTTATAGTCAAGAAGGCGGACAGGTTAATGAACCCTACTACGTGTCAATGCGTCTTCCGTCTCACCGGTTGCATTTCCGCTTCGTCTCATCCGATGCAGAAGTAGCCCGGCTATCTATTTCGATTCCATGAAATTCGATTGGAATCTTTCAAAATTTTAGCCCATTTCAATTCAATTCAATAAATATCTATCATTTCAAATATCTATCGTCAGAAAAAATTGATATATTTATGGTAGAGCAACCATTCATTTTTCTTTTTGTTTTTAGCAAATGACGATAAAATGCTGATTTGGTCCATTGTCCAAACTCGCAATTGTTACCTTTCTACGTCTTTCCCATTCACTCCTCTCGAGCCAAATTTAAAGTCCGAGTGAGAAAATTTCCTGGCTTTGCTTCCGAGTCTGCGAAGCAGCGGAATTTCCAACTGCGAAGTAATTGCGGAGCGAGATTGTACTGCTTGATTAAAAGGGGGCGCGGGTAAATTGTTGAAGAAGGAGTGAATATTTATCTTTTGTGTTTACTGAACCTAGAATTCGTCGTTCCGTTTTTCTGGTTTATTGCGCTCGGGCTTTTTAGAACTGAGTTCGTTTATTTTATCTCCCAGAGATATTATATTATGTTTCCAAATTTCAATTCCAGGTGTTGCCCTTTTCAAATAGTCTTTTAGCTTGATTAAAAATGTTCCAGGTTTTTGTCTGCCGGCATCTTTGTTAGTTTGTGACTGTTCACATGAGTTTCTTTCGTTGATTCAAGGGTTAGTAAGTTACTTACTAACTTCTCCTAATTCTCCGAAATTAATGTAGACAATTTAGTTAGTGGAAGTAATCAAACGTAATGCTCATCCAAAAATAGGCAAAAAAAAAAAACTTGCAAATTTTACCACACAGAGTTAAAATTCCCTAAAGGTAATGTTGAAAGAAATAGTAGCTGATGCTGTCAAGGACTCATTGACAACTATAAACAAGCAGCTGTTTGACATTACAAGGAAGTGCAGCATCTGGAAAGCAAACCAGGATCCGAACTTCCCCCTGTTAAAAGTAAAAAATGAGCAGTCTTCGCATATTGTGCTGGAATGCTAACGTGCTAAATCAAAGGAAATTAGAGCTCGAGACTGTTCTGAGTCTAGAAAACATTGACAACTGGAAAGCAATTGGAAACTGGAATAATTTCCAAATACATTTCTTGCTTGCTCTGTACGCCCTTCTTCTCGATTAGATGGTCTCTGATGTTCTATGTTACGTCGGTCGGTCCGCAAGTTCCGATGCTACGGTAGCTCATCCCCAATTCGGTCGATAGTAAAAGCGGAAGGCCCGAATGAACATCCCTTGTCTCCAGCGTTGAATGAGTCAGAAGCGAGAACCCGACCTTGCCGCCCGACCCACCTAATCTGTCCCACACATTCGCCTTCAATACCAGCCGGCCGTCATCCGGTGTTCCTGACGTCATTACATCCTCGTTTGGGCTTACTAGTGGTGGAGTTTTTTTTTTCCTTCCTCCGTCACCACCGTTTTTCTAACTTTCCCGCTTTGGCTGGTCTGCCAGTTCATGACAGCCCGATGGGAAATCAACAGCTAGCTGTACCTTGGCGCGTGTTCAATTCGATTCAGAGGCCCTGTGAACTGAATAATACAATAACTAGGGATGCCAACCGTGCTATATTAAATATTTTTATAGTATAAGTTCTTGTTTGGTAGAATAAGTGCGGTGTAATTCAAATTTCCAGGGCACTTTCGAAATTTTCAATTTTGAAGTAGACTGGGAGAGTGGGTATCTCATGACGGCTCTCTCATTGGCCTTTCGTCTGCCACCGTTAAAAAAAAAAAAAAAAAAAAAAAAAAAAAAAATTGTTAGCACTATTTCTATTTTTTGTGCCAGTCACTGGTGTATTATATGTAACCCTGGTGTATGCCAGTCTCCCTTTACTGAAGCTGCATCTTCTTCTAGGTCTGCAGACTACGACAATGAGCTCCTTTAATGACTTTTTAAAATGTTTTTCCTGCAAAGGTCGTGCTTCAAAAGTTACGAAAACGGGTCCATATTGCAGAAACCCCGTTTCAATTAATTATAGGGCCTTAGGAAAAATATGATATTTGAATTCCGAGGTCTGGAGAGGGTACATGACGTGGGCTGCTTCGTCGTCTTTTGATTGGCCGGGAGATCCCTCTCTCTCTCATCTACGCAAGTCAGCCAACTTTGCTACGCGAAAAGTCGACCCCAAAAATCGAAAATCGGGTTAATCATTAGAGAAGGTCATTCGAAAATTGAGCATCGAGGTTATTATCAAAGAATGTTATTCAAAAATCGACCCGGGCCGAGTGTTTTTATTCCGATTCTGTTCAGGTTTATTATTTAGCGCTCTGGCGGCTCAGTGCCCAACTACTCGAGGCCCAGCCTGGCGAGGTGTGACGTCAAATTTGCCCGGCGTTCATTTCAAAATCTCTAACATTTCGAAAACGGCTCAGCGCGTACCTATACGGATTTTCGAACTAAAAATTGGGGTTTATGGGTTTTAAAGGGTGCTGAATCCGAATATGTTGTCAGAAATGCTGAATTCCGACCTTCTCAAGGAGCCCATTGTACAAATTTTGTACAATGCCCTAGTAAGAAATGTTCCCATACTCCCTTCACCATCCACCACAACAAACAGCGGCGAAATCGTGGATTCACGCCACCGGCCTTCCACTAACCATTCAACACAAAATCTGATGAATCTAAGTTCAAATTTAGAATCACAGTTTCACGTAGGTACACACCCATCACCCCCATATAGAGTGATCACCCATCACACCGATATGGGGTGTTCCACATTGGCAATCCCAAGAGTACCCCTATATAGTAAAAATAAATAGTAAAGTGACGTGGTTTTTTTTTTTTTTTGGTGTGTTAACCAACTGGTTTTTTTTTTTTGGTGTGTTAACCAACTGGTTTTCACAATTGGGGCAGGAGCCGACCCCGCTCTGTATTTAGAACCCTTTGTTCACATAAACTTGCGTTCAGAGGTGAATCGTCTGCCGACAAGACAGGTATTACAACACGTGATTGACTTTTGGTCAAACATTGGTGTTCGGCCCCGTTTTGAACCAGGCTGATCAGCGCTCCGACTGATTTGTAAACAGAAGCTCTGTCGCCACCCTGTTAAGGGACCCTATGTAGTCACGCGAGTGGCTGGTCGACATATCGTTTTGTACATCTAACTGAAAAGTTTCAGTTCAAAAGGCACACAACCAAAACTTGGCTTACATTCAATATTACCTTTTACTTCCTCAAAAAGTTTTGAAATTTTGTTAAATCTTGTCGTACCTTTGGTTGCAGCACTCTAGTACCGTGGAAGGTATTTCGGCAGGTCCTGAATGATGTACATCCCATCAGTTCAGGCCTCGAAGCCATGGCACTCAAGTCAACTATTGACCTTACCTGTAACGACTACATCTCCAACTTCGAATTTGATGTTTTCACTAGGTAAACTGTCAAAGCGAAACAAAAGTGAAACCATATCCATATCCAGCTGGTGTACTTTAATAGCTACATCCTTCATTACTTATTCTAATTTTTCTGTACAGGTTGTTTCAGCCTTGGAGCTCTTTGTTAAGGAATTGGCAAATTTTAGCTGTGACGCACCCTGGGTATGTTGCTTTCCTGACGTACGACGAAGTTAAAGCCCGCCTCCAAAAGTACATCAATAAACCTGGAAGGTATTGCCTTGTTGCTTGAATTTAAAAATCTAATGTGCATTCCATTACGAGCTATTCGGTATTGTGATAGAAATTTCGTGACTGTGTTCCTTCTTCGGGGAATTGTTTGTTTTATCGAGCGTTCGAATTCCCCCCGTCGAGTAACCTATGAATCATATCGTCGTTGAACCGTTGGTTGATTCATATCGCAGTCAACAAAATGAGGCTTCCTGTGTGAAGTACTTGATGAGAATGGAATATTCGCGGAGTCTTTACAGTTAGTGAAACTTATTTTATTATTCACCTTGTAACGATTCACCGTTTCCTTTTCAGCTACGTTTTTCGATTGAGCTGCACTCGACTGGGCCAGTGGGCGATCGGTTACGTCACTGCTGACGGTGACATATTACAAACTATCCCACAAAATAAATCTCTTTGTCAAGCGCTTTTGGATGGTCACAGGGAAGGATTGTAAGTTTTCGGGTTTTCCCTGTTGCAATGAATAAAATGTAGATTTTTTTTTTCTTCTGTCATTCTGATCAGAGCGCCAAACGTGCTTTGTTTAATTCAGCTTTGCTCGTTTCCAGTTACTTGTACCCCGACGGTAGGAATGTAAATCCTGATCTGTCATGGGCCGTAGACCCTACACCTGAGGACCATATAAAAGTAACTCAGGAACAGTACGAACTGTACTGTGAAATGGGCTCTACGTTCCAACTATGCAAAATCTGCGCCGAGGCTGATAAGGACGTGAGAATAGAACCTTGCGGCCACCTTCTTTGCACTCCATGTCTCACGTCATGGCAGGTAATCACCCGATTGATTGTTTTATTTAGTAGCTGAGAACGAAAATCGATTAATCTATAATGTTGTTCTATTACTCTTCAATGCATAACTAGGCAATCCTCTAAATTTCAGGACTCTGAAGGGCAAGGATGTCCCTTCTGCAGGGCAGAAATCAAAGGCACCGAGCAAATCGTTGTTGATCCCTTTGATCCTAAGCGGTCCCACAAAGCTGGTAGCTTACCGCTTTATTCCACCGAAGAAGAGGAAGACGAGGTGCGTATCCACCCTAAAAATAAACTATTTAATTACTCCAGAGTTTCGCCTTAAATATTACCGCGTGTAAATAAGCACTTATTTGGAGAGTATGATAAACGGATGTATGGATGTGTCCCCCCCCCCCCCCCCCCATTGACCTTTATTATTGGTTTTTTTCTTTCTATTGCGCTTCCCCTTTGGTCATCGCTGGTTTTTCCACCAAGGTTTCATTTTCCTACAACAAAAATGGGATTCACGATTTCAGTACACCTTCCATTTGATGCCTACCTTTGACGAATAGGAGCCTTTTTGCCTTTCACTTCCACGTGACTCAGTTCGTTCATTGCTTCTTTGAACTCCGTAGCAATAACAACTCCAACTCTAGTAGCTGGGCAAACGTTGAAATTATTTTTAGCTTTTTAGAGTAACTGATTCATGAAGGTGGAATTCTGTAGTTTTCATTGTGGTTTCTTGAAATGAGTCAAACTGTGTAAGCAGATTGATAAGATCGATTTCCTAATGACGTGATGCAAGGGGATCGGGGTTGAGGTCAAACAGAAGTAACTCTTCTTATCGCCGAGCTTTCCAGATACATAATCACGGCTCAAGGGTGCCCCCCCCCCCCCCCCCCCCCCGGGTAATGTAGTTATTGTTGTCAGAAGAGTTAAACTTGTAACAGTTCACTGTTGCCATGAAATCGTGGTCATGAACATAACTCACGTTACGTCTGCGTTACTTCCCGACTTTACACATGCCAGCAATGAAGTAGTCACTTTTTGGCGTAATAGCTCTACTTTTAATTTTTCATTTTTTCCCTGCGTTGGACCTGCACCTGCATCTTAGTTCTCAGCTTCTGAACCCACTTATAATTTAATTTTCCTTTATTTTGTTTTGTGTTGTCAGAATGTTTTGAAGTCAGTGATAGTATGATCACCATCTCGCACGGCTGCTTGTGGCGACTTGATTTACATTAACGTGTCAGTTTTCTACACCGGTTGCATCGCATTCTTGGGAAATATTTATTTATTCATGAAACGTTATTTTCTTTATATTCTTCTGTGATTCAATGTCTACCACACGCCAAAAAGTAGACATTATGAATATCTTATAGTAAATAACATTTACCTAATTTATTTATTTTCATCGAATTTTTTTTTTTTTTTCTTGCTTCTTATTTTTGTGAATTTAACCTAGTCAGCATTGGAGTGTTCACGTGGATATGAAAATGAGAAGTTGTCATTTATTTTTTCGTGGTAAATACCATTGCTTATTGTATTTTCTTGATCAAACTTTGATATTTAATGATAATTAATTTTAGTATAATCTGGTACAAAGCATAACATTTCAAAAACCACGCTACATTTGAAAAGGCGCTTTTTCAAACTTGAGAAGGCGCTCTTTGGTTGTACCCGACCTGAAAAAAGTCACCGTTATTGTGATTGATGGTTGCTGTTTGGTTGGTATTTTTGGATTTTCGTGTATAAGCCGGGGCAACCATCCAGGCAGGGACGAATGATCCCGTTCGTAATTTACTGCAGAGACTTTCTTAGTTTGTGTGAACACTCCTCGCATGTGCATCGTGCATTATTTAAATTCAGATTTATGGTCATTTTGTTCATTTTATTCAACCTGTAGACTTTTTTTTCCAATTTTATTTCCTGGCAGTTTTACTATGTATGCACGTGAGTGTATTCCGCATTTTGCTCTCACCGTGTTTTAATGTTTTGGTATGGAAACGCACCGACTTAATCGTTCATTTCCCTCATGCATATTGTGCAGCCGGAAATTCTTAATTACTTTACGTTGATGTTATTGTGCATGTAGTACCGTTAAAGTGCGTCAATAACCCTGCATCTCGCTACTTGCATTATGGCATGTTGTTCTTAAGAGAGTGGACGTGTAATTTTGGTAATTAATGCCTTGCCATTCCAAGTTGTTTGAGTGTCATAGAGTGAGCTAACTGTTATGGGATCGCATAGTTGGGCGACTTACGGGTGGACATGAGTTGAATCCCTCTCTGGGGTAAATATTTGAATGAAAAGAAATCAATTTTGGCGACGAGATCAGGGATTGGCAGCACTATAATTTATATACGGTGTTTGGTACTGTAACGGATTCTGAATACTCGTTTCATCTCAGTTTAACAATCCATGTACATTGTACATGGATTGTGCTTGGCTGTAAGCACTACTCATACTTTCGTCACCATCATCGAAATGGCTGTGTTTTCACATTTATGATGGGAATATGTTCCATTCTGGAGGCTTGGTAGGATTCTGTTGTAACACCTCAACAAAAATGCTACCGTTTTGAAAAATAATAAAATACTGCCCTATATGAAAACTTTATTCTTTAATTGTGTGCGATTGGGTAAAATTACTATTCCCCGGCTCAAAATTATTGTTATGAGGAGAGTTAATTTTAAGTTACTGAATGTTCTCTCCATAATGTGTGTGTGCTATTTTGGTGTGGAGTTTCGTGCAATGTGTTATCTAATATTAAATGTTGAAATATCTTCAGTACGTTATATTCATGTAAATAGCGAAATTTGGTTATGAAATACAAATATTTGTGGATGAGTCACGTTTTCTAACCTGTCCCACCGTTTTGTTGTTGCAACTGTCCAGCATATTAGGTAGGGTCTGTCCCGAGTACATGCCCAGAAATGCAGATTCTTGTAAAGTGAACTGGGGAAAAAATTGCAATATGTGTTGAGTTTTTATATTCGCTTCAGAGAATGAACCTCTTCTTAAATTTCGTTCATCTAGTGTTTTTGTATTCGCTCACATTTGCGCGTTTTTGGTCTTCGGCACTTTTAGTGACGTCAAAATTCTCAGTGGGGAAGACCGACAGGACGAATTTTTCTGGCTGGATTGGGGGAAGACATTAGTGAAAATGTTCGAGTGTCAAGTAGGTACTCGTAATATCCGATATTGGAGTGGGTGGGCGGGGGTGTGTTAAGGGGGGTCCAGACGTGCGAACCACACGGTATGCGAACCGTACGCAAGCCTGAAAATCGCCCGTGTGGACAGCGCCGGCGAGCGGTATGCGAACCGCTCGTGAACATGAAACTGCGAACCAGATTTTGTGGGGTTTTCCACGAACACAAAGGATGCGCGCACGCTCCGTCTGGACGGCCATTTGTCGTGTGGACACCAGCAGGTGAAGGTTCGCGAACGTATTTATGCGAATGAAGACTACTTCGTGCTCGTGGCTGGTTCGACAGAAATAGCTGGGTCGCCGCGCGTGAGCCGTACGCATACGCCGTACGTGGGAAACAAAAATTTCAACGAACGGTTCGCGTACCGTTTGGTTCGCACGTCTGGACCCCCCTTTAGGTGAAACTCAGAGCTCGAAATTGATTTTTTTTTTTTAATACTAATCTTGCATGTTTCCTGTAGTTGCACGATACCACCAAGAAATCCGTGGATTTAGAGAAATTTCAGTCAAATGCAGCGAGGGGTAATTGTCGATAGTTACTGATTAGGATGAACATAATGCTTGACTGTAGGTCTCCCACAAGAATATTGCGCTCCGACACTGCAGTCTGGTGGCCACAAAAGGAAAAGTCAATGTGGCATCCTGTGCCGACGTTGAGTGAAGGGATTTCGAGTTTTTTCTGTTGGCAACATTGTGCTCGCCTTTTTGCATGGAAGAAAGGGATTTCCTTTCCTCCATGGCCGTTTTGTTTACATCTCCCAGTTGTATAGTTTGTTTTTAACCACCGTATTTTCAACGATGGAAGAGAAAAAAACAAACATTTCTCGAGGAAAGCCATTGAGGAGTCAGGCGAGGGAAATTGTCTACAACGTTGCGAAATTTTTCATCGCCAGGAAGGAGGAAGAAGAGAATAAACTGACCGTTCGTGATGTTACTGTTGTTTAGATTTTTATTCATTGATCTGAAATGAAAAAAATTTCAAATAAAAACCCAGTGTGAAGGGAGAAGAAGAGAAGTGCTGCCACTAGGAAGGGGAAAATGAGAGGGAGTTGGGGAAATTTCGTGCGAAGAGTAGTTCGATTTCTGCCACCAGAATGCAGTGTTGGAGCGCAATATTCTTGTGGAAGACCTATTATAGTATACAAGTACCTATAATAGGTACTTGTATACTACCGTGCAGTAATGCATAACGTTATTCTCAACTTATCTACATTGTCGCTGAGAAACTAGTCAAGGTATTATTTTGATCTGAATGTCCAGGATGGAACTCCATGGAACCATTCTCATAGTACAATCCAAGCCCTGACTCTCTCCCCCAGAACGGAAATTTTCGACTCGAGGGTAAGTAACGTATTTACAAGTCATTATTCGTTGTTCCGTCATTGTTAGTGAGGGATAAAGCCATACAAACGAATGACTTCTGACCTTATTAACTTGTCAAGCCGGGAAAGGTTTGGATGAAGGTGGGTAGTTGCAAGCGTGTCAAAGAAAAGTTGAGAAAAGGGGAGACCAACTCCCACTCAGTTTCTCCGTTAGTTCATCTAACGAAGCTTTTCCTTTTAATATTCGTCTCACAAGGGTCAATTAAAAAAAAAAAATAATAATCTTCCAAGTTATGAATTTTTTATGAAACTAGTTGAATACTCTGCAAAGTTGTACTTTATTTATTCAGGGTGGGCGAAGTCCGATGATGTCGCCTAGAAGTTCTCCGCTCCTCAACAGGCGGCCGTTTTCAGGACATGCACCTCCCGTACCACCTCGGAGGTCGTCCCCCACGACGTCATCCCCTCCTCCTCTCACTGTTCCTAAAGAGGATGCTCCCCAACCTCCTCCAGACACAGGTGCATTTTACTTTATTTGCATTTGTTTTTCATATATTCATGTGTAGGGGACTTGAAGCGGCTTTTTCGTCTGCGCCTCCAGTAAAAGTCGCAATTGCGAATTTCTTTTCATTGAAAATGAGTAATACCCGGCCGATTTGAGAGACCATTTTGGCCCTCGTGACCAGTTCATGAAACATTTTAGTAGCGGCGAGTTGATGAACTTGGAATATCTACATAGACGTCCGTCGTTGATGGAATTGTAATTAATTTGAAGGGACAGAGAGGGCAGGTGGAGACGCGAGCAGGTCTGCCCCCGTCCTCCCTTCGGCCCCACCGATGAGCCCCGAGCCGCCTCCCGTTGATTCAAATGTGGTTCACTACGCTGAACTGGCCAATATCACGGAAGAGCCCAGCTATGAGAATACAATCATCATACCTGGTAACTTCCAAATGTATAGTAGCAGTAGATGGCCACCACATCCATTCGTTGTTCATTAGTGTCGCTTCATGTTTGTTCGTTGCGCTCCACATTGTTTTTGGCCTTGGCGAATTTTCACTTGAAATTCAGCGACCGGAATCTTATCTGATAAAATCCCAAGTGTGCAGTATTGATACTCGAAACCACCAGTGTTTTCTGCCAATCTCTTCTTTGTGAATTGCTTTCCTTTAGGAGATTATAATGTTATGTGAAAATTCGCTCATTCATGGCCTTCCTTTTCATCCTAATTACATCTTTATTTTTTTCCTGTAGCAAAATTTACACCATGTTGTGTATAACCGCGAATTCCCTGGAATGAAAAAAGCACTTCTGAATGTCGTTACATGAGGTTAGACATTCCCCCTGATCTCAATGGCACCTGGCTCTTTATTTGTTTTAGGTTGTCATTTCATATATGTTGAGTACGAACAGGTGCTTCAAAATGCTTCTATACACTTGTTGAAACATGAACGGCTCATGGAGAAATGATTTCGCGTTCGTTATAGGTAATGTTACGATGGTGAAACCTGTCTATTGCGCCACCCCTCCAGTGGAGCTTCCAACGGTGTCGACAGTCTCTCACCACGTTAGATCACCGTTACCAGAAACTAGGTGAGATTGCAAAAAAAGCAAATTTTGCATAAGTAAATTGTGCAAAAATTAATTTTATGTCCAAAAAATTATATGTATTTAAAAAAATTAAAAAAAAAAGAGAAAATTTTCCGCACTATGTTTGGACAGATTTGAACAGGAGATATTAGCTCTCTTAGCTGATCTGGTTGGAGCCCATCATGTCATTCGTCTCGATCTGTCTCAGGGAGGCTCCTAACCGAATAAGCTCCTTGAATGATTTTTCAATTTTTTTCCGGGTTAGCGACACAAAACATATCCCCAAGGATATGTACTTGGGCCAATTTTGTTCCTAATACATGTAAATGACCTATTCTCTATCAGTACCAACGCTAAGTTGATACTTTTACCGATGATGTAGCTATATTAGTAAAGGAAGAAGCATGGGAGAACGCGCATAATGGTGCTGAGCATGGAAGAAGGAAAAAGGAAGCCCCACTCATTGTTACAAGACGTGCCAAAACGCTCCTTTTCAATGAATGCTCCCCCCCCCCCCCCATTTGGTCCCTCATTCGACCGCTAGCGACACCTCTGAGAGTAGGTATCCTCGTCCAGAGTAGTTTGCCATTACGTCCACAGATCGCGCCAGGTTACGCCCACCTGGTTATTTTGGGCAGCCCATCTCTGGGGGATTGAGGGGTAGCAGCGTCTGGCTCCTTGCTGACGCCGTCTGGAGGGAGCAGGCTTTAGTCCCCAAATATTCGCGAACCGCAAATACCAAAAACTTCAAACCACCAAAGCCGGACTCTACCTAGCGGGCACCTGGTAAACTTACTAGTGACAAAGGATACGCGCCCAGATTGCGTTACCCTCGGCAGTCTTTGGCGGGTCGCCCACCACATTGGACCAACATATAAACGCTGCAAATTTTACACAAGGGTTTATTATTCTGTGATATAGGTTACTTGTACAGACATTTAATTCTGTCAATAAAAAAAAAATTAAAAAAATTTTTTTTTTGGATTTTTATATTTCAAAAAAAATTTTTTGGGGGGGATTTTTTTTTCAAAAATGTGTTTTTTCAAAAATTCTTTAATTTTTACTCGAAAAATATTTAACTTCTTGGGATCCTTCAAAAATCCCATTTTTAGCCCCATGAAAGCCCTATAGAACGCCACAGTGAAATCGGATCGTTCCGGGACCCCCAAAAATGGATTCTACGTCCAAAAATACTTCGAAAACGACACCTAACTCGATCCCATAGCTAAAAGCCTTCAAAACACCCCTCCTGTAGCCCCATTTTAGCCCCATAGCGCCCCACGGGTTTGGGCGATCGGACTGAAAACCTTGCGGGCACAACTAGATGGTAAACCAAGTATTTTGCCAAAATTTCAGATTTTTTAAAAAATTCCTACTGCCAAAAACGGCCCGGACGGCGGACGGCATACGGCGTACGGCGTACGGCGGACGGCGTACGGCGGACGGACATTTCGGATTTTGAATGTAGACCTCTTGAAACGGATAATGTCAAATTTTGAGGCCGATCGGAGTCGTCGACCCGCGTCGCGAAAACATAGGTGTATTATTCCAAGAATAATAAACCAAAATGGAAAGAATACATAGAAGCTCTGGCACTGAGGATTAGGAAAACCTTTCACATCTTTGTACTATTGAGAAGTTGACTTAGCATGAGTACTTTGCATTAAATGCAAACTTTGTAAGTCATTTTATAATTACATACATGGGGAGGAGCGTACGCGAGTAATTTTAGTAAGTTAAATGTAGTGACTAGTACAGTATCAAGAATTCCAACCAAATTTCCAAGAAGATCCCCTAATACAAACCTCTGTGAGTCCAACTGGTCCAAATATATAACGCCATAAAATAATTGTGTAACTGGAAATGTTGGCAAGACCAAGTAAAAAACAAAAATTAATGTGTTTTCAGTTCGAGGAGTATGATGGCGTCCACAAGTAGGGGATCTTCCGTAGAATCTACTGCGTCATCTGCCTCAAACCACTCACTAATGAGGTCCTCTCCGGACCCTATCACGAATTCAAACTCCCCTTACGAGAATCTGAACATGGATCACATAACGAAATTAACTTCCGAAGGTCAGTACCTACGTCGGCAATACGCGATTGTGTACTGGGATCTTGATATGCACGAGAACTCAATACTAATACCCTCGTTTTGTTGTTTTGATTTGGTATAATACTTGCTCATTTTCCTGGAACAAGTGGTTTGTACGGCTTTTTACTTTCAGGTTACACTCAAGACGCAGTTATCCGTGCGCTAGGTATTACTCGCAACGATGTGGCCATGGCATGGGACATCCTGCACGAATTTGCTACAAAGCAATCGTAATGGGTTGATCGAGTGACAATGATTGCATTTTTGCCTGTTTACGATATGAAACGGAAAACCCTGTAAAAGATTTCTTAGTCGTCTTATTAGCTGATTTGTACTAATTTTGAAATGCCCTAGCGAAGTTTTTGTTGTTAGTCATGTGCCATTAAATGGCACATGACTAATTTTCATCTTTTCATTTTTTAATTTCGAAAACAAGAATTCTGATACACCAACTCTGGTTCTCTTGTTGGGGTCGCTTCTCCAAAGCTAGCAGACTTACAATATTTTCTTTTGTAAATAATTGGCACGATATGGAGGTTGTGGTTATTTTTAAAGTTTTTCCTTTTGAAGAAGTGTCGGAAAATCAAAACTTTATCCTTTACTGTATTTTGCGTCAGAATACAGAGTTTCGCGTGTTTCTGTTTCGTATATATGATCTATCGCAATTTTACTTCCCGCAATGATCAAAATCCTTGAAAAATTATGAAATTAGGTATGAAGTTAGCATTGTCTAAAGTGAAATATTTCACCTGACAACCTTCAGGGCAGAACAAGTGGCCCACCAGTATTAAATTTTTAGTCAACCAATTTCAGTTTCGCTTACGGATACCACAAGTGCTGCATTTTTTTTCTATTTACTCCGCCATATTCATAATTTCCAACTAATATCCATGGGGCGTCATGATTCATGAACCCTCATTTCAAAGGAGGGCCTAATTTCGTGCATTAAGCCATCGTATCCATTGGTACCCGGATATCGAACAGACTGCTTCAGTGTTTCATCGATACTTTAAATGTACCTTATGTGATGGGGCTAACTTATGCCATATGTCGTGTCTAACATGCCTTAAAGCCGTGATCTACGCCTTATTCTGTGTTTACTGTATCGTCTGGTACTATTAATTGAAAAATGTAACCATCGAAATTGTAAACCTTTTTTTCACGTTGACGTGGTTTTGGTGAGGATTGAGGTTTTTATTTTGCGTTTAGCCTCATCGGCATAGAGCAATATTTAACAAAATGTACGTTCAATCGAAATATCCATCTACCTCATTGCTGTTTAACTTATGAAAGTCAAAATTTTAATTCATTGTAAATAGTACACATTTTACTCTCTGAAGTGAAGTACTTTGCTAGATATCTTTCTTCTGTCTGTGCATATGGGTGATTCACAGAAGCCCTTGTTGGTTGCATATATTTTCTTCAATGATGGACCGTGTGCCTGATTCCTTTTCAAACGAAAAGCCCGAAATTATGTGCCAATCGTTATTTTTCAGTGCATTTTTTTGAGATTTTAACGTTAGTGTCTTCCAAAGCTTTTTCTATGTTTGAGCGTTTGTTATCTTGAAGCCGTGCGCAAGTATTGCCTCCCCTACTCATTTTTCCACGGACTAAATCTATGCTGTCCAGAGTGGACGTTTTGGGAAATCATTGGAGCTCGTTGAGCTCTAGGATGAAACACATTTGGTGAATCTTGGAGTATATTTCAAGTTAAAAGGCGAGTGCCAAACTTAGTAGCATTGTTAATATTTGACAAAGCCGAATCGTCCCTAGAGAAAACACCCCTCAGTGAGAACAACTTTCATCGTTTTCTTCCTAAAACCGTTTACAACAACTTTCTCCTCATGATGTGAAGTAGTAGCCAATGAGGTAACCTTTTACTAACTAATGGAAATTCATAGAGTATATTTGTTTCAAAATAGATGCTAAAAACGACTGTGTGGTTTTGTATCCTTCAAGACTCCAGGATCAAGCCACCATTATCCCCCCCCCCCCCTCATTAGAAAAATGTATCAAGCATCAACACTGTTTACTAAAAAAAAAGGCAACCTACATTTCTGAGATCCCCTCCCCCTCCCACCAATTTAGTGGCCCTACTCTCCGGTTTTCCGGGCCACGTGCACAAAATTATCCAATTTCGCAGCCATTAAGCGGTTGCAGGGAATGCACATGTAATATGACTCAACAGGGTTTTGAATGCAAGAGCAAGAATGTTTTATTAGGGGAAACGTCTGAGAAATTGCTTGAAATCCAAACAATCCTGAGTATGCGTGTCGTAAGAATGGACATATCTTATTTTCGAGTACCCTGTTATTGAAATTTTAAAAATATATAATACATAGTTACCAGTGTAAATAACTAAAACTTGTGATCTTAAATATTATGGTGTAAAAATTTGTTGTTGTAAAAAAAAAAAAATAACTTGTAGCATCTTATAAATATATTTTTAACTCTTGCTGATAAGTATTGCAGCAAATAATATTATAAATAGTACTATTTTTATCTGAATAATAATCAAGTAGTTCTTTTTCGAACACTGACACGTTCTATTGTTTAGCACATAATATTGTAAAATTATGCGCATTATGTGCATAGGAGTCACGTTTTTGAGGAATGTTCTGCGAGGATCATTGAGGCGAGTTCGGGTGTTGTGATAAGTCGGTAAATTTTCAATCACTTAAAATGTTAATTTTCAAAGAGAAAGTCTCATTATAAAAAGATCCCTATTTTTACGAGTCATGTATTTATTATTCTGGCTTTTCGATTTAATGTTCTGGTTCAACAAGAGATGACGTTCGACTGAATTGTAGGAGTACCTGGATTTTCTGTCTGATGGTTATTATGTAATCAGAGTTGTTGAAGTAAAATATATCTGTACCCGACCCACTGGATTCCATTTGTGTCTGGCTCGCATGATTGGAGTCCCAACATGGTGGTGGTACTCGTATCGCATCTTTGAAACCTTTCATGGTTTTCGCTCTCTTTTGTTGAACTCGAAATTAAAACGTATTGGTCAACGATTAGTGTTATTTGCCCTCCATATTATTTTGAATAAAAAAGTGTATTTTACGAACAATCGGGTATTAATATAATTGATTGAAATGTTTGGATATTCAACTAATTACTAAAATCCTAAGGACCAAATGATTTGACAGTATTTTTATTGCTTTTCCCGATGTACGTTTTTTGACTAGGAAATTTCAAAGTGCAAAAATACTATTAATCCTAGTCTAGATTGATGTTGTCTGGCGGTAGAGTTTGGTAAAGCAGTGTTTAAGTATATTAGTCGATATCTTCCTTCGTTGTTTCTAGTCAGCGTTCCCTTTTCCCCTTGAAAATTTCTTCTTTGCTTTCTTTTTTCGGTTTTATCTTGATGTGTTTCCCAGTATGATCCGAATAGTTTTGTCGGATCGAGCCAAGTTCGATTAACAATAACGCATTGTTTAGTATCTTTTCACAAAATTATTTCAATACAACCACAATGAACTCAATCATTGGTCTAAAAGTAACAAATGGTTTTAATCAATCCTACATTTTGATGTGATAAACGATATTGTTGTGAAGTTTTGATATAGTATTTTTGAACTATTAACAGTAATTTCGGTTGTTCCAAGTCAATAAAAATTTAAGTATTTATTCCGTAATTGGTCGTCCTATTATCCCTGGGATAGCGTCTGTTGTAGTTGGTCTGGGAAGCTCCATGAAAGAATTATTAAAACAACATTTAAATTTTGTTTATTTCCTTAACGTCACATAAGTAATGGTATTGTTAATATTAACTTCTACAATCTAGTGGTGTCTCTATTCCTTTAACCATTCGGTGTTTAGCTTTAATTGTAGTTTTACGCTATCTACATTTACATATCTCGGTATGTATTAGGCTATTTTGCGATCATCAATTACCTACGGTATTCATGCCGTTTTGCGCATTCAGTAGTGTACTAATTGCATATAGGCATAATTGCCTACCTACGATGTTCTATTAGTTGGCAATGTATATCAATGAGTATAGCTTAAATAAGCGTGTCTTCATCGAAGACCATCAGCAGCGAATGTTGAGATGAAGTGTCAGGGGAATTACTGCCTTTCCGTTGCTTTGGGTCGTTCCCATTCCCGCCGATGGTCGTGTTGCCGCTCGCTCCGGACGAGAGGTTGCCCGAATTGTCGAGCGGCACCATCACTAAAGAGCAGTTCTCTCGGTATCCGGACGTGGAAGAGGTTTGAGACATGTCTTCCTCCCAAGATCGGTCGGCTCGAAGGAGTCCTCTAGAGGATCGCCAACCTCCTTGAAATATATGAAAATTGTAGTTCGAAAAAATAGTTAATGCTATAGTTAAGCTCACAACTTTGCCATTGCCATGAAGGAAACTGATGCCGGATCAGATTAGATTTATTTTTATAGGTTTGATCGAAAACCAGGTAGGGCTAGTTTCAGAACTAATGTAAACACCACTTGTCCATACTCCACTACTCAAGTTGCGAAATATGAACCAATAAGGAAATCAAATGGGATAATTGATTTTCTCTAAGTCATTATTTTCTACACGATATATAACATGTACAGTACATTAGTAACTGATGAGGCAAACCTATCGTTTTTGCCTCATCATTACACATTGAATATGCTGCAAAAAATCGAGATCGTAATCAATTAATTTTTTTTTACATCGAAAATTATATTTTTTCCATTAAAAATGAAAAATTCGGTCACGAAATACCTCGACTCTTGTAAAGGAGGAAAAGTGAAATGACTATTAAAATTCATCTAGTTTATATAGCGAAAAATTTGGATCAAAACAATATAATTATTATATTGTTTTGATCCAAATTATTTTAATCCAATTCACTTAATTAAATTATTTCAACAAATAACGTCTGGGGCGATCTAAACATTCACTTCCAGATATATTATGGCCTTTTGAGGAAAAATTGGAAGGGTCACAAATTTTGGGTCAGCACTGAGAAGAACAACTTTACGATACGTAATATCAAATTTTAGGTAGGTTAGTTTGAAAATGTTTGGATTTTGTGTAAAAAAACAACAATAACTCGTGAATGATTGGTCTTGTACATAATTCCTACTGTTTATTGCTTAGGTCCTTATTTTTCAAAACCTTTACATAAAACGTTTTTTCGCTTTTCGATTTTTAATCGAATTTCGGCCCAAAACATATGAAAAATCGATTTTTTTTTGCAGCACTATCGAAAACTACTAAAAATAATGGAAGCTGAAGGAATAGAAAATAGTGGCTGTCTAGTTTTATGAAGTATGCCCCCACTGGGTCGGTCCCCACACGACGCCTACTGCGTTGTAGCTGAGTAATTTCTCATTTGTTGCACTGAGCACCTTGAAGCTCAGTTTTGTAAGAATGCTAGGTATACCTAGCATATAGGTGCATATGATTATTGAAGAAGAAAGAGGATGCAAATTTCCCTATGTTATCTTACCATGCGAACAATGTTCAAGCTACCAAAGTTACAAATCTGAAGGTATAATTGATTTCTATGGAAACATCCCTATGGGAGAGGAATGACCGATGATGGAAGGATTCAAAGCCAATCTACAGCAATTTACAACTTACGACAAGGAGAACCTCCAGGGCAGTGATAAAAATACAATCCTGTTTAAAGGTTGCTGTTTACTAAAATGAAATTATGGAAAATTTGTATTAAGACGACTCCGATATGTTTCCGAATTCGATAAGCATAGCAAGAGTCCAAATTGGGAGCAGCACGCTTTGATACTGTGCCGTTTATTATGTTTACAGAATGGTACTAATTCAGAGAAGTAGGTATGTCAAGAGCGCAGCCAAAGGTAATCACTTGCTATGTTCAATAATAATGGGAGAAGATTCACCTACTGAAGGAGGTATTTACTAAAGAAGGACAGTTCTTATATACGTACGTGATCAGTAAGAAAATTCAACGTGATAGATCTACAGATATAAGTTGAAACAAATTGCAAGCCTTGGCAAAAAATATGGGAAAGCTGAATGCTCGTAGCTCATATCTGTTCAACTACTCAAGACAGAGCATCATCGGTCCTGAAAAATTAGGAGATTACCTAAAACTGCACTGCCCCCATTGGAGAGGTGGTGAGAAGGTTGGACTATCAATACCAATGAATACCTCGATTCCCGCTGCCATTGCTCGAGCCCGAATTCCCGCTTTCGCCGCCGCTCCCCTTCCCTGTAGGCGTGGCCGAGCCCACGGTCACCGACGGCATCGTCGCGGTCGGTGGTGGCGACGTGGTGGGCGTCAGAGGCGTCGCGGGAGTGGCGGCCGTTGGCGAGGTAGTTTTGGAAATCGGCGGTGGAGTACCAGTCGGTGGGGTGCTGGGGTTTGAACTGACGCTTCGAGTCCCTTTGAAGATAGTAGGCTCCGATCTGTGAGTCTGGAATTAGTAAACCCGGGTATAGACAGTGTTGTAACACCCCACCTACATGACAATAATGTGTTCCTAATTGATTGCTAGGTTCATCATTGATTATGTTGTGTGGGTCGCGGAATGTCTCGAGCTTCTTATCTAGGATTACGCCGTCATTGTCTTTGGAGGAAGAGGAGGGGAGTGCATGAATATCTAGGGCATAACGCGAACTGTCGCGATCTACTGACCTAGAAGGTGATATCGATGCATAATAATTGTGCATCTATATCACCTTCTAGGTCAGTAGATCGCGATTCCAATTATTGGAGGATTCGCGAGCTCCAGGTTGGCACAATATTTCTAGTTGGCCTGGAGTGCATAGATCCTCGGAAGGGTGCTGAGGGGAATATGATACCAAAGATGAAATGTCATTATTGATATCAATTCGCCCTGAGCACGCAGTTTTACTGGAAATCAGCTGGCTGGCTTCTGCAAATGAATTGTTTCCAATGGAGGCCTGACCAGCTGACCCAGTCTTACGAAGGTCGATATCTTGGCTACTGCAGACGAAGTGTCGCCTGGGCAACGGACCTGCGCGAAATAATTGGTCCCGCTGACCTGGCTTCCTCAGTTGTCAACAGAGGATGCCCAGTCCTCGGGCCAGCCAATAATGCACTGCGATTAGACATATAAGAATAAACGGCCACGGTCAATGAAATTATGATCCGCAGCGAAACTTTCAACTGCCCTGAGTTCATTGTGCGTTGTTATACTTTTGACTCACCTCTGTCCGTGATTTTCTCAGCCTGAATGTTTTCCTGCTTTGGGCTTTGGATCTTTGGAGTCGAGGGCGTAGCGGCTTATCATCAGCCTTGTCACCAGACTGGGGTATCGCTTCACTGCCTGTTAGAACAGAATCCAATACACATCTCACACTCTTTACCTCTTCACAATGGTGTGGGATAGACATATCATACATGTTTCACCAAATACATGCTTTCCCAATAAAGGGACTTAATACAATCCCTAGGTCGTACGTTATTGATGTGTAAGAATTATATATTTTTTGTAACGCCCTTTTGATAACACTTAAAGACAACAATTATTCGACCGATACACGTTTTGAGTAATAGCACCAACCTGACTTCGTGGAGGAAGCCCCCTCAGTAGTCCGTTTCCACTTCGGAGTATTAAAATATAGTGCCTATAAGAATAATACTCACCTATCAGATGAAGCCTTCTGGAGCAGTAATACGAGCGGCTGCTGATTTTGAGGCAGAAAGGAGGCTAGTCAAAGTACCCTGCAAGTGGCGCCACAATTTAGGTCAGCATTTCCTCAACCCCAATTTCCCCATTTTTGACTTACTTTTCCCTTCCATGTATATAGAATTTGCCGATTTAATTAAACCTTTTTCCAAATGAGTTAAACTTTTTCCAAAACAATAAAACCTTTTACCGAAACAGTCAAACCTCTCGCGAGAAAATATAGAATTGCAATTATACAAATTGCGAAACAGGAATCATGAATTAGGAACTGCAGATAAGTTGCGAACAAAGGCGTGGTGAACAATCTATGGGTCAATGAATAACGTCTGAAATAACAGTTAACGCAGCGGTTCTCCATTGGCCGCAGCAGGCAACAGGACAGTAGTTTAATCTGTGCAACAGGAGGAACATGTCTGTGACGTAGTTCGCGCTGTCTTGGGAGGGGGGGGGGGATTCCGGGGTTGACATATTATGTGGTCAAACTTCTGCCGTTACAGGAGGTTTCGACAAATATGAGGTAAGTTTAACTATCCTATCGTTTTGAAGCATCTCTTGGGAAGATTCTCTCAAAATTGCAGCTTTCAATCTTCATCGTCGTCGCTATTCAAGTTTTAGTATGTTGAGGTTATTTCAGAAAGAATTTCAGGGTTATTTGAGAATGCGTTTTTATGCCTTTTTCCCTAGCTTTGACATTGAAAATGTCTTAGTCGACGGGTCAACCGGAAATTTTGTTACTCAAAGAAAAAAATAAGTCTGCTTTTGTGATGTATTTGTTGGGATTCACAAGCTTGAAAGGAGAGAAAGACTCGTGTTTTTGTATATTTTACTTATTTGTTTAACAAATGTTTTTGTGGTCTATTTCACTGTGACAAAGAAAGAAAACTGAAATTCTTGTATTTTTACAAATTTTATAATTAAAAAAGTTAGTTTTTTCTACCTATGTAATTTTTAATCCCATCAATACGTCCCCAATTTCGTCTAGGAACTTTTTTTAAAACTTGGGCACACTTCTCAAGTATCCCTTGTGCGTTATTTACTTCGAAATAGCTTTAAAAAAAAGCACTATTCTAAAATTGCCCCACCTCGCGGGATTATTTGAGGACGCCATTTAAAACCTTCAAACTAAATTTTTCCCCTTCAGGGAAAAACATCAGATCATGGATATGTCTTTGGTAAATATCACCAACTCCATAGTGTGATGTTTAACCTAGCAATGATTTTGTTTACCGATATGTAGCTATGATTTAAAGAAGCAGTGGGCCGTCACAAATTTTGGAGTCGTTACGCAAATTTTAGAATGACCCCCAGCCCAAAAACATATCCATGTTAAAATTTGAGAAACCATACAATTTATTTACCGTAAGATTTAATCTCCTCTTAATGGGGAGACCTTTTAGATCATGTCTATGTCATGACAACAAAATAACGTCTACTACTACCAACAGAAGTAGTAACCAATAAAAAATGGATTTTTTTGCCCTGCCAGCTCGACTAGGAGGCCTTGGTATACAGCATCCTGTGTGGGATGGGGACTCCGCTCTGCGGGCCTCAAGAGAAGCGACTGCAGACTTGTCCTTGGCAATACGCCAGGGGTCTTCGCTGAATTTTGTGGAACACCAGGAAAAAGTACTTTCGGCGCTGGTTTCTGAGCGGAAAAGGAAGGACACGGCACTGAAGAACAGACGTGATGAGCTCATCTCCACACTTCCCTCTAACAAGAAGAGGATCCTGGAGCGGGTGACGGGAGCATCCCAGTGGTTAACAGTGGTTCCAACCGTGGCAGATGGCCATGACCTCTCACCAAGTGAGTTCCGTGACGCAGTGACTCTACACTACGGTCGCACGCCCAGGAACCTACCAAAACGATGTGACGGGTGTGGGGAAGAGCCTTTCGGCGTAACCCACGCCCTGAACTGCATGAAGGGTGGGCTTATTAAAAGAGGCCATGACAACCTGCGTGACGCGTGTGCAAAACTGGCTGAACAGGCTTGGGGAGGGGTTTCCATAGAGCCTGTCTTACAAGAGGCAGATGGAACCTCCCCAGCCCTAGTTGCCGACATCAAAGTCCAGGGAGTCTGGGAGAGTGAGAGACCGGCGTTTTTTGACGTCCGCATTGTAAATGCCGACGCCATCTCTTACTCCTCTCGAGACTGGGACTCAACAGCCAACACCGCAGCAAGGGCCAAACATGCAAAATATGATGCGGCAGCTGAGGACCTGAGGGGTTCGTTCACGCCGTTGGTCATCTCATGCGACGGGGCTGTGCAGGCCGAATTTGGATGCTTCTTGAAGCGCTTGGCCCACGCCCTGGCAGAGAAATGGGACCGACCATATTCCGTAATGTCGGGTTGGGTGAAAGTAAAGACCCAGATTGCTCTCATCCGGGCAGTGAACCTCCGACTCCGGAATACGCGTCGGCGGCTACGGTCACTTGGCACAGAAGATGGGGCCGGTGTTGTAGAGGAACACTGGGGAAACGACGACCATTGACGACCAGTGACTGCTGAGAACGCGCAGAGTCACCAGAGCACGACGGCGCCCAGAAGGGCATAAGACGCCGGGCTGAAGGGCGAACGAATGCGGGCGGCCTTGTTCCTCGTTTATGTTTGTTTTTGATTTTACTTGTTACTCGTTTAAATAAATGTTTCGTTTATCGGTTAAATAAAAATGTTGCATGTTTTCCGTGATTACACAAATGTTTCCTGACCCCCTCGCCATAGACATGTCAAAATATGTAAAATCCCCCATTGGGAGGATTTGCATTTTGGTGACGTAGAAATTTTGTGAGATGCCTAGAGTTGCGTTTAAAGGTTTCTCAAGTAGCCCCATTTTACGATATGCAATAATTAGGTTTGTTCCAGGTTTGACGCACTGTTAACAGAAATCGACGGAGACATGCACAGTTGAGATAACTCTGACAGATCTGTGGGGTGACAGCAACCAACAGCTCGAATGAGTGTGTTTGGGAGATGTCGACTACAGTAGCTAATAACTGTCGACAGATGCCGTCTGACCTAGAACAACCCTTTTATTACTTGCAGAGGAATGTGCTCTTCTCAGCGCCTTAATATTCTTAATATAATACGAACTGCAAAACTACTGGTACCTACGAAGTCGTATCCCTTCCGAGTGAAGACTTCCGGTATCACCCGGAAGGGATTCACCGGTGGTGTCTACTTAATGCTTACTGATATTATACTGGTTGTCACGCCGATTTGTTTATATTTCTATTAGATCCCCTTTTTTCGAGAGGATTAATTGTTTCGGGAAAAATGTTTTTTCTTATTTTTTATTTTATTTAACAGCAGCTGCGGTGTGCGTCCGTCCAAATTTAAATTAAGTTAAGTCTCGAATTCAAGCATTAATAGATGCTGAGGAGGAATTCCTCCTTTTAGCGTTCATGTTAAAATTGATGTACCTTAATTGAAGATGAAGTTGATTGCCCACTATTCCTTCGTTGTGTGAATTTCCAAAATTTTACTTTTAGGTATCTCTCATTCCAATTTTTCCCAAAAAATATTGCGTTTTCACTTTGAGAGCTAACCTCGAGATAGCACAGGGGAGCGCAACCAGACACCGTGACCAGCCTCCGTAAAATTTACTTCGTATTTAATACGAAATTTGCTTTCACTGCAGAGTCTCCAACAAAATGATGATTCCAACAGCTTGCCAACTCGAACAGACGATACAACTTTGACGGAGGCAATTTATAAAAATGTCATTGGCCCATTGAATTATTTTGGAAGGGAAAGCGTTGGGGAAATGAACAAAAACGCGAATGTCCGTACGCATAAATAAACAAATGAAGGAGTCTTCGTCGGCGTGCTGTTTTCGGATGCTGTTGAAGTGCAGGATCGTTCCCTCTAACACACATTGGCAACTACGACAGCTACAACACGATTCGTTCGGATTCTCTACGAGTTTCCACTAGTACTCACTTGTGTGCTTAGTCAAAGTAGGATGCACTTCCTGTGTTTGAACTGGTACAGAAGGCACGGAGGATATGGATTCTGAAATATTCCATAAGTAGGGATTATTTTAGTCATTGCAATCTAGGTGGGTGGTTATGGCGGTGAGTTTCACGGATGATGATGATGATGATGATCCGAAGTCTGAATTCGTGAAGTAGGGCGATGGGAAACCTCAAACCTGGTATATGGAATATTTATTTACTACGTAATAGTACAGCACTATGTACTGAACGGTGAGTTTCGTCAGTGAATAAGATGTTAGGCGTAAACACCAGTGAAATGGTGGAGAACTCTTCACGTAAAGGATACACACACTCATTAAGTCTGTCAACGTTGGTCTAAATCCACCAACGTAGCTTTTATGTGCAGTTTAAAAAATTAAACTTGGTCTCTTCGAAGTATAAATAGTAGGTATGCTAATAAAATAGGAGTTAGCGTGAGCCAAAAAAAATTGTCGGGTGAGATGAAGAAACAAATTTACATAATTGAGGTAATGAACTCAAAAATGGTCATCCCTGAAAAAAGGTGACACCCCTCTGGAAGCACCCTATTTAATTAATAAGCTGTGTATAATATATTTTGGTGTTGTTATCTTAAGATAACAATTGTATCAGTGAATTCTCCTAATGAAGGGACAAGGCATGCAAAGATTCCAATTTTGTGCGAATTTTATTCCGGCATGCAGTTCCATTGAAGTGCTCTGGAGGGGGACTATCCATAGCACTCCCTGCTGATCGGACTATCAGTTTTCCAGGATGCCAGTTGTGAGCCACTGAACTCACTGCAATGTGAAATTCGCCGCTGCACTCCCTAACTTTATCTCTGATGGATAGTATAGGTAGAAGCGATGTGTTGCTCGGGAACCGGCGATCCATCCTCGCCGTCGAAAAATCATGGCGACCCGTCCCCATGAACTTTTCCGTCCGATCCGTCCCAGTTAAGGCAATCCATTCCTGGACGAAGTCTCTCTTGTTATCAATTCATCAGCAGGCTGGGGACCCCAGCTTGGCACCAACGCAACAACCCTTGGAGAGGTCTGGAAAGCTTGGGACCATCTTGGTAAACCTTGGAAACCCTTATCCAGCTTGGCACCAACCCTGCAAGCCTTGGACAGGTCTGGAAAGCCTTTGAATTCCTTATTCAGCTTGGCACCAACATTGCAAGCCTTGGACAGGTCTGGAAAGCTCGGGACCATCGAGGGAAACCACGGGAACCCTTATGCAGCTTGGCACCATATCGGCATGCCTTGGTAATCCCTAAGTAGCTTGGGACGAGCAGTGACGACAAGTATTCACTGCAGGCGCGAATGGGGGAGTGTTGTGTTATCAGTTGGTTTCCATTTGGGGAGTGTTGTGGTAACGGGAGTGCAGTGGCCTCAATCCATAAGGGAGTGCAGACTGCACTGTGCAGTGGTCCTCTAGGACCGGAGTGCAATGGCTAAAGCCGCTCTGGAGAGGCAGAATTGCGCCCCTCATGAATAAACTGAAACTCTAAATTATCTACTCTTCATAAACTTTACTCATCGCGGCAATTAATTCTCAATGTTGAAGGATTTGCCAAAATGTTCATGCTATCAAACTCCATTGAATTCCAACAGGAAACCTTGATTTTCGAATAGCGATCCAAGGAATGTCGCCGGTTAAATTCCATAAAGACACATAAA
The DNA here is from genome assembly GCA_955831195.1 of Pilophorus perplexus. Lineage (NCBI taxonomy): Eukaryota > Metazoa > Arthropoda > Insecta > Hemiptera > Miridae > Pilophorus > Pilophorus perplexus. Next base: position 13,955,223 of record OY037011.1, on the reverse strand, counting down.
ATGACATATTACGTGAGATTTTTTTTTTTTTTTTTTTTTTTTTCGGTTAACCCTCTAAAGGAAACCAACCAAAGGAGGCAGTACCCGTAGTGCCTTGCCAGGGAAGGGACTCTGAGGAGTGGCCCAGGACGGCACTTTGACAAATGACAGGTGTGTCATGCTGGGGTTTGTCCGATTTAAGTTTCCGTGCTTTTGGTTGTGAGATATTCCAATCAAAAATGCTCAGAAATCATCTATACGCATATCACAATTTCTCCAATACCCATCCCAAAACATGACTTAATGTTTTCATTTGAGTACAAACTCACCGCGGTGCTTCGGCGAATGGGTGCCTTGCCGGTTAGCGCCGTTCAAAAGGTCAATCAGGGATGGACGATGGCGGTGAGTGATAGGAGCAGGTGGATGAGGAGCTGTCTCTTCTTTCAACAAAGTCTGCTCTTCTGTAAGGAAAACATTCCTGAGCAATGTCCAGAAGCTCAATCCTGCCTCAAACACAGTACTGTGCCGATCATAACTTACGCGCACAGTCATTGCTCTATAATACTCACTTAATTTAGTCACATCTAACTCATCGTTCAATGTTTTCATTTCTCTCATCAAATCCGCCAAAAGAGCTCCTCGACATTTTGGACCTGATAAACAACCTCCAGACAGTCGCTCTCGAACAACGAAGTGAATGTGTCTTTCAACATCGTTCAGGGGTGTCATGTTCAACTGAAAACGTAAACATTTGAAGAAAGGGACGCGAGAAAAGCAACTTATTCGTGCAGTATGAATATGATTACTTTGATTTTTATAAATGGTTGCATGAGAATGAACAAAGGGGGTCGTTGTGTCACAACAAATTCTATAAAGCTCCAAAAATACTGCCGAGCGTCGGTGACTTTAGACAATTCCTGGACGGTCCTTGCTATCCTCGGCCAGTCTTTTTCCAGTTCAGTTTCAAAGCAAGCGATTATAATCTTGAGAGCTAAAAATAAATTTAAAACGTAACATGATCATGCTATGACAAGATGAATCAGGGAAAGCGTACAGAAAATGCTACATCTCAATGCTCCATCTGTTTTAGACAGAAAACTGAACAAAAGTATGTCCTGACTAGCTACCAGAATAGATTTGATAGTTTTATGAATTTAAATTATTTCGCAATAGACCATTACTGAAGAGAGAGGCGAATTACCCAAAAATGAAACTTGGTACAGCGTCTTTGTTACAGCCCGAGGAGCTTTGGTGAAAGAAAATGATCCAGCTCGAAGATCAGTGGCTGTTTTGAAGTTCTGCACTGTGATAGGTGGAGATCTCGCTGAGGGTGGGTACATGGCATACAGCACAGTCGTAAGAGTATATTTGATATCTTGCTCTCGCATTATGTGAATATCTGAAGACAATGAAAGATCTGTAGCATCGAACAATCGGACAGCAACCGCATATTACACGGATATTCAATTCACAGCATAAGGTGCAGCGGGGTAAGCGCGACCATGGGTGATAGTGCTTCTGCGTTTGATTCTTGCCACTATTGGGAGGGGTTTGAACTATAAATGCTTGAAAACTACCATTCTAATGAGTTGGCATTACTGAAATAGACGGTTAGCTTGGTAGAGGAGGCTTCAAACTGTCAACCTTTTTTCAACTTTGATTGCGGGTTGGTGTGCTCCCTTTAAAGGTCGACAGTCGATCCCAACACTTGGGAACCCAGCAAATTCAAGCCGTTAGTATTCTTTATTGATAATTTGAAGTGCCTATGTCTTATTTGCGCATTGGGAGGTTTTTAGGAGGGGTGGTCACACTTTCCCATGGGCAAGTGCAACCCCAAAAGTGTGGGGAAGTGGACCTGTAGGCCAGTCAGTCTAATGTTGGACCTCGCAAAGTTGCATGTATTATAGAGTTCATACCAAAGTTTGCAACCCTGGAAACCTTGTGCGACCTAGGGGTATGTCCCACGTGGCATTCCAAAATCGCATTCCCCCCGCCCCATGTCCCACTTGCCCTCTACCTAATTTTGCGTCAGAAATAGTACATTGTGGTTCCAGTTTGTAAAGTATGTAGATACAATATGAAAATAAGAAGATATGAGATTGTTTGACTGATTTTAAACAAATGATTGTATACGATTTTTTACATTCATAAGATGAGTTCGATTCAAAACGCCATTAAATTTTCTACCAGGAGAATGTTATTAGAAATAAACCAATTCGTTTTCCTGGGGTATTTATGTTTGTGTTTTTCGTTAATAGCCTTTACTTTAATTTTCTGTTCATTTTAAAGTTAGGAAGGTCAAAGGTCGCACTTGGCCCCCTCAGGACCAAAGCACTTTAGTAATTTTCGTGATACAGACAGTCGAGTGAAACTATCGAATCGAAAATAGCCCACAGTACCTATCAAGGATATAATAGCTATATATTGAATATTATTGAAGATCACCTCATAAAAATTTGAAAGCGATTGGATAAAAACTGTCGATCTGATGGAGACTCAAAGTCAAATTTATCAACAACAACAAAAAATTGCACTTAACCCGCTGTTACACCTCAGGTACTTATTCATAAAGAATCTTCATTTTATGATACTAACCCTTTCGTCCGCTCCCAACTCTTAGGCATAGTGGCATCAACAAGTTCATAAGCATGCTTTTAGTTTTTTCATGTGTTGGGAATAATGTACTTCCCCCGCAAACTTGCTCCAGAGTATACGTTTCCTTAACAAAGTGTAAAAATGACGTTAAATAATCTTGTACCAGTACAAATATGTACAATCGTGTACAAATATACTTGAAAGTAAGTATACTCACCCCTACTGCGAGTATTTGTAAAGCCAAAAGCCGAACAACCATATCACAAAACTGTGGAGGCGGTACTTGGCTCATAAGGGCCACCGTAGCAGAAGGAATGTTTTCTCCAAGCCCGCTAGCTAACTCTCCAACAATGAGGGCCTGTAATGAGATGCATTAAAATATAAATAGGTATATAAGGTAATTGTGTGCTATTTGTCATTCACCTGCAATTTTTATGTAATTGAAATATCTTACTCTGACGGTAGAATGATAGAATAGAAGAAATAAAAAGTCGGAAAGGCAAACGGATTGAAATATTTCTCATAGTTTGTTGAAATCATAGTATTTTTAACTTTTGAGCACCTGCAATCGTTGTGTAGGTAGTTACAATAACAATAACATGGAAACAAGAGATAGAATAATGAAGGTAAACTTCGGGGTTTCACAATCAAAGTCTGCTACCTCAGACTGGACGGCCACACTCGCTGCCAGTGTTAAGATGACTCCGTCCTCAACGGGTCAACGAACAACGAATACATAACCTTTTCGTTGCAATTGGCCAGTTATACGAATTAAAGATATTATTATTAAATTCATAGTAGTTGAAATTGTGAGCTTCACCTGACAAGTGTTAATCAGCGTCTTCAACTGCTGCATATGTACGATGTAAGGAAAGCGAGATAGTGTTTCGTAAACTCCACGAATTAGGCCACTAGCAGCATCCCAGTCCACACTTCTCTGAAACAATTATCTCCTCATTGTTGAAATGTGGCAAAAGTGGGAAATGTGCTTACAGTAGGGGTTGAATTGATGTTGGTGAATCTATGGTATTGGGTAAGTTTGTAACAGAAACCTGGGGCACAGGAATTGGAATCATCAAACAAAGCACCCTGTGCGTAATGGAGAAGTAACATGTCCCAGAAAAGGATCGTTGGTTTGGTTTTGTGAATGCTTGTTTTGGTTGGACAATGAACTCACTCTAATGCTTGGCTTTTTGTAAATTTTCGAAAAGGTCTTGTCAATCCGTCTCAGGAGCATCGTTAAAGTAGGTCGCATCGATTCGTTGTTCCACTCAGTGAAGGGCATGAGCTGTGTCATGTAAAGCTGGAGTCCCTTGCATGACATTGTGTCCGGATCGTACGGGGAGGCTTTCAGAAGGCTGTGCGCGACATCAGCCAGTCTCTAAGGTCACAAGTTGTTAATGAGCTTAAATAATGATGCCCTATTCTAATAATTGAAAATTTTATCGTTTCCGTATAACTTACTATTTGTGACCTCAATTCCAAAATCTCGATTGGTTTGCCGTCTTGAGGGAATTTTTTATTTAGTTCAATTAATCGAGCTGAACATTTATGAAAGAACTCCGTTACTAGAGATAAAAGGACATCACGAGGTCGTCTAAACTCCGCCTGAAATGTACCAATCAGCACCATCTCAACTACCAGCCCTCCAATTTATAGGGTGTGCAATCACAAATTTTAAGAAATCTAATTAAGATGGCCATTATAATTTGGTTACATCACAAAATAAAACCTTTAATTGCACACCTCACTATCGTCACCGTCAGCGTACGTTCTCGTTTTCGCTGATCTATCTGCGATGTACTTGGTGTGACTGTTTTCAAATTCAAACTCAGGACTGTATGGGGCACGATTGTAGTTTTTCTGACTCGAACCTTTATGCTCTGGGCTAGTCCGCTGGGGCCCGTTGTAATTTCTAAAATAAGTTTTAAAAGAGATAATGGGAATAAAAAATGAGCTTGCCTTTCTACATAAGAGCAAAATTTGGTGAACTCTTACTTCGATAAAGCTTCGCAGTTGGTGACCAATGTGTTCATCGCAATGGCAACCTGTGCAATTATTTCCCTCTCAGACCTTCCTTCTTTTCTATAGCTAGGCATTTGAATTTGTTGAAGATAGCACGGGACTATTGCCTCTAAAATTATCTGAAATGTAATAGGTAAGCGATTTTGAGAAATTCATGTTTTGCCTCTTATTCCAGACTGATTCATTGACAACTTACAAGCATTTGGTAGGCGCGAATAGAGTCAGCAGAATATGCTACAACCATAACGCACATAGAAATACAGTCCAAGACGTTGACCATTTCGGAATCGTCGTGATAGCAAAAGTCGATTGCTTGCAGTGGTTTATCTTCTTTGACCAGCTCACCGATGTTGAGTGGGTCGGGAGATGGAGTTTCCAGACTCAACAAAATACGAAAAAGACAGAGAGACGGAACCTAGAGAAAATAAATTAGTCACAAACTCGCTGTATAATATACGTTTGATATTATCAAACAATCGAACTTAAATCTCACCTTTCTGGCATCACCGAACTGAGCCTGAGTTTCTATGTCGAGAATGGCTGACGCAGCTCCGAACATTTGTAATATGAAGGGTTTTCGATTCATGAGATAAAATTGCTTTACTACGTATTCCACAGTTCTTGTGACTAATTTGTTCGTTTGGTGCGTAGCATAGAGTTGAAGTAGAGCCGGGATGATCATCATATACCTGGGAATAATTCAGAACGATGACGGACACTAATCATGAACACGACTGTCAATTATTCCAAATTATAATACATAATAACAGTTTAATTATTTTAAAATTGAGATATAGGCTGTTTAGTCCAGTCAATTTTAAAATAATTTATGTTGCCAAAACGAACATTTTCTTGTCCTGCAGGTCCCTACGTGCTTGTAACCTTGATTCACATAATTTGAGGTTTGATAGAAAATTTAATGAGCTTTCACATGAAAAAAAAAAAAAAAAAAAAAAAATGAATCGGACGTTATCGTACCACATTGAAGCGTTTTCGTATCACATGTTGTTACAACTCTGCTCGCCATTCGTACGGTAGGCGCTTTTCGACACACTTTGGGTGCCTATCATATAGGTAATTTAACGCTCTAAAACTTTAATTGTGAAACATTTCTCGATAGAAACGACCGTTTGAAGCTGTTTGAAGTGCGAAAAAGTGATTTGTAAAAAAATCGCCTTTTTTCAAATCGCTAATGGGTCAACTACAATCAACTTTGACGGTCAAACCAGCGAAAGGACCGGTGAAACTGATAGAAAATATAATGCTCTTTCACTTTGATGCTGTGATTTGTGCCGTGGGACATAGTTTCGGAGCCATAAGCAAAAACTGAAGAGAGAGAAAAAAAAATTTATATAAAATAAAAAATATGCATTATTAAAGGTATACTATACCTATCTCAAAACGCATACCTAACACAAAATGTCATAACCCAAATAATATTGTGTCATATTGGATCTCTTCAGATTCAAAAAACATGGAATAAGACCAAAAAATCCAACCATTTTTTTCCACGTCCTGATACGCAATGACTAGACTATTTAATGTGATTATTATTTACGATTATACTCACCCGTCAAGGGAGAAGATGTTTTTGAAGTTATGAGCGGCATTAATGTATGTGGCCATCACGTATCTCAAAATTGTGGCATCTTGGCCGTGGAGTGTGACCGCACCGTTTAGAACGTTGAGAAATAAATGGATGTCACCTGAATAGGCGAAATTCCCTGCCATCGCTTCGAACATACGTGCGATGAGGCGCACCCACATGAATTTATGAAGAACGTCCAAGCCCAATAGCTCCTGAAACAATTCAGAGGGGGGCGGTACATAGTACTACACCTGAAGCTCATACACCGCGATTTGGTCAGCGTGTGAGCCGATAGTTGATAGAAGTGAAATGCACGTTAGTTTGATAATTGCTTAAAATTGTTGTTTGATAAAATTATCAAATTTATCAGGTCTATTTAATAGACCTCTAATGGTTGAATATAAAATTTTTAAAAAGCAGTTGTTAATAGTTTCTCAATGTTTTCTTATCGTAGGCAAAATTTCCTGTTAAACTCAATGTGAGCGTATCTTTATTTATTCATTTATTTGTTAAAAACCTCATAAAACCACTTTTAAACGCTTCCTGGGGCTACTTTAATCACTGATTATTGAAGAAAAAATTGACCAATTTTGTCGAAAATTGAGATGAGAACGCCATTTGTTACGGATTTGAAATACTAACGAATAGTGATAGTCCTAAAGGAAAAAAACACATAAATCTCCCTTATGGGGAGACCTTTTAGATCATGTTTATGTCATGACAACTAAACCTACGGTTCTACAGTCAGACCATTTAATGATGACGCCGTTGTCATATTTACATCTTCTGCACTTATTCAACTCCCACGCGTAACAAAGAACCTTTCATCTTAACATCAAATACAAACAAACATTTTCGCCGTAAAGTATCGGTCGAAAAAAGAAAACCATGATTTGTAAATAGCAATTTTTCTAGATTTTTCTTTCCCCCCGGGTCACTCACTTTTCCCATTTCACCACCTTTGTAAAGATCCAAGTCAGCTTCAAGGGCTTTCCTTGGAAAAGAGGGAAGTTTCATCAGCTCTTCGTGAAGAAAAACCACTCTTTGAACAACCTAGAAACAGAAAATTTAAAAATATTTACTTACATGTTAACGTGGTAACCAAAATGACAATAATTGTAAATACATGAAATTATTTCATGTATTTAATACGTAGATGAGAAACGAACCATGTCGACGTTCTTTAGAATTGCCCATGTCAGAAGAACTTTGCCAATTTCAACTGCTTTGTGCATCAGTTCTTGTTTCTGAAGAGCGTTGAATGCTTCTGGCGGATGCATGTACACCAACTCCAGTTGAGGATATTGAGATCTTTTGAAGAAATAGTAATCCCTCACGTAGGAGTTCGGATTGTGTATTTGACCTAAGGAATTTGTTGGATGAGTCAGTCTCGGAGCGACAGTGCACATGTACCGAAGGCTAAACGTTACTCACGAGTTTTATGATCGACCAGAAAAAACTCTTTATGTCTGTCTTCGTCTATACCGAAAAAATCGAGGGATTCTCGAAGTATTTGGCAGAACTGGGTGTCTTCTTGGACGGGAAATTGTGACGGTATCCCACAGGAAGATTGGTCTTGAAATATACATGTTTCATGAAAGAGGATGAAATTGCACGTAGTTGGGAAGCCAGTCGTGCTTCTACATCATGCCCACAAGCTTGGTACAGAAAAATGGGATCCGTTTGAACCTACCTTGCGGGCCGTGAACAATAATTTTTTTAGTCGATGGGACATTCGCTGTAAGGAGTATGGAAGCGTCGCATTGCTCTTTTCGTAAAATCTGTTTCAAATCCTTGAACATGATACCATGTACACTGTGTACCACCTTGAGGATCAAAATTCAAGGTTTGTTAGGAGCAGACTTGAAGTATGAAAGTGAACAAATGATCAAACATGACAAAAAATATTAAATTAATATTAATTAATATTTTTTTGCGTTCACAGCTGCTGTCTTTAAAAAATGGGGTGTTTATAACATTAAAAATAAAATAAAATAAAACTCATGGTGGTTTCGGCGTCGAATTTCAATAAAAGGCAACGTGTTCCACCACTTTCCATGGACAGAGAGCATCGAATCTTCACACAGGTCAAGGAAACAGCGCTCCGGCCGCATTGACATGTTTTGAAAGTGGTGATAACCATTTAGCTCGGTGAAAACTGGTCCACGCAGAATCGAGCTTATCAACTTTGATTAATCTCCAGATGCCGCAAGAAGTGGTAGGTACATGCAGTTAGGGCTGCCGTACGTTTGCCCCAATCCGACCAAATCCAGCCACAAAGTTGTTTCATTTGCGCGAATTTCGACCATTCACATGCGCGAACGGGTGAGGCCGTATTATTAACGTTTGCGTATTATTGACGAATTCTGATCTTATGTCTAAAACCTTTCCAAGACCAAATCTTATTTTTTTCCGGCATTCTACAGTAAGGATGCTCAGGAAACATGAGCGAATTCTCATTCCCCTGACCACCTTCTGACTGTAACTGCAGCTTTCCATTTCAATTTAAAAAAAAGTAAAAGCCCCCTAGGTTTCATTTCATAGTGTTCTAACCTCATCATTAGGTACTTCTTTAATTTTAAGAGCATTCACTGGATGAAGGTAACCAAATATACCTTGTCCATGGGGATTCCTATCATTCTCCTGGTGAGTTGGTGGGGCTGAAAAGAAATCCCGTTGAAGTGAAGGATATTTTGAAAGCAGATGTTCATAGCTGTACTCTATTATACTAGTATAGGTAGAAAAAGCCTGAGCAATTTTCAGCCAATGCCATAACCCGCCTCCAATGCATAACCAAAATTGGTTTCTCCCGGATAGCACTGATAGCTCAAGCAGGAGGTTCGCGCAAGTGAATGGAAGGCAAAACGTAATGGCTTAGCGCAAATGTATGGTGGGATTAGGGGTATTAGTGCAAGTGTACGCCACCAGCAGTTAGATGTATGAAAACTGGAGGAGCCTGATGGAAGCCTCCCTTTCAATTTATGACTCATTCGACAAGCGAAAGACCATGAATCGCTGATGGGTACGATTTAGTATTTGGACCCTTTAAGATCCACTCACCATCCACAATATGGATAAAGCTGCTCCAATGAGTTTCTGCCCTTCTTCGTGGGGCGTTCTCACGTAAAACATGACATAACCAATTATATAATTGTAGAGAGTAAACGCTGCTTGCTGAGGTAAGCGTGGGACGAAGCGAATCAAATGGCGAAGAACTTTAAACATGAGCTCTTGGTTATCACGAGTGAGTCTTTCCAATACGTATCTTAGGAAGAGTGCTGAATCCTCAACAAGGCAATTCCAAATAACCTGGAAAAATGTTGATTTGGGGGTCAGCAAGAATCTTAACAATGCTCTGATCAGCCAACGCTAGATTTTCCTACCTGGTAAGCCACCTCATACACAGCGCATCCATCACTTGTCACTGCTGCGTCATCTAACAGGTTAATGATTTGTATTACTGCACTGCAGAGACATGAAGGGAAGAGTGACTGAGCTGAGTGGATATGATGAGATGCGTTTCGAGCCTGGCCGTCGACAGTTTCTTCATCGCCCCCTTGTACTGCTTAAAAAACAAACAAAATTTTCTTGAAAGGTTACTTAACGTACTTAAATAATAATTTCCGTTATATAGGTATCAACGTTTTGCAAACAAAGGAAGTGTACTACGGTTTACCTTCGTCGTGATCATCTCCGGCACCGTGATGTAAACTTGGCTCATAAGCCGCTTGAATTGTCACGGGTATTGTTGTAACCATGAAATTTTCTCGCTCCGATCGTTTCTTGTCTTCCCTAGCTTGTAAGGCCATTTTTATTAATTCCGTCTGCTGTTTTTTCCTGGTTTTTGTGGCTGTGACGAGAGATCTCTAAGGGCCCAGAATAACGCCAATAGATGATGAGTCAAAGAGACGATTCCGCGAAGGTATACAGAAATTGAAACTCACGTGAGATTCTTGTGATATTGCGGTGACTTCTTCTACTTTTGTGTTAACTAGCGGCATCCAAGGCGGGTCCACCACTGGAAGAGACTCGATGCCAATTTTTGGAGATGGTAACGTAAACTCAATCCCTGGAGGGGGAACTTTAAACGTTACTTGAGCGCCGTCTTCCATTCTGCACCAGACCTGATGTCTCATTTTCCACAGTACTTTGAATCTAATCAATGCAGTTAGGATTAGGTTTCTACGAAGATCATCAATGAGAGGACTCTGTACAAGAATTGTTTACGAACCTCAAAATTGCGTTGATTCTCACGTTTGCTTGGGGGTGCCTCAGCCCTACATCCATTATGTGAGCTGCTTGAGATGGTGCCTTGACGGCAGCGAGGATCATCAGTGATGCTGCGGCAGCGGCTACCTGTTGATTTGGCTCTAAAAGCAATTGCCAGGCCGCTGGAAGGCAGTCAGACAATGTGTCTGAACTTAGAACAACGCCTCCTTTCACAATCGCTCCCAAGGCACAGTGAGAAACCCCTCCGACCTGAAACATACTCAATCATATTGTAGAATTTCAGCCAATAGAGATTTAATTGTGCTTCTAACAAGGCGGTCATTCTAATTTGTGTAGAACTTATCAAGTCGATTCAAGTGATCAAACCGTAATCTGTCAAAAACGGGAATATTAGCCATCGATCCTTCGAGTTAATAGACTCAATGAAGGATGCTAGGTATAGGAAAAATTCGTTATACGCCACCGCTGACCCCAGTGTTTTTTGTACTGTATAATACGAACTTATTGTTATTATTAATGTATTGTGTGTTGGGAGGAGGTCTAAGGACGCATGTATGCTCCATGTATACTCCATGTTCCACACTTGTGAATGGAGGATTGTTGTGGGTTAGGTTAGCTTTCCCAGGGTCCAAACTTGATGTGTCAATGATTTCCCCTGGATAAGCTGCGCAAGCACTGATGGCGGAGGCAGTGGGGGCGAACAATGTACTCTCCATTCTTCACTGGAGCTGTCCACCTTTTTCCCTCATCTCAATGCTGCCCTCTGACCTTTCCATGAACGTGGGTCCGCCTGAAGGCCCAGTCCAGACTCTTCGCCCTAGTCCGGGGTTTCCCCTTTCCAGCAGAAATGTAGTATGCAAGATAAAGAGTCGATTACTAATGAATCGTAAAGACCGAGAGCAGGATGGGAAGCGGGGGAAAACCATCCCGCAACTGCCTAATATGACGTGCGGGGGCAACTGCCCACTTTCCTGCGCTTGGGAGCGGGTGTTCCGTTAGGTTACGTTTTCCCCTGAAAGCCTAGAAAGCAGCGTTTACTGTACTCATCATTTATCAATGGCTTTTTATTAAAAAAAAAGAAAAAGAAAAAAAGAGTCTTAATAAAGTCTTACTTGGGCCTTGAAGTATTTCAGAATTGGTGACGTCTCTTTGGACTTGTCTGCATCTTTCTTGTCTTTTCCGTCTTTGGAATTGTCATGGTGAATGGCATCTTTGTGAGCATCTTTCCCCTGAGAACCATCCCCTTTGTCGCTCCTGAAGTGAGGTAGGAAATAATTAATTGAATGAATATAAATAGCAAAAGTGGGTTTTCTGTAAAATTTAAAATAATGTTTAAAACATCAAAGTGTCTTTCAAGTCTTGATACGTTTACAGATTCTAGGCGTTGTGTGGAAGAAAAGACCCGGTTAATGTATTTCTTTCAATTTGACGTCGAGCTCTCGGGATAGCCTATGATCCCTTCTTGGACTTGTAACATTATGCCAGATGGCATGAGACCCTACAGATGGAAATAAAAATACACAGCGAAGTGATACATACCACCGTTTTGAGGATTCTCGGGGATTTTTAAAGTGATACATGTTAACAGTTGGTCTCTTACCAAGGCAAATTTACCTTGAAACGCGCCATCTCTCGCACTCCTTAAAATGTTGTTCAAGAACCTATGTATGCTTCGCAACTCTAATAAAAACTTAATTATTTTCTCAAAGGAGCACTGTAAAATGACAAGCCCGACGTGATCCCGGAAACACCTAAGACGACTATTGTTAATGGTCAATCCAATTCTAGAATTACGAGATTATGACCAACTGTTAACTTGTACCACTTCACTGTGTATTTCTATCAGTAGCGTATCATGCCAACTGGCATAATGTTACAGGTCCTGAAGAAGGGATCAGCCAATCCCGAAAGCTCGACGTCAAATTAAAAGAAATACTCGGCCTTTCCTTCCACAAAACGCCTAGTAAAAACAAGCCGGTTCTCCTACCCAGCAATTTACAGATTGGGTGAAGTGAACGGCTACTTTCGGTAAGCTATATTATATTTTGTTAGCAATACATATTATGACTTCTCAGCTTACTTGTCTTTCTCTTTGTCTTTCCTTGATTCCTTGACCTTGATGGGGGATACCTGATCCGACACTTTGCGCCACTTTTTCCCTTCCATCTTCTTAGGCTCTTCGGGTTGTACTTTCTCGTCCACTCCTGGTATGCCAAACTCCTCCCCGTATACCTATTCAATCGAAAACCCCGTATAACTCATTTTCAGCCCATTTCTACGAATGGGATGGGATTTTTGAGCTGAAAATTTGTGAATGAACAAAACGCTGACCAAAGTGCATTTACCTGCCTCACAGCTTTCAGAAGCCGAGTAGCAGCACGCATGTGTCTTCGGTAGCAAAAAGGGTGGCAGAATTGTTGGTGGCTGCAGTAGTAATTGAATGAGTTCAGCATTTGAACAATAGTCTGCAAAGAAGGAATAATATTAGAACCTGCAACGATTCACCCTCTTCGGGTAGTCGCGTTTCCTACTTTCAGCCATGGCAGGGATGTGGTTTCGTCGGTGTCGTTTGTATCAGTAGGGCTCTCAGGTGGTTGATCGTCGCTGAGCATCCCGGGACTTTCCTCTCCGGATATTTCTTGACCAGGTTCCGATGTGTCACTTCGGTCAGATAGAGAGGACACTTTCCGTTTGTTTTGCAAAGATTCTGCCCTGCGAACTGTTAACATTAATCAAGATTAGCGATTTTTTTTTCAAATTAACGATAATTGTAAATACAATTTTTGGCTAAAGAACCTTTCATGAAATCCCATGCGATCTTAAGGCTCAATATCTAGAGTACCTATTCAAACTACATACTGTACTTCATTCATTCATTCACGTGCCACCTCACTAACGGCTTTCTAGAATCATTGACTAACTATTGAGCTGACAATGAGGTCGAGAGATTCCCGAGGATCGTTTATTCAAGGCCAAATATTAGCAACCGTTTTTTCATCAATCCTGTTCTCTACAGGTACCTACAATATTCAGGTACCTTGGGTTATGATGTAATTCACACTGGGGGATTGGGTTCGGTGAGTTGGCTAATGACGATGAATTCCGTAAAAAATCAAAACTGGCATCCAGGCATTACAGCAAAGATAAGACTGCATCCAGGCAATATAGCATAGGCAAGACTGCAAAGTCTTCCAATCGAATTTACAATCCAAATATAGAAACAAATTTTGCTAGCAGCGTTTAACGGAACATTCGCTCACAATCGGCATCAAGTACAGCCTCTTTTTGACGATCAACTATCACTCCATCTTTGTTTCTTCTTAATTTGAGACTTCGTCGCTTGAATGAACCTGATGTTGCAGCCGACGATGCTGTTCCTCTTCTCAAGAGTAGAGGCCGCCGACACCTTGCCCTCTTTTCTTCGCCAGTCCCGCCTTCTTCTCCCTGGAAATTCAACTAACAATGAAATAATAGTAGGAACAAATAAGTAAAATAGGTATAGTTCTTTGATCTCTTTCCAAGTACATAACTGCAAACAAATATTAAGGGGTCACCCATCTGTTTTAACTTCCTATCTCACATTCTTCCCAAAATCTTGGAAAACAATTTTTAATAGAGACGTGATTCTTTTTTCCTGGTGTTCTAAACTCCTTGCCTACGTTTGGAACGAAGGAAATAATTTTATCTTCTTACTTGAATTTATGGAGCGCGATCTCCCAAAACGCCTTTTTCGGCCCTCGTTTTCCCCCTCTCCTGGTCCTTTCTCACTCCCGATTGATCCCAGGACACTTTTCTTCGGTCCATTGACTATATTATAGTCTTCGGATGTGTGGATAAATAGTTAACATCAACAACACTTTTGTTGGAGACACTTTAGCGTCAGTTTACGTCACAATTTCTTGTTTACTTTTCCTTACGAGTGCGCCCGGAGGTGACTGGCTTCAGATGTTAGTACCTCAGGCCATAACTGATATTTTTTTCGTGCGGTTTGGTTTTTATAACTATGTATATATAGATGAAGATAATTTTTTAAAAGTTTTAAAAAATGGCAAAAAATATTTTTGATGAGTGGGTGACCCCCCTTAAGGAATGCGAGTTTTATCTGAAGTATAAATGTATGCCAAGAAGATGCTCAACATTATCTAACAAAAATAAACCAATAAAACATTGGAACACACGAGCAGAATTGATTGTCGATGAATAACACAGCCACTCAGCAAAAGCACACATATTGCATCAGAATGTGATGATAGTGACGATATTGAACGTTAACGAATTTAGAAAAAACGTTTCATTCACTACATGACTTTGAATGGAATGACGCCACATATCTACCATAAAATTGTGCAAGCGTGCATTACATGATCATGTTCTAATACAGTCTAAAATATGAAAAATGTTTTAGACGAAATGATCATGAGGCGAATACCTACTTTTGTAGTATACTATAGTGAATGTTGTTAGCTTCAACCTACTTGACACACATTGACAGACCTTTTAGTAGAGGGAATTGACAGATAAGAAGATATTACCAACCTCATATTTATGAACGATATGAACCAACAACACCAATGATATTTAGTGAATATAGAATGAAAATGAAAGAAACGAGAGCTCATAAACTAAAGGTTAATTCTACAAGTTTGTAGCTTTCTCGTACGTTTCTATGTATTCAATCAAATTCATTTCATTATACAGTGGGGAAAACGCGGCAGGGAGGATTAAAGAGATTCAACAGTTATGCAAGGATTATGGGCTCTCATTTCAATCAAATGAAACGAGAATCTAAATCGTCCTTCTAAAAAGGCCGATCAGCATCTATGCGTCACGAAAGCGTACCTGAAGTGCAAGCGTTGTGTTGCTACTTGCCTCGGACTCATTTTCGGGCTCTTGCAGGACAAAACTTATTTTCCTTTCTGCCTGTGCACCTGCAAAACCTATCGTGTTAATGTCACTTCAAATATGAATAATTCAAAAACTTCCTCGAATTTGAAACGCCCGGTTTGTTCAAGGAGGTAAATGTGGGGAGCCCGCTGAAAAGGAAGGTTCTAAAGGCCATTGAAGCTCACCGTCTCCTTTTTCTCCAGCAATACTCTGCAGGCTTTGAGCTGAAGCCTGAGACTGACCCATGGAGGAAATTGCCATGCTCCACCTCCGGTTGGCTTCTTTGGAATAAACCTCGTTTTTGAAACAGAAAACCGTTTTAACGGGGGAATGCTATTATTGAGTGAGCACCACAATTCCATATAGTAAATTTGAAAACTAAACCCTTAAATTAAAAGCTCACCTTTTCTCCCCAAGGACCTTGCTGTTTGTCTTTACAGTTAGTGCTAATTTTTGGGAGAGTTTGATACGTTTCTCTCATGAAAGCTGTGATTTCCATAAGAAGCACACAGGCCACCAATCTCAAGGCGATAGGGCAGTTGGATCCGTACATTCCTTGGCAGGCTAGAGAGTTAATGTTCGATTTAATTC
The DNA here is from genome assembly GCA_955831195.1 of Pilophorus perplexus. Classification (NCBI taxonomy): domain Eukaryota; kingdom Metazoa; phylum Arthropoda; class Insecta; order Hemiptera; family Miridae; genus Pilophorus; species Pilophorus perplexus. The sequence continues at coordinate 13,939,331 of OY037011.1, read as the reverse complement.
GGTATTACAGGTGAGCGCAACTATAAGGTTTGTTCGCAGAGCAAGTTCTGGCCGTTTGGAATCGAATTAGAACTCAAACGCTTCCAGGAATCAAGCTCTACCTTCCACTTCCACCAGAACTTCGGCCCTCGGCAAACAACAAAGTAGTACTGAGACCACTATCAGATCAGAGAAGGAAATGAATCGCAGATGCTTGACTTTCCACGCTATTCCAAGGAGGCAGTAGAAATCAGTTCCGGAAGTTCTAAAAAAAAAAAAAAAAAAAAAAACCGCAGAACCGCCGGAATTGATTTCGAACTATACCAACTGAACGAGTTCTGCGTTTGCAGAGCATCAGAGGTCAGGGTTTGGTTCCTAGAAGCTTCAGTTTCCCGAGGAACCCCCACTAACGACCCTTGCGCATGCGCAGGACGGTTCTGAACTAGCAGAATTGCTCTGCGAACGCACCTATAAGGCGAAACTTACATTCGTCAAGAAAATCTTCTTCCTCATCCTCTATCAACAGTTCCTTTTGTTTCCCTTCATCGGTCAGCATGTTGATGACCGATTGAGTATGGTTTTTGTCATCATTAAGAATTTCTTCCAATTTCTGTCCCAGTACCTGCACAAAGAGCATAAATATAATAATATGTATACTACCTGGACCACCAATTCGGAAAATGGTTGATGAATCCTCTCGAGCATAGAAAACTCACTTCAGCCCACTGATAAAACATGTTCCCCATTGCACGCTGAACCACATGGGCCCTTCGGACGTTAGTGCTGTTGTTTCTTACTGAGTTGTGAGGGGCGGATGGCCGACTTAAAGAGAGACTGTGCTTCATCCAGGTTGGCCACTGTCCTTTGTTGCACTGGTGAACAAAGTGCGCGCATTCTAGTAGCGCAGTGGCACGGGAAACAACTGGAGCACCAGGCTGCAGAATAGAGGCAATCAACATTTATGTCACACAAATACAAATAAATTCATCTATTAAAATTGGCATAGGGAACATTGACAGTTAGACGCACAAAAACTAGAGTTGACTAACCAAATCCAATATGGCTGCTAGAAGGTGAGGATGAGGTAGTGTAGCTGGCTGGCAGGTTTCCAAGAGCATTGAGAATCTCATCATACCACTATGAAGTATCTCGCTCTGAACAAGACGTCTGGTCTTCAGTATCACAACCTCACAATCTCTGCTCCGTCCCTCGGCCAGTTCTATTGAATTCCGTCGACTCAAATCTGAATGTGAACGGAGTAAATAATTTCATTTTAGGAGGAATCTTCCAAAGAGTGACTAGATTAAAGGCTAGCTATCCTGTACTAGGTCATGATAGACTTACAGCTCCCTTGAGTTTCTTCGACGCTTCCATCTTTCTTGTTTCTTCGACCGAACCCAAATTTGTTGAATTGGTCTTCCATTCGCCTCTTAGCTCGTTGAAGTGTGTTACTCACACTTGAGCACAAAGTAAAAACAACCCCGTATATATTTTAATTTGGAGTATAAACTATGCCATATATGGTATAGTTTATACTCCAAATTAAAAATCTGGTAATAAATTTGTTATGAAGATAAGTTACCTTGATGTGCTTTTCTGTGACGTTTTACTGTATGAATGATGAAGTTGTGCAGCATGGTGAACCAAAGCTCCTTCCGAATTTATGTCCAATGATGCAGTAGAATCTACGGACTCGCCACGCTTGTAGTCTTTTCGGAACCAATTGACTGTAACGAGAGCAGAAATTTAGGTAGCATACTATTAGGGCCGACCCGTACATTTCATAACACTTACCTATGCCTCCTATATGAAACCGTGAGGGCTTTGTGAGGTGTGTGAGATTTCTGGATGAGTGTCGAGGCGTCAAAATGTGATGCTTCTTACGCATGTTCCCCAACGGACTTTGAATTTCATCGCCACCCTCAGCTTCCAAGACACTCTAATTCGATTTAAAATAACTATAGAACTCCTATTGCGTGTGTAACAATTTCAGGAGGTAATCATAGCACGCTGTAGCATGAATAAGATGTTACATGAGAAATTTACCGCGCAAGTGGAAGAAGTGCTCCGCTTTTTAAATAGGGATTTCCTGGCATCTTTCTCGTCTAAAACGTAATTCCCTTGGTCCATACCCTCGTGCTGATCATTCTGGGGTATGTGCCTGAGGGAAAATTATTTTGGCAATTGGGGATTAATTAACGTTAGGGTTTGTCAGAACTGAATATGAATTCTACGGAATGTAAAAGCCTCACCTAATAACTCGCGTCGTTTGTAGATTCGAAAGCTTTCTGTGTGGTTTTAGCGCCGTATCTATTAATCCACTCATTGCCACTCTTTTCAAAACATTTGAATGTACTTCCTTCACATAACTCAACATTTGACGGATATCACAATACAGGGACTGAAAAACAAGGAATTTCACTAGATTTCTGGTATTGATGAAAAGCCACTAGATAATGTGAGATTATTCATACAGACCATATTTTCTTGCGACTTGATATCTTTGTTAACCAGAACGACTTTGGAGATGAGTTTCTTGAATACATAAGAAAAAATTTGGCCTTCAACCCCAGTTGAAACAGGAGGAGGATTGAATGGTCCAAATGTTCCCTGATGACAGCCAGAGTCTGGCGACCGATTCGCACCGCTTCGCTTTTGATCTGTTCACATCGAATGATTAATAGTCCTGCATTCAATTCTCGAACAATTCCAATGGAATTAAATTACGATGGTCTTACTGAGTGGAGACAGGAGTGAAGAAGGGTCGACGCAAAAGCCAGTGTAGCAATGGAAGAAGTCCACCACTTCTGAGATGCTTTTGCTGTCCACAAATTGTTTGAAGAATTTGGAGAACGTCTTGGAGGAGGCTTTGTGCAGTCGCGACAGGAGAGCGTGAACTTGGGATCGTAAGAAATCGGCTGGGGGGCCTCTTTGTGAATCCCCACACCCGTGAGGGCATCCAAGATGTTTAATAACGCTACAAAATTGGAAATGAGCACATTCAATCGCTATTAAACAATACGGTAAATTTTACCGTATTGTTTAATTCATATACCTGGTAAGACTCGTGAAAAAACTCGTAAATGAGGAGGTATCGCCATCGTCATTCATCCCCAAAACAACTTCAATAACGTTCAATATTCCTTCACAAACCCTCAAGCTGCAAATGGTGTTTTCTCTCATTGCTACACTTTGTACCCCCTGAAAGGAGGAAAAAAATCCTATAACCATGCTGACCATATACTGAACATATTCAATTGACGACTCTCCGCACAATTACGTATACAGGATTTCCAGTATTTTCTTTAGCTTTTGAATAATTCGATCTACCTTCATCACCACTATCAAATCTATATTGCCTTCGGGGGTTATGTAGTGAGAGGAACCCGGTGCTTCAGGGATGCCATCAAAAGAATAGTTGATTTGAGAATCCGTTTTTGAGCGTTTAAGCCCTTTTCTGAAGTCTTGGGAGCTATCCACAGAACCTAGTCCGGGCAAGCGATGCTGAAACGGAGAGAAAGTGTAATAGGTACCATTATTGCCTACTTAAATTTCTGTTGCACCTCACTGTTTCAAACGTACCTGGTTTTATGTACAACCTAAAAATTGATGTTTGAGAATACGGCATAAAAACAACAAAAAGCCGAAACTAGCCGACAGTCAAGAGTGACTGAATGAGCCGAGCAGCACAAAATTATGCTCAAGAATGGTTGACCGAAAAACGCAGGGGGTGAAAGTGGTCATTTTGAATCATACCTATTGAAATTGCTTGGGCCCGTTCAAGTTTTCTTCAACAATTTTGGTATACTTCGAACCCCTGGAATCTCAGCTTTCCGAAAATCACCCAACTTGGCTTCAGTAACTTGTTCGCCTGCTAATAATTCACGATTATATCATGCCAAATTTTTGTACCATTACCTCTCACACAGTAGGAGTAAGTGGCCAGGGGTGTGGGAGAAAGAGGTCAGACTGATCACAATCTCCCCCATAGCAATTTTCCAAAAACTCTGAAAATCCGATCTCAAAAATTCAAGGATTCCTAAATTTATGAAATGAGCTCATTAGTGGATTCACGTAAAACACAACGGAATTTACGGCAGACGATTTCACCGAAAAATACGCCCTCCAGGCGATCCGAAGCGACAACCCAAAATTGCTCTAGACCGCAAACAAAAACTTCATGTCATCACTGCTTATCAAATCCTTATCCGAACATTTTTATGCTTCTTGTACTTCAGGTTTGCACTCCAAAGATGAATTTTATTTAATCTGGCGCTTGCAATGATGAACACTGCCGCAAAAACAGCCAGTGGCCACTTTCTCCCATGACCACCTTCACCCCATGCTCCCCTAAATGAAACGCTGACCTTTGAGGAATTTCATCATTTCCCGCAACATTATATTGAACACAAAATGAACACGAAATTGCATTCTGTCTTATTTGACTGAAAACGTAGGAAGGGAGCAAATTATCTCAAATTTACAAATACATCAGACCCTCTCTGCCCGATATCAGCTATAGCTCTCTATAAGGCGGGAGTGACTGAGCAAGGAGTTTCATAGTAGGTAGTTTTTATTCCCTTCAAGAATCTTCGCGAGGACCATTACGCAGTAATAGAGTAGACAGTAACATAATTAGGAATGCGTTTCATGAACGGAAAACGGTGCAGTCAATCATTCTTGAATGAAAAATCAGGTGCCTTGAGTAGTACCGATATAAGAAATGTAATTAAAAATCTTATAAGTCAGAAAGAAAGATATTAATAAATGAGAAACCTCGCAATTTCTCGGTCAGGTGAACCGGCTGATGTACATGCAAATTATGATCAAGAAATTTTTTTTTTTACCTCAAGATCCAAAATCCATATAGCTTTTTAAACTCACAACCAATCACTTCCCATCCAACTTCTTCTACAGGGCAGGATCTACACCTTGCACGAGTCCTTTCCAAATGCAACCTAAAATCGGGGACTACTCCCACGACTGAAACCCAGATCTGAATTCATTCGGTTTGCAATATGACTCAGGCAAGCTGCTCTTGCACTAATACTAATCATACCTATCAGCTCATATCTTACCACGGTCTTTGAGAAATTGAGGAACGTCAAATGGATTCACACATTCTGATAAAGGGCATACTATGTCTGAGGAATGGGTTGTAGGGAAGCCGGTCGGTGGCAGGACTTGACAGGAACCCCTATATTGCAAGTGCAAGTACAAATGCATTTTTTAAACTAACGTTTGCATAGCCCTGAACTGTCGCGTAAATGCATACGTCGGAAAAGAGTTATCGATCAAGGAAGAATACAAAAGTAGGAACATAGAAAATTTTAGCAAAAATGAAGAAATCCATGTGCTAGTTAGGTAGGTAGGTATTCAAAGAAGTTTTTCAAGAGATGTAAAGAAATAAAATAAAAGTATACAAAGCAAGTTTTTTCGCAAACTCACCAAGAATAGTAGGTTCACCTAAATCAAAATTTTACTTTATTCACATAATACTTGAGATGAAAAGGCGATAAAAATATCAAGTGCACCTCAAAATGTTTAGACAATTTTCAGTGCCCGTATTCAGGGAATGAAGCCGTTTTGGCCATCCTTTTCCCCACCAAGAGGGTTAATATTATGATGAAAACACTAAAACTATTCACTCCTGTTTACAGGAACGAACAGATTAGTTCAAAAATATAAACACAGTACCTAGCTAATAAAAGGCAATTCATTGATATTTTTTTGTAATTAACCACTAAGCTGACCTTGTGCTTCACGTAATCCGGAGAAGGAGCAGGAGTATGCTCAGTGACTGTAATTATGGGATGAGGGCTTGTTTCCATGCACCAATCTCGTCTGTTGTCACCCATGTACCTACGGACAGAATTTAAAATGCAATCCAATCTGCACTATTCCCCACTCCATTATTCAACGGTTACCAAAGCCAAGAATAATTCATTTTTATTTTGAAAAACCCAATTACCTACGAGTGGCACAAAAACCGATCCGTAGACATGTTCTAAATTTGGTGTTCACGTTTGTTATATGTTTGAACCGTGTGAAAGAGGTAAGGGTACACAATGGTACGTGAATTAAATTCTACCCAACTCACCCAAATCCGCTGTGGGCTGAATCATCAATCAAACAGCTAGGCGTGAAAGAGACAGAAGAAAATGAGGAAGAAAGAAGAAAAAGCACAAAATGATGGTAGAAAGGATTTGTCACAGTCAACGAAACACATCAGTGTGCAATAGTAAGTAAAGTAAAGCGATATAGAGCTAGTGGCTTCAGACTGTAACAAGAAGATGTTTTGCTGGAATAGTCCTAGATGAACTGCTTGCCCTGAATCGAGATTTACGAGTCAACCACTCACCATCCAGCACGTTGTTGTTGACATTTATTATTTTTGTTTAATTTGTAAGCATGTTGGCGGGTATTTTAACGGTTGAAATTACACAATGCAGTTTGTCTGACACAGTACAAACACTGCTTGTACTCGAAGCGACTAACGACATGTTCGATTCGGTGAAATTGTGCTACTCATTCAACAGATAGATAAATGGCTGGAAACTAAGAGGGAGTTTCACCCCCGAATTTTCTTTCGAATAGTCGCTAAATGTCGCAAGGAAGTCGTCTGCACTCCTCTCAAGAATAATTGGAATTTATTTTGACGATTTCACATCAGCGGCCCCTTACTGCCTCGTTCCCCTGGGAGGGTAGGGATTCGCTCATCGCTGAACTAGAGACCCCCGCTCCTCATGCATCTGTTAACTCTCCAAGCCCGGCCTTGGAGCGGTAGGTAACTATAATAATGCCATTTCGGGATAGTTAGTGATAAAATTCATTACCATTTTAAAATGATGTATTTCTATTCCCATCAGAGTTGAAAAATTATGTTGATTATCTATCATTGACCATGCATTTTGAAGGGATACGAAATACTCAGAAACGCATGCGAAGAAATCGAGACGACATTGACGATAAATACTTAAATTGATAGAATAAAATGATTTTGTTCCAAGATGTAGAGTGACTAGCATAAGAGATAGTTTTAAGAAAGATATTAATACGTAACCGAGTGGATGAAGATGAGTTGTCTCCTAAGCACATTTTGAAAACTTTGGCAGTATGGTATGAGGGACAGACGTTGACTTTTTTCTTTTTTTTTTTTTTCAAAACAATGCACAAAAAGAAACAATTCGTAAACCATTTCATTGGTTAGTTAGTAAACGTGTGTAAACAACGCTGAAATTATTTGACAAAATCATACAACAATTGTTTTAAGGTAATTTCGGATTTGATAGTCCGTGGCAAAAATAAAGAACACGGGTTTGCTCTCCATTCTCGGAATAAAATAAAATTTAATGAAGCTTACCTGAGGCTTGGCATGCTCTTTCCTTTGAACAGGTTCGTCTTCAAAGGATCAAGAAATTTAGAGGAGTAACTGGTACCAAGTTGAACATCGTTTGTATCCAAGCTCCTATGGTATTCCTAAAATCAGATAGTAAAGTTGTTATTGTCGATTGCCCCCAAGGAGCAACATATGCCTACATGACGCACAATTCGGAACAAGGATTTATCAATATAAATAATCATAGTTACGCTAACAAATTTACAATTAGGAATACAAACCTGTGTGTACAGGACTTTAGCTCGCGGCTCTTCTCGCCCAATTTTTTCCAACGCCTTTTCTGACTTGGAGAGCAATTTTGTTTCCACAAATGCCTTCAAGTCAGCCATCTTCATGCATTTCTTGAATTTGTCAGTAGGCCGCCTACCCTGTTCCTTTTTATTAAACGAACTAGGAGCCTCTGAAAAATCAAATGTACACTGAGACCCTAATGACATGGAATGATTAAACTAAATCATCATAGGTATTACATTTAATAGTACGTATCATTGGCACTTGCTATAATAGGATGAGCCAATCATACCTACGTACTTTTATCGGGCAATACAAGTTTTTGCAAAGTAGTAAAAGCCAACCTGATTTTAGGAACACGTCTTTGGGTAAGGGTACTTCAATGCAGTCCTTTTCGATTTTTGGTTCCTGAATGAATGGCATTGGCGTTGGAGGTGCCGGCATAGAATTACTGCGCTTCCTAGGTTCGGGGTCTTGCTTCTTAGTGTCAACAACATCTCTTAACCTACACCATCAAAACGGTGAGGCGATACTACAAATTTAACCATATAATTTATAACTTCTATTCATAGGAATCAACTAACCTATGATACAGAAATTGGAGGGCCCAGTAGACACCTTCCTCGGGCCACTGCGGTATGAATAAGCACCGCATCACAGCGACGTCAAGAAGAGTTGCTGCCGAACTCGCCTCCACAGCACATGTACGTGTGGAATACATGGAGTCTTTGTCAACAGAACTTTGCCTGCACCTGCAGTTAACGAAATTTCATCGAAAACAGCTACTATTTCGTTCAACTCCAGCGTCTTCAATCCAATTACAAAACTGCATTATATCTGATGGAAGGATTTTAGAACCAACTAAAAATTGTAATTGTTATTTCACTCACCCGACTCCTTTGATGTGAGATTCAGTTGAGGGCACGTCAGATGGGCTTTTGGAAAATCTCTGTTGGCTGTGAAATATTGAAGCATCGTGCGCCTAGGTCAGAGAAGCCCATTCAAGGTGAAATTTTCCAAGGAAAAAATACATAACTAGTTTTCATCGCCACTATTATTAATGACAGTTGGGTAGAAATTCAATTCAGTGGCTAGTCATAACATTCTACTAATCGACAACCTCGCGGGTGTCCCTAATGGTGGGGCTTCACTCCCAAACGAAAAGGGTAGACGTGAACTCTCAACCTCCCAACAGGGGTATCATGTGACCATTAATTGTCTAGTGTGCGCTTACCTACGCTTACTAGACAGACACGATGAGATTTAGAGTATAGATACATCACCTACCGAATATATTTGAGATTCCTTGACTCCATCAGATTCTGCTAAAGACGGCAATCTGAAGATAACCTAAAAAAACATTATATACGAATAAATCCTTTATACCAAGTGAAGTTAGAAAATAAATAAATAAATAAATAAAAACTTACAACATGCTCTTCTTCTGTACTGGAACTCTCCTCAGGAATAGTTTCTGGAAACACGGTGTCCTTGGGCGAAGACACCCATCCCTATCGATTTACATCAGCTAACATTAGCCAAAAGGAATGATCTATTAAGTACTAATCTGGCTGGGAAACGAATTCCTCGCGTCTACTAAAGAAAATTCCACTTACTTCATCCTCACTGTTTTTTCCTGACGTAGGGTGATCGAAGTATATGCTAGCAGTTTGACTTGGGGGGCTTTCAGCACCCATAAATGTTTCCCCAGTGGGGGGTTTTCCTGCTTCAAATCGAAAAACAGGTAAATACATCAATATTCGAAGTACCTACTCAATAAATAGTAACGATTTTGAAAAAGCGCATTTTTATATTCATTCGGAAATTAGCTAAAAGGGATTAATTTCTTACGTCCAGCGTATGGTAAAACAGCTGGTTGAACGTATACTCTTCGAGATTTGCTTCCTTGGGGCCAACTATTGGGCTTCGGTTTACATAAAGCTGTAAAACAGCGGGCATCTGGATGCCTATACTCCCACAATGGGTGCCATAATTTGACACCATTTTCCAAACGGAATGTTTGCAAATCACCTTCTTTGATTTGGTGACACAAAGGGGCTAGTAAATAAACGAAGAGCTGAAATAAATAGGTAGCAGAAGATGCGAATTAACCTTGAGCAGAATACAGGCTGAGTAAGCTGTGTACTTAGATGGGAGGGAAACTTACAGTTATTGAAGAAATTGGGAAGAGGTAGTAAAAGGGAGACGACTGGTATGCCCCCTTTTCATAATCTGCATCTGCACACTCCTCCGCCGCATCGAGGATGATCCAGTGTAAAATGTAAAGGAGTTTACTCTCTGCAGCTCCCAAATTCTGAAGGTTAGTGTCTTTCCTAGAAAAAAAGAAAGAAAAGAAATAGAGGATATTAATATGAGTAGAACCACAGTATAGGTACCTACATAGTTCTTCAAAATACTTTCTTTTTTTTTTTACCTGTTATGAAGGAGGGAAGCAGTACAGTGGAGTATATGAGGGAATGCTGCTTGGACCAACCTCCACCTTGGGATCGCGTTGATGGCGTCAGTCAAGCTCGGAGACAGGCCAAATTGGAGGTTTTGAACCAGAACTTTTTCAAACGCCTGAAAAATAAATATGGGCTATGTACATTGCCATCATAAAACATTTTTAACAACTCCGTATTACTCAGTCGCTGAGTCGAGGCTTCTATGCAGGATAAAATGTGTACCTAATCTACAGTGGTCGCCTTGATGTTTACCTTGCATGCTTCCTTCAATTCCTAAGCCGCCCGTAACACAAACACAGTCATTAACATTAACACACACATGGCTCAAAAACTACACATTCTACCTCTAAACGTTTAGTCTAATACCAATAACAATCATCAGTAAGTACCTATTAATACAATTGTAGTATTAGTAGGTAAAACTTAACGAGTTGAAAAATGTATGAGAATCAATATCCTAATGATAATTGGATCAAAATAAATATAAGCTTTTTTAAAAAATATAATGATACACATTACAAGCATTCAAGCGTCATAACGTTGCATGAGAAACTGACAATCACAATAAATGGCTTAAATTTTTAGAAATTGTTTAAAAATAAAAAATCATACGAATAATGTAACTTTACACACCTAATTTTAGTCATATTAACTTGACCTCTACAATTTAGGAGCATGCATGAATGATGATGAACGATACGTATATAAATTTATGACTTTTGGTAAGGTACCTAACATATAATTTCATGAAAAAAACGTGTTCCACGCAAAAATCCTCATCGGGTTTGGCCTATTTTCAGGATTAATTATTAGGTACCTCGGTACTTTGATCATGAGTAGGTAGGTAGCTATTCTGTTTAGTACTGATATTACAAAATGTTGTCAGAATTTATTAACAATAAATGTTCCCTACGGAAAATGAATTGTGGTAGGTAGGTGATGGCTACCTACCTACCATAAAATTTATGGTAGGTAGGTAGTCATCACCTACCTACCACAATTTATTGTCATGGTAAATAATGGGGAAAAGCAATCGGTCATGCTGAATGTACACTTACATGGTGGCCGGGTGCGTTTTGGCAGAACTTGATGATTAAAGAAGAAAACAAAAAGATAGCATGGACAGACAGACAGCAATGTTAGTAGGAAACGTACAAAAAGCAGTTATTTACATAAACACAACACAATAACACGCCCTCATCCCTCATCATGAGCAATCAATCCGTCGAAAAAGTATGACATACTTTTTCGACGGATTGATTGCTCATACATTGTATCAGGATACAAAATCCATTAGACAATGACAGTCAACAAATACCTACACACTGATGAAAATAGAGGTTGTATCCAAATATTAGCAAATAAGTGCTGCCCCACAACAACGTTGTATGTACATTAAAATTTAATGTAAATTTTTTTTACAAAAGTGATGAGCTTTTTTAAACCACAGAGTAGGTAGCAGAGAGCACTGCTAAAACCACAGAGTAACAGAGAGGAAAAAACTCCCCTCCAACCAGTGTTTCCACATGCTCCTCACAGATCTCCCCTTTCTGCCACCTGAATATCCCCTTTTCCCTTTTTTCTCTCAACACCAGAATTTCCCTTTTTCCCCTTTTCTCTCGCCACCTGAATTTCCCCCTTTTCCCATTTTCTCTCGCCACCTGAATTTCCCCTTTTCTCGGCACAAACTTTCCCTAGTTAGCTAGGTAGGTATAGGGTTGGGGTATGTTTTTTTTTTCTCTCTCTCTCATCTGAAAGCCAGGGGAGTCACGTGACTAGACCAATTTATCCAATAATTCGTCGTGGTAGAAGCAACATCGCACTTCAGTCGAAAAATGAAACAGCTGAGAAAAACCAAGTCGATTTAAAAATGATTTATTGCGAGCAGTTGGTAAAGAAAATATCACAAAAGTACCTATCCAAAACCTTTTTGTAAAATAGGAAGGTGGGAACTCAAGTCTCTTCATAAACCACGAAATTGTAGTAGGTACCTACCTAACCTTTCTTAATGAACCTAACGAAGAACAACAGTCACTGACAACTCATTCGGTACTGACATAACATTCTACGCGAAGCATTGAGACCACCATTATCCGTTTCAAGAGGTCTAGATTCCAAAACCGATATGTCCGTCCGCCGTTCGGGCCGTTTTGGGCAGTAGGAATTTTTTTAAATCTGAAATTTTGACAAAATACTCGGTTTACCATCTAGTTGTGCCCGCAAGGTTTTCAGCCCGATCCCCCAAACCCGTGGGGCGCTATGGGGCTAAAATGGGGCTACGGGAGGGGTTTTATGAAGGCTTTTGATGTGGGATCGAGTCAGGTGTCGTTTTCGAAGTATTTTTGGACGTAGAATCGATTTTTGGGGGTCCCGGAACGATCCGATTTCACTGTGGCGATCTGTAGTGCTTTCATGGGGCTACAAATGAGGTATTAAATATCCATCAAATTTTGATGGATGCCAGGAAGTCAACTATTTTTCAAGTAAAAAACAAACAAAAATTTGAAACCCCCCCCCCCCCCCCCCCATTTTTTTGAAATATAAAAATACGAAAAAAAATTTTTTGAATTTTTTTTATTGACAATTAAATTTCTGCACACAAGTAACCTATATCAAAGTATAATAAACCCTTGTGTAAAATTTGCAGCGTTTCTACTTCAACTCCCGATCAGTAATTTAATCTGTGCTCCCGGTCTACCGGTTTGAGCTTCAAATCTACCGGGCTTTGAAATTTTTGACAAAACCTGAAGTTTGAGCGCCATAGAGCCTCTGGAGATCAATAATTTTTCATTCCATTCTAAAAAATTATAACTTTCAGAAACTAGCGACTGATTTAAATTTTAGCAATACACTTCGATTACCTATAATATAGGTAATCGAAGTGTGTATATATATTATATATTATATAATTTCACGAATTTCTCCAAGAGTTAGGTAATGCATTTGCAGTAGGTAGATCACATCATAGGTCTAAAATTAAGCGTACAATGTCATGTAACTACCTCTACCTGCATCTACCTACTGCAAAATTTGCACACATTAAATTTTAATGTGTTACCTTCCGCTTGGTGAAAATTTCATGAAAAATCATGAATTTAATTCATGATGAAAGGCAGTAATTAGTAGAATGTAGGTACTGACCGAAACAGGTTCTTGTGATGTGATTTGAAAATAATTAATCTTAAAATTTAGAACGTAGTAGGTACATCTACATGGTGTAAAATGAGTTAGAACCGAGAAAGAAGAAGAAGAATCACCAGAAAGCATGTGTGATGAAGTTAACTTAAATCTCAATTGAGATACCCCAGCTATCCCTTTCTACAGTTTCAGTCCTCGGAAAACGCAGAACAAAATATTTTGGGATTATGAGCTAATGTGATTAGAGTACGCGACCAGTGTACCTAAATTGTATATTTTTTGTGATTATGGTACGGTAATTAAGGGAAAAGTGTGAGCAGATTTTCCAAGTTTTCGCTGCAGTGTGATGAGGTGGACTAAATAAACCTCTGACAATTTTTGCCAGAGATGACTGTACTGGGGAGGGTTTACGAAGTAGGTACGGTCGGAGACAATGTCATGTCGGCTGTATCCGAATTGTGTACTGGGTCAACAGACCCAGTGGAATAATTCCACTTCCACAATAATTATTATTGGGGGCAGAAGACTCATTGAGAAGGGTCTTGAAGGAACAATTAATTTATAATAAGGAAAATGGATGTATTAGGCCATGGTTTGGATTTAGTATAGTTTCAGATTGTGTTCCCTATGATAAAGCTTATTAACTGACGAATGGTTTCCAATGGTACAACTAGACGGCCATCCCACACAAAATCGTTTTAAAGAAATATCTCAATTTTACGCCTACAAACAAAGCCGACACATATAATATATCGACCTGCAAAACCACGTAAGTCCGATTTTTGGCCAAATAAAGGTTTTGAGTTTTCTGGGTAAATTTGAGGCTCTAGAATCAAGAAGGATCCATGGGGTCATGGATCTGGTTAGGATCCATCGCGCAAAGTTTCGTGAATGTACCTACTTACAGTGAGAAATGTCTTCTCAGTGTTGTAAAATGTCTCTACGAGGGTTGTAAAAACCTGTAGGTCCTAAGTTCTAGCTTTCCGGAAGTCCTATGCTTCCTCATAAGTATGGAACAGTCCTATGTAAATCACGTGTAAATCCTCTTGCCCTAAGGGCCTCTGCAGTCTGGAAGAGTTCTTGAAAAAATCGTTTGTCCAAAATCAGCTGTTTAGTTTTGAATTTTTGAGCGAATATTCGAGCGAATTGAGCGAGGTTCGCTAGTTACTAGTAATTTCTACTGAAGGTTTCTAATCAACATTGGTCGATTTGAAGTGCATTGGACATCGCTAACCGTCTCTATGCAGTTTTTAGTGTCTCCTGAAAAATTTTGATTTTGGAACTTACATGGTTTTGCAGGTACACGATCGATATAATAGGTATATCATATATAATATAATATACCTATTATATTATATTTCAACTTGGATGATGACTGCTTGACGTCCAAAGATCTTAAGCTGCTCGAGCAGCTTAATAAAATATATTGGATGTAGGTTTTAGAGCCTTACCATACATGATGCTTCATGGAGTTTTCCAAGTTTTGGTCTGGTGAAGGGACTGTAATACAGAACGAAAAGGAGTTTAGACAGCATGCTAAGGTATAGGTGATCATGTAAATTTCAATGGTTAGATGATAGTTTAAAATTTATTTAGGTACATTAGTTTCTTGAATGCCTATGAAACAGATGCCTATGATATCTTTGGACAGGTTCCACGCGCAAAGGTCTCCCACAAACAACTGGGTTGAGGGTCCTTCAAATTCTTTTGTTCAAATACAGGAAGTTTGATGACGGGCCCGGAAGGGGGAACGCTCAGGGGTCTGGTCACTTTTGCTCTATGGTTTGGACCATCCTCTGGCCGAAACTCCGTGGAAATTTCCTCCCTACAGATAGCCTGGATATTTCCAGTAGGAATCTCCATGACCGACACTTCTGCCGAAGCTGTACATACCTACGTGTCTGGAAATTTTCAAGAACATCCACAAGTCGAGTGCCTACCTCACAGGAGAACTATCAGTCTTACAGTCGGAGTCATACTAAAATACTGACTAGGGCATGACATAATTTATGTACACATAGGTATTATGTGTAAGCTACAAATTATGCAAGCCTCTGATCCTTAGGACCATGATGAATCTCCGAGTATGTATACATACTCGCATACATGCAACCCCGGACAGGTTTGCATACCAAAGCTCACGACTAACCTGGTTTGTTGCCATAAAAAAATCTGTATCGGGATAGGAACGGTTTGGCCACTGCTATCCATGATGTCACCAGGACAGCCAGCTGTGAGACGTGGTCCAGGGAGAAGACACCTCCTCGGCCCCCTCAACCAGAAGAGCCGAATTGATTGAAACTGGGTGGGTGGATCAGCGCAGGGCAGACTCTCTCGTACGCTATCTGTGCTCAGCCCGCTCACGCTAACTGGGTCATTCCATAGCACATAATGCGACCATATTTGGTAGTTAGGTACCATGATAATAATATTACCATAATAATAGGTATTATGGTAAATAACTCAATTTGTCTCCAAATTTTAGATTTAATATATCCAAGCAGCAAAAGCCGCTCGGACTTTGCAATTTTCTGAATAGAGAAATATAGTATTTTTTTAATGATATTATGAACAACCCGAAAAGCCCATGATAAAAAATAATCCCCCTAAAAACCTCTACGCGGGAAAAATTTCGCCACCCATACCCATTCAAGGTTCATTATGCTTTGTAGTGAGGCAATTTGGAGTAGGTAACCGTGTGTTTCAGATTAATCTGTTCCCCCCGCTTGGGGGAAATGGTTGGTTCTGAAGAAGGGTGAAAACTTCCCCCGGCGACCAAAGAAAAAACGCTGCAAATTTCACATAAGGGTTTAATATTCTTTGATATAGGTTACTTGTGCAAATATTTAATTTTGTCAATGAGAATTTTTTTTTGAAAAAAGGTTTTTCAAAAAGTTTTTGTTTTTTACTCGAAAAATATTCCTCTCCTGGGATCCTTCAAAAATACCATGAAAGCCCTCTAGATCGCCACAGTGAAATCGGATCGTTCCGGGACCCCCAAAAATGGATTCTACGTCCAAAAATACTTCGACAACGACACCTAACTCGATCCCATAGCCAAAAGCCTTAAAAAAAACCACCCGTAGCCCTATTTTAGCCCCACGGGTTTGGGTGATCAGGCTGAAAACCTTGCGGGCACAACTAGATGGCAAACCAAGTCAAAATTTCAGTTAAAAAAAAATCCTACTGCCCAAAACGGCCCGGACGGCGGACGGACATTTCGGATTTTGAATGTAGACCTCTTGAAACGGATAATGTCAAATTTTGAGACCGATCGGAGTCGTCGACCCCCTTCGCGAAAACAGGTGTATTATTCCAAGAATAATAAACCAAAATTAATAAAATTAATATCCGATATATCGAAATCTCGATACTTTATCTCCGATATATTGGTAACATCGATACGATGCTATCGGTACCATCACTAACGTTACTCACTCGTTAAGCTTGAACATTTCTGAAAACAAATGAATTTTCCCCTTAAAAGTTAAGTTTCCCTTAAAAGTTAATCCGATTAACTTAATCGACAACTTACTCCCGGAAAATTATCACTATCCATGGCGAACTCAGGGACTCACCATGGCGAACACAGAGTAATAATGTGTTCACCATGATGGATACTCCACACCATGCAACTTATAGCTCACAGACGCTAGCGCTACCTGGTGCTTTGATGTTAGTTAGTGTTAGGGATGTTTGATACTTCTAAAGTATCGATACAGTATCGTATCGATACATCCAGACAGTATCTAAAAGTATCGATACGATACTTTCAATAAAGTATCGGTATCGAAGTATCGATACTTTTCAAAAACGCCTGCAAATTTTTAGTCAAGGGTTTATTATTCTTTGATATGGCTTACTTGTGCAAAAATTAATTCTGTCTCAATGAAAAATTTTTGAAAAAAAGGTTTTTCTTTTAATTTTTTTAATTTATTTTTTAAGTTTTTTTTACGCAGAAAATATTTGACCTGAGATCCTTCAAAAATCCCTTTTGTAGCCCCATGAAAGCCCTTTACATCCCCACAGTGAAATTGGATCCTTCTGGGACCCCCAAAAATATACTCTACGTCCAAAAATACTTCGAAAACGACACCAAACTCGAACCCATAGCCAAACGCCTTAAAAAAAAAAACACTTTCAATTGCCCAATTTTACCCCCATAGCGCCCCACGGGTTTGGACGATCGAACTGAAAACCTTGCTCCAAGCCTCGGGGGGTAGGTACAGGTAGCAAAAAAGTGGAACATTCCCTCGTTTGGTGTAGCTGTGGCCACACTAATTTCTATAGAAATTAGTGTGGCCACAGCTCACCAATCACAGTATACTCATCACAGTATACTGTGATGAGTGAGTTGGGTTGGTTGGTTGGTTGGGCCAACATTTTGGTGGTCCGCCCTTGATCGAGGACGGCTGATTCTTCTGATATGAGAGCTGGTGCAGCTCCAGGAGGTGGTGGTAGGTCCCTATATCAACTTTCTTCAATTGCTGGTCAAGTTAGAGGTACTGTCAACTACCTATATGCCGTAAGTTTTGAATCTGATGAAAATTTCATGTGAGGGATAAAAAAAGTATCGGCGCCGATACTGGAAAAAAAGTATCGATACTACGATATGTATCGGGGACAAAAAGTATCGATATGTATCGATACTTTTTTTTGAAAAGTATCGATACTTTCAAGTATCGATACTTTTTCAACATCCCTAGTTAGTGTTTAGTATTGTTATGTTGAGTTGTTGGGTCGGTTGTGTGGGCTGCTGTTACGCGCTTTTATTGTCATTTATTTCCGAGTTTTCGTGTTGTTCCAAAGGAAATAGCTGACGATGGGATATTTTTAGTGCCTTTCACAGAATAAATCAAGTATCTTGGAAAATAGTTGAAGTCAGAATCAAATAGCTTGCAAAAAGCGCACCGATGTTTGCCCACGGATGAAATCCTAATGCCTTTTTTGGACCTGTCTGGAGGAATCTCGTGTGGCTCCCGAAGTAAGTCCGCTTCAGTATTAGTTAACTAAAGCCCATCTGACAAAGTGGAATAAAAACTGCCCTCTTTGTTTCGACTTTACTGAGAAACGGCCCCTGTGATGGAACTCAATTTAGCGCCAACTTTAGTCTGCCATTATCAAGTTGTGTTCGTTTGTTCATCCAACGATGAACTTTACTGATTTTGATAACGATAAAACGTTTTCACCTTCCTCCGACCCCTGAAATAGATTCCAACCGTTAATATGATCACTTACGGAGTCGCGCAAAAGACTCCATCGGCATAAAAAAACATAATAGGTACTTGGATAACAAGGATTTTCTTTAATTTACTTATCTATTTACATTATCGTAATATGAAATATTAGTGTAAATTTTACACTACAAAATTTTAATCATTACGATTTACTCGGTGTTCCGAGTAAATTTGATCGCAAAATCAATTTTTTTGATGTCCCACATCTGTCCAAACATTGTAGGACTACCTACCTACAGAAAAAAATTTGATTTTTATTTTTTCAAAAATAGGTATTTTCTTAATGACACAATCAATATTTGTTCGCGTTGTTGTTACCTATTGTTGTTGTTGATTTTCACTTATTTCATCAATAAATAATTAATTTCAAATATTTGCAACCTATATCAAAGAATAATAAACCCTTGTGTTGAATTTGTAGCGTTTTTTGATTGCACCGCTTCCAACTTCTCGATTCTCAAAAAACTTGCGAAAACCCGAGTTTATTTTTGTCATTTCTTCTGCACCTTTCATAAGCTAAGAATAGAAAATTAGAGCTGGATAAATTGTTTGGATCTGCATCTTGTAGACGATCTGCGTGATGGACATTCATTCCTCTGCATCGAATGAGTCCAACCGCGCGTTTTTAGGTAAAATAACGGGGGTGCGATTTATTTTGTCAGACATTACAAAATCACGGCCCTCGACGAAACTGGGTTCAAATATGTATCAGCACAGCTCATCCTGTCCACGATTGTTTCACCGGTCTGAGAGTTAAATTTCCTGTTTTTAGCTCTGATAGTGAAGAAACTTATCTTTGACGGTGCCCCCATTTGCTGATTCGATGACTGAAAACAAACCAAGTGCTTGGGTCGCATTTGTAGCCAACATTTTCTGGTAAAAAACCAAGCTGACAATTACCTACATCGAAATCGTGGATACGATGTTTTCCCAGTTCAGAGATCTCGGGTGCAACTTGTCCGTGAAAGTTTCCATTTTCCCAGGACTAATTGGTAATTATACCAACAATAATTGGTAATTATTATTATTGTCTGTTCTTAGTTCATGAAATGTGCGGAAAAAATTACAAAAAACTAGGATTTCTCACTTTACGCAAGATTCTGAGAAAATGGGGGGGTTGTGTTGGAAGCGGTGTAATCAAAAAGTGAGGTGATTTTAGGAATCAACGTTAAATTTTGCGTAGGTGGAAGGCATTTCTAGAACGGGGTCCATTGAAAAATCCTGAAAAAATTGCGCAAGAAGAAAGTGAAAACAACCTCGGATTCGGATTCAGCACATCAAATAGCGTAAGAAACCGACAAGTTTCGACCGGATGAGAGACCATCCTAAATTTATTAGTAAAGTGGCGTGTTATTATGTATGGGCGTGCTTCGCAATGCGCAGGCTTATGGGCTTATTATATAATAATTATACAATTATTGTAATAATAATAATACAATTATATAATTATACAATTATTGTAATAATAATAATAACTTTTGTTTTGATCTTGCCACTTTTCTACCCCGATTGTAGAATACGTCGAAATGTTTTAAGCATGCCTTTTTGACCGAACCTCAAATTGTCCACCCACATTTAATAATAGGTATTACATCATTAATGTTATCGATTAATCGATAAGAACTCGTGAAATATCCATAAACAAGTGGGTGATTACAGTTGATCCATAATTTGATTAAAGTACTTTATAATATCACTTACATGTATAAAATCTTTGGCAGTTACAAGAAAAACATGTTCTCTCTTAAAAAACTTTGCTTTGGTGAAGATTTCCGTGCTAGCTACCACAAGGGTGACATCAGCGTTCTTGGTAGCCTGATACGCGAGTTACTTGATAAAAAGAGGGAGTCAGCACGCCTCCCACGATGCTGTACCTACTCGATCATTTCACTCAGACTGTCGTAGATCCTGTGATAAAATCTGGACCCCTGCGTAAATAATATTACCGGGCTACTTAGTAGTAGGTAGGTAATTGCTGCGTTTGTTGTGTGTGCGTTTCAAACTCCATACTACCCTGTTTTGTTTTTGTAACATCTCTGCTCCTTCAGTGAGTGTAATGTGTTGTCTTCACGTAAGAAAATAACAGTTTACAGTTCACTAAAGGTTGTCTTGTCAGACAGTCAATACTATTGGGATTCTACTAACTCGTCTTACAGATTTGTAGAGGTGGCTGCTTAGATTTTCGTTATTTTTTCAAAGAATCGGTAGAGTAATGGAGTGCTTGACTGTGGAGCAACCAGTGTGGGAAGTCGTCGTAAGTGAGGATCATTTAATTTGTAATAAGGGTTATGATTGGTGTATTCGGGCGCCGGCAAAGACTGTTATGACCCCGTTTGTGAGTTCATCAACGTGGTGATGCCGTCTGTGTCTCATATCACAGATTTGTTTCCACTAGCCATCGTGAATAACTTGGTCATTCCAACAGTTATAGTACTTTGTACAGTAGGTAGTTAGAGACTTTTCAACAAGTTGACGAAGTGAACATGCAAAAGATGCATTAAATGCATTAATTCTTCCGGTCTCGATCACCATCGTTGTGAGGCTAGGGTCTTACGTCTTTCCAAATAATAATCTATACCACTAATGATAATAAATGAAGGGGAAATGATTCATTGTAATTGATTGTAATTTAGGGAATGAGGAGTTCTCATTGATTTTAGATATGGAATTCTTCCCTACCATTCAATAATTGGCTAAAAAGTAGCTTGCACAGCCTCCAATACCAACGCAAAAAAATCATTGTAGGAGATATAACGAAACGCACAGTTTGAATCGGCCGGGGTTTCCCACCAGTCAATCTTGAGGTAGTGACGTCACAGTTCCAGTGAATCTCTCACCCAGAGCGCTAGTGTCGTCAGCTTATATGATAAATTTATAGCAATTATAACTTGATACGACGGAAAACATAATTAACTTTTAATTATAATACACGATACTTGAAGTTTGAAGCCTTATCAGAAGGATTTACGGCTAAATTGAATTTCATTCTGTGATGAGTAGTGGAGTAGCAACCCTGGGCGGAACAATCTCCTCACCTGTCAAGAAGAAAACACTATCGACGACGCTCTTCACGACCTCACGCTCCCTACATGGCCGTGCCCCCCCCCCCCCCCCCCCGCGTTTTTCAAACGGCGTAATTTTCGTTAAATTATTTAAATTTTCTGGACACGATTTCAGGCGGCTGACTACTGTTTTCCCTACATTCTCAGAGAGTACTTTCAGAAAAAAAAGAAAAAATCAATGCGAACCCCCATTGATTATAATTATTGTAAATTGATTGTAATTAGGTATTGTAATTAAGGTAATTGATTATGATTATTGTAATTAATTATAATAATTATACGGGTGGATATCAGATAGTTAACAGTGAGACTAGCACACCTGGTGGAACCGGGATAGAAATTTATAAGAAACTGAGATCATTGAGGTCATCAAACACTACAGTGCGATTATCCTCTGACAGCTGGCGAAGTGTGGTAGATAAGGTCGCGACCGGAAATGACCCATACGCCGTTTGTAATCTTAATAGACCCATTTGGTTGAAGTGCCCAGCCCATCCTTCTCGAGCTGTTCTTGACGTCCTTATTACGGTGACTGGTATCGTCACTGACGATTCGTCAGGAGTTGAATCCAGTTGAAACCTCTGTCATTTTCATGAGAAATTTGTCAGGTCATGTCATGGAGCAAAAGCTACCATTTCCTCTTTTTCGTAAACATCTTACTGCCAATAGCACAGTAACTGTAACAGTTGTGTCATTCCTTCCAGCACATGCATCTAGGATTCTGTAGCACCGGATCCAACCACTCCTTCGGGGCCCGTGATGACTTTAAAACTCGAAACTGGTAGGTTGGGGAAGAATAAACCAAACATTTTTTGGTCTTTTGATCTCCCATACTGCAATTCCTTTGGACCTCTGATATTTAGTGGAGCAGGAGATTTAACTCTGAACTAAATAATATTCTGATTTAACACTGATTCATTTTATTTTATATAAACAAGTTTAGCGTTGGATTGGACATCTGCACCTTCTGCAATCAACCACATCATATTTCCTAACTGAGAATCAGAATATTCAGTTACTTAGTTCTTATATAGCGTTGAAAGTTTATTTACAAAATTTGTAAATCTATGCATTTAAATTTGTAATCTGTGAATTTATAGAATAGAAGCGTTCTTACGAGTATTGGTATAATATACCAAGTATATTATACTACATACATTTATTTCTGATCAGCGGGCGTTATGTTTATCACGATCACTGTGTTAAATAGAACAGAGCACACATGTTAGCCCTTTCCGCACTTCCCTCATCCTGCTCTCCTCCCTGGTCCAAGATCTTCCAGCCTCCCCCTATCAGAACTTGTTATAAAGTTGAGACCAAAATAGGTTGAACCGTCACAGGAACCAACAAACGTACAGTGCGGGCAGCTGTACCCACTCCACGCTACAGTTATACGTGTTCGTTTGTTCAAAACAAATTATTCCGGTCCGGTATGTGCTGGCTTTATAGTGCCACTGTCCAGATGTCTCTATTTATCGCCCCTCGGTCTGCTTCATTTCCTTTCCTTGTTCGAGTTGTGCGTACTACTGGTATAATATATTAAGTATCATTTTCTGATTTATGATAAGGAATAGATACCGTTGGAATGTTGAGTACACCTTACAGTCATTTTCTTAAATGTCGTTTAAAGCAGTAGTCCAGAGCGTATCTCATCTCGGACATCGATATAATATTATTTCGATGGTTCAGATGGTTGGTACATCCTTTTGTATACACCTAGGTCATAAAAATATTATGACATGACATTATTTATAATGTCACAGTCTCCTACATAAATAAATGAGTAATCCAATTTCTTCGACATTTCTGTCAGTCCTGTTATTCACTGAGATGAGCGTATTTTTAGGTTCCTGCTCTTTTGGATATCACAGGGGTGTTTGTTTATGCTGCCTGGCTCGGAGATACCAGGGATATTAAGCAGCATGACATTGTGCTTCGTTCACGGAAATTGGATAAGTAAATGTGAAGCCTTCCTGTTCCTTTCGAAAATTAAAAATGTGATGAGTTGGTGTATTCATTAGGTCGGTGATGAAGGTTTTGCCTCGTTGTGTCTTCATGCCCTTCAAAAGTTAGAACAATACCATGTTTAAAATTGAATTTCAATAAAGTTGAGTTATAAATTTTATGACAAACTTTAATTACTAAAGTATCTTCTGGCTGTGTTTATGATGCAAACTCACTCAAGTCGTACTTGGAGAAGCTTGTTGGGTCAAATACGGCTTCCGTGTGTCATTGGTATGTACGGTGTCGATTTTCTGAAAGCAAGTGTTTCCTGATCCTGAGCCTATTGAATTTCATCTCGGCTGAGTTACATGCCGCGATTCGATTCGGGTTGGAGTTCCCTCTTTCGCAGCTCTCTTCTCAGATTATAGCTACACCCTTTTTTCCAACATAATATTATGAACATGCTTACAGTAACGCCGGTTCTAAATTGGGGGGAGATGAGCTTCGACATTATTTTTTTGTTTGTTTTTGATAAGCTAAAACATCATGAGATTCCAAGCTTGTTCGTGTAAACATTTAATTTTTCAATTTGTTTGAAATTTAGCATTTTATGAGGTCTAAAAACTTGTTCTTTGAATTTAAACTTTTAATCGTTCAATCAAATTTCGATTGAAGTCCCTTAGGATTATTTATGTGGGAATATGTACCCCCAGTCCTGAAATGTTTCTGAATGAGTTTTGATTCCCGAAAATGTTCACCTTCCACCGTTGAGTTGTGTCGTATTTGAGCGATGGGAGCGGAACGAGTGGTTGTAAATTCATTGTCGTTTGCTGGTGGTTTCCTAGCATCTAGTCAGATTTATCCCCTTCGTTTCATTTGTTTGTCTTTTTCCGTTATCTCCCGCGTATATTGCCGCTATAAATTCTGCTGATAACATCGTTACCTGTGTGAGATCACGTTGTTGCGAGTCGCTTCTGTGCGGGGTCGTGAGCTTGTTTTGTGGGTTCTCTCCATGTCCATTCTCCTGAATAATAATAATTTTTCCTATCCTAGATGATGTATCGGAGAAAACTTAAGGTTTGCAACATGATTCGTTTAGATGTCGTAGCATTTTAATAAATGTATCAAACTTCTGTGAGCCCTTCTGTAGTTTACCTGCTAGTCTTATGTCGTTTTATTGATCATAACTGCAAAATGTTATGACTGATGCTTACGAGGACAAAAACCTAGTCATAAGAGATTAAATAATGTAATATTATCTTAGTATATAATGAACTTCCGTAAATGTACCGAATATGCCCATCTTTTGTATTCATTCCATTTGTTTGAAAACGGAGCCGAAAGATGAGAGCAGTGAACATTTCCACTTCGCAGCGTATGGCGGCCAATGTTGTTGGCACCTCTCGGCTGTTCTGTTGATCGGTTTGGTGTAACGAAAGTGAGGTTCTTTGTAAGCAAACCCAAATTGTTTTCTATGGCGTTCAATGCCATGAGTTTTTGTTAAAACAAGCTTATGCTGATCGTCCACCTTGTATAATTAATTTTAAAATTGATTATCTGAGTGGTAAATCCGGATAGTAGATCAAGTTGAGCGGATTATGTTCAAGCTCAGGTTATAAACGGGTAGGTGTTGGGTTCTTATGGGTGCGCCCATCCCAAGTGAAACTTGAACCTCCTGACTTATCCTCTATCCCGTCCGTGGTCCATGTACACTTTCAGGTTGAGGGTTCATTTCTCCCTTTGTCTTGGTATTATCGGCTTACCACACGTTTTGCGTGCACTTTCCTCATGTCATCAGTTTCACTGCTCGGTGCCTACTTGCATCACTTGAAGACCTCACTAGAATACTCGTTATCAAAATTTGATACTATATTTAATATAGTCCAGTCGGTATAGGGGGTTGAGCTTGTATAAAATCGGGACGAATGGGAATTTTTATGGTTGACTTTTGGGCGCCTAGGGAACGTGTTTTTATCATTTTCTACTTGATTCTTGGTGCGTAACGTTTGGTGCCCGAAAACCGCGATTTTTTGGCACTTGTTTCAGGTTTTTGCTTATAACTCGTAAACTACGTTGCCTACAGAAAATTTTACTCCGTCCAAAAGTAAACGGCATAAAATTTCGCGTCGAATGGCCATATCAAACGTTAAGATCGGTTTGGCCGCAATCGATCGTTGAAGTCCAATTTTCCTCAAATCGGCTGAAAAATGGGTTACGCTCACGTTTCAAAGCCTCTATATAAAAACGCTGCAAATGTTACACTAGAGTTTATTACTCTTTGATATAGGTTAGGTACTATTTTTTTGGATTTTTATTTTTTAAATTTGTTTGGATTTTTATTCTCAATTTTTTGTTTGTTACTTGAAAAATATTTGACCTCTTGGGATCCTTCAAAAATCCCATTTGTAGCCCCCATGAAAGCTCTACAGATCCCCACAGTGAAATCGGATCGTTCCGGGACCCCAAAAATGGATTCTACATCCAAAAATACTTCGAAATCGACACCTTACTCGATCCCACAGCCAAAAGCCTTCCAAAAACCCCTCCCGTAGCCCCATTTTAGCCCCATAACGCTCCACGGGTTTGGGCGATCGGGCTGAAAACCTTGCTGGCACAACTAGATGGTAAACCGAGTATGTCAAAATTTCTGATTTAAAAACATTTCTACTGCCCAAAACGGCCCGGACGACGGACGGACATTTCGGTTTTAGAATCTAGACCTCTTGAAACGGATAATGTGAAATTTTGAGGTCTATCCGAGTCGTCGACCTCCGTCACGATCACATAGGTATATTATTCCAAGAATAATAAACCAAAACGGCGTTCCCAATCAGAAAATGTCACCTAATCAAACTTGTAGAGCATTACATTCCATATTTGGCAACCTCCTAAGACCGACTTCAGCTGCTTAATTTTGGAAGGAGTAACCTTTTCTGTTGGATGCGCAGTTTAGAAGACTTCTAAAACTTAGTTTTAAGAAAATACTGGAACAAGTGCAAAAAAAAAAAAAAAAAACGCGTTTTCTCGGATACCAAAATTTAAGCACGAGGAGAATCTAGTAGAAAATGATAAAAACACGTTCCCTAGGCACCCATACCATAAAAATTCCCTTTGTCCCAATTTAATGCCATCAACCCCTTTTTACCCCTAAACCGACTGGACATAATATGATATTATCAGTGTTTGAATCGTTTCGTGTTATTTGTTCTAGATGACGTATTTAAATTCAAGGAAAATTATGAATTACTGTTATATTTAAAGACAACATAGTTAACACAATGAATTTTACTCATATTTATAACTGTACTTGAATATAGTAGATTCCCTAGTGCATTCCTAATATCAATTTCGGACGCTGTCTAATATCAATTTCAGTGCGCGGTCGTGGTCCTGATATTTCTCCTCCCCATCTGTGGGTCTCAATCAATACCCCATGTCGTGTTGTTTTCTCGAACCCGGGTCCTTCGATTTTTGTGTTCCGTCAGGACCCGGCTGGCGGAAGGGACCGTAAGTTTGTTCCAGTCCGCTGGGGTTGGCGAGAGATGGCATCTTATCTATCCAAACTGGAAACGTTGCCGTCTAACTGGAATTCTGGGATATAAAGTTACAAACACTTTTGGTAGGTATTTTCCCGTGATGTTGCAATAATGACGCGCTTCTTGTATCACTTGCTAATTGCTCAAAATGAGAAGATGAAAAGAACCTATTCGCTTTTTCCTATTGGCAATTCGTAAGTATTACTTGATTACAGTTTGCTTCCTGAAGCGCGGTAAATGGAATACGTAATTATACTGCAGGTGTGTAAATATGCTCAATGCGCCTAATTGCCGGTTAAGTTATTTTTCTTTTTTAGAAAGTGCTGATTTTAGCCATGAAGGGGAAGTGGAAAGGAGTTTTACTTTCATGATGAGCTTCCCAGACGTAACGTAGGTTGAGGGGAACATTCTCACGCATCAGATCATTTGGGATTTCGCTAAGAAAATGTTATAAATGTACCTCATCCTTTTTGTTCCACTTCTAAGAACGCGGTTCTGCACAGAAGAATTTTTCATATAATTTTTTGGAAGAGGAAGCATTGTTATTAAGAGAAGCGTAAGTCCGTTGAAGACTTACAAACCTCAATAAATGTTTGATCTGTTCCAAGAAATTTTTAACCATTACACTTTTTTGTCGATCTACTTCACTTTTTAGCTTACATCTTATACTAGAGTAAAAATTATGCCTGAAAATTTGTGTAAAACTATCATGTGTTCGGCCCACTGACCTATTGTGGCGGGCTTGTGGAGGCTAAACAAGAGAAAGGACGGAGGCATTACATGCTTTGGCAGATAGCCGAGGCATACCGGGACTTCCTTGGGACTATAGCGCCAGAACACTATCAGAAGGCCATGCGGTCGAAGCTCTTTGATAAGACCCTCGGTTTGCGTAACATGGAACCCGCCTTCCCACTCGTTTCTCAGATTCACAATTATATTTCCATGTGTTATGCACCTGGAATCTAAATGCACTTGTTTCAAAAGTATTATGTCACTGGGGGAAAACGTGGTCCGCTCGTTTCGTCGAAAGCGCAACGTTGAATTGATGTGAAACAGGTGACCCACTATTTTGTATTAATTGTATGTAATTCGATAT
Organism: Pilophorus perplexus; assembly: GCA_955831195.1. Taxonomy (NCBI): domain Eukaryota; kingdom Metazoa; phylum Arthropoda; class Insecta; order Hemiptera; family Miridae; genus Pilophorus; species Pilophorus perplexus. Next base: position 13,911,244 of record OY037011.1, on the reverse strand, counting down.
TTACAGATTCTGATGTCCACGGTTTCTGTCCGTGAAGAAGATAGTGGTGTCCGTGTTGAAGCTGTAACACCTCATTTGGTTAGTTTGGGAGGAAGCCGGCTTAGCACTTCCGTGACTATTCATCGCTTATCTGAAGGTAATAATCGGTCATATTAACTATCGTTTGGAGTGTTGACATAACATGGATGCACCCCGTTCTAGTTATATTATTTTATACCATATTACACTCACTCAAATCAAATGTGAAGTTTCAAGTACTCTACTTGTAGGTATGCATACATGCTAGGCATCATTTTTCCTATTTCTGACGTGATATCTGTGTAATCTGCAAACTGCACTTCCCTTGGTTGGTTTGTTTGGACTGTATTTTATTGTGAGTATTATGATGATCAAAAACCTTTCGGTTATTATTTCCGCTCTGCTGGCGATAGAATACCATCAAAAGTTGAAACCTTCGCAATTAACTCTCAAAACTTCAAGATGAATAAAATTTCTAAAATTATTCACCTTGAAATTTACATTTAATATACTTTCATTGGCATTGTATGCAGGTAGGTCTGTAATTCCTCCTTCGATGCGGTGGGTTTGTCCACTGGACAATGTCCAGTACGCTCTTAGAGGAACCAGCCGGATTCTAATGTAGACTCTTGGCTAGGATAAGTTTTTGTAGAGTTTCTGTTAGCCGTCCTGGAAAAGCGTTGGAAAAACTTCGAGGTTGAGCGATGTTGGGCGTGATTAGTAAGTATTTGGATGGGTGACCATGGGAAAAGCGAAGTCTCGGATACAATTTTTGGCGCGTTCACGAGTGCAATCGTCTGAAGTAGCGTCTGAAGTATGTAGCTCCGGACGGCTGACGACGTTCTCGACGGAAGCATCCAGGGTGATAGTCTCAGTTTACATTAGTTTTGCGCTCTGCATGTTACCCCCACTACGATTACGAGCTACCTTCTATTTGGCGTTACTCTTATTTCTCTTTTTACTTTCTTGCCGATCCATTAACTCACAGGATGTATGGCACTCAGGTAGATTACGGTGTCGTTGGCCACTACCTCTTCTGTATCCGGTTGGTAGGTTGTTGAGCAGCACGGTTCGGTGCCCGCCCTCACCTGACTCCGTTGATGAACATAGTGAAATACCTCTCTGCAATAGCTTCAAAATCTTTTCTTATTTAAGGAAAACTTATAACTTCGGGGCTCATCGTAAATCCTTCACAAGTTGCTTTTGATGGTATTGTTCAATTGGTTGGACGCAATTTTTTTTAAATCTTGCACACATGTGTGCTTATAGAGCTTTTAATGAACACTGATGGTTCAAACAGTATGGGTCTAACGTACGCTTGTTATTCTCAAAACATAACAGAAGCGGGGTTTTGCTTCCTCTGTAATTTAAAAACTTTCACAAAATTTGTGATGAATTTAATCATCATTTTGGTTTTGAAGATTTAACTCTTTGCCTGTGGTACATACTACGTTTGTTTACAGTTGCAAATATCTTCACTACTTCTCAGGCATTGTATTTACTGCTCCTGAGTCATCGTTTGGCTCAAGTTCCTGCAGACTGTCTAAAAATGTAGATCGGCCTTGATGTATACTTATGATGTCAGTAACGTCCGAACGAACGCGATTCACGACATTTACGAAGTACCTGCCGCCTACATGCGTTTATGTTCTACTCCTAAATGGCGAGATGGTGATATTTACCTACAGATCTAATTTCATTTTAGATCTCGAAAAATCGAGGCTTTTGAACGTCTCATTGAGACACGGACATTTAGGCCTCCCTCCTAACAAGATGATGCGTAGCATTATATAACTGTTACGGAATGGTTTCACGACTCCATTCTGAACTCTTAGACCTCGTCGTTGTTCTTTATCTGGCTGAAATGGGTTTATAAAGAAACTGCCGTTGTCTTTTTTCCCTCTCCATAATGGTAGTACGTAGTGCAAGTGGAATGTCGGAATAAGTTTTACCTCTTTTTGTTAAATCGCGGTTCTGTTAAACCAGCGAGGGGAAGTTTCTTCAAGGAAGATGAGTCAAACTATTTTTGTTGAGGGACTTCTATAGCTACGGAAAAGCAAGCTCACAATGAAATCGAGCCAATTCATGGTGTCCCCTCTCTAATAGACCCTCCTTCTCATAAATCTACAGAGGCGCTCCAAAACGTTGACTTCTAGTTGGAAATGGGCGTAACGAGAATAAATTTATTTTCCAGAACTTCCACCGTCCTTTCTTTTAACTTTCAACATTGACTAGTTGGAAGTCTTTGACCTGTTGGGAGGGAGACTGACTTTTTTTTTTCTTTTTTTTTTCGAAAAAATAAAGAAACGGCAATAAAGAGAAATGGCTGGCTGGAAGCGGTGGGTGAAGCTGAGTTTGGGTCAGAAATAGACTAACTTCCTGTGCATCCTCTGAAATAAACCGACAGGTTCTGAACGTTAGCCAAAAGGTGGGGAAGCAATGAGTACATATTTTTTAAATATCGACGTGTATCCACCATATCCATAGCCATATAGGTACGTCCATTTTTTCATACTTAGTTCAGTATAAGGCTGTGCGAAGTGTCCGCTATAGGACCGTCCCGTCACGGGACTCCCGTGTTTGAATCGTGGGCTGGGTTACAAAATTCACTCAAGTTATTAATTTATTTAATGGCATTTGGGTGTTTTACTTGCATTTCTTACATCCATCTCATTCATGTTTAATTCGTAGAATTGGCGCAATTGTTGTATTATTTAGCATTTAATTTGTTTTTATTTTTTATTTGTTCAATTAACCTCGTTGTGCTGTCAACGAAGCGTTCCCTGATGTAATTTATCTTGGGCGTTAAGTCGAGTGGAAGCCACGAACAGACCAGTTAAAACGTGCATTAGCAGTGAAGTGACTTATAAAAACGACTGCAACTCGTGTTGATATCAATTGCTGAGGTCGGGCTTATTGACCCCATTATTCCCTTGTTCCAACTATCATCCTCTTGGTCCTACTGGATGGGATTCCCAGCCTGGGAAGCTTTTTTACTATTCCCAAAAAATGAGGCCGTTGACATTGTGAATATTTTTGGTTAGAGATATACACCATCTCGGTAGGTACTTGTAATAATATGACTACAGTACGTGATATAATGACTACAGTACGTTCTCGTCCCGGTTGGTGCGGTAGGTTGGTCGGGGTCTTTTCTTGTTATTGGGATTGACGTCACCCGCTGCTGTCGTCGTTATTGATACTCGGCTAACGGTGAAGGTATGCGGGGAAGAGTGAGAAGGAGCGTCATGAATATGCAGTATTTGAGGGAGGCAAGGCCATTGGGGGCTGTCAAATCCTTCGGCGCTGTACCTGTGTTGAACGATTGTTTGCCTACTGACGAAGCCTGTGCGAGTGACGAAAAGTTGCTTTCGGAAAGTGTTTGAATTTGGAATTAGAGCAAAATGCGTTTGTGGTTTTCAAAAATACAGGCACATGTTCATTATTTGAAGCTGAAGGATACATCCTAATATTCTTCATCTTCAAATAATGAACATTTGCCTATGTCATACTTAATAAATGATATGTAAGAATACATATCATTTATTCTAAGATTTGAATATATAGATTACATAAAACGAGAATTACATGATAATATCATGTAGGTATTTCTCGTTTTGGACTTGCATTGCGGGCACCTGCTCATTATTTGAAGATGAAAAATACATATGTATTCTTGAATTTGAAGATATATAATACATGATATGTATTCTTGAATTTCTTGAATATATAGAATACAGAAACGAGAAGAATACTGAAACGTGTCTCGTTTTGGACTTGTATTGCGGGCTGGTTCTAATGTAATCGCGACGGAGGTCGAAAATTCTGATTGGTCTCAAAATTATACATTATACGTTTCAAGAGGTCTAGGTTCCAAAAAACGAATTGTTCGTCCGCCGTCCGAGCCGTTTTGGGCAATAGGATTTTTTTTAAATCTGAAATTTTGACAAAATACTTGGTTTACCATCTATTATAGTTGTGCCCGCAATGTATACAGCCCGATCGCCCAAACCCGTGGGGTGCTATGGGGCTACGGGAGGGGTTTTTTTTTTTAAAGGCTTTTGGCTATGGGATCGAGTTAGGTGTCGTTTTCGAAGTATTTTTGGACATAGAATCCATTTTTGGGGTCCCGGAACGATCCCATTTCACTGTGGCGATCTATAGGGCTTTCATGGGGCTACAAATGGGATTTTTGATGGATCACAGGAGTTTTTAATAAGGTGGTGTTGTCCGAGTAATTTTGGGCGCAAAATCCCCCCTCTCCACCTTTTTTTTTTAGATCCCACACCGGTCCAAAGATCGTACAGAATTTTTGTTTTAAATTTTCTCGATGACACAGAATTAATTTTTGCGCAACTAACCTATATCAAAGAATAATAAACCCTCGTGTAAAATTTGCAGCGTTTTATCCCAGTATTTTCTCATTAGCCGCTTGTTTATTCTAGAATATTCTTCTCTTGGTGGTGACTTTCTGAACTACGTCCTTCTGCGGTTTTCGTCTCGTTTGTTTTGTAATAAAAATCGTATAATAGAGACTGTGATTATCGAGTATAGATTCGATTCATGAATGATCATAACTCTTTCATTGCGATGAGGATTTGTGGTCACGACAACCATTCATTTTGCCTCAATGATAATGTTTAGTTCAATACCGTTGGTGGGATGGACTACAACTCTTCTTTTCTGTTTTCAGGTTCCGCAGTAGTAGGGTGCGGCAGGAACGTCGACATTGCTGTTCATGGTCCAGGTGTTGCTGAAAACCACTGTACAATCGATAATATAAGAGGACGGGTGTATCTTAGACCACACTCTCAATTCACGACCGTTGATGGCGTTCCAATCAACCAACCGACCAACCTTAATCAGGGTTAGTAGCTCACATACTGTAATACCGTGTAATCATTGCAAAGGTTTGGGAAGATGATGGGACTCCTCGAGTCTGCGCATCTTTCTGACTTATAACTTCCATGTCATTATGGTTTAAACCCTTTCATGCTGAACCCGGATCATTGAGTTATCTTGACAATTTCAGGGTGTATCATCGGTGTGGGTCACGCATGTTTATTCAGGTTCAATGACCCCGAACAGGCCAAGATGATAAAAAAAGGATTGACTGATAGCAAACCATCTATGTTACCGTTATCATTCTATCAAGGTATGTTCAGTCCAATACATTACTGGACCTACCTAGTTTCCTCCGACTTGATAGGCATTATCATGGAACGCTCTCTCCCTGCGATAATTAATGACGTTAGTCATTGCTAAACATCATTAATTTTTCACGTTTCATTTTCTGGTTCACATTTTCGTACCTATTTTTAAGAGCCAATTGACCATTTCTGTAACGAACCAACAAGTATTTGTTTTTGGCCAAGAACTCAGTAATTCTATTCTTGTCCTCTAGGGAATGTCGATGGGAATTCCCCACGTCATCATCAAGAGTCAAGGTCGAGGGACGCACTAACTGAAGTCACGGAGTTCCTCACGAAAGGTTTGACTTTTGTTAACTGTTTGTGGAGTATTTATCTGGGAGAGGACATACATGTTCTTATATATGTATGAAATGATATGGACATATCATACAATATGTATGAAAATATCATACTATATGTATGATTTTGACAATAATTGTCTGTTGTAATCTATATCACTAATATTAATAATAGTTGAAATACATACACGTTAAGGGTATCTACTCACCTGGAAAACCAGGAATCCCGAGAAGACGTGCATTTTTAAGGAGTGCACGTGTGTAGTTACTACTACTACCGTAGGTGCCATACTTCAATGCCAGGAAACTGTTTGAGGTCAAGCATGCCCCACAAAAGTCGAATTAAAGAGAAGCTCACAGTGGAAGGCAGAAAAAGAATAATTTAAACAAAAAGTTCTTAGATAATATCTAAGCATATTATGCTGACCTTTCGTGGGTTTGTCTCGTGTTTGCAAATATTTCTCCCAACAGGAAGTGTACAGTATTCCGGCTGATTGGTAGTCAACCATTTAGAAATGGGGAATTCATTTAAAAAAAAAGTACCGTGTATCGATTTTTCAAAACTCAATTAAAAGTTGAATCTAGAAACGTCTAAGGATGAATTTTTTATAAATTCATCTGCATGTCCATTTCTCATTGATAAAGTTCTCTGTTCATTTTCATGAAACTAGTGGAAAGCTCAACAAATCCACGCAAGACACTGTAATAAGGATGTCAGTTTTATTTTAACGTAGAATAGGTTTTACTGAGACCTTCTTAATGAAAATCGTCATCTAACACGTATCAATTAAACGAGCAACCATCCCCTTTATCTTGACCTAGCATATAATATATGCATATTATGCATATAATACTACCATACATATTATGTATGGTAGTATTCGACCATACACTATTGATGGAAAATTATCGGAATCTCGAGCAAAAGTATGGATATTTCGATTATGTCGACTTTCAATGGCTTTCCCCACCCAGGAGTCTTCGAACAATTTAATCTTATTGTTCCTTCATAAGTTACTTTAGAAATGTCTAATTTATATCAATTGGATTTAAATTTTCTATCTTGATCCAGATAATAATTATTATTATCTTTTACTTGTGCACATAATGCATTTGAATGTGTTTCTTCTTCAAGAATTTTCTGATGCCCGGAGAAATGGTTCTCCCGAGTTTTCACTCGTTAAAAAGTCACTTCCCAGTCCCGGCTACAACAGGAACCCAGTGCCTTACGTGCAACAGAAACCACCCAAGTACCAATCTTCATCGTACAACCATGATCCTTATTCTTTCAACGTGAGTGTGTCTTAACCATTTATCTTTATACATCCATGGGGCTGTATCCCATCATTGAGAGTTGTCCGAAACTGCTTCTTTCTCATTGCACTGTTCTAATTTTGTCCAATGCTTTCATTTCATCATTTTCCGTGTCCAGGAACGGGAAAATGGCAAGACGGCTTCAAAAACGAAGCAAGAGATGGAAGAGTTGGCCCTGGAGGAAATTATCGCCATGTGTTCCGAATTCGACCGCCAAGTTCAGTTGGAAAAGGGGCCAAAGCCCCAAGTTCGAATAAAAACGAATGGTTCACTTCCTCGTGACAAGAGGTTGAACTCACCTTCTGGCCCACACCAAAGCTTTACATTTGAACATAGGTAACACCACTTCGCATTGTGTGATCGAGCTATTTGTTTATTCAAAATTCTAACAAATCAAACGTTTTCAGTGAAATTCACAATAAGGATTATGACGCTGATTTCAAAGATGTTCGGAAGTCTCCACATACTTACGAAAATGTTAACTTTGCCTCTGGCAGTCCTCGTCCTCGCATCAAAACGTTCTTATCCAAAGAAAACAGTCCGTAAGTTTGTATTTTTGTCGAATATGCAGCTTGCTTCTACTGTGCTACGTTAGCGGCAACCCGAATTCTGTCCAGTACGCTAGAATTTTGCTGCAGTGTCAAAATCAGCATTAAAATAAATGTATTTTAATGTACGCATGATAATTGTTATTTATGGTGTTTCAGGAGGGAGCCAAGTCATGAATCTACTACCAATAAAATCCCTCTAGTCTTGGATTTTGATGTTTCCCCAAAGTCTAGGACTCATGTGAATCACACTTACAGTAATCTGCACTTTTTGAATGGCTTGAAAACGAATCCTACACACAATACTGTCGATACCGGTAGGTTAGAGAGTAAAGAGGATTTGAGGTCTTCAGTTACTGAAGAGAGTGGAACTAAAAAGCGGTCGACTGTTGGAGTTGAGGTAAAAGGTGAGATGGTTTTAATTTTTAATTTTTAAATTTTATTAACTCGGCACTTGGTTCAAATTTATAAGAGTAAGCGATGATAATAGATATACAAATTAGAAGCTGTCAGCTGCATTGTAACCCAGAAAATTAATTTTACTGCTTGTTGAATTACAGATGCTGCAAGTTTCCATAAAAATCTCGAATCCACTCCCATTGCTATCAAAGATCCATCGCCTAACCGCTCACCATCTTCACCACCATCTTGGACTAATCCTCGATTAGAATTAGATTGTTTCCCCGATTATGAGATCCTAAATGGCCACGATGACGTACCGCCCAGCCAAGAATCACGAGAGGCAAGTTTTCTCGAAGATTCATCCTGCATTGGTGAAACACCACGAACTCCTCTCACTCTTGCGCCGAATTCGGAGCACAATCAATCTCCTGATGTGATTCAAGCTCTTCGGGAAGAAAGAGATCTGTTACTGAAAAAACAAACAGCTCTCAAGGCCAAGGTTTCGGAATTGGAAATTCAGGAGCAGGAATTGATAACTGAGGTTGGTATACAATGTCAAGGATCTTGTTATTTTGAGCGAATGTTCAACGATTGGCTCATCGCAATTCTTCCTTCTTTCCAGTCATCGGTGGAAGAAGCTCTCGTCTCTGGTGAGATTGCTGCTCAGAACGAGAAGCTGAATCAAGACGAAAAGAGAATTAAAATCCTTCAAGAGAGGGCCCGGGAATGCGAAGAGGAGATGGCGAAGTGTCTTGCTCAACAAGAAGAAAGTCAAACTCACTTTCAAATGATCAGTGATAAACACAACTCAATAATTGACACGTACGTCAGCCTAGTGTCATTGTTTTTCAATTTTATTTGGTGGAAGTGGGCCGCCAGCACACTGGGTCTTGTGCTTGCTTTGAAACTCAAAAAAATTGAAAACGTTTGTTCCAGGCTAGAGCGACAAATCAGGATTTGTGAGGACGGGTCTTTGATGAATGACTTGAAGGTTTCTCTCAAAGAACAGTTTGAACTTCTTGATGCTGAACGTAAGGTAATGCGATCCTAATTGAGATGAGTTTTATGGTATTTGGACTGATCTTAAGGAAGGAGTATTAAGTACTGGGGCCTGTTGCGAAATGCGAAGCCCTCCGACGCACCCTTAATATTTTTGTGAACAAGTGTTTGTTTGATTTTTTGTTGCAGTCCCACGAGCTTCTCGAATTTCAGCTCCTCGAAGAGGAAGCAGGTTGGCTCTCCAAGAGGGAAGACCTCCAAAAAGAGCTGAATGATGCTAACGGCAGATACGAACTCAGGAAAACCAAAGTCGCTAGCCTTAGGAAGACCTCTGATGCGATCACCAGCAATCAGTTGGAGTTGGAGAGGATAAATCACTTGAAAATGATAGAAGAGGTACGGAAGACGGAGTGTTCTGTGTGAAATTAGTGATAAACGAGCCACACATGCTGCCACCTTAAGTTAAATTTTTCATTTTGAGATAAGCGCATATAACTGGGATTTGTCAAGCCGGGCACCCATTTCACGCCAGACAGCAGTTTGCAATTTTCCCCCTGAGCTTACTCAATTTATTCCCACAACTTTGCTACTCAGTATGGCAACGTCGTAATAGGTAGGAATTGATTAGCATACAAAGCATTTGGTTTGTTTCACTAAAAACAAAATGCGAAGCTCCCTGGTTCATTATAGCATTCGACTGAGGGCATACCCTTGGATCTCAATTGATTGATTGGTTACGTTTCGTTCATGATTTCTACCCATAATTTTTTTCATTAAAATATTGACACCTCAGCTTTGGTTTGTGCGGAACTGTCCTACAGTTTTGCGCGGAACTGGTACCCACCCCCAAGACCTTCTGTCGAGCTCAGTGTAACACAGCTATCTTACCGCCAAAGTCACAGGAATGGGTGGTGGGATATTCTATCTAAGCACGGCAGTATAATTTCCCACTGAAAGTAAAACTGATGCCTAGGGTACCCTAGTATAATGTTTTAAATTGGCTCAATTCGCGATAATTTTCTCAAAACGTGACTACGGGAATCTATATTCATAATATGTAAATATAATATAAACAATATATTATATTGTTTTAACTATCGTAACTTCTCAAAATGCCATGAATGTTAAAGAAGGTGCCTGTCCTTTCCCCTGCTTAGCCAATAGAAATCAATTTAGCCAAAGCTGTGTCTCATAGCCAGTGTTGATAGTTTCAATCAGTTTTGTAAATAACATGCTTATTTGGAAATAATTGCTTTTGAGTTATTATACAAAATTCGTATAGTAACTCAAAAGCAATTATTTCCAAATCTGATGTATTATGATTATTATAACATTGAACAAATTAATAGATGAACATTTCCTTGGACGACTGTACTCTTACAGTTTTATCAGCGTGATAAAATGGAGCTCGAAAAGTGGTCGTCGAAAATTATTATGCTGGGGGACGGGTTGTGATTCCACGACCCCGGGGTGAGCAATTTAAGGTTCTATGAAACTTTCAATCGCTCGTTCACTGAAGCGGATCATATTATTTATTACCTTGTGATTGCACAATTGACTTGATTGGTGTTAGCGTGGAAGGGCTGAGTGGGCGTAGTGATGGTTCAAATATTGATAAAGATAAGCTATCACACATGCATTAGTCAGTGTTTCTGGTTGTAGGGGAGAAATCGGTTGAAAGAGATCAATGAAGAATTGGAAAAACTCGCTTCTCCTGTCTCCGGAAAACGTATCAACGAGGTAAGAAATGAATAATCTTTTCGAATTGCGGAGAAATCTATTTCCGAAGATGTCGATTTGTTACTTGGTTTTAGTGATCTTTTGAAAAACGAATGGAAGTATTGTCATAATATTTGATAAGTAAATTTATCTTGCGCGGACCATGTACAGGATATCCACAGGTATTTTGTTTTACATTTTGTTCGACTTCTCGTCTCTGGACTATCTCAGTTGACACGCAGTTTCGAGCGCTCTCATCACCAATTTTGTTCTATAACTAATCCAAAACTAGTAAAAAATAGCTATAGCTCGGCAATCTTCCGCCGATTGTCTCGCTTCTGGCCTCCGCTCTTTCATGTAACGGTACATGAATGTATGTTCATGTACATAACGGTTTGTACGTATGGGTCACATTCAGCTCAAATCCGTAACTACGATTTATCGTTGAGGCATATGATGAAGGTAGATTATCGTAGACATTTTTAGGGATCTTAAAAGCCCTAACCTGCCGATTTTAGTAAAATTCCATCAGTGTTAAATGAATTCAGTGTTATTCAGTAACATGGTTTTGCGTACTCATAAACCACAAATATGGGTTCTAGAGGATTTTGAAATTCTATTGGAAAGAAAACAAATTTCTAACACTTGTTGTCTTTGCATCTCAAATGTCTAGTAGATTTGAAAGCCAAGGCTAGTACTGCGTGCATTTTTATACTGCACTGCAGTATTGGCACTTTTATGCTTTCTAGTGCTTTTTTAATTGTCAATACCTCCCAGTGAAAACGTTAGCTACAACGTGATTCAAACACCGTGCACACTTATATAATATATAATATATAATATATTATATTATTTTTGTATTTTTTGTTTTGTTCTAGAAATTTCCACAAGTTCATGTTGATCTACAATAATTGTAGATTATTATTATTATTATATTCGTTTTAAACGTTTTTAGTTTCGCGTAAAAATTGCCTGAATCTCTTTGATTGGTAATAGAGGTAGGATCCTACTCTCGAGAGACCGTCCGGTTTCAAGATAAATCATACATGGCTTGAGATTTTTCAACTAGAACTGTTTACATGTATGTATATCAACGTATATGTTGATGATGGACTTTTGATTTTTCGTTTCCTAGACTGAAGTTGTAAAACGAAGAGTTGCTACTAGCCAGGACGATCTAGACAGGATATCGAGAGTGACGTCAGGTGCCCCAATGGACATCGGCAGTACTAATTCGCTGGGGCGACGAACCATAGCGTCCCTTCAAGAAATTGAGAGAAACCGGCAACTCCACCTCGCCAAACAAGGTTTGTCCTTTTGGTTTACTATTCTTGGAATAATAAGCCTATGCAATCGCGACGGAGGTCGAAAATTCTCAACGACCTCAAAATTTGGCATTATCTGATTCAAGAGGTCTTGATTCCAAAAACTAAATGTCCGTCCCAATGAATGCCCCATAGATTCCCACAGTGAAATTGGATCGTTCCAGGACCCCCAAAAATGGATTCTACGACCAAAATACTTCGAAAACGACACCTAACTCGATCCCATAGCCGAAATCCTTCAAAAAATCTCCTCCTGTCGCCCCTTTTTTTCAGCCCCACAGAGCCCGACGGGTTTGGGCGATCGGAACCTCCTAGAGGGTAAACAGAGTATTTTGTCAACATTTCAGATTTAAAAAAAAAAAAAAAAACCTGCTGCCCAAAACGGCTCGGACGGCGTACGGCGTATAGTGGACGGCGGACGGACATTTCGGTTTTGGAATCTAGACCTCTTGAAACGGATAATGTCAAATTGTGAGAACTATCGTAGTCTTCGACCTCCGTCGCGAATAGATAGGTGTATTATTCCAAGAATAATAAACCAAAATCTGACATTTTGACAAAATACTCGCTTTACCATTTAGTTGTGTCCACAAGGTTTTCAGCCCGATCTCCCAAACCCGTGGGGCTAAAAAGGGGTTAAAGTAGGGATTTTTTTAAAAAGGGTTTCGGCTAAGGGGTCGAGTGGGGTGGAGCTTTCGAAGTATTTTTGGCCGTAGAATCGATTTTTGGGGGTCTCAGAACGATCCGATTTCACTGTGGGGATCTATGGGGCTTTCATGGGAATATTGAAGGATCCCAGGAGGTCAAATTAGGTATTGTTTTCCGAGTGATTTTTGACGCATAATCCATTTTGTGAGGTCCCACATCAGCCCAAACAATATAGCGTTTTTATTTATTTTTCAACCATATTTTCTTAATGACTCAGAATAAATTTTTGCACAATAACAATTTTTGTTAACCTACAACAAAGAATAATAAACCTTTGTGTATAATTTGCAGCGTTTTTTCAGTACGAAAGGTTTTTATGCACGCTGGAGACCTTTCAACTCTATCTATCGAAAGGAGTTTAATTTTTTTGAACCATTCATTCATCTACTGGCGAATACTTTGCTCATATCATACTGCTACATCGAAGATCTCCGGTTTAGCAGTTCCATTTTTGAAGATGAATTTTGACTAACTCGCCACTTTCATGAAATTGCAGGTAGTCTGGTTATTCAAGAAGAACGTCAACGTGTAGAGGAACTCAAACGCCGAGTGGCTGATGAAGTGAAGGCTCAGTGGCAGCAACAGAGGAATAGCAATTGCCAGAGTTTCACTTCTGTCACAAGTGAAGAATCAAGTATCGAGCCCACAAGGGACAGGTGAGTTTATCATAAATTTGTTTTGTTAATAGATTGCCTGAGTATATTATACTTATACAGAATTTAATAATATAAGTTATATTATTAAAGTTTTGCATATTTTTTCCTAAGCCCCCCCCTAACATTCATAGAGGTACATTTTGAGTGTTTTTAGGCCATTTGCAACTTTGCAACCCAAAAAACCGAAATCTATTTCGTACACTCAAAATGTACATCTATGAATGTTAGGGGGCTTAGGAAAAAATATGCAAAACATGCAAAATCCGAACCCTAAATATAACACAAGGCCTACCATTATACTTCAAGTAGATTGGTATCTTGGAAAAGAACTCCAAATCAATCAATCAAATTTTTATTTGTCAGTTACACTGAGTGTTTTGACAATGGTCGAATTTCTACTTAAAACTTCTTAAAACTAAGTCACGTACAGTAAACAAACAAACAAACAAACAGAAAAAACAGAGAACACAGACTACAGAACTGGCTATTTGAAACAAAACAATTTAACAAAAATATTCTCGTAAAAATAAAAAAAGAGTTTCTTTCCGCTGGAACTGAATCTTTTCATCTATTGAATGAATTGTATTGCCCCATAGACAGAATGAAGGTGATTGTAACAAAGATTGAACGAATACTATCAAGTCGTCAAATGTCAAGAAACTTTTATTTTTTGCAGTGGAGTTAGCAGTGAAGAGGTTGAAAAAGGCCTTCACTCTAGTGAAGAAGGAAAGAACGAGGACAATGCTGTAAGTATCTTATCTTTACTTTAGCGCTTGTCAGATTTACATTTACAGGGTCACCGACGCGGTAATCAGGGTAATCAGGGAAAATTAGTCTTCGTACCTTTTTCTTCCAACTCGAGCACTAATTATAATTAGCACTTAAATATAATTGTAATTATTATCGTTCACCTTGAGTTTTGCAACGCTCGAGTTGGGACGAAAAATATACGATGACTAATTTTCCCTAGTCATCGTATCATCTATATTCGTTAATTAATAACGAATTTTTAGGTCAACGCCGTTTTGCTGCTGCCTCTACTTGGGGCTCTGTGAAATTTCAAGTGACTCTCGAAGTGAATTTCAAAGGTTTTTGGGAAGAGGGGCGAGTTAGTTAGGGTTTGCGAAGTATTTTCTCAAACCTGGCCGAACGACCTATACAACGGTGTTCGATTATTTAGAATAATTAGCACACAGCCAGGGGGACGCACACCTGCCCCCGATCTAACCCAGGTGATACGCGTCTCCTCTCCATAATAATCCCTGACGTACGGCCCCCCGCCACCCGGCCATTGGGACGTGGCCGCCCTACTCCTCTCCAGAATGTTTTGATGCTATATTATTGACTGCCTCACTGGTCTCATCTTTGAATTTTGTTGGCAACAGCCTCTCTGATCCACTCTCAATATCAGTCAGCTGAATTAAATAAAAAATGTAAATTTTACATTCTACATGGAAAACTAATGTATATAAGGCTCGTTTTACTCCAATACAACCAGTGCCGATAGTCACCCTTCAATCGTGACCTAGCAGTTTGACCCGTTCAATCAATTCGTGAGATTTCATTCCTATTTAGCCAAGTCCAGTTGAATTGGTGCTTTTTCCAATCCGTTCCGTTCCAAAGAACGAACTGTTCAGCTATATTCACACGGCGGAACGACGGGAAAACCAGTGGAGGGGGCGGTGGTCTTGGCAGAGCGTTTCAATGGTGGACGGAATCATAACCTCCCTGGACTTCACAAGATCGATTAAATTTTCGTTGACATTCATTGAATCATCACAAAGTCCTCGTTGGAATTCATCAAACGTAGGGATGGACGCAAAACAACAAATCGACGCAAAAATATTGCAACCTCTACTAGGTTACAAACAGAATGTACTGCGCTTGCGCGGAGCTCGATGGAACGACAGAACGTTGAAAACGCTAAAGAAATTTCTTCTGCCGACCACTGTCCGCCCGCTCCAACAACATGGCGACCAACATTCTCCACTGTGGTACAAACAGCCAGTCAGATTGCGTTCCGTCTTTCCGCTTTCCGCCCTCGTTCCGCCCCTTATGAATCCACGTTTCCATTCAAGGAACTGTAACTGAGAGGAGTCATGCCTGGTTAATTTTAGGTCTTCGAAGAACGGAGAGGAGTTGGGCTGTGCCTTAGCCACCGAATGATGCATGGGCTTAATTGGAGAGGAGATGGGAATCCCCCACTATTTGTGGTGAAATACCCAATATCCTAAAATGTATCCGAAATTAGTGAGGAATCGGATCGTTTCCTTATTGAAGCATGTCACTGGTCCGCTTGTCTCTGGTGTCTAAACAAGAGGGCCTCTGTTTGAGTCTCCCTCCCCAGGATGACATGATGATCAGAGGAGGAGGATCTTCTTCTGTCAGTGAGCTAGTATGTCTTTGATTTTTTAAATTTTAAACTCATCGTAAAACCCTCCTAATCATTAGAATTTTTTTTCTAAGGAGGGTGTAGGGATCAGCAGTCGGTAAGAAAACACGTAAGTTACGTGTACATAATAATATTATGTTGCGATGGACTCCCTCGATAAAGAAATATCTATGTCAAGGCACGACATGTTCATGTGTCGTCTTACACAAATAAATGGAAAAACGACACCGAGGGGATGACGAAAAAGTATTTCATGGATCTTCCTCAACTGTTTTCATTATGTAACACATAACTCTAACCAGGTGAATTGATTTTTAGCAACATAGTTATCAGTTTTGGGTAGAAAAAGCGTCCGTGTAGTTATAGCCTACGATAGATTCAGACAAATGTAGTGTGATGTAATTTATGCAATGCATTTGCTAAGTGTGATGTCTCCCTTAGTTGCATTATAGTATGGTAGCTGTTTCTATTATTATGCTAAATTGGTATATTTAATTCTTTCCCATGATTAAAATGTATTGCACTTGGCCAGGTGATGGTTGAACAGAAATTGTACTTTACCGTGTTATTGGAGCAGCTGTAAAGGTTCGGGAAAGATTTTGATTGGCTTTCGGCAAGGCAGCAAGGCTGAACGACGCAACCTCACTAGTTAGGTTTTGCCACTCTATATGCCATATCTAATTCGAAGCCGAATCATGCCGAATGAGCCCAGGGGGCTCAGCCGCGTGGCACTTTGAAGTTATGGAACTTGGTTCGAAATTGCGTACACTTGTCCTCTGGATGAAAGGTGGTTCCGGTGGCTTTCGGCCGAACGACTTGTCCACACTAGTTCAGCATAGCTGCTCGACCCAAGCCAAATCATGCCAATCGGCAGCGTGTGAACGCGCCTTAAGAGCCAGCTGAAATAACGCTAAGGACGATTTGTCGCTTATCTTGACTGTATTATTCAACGGTACCGTTTCAGCCATTTTATTTTCAAATTGTCTGCTTCTTCTGGTGGGTGCCTACCTGGGAATTGCCTCGAAATTACTGATAAAATGAACTGCGTTTAACTGGTTTTGCCAGAATGTCGCCTAATTAGGGCTGAACTGTGGCGATAACCAATCCGAGGTGACGACAATGAACCGCTCTTCTGAGCTTCACGAGTTGAATCCAGTTATACGAAAAACTTTAGTTCGAGGTTTTAGTGCTGGTATTTGCATAACTCCGCCCTATTGTACATTTTCTTCTTCTTCAAGAGGGAAATGAAAATCCTAACTTATCACTAGTGTCTCAAAGTTAGATGCTACAATAGATTTTCGACCATTATTTCGAATTCTCAGGTCCCTCACTTTTGCTGGTTGTTTCGTTTTAAAACATACTTTGCAATTCTCTCTTTGTTGTTGAGACTCGGCTTCTAAAGCATTTCATAGTGAATCCAGTACATATTATAGACATCTCCCATTAGAGTTCAACGATGAACAACCGTTTACCCCTTTCCTTAGTAATTCGTTCTACGCTTGTACGGAAAAAAGAAGAAAAACTAAAGTAGTTGGAGTGATGCCAATCGTTGCTGCCAAACCTTACACCTGCCTATTTCTTTCGACATGACTTTCTTACGGTTGTTATTTGGCATTTACGTCCAACGAATTGCGTTTATATCAAACAAGTTGTCTTGTCCTGACGCTCAAGTTGTATATCTTCTGAAATTCAAGCAAACAACGTCTTATTTTCCCTTATTCTTTCTAAGTCTTATACGTGGTAATTGATTCAATAATAGCTGTCTTACGTACACAGGGACCCATTCATCTTACGAGTGTCACTGCGAATGTGTACCTGTCAAGTTTTAGAATTTGCTCCGGTGGTACTGTCGTTAGTAGAAGTCGTTTCATGGTTCTCATTTGTCAGCATATTATTAGAACTACCTGGTGTGCCTGTCGTTCATTTGAACCCACTAGCAATTCACCCTTGACTGTGCGTTCAAGGGGGAGTATTTCTCCATGTTGTCTAACTTTATCCCGGACCTCGAAAGTGCTGAAAATGGTAGAGTTCGAAAGGATATGGTAGAAGTCCCCCATGATAGTGTATAGATATTTTTTTATACTGTTGGTCGTGCCCCGCCAAAATAGTTAAAGGTAAGGTACCTAACGCAAGAGCACAGTTCGTTTTTTATACATATCCAATTAAATCAACCAGGCTCATACATTCATTACAGTACACTGTAATTACTATTTATCAGAGAGACCAACAATTATTAGAGAATCTTGACTCAGGAACTATTTGTTTAAATTAGAGATGGGTTCTTCTGTATCGATCTGATCATTTGTCCCAGGTACCAGAAGTAACTGGTGTTCTTGAATGTGACAAGCCAAAAGTGCCAAGTAGGTACTCCAGTCACAGCTTGGTCTTCACGTTGTTCCGACTACTCTCCTATGATTAATCAGTGATTAACTCAGCCCCAAGAAACATTGAAAAGTGATTTTATAACTAAGTTAACCTAACCTGTGATTACTTTCGCCCCACCTATTGAGTTGAAAGAAATCAGTGTTTAACAAACAAACAAACAAAATCAGGCTGCATTTTTTCTGCGTTTAAGTTGGTGAATGTGTACCTACCTCAGGAGTGCCAGAGTAGGTATATATTTTTAATCCCGAAATTTTAGCTTGTACAATAAAGAAGTTACACTTGAAAAACTGCAGAAAGTGATTACTTTTGCCCCGTATGACGGTACCTAGATAAGTATGAAATCCTCACAAGTGCCCAGAGAAAGTGAGAGTGAGAAATAGTGGAAATGAATAATTTTTGGATATAGAAAAGTGATATGGTGGGGGGGGGGGGGATAGAAAGGGGGAGAGTTCCAAGAAACAACAATAATAACATGAATCCTGAGGTTGCTCCTTGACTGAGTTCAGGTAAAAGTACCAGGTACTGAGAAGGAACAGGAACACTTTGTTCCTGTGATTGGAAAAAGCTGTCACAGCCCATCTCTAGTTTTATGTTTAAAATTTACTGTGAAGCAATTTATAACGCTTTTTGAATTCTCAAAATTCTTGAAGGATATTCGAATTAAAAGTGTCTGGGACCGGTTTCGGGTAGTTCCTTACCCATCCTCAGCCACTGCTACAACATAACCGTGCACACGAGAATTACCTATATAATAATATAATATTACATATATTACATTAATATTATATTGTGTTACATTGTAATACATATATTATAATAAAGCATAATAATATTATCATGTTGTATTGACAAGGGTTACCTACAATTTATATTTTAATGTATTTAGTATACACAAGTATTTCAATAGATCTAGATGTGCAATGTATGGCTAAAAATTATATGAATATAAATATGAAAAGAAAATACAAAGATTTGAACAGAAAATACATTTTGGGTGGCTACGTCCTACTAAAATACTTGTATAACATAAATTGTCTGCCGTATTTAGTATATTATACTAAATACGGCAGACAATTCACCTCTGAACTCAAGTTTATGTGAATCCTTTCCCTGGAGCAAGATTTTCTAAAGCGTTTCAAAGTACAAGTGCGGGGTCGGCTCCTGCCCCAATTGTGAGAGCCGAAGATGGTTAAACACAAAAAATCCCACTTTACTTTTTTTTTTACTAAATACATTAAAATCCAAATTTTAGGCAAACCTTGTCAATACAGCATTATATATATACACGTAATTCCCGTGTGCACGGTTATGTTGTTGCTCTGGGTGAAAATGGGTAAGGAACTACCCGAAACCACCGGTCCCAGACACTTTTACTAGATTTTATTAAAGTTTTAAAGTGTGCAATTCGACTACCTCTCATTTATCAACCATTGATAAACGTTCCACTACCCCGTTGACGTATAATTTTCATATTTATCAAGGATCATTGGTTTCAATGTAAACACTGTGAAATTGCAGGAAATACTCACAGAAGTTTTCAAAGCCAATCATATTTCGTGGCTTGATAGCAGGCTAAGAACGTCTCTCGCGGATAGCTTCAACATTGTCGTCTGATTTCTTCTGGCGGCAAAAAATAGTCCAAAGCCTCTATCCGGCCGCCCCTCCCTGCGACTGTTTATGCCCCCAACACCACATCCCAACTTGTGCCAGTTAGCCGCGCAATCTCCAGCCGTTTCTTGAGAATTCTTATCGTTGGGTCGTGATATGAGTGTTTTATGGTTTCGACAGTAAAAGAAATATCAGGAAATATCATAAAACGCTCCGAACGTCCAAGTTGTTATCGCTAGTGGCTTTCTGTTTTGAGGATTTCACTGCTATTCCCTGTTGGCGGATCTGCGTCATGTCTCTATGGCTTTATTTCGGGAATATGAGACAGTCTCAAATTAACCAAGAGAAAGTGAAGCAAGAAAAAGAGAGAAGAAGGAAAGAGCGGAGGTTCCCGCTTCGTTTTTCGATCAAACGGCGCACCCGTGTGAGTTTTCTTGGTGTCAGATGTCTTCGTAACATTCTTATCAGGCATCATTGAATACAGGTCGCTAAACATCATCAACGTATTTAGGGCTTATTACTAATGGAGAGATTTTCGCTTCTGTGCATTTTGTCCTTTATTCATTTGATAAGACAATGGTTATTCATGTTTGAAGGACTAACAGAAAATAGAGAAAGCTATCACTATGTGCACTTCATGATAGTGTAACCGTTTAGGTAACCAATTTCTTTTTATACTTGAAAATTTCAAGTATAATTTCAAGTTTAATTTAATAATTTAATCTTTATCCATTACTAGCCGGGTATACCGTGCGCTGCTAAAAACTAATTCTTGAAAATGCATGCAGGGTAAAATGAGTTTGTTTTCTTACTAAGTAACCATCTTCTACAAAGCTCATTTCACACTCAGAGGGAATGGTTGCGAACCTCGAGTTTTTGCCCTTGTCCAAAACCTTTGATGGATGAGCTTTGTTCCTCGGAATTCAGACTGCCCGCTGCTCCCTTTGTGCGACTCGTGTTTTGCCGAGGAACGTTGGGCGATACAACTGCCACCTCCCCGGGCGTTGGAGAGGAAACTAAGTTAATTATTAGACCGCCACGCTTGATTATCTATAACCAGTGCCTCTCTTTGTCCTGACCCTCAACTGTCGGTTGGGGAGCTGGCTGGCTTCATCCCCAAATGCCAAAAACTGCTACGGTGTTCAGGTTCAATGCCGTAAGTTTGAATTAATTTCATCCTTTACTGTTATATTTCTGAGTAAATGACGAAATTAGTGCTCTCTAATCGTACGAATTTGCCTTTTGTTAGGTACTGCGCATTACGTATCCTTAATTTACAAAGGTAATATGTAAATTAAGTTAAATGAAATGTTCGTAGGGTTATTGAGGTTGCTACATTCGCAAACCAGCCAAATTCGACTGGCATATATTCCTTATTGTCCTAAGGCTACTGAAAACCTTACCTGAAAACCCGGCAATAAAAGTTAACATAATGATATAAACGTGCCCATGATCGAAACTTGTTTTTCCCCATTCTTTATGTTTTGTTGGCATTTTTCAAATATTAATTCTTCAGATAATAAGGAACAAGCGATAGTCGAATTCGTTGGTCTGCCCCGAAAACCCGTATGAAGAGAATTTCAGCTTCGAAATTTCGAGTGTATTGGCGGGAAGTGGCCAAATAAAGAGTGTACGGCGTCACCAGAAAGTAGGAATATTTTCTTCGTGCGTTGGCATGAAATTGAAATAATTCAGTTTCTTAACTGAACACCTTGCGACCTCCGTATATTGATTGGAGCAGTCGATATCCACACGCTGATAATTCCCTTATTTTTCTTTATTCTGCCTTTCAGCGGACGGCACACTCCATATTTACGTCATGCTTGTTTGGCCAAGTGGTGGTTGATAATAGTAAGAATTCAAGTACAATGAACACTCAGACGAACTAGTATAATATCGCACCAGTCGGTTTAAACTTTTATTTGTTAGTTGGGGTGGATGTAATAAATTTAATGACTGCTTGAATCAACAAGAGCAACGAAATTTTAGGGATGTCGGATGTCTAATACGAACTAAGAATTAGGATGCGTATGCATGAGTGGATGCTTGATAAATTCCTCAAATCCAATACTACTACGTGGCTGGACTGTTGCCATAATCTGAAGACAAAATAGATATTGCGATTTCTGAGATATTCCGTTGTTCTGTGATCATTGTTATTACTCAAATCAAGGAATATCAGCTCTATTATTGAGTGGATTCCAAGAATGACGGCTGATGAGATTCTGCGTAATGTTTGCTTAATGAGTCATGGGCTTCCGAGGGATCTATTTTTCTTGTGTTACCAGTTTTAACATACCTTAATGTAAATTCCAATTGGAATTAATTCCAATTTGAATTAATTAATTCATTAATGTATTAATTCACATGTCCATACATTTCGGCTCAAGACATCATAATATTGTTACGATTTCACACGAATAAGGACGACACTTCTAACTCCAAAACTAGAATCAATATAATATATGGAAATATTATTTTTCCTAACGTCTCCAAACACAGGAAAATCCATATGACATGATGGGGTCAACTGGAGTGATCCCATCAATATGCATTATGTCTAACGATCGAATGGGACTAGCAAATCACATTAATGGAGGTAATTCACTGTTTTAGAATGATGAGTCGGCGCCTAGTGGATCTCCCGAAAGCAGACCACTATCGGACATTTCGGGTTATAGTGATGAGCCTGCAACGATTCGGAAGCGAGTGAAGTCATCATCCAATATTCAGGTAATTTTTTGCCTATTAATATTTCAAAAGGAGAGTAGGTTAATTGGCGTCGTACTTCAAAGTAAAGGAAAGGCGAGGAAAGCTTGTTTTTTCCCCTAGCATTTTATATACGTTTGATGGTGAGAATCTTTTATTAGAAGCTGATAACCGTAACATCTACGTATATCGGGTCTGTGTGAAGAGTGTGAATTCATCCTGCCTACGTAATATTAGCGGCAGATTTTGTACTTTTTCCTTCTCTCTACTTTGTTGGCAGAACTGTGTTCAAATCAATAGCCATCAAGGGGTAAGACGATGAATCGCTTCGATAGGGAGGAGTTTCATGCCCTCCCGTTAATACCTTCACATTTTACGAATTTTATTGCCCATTAATCAGCTTGAAAGTTACTGTGGAGTGGAATAAAATTACTTTGCCCTTTTCCTGAGATGTGAGTCATTGGGAGCTTGGATGTCTGATACCGAGGCACCCAATACACCCTGTCACGTTTTAACGCCTTTTTTGTAGGCTTGATTTTTTAGTATTCACATTTTCTCTGAACTTCTTTCTCCAGCGTACGTGACTAGTTTGTTTTATTTGGGGGAAGGGAGTTATTAAACTAAATTCATACTGAAATTAAATTCTAATTATGAATTTATTTCAAGAAATCAGAAGGGGAAGGCCGAAAAATTTATTGGTCATTCAAGTCATTCCAGTAGTGACTAGTTTGTTTCTGCGGTTCTACAAACAACGTAATGCACCGGAATTAGACGTAGAAGGATTTGCAATGAGGTGAACCCGAATATGAGGATAAAAACGCATAATTCCGACCTCCCTAAGAACCTCATTTAGATAATAGTTCTCCGAGTAGCTGCGAATGTACGGAATTTCGACCTGAAAATTGGTTCCTGAGGGGTTTGAAGGGTGATGAATCCGAACGAAATTCTAATCTTCACGAGGACCCCAATCACTTCAGCACCATTGGCGGGTTCCAATCGAAATGTTCATATGGCTGTCGCCTTGTTCGCATCTTTACTTTACTTTTCCAAATCTCGAAATTGGATAAAGCTCTGGGTTTTGGCGCACTTTCTATTTTTCGCGCGAGCGCCGATTAGCTTTAATGGGGACCAGGCTGAATTCAAAATGCAAAATTTTCACTTGTAATTTTCATACCTAATTTTTCATTGCTGATCGCAGTGAGTACCTTAGTTGTTACTGTTATACTATGTTCGACCGAATTTCTCTATTTCTTTTACCTTGTAGGAACTCTGAGGTTTTTCAATAATTATTGATAATTACAATGATTGTTGGTAATTATTACCTTTAATAAGTAGGTATAGATTTTTGCATGATGCTTAAGGGGTTCAAAATCTTGAGACAGATGACAATTCCATCTGAGATCCTTGTCAATTATTATTCCCGAATAGGTTGTGGACTGAACTCGTTTCAGCATTGGATAGAAGCAGACACATGAAGTATTACTTCAGAACCATTTATTTGGAGTAGTGATAGATTTTTTAGACCTTAAATGATGAAAAAACTGTGTCGGGAACCGCTTCAGATATACGTCTTTGAAGTGAAGTATCAGTAAGTTATTTTTTGCAACAAATTTTCTTGATCTTGTCCTCTTGACTGGCAGAAATCCCTGGTAACATTTTCCGTGGCAGTAAAAAAAAAATAATAATAATAATGTGCCAGCCGTAAGACATATCCATGTCAAACCTCTTAACTGAATGCGAGAAATTTTAAATAACATAATGCTTATCAGTTTTATACCATTTATAATTATGCAAATTTAAAAACGCTCCCAATTACTGCATTTCACTAGTACCACATGCATTCTTCCGAGCGAAGAAAAAGCTTAAAACCTCTCAGACGGCTTCGTGATTTTTGAACGCAGGCCAGCGCAAATGACCCTTTCCCGTTCCTACTTCAAAAGTTCGCGGCACGTCCAAGTTTCTCCCTCCACCCTTTTCTTACTCCTTCACATGTTACTCGTTGCCCAACTTTTCCACGAGTTAGTTTCTTACCCTACCGCCGTCACCGTGTCAGACAATAAGACGACAGTCAACTTTTCTGCGCGTTTCCGGTTTTATTATTTATTTACTACCCCTGAAACAATAAAACCTCTGTTGTAGGAAACAGATTTTTTTTCTTGTGGTTATGGTGCCATCCACCTCCACATTGATTTTCTCTGTTCACACACCTAATTTTTCATTGCTAATCGCACTAAGTACCTTGTTTGTCTCTATTCTTACTATTTATCCATTTCTTTGTCCTTGATGATTGAGCTCCAATGATTGAGAAAATAAGTGAACTCTCCGAAATAAGTGAACGTCGAAAAGAAGTCGCAGAAACTACGAGTTGGGTTTTATTCACTTTTAGGTACTCTCTTTCACTTGAGTGGAACTGGAACATCACCATCGGTCTGTTATGGGGGAGTAATCTGCCCTAAATCATACTCGCGAGCTGTTGAAGTCACAGTTCCACTTATTGCGCCCTCGATTCGTGATTATCATCAGATAACGTGAGCGGCGCACAGTGGGGCGAAGTCACCAAAAAGCGTTCACTATCTTGTGTTGAAAATGAGACTTGAAATTTGGCCCACGGACTCTTTAGGACTGACGTACCTAGTACTGAGTTCGAAGGTCGATTAGGGGGTCGAAGTTAAATTAATACTTGAAAGAAGTGTGAACTCATTATAAACTTCTATTATGATTGAAAAATCTTGATGAAAATTGTTAGCATGGTTAGCATGCTAACATGCTTTAGCCGAGACCTAACTGCCAAAAACCGTTAGGTGGGAAAGGAGACGCGATGTGTCAAGACATGGAACATAATATGTTCCATGTCTTGACGACATAACATAATATGCATATTATGTTATGTTGTCCTCGCCTGGCGTCGCTCGTCAGGCTGCTAGTTTCGCGTCCTCACTTGTCTTACCGTTAGGCCACTAGTTCGGCGTCATCACATGTCGTACGTTAGGCCACTAGTCCTAACGGCGTTCTCACTTGTCTTACCGTCAGGCCACCAGTTCGGCATCCTCACTTGTCTTACCGTTAGGCCACTAGTTCGGCGTCGGATAGTTACTTTTACTACACGCAAGATGGGTTTCATTCCCACACGCCGGAAAACACATAATAGGTATATATTATATACCTACCTATACATTCGGTGAATAAAGCATGTTCCATGTTTCCTGATTTTAGCTGTAGGCTCCGAGCAAAAAGCATACCGGAGGGCCGTTTTTTTTTTTGTAGCAATTTTCATTATAGAATGGACTCATTAAATTTCGATCTCAGCACTCGCTTTCATCATCGCAATCGTGATTTCTACTGTGGGCGGAGGGATGAATTGAGAGGATCTGACGACACCAACAGATTATGCATGATGTGTGAGATTGATAGATTGGCGGGAACTTTTTCGGCTGTTATGGAGTTGGTAGTTTCTGAATCCTTCATTTCTCGCTTCCTGAGCCTCACGTCCATCCGCTTGGCAATGGAATGGAATCCAATAAATATTTACCTCGATCAAGTGCATCGAAGCCGGCATGTAGGTAATGCCAACTATACAAGGAAGCAAAAAACTCGTAAACAGTACATATTAAATATTTTCAAAAATTTTTTGAAATCACTCGTTCGCCAGAAGCAAGGACCTTAAGGATAATGTACAATATGTACATGAAGTTTTTGTCTATTCCTATAACCCGCCTATTTCCCTCAGCGAAAATGTCTTAAGGCTAAATGTCCCCCGACATTGGTGAGATTTTTTTTCAACAGATCGCAGCACCTATGGGGTGAAATTTACTTCCGTGATTAAGCCTAAATGGCTGCGATTTTTTTCACTTTTCTTTCTGATTATGTCTCAGGATAGCTATACCTTTGGCTATAATTATGTTTGGGATTGGTAGGATGCTATTAATTAGGTTTTTCAATTTCTATTTTTTAAACTATAGTTTTTTCGGAAAACGGAGATTCCACAATGAATGTACGCACCTTGAGCAAGACAAAGATGCATCAAATCTAATTAAATTACATCTCCAAATGAATCAAATCAGCGCAATAAAGTGGTAATGAGAAATCAATCCCTGTCAATCAACATAGCTGGGTCGGAACCTTTTCACATTGGCGTCTATGGTTTGTCAAACTTCCGAACACCGAACCCTCAAATCTTCAGTTTTGTACCTGGGTGAGCCCCTCTCATTGTGAGAGTCTCATACCGCAAATGGAAATCCTTAGCAATGGGGTCACTTGAATGTAATAGTTGTTTCGAGTTCCTTATATCCAGTCGCCCAAGGGTTTGACTTCGCAAGAAATGGTGCCAGTCAAAGAGTCAAAAATAGGCAATTTTTTCCAACTTGGCTGAAAAATAGGATTCGCTCATGTATCAACCCGTGTAACAAATGAACGAGTGATGCAAATGAATTTGCACAAAATGTATGTTGTGTAGGGTCAAATTATGAGTCAAGGGAGCACCTGGAATTTAAAAAAAAACATCAATACCAACCGAGAAAACGAATTTAAACCAAAACTAGAAACACCCAATCTGACACCGCTCGGCACGCGGAAAACCACGTTTTTCAGAACGTTTTCCTTCAGCTTAGAAACTATTGACCCGATTCCTTTTTTATTTATTTTTTTATTATTTTTTTTTGTGAAAGTTGATTAAATTTGCCAATGCGGCTATTCCTTGAGAAATTTTGATTTAATCTTTGATAAGTGAGGGGTAGGCACGGCAAGCATTGGCAAATTTTGACAAAAACGCGTTTTCCGCACATTGTTGCCCATAACTTGGGAACAGTTACTCCGACCTTATTCTCTTTTTTTCTGGTGGATTTAATTTTATATGAGGGACGGAACTTTGCATTTCTGTTGAGAATGGAGTCACTGGAATCAACGCAGAAATACTTCAAAAACTCACATCTACATAATATGTAGGTTATATTATAACACAATGTGTTATGTCATCTTGAAATGTATACAATGTATACAAAATTTGTCAGTATGTCATAGTGACAAATTTTGAGACCAATTAACATCTTCGAACCCGGTCGCGAATACATAGGGAGGTAGGTGTGCTATTCTATAGAATAATTCGTGCCTATATGAATAATAAACCTAACTGCTGCAAATTTGTGCAAAAGGAGCACGGGGCAAGGGGTTTTGTTTGATTTTATTTTAAACGGTTTAGGCTCCAGCCTTGCAAACAAACAAACCAACCAACTAACGCCGTTACTCAAATATATAATAGATGTTCGTCCGTCACCCAGGTCGTTTCTGCAGTAGACATTTTGATAAAAATCTGAAATTTTGACATTTAGTTCTGCCTTGACATGTATTCTTGCCCACAAGGAAAAAAAAGAAAACAAAAATCGGGAATCGGCATAAACAAAACAATAATCTTTTTCCTGGCACTCTTCACTCCTAAATCTATGGGATATACTATTAAACAATTTTCGTTTGCACAACGTTTGGTCGGGGGGACCCCGAAAAATGTAATCTACGTATGATAATCCTAAACAGAACACCTACCTTGACCCCATAGCCAACAACCGAAAAAAAAAAAAAAAAACAAAAAAAAAACAAGTTTTTGACCATGAGAACAAGGAAGATTCACGTGATAAAAGTTTTCACAATTTTCACTTCAAAGGATGTACCGATCGGGTATTTCCATGATTATATTATGACTATGAGTTGGGCCGCTTGGTGCCACCAAAGAGAGGTATTATCAGCGGGGTTACCTGCAATGCGAAGTGGGAAAACAATGCCGAAGAGACCGATGGTAAACGGTGGCCTTTCACTCGCTTTTTGACTAGGTACGCATCCTTGCATAATTTGCAGCCATCAGAACGTCTAAGTAAGAAATGTTTTGAAAAAGCTGCAACTTTTACACATGGGTTTCATTCTTAGATATAGGTATTTCCTATTATACAAATTTATTAAATAGTGCAAAAACCAATTCCATGTCAATATAAAAGATGATGAAAATAAATAATTTTTTAAAATACCTTAATTATTATTAAACAAATTTTTTTTGCACAACGTTTGGTCGGGAGGACCCCGAAAAAAAAGTAATCTACGTACGATAATCCTTCAAAGAGAACACCTACCTTGACCCCATAGCCAAAAACCGGAAAAACCCCTGTTTTTTGGCCATGGTATCAAGAAAAGTACCAATCGTTTCTCCAATTTTTATTGAACCAAATCTGTCCAATTACTGTACGGGAATAGTTTTGTTTCTTTTTTTTTTCAATTTTAAAATAATTCTTATTAACAGAAACGATTTGTTCAAAAATGTGTTGTACCCCGTTGTACTCGTCCCACTTGCGTTATACTTTTTGCTCTTTAGAAAAATCGAGACGAAATAGTTCACACACCTATTCATGTCAAGATGTGAGTCAGTATTCTCAGTTATTGAAAGCTGGTTTGCCCGAGCGGTCAAAAGATGTAAAAACGGGTGGCCAGGTATAAAAACCCAACCCCTTGGGAGAGAGGCGCCCTTCCCATGATGCCAAAAATCTTGATCAAAATTATCATGCCGCGCCTCACGATTATCCTCCTAGAGACCTTACTATTGAACTTAGGAAATTGAGATTCAGGTGATAAAATCTTGAATAGTGTCCCACCATTTGTCTTTGGCCAGTTTTGCAAAAATGCCTCGTTTTAACTCGGTTTTTTGAATTTGAAATTTTCATCCCCCCTTAATTTAAATTTTAGCGATCCCAAACATAATTATAGCCAAAGGTATTACTGTTGGGAGAAGATTCGCGTTTTCGGATTGAAAATCGAGTGACTCTTTTAGCTGCTATCACTGAAGTAAAATTGCTTCATTTTGGTGCTGCCACGTGGTGGCCAACTCTGGTACTACGAGGGGGGACATTTAGCCTTAAGTTCTCTTATCTTCGCTTTGGGCTCATAGGTCGCACACGGTCGCAGCTGGAAGTGATCAAAAACATCTTATTACTCATGGGGGTTGTCTCACTAATTTTGAAGATAATAACTATCTTACAGAGTTGTTTAAAACTGTTTTTCAACATAAAACGGTTAATTTTTGGTATCCCCTTGGTTAAATTAACCTCCAAGTAGGGGTCGATAATTTTTTCTAGCTTTCGACGTGACCCTAAATTGAATTAGAAAAACGCTGCAAATTTTACACAAGGGTTAATTATTCTCTGATTTAGGTTACTCGTGCAAAAATTAATTCTGTCACAAAACAATTATTGTTGTTTCCAAAAATTTTTTACTCGGAAAATATTTGACCTCCTGGGATCCTTCAAAAATCCCATTTGTAGCTCCATGTAAGCCCTATAGATCGCCACAGTGAAATCGGATCGTTCCGGAACCCCCAAAAATGGATTACTACGTCCAAAAATACTTCGAAAACGACACCTGACTCGATCCCATAGCCAAAAGCCTTTTTTTTAACCCCTCCCGTAGCCCTATTTTAGCCCCATAGCGCCCCACGGGTTTGGGCGATCGGGCTGAAAACCTAGCGGGCTCAACTAGATGGTAAACCAAGTATTTTGTCAAAATTTCAGATCTTTAAAAGTTCCTACTGTCCAAAACAGCCCGGACGGCGGACGGACATTTCGGTTTTGGAATCTAGACCTCTTAAAACGGATAATGTCAAATTTTGAGGCCGATCGGAGTCGTCGACCTCCGTCGTGATTACAAAGGTGTATTATTCCAAGAATGATAAACCAAAATGGGTCCGTCAATCTCTCCTCGCTGATCATGCAGGATTTATCAGAGAATAATTTGGCTAATTTCTTGTATTCATCATGCTTTTTGTTATTTACTTAATTGATTCCTTGTGAATCTAAAGTGAAAGTCTTGCCACTCGAGATTTGGTACTCTGAGGTCCTCAGACTGAGGAATCGATTGAAACATCTACACATCAGTTAGGTCAAAATAAATTACTCGAAAAAAAGTCTGATGATCGCTTTTCCTGTATTTCGGCGTCTTATCCGATTTGGTGGCAATGTCACTGCATATTCTGTCTTATAATTCTGGCGCTAGGGGTGTTTGAAAACCCGAAAATACTGCACCCTGCTGCATACTGACCTTTTCCGTTGCTTTTTTCGCAGAGACCTCTCACTCGATATCTCCCCATAAGAGGAGAAACGTTGGATCTTCGTTCGCACATAGAAACCGCCGGTCATCAGGTTGATCTTTGTCCGCACATTGCCATCGATTCTAGCTCCTGCCGAGGTTATCTCCAGAAAATGGGATCCAGGTATGCAAAACGAGGAAAACTTGTCAATTGTATGAATGTTTCTCTAGTGCTCTATCCCACTTATTTCTTTTGGCTCCGGTCCAAAAGTCGCTATCACGGCTGATAGTACTTTTTTACTGTTTCTCGATTATTTAGTGCTGCTGAGAGAAATCCTAGTTTTGGCTTGGAGGTTCACGTGTACTAAAAATCCATTAAATCGTTTCTCCCAAATCACCTGATAATTAATCTATTTACGATTCATGACTAATTCCGATTATCTGTTCGTTGTTTTATCAGATTTCACACTAGATGGAACAAACGGTGGTTCGTATTTGATCGGATTACTCACACGTTGACCTACTATTTGGACCGGTCTGAGTCAAAGCAAAGGGGTGGAGCTTATTTTCAGGTAAGTTGTTTTCGTCCTCGATGGATTGCCCATCTAACTGTAATGTAATGGACGTTGTCACTGTGGAGGATACTCGCACTGTTCCGAACTTTCATTGAAAATTATGAACGGCCTTGCACTCAACTGGAGCAGTGACATGACGTTCGGGTAATCCTAATTTTTCTTTTCGGTCTTGACCGAAAATTCCCCTTTCATTTGATGCGCTGCTTGAGTGGACCGGATGTCACCTGCGTATCCATTTTTGATCACTTTTACGTAGTATCGCTAAAACTTAAACTAGCGCGTCCTTTTGTGTGATTCGATACATTAATATTATTTTAACCATTTTTTACTGGGCGATACCGAGCAGTGAATCAGTAATGATTGAAGGGTACAGGGGAAGAAGGCGCATTGCCAGTCAGTATTTCATTAGCGGCTCTGGGTGACCTGACAACATGAGGCGATTCATGTTACTGGAAAATCGAATTTGTATTCACTCCCACAAAGCCAGGAATAAGTGTCGTACCATGATTTTTTAAAAGCTCGATGGAAGGTTTTACCTTGTTTCTTATCAGTGCTCAAAATTGTGATGTCTGGTTTCGGCTTGTTGTTGACCAGAACTCGACGATATTCATCACACCCACAGAATGAAAGAGACCAGAGATTCCACGAATGAGAGAAAAGGGTTTCCAGCAACAAACGAAATTGTTCGGAGGCTATGCCATTTTTAAAACCAAATACGAAACAATGGTCTTGAAATTGAAGGAAATATTATTGGGCACTAATCGGGAAAACCACAGAAGTACGACAAAAGGCCTTTGTACTGAAAGACTCACAGAGGGTAGTGGCACGGGGGAGAGGGAAAGAATATAAACAGACACCTTAAGTACACGACGCGAACTACTACTATGTCATCGCCTCTAATCACTTCATCAGTAAGCCCATTCCCCGTCCGCCACACAACAATCTAGTGTTTTGAGGGGCGGTGAGGGTGCGGGGAAGTGAGCCAATCGGTTCCATCCCGTCCAGGTAGAGGGCTCCACAGTCTGTCCTCCTAACTTCAAACTATTGAAACTAAACTGTTTCGGGGAAACCGTTTCAAAATATTAGTTCTCTGATTCTGTTTCGATTTCATCTTCATGAATGAAACATAGGAACCGAAACGGCCATACGTTTTTAAAACAGCGGTTTCATAGTTGTTTTTTTTTTTTTTTTTGTCTGATGAAACAGTTTCTCATCACGTTTTTTCCTCATCCCTAGTCGCTTCTTCAAAACAAATTAGTGCAGTAATTTAGGTTGTATCGCTTTCACTTGCAAAAAGTTTGTTGTCTGAGGGAGGCTGTTTACTCTTATAGGGATCTGAAAATACTGAATTTTTGTTGGCGCCGCCTCACTTGCCTCCACTGCAATGTTCCACACATGTTTCCAAAAGTACGAAAGCGGAGCTTCAGGGAATATTACCGAGAATGCTTGGATTTTTCTTTTTTATAGGCTATTGAAGAAGTTTACGTGGATCACGTCAATCCTCATAAATCACCCAGTCCATCATCGACGTTCGTCGTCAAGAGCAGCTCCCGCAGCTACTTCCTCATCGCCCCGTCGCCCGAAGCGATGCGGATTTGGGTCGATGTCATATTCACCGGGGCTGAAGGCCATTTGCAGTATTTGCACAACTAAGGCCGGCGACAGCCCGTCCTACCTCTCTTCATTTAGAGCTTTGACGTCCGCGTGGCGGTTGAAACGTCATCGTGCTGTTTCAAATCGAGCTTGTCTCCCGTCCTCTTTAACAAGGTTTGCAAAATTTTGTTCAGGTTGGGCTTTTAGCGCATTTTGCCGGGAAAAGTTAGCCTTCCTGTTATGAGGGAGAGCAATTAAGAATGATTTTGAAACCTCAGTCAATTCGGTGCACTGATCGGAAAATGAACTTTCGTTTGAACATTTCTAGCAGCTCTTTTCCGTTGCTCATTCGTGCCTTAACATTTATTGTTTCTAATAACCGTGGCCTTTTATTGAAAATGTATTCGACCGGGTGGAATCTTCCTGCTACTTAACTTACTTATATGAAACTTGCTCATGCGTGTTTTAAAATTGGACTGTATCCAGTGACTTTCAAAAAAGTACCACTCCCGATATTGGGATCTTCAATATTAGATAATCAACTGTATACCTACTGAAATGTAGCCAGCGAAGTTAATAACTATGCTCCCCCTCTCATATTAATAATGAATTTATAACGACTGAATGAAATTTCTTATATTTTGATTTTCCTTGTGCCTCGCTCAGTTATTTGAGTATCGGAT
This sequence comes from Pilophorus perplexus, assembly GCA_955831195.1. NCBI lineage: Eukaryota > Metazoa > Arthropoda > Insecta > Hemiptera > Miridae > Pilophorus > Pilophorus perplexus. The sequence goes on along the minus strand of OY037011.1, from coordinate 13,878,064 downwards.
GTGTCTTGTTGTGGCCTCTTAAATTTGTTGTCTCGACTGGAATAAATTTTAAGTCTAAACACAATTCTAATATTTAGTGTAGGTAAAATGTACAGTCATTGTTTGGAATTGTGAAAAGTCGTCGAAGGATATAGTATGAATTTTAAATAGAGCTCAGCTATACATAGTTGTTTCTAGATTGCTAATTTTGCTTACAATGTTGGTTTCAAGGGTTACCATGTCCAACTTGAGACTGAGGCATTATTATTCCCGATGTAATAAGTTTCGAGCGTTGCTATCATTTTAATTTTATTAATTTATTTTGGCAGTCAATTTTTAAGTGTTGGACATGGTCTAAATTGTACAAAGATAGACAACTTGCTGTTATTCTATATCGTTGAAGGTCATATTCAGAACCATCTCATACGTTCCTTGCCAATCGCGTGCTTAATATTTTAAGCCTAATGAAAGTAGTTTTAAGTTCCAGTGTATGTTTTTTAGTATATCAATGATATGATCTGCAAACAGATGATTCGTGCTTCCGTATTGTGCTTCCTTCCTTCATTCGATCCAGGCTTTATGTTTCACCTAACGCGAAATAATCTTCAGGCATTCAATTACCTACCTAAAATGCCCATAGAAATTTAGCACCCTTAAAAGGTTATTTTTTTAGTCAAGTCTTTCGCATGTACATTTTTTTTTTTCTTTTTTTTTGTAGTTAGAAAACATTCAGAAGAAATTCTTTAACCAAAATGTGTATAAGGATGAGGCGATGCCCTAGTCAGCTCCTAGGGCTTACCAGGCGGAACTAGTTGTTCACTGAACTCTGTAGATAACCTCAATTCAAAACCAAACTATTTCATAAAACGGACTTTGATGAATTTGATCCTTTCATCTCTTGATAAACGCAGCTCATCCAGATGTTGGCAAATGACAAGTTTTAATTATAGTTTAGAAGGGTACTAACTCAAAATCGAACGTTATGTTAATTTTGAATTTTATCAAGTGCGCCTATTGTAAAACGAAACGTTTTCGTCAGTACATCCGACTCCAATGCAATTTGTCTCGTTTACGAATAAGCGAGTATGTCTAATAGACCAAAAAAGTGAAATCATTGTAAAAACTACTAAAGATGAATAAATTTCAAATTTATGATTTTTGTTTCATTTTCCTGTCATGGTGGTTAAGGCTGGTATCTCTCTTCGGTGATGTATATACACTCATACCTATTCTCGCTTCATGAATGATAATTATTTTCGTACATAAGTGTCTGGCTCACAAAGGTTTAGGTAACTTCGATCATTAAGAACTCAAACCCATTTATTTCTCAGTGGATGACGTTTCCATGAATGACATCTTCCAGCCACTGAATAAGTTCTTTCAAACTTTTCCCGTGCATAATGTCATTGGCAATTCCTTTCACGTACTCGGACACTTGCGATGCAACGTACTTTTCGTTGTTATGGAAGTAATCCAAGAAGGATTTCGAAAATAATTCTTTGATTTCCTCCGGCTTCATTCCGCTGACGACTAACCCGTCCTCATCAAACTGGAAAAATGTTTGATGAAAAATTAGTTGTGAAATTAAAGTTTTGCAAAAACACACTTGGAATAGACTTTTTGGAATCGGGCGAATAAAGATTTTTACCTGAAGATCTTTAATTGTATAGTCAATGTCCAATTCAGACATGTGTAGCCAAAAGCTGGATATTCCTACTCTCACAAAGCCCGTTGTGGCAAGTTGAGTGACGTTCAATCTGCGTGTACAAAATAAGAGACGGGTCAGTTTATTTTGGTTTATTATTCTTGGAATAATACACCTATGTAATCGCGACGGAGGTCGACGACTCGGATCGGCCTCAAAATTTGACATTGTCCGCTTCAAGAGGTCTAGATTCCAAAACCGAAATGTCCGTCCGCCGTCCGGGCCGTTTTGGGCAGTAGGAACTTTTAAAGATCTGAAATTTTGACAAAATACTTGGTTTACCATCTAGTTGAGCCCGCTAGGTTTTCAGCCCGATCGCCCAAACCCGTGGGGCGCTATGAGGTTAAAATAGGACTACGGGAGGTTTTTCTAAAGGCTTATGGATATGGGATCAAGTTACGTGTCGTTTTCGAAGTATTTTTGGACGTAGAATCCATTTTTGGGGGTCCCGGAACGATCCGATTTCACTGTGGCGATCTACAGGGCTTTCATGGAGCTACAAATGGGATTTTTGAAGGATCCCAGGAGGTCACAGATTTTTTTTTTTTTTTTTTTTACAAAACGACAGAATTAAATTTTTGCTCGAGTAACCTATATCAAAGACTAATAAACCCTTGTGCAAAATTTGCAGCGTTTTAACCATTAGTACTATGCACTTGTGAATAAATGACAAAATCAAATCTAATACTTCCTGATAATTTTGAAATGAATTTTCGTTTACCTGAAGTTGCCGTTGCCTGAGACAGCGTTGCCTTTGATAGTTCCCAGTATTTGATATCCTCCTTCGAGGTGCATGTTCGGGATGGTAACTCCGAATTTCGCCCACATCCCAAACAAGCTGTTTTCGATGTGATCGATGGTGAAGTCCGAAGCATTTGACACTTTCAAGTTGCTGAACTTGGCTACCAACCTGCGCTAAGATGAAAAAAGTAGAAAATCGCCTTGAGGAGGAACCACAACTTGCTCTGAATTGAAAATTTCCACTTGCATTTTACGTTTCAGAACCGCCTCAACAAATGGCACTCCACTTCTGCCTAACTGCGCATTTTCTTGATACGTCCAAAGTTTTTCATCTCGTTCGGGCATGAGGTCCCCTTTTGGTTTATTACTCTTGGAATAATAAACCTACGAACGGCCACAAAATTTGAAATCAAACTATCAAATGCGGCAGTAGGTTTTTTTTTTTTAATCTGAAATTTTGACAAAATATTCGGTTCACCATCTAGTTGTAAACCGAACTATTTTTGGGAGTCCGAGAACCATTCGATTTTACCGTGGGGATCTATGGGGCTTTCATGGGGCTACGAATGGAGCTTTTGAAGGATGTTAGGAGGTCGAATGGATTGTCGTTTTCCGGGTACTTTTGGACTAGGGTTGAACATCGATGTTCGATGTTATCGAAACATCGATGTTTTGGCTCCGATGTTCGATGTTTTTATCATCGATGTTTAGCTAGTCGATATTATCGGCCATCGATGTTTTGGACCCAACATCGATGTTTTTTTTGTTCATAAGGTGACTTTTTTTTAAGGAAGCTTGAGGCGCTGAATCGATTGTAATAGGAGTGCACACTGATGGTATTTCGAAAGCCTGAGGCGAGAACGATCTAGCTGGATCTACCCTTGATAGAGGGAAAATCAAGGGCAGATTTTTCGAGGCAAAAAATTTCTTAATTTAATAATGAAAAAATCTCGTTAGCGAGCTGGTGCGTCTAAGATCAATTTTTTTACCCTTAGGACTTAATGGTAAGCAATACGAATCGAGACTAAAAATAATTCTGGCTATTTAAATAATTATACTTAGGAGATCGAAAAAAAAATTCACGATTAAATTTATTGAACATCGATGTTATATCGATGTTTTTGGGCCGATGTTTTTCTCACATCGATGTTGAACGTCCGATGTTGACATCGATGTACATATCGATGTTTTGCTCTCGATGTAATAACCCTATTTTGGACGCCTTATCCATTTTTCGGGGTCCCACGTTTGTCCAAACATTGTACAGGGACATTTTTTTTTTTTTGTTGTTAAAAAGGGGCACTAATGTTCTTATTGACAGAATTAATTTTTGCAGTTTACCTATATAAACGAATTATAAACCTTTGTGTTGAATTTGCAGCGGTTTTTTAAAATCCGGTTATTGTGTTGGTATGCGTGGTCGGTTTTCTTCTCATTTTCCACCATCATGAGGCCACGCAAGTTCGCTGTGTACTAGGGTCACTTGGCCCTGTATGTTTTTACTATACATCTACTAGGTACTATTATTTTTCAGTGTTTTTAATTCTCTTTTTGTCTTCTGCTAAGTCAAATATGGGCTCCCGTTTCCACTCAAAAAGGTAAATACGTTACTCAAACAGTATGAATTTCATTTTAGAACACGGAGCCACCGTTCTAAGCGCACGAGATAATTGAAAAATAATATCCACCTTGGATATTTGAACGTTTGAGTTGTTCAAGTTGGGTAAACCCTCTCCCCTCTTCCCATCAGGCATGGGAAATATTTCACGCTCGTCTGCCCACTTTTAAGAGCCCCGAACTTTGAAAACGCTTGAAAAACTTCCCCTTACAACGAGCCAGAGGTAAATAAATTTTGAATAATGGCTCTATTTAAAGACCCCCACCTTGTCCAAAGTTGCACCTTACCGAGTCGGATTTTTTTTTTCCAACGGGGCCGGATGTCTACTCTTCGTGAAGGACGCCAGCAAAATGGACAATTTTTAGTGCTAATTTAATGAACCCGTGGATCTGTACGAGTTTTAGTAATTATTGAGGAGTCACATCATAGCCCACACAGCCTCACTCTTACTCAGAATGATTAGGAAAATGCTCGTTTACCGTGACAGGTGCGAATTTGTTCAGGAGGTTCTGGAAGGAAAAATTGAGCTCCTTGAATGATTTTTAAAAACATTTTCCTGGAAAGATCAGGCTTCAAAAGTTAACGAAAATGGGTCAACAATGCAGAAAACCCGTCTCTATTATTTATAGGGAAATATAATATTTGAATTCGAGGTCTGAAGGGGGTACATGACGCTGCTGCTTCTTCATCTTTTGATTGGCCGAGAGATGCAAGTTAGCCCACTTTGCTAAGCGAAAAGCCTATCCCAAAAATCGAGAATCGGGATAATCATCAGAGAAGGTCATTCAAAAATCGAACATCTAGATAATAATACATATTATCAAAGAAGGTTATTTGAAAATCGACCCGGGTCGAGTGTTCAGACTTGACTCTGGCGGCTCTGTGCCCGACTACTCAATGCCCAGCGAGGGAACGTTTGACGTCACGGGCCCCCTGCTTTCAGTTCAAAATCTTCAAAATTTCTAAAACAGTTCTGCACGTAATTTTACGGATTTTCGAACTACAAATTTGTATAAGGAGGTTGTAAAGGGCGCTGAATACGAATATGTTTTTAGAAATGATGAATTCAGACCTTCTCAAGGAGCCCATTAGAAAATTCCATTCATTAGATCCTTTCGGGGGGCCAAGAATAATTTTAGATTCCTCAAAATGAAAATCATTTTGATTCATGGGAAATATGTCGGTACTGGTCTTTTGGAAGACTTCACTTAGTGAAAACAGCCACTCGGAAGCAAAATTATTACTTATGTAGGTACATCACATGCGAACTAACTTTATACCGTCCCCAGTGACGGTTTGTTGGGGCATGTCTGGGACGGGGAAGGAGTCATATTTTTTCAGGAGACTCCTTATGTATTCCAGCGCATTTCGAACCAGGTCGTCGATGTAATTGTGCACATTGAGCTCGATTTCCTCTGAATAGAAAACATCGAGTTATACATTGCTTAATTTTGTCATAGTTGCCTACGAATCAAAATCCTCATTAAATCACCTAACTTCTTATGTACTTACCGAGGTATGTTGGGGAAGCATAAATCGTTGCGCATAGCGCGACGACAAAAGCGAACACCACTGTCACCTTCATGATCGAACTACCTGCGTCTGCGTTAATAATAAAATTAATATACTGTATTATTTATTCCCATGACTCAAATCCGTTATCTTGAGGCCTTAAGACACCTGATCCACTTAGCTAGAATCTATAAATTTCAATCAATATGAATTGAAACCACTTGAGCTTCGGTTCGACCCATTGGAAGCTCATTGTTTGCACCGTTACACAACATAATGATGGATTGTCACTTCAACCGGTGCCTACAGAGGTATAACCAGGGGATTTCAATTTTTTACTCCAAAAATATCGGCTTGGCTCCTTTCTATTCGGCGCAGGTTGTTTTTTTTTCGCTTGGACATGTTGGCAGGTGATTTCTGAAATCGATAATAAATAAGCCGAATTACTCGGAAGGGGATTGCCCTCGCATGAGGGGAGTTTCACCCTTCGACCAATTAATATCAATTGGAAGCTACTATGAATATACCAGCTCTCCCTCACGGGCGTTCATAGCTTCTGTAAAAATGTGGTCTGCTAATGGTGGAGGGCAACGTAAATCAATTGAATCAAAAAATTATATAATCCAAAAGTGAAAGCACCCAACCAAATGACTTTGAACCCTTTGATGTTTGAATTTGCCTGGTCTTTCACGGTTGGGTAGCAATCAAATAAAGTTTAGTGAAGAAGGAAAGTTATTATGCTAATGAAAAAGATTTCGGGTTGGGTAAGATGTTCGCGGAATCGTTTATCATGATTACTTAGTTCTGTAAACTTTTGGCTTTTGATGTGAGGAAACGGTCTTGCGAAAAGGGTGGAGCTCATATCAAAAGTCAGTCTTAAAGGCAGGGGAAGATGTCATTCTGAAGATAGAGGAAACAAAGAGAGTCTGACATTTTTTCCCCCTCGCACGTTTACATTACGTTCCGTTTACATTCTCAAATTTCAATCGAGAGGGCACATAAAAAAAATGTTTGAGCACATTTGTGTGTATGAAAAAAAGTAACGCTGCTGACTGAAAATGTGAATTGAAACACTCGTTCGACACATATGCCTAAAGAGTGTTTTGATGTATATTGCCAGGCGTATATTTGCCATACATTTTTTAGTTCAAGTACAAAGAAATACATGACCTTTCTGTGATTCCCTCTCTCTCTAGACAATGTCCCACGTGGCGCAGAAAATCGACCCAGTAGGTACATTGTCGATTTCAAGTGGGACACCTTGTACAGATGGAAGGGGCTCAGGAGTTAAAAAGACGGATAAGCTTTGATGTTCAAGTAGAACTTTTCGGTCCTGCTTTTTTACGTCCTTGTGCCCCGCTTACGTAGGAAGTCGTAGGTAGTACTGTCCATTCCGGTTCCCGGGCCGGAATGGAGTCTACGTCCAAAAATTCTTCGAAATGACACTCTAATCTAAGGCGACCAACTTCTGAAAATAAACACATGTGAAGGGAAGTCGTTACCTACTTGAGTCGACCAGTTCCAAAAGCCACTTTGTTCAATTTTAGGAAAATTCTAGATAACTATCGTTTTTTACTAAATCTAATGGTGAAGTAGCACCACTGTGTCCGTCCCAACATACCCCTGAAGAGCCGTGTTGCGTTCCAAAACCCTCTATGTCCAAAGGGAGTTGCAAAAGCCACCATGTCCATATCATTTCTCCTGTTTCAAACCCCACTAAGTCCAAGTCCAACCTTTAAAAAGGATTTTCCAAAAAAAAAAAAAAAAAAAAAAAAAAAAAAAAAAAAAAAAAAAAAAAAAATGACTGAAAAACTTCATTCTGAAATATCATAAAAGTTTTTGCGAATATCTCAAAATTGGGCTGTGAGGACATGGAGGCTTTGGGAACTGGTCGACTCACCCACATCCCAACAGGCAAAAAGTGGGCTAAAACAGCACTTTATCACAACAAGCAGGGCAAAATCAGGGCATAACGCTTGGCAGGACGGAGGTCTAAAAAACTGGACTCTCCTGCCAAAAACAGGGCAGTTGCTAGCCTTACCCTAATCCCCCTTAAATCCTCTAGTAGTCCCTTTTAGCTCCACGGAGCCCCACAGGTTGGGGCGTTCGGGCTGATTTTATTTTGCAAGAATTTTAGATTTAAACAGAAATTCCTACTGCCCGAAACGACGGCGAACATTTCATTTTTGGAATCTACACATGAAGGAAAAAATTTTTTCCTGCTATTTAATACGGAAATATTTTGAGGCAGATTTAGAGAACTCTTCGAAAACGTAGATTGATTATTCATTCTTGGAATAACGAACCAAAAAGACCTAAGAAAATCTGAAGTAAGTAACTAAAAAAAATCACCTCCTGAAAGTCCCTTAGATGTGGTTTTCATGGTTTAAATAATTAAATTGTATAAATAATTGATGTTCTAACAAATTTTGTTACAGTTACCGTAACAAAATCAGAACATTGATCTTTAAATCAAATTATACCTACCAATGCAACTAATACCTTTTTTTAATCACAAATGATCATTAGGTGTTATTCTTTCTCTATTCCTGTTTTTTCCCCATCCCTTATTATCCATTTCTCGAGATGGTACCTACTTGATTTACCCGTCTTCTCCTATCATCCAGTGCAAAAGTACAATCATTTTGCTGATTTTGTCTTCGGACTTCACAAACAAAGGAACTGAAATACATGCGTACCTACCATTTATAGAAATTCAAGCACCAAATGGACGCCCTAGTCGCCCTGCTCTTCTCACATCTCATAATATGCTATAACATATTGATATAGGTAAGTAAGATATTGATCAATATTCCTCCTATCCCAATCCGGCGATCTTATGTAGTTCGTCGAATCCGTCTTCCGTAAGGGTGAGAGGAAACCTGATTGCAGCCGTTGAGAGATCCATGGGGTGGTTTGAAGCACCAGGTACACATACCAAGCTACGTGTCAGGAGTTGAGGCAGCTCAAGAATTCTCGTCTGGTGAATGTCAAACAGGTCCATTTCCACAGCTTAGATCGCAATCGTCTCTCGAAAGGGGTTCGTTTCTATTTGAGCTTTCCTCACACCTCTTGACGTCCCTGACTTAGCTTTAAATGAAAGCCTCCATACTTATTAATCGCAATATATAGGTAGTATGTTGTATGAATGTGTATCATGAACATGTAATATATAGTATTATGTACTATGAATTTCTGTTTGAAGCTTTTGGAGAAGGACAAACCTCAATACCTGAGTAAAGCGCCATGTAAAGAAATGCGCTCAAACTTTAAACAGATGAGTTATTGTTTTTTGTATATAATAGTATAAGAATAAGTAAATAATGTAAGAACTTGAAGACGTATATGTCTTCAAGAAGAAGAACTTATAAGTTCTTTGTTTACATTAACGGTGAATTTGGTTCATATCCATGTCAATATTTCTCAAACGCCGACCAGCCAAACCCTCCCTCCCATCATTAGCGTACCTACTGACATCATAATAATATTATTATTAGCTGCTGGGAAGAAAAGTGGTCCAACCGCATTTAAGGCAACTTTTGGAAAACGTAGGTTTTGCGTATGAGCTTATGAAAAATCCAAATCAACAGAAATGTGTTTAAATTTAATTTATTCTCTACCAGAGATAGTTAAAAAAACATGTGGTATACAAAAAATATCGATTATATAACATAAACTGTTCTTACTAGATCCATGAATTTTCCATACCATTATTCCGCTTCGCGCTTCTCCAGATGTTGAGGACAAAATTTGTCCTCAACATCTGGAGTTGTACCATTTAATGGTACAACTCCATGACTTGTACCACTTTTCTTCCGGGCGCGAGGTTTTCTCGTTTGCGGAACAACAGATTAGCGCTATCTCTTGGTTACTGATTGAACTTGGGTCATACCACTTTTCCTCTGAACGACCTAAAGAACACCTAAAGAATGGTCTAACTCAAAATCGAGAAATTTTCGGTTGGACCACTTTTCCTCTCAGCAGCTCATATGATGTCACGATATTATCGTGCTCTAAGTGCAACTTTGTGCAAAAAGATTTGAACTTGCTTCTCCTGGCTCAGGAAAACTTTTCTAGACAAAAGACGGAGTGTCCGTCTTTGTCCAAATTTTTAAAACTCTGTGAGATTAGCATTTCTCATTTTTTTCGAGCGCCCATGAAGTTTCAACTAAAAACAGTCCACTTCTTTGAATTGTGGACTCGAAGGTAGGTATACAACTCATTAAAGTTTCATGACGCTACGATTCTGCCGTATGAAGTTATAGATTCAAAACTCAAAAACCTCAACTTTCTCCTGGCTCCCTACGGACTTCTGAGACGATTTTTACCAAATTAATGGTGGATAAAATTTATCAAACCAAAAAACAATTTCAGCCATTCCCAATCTCTGTGTCAGTTATAACTATAAATAGAAAAAACTCAGTTACAGTGGCAAGCCCCAATTTTTGAATTCTCCACCTGGTGGTCCAAAATGAAAGGGGGGAAAACCGTGAACTTAATTGGAAAAATCAATGTTCACGCGCCCCCCCCCCCCCCCCCCTCCATTTTGGACCAACAGGTGGAAGAGAATTCAAAAATTGGGCTCGCCTCTGCAACTGAGTGCTCTCTACAATTGACACAGAGATTGGGAATGGCTGAAATTGTTTTTTGGTTTGATTTTCCTGAAAAGGCATCTTACCCAGTTATCAAGAAAGATTCAAGCTGTCTGCAAATATATGAACACCTCTTGCATAGGGATCAAAGCTCTATTTCCACTTCCAGCTTGGGCCAAATATTGAATTAAATTAGATTTTAAATTTTTAACCATGAATGCCTGCGAATCCTTTCATTGCCTCCTCCCGATCCCAATATCTTTCAAGATATTTCTCCATATTTCTCGTCGACAACCAGAAAGAAGCGACGGCAACAACGACCTGATTTTACGATGAGATTCATATCTTCTTTATATATAATTCCGAACGGTCTTTGAAATTGTGAAGAACTTCGCGGTCCGATTTTAGTGTCAGAACGTCTGCGCTCGTTTTAGACCTGGAAAGTCCTGAGCTTATTTTACAAACGCTCTCATGGTAATTAAGAAATAGGCTGTGCTCATCTTACAACCGCCCGAACTTATAATTATTGGAAACGAAATAAATGTAATTGCCTAGTAGGTAATACCTACACTCAATGAACTTATCGCCAAAATTCAATTAAATTCTAATTAAACTGGAGACTTGAAATTGACGCAATTAATCTGATAGAGAGTTGTATCAATAAGTGCACTTGAACAAGCAATTATGTTCCCGCAAAATCAAGGGCATGGATTATTAGTCTTGCGCTGGGGTTGACGTTTTTGCAGGTGCTACGTGTTGTAATTACGTCTTCTTCCCCCCCAACGACCCTTAGGCTTGAGATTGTAATCCGGTTATTGGCGAAGGTTAAAGATAAGATAATAACGGCAGACTAAAGACACACTCTGCTAATTGGTCTCCAAGGCAACTGTTCCACCTGACCAGCCTTCACCAAGATCATTTAGGTGTTGCGTTGAGGGAGAGGGAAAATGCAATTTCCGTCGTTATGCTTCTCTTGCCTCTCGAGTTGTTATCTCTACATTTTTTGGTTGGGGTACGCTACGAGATCTGCGTAAAAACTTCTTCCCGTCAAATAAACTGAAGTATAAATGTAAATCGTCGTCCCGCAAATTAAATTTTAACTTAATCTATTTAATAAAAACGCTGCAAATTTTACACAAGGGTTTATTATTCTTTGATATACGTTAGTGTGCAGAAATTTAATTCTGTTTATGAAAAAATTTAAAAAAAATTTTTTTTTTGGATTTTTATCTCAAAACAAAATTTTTTTTTGGATTTTTTTGTTCAAAAATGTGTTTTTTTTCAAAAATTCTGTATTTTTTACTCGAAAAATATTTAACATCCTGGGATCTTTCAAAAATCCCATTTTTAGCCCCATGAAAGCCCTAAAGATCGCCCCAGTGAAATCGGATCGTTTCGGGACTCCAAAAAATGGATTCTACGTCCAAAAATACTTCGAAAACGACACCTAACTCGATCCCATAGCTAAAAGTCTTCAAAAAAACCCTCCCGTAACCCCATTATAGCCCCATAGCGCCCCACGGGTTTGGGCGATCGGACTGAAAACCTTGCGGGCACAACTAGATGGTGAACCAAGTATTTTGTCAAAATTTCAGATTTAAAAAAAAATTCCTACTGCCCAAAACGGCCTGGACGGCGGACGGACATTTCGGATTTAGAATGTAGACCTCTTGAAACGGATATTGTCAAATTTTGAGCCCGATCGGAGTCGTCGACCCCCGTCGCGAAAACATAGGTGTATTATTCCAATAATAATAAACCAAAAGTAACTATTGAAGAAGAATAACTGAAGGAGCGTTAAAGGTATAACCCCCATCACACACTACCATCCGTAAATGACGATGGTAATAAATGATTATGCTACCATCAACGGCTCCATTCGATAATTCATATTTATATCGTTCTGAAATACTCGGCCATCGTGAGCACGAACGAGGGTTGGAAAGCTTTCGGTAGACACACGATCTGGGCTGACATTTACACTCGAACAAGGGCCAAAATTACGTGCTTCTGGCCATGCAGATTAATAATAGTAATGTGAAAGATGCGAGCACCCTGGAATTAATGTAGGTATACTGACACCGTAACACATTCGCAAGTGAATGTCGGATTTATCGTATTTCATGTCGTGTATGTTCGTATTAATGAATCTTCTCACAAAGGTTGAAGTATGTAATATACCTATAATTACTGCACATCCATTTTCGACGGAACAACTCAATCTAGACTGTCTCCCATTTTGAACAAATGCGTAGGTACCTAGTTATAATATAACATAATATTATTATGAACGCCACCCAAATGTTTTTAGGTCTCAGGTTATCTGGGAAGAAAGCAAGTATGAAGAAACGCTGGCAATTTTACACGTTACTCTTTGGTGTAAATTGTGCAAAAATTGAAACTACTTGAGTCAATAAAAAAATATAAAACATTTTAAAATATTGAAAATTAAAATAGAACTGCATTTGTGTACGATGTTTGGACAGATATGGGACCCCTAAAAATGGACTCTACGACAAAAAAAAAAAAAAAAAAAAAAAAAACTTCGAAAACGACATTTAATTCGACCCCATGGCAAAAAACTTCAAATGCCCTCCTGTGGCCCCCTTTTGTCCCCACAGTCTGTGGGCCACAGAACCCCCTTGGGTTTCAGTGATTGGGCTGAAAACATTGCGACACAACTAAATGGGGAACCGAGTATTTTGAGGCTCGAATATGAGGAAGCAATTCAATAATTGTGGTTGTACATTTCAGGTTAATTTGAGCAAGTTGTGAAAGGATGTTGCTTTTTAGGGTTGGTAATTTTTTTTTTAAATTTTTTTATTTTTATTTTTTTTTTATTTTTTTGGTTTGGAGAATAATTCAATTATTGAGAATAGTACCTGAGCAGGTTCCCAAACATTCTAGCTGGCGGACCACTTTTTAGGAGAAAATACTCATCGGAATCCTGTCTGAAACCATTGAAACTCAGCGTTTCATATGAAATTGAAGATAGAATGATCAAGAATCGGATTGTCCAGCTATCCTTCCACGTTAACCCTCACCATAGATCGGAAGCCTGAGGTTGAAGAAGAAACAGCAAAATCTGCATTTAATGCAGCTAGCAAATCATCATCATAATAATCAAATAATCATCACTAACCCGGTGGGGCATTTCCAGTCTCCTGGCCTGAATTGGTACAGTAAAACCAGTTTGATGTGGGTATAAACTTGTTTGAAATAGTTGACGACCCATTTGGAGTGGCTGAATACAGGTTTGAGAAGGTTAAGAACCCCTTCGAAATGGCTCCAACCCAATATATTCAACTTCATATATGAAGTGGTTGACAATCCATCAGAATTGGCTGAAAACTGGTATGAAGTGGGTTTTCCAGTGCTCCACTCCTTCATTGCCTCTAGTTTAAAATTCATCATAGGTATTGCGAATGCGTTTAAAACTAATTTTTCATAACAATGTAATATTGATAAGAGTTCCCTGTTTAGTTAGTATTCAGATTATTCATAAGATTCATAAGATGTTCATTGCTTCATTTTTCATAAAATTTTCAATCAAAATGTTTTTATTCACTCGCTTACCACCTGGAATAGCAGACAACACTTTGAGAACCCATCGTATAACCCATTGTGGGATCGATTAAAATCTTCCCAGAATAGGATGGCTCGGGTTGTTGCTGAACCTGTGGCAGAAATTGAATTTGTCTCACAATCCAATGTTGGAACGTACTTTATCCGCTGATAAGTTTGGTCCCCCAGCTCTGACAAAACTCCCATTCCCAGCTTTACCGTTCGCCAACCATCGTGGTAAGACGAGTGGGAAAATCGAGGAAGGGAACTGGTCGGGGAGACGTGTCGAGGCTAATAGAGAAGCCCAGGTGTCATCAAATACGCATTATGGAGTTCTCCCTGAGGGTCGAAACCCTTCGGAAGCGACGAGCGAGTACGGGGGTGGCGAAGGTGTAGAATGGGCGTTGCTTGGAGGTGACGGGGTTGGTCGGGGGAATAGAATCTGGGGGGTCGGAAGGGAAAAAAAGATTTGCATATAAATGAGGATATCTCAGGTTTTGAGAGATTTTCTCCAAGAGGAGCTGGGAAGGAGGAAAAGTGGAAAAGGAATGAGCAGGAGAAAATTACCCCTGTGAGGGAGTTTAACAAAGTCAGCGATTCTAACAATCATCGGAACGACTACTCCAATTAGGGCAATCCAATACTCTGTATTCAAATCTCCTATCGTTAATATAAAGGATTCAAAGTGAGGTCCCTAGCTTCTAACAAAAGAATCAGATAGTGAAGATATTTCCTTTGGAGCTTTGTCCTGACTTTGCTGAAGTATTAAAACCTTGATACACTGGTAGAATTCGAGGCTCAATTTATCTGGATTGGAACGATCGATTCTGGATGATGAGGCTACCAAACTTGCTCAGGTCGTTTCAAGTTTGGAACAAACTTAATATATTATATTAAGTTGATTAAAGTTAACTTAATATATTATATTGGGAAATGATTTGCTATGTAGGTTCTTCTCGTAAATCAGTATCGTAGTGGGTCGTCGGTCCAGAAGCCAAAAAGGGCGTTTTTAATGTACGTACATATCTGTTTTCCTTAATCAGTGTTAATTATTGGCCGGTGGATTTCAAGGAGTACGACGGGGGTCTTGCGCCAACAAAACTGGGAGGTCCTCCGTAGAAGCTGAGATGGCCATTTCCGCAGTAGGGCTATTTTCGACTAAGCTTAGAAGCAAATTGGCTGATCCAACTACGTCTTCGAGTGTAATACACCTACCTACTTAATAATACTATTATGCTTTCTAAGAGCACATTTTTTAAGTAGGTAGGTACATTAGGTAAGTAAAATTTCCCCTCGTGAGAGAAGTAATAATTACAACTATTGTCAATTAACAAGTTTTTCGTTGTTTTTTAATCAATTTTTTCATTTTCAAATAAAAAATCCTCTCACTCCCGGGATTCCGGGATTAGCTCCGAAAAATCCAGGGATCCCGGGATTCTGAAAAACTTTCGTGATTGCAAACTCTAGCAACATCCAGGAATCACTTTGTAGGAGGAAGATGAAGAAAGCTGGACAGTATAATATAATATATTATTAAGTGAAAATGATATTATTATTTTCACTAGGAGCATCTAGATAGGTACGATGTACCTCCAGAACCTTCCTGAGGGCGGTTTGGAGTTTTCATGGTTCCGGTCAAAGCATCGAGTTTTGCCATGTACAGACACAGGCGAAGTAAAGGAGCCAGTTTTATTTAGTCCGCTGACTAATGCGTCGGTATACCGACCTTATAAGGAGGTTTCTCTACGACTCGACGAAAATCCGGTTTCCTGAAGGCTTCACTCAGAAACCACTCTACAATATTGTGAAGCTAACTAACAAAAACATAGTCAATTTATAGATGTACCTTATATAATATATATAATATATTATATCAATAGATTTTGTTTCCACTCAACCATGGAATGGTCATTGTAAAGCAACGTATATAGTCTTTTCACGAGCTATTAGGTAGGTGCAAACGTATTTTCCTCTGCAACAAAGTTTTATTCATATATGTATTTTTTCTCGGCGCGGGTGATAAATATCACCGGGGATCCGTTCTTTAATGTTTGGAGCGTGTTGGGACCTTAAAAAGAGTTTAAATACCCGTGTGTGAAATATGGATATGCTTAGTGAGGGTTTAGTGGGGAAACCGGCAAGCCGTTGGAGGAAAGTATTATACTAAATCAGTTGGGCCAGTGCATATTCCTAAGCGTGGGAGGGAGGAGATTTGGGAGCAACATCCTGCTTCCGGTTTCGACGGAAAACGGATGAAAAAGAGGGTTCGGAATCATTTCTTTCCCTTGAATAATGACAAGTAAGTCATACTTGCTTTCAAGATTGGATTTCCTCCTTGAAAACCAAGTGTTTATCTCTTCATAAGTAATTATTTTTACGAAAAATTGGTTATAGTTAGCAAATGAAGATTTCATAAAATAAAAGTCTTTCTGTAGTGAAGCTACATTTAAAAACTCAACTTCAATAAGGTTTCATTAAATGATACTCATCAGAACAACAATATCTTATGCTCCTATCGAGTAAAAGCGATGTTTAATGCAATGTAAGGCACAATGGACAGTAGGGTAGGTAGGTACACTTGTCCACGTCGAGCTGATCTCCATAAACATCTGAACGCTGAAGGAAAGTGAAGCAAGTCCCTTTTTACTAACAATATATTTACCCACTTCATTTGCATGTCGTTGGTACTCCTTTCAGCCGTTTTACGCCGGGCCTACTTTATTCAGCTATAACTTAGAAGAACGGAACAAACACAACCAACGAAGAAAGAACATTGGTACTGGGAAGGAGGGATAGACTGCAAGGGCGGGCGAGGTATTCAAATGTAATTAGAAAGAGAGGTGTTTCAAGAGGAGCCTTGCAATGAAAAAGAAAGAAAAGGGTGTAAATTTCGAAACTCGATTGATTTAGGTAAGAAAGGTTGACACTGTTATTGGCTTTGGTTTCCCGAAGAGTGTTTTAGAAAGATTGTAAACTCGAAGAAAAAAGAGTTGATTGAAATTGTTTTTTTATTCTTGTTTCTCTCAGTTTTTTCTTCATCCGATCGGTTTGGTGGAAGAAAATTGGAAACCCTTTGTTCACAGTTCGTTTCAACAGAGTAAAAGTACTCAGAGCCTCAAAAACTTTAAACGATTCATAATAATTATGAATCGTTTAAAGGTTTATAAATTATTTATGATTCGATGACCTTGAATTAACTTTTTCTCACTCTGGGATATCTGCGTAGCCGCCTTTTTGTGAAATCAGCCATTTTACAAAAAGCCTTGCCTTATTATAGCTTTATTACAAAAGGCTTAGCTTTTTCCAAAAAGGCTGCGACATCTGCTGAAACTCGTGACGAATCTAGGTGCCTGTATGCATCCGAGGTCTATCTTCACATTACATCATATTATTGCATTGTAGGTTACCCTGACTTGTGGTTAATAAACATTAAAAATGATTACTCTTCTTTGAATTGTTCTACAAATCGTACATTAATTTACTAGGCCTTAGGTTAGCAGAATAACAATACAACAGCCTTAGGATAAAGAGAAGGGACCAATGGCCGTTATATAAGATGGGAAGGATAGGAAATCTAGTTGGGGACCGGACACGAAGGAAAGGCAGAGGGTCGTCGCTCCAAGTAGAAGGGTCTACTACAACCACTATAGTACCATTGAATGGGGCTGAGGGTCGGTAGAAGACGGCGCTGCTTCTGAGTCACTTCCGGAGTGACTAAGGGATGGAAACACAGCTTCCGACGCCACCGGACAGTTCCACTGAGCCAAAAGCATGCTAATTGTATCCTTCGGAGTGAGTAATAGGGCTGTTGTAATACAAGCCAAACAGTCAACGGCTTATAAAGGCAATTCATAACACTCCTAATGAATCTGCTGCTCAGATGTTTCATTCTTTGAGGAAGCCCTATCTGCAATTTACTGAAAGTAATGGTTAACAAATTATTTAATAATGTAAGTAACTCCTGAGGTCAGTTTGAATTTCATTTTACATCAGATGTTAGATTCCAACTTCATTAACATTTCTTGCTTTTGGTTTATTATTCTTGGAATAATACACCTATGTTTTCGCGACGGGGGTCGACGACTCCGATCGGCCTCAAAATTTGACATTATCCGTTTCAAGTGGTCTAGATTCCAAAACCGAAATGTCCGTCCGCCGTCCAAGCCGTTTTGGGCAGTAGGAATTTTTTAAAAAATCTGAAATTTTGGCAAAATACTTGGTTTACCATCTAGTTGTGCCCGCAAGGTTTTCAGTCCGATCGCCCAAACCCGTGGGGCGCTATGGGGCTAAAATGGGGCTACAGAAGGGGGTTTTTGAAGGCTTTCGGCTATGGGATCGAGTCAGGTGTCGTTTTCGAAGTATTTTTGGACGTAGAATCCATTTTTTGGGGTCCCGCAGCGATCCGATTTCACTGTTGCGATCTATAGGGCTTTCATGGGGCTACAAATGGGATTTTTGAAAGATCCCAAGAGGTCAAATATTTTTCAAGTAAAAAACAAAACAAAATTTGAAAAAAATATTTTTTGAAGAAACAAAATCAAAAAATCATTTTGAAAAAAAAAAAAATTAAAAAAATTTTTTTATAAATTTTTTCATTAACGCAGAATTAAATTTCTGCACAAGTAGGTAACCTATATCAAAAAATAATAAACCCTTTTGTAAAATTTGCAGCGTTTTTAAAGGTAATTTCCCCCTGATAACCAGCTACATGGAATATTTGTACATATTGCTGCTTCTGAAATGTATTACATTTCATTGATTTCATTCTTGAATAACCTTAGGACTTTACTATGAGTGACGAATTATTTCAACGAGTTTTTATTATCTCTCTTGATGGATTCATGGAACGCGCCCATAATATCACTATGAGTGCTTCTGTATTTATCCTCAATGTAAATAACTATTAAAACTCAAAAAGAAGATCCTTGTAAGCAATACCAAAAAAGTCGAGCGCATTGACAATATTATTAACAATGAACAAAGGAAAAAACTGCGTAGACTCAATTTGATAATGGAAAAACATTATTTTCATTTGTATATATACAAACGAAAATATAGTGTTGACGCCTGGGTTCTTCAATTATATATAATTGAAGGACCCAGGTGTCAACACTTGAACCGCACATAATTTTTCAAACTGGGTACATCCCACAAACTTTGTTTACAGTTTAGTTTGGAGTGGTTGAAAGATTAGATAAAGAACTAATCGAATAGTATAAATATGTGAAATTTGGCAGATGTGGTGGTTTCTGAACTTGTGGAATCATGAAGTTGACTATCATCGCTCTAGTTGCCTTTGCGGCCGTAGCTCAAAGCTTCGTGCTCCCTGTTCAAGAAGGTATTGTTTTATTATTAATCTTACAACGGCTTAATAGAATAATATTCTATTAAGGAGAATAGAATAATATTCTATTATATTATAGAGTATTTCTTGTACCTCTCGATGGAGTTTCAATTTCTTTGTGTGTAGTTTTTGCAAAATATTAATAATTAATGTTTTGCACCAAAACAAAAGAATTATTCTATGCCCATAAAATAAATAGAGGAATTATGAAATATTAGAAAACCATAAAATTTAATTTTTTAAATATGCAACTGCAATTTATATAACGTATAAAATGTAACTTTAAATTACCTTAAAACGTTTAATACTATAAAAAATTAATAAATATTATTCCGTGTTAGGACGCATAAGTGTGGTCCAAAGTCACCTCAAAAACGTCACCTCATTTAACCTCCAGACCAAACCCAGGAAAAGCCAAATAATATTATGTGGTACTACGATAGATCCCACGGTGAAGTCGGTGGGTATGAAACCCCCATTATTTACTGGATTCTACGTTCAAAAATACTTCTAAAAAAGTCACCTCTCAACAACCTAAATCCTTCAAAACTGTAGCCCCTGGGAGCCCCATAGAGCCCCCATGGGTTGGGGCGATCCGGCTAAGTTAGGTTCTTACATTTGCGGTACAAGAAACGTTATATTACTTGCACGGAATATTTTTAAAAATTGGCTTGTTCATGAAAATAAATATTTGTGAGAACGAAAAACCTCTCGAGTATTGAATTCAAGACTTATGAGGAAAATTTGAAGGGATCCGTACCATCTCGAGTTTCTTTGGGTCGAATCAGGGAAGATCTGGAGAGATCTTCGTTTGAATTTTAACAATCTTAACACTGAATCGAAAATGGAATCAGTCGTTTCGTTCCTTTTCACCGGGAATGAGAAGGATTGGTAGAATTTTCCCAAGGACACTTGTATGGACACAATGTTAATCCAAGCAGTAATTCTGGCACCGTCATACACTATGTAATGAAGTGTAATTGTTTTTTGTGTCAACAATTGACCTTCAGTTAGGGATGAACATTGTTGAGCGTCCCGAATTCGTACAGGGTGATCCGACGAAATAATGACGCCTAAGACTTAGTAGACTGGTTCATTATTATAATACCTATACCTCTGTGAAATGATATTAATAACAGTCTCTCTTTATTATAGTTTCATAAATATGGCTGGCAATTAGTATTAATTCATTGTCCTCAATACTGCAGTCGTAGAGTAAGGAAATGGACGCTTTATAATCCGCCATGAAAACATATATTTGATATAATCTACATTTACGGATTTATCTGTTTGGTTGCAACCCTTACTTGAATAACGATGAATATTGCATCTTTAAATAAATCTTCAAATTAAATCTTTAAATAAATTTTATTTAAAGATTTAATTTATCGATCAGCATATAATGTCGAATTATTCCTCAGATGTAGAGCTAAACGGCAACATCATTGACAATCTCATTCGTGAGGCTCTTGAGTATATCAGGACGCTCCTGAAGCAATCTGGGACCTACACTCTTCCTGATTTACCCGAGCAAACCATCGTTGATGATGACGTTAAGTAAGAGACGTTTTTCCACTGGGAAATATTAATAATAATAGTAATTAATTATTAGTAATTATTACTATTCTCAATACTATATCAAAATCATAATTTCAATATAGGTACTGTTAAGCTAGGATGTCATGTAAGCTACTGCCTAATACGTTTTTACTACTGTAAAGATTGCATTTAATCATTGTTTCAGCCTGAAAATCAAGTTGAACGATGTTGAGCTCAGTAAGGCCGACGACTTTGTTGTTGAACACATTGAAAACAATCTTCCCAATTTATGGGCTAAATTCCAGTTGAAGGCACCTAGTCCTCACATTGAGGCCCAGTTCACCATCAGCGGTACCGCATTTAAGAAAGCGGTCAGTGGAACCGGAAAAATCAGGTATGAAATATAATTAGATAAATGAAGTCAAATACGAAATGTAAAAAGGGGATAACGTTATTGTCTACTGTTGTAATGTTGTAACTATCACCCATACAATAGTTGTATTAATTATACAATAATTATTATTCATTGTATTCTTGCCAGTATTGATGTGGATGATATGGATCAGAGTGGATTCATCCAAATTCAAATGGTAAATCACGAACTACAAATCAAAAATATGACGTTGGATTACAGTCTCGATAATGTCAAGGTAAATTGTTTTTCACGTTTCAACGAAATCTACACATTGGCTTTCATCACGTAAGTATTGGTTGAGATGATGCCATTGTTTATACTTTTCTTCTCGTAATTCTGCAGTTTGCTGTTTCTGGCTTGAACGTCGAAGGAATGACTGAGGACCAAATCAACACCTTCTTGAACTCACAACTTTTGCCCACATTGCAAGCGCATAAGGCCGAAGTTTGCGAGAAGGTTGCTAACCAAATCAAGACGCGGGGTAACGAACTCATGGCTGGAAAAACCCTGGCTCAACTCATTCAGTGGCTCAAAAACTTCATTAAACACTAAACCTTTACTTATAAAGTGGTGTAATATAATTGCTAATAAAGGTAGCATGACCAAGGTTCAATAAATTATATGTCCTGGTGTTTGACCAAATTTCTTGGGCACACGGATGAGGCAGGTAAAGACGCGGCAAAATCGAAATAGTGTGGAACCCAGTTCAGCCACAAAATGTGTCATTATGCGTTTAAAGAAGTATAGATTCCTAAAATGAATTGGCCGACCGCCGCACACAGATGACGGATGACGCTAAAAGGTGGCGGAAATTCGAAAAATTAAAAACGCATCTGACCGATCGGTTTGATGTTAATCTTTAGCTGATATATATATGAACAAAGAACAATATTGGTTTTGTCGCTTCGAGCTATCTGGAGGAGAGCAGATGGGCGGAAAGTTAGAGTTGGCCATTTTCACCAGTACATTTTTCTCGCCGTGGCGGGCCCCAAATATTAATTAAACTGATTTGTATTCAGGTGGTCCATTCGAAGACGTTAAAAATATTCTTTTCATTAAATTGGCCCTTACCGATTTTACAAATCAAAAATGCCGTAAAAATCAGAAAGTCGATAAAAATAGTAGATGTATACACGTGTATACATGGAGTTATTTTTATGCGTGTGTTCACATGAGACCCCCAGAATGTGATTAAAAAGTCAGATCGTGCAAAAGTGTGCAAACTCTCATTATTTTTCACTTTTTGTACTAATGCGCCACGGCAAAAATGCGCTTTGGCTTGAATTGTTCGGGGTTCAAAATTATTTATGACGAAGTAATTATATATGACGTACTTATTATCCTGAAGATAAAGTTGTTCATTTTCTAAGAATTTCCTCGAAATAAATTCAAAAAATGGAAAAAAATAGGAAAACATTTATTTTAAATTTTATTTTTTAATGAAAAATGATTATAAACAACTGAACATTTATATTTTGTCTATTTTCCGCCACCTTTTATCGTCATCGGCCCCTCTGTGCGCCGCGGCGCACCGTAGAGGCCGTTTTGGACAGTAGACATTTTTTTAAATGGGAAATTTTGACAAAATACTTGGTTCGCCGTCTAGTTTTGCCAACGCAATGTTTCCAACGTCCTGGTCACTATGACAAAATTTGATACGTATTTAATATCCAACAAGAATGGCTCCCCCTGGCATTTGACAGTCTCTGAATGTTTTTTTTTTTTTTTTTCTTTCGTGTCCCTGCCTATGGGTCATATTCTTACCACCGATTTCCCTAGTAGTTCTGAAGGACTAGGAAAGATAGGCTGGCACGTTGGAGGATGAAGGGATTCCAAAATATCGCTCCATCAGGGAGAATTCAATCCATTCTTGACGTCTAGTGTGACGGGCATGCAGATGATTGCCCTCCAATAGAATCCTGTCTGAGATTCCTGTGCAGCCGTGACGACATCCATCACTGCGTCTACATAATATTATTGTCTCGGAGCCCTGGCTCTACCTTTCGTTTGCGTAACTTTTCACATGCTTCGCTTCAGCCTTTGCATCGGTTTTTTGGGCTAAGCTAGCAGCCCTTTATTGCTCCAAGATTTCCTTGGACCCCCTTTGAGATAGTGTCCTGGGCCAGAAACAGCTCCCTTCATTCCACCAATACGCAGGCCGTCGGTCCCGGACTGCCCATCTTCTTCTTTGCCATGGAGCTACAATATTAACATAAACATCGTTTATTCACCCAGAGCGAGTGGATCATCCAGTGGAATGACCAACACAACAAAATTTGTTATTTAATAACAATATTAATACTATAGTAGGAACATTTTAATTATTTCATTCATTACTATGTGCCTACTATAATATATATTATACCTTTACAATATACAATCACCTATGATTCATACTATAATTCCACCTACCTGGGTAGACCTACACAGACACTGCAATATCCATCCTGGGGATCGATCGTCATGACCATTTGAATAATTAATAAGATAAGAATCGATGACGGGAGGAGTTTGAGTGGAACTTCAATATTTGCTCTCAACTGCACTCAGGAAGGAGGGGATTTCTTTTCACAGGCTCTCGCCTTTTTCTTTCATTTCCTCCTTTTCTTGGATACCTACCTGATACGTTGACATTTATGCAAAGGCTTTTACATTTAGAGAAGAGTAGTCCGTCTAGGAGACCCAAATTTTCTAGAGACTGGAACAAATGCTTCCAAATGGTTAAGAATGGGACGGTATAGATTAATTCCAGTGATTTCGACGTTCTCCTCTACATCATATCACATCATCCTGTATGTAATCGTCTTGTTGTACAGGTTATATTTTCAACGTGGAAATAGACTACTTCGTCTTAAATCGTATTTTTATAATATAATACTTAGTATAACTACAAGTTTTTTTTTTAATCGTGGAATTAGACTAATTCGTCTTAAATCGTTTTTTAATAGGATGGATTCCCACTATCTCGCCGCATCCACCTTACATTATCATCCTACATAAATAATGCCATTAATTCGCATACAATGCGGGTGAGGGTGGAAACATATGGTCAGAACAATAATGTTATCGGATCTAATTAGGCATTCATTAAATGATTTGCGAAGTAAGCCATGATTACTATTTCCGTCCATCGTAGAGTGATAACAGCAACGGGTCAAAATATGAGTTGAGCTGATGGTGGGACAAACGCATTACCGTCAGTCCGAATAGCGAGGCAACCGCAGTTGTTATAAAGATAACAAAACGGGCTTCCTACTTTGTATGCGATGCGTCATATTGATTGCAGTGACTAGGGAGACCTTGAATTATGTTCAGATGATATCAAATGTTTATTTTTTGCTTTCCCTGTCTCTCCATTTCTCCCGCTTTCGGTGTATCTTTCTCTCTTTTTCCTCTCCCTTCCTCCACCATTACTCCCCCTTCCCTTCTCTTTCTCATCTATGCCACCGTCGGCATCCCATGGGATACAACCAAGCCCTTCCTACCGGGTTTGGCAAACTGACTGAAGCTTCCACAACCAAGTCAAACAGAAAAAAATTCCAAGATGACTCAGGGAGCAAATAAGTTCATAATTGAAAAACTTGAGCCTCTGGTTGCCGCTCGTAGCTCCGTGTTCTCCCCACTTGAGCGGAAAAGAAGGGGGCCAGAAATTTTTGTTTGATCATTGCCGAGCCCTTATGCGTGCCGGCAGCTTTCCTCCGCTCGATGCGCATATTTCACTCTTCTGAGTACGTTTTCTGATTTACATCTATCACATTGATTATATTTACAAATCCATCCTCTCCCTCGTGAGATTCAAACAATCAAGATGAAACAATTTCCTTTGCTGCGATCTCCTGAAGGCTTAAATTACGAACGGCGAAAGTCAACAGAAATTACAAACAGGCGTATAAAAACATTTCAACGTCTCGAAAAATGTTCCACACGTCAAACACTGCATTCAAGGGGCGAAATTCCAGCTAAGAGTGGTTTACTTATTAAAAACTTAGATTGGCGATCATTTCCCGAAACCAGGGACCCTTGAAAAATTTACCCTTCAGAAAATGATGCTTTCCCCTCGACATCACCATAGCGTGCTGGTAGCATCTAAATGGCTGACTAACCTGACACGGGGAGTGACTAACAACGGAATTATCTGTCATTATACATTAGAGAACTCCTTTGCGATCAACTGACGAATTGACGGGTACAAGTGGGGGGATTCACACTTTGCCTTTAACCCCTAGATGTTCGGAAGTCACGCAACCCCATTGAACAGTTGGTGATGGTTAAGTGAAAACCAACAAAAGTGTGACAGAAGGTAGGGCCTACCTATCGACTAAGTAAAATGCACGAATGGATGGCAGCTTATTGTATTATTTTTCTGGGCTATACATTTTGGTCTGCAAAATTGACGAAATGATTAAAACTGAGCTGATCACTCTCCTTTTTTATTGGAGCTTGGTGAACTATGGTGCTGCATATCTTCATCGGATTTCTCACCCATTGAGCTGGTTTCGTCGATAAAGTGCCCAGTGGATTTGGAGGTTCTGTAACAAGAGTGATTCAAGGGTGTGGTGTACCCACCTAATTTAGCTGAGAAATTTCAGAGCCAATTAGGAGGAACGTGTGGATTATTATAGGTGTGGCCGATGAACCAAACTCTTCTTTAAATTCGCTCGTCCGCCCCCGCTCGTGGTCCAGTCGCGGGTCACGGGAAGCGCCACTGTCGGCAGGGTGGTTGGGGGAAATTCAAATTCTCTCGTTAACGAGACCCTCGCTAATTACGTGCACGGCCCCAACCGCACCGCCGACTTTCACACGCTGACCATTTAATTTATTGTTTTTATATCAATGACGTCACGCAGCAAATTTCAGATCGGGATCAAGGACCAGGCCTCCCCTGGCGACATGTCGTCTGGAGAAGCCAGGTTAGCAGACCCGATATTTAATTCGCGCGAGTCTGTTGCCCTTGCAACCATTGTCGACCCTTTGGCTGTCGACCACAGCCGCCGGGAGATCAGACTTCAGTAAGACGAGGTCAGCCGGCCTGGCCTCCCTTGGCGACAGCTCGTCTGAGGAAGCCAGCCCTCTGATTCCTGTAATAGCTGTGGATTCAGGGAGAACCAGGTTGACCCACCAACCTCAATACTGGATTACGCTGAACTCCTTTCTGAAAACCAACACACTTCAGACTAACACGACTCCTCGTGCCAGCCTGGAGCTAGCGAGTTTTCCCAAATTGCTTCGATACAGCCTCTCAGGTCTGCAGATCGCGACAGCTCGCGTTATTCCCTGAGCAGGGGTATTTAAGCACTCCCTTCCTCATCCTCCAAAGACATTGGGGGCGAAATCCCAGTAACGCTGGAGACATTCCCCCACAAACATAACACAAATATTGATATACTTAATCATGAAATAGGAAAAAAATATTTGCATGTAGATACACCCACAGCATCCGTTTTATTGGGCAAACCTACAATAAGTGTGACAATATTGTATTATATATTGCAATTTTAAAATATACTCCTCCTCGTGTTGTAGCTTTAGTGTAGTTAATACACTACTTCACTGTAGTAGATACATCTTGAAACACATGGGAACAAATTTAGAGGCGAATAAAAAATTATAACCCCCGTCACGATCACGTTGGTTGTGCTCTCTCTCTTTTTTTTTTATAAACATAAAATGTTATTTCATAACAAGTTTAATTTAATACAATAGTAATTATTGTAATTAAATTATTTAATTATTGTCGAGTTCGAGACAATATCCTATTAATTAATCATCATCCCATAAAATGCCCTACTGCTTACATAATTTGTAAACAGTTCATCATAAATATTATCTCAAAATAACGCGCGCGCACCCTCACCCCCGTTACGCATTCCCCCATTCACATCCATCATTATTCGAACGAGCAGTTCCATTAAAATTGACGTAAAGAATAATCAAATGGTTGCTGCAAGTTGACCGACCTTGAACAAATTTACCACCCACATCCTTTCAACATTCAACATCAATGCCTCTATATTTCATTTTTTGAAATTCATCTACTTTCACAAAAGGTTTTATAGAATTTATCCCATATAATTATTTATAAAAAATATCTGATATTTTTAAGTTTCAACAAAGTAAATTGACACCTGAACCTATGAAAATGATTGAAAGAGCTCACTTGTGCTTCTGGCGACTCTTATATGATGCTTTCATTTGACTGATAACATGTTGATACTCTGGCAAGTCGGTGATCTTTTTGTATAACTTTTCCTTCATCCGAAAAGTAGAAGCGCGGCTTGAAATGGGCGTATTATGTATTGTCATGTTCTTATCTGCTTTAGGCCTGAAAATTCGGATTTGCACGTTTGAGATGGGTGCATTCGAAGATCCAAATGACCGTATCTTAATTCCACTATATACATATTTTCGAGTTTTCCATAATTCTACAGCAATTAAATTGAATTTGATCGTAGCGTATGCAGAAGCTCATCGCTATTATACTTGCACATGGCTATTACTTACATATTTATGCTTTTCGCGAACATCTTGCGATTTCGTGCCCACATTCTATTTTGTAGAAACGCTTCAAAAACCTTTTCTATCTTGGGGTGATTAAAATTCAAGATCCCGACAACCCTTGTCCAAACATTGACAATGTTATAACGATCAATAATGAAACGAGGACAAATCATCAACAACGTTTCTGTTTCAGTCATGATGGTGTGTTTCGACATTTGTTCGCCTGTATTTGAGTAAAAAGAAGGGTGAAAAATGGTGAATAGGAAGTACCGATACGGACGTGTTCTATCGATTGGTATTGGTCTGCATCCATCCATGAGCTCCATTGTTAATGACCAATAGTAGGTACCTACTTTTCTTTCGATTCTGAACGTTAGACGGCATTCAATGCTCTACGAATGGACAGCCAACTCAATGGTTAGGCAACTCTAAGAGGCTTTAGAAATCGCAATGAATAAGTAAACGTTGGAAAAAGCACTCCATTTCATCGATACTGATATATTTTTCATATTCCACATTCGTGCTTTCATTGCGTCTTCATATGTAAAAACGATATTACTTCCGAGTCTACCGAAAAAATGTTAGCCCTCCAAAATTATAATTTCCAATCGCATTATGCGTTTCCGGGCTTCCTGAGCAAATTTGGTTCCGTGTCTGTCTGTCCGTCAGTCCGTCCGCATTTCCTTGTTACAGCCATAACTTCCGCAGTGGGTAGTCTTTGATCGCGAGGAAGCTATGTGCCATGTCCCACTTGGCAGTGTATTTTTTCGTTACAGCGGAAAGCTGAAATGCTGGATATGTTAGATGGATTCAAAAAATGTCTCGTAGCTATGTGAGTTTGAGTTTGAGAGTAGATTTCTATTTACAGTTGATTTGTAGGGCTACAGATGCAATTGTTTAACGAACCTAAACCGAAAACAGCATTCCTCCTCAGTTTGACCGTTTGCATGTAAACTGGGTACACGTTGAGTGGCAACTTGGCTGGGAGGCATGATTGGTCCTCGAAAAGAGAGAATCTTTTCTTGATCGCTGTTTCATTTTCTTTGACATGAACTAGCATTCGTTGAATTACCTTGACCGATCCATCTAGTATGAAAATGGCGATTCCTAAACCATTCACGTCTTTCACTGGGAAATATGCAAACAACGGTTAACTACAATGATACTTATCGCAAAAACTAAAATAAATAAGGGCGAAAAGACCATAGTGGCTTTGACCGTAATTTCGGTAGTTCCGAAGTCCTCTGGAGAACACTTAGTAAACTAGTATACTATTAGATGGTACCTAGTGATAGTGACGAGGGAGAGACGCCACTATAAAAAACGAAATATTATTTTGATCGTGCTTCTACTAATGATCGTGCTTCTTTTGGAAAGAGGCCAGGCATTTCGCACCTCCTTCTCAGCTTCGTACCCCCGTATATTCAAACTTTTTTTTTTTAAAGAAAAAAGTCGTAAGCCAAAAGTATGCTCGATCGTCACAGCTAAGAAACAATGGGCTTCTTGAAAAGGTCAGAATTCAGCATTTCTGACAACATATTCGGATTCAGCACCCTTTAAAACCCCTAAACCCCAATTTTTAGTTCGAAAATCCGTATAGGTACGTGCTGAGCTGTTTTCGAAATGTTAGAGATTTTGAAATGAACGCCGGGCAATTTTGACGTCACACCTCGCCAGGCTGGGCGTCGAGTAGTTGGGCACTGAGCCACCAGAGCGCTAAATAATAAATCTGAACAGAATCGGTATAAAAACACTCGGCCCGGGTCGATTTTTGAATAACCTTCTTTGATAATAACCTCGATGCTTAATTTTCGAATGACCTTCTATAATGATTAACCCGATTTTCGATTTTTGGGTCGAATTTTCGCGTAGTAAAGTTGGCTGACTTGCGTAGATGAGAGAGAGAGTGATCTCCCGGCCAATCAAAAGACGAAGAAGCAGCCCACGTCATGTACCCTCTCCAGACCTCGGAATTCAAATATCATATTTTTCCTAAGGCCCTATAATTAATTAAAACAGGTTTTCTGCAAAATGAACCCGTTTTCGTAACTTTTGAAGCACGACCTTTGCAGGAAAAACATTTTAAAAAATCATTAAAGGAGCTCATTCTGACTTAAGTAATGTATGCTCGGCGTTGGAACTGCCTGCCCCGAACACATTAGGCTCTGAGGTACGCACTTACTTAGAAGATCTCCTTGCGAGAAGCGTTGGGTTTCCTACCTGGAACGAGGACATCGCTGGGAGTAGTGATCAAGATCGAATGTGAGCACAAATACCGCACAGCATCCTCTGGCCAGCGGTCAAAGTACGGAAATTTCGTCATCGCCCATCTTATCGAACCCCATTGAGATGACAGAGTTTCTTCAAGAACAATTTTAAAATCTGTCTTGTTCAGTACGAGCATTTCGACTCCAGGGTCTGTTATTGAAAGAACAATAGTGAATCACTCATGGCGCAGCAAATCCTGCGAGTACCTTATGAACTACTGTGGTTATCTTGATATGGCAACGAAAAACTAACGAAACACGCCTTTATAATCTGAACTGGCCCTAACTCGTGGAAATGGGTGATTAGGGCCTTAGTATGCTCAGTAAACCCTTATAATAGTATCCATTCTCAATGAACCTGAAGGGAAAATGGAGGGGAAGTACATTACCGAGGACAGTTATAGTGGCTCTGTGGGGCTCTCCGTAGAACAAAGGTATCTCGCCGAATGAATCTCCATAGCCGAACTTATCGACGTTGTAGCAAGTCTCGTCGTTGAAAATCGGGTGTGGATAGCTGTGCTTTGCTTCGACAGTTCCCTGTACAATGAAATACATTGCTCCGGCTTCTCTGTCCTGCCTAACTATCACCCTCCCTCCTTCGAGGAACAAATAGTCCAGTTTCATGAGAAGTTCATCCCTCACTTTCTGAATGATAAAAAAGAAATGTTGACGTCACCTTTTATTGTGCCACTAGGTATACGATACTGCTGGTAGATATGACAAGCATACTTGGTTACTTTATTACTGTTCATACCGGAGAATATTCTCGGAAAGCTTTGAAGTATTGTAGTTTTTCAATAACCTTATCCAAGTCTTCTCGTGTTCTGCGATCACGAGGTCTTTTAAAAAATAGCTTGTCCTAAAACAAATAGAAACGACTAAAATTCTACACTACTGTACCTTTATTACGAGACCTTAGATGCACGTCACTTACTGGTTCCAAAATTAAAATTAGTCAATGTATTAGTAAAATTTAGCACGTAATATGCATTAAAGTGAACATTCGGGGGAAAGATGACTCCTACGGCAGAGGAGAAATCTTTCTTCCTAAACTCCACTTGGATTAGACCTCTGCACCCTCGGCAAACAACCGAAGAGGTTGTTATTATATTATATTACCTAGATCATAATATGATATTATAAAGAACCGGTTAAAGAGTACTTACTTCTAGGGATAGAATTTGACCTTCTCGGCGGTGGCTCGCGATGTACGCATTCTGTTGTGCATTGTCTCCGAGAGGAACATCAGTTGTGTCTGCTAACCATTGTAAATTCCTTATAACCAATCTAACGATCCATTTCCATTTGGATTTGGGGCTTCTTTTCCTTAGCGCAGCAGCTGTAGTCTGGGAAAAAACCCTTTATTCAAATAACAGTGCAACAAATTAGGTGCAGTTTCTTACTTCGCATAACGGCATTCATTGGGATAAACTTTTTCTTCATCAGGTTTGTCAACTAACCTTTCGTTTACTACTAACGGAAGATTTTCTGCTACCCTTCCTGGAGTGGACAGACCCCGACGATCGCATTGTTCCCTTCCGTTGCAGTGACACGCTCATTTGATGGGATGCTATTAATGTAATCGAATAAAGTATTCACTGGTAATTGTGATGAAATTTATGATACAAGTATTATCTTGCCCTTGTTAGCGACATACTGTTTGTTCACTACCTACATATGGAAACTTACTTCGAGTCGAACGGTTCTTTTATAAATCAAAAATTAGACGTAGATAATGTTTATAATGTAAACATAGTGACAGTTGCTAAATTTTTTCATAGTATGAAAAGGTTTAGCAATTGTCACTATGATACCACATTGAATACATTCATTAGTCAGAGAGAATGACGCAGGCGAAGAAGGAATATTTTATTGGATTTTCACGTGGTTCTTCGTAAATTCGACTTTGAGTGAGTTAGGATGGGGGTTTACGTGTCCCATAACCACCGATCCCTTCACGCTGGTCACCAGGGGAAAGTTTAGCTTCTGTTGCTTTTTAAAAAATATCACCGACCTTCCACCTGAGATAGGGATTGACGGCCGCAAATCGACCTTTTCCCCTTCTCCCAGGCCCACTGTGGTATGGGGCGTATATCAAGGAGGCTCAAGGGAAATACGTCCTTAGAGGCTGTAAAGTTGGGGCTCCCCTATTTCCCTCTGCTGTTCGTGTCTGGGCGTGTGTAGGTTCCCCACGTTTCCCTCTTCAATTAACGGTAGGGTTCGTTCTCCCGGAAAAGTGGAGTCGTGAAAATGTGTCGAAACTGCGAATGTGTCTTTCTTTTTTGAGGACCTTACTACCGAGGGAGAGAAACTACGGTGGAAAAATAACTGAAAGGACAAGGTATAGTAAAGGGAAAAAAACAAGTGGTTTCTCCTTTCGATCTATATATTCACTTAAGAAGATGTTCTTCGTCAACGTCTACAGAGAAGTTATTGCACCGATGAAAAATGCCTGGAATTGAATTAACTCTAGCGCAATTGTTAATAGCAACGAATGAAATGAGAGTATGAAATGAGATGTTGGTCCAAGTACGCTGAGGGCATACTTTCCAAGTATTGCAGATTTCATAGCGAATATTTTGTTTTTACTATGAAAAATATTGACTGTTGAGTTGGAGTTTACAGTGTTTCTAATACCTAGATGGTCATCAGAGTGTTTTGAATTGGTCAACAGATGGTCATCGAGTCGCCTGATTCCAATTAATTCTTTTCTGATGAACATCGGTAGGTTCAACCCTCCAGCTTGTTATCCCTTTCGGACGGTCCAAGTGCCCCTCAATATATTAGAGGGAACCCCCAAACTCTCTAGAGATTTGGGGCCCAAGAGCCAGAATGTAAATTCAAAACCCATTGAAACCCCTTGAGGGAACGATGGACAGAATGATCAAGAGGTCGGAAGACGAAGATGACGAAGTTGGACATTGGACGGTGGGGAACAACCGTCCTAATCCCCCTTATAATTTACGTACAGTATTCATTCGATCGGCAATTAAAAACTCCCGAGTGATGAAATAGAACCCTCATTTAACGAGTTGTTAAAAGTCAATAAAGTCAACGGTAGGTACCCACTTTCATGAGTTGAGTTTTGAAAAGACATACGTAGGCAGTGATATATTTTTTCAAACAAAAAGTTCAGGCTAGCGCTTACATAAATCGCGAGTTAGTTACAACAGATAGCGTGATGCAATACCGTGATGAATCGAACATTCCTCAAAAACCATAACTAGCGAATGTTAAAACTCATACCTCGTAGGTTGTACACGCGGAAAAGAAAACAGACCTAATGTAATGGGAGAAAAGGGTTTACGTAACTTTCCTCTGTATTATTTTAATCCCAACCCCTTTCTTCCTTTAAAATAACTCTCGTCCTCTATTTTTCGCTCTCTTTCTCTTCCACACACTTGCTCCTTCTTTCTCTACCTCTCACTCATGAGTTCTCCGCACAAAGAAGAAAAAGTAAAAGGTCTGGCTCACAGGCGGCAATCCTTTATGTAAATACGGCCAATGAATGCGACCACAATTTAATCCCCAAGCCGAATGACAAAAGTCTCCGAGTGCTGTGTTTGTAGTTATCATCCCTCCTCCCACCAACACTCCTCTTCTCATCCTCAGGAGGTAGTTTTTGCTTCATGCATTACGCTCTCCACCATTTTCCTCGTCCTCGCCTCCCCTGTATATTGCCCCTTTTTGCTCCCATCCCTTTTTGTCACCAGTGGATTTATGTTGTGTTTATTGTTAGGTAGGACAGACCTTTGGCCACAATCCCAAGTTTGTTCTTGCCGTAGTTGTATAGTTATTGAAATATTTCGACACCGCATAACAGCTATTATACTCCCAGACTCCCATCTTATCACTCATCTGTGATACGTACAACAGCTTTTGTGCGACACATAACCACTCATGCAAAATTTATACGTTTCAAATCCAAAGGACATCATCATGCAATATGATGACGTGATGTTTTTAACTTTGATTTATTATTCTCTGAATAATACACCACCTGTGTATTCACATCGGGGACGAATAGAATGTGGAATAATTCACTAGAATAAGACACCCTGGATCAGTAGATTTTGTAAAATCATTATACTACCTACCTCCTTAGTTGTGTCCTATTACTAACCCGAGGGGTAGGAAAGGGAGCAGGATGAGTTTTTGAAGAAATTAGGGCATATCGAGTGAGGTGTGGTTTTTAAGTATTTCTCATTAAAGTTAATTCAATTTTCACCCAGCCTCATGAAACAAATAGAAAATTGAATAATTTTTATAAGTATAAGTATTTGTTCGATAATATCGACTATATTATAAATCGGATAAAAAAATATCGACCAAAGCTATTGGTCACTAAGTAGGTACCTATCGATACCTGATACTATCGGACTATGCATCATCGATAGAAAAATATCGTTATATCGGAGGAAAACATCGATATTTCTTAACTATCCATGGGTATCCCTAATGTAGGGTTTTGACAAATAAGGGGACCCCGAAAAATGGATTCTATGATCAAAATTATCTGAAAACGACTCCTCATTCGACCTCCTGACGTCCCTCGAAAGCAACACATATATATATATTTATAGCCCCGTAGAACCCTCATAGGTTCACTGTGAGTCGGATGAGTCAAGGACCCCCAATTTGGATTCAACGTCAACAATTACTTCGAAAACGACAACTCATTTAACCTTCAGTTCAAAGTCCTTCAAAAGCCCAATTTGCAGCCCCATCGATCCTCCAAGTGAGGTCGAGCCCCCTTAAATAGATTCAACGTCCTAAAGCACCTCGAAAATTACACCTCACTCCATCGCCTACCGGAAATCCTTCAAAAACGTCTCCCTCCTGTACCCCGATTTAGCCCCGCAGAGCCTCACGGGTTTGAGCGATCGGGCTGAAAACCTTGCGTGTACAACTAGATGGAAAACCGAGTATTTTGTCAAAACTGCAGATTTAAAAAAAAAAAAAAATAATAATAAAAAAAATAGAAAAACAAAATAAAATAAAAACCTCGGCCCTTTGAGCCTCGCCCTTTTTGCTTAGAGCCTACGGCTGAAATTCAAGAAACATGGAACACGCTTCTTTAACCGTGGGTTTGATACCCATCTTGCGAGTTGGAAAAGTAACTGCCCGACGCCGAACTAGTGGCCAGACAGTGAGTCTTGTGAGGAAGGCGAACTAGTGGCCTAACGTACGACAGATGAGGACGCCGAACTAGTGGTCTAACGGTAAGACGAGTGAGGATGCAGAACTAGTGATCTAACGGTAAGACAGGTGAGGACGCCGAACTAGTGGTCTAACGTATATTTTTTATATTACGTACCTAATAATATTACGTAATATATGTATTATATGAACGTGACACTCCGGCGTCTCCCTAGCGAACTAAGTTATTTGGGCAGTTAGTTCACGGCTAATAAAGCATGTTCCATGCTAAAATTCATAAGTTTGTGAATATCGACCCACTTAACAAGGATGAATTTGTCAGGTATCGGGAACGGGGCAAAAACAGAATTACGCCTTTTCTCCGAGCTTTCGATTAATATATAATCTTCATCAGGACTCAAAAATTAATAATTATGCACGTAGCATTAGTACCATGTTGGCAGTGAAAATTTAATGCTACGTGCAGTCTGCAAACCTGACAAATGCATCCATGCTAAAATCCAACTACTACGAACCTACCAGCGTGGGCCGTGACCGCCATTTAATTTTGTTTGTGTTCCTTGTAGTCGTATAATAAGAACACATTTTGAGGACAATAAACATTTTCAACCGCCGGCTTGCGAACACAGATAGGTAAATAATCCGAGGATAATAAACCCAACCCGGTTGGTTCTTCCAACTCATCGCGGGTGGACGATGGGTCGATTGTAATTAGGTCCTCGTATTGCTTAATAATTTTGAACCTTGGGTTATAAAGGGGTTGGTACGAGAAGTTGGAGGTCCTCTCAAATTTTAAATCAAGTTCGTCCCATAGGAAGGCGTTAGAATCCCGCTAAGCCGGAGAGATGCGAAATCTGAAGGGCCAGAAGCTAGCCGTGCTTAATGAAGGCCATTATCTCGGCTTAGACCCCGCGATATTGGCGCAATCAGACCCCTAAGCGTGGACTCCCCCCGCGTCATTCGGATTTGCTCTGTTCAGCCCTTATTAAGGAAACGATAGGACACCCCTCCTATCGCACCCCTCTCGACCCCCCTAACCAACTGTACTCGTCTTGTTACCGCCTCGACGCATTACGCTTCTTCCTTTTCAATCTCGGTCTGAGCTCCCGGATCAGTTTTGATTTGGTTCCCTGAGGCGGTTTCCACCCTCATAGACGCTCCTCGGAGGAACTCATTATTATCCCTCCCAAAATGTTAACATCCCTCGTGAGCCCACGGATTTGCGTCGGTTTTAATCTCCCTGCATTTGACAGAACCTCTGCCGAAGGTTCGAAGTTGGGAATCCTACGAAAACGAAGACTGGACGGAGTTTCAGCAATACGTTTGTCCATAACGTAATTAAAAACCGCGTTCGTGGTTGCTTTGTACGTGTAGTAGAGCCTACGTCCGTTTTCTCCGTGTAAAGTTGTTATAATGGAAACTTGAGGGACCCCTCGAATGAAAATCATAACTCGTTATCTATCAGTAAAAATCTCGAAGTATAGTTAGCCGCACAACAGGGTTTCAGATTGATTCAATTACTAAACCGTTAGAACCCCTCCATCTGTTCCGAGCAATTTGAGAGGACAAGAAACTTTTTTTAATCAGTCATTATACATACAAGGGGACGGTGCCCAGTGCCGGAAACTGAAAGAAATAATCACTCCAGCCTGCCAGGGGGCCCGTTGAGTGGGCGGGTACACGCGCATGTTAACAATAACTTTCGCCTCCCATGTGGCAACCCATTCAACTAGGAAGTTTTAAAAATGCCCAAACGAAGAAAACGAACATTTGGTAAATGAGTATCGCGTGGATTCCTTGAGTCCATCATAAACGTCGAGTCAGATCGTGTCAGTCAAATTTCTTACCAACCTGATTGACGTACATTTACTGGTCTGGATAGCATAATATGTTTTCTACATCAATATTAATCAACTATATTATGTTTTCTTAGGTACATCAATATTAATAATTAATATAGTGGGAGGTGTTTGGAGGAGTTCTATAGGTGAATACCTGCCTAGAGGAAGCCAGTTAGACTGACTCCATTCTGTGGGCTTGGCGTAGGGTGAAGGAGCGGTTCCTGATTTCTCGCACACGGGAGCGGTCGCTTGCGAACTATAACAGTTGCCGCTATAGCAGCCACGCAGGGAAGTAGGTACTTTCGTGTTCCGTTGGTGATGTTGTCGCGGAGTGTCGCGCTTGTAGGGGTATACCCCAGTGCTGCCAAACCACTCGAACAAAAACCCCCCGAGTCGCGGGAAAAAACCCCCAAAACTTAGTGAGAAAGTAAGTACCGGGGGGGGGGGGGGGGGGCTCAAAGAATAATAAACCCTTGTGAAATAATTTTCAGCGGCAGGTAATAATTTCTAATCTACACAACAGACAGTATACTCTACATACACAACTCTTCACTAATCTACTCTACTCTACACAACAATTCTACACTTCTCTACACTACGCATGCCTACAACTCGAACCCATCAATCTCCATTTCCAACAGCTCATTTATTTCACCTTCCTCGCGCTTGTTCACATGGTCATAAGTACATGTTGAAATTGAACATAATATTAACATATTATGGACCATTTTTTGAGACGGAACGAAGTCTACGCAAGAGAGCCCCTCGTTTTTCAAGTGGTATCTCACCATTAAAATACTTTGTAAAACCTCAGACTTCAAAGTCGTGACCTAGGTACACAGCATCTACGTAGTTACATTTAAGTGCTGTTTGAAATCGAATAAAATTAAATTGCTGTCGGACACCTTTCCAAGTTGCGAGGGTACTACAATTTTGGCTAAAAAACTTTTATATAGGATCTTGGAACAGAATAAATAACACAGTGTCACTCTGAAATAAGGAATTAGTTTTACAAATCGGGCCTAAAGTAGTTTTCATAAAACCAAGTAATGCTTTATGAGCAGGGATGTCCATTAAATTTACTATTTGTTCGGCAGCGTAGCATTTGTCTTCGTTCCTCGTCCTTTTTTAATTTTTTTATTTTATTTTATTTTTTATATATATTATTTTGCCCCCCAAATCCCCCCTGACTCAAATTGAAATCCCCCTAAAAATACCCCCAAAATCATCTTCCCCCCAAATTTCCCCCTTTAGAAAAAAAAACCCTAAATCTGGGGGGAAAACCCCCGATTTGGCAGCACTGGTATACCCCTACATAAAATTGGCCATGTAGTTGGTAGCTATGGAGGATACATCCTCCATAGCTACCAACTACATGGCCAATTTTATGTTTCAGTTTTTCACCATTGAAGGGTCTTGTGAAAATTGAACTGCGACGACTCTGCTAGATGGCGTAAATTAACCATACAACGAAGGGGCGTATTTTTCACCACTTTTCCCGCTGAAGTTGGCTAAAGAGCTAAGCTGAGGAAAAGTGTTGCAATCACACTACCTGACCGCTACGTTTTCAAGTTGGAAAAAGGTCGGAGAGGGGCAAAAGGTTGTTCGCGGCGAGGGGGCTGACCGTACGATTAGCATCTAAGGACACGCACGGTAGAAGGCAAATTGATTCCTGACGTGACTCTGATTACCCCCATCCCGCCATCACCTTCCTTCACAACAACACACTATTACTTAACTCTCTCACACTTAACCCCGAATTGTTGGTACGGTGGAAAGGGAAAAAGGGATGACGTCAAATTTTAACCGTTGGCAATTTTTAACTTACGAGGAAGCCTACGCTTGAATTTACTAGTAGGTACTCTCGAAAATTTATTATTATTAATAAGTACCTACATAATAATATTATCCATAATAATTTTTGCCAAAAATCGACTAAGTGCCGTTATCCTGTAAGCCTGTAAGTATATTATACTTACAGGCTTACAGGAGAACGGCACTAAATCGATTTTTGGCGATTTTCGGGTTAATGGGGTTCCTACGTAATTTTCAAGCTCTTTCGATTGGAGTGGTCTATTTTAGTGTCAGATCAATAGGAAACCGAGGAAATGGAGCTGCAAAAAGCATTAAGTCATAATGCAGTTCTATATTTTACAAGAGAAAGGCATTATAAAAATTTTAGGACAAGTGTGCCTTTCACCTGTCAAAGTTCAAGTAACTGTTGGGAACGGAGACTGGATGACTTTCTCCTGTCGATGAATATTACGATTCGTCGTCTGCCCTTGGTTTCGGGAAAATGCTTCGAATGTCGTAGTAATAAGAAAGCAAATAACAGTCCATCCAGTAGGTGATGAGTAAGAGCAGGTTGGTATCACATTCGCTCGTCTGATCTTTCCGACGACTGGTGGAAGGCGTGGGGGGGTCGACCCTGTATATCAGTCAAAATCATTGTCATCAGATTGAAATAAAAAGGTACTTTGAATTTCAGTAAGATAAATCAGAAGAAGAAAGGAGAAAGGCACCAAATCGGGGTCCTTTTGGTCAGTAATGCTCCAAATTGGTTGACAATGGTGTTTTATGGTTTTGCAATTTTGAAGCATAAACTAACACATTTCAAAGAATCTACAGCCAAGGTTTCAGTTACCTGAGAATTTATCAGCGGAAGTTGGCCCGATTCTGAGACACTTCTAACTTGGATAATTAATTTGGATCCAAAACGGCAGTACTCTTGAACAATAATTGACAATTATTATATTGAACAATAATTATTATTGTTCAAGAGTACTGCCGTTTTGGATCCAAATTATCTTTGATTCGTATTTATTTTATGCCCGTCAAAATTGCTGGGCACTCAAAAAGAGGTTCCAGCGAGGTTTTGATTCCATAGAGTTTAGTATGATTTATTCATGAAAACTCTGCTTTTACAAAATCCCAACTAACGAGTAACGCAGATGCAAGCATTCGCTTAAATCATGATCTGCTTAAGATTCAACTGTTTACTTCAACCCTTCCCTCGCATTAATTTATTCCTACCGTCTACAAAACTAAATCTGCCTCATGAATATTCCAACCCGTGAGTACGTACCTGTCTTTAAAAAAACTTGAGGGTGAAAAAATTTGTCAACACCCCCCAGTCAAGATGGCCCCCTTAGTTCAGTTCTTTAGTAAGCGGAAGGTCTTTTGCTACCCATACTTCAAGCTTCATGACCCGAAAATTTTACACTAGTTAGGTTCTTATTAAATAAGAATAGTTATTAAGCGACGAAATTATGACATTGTCATAATTTCGTCGCTTAATAACTATATTATAGTTATGATATTGCCGACTCGGCAGATGGTAATGATGTTGAACTCGCACATGGTGAAAACGGGTGTTTCACGGTAGGTTTCACATCTAAACTAATTTCAATAAATTACAGTTTACAGCCATAAATGGGCCAATGATTTTTTTAAATACTAAAAATGGTTGACATTATTATTTGTTCATCACCATTAAGAAACTACAGCAATTGAATTTCTACAATCGAGTAGGATTTTGGGTCCAACCAACATGACAAGTGATTGAAGGTGGAAGTAAATTGTGTTATGGACTTCTGCCACTCCGGGATTGGACATGGATTAATCTTCTGGGATGAGACAGAATGGATTATCAGTTCCCTTCATCTCATTTCGTGGAGAGGACGGATCGGAATACTAACGTAACCTTAGCATTCGCTTTCGAATCGCCTCAACGAATTCAATCCTCCCCGCCATTCGTGCCCTTCCCGTTCTTTACCCCTTTTCGCTACCTACTTCCCGTGTAATTGATTCAGTCACGGCTCACCGGACAAATTAGATTGCCCACAATACCCCTGTCATCCCCTTCCAGGCTCCGGAAGGTACCTCTTTCCCCTTCTTATCCGGTCTTCGGCGTCTTAAAAGGCATTTCCAATAGATTTATAGGACCACTCAGGTGTCCTTCTTCCGTCAATGTAATGACATTTCATCAGGGCCTCGGCGTCAGTGTCACCGCACCAACGACCTGAGGTATAAGTATTGTTATTTGAGGCTGTAGAATTTCAGAATGGCAACGACTACACTGAAACGCGCATGTAAGATACAAGAACTCAGTCGAATTAAGTGAAAATTGGATACCCATAGTTAGCAAAAATATTAAGTGGTCATTCTCATTTGAAATGTACAAGCAATGTGCAAGTCTTTCACAATTTTTTTCGGCTCCACCCAACTCTCAAGAGCACTGGCCAATTTAAAATTTGCGAGTTCATTCATGGGTATTCCTGAAAATCTGCAGTGTTTGAATAATAACGTGACCAAAACCTCATATGTTATGTACCATAATTGAAAAGTTAGTTTATGCTTCCCAGACTGTCGAGTTGGTTCAACATATCTTCAGGCTATGCCAAACTAATTAGAGTTCAGTGGTTTATTAGTTGGTATCCGATGATTAAAAGTACTTTATTTAGAATTGCCCTTTGCGCTTTGCCGATCGCCTCTGACTATATAGCCCAATAGGCACCGAATTTTCTAAACCTTTCACAAAAAATCTGAACAAACTGGTACAAAGAACTATAATTATAGTAAGGTTTTAATTTAAAAAAAGAAAAGAAAGATTTACATTACAAACAGTGTGGAATTATGAAAAGAACAATGATGGCAAATGAATACGTGGACGAAAGCCCGATAACGCAGATGGGGAAAAAGGGGAGAGAGAAAAAAACCATGAATGTAACTCCATAACAGAAAAACATTTTTTCCTGTTTTTCCAGATCATGGGTCACGGTGAGATAAGGTACACGTCAAGCCACAAGTTGGCGCCCAAAGTCACGGTAACCGACCCAACTCTAGCAAAGCCTTATCGTAACCCCGGCTGTCGGGTCCTTTGCTCGCCGCCTTCTCAGGTTTTGACGTTTCTAATTCGATTCAATTAACTGCTGCCGACGGCTGATGGCGTGCAAAGGGTAGCCAAAAAAAGGTGTATTTTCTCTCTAATCATGTATTTATGTTAACAATATCAGTTTCCACCCTGTTCTCTTTTTTACCTTCACTTGGTTTCTTCTAAGCCATGTCATGATTTCTTTTTTTCTTTCCTCAAGTTTATCCTCATCGAAACGGAATAAGGTTGTTATGATAAACATCAAGTAGGGAGGAACCCCTACTAGGCGTATGGCTTTTTCTGATACTAGTTGTTACGTTAACAATTACAGATAAATTGTGCACGTCCCTGAGACAAGTCGAGGACCTCGATTATTGCTACCAACCAGCTGTTGTGAGGAAATCGAAATCATGATAGTGATTCATTCACAATATATTTTAGTAGAAGAAAGGTGAGAGAATCTTCCCATATGGGGATCTCACGAGAGTGGGCTTGGACTTGGGGAATCGTGGACCTTTTTGAGACCCGTGTCCAGGGCCCTCAGGTGATCCCACTTCCATGGGAAGGTCCGAATTGGAGGCGGCATCGAGGCGTGTTGAGTCGTATCTGGACAACTCCTGTGAAAACACACTTCTCGCCGAGTGCACTGCTCGCCCACTTTTCTCCAAGTGCCTATGGATCTCTCGTGCTTCAGACGCCTGTAGGGGGAACCCTCAACACCTCGAGTTTGGATCCTGGGAAAGCTAACCTGGCCCGTCACCACGTTCTCTGTTACTCTGTGCCCGTCACATTCCCATTACAACCAGGTCTAAACCCCGCAAATCCGACAACTCCCAACGTCACCATCTAATTTTCAGGTCTCTTTCATAACCCATTTAACTGGGTTATTTTAGGAAGAGCATTAAACACAAATTTTGCCAGAAATGTTTTTTTTTTCTTTTTTTTCTGTTCCTTCCTTGATGATTCTTTCCCTTGAAATAAAAGCTTGAAAGATCGTGTTTATAATATAAACGACATATTATGTTATAGTGTCTACTTTAGAAACGGCATGCCGTTGTCCCTTTCTCTGATAAGGACAACAGTTGTCCTTACTGCCCTTTCCCAAATATGTTTGGCCGTCCAAAAATGTAAGGCTTCAGCCTCTTTTTGCTGTTGATTCGTCACGGTTTTAGTCCGTTTATTGACATGTTTTATATCTTTAGGATGGTCCGCGATTGATTTCTTTAGAATGGCCGCGATTGCTCTTCTCGGCTTAGCAAATGCCGAGAAGCATCATTGCAAACCTAAGAACTTCTTATTAGCCGATTTATTTTCAAGAAAGCATCAGTTACAAATCTAAAAATGATTTTATCATTTTCCTATTTTTAAATAAATAGAAATGAGACAAAAGATTTAAAATCATAATTATTAATTTTTTTTAAATGTAGAAAAATAAAAGTAAGAAGAAAAAAATCTAGAAATAGAAGAGGAAATCATCAATCAATACGAAATAATGTGTTGAGTATTTTGGAAATGGCATTTGTCCATAAACTAATATTGGCCGACCATTGGAGAAATAATGCGATTTA
Organism: Pilophorus perplexus; assembly: GCA_955831195.1. Classification (NCBI taxonomy): domain Eukaryota; kingdom Metazoa; phylum Arthropoda; class Insecta; order Hemiptera; family Miridae; genus Pilophorus; species Pilophorus perplexus. Next base: position 13,834,848 of record OY037011.1, on the reverse strand, counting down.
TTGAAATTATATGATGTCAGATACTAATTGGACCCTTGTAGAATGTTTCATACTTTCCCCGTAATTATTCCAGAAAATTGAGAAAACTAGGACATTTTTTCTTTTCTTTTTCTTTTCCAAAACCTGAAGAATGGACAAAATCCCTTCCTAACATAACAAGTTCATTTATATTCTACATATTATTGGTAGAACTGACAACTTGACAAGCTACCTACAATAGGTAGCTTGTCAAGTTGTAAGTTGTTAACTTAAGTACGAAGGTGAACTTTTTTCATGAGCTTGAATTTGTTGAGAGAAGAATGTTTTCAGCAGGCTTTCCCAACGAAGAATGCAAAACAGTTACTAAGATGGAGCTGGTTGATTAGCATAGAGAGGAGTGAGGTCAATCAATGAGACGTTGTTTTCCAGTGCTAGATTCAACGCCATAGGAGAGAATAAGACAGTATTTTTCTTCGCTCAGTGCTTTTTTGAATATATTCCCTTTCTATAGAGGTGTTCTTCACATGGCATTATTTCCGTATCTACCAAACCAAGTCTTGCGCATAACAGTAATCAAGCAATTTTAAGTCGGTCCTGAGAAGTGTAGTATTTCGCGGTTTCGTGCCAAACTGTAAACTGTCAAAAACATCTATAGTGTAGATATATAGATTAATACTCGGATAACTTAACAACTTCTTCCAAGGTGAAGCCATTTCTCATCTGGTTGTATCATATTGCCTTGTAACAATCTGAAAATTTGGCCTTCTCGTTTGGAAATCGAAAAGTGTTCTTTCGAAATGGTCTTCATCTGGTGATTTACGGAGTGAACAAGGACCTCTTAGTATTGCATGTGTCCAAAACGTTTGGCGCATTAAATCGTGCGTCATTAGTTCTGATATTGGGCAGAAACTTTAGCACAAGACGGCAGTAATTCATGAGAAGTTTTGTCGGAGAAAGGCAATGGAGAAACACTGCCACGAGCCGATGTTGTCCACTGCCGTCCCCGTCTTTCTGAAACTAAATTGATAATTTACAACGTTTTCCTCACCCTTCTCCAAACGGGAGAGAGAACGTTACGGGTGCCTGAAATAGGGTGTACGGTTCGTCGTTTGTGCAAAAACTCCGCTCGAGGATCAGTGAATATTTCAACGATTAGCGTTGGAGCAATACAAGGCGAACCCAACTCCAACTTACTGGCACGATCCCGTCGGGCATCGTTGGGAGGAAGGGATGCCACCCCATTAAACACTTTGGATCCGACCAAGAAAGAGGAAGGGCGGCGGGAAAAAAACCCAGGGAATGATTTATACGTGAAAACAAGTTCGCTGCCGAAGAAGTTGTTCCATTGTCAGATCTCACTTTCCATTGTCACCCCCAGATAGACTCGGTCCTTCTATCAAACTTTTATAACGCTCTATAATTATGTGAAGTCTTCAGGACAGGAGGTAAGGGGCACCTTCCCTCTCCCTTCTTTTCCCATTGACTTGTGCTAAGTATTTTTCACTTCAAACTTGACTTGAAAAGAGAACCCCTATAATAAGTTCCTCCTCGAAGCGTTTTGTTGAGTTTCTCCCAGATTATTGCCTCAGCCACTCTTTGTTTCCCTATAAGCGATAAACCGGGGATTCCGGAAACTTTTCCTACCTTCCTCAGATTCAATAATCGATCTTCATATAAATTACGTCATCGGCTTTAAAAGTTTCATTCTTGGGATTATCGTTTTTCGTCAGGCTGTAGGATGCTGAATATTTTTCACTCTAGGACTTTATATTGAAAAAATACTGGAAGATAAGCGAGTGAGGAGGGATAGGTCGATATCTATAAATTTCTTATGTTCAACATTCAACTTTTTAACACGCAGGCTTGAAATGCAGCCATACAAATAATAATAAATTACGAACTATAAATACAGGTCATTGATATTAACTCCTTAGGCAAACCTGACGCGTTTCCTAGAAAAAAAGCCCTGGGAAACATTTTATTTATTTATTTTTTAATGCTGGTACCACTTTCCTCAACTTTTACCAAGCGCCGAGCTGGCTGCAGGGAAGCGATAAGTTGGTTGCGACCCCAGGCGTTGGTGGTTTCTACTCCGTACTTAGCATTTTTTTTTTTTTTTAGCTAAGCGATAAGTGTCACCATTCATAACTGCCCATCCATAACTGAGAGTTTGTTTTCATTCGCATTACACACTTTCCCGGTCGGCCTTCCGTTATTGTACATAATAACCAGTTAAAGTGCGAAATGCGCAGAAATTACGCACTTTAACTGGTCCCTGCAGTTATTGTACACAATAACTAGTTAATATGCATAATAACGGATTTCTCACTTTAACGGTAACATATATATTTTCCAGCTCGTACCGTTGGAATCTAGTCGATGGCAATTAGTACGCAAGCACTGAAGTATAGAGTAAGATCTAGCTGGCAAGAACATCAATTCGAAGAGGTTGCTCAATTTCTATACTTAACCGATTCAGTGGCCAATTTTGTTTTGTTTTTGAAAAATTAAATTTGCTTGTATCGAATTTTACCAGACTTATACCATGAAAAAACAGAAAAAATGATGTGTACACATTCAAATTCAGCTCTTAAGAAAAACTGCCCAAGATTCACTTCCTTCCTTTACTTATTTATGCAGCTAAGCCTTCGCGGTATGCAGTGTGGCAAGTGTGAGTCAAGGACTCGGACGTACCCATCGTATATCTCCACTTATCTAGTAGTTTGTGGGACACCCTAAAATAGGAAGAGCACACTGCAAACCCGCTTCTCAAAGTGTTCAAAGGGCCGCCTGAGGGGTTTAGGGTCTCGGAGGGTAGGTACGCTATCTTGTCCATGGCAGAAGCTTCCAAGATAAGGTTTAGATTGCTTCACTCAGAGCCCCAACGTAAAATGTGTCCTGCATTGTAACCTGGTTCTTTTAAAGCTTACTCGGCGTCTTTCTTTTTCGGCCTAACCCCTTTGAAGAGCAAGCAGTGAGCATAGCTGATTCATTGTCTTCACTGACAGACCAGTTTTTCGCTCGAGAGAAACTCAATATCAGCGGTCTTTTCCTGTCCCGAAAAAAAAAAAAAAAAACCGGCTAAACTGAGGAACCGGGCAGGTAGGATTTCAAAATCTCAAAACTCAATTTCGATCTTACAAATATGACGCAACAAATTAACCCTCACTTTTACCTCTCAATCCAGCTCGTGAAATGCAACTGCATGGTTATAAAAGACAAAGTAAACGCAGTACCGTGGAGTGGTTTAATTTTGAGGTCAGTTTTCGGAAGTACCAGATCTATAACTGATATGAACGGTGGTTCTGAAAAGTGAAAAGTACATTTTTCGAGAAAAAAAATCCGCAGTTTTTAAAAGAGCACTTCACCATGTTGTATAATACTCCGAGAATCTATATTTCTTCAGGAACCATGTAAAGTGTTCAATTTTGATTTCGTATACTGAGACGATTAAATTAAAATTTGTTTGTTTGGTGAAACAGGAACATCACACCATTTCAATTAACACAACTTTGCATGATTTTCGCTGTTAGAAAACAGAGGCGACTCTCTATGGGTTTTCAGCGCTGGATTCGAATCACGTCTAGTTCTTTCACAATTATCAAATTAGGGTACCTACTAGATATTTTTCTTGAGTAGAAACAAGTGGCAACCCTGAGCCATGACGGTGGTTATGTGATTCACAAGCTTTATCTCTGTTCTTCACACTTGTCCTTCGTCCTACGTGACATTTGTTCAATCAATTTTATCTAGTTCTCTTGACTTTCGTACGGACACGAGTATGTTTTCTAGCGTTTAAGAGTGAATGTGTACCTGAGGCGTAGGTAAGTGCGTATACAATCCCTATGTTTTTGGTTCATCTGGTTCTTTCAAGATCGAAAAACAGAAACAGGTGATTATTCCTTTTATGACGAAATGTTCACGTTGCGGGTACCAAAGTGAGCCTCTTTTAAGTTTACCTACTTTTGCAAAAAAAAAAAAAAAAAAAAAAAAAAAAAAGGGCGTGATTGAGAAAAACTGAGCTGATATTCGTACTCAGCATTAAAAATCCTATGAAAACTTCCTAAATGCAGGGTTGTGTAATCAAGCTAGGGGTTAGGTAATCCTATTTGAAAAAAAAAAAAAAATAATAATAATAATTAATAAAACGTAGGTAGGTAGGTACTATATTGATTTGAACAACTTTGACATTTTTATGTAACGACAGAGTAAAACTCACACGATGGTATCGAACTCGAATGGAAAAAATATGTTCATCGCAATTCCCAGTACATTTAATTTTAAACACTAGATTTTAGCAAATCCGGAAAGTTATTTTTAAGTTACTCACGTTAGATGACGTGAGCTTTAAATTTTCTCCACATTTATTTACAACAACAGAAAGGGGGACGGGCTGTGGAGAGAGCTGAAGTGAGGCCAACCACGCCAACCCCTGAGACCTGACTCTACTAATTGTATATACCTTACCCCAACGAGAAGTCAAGGTAATGGAAAGGAGGGCCTCTTAATTAACATTACGGTATGGGACTCAGGCAGGCTAGCCTTTAGGCTCATTACAGTATTTCAACTGCCAAGTTGCTTGACTTACCATCCCTTAATGCGGCCGGTTGTTTCTGCAGCATTTGCCAAGTTCCCCGAGTCAGTGCGCACGATAGTGCTGCCTTCCAGCTGGTTAGAATAGTGAAAGGATAAACTTGAATTAACTAGTTAGAACAAGAGAGTTCAATATCCTAGAATGAGGTTTATGTTTTAGCACTTGAACTGTTTGATGCTACTCGCGCAGATCTAAATCACTAAAAATCATCTTGACTAAGACATTTTTATTAACATTACTGGAAAAAGTGGGAACTTGGAAACTGCCAGACCAGGATACTGTCCGAATTTCTGCCCAGAAACCGATTCGGGGAGTTTGGGGCGTTGGCGAAAAAGTCCCCGAAAGTATGGCCAGGAAACTGTCGGAAAACATAAATCTGGCCACTGTCCGAAAATATTCTGGCAGAATGAAAGACCCCCGTTTCGGCTTTGAAAACTGTCAGAATTTCTGAACCCTCGAGTGGGTCTGTGACGAGCTTCAGGTACCTAAGAGGATTAGTGTTGAGACGGCAGGGGCCCCTAATTGGGTCTCCTTTGTACCTTTTCCTCTGGGGTTTATCCAAGGGCGGTGTCGGTTTTACTCAAAGAAAGCGAAAATTGTTGAGGCTTGAAAACTATTTATTACTGAAATTAATGAAATTATTTGAAAACTGTATTTATCTACGCTCGTTGACCTATCGTGAAGGGGGAGAAACGCAGGCGTGTTGACTCGATAACCGGAAGAGCTTCGATACTTCGAAAACGACTCCCCACTCGATATCACAGCCCAAATCTTCACACACACACACACACAAACAAACAAACAAAAAACGACCCCTAAGCCTCTTTGGCATAAATTGTGAAGAAGTTAATGAACCCTTGAGTAACATTAAATGTTACTCAGATTTTGCAGCGTTTGAAATGTACTGAAAAGGTACGGAGTATCGGCGACTAACTCTGGTCAGTTCAACGGGAGCATCCACGACTAAAATTCTCTCGGACCTTGTCGACTTCCTCTTTTTGGGAGTATTTTTGACAACGACCAAGTGAACGAAATATCAACGTTCTACAGTGTTTCCCGGTTCATACCTACTCATGTTTGACATCGTTGTGAGATCCACACGATAACCTCCCTCTGAGTAAGTCGCCTTTTCGGGATTCGCGTAATATAATAAATTATATAGCTTTTACTGCTCTAATGCTATAATATTTTGTAGGTCTTGAAGAAGAAAATATAATTTTCGAAAGCTCGGCGAAAGAGTGGTGAAATTCGTTTGACCCAAATCCCGATACGACAGACGAGGAAATAATCAACTCTTTAGGAAAATTCTTGCAATTTACCTGTAGAAAGTGTGCAATGAGACTAGAAATAATGTAGCCTAAATTTGTTCATGCGGGCGCACTGTGGGGCAGAACACCCGAATTCCTGGACATCTGAAGATGGTCGAAAATCAACACATTCTGAGCGGGTAGAGAACAAAGCGTAACGTTCTCGAGGTTTAAAACGCAGTGAAGGTGATAATGAGTTCAGAAAATTTTATTTTTCTCGTGGTGTCAGTGTTCCTTACAACCGCCAAAACGGATCATTCAACGCCAGGTGTAATACGAGGCTTAGAAAGGACAACTAGCTTTATTAATTGCGCATTGTCATCATTTCTTGGTGTTTGGGGCAGTTGGTTCCTTAAGCCGTAAAATTTTTTTGTTTTTCTTCTTAAAATAAACTACGTTATATACTGAACGAAATGGTATACTGCACAATCCTTCAACTTCAATTGTAATTATTAAAAATTAGTCCAGAAGGCGCCTGCTTCATACTCTGGTCATCCTTCTTTCTCCCTCTAATCAATGGGGAAAAAAAAAAAAAAAAACGCCCAGACAGTTACTTTGTAGGTTTTTGCCTTTCCTGAAAAGTTGCATTTTTCGACGCATTTAACCCACTAGGTTGAGAGCCAGATTTACAGTTTCTTCTTTTGTGATATTATGTACCTATTGTGTATTATTTATTAGTATATTTTTCGTCTACAGGTCTAGCAAGTGACGCTGGAATGCCATTGAAAAGTGTCAAGTTTGCTCCGCTCTTGTAAATCTCAAGATCAATATTTTCAAAACCTGTTTCCACAAACGTGGTTGACTCCCTCCTTGCAGCAAGATCCCTATATGAGAGCAGCAACATCCCAAAACCAATCACCTGTGCTCAGTGCCGTGCCCTTGTAAGTTGCTTCGTTAGGCTATTTTGATTATCCATACCTCCTCCTCCTCCTCCTTTTTATACAGACTTACATAATACATTTTACTAACTTATGACATGTGAACCATGAATACTTTAATTTTAATCAATAAACATTTATTGACGGCGAATGTTTGAATTGGACTTGGTGCAAACCACATTGAACCTCATGATTAATAACATTGACATGAAAATTTCTTGTCGTGCATTTAATGCATTTAATGCAAATTGCACCTGAAGGTAAACCCAGGAAATATCGGCTTTTTAGAAGGAAATTTTAGGTGGCCGGACCCAATTTCTGCTGGTGTTTGTTGTTATGACTCCAAGTCATAATATGATAAGATCATATTATGATCAAATTTTTCGTGATTCGGAGAAATACCTATTCGATCAGTAGTGAATAGTTCAAATTCTCTTCAGGAAAAAGTTAATATATCAACTTTTTCCTGAAGAGAATTTCTATTCGATACATAGAGGAATGGAGGAGCCGGCCCGGAAAAGGAACAGGCGGGGGGGACCAGAGCCAATGACAAAGCCACATGTCGTTTAATTATACCTCATTATAATGAGGTATTTTTCCGTCCCACCTGTGCCTAAATAGATGGTGCAAATATTACTGGCCTTCTGTTGTTGGCAGTGAACATGGGAGTCCCTCATGACGTAATTACTTACGTTCGCTTTCCGAGGACGAAGGTCCTCGGAAGCAGGTACCTGAAAGGGGTTTACGACTTTCGGTGAGTTTTCAGTTCGGATAGATTCGGGCAGTATCCCCTATTCACATGCGTGTTTTCAGTTTTCTGGCAGAATCCTCGTCCCACCTTTTCGGGGAGTTTTTAGGTTCAGCTTTTCGGACAGATTTGAGACGAGGCACCGATCTCCCCGAATTTCCAGGTAGGGCGATTCGGGCAGTTTCCTGGTCGGGCAGTTTCCTGGGACCCGAAAAAGTGTACCTTCCTACATATTTTTAGGTCGGGAAAATCTTGGTTGCCCTACTGATTGAAGTAATGTAAAGTAAACAAGTTTACACTAGATTTTCATCTGACTGATCTATTGCACTTTATTTCTAAATACTAATTTAAAGACTATTTAAATGTGTGTTAAGATTCAAGTTTTTGAAACAACATAATATGTTGTTTCAACACGTTTTATATTATAAAACGTTGATGGATGGAAAGATCAGGTAGGGCAAGGCGAGGGCCAGCAACAAAAAAAGGTGATGTTTGGTGCCGAGGAGATAAGGGTTGGTGTTGGGGTCTTTCAGTGTGCGGAATCCAAATCTGAAACCCCCTTTTCGCTATCAGGTCTATATTTTGAGATAAAGCTCATATACCTATTGTCTAGATTGGTTAAAATAGCACTTCAAAAACCCCAATTAATTGTTCACTTTCAACCACTATTTCCATGTTTTATGAGGTGAAACCCGATTTTATCAGATATATTCTATGTTCTTCCATTCTACGGGAAACAGCGGTAAATTTGACAAAGTACACACAAAAGACACTATTTTATACATTTGTAAATGCAGTTTTTGAAAAAACAACGGCAGATAGAAAAACGCTGCAAATTTTACACAAGGGTTTATTATTCTTTGATATAGGTTACTTGTACAGAAATTTAATTCTGTCAATAAAAAAAATTAAAAAAAAATTTTTTTTTGGATTTTTATATTTCAAAAAAAATTTTTTGAGGCGATTTTTTTTTTCAAAAATGTGTTTTTTTCAAAAATTCTTTAATTTTACTCGAAAGATATTTAACTTATTGGGATCCTTCAAAAATCCCATTTTTAGCCCCATGAAAGCCCTATAGATCGCCACAGTGAAATCGGATCGTTCCGGGACCCCAAAAACTGGATTCTACGTCCAAAAATACTTCGAAAACGACACCTGACTCGATCCCATAGCCAAAAGCCTTCAAAAACCACCTTCTGTAGCCCCATTTAGCCCCAGAGCGCCCCACGGGTTTGGGCGATCGGGCTGAAAACCTTGCGGGCACAACTAGATGGTAAACCGAGTATTTTGTCAAAATTTCAGATTTTTTAAAAAATTCCTACTGCCCAAAACGGCCTGGACGGCGGACGGCGTACGGCGTACGGCGTACGGCGGACGGACATTTCGGATTTAGAATGTAGACCACTTGAAACGGATAATGTCAAATTTTGAGCCCGATCGGAGTCATCGACCCGCGTCGCGAAAACATAGGTGTATTATTCCAAGAATAATAAACCAAAATCTGATTCCAAAAGAGGATTCAGCATGAAAAATCCTGTAGGAATAATTAATAACTATGAATGTAATAATAATTAACAATAATTAATCAATTATTGCTCTCTTTCATTTGATAAAAATCAATAAAGCGTCGCTTTTATATATATATATATCGCTTATAGATAATATCTTAGATATATTATATCTGTTTTATCTGATACGTTCAATTTGTTCGTTTGGGTGAAGAACACATACGTTGGTTATGGGTTCAAAAATGTTGATTTAAGGAAATTAATTAGAAGATAATAAATGTATGTTCAGCGTGATATTGATCAATTATAATAATTGATGAATTTGTTGGATCTAACTAGTAGGAGGTGTCTAATGATTTAGTGTACTTAACTCACAAACAAGCGACACTTTTTTGAGATTTGACAAATGGGAGACAGCAATTCGTACATGAATTTTCATGCTGAATCCGTTTTGGAATCAGATTTTTTCTATCTGCCGTTGTTTTTTCAAAAACGAGAAGTTTAAAGCTATATACATTTATGTATAAAACGCTGTTTTTTTGGTTTTTTGTGTGTAATTTGTGAACTTAACCGCTGTTTCCCGTGGAATGGAAGACGATAGCTAATATCGGGTTTCAAATTTGGATTCTGCACCTAAAAACATACACAGAGTGGTTGAAAGTGAAAAACTAATACTAATGTAGGGATTTTTGAAGTGCTATTTTTAACAATCAAACGTAGCTAGAAAATGGGTATATGAGCTTTATCTCGAAATCAAGACCTGATAGCGAAAAAGGGGTTTCAGATTTGGATTTCGCAAACTGAAAACCCCCAACGCCAGCCCTCCTCGGCACCGAACAACACCGTTTTTTGTTGGCCAGTGTTATCTCTGGAAGCCCAGATTTACGTTTTGTTGAGAACCACCCTAATATAAGGTATTATACGTGATATATTTACCAACATGAGTTGAACGGATTCACACATGCTATACAAGCTGTAGAACTGAAAATAAGAGTAATATGAACGGTGCAACAGAAGATTGAAGTTGGTAGAGAGTAAAGGTCTAACTGCTTGAATGAGATGAGGTGTTCTTGTTGCTGTAGATCTGTCCCAAGTGATAAAAAGCCACAAGTTAATAGAAGACTTCTTCTGCCATCGTGTAACGACCGCCGGATGGGTAGTGACTTACCCCTAAGAGCTCTAGCTCTTATTGGCCGTTGAAATTGATGTCGAGATGTCATCGTAATAAAATACGTGCTTCTCGGTAATGTTCGAGGTGAGAGGAGCGGTTACGGTTAGATATGAAAACTGCGGTATGAGGCGGTGTGGTTTATGGCTGTGCGGGCGCGCAACTGAATTTCTAATGATTTTCCCTCCTGACCGTTGAAATAGATTTCTATGCAAGGCGTTTCATTTCCCCTTACAAATCATTTCTATGCTTTATAAAGGGGATATAAAGGGGAAGAGAACCTACTAATCTGTGAGGCGAGCCCACGAGCGAATCAAATGCCACAATGCTCTGCTCCCATGAAAATTCATTACGACCAAATGGGAAAAACGAATCTTTTCGTGTTTTTTTTCCAAACCGTTATAAACCACCTCCTTCTTTGCTGTCCATCACCAAAGCTGTTGGCTTTATGGATAAAGTGTATCCACACTTATAATGGCCACAAATAGAGGGTTGTAGACGAGTCTCTCGACGGGTCACGGCATGGTAATTACCGAGATTGATTCCTCGTAGCACGGGAACCGCCTAATACACACAGGCGTCTGGCGCGCGCAACGCGCCTCTCTGCAATTTCCCTATGACGGATAAGGATATGTCGTGCGAGAAATGGCCCTTTTAGATTACAGCAGGTAAAATTAATAATTAAGGGGCTCAAAAAGTGGAAGGAGATGAAAGGGGTTCAAGCAACACTTGAAACTTGGGTGGCCTTTTTCAATTATTCGACGCCGTGTCTCAACTGCCATTAACGCTTACCAACTCGCTCAGGGAGAAAAAATTGATGTTTGGAACTGAAGTTCTTTTTGAAGGCATAATAATAATCATATTGTCTCCTCGATATCGTGAAAGATATGGATGGTATCTGCAGGAGTAAGTCAAGGCCTGAATGAAAACCCATACTAAATATTTGTATACAAATATTTTATTGTTTTATTGTACATGTAACACATAGTCAGGGTATTTACAATCGTAGTGAGTGCACAACATGACACAAAGCAAAAGTGTTGTCAACGATGAATGGGCGGTCTGAAGCATAGTTTTCAAGTAAATTAAAATTTCTTCTTGCCGTTTGATATTTTCATTTTACCTTATTTCTGTCAATTATACCTTATACTCTGTCAATTAAGGGGGCAATATAATTTCCACGATGAAATTCGCTCTGTTCACTAATGAGTTCGCCCTACTGGTGCTGAAATAATGTTCTTATTATCCTCTCCGTATTTTAGATACTAAACACAACACTTTTAGAACCTATCAAAGTTTTGAAAATATCAATCGTTAATGTAAATGACAAAAGCATTGTAATGCTCAGAGCACAGCCTTCGATGTGCGGAAGTATTAGACTTTGAGATGCACTATTGTACACTATTGGTATAAATTGGAAAATAAATGTTACTAGAAGCTGATCAGGTAAAAAGACCAAGATGGAAAAGAAATTTAGAAGTAGTTTTTAATATTAAAATAAGATTAAATTTGATCTTAATCTTCAAGAAGAATAAAAACATTGAAATCTGACAAAAGCATAATTGTCAAGTCTTTTGAATAATAACTATCAAACGTCACTGCTATTGAATTCACATATAAAATGATTGACTTGAAGAACTTCCTAACACACACAAAGGACAATGTAGGTATTTTCTCGAAGAACGAACAACTATTTTATTTGTGGAAATGTACCTCGTCAAAAGTAGGTTGCACATTGAGAAGAAACTTAGGAACACTAGAAACATTCATTTACATCTAATCCAATAATGGAAAACTGAAGGAGTAATTTTTACAAAATGCCCGAATGGAGGGACACCAATGAATTTCGAGAGTCAACCATAATCCTACACATCAGTTTTAACGGCAACATTGGGTAAGTACTCTAGTTCCTAAGAACACATTTAGAAAAATATTTTTCGACCCACCTACCATTCAATACGGAAGAAATACACTAAACAATTGATCTATATACATTGGTAGGTAGGTAGGTAGGTACTTATTAAGGTTAAGCACGTTTCTTGAACTAATGATAATCTCGTTCAATAAGGACGCGCTACCTATGCAATAAACGAACAATCTATTTGGAATCTCTTCAAAGTGTGTACGCTAAGAGAGTCAAAACCCACCATAAATTTAAAACTAACACCTCATTCTAACATTACACCTAGGACCTATTTACATGTTACAAAAGTAGCCTACTCTTAATTAACAACGAGTAGGTTTTTGGTTAACATTGCGTCTGGATCTGTATAAAAACATCCACGAAGATGCGGCAAAACATTTAATTCTTACATTTTAAAAAGGAACAGTCGGTTTTAAAAATTAGTCTCACCAAGAAAGGAGCGAAAGGTAAAAGTGCACGCTACCGTATCTTCACACTTTGGTTGTGAACAACCGAGAGTTTTTCCGAAAGAGGAAACTGTTTGGTCGCTTGTGAAAAATACCTCGACGGAGTGCCAAAAGTCCCACTTGAGTATGACATAATGACGAACCCAACGAACGCCCAGCGTGAAAAAAGCAAAACTTTTGCAACTTTGCTAATTGCTGCCAAAGTGAAAACGTTGGAGAGCGCAAGGAAAAAGGGCGAAAGGTGGTCTCGTAGGGAGGGGAGGAAAGACGCTTTCTAAAAACACTTCTTTAAAAGTAGGAAACCCCGCTTCTTCCTTTGACGTACGAATCACCTCTTCAGAAACAGATGTAACTTCAAATAAATAAAATCGACTCAATTTTAGCAGTCGGTATCTTAAACCTACAAGTTATATACAACATACTTTTTTTTCTTTTTCAGAACGTTTTTCTTAAAAAATGGACGATTTAGAAGTTTCTCCCTCGGCAAAATATTGCATGAGAATTTATTGGAAAAAATGCAAACGACTTCAATCACCAGGAGGCATGAGCGAGAAAACACTGATGACATGTTGGCATGGATATGTCTTTTGGCTGGGGGTCATGGAAAAATTTGCGTGACGAAATTTTCACCAGCGACGAAATATTCACCCCAGTATCTAGGTTTAACAAAATCATTGCTAGTGTACACAATCATAATTGGTGTGATGTACAATACTTTTTCCTACGAAAAGAAGCCACTAAAGACATATCCATGATCTGATAGTTTCCCAGAAGGGGAAAAATTGACATGGTTTGTCATCAACCACTTCAGGTTGTTTCTATTCATTGTAAAATATTATTTTACAAAAATAGAAGGGCAGTAGGTCTAATTTAATAGCTGTAATGTTTATTTTACACACCAAATAGAAATCGGGTAAAATCCGTCAGGGTCCTATGAACATCCCATGCTTGGCGAGGGGAGAAACGGTTCATGTTTCATCAAAAATAAATAAATAGGTATAAAAAATTTGTGGTCTACAAAGGGTCAAAAAGTAGTCTAACGTTATGTATATATTTACAATGTTTGATAACAACGAATAGTCATCCTACCAACGAATTCACGGACCTAGCTTGAAGATCACAGGAATCGTGCTCCCTAGCATAACGGCAATTAAATTGGCATATTTACACGATACAAAAGCGATTCTTTCAGGTTTTTAGAACCAGGTAAAAATATTTCTGCAGTGATACGTGAAATTCCCTTTCTCCTAAAAGTTTGCAGGTCCCTGTGAATCGTTGTTCCAGGATGGAAATAGTTGATCCATAGGAAAAAGCAGGGGTCGGTAACAAAAATTATTTCTCGAACGACAGCTGAAAAAAAGGAAGGGTTATGAAGAACTCTTGACTAGATTTGAACAAGAATCCTGGTATTGGATTCTAATTAAGGATTCACGGAATAAAAATCCCCGAAAAAAAAGTCCCGAGGGAAAAAGGGCCAGGAAAAAAAAATCCCCGGAGAAGAAATAGCGTTGAGTGAATGGAAATGACAGGAGATGAGAATACGTCATCTTCAACAACAAGTAGGTACATAATGATAATATTATGTAGCTACTTGTTGTAGTAGGGGGTCAACACTAAGCTGCCGAAAAGCCAGTAGGAAAATGACAAAATACCTACGAGCGGTTAAACGTACGTGTCCAAGAACTGACTGACTGACTGAGATTACTAATGTACTTTTTTTTTTTTTTTTCATGAACACCTCATCTTACAAACTTCTGTTAACTATCCCGTTCTTTTCTCAGATATAAGGAGAAGCCCCCAGATGACAACCGCGTTTTCGAGTTTTTAAGTCACCTTCGTTGGCGTTCGTTTGATGACCGAATTCGTCTGTTTGCGTTTTTTCAGGCTTACATAGGCCTACCTCCTGACGAAAAACCATATTTGGATTTAATTATTTTATAATGTTTTATGGATTATGGATGCGGATTACCGCCCTTTTCCCATTTTTCCCTTTTTTACAATTTTTTCAATTTTTGATTTTGGGGTTTTTTTCCGCACTTGATGGTCCAGTCACCAAGTGATTTCAAGTGATTACTTCAAGTTGTCTGCTGCTAAAAAATGCTAACCCACGTAAAAACTCGTAGAGTGTAAGTTGTAGAGCATCTAATTCTGCGTTCAGAGAGCACAAATAATGTTACTTTTTGTCAAACGTAACTTTAAAAATGAATACATGTTCGGAAACACTCCTGAGCGGCCCACACCCCTCCCTGCACTCCACGCTGCTTATCCAGTCATATACATACAACATTAGAAGCCATTTGTAATATGTTGTTAGGACCCCTGCTGGGAGTAGGAATCCTGATTTGCAAGTACCAAAAACGTGTGGAAGCGGCATGGTGGTTGAAAACCCTGATTTTTTTGCACTGTTTTTTGTTAATAACTTAATTTTTGTTAATAACTCAATACATAACTCAACCACTGATGGACTTTTTAAAGTACATTAAATTTGTGACAAGTAGAGCTCAAACCGAGCTCTGTGCGATTTTTTGTTTCAGTTATACACCCCCTCACGAGTATTCTTAGAGGATTTTTTTCCCCGCTCTGCAGGAATTTTTTTCCGGGGATTTTTTTTTTCCGATTACCCTAATAAGAGCTGACCATTGCGTAGTAGTAACTTCCGAAAAGGGAGATCACAACCAATGATACGGTAAGTTTGTTTCCGACGGGAAGTAGCAAATTAAATAGAAGCGGTGGTAGTCAACTCAACGGAACATCCTTTACGTCGGAACGCCGGGGCGAACCAAGAATAATGGGAAGCTTACAATACGTTGAAATCGGCTTATGGGGAAACAATGAGCAGTGCTCTGGTATTGGAGGGAAGAAATCAGGAAAACGTTAAGAGGCAAGAAAACGTTTGATCCAAAAATAATTACCTACGTTTGTTAATAATGATGGCTGAAACTCAAATAGTATCATAAACTACAGACACCATACCTTATTTTTTGTACCTATTACATGAAACGAAAAAATAATTATTATTTTCATGTAAGAGAATAACGAATGGTGTCGTGAGAATTGAATATAGGTAGAGTGACAAAGATAATCTTACCTTACAGAAGAACTACAGCGAAAGCGAATGTAATCATCTCTATGCTGAGAAGTTTTGTTGATTGGCTGCTCGTTGCAGCAACTAATTCCATGTCCTCCAGGCTGGGCTCTGAAGGATAATCTGTAACATTGCATCACGCGCCTTTGGAATACATTATTAGTACGTAATGTATGTACCATGATAAGCGGGAACCGTTCACCAGGTAATTTAGAGTGCAATCCGAACCGTCTTTGATGGTCAGGATGACCCAACACTTGTATCTGAACCTGTTTTGGGAATATGTTTCCTTTCGTCATCATGCATTCTCAAAAAGAGCCCACCCTATTACTGCACACGTCGGCCCTAGTACGTTTACTGGCGGAGTTTTGATGTGATTGGTTTCATTGAAGCAACTTGTTATTTTTCCTTTGCAGAGAAGAGAGCGGATGCACTCGGCAAGCACGCGTCTTTTATCTAAGGACTTTATAAGATGATTCATAAAGGGCGGAGGAGACCGTATATACTCACAAAGGTTCGGACAGCAATCCCTTCCCCTCAAAGTAAACAACCATCTTCATCATTTCACTCCGCAGCCTCACCCACAATGTCTACATGTAGAAAGGGCCTGGTGGCAGTAGACTTGTAGCAAATTTTATTCCCGAGCGGTTTCTCGTTCCGCGTGCTATCAACAACTAAGTGAACAATCATTGCCGTGCCCGAGATTTTACAAGAGAAAACGATAGGTAGGCCAGTCAATCTAAAGTTCCTTGTAACTGCGGATTTTTTATAATATATTATGTTGTTTGGGTCTCTTAGAGGGAGTTCAGACCTAAGTTTGCAACCCAGAAAACCTTGTGCTTACTTTTTGATAGTCAAAAACCGCGAAATTTGTGGGTTTTCAGTTAAAAAAACACACCATTAATAATAATTATAATAATTATTAATAATAATTATAATAATTATTATTCAGAGTATTTTGACAAACATCACCCCAAACACCCTTCAAGTAGGTTAAATTTGCTTCAGTTAGAAACCAATTGGAGCCCTGTAGGTCCATTGGTTGCGAAATTCCAGTCAACTGAAAATTCTTTCAAAAAACCCCCAATCTGACACCGCTCGGTAAGCCGAAAACCACGTTTTTCAGAACGTTTTCGGCTGTAGCTCGGAAACTATTAGCCCGATTCCGAATTTTGTTTTTTCACGTGAAAGCTGATTAAATTACCTATTCAGCTGGGGACAATGGCATTTCGATCGGAGAAATAGTCTCGGAGGGAGAGAAGAAAATGTTCTGAAAAACGTGGTGGTAGGTGGTCAAATTGCTGATGGCACTTTTGCTGTCTCAACAGAAATGCAATGTACCGTCCCTTATATAAAACGTAATCAGTTTTCACCAGAAAAAAGAGAATGGAGATCGGACTAACCGTTCCCGAGCTCTTGGCAAAAATGTGCGAAAAAAAAAGTTTTGCCAAATGTCCAATTTTATTGCCATGCCTGCCCCTCTCAAATCAAAATTTCACACGGAATAGCTGCGATAGGAAATTTAAACAGCGTTTACGAGAAAAAAATAAATTTGGAATCGGGCAAATAGTTTTCGAGCTTCAGCCGAAAACGTTCTGAAGAACGTGGTTTTCCGCTTACCGAGCGGTGTCAGATTGGGGAGTCTTTTTGAAAGAATCGCCCATTTTCAGTTAACCGTATTCCAGCATCCATTGGACCTACCGAGCTCCAATTAGTTTCATATTGTAGCAAATTTAATATACTTTTAGGGTGTACCTATAGGGTGATGATATTTGAAATAAGCTTCCTTATTGGAGTTTTTTGGAAACAACTGAAAAACTCCACAAATTTCTAGGTTTTTTGACTACCAAAAAGTTCGCGATAAGATTTAAGGGTTGTAAACTTAGGTATGAACCCCTCTAAAGGACCCTAACAACATATAAAAATCCGCAGTAACGTGCAACTTTGCGAGGTTTAGATTTAGGGTTAGATTGACTGGCCTACGAGACCCTTCATTAAGGTCGATTAGGCCCATTGGATCATAGTTAGGGTAAAGTGATGTATTTTCACTAATGTTTTCAACACTGCTTTATGCCTAACTCAACAACGTAGGGTTGTGCAAATAACAGTAATTTGAAGTCCTAGACACTACTGCGAATTTTTAAATAGGTAATGGTTTATCACTTCTTGCGTAATAGGGATGCAAAAAATGATTAGAACCCCAATTATTAAGTAATTAAGAAATTCAATAATCATTGCTAAATTTCAGGAAGGTGGTGGCGAGTATGCATATAGGTAGGTAGGTATAATATTATATTGTCACTTGACAACAATTAACACCACGTCATTGACATTGGGACGAAAACGAGTAGGTATTTCATTCCATTTGATAGGTAGGTACTAATAATTAGTTAATTATTAACACAGCCGAAGGCACGGTAACCATGCCAAGGCCACTGGAAACATAAAAACGAGAAAAATGCAAAAATGACAACAGCGCGTAACTGAGAAAAACAGCGCGTAAAAGTAGCATAAAACAGCATAACTTACGAAACAACGTAACCGATAAAACAGCGCGTACCTAATTGATAAAACAGTTTTTTGCCTCTGCTGTAAAGCTGCAAAAATGTTAATTACGTGGTGTTGGAAGAGACGATACAATATATTATAATGTTATATATACTCTATAATATTATTATAATGTTACCTATACAGACAAGACGATATACTAGTATTATAATATTACGCAGTTGTTTTAGTCATTATGTCCCAAGTAAAAAGTGTGAACTTATACGTTCAAAATAAAAATAATAATTTGAAATTTTCAGTCAACATAATTTTTTTTCTTGGGGTGTAATAGCTCTTTCAGACATTATGTAATCTAAACCACTATTTCAGAACGTGTCTGTGACTGGCTGGCTAAGTATGTCACAACCTTTATCGGTAAGCTTAAAGGGAAAAGCTCTTAAGCGGTAAGCTCTAAAATTATGCCGTATTTTCCTATCGACTCCTAATCCCTGCCTCTAATCCGGGGGGGGGGGGGGGGGGGGGTTTGAGATTCTGGAGGAAGTTGTTTTTGAGGTTTTGGGCTATTGAATCACTAGTGGGATTGGATCAAGTGCACTTTCACACAGATGGGTGAGCGAGCGCCCGGTACAAGAAAGTAGCCGAGCGAAGCGAGGCCCCCCTGGCGGCGTGCTAGTGCACTTAATGATGGAAGTAATTGAGTTTTCGAACGGCGAAATTGTCGTGTATCACGGCTGGACGGAGTCCGGAATACCAGCCGGGATCTGTCGAGGAGAGGATCGAGAGAGGGGCTCTGAAGTGATATGGCCATGCGAGGAGGATGCCTTTTGGAAGGTGGCCTACAATGCTCCTAAACTGGTCGTCGAAAGGCAGACGGAAAAAGGGTGGCCATGAGTCACATGGAGGGGAGGAGTGGTCTACTCTATGAGAAGACTGACTCCCAAGCTGAGGACAAAGGTTCCTGGCGCCAGGCGACTTCAGGCAACCCCAGATAAGGGAAGACGCCTATAAAAGTAAGTACATGAGAAAAAAAAGAATCTCACAACGAAATGAAAATTCGGAACGTAAACTGTTTAGAATATTAACAAAAAAGAGGACAGCAATTTTGTCACGAGCAGTTCCACAAATACAGTAAAATTCATACATTACAGGGTCTGAAAGTGCGAACGAAGGTGATGGTACTTGATGTAAACCAAGAACGCGTGAGAAATATTTGCATGGCCCGACAACATAAGAACCCTGAAAGTCCGACGGGTCCTCCGTGACGGTAATGCGTTCGAGACGACAGCGATGAATAAAACATTTGAGCAAGATTGGCAACTGTCCTGGTAAGGGGAGGTCAAGGGTTGTCAATTCGGGCTTGCCCTACAGCAAAGCGACCTCTTACCCTCGGGGTATAACTTGGACAGATTTAAACCCCCTTTCATCCCCTAGCCCCACGAGCCATACAGTTTTCCCCCATTCCCGCTGGCCCCCTCAACTCTATCAGTTTCCCCCCCAAGTTCAAAGCGCTGGAAGCTCTTCCGTAAAACGTCATACCGCTCCCTCTACGTACGGGGGAAATCCCTCCAACCCTACTCTAAATTATATCGCCATCAAGCTTCGCGCAATTAATCCGAAGATCATTTGCTCGACCCTTCCCAATTTACCGGAAATCCGTGGGTTTCAGAAAATGAAATGGCATTGGTAATCCTAAACCAAAACGACTCTCGGTTATTTTATCGATCCAGTATAGAACGGATAGAATCAGATTCTGTTTACCCCTCTACTCTAAAATAAAACTAACTATTCTTCAGGGACCTGCACGTCAATACAAACGATCCAGGAAAAAACTAATTATTCGTTTCAGAGATTTCTGGCAAAAAAAACACGATTAGTCAATAAATCTATAAATATAAAGTCTATGGTAGTGGTTTGATCAGATTTAGTCCAGTAAACGAAGCCATTTTTGGGCCTGAAAACTCAAAAATTAGGAACAAGCTAAATTTTTCACCATCGATTTTATACATCTCTAGCGTCATTTTCCACTGGTCTCCCACATTCTTCCCCCTGAGCTTTTCCCCCCACCCCCCATTCAAGTAAATAAAATTAAAAACCATCAACGGGGTAGAAAACTCCGGTTGCCAGTTTCTACAGAATATTAAGGTACCTACATTGCAAATGAGTTGCTAATTGTGGGTTTATTAACGAGTATTTTGGGGTCGCAATCCGCACCTTCACCCCGATCTTCAATTTCAATTCCAAGGTTTTCTTCAGAGTACAAATAGAATTGAAAAATTTGCAATTCATCAGTTCTACATCTCATGTCTCGCGTACTATTTTGCTAAGGTGGATGCTGCGAAACAGTGGGAATCCCTCTACATAGAAGACGGTTGTTGACGATGAAGTTTCCACGAAAAGTTTAAATACTTGTAGACCGATTAGTATCGTACCAACCATGAAGAAGGTTCTTTCTTATTCCCCATTGGTGTATGAACATGCAAACGGTAAAAAAAAAGAATTAAATTTTAATACTTATTTGCCCCCAACTGACCGATTCATTTCGTTTTCCTATTTACAATCCCTGACAGCACGTATTTGGACCCACAAGATGCGAATTGCAATCCCAAGTAGTATGAACTACAATAAATTACTCAAATGATATTTGAGTCGACGTCAGAGCAACGTGGCACAACTGCATTTTGGCTACATTACAGGAGGGGAAAAACTGATTTGGAACGTGGTTAACCAACATGACAAAACTGACCATCTCAAAGTGTGCAACATGGCACAACATCAAGAGGAACTATATGGCAATAAGTAAATCATCCTAGAAACGAAGTTAAAACTGGAGTTGTGCCATGTTGCTATCCAGAAGAAGTTGTGCGTCGTTGCCAATAGAGACAAAATTAGTAGTCTAATCAAGAAACGGATATCGCCACTCGATCCGGAGCGAATTTTTAAATCTAGAACTGTACCTAACTCAAAATGACCAAAAATGAAGTTGTGCCATGTTGATCTGACAACCATCGATATTCAATTTAATGCATGCACTGTTTCATTATCTACGTAATACATGCGGCCAAGTGAGCATATAAAATTATCAAGAAGGTGATGTATGAAATAAGATAGAGGTTTTCGACCGATACCGTATATATCCTCACCGGGTCCGCGAGTGTAGAACTGGTAGAGGTCAGACACTTCGTTCCAACCATATCTGTTTTTGGCTTGGGCGATGGCCTCAAAGACAGATGCCGCTTCAAGATTCCGGATATTGTACGACATGAGGTGCGTGAAGGTGTCGCCGTTGTTGGGGTGGAGGATGACTTCGTGCCACTTTCCGTGTTTTTGATGGGTGTCATTCATCTGCAACATAGGATAACAAAGGAAAATTCAAAAGAGTTACCATGAATGGGAAAGGCGTCGATGTTTCTGAAAAAGATGACTTTTTGAACAGTTGATTCAGGTAGTCTCTGCCAGTAGGCTGTTTTTTGCAATAGAGAGGGCCCCCATACGAACAATATAAATGAAACAGGAACATAATCATTGCCTACACAAATAAATAACTAAAATCTCTGGTAGCTGCACAGATTAAACTACAGGGTAGCTGAGAAAAGTGGAACATGTGTCACCTAATGCGACCAGCAAAACCAAAATCGATTTGCTCTACGGTTCGGGCGTCGGAAGTCGACTCACCTATAGTTCGACATTTTCGAGGCAGATAAGTACGTTGGTACCAGGCAGGTACATACTATAAATCCTGTTCAGCGGCCCACCCCACCAACGCATCTCGTTCGAACCGTGTTGTTGAGCGCGATAGGTCGGTTGTTGGATCGGCAAACGAAAAATCCTACTCTCTACCTGATAAAAGCACAATCGTGTTCTCTGAGGCAATACACGGAAGAGGCCAAAATAATCAGTGGCCGACCCCATGTAGGTGAATATCAGTGCGCGTGCATAATGGGAGTCCCAAGTTTAATGATGCAGGCTAATCAGGGCGGAGTGCACTCTCAGATAAAAACACTATTCAAGTCACAACATAACCAAACCGCTTGAAGTGAGATTTTCTTGGGGTTCATCGGTTTTCACCTTTCCCAACAAAAAGATACCTAATAATCTATTATTAAATAGATAATCTATTACAAAGGTAAACTGAATATAAGAATTGCGCGTACATTTCCAATGGACTCAATGACGATAGCGTATATTTCGTATTCCTCGACTGTCTTACAAAACATAACATGAAATTGATAAGATGAGAGAGTGTAACAAAATTTATCATTTAATTTCTCAAAACTCATGATGAATCAAACAGTTATTCAGCACAATGCGAAGGCTAAACGTTTTGCATTAGTGCGAAATAGGTTGTTGCGTTGGGACGGACGGCCACAGGCTAACCAAACAACTACTGGCCAACGAACGAGGTGCACCGTCAACAGGGGATGCAAATAACCGAAGGGACCGACCGACAACTTCCAATCGAAGGACTTGTCAATTGATTGTAAGCAATCAACCTTAACACTTGGCGGCCTGTTACTAGTGAATGAGCAACCGATGTCCTGAAAGGTAAATTGTACGAAGAAGCCCGAGTCATCTTCAATAGATTCGACGCCCCAAACTAATTTGAAAATGAGTATAAAAATTGTACGTTTTGGAGGAGTGCTCCACATTCACCACTCACCATAATTTTCCTGTACAGCAACCTGACCTCCTCCAGGGGTGGATAACTCTCAACCATCCATGTCAAATTATAGCTGTCCTTATTCCGACTGAATGGAGTTGAACGGAATTGTGCTGGACTTGGCCGTCCTAAACAGAAGTAAATTAAACATTCATTTAGCTTATCTATTCATCGCCATACATTTTTGAAAAAATAATTGTTGGGCCGTGCAATTGAAGCACGATTTTTCAAAAGGGTACAACTTAAAAAAAAAAAAAATGAATTTTTGGAATAGAAAATAACGTTGAAACATTTGTAATGAAACATTTTGTAATGAAACATTTTGTGCCCAAATTTTCAGCTCAATGGCTAGATTGCATCCATGCATCAACATCCCATCCATCCCTACAACAAATCAAACATGAAGGTGTAGTGGTCTTGCAAACGGCACAAAAAACAGTTTTTGTTCATTTTCACTCGAAAACAAGAAATATTCTATGGCTTTGGTGCACTCCGTCCGAATTATTTTAGTGTGTGTGGGGAAACTCTAGGCACCCACTCTGTCCAATCTATGTCCGCGTTTGGGGATCCGACGCTCAGCGCGCTACTGAGCTTACTGACGCTCGCCACTTCTCATCATCATTGCCGGGTCATAGCCAGCCAACTTGGGAGGCCCCTCAACTAACCGCCGGTAGCTGTCATAGCCCGTTTATTCTGTGCATTATCCATATGTTTAATCGCAGTTATTTTCGCTCTATTAGGAGGCCATACACGAGCAGAAATCCGCGGCAGATTTGGCGTTTTTAAACGATATCTGTGGGAAATATCTGTGCGTTAGTGGGCGTTGAAAAGACGAAATTTAAGCAAATCGGCTAAGCGATGTCTGCGAGAGTTCAAATCTGGCAGACGGAAATCGGGCGTCCCCCCCTAACATGCAGATTTCTCGGAAGCGATGTCGGTGGTTCTGAGAACTGTTCGATTCGGATCGGGCAGAGTCCCTTAACGTTCAGATGTCCACTAGTTCTCCCTTGAGATCCTCCTTATCTCTCCTTATCTCCTTTATCGGTGTTTTTGCGTGGTGCGTTTTATCAAAAAATGGATAAAAAATAGTCCCCGAATACCTGATGGGCGGAATTGGGATTTCCTAATTTTTTTTTTTTTTTTGAAAATCGCGATTTTGGGTTTTCTCACTACAAATTCTAGCATGATTTTTCAACAGCCATTTGGGCTTCAGGAGGTTAAGATAGACCCTGCTGGTAAGTTAAACAGTTTTCCGTACGGATTTACGTTTAAATCGAGCTGCTATGAGGAAAAACGGTTAGGGTAGGCGGAAATTGCTTACCAGAACCTCAGGACGAGTTTCAGAAACGTGGTCACCAACTTCATGCGTCCGAAGTTTCTTCTTTCCGAAACCCAAGACTTCTCCCAAACTTGTATAATTTTGCCTAAGTCATTTTATAGGTACCTAGTGAAAAAACTCCGGAAAAAAGATCGGTTAATTTACGTTTGTTATCACGAACAGTCACTAACCCCATGGCATCATCAACTTACGGCGCTGCAAATCGGCCACCGATCTCAGAAATTTTCGGATCCAACCGAAAACTCGAATCTGCCAGACGAACGTCGGTGACAGACCTGAATCTGCCAGATTTCATCCCACTAACGATCAGATGGCATCGGGAGACAGATCTCGGGCACGAAAGATCGGCCGAAAAGTTTTTCGTGTTAAGGGGCAACGACCGATTTCATCGGTCACTCCAGATCGTTAGCGATATCTGTCAGATGAGATCGGCCGACCAAATCTGCCGCGGATTTCTGCTCGTGTATGGGCCGCTATTTCCTGACCTTTTCGACGGAATTTCCGAAGAGGAAATAGCAATTTCGCCAGGAGTCCATATAGGTACTCGACAATACTCGACAATTCGAGATTGGAAGCCGGAAAAGCAGACTATTGTAAGACCAGGCCGTCAACCAGGAGTCCATACTCAAGATTGGAAGCCAGGGAACCGCCCCTAGGTACAACTGCGGCAGCAGAAAACCTTACCCAACACGACCCTTTGTGTAGGATAAGTCAGTTTTCTCCTGCTCCTTCCAAGGATCTGCCGGTCTTAGAACACCCCGGCACTTAGGGTGATCCTAAGGAACCTAGATCCTCCATTTCGGCAGCTGGAGCATTCCCAGAGCCAGCAGATTGCAACACACTGCGTTATGCCCCTGACGAATCTCCACCTGCTCTCCCTCCTGCATCCTCCAAAAACACTGGCGGCGAACGCATTCCGCCATTCACACCACAAACTTAATCATTTATTAGGTAAAACAACACATGCAGGGGCACACACAACACACGCGCCTGGAGGTACGGATACAGTGTGTAATTTAAAATTTGTATTATTATTATTTTTTCCTGCTGAGTTAAATTGATTGAAATACAATTTTACGCATCGAAATCCAATAAAACGTTTTTGAGAGACCTCTTGAAAAAGCGCGATGATAGAGAGAACGTTTTGCAAAACAGCAAACTTTCCTCCTCGTTTAAGGTGCGATTCGTCCCGTTTTGACAAACCAAGGTGACACCAATCAATTCCTCGTGAAATTTTTCCTACAAATCGACATCTAACTCAATTTTCCCCAGTTCTATCCGCTTGCAAGCGGCAGATATCGAATTTTTAAAACTGACTCAAGTTTCAAAGCATCGGGGTATGATGATCAAGATAACCCTTCTACCCCTTTGCACATATTAAATATCGGGTGTTTCGGAGACCGCTTTAAGCATCGGGCGTTCGCAAGAGGAATAAAACATACATTTTCATCAGGTTCGGTAACGAATAAATAACAGGAGTGTAAACGCATCCGTTTAGAGCCCGAAGGGGTTCAAGTGGAAGCAACGTGGAGTTGGATTATTAGCGCGAAGAACCGTTTGAATATTAACTCATTATACTATGGAGGAAGGAAATATTTCGTCCTCAATTAATACAACGAAGCAGAAATGAAGGTTCGTCAATAACCACCGAGTGCGGGAAAATGGTTCGCAAATAAACTTGTTTCCCTTTGAATAAGGGCGTCGTGGGAAATGTTTGGGGTCCCTCATCGAAATATTTCCAATCCCTTCACTTCTTCAGCGAATACATCATTTACGACGTAGAATACGCTAGCAGCCATTAATGAATGAGTAAAAGGCACTTTAGTCGGTTAAATAATTGAAGAGTTGAATAATTCACCAGGAAAACATGGAAATACCGTTTTTACCTTCGGAAAATATGAAAGTGCTTGGAGTTTCTGTATGAGGGCACTTTTTCACCCAAGCAATGAGAAGAAAATTCAAAGCGGAATTTGCCGGAGTTCTTATTGAGAAAACAATAAAAGAAGAGATCTAATTCAAGAGAATAAGTTTTAAGAGAATAACTGGGGTCTCGCTTGTTAACTAACCCGAGAGCTCCATGTACTTCTTAGCGCGCCCTAAGCTGTTTTCTGCAACACAACTGTAATTCCCGAAGTCAGACGACTGGACATGTTTGATGTTAAGAGCGTGCTTGTTTCCCCTCGTTTCCATGGTCTTTCTCTCAGTGGGTTCCATGATGAAGCTATCCTGGTACCAAACAACCTGAAACAATACATACAAACAGCGATTAGTGCCGTGCAAGCAGCAGTCGAGAATCTCGACATCTGATGTAGGTAGTACCTATCCTGGTAAATGTGTCGCGGAGGTTTTACTATTCTTTCCCCGATATCCTCATCAGAAATCCGCCACGGTTTTGGGATTATCTCGCGAATGTAGTTGCGCTCAGAAAGTGGAAATATGGCTGTAGGGAGGTCGGGAGGGGATACAAAAAAAAAAAAAAAAAAATCCCGTTTGAATAACCTTTCTAAGAAGGGATTTGGACGCGGGAGTGAGCATGGAATCCGATATTATGGTAATACCGTATTGGATGCTGCGCGCACGGAGGCCAACTGTCTCAAGAACAGAACAGCGTAATATAGCTCGTCAGAGGATATACTTTATTCACTTCCGTCAACATATTGGCCCGCATGTTGAGAGTACGCGGCAAGCATTTTTCCGAAAATCAATCACAAGAATCCTCGTTCATCGGCGAACACTGTTCTTGTCCTTTATTTTTTATTAACCCTAAATGGGTTGCGATTCGTATTCAACATTTTGACCCGTGACAATTTTCAATCCAACTAAAAGCTGCATTAACAAAGAAAACTAATCAATTAAAATGGTTGCCAACTTGTACTGTACACCATTTGTACTTTTACCTATGCCACAAACTATAGGATAAAAAGCCTTACTGACAACGTAAACGTTTTCTTTCGCCGTCTCCTTGACTATCTTTTATTCATTCTCGAAAGAAATAAGTGGGAAACGAAGGCGTGGAAATGGTTTTCCCCCTTCCCGGTCTTCATAGAAAAATTTGGTAGAAGAGAGCTCCTTGTTCTTCCGAAGGGCTGAGTATTGAACAGGCGGAAAGCATGCATAAAACATCGATGGGGAGTGGGCTCAGTAGTGACTGAGCCTCCAGTAACTCTACTGGATACATGCGGATGCTGATCTTTTTTTTTTAACACTTCAAATGTTTACACCCAAAAGGAACGTACGCGTTATGGCACAGTTTGCTGTTCATTGGCAGTTTATTAATAACCATATGCCATCGATTCGGTTTTGTCTCTTGATATACCACCAGTCAGCCAATTGCACTGAAGCAGACTGCGGTACCGAATAATCTATAATCTCCAGTGGCGACAGTGCGAGAACAAATTGCCACTTTGGAAGATTTAGCATTCTATACTGCACTATAATAAATTGGATTCCCGCTTCTGAATAGTTTCGTCAGGGTAAGTTTTGTATGTGATACGATGTGAACAATTCTACGCTCGAAAGAATGGAGTCACCAACGTCCTGCAGTTGACGATAATGAATAGTTTAATGCTGTACTGTACACAAGTCTTGTTAGTATGGTATCCCTCGGGTGTAAAAACCGGGAGAACAAACGATTACCATCCCCGTCCCCCGGGCTGCATTTTCGTAGTTCTTGAAGGAAATTAGCTACATAAACAATGGGGGATTCCAGCTTATTATCTAACTTGGCTGACATTATTCCTGCCCACAGATGATCTTTGAGTTCTTTGCAAGTGGGGAGACGGGAGCACTCGAACTGAGCTGGAGATCCCCTCTCATCTACCGCAGTGTTGTTGTCAAGTTAAATAAGATTAAAGAGTTACAAGAAAACCTACTCAAGTCCCCCAGCATTTATGAAGAACATTTCGGAAGAAAGGGGAATAAGTTTCCGTTTCTTTAAGAATTCACTTTGCCATTGAATTGCATTCATTATTCCTAAGTAGGGGAGAAAAAATGATGCTAATAAGAGTTAGCTCAATTATCTTACCGCAGATTATGAATGAAAGCTCTAACTGTATTCCTACTAACTTTTAAATAATTGAAACATGTTTACTAAAATTGTGCACATTTCATGATCATTATGAAGAAGCTGATCATAACCGTTTTCAGTACTGCAGTGAAGAAGTAGCTGCAGCAGCTGTTGGGATTATGGATCTGGCTCTGAATAAATCCACTGCTCACACTAAATCCACCTGCTTTTTTCAGCTTTTATTGTTTCGGTGCAGCAAGTCGGATCATGGAATAGTAAATTGTCTTCGAATGTATTTTACCAAAGCGGTAACAGCATCGGCTGCCCTTATTGATTGCGTGTGAATACCGATTAAGCAGACAAGAGTTGAACTAAAGTAATTTCAAAGGACGGAGCGGATCCGCGGAAGGCAATAAAGTTGCGTCGATCCCTCTCTCTATTGTCTATTGACAATAATTCCAACCGCGGTAGTCGAAGGGTCAAGCTCTTGATATTGCCTCCTCGCACGGAACACAGGGCTTGTAATGGATTGAAGGCAACAAGCAAAGGATCCATCGAGCTCCACGATTACTTGGTGGTTTGAGAGCTTGTTATATAACTGAACTCTCGCTTGGATAATTACAACCATCAAAGTTGAGCTAATTGAAATACTAATTTATATTCGATTGATGGTTTGTGGGCTAATTTACAGAAGAGCGGGACACTTCCTTTTTTTTATTATTCTTGGAATAATGAACCTCTCTAACCGCGACGGAGGTCGAAAATTCTGTTCGGTCACAAAGTTTGACACTGCAGTGGAACCTGGATAAGCGGGATCGCAGGGGACCTTCAAAACAATCCCACACCAAAATTGTCGTGTATCAATAATTAAATTATTTAATTAATTATTTAATAATTAAAAAATCACAATTAATTCAAATTATTAATTCAAAGTCATTTATTTTGTATCAGATCAGATCGTGCCTTATGTGCACGTATGTGGCTATACATCCCATTTAAAGAAGTTCGGAGAGGGAAAATTCCCTCTCACAGGAGCTGGGAGTCCCACAGAGTGACGAGGGACAGAGTCCCTCCCACTCATGGAAGTGTGGCGCTTGGAAAGCGAATCCCATTTAACCAAGTCCCACTAGGCTAGGGTTATCAGATGGTCTGATGGACGGTTAGGGTGGTCAAATGGTCTTTGGAAGGAGATGTCCTACATTTACGAATGTGTCCTCCATTGAACTGAAATGTCCTCCATTTTCGGATCAAAACGAAAAACCCAAGCTACCAGCTAAAAAAGCTAACTACCTACCAACCAATTTCGCTGCCTTTTCTTTTATCTACCCTGTGATAAGTGCTTTAATATTGTTTGTTTATAAATATGTTTGAATAAAGTTGTAGCTATAACTTCAACCTCATTCAAACATTTTATATATATATATATATATGATTTTTGTTTAATCTTGAAAATGTTGTCCTCCCTTTGAATGTTTTGTCCCCCCTCAAGTCCTCCTCGCAGCTTTCCCCTTTGGTAACCCCACTTTCAGTTTTCAGCCCAAAAATGCTAGTTCCTTAAGGAATCTCAATTGAGATTTGTCCCTCTCATCGAGATTTCCTACTTATCCAAGTCCCGCTTATCAGGGTTCCACTGTACACGTTTCAAGATGTCTACATTCCAAAAAACGAATTTCGAGCCGTTTTGGGCAGTAGGATTTTTTTTTAAACCCATTCAATTAATTTTAAATTTTGACAAAATACTCGGTTGACCATCTAGTTGTGCCCCAAGGTTTTCAGCCCGATCACCCAAACCTGTGGGGCTCTGTTGGGCTGAAATGGGGGTTTGGAAGGTTTCAGGCTATGGGGTCGAGTTAGGTGTCGTGTTCGAAGTATTTTTGGACGTAGAATTCATTTTTGGGGGTCCCAGAACGATCTGATTTCACTGTGGGAATCTATGAGACTTTCATTGGGCGACGAATGGGATTTTTGAGGGAACCCTGGAGTTAAAATAAGGTGTTGTTTTCCGAGTAATTTTGGACGCACAATCTATTTTTCGAGGTCACATATCGGTCCAAAATTGTACAGATTTTTTTTTTAAATATTTTTCGAAAATTAACTAATTAATTAACCTGTCTAAAAGAATAAAGTAATATTAAATATTTGCAGCGTTTTTCAAAACAACTTTACGGACCGATGACACTCAAACAGTGTGAAACGTCAAATGAATTCATCAAAAAACTTTGATTAAGCTGTAATCGGTGGGAAATTTCTGAATTGGGATTTCATTTTATTAATGGATTTTGGAGTTTCGGAAACGAACAATGTTGCTAACGAGTTAGGCTCCTGTCGTTTATCTTACTCACGTCTTTTTTCCCCTAAGCTACCCTGAACTGATTGCGTTGGGTATTGATTGTATCGCGGGAGCGTGAGTGGATCCTGTGTAGGAGGATTCCTTCCGTGGTGCCGTAACCCGATTCAGGGATGAGTGATCTCACAGAAATAAAGCGATTATGGACTGTGGTTGGGGTATGCGTCCCGACACACTCCCTTTTTTAAGGATGATTGTGCAATGTACATGTATGTTTGAAGTACAGCGACAAGTGATTTTTTAAGGCAAAAACTGCATGGCGCATGGGATGAAGAAAGTTTTTTTTGAAGCCACTTCAGCTAGAAAGATCCGTATGAAACTCGAGCGACAAGTTAGCAGTAAATTCAACGAGAACGCTCTCCCGGGAAGAAGAGATGACACCTCGCTTGAGAGGTAACGGAGTTGTTCGCAAAGTAAATCTCTTAAGAGTTGAAACCTATGTGAAGCAGTAGCGCTTTACTGCCAAGAACTCAAAGTGATTCTCCCCCATTAGTGAGAGTTTACTTAATTCACTTTACAAGGGCAGCCAAGAAAACTTGTAACAATGTTAGCTTTCCACCTCTCTCTCACCTCGTACTTTCCCAGCTATAGGTTGACCAAATAAGCCCAGTAGGTACACATGCTGATCTTATCGCCGCCACTACACTACCAACCCCAAGTGAAGCGAAAACTCGTTTCACTGTTGGAATTTCTAATTCCAGCTGTAAGAATGTTGATAAGAATATAAATTTTGTCAAACACGTCATCGTTTTCACTAAAGGACGAAGACGACAAAGAAAAAGGGTTGTTTCAAAAAAGGAATGGAAGTAAATAAATACATGGAAGACTTACGTTTGGGGCTGGTTCGCCATGAACTATGCATACAAGTTGCGCTTCATATCCTTCGCCAGAGTGTACCCAAGATCGCTCGACCTCAATTTCCGGCGGATCTGTAACAAAACACTGGAATTAACAGAGAAACCCTTTCTTGCCTCTCTCTGCAGGACGCTTTCTTCCTGAAACTAACCAACCAATCCCGATACAACCCTGCTTTGAATTTAGAGCTTCTGCGGAATTGAATTTTCCTCTGAAGATCTGAACCAGATAATAGGTTGTCTAATAGATGGTGCATTTTGATTCGTTCTTTTTCTTCTCATCAGAAGAAAAGTAAATAAATTTTTCAGTTTTGCATAATTTGAACAAATTGTATTGTTCATACAAAAACATTTCAAGGAAAACTCGACCAAGCAAGTCCAAACAGCCCAGATTAATAAGCATTTAATGCGATAGATTGATTAAATTTAAAGCGTACTACAAATTTCGAGTACCAGTTAGCCATTGTCTCGCACCTTTTACCAAATCAACGGGTTTCTGTGAGCACAACTTTGGGACAAACGGAGGTGATTTGTTTTATTGATACGGGCAAACGAGTCCACCCTCAACAACCGACGAGGACCGTTGTTTATATAGCGGGAAGCTGGGCGCTGGGTCCGCACAATGCGATTGTAATCAAGAGAAACAAAAGGGTGTGCTGGTGGAAAGCGTTGGTCGCAAGAGGGGTGTTGGAGATTTTCAGGTTGGAATAGAATTTATAGCGATTTAACGGCTCTCGATGCTGTCCCGTTGTCGGGAAGGTCCTTGCCAAAGTACCAATTTTCTTTTAGATGCGTAGGTAGGGTTCGTATTTAGAGTAGAGTTATTCTTTCATGCTGTTTCCCAACTAACTTCCAACAACTCATGTCGTACTTATCTCAATTAGGAAAGAATGACCTCCCGAGTTTTTGGTTCGAAGCCGAAGAGTTGAAATTTGTTCAACGTTGGGGCTTTCAATACCTACTTATGATTTTTATTTCAGCTACACTGTAGTTTTTCGAACGATTTGAATTAAGGAGGTAGCTGCAAAACGGGGGGATTTCAGTCAACTCATAAATTTTCGCTCCGAACTGATTTCGCTGTTTTGTTAGTATTGTTGATATTCTGCGCGAGATGTCAGTGTGTTTTGCCGCCCTTTTTGCAGAGAATCGCTTACAACTGGCTTTTGATATTGTTTTCTCGTCGTTCTCTCTTATCCGCGTTCTTTTTTCAATATCAATATAGGTAAAACCACGTTAACAACAAATTAGCAACAATACTAATTATTGTATAAAACATAATAATAATTAAAAACATAATTATTATTATGTTGCTAACGGTTATACATAAAAACTCGTCATCTGATAAGGGAGTTAGGTTACAACGCGTTAAGATCATTCACAAAAAAAGCTTGTGGTGGTGTTGGTTTTTTATCAAATCTATATAATACTACTCTATAATCTCGTCGTCTCGATCTGTCTGTCTGTGTCCGATTCACGCCTAAACGGTAGCTCGAAAAAATACGGCGTTTTTGGTTTATTATTCTTGGAATAATACACCTATGTTTTCGCGACGGGGGTCGACGACTCCGATCGGGCTCAAAATTTGACATTATCCGTTTCAAGAGGTCTACATTCTAAATCCGAAATGACCGTCCGCCGTCCGCCGTCCAGGCCGTTTTGGGCAGTAGGAATTTTTTTAAAAATCTGAAATTTCGGCAAAATACTTGGTTTACCATCTAGTTGTGCCCGCAAGGTTTTCAGTCCGATCGCCCAAACCCGTGGGGCGCTATGGGGCTATAATGGGGCTACGGGAGGGGTTTTTTGAAGGCTTTTAGGTATGGGATCGAGTTAGGTGTCGTTTTCGAAGTATTTTTGGACGTAGAATCCATTTTTTGGGGTCCCGGAACGATCCGATTTCACTGGGGCGATCTTTAGGGCATTCGTGGGGCTAAAAATGGGATTTTTGAAGGATCCCAGGATGTTAAATATTTTTCGAGTAAAAAATACAGAATTTTTGAAAAAACACATTTTTGAACAAAAAAATCCAAAAAAATTTTTTTTGAGATAAAAATCCAAATAAAAAATTTTTTAAAATTTTTCATTGACAGGATTAAATTTCTGCACAAGTAACGTATATAAAAGAATAATAAACCCTTGTGTAAAATTTGCAGCGTTTTCTGGAGGGTTTCGCGTGTTCCGGGGTCTTTGTAGCGCATCGGGCTTTCCTTCACGACCGAGTTTGTTTACATTTCCTCCGTGAATAAGGAAATTCGAAGTTGAGTGTTCGAAAAATGAGTTCCAACCTTTTACGCGAATCCGAGTTTCTCGGGCTTCGCCGGAAAATAGATTTCGCCGCGATTCCAATGCAACCAAAACGATTCCCTTCCGTTCGGGACCGACGAGCCGTTCCCCACAAACTGGAAACTGCGCCCTATTGTTTTTGAGTACGGGTAAAGTTGGGTTCACATTGGGCATCAAGGGGCGTAAAAAACTCGCGCGTAACATGTGCGTTCGGCGATCTGATTGGCTGATCAGTTTTCCCGCACAGATTTCCTTCAATGAGATCGCTGGACGCACTCGCGCCCCGCCTTTTTTTTTAACGCCATGTGAACCCAGCTCAAGTCCTGCTTCAGTGAGTGTAAAAGTAGCCCGGTATTTTTTTCTCTTTTTGGCGGGAAATCGGAACGCGCGTGTTTGTTGATAGTGATTGCCATAATATGCCATATTATGATCACGTTATCACGGCGCTACCGACGGGAAACGCGAGTTTGACGGTAAAGATTTGGTAGGTACTAGGAAGATCTAGTACAGAGGGCGGTACAATGCAGAGGGCGTTCTCTTCTACTCACACTAACACAGGCCACAGGCTTTGCTCGGCTTTGCTCGGCTCGCGTTTTAGTGCTGTTTCTCCTAACCCGATTTTTGCACATACGCCCGATTTCCACCCACATTTTTTTTTTCACGCCGACGACATGACGATTCTTTCGAATGGACCAAGGCCGTTTTGATGTAGAAGAAAAACAAACTTCCTCCAGCCACCTTATTGAGGTGGTGTGCGGTTAATGGCCTCAGGTTGAACGGTGATAAGACCCAGGATCTAAAATTCCAAGATAAAGAAGGAGATCCTGTGAATTTTCTTGATCTCAAGATTGATAGTCGGCTGCCCTGGGCTCAACATACTGATTCTGTATGCAGTAGGCCCGCTTCTTGTAACTTTGCTCTGCGTCGTTTGAAGAAAGCAGTTTCTTTTCAAGTATTGCGATTGGTGTATTTCGCCCTTTCCATGAGCCAAGATACTGATATGGTTCTGCTGTGGGAAGGCTCGAGTGGTAAAGATAAGGCCAGAAGGCAGCAGTCCGCATACAATATATGTATTACATATTATGTGGAGAGCTGACGGGGTAGTTTTAAGAAGATAAACTCTCTAACTGTGAATGGTTCATAAAACGTAATGAGAGTACTCGCGCGTGGTTGATTCATTTGTTCGCCCTGACGACACTAAGTCCTGTCGTAGACTTAGTCTTGTCACCCTCGGATTGGATAATTAACTTTGTAAGACGGAGAGTGCGGTTCAACTTTTATGATGGTGATAAGGTTGGCTCATTTATTCTGAGTAACGGTGAAATGACCGCGTTCGTTCGGTTTTGAATGTTTTGAGTAGTGATTTTTTTGGAATATCAGATTTTAATTTCACAAATTTTACAGAGTCAGGGCATATTATATCCCCATATTATATTCGTTCAGTTAAAAGGAACCCAAAATGATGAACATCAGTAGGTGTCCCTATGCCGAGCTGCAACGTTTCCGCTTCGGGATGGTTCTTGACATGTATATGTCTATTGGCTGGCCTGTGAGCATGAAAATTAAGATAGCCAAAAATGCAACGCAACAACCTATAAACAAATTACCTCATGGTGACGCTATTCACCTGGTGGCAAAACGGACATGATGTTTTGCGCAACCTTTCCCTCAAAAAATGGAAAGGTGCGCTCATCTCTTCGACATGTTTTTTGTTTGTTTGTGTTTTTGTGTGTGTATCACAGCATCACGCCCGAACGGCTGGGGTGGTTATAGGCTATCAAAATCACCTCCGTCGTCGACGATTCGTCCGATCCCGACGACATAGTTTGGTCGTTAGATACCTAGAGACTACATAGTGTGTCAAGTTACGAATTCTTAGTTACGGTTTTGGTTTCGTAGTAACAGAAAGGTTGCGCTCTTCTATTCAATTCAATTGATGGCTTGTTTTGCGGGTTAGCGGTAAAAATTAAAGTTTTTTTTCCTAACGTTTCAAGTTACGTGTCGTATTTCCCTACTATAAGCTCTCACAATGGCTCTCTCATTGTGTCATCTTCGTTTGGGATTACCTCACTGCCGATTTTTTATTTTTTTATTTTTTTGCTAGCTCAATCAGCTCAAACCGTCAACCATTTGGCGGCTGAAATCCAATTGACGTAAAATTTGAAGGTGGAAACTTTACCAGTCGCAGATTCAGTTTATTATGTTGCCCGAATCCCATAGATTCATAATATAATATAATAATATTATATTATGGACTTCATAAAGTCAAACTCTGATTGTACATATTATGTACATTCAGAGTTTGACTTTATGAAGCCCGTGCACGGTTAGCATTATTAAATAATTTTAGAAGTTTTGTGTCAATATTGTATCCCTTCCGTTCCGTAACTCTGATATTCCTACGTACTGCCGATTAAATATTGTACTGTTTAATATTAGATTTTAATACGCAATGAATACAACTCTCACTGCATGGAGGCGTTCACTATAACAACGGCCAATCAACTCTTTACAATTCTGAGGGAGAGCATCTGATAAAGAGCAGGCTTTGCACGTTTGAAAACGTGCTTGAAAACTTACTGAAATCAGTAAGAACCCTTCACGATCCATGAGAACACTGTAGTAACAAAAACAGGCAAAATCGTTCAGGGCAAATGCCAGCTCCGTGGGGAAAAGATCAAAACTCTAAACTGCTACGGGTTAGAATTCACTGTAGACATTCCCTCTTGCGACAGGGGCTCCAAGTGAAGTGATCAACTAGCTATATGTGTCTTCAGGGCAATATAGGCTTTTATAAGCCCCCACATATTCGACAAGCCCGCTCCTCTCTGTAGGTTACCTACTACAGGCGGGAGTGAAACGGGTACGAGAGAGATGTTGGGGAAAACGTTTCCAGTCAATATGCAATGTAAATGTAGTCCCCGTTCCCAGCTTCCGCTACGCCTCCCGGGCTTCCAAACCGAAAAAGCAGGGCCCGAAAAAAGGGCAAAAAGTATATAAGCTGGAATTTATATCGGGAGCAAAATGGGAGGCTGTAAAGGATATACAATTAGCATTTCCCAGTTCCATACTAGAAATAGTCTGGCCTTTTTTTGCTCCTTCCATTCTGGACAGTCCTTTTTCTACCGTGTAAAATGTTTCACACTATACACCGCGAATTCTGTTCGCATCGGTGCTTTCCGACTATGTGCCGGTATGAAGGTGAGCAGAATATGTTCTCATGCACCTGTGACTAAAGATAATACAATTTGCCTCTATTATACGGATATCATTCATCCATTAATAGAGTATTATTCATTAAGTATAAATGTTAACAGATTGGTAAATAATGGATAATATTAATTTAGATACTGCAATATAAATACGTTCTCAAGTTATTGATCGCAGTTTGGTGGAATATAAACCTCCCCCATGGAAACGTCGTAAAAAAATGTTCCGAGAATAAGTACCATCGGCAGAAATTATAGGCACATCAAATCCTTTTTAATTGGAGATGACTCAGCACGAAGGAAATCCCTGAAAGTTTATAGGTCTCTACTTATTCCCTTCAACGGGGTTCACAGCTTCCTCCTATAAAACTAGTGACGACTGGCCCTTTGGATGTGAGATATTTGCGCATGCGAGGGGAAACTTCGGCGTCAGGACATGTTAAATCGCTTGTGAGGCAATAAACAAACACGACGGCTAAGCTTTTTACATATGATTCCGTTTCGTCATCAGCATATTCTGGGGGAGGGATGAGAGCCCCTCTTTTCAGTTGATAAAAAATGGTTTCTCATTGTCCGTCTTCCACCCTTCCTTTTGGAACGCCTCGCCCCTCGTGTCAACATGTTGAGAGCATAGGGATGTATTACTTACGTTTTGATATGTACGGTTTAGGGATACAGAAATGTAAGCAAAAGTAAAGAACGGCTAAACATGAATCTTACTAGGAGAACTGACCCCACAGTGAGTGTCCTGTGTTCCTAACAATCAAACATGTTATTTTTGTGTGGTGTTTGGCAGATTGTGAGGGAAGAAGGCTAGGATAGGCTACCCTGGATAGCTTTGCCAGGGTTCATGCTTTATGTGTCAAGCATACCCCGTGGGTCCGCTGAGGAGGCAGTTGGGGCGAGCAAAGTGTCTCCGCTGACGCAATCCAGGTAGAATCCACACTCTACCTCCGCCTCAGTGCCATTCTCAATTCCGTCTGACCTTCCCACGGATGCGGACTCTCATGGGCCCAGACAAGGGGTCAGCAGACCGTCCACTCCAGTCCAAGGTTTCCCCCTTTTTCAGCTAAAAGATGGTGATGGTGCGGGCATGATAAATAATGTAAGGTGGATACGGCGAGATAGTGGGAATCCATAATATTTCAGACGAAGTAGTCTTTTTTATGGCATGATAGATATCTGAATACAAATGAGTTGAGAAAACTGAGGATGCTGGAAATGCAGGGGAGGTCACCCTCCAACCATCAAGTAGGTAGACCTACCTACCTGTACGACATGAGGAGAAGGAACACTCTCCTGCTTTCCCACGCAAGGAGAGGGTGTTCACGCTAGCAGATGAGCGCAGAACCTCTTCCATCTTCTGTTTGCTGTTTCTGGGTTGGTACAGAGTAATCAGTGTGTGCGAGACACCACCACACCACACTAACCATTGTCATACACCTAACTAACAATGATGGAGTCCTCGGTGTGAGAAGTGATTCAGAGTCCTGTTTAAAAATTAGAGCTCATCAAAGTCAAAACTGTCCTATAGCTAATTCACTACAAACGCAAATAACGTAGTATATACGAGGAGGGTGGCTTATGTTACGGCCCATTTGGTCAGACACATACATACGTCACATCAAGAGATTGACTTTATTAGGTCTTTTCCACCAAGTGGGGAAAGATAAAATGGATAGAAGTTGAATACTGAGTCTCGTTTGACCAAGAGAAAAATGTGAATCAATATTTTGGTGACTTTTTTTCCAAAGGAAGGAAGAGGTGAAGAGGTAGGGGTCGACTAAGTTTTTCAGTCGTCTTCAGAGTCGCAAAGCTGTTTACTTAGCCGGAGGAGGGATGGAATCAATTTGAATGAATCGGGCTCAAGTGACGCTCTGATCAAAAGATACCATCGTGGTTCTCAAATCAAGGGAAAATTCCTCGTTCCTTTTGCCTCTTAGCAAACCCCCGGTTAAGGGGAGTTGCGGGGTGACGTAGGGTACGATGAGTAGGAGGGAGAGCAGGCAAAGAAAGACACTTTCGTCAGTTAGCGACCACAAAGTGTTGAGTGGTCTACCGTTCAATAATTCATGGGAGTCCTTCCCGCACCCTTCCGCAAAGACCCAGAACCTCTTGTGAAGGTTTGCCGAGTGATTAGTGGGCAACCTCTCGTTCCATCCGGCTTTACCCCACCCTGCTTGACAGTCTTCGCATGGGATAATTGGACGATTCCACTGGGAACTGAGTTGTTGACGTTATTATAGAATATAATCCAATATCAAGAGAATACCGGCTGGGGGTTTCAAATAGTTGATGTTAACGATGTAAAGCCGTATA
This sequence comes from Pilophorus perplexus, assembly GCA_955831195.1. Taxonomy (NCBI): domain Eukaryota; kingdom Metazoa; phylum Arthropoda; class Insecta; order Hemiptera; family Miridae; genus Pilophorus; species Pilophorus perplexus. Next base: position 13,795,692 of record OY037011.1, on the reverse strand, counting down.
CGCATCTTAAAGAGATAAAACTCTTTTTTTTACTTAGACTTCAGACCATGGCCACTCTTGGAAGGTGAAGTCTAAGTAAAAAAAAAACCGAGCTTTTGTGCACAAAAGCTCGGTCATTTCTTACGATCCAGAAACAAGCACGTCGATAGGTTCGGGGTTCATTCTCCGAAGAGAAGTTAAATTTATGATGCTCATGATGAAAGCCGATGAGGGGACTCAGCGTTTTCAAATTTAGATCCTATTTCGAGGCAATTTACCCAACCCTATTACATACATTGATTATCAGAAAATGGCCCCCTTTTTATTCAGCCTAAAAATTCACTCCGTGATGGCTTATTCACAGCACGCACCTAACCGCGGTGATAAATAAATTACCGCGTCCCATCACATTTTCCTCGCCAGCCCAATTAGGATAAAATCAATATCCATTAAACGCGAGGCCGGCCCTCGCCAGGGAACACTAAATCTTATAAACTGTAACAAAATCAACAATATCGACCGCCAAGTATGAAATCAAAAAATAACAAAGCCAATGAAAAGCCCAATCAACGGGGGAATTAAGGTCCAAGCGCTAACTAGTCCCTACTATAATAGAATTAGAAGTAACAACTCATTCAGTGGCTCACTCATTAGAAAATGGTTCCACCATAAAATCAATTCATATAATATAATAAAATCCATTCAAATAATATAATATAATATTGAAATAATAATATGATCAACTAATGAAACATTTCCAAACGTTAATTGATACATTATGTCAATTACCGTTAGGAAATGTTTCTTTAGTACACTGAGAGAAAAGATTTTTTTAGTGGCTAGGTTAAATCCGAAACAACCTCGAAAAGAAATTGAAACCACCTAGAATCAATTGATTCAACCTAGAAAAAAATCGGTCCAGGTTAAAGTAACATAGAAAAATATTAATACAACCTAGACCCATATAGAAACAACCTAATCCGTTATTACCCGCCCTCTGACCACAACCTGGAATAAAAAAGTGTCAACCTAGACCAAATGTGAGCTTCACATTTGGTCTAGGTTGACATTGTGAAGACCTAGAAAATATATTACCTACCTTTGACTTTTAAGTGGGGTAACCTAGAATTGAATGATTTGGCCTTCCATATAATTCCCCTCCATTAAAATCTCGGTTGTACAACTGAAAACAACCGAGAGATTTAAAAGGCGAGATTGTTACTTTAGGTAACAACCCAGAAGAAAAAGTTAGACTTTCAGTCTCGGTTAAAACTACCGTAGTACCACAAATAGTTTTAGGTTTAAACAACAGTGATTGTAATTCATTCGATAAATTCCAGGTTGTTTCTACGGTTCGCTAAGCGGCTGCGGAGAGCGCCACTGTAGGTGGTGGGCGTTAATTCTCGTTGTCTTGGCACGCCTGCAATTTACCCGATGGGATTGAGGCCAAATCTCTGTCAAATTCTAATCATCTATTTTCTGTCACTATGTGCAGTCATATTATGACGTCACATTCAAATTTTTGTACTGAGATGGAAACAGAGACAACCCAGAAAGATAGTTGAAGTTGAGAGAACCAACCTGCAATGGAAGTGGAGCAAACCTAGAAAGAAAAGTGGACCACCTAGTAATTTATTAGGACCAACCTGAAAAGAATAGGAAGCTACCTAGAAATTTAACTGGTAAAACAGGGATAGTAATTGAAACAACCTCGTAAATAAAGGGGCACAACCTAGAGAAAAAAGGGTTCTAGGTTAACGCGCCGTGGCTGTAAATTGTTTGAGGGGGGGGGGGGGGGGTGAGAACGTTTTCGTTTTAGGGTAAATCAACCGTCTACGAAAGTGAAAAACATTGAATACCAGGGTGAGACAACCAAGACATTAATGTTTTTAACCTAGACTGTAAATGGATGGAGGCGGCGGCACACACCGTGAACTTAACCTAGAACTAAAGTGTGGGGGTGGCGCATTTTAAATCTTGGTTGTTTGCATTTTTAGGAAGGTAACTTCACCAGTATTTTCAATCTAGGTTAAATGATATTCAACCTAGACTAAATTGTTCCACCCTAGAATGGAAACCAAAAAAAATCTAGGTTGGCAGCATTTAACCTAGAAAAAAATCGAAAAATAACCTAGAATAGGCCCTTTTTTTTCTCTCAGTGTAGATGGTGAACTTTTTTATTATGAGTCTACTCAAAACATCAATCGTTTATTGGTTGCAGCTACCTTTCAGGACAGTCTACATAGGTATCTTCAGCCCGACAGGGAAATGCTTTCCATTCTTTATTTTGTTTCTGTCAACACGGCAGCCAGAACACAAAATGGATTAACCACAATTAGTCCGTATTTTCTGGACATGAGCCGGTGCGGGGGTGAAATTTGGGAAAAACGGATCATTTCTCACTATTCTTTGTTATCGGCATGGTGTAAATAGTCACACAACAAATGCCTGTAATAGCGAAGCCCTGAATTTAGGCCCTGTAAAACAGTCTGTTTAACAGGGTCATTTCAAACTCGGAAATCGCCAATTCAGTGAACCGTACAACTTTGTTAGAACCGCACCCCAAGTGAATGGCAAGCTTCAAGGGAGACCAGACTGGTATTTTCCAACCGACCAAATAATCATTTGGACGCCACTCAATCAAAACCTGGGGGAAAATTTCTTTAGGTGGGCGCCACAACTGCGGGATGCTCATCAGAACTTCCGCAGGATCTACGCTTGAAAACCCACCCTCCAGGTCCTTGGAGTCAGGATTGTATTAACGTTAATTTGGTTCGACCCGCAAAGAGTCTGAGTCATTCTCCCCCAGTGCAGATCTTCCAGCTCTGCCTTCTTGATTAGTGGCTTGTGAAAATCTAATCATTCGCTTCGTTCCTTACTCTAGTGCCTTCTTTATTTCTGTCTGTTCCACACATTCGCAACAACTGCATTTTAATCTCTTACCATAAGACAATCACAAAAGTTAGCTTTTCCCTCGCTAATCAAAAAGCTTCTTCAAGGTGGGAAAACAAATTAATTTTTGATTACAATAATACAACGGTGGTTTTCACTTACAAAGAACGTCTAGGGTCATATCCACAGTGATTGGGTCGCCCACACCATTGCTCGCGGTACACTGGTATATACCAGCTTGGTGGCGGTCGACTTTTTCTAGAGTGATCGAAAATCCTTCCCCTGCTTTGTCACTGGTGCTCATCGAATGATCCTGCAACAAAAAGAAGAAACGACCTGGTATTACGACGATGGTATTTCTAAATCAATCACCTCTAAAGTGAGCAATAAAAAGCATAAAAGGCTAAAGGATCGAATTGCAAACGAATGAACTTTCCAGCCATTATTGCCTTAATTCAAGTGCCGACGAAAGTCTTTGCCCTGCGTAATGGACAATATTATGGATTCATTCTCCATGGATTCTTCACTATGTACAGTCGTAATAATTATTTTGATAAAAATGTGCTTCATAAAACATGCATTTAGCAAACACAATTACGGAACCTAGGAGAAAGGTCGAAAGCATGGAAGAGGAATTTTTGAGCTGAATTAGAGCAAAGACTCGATGGTCACGGGTGCAAACATCACGCTTGGTCAAACGCGGGAGTAAAGTTGAAATTGCATTAGTTTGACAACCATAGTGATTTTGGAGCAGTTCATTATATATTATATAAAATATTTCATTTGATCATATTCAGCGGTGCATGGAGGTGCGACGGAAACGAACTTTTGGGAGAATACTGGTCACGCTCGAATAAGAATACAGCAAAAGTGGAAATACATTTTCACGTTTCGACGATTGGAAACATAAAATCCTGTATTTAAATTTTCGCCTGGCAGCGATACCGACCACAGTACAAGGTGACAACTAGGCCAATCAAAATCGACAAAAAAAATCGCTAAATTCGCAAAACATGGTGTATCTCTGATTTTTTTAGTATGTTGTTTGGAGCCATTAGGGTAGTGTATGCCCAAGTTTGCAAGTCTCGAAAGTTGTGGAAAACGTGTAGCACCGGAAAAACCGTGAAAGTTTCGGACTTTTTTCAGTTATTACCATATATCTTCTAAACTATGCATTTTTTGCCAAAAGCTACTAAGTACGTTTTTGAAGAGCATTAAATTTGTAATAAATTAAGCCTAATTGCAACTTTTTAGATCAATTAGTCACCGAATTACGGCACTTTGAAAATAGGCCATTTACTTCAAAAAGTGACAATTTTAGTTTTAGACCCTCTTCAGAACGAAATTGCGGCTAAACCATCGATATTGAGAGAATACCTATCCCCGCCTTCAGGCATTGCTGACTGAAATGACAGAGCGCCCTCCTCTGTTTACATCTAGGTACATCTACCGTCCTTGTCACTGACAAGTTGTGTACACAATAAAATGTATGATCAATATTTAAACAGAGGCATGTAGGTCTCTATAAAAATGTTAAAAGCATTAGTTTTGATCTAGGTCCCTTCCTTATTTTGCAATAATTAGGAATTATTTAAAAATTAAAATAGGTACATGACTCACTGGATCCCTCCTACGGATCTGTTTGTTCGGCATACACCCTCAGGGTATCAATCAAACCCTGAGCGACTACTCTTTGCTATCCATCCTCCCGTGGAAAGACCAATAAAGAAAGGTGCGAGAAAAGGGGAAGAGTTGGTGGGATCTAATATCTCGGAGCTCCTACGGGATTAGATAAAACCCCCCTACGATTGTCCGCCTTTTTCCAGAGGCAACCATAGGTCGCCGAACCGAGTAAAAGGTGCGGCTGTATAGTTGAATGTGGGGAGAATCGTCAGGGTGGTATGAGTGCGAGGAAAGGGGTTAGGTTTGGAAGCTCCCAGCGAAGTCTTCATTTGTTCCAATTTGATTTACAACCTTTTTCAGAGGCCCTTTTCTTCCTCAGGTGCACTAGGGCCAAGCTCCCAGGGGTTCCTTGTTACCAGTAGCGAGACGGGTGGTTCAAACGAACGTCCTCTCCCGTTCTATATCTTTCCATCACACTTCTTAGGATGGTTAGAAGGTAGTCAACTGTTTTCCACTCATAAAGGTGGATTCACTCTAAATACCTTTCGCGGTTTCGGTAGCCAACCTCGTTCAACATATAATTTTAATTAGTTAAAATTCTTACATAAAGGCTGGCTATTAACTTTTACTGTAAAAGCTCTAGCAGAACGGCCGAAAGTTCAGATGAAAGTTAGTGAATCCAGTGACTTTCAAATTGTTTACTCTTGCCGCCCGCACCCTTTGATCGACTTCTTCAGCGTCCAACAATCGAGTTTATTTACAACTTTCTTGGTAGGTAATTATTAATGTGCCAGCAGGGTGAAGAAGGCAATGAATGAGGAAAACGATAAACAAAGTTCGGGCTCAAAAGTTTTTAAGCTTACCACCGTAACCTACTTTCTTTTTATTGATTATTGTGCAGGTTTGAGGGCGCTTTTTAAAACTTATTCATTTTTAATTGATTTAGAAAAACAAAAACTATCTAAAAAGAGATTTCTCCGTTGTGACAGGAAAACGCTGCAAATTTTACACAAGGGTTTATTATTCTTTCGTATAATATACGAAACAGATATTATCTGTTTGGATAGTTATATCTGCAGAGTGTTTGGACAGAGAAGAGACCCCGAAAAACGGATATTACGTCGAGAATTACCACGAAATAACCACCACATTTCGACTTCCCGAGTCAGGACGACATCCCACTCGACCCACTACCATAATATGTATTATATACTACCCAAAATAACTACTATAGCTCCTTTTTAGCACCAAACCCAGATCGTGCTGAAACCCTAGCAAACGCAACCAGATAGAGAACCATTTATTAATTTTTACAGCTCAAAACCGACTGGGCGGTGATTATTGTTGAAATCTACGTAATCTACGTGTGATGATATCATGACACGTGCAACTATGGACTAGCTTATGGAATAGCGTACCCTCGTCGCGAAAACTGGTTGATAATTTCAAGAATAATAAACGAAAAGGAGTCAGCGCTAGTGCGATGGATGCACTATAGGTCTGCCACAGAAAGTTTGCGTCCGTGTGGCGCCCCCTAGGTGGCGGATCCGCGAACTAACGATCGAGTCTACCTTCCATTGTGAAACCTTGACACGGGGGGAGGGGGGGCAGAGCCATCCGATATGTTTACAAACTACGTCAACCTTCTTCTTGATTTACCTACTATGTTTTGTAAGACAATCCTCACTCACATATTATGTGAGTGAGGATTGTCTTACATAGCGCTATATATAGCGGATGATAATATCATTGATATTATCAATGTCGGAGGGTCAAGGGGGGGGGGGGGAATGAGGCATTTAAAGTAGCAATCGGATGGCGAATCCTCTTAATAACTGTTGGCCTTTTCGGGTGACATCAACTTTTAGCTTCAGGCTGAATCCGATGGTTAGTGTGGAGGGGAGAGCCCCCGCCTCGAAGGATTACAAGTTTTCCCTCCTAAATCCTGCGACTGGGAGCGAACTCGAAGAGAGGGCCGTCGCTAAGCTTCATCCCCACCCTGAGCGTGGCTGCCAGCTTAACTTCCACCGACCCTCTACTTCTGCCAGGACTGACTAGGGAGGAAGGTGTTGCGAGAGGGTTGAATAGCCGCTTCAGGGGTGGAAAGTGGGAGCTTTGAAAATAGGCGGATGTTTCCTTGTCTTCCTCCTAACTGTCAAAACAGAAGGGCAGCCAATCACTGGGGAGGCAAGCGGAACCCCAAAGCTCTTTTGCCGGTAGCCTCGCTCCCAGAGGAGACGGGTAAGGTTTCTCTGACACCAATTTGAGCAGCCAAAGCATTTCCCTAACCCTCTCCTCGACGTTTTTTTTTCAAATAAGAGGGGAGAGAAAGGATTAAGTATGTGCTGTGTGTTATAGGGATTAGGTTCCACTTTTCTCTTAATTTAATGGCCCAGCTGCTACAGCTCTGAGAGCCTCTACGAATTAAGCCTTCACGATCAACTGATTTAACCACGAAATAGTAGGGAGGAAAAGGCTGATCCGGAATCCCAAAAGAAGGATTTCTACCGGAGCAGAAAAAGAAACGAACACAAACCCCTTTGAACGAAGTTTTGTAAAAGTAATAGTTAACGTAACATTAATTTGTTATATTTTTACAAACAAAGGAAAAAAGGTAATTTCCTTATTGCTTGTAATTTAATGAAGTAATTGGCCTCAAGGTTAAATCTACTACATTAAATCAAAATTTTAACTCGTAACAACTACTTACATGAATAGCTAAGCTACATAAAACCTATGTTATCAAGCCAGGTTTTTTTATTTCGAAATCGTATATGCATTATGGAATGCTCTACATGGAAAAGTGAAAGCACCACACGTAGAAGAAACCCGAGAACGAAAAGAATGACATGAGATAAAGAATGGAACAAAGTTTAATTTATTGTCGAGCCCATCGAGTAACCCAACCTTCACGGTACATGGTGTAACCTGTGCTCACGCACACAGTGAATCTCATATGGCCTTGGTGAAAAATAGAGCTAACCCCAAGGTAAAGGTAAACTTGGAAACAACCGAAAAAACCACGCCGTCCTCTCCGTATAAATTGTGAATATACAAACCTTTCCGTCCCCAACATCCTCTCAGCCTTCCGTAGCTTTCAATTCAGAAGTTTTTTTTTTCTCGCTCCCTAACATATTTTCCTGCATCTGAACACACACAGTCTCGCACTTCTTCCCTTCCGCTGGTAAATTATTTCCTTGTTTCTCCAATTCCCCTCACTTCGTTTTCCATGTGTTTATAAGAATAAATTGAGAGTGTAACTCAAGCGTTGAATTCATTTTGCAGAGTAGGAACTCGCTGGCAAACTAGCTGCGTTAACTACAAATCTTGGTGCCCACGCTAAACAACTTGGGCTTACAAACAACCAAATGATTCGTCCAGGATGTAGAAGGGAGCTAATGATCAATTAAAGTGTAATCAGGTCAATCGGAATTTATTAAAGAAGTACCGCCAACACAAGATGTTCCCTGAGGTCAAGTTACGTTACTTTACAAAGGGCTCGAAAACTAAGAGCAATGACTCAGTGCAAAGACTGGGAGGATGGTGAGACATTCTGAACGAAACTTTTGGGATCGTTAGCGTAGACTGATTAGCTTAGTTGTTATGCACAAGGGATGTTTGATAGCTCTCACAACAGTTAATTCAAGAATTATTTAAAAAATAATTTATTATACCAGTTTGGGTACACCCAATGTAACAGCTGAAAATTGTTCTGACATTTTGCTAAAAATAAAAACGCTACCTTTCTTACCTCTAGTAATCTTTGCAATCGCTATTCCACCACTTTCCCCCAATTAACGAGTTTGTTCATAACCGAAAAGAACGAGGCTTTGGAAGTTTATCTTGAATAATACTTTTAAAAAGCTGAAGGGTGGCCGCACCAAGGATAAGTACTTATTGGTAAGCTTTGAAGAGCATAACTGAAATGAACGAATAAAAATCTTATCCCTAACTGTAGTGTTTTCAAACGTTCATTTTTCAAAGGATTAATATTATTGGATTGTACAAAGGGAACAGAGCCTCATTTCGTGTTCCAAAGGGGGAAAAAGTCCGCCTTTATCGTCGCTATTAAAAGGATTTTTACTCTCCCTAGTTCACATTTAAAACCTTTTCATTTTTTCGGAAGAATTAAAATCGAGATATGGTACAGAAGAAGAAAAGGGCCAGAAAAAAAGCGGGTGGGTGGTGCTCGAGAGGAGGGAGGTAAAGAATGAAAAGTCTAAATTACCACAGATATTAGCGGAGGGGCCTGCAGAGCGAGTTAACGCTGTAATGACCTGGCCTAAGAACTGAGTTCAGCTTCGCAGTCCGGCTGTCTTATAAATCCTCAATTTTTACTTTTCTCTTTCTTTTTTCGAACATTTTTCTTCTTTCTTGAGCCCCTCCATTGCACAATAAAATATCCTCACGCTAATATTCAGCTTCTAAAAAAACCAACGCCTTTACTATTGCAATAGTATGACCGCTCATACCATGCTAATAAAGTACATGAAAACAGTGAGCAGAAAGATGAATTTCCAATTATGCGAGTACCAAAGATAAGTAGGGGAAGGTCTTGTACCTTGGGACGATTTTTTAAATTGCATTTTTTCCCCAGTCATGAGTAATTTAGCAATTTATGGAAGGGTGTATTATTCTCTACTACTCATGAGGTTTAATTATTTGTAAGAACCATAATTTTGAAAAAGGTTTAAATACCGCAAAACTCGATTTTTCAAAATGTCAATTTTGTCCCTAGGTACGAACGTGGTATGTACCTGGGGACACCCATGTTTGAACCATGGGACAGATAATTGTACCTTGGGACAGAAGGCTAAATTTAAAATAAAACCACCTAGAAAACCTAATTCATTCAAAATATTTCATTTTAACATAGCTTAATCATCACAAACAGTCTTCAATTTTCAAATATCACTTTTAAGGAGTTCAAAAATAGGTATTTAGCAAATTTTGGATACTTCTACGTTACAGAAATAGAATAATGTCTTATCACAATGTGATGTCATAGGTTCATCAATAAGTCAAGCAAAGGTCCTTCATTCAAAGAATAGACCTATTCTTTGTTACCTGAAACAAACTAAAAATTTTAGTTTGTTACAGGTATATTTAATATACCTTTGTTACAGGTATATTTAATATACCTTATGGGTAAACCTTTAACCATGGTAAATAAAAGAATGTATGATTAAAAAAAAAAAAAAAAAAATCCAGCTCTTCTACTTCTGCACCCCATTTTCCATTGGATGACTCAAGAAAACGAAAAACGCAATGACGAAATATAAAATTTATGTTTTGAAACTTTTTATTAATTTAAAAAAGGAAAAATAAATCTGTTATACTGTATCGCCAATAGATACAATATTTTTTTGGTCGTTATTGCAATTTCTAATAAAATATTCGTAATAAAATAAAGTAGGTACCTTATAATAAAATAATCATGTCTAATAAAATAATAAAGCAAAATAAATAATAATGAAATAAATATCATAAATAAAAAATAATAAATAGAAAAATAATAGATAAAATAAAATAATAACTTTTAATAAAGTAACAAAATAACTTGTAATAAACTAATCATAATACATTAGGTACTTTACCTATCGCCAATAAGTAAATAAATGTATCTATTGGCGATACATTACTGTATTGCGGCTATTTTATTAAAAAATGAATTTATTATAAGTTAATATTTAACAAATACCTAGTATTTAATATTTGTTTGGTCGTTATTGCAACTGCTAATAAAATAAAAAATGAACCAACTAACATATATCATGAAAACTGGGCCAAAACTGAACATAAATGAAAAATATTGTGTCCCAAGGAACAAACCTCAACCTGTCCCGAGGTACAAATAGTTGACGTTTTCCAAAAAGTTCAATCATTGACCTACCATGATATAACCACATCAAAGAACATCAAAATCATAGAGGAGAACCTTGAATTGATAAAAAGCAGTTGAAAGTTGAAGAAATTTCGGCTTACAGCTTTGTCAAACGATCATGGTACGGTGTGAAAACAAAACTTTGCGACGGGTGATAACAAACAATGTATTTTCATCATCACACGGTCGGTGATAGAAAAAAGAGCGACACATACACAGTGTTGCCATTACATGCGATGATGAATGGAGCCCAGTCAACTTTTTTTCGCGTGTCTTTTCTCATTGATTTTAGTCTTGTCCCGGGGTACAAGCGTCCCAAGGTACAAGACTTTCCCCTACTTGTTGGTAAGCTTTGAAGAGTATAACTGAAATGAAGTTACACTGTTGATATAAATCGTTATGTAACATCGATTTATATTTTTAGGATCCGTTTAAGCTCATGGATTTAACCTTGTATATGAGTCAGAGGGGATCGAGCATGTTCAATCACAATACCAACTAAATATTTACTTCCCTCACGCAGGGAGAAGGGCTGGCGAAAGGGATTCAAGTTGTTACTGTCAGAAACTAATGGTCTAACCATGTAGGAAGGGAAAATTCTCTTCCTCCATCGGTCTAACTCGCAATGCACGTTTACCTAGTGAGGCATGGGTTTTATAATCCTTCAAGTTGGAAAATTTCAAAATTTTTCTTCAAGATCTGAAATCTTTTGCGGCATCGAATCCTCCCAGGGACTTGCCGAGCTCGGTTCGTGGGCTTTTGTGAATTAATCATTCCAGCTAGTACTCATGAATCCTGGCGCTAGTATTTTGGCCAATAGGCGGTGTTGGTAGTGCATCGAACAGAGAGACAAAAAAGCTCAAACTAGACAAGCCAGAGTTCACGTAGGGGGTGCAATCCTGGGATCCCGGACGATTTTTGACATTTTGAAATCACAGGATTTGTGAAGCCAATCCCGGGATCCCGGGATTTGAGAATTAGTTGCACCTCGTACGTCAATTGCTCTAGTTCGAAGTGACAGTGCTCTAAGATGAAAACTGTGAATTCCCCCGAAGTCCAGGACGTGAGTGTGATTCACATGCACAACCCTACCTCAAGCGCTCATGCTCCTCCGTCTGCAAGGAAGAGCACGGGAAAGAGATGCAACTGCTACTAGATGTTAAAACTAGTGGAGCAGCCTAGTCGCCATGTTGGAACGGTTCATAAGTTTGAAAGAAAGCATTCAGAAAGCCCTAATCGATTTAAATCACCCATTCACGATTAGCGATTCAGATTTTGTTGAACTTTCAGACGTGGTTTCAGTTCTTGCGCCAATAAAACTAGCGTCCGAAGCACTTTGCCGTAGAGAAGCTAACTTGTGTACGGCGGACTCAACCATCAAATTTTTGTTCGAACAACTTCACGCAAATAATTCAGCATTGGCTGGAAATATGTCGTCAGCTTTGCAGGCTCGTTTGAAATAGAGAAGGGAAGGCAGAAACACCATACAATCATTTTGCTTCCGAGTCTGCGAAGCAGCGGAAGCCTTGTGTTCACTTTCGGGAGAAAAAAAATTTTTGTTGTCCGAATTCAAAATTTCCACTCGCATTTTGCGTTTCATAGCCTACTGAACAAATTTGGTTCCGTGTCTGTCGGTCTGTGGGTCTGTCCGCATTTCCTTGTTACAGCCATAATTTCCACAATTTTGAATGAATTTAGCTCAAATTTTGAGGGATTATGCGGATAAGGCTCCTTGAGGTCCCATACGAATTTCATCACAATTGAATCAGCGGTACGCTCTGCGCATGCGCTAACGTGAAATTCTTGAAACAGGCATAACTTTCTCAATTTTGATCGGATTTCAATCAAATTTTCAGGAATTGTGTGGGTATAGCCCTAGATGGTTCCCTATCAGTTTCATCACGATTGAATCAGTGGTACTCCCTGCGCATGCGCGAACGTAATTTATATTTATATATTCTTGAAAATCTCGAGAAATTCAAAAATGATGTACGTTCTGAGATAGGTTGAGCGCCCTCAAGGATTTTTTCCGTTTTCCCCTCCTTCAACCCCCTCTCCATCCCTAAAGAAGGGAAGGAGTGGGGATTTCAGCCAATATTGATCCGATTTTGATGAAATTTTCAGGGATTACGCGCGTTGTGCCGTAGATGATTACCCAGGCTTTGGGTAAAAAAATGAATCAGCGGTACGCTCTGCGCATGCGCTAACGTGAAATTCTTGAAACAGGCATAACTTTCACAATTTTGATCGTATTTCAATCAAATTTTCAGGAATTGTGTGGGTATAGCTCTAGATGGTCCCCTATCAGTTTCATTAAGATTGAATCAGGGGTACTCTCAGCGCATTTTATGATGGTGTCACTTTGATTGTAACGAGGAAGCTGCTGTGCCATCTCCTTGGCAGTGTATTTCATTTTTAAAAAAAATCCTCAATCCTGGGATTGGCTCCGAAAAAAAATTCCGGGATTCAGAAAAACTTTTGGGTTTGCAATCCCTAAGGTCACGGCGTAGCGTGAATGGAAATTTAAACACCAGTAAAAATCGGTAAAACATCAATCAAGGCACCTGACAGTGAAAACGGAATCACTTAGAAATTTGGAAAAGTGAGTGCAGGAGACTGAAGGAAATGAATCATCCAGCCCCTAACAGATATGATCTAAAGTAATTATTCATCCCCGGCATTAGGGGTGTATTATCTACCATCAGTAACGTGCAAGAGTTTGAAAAGGGGGTTCCGCTCCCTCCTGTTTTGTTTGATGCCGAGATTTTGTAATGGTACAAGTGTCATATTACGTGATGATTGCGAAAATGCGTTGTAATTAACTATGATTGATCACACATGGAGCTAAGTACGAGATTCTTCAGAGTAACGTTTTATAGACAGTAGTATTTAATACTAATCTTTATAAAAAATCTAAATAGATGTGGTTTAACATCGTGCATTTGGCTGGTTATAGCCGCTCGTAAACCAGAGACATATTGAACGTTTCATTTATTAAACCGCACAAAACGAATTTTGTTCCAAATGACAGAACCCTGTATACCAACCCATTCAGTAAACCACAAGCAATTATTCCGCCAAGTGAACCAACGCGAAGCAACTTCTATCTACAAACACGATCGCGAGGACCAGAGCGATCGAGGAGTAGCACTCGTGTGAAAGGGACGATTATGACCTAACTACATATAGTTCAGCGCACTCGCAGAACTTGCTGTCAACTTCATAACCATGAGATCAGTCCAATCAAAGGAATTCCATTTTATTCAGTCGCAAGCACCACAGTTGTACAAGTCAGTAATATGACACAACTTGCTGATAATATCATAAGAGTTGTGCTCCTCTAATATAATTTTTTTTTTTTTTTTTTTGTCTACTTCGTGTGAAATTGTCTTCTTCGTCTGAAATTGTCTTCTTCATTATATCCTCTTATTCTTCCGGCAGAGGTCGCTGGGTTATTAAGTGCTCCATGTATGAAGCTGGTGAAGGCGTAGTTGTGTATTAGTGGCAACGAAGAAGCTGATTCTTTTGGCTAATCTCAGTTCATCGCTAACCAATCTTGTTGCCATCACGCCTTGAGGTGAAAATTGCATTAACTTCGCTAACCGCGTGAAGTGTAATCGAGTGGGTATAAGATGTCATGCCGGGAGTCATTTAAGAATCTATTATGCACGCTTCTCACGAGAGTGTAGTTTCCACCGAGAATTCACTCAACCTCTTTTCAACGACATGGCCTGTGGTGATCGCCATTAGGCTCACGTGATGTGCATAGACGGGTCCCGTGGGCGCGGCACGACCAACAATCTTGAGCTCAGTCACGCCACAAGTTCCCGACCCAGTGGGCACCAAGATGATGCATGTCATCAAAAAGCCGGTATTTTTCGGCTTCATGCAGAAATGGCCTCTTTCTAAGCACTCAGCGTCTTCAAATTTTTTGAGATCGTTTTATTCAATGGCATGTGGAGTACAATTCATACAAACAATGGAATCGAATCACACTGAGCCCATCTGTCACTCGACCTGACATTTTTGAAATGGTATGCTCTCAACAAACATCTTACATCGTAGACTCCGACTCCAAAGTTCTTTATTTACGTGGTTTTTAAGATGCAGAAATTTAGAGAGATTTTATTTTTGTCCATCCGTAATGGCACCTTCAAGAGTTCAAGCGCGGGGGATAATATCCTAAAATTATTTTAATAAGAATAATTTGAATGTCAACTTAAATGTTTACGAACCAATTCGTTAATTGTCTGTTCTTTCCACGGAGAAAACTGCCCAAGAGGACAGAAGTGTTAAGACAGAAAGAACAGAAGAGCGTGTCTGAAGACCAAAACTGTAATTGTATTACCAGAGATGGCACCTTGACATGACGGATGACTGGAATTAGAGGCCAGGCACGAAATGTAATAAAAATGACTACGTCGCCAGCACAATGTCATCCATTATCCTCCTCTCCCTTCAGCGCCAACCGCCATCATCTGCCAACAGCCCACCGCTCCGATTAGTTTCGTATTCAGAACTGCCTTTTCCTTTTTACAGTTCGGCCGGCGTTGCGGGTCTGGCTGTGATTTTAATTCTGGACATTACTGTTGCGGGAGGAGGGGAAGCACCTCGCGGAAAGTTGATTTTACACGAGAATCATGTACCTGCTGACATCAATTTTATCGGATCTGCGACATGTTGCAAAAACATGTAAAATAATTTACCTTTCTGGACCACGAAATTGTTGGAACTGGATTCCCTGATGCTTTACATTCCAGAGTAATTGTCCCTCCTTTGCGAGCAGTTAACTGCCCACCAGCCGGTGACGTTCGTATACTTGGAGGAACTGAAAATGAAGAAATTCTGCAATTAGTCAAATAATGCTGAAAGAGTGAACTGGCTGCATTGGAAATATTAGAACTCGACTCACAGTTGAAGAATGAAAATGGAGAAGAGGGTAAAAACCCCATCATCAACATTTTGGGCCAAGGAACTAGGTCTGACAAATGGGAAAATTCGGCCAAACATAGTTGAACTAGTAATGAACAAAGTACTCAGTACAGTTAGCACTGAGAAATTAGGTGTCTGAGCAGAGGAAATCGCTAGTGAATATTTGGCGTTTTGAATTTTCCCGCGGTCGCACTTTTACTAATCCGCCAGAGTGCGCTAGCATAAGAAGGGACCGACGGGAATCTGCCGGAGGTGACGGCGGAAATGGCGGCCGTGTAGCAGCCAATGAGAGAGTAGCGCCACTTTTCCCTCCAGATTCAAAGTTGAAATTTTCGACAGTGCCCTGGAAATTTGTATTACACCGTAGGAGCCCAAAACTCACTGCTATGCCTTCAAATTATGAAGTTCTTTCAGAAAAAAGTATTAGTCGACGGTCAGTTCCCGGGCTCATTTAGGTAGAAGTGGGTTTTAAAGGATTTTGAGGTGTAGAAGCTTATCCTATCATCACCCTGTGTGTTCCACAGTATTTTATGTAAAGTGCTAACCGAGTGAATCCGCCATTATTTCAACTTCGCAGACTTTCACAATTTTTTGGAACATTATTAAAAAATTTAATTTAAAAATTTTTTTTTTTGATAATAACATCTTTTGTTTGTGTAAATGTTCTGTAATAATACACAGTGAGGGGAATCAGGGCAGATTTCTCCAATCTCTTCTCGCGGATCGCCAGCCCAACAGAGCTAGTACCGGCGGGGGGAGCGCGTCGCGCTCGCAATCTAGCAAACCCCTTTTTTCCCGCCAACGACGCGGCATTTATTTTCGTAGACGGAAGAAAATCCTCCCGTCTATGAAAATAAACACATTTAACTGTTAATGTTACCATTGTATGCTTATTAATACACGCAGTGCCAAAGGACCTCCACTGGTGACACTTTGTCAAGGGGCCAGGTCAGCGGGACCAATTTTTACGCGCGCGCCAGTTGCACAGGCAACCGACCATTGCTGACATTTCAACTGTGGTCGCCAGGAGATCAGACAACCATAAGACGATGTCAGCAGGCCCAGCCTCCCTTGGCGACAATTTGTCTGGGGAAGCCAGCCTTCTGATTCCCACATTAGCCGCGGATCCAGGGAGAACTGGATAAAATGATTTTCCTTGCTCCAAGCTGAGTCTCAAATTGGCTTTCGTGCAAATTATTTAATAAACGTTGCGCGGATTATCGTGAATAAACCATGAGATTGATAGCGTTTGGTTCCATCGTAAAGGATTCATTGACCTTTGTTTTTAGTCGCTTACGATCCAGTATGTGGTGGACTTGTAACATAGTTTCTGAAGGTATTGGTTTAGAACTTGCCGAAAGTCATGAGAGGATGCATAGTGAAAGGGGTTTCGGGTGTGAGATCGCCCTATTGAACAGCTCGTAATTAGCAACCCCTTGAATTGATGATAGGTATAACGGTAGAAGCGAAGTAAGGAGTTATGTATTGATTCGGCAAGAAGTTCAGTGTACGGGGCGGGAAACAGAAGGGGTAACACGGCCCGTAGGGTGGGTGTATGAGGGCAAGTTTAGGGTTGTTGAATCTGCCCGAAAGTTGGAAGGAGTCTGTAAACAATGGCTGCACTTAAATGGGTGGCATCACTGATACATAAATTATAATAATTTGCGGTCCTTCGAAGGTACCTAAATGTAAGACACTGTGGCTTTACAAGGTGAGCTGAAGGTGTGAAACCAACGCTGAACGTGGAAAAAATATCAAACTCTTGCTGAAAAAATTCGAACAGATCACAAACCGTTTTAGATTCCAAAAAGAATCTAAAAAGGGGATGAACTCTTCTTCTTCCAATTTATTTTGACAGCAAAAGGATGAAAGCATCTTTGATGTGAAATGCGTTCTAAGGAAACTAAGCTTTGATTCTTAAGAACAAAAAACAAATCCAACGTTTTGCTGTAGCAATTAGGTTACTTCAAGGAATACAAAAGTAACAAAAGATGGAACATGTTAACAAGCGTCTTTTCTTGGTCAATTTAAGATACTTAATAGAAATCTGTGTGCGGTTCAGTACCTAACTCAAAATTCAGGGAGAAATACAAATCCAAACTAGTAAAATTATTTTTCACTGAGTAGGTGAAATTGCGATCTATGTTTAATAACATTTTACATTTTGTCAACATTACTTTTCATTGCCATTCTCAATTTAACATAGTTTCAACAGGAATGTAGTGACAGGAGGTTAAACCTTCAGGTACCGATTGAGAAAGATCTGCAAAAACTTTCGCTTTACTTCCGTTTTCGAGAAATTGAACCAGGTCCTGAAAACCCCCATTCAAACTTTTCACTCAATCAATCCAATTCCCGGGGATTACCGGTGCTAAGGTTTTTCTCGGGCGACCCTAACTTTTAATCAAGGAGATCAGGCGTTGTAGAAAGTTTGGGGGGGATCTGAGCCATTTTCAAGGATAAACCGATTTGCGAACTTATCAATAGTTTTATACGAATAGGGGAACTACTACATGGGCAGAGAAGGAAAGGAATTAATACACGACATGGGTCTATTGAGGGCCATTCGCGGGGAAGAGGGAAAGTTTGCTCCATTACGTAACGCATCGAGAGAGCCATTTGATGGGATTCGTTCTTTCATGTAGGGGTTTATGAACTAGGTATAATGTAACTTCCTTTGATGAATCATTGGGGCAACAGCAGGAAGCCAAAGTACTTTGTACTAATAGTTAGTATCAACTGATTTGTACTGCAGTACAAATATGTACCATGGTACATATTGAAGGATAATCAATTTTTTCAATCAAGTTTTTGGTACCCATTTGAATCCAAAGTGTTTTAGGGTGAAAGGTGTTCGTCTGGATAGATGAACGCACTTACATCTGACGTAAACTTACCATTGGTTCCAAGGTTTTTATGGGGTGATATTAAGCATCTCAATATCCGGGCGGGAAAAGGTTGTGGCAGGAATGAATTTTGGTGCAATACGTTTTACAGGCCGGAAACTAAGCCGGGGAAACAGGAAATTCTCGAGGAAATGGCGTTATCTTTCTTCCTAGGCGGCCGTACTTTAAGGAGTATTAAAGGTTTAAAAAAGAGGGAGGGGGATTTCACCGCGGGTCAGAAAAAGCAAGAGCTTAGTCCCTATCCGCTCGCAACGCCGAGGAAGCTGTACCGAAGGGTACATTAGAGTGACACGGCCTCGATTTGTAAGGAAACACTGAACACATGTTAGCGTACCCTTTTCCCCTTCCTTAAACCCACCTTCCCCATTCTGCTGCCATCACATACTTACTTCGCCCTTTCCACGAACGGATAATCCTCCGAGCCTTTTCCCAGACTTTCCCGTCTACTAAGAGGTACACAACCCCTACCACCGTTCGCTTTCATGGGGAACGCCCTTGTAATTTCTACTGAACCTTCATCTGAACAGAGTGAGTTATTGCGTGTCTTATTTGTTCAGGAATCAACGTTTCTCGCCAACTTTCCGTTCGTATTCCCCACAGCGTATCAGCAGTAATTAATGTCGGAGCCGAGTTTATTTATTGGTCCGATCCATTGAGGAACTCTCCCGGCGATAACTTAGGCGGCGACGGTCTAATCGTTCCAGTCGTCTGGCCCTAAATCCGGTTTCTTGCTTCATCCAGTAAGTCAACAGGTGAAGGTTAGTGTTCAATACCAAACTTCAGTTCAATAAAAGGGGAGAGCTCAATCATAATATCACTCGTAATGAATAAACCTTAGAGTTTTCTGCTCGCGAGCAAAGGCGTCATTCATTCGGGCGACATATATTTTGACTCTCCACTCTCAGACCGTCTTTCATCTCGGAGAAGTCTGGTGTTTTGGTCCCATAGGAGCCCCATCCGTCACTCTTACCAAAGACCTTGAAGAATTCATGACTCCCCATCCCTCCCTAAGATGATCCCGAGGGGTGAATGTAATAATATCGACAGGCATAACACTTATCGATAAGGGAGAGTGTGGACGGGGGAGACGTTCTTTATGCGCTATTAATATTATACGAGGGTCACCCCTCTTTTCTTTTCACTATTACGCCAGAGCTAATGCCCTACTCATCTCTTTTTAAGGCCTTCAATTTTTCATTTACATGGTTACAACTGGAGGTGGGTCCTCCCATGTTCTTCAGCATCTTCCTTGTGTTTTTAATAATTTTGTATGAAGGGGAGTCTGCGGAGCAGTAAATTTCTCTTCAACAAACGACTCGTGCTATTTCTGGTTGTAGGGTCTGGGGCACACCCTGCATAGTAGGGTGGAACAGACAAATCGAACTGGGAGGACTTATTCTCATAAAATATCAAGCGAATCTTCATTTTGCGGCTTTGAAAAGTATTTACACATTCAGAATAATTAGGTATTGTGGAGATATTGATCTGGTTTGAAGAACAAAACTTCCAGAAAATTTAATATGAGGTGGCGAATTTGGTAATTTGGTGTTGAACTATTCAAGCCGTTGTCTTGAATAGTTGGAATCCTAGGGAACTCTTTTAAAAATTTCAGCTGCAATAATTGCGAATGATTGCAAATAATTATTATGGACGCAGGATTCATTTTAATGTGAAAAATATGGTCGCTTCGCCGCTTTAAGCGAGATTGATCGAACATTATAGGTTCATCATAAACCTCCAGCTACGGAGTGCCCATAATGGGCAGAAACTTTGATCATTCACAAGATCGTAGACCACTCATTTAGTCAGTTCAAGATTCTAAGCAGTCGCCGCAACAATGCCAGGGCTCATCATAATTCAATATCGCAAATTATGTGAAGTTTTATTCAAGGCCGATGTACATTTGGACGCACAGCCCTACAAACGGAACCCATTTGAACGCACAATCGGGGCACCCCAAGGAACCAAAACGGGGCCAGTTTGGACGCACGATCGAAAAAGTACGATGTAGGTATCGAAAGAGCATTTGAATCACCTTTTAAGGTGAGATAGATAATTATCTATACGCATCGTAGGTAGATGAGTAGTCATTTTTCGAAAACGGGTCATCCAATACGAAAAACTCATAGAATGAAAGTTGTAAATCTTATTCTGTGTACATACAGGGAGTATCAACACTTTTAAATTCGCTGTAGTACACTTCTCGAAATTTGCTTTCTTCCAAATTTCGGTTGATGTCATTACTTTCCTGAACCACAGCAACATCATTTTTGTTTCACGCTTCAAGCTTCACCGTAGAAGCTTCTATTTTCACATTGTTGTGATGGGTCTGAACAACAAAATATCAAAAATGGTTGCAATGTTTTTGCTGGGAGAACTTTCGGTGACCAAAAAACCTCGATTTTTTCGGACATTTTCCAGTATCCACCTATAACTCAAAGCTACTAAGCAATTAAGCATCGCAAACTTATCAATTACAAAGTTGAAGAGCATACAATTCTGCGACGAATGACCTCCTGACACATTAGAATCGGTTCAGCCGTTTAGCCATAATCAAGCGTCAAAAAGAGGCAATTTTTTCCAACTTGGCAATAGGGGTTGTATCACGGTTATCGGCGGTATCTCGGAAACTATTGGCCCGATTCCAAATGTACTTTCTCGTGAAAGCTGATTAAATTCCCCATCGCAGCTATTCTAGGTGTCGAATTTTGATTTGACGGGAGGCGCGGGCATGGAAAAAAAAACCCGGCAAATTTTGACTGATATGATTTCGTGTTTTCACACATTTTTGCCCATAACTCGACACCGGTAAATTCGATCTTAATTCTTTTCTTCTGATTTTTCTCTTTTTTAATAGCATTACAAACTTTTGACCCGCCAGATCGCGGTTTCGTCCCACTGTGCGGTGTTGATTCAGCTGCGTCCAAAGGGGACGGCTCGGTTCACAAACGTGTGCGGCCAAAAGTAATCATCTCCCTGTCCCGTCTGTGCGCTAAGTGCGTCCAAATGTACACAAGCCTTATTCAAAGGTGCGCATTCAGGCCGTTTCTTTGCAGGTAAATTAGGCGATTTTATCAGTATTGTCATTTTTCTGGCTAATTTTGTATAGCTCAACTAACTTCCCTGACTAACATACTATTTTCATAAATATATAAATTATGTACTCGAGAGAGTGTGTACAGTTATTAGGACCTTGGACGAGTTCCCTCCTCTACTCAGCGCCACAGAGAAACTGAATTTTGATGTTCGACGTTTACTTCTACTATTAGAATATATTGCGATTGACCCGCTACAGTTCAATAATTGACCTGTAGAATCAATTATTGACCCCAGGCACTATCATAATATGATATTATCCTATGAAACTTTGTACGTAGAATCGCTTGGTGACATTGCCAGCCATCTCATAGTGGAGTTGAATTATAGTGAGAAATAATGAGTTGGTGGGTAAATTGACCCTAGTGATTCGGGTCAATTGACCCAAGTGATTTGGGTGACCTTCATGGAATGTGTAGATTGACTCAAAGACCAGGTATGATTTTTTCCAGATTTTTTTAAGGAGTAAGTAGAGTTTGTACAGGGGTTTTTCCGAAAAACAGCCGTTTGGCCCCACTGTGCGCCGTTCCATGACTTTTTCCGTCTGAAACGTCGCCACATTCAGTTAACCAGTAGCTCTAAATGTTAACACCAAGATCAAAATTAATTATATCAACTCAGTAATTTCTACAATCACGACGGTAATTTCAAAACTACATTTAATGACATTTACACATTGTACTTTCAACCTATATGACCACAAAAACAAAGTATGGAGGTAAAGTGCCAACCTTGAATGAATCAAGAGGTAATTTTCATGGAAATTCGCGTTCATTCTGATGCGAGTTGTGCCTAGTTGAATGTACGTAGACAAGTACCAGAGCAGCAGTCTCCAGGGATTGCAAAGCTCGCTGCTTTATAAACCGTTACAAACTCCCAGCCAGTTGTATGCTCAATTATTTCCACCTGTGCATTAGGGTGCGGATGGCACTCCAAGTCCATTATCGTTAGGAGGCATTTGCCGTTCGATGTTACAATCACGGATCCCACGGTGGACTTCACCCCGAATTTTACTTTAGGGATTATAGGATTTTTACACCTCGTGAAGTTTCAGCTTAAAATTAACCTGCTATAGATAACAGGGTTTTAATTGAGTGTATTGTTTTATTGTCGGTCAAAACATAATTGTATACGTTCCTTTCAGGAAATTGTATAATATACAATTATGTTCCGTTCATTTCAATATTTCATATCCGGTCCAACATATTATGTTCCGTTCATTTCAATATTTCATATTGAGTGCACATTGAGAAACAAATTGGCTGCCACTGCCACTAGTTGCTTCCAACAACTGCCGGTTGCTACCCTTTATCCTTCGGAGAATTAGCAGGTTGGCTTCGAATCAGCTCTCTATTGCCTATTCTCGATGCCTCTAACCTAATTTCAAGCAAACCGCTTCTCATTCACCCTCCGGTTGGCTATTACCTTTCCCACACCTTCACTGTATTGCAATAAGGGGGTTGACAATACCCCTCCGTGCACCTAAAGGCATCTAATTCAACCTCCGTCCCCTCCAGGGCTCGAGGTTCCCCCTTTATTATTTCCAGGATACTGTATAACTAATCACTTCTACCCTTGGTCTGGCAGATTCAATTTTCCACCCTCGTGTAACCTTCCTCTCTTAGACAACCACCTCTTCTTCCCAAGAAGATAATATTGTTATGAATAAATAAACACGGCTATTTCGCCTCAGCCTTTTTAAGGTCTCAAACTGCCTTCTACCTCACCTCATTGGGGAAGAGGTTTACGAAAAACCGCGGATGTACGGTTATATAATGCAAATCTGAAAATCGTTTATCAGCTGGTTTGTGGTAAACAGAAGTGGCTTGAAAGGCATAACGAGATGCAGGAAATAACATGATTAACGAGCCGATCGGCATTTTCATCAGTCTAACGTAATTCTTAAACGCACGGGATCATCAAAAAATGTAATTTCCACGATAATTATGTTTTGCAATGAGCCGAAAGAAATTCAATTGTCCTATTGGGGCCCTAAATTCTTCATGTAAGGCAACATGAGTAAATTTTAAACACATGTAATTTTAAACACCTATGTATATACTTAGATGTAGGTAGGTACACGGGTATTCCGAATTCTCGAGCCAATGCACACATTTAACAATAACATATCAGATAACGAAAACGTAATAATGGTGACTACCGAACGGAAATGAACTAACCTAATATCTCGACGGTATGGATTTGATCGCGGTTGTCTCCGTCCCCGATCTGACAGACGTAGTCCCCAGCATCTTGAGGCGCCACGTTGCTGATTTCCAGGTTGAAACCGTCAACCAGTCGGAACCTCGTGTCTCGAGTCACCATGATTTTATCAGCTGTCAAAACTGACGCCCCTCTTCGCCACAGCAGAACGTAACTTCCTGTAATCATTCAAGAAAGTGCATTAGTTAATAAATAACTGTAGAGGAGTTGGATAAAAGGGGAACTGGAATAGATCATCAAATTTGCCAAAGTGGCCGGCGACCTTCTATGGTAAGTAATCCTCCATATTATTTTATTCAAATTTTGAATAAAAAAGACTTTGATTCCTTTAAATTACCACTTTATTTAAAAAACAAAGCTTTTCAGCTAAATTATAGCCATCGAGAAGTTTTTGGACAGATGTGGGACCCGAAAAATAATTATACGCCCAAAATTACTCGAAAAATGACACCTCAGTCAACCTCCCGACATCCTTCAAAAGCCCCATTAAAGTCGGAAGTTATTAAGAGCCCCAATGGAGTAGAATCCATTTTTGGGGGTCTCAGAACCATCTGATTCCAAAGTGGGTACCTATCTATGTGGTTTTCGTGAGACTACAAATTTTGTAGTCTCACGAAAACCACATAGATACCCACTTTGGAATCGGATGGTTCTGAGACCCCCAAAAATGGATTCTACTTCCAAAAATATCGGTCAAACGATACCCCACTCTATCCTCCACCCTAAACCCTTTAAAACCCCTTCCCGTAGGCCCTTTTTAGCCCCACAGAGCCCCACGGGTTTGGGCGATCGGGAAAACCGTGTGGTCATAACAAGATGGAGAACCGAGTAATTAGTCAACATTTTAGATTTTAAGAGATTCTTACTGCCAAAAACGGCCATTTTATTAAAATTCTCTGAAATCTACCAATCGTGAAACATAATATTAATGTGGGACAAATTCAGTGGCCATTCAAAACTGGTGACCCTCCTCGCGAAGACATACCTAGGTGTATTATTTCAAGAATAACAAACCAAAACGATAATAATTATTATCATATAATCATATACGATAATGATCATTATATGATCATTATTATGATATTATTATGAATAATATGATAATAATGATTATAAAATATAATATATATTGTATATTATATTTTATAATCATTATTACATAGGTATGTATAAGGATAGATTCTATATCCCTGTGATTTTGTTGGGATAAAGAAATGCGACGCCGAGCAGATACATCACAACAAATAACGGAAGAGTTGGGCAATTCCCTATCTCATTTGGTGTTGAACGGCCACCTGAGGGCGAAGGATACTTATTGAAAACAAAGCATGGGATCAGGGAGAGGCAGCTCTCAAGAATGAACAAATATTTGACAGTTGTTATTGCGCTGGGAGTAAACCGACCCGCCCGCTCATGTCCTCTTTCGGAAATACGAGGGTTTGATATTGTGCTTGGGGCGAGTATAATATATCAATTGTGGCCTTACGGAAGGAAGAGAGCGTTCTAAGGGAGAAAGGAGATAAAAAGGACGACTTTACTCCGATGTCTTTATGAAGTTATACGTGGAATTATGATCGACTCCAAAACTATGCGAGTTGAGCTGTGTCTATATTGCATTGTCTATGTTTAGATATTAATAATGTACCTTGTATCGCCGGAAAGCCAGGGGCGAATCCTGAGCTGGCAGTCTGGGCAAGCACTCCCACTTCATCACCTTCGCTCATCTCTGAATTCAATCCCCACGATAAACCTCAATATCTCCTACACTTTCATAAGCAACTTACAGAAAAACAACGGGCCTGCAGCAGTGCGTGTATTCCACAGCTGCATGAAGCCATTCTGATTGCCGATTTCACACACACTGTGTGACACACACGATATGTGCACGATACACAAAACACAGAAAAAACGAAGAACACTAGTAATAATGGCAATAAAACTAAAACAAGGTAAAATTCATGTAAATAATTTACATTAATTTTACCTTGTTTTGATCATTGAAAGAACTCTTTCAGAAAGTAAACAACTAATGGAGAAGTTGGCAACTTAGGGTCAGATGAACGCCCCAAGCGGAGGAAGCACCAACCATTCTGCTTGCCAGTAGTAGACACTGTAGTGTAGAAGTAGTAGGAGTAACAGAGGGTAGTGGACCTGCGGCTCTGCCCCCCACAAGGTCTATGAAACCAGCTGTTTTGCGGGTTCAACCAAGTCGAGCCAAGGCATTCAGCTCCGCGGGTGCTTGACTAGTATAGGGGGAAAGATGCTCAAACGGTAGGTAGTTCTACTCTCTTCTCGCGGTTAGGGCCACTTTCACCAACTCACTTACCGGACGTTTAAGGATAACGGGCAGAGTTACCGAGAGTTTAGAGCGATTTGCCTTTCACGACGCTGGACTTACCCATCCGGTACCTCAAACCCTCGGTATCTCACGCGTTAAGGTTAACTGGTCGAGGTCCCACCGATTAACGAGCTAACGGGACGGTAAGTCCTATTTTTTAATGGCCGCCGCGGATGCAGATTGGCAAAAGACGTATTGTTTGTGGTCACAGACATAAGTTGAGACGGCTGCGAGGCATTAGAGGAAAATTTCTCACAATTTGGGTGTACAATGAAATTGACGAGGGATTTGTAGCCGACTTTGGAAATAATAATTATTGCCAAATGCAGTGAAAGCATGAGAAGAAAGACAACTTACCGCCGGATTTTTTTGTTTGGTTCACCAGTATATTTTGTTGGCAAATTCCATAAAATTGCCCAAAATTCTGGGTGGGACCTGATCAGCAAACTCATCCCACTTTTGACGACACTTTATGAGGGCTTGTACCCCTGATGAGGTAAACTATACTCATCATCCAGGTGGTTGGAATGATGACGGCAACGGCAACGAAATTCGTGTTTTAATCGTGATTTAATCATACTTTCAGTAATAGGAATTTACACAAAATATTATATTTCCCCTCGCTTGCAGCGAACGAACGGCAAAGTTAGATCCAAAACACCGAAGATAATTGAAAAGTTTTTCCCCCGAAGGGAATAAAAACTATAATTTTGGATCAACAAGTCTGATCCACCTTGAGAACACAACCATCCCCCCCGCACGGTCCTCCCTACCCGAGACCGTTCCAACTCCAGTGGATTATACCGTATCAGTCAGCTGTGCATGCGTAGCTCCGATGTTCACTTGAGCGTCGTTATGGAAAAATCAGTACCAGAGCTGTCAAGTGAATAAAATGGGTGGATCAGACTTGTTGATCCAAAATTATAGTTTTTATTCCCTTCGGGGGAAAAACTTTTCAATTTTGGAGTCAGACAAGTCTGATCCACCTTGAGACGTGTTTGTTATCTGACAGCTCAAGTGAACAGGAGTGGGTACTGTGAAAAATGCGGAGAAAACAACTAGTAATAGGTACTAGTGAATGGTTCATATTCAAACCTTGAATATCAAAGGACCAGTGATCGTTTCATTAAACAACGTTTTTTGCTATAAACATGCGTTAGTAATCTCAAAAAGAACAAAAGGCGCCTACGTGGCCAGGCCAGCACCTGGCGCTTCCACAAGGAGACTGCATTCCATTGGGCCAAACAAAATGTATTGGCCATTCATGTTATTTATTGAACATTGTATGCTGTTTTATGCTACCTCTCACCAAGTATGAGCATGTCACATACGGCAGCAAACAAAAACAGCATTCCTAAAGCAAGCAATTCATAAAGAAATTGTTGTTTCGCAAATATATTGGTACATTCATAATGAAACCGTATTCCTTAAGTACCACTGAGTGCATAGGTACTTTACACGACGCCCCCAACCGAGGACGGCTCCCCCGATCAGGTCGCGATCTGTTCCTCAATAGGACGGTTCTCCCGATTAGCCTCAACGTTGACAAGTAATGAGAGATCGGCATGGACGAAGCCACCGAAGTCTGAATGAATTGGGAGGACTGCTTCTAACCCATGAGCAACTCCCGTTATTCTGGGATGACGGGAATTGAGGAATACTGAATACTGCAACGATCTTGGATCCCAAGTACTTAACTCCAGAAATGTTGATTATCGAACTGCAACGATCTTGGATCCCAAGTACTTAACTCCAGAAATGTTGATTATCGAACTGAAGTGAAACCAAGAGTAACGAACGACAACAAGGTACTTACGAGGTAAGTACAGGTAAGATACTTACAAGGTAAGTAAGAAGCCTGCGATTATAAACTCGTCGTCCAGCCAGAAACAGTGAAAGAAATGACAGTGTGAGAGATGCAAAGCCTCTCTGGTTTGAAAATCGACCATCTGCAAAATGCCCAGCAGGCAAAACTGAATTGGGCATTGTCACTAGCGTAGACGTGCAGAGAGGAAGTAGAATGATGTGGAAGATTACGTAGATGATGATAAGATGGATTGCGAAGGCCCACATTGTTGGAGGTAATCTCAGCCTGCCACGAGACCAGGGTAAGTACGTCAGCAGATCCAAAACTTGTTTCAATAGGATCCTTCGTCAACTGCAGAGGGACTCCAGCAACGGACTGATGCAGTGACGGCCCTGTGGCTGGGCCGAGGTGCGACGTATCTATAGATGCACAAAGACCCACTGAATTTCGTGATGCCCCCCACAACATTTGATTTTTGGGAGGCAAACTGGTCGATTTCTGGAACTCTCTAACACCAGTCTGTTGGTACGAAGTTTTGAGATTAGCTGTCAGCAGTAGAGACCTCTTTCCTTGGGAAGCAGAACAGCAGTAAGTGAAACCATCCAACATGGACAAAACTTGTACCCTCCAAACTGTAAAGGCTTCACCTCCTGTTGCTACCGTGTGCCAGATGGGCTATAACGATCCAGATACAGGACAGGAAACAGCCCATACCAATTCAAGTGATACCTGATACCACCGCACCCCAAAGCTAATCGGACCCTTTAAGTTCAGGTGTTTTGACAAGTGAGGAAGTGCGCAACACGGCAACCAGCCACCTGGAAGAGCTGCCAGGGTCCTGGGTAGATTTGAAATTTAAGTAAACCGCAATATAATCACAGGTCAATTGGTTGAAATCCGATGGGACTGGGTGTCCCCTGTGATCAGTATGCACTGGTAGCGAATAGGTCGGGTCAGGCAACAGGTTTGTCCTGGGTCTGTGATGGACAGCCTCCCTCCTTTTTGCAGGTAATTCGAAATATATTCAGTGATTTGGGGTTGTCCGACACTGGAAACATCTAGCGGTATTGAAAGTTGAAACCAGGGCGCCCATCTTTTAGGGCTTAAGCACAAGTTATCTGTAGCCGAGCTCATCATTTTGAGAAAAGGATGCTGATAATAGAATTCCACTTCCTAATTATCCAGGATGTTTCGAATCTCGTCATCTTGAAGGTGTTGATAAAAAGAAGGTCAATATTCTTTGAGACAGCCCCCTCCCACTCAAATGTGAGGCGGTAG
Source organism: Pilophorus perplexus (assembly GCA_955831195.1). Classification (NCBI taxonomy): domain Eukaryota; kingdom Metazoa; phylum Arthropoda; class Insecta; order Hemiptera; family Miridae; genus Pilophorus; species Pilophorus perplexus. The sequence goes on along the minus strand of OY037011.1, from coordinate 13,766,734 downwards.
ATTCGCACTATCACGACGATTTTGATGATCGGGATTATACGGAAGAGCTTTCTATTGCAGACCACAATATTGTGTTTGCTAGTGGGCACATAGCTATTGTTTATGTGTCACATAGGTATTGCCTTGCATCCCAAACAGCGAAGTAATAACATTTGTCTTTCTCCCTCCAGTTCGCTTCAAAAGATCCTAGAAAGATCCTCAGTGCTAGTCACATACAGTTTTGATCTTCCCTATGCTGGCATTAGATAAAACGAGCTAGTAAATCACTGGGAGTTTTACTCACCATTGTCAGATTTACACAGGCTTGGAAGACTGCTGATGGGACCTTAACTCACCATGCGTTCTTAATAGGTACGTCCCAAATCGAACTTACTGATAACGGAGAACCCCCATTTGCGGTGCCTTTCCAAGTCGCAGTCAACATGAAAATTGTTGATCCAAACAATCAGCTGAGTTAGTGGCCTTACGTCCAACCGTCCGACCACATGAAGCCCCAGCCACAAGGGGGGAAGCGGCTCCCAGAAGCAGGGTCCACTCAACACAATCCACATTACTTTACTTCTGCACAAAATGTGTGCAATATTTAATATGCCAAGTTCGAGCGTAGCATGGGCAATAATTGGGACCTCATGCCCCGATCCAGTATTTCCCTGAATTTCCACATCCAAGTGGCCAATTCAAAACACTGAAATCCCAAGACACCAGTGGTGGTGGACAAAGACAGCCGGCATTTACAGAGAGTAAACTAATTGAGTGACTCGCCAGCTGACAGGAAGGGCACTACGAAGACAGTAGAAATTCAATCCAAAGCTGATCAAAGACGGACCCAAGAGAAATCCACGGGCTCCAGTGATCCAAGGGAAATTTTACAAACATTAGGAGGCCTCCCTGGTCAGTATGGCCGGCCCAGTTATCCATGATTAATAACAATAATAATTTCAGATTGGGGCATTAGATACAAGGCAGCTGAACTTTTCATTGTTAAAAACCGCCTGATCAGTGTTGGAACAGTGATGAAAACACGGGAAGAGCGAGCTTCAAAGTTTGATTGACCAAGACATGAGTGCAACCGAATTGGTAGTGAAAATCTAATCCGTATGAATTGACAGAGGAGCCGTCATGACCACCCGGATTTTGCCAAAGAGATCGCCAGGAAGCGGATCCCGATCAACAAGTAAATCCATCTGATGCACCATAAGATGGCATCCCATAAATGGTTGAAGAGAAGGTTATAAAGATACGACTCACCAGAAGACGAACCAAAGAACTCCGCTCATTGAACGTTTCCATAAAATACGGTGAGAGACCAAAGGATGTGTCTGACTTTGTCCCAAGAGGTCACCAAGGAGTGGACCTCAGTCACCATGCATTTCCGTCTGATTAACTATGAGCGTATAGGTAGGTAGGTAGCCATTTGGGGATTCCCTGGAAGGTTGGCTGAAGAGAAAATTAGTGAAATGTGACTCACCGGACCGAACGTTTCCATAAAATACGTTGACAGACCAAAGGATGTCTGACTTTGTCCCAAGAGGTCACCAAGGAGTGGACCTCAGTCACCATGTCCAGGAGTGGACCTCAGCATTTCCGTCTGATTAACTATGGGCGTATAGGTAGGTAGGTAGCCATTTGGGGATTCCCTGGAAGGTTGGCTGAAGAGAAAATTAGTTAAATGTGACTCACCGGACCGAACGTTTCCATAAAATACGTTGACAGACCAAGGGATGTCTGACTTTGTCCGAAGAGGTCACCAAGGAGTGAACCTCAGTCACCATGCATTTCCGTCTGATTAACTATGAGCGTATAGGTAGGTAGGTAGCCATTTGGGGATTCCCTGGAAGGTTGGCTGAAGAGAAAATTAGTTAAATGTGACTCACCGGACCTGGGAGTGAACCTCAGCTCGTTGAGCGTTACCATTGGGGGTTCAGGTGAGACCGCCCGAATTTGGTCACCAGAGAGCTCGGTCAACGTTCCTTTTCTTCCGATGTATCAAGAAGGCGTCTTTTCTCTCTCCGACTCTCTGGGATTTCTTGGAAGGTTAGCTGAGGAGAAAATTATCAAAACAACTCACCAGAACGCGATCAGAAGGAGATATCCCGAGAGTCGCTTCGGGTGACCGCTCGTCGAGACTTTTCATGCATTGCGTTGACAGACCATCAGGGGTTCACGTGAGACCGCCCGAATCTGGTACAAGAGATTGCCTGAATCTGGTACAAGAGATTGCCTGAATCTCAGCTCGTCGAGACTTTCCGTGGGATGCGGTGACCGACCACCGGCGGTTCGTGTGAGACCGCCCAACCTTGAACTAGACCTGGAGACGGCGAGCGTCGGTAGGTATCCATGGATACAGACCAGTAGGAGCGAGCGTGGGTCTACGAGATCACCATGGGGTAGACCTCGGCTCGACTTTTTTAAATTGAATCCACTTATCCAGCCAGACAACCAGTCAATCCAGTCAATCCAGAGCGAGGAAGATCATCAGCTGAACAAACAATCGATCACACAAGCCAAAGAAGAAAAACTAAAAATGTAATAATTACGACCAAACATGTGCAAGGGTCTACGGAGATAGCTGGGACTACTTTTAATTCGGTTTATGAGGACGCCAGGGAGCGGCCCTCTGCCTGCCGAGCGTTTCCATGGAACATGTTAAGAGACCCAAGGGAGCTGAGCCCGCTTTGAATTCGGTTTATGAGGACGCCAGGGAGCGGCCCTCTGCTTGCCGAGCGTATCCATGGAACATGTTAAAAGACCCACGGGAGCTGAGCCCGCTTTGAATTCGGTTTATGAGGACGCCAGGGAGCGGCCCTCTGCTTGCCGAGCGTATCCATGGAACATGTTAAAGACCCACGGGAGCTGGGCCCCGCTTTGAATTCGGTTTACTTATGAGGGCGCCAGGGAGCGGCCCTCCGCTCGACAAGCATTTCCATGGAACATTTTAAAAGACCCACGGGGACTGGCCCCGCTTCGAATTCGGTTTATGAGGACGCCAGGGAGCGGCCCTCCGCACGACAAGCATTTCCATGGAACATATTAAAAGACCCACGGAGACTGGCCCCGCTTCGAATTCGGTTTATGAGGACGCCAGGGAGCGGCCCTCCGCTCGACAAGCATTTCCATGGAACATGTTAAAAGACTCACGGGGACTGGGCCCGCTTCGATTTCGGTTTATGAGGACGCCAGGGAGCGGCCCTCTGCTTGCCGAGCGCTTCCCTAGAACATGACATGTCTTAACATGACAGTGTTAGAAAGACTCACGAGAGACATCGGCAACTACTTTCAATTCGGTTGTTGGGGACGCCAGGGAGCGGCCCTCTGCTCGACAAGCATTCCATGGAACATGTTGAAAGACCAGCGCGCAGCATGCTGCGACTGCTTATAATTTGGTTTACGAGGACGTCAGGGAACGGCCCTCTACCTGCCCAGCGTTTCCATTCGCCGAGCAGTTCTATCCAATGAGGTAATTACCATTAATTAGCATTAATGCTGACAAGAAAATTAGTAACACAAGACTCACCAGAAGAATAATCGAAAAAACAAAAAAGGAAACCACAGCGATGTAACCGTAGATGTAAACCTGAAGCAAGACAATTAATTTTACCGGAGTTGGAAACGATCAAGTAAAGGTGCAAAGGACCCGCGGAATGACACTAGCGTCCCTTTCCGACCCCGACTCCGGGATCCAAAACGAACAGCCGCGGCCAAAATGTAATTTTGTAAAACGGCGCAGCCCGCGGGTCCCCCAGCACCAACACTGCAAAGAGATATTTCATCCGACGGAAATAAACACTTATTTGACTTCACACGTCGGAATGAACCTAAATATTTCAAACAAAAAAACTTCACGGGAGGACACGTACGTGAAGTTTGGTGGGTACTTATTTTTCCATAACGACGCTCAAGTGAACATCGGAGCTACGCATGCACAGCTGACTGATACGGTATAATCCACTGGAGTTGGAACGGTCTCGGGTAGGGAGGACCGTGCGGGGGGGATGGTTGTGTTCTCAAGGTGGATCAGACTTGTCTGACTCCAAAATGTCATATTATGTAAACAACTCAATACTGGGAGATCACAAGTCAATTTCAAGGTTACCGTTGTTGCTGTCCCGTGCGTTTCTCTTCTCCGGGGAACAAAATGTGGACACAAATGGCTCTTTTGGGCAACACTGCACGTTAAGTTACCGAAACGGTAACCGACAGCCTCTGCGTTAAAGTTAACGTCGGAAATGAAGTGGTGAAACGTAATTTTCTAACGCCTCGGTAAGTTGGCAGGTTAACGTTAAGATTTCGGTAAGTTAAACCCACGGTACGGCTTTTTGGTGAAAGTGGCCCTTAGAAGATTAGCTGCGCTGGAGCTCGTTGCTATTGCTAACAAGAATGAGCACCTACTTTGGGTACAAGTTAATAGTAAAATTTCCATTAGGTACTAATGTAAAAATCATTTGAAAAATTGTCCAAAAATTGAAACAATAAAACAAAACGCTGCAAATTTTACACAAGGGTTTATTATTCTGTGATATAGGTTACTTGTACAAACATTTAATTCTGTCAATAAAAAAAAATTTAAAAAAATTTTTTTTGGATTTTTATATTGCAAAAAAATTTTTTGGGGGGATTTTTTTTTCAAAAATGTGTTTTTTCAAAAATTCTTTAATTTTTACTCGAAAAATATTTAACTTCTTGGGATCCTTCAAAAATCCCATTTTTAGCCCCATGAAAGCCCTATAGAACGCCACAGTGAAATCGGATCGTTCCGGGACCCCCAAAAATGGATTCTACGTCCAAAAATACTTCGAAAACGACACCTAACTCGATCCCATAGCTAAAAGCCTTCAAAACACCCCTCCTGTAGCCCCATTTTAGCCCCATAGCGCCCCACGGGTTTGGGCGATCGGACTGAAAACCTTGCGGGCACAACTAGATGGTAACCAAGTATTTTGCCAAAATTTCAGATTTTTAAAAAAATTCCTACTGCCCAAAACGGCCCGGACGGCGGACGGCGGACGGCGTACGGCGGACGGACATTTCGGATTTTGAATGTAGACCTCTTGAAACGGATAATGTCAAATTTTGAGGCCGATCGGAGTCGTCGACCCGCGTCGCGAAAACATAGGTGTATTATTCCAAGAATAATAAACCAAAAAATTACTAAAAATAAATAAATAAAATTGGCAAGCAGTGCTTACCTTGCTTTGCCAGAGAATTCGCCTCTGCGGAAGGATTTTACAAATAAAATCTTTAAATTTCATTGTATAGATATTAATAAATCTAGAGATGTACTTAGTAAGTACTACTTACCAAGGCAATGTAGGTAACAAATAATAATCTAGCCAACGTGGTTACCAATATAGGTCTAAAAATAGAGTAAAACGATGTACCACCCATTTGATCATTGAGGAGACGATTGCCCTTTATAGCTCCAGAAAGGATGGGTTAAATTGAATAGGTCATTTTGAAAAGGGGCCATCTCCAATAATTATTTTTAAATACTTATTATAGGATATAACCCCTTTTCAAAATGACCGATTCAATTAATCCAAACTGTCAAGCATTTAGCAACAGAAAGGCGGAATGTACCTACATCTTCTAGCCGAACACTCATACGAAACAAATAGCCGAAATCAAACAGGAAACCACGATAACTCAATCAGCGGGTAGCTGAGAACGAGAAGACCCAAATCACTGATGCAAATCTAAAGGCCTACGCCGTCTAAGCCAACAACGAATTTACGCTCTCTAATTCCCGCTAGAAGCCTGCATTTCAGCAGAGTAGCAAGTAGCAAAATTTTCGAACGTTCACGTTTGCTCGCACAATCACGCGTACGTCGAAAATTATCAAATTGACTGAGAATGCTGGGTCGAAACGGACTTTGAGGTAGGCGATATTAAGAGGGGAAACGCGGTTATGCAAATGCTGGCAGCGAGAAACTTGGAGTTAACTCCAAGGGAGGGCACTTTGCCTACTAAACGTGAGACTGAACGGAGGGACGATGCCAAGGTGGAAACTTGGAAGATTTTCCCTTCGTCTGGATGTTTCCTGCTTGACGCGGTCGGAGCGATGGAAGTTTCTTTGCTAAAGTTACTAGAAGGAGTCTATAGAGGGGCTCCAAACATCATCCCAACTTTGCATGGCTCAAATTTATAATTAACTTGGCTCCAATTCAATGCTGTATCTTCTAAACACCTAATCTTGGAAATGCATTTACGGTAAGTATGAGGGATTGGGAAAAGTGTATGAACAAAAACTCAGTGAGATTTGTTTAAATCTCACACTAAATCCTAACTATTTAAATCCTACACTCTTTCAAGAAATACACATCATAATATGTACATATATGTGCAAACAAACATAGTTTTGTTTGGGAAGACCCAAACGATGCGAATTAGTCCATAAAACTCTGAACACTTACAAGATTCGTAGAAAGAAATCCATTCCTAGTTCACCAACGGTGGTAGGCAAACATGGAATAAATAACCAACAAGAAATCCCTTCTTTTCCATGCTATCTTCACCCTCGTGTTATTGTCACTGATGAATGTCGACAAAGGCCAGAACAAAACTGGATAGCCCATATTTCACCTAAGTCCACGCCTTCTAATGTATTTATCGTTCTGAAGCGAGGGACCAATGTTGTGCACAATAGCGCTAATGTACCGAAGCTTTCGGACAGATGCCTTTGTAGGACCTCTCCGAGCGCTTTTCCCCCCCAAGCGCCTCGCAGAACGGGGTTACAACCGGAGCTCACGACCCGGTATAGTGACAGTCGGAGGAAATGACTTGCGGAAAAGGGGCAAAACAATGTGAAATCGCCGAGGACGAATGCTGAGCGAGTTAGTAGGATTTACTTATACAGACTAAAAATACACAACGAAGAGGATATGGCACATAGCCTCCTCGCGTTCAAAGACTACCCCGATAAAAAGCCGAATTGGATTATTAGGTCATCACAGCATTGACGGACTGTAACATGAAAATTACGTCCGCGCAAGTGGTAGCGTTCCGCAGATTCAATCATCATAAAGGTTATAATATAACCCATGGGACCTCAAGTGGCCGCACCAGCATAATCCCTGAAAATTTGACCAAAATCGGCATTGTGGGAGTTATGGCTTTAATAAGGAATGCGCACAGACACGGAACTAGATATGCTCGGGGGGTTCTGAAACGCAAAAGGCGAGAGGAAGGTGTTGCTGACGGTGGTGGACTGTTTATTTTGTTTTCCCGAAATTCGTAAATTCTGACTAGTGGTGTTTTTGAAAAATCAGGGTCAGGAAAAATTTTGAGTAGGAAAATCACGGAATCACGGAAAACATGCAACGTTTTTTATTGGTTACTGCCTGGTTACTACTTCTGTTGGTAGTAGGTAATAGGCGTTGTTTTGTTGTCATGACATAGACATGATCTAAAAGGTCTCCCCATAAGGGAGATAAAATTTATTATTATGGTTTCAAACCCCTTTCTCCTGCCGACCACGCCGTTTTTGTAAAGATAAGGACATGTGGGTACTCATCTCTAACTGTTAAACTGGGATAGTAGGTAGACCTACTATCCCAGATTAACAATTAAAGATAGAATAGAGGAAAATAAGATATGGGAATTTTTATAAATAAATTTATTCTGCTAGACACTTACGGTTCGTTAGCTGCAATTTATTTTATTTTTGTCGAAAGAAGAGTAGGTAAAGGCAAAACACATTTCTAGGGGTGTTTTTAATTTGGTAGGGTACCACGCTTAATTTTTGATCTCTCAAATCCTCTCGTGCGAGTGGATTTAGCGGTTAGACCGTGGGTCCTCCCCAGCTTGTGGAAGGTTTCGTTGTTTGTGACGTCAAAGGGTTCCAGCAGACCTTTGAGGATCGGGCAGTCCCTCGAGGCTATGAGCTAAAGGTACGAGGGTCCATACAAAGCAAAGGTCTTCTGTGTTCATAGCCTCCTTCAACGGGCAGGGCTACAGTCCCTATTTTGATTCCTTAAACATCCCCGGAATGTGCTGGTATTATGTAATTTACACCAACTGACAAGTTCTTGAATATCAATAAAGCAAACTAGAGCAAAATTTGCTCCTATTTAATAGGAAAATAGTGAAAATACACTCAATGCGAACGTCATCATTGGCACAGAACTTGATGGCCTTTTTCTCTAATGTTGAACGATATTAGCAAGCGGATGGGGGGGGGGGGGGGGGGGCTCGCTTCGCTTAGCCGTTTACCGAAGACATGGAGCGCACGCCATCTGCTCGCACTCTATCCCGATCCGGCTCCACTCGTGGAGAAAACACCTCAAGTTGGAAAATGCTTTAAAAATGACACGATAATACAGCCAGCTTTCACCTGGTGGCAGATTATTCAGCAGTGTGGATCTCGACGAACAATAGGGTAAAGTGCCCTAATATGGCATACAAAAAGATGTTCCGTCATAAAACCTATAAAAAAATTGATGTATTGTTGAAAAATGTTTACAATGCTAGGTACACTATCCCTCTACCACTTCCCATCGCTGAATTTCCTCGGAAGTGTCTAATCGCTGGTGGAACACCGATTTTCAAAAAAATGTCGTTTTTATGCTCTGAAAAAAAGGTTGCCTAATATGGCATACAAGGGGTTCTTAATATGGCATGGTTTTTAAGCTCTGAAAAAAAGGTTGCCTAATATGGCATACAAGGGGGTTGTTAATATGGTATGGTTTTTGGCTCTTTTTCCATCTGTTTATTGCAAAAGAAATGGATGAAAATTCGTTAGACCTGCTTGGTGAAAGAATAAACAACGAAAACCTAATAAATAACCTCAATATGGCATATGCCATATTGGGGAAATCGACTCACTTCCACCAACACGAAATCTTTACAATGATAAAAGCGCGACATGAAAAAATCGATGGTCAGGAATTGTTCCTTACGAATTGCTGAATCTGATGGAATATTGAAAAGTTTTGATTACACTTACCTTGAGGTTAGGAAATCAATCACAATACTGGAGCAAAATGTTTCGCGACCACTCAAACACGTGTTTCTCTTTCTGTAGACTACACATAACCTGCTACCTGCTGAATGACCCACCCCTGTCGGCTACCAGGTGAAACTCTACTCGTTGATGGGTTTCCCGGTTGAGTGCAGAGTGCTAGTGCCCCCAAAACCTCACTATGCCATATTAGGCACTATGCCATATTAGGGCACTTTACCCTAACTCCATTCTATTAGGAGTAGGTCTAATAATTATTATTATTATTGTTGTAATAATTATAAATAACAATAATAATTATTATTCAGCAGAAGAAATTCGTTAGGATTATCTTTAGTTAGCTCTCCTTAATAAAGCATTTTTGTTCCATTGACTAGAGAGAAAGTACGTACTGTTTCATAATCTCGTGAATATGTTACAGATTCACGAGAAATCCTCCAGCAAAAACTCCGGTCATGAATGAGGAAAAGTTGGATATACGTACAGTCTGAAGTCTGGCATACAACACTCCGTTTCTCATAATCAAATTTCCAGGCACAGCTTGTCTAGGCATGAATATTCAACATTAAATGCTTAATATTCATCGATCGATCGATTCATGTTGATTAAAGGTGGGTTCGTCACACTATAATACAGTCAGTGCGATCGAGTAGGATAACTGTATTTTATCTTAATAATTAAGATAATTATTATCTACGTTGTCGTAATTTTGTGATCTCACATTATAATTGGTAAGCGTTGTATATTTAATTTGATATTTACTATTTAATATCATCTTGAAAAAGTTGAATGAAGAAGTGGGGCAATATCCCCATTACATACTTGCAGAATGTTTTTGACAAAGGGATTGGTTGCGTCCTTCGCGTTACCGCGACCACCCTGTGGGTCGATTGTCACCGTTGTAATACAAATTTTACAACGAATTGGGAATTTAATTGTGATAAATGCAATTATAAATGCGAAAACTCGGTTTGCAGTTGTGGAACTAAAGTTGGATTGTGGAATAGGAACGATGAAATGAATAATAACCGTGGAACCGTGAAATTGAGGACCATCGACCGCTCAGAGATGAACGGCCTCATGTTTATTATCGACCACGTACATCATCCTCCAGAAAATCAAATGCGATTAATCCTAAATCAAGAGTAGAGAGAGGGTCAGCCAAATTCAATTCGCGCTTGTTCAAATCTGAGCATTTATTTGCATACTCTGATTGATACTTGGGGGCATGTTATTCGTCGGGAGTGGACAGCTGCGCGGCACGACACTGATGAAGAGGGGACATCTTTTGAAAGCGACTTTGTTGCTATGCAAGGTTTGTGAAGAATTTCAATAGACTATTGAAGCCCGCCAGAAACCTTATTCAGCTTTATTGAAACGCCAAGTTAATTTACTTTTTTGAAAGTAACTGAAGGGGTTAACAAGTAAAAGTTATGGTCCATGTTAGAGGGACGTTAATACTCGGTTTTCGAAGAAAAAATAGGTAGGTAGTTAGGTTCTGTAGTGTATTTGCTTCCCATGTATGGCAGGCTGAAGTATAACATAATTCTTCTGCCTACATCTGTATTCTGTACCTAATAACTCACTATATATTATTGAATCATATTAGGTGAGACAGTTGAAATTAAGCACAAAGAAAACTATTTAGCTAATACTTTGGAGGTTACTCAATACCTCAATATTAAATTATTCGATGTATTGCCTTGTCTCGACCCACAAACATCCAATATTTTTTGTATTGTAGGTCGGTGTTGTATTGTAGACGGCCAAGCTAAGGCATTCTAATAGAGGAATACCGAGGGAAAAAGTTAGCATTTAATGGGGGAAAATGGGGGGAAAGCAAATAGAACGTGAACAGGGAATAATGGTAAGCCAATATTTAGCTAAACTGTCTCGGCTGGGGGAGGTTCCGCATAAAGTTACAAGAAAAAAAAAACGAGATCCAATGTCGCCTTGTGCACGCATAGCACCATGAATATCCCCCTGTTTACACAACTCTTAATCAGAATTAAAACGACTATTAATAAATTTCGCAAAACTAAAATCCTCAGCTATTAAGCTATAATAGCTTATAGTCCGATCAACTACGTTTGAATTAGGCGACTTGGAGGGGCGGAAGGGTAATTTTGAAAGTCGAAGAGGATGTGCAGCACCGGAAGCTATGTAGCAGAGGGAAGAATAGGGAGAACCGCGAATGTAGAAGGGTTAGCGTGAAGGAAGGAAAAGGCGTATATTACCAAGGTGCTTGACTCCTGGGCGAGCCACGTTTCCTCGCCACGACGTACGTCCTACTACCAACAATGCTCCCGATTCAACTAACCTTAAGAGACTCGAGGGATTAATTACGCTGTGCATCCCCCGCCTTTTGACAAGGTGTCGTGGAAAGTGGAGGTGTCTACCTGGTTATTATGGTCGCGTTATCAACGGGGTTGGTACGATTCTTTATGGGGGTTTTATGGAGATGAAGTGAGGTTCCTTTAGATTATAACAACGTTAGATACTACCCTAGTTAGGTACGGGGATTGGGTCCACGCAGATCCAAAAAACGGGAAAAAAAACTGAGGCGTGAACTTTGATGATGCTTTGAAAACTCCTTTCAACACGTGGGAAAAATGAGGATAATTCCTGCGAAATTGACTCTAAAGAATTGCTCTTTTAAATTTGAAAATGTTGCGATACCCGCCCCTGCACAAGATGATGCTGACTTAGAACATAGCTCGGGAACACAGTTGGGCGAAAACGCAAAAATGCACTTATAACTCAAGATCAACTGTCTCAATCGACATCCGAAACATCTTTAAAAAAAATCTCAGCCTCCTACAAGTACGTAACGCTACCGAATTAAAAAAAGTTTATTATAAACGAAAGAAAAGGGAACTAAATTCGCTTATAGAGATTTCTTATAGACTTATTCGCTTCAAATGACTGGTGAAACAAAAGGATGATAGGTACAAACAATTCGTGTGAATGCGGCGAAAAATCGAATGTAACACAAGGCACAAAAACACAGCTGAATCACAGCTATTTATTGGTGTAGGTAGATTGGTAACCAACTGGCAGTTGACCCATTATTGGAAATCACATTTTGACACAATTGTGACCATAAGGCAACCGAATTAAGTAAGACAACCCAGTATGATTATGTAACTACCTACTGCCGACTTGTATTCGCTGGGTTGAACGTTAAGTCCCCAACTTGAAGCCGGAAACTTGGTACCGGTTCCTTCAACTATAAGGAAGGACAACTTTGTTGATACTTATGAAGGCCCGAGGCCCGTTTACGATGAATTAAGTATAAATCGGTACAACTTAGCTGAAGGCGCAATGTAGCGTTCTTAGATCAACGACGGGAGTTCTCGAAACATTTGAATTATTAAAAGCGACGGAGCGATCGGAATTGAAGAGAAAAGCTTTCACAAAACTCAACTCCGCCTTCCGACCGGGATTTGTCAACTCAACAAGAAATTCAAATTCCTCAAAAAACGTTTACTGGACAGGTGAATTTTTAGCGAAAGCCTTACGTTCAAGATAACGTTTTGTACCAAAACTAAAACAATAATAATAAATATTTTTGAAGTAGTATGGATTTTCCAGGTTTTCAAACACTAGACACTCAAACGACTTCTCCCTCTTCCAGAAAAAAGGCGACGTTAAAATGCGACGTGATGATGTATCGCAACCGTGTAGTACTTGAACCGACCTGACTCATAACAAATGATTCTAATCCTTTCTAGAGCTCACATACCTTGTCTAACCCCCTTCATCCCCTACTCACCGACAATTGATGACCTGCAGATTGTTTTTTGTCCTTCGTTCCCCTTTCCTTTCCCTTCGTCACATTCAATTTTTTTTATTATATTCTTTTATCCTAGTTGATAGGTACCGTTATTCTTTCTTGTGAAAGAAAGGAAGGAAAAAGTCGGTAGGGTGGATCGATATTGCCTAAATGAAATTCTTCTTCGGCAGTATCCCACTTAAGATCGAAGTTACCCTATTTCTCATAGCTGACGAGGAAATCATCAGGTTGATTTTTCCGTCACAACGCGTCATTCATTTGTCGAGCTTTTGATGGATTTTATACTTAGTATCTTCTGACCTATTACAACGAACCTGATTTTTCACTGTCGAACATGAAGAAAGAAATTTGTGGTCTTTCATGAATCAGGCAATATAAGGAAAACAGTGGGGGGTCGAGCTTAAGAGAAGAGGAGAAAATAGTTGAACAATCATTATTTAAGCATAATTCTACAAGCTATTGCTAATTCTACAGCTATTACAACTTTCTGCAGTATACAAAACTCTATTAGAGGATATCATCTCGTTGTTGGCTTCACAGCATTACGAAGAATAACCAAAATTTACTCAGAATACCCATCCTATGTTTTCGGCATTTAATGTCGAAAAAACGTCCGAACAGAGATCGGGGAGAAACAAACAAGGACTGACATTTACCGAGTGTAGAACACAAAACATGTTGACATTTAGAATGAGTCTCTTGAGAACCAATTCACGCGCTCTCTGTTAACAAAGGTTAATCTCGTACAACGGAAAGGGACAAGCTATATCGTACGTCATAGTAAGGATCATTCAGGGAAGTTTTAAATTTAACGCTCTGCAGATTCATTTGAAGTTCGTGGGCTATTTGAAGTTAGTAGGCAATAATTACTAGTACACAATAATTATTATTGACGTAGCCGAGAATTGTCTAGTCATGTGTTACCATTCCAGTTGACCTTCTCCCGTGGTCAATTGACTAATCATGATAATTAATTTAATCTCGGGAAACTTTCCTCAAAGCAAACAACACAAATCCATTTGCCACCCAGTGGACGACATTCAGAAATATAATGATATATCGTGGTCGGTTAAAACCAAACACTCATCTGTAGTTAGTATCCCCCCAAAAACCCCACGGGGGGTTAAAAAGGTGCGAAGCATCAAAAGCCTTGATATCAAAGTTGTGCCAACCAATCGATTGTACCAATACACCCCGGCTTTTACACGTCCCTTCGGACCCCAAGTAGAGCTCCCACCATTCCTGCTTGGCTGGGGAGCCCACTCGTGAAAGGGTTGACAGGACTATCATTATTTTAAATAATCGGTTAATTAGTAATTTTAACCCTATTTTCATTATAATGATTACCATGATTATTCATTATAACTGTTTACCATACCTACTTGAGAAAATAAAATAAATAATTTTTTGATGGTGTTGACCGGTTCAATAAATAAATGAATTTTCCACCCCACAAAATTGATAGTTTATTCTAATTTTATTTAACAATTTACAAATTTTTGTTATCTGTTTAACAGCATTTTTATCCTTCTTAAAAGTTCATTCCCAGATTATTTACGTTTTTGAATTGACATTCGAGCGCTATTGTAATTTATATTAGCTCCCCGGCCAAGCAGGAATGGATGGGGATGCGGTGGTAGCTCTACTTGGGGTCAGTAGGGCCGCATAAAAGCCGGGTTGTATTGGTTCAATCGATTGGTTGGCACAACTTTGATATCAATGCTTTTGATGCTTGGCACCTTTTTAATCCGTTTTTTTTTTTTTGTGGGTGATATCACTGTTTTTTTTTTCAGTCTTGGGCAAGACTATGAAGATGTTGATGCCTGGTGATACGTATTTCAAATGAAGAGTCCAGGGGAAAAACCCCGTCATTGATACAAAGCTGATTTTGAGAAAAATGAATTTTAAAGTTTACCAACTAACAGAAACTTCAAAAACGATTTAAAAAATACAAAAAATGTTTTATTTGAACCATCAACTATGCAGATTCACAATATGTTTCCCGAATAACCATTTTTCAAACTATTAAATGATATTTTATACATAATTCTGAACTTATAATGCGAATTTTAACCCTCTTTTACTCCTAAACCAAACAATGGAGAGAATATAGTATTTTGAAGAATGCAAAACTTATGTTAATATCCACAAAATACCAAAAAAAATTGCTTTGTACAATTTGTACACTGTGTATTAGGTTTTACAAAAAATTTACCAAAAAAAAAAAGAAGGTTTTTACGAACGAAAACTACGATTCAAAAACGCTGCAAATTTTACTCAAGGGTTTATTATTCTTTGATATAGATTACTTGTGCAAAAATTATTTCTGTGTCAATGGAAAAAATTTTGGAAAAAAAATTGTTTTTTGGATTTTCTTTTTCAAACAAAATTTTTCAAAAATTTTTTTTTTTAATCGAAAAATATTTAACCTCCTGGGATCCTTCAAAAATCCCATTTTTAGCATCATGAAGCCCTATAGATCGCCACAGTGAAATCGGATAGTTCCGGGACTTCGAAAACGACACCTAACTCGACCCCATAGCTAAAAGCCTTCAAAACCCCCTCTCATAGCCCCATTTTAGCCCCATAGCGCCCCACGGGTTTGGGCGATCGGACTGAAAACCTTGCGGGCACAACTAGATGGTAAACCGAGTATTTTGTCAAAATTTCAGATTTAAAAAAAAATTCCTACTGCCCAAAACGGCAACACACAAGATGATGAGATAAGGAGGGGCGCACGCCGCAGCGTTGGTTGGGGGCCTTTAAACTGCAATGACGGGGTTCTTCCCTGCACGCGCTGTCGATGACGGGGTTTTTCCCCAGTACTGCTAATATTCAACCCAATATTTCGCTGAGATGATGGGGTTATTCTCCAAAACCGAGGGCTTCGTCGGATTCTACGCCTCAAAATCCTTTAGAAACCACTTCGTACCTGATTCACCCCAAAATGTCGATGACGGGGTTTTTCCCCTGGACTCTTCAAATGAAACTAGTGGACAAGAGGAAGGGGGCCGCACTTCGCTTGGCCGTGGAATGCACACTGGGGCTTTGCTTTGATCGGCAGTCCTAGTGATCTAAGCAGACCAATCGTTTAGTTGCAAAGAAAGTATCACGTAAGTGCCGCAAACAATATGAAGTCAATTTGGAAATTATTACTCCCCTTTAAATATTAAGAAAGGGAATTTTCCCGATCCTTTTAGAATCGTTAGTATCGCGAATCCCCGAAAAGATACCTCTACTTCATATCAAACCCTACATGCTCCCCCCACCCTAATTGGTCACGGATGGTACTAAAACCGCTCCTTTACATCAAACCTGACTCGCATTCCGAATTTCATTGAAATCGGGCAATTGGTAAAACTCACCTCCCCCCACTCAACCACAGCAACCCCACCCTTACTCAGTACTTGAAAGCCGACCCACACACCAAGTTTCATATAAATCTGTTGACCGGAAGTGATGTTAATTATGATTTTTTACTTACTCCCATCCTCATAACCCCCTTCCCTTTTGGTCGTAAAAATTTGAAATCCCCATAGGCACTTCCATACACTGAACCTGACTCGCATACCGAATTTCATTAAAATCTGACCATCCGTAACAGATCCTCCTCCCCCCACTCAACTACAACACCAATAGGTAATTGGTCAATCAGGACCAAAACATGCATTTTGAGCACCCTAGATTTTAATGATGGCAGGTATCTAACCCTTAAAATTTGGGATATTTCTGCTCAGGGCACTCGTCGATCTCCGAATATCGGAAAAACTTGTTTTTTTCGGATCGACAGGGTGGTCCCGGGAGAGGGCGGAAGTTGGCCCGATCTTCTCATCTGTATATTATAGGCGCCGCGTCTCTCTTAGATTTGCATCGCGAGACTAGCGTCTCGCTTGATAAGTTGAGTGTGTGTGAGAGCATGAGGGGATGGGAATGTGGGCGTGAGGATGCCAAATGCCTCATGCTGCTGGAACGAATTTTTCAAGGATGTAGGCATACTTCAATGTTAACGAGTGAGGTTTCCTTGGAGTGACGCGAAACTCTGTTGGCCACAGCGCCAAGGTAGGTAAAATATAACAACAACCAATACTCAAGTAAGCAAAAATCTGAAGTCAGGTACTAAGAGATCTGGCCAGGTTTAACCTGGCAGGTTACACAAGGTTATCAAGCGAGTAGTAGAGGGGGTAACTCACACTCACATGCTCACAAATGTGAATGTTCCGAAATGTGAGCAAATGTGAGCACCATAAATCGCCCCACACGCACGCACCAGGAACAAACCTATTGAGCATGACATGTTTTCGTTCGTAGGGCGCGAAGTTTGTTCTCCTTTGAACGGAATTTTCCATTCAGGAATTCACCGAGCTTCATCTACAAACATCCCGCCAAGGTGGTATTAAGGCTTGAAGGAAAATTAAGTAGCGATCCATCAATGCTGAAACAGCAACACAACATTGTTTGACGCTGTATAATATAGTAAGATATTATATCAATCGACTAAGACTTGCAACAGCAGAACATTGTTCACGTACGTATATTACATATAATAGGGTCAGAGAAATTAATTTCGTTCGGAAACAACGTTTTATTTACAGTTCCTGTACTACCCAATATGAGCCATGTCGTTTTATATGAACTCGGCAACATTTAATTGCAAACCCAAGAGCGAGAAAGGGCGCTCTCACAACACCCCACGGTTATTCAACGCTGGATAAAGGGAGAAAAATTAGGGGTGTAGGCGGGAGTGGAAAGATTAAGCAAACTAAATGTTATCAGCAAACGCACTACTCCACGTTGCTCGGGATCCCCCCTCTGGAAAGGAGAGGGCCCTCAATATGATTGAGCTTGTTTGGATAATAGTTGAATATTAATCCCTATAATACAAAACCGTGAAGAGAACTCCCATCGTGAATAACTTGAATATTCACGCCAATGGGCTATGAGTCAGCCATCAATAATTAGACTGTTCTTATAACAAATACATTTCACGGCAGACGACCCCTTCACGATAACGGTATAAGCCTCTTAATTGTGAGAAAGCGAGGGCCACATTCATTCTGGAGGAAGAGCGTTGGGGGATTATAAAAAAGATATATTATTATGTTTCCTACTCTGAACTCAGAAGATATGAGGATTAATTACAGTAAGGAGGTATAAACCAATATACATAAGGTAATACGATTAGAAACGGTCCCGCTAGCGAGATTCCTTGAAAGGAATTAAACGGATTTCAAACTTACTCTCCAAGCTCAATCCCTACAGTCCAAGTAAAACGGCGTAAAGATTTGGTAGCCCCAGCCCTACAATACGAAATCCGAATCAAAAGCTGGAACCTGCAGGTTGGCTATCGGAGATTTCGATATTATCCGTGAGAAATGGGAATAGAATAGGAATACCATTCCCGAGGGAAGGCTAAACTTTTGGATCTGTTCGAAAATGCTTTTAAGGCTCAATATTTCCTGAATAAATCCAAATTAAGTGCAACCGTCAAGACTGTAATAAAGGACGAGTGATGTAGAGACATTTCAATCCATAGCCCACTGCATCAATCGATAGCCATCCCGCTGATTTGCATTCGTACGTAACTCAACGCTCCATTTTATTCATGAGATGAAATATGCGAATGAAAAGCCCTCCCTTCCTCTCGTTTTCGCCTCGGCAGCCGAGATGACCTTAATTTACCAGACTCTTCATGACACCACACCATTTTCATCACCCCATCTACCCTGCCCTAACTCCATGAATGAGATATCCTCTTCCTTAACTCCCTCTCGCCACCTTGGAAACGCAACTCGAAGAAGAGTGCGGACAAAAGTCTTATAATCGTCTCAACTTTCTTGTTCCCTGTTATTATTGTCCGCAGAAACAAAACATTGCAGGCGGGGTATGATTTTTTCTTCTCTTTCATTCGAATGTCTTTTGTCCGTTTTCCGCTCCTTTTTTTTTTTTCTGCTTCCCTTGTGAGCTTTCCCTCTCTCGGAATCGGTGGACCCGAATGGCACCATCCGCTTTCTCATCATGCTCCAACAGAATTACTCTTGGTGACAAAATATATTCAACTCCAACCCTGATTTTTTCTTCATTTGCAGTATTGTCTCAGACTGAGCGAGAACCACCTTAGAGAAAAAAAAAAAAAAAAATTAATAAATATATATAAAATAATAATAATCTAGAATATTAATACCAATGGATGTCTGTATGTATGTATAGCGTAATGTTGGAACATCCATACATACATACGTGTATGTATGTATGGATGTTCCAACATCACGCCCGAACGGCTGAACCAATTTCCTCCTTCATCGCGAACGGAGCTTTCCTTCGTGACGAGAGCCGAGTCAAAAAGCTCTACGAGCTGATGGATTGTCACTGGTGTTCCAAGTGAAGCATGGGTTGCATTATTGATAGGGGTTTTGCGGAATTAATTTCTCTCCTGCTCATCCCAGAGCGCTAAAATTTGGTACGGGTACAGCTTCTTGAGGATCAATCGAAGTGAACCTACGTGGACACGTAATTTTACCCACTCCCATTATACGGACCTTCGGTTGGAGATAGTTTGATATTTCACGACAAGAAACGGGTCAACAAGGTTGGACGGGTTGAACGTGCTTGCGAGAAGCTTGAGTGAAGGATGGATGAATTACTGAACGGGAATTTGATATTTTATATTTCGTGCGAAGCACGGGTGTCTCAGCTAGTAATAATGATAATAATTCTGGAGATTCTGGAGATTCTTATTAACATGCTGTGATTGTGATTTTCTCATAAAACATGCTGTATCAAAATATTATATAAATATATCAGTTTTAACCGTACTTAGATGACCCATTTATTTAACATTCAAGAATCTCCAGAGTGTGCTAGCGTGTTTTGAGTTGTGTTTGGAAGAGGTTACAGCAGCTTTCCATCCACTCAAACCGATTGAAAAGAACTGCCTCCCATCTATTGGACTAGGCGTCCTATAGGACCGTGAAGACCTTGAAGTGGAACTCGAAAAAAACTTGACGATCCCTCCAGGAAATGGGCTTGGGAGCAGATAATGAGCTGGCAATAGGAAGGAAAGCACTAACTTCGTATTCCCCGCAACCGAGATACCATAAAGTGAAATTGCAAAAGCGTTTGGGCGAGAGACTCTGTAAGGGAAAAGGGAAGGAGAACTTGTTAGGGCCTCGGGAAAAGGGTAGGAATTGTAATGGCCGCATTAGGCGTCAAAGCTATCCCAACACGGGAACCCCATAACTAAACCAATGGCCTAGATTTTTCGCACATTCCTCTTTGGTAGGGAAGATGATTTTTTGGGGGAGCGGAGAGCAAATTTCTGCTATACAAGAGATTACATTCGAACAAGTTTTCACATAATGAAAACCAACGATCGGTTTTCCCAGGGAAGGCACGTTCCTACCATTACGCGGGAATGATTTTAAGCATCTTTCCCGACATTACGCAAGTAACTGTAATTTATTTACAGAGCACGTTTTGAAATAAATATTCTTTTTACATTGGAAGACTTCTCCTAGCATGCTAGGTTTCAAATTGAAGGAGTGAACCTTAAGGCTTGAGCAATTTGGTTTATTAATGATGTTGATCGTCTCTGTCGACGTCTCACTGACGAAAAAGAAATTCCCAACATATCCTACGAAGATATTTCTATCTTTATGTATAAAGATGTATACATCTATGTTGTACGATTATTACGCAAAACTATTCTTGAACTATATCATTCGAGAACGACAATCTAAGGTAGTGTTTCCCAAACTTTTATACTCCAGCCCCCCCCCCCCCCCCCCCACCAGCAAGACTCGGAGGACTCAGCGCCTCCTACCGAGCCCCCCCCCCCCCCCCCTTCAACAAGTTCAGAATTCGGGAAAATTGCTTATTTTCTACGCTTGGTTGTGGCTAAACGGCTGAACCGATTCTAGTGTGTGAGAAGGTCATTCGACGCAGAATTGTATGCTCTTTAACTATGTTTCTGGAATGTTTTCTTTGCGATGATTAGTTTTCGAGTTTTTGGTGAAAAACTCGAAAATGCCCGAAAAAATCGAGGTTTTTAGGCCGCCGCCAAAAGCTCTCCCAGCAAAAATTTTGCTATCATTAAGATATTTTCTTATTCAGACCCATTACGACCATTTAAAAAAATAAAATCTTCTACAACGTTTCCTGCACGAGTCACCCCTCTCTGCCGACTGGCCTACCTGTGACTGATGAGAAACCCTGTCACCTCGAAACCCAACAATTTTTTGGGAAAGTGTTCGACCCCCCCCCCCCCCCCCTTGGGTGCTCTCGCGCGCCCCAGTTTGAAAACCACTGATCAAAGGCCATGTATTAACGGAATAGTCAACCCTTACAAACACTCGCGTTTTCTAAGAGAAGAATATTTGTTCGTTCGTTTCAAGCCGTATGCCCTTATTATTGCTTATTGCCGGGGCGTGGAAACTCGGGAAATGAAAGAAATTCCTCGAGGAACCTGCAAGCATAGAGTCCCAGGTAACGAATTCCTCGGGCGGTTTTATGATTACATCAGGAAACTGTATGGAACTCAAACGGTAGGAAATTCCCGCAAGATCGCTAGTGATGAAACAAGCATGGAGAATCTGGGATTCCCTGAACGAAGTTTGAATTTGTACACATGAAAGTTAATATATTGATCAATTATTGATTTCTTCATCGTACACGTAATAGAAAAATGTAACAAAATGCAACGTCATTTCATTAAATGAAATGACGTTGCATTTTGTTACATTTTTCTTTGTACATTTTTATGAAAATTTTTCATTGTAACTCGTGGATACTGGCATTAGGGAGACAACGGCATAAGTGTTTCAACGTTAGTGCGACAAACTCAAGCGAAAATAGTACCATTAGGAAAATTAAAACGAAGGGAGAAACGCGCAGTATTAGGCAGCAGTCCCTTTGGTGAACTTAGAGGAGTTAAAAAAAAAGGGATTTGTATCGTTAATTAAACTTGGGATTCATTTAAATTTTAACCGCGTTCCCTGCCCTTTTGGATTAGTTGATGAGCATCCTTATTGAGATAAAACGTGAAGGTGGCAGAGGTGTATGAATAGTCAACACTGTTGACCTGCCGACGACTCAAAGCAAACCCTCTCTTCCCACTTAGCACGTTAATTACGGGAATAGGCGCCGACAGAATTATTCCTAGCGTAGACCCTTCTGATTTTGCACGAGCGAAGGACAAGTCCTGTCCCGTTGAAAGTCAACTGGGTTGTACAACATGAGAGCAGCGTGAAACATTTACCCAACAAAGTGTTCCGCTATAGAACCCACGCTGACTAGAAGCGTTGCGCAAAATGGGAACCATGGCCAATTAATTATTTCATGTAGGTTTGCGGGATCAGAGAAATCTTTTTTCAACCTACCTCCTGGGAAATTCCCTAAAAAGAACTAGAGTAGAAGGCCTTTCCACGTGTTTCTACTTAAATTTTCAGTTCACGTGGATGCTCACCCTATCCTCTCACTCCCTCCAACATTACCCTAGTTTCTGTCTTTCTCCGCCCTTTCAATTTATAACGCGTGCCCAATCTGTTGTTAGTTATGGTTGGTTAGTTTTGCGCTTCCTCCTATCGAATCAATCGTAGAGGTATGACGAAATAATATTTGGAGTGTAGAGGTCGTCACTCCACTGCTAACTAGTAATATGTTTAAAGGAAAGCAGTACCTATCTTATGTAAATATTGTGGAGGCAAAAAATAACTCCAGTACGTGCGAAATTGTATTGTAGCATTGTAATATAATGCGAAAGATGCGTGGTTTGAGGAACGTATAGCGGTATGTTCTATCATGAATAAAAGCAGATGTCAGGGCTTCCTCGTTTTGATATACGATTGTTGGGGTGAAGTGATGTTTTAGAGAATGATTGATTGATCCCCGTTTCGCATGGTGCATGCCGTTTGTTCAATAAACAAGTTGGTTAATGATACTTCGAAGGAAGGTTGACATAAAGAATGACGAATTTGAGATGAACTTTCGCCTGTGTTACGAATTCATTCCGTCTCAAGCCTGCTCGCCGGCATGAAAAGAAGAGTGGATCGAGGGAAGACGAAAAGAATAAAAAAGGACATCCATAACTACTATCTGGGACCCCAGAAATTCGTTTGACAATTTATTCCTTTTCATCCCTTTTACATTCAGACTATTGAAGTCGATAAATGGAGCATCCAACTTATTGGCCAAAAAGGTGATCGTATCTTTCCAAGCAACAAATAAAAAAGAAATGGCATAATTTATCGCAACATCTTTCAGGGTTGTATAGTTAGCATAGTTATTTACATTCATCAGACCTACCTAATTCTCATTTTGTTTATATAATAACGACCTTGTGAACGCTACGGCACATGTTCGGTATCAATGTTAAATAATATTTATATTATACTAAAAAATATTTACATATTAATAATATCATCAGACCTACACGTCTTCATAAAGAGGACAATATCAATAATCCATCCTTCCTCCTTGGTATGCCGGTCGGATTTAATCTTACCTTTATTGCTCCAGTATGCCTCCCTAAATTCACCCAATTCTCTTTGATCTAAATGGAAATATCCAGTTACACACAGATTAATTCAGCATAGACCTTAGCTCCCTTGCCATTCTCATTACAAGAGGTAGTTTATGGTATAGGAACTGACATTTCCTCGAATATTACATCGGATAGGATAGCCCGGCATGTAGCTAAATTATTTACGCCCTATTTTGATCTGAATAGCTGTGCTGGGCCGCATAGGGTAACAAGTATCTCTCCTATGATGGGATATTAGACAGATCTCAATAATATTGATTATATTATAATACATCGATGGCTTCACATGGTAGCCTTGTATCTACAGTCTGTCCTTAACTTAAAAGTTTGCTTTTAACTTAATGTTTGCTCATACCTTAAGGCGTAGTTACGAGGCTATCATGTGAAATCATCGATATAGTCTTTGCTGGTCACTGACTAAACCAGTGGGCAATAGGGATGCCTCTCGAACCTTCAAACGTCAAACAAGCAAAAGCAAAAAATCACCTTCCTCACATCCTATTCCACGCAACTCATAGTTACCTACCATTACACGATGGGGTGCTGTTCTTTGGACGGATGATAGCCTGTCATTACCAGCAGCCTGTCGTGGATAGCAAATTGGCTTTGGTCAGCCTAGTAAATGGCGTTAATTATTCAATCTCAAGTCAAGCCGTGACGTCCCCAGCTGTAAAACTTCGGCCGACCCCAGCTGGATAAAAATGAAGGCTGTCCCTCTCCTCCCTTTTCATGTGTCCTGTCCCGGGTAGGGAAGGCCCCCTAAAGTTTTCACACCCCATTACAACGCGGCGGTTGAAGGGTAATACAAAAGAGACGTCAGGCAACACAAACGACGTCACTTTTGCGAAATTCTCTCTTGAAAATGTAGATAGAACAGAAAAGGGGATTGAGGTGAGCCAGTTTTTCCCCACAGTCTGCATACAAATAGTTGTTAAATTCCGTTATTATTTTGGATAAAACTACACAAAATATGAGTCTTGGGAGTGTCAATAATAATAATAATAATCATTATTATTATTGAAATCGTTCAATCACTAGGAATGTCCTCTTCCTCATCATGCACCATAGGTAGCCGTCAGCTACTAGCCGAAACTGAGGCTGACTCGGGTAATATAATAATTGTAATTCATTATTGCTAGGACTTAATATTTCCGATTACTTCCGCCAAGCCACAAGGACCGCCCCACCAGGGTATAACGAAAGCTCGACCACTAATCTGCAATAAGCGGGTGGCCCTCAAGTCTACTGCAAAACAGAGACAACCGGAGGAAAACGAGAACAACCATCTTGTTTGGACATCTTTATTCGAGGGTAGAGTACCTACTTCTAGCGGTAAAAACAGAAAAAAACAAACGAAAAATTCAGGTTGGCAAACATAGTAAGGAAAAAACAGGAATTATTGTCAATTCGGAATAGACGTGTTACTGGATTTTTTTCATCGGTAGAATGCTTTCAAATTGCACATTTGTACGAATTTATAGAATTTATGGAAAAATCACAATTTGAATTTTCGTCGGAAACCATCGATTAGCTCCCATTGGTCGACGATTTGCCAAGTTGGCCACCATTAAAAGAATTAAAAACTGAAGGATCGTATAATGGGGAGTTCGCATTGATTTTAGATTTGGAAATCTTCCCTACCATTCAATAATATGGCTAAAAAGTAACGTGCACAGACTCCAATACCAACGAAAAAAAATCATTGTAGGAGATATAACGAAAAAACGAAACGCACAGTTTGAATCGGCCGGCGTTTCCCACCAGTCACTGTTTGAGGTAATGACGTCACAGTTCCAGTGAATCTCTCTCTCACCATGAGCACTAGTGGCTTCAGCTTATATGATAAATTTATAGCAATTATAACATGATATTACGAAAAACATAATTAACTTTTAATTATAATAAATGATACTTGAAGTTTAAAGCCTTATCAGAAGGATTTACGGCTCACTTGAATTTTATTCTGTGATGAGTAGTGGAATAACAACACTGGGCGGAACAATCCCCTCACCTGTCAAGAACAAAACACTATCGACGACGCTCTTCAGCTGTAATGAGGTAGTGACGTCACGCTCCCTCCATGGCCCCGGTTTTTCAAACGCCGTAATTTTCGTTAAATTATTTAAATTTTCTGGAAACGATTTCAGGCGGCTGACTACTGTTTTCCCTACATTCTCAGGGAGTACTTTCAGAAAAAAAAAAATAGAAAAAAAAAAACAAAAAAAACAATGCGAACCCCCCCATTACGTAAAATCATGTCGATATGAATTTACCTACAATACTAATACACAGTTCCTTCTTTCGTTTATATATAAACGAATATATATAATATATATAGAGAGAGAATCTATTGGTTGTATATTATACAACCAATCGATTCTGGCTTGTCTTTGTTTTTTTCTTCTCCGGTTCAACGTTTTGCAAACACCTTTGAGCTTAAACCTTGACGAGTAAAAACATCAACATTGTGTTAATAATAGTAGTTATCATTATTTGAATCGTTCGATCATTAGGGATGTCCTCTTCCTCATCAAGCACCTCAAATAGCCGAAACTGAGGCCGAGTAGGTAACATAATAATCATCACGTCTCGGGCATTAATACAATTTCAGGAAGCCGGACGTGTGGAAGGGTTATTAGATTACTGCGTGGGCGGGATAGCCAAGTGGAAATAGAGGGGGACGTATACAGTGTCCAATGACAACCGCAGGGACCTCTATTGTGTCGGGTCTCAGAAAAGGTGTCTAGCTTTCCACCGCATGGGGACGGTGTCCTTCCGCCGTTCTAATCCACCGCGTAATGAATCACGCTGGGTGGACCCGGCCTTTCCACTTATTTTCTTGGAGTAAATGAGAAAGTCTTTCTCTCGACTTGTTTATTTGGCAGGGCTTGTCCGACTTTCGGCAGAAAACTTAGTACGGTGTTAAATGTACTTTTAGAATTATCTCGTTGGAACTTGGAAAGCTTTCGAAGGACATGATAACCTCGTGGGGACGCTTACAAAGACAACTTAACGAATTCCACGGCATACTGCTCACACAAGGGTTACCATTTGGGGGAAGATACCTAAAAACCAAAATAAAATTTAAGAAATTTACTTTACTTAGGTAAGTACACTATTATTGAAATGACCAAGGTTTTGGCGATGCAAAACTAGTCAAGTCCACTTTGTCACTTTTTACAAAAACTAAGAAAAGTTTTTTTTCACTAAACATTTTAGTGAAAAAGAATATTTTACTGTGACATTCTATGTTTCTGAGTGACACAGTAAAATGTATAATGTCAAAAAATGTATAAATAAAAATGTATGATGTCAAAAAATGTAAAATTTAATTTTACACTATCTAGTTTTTTCTAAATTTAAAATTTACTTAAAAATTTAACATTAATGTACATTGTAAAAAAATTATTTCTGTCACTAAAACAAAAAATTAAAATCGAGTTTAAAATAAAAATTCTTGTAAAGTGTTTGGACAGATGTGGGACCCCGAAAAATAATATAATCCAATTATTGGATTATGCGTGCAAGATTACACGGAAAGCGACACCTTATTCGACTGTGGCATCCTTCAAATGTCTCTTAGAGCTCCACGGTGAAATCATAATATGGATATGGGACCCCCAAAAATGGATAATACATCAAATCATATTTTGAAAACGACACATAACGCGACCCCATAGCCGAAACCATTCAAAAACCCCTCTCGTTGCCTTTTCAGACCCATCGGTTTGGGCGATCGGGCTGTAAAACCTTGCTAGCACAACTAGATAGTGAATCAAGAATGTCGAAACAAATTTTTTACAAAATTCCTTCTGCCCAAAACGGCCTGGACGGACACATCAGGATGTTTTACAGCCCCGTTTTGCCAGAAAATGGAACTGCCCAAAATGTTTACTGGAATTATTGATGAAATCCTTCAGAAACAGTAAAAAGTAGTGGGTTTTTTTTTTTTTTTTTTTTTTTTTGTTGTTGTTAACCAACTGGTTTTCACAATTGGCGTAGGAGCCGACCCCGCACTATACTTGAAAAAGCTTTAGAAATTCTTGCACCATAGAAGGATTCACATAAACTTGCGTTGAGGTGAATTGTCTGCCGAAAAGACAGGTATTACAGCACGTGATTGATTGGTCAAACATTGGTGTTCGTCCCCGGATTCGAACCAGGCTGATCAGCGCCCCGACTGATTGTAAACAGACGTTTCACTGACGCCGTAGTCCACAGGGCCACCTCCTTCAGAAACAGCTGGTAGTAAATAAATAAATAAACTTGACCAGTGTTCTACATTAGTAAATTGTGTTAAGAAAAACTTACAAATCTTTTGGGACCAATGGACGTGATTACATATGTCAAATCAAAAGATTTGCAAATCCTCCATGGAGCGAGGGAATGGTTTTTAACTCGGGGATGAGAGGATCAAGAGTCATGCCATGTCGGATTATAATACATGAGTAGGAGGATTATACGAGGTATTACAAAGCCGTAATGGCCGCATCATTAGGTTTTCTGTGACATTAAAACGGGAAGCAGCGTGACTTTCCCCCCTTTTCATTGCATATAGGGGACCAAAGAGAGTGGTAAATGCATTTCGAAGGCAGACTCACTAGCAAGGGTATGAATGATTTACGCAGAACGGAGGGGATGTTGGGGTCCGTGTTAGGCCTTCCGTGCCGTGTAATGAGTCCATATGACGCCCCCACGAGAGAAAGACGAGGAAAGCAGTGGCTTTCTGACTGAGGACGGGTATTTCGTAGAAGAGCGTCTTCTGCAACAATAACACTCCCCCAACTGCCGCATCCTCTTTCCACAGTTTTATGCGACTTGGACTTCAAGAGCCGGTGTGGGTGTGGTGAGAGGTCTTCTTGATTTACCACCGCTCTCATATTCTGCCTGGCCGTGTTCTCCTGGGGTTGCTGTGGGGAGGAAAAAGAAGGTTTTTATTATCGGAGGGCTATTATGAAGGGGACCGCCACAGAAGAGTGCATTACTAAGGAATCATGGGGTTTTGAATATTAGCCCGTAGACACGCTCTCCATTTTTCAGTGTTTCAAGCTAGATAATATCTAGCTTGAAATATATACTATATTATATACTATATTATAGTATATTCCATTCCCTTGAACTATTTTAATTCTTCTCGCCGTTTCGCCGATTGAGATTTTAACTGTCCGAGCTCACAAAACAGTTCACTGTTTTCGAAGTGGACGAATCAGCAAATCGCATTTAAAGTTGAATCCAGCCTGGGATGTAGGGACGAAAGTGTGGGGATAGAAACAGTGGGGCGCAAGGGGGATTTATCCGAAGAGCCTGAGGGTTAACAACATCTGTCTGCGGTAGTGACAAGGAACAGCCATCAGATTGAGTGAGAGGGGGCTAAAGGGATCCTGGGATCGAATAAGGGAATCACGGACCACGTCGAGCGTTTGCCACCCGCTCGCTTTCCACGATGAAGCCAATGATTTAGCCTCTCTCTAACTCCTCTAGTATGAAGCTAACCACTAAACCGTGATCAGTACTTTGAAACGTGATAAAACGGCTTCCAAGCTCTGAAACTGACTAAACGCGGATTTGTCGCAACAAAAAAAAAAAAAAAAAAAAAAAAAAAAAAAAAAAAAAAATCATTCGAACGAGAAATATTGCTATGTCATAATGAGTCAATTCATTTATTTTTTTTCGTTTTCACAATGATTCAAGCCATTTCGACTAGATCGGATCCTACGATTTTTGGTTTATTATTCTTGGAATAATACACCTATGTTTTCGCGACGCGGGTCGACGACTCCGATCGGGCTCAAAATTTTACATTATCCGTTTCAAGAGGTCTACATTCAAAATCCGAAATGTCCGTCCGCCGTCCGCCGTGCGCCGTACGCCGTCCGCCGTACGCCGTACGCCGTACGCCGTCCGGGCCGTTTTGGGCAGTAGGAATTTTTTTTAAAATCTGAAATTTTGACAAAATACTTGGTTTACCATCTAGTTGTGCCCGCAAGGTTTTCAGTCCGATCGCCCAAACCCGTGGAGCGCTCTGGGGCTATAATGGGGCTACGGGAGGGGTTTTTTGAAGGCTTTTAGCTATGGGATCGAGTTAGGTGTCGTTTTCGAAGTATTTTTGGACGTAGAATCCATTTTTTGGGGTCCCGGAACGATCCGATTTCACTGGGGCGATCTTTAGGGCTTTCGTGGGGCTAAAAATGGGATTTTTGAAGGATCCCAGGATGTTAAATATTTTTTGAGTTAAAAATAAAGAATTTTTGAAAAAACACATTTTTGAACAAAAAAAGCCAAAAAAAATTTTTTTTTTAATTTTTTCATTGACAGAATTTAATTTCTGCACAAGTAACCTATATCAAAGAATAATAAACCCCTGTGTAAAATTTGCAGCGTTTTTTTTTCTTATTGTCGTCCTACTACTTAACTGCAAATGAAAGAAAAATTTTCGTACCGAAAAGTCGTTTTTTTTTTTTTTTCAGAGATAGAGAAGTACATTCTGGCTCTTCAATAAATCTGTGGCCGAGTATGGTTGGCTAAAATGTATTCGCTAGAACACATCCCTCGTAAATGCTAAAACCTTCTTCTTCTGCTTTCTAAAAAAAAAAAAAAAAAAATCTTTCCTGTATCCATTTCAAAAACTAAAAGGCATCCATGATAAAAAGTCGGTCTGTTCGCCCCTTTTGCAAACGGGTTTGCCCGTTAAATTAATATTTTGTCACCGTTCAAAATTAAATATTTTGTCACCGTTCCGTTTAGCGATTAGCGTTACCCAGGGAACACCATGAGGAGGTTGCTCGATTTAAATCAAGGAATCACCAAGAGGAACTGGTCATATTGAGGATTCAACTGTACTCAATGCGAAGGGGTTGTCTCATGGAGCTTGCTAGGAATAGATTTAGTATTCATCTTAAATCAGGAGAGCTCATTGACGATGCAGTATATCCTGCAAACCATATGCTTTCCAGTCAGCATTCACAATTGGCGCGAGAAGAAGTCCCCATAGTCATGAAGAGATTTTGAAACAGTGGGATTCGATGTACTCGTTTCTCGTGTCTGGAGTTGGAAATGGTCTTAAATTTTGCGTGGAACGACTCACATACGTTGGTTGTCATCTCCGAATCGACACACCTTCGCAGGCCCAGATCGCTGAGGAAAATTGGGAGTTGACATACATTAAGTACGTGTTTGTCAAGTACATAGGTATTCCTCGAATTTTCAGAACCTCGAGTCATCGGGCTGAATGGCGAGTTTCAGGCGAATGCGTTTGTTGCAAAGAACAGTTCGCTAGAAAATAATTACCCAATCTAGCAACTCAAAGAACTCAACAACCATGTCAATCGAATTGCAAACCATTTGCTTGCAGCAAACACTGCATTTGTTTGTAGAGCAGTAATACCGACTCGTATCGAAATTCAGGTCAATTCAAATGGACTGGCCACCTACCGTGAAGTATGATTGGCAATTACCTCTATCTCGATATTGCTGTTAGCATCCAGGAGTGCTTTTCTGTGTAACCGTCCCAAGTTGTGAGATGTTATCCCGGCGAGCGGCAAGTTCGGGTAAGTTGAGAAGACAGGTCGGGGCCTATAATAAAGATCTATAGGGCGCATTTATGTCGAACCCTTTTTGCGCTGTATCGGCCGATCTCTTTCACACATCTTTACAATCAACCTCAGGAAATATTGAACGTGCCTATTTTCTACCCATAAACGGAATAGCAAGCTTGCCCTAGGACTTGGTAAAATTGGCCAAGTAACATCGCCCTAATAAGAACCTGAGTTGAATCATGAAATCAAAAACAACATACTTTTAAAGCAAACTTGGCCATCGTCTGGGGTGAGAAACCCACTAACCAAGTGCATAGAGACGTGGAGAAACCCCGAAGACCCCATTTCCATACATTTCGCATTTTGTCCACATCTCTATAATCAATGTAGAGACATCCGTTCAAAACTAATATTGGCTGGGGATGCAACGCAAAGAATTCATCAACCGAATTACCAAGTTTCTCCGCATTGCACCAGACAAAGTCTTTGTAAAGCTCTCGTGGCGGAGGGGAGGTAATAAATAAAACAGAAGCGAATTATAATACAAATGAAATAAATCCGATGGCAGCGGCAAAAGAGCATTGGCAAGTTTCCCCCGGGCATGTCTGCTCGCGAAAGGCGAACGGAAAGGACAGAAGTGGATCTGTTTTTCCAGGGTGTTTCCGATACCTTATTCCGAACTCTTCCTATTGCCGAAGCTTTTCTTTCTTCCTTTCTACTCAACGAAACGAGATAATGGTCAAAACTGATTACCTTCTTCCCGATCGAGGTCAAAATATAAAGCAAAGGGAACTCTGAAGGAAAGTTGGGATTTTCCGGAGTGTAACAGCAACCGGGAAAGAGAAGACAATAACAACAGTGAAACGAAGGAAATGACATTTACCGTACCATTCGCTAGGAGGTTGAAATACATCTTATCAATATTCTTCCAATATCAATTTGCACAGTGAGCTTTGGTGTTTATATTATCTACCATTTCGATAAAAGAGCTTCTACATCTCTCCCATTTGTGTATTTCGAGGAGTGCCAAAAAAATGACTCGCACATCTGAAACTCAAGAAAAACAACTGAGAGTTATTGTTCGTTGATAGAAAACTGAAAAACGAAACGGCGTTGGATTTTATGAGGTATCTTCGGGGCTTCTCGTAAATCGGGCGTTTCATGTGATAAATATGAAGTCGATGGGAGCCGGAAAAGGCTCTTCAAACCTTTAGTATGGTATAATCCATATACGTTCCGTTACAACACCTCGAGCATACCCGTCCTCGTTCGTCTCGCGATTTGGGAAAATATTCGAAGATGATATGATGACATGTACCAGTGTGTTACCATGCTATTCAGTTTACTTAGACCAGGTTGTCCAGTTGGTGCTTCAAATAATTTATTGATTATCATTATTGATAATTACCTATTGATCTTCGGTAACGGTTTCATAAACTAGGAGATGGTGTGGTTTAAGTTCTACGTTTTGGTTTATTATTATCAAAATAATCAACCTGTTTTCGCGAGTACGTCAACGCCGTTTTGGGTAGTAATTGCTTTTCGTTCATTATTTCGTCGAGTTTAGCCGTCTATGTTTGTCCCCGCCGTCTTATGTTTGTCCCCGTCTGGGAACAAACATACAAACTTTGAGTTTTACAAAATTGAATTTGAGAATGCGAAAAATATAACAAACATACAAACTTTGAGTTTTAGAAAAGGAAACTTGAGAATGCGAAAAATACACCGCATCTGTTGGCCTCTTACGGGAAAATTCTGTGCGCCAGGCTATCAGTACATGAAAATGCAAAACAATTATTATTCCAAAGGATAAAAGCGCTGGAAACATCACGGAATTCCATACTGAATCCAATTACGGCAAGTGGAAGCAGGTTGAAGGAACTACGTTTTGATCTCGCGTTATGAATTCCTCAGAATTTCTCCCTATTTCCCTCTTAAGCAAGGTGAATATTTTATTTGTACACTAAACCTCCGGTCCAACTTCATCAACCATCACGGTGGTGGATGATCAAACTTAGGGGTTTTTATTCGCGGTAAGGTAGTAAAATTGGTTGTGAAAATTATGCTTCCTACCACACTAGCTGTTGAAGAAATTTTGAAATGAGCACAACCTTCCGCTTCCCTAGTTATGAAGCGTATAAACGGTGCTAGTCGATAATCATTTTAATACAACATGGAAACATGGGATCATCATCCTGTAATATAACCTCTTACTACATAAAATATTATTATTGATTCCGCGTTGTGCTGTGCATACTTCCCACTCTTTTTTATTTATTTTTTTTTTGAAACATGGGATCATCATCCTGTAATATAACCTCTTACTACATAAAATATTATTATTGATTCCGCGTTGTGCTGTGCATACTTCCCACTCTTTTTTATTTATTTTTTTTTTTGGCGCTCAATTGGGTTAGTTCGACAAAATAAAGACGTTCTGAAACAGTGCTTTATTGAAAGTTGGAAAACTTAGGAAATATTTATTGAAAATAGGCAGAAAAAGTACTCAAGGGAGGGTACACAAAGTGGGAAGCCTTCCATAAATTTGTAAACAGTCTTTGCGCATTTTTTCACAGCAAAGACAAAATGTTACCTCCCATGAAGACCTTCATCTCCAGAGAATCAACATCAAAGAAACCAGAACACAGACACCAGCGGTAAGGCATCCTCTTGCATCGATCGTTGTTGTAAAATATCATGTTTCACACATTAGTCAATTAATTAATAATATTAATTAATTGACTAATGTGTGACATATTATGGCAATGTGAATTTTTATTATACTAATGTATCAAGGTGGTGTCCAGGCCAAACCGTACAAGTAAACATTAAAAATGTTTGCCTTCAAATCCTGTAAAAGGCCTTGAGAAAACTAAAGTAAAAGTTCAGTGAGGAGTGAGATGCCCTTTCGCGATCGGGCATTGGTTCTCAAAGTCATGTTACCGCTCGAACGGATTTCCCAAGGGATCTGTTTACAACAATCCGAAGTGCGGCTTTCTTTGATGTCGTCAGTTCCAGAAGGGTGATTTTGAATGAAACCTCTGTTTGAAAAAATTGAATAAAAACAGTGAAAATAACGTATCACCTTTATTTTA
Organism: Pilophorus perplexus; assembly: GCA_955831195.1. Lineage (NCBI taxonomy): Eukaryota > Metazoa > Arthropoda > Insecta > Hemiptera > Miridae > Pilophorus > Pilophorus perplexus. Next base: position 13,732,815 of record OY037011.1, on the reverse strand, counting down.
TTTAGCAACACCTATGAACCCAATTCTTTTCATTGATTGAATTTATATGCCCTCAAGCTTTTTTCCTTTCCTCTGAACTATTTCTTGCTTAGTTTGGAAACCAAGCACACAGATTCGGTGGTTTTGGTTGGTCAGCGAGGTATGGCTTGCGTACAGAAAGTATGAGCGATGGGTTGGCAAAAGTTATTAGTTCTCTTAGATCTTATTGGAAGATAACCTACCAACTAATGTGAGAATGTGAGTAGACTAATTTAATTCCGCTTTCGTATTGGGCTTCCATTAACGTGTTCAACAAGAGCGAAAAAATAAAACAGCAGATGGAAGGAGAGGGATATTGGGAAGTAAAGGGCACCCAACGACCGTCGATCTCAAACACAGACGTAAAGGTGAAGGGCCTACGAACACTGCACATACGTATTTCCAAAGGAACGAAAAATACGGTAAACTCGAGAGGCAGGGGTACGATATAAATTCCATCGAAACGCTTCGTGGAATGGCAAGCAACGGAGGATTGTGGTAAGAAAAGAAATAGATAGGCAAAGTGTTGTGTGGGCTGGGATACGTCAGGTGGGGTAAGCGCCGCGCATAAGTTATCACCAGACACGTAGAATGGCTTGGAGAGCTCTCTGTATTTACTATGGGGCCGCCCTTCAGAAGGCCGAAGAAACCGGTAGGAAGGACCTGGAAAACGAACGATACGGAAGAATGGCCTCCGTTTCGAGTGATCGGCGACTGGCCGTGGAAGCTTGTGGAATGTAGGAATAGATTTTCGGGGAAAAGAGCGAGATTTTTACAAAAGGAACCAAGCAGGGATATCTATTGCGAACATACATCTAACCTTTTGTTGTTTAGAACAACCATTCTGTTATACCGAAGCCACTCGTAGGGAATGAATGAAGAGAGAGCCATCAAGAAGCGGTAAATTCCCCAATAAACCTGATGGTTCTGTATACATGTGAAATAGTCAGTAAAGCTTAAAACGAGGCATTATGGGGCATATGGGTTTAGTAAAATCTCTCGCAAACACAGCAAAATTAACAAGGCAAACGTAACCCGATTCCAACATCATCTAGTCTAGGATCAAAAACGATAAAATCTAGACAATCACGCTGTCTGTTTACTCAAAATGCATTGCAACTGATCTGACCACTCAGCCGCGGGTAATTCGTAGGTAATGGGATCGGCGACGCTTATTGATGGAGGCTGATTGCCTTGGAGCGGGACCTCATAATCATACCGATAATTGGTTAACCGCGATGGGGATAATGAAATTGGAGTGTATTTCCAACCTCCAGGGAAGGACAAAAACGTACTGCAATCTACTCAATGTTGATAATTGATATCAAGCTAGTTGTTACTGTACCTACTGTTTTGAGAGTGGTACAGTCAAACGGATTAAAGAAAAAATATTCTAATATTATATTATTTTCGGGCATCCCGCTTTTTGTAAATTTTTTTACAAAATAAAAAGGTTGTTTCTCTATAGATTACACATATATATAATTTATATATAATTTACATATAATTATTCGTTTATATAGGTTCATTGTGCAAAAATTAATATTGTGTCAATAAGAAAATATTTTTGAACAAAAAAAAAAAAAAATTCTGCACAATGTTTGGACAGATGTGGTATCTCGAAAGATGGATTATGCGTCCAAATTACTCAGAAAACGACACCGTATTTTAACTCCTGGGATCCTTCAAAAATCCCATTTGTAGTCCCATGAAAGCCCCATAGATCCAAACGGTGAAATCGGATGGTTCTAGGACCTCCATAAATGGATTCTACGCGCAAAAATACTTCGAAAGCGACACCTACTCAACCCACAGCCGAAAACCTTCAAAAAACCCCTCCTGTTGCTAGTGAATGAAGAAAGAAGAAGCAATAAATTATTGGTAATTATTATTACCAGGCGAGGCTCGACAAGATAGAATTCATTTCTCATCGAAATCATTAGATGAAGAGCAGCCTATTTCAAAACACTATCTCGAGATTATGCGAGATAGGTACCGTGAAGTCCACATACTGAAAATTATGCTGCTAACCTCATCACATCGGCTAACTCTCCCAAAAGGGTGAGCAGGATGACAATTCTTCACTTTACTCGGTGCTTTGACCCGTTGTGACATTGATAAAAGCTTTTCTAGCAACAGTGTGAACAAGGATGGCGGAGGAAGTTGAAGGGAAGGACATCATCCGCTCTTAAAAGCGACGGAGGAAGGTGATTGGTGGAGTTCTACGGACTTACGCGTGGGCGAACTTGTTCAACCCCACTTAGTCGAAAGGAAAACTCGAGATAACTGGTGAATCCTTGAACTCCTTTCAAGGGAAAACTTTCCACTACGGGACAGCTCGAGGATAAGGCAAGTCGGTATTCTTTGATTTATTTAGCAATTTACGTAATCAAAACAATCTGGCCTGGCGATCCCATTACAGAGCTTTGAATTTGTACAGGTTTAAGCCGCTTCTTCTAATCACTTCTTCGCCTCCATCAGTATTGACTTAGCCTAAAACAAGTCCTGTTCCTGTTTCCCGGAGAATAAACGTGAAACTGATCTGAGGAAATAGAGGAACTTCACAAGAGGTATAGAAGAATCAGGAAATTATTGTTTCCCAGCAGTGCGATTTTTTGATGAAATAACGATGAATAAGCTCAAAAATAAGTGTGTATTAATAACTGTAGGTATAGTATCTTGCTTTTATTTAAAGTTCCTAAAGTACACGAGGAATGCACGAAATTAATGAATAGACGTGAGGGGCTGCGGTGAAGAACGATCATAAAATGGCGCACGGAGAAGATTTAGTTTTCCCAACTCAAAATCATCAATTTTTTGAAATCATTAATCTCAATTTTTTAAATAATTTAACTATCAGTTTTAATTATTGAAACTCATTTAAACCTTGAAGCATTGAGAGTTACCTACTATTTATTTTTCGAGGTTCCAATGCGAAACAATTGTTTAAACGCTGCAAATTTTACACAAGGGTTTATTATTCTTTGATATAGGTTAATGTGCAAAAATTAAGTTAGTGTCAATAAGAAAATATTTTTGGAAAATTAAAAAAAAAAAAAATCTGTACAATGTTTGAACAGATGTGGGACCTCGAAAATCGGATAATGCGTCCAAAATTACTTGGAAAACGACACCTTATTTGACCTCAAGGGTTCCTTCAAGAATCCCGTTTGTGGCCCCACAGATCCCCAAGGTGAAATCGGATCGATCTGCGACCTCCAAAAATGAATTCTACGTCCAAAAATAGTTCGAAAACGACACCAAACTCGACCCAATTGCCGAAAAACCCTCCCGCAGCCCTTTTTAGCCCCACGGGTGTACGTGATCTGGCTGAAAACCTTGCGGGCACAACTAGATGGTAAACCGAGTATTTTGACAAAATTTCAGATTAAACAATAATTGTTAGTCTACTGCCCAAAACGGCTCGGACGGCAGACGGACATTTGATTTTTGTCATGTCCGGATAATATCTTGTGTGTGTTTTGAGGCCGATCCAAATTTCCGAACCCCGTCGCGAATAGATAGGTGTATTACTTAACCAAAGAATAATTAGGAATGGAAGTGCTCCCGAATTTCGGGTTAAATCATCCTGTACCGTGTTGTTAGAAGTCAAAAAGGGGGAAATACATCATTTTTGTGACAAAAAGTCTTTCACGTAGTTTATAATCGTCTTAAAAAATTCTGGCCGATTCAAAAATAAGTGTGGGTGACGTCACCCACAAGTGTTCTGGTTTCCGATCAAAAGACACCAGAGGGCAGGTCGATTTTTTCTTCTATTTTCGCTTTTTTCTTGGTGTTTGGCTCTAGTGACACTGGAGTAACGCGAAAATGGCCGTGTTCGCTTTTTTTTTAATGGGATCATGCTTATTTACTCAACTTACTTGTGATATAAATTAACTTATTCCAATGACCGATTCTTTAGTTTTTAGTTTTGTAATGGTGGCCAACTTGTCGACCAATAGGAGCTGACCTCGGGTTTCCGCCAAAATTCAAATAGCAACTTTTTCATAAATTTTATAAATTCATACGAGCTTGCAGTTTGTGTTTTAACCCCATTTTTAGTATTATTTGGACGCCTTCTATCGATAAAAAAAATAATCCAGAAACGCTTCCATTCCTAATTAACAAAAATTGGCACTAATTGGCTATTTCTGGGCAGGGTGTTAGCCATCAGTACATCTAGCCTAATTAAGGCAGACTAACACTAATATCTACCCTATTCTTTCGGGGTAGATATTAGGGAATTTACTTCCAGAATTGCGATTTATTAACTATAACCTCAAGGGCGGAAATAATTTGAGCGACGTTTGTAAAGCGACGTTTTCTCGCTTCAAGTTTTGCAAACCACGTCGTAAGCAAATCCCGGAGTAGAACTGACAGCCGCCAAGGCAGAGAATAAAACGCTGGCGGATTTTGACGAGCGGGACGGACGTCAATCTTACACCGGAATCACTTAAAGGGTTAAAGGCATCGCCTCTCACACAGCGTCGCGCCGGAGGCTGAAGTATAAGCCGCTACTTGCTATTGGCAGCCGGGTCACGCACACTTTTCCAACACATCACTTTCAGTAGCCAATCCAATCTCACCTTCCCTGCCTCCCCAGTTAACCTCTATTTCAGCCTAACTGCTACTGACCCCTTTATACCGGATATAAACTCTTATGGTTCGGAATTTTTCACCTTCACTGGGAAAAGAGGCTCCCGCGAATGAAAACGGTAATAGCTTCCTGTAAGCTTAAGCGGCGAAGAAACTTTCTGTATTAGTGGCTGGTCTTCATAAATCAACTTCCGACCGACACACAATTAGCCACTGGATCAGCCAGAAAATTACTTTTGAGGTAATAACTCACTTTACTGCACCTTTCATCAACTACATGTAATGCACGTACTACAAGAACCATCAATTAACGATAAAAACTACAACAAATTCGATAGGTCGACACAACCATCGATCAGTTCCCAGGAAGGTACTTAGAAACCTCACCTTAAACCATACTGCTTGTGGTACATAATAACATAAATGTAAAGATTGATATACGTTAACGATCGGTGGCACGAACCACGATATGCACTTTCAATGCATCAAGCTTACTCAATTGCTATTAAGTACAGGTACGACGTAAAAGGTTTGTTTTCACTTATCCCTCCCGCTTCCCAAAAATGATTTTGTCATTAGTTTTTCCAAAGGGGGAAGCGTGACACGTCTCCTTTCAATCCAGAGCACAATGCTTCAAGTGTGTATCGCCCCTCCTGGTTTCCTTGTAAGCAAATATTCTTCTTCCAAATCCCACTGGGAGTTCTTTTCAAAGGGGAAATGAGGGGCAAGGACGTGAAGTTATACTGCGGTTGGTTGCTTTTCACTTATTTTCCCTAATCTGCATAAATAAACTTGAATATAACCTCCCTCATTTATCGGCATTATTCCGTCGGATTGTCTTGTTGACATATTCTTCAAGAAACACACGCCTACGCTTTCAGCTGAATATTTCATAAGCCTTTTGAATTTTTAATAGAAGCTCTTGTCATGTGAGATGAGGGGGGTCGATACTTTACAGCATCTGCATCGGGATAGAATGTAGATCATGTAGATCTGCTCATGGGTATATCCTGCATGTTGTAATGTACACTATGAATTTAGTGTATTTATCTCGATTAATCAGGTTATTTACAAACAATATTCAAAAGTGAGAGATTCGGTTCCCTACCAAGGTTTTTACCTACATATATAGTTGCAGGTGAACACTGGCCAAGGGAAAAACCCCTGAAGCCTGTGGCGTATATCATAAAATACTTCAGCTTAAACAATAACCTATTCACAGTATGTAAAAGATTTTTTTGACATTTTATGTCTTTGCTTTGGCATATTCAAAAATCGTCACGAAAACTGTTGACGAAAATTGTCCCAAGCCGTTTCTAGGGGAAATGGAACTTGTTTAGTTTTTCCTTAGCTGTAAGTGTAGCTTTATACTCTAGGAAGCTGTAATTTCGTATGTAGCCTCTATAAGACATTTACTAGTAAGCCAAGTCTTGACGATGCCCATGGTCCGGATCAGCTGAGTGGCTCTTAAAGCTAGTTTCTATGCTTTACACTCTAGGAGGCTGTAATTTCGTATGTAGCCTCTCTAGGACATTTACTTGACAATGCCCAGGGTCCGGATCAGCTGAGTGGCTCTTAAAGCTAATTTCTATGATTTACACTCTAGGAAGCTGTAATTTCGTATGTAGCCTCTTTAGGACATTTACTTGAAGATGCCCAGGGTCCGGATCAGTTTAATTTTTTTTTTTTTTTAAGCGGAGGTTTGAAAGTCCATTTTGTCCCTGTATCGTACACAGTAACTAGGGATGCAAATCGATTTTTACCTCCAAGTTTCCAATTTTTTTTTTTTTTTTTTTTTTTTGCAATCAATTGACTGTAGCGATTTTTATCCCACATTTTTGAATCGATTATTTGTGAAATTGATTAGCATTGGGGTATTTATTTTCTGTATTAAATTTTCTTATAGTGCCCATGTACTTACACATCATATCCACGAGAAGGATAAAATAGAAAATAACGACATCGTCAAAGATTTTAGGAAGGGAGAACCAACCAAAGGACAATAATTAATGTCCACTAAGAGGATTCCTCTGCAGACACTACCTAGTTCAGTTGTCTATCTCGAGTCTCGACCTCCATCGCTCCATTTTTCTAATGCTTGTGTCTTCTGAGCTGACAGAAAAAACTCACCCCAACTTAACTCAATTTTTTATTCAAACTGACAACTGATATCTGTGCTTAAAAATAATATGCATAAAATAATATGATATCTGTGCTTAAAAATAATATGCATAAAATAATATGATAATATCTGTGCTTAAAAATAATCTGCATAAAAGAAAATACTTTATCGCTCACAAATTCAATTAATTAATTCATGATGATGATGTTGACCGCTTCAATTCGGTTGGCTGAAAATAGATTTTCAGTGAAAAATCGATTTTTACGTCTAATTAATTGGTGCAATCGGTTGTGAGCTTTCGATTGAAAATCGAATTTGCATCCTTAATACACTGTAGGATTTGGAAATCAGAAACAGATGTACATCATTACCTACCCTAAGACTCATGGGCGGCGTGTAAAGACTAATGGATTCCTAGGTTCTAGGACTTTGAACCACTTTCGCAACAGCCAGTAGGTCTGTGAAGTGGTCAAAGATGATGACAACTGTCAAAGGAAACCCCTATTTGCACATACTGCACAAAACCTTCCAGGTAGCTGGTAGTTGGTAACCTGCGTTGGTAAAAGGAAAGCACCTCGGAAAGCAACACGAATTTTCACGAGGAACTCAGAGACATATTGCGTTAAGTCACCTACTTTGGGACATGACGTTTATGCCGATAGGCAGTATACTTTGGGATATGACGTTAATGCCTAGTGACGGATCGCTGCAGGGGTGTACACTTGGCAATATTTGTTGGTGAAGGATGCCCCGAAGTCCCACGTCAGTGTATCGTCGAGAATCTCCGCTAACCATTCGCCATTGAAACTGTCGGCCAACACCATTGCCAAATCCGATTGTCTGGCTTGCATCAGTCATCATCAGGCCGCAGTGCGAATCCATACCTTAGGGTTTTGATTAGGCGGTGTTTAATTATGGAAATCGAAGGGGTTTTCCACGTGTATGCGAGGGCAAACGGTCGAAGATAACCCCCAACATCTGCGACTGTAGGTCAACGACTCGATCGATGGAAAGAGCTCGTTGCTGACAGACGTCGCCGACGGCGGTGTTTCCTCAACGTCTTCAAAAATGATTCCGCCATCGCACTGTCCTCACTGTCACGAGACGCGGATTTACTTATTTTAGCAAAGTTCCAAAACTTTTGTTCAAAAATTCATATTTCACATGAATGTGATAATATGAGTTCAGAAGTGCGTATGCACACAACTTCCTCCCGATTCAGAATAAGTGATCTTCAGATCTGACATGCATGCGACTTCCTTGATGTCCCTGAAGATGCTACGTTCATCATGGTGAAACGTTGGATGGAATGAAGTAAAACAGTAAAATCGAAGCCTGGGTCCGGGCGGGCGAACATTTTTGCTCCATTTTCTTTTCACAGAGAATTTCTCCACATATGCATTCCACAGCGTTCGTTGTAACGCCTACCTAAATAAAGACTTACTAAGCAGAATGTAAGGGCCCACATGACCGTTATTAACATCACGATAAATCAGACGAAAGGGCGACATGTTTCACCCAATTAGCATACACTAAGACGGTGGGGAGCACTAATAGTAAGTTAATGGAGGTATATGTTCACCGTGCCTCGAGGGAGACCTCCCTCCTTCCGCTTATCACCAGCAACCCGTGGCAAGAAAAGGGATTCCGTCTCTTTCCTCTAAGGCGCCGGAGGTTCTCAGAGGCAAAGCGCTTCACACTATGACATCAGACCACCCCCGTCCATCGTACTGATATATCGCCTTCCACCCCCCTTTCTGTATATTGTTAATTAACGTCATCTCCCTTAGACTGGGAGTTCCGCGTGCAGTAAATCAACCTCGCGTCCACCAGTCTCCCTAACACGATCGAAATGATTAGATGTCCATTTCCCACATTTGTTGACCCCCTTAGGCCTACACACCTCCAAGCGGCCGACCATCAATGAACAGTGCACATAATTGTATTCTAGTGTTTACTAAACAATATTAAACTCAGTCGGGGAGTGCATGCCTTATGAGAATCGTATGTAAATTATTGTAGGACGGTTCGGACGAAGAAGGGAATGTTGGTAAGAATGGGGAACAGGGGAATCGCCTAGTGCTTGTTGAAGGGGTCACTGTCACAACTTTCAAATTTGGTCATCGGTATCACTCGGTCCACTAGTAGAACAGAGAATAGGTATGACAGGAACATTAAATGACAAAATTTTTGTCATCAGGATGCAAATAGTGTGAGCCCCACGTCAGTGGTACATTGTAAATGGTGGTTGGTATATAAATAGACTGATTCATGAATCGGAAGCTGAGTATGTACACCCCATTAACATAATTAAAACCAGCAAATAACGAACACTACAACGTTAACGGATAAGTCAAGTTTAATCCTGTTGAATGTATCTATTAACTGACTAGGAGCCCTCGGGGAGAAAAATTTATCGCGGGAAGAGCTCCATTCCACCGATAAGGGTCGTTACAGAAATAAAGGGAGACAGCTAATTGGGGCCGGGCGTGCTTGTGGCCGTTCTTCGCCAAGGCAGGTTAGGTCATTCTAAGAACCAAGGCGAGCGTCCCTCCTTTACAATCCCATTTGCTCCCTTGGCAAGTCTTGAACAGGGAACTCTTTACCCAGCCCTCCCAGAAGAACTCAATGACTAAAGAAGGATCCCGCCTAATGAAGGTGAAAGAACGAGGATTCAACATTAATGGTACACCCTCCAACCACCGTTTCATTAGAATTCGCACTGTCGGCTTCGTTTTAAAAAAGAGGAGAGAAACGCCTCAAATACAAATTTTGAGCTGAGGATAATGAATGTTTCGAGGCAGTAAAATTAAATTTTACTTTCAAAATGATTAGAACATTGAACATCAAAATTTCATGTATGTTTGAGCGTGCATTAAGTTTTGTCCACGTAATTTTCAAAGTTTTAGATTGGAAAAAATGCAAGCCCCAGTGTCTGTTTTAATTAATTTTGATATACTTAATGATACTAAATTATTGTAGTATTAGGTTATTCTAATTTGAAACAGGATTGATAAGTGTAGCTTCGGTAATAACAAAATGTTCAATCATTAAGTAAGAGAGAATTTCTGATTCAGATTAAAAACTGATCATTTTTCACGTCAATTAAGATATTGACATGAAAAATCCAGGATCCCAAAGTTCACCTTAGGGGTCCGCGGCGAACTTCGGGGAAAATTAATACATTCTTACATGATATGTAACACATTGTGTAACACATTTGTGTAACACAAATAAACGTAGAGTGAATGAAAGTTATTCCTTATTATTTATTATTATATTTAATATAATAAAATACGTAAAATACTGCAATATACTGCAAATTAAAAATAATAATAAACTAAAATAATAATAATTAATACTGAAAACAAACATACGTATGTTTGTGTTCAGTATTAATAATTATTGTTATTATCGGTCGCTTTCTAATCAGGGGCTTTCCCCCAGATTTTTTTTCCCACCGGGGGATTTAGGGCGGACAATGTTGTCAGGTTTTTTTGCATTCTCTTTTTTTGTAGGGAATTATTTTATCTGGGGAATTGTGGGGGGGGGGGGGGGGGGATTTATCGAAAAAAATGATAAAGTGTTTGGATCTTCAGAATAATTTAATTATTGAAACCATGAAAAATTCTCATGTAAATTTTCATCCTCCCTTATAATCATATTTTCCCTCATCTCGAAGGAATACCACCATTCAATATTCTCTTGATAGGTAACCAACCTACATTTCCTTGAGTGGGAACGAAAACTTTGATTGGCTTGATAGTATATGACATATAGTATATACTACATTGTAGTATACTATCGATATAACTATTATAGTTAACTATAATAGTTATGAAATCACTTGCTGCAAGTTGATACTCGTTAAGTCCATCCTCAGTTCACTCGATATACGCCCGGAATTTTTAGCATGTAGAGCAGATTAGTTTCAAGAGTGGTGAGCCCGCAGTGAAATGTAACGAAACCACTCCATATACATAGAAGAGTAGGTGCTAGGTATTAAATATAAATTTTGCTTCACACCATCCCCCAGATGGCGGTCCGTCATCCCAGCCCCTTAATGGACCATCTGGAAGGATCCTGGACGGTCAAGACTGGGGAGAGCAATCTCCTCGCAGATACGAATGTGAACGAGGCAGGAGCAGTTTGCAAGGTCGAAAGTTTTTCAGTTTTTTGCTTATATTTCGAAAACTAAGCGTTTCTCGTGGAAACACATTTCTCGCAAAATTATAGGATACAAAATTTCCTACAGAATGCATCCTAATATGCATAATATGCATTCTGTAGCAATTTTTTTTAACATGGATATGTTTTTGGGCTGGGGGTCATTCTAAAATTTGCGACACCAAGCGACACTAAACGACACCACCATTTGTTACGCAACATAATCGCGAAAACTATAATCACATGATTGGTCTGATTGGCCGCCTTGTTTGGCGGACCACAGAGGGACGCATTATTTGACGTCCGTGTCGTAGACACTGATGCACCCTCTTATGTTTCCCGACCAGTGGCATCAGTTCTCACTTCGGCAGAGGAAGAGAAGAAACAGAAGTATTTATCTGCGTGTCAAGATCGCCACTGTTCATTCACCCCACTGGTCAGCGCAGTGGATGGACTTTTGGCACCCCAGATGACCCGGTTCGTCGATGTCCTAGGTGAACGGCTGGCAGACAAATGGAAGCGGCACCAAGGGATCGTCAAGGGGTGGCTCAGAGCAAGATTAGCGTTCGCCATCGTACGTGCAGCCTCCATGTGTGTGAGGGGGACTCGGCAGAGATGGCGGAGCGCTGATGACCTGCTAGGGTTTGACGATGGGGCGGCGCTGCAGCTGGGGCTCCAACTTCGTTGATTGACAGCACCTTGATCCCACGACTTCGACGTTTTCTCCAGGAAATTTGACCCAGAACAAAAACCCCACAACAAACTCGCCTCAGAGCCGAGGGTCTAAAACGCCTTCTTCAGAAGTTACTGCCTACAACTCGCAAGAGCAGAGCGGGAGAAACTCAACTCTAAAATGTCCACAAGTGGTGTTGTGATTTTTGCTCATATTCCTTGAATAAAGTTTTATTGTGTTTAAAAAATAATAATAAAAAAAAAAAAGTTTGGCGGTTGGTTACTAGAAACTGTTTCTACTCGACAACCAAAATTTGTGACGACGAGTTTACAGTAAACATATCCATGAATCAATGTTTTTCCGTGAAGCGGAGAATTTCCAGTGTTTTTCCTTTAATATTATACTACAATGGAAGATCGGAACAATGGTGCGGCCGCTAGAGCGAGCTGAAAAAAGCCACTTTTTCGCTAGTTGCCAAAAACTAGTAAAATAATAGTTGCACCTACCTATCGATTCCGTTATGTTCACTTTGTTTTTTTGTGTTCCGATAAAGTTGAGTTTGTAAAATTTACAATTTATTTAATGTTAAGTGTGTTTTTATGGAGTAGTGTGCGGGTGTGTGTGTGTTAGTTTACCCTTCAACACTAATAATAAGGCATGGCCTGGCTAATTTACTAAACTTTTATTTGGGTACCACAATCTACAAATTTAGTGTCTTGTAACTAAAATTTAAATTTAATCTAAGCGGTCGAGTGAGAGGGGTCCGCAGTAGAAATTGTTCCGTGAAAGGGGTCCGCAAGCCCAAAAGCTTGGGAAGCCCTGTCATAATCTATTTTGATCAGTTTTGTTATCATCACTACTAAGATGTAAATACATCCCATCTACTTGTCGTCCAAACCAAGATAGATTATACAATTCATAAGTGATAAATTATAACGCATTAAATGCAACAATGATACCTGTAGGGCTAATTTCTTATGCCTAAACTAAACGCCTATGCATCCTTGCATGCAAAACTCAAATACCGGGCCATCCTAAAGACCTAAGAACCATGTTGATTGATGGATAATATCAATATTATGAAACAGTCAGTTCCTAGTTGGGGTCAGAAGTGAATGCTCGGAAGGGAACAGGAAACCAAGCTGCCCTCAATCGGAATGATCATAATATGATGATGGAATATATTATATTACAAAGATGTTGATGTTTTTATAAGTATCTACTTTATAATATTATGTTTCTCGATGCCAGCAGCCCCAAAAATAAGTTCCAGCGGCCCTAATTAGTATTATAATATTAATACTGATAACCACTGACAGTACTTTTACGGAGGAAACCTTCTCGCATTGCAGTATGGAACCAGCTTTAAATAGAGGGTCAGTACTAGTTCTGTGGTTACGGGTGAAACACACTCAACAGAAAGTAGTAGGTATACCTACTGGCTATAGCCAGCGGTAGCCTACGCTCGAAACGGATATGGTGCTCCAAGAAGAACACTTATTGAAACAGCAATATATAAGTAGGTAGTCGAAATCAACGTCAAATTTTACAGTTTTTTTTTTCTCTCCAAAATATGACCATTCGGCCCCACTGTGCGCCAGCGGTCGCCGGAGTAGTCAAGGGGTCCTTTGACTCCCTCTTTTCGGAATTAAAGTCTGGATCGAGGAAAACGGAGGGAGTCACCCATGCATTCACTGGACGACTCCCTCTTCGTGAGGGGAAGGGGCGGCGTCCCACCTTTCTCGCACACTAACTGTTGAGCGCGAGTTAGCTGCTGACCAGTTTTAGGCATCACAGTTGGGTGCAGAGTTTCCCCACACATTGTTTATCGGGCGAAATGGTTCTATTTCTGTTTTCAGATAAAGAACACAGTCATGAATAGGGCTCGGATTCGAGCATATTAGCATTTTTTTTTTTTTTTTCCTGTATAGTAGGTAAACATCAAAAGGAGCCTTTTCGTAGTATTTTCACCTCTTTGGGAACAAGAGAATTTACATTTATCGAGCATATAAATGCATAAAACATTGGTCTTCAGAATAAACGCACGTAAATGCATATTCTAGTGGTTTTCGTCTAAATAGTTTGTTTTTCATCAAATTTCCCCAGAATCGGGCTTCGATAAAAGGTTAGAAACACGCATATCGAGGGGTGTTTTCGGAATTAGTAGGAAATTCGAGTTTCAAAATTCAGTATTATCCATTAAATTCGGCTGAATTAAAAAAAAAAAAACTTTTTTTTGTCACTCCGTACTCCGGTTCCGCTAATTTTGCGTCTAGATACATTTTACATCGCACTGAGACCAAAAACGCTGCAAACTTTACACTAGGATTATTATTCTTTGATATAGGTTACTTGTGCAGAAATTTAATTCTGTCAATCAAAAAAGTTTAGAAAACAAATTTTTTTTTTTTTTCAAAAATCCCATTTGTAGCCCCATGAAAGTCCCATAGATTCTCACGGTGAAATCGGATCGTTTCGGGACCCCAGAGCCAAAAGCCTTTAAAAAAAAACCTCCCGTAGCCCCATTTTAGCACCATAGCGCCTGACGGGTTTGGGCGATCGGGCTGAAAACCTTGCGGGCACAACTAGATGGTAAACCGAGTATTTTTTCAAAATTTCAGATTTTAAAAAATATTCCTACTGCCCAAAACGGCCCGGACGGCGTAATCTAGAGCTCTTGAAAAGGATAATGTCAAATTTTGAGGCTGATCGGAGTCGTCGACCTCCGTCTCGAAAACATAGGTGTATTATTCCAAGAATAATACACCTATGTAACCAAAAGCTGCCTGGAGTTGGGTAGGAAATACCGATTGGGGTCTCGAGTAATTTCGGACACATTTTTCAGAATCAAAAAAAAAAAAAAGAGGCAGAATGACACCCCCAGCGCTAAGTCAAAAGGGAAATAATAGAGTTTCAAATAATAAACCAAAATTCGCGACTTCGGAAAAATCGTCGTCTGGAAGTCGGTTCATGAAAAACCTTTTTTTTAAATAAAAAATCACAAAATGTATACCTGTGTAGACTACACACAGTTTGTAGTGTTAAAACAGATTTATCTCTTATAAGAGACCCCCAAAATTACTCGGAAACGACGCTTCATTAGACCTCTTGACATCCTTCAAAAGCAACTTGCACCATAAAAGCCACACACATCCACGGTGAGGTCCGATGGGTCTGAGACCGACACATATGGACTCTACGTCCAAACATACATAGAAAACGATACCCCACTCGACCCCATGGCCAAAGACCTTAAAATACCCCTCATGTTGCCCTTTTTTAGCTTCATAGTGCCCCACGGTGCACTGTATGGGTTTGAGTCCCATAATTGATTGAGCCTCCGTACAAAATTACTTCGAAAATGACACTTCATTTGACTTTCTGGCTCAAGTTCTTCAAAAACTCTATTTATGGGGTCATAAGTTGTCGATCTTTTCGTTTCACTTTCCTTTCTGTGATTTTAACTGTTAATCTAACAGTTAAATTAAATTTTAAGAGCATAATATGCTCTTAAATATAATATAATATAATATAATATTATATTATAATGGTGTTTTCGAGCATAAAGCGGAAGTTTTACAAGCATATTAAATATGGTTGTGCAAACAAATGTTGTTTGTTTTATCGAGCATAATATGCTCGATAAAAATAACATATTATGAATACGAGCCCTAGTCATGAATAAAGAGGAAGAGACTAAAGAGCTTAAACATTATTTTAATTACACTACTTTGTTTTGCACAATGATGAGTACCAAGTTAATTACATGACTCAGTTTATGAGTAGATTTCCTTCTCATTTTCGAACAACGAGGAACAACAAGGGGGAAAAGTAGGAAAGCGAGGGGGAGACGAAATGGACGAAGAGCTTTAAAACAGGAGGCATTTGCTTACGTGCTTTAAGAGGCCCTTGAAACTCACGTAGAAGGGACGTGCTCTGCTCGGCAAGAAGGAGCAAGCCCGCATGAATCTCTCATTTTACTAAGGGATGAAAACGAAGGAGGGAGGGAAGTAGAGGGGTTCTACTCCCACCTTGCTGAAAGTTTCACATCTCTAGCCCCCCCCCCCCCCCCCCCAAGCAACCACCTCCAGGTAGCAATTAGATCCCTTTCTATCGTGCGTCCAGGAGCCACTTCAATATTTCACCGATGCCACCGGAACAGCACGAAGATAGAAACAAACATTTGATAGAAGTCACGCAAAATGAATGGGTAGAGGAAGTTAGAAATCCACTATGAGCAAGCAAGCCCAAAGACAAAATCCAGTCCCAAGCGGGACATGGCACATAGCTTCCTCGCATACTGTTATGAAATCTATACAATTAAAGTTGTTAGTGTCCGTATGTATGCACGTCCGTTCCACGCTACCCCGCCTCAACGGTAGGTAAGGCCTAGAGAGACGGCGTTTTTTCCGCGTAGGTGCGGATGAGGTTTAGTGACGTCATATGAGGCAACAATGTCGCCCCAGGCTTCCTCCCGGCGTTGAAGTGAAACGTGAAATGTGGAAGTTGAAGTGAACTGTGAAACGCAAAATGCAAGTGGAAACGTTAGTTTTGGAGGACAAAAGTTTTTCGACCCCGAAACTGAATGCAGACAATACAAACTCGGAAGCAAAACGAAAAATATATAACGAATGTATTCGTTAGTAATAATATATATAATATATTATTCTATTTTTTTTTTTTTTTTTATTTTTTTTTGTCTGGGATTGTCAATACTTCGTGTTGTTTACAAACCTACACGAAGTACTGTTAATGAAGCTAACACGATCTGGCGGCTCACACGTTAATTGCAATCAGTTTCAACCTGTTCAAAACGTGACCTGTTCACAAGAAGGGAGCCAGTTCTGTGTAAAATGCAAACGGCAGAGAGAGTTAACACGGTGAAAAAGCGTTGACGGTTTAGTGACGTCATATGAGGCAACAATGTCGCCCCAGGCTTCCCGGTTTAATCATCCCGCGTTGAAGTATCGCAGGGATGAGAAATCCTCACTTTTTTTTCTCTCTCTCTCTCTCTCTCGTCCCACTTGTCCTTAATTCTTGTCTCTGCTAAGTAGAAAACGTGGCGAACCTGCGGGTTCGTTTTTGCGAGAGATCCCAAAACCACTTAGTAAAAACATCTCATTTTGCGACTCTCCATAGCATAAAACATTTTCATTTTCAAAGGAATACTTCCACGAAAATTATTGTAATGCAAAGAAAAATATTGTCGCAGTTGGAAAGCATTTTAAATATATTTTAAAACTAAAATCGCTACAAATTAAATTCAACTAATATGAAGCGTGCAAATATTTAATATAATAAATTTACACGCTTCATATTAAGAAGAGTCAGTTGAATTTCATAAGTTTACCTGCCTGTCTCAATAATTGTTATGAACATTCGCTTACTTCACCATTAAACCCAGCGGTTTTCCCTCGACGAGCGTTATTCGCGAAAAAAAAGAGCAGTAGCTCTCCGAAATGTGTTGGCATGTAGAAGGGTGTTGTCATCCACTTACGCCCTCCGTTCTCGTAAACATGGTCATTTTATGAGTGTGCCCGCCCACAGGCAGCTTGCTCGACACAAGAGAAACCTCTTACTTCCTCTTACTCGGGTTAACAATACGGGACCGAGACACAGAATCTCGATTTTCTCTGGGTAGGAAAAATCGCCATGGTTTCTGATTTTCTCGAAATGATAAGACACTTGATACAAAAACAAAATACATCTTAGGAAGACGTTTCCTCTTAGTCGAAAGGATTTCCTAACAACAACTGTCAACGTAGCGGATAATCAACACTATGTCAAGACACAACTACTTCAAGTTATAGTTATATCTTGAATCTATTCTTCCAATGGATTGTCGTTGCTTCTTTGTTTGGATTGAAACTTTAACTGCCTTTGTGTGGTTCAAGGCATCATTCGGTGAGAAAATGGCGTGTGCATAAAGGATATACTGTGACAAGTTTTCAAGAATATGACTGATAATAAGTTTTGTAATCGTATGGTTTTGGAAGTATACTTCGAAGGGGAAGATCACAGAAGAATCAAACAATGGTTCGAATTCAAGTTGGTAAACGGAAGGATAACAGCCACCCCCGTGGATGAAGTTCATTCGAATCAAAATCCAGAGCTACAGGTTGGCTGTGCCGAAGAAAAGGAAATGACCACGGATACAAACAAGCTACAACGGAACGCAAGCAACCATCAGCCATTCGAAATACAGCGGGAAGTGTCAATGGTAGCACCTGGCTGCACGAGGCCAAATTGCGTCAGTTGTAGTAAAAACTTACAGATACCTGGAGGCAGTAGAGCAACATTGGTTCCTCACAGATCTAACACCAAGTTCTCACCAAATCGTTCGGAATCATCGATGGATGTTTCACCAGCTGGAGACGAGCTGATAAACGAATGGTTGGACAACCAACTTTGCCTGACAAGAATGAAACTCAAAGTCATTTTAGCATTCAAACAAATTTTGGAAAGAGGAAAATCTGATGGCTCAACACGATCACTAAAATTCTAGGATTCAAAGCGCGAATACAGTTTGAATGGACAAAGGAGATGAAAACTTTTCCGTTTTCTTGACGAATTTGGTGTGAATAGGAAAAGAGGCCCGAGCTACGACCCAGCGCCTTCCTATTGAAGAATGGACCAATCAGACATATCGAGTCCGGTGAAGAAACCATAATACATTATGAGCAATTTGACACTCTATTGTACTTTTATAATATAATAATGCTATAATAATAGCATAATACTATAGTAAAGTTGTGCAATGATTAAAATAATTTGATAATATTTTACCAAGCAAACTCGCATCGATGACGCCTCATTACATGTTCAGAGTTGAATTATAAATTTCCTGTATTGACCAAATATTTTAAATCGCTGAATTCTGCGTATTATGCAAAATTTCCACCGGCTGGCTCCCCATACGGAGACTTCCAGCAATAAAGGCGGAAACGGAGGTCCAATTTGAAAGCTGCCTTCCATTATGAAGCAGCTGTTCTGGTTGCATTCGAAGAAGTTTGAATTCGTGAAAGTTTAAGAAGAGCGGGGGCTTCTTTGGCTCATTGAAGTTTAAAGGTACCTTCGCCACCACACGCAATTCAGCAGGGACCCTTCCAAACATTTATGGCATAACGATCAGACGGTATACCTCAAAAATGAGTCGACGAAATGATACTTAGGGACAGTTTAAGTGGTAGTTATCATTGCTGTAGGTATGGAGTGGAGTGAAATATTTAAACAGTTAAGTTTTCTTAGGTGCTTGCAGTTCTCTTTCTTATTCACGGTAGAACGTTGTGAAGTTCAGCTGCTGACTACCAACTTTCCAGTCATTTATTAACCCTTGGTTGTATCATGTACGTTGAAAGTTGTTCTTTCAACGATTAACGATAACTCTTCAGGAGCTCAAATCAGCTCAACTGTCATCGAAGAAAACGAATCGTCATCAAGTATGTTACTGTTGGAGTTCGAACACCATTAAGATGGGATAATCTAATTCACCGGCTTCACTCAATCCCCGTCAATCCGTGTCACTCAAACGTCAAGTTATCAGATTATTGGAGTTACTGAACGTGATGGAAATAGACGTTTAATAGCGCCAAGTGTCTTTTTGTCGTTTTATTCGTACTTTTCATCAGAAAAGGAAAGTTTCTCGCAGTCCTGAAATACAAGTTAGAATGTCATTAGAAGGTCATTCAACTCCGTTATAATTTGTCGTCATATAGGTATGTACTATTCCTGATATAATAGCGTTCATGTTTTTACAACTTCACAGGCTAAGTGTCGCTGACTTGAAAGACCTGAGTCCACTAAGACTTGGACCAGCTACTGAAATTAGCACGGAAAGTATTTTAAATATATATCCTCCCAAAGCCCTCCAAACCTAAGTAAAAATAATGCCAAAGGACAACATTAAATGTTGTTTATTTCAGCACTTTTGTTCTACGCAACTGCGTGTGCAAACAAAGTTCTTTATCAGGGCAATAAGTTCAGGAGGGTGAAAAGGCCGACGGAGTGGAATAATTTGAAATCTTGTCCATATGCAGCAGGGAAACTACTGGAATTGCTTTCCAACACGCAAGTCATTCAAGGACCTAATCTAGGTCATGGTAAGCGATTTTATTTGACAGTGTGAAATAATCTTAGGAACGTCCAGGGGGGTTAGCGTGACGTAGTTGAATAAAGGGAAATGTTGCGCTATTCGCTTTGCAAGACACTTGGTTTTAAACGGCTTTGTTTGTTCCCGGATCTCGGTCTAACTTATAAATACTTAGCTTTATGTAGTGGAGAAACAAGCGGTATTTCATGTCTTATCGTCACATGAACGAGTTAATCCTCGAGGCGCCCTTCCATAGGAAACGCTTTTCATAATAACTTGGCCGGAGAATTTTTGCAGGAGTTTGTAAGTTTTAAAAAGGACGTAACCCAGATATGACGGATCTTGACATCCGTGAGAACATGAGCGTTGGCCTTTTGAGACAGGATAGGCTGGCCCTAGGGTAGAATTGTCAAGCAGCACCGCTATCTAGCGACGAATGCGTCCAACTAGAGACTCTCCACACGTCCTTATCATTGTTATCACGTTTTTCTGTCCCACCCCTGTTGAGTTGGTGGGACGGACGAGTGACGAAAACGTTTTGTGACTCGTTCGCTCTCAAAGATCACTATCGACGGAACGAAAGCGCTCTGCTGCTTTCACGGTATGGTGTAGGTAGCTAGGGGATTTTAATCGATACTGCGATTTTCAACAAATACCTAGTCTGGTTTTCTATTCTATTTTATTGTTCAAATTTTTGTGTGATTTTTTATGCTATAGTGTAGCTGGGAGAAGACTGAGTTTGATTGATCTCATCAAACAAAAGGAGTGAAGTAATAAACGCTGCATATTTTACACACAGGTTTATATTCTGTTAAAAATTATTTGTTCGAAATTAATTTTGTGTCAATAAAAAAGGATTTTTGAAAAAAAAGAAAAAAAAAAAAGATTAGGTACGCGTCCAAAATTACGAGGAAATTATTAGAACTCCTGGGATCCTTCAAAAATCCCATTAAATTTTTTAGCCCCATGAGAGCCGTGATTTCGAATCGTTCTGGGGTCCCTGAAAATGGACTCTACGTCCAAAAATACTTAGAAAACGACACTTAAGCCGATCCCATAGCCGAAACCCTTAAAAAAAAAGCCCTCCCGTAGCCCCTTTTTAGCACCATAGACCACCACGGGTTTGGGCGATTGGGCAGAAACCCTTGCGAGCACAACTAGATGATAAACCGAGTATTTTGCCAAATATTCAGATTTAAAACAATATCCTACTGCCCAAAATGGCCTGGACGGCGGTCGGACATTTCGTTTCTGGAATCTAGACCTCTTGAAACAGATAATGTCAAATTTTGAGGCCGATCTGCATTTTCGACCACTATCGCGATTACATAGGTGAATTATTACAAGAATAATAAACCAAAAATATTAATGCCAATTTGTCATCAAATCAAATTACCCATAGCTTAAAACGATTATTGCGTTAAACCATATTATTGCCTTTGTTTTGGTCGTGTCATCATTCTCAAAGAACGCATAATTCAAATGTCAACCCCAAAATGAATAGGAAAGAAGCAATCCTCACGGCTCACCTACCACCTTGAAACGCTTATATCAGTGCATTTTACTGAAGCAAATAGATTGCGAGTATTTTGAATGTTTTTACTGCAGTTTTGCTGTCGTAAAACACTGCCGATCTAAATAGAAAGACAAAGTTGTCCCTCTTGTTAGGTAAGTACATAGTAATGTTACAAAAATTGGTGGGAACTAGTCACTGTTAAGTAGTCCGTGATAACCTAGTTCGAATCGATTGTCGCTAGATTGCGCTGACGCTTGGCAATTCTACCCCAGGGCCAACCTTGAATTGGTTAGTTTACCCAAGTTAAAAACAAATTTTATCATATTCTGGCAATAAAAATAAGTTAGCTGAAAACCTTAGTAAAATGTTCATATAAAACTTGCAATTAACTTAATTGAAGAAAAAAAAAAGGTTAAATGGAGCAGCGTTCCGTTTGCTTTTGAACAATTGACATCAAAAAGCGCGTGGAGGGAGTGGCTCGTATTGCCCAAAGATAAGCGGATGAAAAATTAGAGGATGAGATTACAGTGTGGGAAGCTCCGTGTCGGATCGTTTGTCATTGAGATGCGGCGAGAGGGAAGAGAAGAGTGTAACTGGCTAATTCGCCAGGTTATCTCGACCAGATAAGGGAGGCCTGTACTCGACCTAATGTCTGGTGACGGTTAGTGTGAAAAGTGTTCCGTTTGGCAGGGAATTTTTTTCTAGATTTTTACATGAATATGTTTAAAATGAAAACATGGTGGGAACAGAAACGTATAACCTATGGAAAAACGCTGCAAATTTTACACAAGGGTTATTTGTTCATTATTCTTTGGTGTAAATTATCAAAAGAAAATTCTGTCAGTAAAATATCATTTAGAAATTCAATTAAAACAAAATTTGTATTCCTGTAGGTACAGTGTTTGGATAGAGGTGGGACCCAAAAAAATGGATTACCTATAGGTGTATAGGTACACGTCCAAAGATCTACACATCTTGAAACAGATGAGAACAACTTTTGAGGCCAGTCAACATCACCGTTCTCTATAGTACAGATCTGTCACTGGAGGCTTTAGTAACAAGGGGGTCTTCAACACGGAGAGACTTGATTTATTCTTAAGTACCTACTAAACAAAGTGCAATCGAAATATAAAACGTACTCGAACGAAGCATTAAGGTAATAACTCCAACCACTTGAATTCATTTGAAAACCTCTATCTCTATCTCTTTCTTTAATATTCAATATCTGAGTGAGTGGAAACCAATATCTCCCACAAAGCGTTTATAAAGCTGACAAGACGAACCACAGTCAGAACGAAAAAGATTGATTCTGGCTTCAGGCATTAGCACGCTGATTGTGATTTCATTACAGAGTTAGAGCTTCACCAGCTTTCCGGGGAAACAGAGGAGTGAACGACTGAAGAGGAGGGAAATCGAGAGGGAGCAACAAAAGGGGGAGGAAATTCGAGTTTCATTTCACCTCTTGCGAAAGGTGAATAGTTATTCGGGCCAGCCAACCGAGTTAGAATTAGTTTTGAGCAAACACTGAGCCGAGACCAGTGGTCGGATGGGTGGCGAAGGGGAGGTTCGAGAGCATGGGAGGAGTTCGGATCATTAGGAGCTCAGGATGCTGGGACCGCTCGAACGGCGAGAGTTAACCAATGGAAATGCAAGTGGCGAGGAATAAAGGGTTTTATGCGAGCTCCGGAAAACGAACTTCGTTACCAACAAACCAGACTGGCATTCTCAATGTTAAAATTACCATAATTGCAACCGTGAGATAGATCATACAGTGCCCGATTAAACGTATTATCATCGATCAATCGAGCTTTCAAGAGGGAAAGAGATTATTATGTAAACATAAAATTTTGGCTGATAGAGCCTTATTTGCTTTTGCGAGCCGTTAGCGCCGCAAAATTCACTCATCTTTTGTGTAGGGCGGAATTTTAAAACAATCGAATTCTATGTCTTTAAAAAAGGTATCGTCAAAAAAAACTGTATAGCTGTAAGAAAAATACCCCACATGCAGACTCAAGGAAGTTGTTCTCACTCGCCTAGCAATCCGCTAGATCGCGCTCACCATCCGTGTGAAATGTGGGATACAGTTACCGATGAAGAGGTGGCTCCCCAGCTTTCCCTACGCGCGATAGTCTTCTTAATTATTTCGTTTTGCTTCTCATACATACGGGGAAACCCAAACCCAGGCAAGGAGTGGACCCTTCGTCGACCCCAGCGGGGTAGCAGAATTGGGGAATTCTGAAAACGGCGGCGTCGCCAGGGCCCACAGCAGCTCCAAAAAATGCTGCCCAAACTGTGGAAATTGGCAACATCCCTGCCAAGGTTCTTGAAGGAGTATCGTATTTTGACATCTCCAATGAGTATACAGAGCTCAGATCTTCCGCCTCCTGCAGAGACGCCCCAGGGGACACCCTCAACGTCTCGCCATGGTTTCTGGAAAACATCCCCTGGAACATCCAGTCATTCCCACCCACACCACAAGAGAATGCGCTTTCGGATTTCCACCCATCACAACACAAATTCTTATTTTGATAAAACTCAACAACAGAGGTTCACAACACACCCACAAGTTGGGTTTTTTCCCACAATAGCTGTAGAGTGATTGGTCACGTCAAGATCCCCAATCCAGAATAACTGTGAAAACGATAACACACTCCACTCCCAACCCAAAACCTCATTCGCACCACTTCAATAACCCCACAGAGCAGTATTGTGCAATCGGGCTGAAAATCCTGTCGGCCAACTGAACGAAAAAAGGATTAGGGTATTTCATTTTCGATAAAAGCGGCGGACATTTCATTGTGGAGTCAACGTGTCTTAAAACAAAACTGAATACATTTTGGGGCGAATAAAAAATGTTGTCCGTATCAGGAAAAAAAGGTTGGTTATTGATTGTATGAAAAACTGAAACAGGCGATGCCACCAATAAATAAACGAAAATTTAAATAATGTAATACAGTGATTTAGCTTACACTGAACTTAGAATGAAATGTTCATCGTTCACATCACTACCTGCAGTTCATTACAAATATACGACAGGTTGAACGCACACAAGCTATTTCAGACAAGGATGGGACGGGATGCACATTAAATACAGCTAGCAAACGTAGGCATCATCCTTCCACTTGGACTATTTATTGAGGGTGAGGTGAATTTACACGAGACCAAGGACTAATGAACGTTTGCTAAGAGCATCAGAGCATCGGACTGGCTAAATAAAAGTGATTAAGTCCCATGAGACAACACAATTAACCTTTTATGAATGGACACACAACGGCTGTAACTTTTACAATGGTTGAAAATAAAGCGAAACATAATAACAGCGTGCATGACGATAACAGCTTTTGCGCTTGGCGGAAGACACAAAATTAAACGTGTTCTGTGTGAATTTGACGACAAACTAATTATTTATACTTATTCTTTACTTTTTTCATATAATGATGAGTTAGCATTTAAAATCAAATTATTCTTAAATTGAGGCACGAAATTTTATCGAAGGAATGAAGGAACGAAAAATGACGTTAATCTATTGTTCCTAACGCAGACTAAGCGATCATTCATAGTAATCATAACGGTTCGAAAAGCAGTGAAACAGAGTTGATAGTGTTAGAAACGCAGAGAATGAGACAACATATTGATTCCAACACTAATCGGCTAATGTGTGGTAGAGGGCGGTAAGGGGTCATCCCCACGGGCTCGTTGTCACCGGCTATACGATACGAGGCCCTGGTCTTATCTTCGATTATGCTGATTCACTGTGCCAAGCATGCAGGTGGGAGGCTCAACCCCATTAATAGGGAGACATAAGCCACGATAGGCTGTTAATAGTTTCACAGACAAATTATTAGTTGCAATAAACATAGTGGATTTCTGCATTTTGGTACAATTTTAAACGGCACAACTGTGGTTGAAATGGAGATTTGAGAAATTGCCAGTACCTATCGGAATTACTTGTGTGGATTCCGGACCTGAGAGTCGACCCACATTGAGCATTCTATCATTTTAGGATTTTCTTTCGCGCCGGTGGAAAGCAAGTGGAAGCTCTTGACGAATGAGAGAAGACATCAAAGGAACACATTAGCCAAGTTGAAGATCCCGTCAGAAGTTAGAGCGTTGAACGTTCAAAGGAGTTTTCCGCTTAAATCTGAAGGGGGGAGTGGGAAAAGTGCGCATCAATCTGAGCAGCTGCAAATCAGCCATTCATCGTTAAATGCACAACCTGCACACATTTCAATGACAACCGAGGTGGAGACGACGAGCTTCACAGTGCTGGTACAACTCCGGAAATTAAATTCGAAGCAACTTGATAGATGGAACTTATCAACTGCCCTGATCCAGATACAAGGCCCCTTTTCTTTTTCTAGCGAAGAAAACGCACTTCCAGCGACGTTCTTTTGAGAGTAAATTATACCAGGCTATCCCTTTTCCAGGTGAGGGGAAAGGGGGGGCTAATCGTGAAACAGAGGGAACAGCAGAAGACTTAAGGTTTTTTCCAGAGAGACTATCAAGGGATCATCACTAGATAAAAAAAAACTCAGGCCAGTGTTGCCACCCAAATCCCCTATCTTATCTCGCCTTGGCTTCCAACCCTTTCACCCTGCAATACCGCAACTCGCCTTCTTTCTCGGGTGCGTACCGTTCGTTTTCACACCCAAGGGACTTATCTCCATAGAAAAGATTGCAATCTTTAACGCACAATCGTCACTTCCCTCCCGACAAAAACCAAATCACTGCATTTTTGCACACCCAGCTTGAAGGAATTCAAGTTGAACAAACTGCCGAAAAAAGCGGCTAAGTATTGCAGAGAAAGCTATGAAGAGTTGAAAGACGATTCAGAATCGTCAACCCGGAATTCGAACCTGCTCCGTATTTAAAATTTGGCCATTTTTAAAATGTTTTAAGGGTTTTCATACCTTCAGGCATTTTTCATACATGCATGATTCATAGTAATTTTTTTTTAAATAGGTAAAAATACTGTGTATCACCGTAAGTGTGTGAGTCATGCTTTATTTGGACCATGAGTGAAAGACAAAAGGGCTTTTTCAAAAACCCTATATCCCCGAAAACAGTTCCACAAATTGCCAAATTCTCAAAGTTTGCCCTCTAGAGTAGCCACCGTGGAGAAGCCACCGAACTATGTAACCACGGAAATATACAAGTTTTCGCCGAAATGGGAAAGTCAAGGCCCTAAACTTGAAACAATATTACTTGTCCTTGAAATAAAATTTAATGTTATAAATTAACATAGTTTATTCAGTGACGTCCGCCTTTTCAGCTAAAGGAGGAATATTCTACCTCACCCCCAAGTTATAACTTTGAAGGCTTTTTAATCAGCCTAATACTCAGACGACTTATTAGCGATGCAACAGCGAAAGCTACCTACACCCTTTAAGCCCCTGCTAACTTTTAAAACTTGTTACAAACTCATTAACTACCACGATAAAAATTGTAAGGTGTTTTTCAAGTTGGGAACGAATGAGCATGGAAGGGATCCCATCCATCGTAGTCTTTTAATTATGGAAAACTTGAGAGCGAATATTTTTTCGCACATGTAAATGATACAGGAACAGTATGATCGCTTGGATCTGAAAAAAAGAGTTTGACCTAATAAACATTCCAGAAAGAAGATCACGCATGATTGAAATTATGCGTAAACATCATAGGATAATAGTGATGGTAGGAACAAATACCATTTGAGAAAACACCAAACTTAGACAAACATGGTCGTTCCGTTCCGTCGGCCCCCGCAAACAACATGAAGTCAATAGGAGGGAACTCACATTTATTTAGTCCTTTAGATCCTTTTGGGGAAAAGGAAGGAGTTATACCCGATTGAACTTTCTGGGACAGTTCCTGACCAACGACGCGATAATACAAATGAAAAATATGATTATGTTCGACGGAGTGGCACATTTCAGACGGTATCCGTCATAACTCAATCCAAGAGGACAGGGGAGCTTTTTGTACAAGATAAAACTGACACTTTACAGCACGAAAATAGAAATATTTTCTTCATTGCATAGATAAGAAATATTTGATGAAATTGTAGTAAGGCCGTAATTATTTCGGCGCCTTGTGTAGCAATGCGGGAAATGAAAAGAGCGACAAGGGGCAAGCTATACAGTACCCGCAGTGAAGCTGGGTGATGCGTGCCAGATCTAAGTGGTTACAAGTTGAAAAACTCAGACCAAAACCTGATTAGAAAATGGATGAGAAAATGGAAATGTCTCTCATACTCGTAGGGACCGGCACCCGAATCGGGTATTTTCTGTGACCCTAGTCAGGGAGAGTGATATCGAAATTGTTATGGGTTCGGCGACATGCACGAATCGATTTTGGGGAGTCGACGAGGTCTAAAAATCGACCCTAGTTAATTAACATGAGTTCTTATTAAACAAGAAATAAAATTTATTTAATAAAGAAATACATTTTAAAACTTTCAAGATACTGTAGAGTTGTGTTACATGCACCAGCTTGTTAAGAAAGACCATTATTTTTGTAGAAAGCGTCATTGTTATATTTTCTAAAAACTCGTCTAAAAAAATTCTTTAAAAAAGTCTAAAAAACCAGACTTGTCTTGTTAATTATCGACTGCAGACTTATCGACTAAGTCTTTTTAAAGTAATTTGGTTATGGGGGTCTCAGGTATCAGTTGGAAAAGGGTTTGAAGGGGGGGGGGGGGATTTTGGAAAAGGGTTCTCTTGCCCAAAATAGTTTGGGAACCCCTGGTCGAGATAAACAAACCCCCTGACCTTCTGTTAGAGCGATCCATGGGTTGGCTTAAACATAAGTGTTCTGCCCTGGGCCTCTAGGATTCTTACCATTTTTAAGTTCTCCCCAGGCCAAGGTTGGCGATGACCGGAAAAGACAAGGTTATTTGAATACTTGGAAAGAATGTGTAAACATAGAAGGTAAATCTAATTACAGCACAGAGGATTTTACATTAATAATTCAAATAATGGGGAAAAATTAAACATTAAGAATTAAAACTTGAAACATTTGTGCCTGAAATAGTCTAAAAAGGAAACCGTGGTGACTGATTTTCAATTATTATAAATTATTACAACTATCAACTTCAAACTACACAATTTTCTATTAGTAGCAAATCAACAATTGAAACATCAAACATCCAGATGAACTTACCAGTTTGTCTTGAAAAGGTTGAGTTTTAAAATCTGGTGTGAACTATCGTGAGAACTTCACTTATTAACGTAGAATACGTTTTTACGGAGAAGTATTGGCTAAAAATCGAACACGACCCACGAAACCGACACGCGATACCGATAAACGTTCGGTAACGATGAAGCAAAACCCTTTAATAGCGTTACAGAATTTAATTCTCCCTTGTAATAAACCAGTAAAACCTATTACGTCTACGGAAAATACGCAACTCTTATAAGCAATTTAAATTTTTTCTTTTCACTTCCACTGTAACGATACAACGTAAAAACGTATTCTACGTTCCTCAGTGCCTTCATGCTCAAGACATAGTTTTTTTAATCTACTACCTATATACCTACCTTTACAGATATAACGTAACATGTCCTTGGATGTTAATACCTGCTGCACTGTGTAACGGGTAGCGTAAAGGGCTCTTTTTCAGAGAATAGAATGACGATTCCAATAAGTGGAAGGGGAAGCCATCCTTTGCGTTAGCCGTTGCGGAGAAGGCGAGTTGTAATAAAGCTACTGTGAAAATGTGTTTTTGTCGCTTTTTCCCACGCTTTTTCATTTCCTATGTAGAACAGGAGAATGAGACCCATGGAAACCCGAGAAGTAGGGAAAGAACCTAGCCATCTCACAACATTCAACTACAGTACAGCGCTGTGCAACAAGACAAGCCCCATTCGGAACAGGCCCCTCACAGTGATTAGGCTGGCTTTGGTGCAAAAGGTAGCGGAGGGAGAAAGTCGTGGATCAGAGGTAGATGGGAGAGAGGGGTCCTCTGTTCGTGGTTTGGTGTGGCCCACTAATTCCTGGGGATTACCCCATGCCGCCTCTACCTCTAAAACCCTCATAGTCCTCTGTCCCGAGTGAACGCAGTCACATCAGAGTCAGAGGATTCTGAGCCTATAATGGTAACAGTAAATCACGCAGCTTTTTCTTCTCGAAGGTTGTGGTAGAGGAAATTCCAGTATGAAAAGGGGTACGAGGTGCAGAACTTTTGATTCTATTTAATGCGATAATTTCTTGGAGCTTTTTTTTTCTTTTCTTCGCATAGGCTGTATTCCTAGTGTTCTAAAATAATTAGAATTCAAATAACAAGTATTTTCAACCAATCACAAAGTTACTGGTAATCACCCTTCCCACGGTAGACAGTTTGAGCTATGCAGTTGAAAAATTGCAGAGGCCCTTCCTCACCCAGAATAGCTTGTTCTCAGGAATTCTCGGAAAACCGCAGAACACGAGAGTTTAACAAGCTGTATGGGAGCGAGGAAGGGTTATTTCATAAGATTCACTCCTTTATAAGATTAGAGCACCACTCGTGAAACACATAAGCTCCTCCCCCTCCCATCTTTTGACGTTGCGCCCGACTTCCCGGACACGACGGAATAATATCCGTAGACAACTTCTTGAACTAAATCGAATGAATCACCTAAAGCGTCATATTGAAGAAAGGAGCTACGGAGAAGGTAGAGTGCCCTCCATATGACGGGAATTCAAGTAAATTCCTTCTCTCCATTGTCTCTTCACTTCTACAACGAGCAACTTACTTGAAACTTGCTCGTTACTTGACATCATCAATGCAACCTACGCTCTTTCCACAACGTGTAATACAGTTGGAAGGCTGTTGGAACCTAGTCCCATAACGTCCACGCATCGCGAAATTTTATCGATCTAGATAAGAATTCAATATCAGAAGCGTATTGAATGTAATATTACATTATGTGGAATGAAAGTATTGTATTATCATGGATAAAATACAATGAATATAAAAAAAGAACTAATTGATAATAATCAAGACACAATATTGTAGTCACTATTATAGTGAATACTATAATAGTATTCTTTATATATAATTCCGTACGGTCTTTGAAATTGTGAAGAACTTCGCGGTCCGATTTTAGTGTTAGACTGCTCATTCGAATCACCACGGCCCCAAGTTTGTTGCAAAAGTGTCGCCGTTCGTCTCTATACCCGCCTTGATCGTGTTCTAGGCGGTCCTTATCAACGAGAGTTGTTTATTAGGCTGTGGCAGTAACAACATTTGCCATCAATTCACGGTAAGTAAGAAACGTAGTGTAGTTACTAACATCTAGATTAGGGCTTTCCAAGCCCTAAAAGGCCACTAGTTTACTATCGTCCTAAATGTCCATGGGCTGGAAATGTATACTGATCCTAAGTAAAGGGCTGCATCCTGGTGTAAGTACAGCAAACATCTACGAATGTGCACACTGCAGACATCCATCACATCATCGCTGTACTCGCGATAATGTACAAGTTCCAAGAATGGAGTACGTCGGTTATAAAGTAACTGGAACAGCAGTTAAAATAATATGCGCATTAAACCCTGAGATGGTTCTACTCCAACACTCATTCAGCAGGTACAACCACCTTGGGATACGCCCCCTATGCTTTGGAAGGTATCCACACGGCAATTTCGGTTCCTCCAACTTCACCGCCACAAAGTACTGAACCATCCCAGCCACTATAATTGTTTCGCATTTAGATTTTCGCCGCTAAAACAAGGACAAAAGACAACAAACGTGAGGTGAAAACTCAACAAATTGGATTAGCTCTGAATCCTAATTGTTAAACTTATAAGGAAATTCCTCTCACTAGGGTATAACGTTAATCTCCACTCAGAGGGATTCTGGTGACCATAATCAAGTTAATTCGTGCGCTCTTGAATGTAATCTCCGCTTCTTAGGAGGATTACACTAAAATCTTTGAATTGAACTTCCTCTTCAACGCTACGCTTAAACCAGTACATCCCCCTAACCCTAACCCTAACATAACATTATGATGAATAACGACTGCAGCAAATTTAGTTTTCTGCCTGCAAACCTGAAACAAAACACTGATGTATGTTTTGTGCTGCGGGTTATGAGGGTGAAAACGTCTTACGCGATGTCAATTACCATCTAATAATCGGCCTAGTAAGCAATGACGTTTACTAGAATAATGCGATGAAACCTTACTAAGTAAAAAAAGTCTTAATTTATTAGTCTAAATTAAGTCTTAATTTATCATAATCGTAATATCAATCATATTATAGTCGCAAAAAAACATACCATTATTTTGCGCCTTGCCGTGGTAGTGGGACTTGTTCTTTACGTTATGCTTGTACGAGGGAGGATTGGGGTAGAACATCCAGGTGCATTAACCTAGATACACCTGGCACAACGAGTAAGTATGAAAAGCAACCTTTTTGAAAATAAACATCATTTTATGGGAGCAGAACTATATATCTTCATTCTTTCAGCTTCATCTGTTGATGATGCAAAAAGCCGTATCGCATAAGGGAGGAAACAGCCTGCGAGACATTTTTATAAGTGAAACTATGAAATGAGATTTCATATGAAATAGTTCGAAAAGAGGCGGAGTAGGTTCGGAAACCATCCGAATTAGTTGGTAGTAATCTATGTTGTGCTTGGAGCCTAAAGCCTGTTGCTAGTAACTGCTACTAATCGAGGCTATAAAAGAGTACGAATGTGGAAAAAAAGGATAATGATGACTTCCCTGCTGATTTTCTAAATTCACCCAATTTTGTTCATATTTTAATGAACCTATATAAACTATCATAAACAATTGATGTAGATTTAATGTAGTCGGGGGACCATTTTTGAGCTACTAAGCTCATCTCAGATCCTCTCGGAAATAGCATATCATAATATGATATTATCATAAGCAGTTTCTCTTCAAATCCAAACGGTTTTCATAAGAAATTAGCTCTGAAATACGAATAATTTTACTGGAGAAGACCGTCCCGAATTTGGTGCAGAAGAAACCTCTAGGAAACACTGCCGTCAGCTGCACAAATTCAAACATGAGTTAGGCTTGGGAAGCAAGAGGGGTAACATCACAGTTTATTACAATTCGTTGAGGTGAAAGTTTCGCAACGTTTGTTCAAGGCAGTTCCAAGTCCAAAATATACGCGGCTCACTGAATCATCCGTGAATTCAACCTCAGGGTAAAACCGTCACAACTCAAAATGTGGCTGTATTCCTTTTTAAAGGTAAGCTAGCAATTCATCAATTGCCGTTATGAAAGACCGTTCACTTTTGAGATATATCTTTTTTGAACGGAATTATTTTACTAATTCACTTGTGTTATTCCGACAAGAGTGTCCTAAGTCAGAAAATTTAAAGAAAACTACTTACTATTTGTCAAAGTGCCACTAGTTTTTACACAGATTTGGTGATGATCTTCTCAATATAGAGTGTACATGAAACACACACACACACACACACACCCTCACTCACACAAAAAAAAAAAAAAAAAAAAAAATCAAACGGGAAATGCAAGTAGGTAGTTTTAAAGATATTTTAAACTTCGAAATTATTGGAAATTTCAATACGTAGGCTACGCTCTCCTGAAACATGCCACTTTTTGAGTTGTGACAGTCTTCTTACCGACCAAATGCTGGAATGGCTATTCTCACCGTCATTTTTGCACTTATTGAATCAAATATCAAATGTTCCAAAAACTTAAATCCACCATTTTGTTATTATGAATGCTTAAATTAGGGTTAAACACCCAGTCGTTGGACACCTTAAGAGCACTTCTCTCACGTTTTTACTTACATGCATTTATTATCTGGGTGGATTTTTATGATATTTTTTTCGTTTTTTTTTTGTATGAATTCACGAAGACACCACTTTTTTCAAAAATAGCCTACGTAATATGATAATTTTGTGATTATTGTCCAAAGTTGAGCTTTCATTTTTTTTTCCAAATTGCCAGTCGTTGGACAATGTTTCCGATCGTTGGACAGCGATGTGCCAGTCGTTGGACATCTGGAAATTCTCGTCGTAAATTTTTTTCCCGTGTTACCTGGTTCATATTTTGACTAGGTAGGTACTTATTGGGAAGTTTGAGAAATTTTATTCATTAATAACCTTGAAGATCGGATGTGAATAAAGGTTGGTAATTACAAATCGCTTTCAACATTTTTCAACGCTTACCAACAGGGGTCAGTCATCTTGCCATTTTCATAAGGAATCCACACATTCGCGGCCGCTCGTCTTTTTCACAACTGTAAAACCTAGTGAGGTTATTGCATGGCTGTAACCTTCTTTCCTTCTTATTCTTCGAACTTCACAGTTTTCGATGATATGTCACAACACTACGAAATGTTCGTCACAACTTTTATAACTCGTTCGTCACAATATTTAGAATAACCTGGAAACCGTTCACTGTCCAACGACTGGGGGGGTGTCCAACAACTGGGTGTTTTACCCTACCTTGAGTATAGCCAATTTTGTTAAAGGAAACTGTTCAACAAAATATTAATTAGGTATTAGTATAATAATAATGATAATATCATCAGCATATTATGCATTCTTCTTATTGCTGTAGATGGGCTTAGCTGCTCTGAATCAGTCACCATGCTAGATTTGTTTGTTCTTGAATTAACATTTTAGAACGGGGAATATATAATGTTACGGCAAAATAGAATGAACGCAAGGTAACTTTTCTTGAAATCACGGTAGGAAAAAACATTCACATTTAGAAAGTACATCATACGGTAGGAAAAAACATTGCACAGTGAACAAAACATTAAGCGGTTGATAAATATATTTAACCCCCAAAAAATACAATGTAATATGTCATATTACAGTTAAAGAATTCATAGCACGTCAAATAAAAACTTGTAACCGGAGGACGGTTCAAGTCGAAATAGGTTGTCCGCACTGCAGAATTAATTAATCAAGAGGGCTTTTTTTTTACTTAGATGGGCGACCTCGCTTGCGTTTCTGCCCCAATGGCACCGACTTGGCCTCTGGTGGGACAGGCACCAATTTTTTCCTAATTTGCAGGCCCAAAACATGTTTACAGGAATAAAATTTGAAAAAACTGGGACACGAGCACTTTGAATTCGCCAAGCAAGTTTCGTCAATATCGATGATCCAGACGCCGTAATTGTATTTCTTGAAGTCATCGAACGTTTTCCATTAAATAAATGTTCGTCCATTAAATTTTTTAAAGACGTCATGCAAATTTTGCATGACGTCTTTAAAAAATTCTTGAGCGTTTTCATGGAAATGGTTTCGTCAGATGCTGCAGAGGAAGTATAAAACACGCCCTCTTGTTGTAGGCTTTTGTCCATTCTCGCAGTGGAATCGAAGCGGTCGAGGAAAATGGTATGTAGTTAGGTGAGTCAGGGTCCCTCAAATCGGTGATCTGAGAATCATTCGAGGCTCGCCATTTCTTGAGAAATAAAGTTGAAGCGGTCGAAAACGTCTTATCGTTCTGACAATGTTGAAGTGCATTGATGTCGCATTGATGTGCATTGATAACCTCCGTGCCGAAAAAACTATCGCTGCGCAGCGGTACTCAACTTTATGACCTTCAAGTGTGTGACTACTTGAGCATTTTCTCCAAATTTTCTGCTTTTTTTCTCCGCTTGTACAGCTTCTTCTGCCGCATGAGGTGACACAACGCTATCGTTCCAAGATATCAATCAACCTCACTAATCTCACCATTATCATGGACTATTCGGCCGTTTACATAACAAATAAACACCGTGACGAAAGCAGATTGGACCTAAAATAATTTACCGTGTTTTTCTTTCTTTTTTTCTGATGTGCTGAATTGTCTAGAACAATGCCTACCGTTCCGAAGTTCTATTTTGCCGTAACGATAAATGCAACCCTTTTAGAACATCAGCAGAGGAGTCATCCTTCTCCCTAACTCTTTATTGGATTGAACCTCTGCACCATCAGCAAACAAACGGGATTGGAGGGGTTCTTCCTTGATAAAATTTCGATCTTCAGAGGTGTCAGCTATAAACTCATTCCATGTTTGAAAACGTAGGACGCCTACTTATCTTTTTTTCCACTCGTTCTTTTTATCCTCCCACGTATACCGCCCGCATCAATACAACCTTTCTTGCAACCATTGTTCTCGCAATGGGCAGTTCCATGATTCGCTCCCTTTCTACAATAGAATATGTAGTGGAAAATTACTTCAATGGATAGTTACACTTGTCTTGTAAACATGCGTAATCATAATTATTATGTTTCGTTTCATATTATATGAAACGAAACGAAACAAGGGAATTTCACCCTGAATTTTCGTCCGACTGGCTGCTGCCGTCGCGGACGTCGTCAGCCGTCCTCTCAAGGAGGATCGGAACTTGTCTGACGATTGCGCTCATGGCTCCCCATTGCCTCGTCCCCCTGGGTTGGGAGGAGTTCGCCGTCCGATTGAACGCAGAAAATACTTGTATCGGTGACCCCGCTCCTCACGCGGTCACCCATCCAAGTACTAACCACGCCCGACGTTTCTTAACTTCGCTGATCGAGGGAAACGGTAGTCTACCCAACGCCACACCGGACGAATAAACATAATATGTTAAGGCATAATATTATTATGCCTTATATTATAAGGCACATCAATGGGTGCATCATACGGACAGCACACATTCACAACTGAACAATAGTCTTAGATGTAGATGTTCTCTATACCTCCAAAATGGAGAGGTCGACAGAAACTCGACAATGTTGTGTGGGAGTGAGCTAGGCAGAGTGGAATAATACTACTCGATGTGAGCACGAATAGAACCTAGTATACACACAGTATTGTTATGCATACCAATATGGTGGAAAATAATTGTCAAACGTATGGGTCCAACATAATATATTATAGGACTGTCAGGTGCAGACCGTATTTCAATGAATCAACAATTTGAACCGAACTAGTTATAATTTTAGAAAGAAAAGTTCACAGAACAAAATAGGTACTGATGATGAAATCCATAAATAACACTACAGAATTTAGGGGCGTTTGCATCCGGCCGGAGCTTTTCGGTTTCTTACGTTATTTGATGTGCTGAATCCGAATCCGAGGTCCGTTTTTTTGTTTAGCTCGTTTCTTCATGATATAGCTAGTTTTCACTTTCCTAGCATGTGTTCACTTTTTTTGTGTTCAGGATTTTTCATTTTTCATTGAACACACTTCTAAATTAAATGCCTTCCAAAGGTGCCTAACTTATGTAAAATTTATCTCTGATTCCGAATACCCGCCATAATTTTTCCATTGCACCGCTTCCAACCTCCCACTTTCACAAAAAACTTGCGAAAAGTATGGAAAAATCTCCATTTTTCGTCATTTTTCCACACATTTCATGAGCCAAGATAGAAAATTAGGCCTGGAAAAATTCTTTTGCGCCTGCATCTTGTAGAGGACATCCCTCCGCATCGAATGAGACCAACCGCGCATTTTTAGGCCAGCAAATAACGGAGGTGAGGTTTATTTTGTCACACACTACAAAATCACGACCCTCGACGAAACCGAGTTCAACTCAGCTCATCCTGTCTGTATAGTATATAGATGATTCCATGATATATATATGATTCCAAAAGCATATTATGCTTTTGGAATCAATGCACGCTCCAAATAACTACCTAGTAGGAGGTCACCTCCATTCAATAAATAAGAGAAAGGAGAACTATTTTGAAGCCTGAAAAGAAGCATGTAGGTAGGGAAAACTTGCAGACAAAAATGTTCTAAAAAGGTTGAAATTGTTTCTATGTCATGTATGAGGAATCCGAATGAAGATTAGTGATTAAATGTTTTGAACTCGGTTTCGTCGAGGGTAGTGATTTTGTAGTGCACTGAGAGAAAAGATTTTTTTAGTGGCTAGGTTAAATCCGAAATAACCTCGAAAAGAAATTGAAACCACCTAGAATCAATTGATTCAACCTAGAAAAAAAAATAGGTCCAGGTTAAAGTATCATAGAAAAATATTAATACAACCTAGACCCATATAGAAACAACCTAATCCGTTATTACCCGCCCTCTGACCATAACCTGGAATAAAAAAGTGTCAACCTAGACCAAATGTGAACTTCACATTTGGTATAGGTTGACATTGTGAAGACCTAGAAAATATATTACCCACCTTTGACTTTTAAGTGAGGTAACCTAGAATCGAATGATTTGACCTTCCATATAATTCCCCTCCATTAAAGTCTCGGTTGTACAACTGAAAACAACCGAGAGATTTAAAAGGCGAGATTGTTACTTTAGGTAACAACCCAGAAGAAAAAGTTAGACTTTCAGTCTCGGTTAAAACTACCGTAGTACCACAAATAGTTTTAGGTTTAAACAACAGTCAAATTCTAATCATCTGGTTTCTGCCTCTGTGTGCAGTCATATTATGACATTCAAATTTTTGTACTGAGTTGGAAACAGAGACAACCCAGAAAGATAGTTGAAGTTGATAGAACCAACCTGCAATGGAAGTGGAGCAAACCTAGAAATAAAAGTGGACCACCTAGTAATTTATTAGGACCAACCTGAGAAGAATAGGAAGCTACCTAGAAATTTAACTGGTACAACAGGGACAGTAAATGAAACAACCTCGTAGATAAAGGGGCACAACCTACAGAAAAAAGGTTTCTAGGTTAACGCGACATGGCTGTAAATTGCTTGAGAGGGGGTGAGAACGTTTTCGTTTTAGGGTAAATCAACCACCTGGTCCAATTCGATGCGGAGGGATGTCCTCTATATCTTGTACCTATACAAGATGCAGGTGCAAAATAATTTTTCCAGGAATAATTTTCTAGCTTGGCTTGTATCTGTTGGAAGCGGTGCAATGGAAAAATTATGGTGATATTCGGAATCAGCGATGAATTTTACATGAGTTAGGCACCTTTGGAAGGCATTTAATTTAGAAGTGTGTTCAATCCTGAAAATGTTGTGCACAAAAAAAGTGAAAACAAGCTATATCATGGAAAAACGAGCTAAAAAAAAAAAGACCTCGGATTTGGATTCAGCACACCAAATAACGTAAGAAACCGACAAGCTCCGGCCGGATGCAAGACCGCCCCTAAATTCTGTAAAGTAGTGTCACTCGAACGCGCCGGATGCAAGACCGCCCCTAAATTCTGTAAAGTAGTGTCACTCGAACGCGAACCCGGATGCAAGACCGCCCCTAAATTCTGTAAAGTAGTGTCACTCGAACGCGAACTAAGTTCGCCGAACTTGATAACAATCCTTTCCTCTCTGTTACTCTGTGATAACAATGGACGCCGATCTTCGGTGTCTTTTCGTCAGCTGCGTTGCTAGGCTGCGTGCATGGGCCTGCCGCCACGTGAAGGCGGCTCTTGTTGACAGGTGGGTAAGAGAGGCAGATGAAACTCGACAAGGACTTTTGGCATTTTACGCGTTGACTAGTGCAACTGTAAAATTAGCTGATTGACTGTTTGGCTGAGTATATTTCACTACAGAAATATAAATGGGTTTCTATTTCATCATTTAATGAGCTTCTAGCGATTTTAGTTGCCCAGTAAATATAATTTCATCATATAAAGCTAGTCGGGGAGCTTGCAAGAATGCATTTATATGTTTCCAGTTTGAAACCTTTTCATTTGTACCGGGTATTCAGCACTAACTTCAACCCATTTAAGTCATCCACTGGCCTAAATCGGAATCGAAATGCGATGATATACCAAACCGTAGTGAGAAAGCTTTACCTACACTCGCATAGAGACTGAAACGCTTCGTGTCTAAGCTATCGAGCATGTAGTGCTTTAAATGGGCTTATTCATCATTCATATTGACTGGAAAACTCTCAACTTTCCTCTCTCGCCCTGTCTTTCTCCCTTCATCCCGGTTGCCTATTTTACCTCCGAGTCGGCCCTTTTGTTACCGTAAATTATTCCCTTTTCCCTCCAACAGTGTTGCCCCATTTCTACCTCTGGGTTTTTAATTAATTCGTTTTCCCGATCTCCACAATAGCAGAACGCCACAACATTCCCGCATCCCACTGACTTGTAATTCGATTGTTTCTCAGTTTCTAGGAAACTTTCGAAAAAACAAAGAGCAAACAATAAATTAATTGAAAAAACGCTGAAAATTTTACACAAGGGTTTATTATTCTTTGATATGGGTTACTCGTGCACAAATTTAATTCTGTTTCAATGAAAAAAAAAAAAAAAAAAATTTCTCAATCATTTATTGTTTTTTACTCGAAAAATATTTGACCTCCTGGGATCCTTCAAAAATCCCATTTTTAGCCCCATGAAAGCCCTATAGATCGCCACAGTGAAAATTGGATCGTTCCGGGACCCCCCAAAATGGATTCGACGTCCCAAAATACTTCGAAAACGACACCTTACTCAACCCCATAGCCAAAAGCCTTCAGAAAACCCCTCCCGTAGCGCCATAGCGCCCCACGGGTTTGGGCGATCGGACTGAAAACCTTGCGGGCACA
Source organism: Pilophorus perplexus (assembly GCA_955831195.1). Lineage (NCBI taxonomy): Eukaryota > Metazoa > Arthropoda > Insecta > Hemiptera > Miridae > Pilophorus > Pilophorus perplexus. The sequence continues at coordinate 13,693,252 of OY037011.1, read as the reverse complement.
ACTAGATAGTAAACCGAGTATTTTGTCAAAATTTCAGATTAAAAAAAAATCCTTCTGCCCAAAACGGCTCGGACGGCGGATGGACACTTCGGTTTTGGAATCTACACCTCGGATAATGTCACATTTTTGAAGCCGATCCGAGTCGTCGACCTCCGTCGCGATTATATAGGTGTATTCCAAGAATAATAAATCAAAATCAGGACTAGGTAATAAGGTTTTTTTCCTTCATTTTGCAAGGTCACTCAGACTTTTGCAGATCATGAACAGTGTTTGCAAACACTGGACGTTTCGCCAACTAAACTTGATCGTGGGTTGATCAAATGTAGGGGAGGTTGTTGAGATGAAGTTATTTATATTGAATGGCGCAGAAGGTTCGGGGAAAAGGATATCAAATGGGAAAGATCTTTTTGGGAAAAGGCGTCCTATTAGGAATTTCCTCAGGTGAAGGGGGCTCGAGCATCCCTCCAAAAGAGGGAAGTCCTGTGGATTAGAGCATTCTAATGCTTCTCCCTCTCCAATCGTGCAATACTACTGAGGAAACCGAGGGGGGAAAACACTATGAGTAGGATGTAGCCAGGTGGGAGCTGCTGATAACACCTTCCACCAGCCCCCTCCAATCCGGGTACCGGATAAAAAAGGGAACCACTTCGTTTTCAAGGAGTTCGCGGATTGAATCTTAATTCCTCTCACGCTTACTTTCCTGCGGAGACAACGAATCCTCATAGGCAGAATCGAATTCAATCCAATCTCTTGTCTGATCTCCTAACTGGGAATGCTAGTTCTTCTTGAAAATACTCTTCGGTCAAGGGGAAATTTCTGTTACATTTCACTCAAACGTTTTATAACCCCAACCCTGCATGTCCATCGATTCGTAATTAGCCTACTAATAGTTAGGGATCAGATTTGTATGTATTCAGTAAATACCAAATGTAGGAACTTGACCAGAACCGGACGTAAATTGCTTACCTATGTGTGGGTGTTTTTCTAAGTCCTTAAATTTAGTGTGGTTGGCAGTTTTCCGAAGACAAATAGGTTACCTATTCCATGTTCGCCGCAGTGAGGGAGGATGGGACCAGGAATGATGATGATGATCGTCTGGGATGATTCCTTGAAGCGTCGAGGTTTCATCCCGGATTTGTTTCAGCTAGATACGTTTAGATACTACGTCCAGGGTTTCTGGTATACCGGACCTACAGTCTAACTAGACGCATCGAGCAAATCATCTCCCTTTTGGGATATCCGAGGTGTCCACAGATTGACGAGGGGTTTGCTGACTCCTACTAGGTGTTGCAATCCCGGGATCCCGGACGATTTTTGACAATTTGAAATCCCGGGATTCGAGAATTAGTTTCTCCTCGCACGTAAATTGCCCAAGTCTTGTTGGAAAACATCATTAAATAACAGAAAATAGTTCGAAGGCTCAGTCCTCGAAGAACGAAAATGCGTTAAGATTTATTGAGCATAATTAACAAAGAAATGAGCCTGATCGAAAATGGAGGCAGCTTTTGATTTAGTTACGGTGACCATAGGTACTACTTTTGGAAGTACGGGTCCTACATATTGGTGTGCAGTCGGTAGCACAGTGTCACTAAAGAAAATAATGAATGAAACAGCAACTGGTTCGAATCGCGAAAACCGCCCAAGGCCATGTAGGTCATTCTTTATTGTTACCGGTAACCCGTTTAATGTTACACGCGGGAGTGTAGTGTCACTTCCTGAAATATTGCCGAGCTAAAGGGTAGGCGGAGTGCCTCGTCAAGTATGGGAAGCGACAGGTACCCTGATGGGGAGAGGGGTTTGCAATTAAAAGAGAAGCGCTTAGCCTGAGTGTCTCTGCTTGATGGACATACCTCCCCATTGTTGCGTCCCCGGAACGGGCTTCTTGTTGTTACAAATGGAAAGGCTTCTATTCATTTTGGGATGGTGAAATTGCCATGTCTAAGGCGTCTCTTTAGAGTTCCAACTCTCCAAGTTCCATCGTCGTATAATGTGATTGTTGCACCGTTCCTAACTTTACTTTTGCACAACTTGATGAAAATGAAAACCGCTCACCCGTTGCATGTGACGGTGAAACGAATCTGAGAAATACGCTTCTGAAAGAGATGGCAAATAAGCTGAAAAATGCAGAGCAAGTAGTAAACACGAAGCTATTCTTATTCAGGACAACCGGTTTCGCTTTACGACTATGATTCATCATTGTGATATACCTGTTACGTTTAAATGAAAGTGAGCGTGATTAGGCAGGCCCTCAAGAATTGCTTTCGGGATTTCCTGGGGAAACTTATGAAATGGCCTCTGGAAAGTCTGTGGAAGGGAAGAGAGATGCTCGCGGCAAATGAAAAAATTATACTCTTGGGATTTTCTTCCATTGCAGCACCAAGGGCGAAGGCACTATCCCTTATCCACGTTTTCACTCTGCAGAGCCTCGTGTGCGTCCTGATATTGAGGGGATCTTTTTCTCCTCCCACGCTTGTGATAAAACATAGATGACGAAGGCCAAATTTTGACCTTTTTCTCTTCAAGCAAAATAATAATAATAGTAAGTATAGTTTAATAAAATGGGTTGCAATTGATATCAGACCTACAAAAAAAAAAAAAAAAAAAAAAAATCGTTTGAACACCGCAGAAATTCGCATTGATGAGGAACGTTTTAGGTCAACTAATTTTCACTGAGTCAATAATTCTAAATTCAATTAATGTCAACCTCCCCCTTTCTCTTTCACAGTATTAATTATTCTAGAAGACTGGACTTTTGTTGGTTCCTCAAATGGCGAGGAAACTCGGGTTTCATCAGATACTGATGGCCGAAGTGAGCTTAAAAGCATTGAGAGGAATTTTCCGAGGGAAATATTTTCCTCGGAGTCCATAGCTACGACCCAACTCGATTTTATCGATTTCGAATAATTCTGGAAGAAGCCTCTCGTCACCCAAAGACCTCTACGCTATAATGAAAATGGGATTCCTTTGGTGGATAGGGAAGCGTGCGGGTGCCTGAAAACCAGTGGAGGGGCGGAAAACCTCCGGGGAGGAAGAGATGAGAAAATCGGTGAAAAGCCGGTACAACGGGTGATGAGGGGGGTAGAAGTGAACAAGTTTTTAATAAAGTGCCCTCGACCCCACCGCAGCCCACCACTCCCCCATCCCATCCCTTTTTGAAGCTTAAGGCACGTCGAAATCAAGGGCTCCCTCTCCTCCTTCCTTACCCCCGCCCAAGCACCCCCTCCGGGTTCAATTTGGTTTTATGACTCTTGTTATACCGAGCTAACCCTCTTTTTCCAGAAGCTTCTTGGAGTGATACTTTCCTCTAATTAATCACAAATCAAATTACTTATTCGGGACACGGTTTAAATCTCGCTATTTTCCCTTCAAAACAGCCACTGAACGAGAGAAAACAGCAGACAACTTTTCCTGCCCTTAAGAAAGCTTTCACTATTCGTAATAATAATTACAACGAATTTTTATTATTTAATAAGAACAATTTGTATGGACAATAATTGACAATTTTTTTGGACAATAATTATTATTGTCCATAAAAATTGTTCTCGGTAGTGTACGAGAGAGGAAAACCCGTAGACGATCGTTGCTTCCTACGTATTCTGACCATGTTGTTAATTTATACGAATGCCCACGATACCTATATTGAGAAAAGTATACCCATAAAGTAATCCTAAACGATGCTTTATACGATGCGATATTCGGGTTTTCTATTAGGAAGGTATGCACTGCAAAATTACAACAAGGAGAAAAAAATCGATATCAACGGTCGTAGAAGGATCTAGAAAGTAATAAGCTGAAGAAAACAGACCTCGTTGACTCTCAGCGAAGATAACAAGCTCCGTTGAACAATGCTGCCATTGTCCATTTAAACGTACCTACTACAAAGCCCGGGATGTCCTTTTTTTTTTCAGAAAAATCTTGAGGATATGGTAAACAAGCCCTCTCATTACGAATATTGAGAGGCAGCTTCGTAGCTTGAGAGTCTTGTAGGAATGATACTGTTACATATGCGAAAGCCACGAACTTGGTATACTTTCCTTGAAGGATAGGTATACTTCCTATTTTGAATCGTGCCTAATTGTGGAAAATATATTCTCAATGTGAGGGCTTAGGAACGTGAATGAATTGACGCATCTTCCTCAGATGATTCATACGTAAAAAAGAAGTTTAACGTCAAGATTTTTAACGTCATTATGGCCTGACGAGGTGCTAAGTTGTTATCAGTTGTATCTTTACTCCATCAGCTTCAACGCCTGCCCCCCAGAATCACTCAGCCAAGCTCGCAGAAGGTATGTGTATGTGTATTTTTTCATTCTTAAAACTGCACTTGCTGAAAAGCAATTATTATTCTTGCAATAAGGCTAAAACAGGTGCAGGTGTGTTGTGAAATAAATACCAGTGTATTAAAATGAATTTTCCCCTACTCCATGAAATGAATAAGAAAAACTATTTTCCCGTAGATAGTTATAATTGCAAATGCTGTGGGCGAATAAACGTGCGAGTGTGGGCTAGTTTATATTATATTAAACGTCTCTGAATATGCAAATAAAAAGATCCCCTGATGCTCCCCATGGCTAGTAAAATGCAAAGCCACGCCGGAAGCACGTTTCAATAAACGTCCCCCAGAACCATATTTGTTCACTCGAGCCAACGAAATAATAACGCTGGGTATGCACTGCCCCTCGACTTGAGCATTCAAGGAATTTCCACTCGCTGCAGGACCCCTCTTATTTTGTCAAGAGGGTCGACCTGAACGCCTACCTACCACTCCATTGCCCTATGGATATTACTCAATTCGTAATGGATTTTTGCAAAATAAGAATTCCTGCGTGCCGCAGCAATTCCAGCTAACACTGTCACCCCAAATGCAAAATCATCGGGACTTTTGACGAATAATAGCCATTTCAGTCCCCCTCAAAACGTTTTGGTTATGGGCAGCGAGGTCCTTCAAAGTGAATTTCACAAGTACAAATACGTGGATTCCTTTCACACTCTAAATGCGAAATGCCTTTCGGATTGATCGCAAACTTCAGTGCATTCGTACTATACTAGGTACGCTACCATGTGAGAAATAAAAGTTATTAGTTAGTAATAACAGTTAAAATTATTACTACTATAATAATTTTAATAACATAATTACCTACGTATAGTCCATAATATGGACTATATTATATTATAATATATTGACTGGACTATACTTCAAGATATTATCTTGAAAAAAAAAAAGGGCCCCGTTTGCAGAAAATCGGAACTTTCCGCCATTTTCGTGAGTTGCTCGGGACCCATCAGGGATCTTAAATTCAAAAAGTCGGACTGATTAACGCCATGCTAATTTCGGGGGGCCCAAAACACCACGATGTTTTGGGACGTTTTTCTTTTTTTGGGTTATAACGGTTTTCATATCCTACCAATCAAAAATCTGGTCGAACTAAAAGTTAAAAAGGACAAAACTCTGAACAATTTGCACTACTTAAGTTTAATTTTTAGGTTGAGATGCGGGAAGAGAGAGCCGGCGAATTGGAGTTTTTTATTTCATAGGAAGCCATGAAATAAAAAAAAACGCTGCAAATTTTACACAAGGGTTTATTATTCTTTGATATACGTTACTTGTGCAGAAATTTAATTCTGTCAATGAAAAAATTAAAAAAATTTTTTTTTTGGATTTTAATCTAAAAGTAAAAATGTTTTTTTTGGATTTTTTTGTTCAAAAATGTGATTTTTCAAAAATTCTGTATTTTTTACTCGAAATATATTTAACATCCTGGGATCCTTCAAAAATCCCATTTTTGGCCCCACGAATGCCCTAAAGATCGCCCCAGTGAAATCGGATCGTTCCGGGACCCCAAAAAATGGATTCTACGTCCAAAAATACTTCGAAAACGACACCTAACTCGATCCCATAGCTAAAAGCCTTCAAAAAAACCCTCCCGTAGCCCCATTATAGCCCCATAGCGCCCCACGGGTTTGGGCGATCGGACTGAAAACCTTGCGGGCACAACTAGATGGTAAACCAAGTATTTTGTTGAAATTTCAGATTTTTTAAAAATTTCCTACTGCCCAAAACGGCCTGGACGGCGGACGGCGGACGGACATTTCGGATTTAGAATAATTCTAAATTATTTAGACCTCGTCAAATTTTGAGGCCGATCGGAGTCGTCGACCCCCGTCGCGAAAACATAGGTGTATTATTCCAAGAATAATAAACCAAAAACCTGGAAATTCTCCGCTTCACGGAAAAACATTGAATCATGGATATGTTTACTGTAAACTCGTCGTCACAAATTTTGGTTGTCGAGTAGAAACAGTTTCTAGTAACCAACCGCCAAACTTCCTTACAGACCAATCATGTGATTATAGCTTTCGCGATTATGTTGCGTAACAAATTTTGGTGTCGTTTGGTGTCGCAGGTGTCGCAAATTTTAGAATGACCCCCATCCCAAAAACATATCCATGTTAAAACTTCAATTCATTTGGGACTCTCTCTTCCCGTATCTCAATGACTCCAGCCAGTTAACCTCTATAACAAGTTTCATTTTCGATCAAATAGGTGCCAAGTTACGTAGGTACAAAAATGGGCCAAGTTTTCCAAAGTGGCAAAAAAATTTAATATTCTATTCATTTAGTATTCAATGATTCTATGATGAATAATTCAATTATGATGAATAATTAATTATTAATAAATAACATTACGTCAGTAGCTGCTAATCTGGAAACTGCCTAGCCGAAGGCTTAGCATTATGCTCCTCTGATAGGAGTAGGTGGTAGGTGTATCGTTCAACCAACATTTTCATATAACTAACTTTATATTATAAAGTTTTCATATAAAGTTTTCATGTATAAAGTTCATCATATAATATTCGTACCTCACAGTATGAGTGACCAGAAGGAAAAATTGACCTGGTCTATTTTTCCTTCTGGTCACTGAGCGGTGGGGGGGGGGGGGGGTTACTGACGAAATACTATGTATTAATTCATCATAGAATCATTGAATATTGTGTGAAAAGGATTGCAAACTGAAAGCACCAAGTTTAAAGGTTTTTTGCCATTTTGGAAAACTCGGCCCATTTTTGAACCTACGTAACTTGGTACTTATTTGATCTACAATTAAACTTAAGTAGTGCAAACCATTCAAAATGTTGTCCTCTTTAACTTTTAGTTTATCTAGATTTGAGATTGGTAGGAAAAAAGTTATAACCAAAAAACTGAAAATAGTCCCCAAAAATCGTGGTTTTAGGGCAACCTTGAGCACAGGGTTAATCAGCCCGACTTTTTGAATTTGCGGTCCCTGATGGGTCCCAAACGACCCACCAAAATGGCAGGAAGTTGCGGTTTTCTGCAAACTCAAAAGGATATATTGATTGGGCTAGTATTATTCTTGGAAGAGCAATTTAACCCTGACTATTCATTCAAACCTTACCTAAATTCTCCACTTCACAAGGTAGCGCAAGCGTATCACCGATGACTACCCGGTAGTTTTGTCCTTTAGTGACGAATCTTGGTGCCGAAGTTACCATCATGTTCCCTGAAACAATCAAAATTGCAACCTGCATTACCTGAAAATGAACATATTTCGATTGGATGACGCAACAACAAATAGGAAGGATAATAGGCTGCAAAAAACAAACGTTATTTTTGGGAAGACGTAGGACTACCTATTTTCACCTTTTATAGCAATGGAAGGTGGATACTCAACTTTAATTGTGGGTAACACCTCGAACAACCGAAAGAGAAATGGTACGAACGAGCAACAATTTATTGGCCATTTCCTCTCCTTCAGCAATTACATTTGATGCTACGGTCGGTTTCTAATGAACAATCTCACTTTTATGATCAATTGCCGAGATGCCTCAAGTGTATTTCGGACCTTTCTTGCCATGTACCACCGCAGCTACAAAACTAATCAACGAGTAACCTCTTGGGTACGGTAAACTTATAAGAACAAGGCCGTAAAACGTCGACTTTACCAATGGCAATATTTATTGAGCCGTGAGCCCATTTCAAATCGGAGCTTCCACACCATTGAATCTGGCTCAAGCACTGAAGAAACAATCGCTACGCAAAAAATCCACAAATGAGGCGAAATATTTCTTGAGCAGGAGGCAGCCCATGAAGCTATAGTTGTTCAGATGTCTCCATTTAAACCTTCCTTCCCTATGGAAACTTCTGAATAATTCAGGAAGAACCTAGATAAATCTCAGCCAGAAAATCTCACTAATTAGTTTCCTCCTCGTTTTCCCCAGCTTTTGCCCTATTCCCTTCAAGAGGCATTAACGAATTAGGATATTTACATTTTAAACAAACTCTTTACGCCTACCCTGGATATTTAGGGAAGCGGAGTTTAGTCGCCATTGAAAATATGGAAATTCTTTGACCTTATTAGCATAGTTAGTTGGAAGCTGCAATGTTGTAGTACCCTCGATCCTTTGTAAACCAATACATGATTTATTTTTTTCATTCTCAATAGAGTACGGAATAAATTATCGGGAAATGTGAGGAGGGATGAAGGAGCTCATCAATAGGGTGACGTTATGAATTGCAAGGAACGTGTAGATTTCATATTTTATCGAGTTTTAACCACAATCATTGGCCATCAATTTTAATCACAATGGCCGTTGTCGGGGCTTTGAGCTCAGAACATTAGGAGGACTAAATGATTGGTTTGTGAACTGCAGAAACTTAAATTGAGAACTTGATAACGCAGAACATCAGTTGCTCAGCTTGAAATAAATTTTAAGTTGTTCATTGGACGTCCATAGAAGACAGTGATCCTCGTACAGCTAGGCCTTTATTATTACCGTTAAATTTCAAATAACTGGTTGTTCGGATCATCACTAAAGACCTTTTGACTTATGGGTATCTTAGAGGATTAGGGAATGAATTTATGAGGATCAGGCTTTTATCCGTACGCCGCCTCTAAGCTGCCCAAAGGGAGGAGAGAATTGAGGGACTGCGTCCCCTTGACGACATTGTATGAGCCATCTATAAATTCCTCATTAAATAGGAATTTATAGATGGCTCATAAAATTTTTATTGTTTTGTTCACTTTTCTGTGAATTGAATTATCTATGTTGCTAGCCTTTTTCTTTTACATTATCATTCACAAATGAGAGAAAAAATACAGTATGATCAAGACAAATACAGAAACCCTATCCCAGTTAACTGATGACAAGTATCTACACTCCATGCGGAAACAACACATAAAATGGTCACATGGTGAACACGGTTATGTCGAATTATCTTTATTATCTTATATTTTGCTTCTAATTTATGCTTAGAAGCAGGTTACAGGGTTACCTTCTATACTAGTGGTGTTGATTGTTGTTGGGTAACATTTTCCGTGAGAAATTTTCAGAATGGATATACCTAGTTTTCAATAATCACTCAAACCGCCAGACGATTGTGTTTTCAGATTCAAGCGAAAGCGAATCGCGACAAAGAAGCCAGTGATGACGGACTCGAACAAAAGGTATGTACCTACCTAGTACGAAATCACAGGCAGACCAACAAATAAATAAAACCCCATTTGATAGGATTTCGGGTTGAGGGTCAAAAATGCATTCCTCGAAAGCAAATCCATTTTCCGTGAAGTGAGTGTTAATATGGATATGACTAATATCTATATATTATATATATATGTTTTTTGGGAGTGATGTGTTCGCGAAAATGTCTCATCATTTAATGATTTCCATGAGAAGACCTTGTTTGCGACCTTGACTTGGAACAGTCTGACCCCCAACCCAAATTCTTTTTCATAATATGAAAATTATAATATATAATAGATAATAGATTATATTGAGTTATATTCTATAGAGTGGGGAAACTTCGTAATTTTTGTTTTGTATTTAATGAACCATTGATATGAACCGATGAAACGAAGCTCCTTTTTTTTACAATCTGCATAGAAGATTGACACCATAATAGACCAATACCAGATCGTAACGACGATGGTGATGTGGTCCATTTTTGCATTCCCGATTCCTCTCGCTTTATATAAATCCTAGTTTTGCGTGGACCGTTCGTACCAAATATTGTGAGAACTAGTTTCATTCGAGATGAATGAATAAACTATTGAACAGAAAAACGCTGCAAGTTTTACACAAGGGTTCATTTTTCTTTGATATAGGTTAATTGTGCAAAAATTAATTCGGTCATTAAAATATTTTTGAAAAAATTTAAAAAAAATTGTTTGTGTTTAAAAAAAATTGTTTGTGTTATGTGTTTAAAAAAAATGGATTAAGCGTTTAAAATTTCCCAGAAAACGACACCTTATTTGACCTCCTGGGAGCCTCCAAAAATCCCATTCGTAGCCCCATGAAAGCCCCATAGATGCCCACGGTGGAACCGGATCGTTCTGGGACCCCAAAAAATGGATTCTACGTCCAAAAATACGTCGAAAACGACATCTAACTCGACCCTATGGCCGAAAACCTTCAAAAGACCTCCCGGGGCCCCTTTTTAACCCCACGGGTTTGGGCGATCGAGATGAAAACTTTGCGGACACAAGAACATAGATGGTAAATCGAGTATAATCTCACAATTCCAGATTTAAGAGAAAAAAAATCCTACTGATGAGATAGTTAGGGTGAGAAAACGACTCCTCTGCTGGATTCATTTTCTCTCCCTGGAATTGGATTAAACCTCAGCACCGTCGGCAAACGACCACTTCGAAATTCCTACTGCCCAAAACGGCCTGGGCGGCGGATGGACATTTCGTTTTTGGCATCTAGACATCTTGAACGTATAATGTCAAATTTTAAGGACGACCTGAATTTTCGACCTCCGTTGCGATAGGTGTATTATTCCACGGTTAGGTAATAAACCGAAATAAATTATACCTACCAAATTTCATGCATGCAGAAGGTACACAAGGCATGCATTTAGACACTTCAGTTAGCAATTGAACAATCTATGTTCAAAAATTTACTTTGCCGTGGTATGATGTAAAAAAAAGATAAATGAATATAATAAAACAAAGTAAAAAGATGAAAATCCATCCCGAAAGAGCTCCACCGTCAAAGGGGTGCTCGTGGGTGAAGACCGTTTTTTTATAGCTGTGGAGAAAGGGGATAGGCCCTGAGCGAAAAATATTATTCAAGTATTCGGTTAAGCTAGAAAGCCATCAACTCTACTGAGGAGAACCCCATCAAAATTTTGTTGCCAACGCCCTTATTTGGGAGGGTTGGCCGGGTAAGGTATTATTACCGAGGTTCGCCAGGTGTTTTACGTTGGGGTACGAAAACCGCGGTTTACAACTTTCATCAGACATTGCCACGACAGCTAAGAGAATGGCAGTTCATTCCCATTATACCCCCAGAGACATAAACAATGCTTTTCTGTTTCTCCTTGTTCTTTTACACCCACATCTTCTTTCTGGTCTCGTCGTCACATTAATATCTTGTTTTCTAAAACTGTCACAAGACTTCCCTTTGGTCGCCGAATCAATTGGTGCGCTCAGTGTGCTGTTGGGGTGTTCTGTTGCTCGACTTCATCGTTTGTTCTCGTTACTCGTGTGGTGATTTACACCACCAAAACACGGTGAAAATCACAAGAGTGCAATAATAGGATCAACTTTATTGCTTCATTTAGAATACAAGCGGATGATAGGTGAGTACAACAACCAATCAGCGGTTACCAATCCCAGGGGCCCAATCCTACTAGCGTTCCGTCCGCCTCAAACACCAATCATGCCTCTTGATTAAATGTCATCTCGACGAACAATCAAACGTCCAGGGGGAGCGGAGAGAGATTTTTCGCCTGTCCCGAATAAAAACGGCAAAAAATGATGGTGAGAGGGAAAACGGCTTTACATTTTTTCTTTCTTTTCCAAGCATTACTTCCTCTGAAATTGGTGTGAGATAGGCTGAGGATTTAGGGGAGGCCGGGACGGGTGGCCTATCCATCTCCGAAGGAAGGGTCGCAGATAGGCCACGTTTGATTGCTCCCTCACACACACCCATACCTCTATCTATGAACCCCCCGTGTCAACCTACGTACCGACCTGTCGCATTATGACAAATTACCCTCACATTGGTGATATTGTCAATTTCTCATTCCAATTTTGTTTGCTGGGCGATAAAGAAAAGGAAGAAACGGGACATATCAGAACGCGTGTCAACGTTGCAAACGTGAGGTGCATTGGCTCGAGCTAAAATGTGCGTGGAACCCGTTGAGTATTCAAAAGGAATCTCCCAGCGACACCAAAACTAATGCCGTAAATACATGGTGATATCCCCTTCTTAGACCGTACATTTTTAAATTTCATATTTCAAAAAATTCAACTTCACTCCAGATAGCAACATAGAGACCTGAAACATTCATTTTAATTTTCGGGATTCCTTTTCCGCTGTTATGCTACCCCACGGATTTTCTCTGAGGCTCATCATTAATCGTGTGTTATTCATTTAAAAAAGTAAAAAGAAACGCACTTAGAAAATTTAATATTGTACCAAAACTTTTTTCCCCTCTTTTTCACGCAGGCAAAAGAGAAAGGGGGCAAAAATCATACACAGAGTTGGGAGGGCTTAGCGCTGATGAAATTATAATTATTCCACCCCGCAATATTTTAGGGCTCAGCCGAAAAGGGGGCGTGTCTTTAGATATATGAGATCTGGACATGCAGTGGTTCCGGCCGGCAGAAAACCCTCCGGTCAACGTTTAATTCGGTGAAATATTTTATACTTTCCCCCCTTTTACACGCCGGTTAGCTGTTTCCATTTTCGGCATCATTCCCCATTGCAACCATGGAGAGTTACCTCTCATTTTACAAAAGACTGCATTCAATTTACAACGTTCCCAGGAGCATCACGCTGATAGACGAGCTCTTTGCAATTGCTTCGTAACTAAATAGGAAACCAAATTATAATGGATATTCATGAACTGAAAGTTAAATATGTCCCTTATCTTTAACAGTCGACTCTCCAATGACAGTTCTCGGTGAGCCTCTGAAGTATGGTGGAATGTATTTCAACTTCCATATTAATCAACAGTGCCTGAAAATAGCTTTAAATCACATTAGAGGAGTTGCAAGAGTGCAACCAGTGGTGTGAGTAGGGACCGAAGACCTTCCATCTGGACGGGTATTGTTGACACGAGACGTCCTTTGTAAGTAATTCAGCTAATACCAGTCAGCCAAGGGATTAATTTTTATCCGCGAGGTCGACCCTGTTCCCCGGGCCTTTACCAGCCCAAGCATATGAAACATGAAAGCCTGATTTAAAATCTCTGAAACTGAGACAGGTTTTGAAATCTGCCCGTGATAATCTATGAGCTTGTAAGCCCGTAGGGGTTTATTCGGTACCGCGCAGCGGGGGGAAGAGAGGAAAGATTCAAACTTCATTCTTTATCCTCTCCCATAAAGGTTATCCTAGCTTTTGGTGAAGGTTACGCCTAGTAGACCCTCGTTTCGTACGATGCTGGACGATCTTATCGTATTTGACCCCCGCTGATCGCCAACACCCGCCCACTAACCAGACGCATCTGTCCGGCTCTCAGAGGTACTCGTATCTACGCATCGCAATCTTCTCCCTCATTTACTGGACAGGTTTCAACTCCGAGATTAAAATCAGAGGAGGAGGCAACTCAACCCTTCATTAAGTTATTGCAAGTAGGAAAAAATTGCGTTTCGGAAACCAACTTTAGGACACAATAGTAATTTATTTTGAATCTTATGGCTGAAATATCACAGCGGGTCGACTGGCCTAGGTGCGGGTAGAGGGGCGCCCCTCGACAGCACACTAACATAATAATATTATAACATATTATTTTACCTCTCTGGTATCAATTAATGACTGGAAAGTTCGAGGAAAAACTCTTTCAATTCAAGTATAGTTTTAGGGGCCGCTTGAACTTTACTTAAACGCTAAAAAAAAACAAAAAAAAAAAAAAAAAAAAAACTTTCCAACACGTTTTTTAATAATTTGGTGGTTTTTAATTCGTTGGATCTTGCCTGATCTAGGGTCATTCTTTTAGAGCAGTCTTGACAGGATACTATAACTAAAATTCAGATTTGAAAGATTTACTTTTGTCCAACTAAATCAGGTACCTAAGTTGGCCACTGGGGGCCGATATTATCATGATGCGAAACCCTTATGCAAAATCAAAAATGTCAAAAAACGTACTTTTTGTGGAGAAACGCGTAATTGATAGGTCAGGTGCCAGTAACTGTCCGACGCACACGATTGGTGTTTAATTCAATAAGTGACAAATTATACATCCTCAGCATAACACGTTATTTATAGCCCGCGGGAGATTTCACCGGGCGGGCGTTCGAGATTCGGGGCCCTTGAAATTCAAATGAAGGTTTTTAGACGATAGGCTGGGGTGTCGAATGAAAACGAGCTGTCAGTTCCTGGTACAAACACACGACTGATTATGTATGCGTTGAGGAGAAGGGGCGGGGACAGATGTTGTTAGCATCATTCCTCCTCGATCCCCGCCAATCTTTCGAGACGTGGTGCGGAATAGGAAAGTTCATGAAAGACGCATAGCCTTTTGAATATAAGAGCCGGACTAGGCCTTCGGGGCAGGTGTTCATGCATCCCTCGCCGCTTCATACCTCTGCACCCCATCTCCACCAATTAAGGTGATGTATGGAGGAGTAGACACCTCCCCGCCTTTCCACCAGCGGAACCCACATCAATCTTGTCATCACCTTATGCACTACTCCTGCCCCAAGCATTATTTCATTTTACTTTATTTTAATTTCATTTTTTATTATTATTTTATCTATGAAGGGATGTTTTTTTCCTAGGTTGAGCCATGTTTGATAGCCAATCTGAATACACGTTTTATGGAAGTTATACTCAATGAGTGAAAGGCCACGCATCAAGCAGTGTTAATTCTTCAGCAAGATTGTACAATATAATAAACCAACAGGGCAGCAAACCATACTCTGCCAAGTGGAAATGGCACATGCTCCCTCGCGTCCAAGAAAGAGAAGATAGGAATGCGCTCATAAAATGGACAGTTTGAACAGGAAATCTATCCCTGAACGATCGGATCTATCCCACAAAATAAGAAGAAAATCGGATAGAATCTCTAGAAGCTATGGCTGTAACAAGGAAATTTGGACAGACAGACACGAAACGAAAACTAGCTCAAGAAGTTCTGAAACGAAATGCGAGGGAAGATTTTAATTTTGGTAGACAAACATTTTTTTCGATAGCGACAGAAAAATAATTTTTAAATAATTACTGTTTTTGCGAATCACGTCTATGTTTTATATGTATTCGTGTCGGAGGTCAAACTTTTTTTCGGCCTCAAAATTTGTCATTATACGTTTCAAGATGTCTAGAAACCAAAAACGAAATGTCCGTCCGCCATCCGCCGTCCGAGCCGTTTTGAGCAGCAGGGATTATTTTTAAAATCTGACATTTTTACAAAATAAGTAATCGGTTCATCATCTAGTTGTTCCCGCAAGGTTTTCAGCCCGATCGCCCAAACTCGTGGGGCTACGGGAGGGGTTTTTGAAGGGTTTCGGCTATGGTATCGAGTTAGGTGTCGTTTTCGAAGTATTTTTGGACGTAGAATCCATTTTTGGGGGTCTCAACTATTTGATTTCACCGTGAGGATCTGTGCGGCTTTCATGGAGCTTTTGAAGGATGCGATAAAGGGTTTATTATTCTTGATGTAGGTTAATTACGCAAAAATTAATTCTGTGTCATTAAGAAAATAGTTGAAAAACTTGAGAAAAATAAAATAAAATAAATTTATTTTCTGTGAAATTTTTGGACAGATGTGGGACCTCGAAAAACGGATTTTGCGTCCAAACTTATTCGGAAAACCACACTTTATTTGACCTCCTGGAATCCTTCAAATCAATTATTAGCCCCACAGCGCCCCACGGGTTGAGGCAATCGGGCTGAAAACCTTACGGGCACAACTAGATAGTAAAATGAGAATTTTGTCAAAATTTCAGATTAAAAAAAAATCCTACTGCCAAAAATGGCTCGGACGGTAGACGGACATTCTGTTTTTGGAATCAAGACATCCTGAAACGTATAAGGAATCAAGACATCCTGAAACGTATAATGTCAAATTTTGAGGCCGAACAGAATTTTCGACTCCGTCGCTATTGAATAGGTGTATTATTCCAAGAATGATAAAACAATAATCTGTTTAAAAATATTTTAACAAATTAATATTTGTTAAAAGGAAATAAATGCATTCAAGGGAGTGAGATGGAGCCATTCTCTGCAGCAGGGAAGCAGCCAACTTGTTGAAAGAAAGACCACCAGAGAAGGTCAGTGAGTTAATAGTTTCTCTCGCCCAAATTTGCTCGGAGCTGATTGCAAAAATAGGTACCCAGCTGCAGAGAATGCTCTCTCTGATTCCACACTCGAGGGAGGAATCGCCAAAGAAAACGCATAATAATATTATACATTTTGTTTGGCGATTCCTCCCTCGAGTATATTACATAATATGGAATATTATTCCTCCCTAGAGTATATTATACTCTACTGCATATTATGCAAACTGGAGACAACGCTCCCTCTTTGCCCTCAGATAGGTTAGATAGTATCCGGATTTTAGATAGGATCGTAGATACCGCAAGGATATCAAAAATATTGTGAACTACCTACAGCACAACGGGCATTAGGAGGACTTATATGAATCACAGGCAATGAGAATGTGATTTACAGTGTGCAGGCTGTGATTCACACGACAGAAAACACGTCCTAGCTTTATAGTGATGATATGCATCATGATTTTGTGAAATTACAAACTTTTCAACTTTCGAAGTTCAACAGGTTGAGCTCGACATTCTCATAATATAACACTCAGTGGATATACTGCACCATATAGCCAGACTACGTATGTATACTTTTTGGTTAGTTCATGGCTTGCTTTGGATTAATGAATGTAGAAAACGTGGACTTCCGAAAACAACATTTCCCTGATAATCTCATTACCAAACAAGACATTCCTATTACACAAGCAGAAGCAGTTTGTACAGATAATGTTGTGATAACCGCTATTTCTGAAGGGGATTAAAAGCAAGCACCAATATTTATGTTTGCGTTCAGGGGGTAAAGCTACTGTTAATCAAGTCAGAGAATGTTCGGTTCCCGCGAGTATCTACAGTGTTTTCGGAAAAATAACACGTACGAATGGTTTGCAAAAGCATTTTCAAATCAATAATAATTATTGAGGCTTGAAATCAATTATTGAGCTTGGTAGGGCCTCCTAACACGAGATGGAATACGAGATGGAAAATTGTGGACATAGAACCCATGGGAATGGTATTTAAATACAAAAATGATAAATGAAGTACGTGTACCTATAATAATATTATAAACGCATTATATTACAATGGACTTGGTACTCGTAATTTCAGTACCTACTGGGAAAGAAGTTTACGTAATAGCGTCTCCTAAAAATGGAAATCAATTAGGTATGAGTCTTAGTAGTTTCGCTTTGTTACTAAGTTGCAGCTTTTTCGTCCGGATGGAAACAGGCAGAAGTCTGTTGTAGGTAACGGTAAAACATGGCACTAAATACACTACCTTGTAGACAAATGTACTGCGTTATTCTTAATTAATTCAGGTCATCCTCCTCACCTCTCCACGTTAAACAACCCAGTTAAAAATTTCCATTTTCGGTCTCTTCCTTTCTCCAACCTTTACCATTCATTTCTCTTCCCAAGCAATAAATTCATGAGAGACCCTTTACCAGAAAATTACATCGCTTTTTTGCTCTGCTCTCTTCTCTTAAACGAGCTCGTTCTTACAAAAATACTTATCCTTCTTCTTTAGCTAGGTCCGGCAAGTGCGTTGTGATGAAGAAAGGACTAAACAGACGGGGTTTTAACTCATCTTCCCGCCAGTATTCCAAAATTTTCTGCAAGCTCATTAATCAATTAATTTCTCAGCGGTCTCAAAATGCAAACGGAGATTATAACGGAGAGGGGGAATTCGAAAAACCACTTACTGGCAAATTGGGGGCGAAGAGAGTTTTCCATTTACTTTTAATGAGGCCTTATGCTGTTTTGTCTAAACTTTTTACTCGCCATTAGACCCAACTCGATCCTCGTACTGCTCGAAAATGAGAAATCATGCTAATTTATTCCTGATCAAATTACGGGGATAATTATTTTAAACAGGCGAAATATACCTTACTTAACGATCGTAAGAGTGAATTAAGTGGGAAAGAATCTGGCTAAAGTAATGGTTTTCATTCCCATTTTCGTTAGTACGCACAAATTCAATTATAGCGAGTTGAATGAGAAAAGTTCCCAGGGTGGCGCAATAACCGAAACGTGGAATGAAGTAACAACTGTTGTTGACGTTGAAATCGGCCGCAACGTTTCAGGAATGGTGTCGATTTATACTAATTTCTGCTACTCCATGCAAAAACGAAATTCGTGCAAATAGAATTACGCTAAGTTGAAGGTTAGGAATAGTACAAGTTTAACGTTCGATATTTTTAATGTTTTACACTGGGAATAGAACAAGTCTTGTACTATTCCTAATGTGATCGTAGTGAAGTGATCGAACGATCTGAGCGGGGCACACAAAATTACTGTAGGAAAACACACACTGCACAACCTCTGCAATTATCTAGTAAGCGCCGTAAAACCGGTTCGGATGCCCTGACGCATTTCATTTCCTTCAAGAGAAAACCATGGGCAGTGGTCTAGGGGTGACTTCTCCAATTTTCCCAGCTCCAGACCGTTTCATTGGTTGGGTTGTTGTTCACCTTATCCGACTTTTACCAGGCCGTTCAAAGCATTCTCGTCAAAACCAGAACTCTGCTACCCTTCATCTTCTCTGACAACTGCCAGCTTAGACGTAGGGAAGACGGATCACTTGCTAGATGCTGGGAGTATGAGGATTTTTCCTACAGTAATTTTGTGTACTCCTCCTACTCGGGCTCTGATTCATTGTTTGTAGAAGTTGTGTGAGCCTCTTCTCCCAAAAAGTGGTTATTTCCTATTGAAATAGATTATTGAAAACGTTTGTTCTCGTCAAAACTTAACATCTCCATGCACGAAAATTTATCATTGGAAGCATGTTTGTCCCCACCAAAAGGAAGTTTACTTTTCCACTCGAATGTGCCCTGGCGGTTACAGATGTTTTTCGGGAGGGGTTTTTGAAGGGTTTCGGCTATGGGGTTGATTTAGGTGTCGTTTTAGAAGTATTATTGGACGAGGAATCCATTTTTGGGAATCCCAGAGCCATCCGATTTCACCTTGGGGATCTATGGGGCTTTCATGGGGCCCAAATATGTCCAAACATTGTACAGAACTTTTTTTTTTTTTTTTTGATGAATAATTTTTTACAGATATAAGATTAATTTTTGCACATTTTACCTTCTTCAAATCATAATAAACCACTCTGTAAAATTTGAAGCGTTTTTGTTTTTTATCAAAACTTAATATTTCCAAAAATCTTCTCCCTGTATCTAGGTTAGATTCAATGATATAACCACCCAATTAAGGGTCACAGCTAATGATGGAGTAGGGAATTTATTCGTTGGTTGACATGATTTTAAAAGTTCATGTAGCGAACGGTAAACGTTTTTTTGGCTGAAACGTGTTAATTTTGTGAATGTGGAAATGTTAAGTTTTGATAAACCCCTCCTCATTTAATCAAGTGAAACATCTAACTCCGCCAGCGATGCGTTATCGAGCCAATGTGGAGACTACAATCTTCGCGGAAATCGCGAAATCCAGAAATCCCGAGATCTAGTGATCCAGGTACAAACATGTGTGAAGCTCCTTTTCACTGGCGGAGTTGGACCCATCCGCCAAGTTGGATGGTCCCCCATGTCGGTAAAGAGCTGTGGAAGAGCCCACTAATTTCAGGGATGTTGAGTACAGTCAAGATCAGTGGTTCACGCCAAGAAATGAATCCACCCGATTTATACATTTTTCCAGGTAAATTAAGAGTACAGCGCCAACGATTACGATTCGCGGCAGCTACGGACCAACGGAGAGAGTGAAATGCCACCTTAATTTGCCTTTAAAACGGCTGAAACAGGTCGGCACACTAACTCATCAAGGTATTACTGCAAAACAACAGGGCGGAGGCTATCAAACAGATCATTACGCCACCAGGACGACCGGTGCCAGAAACTCCAGCCGTCCTAATAACCTTTGCTCTCTTGCCACCTAGTTTGAGGGTCATTAAAATGATGAGGAGGGGTGTAGGGGCGATACGAGTGCACTTTAATGGCATGCACCACTCGCAAATCGGTAGCTGTTGTGTATATTGCCCGCAGTGTATCCCATTATCAACGATGAATGCTGGAGGCGGCCGGAACAGTTCATTTCGTTTCACAGACAGAACATATCTCACAGGAAAGAGAATTTTCACATAGTAGGTAAATGACTTTACAAATGTGCAGTTGTGATTGTCTTTGTAAAAGACAAAATAATAAAATAATCAGGTTATGATGGAGATGGTTAAGAAAGGAAGTGAATCATTCTAATACAAGGGTTCCAAAGCATGAGATTAGGGACGGCATTGTGGTGACCGGTACAGGATGATCATAAGGGCTGTGATGGCGTATTACAATACGAGACCAAAAGCTGAAAGGAAGAGGGCACGAAAAGGCGCGGAGTGGTTTGGACACCGTCCAGGATCTCGGGGGTCATGTTTAGCTAATCCTCCGACCCGGACATAAATTCCTGAAGCAAGCGAGAACGACTGAAGTGAATGCAGCCGCAGTCCTATGGAACCGTCGTATTAGGTCCTTTTCAGAGAAAACTATATCATCCTCGAACATCAATAGAGGAGGGGATCGCAGGGATACGTTTCAGCATGTTTACAAAGGTCCGACGACCTCCGCTACCCCCCTATTCCGCGAAGAAAAAGACGAACACTGACAACTACTGCCCGATAAAGCAGCGTTTTATAGGGATTTCAAGGAATCTTGGAATTCATCCAAAACCTTTGCAGTAAGGTACCTTCATGCATAATCTTAGACAGGTATTTGATCAATAGATACCTAAATCAAATTAACCGACCGCTTTCAAGACGGCGAGAAAAGGCCGAGCATAGTATTGAAAGGGATTTTTCTACTCTATTAAATCACTTCATATGCACATTCAGTGAACCAAACTAGTCTAGTTAGAAGAAAATAGCACAAAAGTGTGCAGCACAAAAAGGCTCTTTACGTATATTAACTTCGCTTGTGGATGAGTGCATACCAAATAACGACAAACGCCTTGTTTCACCTCCTTGGCTCAACGACGAACATTGTCAGACCATTTGCCCTCTCAAGAATAAATTTACAGAAATTAAAAATACTTCCGCCTACGCATACAAGACACTCTCTTATATACTCGGGAAAGGACGTGTTACAACGGAGTTCTTCCCCTGTTTCCAGCTCGATTCCTTAATCCAGTCACAACGTGATTCTCCGCCCAGCTGCACGATATTTCTTCCGTTTAATTAAACGCTCGACGCTTTGACTCTTTGTTGTTTAACTAGACTGTGCTCGTAATTTTGCTTGCATCAACTTTACATTATCTTGTAAGATCTTGAGTTGAGCGTTGAAACGCATGAAAGTATTCCCCTTCCTTGTCATTCAGTTCGGAGGTAACGACAGCATACACTTATAAATATCAGGATAAAACTGTAATTACAGTCATTAATGACTGTATAATTTAATTAATATTAATACATGTCTACATTAATACAATGTATTAATACATCATTTATGGATTGCTCTCAGAGTAGAACATACATAACATACATCCTAAATTATTTTATGTAAATATTTGTTATGTTAGGTTACGAAAAACCTACTAGGTACGTTGGATAGTAACATACATAATATGTATGTTACTATATATTATTTATATAATATACATGCTATGTACCTCCATTATACTACAAATTATACTACTATACCTCCTAGCATACATAGCTGTATTATTCCAAGAATAATAAACCAAAATGTATATGGTTCGTTTTTCATTGGCAGCAATGAGCTTTGCTATCTGACGATCGGGCCTCTGATTTCGAACGTTGAATTGAATTGTTGACCGTTTGGCCCAGTTATGTGTACTATTTCGGTTATTTGGAAGCATGGATTTAATGACATTAAATGACATTCATTGTGCGAATGAACGATGTACGAACATGCCATGTTAGAATCTGCATCCGTGCATGTGAGCATGCTATTCAAGAGTACCCCCAATGTCTTCTCTTTGCCCTATATAGTGTGATTCATTCGAAATACTGGATACGATTTGAGAATTTCAAACGATTAGAGACGATAGCCTGAAAAATCAGAGTCGTTTCAGACGGCAAATTGGATCTCGGTCATACCCATTCGACGAAGAAGACTTCACAGAAGGGCCATGAAAACATCACATAAATAAAGGCTCTTGAGTTCCATACAAAAGGCCTGTACCTTCTAACAGTGTTCCCAAAGTGATACAGTCCCATTGTGCATTGCCGCGCCATTGTGTAAGAACGTTTATTGCTCACTTTGAATTTATAGTCAAGATAACTCCGAACGGTGTAGAAGTAACAAATGCATATTTCCACCCACCATATCCTATGCAAGAATGTATGACCGCCAGCCCTCTTTTACCAATGTGATAGGCAAAAGATTGTATTACCTATTAGTCTTGAACAGGACAAGGGAACCCAATTCATGAATGAAGAGATCGATAAATTACAAATTTGGAAACCGGACAAGGAAACTCATAACACAATTCCAACATTGATGAAGAAATTGATAAATTACAAATTTAGAAACTGGAAGAAATTTTGACAATTTCGAGGGGTGGCAACTATGGTTTTCTATAGAATGGATAGCTTGTTCAATTAAATTCAATTCAATTCTCTTTATTTGCAGTTATCTCTTCGTACAGACATTGCAATTGTCAGTAAATACTACAACTAATTTTCAAAACATCGTTATAAACGATGAATCATGTCAATATTTAATTTTTCATTAGTACAAAAGTAACCCTAATAGTCAAATTTTAAACAAAGATACAGTAAAATCAGGTCAAACGAACACAGTGTCATAAAACTGTGCGCACACACACATCCTCCCTAATATGCACCTTCTCGAAGAGATGAGCACATCTTTCAATTTCTCCAAACACTAACGATCACCAAGAACAGCAAAGGAGATGATTCTAATTGACGCTAAAAAAAATGTGAGGGTGTGTTTAGCTTTACTCCATGAACTTTTCGTATCGGTAAGTAAAACTCGCATATGGCAGTAGAAAAGAGGGGGATGGGGATTATCCAAACCGACCGAAGCGTCAGCGCAGTGTAGCCAAACAGTATTTGTATTATTCATGAAGGGAAGGTGTCAGACCAGAGAGGAGAGTTACAAATAAATAACCAGTAGTAGATCTCTCCTTCTCAGGTAAATGCTAATTCTAAGGGCTCGTTAGCATTGGCTATCTGGAAGAGACTCCCCCGTCCGCACTAAGCCTTCCCCGATCCACAAGCACAGTTCAGCGAAGCTCTAACGAGAAGTGAAATTATTATCTATCCAACTGTCGACTTTTCTCGCTGTGGTGGTCCCAGGTGTTTACAACCCCAACACAACAAAACGAGAGGGACAAAGTGTGCTGGCTATATGCCTCTCAGCACCATTACTGGTGAGGCCAACAATCTACTCATTCCATCCAGGTGGATATGCCGCTGGTATAATAAATATTGATATTTCAAAATAAGCATTTCACGTTAGGATTGACGGGGAGTCGTGTGATAGTCGCAGAAGTAAGGAAAAAACGCTGCAAATTTTACACAAGGGTTTATTATTCTTTGATATAGGTTACTTGTGCAGAAATTAAATTCTGTCAATGAAAAAATTAAAAAAAAAATTTTTTTTTTGGATTTTTATTTCAAAAAAATTTTTTTTTGGAGTTTTTTGTTCAAAAATGTGTTTTTTCAAAAATTCTCTATTTTTTACACAAAAAATATTTAACATCCTGGGATCCTTCAAAAATCCCATTTTTAGCCCCATGAACGCCCTAAAGATCGCCCCAGTGAAATCGGATCGTTCCGGGACCCCAAAAAATGGATTCTACGTCCAAAAATACTTCGAAAACGACACCTAACTCGATCCCACAGCTAAAAGCCTTCAAAAAAACCCTCCCGTAGCCCCATTATAGCCCCAGAGCGCCCCACGGGTTTGGGCGATCGGACTGAAAACCTTGCGGGCACAACTAGATGGTAAACCAAGTATTTTGTCAAAATTTAAGATTTTTTAAAAAATTCCTACTGCCCAAAACGGCCCGGACGGCGGACGGCGTACGGCGGACGGCGGACGGACATTTCGGATTTTGAATGTAGACCTCTTGAAACGGATAATGTCAAATTTTGAGGCCGATCGGAGTCGTCGACCCGCGTCGCGAAAACATAGGTGTATTATTCCAAGAATAATAAACCAAAAACGCTGCAAATTTTACACAAGGGTTTATTATTCTTTGATATACGTTACTTGTGCAGAAATTTAATTCTGTCAATGAAAAAATTAAAAAATTTTTTTTTTTTTGGATTTTTATCTCAAAAAAAAATTTTTTTTTTGGATTTTTTTGTTCAAAAATGTGTTTTTTCAAAAACTCTGTATTTTTTACTCGAAAAATATTTAACATCCTGGGATCCTTCAAAAATCCCATTTTTAGCCCCACGAATGCCCTAAACATCGCCCCAGTGAAATCGGATCGTTCCGGGACCCAAAAAAATGGATTCTACGTCCAAAAATACTTCGAAAACGACACCTAACTCGATCCCATAGCTAAAAGCCTTCAATAAACCCCTCCCGTAGCCCCATTATAGCCCCATAGCGCCCCACGGGTTTGGGCGATCGGACTGAAAACCTTGCGGGCACAACTAGATGGTAAACCAAGTATTTTGCCGAAATTCCAGATTTTTAAAAAAATTCCTACTGCCCCAAACGGCCTGGACGGCGGACGGACATTTCGGATTTAGAATGTAGACCTCTTGAAACGGATAATGTCAAATTTTGAGCCCGATCGGAGTCGTCGACCCCCGTCGCGAAAACATAGGTGTATTATTCCAAGAATAATAAACCAAAAGGGGGTACTATGTGTTCACTTTTCCATGTTATTTTTCAAGCTATCGGGCTGAAATTTATACCATACATTGTTTATATAATCTAATATCCAGGTAAGCAGAGATAATATCTTTATATTATATTTTACGAAGCAGTACGGAAAAAACCGGACGGTAGACCTATGGTTCTACAGTCAGATCATTTAATAATGATTAATTTTACACCAACCCTCTACTTGTAACCAACCGCTAAAATTCCTTAGAGACCAATCATGTGATTATAGTTTTCGCGATAATGTTGCGCTCAAAATCCCCCGTGACGTGACGCTCGTGACGTGACGAAAACAAATGGAAACGTCCTGTTAATCATTATTAAATGATGAAAGTTTCGTCAAAACTAAAAAATGGCACTTATGCTCACCCATTCAAACGTCAGAATACCTATGGATTCCTGCAATCCTGATGAGAATGAAAAAAAAAAAAAAAAACGGTGCAAATTTTACACAAGGGTATACTATTTTTTTATATAAGTAGATTACTTGAGCGAAAACAAATTCAGTGTCAGTACAAAAAAGGTTTTTTTCGGAATTTTTTATCTTTTTACTCGGAAAATGTTTGACCTCCTGGGATTTTTCGAAAACCCCATTTGTAGCCCTGTAGATTCCCACGGTGAAATCGTATCGTTCCGGGACTCCCAAAAATGGATTCTACGTTCAAAAATACTTCGAAAACGACACATAAAACACCCACAGCCGAAAGCCTTTAAAAAAGAAACCTCCCGTAGCCCCATTTTAGCCCATAGCGCCCCACGGGTTTGGGCGATTGAGCTAGAAACCTTACGGGCACAACTAGATGGCAAACCAAGCATTTTTTCGAAATTTCAGATTTAAAAAATATTTCTTACTGACCAAAACAGCTCGGACGGCGGACGGACATTTCGGTTTTGGAATCTACACCTCTTGAAACGGATAATGTCAAATTTTGAGTCCGATCGGAGTCGACGACCTCCGTCTCGATTACAAAGGTGTATTCCAAGAATAATAAACCACGAAATTGATTCGATAGGTTGAATAGAACCGGGGAAAAGGGTACCGAACTAGCGAAAAAAAAATGGTTTCGAGAAAAACGCGTTTGAAGATGGGAGCGGCGCGGGGGCCGAGTGGCAACTGCGCACTTGGGACATTATCATATTTTCTTTATAATATAAAGAAAATTAAGAATATAATATTAAGAATATATTATATAATATATTAAGAATAAGTATATTATATTTTCTTCTTCCTCTGTCCTTGGTAAACATCTGTATTTGTCTTCGACATAATACACAGTTTAGGCAACAAATTGTTAGGAACAGCAACATTTTAAGTTTTTTTTTTGTCACCAGTGCGATTATTCTTTCCAGTCATTCCTCACTTTTTCTTTCTTTTTTTCTCTCTTATCAGTCATTCACTTCAATTTTACTTGACGTGAAGGGTCGCATAAAGGGGGAATTCGGGAAGAGAGTGAAGGCCAAGCCCGACAAATAAAAGACGTAATATCCAGATTCTGGATTCCAGAAGCAGTTAAATGTTCGCCTGTCGCAGGCCCCGTCAACCCGGAAAATCCTTCGTCCAGGGCGAATCGTCCTCATCCAAGAAAATTCTCCCCTCAATGACCGAGTAGGTTTGACCCTATGGAAGGTTTGAAAGTGACAGTGTGTATGACATTGGTGATTTGGATGATTACACAAAATTCCTAGGAGATTTTTTGCGGGCCATCCTACCTTCCGAGCGGCTTCTGAGAGCTCCAATAGGGTCATTTTCAATGGGTCAAGGGTCTTTTCAAAAATTGTGTAGTCAACATTCCAAATCAGGTATGACTTGGAATAAATTTTATTTGAACCAGAAAATGGTGAAGTAACTGAAAATACCTTAATCAAAAAATCGATTTTTTCGACTCTCGGTATCACCCCCCCCCCCCCCCCTTTCAACAAAACCCCCGATTTAGATAATTTTATAGAATCTAAATAAAAGGAGGGGAACATAGGGAGGATTCCGACTAGCTAACTAGTGGTCGTGATCCATGGGTCACATTTCCAGCTCTTCTTTCCAGAGCAATTCACCAGTTTCTTGGGACTTTCAAACCATTTTCCTGCCTGTGTATCATCCATGGATCGAAAGTGCTAGCAATATTGAATTTTTCCCTAGTAACTGTAATAACTGTTATTATACAACCAAGTGTATGAATGTTTTCGCTTTAAGTTTTATTGTGGTTTGGGGAGGTTCCGGACAGAGCTTACTAGTATGAACTTATATTTGAACAAAAATTTGTGTGAGTGTGTGCGAGTGCGAACCCAGACTTTTGCGAGTGAAAAAAAATAAATTTTGTTCACGTTTTGTGTTTATAAAAATTGTGTGGTGAAGTTTCGGACAAAGTGAGAACCCAAACTTGATTTTTCCCCACTACTTCTGGGAAAATGTAAAGCTTGATTTCATGTTTCTGATCTTCGTTTCACGCTCAGA
This sequence comes from Pilophorus perplexus, assembly GCA_955831195.1. NCBI lineage: Eukaryota > Metazoa > Arthropoda > Insecta > Hemiptera > Miridae > Pilophorus > Pilophorus perplexus. Next base: position 13,665,759 of record OY037011.1, on the reverse strand, counting down.
CGACTGTTTCAAGTTGTTAAATTTATTAAAACTTGTTGTTTACCATCTTCGGGTACTTTCCATGCATGTCCAGAACTTCCCCTCTACATGTCCGAAACCTTCCCGCCATGGCGAGGTGACAGACAGAGAGAGCTGCCTTAGTTTTTCGCATTCATAACAGTGAAACCTAATATTAAACAAATCTGAAACTTGAGACATACCTACTTGGGGAAAATGTTCAGCTTCATGTAGAACAATCGAAAAGGGCGGACTATTTAATTATTAAGAGCTACGCTGCTATTTTCGTAAATTCTGACCGGAACCTCCCCGTGTTCTCCTAGATCAATAAAAGATGTAAAGCTTATCTGATGACCTTCTGAATTTCAGCTTAACGTCTAGTAGGTCTGCATAAAGTAGGTAACTTGAAACTCAATTACGGGCCTCTAGAAGTTACAGAGCCGGATAAGTTCAAGTCGCTGCCTATTTGACCCAGTCTATTCTCTTCGGTTCACGGGCTTGACCCCTATCGATCCGAATTGAGGATTCATTGGGGGCGAGCTGCTTCAGTATGTGTGAGGTGGGAAGGGTAGAAAAAAGGAACAAGGAAACTACGAAAGGGTGGTTGGATAAGGGGGTACTTGAAGTCAGAAAGGAAGTATTTATGAGCTGTATAAACGCGCACCTCAACGCACCGCTGCTGTAATAGTCCGCGTTCTGCCCAGGTTTCGTCCAATAATTAATTACATTCCCGTTTCATGAGAGACCTTTTCTCCGATTCAAACCCGAATTCAAACGTTGTTTTCGAAACTGGTCTCTTTGACCAATTTCCGTCGATTGAATTAATGACGGAAATTCGATCCCTTTTACGAAGAGCTGGGAAGTCAATGTATGACTGAATCAAAACGTTTAATTTGAATCGTACTCGCGACCACTTGTCGATTTATTGCAAATTGGGCGTTGAAACAAATGTCGTATTGGATTCAGGACTTGGAGGGTGAACAACTATTTACGTCGAACAACAGTTGTTACTGTATACAGGTACTGAATTTTATCTCGGAAAAATTGTACATTAAAGAGTAGTGAACTTTTTTACGACGTCAGGTCAAAGTGATAGAACTCTGCAAATGTTACACAAGGGTTTATTATTCTTTGATATAGGTTACTTGTGCAAAAATTTAATTGTTTGTCACTAAAAAAGAAATTTTTTTTCCAAAACTTTTTTGCCGGGACTACCAAAAATGAATTCTACGTCCAAAAATACTTCGTAAACGACACCTAACTCGATCCTATAGCCAAAACCCTTCAAAACCCCTCCCGTAGCCCCATAGCGACCAACGGGTTGGGCGATCGGGCTAAAAACCTTGGGGGCTCAACTAGATGGTAAACCAAAATTCGAGATTTCAAAATTTCAGATTAAAAAAAAATCTCTACTGCCCAAAATGGCCGGAACGGCGGACGGACATTTCGGTTTTGGAATCTAGACCTCTTGAAACGGATAATGTCAAATTTTGAGGCCGATCCGAGGCGTCGACCTTCGTCGCGATTAAATAACTGTATTACCTATTCCAAGAATAATAAACCAAAAGGAAAAACGCTGCAAATTTTACATAAGGGTTTATTATTCTTTGATATATGTTACTTGTGCATAAATTTAATTCTGTCAATGAAGAAAAATGTTTTTTTTTTTCAAAACATTTTTTTTTTTTACCCGAAAAATATTTGACCTATTGGGATCCTTCAAAAATCCCATTTGTAGCCCCATGAAAGCCCTATAGATCACCACAGTGAAATCGGATCGTTCCGGGACCCCCAAAAATGGATTCTACGTCCAAAAACACTTCGAAAACGACACCTAAATCAATCCCATAGCCAAAAGGCTTCAAAAAACCCCTCCCGTAGCCCCATTTTAGCCCCATAGCGCCCCCCGGGTTTGGGCGATTGAGCTAGAAACTTTACGGGCACAACTAGATGGTAAACCAAGTATTTTGTCGAAATTTCAAATTCAAAAAAATTCCTACTGGCCAAAACGGCTCGGACGGCGGACCGCGTACGGCGTCCTCCCAGATGGGCAAAATCTATCAATGTGAGGACAAATTTTACACATGGGTTCATTATTCTTTGACAACGGTTAATAATTAACCTTATTGTGCTAAAATTAATTCTGTGTTAGGTAATAAGAAAATATTTATGGAAAAAAAATTGTTAAATGTTTGGACAGGAGTGGGACCTCGAAAAATGGATTATGCGTCTAGAATTACTCGGAAAACGACACCTTATTCGACCTCTTGGGATCCATCAAAAATACCATTCGTAGCCCAATGATAGTTCCCCACGGTGAAATCGGATCGTTCTAGAACCCCCAAAAATGGGTTCTACGTCCAACAAAGACTTCAAAAACGACATCTAACTCGAACCTATAGCCCCTTTTTGGCCCCACAGAGCCCCACGGGTTTGGGCGTTAGGGCTAAAAACCTTGCCGGCACAACTAGGTGGAAATTAAATATTTTGTCAAAAGTTCAGATTAAAAAAAAAAAAAAAAAAAAAAAAAATCCTGCTGTCCAAAACCAATCTGCCAATGCAATCTTGCCATCTTGAAACGTAGTATGTCACATTTTGAAGCCGATCAGAATTTTCGCCCTCCGTCGCGGTTACATACCAAGTAGGTGAATTATCCCAAGAATAATAAACCAAAAACATGAATTGGGAGAGGAACATTAGGTACATCGGAGGGTCGTCTTGATATGACTTGATATGACCTGTCGTCGGCGCTGAGCAGAGTTCAGCGTCGCCACGACCTCGTGATGCAGAGCTGCATAATACGTTAATAAGCTGCATAATGCGTTACTTTACCGCTTGTACTGTAGTATTGACTATTTGCGTCCCTCACAACATCACTAAGCTTTCAATACCGGATATTGAGAGGAAGAATATAGGTACGCTTCAGAAACTGACAATGAGCCACTTTTGTCAATCTATCATTTGATTCGGCCTATGCGAGCATTGGGGGTTTGTTGCCCAGGTGGATGCATCATCAAGGGGGCTCAAGCAGATGTTGCTCATGAGCCGTGATGAATTCCTTAATGTTCCTGACGAGTCCCTCTCTATGTTATAGACCCCATTATCTTTGCACCGTCGCCTTTGATGTATAAGATGTTAAATAAATTCTTTCTCCCCCTCATAATCGCTTCACTCCTCTCCAAAGGGGGAGTTTGTTCGGTACAATAGGAAAAAGTCCCGTTTCCTAACCAGCTACATTTTCAAAACTCACGCCGAGTTCTTTCTCATAAAATATGACTCTCACATGTTACGTTCAACTCGTTCTGGCCTCAAAGAAAACATTAAGACCAGGGGAATTTAAAGGTAAACGCAAGGAAGCCTCGAAAGGCGAAAGAAAAAGTTCTTTACAGATAAGGCTGTACAAGTCGTGCTCAGAAAAACAGGAGGAGCGGGGAGGAACAAAAGATAAAACATCGAAGGTGAAGATTGTTCGGAGATGGTTGGGAGTGAAATTTATGAAGGCAGTTTAGTTGGCCAACACAGGGAACCCAACTGCCGGAGAACAAAACGTATTTGCCTCCATATCTCCGTGATCTGGATCTTGAGGGACGATTCTGTCGAGGTTATATCTGGCATGCAGCTTTCTACTAAAGATGTTCCGTCATATAGATAGCTGGATATAGTAAGCTTCGCTGAATTAAATTGGATGCGTTACAATTTTTGGTCAGACAAATTCTGCCTTTGTTTCGTAAAAAGAACCTTAATTATTACTCGTAAAATATGGTTCGCAAGTTAAAAAATGGAGCGAAAGAGAGAGATTCAACAGAAAACCGGCTAAAGGGATTTACAATTTGCAAGAAAACATCACCCTCCTACTCCGCCAATAGAGGCTGCGGAAGCAAATATTTACTCAGAAGCAGGGAGCAGCTAATGGATGGATGAACAACCGTGAGAGTTGACCTCTCCAAGTTGACTTTGACGTTTGACAAACGGGCTAAAACTAAAGGATTCGTTCCAAGGGTCAACGGAAAACCCTTGTTTCCTTTTTGGAGGATAGCCGGAGGGGCTCGAGGGGGCTCAACTGGTCGGAGAGAAGGGCGAGAGGTCACTTAATGATGAGAAAATCATTATCATGGGGGCTTCTCTTCACTCCGACCCATTACCTCCTCAGTGAGAAAAAGTTTTCCACTCCGACGGCGGTCGCCCTTCTCTCCCTCTTTTATACAAATGAACATTTTCTTTTTACTCGACAATCACATTATTCATCATTATTCTTCCTGCTTTAATACCCCAAATCTCTAGACGCCCTTTGTGGCAAAAAAATAGCAGGAAAAAAAGAAAACAATAAGCAGCAGTCTCACAGCATTCAATCGTGTCAACAAATACTGAATTGATAATAATATTACCAACGTTTACTAATTGGACTTATTATATTATAATAAGTCCAATTAGCAAACGTACCTAATTGATAAAATGAACTTCTCAGAAAAAAAATTCAAAAAATAGAGAAAAAATAAATAAAAAATAACTCATTTTCACTTCAACGAAGTTCCACCAATAGAATACTAGGAATTTGAGATATTTAATAAGGGGTTGCAGTGGAAGACTTCCCGCAAAAAAGAAGAAATTGAACTAGCGATTCCTTACCGAAGTCCAATTATCTCCCTCGAAAACAGTTCAAGCCAAGGAGAGATACTACGATAAACGAAAGAAGCTGAGGAGGCAATGGAAGGAGGTATAGCGGTGATTTCATTAATGATACGGAAGAGATTTCTTCTGATAAAAATACTCATTAGTTCCAGGGCGAAATTGACTCTTCAACAGGGAGTTGAAAACACGGGGAACTCAACTCTATTGGGTACAAACGCATTCGGGCAATATGGTGCTATCTAAGGGATAAATTACGGGATGAAAGAAATCGCCATGAAAGCTTAATTGCATGTACAACGAGAAGAAAAATCTACGAATTATCAAGGGGACCGAAATGCATGGATACGAATTATCGCGAGCTGCGAATTATCGAGATTTCACTGTGGTAGCATTCCGTCTTTCCAAGAGTCCAATTCAATGGTGCATTTTGCCCTAGTCTTTTTCCACTAATCTAGTAACTGTTTAACTGGATTAGTGACATCCTATGATTACGAACGGTTGATACCAACTAGTGAAACATGGGGAAAATTTAAATCACGTGTCTCACCAGTCACTGTCTGTGTTGAATGCCCAAAAGGTTTTGTGTCGTACTACGGACATTTCTTATAACAGGCAACGTCTTGGCTACGGCGCATTGCAGATGGACGAACCGCTTTAGTTGCACATCTACAGCCTATTGTCTACCCTTTCATTTCACCAGGGGACGGCAAGAGGTACTCAGCCTACAGTTTAGTAGCAGAGGGTGAAACAAAGATCACATGGTTAGGGCAAGGGAGGGTGCCTTGGAAGAAGCGAGTAAGGCAATACGTCGAAGGCGGTCGCTCCTTTCTAGCTACGTTTGCGTTTTACGCCCTTACGTAATCAAAGCATCTGCAGGATCAAACCTGCGATGACCAGAGGTGTGGTCTGAAAGGGGGAGTCATAAGTGAGGATTAACTGACTTAATTGCAACCCATAAAACTCGCACAAAGGTATCAAAGGACAGACAGGAAAATAAAGCGAACTTATCTTATCCTCCTAGCGCAAGGAGAATTTAGACATACTTCCGTTCTATCATCAGCACCATCAGTTTACCATGAATTCGCACAAAGTGTACCAATTTAACGAATTTATAATTAAGACTGTACGGAAGACCCTATTGTTGGAGAGCTGGTAAGGGGTGTTGAATAGCTGGGTGCTGATGGCAGCATTCAACCACCCAATTATTGAGAAATATGAACACCACCAACACGTTTTATTATGTATGAAACGGGATCTAACCGCCAAATCACGCAGCAGATGGTTCGAACGGCCGCACCAACGAGGGAGCATGCTGTCGTGATGTTAGAGAGATCTGGACTATTATTGCATTCACCGACACACTGCAAAGCGACTGCTGTTAATTAATTTCATCCGCCAAAATTATTGATCTATTGTGCAATCATTTTGAAATGAAATAATCAAATTTCAATCTTTACTATAAAACCAATTAGGGCTTGCCAGTGAAGTACGAAAGCCAGATGTACCAGTAGTACCTATTAGTACTAAATGTTTCTTTTGTATGCTATTTAAAAGAAAATTTACACAGAAAAAATAATTCAATAAATATAAAAAATATTTTAATAATATTAGAGATCGAATATATTTTAACTTGAATAATTAACAGAGATTTACAGAGGATTGAATTTGAAAAGAACATATTATGTTCTCAATTACACGGCGAACGGATGAAGCAACATAATATGTTGCTTCAAATTATGAACTAGCTTATATAGGGACATTCAAAGGAGAAGGTCGCAATCAATACATAGCCCCACGGCTATGTGCTCTGTCGAGTTAGACTTCAGTGACTCGACTTGGGGTTGTATTATGGGAGAGTTAATTAGACGCGGAATATTATTCAGCACCATGTCTTAACGCAGGGGCCAAGAAGGCAGAACTTGCTTGCGGTGCGCGCAGTGCCGTCGTGGTCCCGAGTGTTTGGCAAGGGAGGGATATTGAGGAACTTTCCGCTGAGTGCGGCCCCCTAGCGATATTGTAGCAACACCTTCCGCGTACCTTGACACGAGAGTTTCCGACACATCTTGAGAGTTTACACAAACAAGGGCACTTTACGTGACCTCGGGGAGAAACAAAATTGAGGAATCCTGAATCCTGGAATACTTTGATCCATCTAAAAGTGGAACATATAAGTCCACAATATAGAACTTTAAGACATCCGAGCCCTCATTGATAAGAAGACAGGGATGAGATTGTTGAAAGATTTATTCTTTTCCTTTTTTGTATGTAGGTACGTTTTATTTTAAATTCAACTAGGTAATACCAAATAGTGTTGAGGTCCACCAAGAGAAACAATCAAGTAATCGACGTCACGGGCTATGTTTCACAGATTCATTAGAGAATTGATGTATTATAAGGGATTCTAAAAATTTAAACTCATTCTGCGGATGTTCATTTTCACATCCCAAAGCAGGGGTCTCCAACCTACGGCCCGCGGGCCGGTAACGTCCTACTATACCGAGCTTTTTGAACCGGCCCGCCGAGCATTTTCACCTTTGAACTTCCTCAGCAGTCATTTTCTTCGAAGTGTATCGACGCTTTTAAAATTAAACTTGCTCTTTTCGAAAAACACACAGCAATGAAAAACCTGGTCCATTTCCCTATCTGTAGCACCCTTAAAATGTCTGATTTAAAAAAAAAAAAAAAAAAAATGGCGAAGTTTCCGAGTGAATTCGCGAGACCAGTTCGAGTCCCGTTTTCAAAATTTTGAGGAAGCTTCTTTGAACCTCGGGATTTTTCAAAGTCACTGCAGCAGTTGAAGACTTACTTCCTGACCTTCAACTGGAAGTAATTGAACTGCAGTCACATGACATCTACAAAGACAGCTTCCGGGATAAGGATAGGTATCCAAAAATTCTACGATGCGCTCGCAGAAATAAAACTTTTCCAAACCTCAGAGATTTAGCCCGCGAAATGATCTCACTTTTCACTTCTACCTATCTGTGAGAACAAACCATTTGAGGTGCCTGTAAAACGTCCTCAATGAATTTCATTTATTCCTCTTCATCTGTAAATCTCTCTTTTGGTTTATTATTCTTGGAATAATACACCGATGTAATCGCGACGGAGGTTGAAAATTCTGAGCGGCTTCAGACTGACATTGGCTTCAAGCCATTTTGGGCGGTAGGAATTTTTTTTTTTTTTTAATCTGAAAGTTGGACAAAATACTTGGTTTATCATCTTCTTGTGCCCGCAAGGTTTGGCAGTCCGATCGCCCAAACCCGTGGGCTTCTGTGGGGCTTAAAAGGGGTACGGGAGGTGTTTTTGAAGGTTGTCGGCGGTGGGGTCAAGCTAGGTGTCGTTTTCGAAGTGTTTTTGGACGTAGAATCCATTTTCGGAGGTCCCAAAACGATCCGATTTCACCGTGGGGATCTATGGGGCTTTCATGGGGCTACAATTATTGGTAATTTTTGTAGGATACCAGGATGTCAAATTTGGGGTCGTTTTCCGAGTAATTTTGGACGCATGACCCATTTTTCTGGGTCTCTTATTTGTTCAATTATTGTACCTACAGAATTTTTCAAAAAATTTCTGCACAATTAACCTACCTATATCAATGAATAATAAACACTTGTGTAAAATTTGCAAAGTTTTTCTCTTAAATAATGGTTGGCCCTTGCAATTGAGGAAAAATTTCAATTCGACCCGCCCGAAAAAAGGTTGATGACCCCTGTCCTAAAGAATCGGATGCAAAACGATGCACATTTTACTCAAGGGTTTATTATTCTTTGGTATACATTACTACATTCTGACAATAACAAAATTTAATTCATTAATCTAAAAAAAAATCGTTATTTAAAATATCACCATTTCAAAAATTCATTAAAATTCTTACCTATTTAAAAAAAAAAATTCTTATTAAAAAAACTGTACCTACTGTGTACGTTTGGATAGATTTGAGATGCCGAAAAATGGATTCTACGTCCAAAATTACTTGGAAAAAAGACACCTCTTTCGACCACAAAAGTTCTATTCGTACTACGAATTTCGTAGCCCCATGAAAGCCCCATAGATTCCGACTATGAGATCGGATGGTTCTTGAAACCCCAAAATGGATTATTCGTCCAACAATACCTCGAAAGAAAAGACACTCCATGCGATATCAGTCGAAAACATTCAAAACCCCCTTTTAGCACCACTGAGCCCCACAGATTTAACCGATCGGGAAGGAAAGCTTGCCCGCACAACTAAGATGGAGAACCGAGTATTTTGTCAAAATTCCAGACTTAATTTTTGAAAATATTCCTTCTGCCCAAATCGGCCTCAGACAATAAACCAATATCAAATTGAAAATTCAGAATCGCAAGAGTGAGTTAAGAAGTATGAAACAACTTTGGAAAGAAAATATACGTACGTTCTCAGTAATGGAATTGGGATTTCGTTGGTTGGAGAAAATCCATGATCATCAAAAAGTTGTAATAGGACTTCTTTCACATCAAACGAAGTGTATTTGTCCAGTAACTCACTTAAGCTGAGATAGGAACTTTAAGGAAGTATACAGCCTCTATGATTGTCATGGGATGGAAAGGAGAGATGGCGTATTTCGAACAACAGATCCACAATACCCTTTCAAACATGAGTCGAGTCGTAGGTAACTCCAATAAGACATTCCCAAAGGAACTTCCCCCAACAATAGAACTAAATCATTCGTATTCCTTTGGAAAGGAGAAAAAAAAGTTCTCTTTTCCTTTCTCGGGAGCACTTTAATATTTCACGGGTTACCCACGACACAACACGGAAGAGGGGGAGAAGCCGTAGACGTAAAAAGTTATAAGGTCATGAGCAAAAGCGGGGAAAACGGGAAGCGTTCGAGGTTTTTTCCGGGATGAACTTAACAGATTGTCCTGACTGTGGAATACGGACTCGGGAAAGCCAACAGCACCCTAATATAGCCATCAATACGCGGTTTATGCCAACAATCCTCTATCTACGGATGCCGTTTCCTCTGGAAGGAAAACGAGGGTGCGGGTATGTTCGCCGGGTAGCGTCTTTCATGCCCACTGCCAGGCATCCCATATCTCAGGATAACTGCCTTTAGCGATCGGCTCTAACCTCCTTTTCTCGCGCTCACAACAATATTTTTCCTTCTTCGAGCACAACGCTCCCTGTAAGACGTAGGGGTTGGAGAGAACCTGATGGGGTTATAGAAAATTATTCCATCCTGTGAAGAGCGGGACTAATCGTGCGAGAAGTGGAAAAGCAAAATTTAACGATACTTTTCACGTTAAAAAAATATCTGGGTTATTTCAAAGCTTGAGAACAAGAATGAGAGCCAAGAATGGGGATTTTAGCTTTCCCACTCATTCTAACAAATGAAAAGAAATATAACAGATATATTTCTTTGCAGTTTGCCACATTGATAGACTGAACTTTCATTCGTTAATACTAGATAATATCTACCAATGTGGCAAACTGCAAAGTTTGAGGAGCCATCCATTTCGACACGCATAATTTATTGAAAGCACTTACGATTAAATTGAGATCAGTTACATTGTTAAGCACTTCCTGCAATCACATGTGATTGCAATGATCTGTCACCCTTTGAACACAAGTCTTCATCAAAATAACAAGTTGAAAATACAGTATCAGAAAGGAATATCGGGCGAGTGCAAAAACCGCGATCCACCTTCCTTTCGTGCTCGCCAAGGAAACGATGTAAATTTTACACAAGGATTTATTATTCTTTGTTATAGGTTAATTGTACAAAATTAAGAAGATAATGACCTTAATTTATAAATAAATAAATATCTGTAGCTACATTGTTTGGACAGATGTGGGGCCACGAAAAATGGATTATGCGTCCAAAATTACTCAGAAAACGACACCTTATTCGAACTCCTGGGATCCTTCAAAAATCCCATTTGTAGCCCCACGAAAGCCCCATTGATCCCAACAGTGAAATCTAATCGTTCTGGGACCCCCAAAACTGGATTCTACGTCCATAACTATTCCAAAAACGACACCTATCTCGTCCCCATAGCCGAAAACCTTCGAAAAGCCTTAATAATTTAATTTTGAGGCCTATCATCATTTTTTACCCCCGTCACAAAAACATGAGTTGAGTATTCCGACAATGATGAAACAAACCCTGTTTCTGCTCCCTACAACCAAGTTTCAGCTTACTTAAACCCAGCTTTTGCTTCTGGAAACAAGTTTCTGCAAACTTCTAGTTAAAGGGCCATGGTCCAAACTAAAGACTACAGTCATTAGCGGGATCAACATTCGACCTGAAGATCTCTAATATGGGATTCCATAATATGCGGAATTTTAAAAAGAAAGACATTATAAAAAAAATTAAAAAACTTACTTTTTTACAACAAGATGGATTGCATTCGAACTTTATCATTTATGATATTTCTTATAAGAAAGTGAGGCGCTGTAGTATCATTCCGTTCGCCACATGTCGGACGAGGGAAACTGCAGTTACCTTACAACAGGCTAACGAGACCGGCTATTTTCACGAGAATTGGAAGTATAATCACCACTTCGCGTGCGTGAATTATAATTTTTTTTCTCTCGCCCTATGGGTCCTTATTCTGTTTTCATTTCCCCTTTTTGTGAGATAGTACTCGCGTTATATATCGAGAAAGTAGAAGGGCATTTTCCCCCCTCCCTTTCGAGGCCCAAAAAACACCACCAGGGTTTACCTATCCGCGGAAGAAAGCCAAAAGCCACAGAGGGGCCAACGCCACCATGTGGCGTTGCGGTTCGTGATAAATGGCCGCGTTAACTGGCCATTGTATCAGAATGGGAGGGCCGGCGGATCAAGAGGAAGGGGGTGGTTAAAAAGTGGTTAAGTGTACCATTGGGTTGGTCAATAATTGATGAGCACCTAACCCTAAATGGTCGTCTGTCGTGGGAGGGTTTCCGTTCGCTTGCCTCATTAGCCCCATACCCTTTCACTCCAGACACCACTGCTGCCATTTCTAGAGGACGGTGACACGGGCAAATTGGTCGCTTCCACATTATCAATAATCAATCATGAGTGGCACTGACGATGAGACATGTAGGGTCGATGGTGATGGTAGCTTCAGATAATTTCAGGTGACCTCTGATGGGCCAAACATGTGAGAGGTGTGGAGGAACCGGGTCAATCAGGGATAATTCAAGGGTTCGGGTTATTAGCTCTTTTCGGAGAAAATTTTCAAAGATTCAGAAAACTTCTGTATTTAATTCAGAAAAAAATGTATTTAATACAGTTCAGATCGAAGATGATAACACGATTGGACATTTCAATATTTCAGAATGGATGCCTACCTTATAATTTTGTTTGTGGAGTCACGTGCCTACGTGGCGTCTCTCGAGTCAGGAATTCAGGGTCATAATTGAGTAAACTGATACATATTCAAGATCGATCGATACTAGGTAAATTCCGCTCAGTTCACTAAGTAATTCTGCCCGGCCGCTACATTATAGAGGAACTCAACGGGGCTATTGGACCGAAATCAATCTCGCATAAGTATACCTACTTCAATTTCCTTATATCCGCTACGTTCAAAATAATTTAAGCAGTGTGGGGCGATCGATCGCCTCTACGCTCGTTTATATCCATAGTTTGGTTAATAATTTAATCAACCAATGTTTTCGCGAAGGAGGTCGAAAATATTGGCTATTTCATTTTATGGTTTCATGATCGACAAATCTACAAATTTTGTAGATTCCGAAAACGGAGCCACCGGAGTGGTGATGATGCCAGGTCCACGGCACGAGGACCTGGAGTTCGAGTCTGACTTAAAACAATAGTAAAAACGCTGCAAAACACGCTATTCCGGCGACTCCATCTCATGTTGACGTGTGTATGAGATAAAACCTGGCCTAGGAACACGTCGGCTCTGAAGCTCAACCGCGTACAATAGGATCTATTTGAGGACCTCACCGTGGGAGTATACGGGGCTCCTATGGAGGAGCGGGACGTAAGGAGGTGGACGTAACAAGTGACATTTTCGAAGTAGGTAATTTTGAACGAAGAATCCATTTTTTGGGGCCAAGATATGAAGTTTCATTGTACTATCAAAATAATTAATTATAAATTTTTGCACAATTAAAGAGTAATAAACCCTTGAGTAAATTTTTTGAATGGATATTTTAGAAGAGTTACCACTTGTTTGCCCAAAGAAAATAATTAAGGCGAAATAATAAAATTTCTACGGTTCTCCTCATGTAACTGCATAGCGTGAAAACCGACTGCTGGTACTCAAGAAAACTGGATATTCAGTGCGGCGGAAGCGGTTCGTCGGAGAGGTGGTATCCTTAATTACAACGCTCCGCTCTCATCTTGCCGTAGCGGCGAAGGGGTGACTTCACGAGGGGCGAGAGATAGGTCGCGGCATGGAGCGTGCGGGGGCGAAACGAGTGCTCTCAACGACCCTCTTGCAGACCTCTTGCAGGGGGTTGAAGGAGAGGAGGAGGAGAAAGAGGATGAGGGGGGAGCGGGAGACGGAGCTTCACCTCCAACCGTATTGTTCGCTCGCTTCGACACGGCCACTTCAGTTTGCACGGCTGGTGGCTTTGAGATGTCCACGCTCGAGCCCTTTGTCGACCCTAATGGACGATTTTCAATTCCAGTTGAAATTTCTTTGGGATGGATAGCTGTAATGGTTACTGGGTTCTTTGAACGACCCACGAGCTGAGTAGAATAGTCACAATAGAATCACGTAAAATAGTCACAATAGTCACAATATCAGATATTAACACTACACGTAGTTACAGAAGTATTTTGTCAAAATTTCAGATTTAAAAAACCAACTACCCAAAACGGCACAGTGGGGTGAAACCCTCGATTCCAGGAAAAATGTCAATCGTCCCAATGTTGACAAGGTTGCCTTCATTCAGGTGCAAATATACTAGGTTTGCCGTTGTGAGAAGGTTTTACTAAGCAACTCGCCGAAAACCAGTGAATTTTGCCCTAATTACATGCGTTCGCACTAAAATCAACTAAGTTCACTAAAAAACAAGCCATCAATTGAATTGAATAGATGAGCGCAACCTTTTTGTTATTAATATTTAATGAGCGAGAGAAACTAAGAAACAGTAGGTATCTAGCGACCAAACTATGCCACACAACACATCATCCACGTGATGCTCATTACGTAAACAACTGCACCCTAACGACCGATGCGTAATAAAACCTTATGCCGATCAGAGGTAACGAACGGCTCAGGCTGCAAAAATCGTTTTGGAGTCGTTGGAATCAGCCTGAAAAGCTCATTCCATAGACCCTTGTACCAACAAAATCGGACAAAAACTTTCGTCCCGCTTTTGAGGCCTCCTTAGTTACACATCAGAGATAAACAACTTTCGTCGTGAAGGACCTCCCGAAAACCGATGAAGGGGATGAGGGAGGAAAAATCAAGGTAGCTATAACCACCCCCCGAACTCGCTGATGACAATGAGACCACCCTCATGAAAATCTGTTGAGCCGCTCGGGCGTGATGCTCTGTACACAAACAAACAAACAAAAAAACAAAAAAAAAACATACATGTCGAGGAGGTGAGCGCACCTTTCCATTTTTTGGAAAAAGGTTGCGCTAATAAAAATCACACATCTTGAAGGAGGACAACATTTCGCTATAATTCAAAAACAACGATATGAACAACATCAAGAAAACCTGAAGAAGACAAAATGTATACGGGAGAGTGAGGTATTTGAGAGGCTATATCGAAGCCGGATTTATCTTTAAATTGATTATCTCTTCGCAGTCGTGTGGCTAATCGAATGAATTTTCATAATTCATACACATTTTTGACAGCAATCGTTTAAACGGTATAATATTTTTTTTAATATTATTAGAAAACGTGAATAAAAAAAACGTGATTTGGTTCACTGTGTAAATCAAAATTTGATGAAATAAATTTAATGTAAAATCAAAAAATATTTCCACATTTTGGGGGAATGGGAACTTAACAATATATTAGTATACTTTGATCAAACTTGTAATTAAATAAAAGAAACCCGAAATTCCCGAAAACGAACATTAAAATTTGAAAATTTAGGCTGGCATAAAATATGTGTGATAAAAATGCAGCATTAAATTTATCTATTTTTTAAATTTATAAACTTGTCCCACTAACCCATTGTGAGAGCCCGATTTCCCGACTCAAATGAGCCCCACTGCCCGAATTGACATATTGTACAAGAATTTCTGCTGTGACCCTATTTTCCGGACGATTTTACTGTAACTTCGGGAAAATGTCATGTCTACCAACCTAATTACGTTCATGAAATAAAGCACGTATTTACCCGTTTACCAGGGATTACGTGTTCACTGTAATCCAGGTTTTTTTTTCCTCTCGGATGTTGAAGTGCTTGGAACAAATCTGGGTTCTGCAATTGATACCGAGGAGCGTGGAAAACTTTCCGTCACCTCGTTTGCACTTCTTAATCCACCTTTCACCTAGCGCGCACGTATCACATGTATTTAAGTGTATTTTTACGTTGAAATTGCCACAAACGATTTCAACACTGGCGTTTCGGAGCAATATGCAAGTTTGGGGGAAGAGAAACCTCACCGAATCTACTGTCACTGTTGCAGTCATGGTGCACCAAAAATTACACAAAGTGCATAATTATGATAATAATGAGAGATAAATAATAGAATTACACACAGTACTAAAGGGTGTAAACCGACGAAACAGTCAAAACTCCCTTTGTTTACATTGGAAGTAACACTTCCCGCCACTTCGTTGGCTTGCAAATGGCCGCCACGGCTCGCGCATGCGCCTCTTCCTTTTTCCAAAATGAAAAGGTCTATTGTCTGGTCTAGCGCGGACATTTTCGGCGATCTATACCAGCACTGTCCGGAGTGCCCACACCAAATTTTAAGCTGTTCTAAGCACTTTCCCGGAAATGGGATCCCACATGGTCCCAGTTAGATTGCTAAAATTTAAATACCGTCACTACCGTTAAACCTTTCGACACGAAACGTTGCACATTTCTAGAGCTCCTCTCGATACACGCCCATGCCAAAAATCAGCCGAAATACCGTGTTCTCCGTAATCAAATTAACACTAAAGCACAGAGCACATGTTAGCAGTTCCACTTCACTCACTCTACTACTGTAGTGTAACACTCAATAGGCTGATTGATTATTCTAATACTGATAAACCAAAACACAATCAAGCAACTAGATCGAACTCGAATCTACTTCAATATGAAACGGACTAATAAACCAATTTGGCTTTACCCCGAAACTTACTCTGACAGGTATATCAATTATTTAGGCATTCAAAAATAAATCAAAGCTGTCGTCGTCCTTCCAAAACCACAAGCATCGCCGAGAAAGACTCTCTTTTCGGAAAGATTGAAGACGTTAACTTCGATTTTTCTCTCGCCCAAATCAAACTCTGGCTGATGCAGTGGCGGAAAAAGGAGAAAAATTGAAGACGAGATTGGTTTAGGAAAGTTTCTCACATTCGCAACCCCAACGAAGAAAGAAGATTGATAGTAGAGGAGAGGGGCAAAGAATTAAAGGTTGAGCCGTATTAAACTGAAGAAGACTTTGGGGTGGAAAAACATTCCTATTTGGTATATCAAGATTCTGTGGAGTAAGTGCACCTACATTGAATGGGGTTGTAGGATTGGGAAATCCAAAAGACCGAATTGTGAAGGGAAGCGTAATATTACTACGAATTATCACAAAAGACAGGCTTGGGTTTTCACGAAAATCCCACGGGGGATCGAAGTTAATCCATGCGTGATGTAACCCACCCAATAAATGGATTGCTTCGAAATAACGGAATATCATTTACTGTCACGCGTCCATCTTATTACAGCAATTCGCCTGGATGAATTTAGGAACACGTAGAGTGATATCAATTTCTATGGGATCACATCACTGAATACCAATAAATAAAAATCAATAACTGACTTCGAGGTGTACCAACATGGACACTCCTGGAGGGGAATGCGGTAGCGTGACGTAAATGTCAACTCCACAGGCTTAATAATTCGGATGTCATCTTGGTGACCGCGGGTCGATCGATGGAAGGTAATGGTCTCTAGATCAGGTTGGATGCTCGGTGGTGCCAGAAGAGCCCGTATTCATGGACTCGACCCACTCTTTTGAAACTTGGAATTACGACACGACCGGTCTCTCGTGGACCAGAAGTAAATTAGCTTCACTACATTCTGCATATGGGAATCGAACCCGATTCGGATAGATATTCTATGTAGATAAAAAAAAAAAACCACAAAAACAGCTGCGAGTTACCGCCTTCTTTTTACTTTTGACATGGATATGTCTTAGTTCTGGGGTCTTGCAAAATTTTGCGACACACAAAAAATGCAACGTTTTTTATTGGTTGCACCCGTGGCAACCCGTCAACTTAATTTTTCATAGTAACAACGCTTCTTAGTTTCTCGTAGTGAATTATCAAATTCCCGTCTATCACCAACTATATGCAACCCATCAACTCAAAATGAAATTACTCAGTACCTATTAAACAAATCGAAGGCTCGCAAAAAAATGTTTGTATTTAATACAACATATCCATGTTAGGATGTATCTGCATGCAGTGTAGATACTCGTCATCAGTTTACTGATGATTTTTCAAAGATTTTTTTATTTCTTCAAATTTTTGATCTTCTAGGAGTTTTTGAGGGTGTTCAGCAGAACCCCACTGTGTTGAACGAGATGGCAGGAAGTTCCAGGATAGGTATGTAAGTAAAACCAAAACGCTTCATTGCATGCAGTAGGGTCCCCTACACCGGTTTTAACCCTTGAAAAATACCATTTTTGGTTCGTTCCCTTATTCCATGATGGGTGAGGTTTATGAGTTGTAAAAGAGTTGGAAACCCAATCAATATCCAGCGAATGCCAGTTAATTTTATTGGTGCTAATAAATTAGTTAATTTCAACTAAGTCACGGTATGGCGTTTCAACATAATTTTTTTCTCCTCCAATTTTCACGGCAGGCACACAAAATCATCACAGCCCGATATAATCAAACCATGCGATTTTTCGTGTTTATTCAACTCCCATAATGACATTTTGGCAACTCGATATGGCTAATTTCTTTTGGGGTTTCGTACAACACGCCATGGCGTCTGCAACAGAAACCACACGTCACAGGAAATTTATCGATTGTACTAATACCACGGAAGCCCGTATCATTATAGGCTCGATTGTTATAACCGTGTGGGGACAAGCACTATACAGACAATGTCACTTAAGGGTTTCCGATACGGGCACTTCCTACCCTTCACTCAAGCCGAAGCCGAGTATATGGTGTATTCCTATTTCATTCCCACAGTAGGTAAGAATCATTCGCCTTAGAAAATGGTCAATCTAACAATGAAAAACGTGACGTAGGTACCAATAAAATAATGCTAGGTCCCACAATAACCTCCCTTCATAAGTAAGGATAACTAGGGTGGGATCAGAAATCAGAACGATTTTAAAAACGCCATAGAAATAAAAAATTTCATCGAAATAAACAATTCTATCACACAAAGGCATTAAAAAAAATACCAGGAGGTCATTGGTCCAATCCCGCCTTCGCCCAGAATCCGCACCACAGTCGCGCGCTCTGGATGCTTCGGTCGTTCCAATAAGTCTCAAGAATTCTCCGCGCCCCAAATCCTGCAGTTTTGTTTATTAACATACCCACTGAGGTGGAAATACGCTTCATCAGAAAAACATATTTCTGGTGAACCAAACGACCAAAATTCGATGATTGAGGGAAAGACGTTGCATAGCGAAAAACAAGCGTGAGACACAACACAAGCAAAACAAACCTTAACACACCATAAATGCGAAGGATGACAAAAATTGAAGCATCTGGGCTCCCAACCTTCATTTACAAGCATCCCGTCAATTTTAAATTCGTTCATACTTCTGACTATGAAGTTCTTAGACCCCCCCCTTTATAAGTAGGGCGAGTGTCATGAGTTACCTACCTTGTTGAATGTTTTTAAATTCACCATGAACTGAGGGGATTAAGAATGACTTACGGTTTTAGAGGAGAAAGAATTCAAACAGATCAGCAACACTAATTTGGCCTGACGTGGCAATCAGGGAAGTAGAGGGTGGTCGCCTTCCGTTCGGAAATGGACCTATCAAGCGCCCTGCCAAATTATCAACGCCTGATTGCTTCCATTCGAAAACTTTTGGGATGAGAAGAATTGTAATTAGTTTCGCCCCGTGGAAAATGGTCTAACTAAGGTTGGCGCCATATTCATATACTTTTCCAAGGGAGGACATTGTTGGGGAGGGGCCGGGTGGAGACAACTGCCCGAGGCTGCTGACTGTGCTTCATGTCCAGATTTCGACGGATTTGCATCAACTGATTTACATAGAGGTGCACTGTCATCTGACTGGACAGGTATTAGGTACGACCCTTGCATGAACTTTAGCCGATGACAATGAAACATTTGAAAGACGTCAAATCAAACGAGTCGTCAATCAAAACATGAATCAAATTGTTCGTAATTGATTCGATCCCCTTTATTAGCCTCGCAAGCTCCGATAATTTGTTCGTCCCTTACGTGCAAACAGCCGCAACAGTAATCCGAAAAAGCCGGTGCCAGAACACGGCTAACCCGTAAATAATGGCTCGAGCATAAATCTAAACCAAAGAGGCAGGAAGTCTTGAAAGAAAGATATTCTTACTGCGGCCATTCCCGCAAAAATAAGGGGAAAAAACAAACTGCTCGGCGATAGTGTTTAATGACTTCATTTCTTCCCCGAGACGCCGGTGACCTGACGAAACCCCAATATTTTCCCCAGCTGTCTGCGAACCAGCCGACTCGCGATTAATCATCCTCTCCTTCTTTTTCCACCTTGTCCCAACACGGAATTGCCGTTTTAGATGACCCCCCCCCCCCCCCCCTTCAGCAAAGGAACACGGTATCTTGACATGAACAGAAGAACACTAAAAGAACTGATATGGCGATATAATTAAATTTTAAAATAGACAAGCGGTTTTCTTGTTCAATAATAATTATCGAAGAATTCGAAGATAGCAAACATTGATAAGCTCAGCGAATATAACATTCGCTCCTCTTTCGGTCAGATAATATCCAAATTCGATCATCATTAAGCAAAACACTGAGCTCAAAGGCCCCACTTGAACTAATTCCAACTTCCGGGAGAACGAAGGCTCATTTAATATTATTTTACCGAGCTCCAGACTCAGCAGAAAAGTTGAAAACGGTCCTTGTCAATGTAAAGTTGCTTAACCGAACTCCTGCCAATGAGCGCTACATTCAACTTCAGTAAAAGTTCTGAACAGGAATCATTAGGTACATTCCGAGTCGCTAGACGTGACTTCAAATTGATTTTTTGAGGTAACGTCTAAAACTAAATCAAAGTGAACGGCCCTGAAAACCCCAATTTGGCAACATTTTGTGGGAAATTATTGGAGAGATGAACTTTCCCCAGATTTTTAGTGGCCTAGTGATTTGAAAAACTCGTCGCCAGCATGAGGAAGGAGAAGCTAGCCTCCCTGATGTGACGTATTAAATATTGATACTTGAATACATAGTTGGCTCCATTCATTAATTTCTTGGGTCCATTTCACTTCGACGGCTGAGATGGGATTCCACCGATGACAGGTGCCACTTTCATAAATGATTGTTGACAGTTGGGAGAGATTTGAGCAATTACATTCTTCAGCACTCACTACGGACGAATTCAATTCTTTTATACCAGGGCTTTCTATTTTCTGTGCTTTTGAATCAGGCGGTGTCTGCGAAAAAACAAACCACAACGAGAGAAAAAAGGGGGAGAGAAGAAAAACACTAACGCAATCTTGGATATAAAACCGTGAACAACGGAGAGATAAACGGAAATAGAATTCCTACAGGATTCCCCTGGAATGACTGAAAACCTTTTCAGTTTGATTTGGATTTTAATGAATTGGTGATGTTGGGGCTATGAGATTGTGTTTGACAGGAGAAAGGTGGTAGGAGTTGGGTTGGGTTGGGTTGGCCAGGGAGTGAAAAAATATTGAAAGAGAATCAGCTAACAATGGGAGGGCCTAAGGGAAGGGGAATTAATTAAAGTGTAGATGGATTGCTAGAGGCATTGTAGTTTGGGTGACGCATTGAATAATTACTTTCGTTCGATGGTAGATGGAAGGGTAGACTATGTGTCTCTTTCTGTTTCAAACTTCCCACACCGCTTTTCTCCAAGGCCCCGGTCTTAGAAAACAATCAGGCCGTTGATGGAAATGTCACTGTTTCAAGCCTCCCCTAAGCCGGGGAGTACAACGTTATCAATGGTAAACGAAGCGTTCGAAAGACAGAGGAAGATGATTCTTTTGGGGAAGGGGGAAGGGGGGAGAAGAGTTTCCTGGTTGTGTTGTCAGAAACTTTTGCTGTTCGTGCTTTCCGAAAATTCTTATCATTATGCCAGAAACAATTTCCTCATTAACCTCATTTCCCGAAAACAGACGAGATGGAACTTTTGAGTTGTCTCCTGAATGTGCAGGTGTTCAACCGGAATACTTCGGTTATTAAACAAAAAGACCGCCTAATAATATAATTGATGTTTATCGTTGATGGCAGCATATATTGATGATTTAAATCAATATGCATATTGTTTGCGAGAGACAAGACGAGGTTCCGCAACCGTTGCCAAGTTTTCTATACTAGCTCTGACCAATGGTCTGAAACAAGCCATATGGTTGACAACCAATAGTCCTATGAATGTTCCCGCTCTACACTCGTTCCTCATTAAAAGACGAGGAAAGTACGAAGTCGGTTCATGAAGTTTGAAACCTCCAACAGGCGTGTGTATTGTGCTGGCGACGTCTTGGCCGCTACTCTCTGCAACGTTGAAGCCGATTTTCGAGCAGGGGTGGTTTCACAGTCATTCAGGAACAATAATTATTGTTTCACTAAGTAAGACATGTAATTTCTGTACGTGAATTCCGGTAGTAGGTACTGTATTAAGTATACGAATAAGTTTGACTAATGGGGAGAGCTGCCGACAGGGCGTGAAACGCATCAAACGGTCTAACTGTGAAAATAATGAGAGGATAATCTCAAAGGAACCACATTGTACATTAATGAGCAATGCGGCAGAAGAAAATGAACGGAAGCCGCAGAAGGAGGCGGGTAAAACAGCGAGAACCGACTAACGCTAACGAATATAAACATTGGGAACGGAGGAAGTAAGAAGAGAAGCTTGAGAGTAATAAATGAATAATCCCTTTTGAATTCAGCTTGGTCGAGAGGAAAGGAATTTTCCTGAATACAACTTCAAAGACACCGGTATTTAAGTTGGTTCAGTTTCCCCTTGGCCCTCTTTTCAAAAATAAATGAGAATGAGAGAGCGAGAAAGGAATATGGTTTATTAGGCCAGGCTTACAAGGTTGAGAGTGCCAAATACAATTAACGCGCCGTATTCCCAAAAAGTAGCCAAGTAACGGTGGAGAAATGAGAAAAATTGTTAATTAGGGCGGTTCAATCAACGTGAGTTTTCTTTTTGGTTACTTTCCGCCGTTTTTTATGAATTCACTTGATGGTTTCATTGTTTTAAAAACCTAAAAACGCTCAACTCTGGATTGAAAATAGGATCATTATTAATAGGTACTTATTATAGTAACTATAATAGGTATTGAATATTTAAATTGATAACAGTTATCAATTTAACTTAATGTTTTGATTTAAATAAACCAACGTGGAAGCTAGTTAAAAGCTTCAAAACACGATAACAATCCACGATTCAATATAAACGGCACAAAGAAAAAAGTATGAACTTTTTTAGTAGGCTTTCTAGTTGATAAATGATGGGAAAGACTGACTGAAAAATGCAGCGATTTTTATTGATTCTAATTTTCTCGTACTAAACTAAAATTCCATCAAATGAAATAATTGCTACTTTCTTTCGAGTCCTGATTTCTCAGGGGACATAATTTTTTCACCCTCTGCTGTAATTAGTCAAGAGTTGATAGCCTCAAGGTAATTCTGAGAAGGCTGAGTGGAAGAAATTAGAAAAGAGAGGAAAAGGCCATCTTTACCCGATTTGTAAGGTAATTGTCGCTCTAAGTGACCGTAGCTGCTGGTAGGGTGAAATTGTTCGGGATAATTACTAGAGAACTCCCTCGTGAAGAGGGGTCTCTAAGAGAGCTTGTAAGGTGTATAATTTGAGGGGTTGAGGGAGAGGTAAACACTCTACGTCGCCACCGCTCCGGTTGCAAAATATATTGTAGGCCCCCAATGAACTGGAACGCTGACCTTTTGTTGGTTATAAACACCACAATATCGGCGATGGCAGGAGTCGGTCAGTGTTTATGACGGGTTATCGAGGGCTACCAACTTTTGGACAGGACCCCCACTTCCATCCATCCTTCTCCATTGGAGGGATATGGAAAGCAGGAATTATACTGGCAACCTCAACAAATATAACCGCTTGGTCTGAGATTGAAACAGACCCTTTTGCATCGCGCTAAATTGACGTTATTACAGAGACTCGACATTTAAAACAAAAAATAAATCTTGGAAGGGCTCCGATTACTCTACATTATAACAATACGGATAAGTACGAGCGTGAAGTGGAGATAATATCTCCATCTCTCTATGCGCCAAACGGAAATTGCGCCAAATAACGTCACTTTTTTTATAGAGGACGCAAATTTTAGAATGACCCCAGCCATAATACAATTAAATTAATTAAATGTATTATAGATATGGATATGACATATTATAGATATAGATAATTATAGATATGGATATGACATAATATGTCATATCCATATCTATAATACATTTAATTAATTTAATTGTATTATGACTGGGGTCATTCTAAAATTTGCGTCCTCTATAAAAAAAAGTGACGTTATTTGGCGCAATTTCCGTTTGGCGCATCTCCATTTCTACGGAGTTTACGGCAGAATGTGGCTGGGATCAACTGAATAGGTCAGTTTCTACGCTTGATCAATTGTTGTTAAGAAGGTTATAAATACCTAACTATAGTAGGTATAGTTATTGCTCCTAAGTTACGCTTAATCCCTCAAAATTTGAGCTAAATTTATTCAAAATTGTGGAAATTATGGCGGTAACAAGGAAATGCGGACAGACCGACAGACACGGAACCAAATTTGTTCAGTGGGCTATGAAACGCAAAATGCGAGTGGAAATTTTGAATTCGGACAACAAAAATTTTTTGGCTCCCGAAAGTGAACACAAGGCTTCCGCTGCTTCGCAGACTCGGAAGCAAAATGTGTGGAATTGGCAAGTGTACAAAAGACGAACCGTTCGACCATTTCGGGCATTTTGAAAAATCGAGAAAAGATTAAACAGTTTGATAAGTGCGAAAAAGTTAAGAAGATGAGGATCACTGCTCACACCGATTTAGGTGACGCTCTTTTGAAGTGGTTGAAGCAGCAGAGAGCGAATAACATCCCCATCAACGGGCCTATTCTTCAGGCAAAGGCCTGAAGGTCATCAGGTACGACATGATGTAGTATGTTTTCTATTGTGTCCTTCCATCAAGCCTGAACACCTGAACATGATTTTCATGATGGTGGTCTCATTATGATCAGCGAGTTCCAGGGTCCTTTAACCATTTAAAGGCTACCGAAATCATTTTGGGGGTATTGGGGATACAATGAAACGAATAGTTTTAAATAATGATGATAACAAATCATTTATACCCCACCTTCCCCCATTGTGATTGTTTTTGTCCATGTATTATAAAATTTATAATATAGTTAATAATGATAAGTTTAGTTTATATCGGGAATATAATCAAATAACACGTTACAGTGCCATGTTATGCTTTTCCCAACTCTAGACCTCATTTTGGAATCTGGGCTAAATTTCCTCGGTATCAGATTAGTGAAGTGCCTATCTACAAGATGTTTGGTGAGGTGTGCAAATCGCTCCTTTGTAGTAGAACCACTGCTTCAGTTTCGATAAACCCACAGAGGGGAATGCTCCTTCATTCTGGACCTTCAGGCTCCAAACAGAAGGCCAAGGAGTAGATAGTTACTCAGAGTAACTCTAGCTGCTGAAGCTCTTCTCTCCTAAAAAAGGTACCAACCATGCTGAAAAAACCCCAAGGATTAAGAAGATGCCAAACAGCAAAAGATATACGGGATTGTACGGCTAAGGGGTGCGGTGTAGGAGGCTACTTTCCGTAGGTGAAGATGACGGATACGGGAGGCGTTAGAGTCACGAACCTGCTTCCTCCTAGTATATTCCTGTCATTCGTGATCCTTTTAACGGAAATTGAGCACTCTATTATCCCTCGTAAACGAAGTTCAAAAAGGGGAATGAGAACCCTCTGTAAGATAATGGAAAGTTGAATAATAACGCCAAGCCCCCCCTCTCTCATTAGAAAATCCTGAAACAGAATACCTATTTCACTGCTCATTCGCTCCCGGGTTGCCTGATTAAAAGGGGAAGCATTCACCCAATAACAAATCGTTGCCGATTCTCGGCTTTGATTCCCTTTATTATAATGATCGAGGGGCGCGTTTGGGCTTTAATGGCTTGCCGTTAAATTGAGCGCATTCATCCAAGTAAATAGGAAACTGTTAGTTCTGATCGACGATCTCAAAGCCTACATCGAGTAACCACACTACCTAATCCTACGCTTTGCCCTCCTTTAATTATTGCTAGGGTATGTTGGGTTTCAGGGATAGATGTTGGACATATAAAGCGGCCATTTCAACGAAAACGGATGCAAATATTTCTCACCAAAAAGTGAGGATGAAAAAATGCCCTAAATTTTATTTTTATTCGATTTTATGTTATGACATAACCTCTCCGCCTTTCTTCGTCCTTCTAGTTGTCAGTTCCATATGGTCATTCTAACGAATACCTACATACCTAATATTATTGTCTACTCACATCTTAAATGCGAAATTCCTTAAAACTTGTAAATGTTAATGCCTTTAGGAAATCGTGATCGTCGAAATCGTTTTTTCAAGGGGGTTTCACCAGTTTTAAACAAATTGCAAACTAACGAACAACAAAAATGTTTTGTTGAAACGTTCAATATTTCAAATATTAAAATGCGAAAGAAAGAATAATCAATTCTTTCGATACGTACAAACATCAAAAATCAATCTTCTTACAATCAGTTGGAGACACAATGGTAAAGGCATGCATAAAACATTTGGTCCCTTCGTTAGAGCTGAAGCTTGGTAACTTTTCACCAATCCTAACAGAATAAAGCTCTTCTCAGACCTGAACTTATGAATTTTAATTGAAGGAGTGGAAGTTGCTTCTGATTCGGTAGAAACTCACTAATTCTTTTAGTTTCTCCTCTTTTCAGTTGAAAGTGAAAGATTCGCACTCTTCTGACAAATTTAACTTGTCACGATTCGTGTTATTTCAAGAGTTACAATAAAAACTCGATTATCTCATAATATGATAGATATGAGTTGCAAAGAATGGCTTGGAAAGGACGAAGAAAGGTTTATACAACTGCTAACAGCTTTGGACAAGTTTTAAATAGTCAAGAGTCCGCAGGAGAAACTGAATTCGAGTATTGCATTATATAATGGTCGGTTGAGGCTTGTTTTCAACGTGGTCCACTATAAACAAGCTGACCATTTACGCACTATTGAAGCTAATTTCAGGAGACTTGGAAGACTTGAGAGCCCCTTGAAGGGAGGATGGAATATCTCAGCACTGGAAGGGGGATGAGATGGAACATGGAAGGAAAGAATAGATGGACTGTCAACTTGCTCCTAACAAACGGTCTCCTATTTTCATCGTGACGTGTCTCCTTCTTTCTTCATCCTTCTCGCTTTCTTATCCTTATTCCTTCAAACGATCCAAGGAAGATACACCTACTTCACTTTTCAAAAGCAGAGGGGTCCGAGGGGGAGGAGGTGTTCCAACACCGTCTTTCTATTTGACAAATAACTTTCAGGCCATATGCCTCACGAGATTTTATATATCTAAAAAGGGTTCGGCGAGTGCGGGAATGGTCGGAGGGGAGTCGGGGACGTGAGCCGAATCGTGTAGCAGAAAACCGACAACTCTTCTCAGATTCTCGGCGTTTGGAGCCTTTTCACCCTCCCATCCCCACAGTTATCTGTAAAAGAGAAGAATCCCGCCACGCAGAAAATAGAATCAATCGGATTAACAGACAGATCCTGATAACGATAAGAAGAGCATTCTACGTCATTCAGCATCACAATATTTGCCATAAGTTGGTCCTCGACCAACTGTTACTGCATATTACTATCTAATCTACAAATTAATCCTATCTTTAGGTTTCAGGATTTCTCTTGATTCCACCTACTTGAATCTTCATGTGGTTCGCAGATAGTTTGGTGATACATTTTTCCTGAACAACAAGGATCGTCCATCCATTATCCAAGGGCTGCTTTGCTTCTAGTCAATCTTGTAGCTGGGAGATAGAAGACCCTGGGCCTCCTTGGGATGGGCACTGATGTGGAGGGATAGTGATGTGTGGGGTCTGGACTGTGACGGGAGGAGTAGGGAAGTTCTTTTGTCATTGTTGCTATAGATTGGGAGTATAGGATAGGAACTATAGAGACGTAGCCGTCTGTTTCATTGAGCCGGGAGAAAAGAGGCCCACTGTGGTATAGGGGCGGTAGCTCACATTGTGTCTTACCTGGGTCTATTGTTAGGGTGGAAGAATCACGGCTGTAAGCCCTTAAAATACCCCATAAGATTACGGATAAAATAACTTTGCGATCCTGTCACAAATACGTAATCCTTCCTTGCGAGGTCATGACTACAAGGGTTTATTCGTCGAAGAAACAATTTGTTCAAAGCTAGTTATCAGAAGATATTAGGATTAAAGAAAGTATAAAGTACCATCACCGATTATATTGACGATTATACTCTACCTGAATCACTGCTGTAAACTTCATCTTGACCATCATTTCCCGATTTTCGAGGTAGCTTGATGTCGTCTAAAATAAAATATGAAAACGGTAGATAAATTTCATCATTTAATGAAGGAATAATGAAATAATAAACATTAATGAAAGAAAGAATGTTTGGATGTAAAAGATAATAACGAGGATAATAAAAACTTGAAGGTGAAGAGGAAGTGGTAATTTGGGGAAAGTAATGGCTGATATTGTAGAGGGTTACGAAAAAAATCTATAAAGGTTTTAAAGTCACGACGAGTCCCTCGTTGCGAAAAACAATAATTGTTTGCGTGAAGAGCAACGTGTACAATCTTTGTCAAACCCTCTTCAAGAATCACGTGAACGACTTTCCTACTCTTCCCCGTCATTCCCAGATGTTGAACCCAGTGGGGCATTCCATACCGGAAAATAAGGGTGGAAAAACGAGAGAGAAAGCAGGAAAAATTGTGATGCTTGGACCGGAGTTTTTAAAAGAGTAAGGAGAAAAATATGGGAAGCTCCTTTTCCTTCAGGTTCTTTCCAGTTAGCAGAGCTTCCTAAAGAGACGAAGATGCGAGACAATATTGACCAAAAGATGGCTGATCCTCTTTTCCCTTCGTCCCGTCTGAACAAGCTCTTGCCTTCACTGATTCCCCACCTTCACGCCCTTCGGATGCTCGCAGATCGAGAGAGATTCTCGCCCTTCAAGCGTGAAACGAGGGTTCAGCGACTGAGGTCAAGAAATAAGGCTTGGCCCATAGCAGTTGGCCCATATTATTCGCCCAGCTTTGCCTCTGAGCTTTTCCGCCTAAACGCACCCAGTCGCGGTGAAGATTCAGCCGTCTCCTGAGCTATTCCCATCTTTGGAGAGAAATGTTTCGAACCGTGAAGACATGTGATCCTATTCATTTATCTCACATAATATGGGTAAATGAATAGGATCACACGAAATCCCAGACGGTGGTAGTATCGCGGAAAATCCCCAAGTTTTTACTCTCACACGTTAACTACGTCAAGACTCCAAATACGACAATCAAAAAGTTGCAGCTAGAGGAGGTGAAAAATGAAAACAAGGAGGTGTTAAGTGTGGGGCTCCTTGCCATCAGTCATTTCTTTCAGCTTATCTCCAACGGACAAGCGGTCGGATCAATCGGACTGTGCTGTACCCGCTTTAATCCTCCACTGGAATCCCCCTTGAGCCTGATTAATTTACTGTAGTCCTCCCCTTCAAGCGTCTGACGAAAATCCCTCAGTGCTTGCGTGCTTCCATCATGAGCGATTGACTTACACAGTAATGGGGTATCCAGTCTACAGTTTTTACAGGGAAAATCAAATTGTTTATATCATAATTTATGTGTGCACATCATCGACATATTACACTATATAACACTATGTCCAATATAATACACCTCCGAGTATGAGGGTGTGCGAGTGTGTGTATCTTCTTTTACGCGCCCAAGATTATCATAGGGTCAGCGAGTTCCGGGACTGGTGCTGTTCGTTTTCGAGAAGACCTCATTACTTCTTTCAATAATTGAATTATTCACCTCCACAAACAATATCGTCCGTACCATGACTACACTGCACTACACGTTTATTATTCTTTGAATAATACAACTACTTATGTACCAAATCGGAGTTCGAAAATTTTGATCGGCCTCAAAATTTGTCATTATACGTTTCAAGATGACATACTTTTCCAAAACATTTCGTTTTTGGAATCTACACATTGTGTAGATTCCAAAAACGAAATGTTTTGGAAAAGTAGGATTTTTTTTTTTTTAATATGAAATTTTGACAGTTCTGTCTCCGGCAGACGGTTGTTGTCAACCATACTTACCGTATTGTTTATTTATTCATTGTAAATTACAATTAATCAATCATCAATAATTTGTAATTCACAATTAATCCATAATTTACAATTTGTAATGGCATTCTGAAGATGAATGTTATTTCAATAAATCATTTTCTTCTTCTTCCATCTAGTTGTGCCCGCATAGTTTTCAGCCCGATCGCCCAAACCCGTGGGGCTCTGGGGGCCTCTAAAGGGGTTACGGGAGGGGGTTTTGCTGGTTTTCGGGTATGATATCGAGTGGGGTGGGGTGTCGTTTTTTTGAAGTATTATTGGAAGTAGAATCAATTTTGGGATTCCAGAACTTGATACGGGGATCTATCATGGGGCTTTTGAAGGAGGCCAGGAAGTCGAATGTGGTGTCGTTTTCTGAGTAATTTTGGGCGCATAATCCTTTTTTCGGGATAAACAAACTTCACAAGAAAATACATAAACAATTTTTTTAAATAATTAAATTAATTTTTTTTCAATAGAATTTAATTAATTTTTGAATAAGTAATTTATATCAAAAAACAGTTGTGTAAAATTTGCATTTTTTCTTTTAAAGCCCGGATGCATAATGTGTATACCTACTCATTATGAGACTCCCAAGACATAAATGACAAAGAACCATATTATGTTTCTTTGTCATTATATTATTGACATTCGATCGGATCACAGAACTGACTTTTTGTATTTAGGCAATTTTGTTCCCTTTAGATTTTAAAGCGTGCAGGTCTTCAACAAAACAGTCATCTACCTGTTCAGGAGGAATGTATCACTTCCTATTTCGTATTTCTTTCACTGATCATCGTGCAGAACTCCATGATAGTAGGAGGTAGGTAAGTAGGTAATACGACACGCATCTGAGTACTGAGTACAGCCATGAAAAGATCAAAATTTGCGAAGCCAACACGGACGCTCTTCTTGGGAACCAGTTCGTTATCATTCAGATGAAGGAGTAGGTACCTACTTTGACAAAATTAAATGACAAAATCATTACAAAACGCAACAAAAATACTACCCAAAACGGCTTGGACGGCAGACGTACATTTAATTTTTTAATTTATTTTTAATAAAAAAACCTTGGCCAATTTTGAGGCTGATCAAAATGTTCGAACTCCGTCGCGAATACATAGGTGTATTATTCCATGAATAATAAACCAAAACGGATGTTTTCAATAAGCAGGAGAAATATGTTCATCAGTGAAATATGTTCATAATTTAGAGAAGCTGTTTTAGCTCCAACTCAGAAAGCGTATTGACGCGAACCACTGCGTACAACCGGCATAGTTTTCCAACAGTGTTGGCCTTAATTGGCGTTGGGCTGACGAAGGGAAAGGTTTTGGAGATAGCGTCAGTTAATGAGTTAATTACGAAAGAGAATTAACCTTAACAATACAGGTATGCTTCGTTGTTAGAAAAACGCACAAGGAGAATGCTGCAGAGCTCTCATTGTTCCCGTTTTCAAGAGGAAGCGTGTGGTTCATTTGAATAACTAGGTAAGTACTTATATAATTAGGCAAAATCTCTGCAGTTCCCTCAGCCTGGCACTCCCCCCCCCCCCCCCCCCCAATGGCAAGGGATTTTAGGTTGCGTTCATCATGTAATTACCTACAAAAAATTTGTATTGATATTGGTCATATTTTGGCTCGGTTGTGGAGGGAGGAGTTAATATTGTGGCATCTATCATAGTGTTATTCCCCGTTCCTTCTTGTACCCACTAAGGCGGTTAATATTAGTATACCTGCGAACTGTTCTTGAACCTCCTTGGGACGGGGTAACGAGGTCTAGCAAGTGATTAGCAAATAGCGCAAACATTGAGGAGGTGTGTGGGCTCTTGTCAATAGCAATCACTCTTGATTGTCAGCAAACAGACGTGCATCACCTCGAAGTGGTTCGAGTCAGTGGCATTACGAATTGACGCGAACGTGAACCTGATCAAGCGAGCCGACAGAGCCCGCATATGGAGGACGTTCCCACAATGAAGGGTTGGTATCAGGGCGTAATGCAAGGACACGAGATGTGAACCTAGGGTACGGCATGAATATATCATGACCCCATGGGACCCCGAATAACCAAGAGGTTCTCCGAAGACATGTCTCGTTTGTGAGCACAGTAACCTAAAACGACTGTATGAAGCTCAAACGATTTTTAAATGTTTCGATTAGTACGTCTCAACAAAATTAGTACTTATTCAAAATAATAGTAGGTAATTTTCCCTCACAATATATAACGAACGGATTTACTTCAACTTATGTGGAACGTTGAATCCACAGTCAGTCCATCGGTGGAAAAAAGGCCCCAAGTAAACTGCTTCATTATGCATAAGGGTGATGTGCACACATATATTATAAAAGTTGACGCTTTTCCCTAAGAAGTAGTCCGCTACTTAGGCGCTGCTTTGCCTACGGGCTCAGGTTGAAGGAGATATTTGAAATACAGCGTCTAAGTGAATAGAATACCAAGATCATTGAACGCTAACTTTCTCACTTCAACTCTAGGAACCTTCCGAAATTTGAAATTAAAACGAAGACAAAAGGAAGAAGTGAAAATAAAGCAGTTGAAAGCCAAGATGCCTACTGCCAAGTGGGCACTCGAGAAGTTCTCTTACATTTTCTACGTAAAAATCCACGAGAACTTCCACAAGAAAGGACAAATAGATCAATTTTAAAGTCAGATCTCTTTTCCTCTGGGAGAGCTGAAAAGTGAGCTTGAAAAAAAAAAAAAAAAAAAAAAAAAAAACGAAAAAAAGGATGGGGATATATAAAAATTCCTGACGTTATAAATTACACCCGAAGTCCCTCTCCCTATCCTATTCCACCTTTTATCAAAGATATTCCAACCTTCCCTTCCTCCCATCCTAAGCACTTATTTTACCTTTAAATCTTCGCAAGGCTTTCCAACCTACCAACCCCACCAAACTCTACGTCTTCCGACCGAAATCACCCCAGGCAGAAATTACCCCTTCTCGTTCACCCTTAAGCGGTTCCTTCTTTCAATATTTAACCGGGATATATGATCGTAACCAACCATTAAGTTCGGGGTATCGTTCAACTGGGATGGTTTCCCCTCATCCTTTGCCTGCTAAAACCACGTGGGAGGGAGCGGAGTTTGGTGAAACAGATTACACCTGGGAACACATTGAATACAGATTCATTCATCATCATTCTTAGGTCAATGAAACAATGTGACGAACGAAGAAGAAGAAATATGTGTAAAACAGGAGGTTGTGAACCATCGCTGATCATTGAGTCATAGGAATATCGTAACATCGTTACAAAAGGCAATGAGCTGCTAATTTGAGGGAGAGGAATTAGTGAGGTAGATATATATTTAACGGAGACGAAGCAATTAGGCATCTTGCCAAGTCTAATCCCGGAAGCAATAACAGCACGCGTGAAAAGTTGATGATAAATGTCAGTCAATAATATTATTCATTTATTCTTTCAAAATTCATTCAACACCATGGGTTACACGCGGTTGGTGCTATGAAGGTAACTTGTACCGTAGTCACTACTATCTAAAGACAATAACATTGAACTGGCTCAATCATTCACCGCCCCAATCCCCGCTCACCCTCAAGGGAAAGGAAAGCTTTGTCTTCGAACAGTATAAAAGAGAGGAAAGGAAAAAGGTATTGTTTTGATGAATACTTTATGTGAAAGGCGGGTGAGATGCTATGTCGTAGTTTCTCATGTTTCTTTCAAGCTGTTTCTGAATACATGAATGATTTTGACTGCGGTAGTTAAGAGGTTTGTAGGTTTCACTCTTCTTTCGGGTGGGTCGGGCCTGCCTCTTATCGCAACAGAACACGGGGAACGTGGTTCATGCTCATGCCGAACGGAAGTGTGTGTCAAACATCCTGCAGTCTATTCGCCTCGTTCGGCGAAAAAAGGGGCTTTTTCCCTTTTTTGACGATCTGCGGTGGGGGGGGGGGGGGGGGGGGGCTCTAACAAAGGAGGCTATATCACACGGATCGACATGTATTTGTTCGACGAAGCTACTTGTCACAACGAATACAAGAGGGGGGGAAAGGCACCAGTCAAACACCACCCATTTTTCCCAAAGGTAGTTTGATATCAGATTTAGCTAACGTATCCACAGCAGAAAAACGGGCCATAGTTACTTTTTTGAACAAAAGATATCCGTTAGGTCCCATTTCGGACTCTATCGTTTGTTCAGTAGGTGGTGGGGAAACCCGAGGTAATTGGATACTTTTTAGCCTTCGTTGTATAGACTTTAAAATTTAACTAGTACTACCAACAACGTTAGGTAGAGTATAAATAATGATTCTTTTTATGTATTATGATATAGAATATTACTATGATATAAATATAATATAAAATATTATTTTATATTATATCCTTCGAAAGTAATTTGAGTCCAGATCCAGTCCATTTAAACATTTAAGTCCAGACTTCAACCATACCACACTTTAATGCCGCATTTACACGAGGCCAGTAGGCGGTCCAGTTGACTGGTGCCAGTGAACTGGCGCCAGTAACTGGCCTCGTGTAAACACCACTGGCGTCCAGTGGCGTGCCAGTCCAGTGGAAAAAAGTCGCTCCAGTCGACTGTCCCGATGAGTAGGTTTCATGCCAGTCCAGTACCCCCCACCACCAAAACTCAGAGCTGGCGTGACTCACTGGAATCGTGTGAACGACATTTTCGGGGATAGTCCAATCGGCCGTCCAGTTGTTTGAACGAACATTGCCCTATTTTGTAATTGTGTGTTTATTTTGTACTCGGTTTCGATTAGTTCAGTCGTTAAATAGGTAGTGATTAAATTGTGGAAACATGCGCCAAAAAAGTGGGGAGAACAAACCTGACTCTTCTCTTGCCCTGGTGAAGATGTAATAAATATCGAAAGCTCGGCATAGAGAATACAGTTTTCAGATTGACCCCATTCCCAATTCTTAACGATCAAAAATTGGTATTTAATATTATAATGATTTTACTACAATGACGTAGTATTTAATACTACACATATTATTATGTAGTTAGTAAAATGTTTTTCTATCAGGGTAAAGAATACAAAAATAATCATCAACACAAAACATTTTTGTTGTTACCTTTACACCGGCTATTTGTTTAATGTACCTACTGCTTTCTCGAAAAAAAATTCAGTGCACTGAACAAAGTGCTGTTGTGGAAAACTGTGCTGTCTCAAACTGTACCAACTTCCAAACATTACTTCCAACATCAACGTAACCGAACCGGTAGGTAATCATGATCGACCAATGCGAAAAGAACAGTAGGTACTAAATGTTTTCTTGTAGCCAAAATACGTAGTGCCAGAGTGCTCTGGGCACAGATTAAACTACTGGCTCTGGAGCCCTGATTTGAAAATATTCATAATATGAATATTATATGCTTTCCGTCGATCGCTCCATAGCAACCAGGAAAATTCCATCTATCCCGGAAACCTTGCTCTTCTTGCAAATCACGGCACAATTCGCGCAAAACGTTGTTCAATTGATCACGGGACAGCCTTGATCCATTCAACTGGCTACGTCTGAACGATCTGTCGACTGGCTACGTATGAACAGATACTGGCGCCAGTCAGCTGGCTGCCGATTCACGCCAGACAACTGGCGCCAGTCAGCTGGACCGCCTACTGGCCTCGTGTAAATGCGCCATAAAAGGGAGGAAACACTCCTCCTCAAACATAGCTCACTGAACCGGTGTGCTGTTTGCACCGAGGAGCCGAAGCGGAAGTAGGCCGACGAACGTTGGGTCAACTAAACTAGCGCGGTTCACGCCTTGCATCAAACCTGAAACCCACCATGTCCCCCTTATACAATCAACACACACCACAATGTTTAAGTTCATAACTTTAAAACCAAGAAAATTTTAGAATAGAGGGTTGAAGGGTTGTTCGATTGTCCTACTTAATAAATGGAAAAAAAAATCTAATAAGTAAGTAAAACCTAAAAATCCCAATTATATTTTCTCCAGCTGTTACCATCTCCCTCTCTTATTCTCCAATTCCTCACTCTAATCACCCCCCCCCCCCCCCCCAAATCAAAAGTGCACCTTCAACTTTGTCGTCCTGGGAACCCTATTAGGCCAGTCGAATAGTAGTACCTACAGTGCCAACGAATAGTAGTACCTACATTTAAATCGCAAGAAAACGGCTAGTTCTGATTTTTTGTATGTTGTTAAGGTCACTCCCAGTAGTGTATACCCAAGTTTGCACCCTGAGCTCGCTGCGTGACAGTCGAAAAACCTCAAAATTATCGGAGTTTCTTTGGGTTTTGGCCTATTTCTCCGTAGGGGTGCATCCTACAAAAAACATTACTCTTATCGTTTTTAAAGTAAACTAAATGTTCTAACTTTTGAGACCAACCGCAGCTCTGTAAGTTTGATAGTTTCCGAGATACTGCTTTTCAAAAAATGGTAACGTTTTCGAAAAACTTGAAATTTAACCATTTGGTCACGTTTCAAAGCCTCTATATCAAAAACAGCGAACCAGATCAAAAAATGTCATTAAATCAAACTTGTAGAGAATTAAATTCCAGGTACGAAAACCTCCATGGGTTGCGGAAATGCAGTAAACTGAAAATCGGTGACTCTTTCAAAAAAGTCCCTCAATCAGACACCGCTCGGTTTCCACGTTTTTCAGAACGTATTCGGCTATAGATCGGATACTATTTACCCGATTCCAAACTTCCTTTTTTCTAGTGAATGCTGATTAAATTTCCTATCGCAGCTATTCCGTGAGAAAATGTGATATGAGCTTCAATAAGAGCAGCAGATTAGGTAGCAGATTTTGGCAAAAACCCATTCCGACGAATACTAATGGCATTTTTGCTGTCTCAACAGAAATGCAATGTACCGTTCCTTATATAAAATTGAATCAGCTTTCACCAGAAAAAAAAAGTTAAGATCGAACGAACCGTTCCAGAGTTTTAGGCAAAAATATGTTAAAAAAGACGTTTTTGTCAAAATTTGCAATTGTTTAGCCATGGCCACAAGGTTTTCAGCCCAATCGCCCTAACCCGTGGGGCTCTACCGGAGGGCTCTTTTTGAAGCTTTTCGGCTATGGGGGAAAGTAAGGTGTCATTTTAGAAGTATTTGTAGAAGTAGAATCCTGGGGCGTAGAGTTTGGGGGGGGGGGGGGGGGTGCCAGAACGATCCGATTTGACCGGGGGGATTGACGGGGCTTTCATGGGGCTAGAGATGGGATTTTTTAAGGATCCCCGGAGGTAAAATAATTTCCGAATAATTTTGGACGCAAAATCCATATTTTCGAGGTTCCACATCTGTCCGAACATTGTACAGAAAAAAAATTCTTAATGGCACAGAATTAATTTTCGCAAAATTACCTATAACCTATTTCAAGGCCCTGTGACCAATTTACCTGTAACATATTTCAAAGAATGATAAATCCATGGGTAAAATTTAAAGCGGGTTTCTCTTTTTTACACACTATAAAATTACTGTCATGAGTGATTCTTCCACAAATGGTACTCGATGTCAAATTAGCCCTCCGGGCCTGGAGGGTTTGTTGGTTAGAGCCGCAAGTGTGGTCTGAATAGTGATGGGGATTTGATTAAAGTGAGGTGTATGGAAATGCGAAGGGGATTCAATTTACCCGACTGGTTGGTGTGGCCTTGGGAAACTGTGAATACAATATTGATTTGGTTTCATCAACTGCGAGGTGAGCAAGGAGTGGACAGTGAGCCAACAGCAGGTTCAGAATGGCAAGGTATGGAGCCGATTGGTTAAAATTCCTAAATAAACCAAATGTTCCACCTGAGAACGGTAGCGAGGCCTGTGATATTAGGTGGAGAGTGAATCAACTAGGGAGGATATTGTCCCAGTGCAAACGCAGACATGATGCAAACTTGACTCGTTAGCAAGCTTTGATAAAATTCAGATTTTTTTTTTAGCACGACCGTATCCCGGAAGCCAACTAGCCATGTATAATAATATTATGTCCTCTTTTCCTCCCATCCTAGTCCCTAGGCCAGGACGTCCGTCTATTCCATCTCCGAACTAAAACGACGTTGTTAAGTTCAAACATCCAAAATAGAACCATATAAAATTACACATCAATTTTAACGTACGGAGCCGATCTATCTAAGTCATCTTTACAGCCTAAAGAACTGTGAAATGTAGAGACAGATTTGAACCATCTATTGTTTGATTAAACAATGGGTTCTTAGGCAATGATAACTGGATTCAAATACCCTTCAGCCCCAAGACAATACTACCAGTTTTCGATAAATAGCTTTCTACCTGATAAGGCTAGTAGTGGTGTCGGGATTTGGTGGATGAATGATGTTTCGTTTCCCCTTTGTTCCTATGGCAGTAATAATTTAGAAAACTCGATTAACAATTTTGTAAGGTCCATAAAAAAAATCAGAGTTAGTCAGAGGGCTGAATACAATGTTGGCTGTTGATGAATTTGTTTCAGAGGGTACGCATAAAAACTCACGCCAAACAAATTGCGATAGAGGAGGATGACGATTAGTCATGCTCAAAACTTTTAATCGTGACTTGAAGTGAAGTTGTTATATTCAATATCAAGAAGATAATCCTAACTCCCATATTATTTTGCTGACATAACTCTCCACGAGTTTTATTTCGAAGCCATGAAAACCTCTTCGGGGAAAAACAGCCGGATACGTTCATTACAACACAGGAGGCGTTCAAGTGAGATAAGAGATCTTTTCCAAGAGTAAATTCAGGTGAGGTTTTTTCAGTCAACTATTTTGACTTCTTACGGCTATTCACGACGTCCGCCCTCGAGGCTTTTTGATTCTGATTTGGTGATGACTGGGGCACCTATCCCGCCGCCGACTGTAGCGATGGCTATCAGCGTAAAAGGGTCTGGTCGGAGATGTTTTTGCCCGTTTCACACCCTCGATATGCGAGCGTGAGAGGGCCTTTGTCACGCCCGGCGGCTACCTTATTACCGTTCTCGCCAAGGGATTCCTTGCCGGCGCGGATAAGGAGGAAGGCGACGAAAAAAAGCATTCCTTTGCTCTATTGATATTCCGCGTTGGGAACTGCTAGCAGAAGTTTGTAGGTAGAACACGAACCACCGTTGAACCTTAGCAATGCCCAAGGACGTCTGGTGAAAAATGATACAAGAGTTAATTCTCTCACAAAATGTGCGTATTAACAGGCCATTTTCATACACAACAAAATTGAACAGAAAAAAAAATGTCGGTGGCTTTTTCACGCTGCCACTCATGTCAACTCGATAAAGAAAGGCTGTTAGGTTGTTCCACGTTCCTGTCGGTTGGGAAAGGTATACTGAGGGTTATCATCAAACACAATCCAGTACCCAATCATCGCTTCCACGGTATATCTTCCCCCTTATTTTTTACTAGATTATGTAAATGTCGCGCTGGCCGGATGGAGCTGTTATGTTTTATGAGATCTGAGATGGTACGCCGACAACTGACAAAACCCCGAGAATAGTCGGCAACAGTTAAGATCGTGTGATACAAAAAGGGCGAGAGGTAGGCCATGAATAATAGCCAAACGTCGCTCTTTCTTAGGAGAAATACATCACGACATGATGAGACTACATTTTTTCTGTTACCATCGAGCCGCTCTTTTTCCTTCACATCCTTGAACACCATTTAGTCATAACCAGAACTATCAATAGGCACGATAATCCTAAATTCACGGAAGAGTTGCCAAGAAATGGTGTATTATATGGAAATATTATAATATAATAACATTTTGAACCCACATTCAGGTTCACAAATTATTATGGACCTAAACTTACTAGTATCAAAGACTACTTCTACTAGATACACAAATCTGTGCGTTCCAAGAGGCAATAATTCATCAATCGAACGGCTCAGATTGCCCATGTTCCCTGCGATGGAATTGAAGCAGATCAATATTGAATCAAGTCAATATTGGCACTGCAGGGCCACGTCAAGCAATTAAACACCGTGTGAGAGTGATGGGGGGGGGGGGGGGGGAGATTGGGTCTACCAACTGCGCATTTCGGTTAATTTTCTCCTTACAGCTGGAGATAGTACAGTTCAATATCTGAAAATTTTATTTTTCAAATTTCATTCAATTCGACTACAAAAAAACCTAGGATGAATTTGGAGTCCTCAATAAAATAACGAAAAATCAGGAGTCCGGTAAGTACGAAAATAGAATTTAAAAAACAATTATATTGCAAATGAGTTCATTATTCCATAGAATCGAACAAAACAGGGCGGGACAACTCGTAAATGGAGCCTGCCCACATTTACCTCGAAAACGACACCTCATTTAACCTCCCATTCACAATCATTCTTTAAACCCCACCTATAGCCCCACAGAGCCGTGGTAAGACAGATTCGGAGCCCCCAGCTGCAAAAACATAGATTGATAATTTTAAAAATTGAGAGTTATGATTTATAAACCATGAGTTACACCTTCTCGCAGTGGTTTAGAAAAAAGATTTTTTAGAAACCGACAAGAGGATTTAATATTTGAGCCATATTTAGGCACCCTCGTTGAACAAAAGGACTAAGTTGGTAAAGTATTCATAATTTACCTGGTGAAAGAGAACCTCTTTATCACTTCGAAGGATGCAAAATGAGCGGAAGGCCACTTTACTTCTGCTCCCAGCACTTAACAAGGTGGGTACATTGGGAAGAGTGAAGCGAAGCGAGGGAGCAAGCATAAAGTACAAGAGGAAAAAAGACTAGCCCATAACCAATAGTTAGCGGCGAGGTTAATAACGCTGCGAAAAGTTGGGTGTAAGCCTTCAACAGTCCCTCCCTCACCCACTCACCATCTTCACACCATCCTCCCTTAACAGGAAGTTTTCCTATTACCGGGGACATAAAAACTTGAAAACGCCGCGCTGTTCTCTCACATCTACAGCTACACACCTATATTCTTGACCCCATCAAAAAGATCCAACGCCCAAATACCCCTCACAACACACAATAGAGGTCATTTATGAAATTAGCCCGAGGGAAGAGCCCGCTTTTAATTATAACCTCAAGGTTATACCAGACTAATTTTACACGAGGGTATACATATAAAAATATATTATATTAGGGCGTAAATTATGCAAAAAATTACTTCTATAAATAATCTAAAAATAATTTGTTCGAAAATACTTCGAGTAATTCTGTAAAACTTCGGATTAAAAAAAACACTTACTGCCCAAAACGGACTGTACGGTGCACCGCGGTGGACGGACATTCATTATATTTTTGGAATCTACACTTCTTGAAACATTCAACATTGAAAGAGGAATATGAAAAGAGGCAAGTGATGAATCAGATAATATCTTATTATGTCTTAGACATATTATGTCTTATTTAAAAAGTAGTACACTAAGGGCCGACCTATACCGACTCATAAAAAACTAAGAAAATGAATATAATATACATATGAGGTATTTAAACACTCGCACAGCTATGATATACTGGCATCGAAGTCATAATAAACCTGCCAAAATAAAGCTAAACCATTACATTGTGAAGGTACGTACCATTTTTTTGTTTTGTTTTCAATTACAGAAAACCACAAGAGGAGCTTGCTTTTACAATCACGGTTGTTTACTTTATGAGAGAACTGTCATCCCGAGGGTTGAAGTTGAGGGTGTCCACGAATATTGCCAGTGACACGTGGTTAATGACCCTATCCTGAATCTCTTGTGCGGGGGTTTGCTCCCATTCCTACCACATACATACAGGGCCTTCACATTCGAACGCGAGCACCCCAATTTCACTGTCTAACCCTCTGGACCTCGCGCATCACTCCCAAAACCAACGGCTTCCGCCCAAAACCTACGCCATGAGGTTAAAACACGAATAAAAATTATTTTTGAAAAGGCAATAACAAATAATTTGAAGGTATATATAATTATTATATATATAACACAATAAATTACTTATGCCAATCTTTAAATTACCTACACAGATTTTGTCAATACACTTTTTCTTTCTT
Organism: Pilophorus perplexus; assembly: GCA_955831195.1. Lineage (NCBI taxonomy): Eukaryota > Metazoa > Arthropoda > Insecta > Hemiptera > Miridae > Pilophorus > Pilophorus perplexus. The sequence goes on along the minus strand of OY037011.1, from coordinate 13,624,547 downwards.
TTTCACGGATATAGTGCTATTGCGAATGTCACCATACAAGAACCCGAGTTTTCTCCCTTTAGCTCAGTGGTAGAACAACTTTTCCGATTCACGCGAGAGGAAGTTTCGGATATCAATAGAAACGAAAGACCAGAAATGGATTCCATCACGGCATTCCCCTGGGTAAAGGCGCTGAAACAAAATAACAAGTTTTGTTTCGAAACTTAAAATGTATCGAAAGGCCGAAGAGCGAAGAAGGAGGGAAATCCACCACCTTGAAACAGTCGCAGTTACATCCAACTATATCCGTCCTAACAAGAGAATCGTCATCGAGGTGGCATGGAAAGATGAAAACCTTGCAATTTAAAGCAGAGCGTCTAAACTACTTTGATAAGTGCAAATTATGATAATTTGCTTGATAAGTGCAAATTATGATTACTTTGATAATAATTATCAATTATTCCCAGCGATCATGTCAACGTTTGTTTTGCACCTGACTGATTTCCTCGTGCTCTTCAAAATTTGAAATTCTTCAAAATGAGTAAAAAGGAAGCAAGGAACTTATTTATACGTCACCTTCGTGGAAAAATTCAGCGTGGGTTGTGTTCCGAAATTAATCCAGCATGCGGGGAAGTGTACCTTAAATCAAGGCTCTTCTGCATAATTGCGACTTGCAACTGGGCCCAGGGGGAAACTGAGGTAGTGTAGGTATAGGGAGGGCGTAGGTTATCATTTCCAACATGTGTTTCACTTGACGAACTTCCCAAGCTATTGTGAATAAAAGTTACTTTCACGTTCCAATATCGCATAATGAAGGCGGGAAAGTGTAGTACCGAGCGGAAATATTGGGGAAGTTCCGGAGTTCGAGCTTTTGCATTATAAGTGAATACGTACCGACCAGACAAGACCCATCACGGAGAAAATTTTAATATCGGTTAGAACATTTGAGAACCATTTGGGAGTTACCGGTAAAAACAAGCTGGAAACTTCGTGCGGAAATTTAAATGAGTTTCCGTGCTGAGAATAGAATGGAGTGGAGAGCGAAAGGAATTAACCCAGTGATGATGATACCGGCCAAGTGACTTCTCGTTCCCAATCCGTCGGAGGTGTTAATACTTGACAAAGTAAGTTGGTGAATAAATTATTATGACTTGATGATTATGAAATTATTAAGACTCCTAACTAACATGAATAATTATTATGAATAAAATTAATTATTAATTCAAATGTTGATAAAAACATTCGATTGAACAATATAGAGAACTTATTAATGCCCAATATAACATAATAATTTTAACACTTTTCAACTATTGAAAAGTGTTAGAGTGTGAAAAGTGCTATTATAGAGCTTTGACTGTCGGATCCACGCCCCATCAAGATTGATAATTAATGGCAAGTTCTTCAATTCATCCATTATTGATGAATTATTCATCATTTCATTAGGTATCCTATCCAAAAGAAAAAATTACAATCATTGATATCTGCCAATAATAGATAAGTTATTTCAAAAATCAGCTTTATCAGCTGTAACAACCATGAGAGAAATTAATTTAAAATTTTGTACGAACTGGGGACTTCAAAATGGATACTTCGACGTACGTAAGTAATTGAAGAGAAAGTAACTAACCGGCTAATTTGAATGATAAAAAAGACGATTTCAGAGGAAGTAGACTATTTTTTTATATGATGGATTCCCACTATCTCGCCATCAATCTTACATTATGTTATTTGATTCGATTATACCTACATAAGCTGCCAAGCAACATGTACCTTTATTAGCATCTAGTTATTACTGCTCAACAAGAAGTATTAGTATACAACAACAACAATAATTATTAATATTGTAAAGGATACTCCAGGGATGCTAGGGAATCCCATCGTTCCCCGTTGAGACGGAACACCTGGAGTAAAAGGTAGTTGTTGGTTGTTGTTAAAAAGAGATACATGTTGTTGAACCAGCCAGTTTGTTCTTTACAATATATTATTTTATTATAATATAATGATAATGATACATTATAGGTATTGCCTACACCAATTATAATAAAATTGGTGACATATTATGTTACCTTACACCTATGATTTATGTTACACCAATAATTATAGGTGTAACAATATAAATTATAATTTATAGGTGTAACTTGAAAATATGGCCAGCGGCCAACAATTGGCCGAATGAGCGAACTGCTTTCGAGAAAAGGATCGGTCAATCAACAAAGAATAAGTTCTGTAGAAGGATTCTGATTCATTGCGCACGTTGCTTCAAGACGCTGCGTCAAAACTTCAGTCGGAGGAAACCACTGAACGCAAACTACGAACACTAACGATACAAGCACGTTAGTCGAACGAGAGATCTCAGAGACATGTATAAAGCTGTTTGATAGCAAGGGTTGGAAACCTCGTACTGTGAATATTTAAGAAGGGCATTTGCATTTCCTGCACGGAGCCAAGATCATCAAAGTTTACTACGAGTAACTCGAGATTCGCCCTCCCACAGGCCGCCGCTGCGGGTCACTTGAACCGCAAAACTCCAAGGATGAAAGGGATTTCGAATTTAGGCATTTTCCTTCCTTTTATACACACTTAACGTAAGTAAATAAAAGGACTAATTCCTCACAAGTCACATCAGATGTCACTCAGATGTGAGATTCTCCAGCACTAAATTTACTTGATATTAAATAAAAATCTAGATCCCTCCAAAAAAGCTACCCCTCCTACTTTTGTACGAATTGTTTTACCCTAACGTTCCAAATTTTGTGTAGTTCGACTCCTCTGTACACTTCTCACTTTTGACCACCCAAAACAAACTTAAACTGTTACAAACTTGAGTCGTTCCACATTCAGCGTCTCAGGATGGAAGCTTGGCAACGCGAGACTGGCATTTTGTTTGACTATTCCAAGGCTTCGCCGGCAAATACCCATAAATTATTGTGGCCCAGCGAGGGATTACGATGCACCTTCCGGAGACGTCCTTTCGATCAATCTATTCATGAAGCAATCGACGATCGTGATTATGAAATCAACAGCAGCACACAAACAGTATTGTATTGGGAGTTATAGTCAAATTTGATTTTGATGGGGCAATTTAATTAGCCGATCGCCTACGTCAACTGAATACCCCGGAGCGGGATTCGCATCCCTGCAATTTCAATTACGCACTCGCCAACATCAACGGAAGAATTTGTTCACCCTCTAATGAGAAAAATGTCGAACCAGTGATCAGAAAGTTCTTCATGAATCACAAAACATCCTCAATAAACAGCAAATAAATAGTAACTATGGTTATTCATTCAATCTTTCTTCTTTTTTTAACAGTTATGTTATGTTGAAAAAACATGTTATGTTGAAAAAAACGTTTCGTCTACACCGGAAGGCAGTATTTGGGTCACATTCCAGGCTTGGAGAAGGATCGAAGTGGCACGAGGACAGATATCCTGTAGGAATGATATATTATAGGTACTACGATGGGGAACCAAAGTAAAGAAAAGTCACAAGAAAAAGGAGGTTTGTACAAAAAACCATTCGGCCTGAAAAATGTTTCCCTGCAATGGAATGTTCTAAAAGTTGGAAAGTCAAATATACTTTGGGTTCTAATGTTAAACCGAGAAAACTAACACGATTAGGCGTTACCTTGTTTGCATATATACGAACACACGATGGTATGTTCTCAGTGTTCACGGATAAAGGAAAGTAAAGGAATGAGAGGAAGGGAACATCAGCCGGGGAGCAGGGCCACGCTAAATGTAGGGTTTTCCAAAGATTTATACATGGGGGTGCAAGCTCGATGGGAGAGAGCTTTGAGGGGTAAAAAAGTTATTTTGCCTTCAGTTGGCAAAAAAAAAGGAAGAAACATCTCAAGCGTATCCTTAGTATCGTACGGTTTACATACGTATAGCAACCATAAAGAAGCTACCTGGGGAGGTTATTATAATAATAACAAATTTATAATTATTTATAATAAATTAGAATAAATTATTTAGAATTAAATTGAATAGAATAAATTATTTATTCTTGATATAAATGTAATGTAACCCACTCCAGTAGGTTCCACAAACAGGGCAACAAACGTGAAGCCACACACAACTGCTCGTTAGAACGACCTTTCAATATCTTTAATACACATTTCTTCGGAATCATAGTAGTGAATAAACACCATCTCGAGACCATTTGGCTTAACCCCTGTAACAGAAGATACTTAAACCAACCCTAGAATTTCTACAAAAGGCCCCATTCAGACCAAATGGTGCCTCCCGCGAGAATAGCTTGCCTTAGAATATTAGGTCGTTTATCTGGTGTTGGCGGCGGTTCTCTAGCCCCGAGGGAAGGAAACCAGCAGCCCCAAAAAAAGGATTCACTGAATAAGCTTCATGAAATCTACTGCTGAATCAGCAAACGTTATTCGGGGAGAATTCCACGGCCCACGACATCCCAGGTTATACGTGCGGCAACAGTGATAACTTGTAGGTATTGCAAAACGAACTGGTTGGAGAGCTCAATATGACGTTATAATATTAGGCCTCTAGTCTTTTAACACAAATTTGTGTTGAAAGACCAGACTAGACTAGACTGTTATTTATAACACAGGTGCTCTGGTAATATAATGGCATTTGACGTATTTTTGACATTTTCATGTCTTCAGTTTCGCACACATCGGCGACAAACGTAGTTCAAGGTATCAAAATTACTGTGCAAACCTAAATCTTGTCTGAAGAGTAATGCGTTAATATGGTAAAACTAATAGGCTACATTTGGTTACTATTCGTGTAGAAAGGAATAGTAATGGAAGAGGTACATTTCATGTAAACACTGCATAACATAATAATATTATTTATTATATATATATATAATTAGGTATATAATATAATTATTATTATAATATAAAAGTAATAACAATATTATGTAATGTAATTATATTATTATATTATCAGTATTTCTCCTTCCACTGCAATTCTCATTCATTGTTAGGGATCCAAGGGATCATAAAACTATTAGGAAAATGATTTATTAATGATTATAAATTATTTCTGTCGGGTAGTCATTTTCCTTTTTTTTTCTGCGAAGGTGCATTCTACTAATGGAAGATTGACCATCGATAAGCAAACGACGTAGTATTACAATATGAAACTGTTTTTATCGACGTACAGATAAGCTAAATCATTATAATGAGTACCGCGTTCAGAGGTATAAATATTCCATTCAACGGACGGAATACGTTTGTGAAAATAACGTAGCGAGCTCTTCATTTATTTGACAACCTCAGCCAACAACACAATGCTTCAACCATTCAATCGATTACCCACTAAACCCAAATACACGATTACCTGCTGAGCGACAATGTAGGTACTGATTGTGATAAAAACCAATTGGTTTGGTCACGTCTGTGGAAAAACAAGTTAATGCGGTATTCTTCCTAGTACTTGGTTAAAAATTTCTGTCCGCCGCACAGAGGTAAATGGCAACAATGTGAACGGCTGAGTGAAATATTGATGCCGGTTTGCACCGGCTTTGGTGTGTATCGTTGCAGGTGTCAGAACATGTGCCGGATGTCCAGAAATAATTTGAACCAATTATTGGTTCAACCATTGGCTCTCCGTACTTTTCCGCTCTAACCACTGAACACTGGTATCTACCACTCAGTGGTGGTATTCTCGGTACAACTATTCATTGATAAGAACGCTGTGCATGCAATACAGTGGGCCCCGCTTAGAGTGATCACGTTCGTCCCAGGACAGGTGATCACTGTAAGCGGGTGATCACTGTACACGGGGAGTTGAAAAATCCATTGGGAAACTTCAAAATTCAAGTTTGTGTGAAAAACACGCCTGTGCACGATTAAAAACATTTAAAAAATCAGTCAAGGTTGTCATGTGTATTCAATTGTTTTTTGTTTTTTTTAACTCGTCGATTGTTGATTGGCGTTTGCGATTTCTCACTTTTTTTTTTTAATGAATTCTTCACACAGATAAAATGTGTCAAAGTTGTCCCCATAATGATGCACACCTCGTCGTAAAATTCTAGTATAGGGCATCCAACATTAAATGTAGACAAATTTTGTTTGGCGGTCGGAGGCGCAGGCACATCCTCGTCAGCATCGTCTTTGCCACTGTCTTCCATGATTTCATCATGATTGATTTCCATTTGATTCAACATTTACTTTCAATTTCGTGTCTGGTTTTCTCAGGTTTGTTCAATAGAGATTGAGAAATGTTCAATTTTGAAGCAGCTTCACGCTGGCTGATAGGTTGCATTTTATCAAACGATTATAAGATTACCTTTTTTTCAGTCCAACTTAACTGACGCCTCTGATTTTTGCTCGCACAGAAACCCCCCTTTTGTTTTGGCCCCGAGAAATCGATCACTGTAACAGGGTAAATGATCACTCTAACAGGATAAACATCAACGTTCAGAGATACGTGTACATCCGTCCCACGAGTTTTGATCACAGTAAGCGGGTGATCACACTAACAGGGTTCGGTAAAAGACGAATTGCGACACATGATTTCTGCCCATACCTGGACTTATACCTGGGCAGTCTCGAAGACCTTTAGCTGTCAACGGGCTAATCCGATTTGACGAAGGCGAGCTCTTTATGACCTCTGCCAGAACTCCTCAAGTGGTCAATACTCAATGGCTACCTTAATTCAAGTGAGAAGGCCGGCTGCCCGGAGTCCAGGATTGAGAGATACTAAATTGCAGTAAAATAAAACTCTTGACTTAGGTCTTTTGGTATAGGTCATCACCAAAATTTCATTACTTATAATATAAGTAATGTTCAACACTAATGAGTTACCACTTTTGGTTTATTATTCTTGGAATAATTATTATTCTTGGACGGGGGTCGACGAATCCGATCGGCCTCAAAATTTGACATTATCCGTTTCAAGAGATCTAAATTCAAAATCCGAAATGTATAAATTTTTCTTTAAATCTGAAATTTTGACCAAATACTTTTCAAACCAATGAATCAGGTACCTAATCAATCAGTGTGAATCAGGTGATTCTCACTTAGCCAGGTAATTCTCACTTATCCAGGTCATTATCACTCATCCAGGTGATTCTTACTTAGCCAGTTATGGCAGATTATTCCAACAGGATCACCTAACCATCCCTAACCCTCCCTAACCATTCCTAACCATCCCTAACCATCTCTAACCATCTCTAACCATCCCAAACCCCCCTAACCATCTCTAACCCCCTTAACCATTCCTAACCATCCCTAACCATCTCTAACCATCCCTAACCCGCCTAACCATCTCTAACCATCCCAAACCATCCCTAACCATCTCTAACCATCCCTAACCCGCCTAACCATCTCTAACCATCCCAAACCATCCCTAACCCCCCTAACCATCCCTAACCATCTCTAACCATCCCTAACCCCCCTAACCATCCCAAACCCCCCTAACCATCTCTAACCATCCCAAACCCCCCTAACCCTCCCAAACCATCCCTAACCATCTCTAACCATCCCTAACCCCCCTAACCATCCCAAACCATCCCTGACCATCACTAACCTTGATAAGTGGGAATTACCTGGATAAGTGAGAATCGGATTTTTTTTTCCTGCGAATACGACGGTATACGAGTGTATTTTCATTTTTTCAGGTATGTTCAAACGTAGTTTGAACCTATTTGAGTATGTCATCATCGAGTACACGAATATTCGCAAATGTTTTCGGCGAATATTCGTATTTATACTTCCGAAAATACGTATATTCGTATTTACAGTTGAGAATACGAATAAATTCGTATTCGTATTCGCAGGTTGGGTGTGCTTTGGGTGATATTCGTATTCGCAAATACGCCCATATATAACTAATATATTAGCTATGTTACTATGTTAGTGGGAGAATCGCTAGTAGTCTCGTTTTCACCCCTATAGGGCCTACTCATAATATAGCTGTGCTTCGTGTAGGGGGCCTTGCTTATAGAGTGTCTCAAAGGGCCGTCTCAGGTACTCGGAATGGTCATTTTTACGACCGTGCTAATAACGACTTCGAGTTCGAAGCGTAATCCGACCCTTCGTGGGTCCGACCTAGGGAACCCTGAAAATTATGTGTCGCAATTCGTCCCAAGCCCAGGGTTCACTGTAAGCGGGGCCCACTGTACAAGGTTTTTTTTTTTTTTTTTTTGGCAAGAAATCGGGGCCTTCATTAATGAGTTCTTTATAAAGAAACTGCAAATAGGCTGCGAGATGGTGGTCGTAGCTGTGGGCAAAATAGCAGAGGAAAACAGGAAAACAAATCAAAAGATATGGAATTAGAAATATGGAATCAATAGGGTCTGGATAGATCAAATGAGGGCTAATTCCAGGCTACCACAGCATGTCTGTTAATACGCGGTTGACTGGTTGACTGTCAAAAACGACAAAAAACATTGACTTTTGCATTCAATGCAGGCAATGCCGAAAAGCGCCAATTTACTTCGATCCGCACCCCACCAAGGTAGTCGTGGTTAAGTCTTCATCAGGTGCACCTATTCATTAACAGCCAAGCGTGTGAGTGAGGAGAAACGGGGTGCCCCGTCAAACTTTCCAGCACAAGTTTTGTTCAGAACAAATAGTAACGATTAATCCGTGCGCCAAGTTGAAGGAAGACAAATTCTTCTTGGAGTAATTAATAAAACTTGCCTAACATCAATCTCAGGGCGTTTCTGTTAGTAGCTGAGAGCTCAAGAGTGCGGGTGTAAGGGGTGGGACGTCGATGGAGAAAAGGAGAGTTTGTTGGGTTAGTAAGCTACTTGTGCTCTCTGATGACGCTGAGGAAAACGACGTGATTAGCATCGTCAAGTTGTTTTGACAATAGGACGAGCGGAAAGCAACAATTACAAAGCGTTAGGCTTGAATAAACTAAGGGAGGGTCGCGCTGAGAGGGATTTACCCAGTCTACAGAACGCAAATAATAAATATTCGGAATGTTAACAGGGAAATGTGTGGGGTTGGATTAATTGGTGGATGTTAAAGCAGGCCCAAAAGATTGTACATGACGTCATGCATAAGGTATTTATTTCGATATACGCAATCTCTTTTTATAGTAGATGACTTAGGAGAAAATCCCACTAAATAGTAGTCCCCTCATTTCGTGTCATCAATGTTTTGGGTAGGTACCTCAGATTTTCGAAGCCACGGTTTAAAACCAATGAGAAAACCAAACACACCGGACTGCACACGCTCCTCTCTTTACAGAATCAACTTTATTGAATAGGATGCAGCCAGTTGAAAATTCAGAAAATACTCAACAACAAGGGGGCATGCTGAGGACAGTTAAATAGACCAGCGTCCAACCATTAGAAAATAACAAATCACCTCGCACCTACCGTCGATCACACGTAGCGGCCTCTGGTGGAGGCGTAACAAAAAACCTTCATTAATCACAGGGTCACATAGGATCATCGCCCGTGTGTGAACCTCTGTCCTTCTCAGGTGATGGATGTGAAATCTATAGAAACCTGCGAACGAACCACGGCAGGAGGCAGGGAAGGCGAAGACTTGGATTGGATTGGTGGGGTCGGATGGGGAGGAAGTGGGAAAAGAAGAACTTGTGATGACAGGATTATAGGATGGAAGGTTGATCGGCGATAAACAATTTCCCGCACATTTTCGCCCTTCTCTAATCAGAATGTCGATACACGCATAAATCTAACAGCTTCTCACCAACCACTCAATCGCTAACATTTACCCCAAAATAAGGGTACCAAGTTGATTTTACATTAAGCATTTCAAGAGAGGAATACTTTCAATCCGGAAAATACGGATATTCGATTGTTTAAATATTTAACTTTAAAAAAAGCTCAATAACTTTAAAATTTATTTTGAAATACTTCTGAAATCAGTTAATGACTCTATCAAAATCAAATGCAGGCATTCCACGGTTACTCCGGTTTTTTCTCAAATCAATAAAAAGTAATAAAAATCGATCATCGCCATAACTACGTTATTAAAGCTGAACTCCCCGCCAGAGCTTGTTCAAAAATAGGAGAGTGGTTTTTTCATGGCTTCTATTGGAGAAACTTTCCTACATGACAAAGAAGCTAGGACAAAGACGGTACTTCCAAGAACGAAGGATTTTCGAACGAAGGGAAAGGGCAAGCAGCAGAGTGTAGGTCTTTGTTAAAGTTTTCGCAGTGACTTAATTAAGCAATGGCATTGAGTGGAATTGAAGGGGTTGATTTGCATCTTGTCCAATCAAGGCGAGGGCTGTCTATTACCAGGAAGAGAGGACAATGGGAAGTTAGAAGGGACATTGAGAGGTCAGCAGAGTAACTCAAATCCAAGTAGTATAAAGAGTAATCCTACAACAGGGGCCTTACAGTCCTCGGAGTCGGATAGATACTTGGAAGTGAACAAGATTGGGAATAGTAATGAAAGATAGAATAGAATTGGGGGGAAATTGAGGAAGAAGAGGAGAAACGAGAAGAAGAAGAACCACCGACTAAGTTGTACCTTGAAACTCCGTCTTTAATCAATTCAGTTACTCCTCCCTACTTCTCACCCGACACGTTGAAACTCTGACGTGTTGGAACTTTTGGCGTTTCCTGTTGATCGACAACAAACAAGTTCAAATCACGAAACCCTCATCGAAACGTTTCCTTGGCAGAATATCTGAGAGAACTGGGAACTTCAACAGGTTTCATAGTGAATCAATAGCAACTCAGTAACTCAACTTGTTGATTTTATTCATGCTAAAATGTGACGTAGCTAAGATTGAGTAAAACACATTGCATTGGAGTGTATGAGACCCTTAACCTTGCTAGTATGTATTTAATACGAACTATGGTGTAAAAACCAAAATATGTTATACCTAATAAAAATTTTTAAATTATATAAAATATATTTTATGTCCCTATGATAAGATCTTGTTGTCCTCACACTTTAATTTCCTGTAGTAGGGGCCCTTCTTATCGCAATTTTTTTTTTTTTTTTTTTTTTTTTTTTTCAACAAAACCAACAACGGAATAACTGAGGTACTCAATCGATTGTACCTATCTATAACCTCATGGGTGGTGAGGAGGATAGAGGAACGTAATTTCTACTCAAGATACCCATGGACCACCAGATAAACTCAGTTCTTGAGTAGCCCCCAAGGAAATCAAAGGAGCTTCTAAAATATTCATGGAAGGGAAGCGTGCGTAAGGTCACGGAAATCAGCTGTGTTCTCTCGGCACGGACCTTATTCAGGATAATCACGGAAGGGCGTCCTGACCATTTACCTTAGCACAAGCGGCAGCTTCTCTTTACTGGAGATTCCAAAGGACTAATACCACCCGTACCCTGGCTGAAGCTCATCATTGCGTATTCGAACCATACGGCGAGCGGATCCCTTCGTATTATCTCGTCTAATCCTAACAATGCTCAGGTGGGTTTTCCGTTAGGTCGTAACAATCGCTTGGAAGTTTCCAAGCAATAACTGCTAATAACCTCCCCGATTCCGATGTTTCGGAGGGCTTAGAGGCTCAGCATTGAAAGTTCGGTTTCATTTTTATCGTCCATTTCAAGTCAAATTTAGTAGGTAACACCGCTTTTAGGGTGCAGAATACAATGTAAAATAACTAATGAATTTTTACATCTGAAACGGGCATTCAAACTGAAAATCCATATTGGTATCAAGCTGGTAAATTAACTTTACCCCAACTGAGTACGGTCACTTCAATAGTATTCCCTGTTCTTTTTTTGCCAATTACCTGAGATATGTATTGGTCGGCCACGACTTTTGGCAGAGAGGAATTGCGTGCAAAAGCCGCCTAAACAGATAACCCAATGTACACTATTAGTTTAGATTGTTCTACTCGAGGTTTTACAACCCCATTTGGACAACCCCATTACTTTCCACTCTCTCGTGTCAGAACCGCTTAAGAATAATATTCAACTTTTTGTGGGACCCCCCCCCCCCCCCCCCCCTACCACATTCTTTTCAACCGTCATTCTCAACTCCTACTAGCACAATAGTTTTGGTACACTTGATCATTTTTTATGCAATTACCTGAGAAGCATTAGGCGTACCTACACGAATTTCACTAAGAGAAAATGCGTGTCGAAGTTGGCTAAAGAGAACATCCTTTGCACACTATTAGTTCGTACCTATTGTTCTACACGTAGTTTTACAACCCCTTTCGACACTCCCATCACTTTTCACCCAGTGGGCTCGTGTCAGAATCGTTAAAGACTAATATTTCAACTTTTTGTGAGACCCCCTACCACGTTCTTTCCAACCATCACCCCTAACCCCCATTTTCAGGCGGATCGCAAGAAATAATGTTCACACCCCCGCGACCCCTAATACATCCTACATATAGGTTTAGGTGGTATGATTCATTTTCGCAGTCCACGACGGTAGTTTATCCTTTGTGCTTTCCGCTGCTCATACGCTACACGTACACAATTCGTTGATTTACGTTTCAACGTCATCATTTCTGTGTCAGAATAAAACCATTGAGCGCAATAAGCCGGGAGAACAATCCTTCACAAATAATTGGAATACATGGCTCACCAAACTTGAAAAATGGGCGGTGAAGATTGCCGATAGATCCGCCACTTTCAGTCTCACACGCGGTCGGACGGATAAAAATGCCCAGCAGTAGAAGGGTTAAGGAGTGATGATAAACCTTCAGTGAAGGATAAGGAGCGTACCAAACAAGAATAACTCAAAGCTCTTCGTGAATTCTCTCCCCCAGCAGCAGAAGTTCAATTTTCTCTTCAACTTCTTATGATCAAGCTTGGCTAATGAACCATCTTGAAAGGGGACCATTCCTTTTTTTCCAAGCCGCTCCGACTTCTCCTTCCACGTTAACAAGCTTTTACTGACTAATTAATATCGAAGAAGAATACCAAAGACAGGTCGCCACCGAAGAACCCTGTTCAAAAGGGAACTGAGTCCAACAATTCGAGTTGGTGTTATTAGAAATAAAAAGGAAGAAGAACAAAACAAAAATGATAAAATGCGGGGTTCTCTTTGTTCTTGTATAACTAAATTAACAATTCCGAATAACCTAAACAAGTTATAACCAAAATAAATCAGTTTTGATGGAGTCCTTTCGGATGTTTCGAAGAGATAAACTGTAATATTACCTACGAGAAAACAGCTCACAGAAAAACGAAATGCCGGGTTGGCAAATTTTAGCAAAAACTCGGCGATGGAAAACATTCATAGCTACCGGAAAAATATATTTGATGGTAAACGAAATATTCAAGGACCAAAAATAGCAGCAATTAAAATATACATTCACAACAGTATGATATCTGTATTAAATGTAAACAGTGGTTTAATCATCTACAATAATAAATAGGCAGCAAAATAATAAAGGAGACGATCGTAGTTAATACGATAAACATTTTACCAATGGAAAAATGAGAAAAAACACAAATAATGGAAAAAGGAGACATTAAGAAGAAATGAGAATGAATTAAAAAGGAATAATAGGAATAAGATAATGTTTACGTTTGAGCTGTTATTTTGTCAAGATGAGTAGGTACAAACTTTGGCTAAAAAAAAAACAAAAACTGGATTACCTACATTTACTACCAGCTATTAACATTAATCAAGGTGTGTTACGTGTCTTGACTACTCTATTTAAATATTCGGAGTTCGCGATGTTCATTACAAAAACAAGAAAGCTCTTCTGCGTCACTGTTTCGGTTTACTTATAAACCTTCTTCAGAGCTTCGAAAAGAGAATCACCCCTTGGTCGTATACTGCAGAAGGTAGTTTGCCGTAAAATTAACTCAACAAAAAATGTCGAGTTGCAGGAAATTTAGATACAAATAGATTTAGGGATTTTACATCTTTACTTCCTCCAACTCCTCCTTATTTTTTGTTGTGTCAATTTCAAGTCAAACTACCTTCTGCTGTATACGACCTGGTGGGGATTCTCTTTTCTAAGCCCTGAAGGTGGTTTATGAATAAACCGATACGATGGCGTAGATCCTTGCAGATTTTTTTTTAATGAACTTCGCGAACCCCGAATAATTAATAATTAAATATTATAATTATTATAATATTAACCTGAAATGAAAAGGTTTATTTGTAAAAGCCTTCCGGCGATACAAGGTATTAATATTTACTTTTAAAAAGTCTTTCTATTCTCCTCAGGAGTTGTATAAAAATTGAATTAAAATGAATTTAATATTAGAGAGTTCCTAAAGCCACTTTTTGCCTAACGGCGATGAGTTACGGTCGACGTAACTCGAGATTTCGCGCATGCGCAGAAATAACGGCGATAACTTACGTCCTTATGCCTAACGTCGGCCGTTATTGCCGTAAAGTTGCGGCGATGAAGCTTACAAGGATAACGCCATTAATTTCGAGCAATATAACGTAAATACCGGCACTTTAAATTTAGCGTGACTTTTGATAACACCGTATCTCTGTTACGGTGATATGTGAAGTTAGCTTTTCGTTGATTCTCCCTAGACAAATCCCTTACGGCGATAAAAATTAACGGCCGACGTATCTCGGATGTTTCTTTAGGAACTCAATATGTATTATGATAATTAAAGCAATACGATTATTATAATTATACTATAATAGTAACTATGAAGAAAGAAGACTACATAGACTACATTACATTCAATAGGTACTCATTACATTTAAATACAAAGCCAGAGCCGTTTTTCACATTCAATTACAAAATTTTCTGTAGGTACATATTGGGAGGGGAACTTAGAGGGGTGAGTTCAAAAGTGCACGTTAAAGAAAAACTTGAGTTTAAAACGTCCAAGTGGATTATGGTTTTCGGGCTTGCTGAGGCGAACCCATTTGACGAGCATGGATCAATGAATGATTGCTCTCTTATTCGTGCAGTGATTCGTTTCGCAAATGAGGTGGTTGAAATATAAATCACGTAGAAGAAAATAATAAACCTGCTGTAGATGAAGAACGTGACCCGGGGGTTCACCATTTTAAACTCAATCCGTTTACATTCCAAATTCCAAGGGTGCAAAATATATTTGAGAATGGATTTTCCCCGACGAACCCTGGTATCGACTCTCGAACAACCACAGACCCCCTAGTCTGTTCCAACTCCGCACGAACTCATTTTTCTCGGGGTCTCGCCTACCTGACAGATTGAGTCTGGGTTGGAAAATAAAAAACGAATATAAAAGGAAGCCCCACGTCACTTGCTGACCCCACTGAAGGATTTTCATGCGCCAGCGATGGATTTCTTCTCGAGTTTTCCTGAAACCCTCAGCAAGCACATCGGGGATAGAATGTGCACACTGGGCGGCAAATATTCACCCTTCAGTTTATTCCGTTTTTTCAAGTACTAAGAGAGAAATATATTGATACGATTGATCCATGCGAATATCACCAGAGAATTCATTGCACGCTATCTGTTTCACATACATGAATTTATGCAGCAAGATTTTTCCCTTTTATACTACTAGCATTGTTATAAAAGGTTTAAATTTAATAACAGGTAATAATAATTTCAATGTTTTGACTTAGTGACGCTGAGAAATACGGTGCATTTTCCAGCAAGTAAATCATTTTCATTGTTATTGAAAACCTCCTGTCAATATTTTGAAAAAAACGTTTTCAAGACGCACTAGAATGCACATTATCTTGAATTCAGTAACTTGACAGTGCTTTATCGCAGACTTTGAAAGCTTGCTAACCGCCATTCAATTGTCATCAACGATGTACAAGATATTTCATCGAGGGAAAATATAGAGTGGACGTCAGCACTGAAAAGCTGAACGATCAAAATAACAATGGCGCTCTTCAGCCGAAGTTACTCTTTACTGAAACCTCTTGGCCAAAAATGTTTTCATTCCAAAGCCTTTTTTTTTTCTTTTTTTTTTTTTTCATCACGCTGACGCGGCCGCTTCCCAACATCTAGCGAAAAAGCCTTCTCTCCCTTATCAATATTCAAAAGCTCAGCTTCAGCTTTGGAAACTGAATTGGAAAAAAATTCCACCTTTTCTAACCTTTGCTTCCTCCGGTACATCTGAATCGAACCGAGGGGTGGTTGGGATCTTGGAAAATGGATTCAACGGTATTTACCTGTGGTTTGGAGGACCATGTATCGAATACAGAATTATATTATATTATATGCAGTGTTATTGCAATCAAAATTGAGAATCGAGATTTTACTTTATCGAAATAGGACTTGTCAAAATATTCACTATACCGTATAGTGATCTCTATACCACTAATTCTCAGTCTGTGTGTCTGTGGGTCTGTCTGTATGTCAATCGCCTACTCTGACTAAACGGTAAGTCCTAAAAATACCCCGATTTTTCCTATCGTCTCGGGCGACCGTTTAAGTCTTTGTAGGGGGGTTGAGCACCCCCAAAAATGCGCGCAAATCCGCGCAATTGACATCAACTTTCTTATTTCAAATGGGAACCCCTATTTTTTTCTTCGGATTCGGATTCCTCGACTAATTTTACGTCCGATAAGCGAGTTGCGCGAATTTTATGACGCGCGCGAATTCGCTGAATTAATTTTTTCGATTTATTCCGTCGTTAATAGACGGATTTTTTCCGCGTTTCGTCCGTAGCCTACCTAGAGATCCGAATTTTAATAGGAGATATCGACCAAATTCATTTCGAAATCGAGTGAATTTTGAGCGCGAGTTGAGTTTTGAAAAAACTGGGCCGTCGCCACCGACCCATCGCGTCGGGTGAATTCTGGCTCGGCTTCACTCCCATCCTCTCAACACCCTCTATCCCCCCGCCTTCACTCTTCACTCTGAGCGGGTGGGACATCAGCCTTTAAGGGGCGCGAGCAAGGTCTACGTGATCTCTCCCGGACGGACGTAAATTAAATGAATCGATTTAAATTGAATCGATTATCGAGAAAAGTAGAATCGATTTAAACTGAATCGATTATCGAAAAATTTAATTTAATTTGAAAAAAAAAAATAAAATAAAATAAAAATAAAATAAAAAAAATGATCTTAATTCTGAGATACGTTGAGCGCCCTCAAGGATTTTTTCCGTTTTCCCCTCCTTCAACTAAAGAAAAGGAGTGGGGATTTAAGCCACTATTGATTCGATTTTGATGAAATTTTCAGGGAATCATTTTATCCGCCAGGGGATTCTACGTCCAAAAATACTTGGAAAACGACACTAACTCTACCCCCTCGCCATTTTAGCCCCATATTTTTTCTTTGTTTTCATTATACCGGCCAGGGGATTCAATTGTCCTACCTACCTACATATTTATATGTAATAAATTACATATTTTAGCCCCATATTTTTCCTGTGAGTTTTCAACTATGATTTGATTTCACTAGCACTATGACAGGGTGGGAGGTGGGGCATACTTCACTCGGCCGATCATTTTAACGGCCAGGGGACTCGCAATGCTCGGCCACCGACATAGGTAGTTCTATTATTATCAAGGGAAGGCTTTGCAAATTTGATTTCACTAGCACTATGACAGGGGGCCTTACTTTCCCCAAAAATACTTGGAAAACGACACTTAACTCTACCCCCTCGCCATTTTAGCCCCATATTTTTCCTGTGAGTTTTCAACTATGATTTGATTTCACTAGCACTATGACAGGGTGGGAGAGGGGGCATACTTCGCTCGGGCGATTATTTTATTAGCCAGAGGGGTCTTGCTTTGCTCGGCCACCGACATAGGTAGTTCTCCTATTATTGATGGTGGAGTTTTCAAATTTGATTTCACTAGCACTTTGACAGGGGGTCCTTACTTATGTACGAGCGATCACGCAAGACCCTTATAAATAATCTATATCACTAATATATATAATATTCTTGAAAATCTCGAGAAATTCAAAAATGCTCTACGTTCTGAGATAGGTTGAGCGCCCTCAAGGATTTTTTCCGTTTTCCCCTCCTTCAACCCCCTCCCTTCCAACGACACTTAACTCTACCCCCTCGCCATTTTAGCCCCATATTTTTCCTGTGAGTTTTCAACTTTGATTTGATTTCACTAGCACTATGATAGGTTGGGAGGGGGGGGGGGGGGCATACTTCACTCAGCCGATCATTTTAACGGCCAGGGGACTCGCTTTGCTCGGCCACCCACATAGGTAGTTCTATTATTATTGATGGTGGAAATTTGATTTCACTAGCACGTTGACAGGGGGTCTAATTTCGTATAGCCCCATGAAAGCTCCATAGGTCTTCCCCAAAAATACTTGGAAAACGACACTTAACTCTACCCCCTAGGCATTTTAGTCCCATAGCGCCCCACCAGGTTTTTTACTGTGAGTTTTGATTTGATTTCACTAGCACTTTGACAGGGGAGGGAGGGGGGCTTACTTCGCTCTGCCGATCATGTTATCGGCCAGAGGGAGCTCGCTTTGCTCAGCCACCCACATAGGTAGTTCTATTCTATTATTATGATGGTGGAGTTTTCAAAATTGACACTTAACTCTACCCCCTCGGCATTTTAGTCCCATAGCGCCCCACCAGGTTTTTTACTGTGAGTTTTGATTTGATTTCACTAGCACTTTGACAGGGGAGGGAGGGGGGCTTACTTCGCTCTGCCGATCATGTTATCAGCCAGAGGGAGCTCGCTTTGCTCAGCCACCCACATAGGTAGTTCTATTCTATTATTATGATGGTGGAGTTTTCAAAATTGAGTTCACTAGCACTTTGACAGGAGGGGCGTCTTATTTCGCTCAGCTGATCATCTTCTCGGCCTTTTTAGCCCCATATCGCCCCATGGGTTTTTTCCCTATGAGTTTTCAAATTTGATTTGATTTCACTAGCACTATGGCAAGGAGGGGGGGGGGGGGGGGGCGGTTCCTCGCTCGGGCGGTAGAGAGTAGACTTTTGAAAATTGATTTCACTAGCACTTTGACTTACTTCGCTCAGCTAATAGACTAGCACTTTGACAAGGGGGCCTTACTTCGCTCGGCTAATCATTTTCATACCATGATTCACCCAAATCACAGGCGGCAATATACAACCACAGTGGGCAATACATCCACAAGCGGCAATACACCCACTAGGGAGGGTCTGGGGGGCGGCAATTCACCCACAGGCGGCAATATACACTCACAGGCGGCAATACTCCCACAAGCGGCAATTCACCCACAATTCTGCGTAAGCGATCGGCCTCGCGAAGCGAGGCACCGGCCTCGCGTAGCGAGGCCCACGGGGGGTCTGGGGGGCGGAGCCCCCCAGCTGGGTGCGTAGGCGAGCAAAGCGAGCCGGAGCATCTAGTCCTTTATAAAATCGTGTCTAAAATGATGAAATCTACCCTGATATGAGATTCCAACGAAGGGAAAATTCGATATGTGGAAGGAGGGGATGAGTTCCTCACCATCGCATGATGTGACGCCAGTCGCTAATTTGTGATGTGTAATCACCCGAGGACGGAGCCTAATTCCTCCATTCCCTACAGAACCCTGCGACCCTCTCCCTTTAACGTTTATATCGTTACTTCTAGAGACATGAGAAAGGGACCCCTCCCACCGACGCTCTAACTCTGTTTGTTTTCTAATTGAAACCCTTGATGAGAAGGAAGTGAAAACGGGAGGGCCAAAATCAAGAAGATTCTGGGCACCGGCGTAGATGACTAGACAAGATTTGAAGAAACATGATAATGTTTCGTTCCCAATGGTTCCTAGGAACCATCAATCTGGTTCACACCGATCTTATGCTCCAAGTGAAACATTTAAAACGTAATATTCCCACCCTCCGCCTCTCCTCTAAATTCCAATATTCTATAATGCTTGGTAGACCCACCTTTTGCAAGAAAATACCTTTTGCAAGAAAATCTATACTTCTATAAAATCGGGTTTCTGTCTATCTGTCTGTCTGTCTGTCGTGCCTTATAGGCGCCTAAACGGCTGAACGGATTTGAATGGGGTTTTTTCCTAACGGTCTCGGCTGCGATTGCCCCCAACATAGGCTATATTAAAATTCCGCGCGACGCGCGCAAACCCGCGAATTTGCGCGAAACGTGTTTTTCGCTCCCCTATAACCCCCATTTTTTATCGCGGATTCCGATTCTACGTTTAATTCTACGTCCGAAATACCTGTTGCGCGAATTTTTTGGCGCGCGCGAATTCGCTCAATTAATTTTTTCGATTTATTCCGCCGTTAATAGCCGGATTTTGTCCGCGTTTCGTCCGTAGCCTACCTAGAGATCCGAATTTTAATAGGAGATATCGACCAAATTCATTCCGACGATGAGCGACTTTTGAGAGCGAGTTGAGTTTTGAAAAAACTGGGCGGGCGTCACCGACCCGTCGCGACGGGTGAAACCCTCTATCCCCCCGCCGTCACTCTTCACTCTGAGCGGGTGGGACATCAGCCTTTAAGGGGCGCTCCCAAGGTTTATGCGCAAGGTCTCCCAGATGAAAATTGATGTAAATTAAATGAATCGATTTAAATTGAATCGATTATCGAGAAAAGTATCGAAAAATTGTATTAAATTGAATTTAAAAAAAAAAATTAAAAAATTTATATATATTCTTGAAAATCTCGAGAAATTCAAAAATGATCTACATTCTGAGATAGGTTGAGCGCCCTCAAGGATTTTTTCCGTTTTCCCCTCCTTCAACTAAAGAAAAGAAGGAGTGGGGATTTCAGCCACTATTGATTCGATTTTGATGAAATTTTCAGGGATCACCCGGGTTGTGCCTTAGATGATTACCCAGGCTTATTTAACAAAAAATCTCATTCTTTTTCCTACCTACCTACACATTCAAATTTACTACCTACCTACATTTTTTTTTTTTTTTTTTTTTTTTTTATCGCGGATTCCGATTCTACGTTTAATTCTACGTCCGAAATACCTTTATACAATCATTACCTATATACAATGAAAAGCCGTTTCGAGCTGTCCCAACTGTATGGATTACCTATATACAATCATTACCTATACACAATGAAACTGTGTATCCCATGTATCCTCAACCATTAGAGATAGAGAGATGGGATGTTCGGGGGGGGGGGGGGGGAGCGCAGTACTTCTATAAAACCGTTGAAGATAGGGAGATACGGTTTTTTCCATCGTGATCTCAGGTATCACATAAAAAGTTTTGGATAGTGTCCCTTAAATTGTCCAAAAGTGTCCTGCGAGTATGAATCCCTCGGGAACGAATGGTTTACCTATATACATACAATGAAAAGCCGTTTCCAGCAGTCCCAATTTTGTACCATATGATGACTCTGGGGTGAGTTCAAATAGTGTCCTGAAAGTGTCCTTAAGTGTCCCGAGAGTGTGAATTCCCCTGAAAAAGGCGAGGGGGGGGGATTTATCTGTTTGGAGCTTGCCTAACTGCTTATCCTCAACCATTAGAGATGTAATAGGTATATTCATTCATGAGTCGACACTGGCCTAACCTTCTCCCAGCAGGTTCAGCCAATATTGATTCGATTTTGATGAAATTTTCAGGGATTGATGGTGGACTTTAAATTTGATTTCACTAGCACTTTGACGATAATATAGAAGTACTAGCTGCTCCGGCTCGCTTTGCTCGCCTACGCACCCATCCGGGGGGCTGCGCCCCCCTGGACCCCCCAGTGGGTGAGTAGCATCGATGGACACGTTGGAACCCCCACATGAAGGAATTCCCAAATTCGCAGAATTTCAGTGCTCGGTTGGGACAGCTTGAAACATAATAATAATAATATTGAAACATGTTTCAACTTTATTATTCTACATGAGACATGTTTAAATATAATTATTATTGTTTCAAGCTGTCCCAACCGAGCACTGCAATTCTGCGAATTTGGGAATTCCTTCATGTGTGGGTTCCAACGTGTCCATCGATGCTACTCACCCACTGGGGGGTCCAGGGGGGCGCAGCCCCCCGGATGGGTGCGTAGGCGAGCAAAGCGAGCCGGAGCAGCTAGTACTTCTATAAAATGAGGTTTCTGTCTGTGTATCTGTCTGTCTGTCTGTCGTGCCTTATAGGCGCCTAAACGGCTGAACGGATTTGAATGGGGTTTTTTCCTAACGGTCTCGGCTGCGATTGCCCCCAACATAGGCTATATGAAAATCCCGCGCGACGCGCGCAACCCCGCGAATTTGCGCGAAACGTGTTTTTCGCTCCCCTATAACCCCCATTTTTTATCGCGGATTCCGATTCTACGTTTAATTCTACGTCCGAAATACCTGTTGCGCGAATTTTTTGGCGCGCGCGAATTCGCTCAATTAATTTTTTCGATTTATTCCGCCGTTAATAGACGGATTTTGTCCGCGTTTCGTCCGTAGCCTACCTAGAGATCCGAATTTTAATAGGAGATACTGAACAAACTCATTCCGAAATTGAGCGAATGTACACGGCGAATTTATTTTATAGGATTTGAAGTTGTACGGACGCAAAAGCGGGTGGAAGCTGGGAATGACGCGCCCGCGTTTGTACGGCCCTTCCACCCTCCACTGCACGGCGTAACCTCACTCGGGCACCTTACAGACGACGCTGGGAAGTGCCATCGGGAGGACTCCCTCAGGGCAAGACATTTTTTTGACGATTCGAGAGACGATTGGAGATTGAAATCGTCTAATTTTTGATATATTCTTGGCTTTTAGGTAATTAGGCATTTGGAAATTCGCCTTCTGCGAGGTAGCGTCTATAATGTAGGTACATTGTTTGATCTGAAGTTGACGATTAGGAGGAGGTGGTTAACATCTGGCTCCACCCCAGTCGGCCCATCGTCACCTCACAAGGCACCTTACAGACGACACGCTGGAAAGTGCCACTGGGAGGAGCCCCTCAGGGCAAGACTTTTTTTTTGACAATTCGAGAGACGATTTTAATCTCCGCTAATTTTGGCTGGTCTTGGCGTTTGTTTGTTCGAGTTATTGCAACCGTTGAAGATAGATTTTTGTCGCCTATAATCCACTTTTTTTTTTATCGCGGATTGTGATTGTACGTGTTTCAAGTCCCGATTGTCCAATTAGAGTGGGGTTGTCCAGCGAGTATGAATCCCTCAGGAACGAATGGGTTACCTATATACAATCATTAGGTAGGTACCTATATACAATCATTACCTATATACAATGAAAAGCCGTTTCGAGCTGTCCCAACTGTGTGGGTTACCTATATACTATCATTACCTATACACAATGAAACTGTGTGTCCCATGTACCCTCAACCATTAGAGATAGAGAGATGGGATGTTCGGGGGGGGGGGGGGGGGGGGGTCCAGGGGGAGCGCAGTACTTCTATAAAACCGTTGAAGATAGGGAGATGCGGTTTTTTCCATCGTGATCTCAGGGATCAGATAAAAAGTTTTGGATAGTGTCCCTTAAATTGTCCTAAAGTATCCCGCGAGTATGAATCCCTCGGGAACGAATGGTTTACCTATATACATACAATGAAAAGCCGTTTCCTGCTGTCCCAACTGTGTCCCATATGATGACCCTGGAGTGAGCTCAAATAGTGTCCTGAAAGTGTCCTAAAGTGTCCCGAGAGTGTGAATTCCCCTGAAAAAGGCGAGGGGGGGGGGGGATTTATCTGTTTGGAGCTTGCCTAACTGCTTATCCTCAACCATTAGAGATGTAATAGGTATATTCATTCATGAGTCGACACTGGCCTAACCTTCTCCCAGCAGGTTCAGCCAATATTGATTCGATTTTGATGAAATTTTCAGGGATTGATGGTGGACTTTAAATTTGATTTCACTAGCACTTTGACGATAATATAGAAGTACTAGCTGCTCCGGCTCGCTTTGCTCGCCTACGCACCCATCCGGGGGGCTGCGCCCCCCTGGACCCCCCAGTGGGTGAGTAGCATCGATGGACACGTTGGAACCCCCACATGAAGGAATTCCCAAATTCGCAGAATTGCAGTGCTCGGTTGGGACAGCTTGAAACATAATAATAATAATATTGAAACATGTTTCAACTTTATTATTCTACATGAGACATGTTTAAATATTATTATTATTGTTTCAAGCTGTCCCAACCGAGCACTGCAATTCTGCGAATTTGGGAATTCCTTCATGTGGGGGTTCCAACGTGTCCATCGATGCTACTCACCCACTGGGGGGTCCAGGGGGGCGCAGCCCCCCGGATGGGTGCGTAGGCGAGCAAAGCGAGCCGGAGCAGCTAGTATTCTATAATGCTTGGTAGACCCACCTTTTGCAAGAAAATACCGGTCTATGTTCATTTTGATTATGCATTATGCATCAAACACCAGGCAGAGCTCCTGGTGTATACTCCTTTCCATGGTATATACTCTGAGGGTGCCTCTGTGAAATGCGATACAGATTAATTCGTTTTAGATAGCAAGCTTGGTGCTATCAATGGCAGGCGACCTCATCACAAAGCTCTTAATGCCGAAGCTCAGTGTAAGCCGTGCAGCTAATTAGGATTTACGTTCAATATCAGTTTCCATCACGAACGCATACCCATCTTGCGGTTCTCGATGTGTGAAGTTTCGTAATGGCATTGGTTTAATTAAACACGACTGCTTAAGTTGTACGCTACGATGCCAATGAAATCGATTGATTTTAATGAGTCGCGTGATAGTTTCAGGTGGATTTGAAAATATTCTAGTTAGTGGGTGTTTGCCAAGGGTGCAGAGGACCAGCCCAATGAGGGAGATCAGGGACAAAATTTGTACATACATACGGACATACATAGCAGAGACGTTCTGAATAAGTGGTTCAGATCAACTCGAAACCGGCCCTAATGCAAGGTTTCATATTTAATATGACTCCTCTATTGATGGTCTAAATTGACAAACCTTGCATTAGGGCCGGTTTCGAGCTGATCTAAACCAATAATTCAGAACGTCTGTATGTCACAAGCCTTCTCCTCCGAAACAGTAAAGTACGAAACAGTAAGTGATAAAAATACGGCAATGTTTTCTACCGTTTTGGGATCCCTCACATTTCTCACTTGGGGGGGTTGAGATCCCCCCGAAATGAGCGCAAAGCGGCGCATTTGCGACCAACTTTCATATTTTAAATGGGAACCCCTAATTTTCACGTCGGATTCGGATTAAGTAAAAAAAAAATGTAAACGTTACAAGGGAATTTCACCTTGAATTTTCGTCCGACTGGCAGCGGACGTCGTCAGCCGTCCTCTCAAGGAGTATCGGAACTTGTCTGACTATTGCGCACATGGTTCCCCATTGCCTCGTCCCCCTGGGTTGGGAGGAGTTCGCCTTCCAATTGAACGCAGAAAATACTTGAATCGGTGACCCCGCTCCTCACGCGGTCACCCATCCAAGTACTAACCACGCTCGACGATGCTTAACTTCGCTGATCGAGGGAAACGGTAGTTTACCCAACGCCACACCAGAGACTGATTCGGATTAGGTAATCAATAAATTTTACTGATGTCCGATAAGCCCGTTAGGCGAAATTTTCGATGAGCGTAAATCCGCGCAGCTCTTCCCATCTTCGTCGTTTAGAACCCTATTGAGTCGGAGTTTCCTCTGTATGCTACTTAGCGATCCAAATTTTAGTACTAAATTTTGAACAAACGATTTCTGACGATAGGAAGTAAAAACAAATTTTAGGGATCGTGCGTGCGTCTGCTCTTGAATCATAGACGTATGTGCTGGCTGCACTTGTGGTGAGGTCTGTGAAGGTCTCCCAACTCGGGTGAGACATTTTCCAACGATCAGCTTTTAGGTATTCTCAATCTTCCACGTGTACCATGGTCAGATTAGAATTCGAAAGATCAGGAGGTTTTTAAACATTTGAAATTTATATAAATCATCACTTGACCTAATATTCCTAAGCCTAAGCGACCCCCCGTGTCCGAAAAAGTAGTTGGCCGAGCAAAGCGAGGCACCCCTGTTAGAGTGCTAGTAAGCTAAATGATGTGGTTAGGGAGAGAAAACGACTCCTCTGCAGATCTATGTCAGTTTTCTCTCCCTAAACACCTCATTGGAAACAACCACATCCTGATAAACTTAGTCATTTGAAGCGGTTGAACAGTCAGGATTTCAACTGCTCATTTGAAATCGGTCCCCACGCTCGATTCTATCATTTTTAATAACAATTTTGACCATAAGCAGAGGAGTCATCTCTCTCTCTCTCTCTCTCTCTCTCTCTCTCTCTCTCTCTCTCTCTCTCTCTCTCTCTCTCTCTCTCTCTCTCTCTCTCTCTCTCTCTCTCTCTCTCTCTCTCTCTCTCTTTCTCTCTAATACAGCGTGGAAGTTTCTTTGAAGATTCATCATCATTCCCTCTGGGCCGACAAATAAACTATTTAAATAAATCAAATAGGATCGCGCACAACAGTCACTGGTAGGTACTATCCTATAGGACCAGTGACTGTTGTATACCCAAAACACAAAGTAGGATGTTAATCAACTAAGTTCATTTACTGAGAGAAGGACTCGGAATTAGCCTCTCCGACCTGGGTAAACTAATTCAGTTCCCATCAAAGGATATTGGATGATCAACTACCACGCGCACCAAATTACATCGATCTCTTGGCTTAGACGATTAAAGTAAACCCTTCTCTAAGGGCCACGGGGGAATGGTCTAAATGGCTATATTTCTCCAAGCTGCTATCTCGAGACCTCGCGATTGAAGGGTGTAAAGGATTGTTGGGCTCGAAAGTCTCCCAAAACGAATCCATCTCCTCTCGAGGGATTCACCACTAATCTGTGGCCCACAAGCCTCCAAAGGTGTATTTTATTGGAAGAACCTCCGAACATTTTGAATCACGGGGAGGAAAACGAGGAGGGAGCCACTTCCAAGAGAACCGCAAAGCTTTCGGTATAGTTCCAACGTCACACCGCTGCAGCATTCGGCTCCCTATGGATTCCCACCGTTTTCGAGGAAAATTTACTACCAAAGCTGCCAAGCAAACCAAAAGGTACGACCCGCTGTGATGTTTCGAACAGACGAATTCGCGGAAAATGGGGGTAAAAACGGTCGAGTGATGTGGGTTCGAAAGGTATCGATGGAACTGAGCAACCCTGGGCACGATTAGGTGCAGATGTACGAGAATTGGATCCCTTTCCACGCTAATGTCAAACCTCAAGCTGCGACTCGTTCAGACTTGAGACAATTTATCAAGTTGAACTAATATCGTTTAGCATTGAATACGACGTTTACAATAGAAGAACCATGTTTATCAAATAGATGAGTATCTATTAATATTATTTAAATGCCACGAATTCACTCGCTAAGTTGACATAATATCAACTTAAGAAAGTCTTTGAGAAGTTATCCTATTCATAATGTTATTGTCGCTTGATCTATGTAGAGTTATTGATAGCTATAAATCTACATAGATCAATATATTATATTGATATATATGATATATTATATTATATTATATTGATCTATAAATAATTTACAGCTGCTAGTAAGCATGAATTTCAGTGTTCCAAGTAACTACGATTATACTAAACCGTATGGTTCTATTTGGGGTAAATTAATTCATTTCACGTCACGGGGTACAACTAGGACAACCATTATGGTTATGATAACCCAAAAAGATAAAATGATTGAGCGCTCAGATTTAGCCTAGGTAGGCGTTTAACAGGGCGGTTGATTAATCGTAATTAGAAACGTGTCGATTATTATGATGGATATCAGATAACAAGACTATGAAAAGCATAAATCACTTCTCTCGAGCCCGATCTCTGAACTTGAGGCAGTGAAGGAGCTGCGACCATAAAGACCAAACCGAAGTTCAACCAACTCGTTTTCTCAAGTCAGTTCCCATTGTAAACAGGTTCTTTAAAGTTCGAGAAGATCTGGAATTGAATGGCGTTCCATCACTTGGGCTTCGGGCATTTATTTTTGAGTACTTAACAACTTCAAACGCTTGCCCTGAAGGAAAAAAGATTTGAAATCTCTTCAGGAAGTGCCCAGATATTTCCACCCGAGTGTCACAATGGCTTCCGTACTTAGCGAAACATCGTGGGGTTGAACTTTTCCTTTAAATACTCTCGAGCGATAAACGGGAGATAATAACAATCATCCGTCTGGCAAAACTTTCTAAACATGAACAAAAAGAGCTGAAAAAATTACCGGGGGCTAAAAAAGAGCGAGAATGAGGAAGAGGCAAGTAATTTGCATAGTGATAACTAGGTAGGAACCTACCTATGTAATCACATTGTTTGGGAAACCCTTTCGTTTTCATTATTTACATTTCACTACCTCTGACCACCTCCCCTCCGTTCATTTACGCACCCTTCCACATTATGGAGGAAATTTCTCTCAACAACTTTTCCCTTCTTTTTCTCTAACACGGCGGCTTAACGTTTCCTTTACATCACTTTTTTTATTGCTCACTTCCACAACATATTTCACCCCAAAATATTTTCCCGTCGTGAAACTGTATAATTTACAATTTTCAGTTCATTAGAACAGTTCTTCACCTAAAACACGTATGGATCATAACAATATCATCGTAATAATTATGATAATATAATATAGAATTATGGTATTATAGAATTATTCTATAATTCTCCATAATTCTATATTACAGAAGAGTGGAGCGGTCTTGCGATAGCTGCTATCCTTCAGCATACTAAGTTTTATTATTCTTATTATTAAGTCTTGATAAAATAGTTGAGGAATAACTTGAAAATTTTCAAATAGTCATGAAGAAGCTAAGTAAAGGCCTTGTAAGTATCAATTTTATAACTGGTTGGCCAAATTCAAGGGTTCAGTATCAAAAGATGTCGTAATGAGAACATTACGGTGACCAAGTTGCAAGTTGACTAGTTGCCAACAAGTTTCACTTTTTCCTAAACCCACTAAACTTATTTTGCCTATCTACAGGGAGTTAATCACCAATAAAGATACTTCAATCCTGCCTCCCCTGAGCAGTTTACCGTAAAATGGAGTCGATTCCCCTTTGCGAGAACACAGCAAAAAGTATTCCGGATCAATGGCGCGTCAAGTTGGGTTTCAAAGCCAACAGCAACAAGAAACGACTGCGCTTAAGAGGCAAAAGTCATGTGTGTATGACGGGTCTGTTTGTACGAACGAGTTCCGACGGTCGAAGTTTGAGGGCCTAAAACGCCTAACCTTTCCTACACGAGTGGCATAGTTGGATAGGCAATAGGCGGCTCATCTCAACTCAAAACACGTCCCTCTCTCAGAGAGTTCGGGGAGCTTCGGCAACTTTTCAGCTTTTCTCACACCCTCAG
The DNA here is from genome assembly GCA_955831195.1 of Pilophorus perplexus. Lineage (NCBI taxonomy): Eukaryota > Metazoa > Arthropoda > Insecta > Hemiptera > Miridae > Pilophorus > Pilophorus perplexus. Next base: position 13,595,564 of record OY037011.1, on the reverse strand, counting down.
CTCTCTTTGGCTCTTGATGATTAGATCAACTAACTATCACGTAGAAAGCGCCCTTTAATCACAGCTACGGATCAAGAGTGTATCAACTAGAAATCGTGCTCAGAATATACCAATGGCATATGCTTTGGCTATTTGTACCTATTATTTTCACTCCATGGAGTGCATCTGCAGATTAAAGAAAAAGTAAGATTGGTAGACCAAGATGAAAATAGTACAGTGACCCCACAGAGCCTGAAGGCCTCTTAATTGTGAATCATTCTGCTTAAAAATCATATATGATAATACCGTCCATTCAAATACGTAAAATGAAAGACTTGCCGGTGGCATGTAAGTGTGAAGAAACGTCGTTGAAATACGACGGTTGATGGTAGAGGTAACCACCCAGCATTATGCGTGATGGTTATAGGAGAACTACAAAGCAATGGGTGGGCGGGTTTACGTAAGTGGCAGGCCTCGAAAAGCGAGGAGAGCATAACTCCCCCCTTCATCTTAGATACGCACCATCTCATTTCATTTCATAGTGGAAGGAAGCAGGTGATGAACTGTGCGGGCTCACGCTGGGCCAAGTGATTGCCACTCAAACAAGACGATAAATCACCTTACACTTACACCTATATCCTCCCTCGCAACACATTTTCAGAGGTACCTGACCCATCCTCACGCCTCGGGGCATACCTGGACCGGTGGGTGGGTGCCTAAGTACGAATCATCCAAGAACCGAACCCAACGAGCGGTCTATAATTTTGTTGGGCTTGTGGACCGCTTATCACCACCAGCGAAACACCATGATCGTGTCACCTACCAGACAACTTCTGCAAAGGGCAAGAATCACACAAATGATTGGAGGAAGTACCACGTGGTCAAGAACAGTAATATCTATACAAAGATAACACTAGGGGCCGGTTTTTGAAACCATAGTTAACTCTGACGGCCGTAAAAGACGACTCTGACGGCCGTAAAACGGAAAAAGTGTTTTTTGAACCTTAGTTACCGTTTTACGGGCCGCTATTTTTACGAAACGGTAACCACAGCAGGACCCTGGGGTCAAATTTTTACGGAGCCGTGACCACCGCTTTCATTGGTTGACATTGGTTGGAACAATTGACTGACGAGACGGCGCGCCGCGGACGGCGCGCCGCGGAGGGTGGGGAGTGGTAGAAAGAGATGGAGATAATTGTTTACTTTTTTCGCTCAAAATCATGACATGTTGAAGGCAGAAGAAGCGGGAAATGTGAACTCCTTCCTCACAAATGAGTTGTCAAAACCCGCAATGACGAAAAAAGTTCACCTAGGGAAAATATTCAAGGCGCCAAAATTTTAGCGGCGTGGTCAGCTGTCGGAACGCTGACTATGGTTCTAAAAACGCCGACAAAATAGCGGCTGTAAAATCACGTTTGACGGTGGTCACCAAACCACTCGTTTGCGGTGATTTGACTATGGTTTCAAAAACCGGCCCTTGGGAAATGATTTTGAGCAAGATGTTACCAAAACAAAGAAATGATAAAATTGTCTACTTCGTCTCTAAAAATGAGTTACCCAACATTGTTGTTGTTGATTGCTGTTGTTGTCTGTTGTCACAAAACAGACATTACTTTGGCACTACTCTTTCGCAATACCAACCCACACAATATTTTGGATTTCTTAAAAATGTTTGAATTTGCTGTGGTTTGCAGTTATATTATACATTGTAATACATAATATGTATTATACTTTTTTTACGCAATCTAACATTCGCACATTTGTATTACATATATTTTTTTACCCAATCTAACATTCGCACAATTTTGTTCTGATTTTCGTTTGGTGAAGCCTCCCCCAGTAACATCATTTATCATTGAGTGAGACGGATAGGATGAAGACGGTTTAGGCAACTCAAAATAAATAAACCAACTCTTTCGTTGATTAATTTCGGTAGGCCTACTTCTGAGATCGGTTTCAATGAAAAAAAAAGTAAATTTTATTACTCAATTGGATGGCGAGAAGTAAGGTTATTCATCATTTTGATAATTTCTTCTTATCCACCCGAGGAAACTGACTTTTCCAACGGCATTTGTCGACCATGAAATGAAGTGATAAATATGTAGCAGCGCACCTACTGGAAGAAAAGTGCGTCGTTAAAGTACCATTAACGATTTGGCTCAACTCCGGTGCCAAAGGTGTGCATCGAATGGCGTCGAAATTCCACCCCACTGGCGTCTCCTGAGCTCTGCGTCTCGTCGATTTCACCGAAGGATGAAAATATTTATAGATGCATAATATGCATGAAATATTATTTCAGGTGCCTGACAATCGATAACGCCCAGTTGAATGCAATAATGTGCTGTTGGACGAGTTGGCAATACATAAAATGTTTCCGTAACATCATTTGTAACAGTAGCACCTAGGGTTGCCAGATTTGTCTCACCAGCATAATATACAGTCTAGATCAGGGGTGTCCAACTTGCAAGGCCTCAAGGGCAAAAACTAAAACCTTTGATCTGGTTGCGGGCCATTTATGGTAGTATATATACTACCATATAATATATATAAACCACCCGAACAAAAACCCCCGAGTCGCGGGAAAAAAACCAAAAAACCCCGACCGTGATGCCCACAACATACTACCTACCTAGATTGCTTGCCTCGATCCCTATTTAACAACCCACCGGCGTTTAGGTTTTTACCGTGACCCCCGGAGCCATGATTATTCCCCCCCCCCCCCCCCCCCCCCCAAATCCCCCTCTCAAATTGAAATCCCCCTAAAAAAAAAAAACCAAAAACATCGTTTCGGGACCCCCAAAAATGGATTCTATGTCCAAAAATACTTCGAAAACGACTCCTAACTCGATCCCATAGCTAAAATCCTTCAAAACCCCTTCCCATAGCCCCATTTTAGCCCCATAGCGCCCCACGGGTTTAGGCGATCGGACTGAAAACCTTGCGGGCACAACTAGATGGTAAATTAAGTATTTTGTCAAAATTTCATATTTTTAAATAAATTCCTACTGACCAAAACGGCCCGGAAGGCGTACGGCGGACGGACATTTCGATCTCTCGACCTCTTGAAACGGATAATGTCAAATTTTGAGGCCGATCGGAGTCGTCGCCCTCCGTCGCGAAAACATAAGTGTATTATTCCAAGAATAATAAACCCAAAGTGGCTAGGGGAGTGGCTTTTGGAAGATTTTCGGCAATGGGGTCGGGTTAGGTGTAGTTTTCGAAGTACCTATTTTTGGTCACAATAATATTATGTAAAGTCCATTTTCGCGGGTTCCAGAATCACTTGATTTCACCGTGGGGATTTCACCTATGGGGTTTTGAGGGATGCCTGGAAGTTGAATGAGATGTCGTTTTCCGAGTTATTTTGGACAATTTTCGAGGTCCAAGAAACTGTACACAATTTTTTTTTTTTTTAAATATAATTTTTTATTTACCTACGTAGAATTAATTTTTGCACAATCTATACCAAAGAATAATAAATCCTTGTGTAACATTTACAGTGTTTTCCATCTTAAGTTGCTTTCATTATTTTTTTACTGTTGCAAAAATACAATGGAGATCACAAAACTTGGTCGAAGGGAAGGGTCGTTTGCAACAATTGTTTTTTCAAGCAACCACACAAGTTGAGTTACAAGAACATTGAGACGGGTTGCCAAAATGATAAGGGAGCGGGTCTAATGGGGGAGACGCAAGGACACAAAATCACGGTCGTATTAGGGCATGGGGTGGTGAAGTGCATGCAACCGTAACAAATAAGTTCAACGTCACGGAAGGAGAGTAAAAATGAAAAGAACGCTGAATGAACCGCGTTTTATTTATTTCTACGTTGCCGTATTTGTTAACGTGTGATTTATCGTTTTAGACAACGATCATTAGGTTTTTTTAATACTTTTTTTTAGATGCCATATCGTTAAATCCTCTGACAGATAGGGGAAGCATGACAAGGGCTACGAGGCACACCTGTATGCTAATGGGAATGGACAGATCTTGTTAACAGGATTGTAAACATGTCGACACCTTTCCGCCCGATTAAACCTTGAATATGTGTTCGAGGGAGAGGGTACCGTGCACTATAGAACTACCCGAGCGAAAGGAAGACCAACTTATTCATTATGACGTGGAGTTTCAAGGGTCCCTTTTTAACCAAGGATGCCCTCGGGAATCGTGAGTATTTACATCAATATCTCTTCTAAAACAAACAGCTTTCCTTGACGGTTTCAGACGAAAAGTTTCAACCGTGGGAACTGTTATTAAACGTCAAACTGAATCACTCGGGGCTAGGATCAAACCATAATTTGACTCAAATTGTTTGAGTGTGCACCCGATGGAAAGGATATGCCGGTAGATATATGTAATGTATTTTCACTAGAAATGGAGCTCGAGGTTGAACACATACGGAACACCGAATTACTTCAGCCGTCAACTGAGGAGAAGCGATGCGGTTATTCAACTGAAACGATCCGGCGAGTCAAATGACAAACGCGAGTTGAGCCTCGCAGATCTTACTGTCAACAGGACAAACTAACTTAACTGCGGTGAAACTGTCACCGCGGTAAGACAGATTAGGTCGTGCACAGAATTAGTAGCACATACGCATAGCAGAGTTAGATGTCACGAGAGCTGGAAGTTATAAACCACTCGGTTTGAAACTAACAAGAGAAATAATTAATTGGCTGGGGCAACTTTTACCGTTTATATCGAATAAGTGGTAGTACAACTGTCAGTGTCAAAAATTCAGGGACTTATTGATGGCTTTTGTCGGTTTAACCAATAAAACGGTTGTTGGGGGTGTACCTGCATGCAAATATTGTTTTCCTAATTGCACTGAGAGAAAAGATTTTTTTATTGGCTAGGTTAAATCCGAAATAACCTCGAAAAGAAATTGAAACTACCTAGAATCAATTGATTCAACCTAGAAAAAAATAGGTCCAGGTTAAAGTAACATCGAAAAATATTAATACAACCTAGGCCCATATAGAAACAACCTAACCCGTTATTACCCGCCCTCTGACCACAACCTGGAATAAAAAAGTGTCAACCTAGACCAAATGTGAACTTCACATTTGGTCTAGGTTGACATTGTGAAGACCTAGAAAATATATTACCTACCTTTGACTTTTAAGTGGGGTAACCTAGAATTGAATGATTTGACCTTCCATATAATTCCCCTCCATTAAAGTCTCGGTTGTACAACTGAAAACAACCGAGAGATTTAAAAGGCGAGATTGCTACTTTAGGTAACAACCCAAAAGTTAGACTTTCAGTCTCGGTTAAAACTACCGTAGTACTACAAATAGTTTTAGGTTTAAACAACAGTGATTTTAATTCATTCAATAAATTCCAGGTTGTTTCTACAGTACGCTAAGCGGCCGCGGAGAGCGCCACTGTAGGCGGTGGGCGTTAATTCTCGTTGTCTTGGCACCCCTGCTATTTAGCCGGTGGGGTTGAGGCCAAATCTTTGTCAAATTCTAATCATCTAATTTCTGTCACTATGTGCAGTCATATTATGACGTCACATTCAAATTTTTGTACTGAGTTGGAAACAGAGACAACCCAGAAAGATAGTTGAAGTTGATAGAAACAACCTGCAATGGAAGTGGAGCAAACCTAGAAAGAAAAGTGGACCACCTAGTAATTTATTAGGACCAACCTGAAAAGAATAGGAAGCTACCTAGAAATTTAACTGGAACAACAGGGATAGTAATTGAAACAACCTCGTAAATAAAGGGACACAACCTAGAGAAAAAAGGGTTCTAGGTTAACGCGCCATGGCTGTAAATTGTTTGATGTGGGGTGAGAACGTTTTTGTTTTAGGGTAAATCAACCGTCTATGAAAGTGAAAAACATTGAATACCAGGGTGAGACAACCAAGACATTAATGTTTTTAACCTAGACTGTAAATGGATGGAGGCGGCGGCACACACCGTGAACTTAACCTAGAACTAAAGTGTGGGGGTGGCGTATTTTAAATCTGGGTTGTTTGCATTTTTAGGAAGGTAACTTCACCAGTATTTTCAATCTAGGTTAAATTATATTCAACCTAGACTAAATTGTTCCACCCTAGAATGAAAACCAAAAAAAATCTAGGTTGGCAGCATTTAACCTAGAAAAAAATCGAAAAATAACCTAGAATAGGCCCTTTTTTTCTCTCAGTGTGGTTATATCAATATTTGTGTTGTGTGTGGGGGGAAGGCCTCCAGCGTTACTGGGATTTCGCTCCCGATGTCTGGAGGAAGAGGAAGGGAAGTGCTTGAATACCCATGGGGCATGACGCGAGATGTCGCCATATGCAGATACACAGCCTGAGAGGCTGTATCGAAGCAGTTTGGGAAAACACGCTATCTCCAGGCCGGCACGAGAAGTGCTTAGGTTTTCGGAAAGGAGTTCAGAGGAATCCTTTATTGAGGTTGGTGTGTCAACTAAAATACCGGTTCGCCCTGAATCCAAAGCTATAGCTTAATATATTATGGGAATCAGAGGGCTGGCTTCCCCAGACGAGCTGTTGACAAGGGAGGCGGGGCCCGCTGACCCTGTCTTACGGAAGTCCGATCTCCGGGTGACCACAGTTGAAGTGTCGACAATGGTTGCCAGGGCAACAGACTCGCGTGAATTAAACATCGGGTCCACAGACCTGGGGTCCACAGACGAAATGTCGCCAGGGGGAGGCCCGGACCTCATATCAGTCCCCGGTCCTCGATCCCAATCAGAAAGTTGCTGTAGGACGTCATTGATATTTCAAGAAAAAAAAAAGCAATGAATGAAGTGGTCAGCGAGTGATAAACTCGGCGGAGCGGTTGGGGCTGTCCGCGTAATTAGCAGGGGTCCCGTTAACGAGAGAATTTGAATTTCCACAACCGCCCCGCCGAAAGTGGCGCTTCTCCTGGCCCGCGACTGGACCACGAGCGGGGGCGGGAGAGCGAATTCAAAGAGAGTTTGGCCCATTGGCCACAGCTTTCATCACTCCTGGTTATGAAAACTATCAAATTGATTATTGATACTGACAAAAGTTGAAGAACCCTACTGCACTAGGAATTTCGTTGGGTAGGTCGATAAAGAGAATAGTGTGGAAAATCCCAGGGTCTTTATTCGATTGGAGACGACAGTCTTGAAACTGAGGACTCTATCTAGTCTTTACTCAAGATTCTCATCTAGGGTCCGACCACCAGGCAAACAGGGGTGGTGGGTGTATGTCAGAGGCAGGTACGTATGTCCCTGTGTGCACATGAATGTGTGCACAGAGGGTGGCGAGCCCCGGGGGCAGAGCCCCCCTACTTGTCCCATCAGAAGCCCTTTCCTTTCGGGATCCACTTCCTCAGCATTTCCCATCAACATCAAAGTGAAACCCACAATCCTGGGACCCTCTTATGTTCTTGCAACCAGCAATCTTCCTTCTTGAATAAACATAATCTCCTGCCATTCTAATGTTACGTTTTTCCCCGCCTCGGCTGTTACTCGAGACGATACACACTGATTTTCGTCTGGTATACCTACTCAACAACCAAGGTCAGGAATAATGAGAACCACGTATAGACAAAAAGAGCACAGATTCTGAAATCCACAGCAAAAATTAGAAGCAACTGAGAGAAATGTACCACTACAATATATACCCAACGTAAGAGAACCTACCTGGTATTGAGGTAGGACGAACAAAAACCTCAACATACAACTGCGGAGTAAGTCGGTCATTGAGAATTAATGACTAAACCGTGAAGTTAAAGTCCGCAGACGTGGCGTAAATTAAAATTTCATTGGCATGAAAACATTGACAGCAATTCAGAGAGAAACCACAAAATAGATTAACGTCTCATGAATGGGGACTGTCACCCGCAGCCCAGGCTCAAACTTGATGCAACCCCCTGAGACCGATTTCTAAAGACGCTAATTATTATCTGATCCAGTTTGCCGCTTCTCCGAACACTTCAATATACAAGTTTGATCTCGCCCTTCCTGAGCTAAATCAGCCATTTTCGAACTGATCCGTCTTCGATAGAACTCCGTAAGTGAATTTTCGGTAGCTGGTTCAAACTTCCGATCACAGTTCTATAGCTAATTCGATTGCAACTTAGGTCATATGGAGACACGGTCAGGTTTCCACAAAAAGAATGCAATTTCACAAACTCAGGCACTGTTTACAAAACTGAAACGTCATTCCCCGATATCAACACCAGGGTTTGTCGCATTGAAACGAACGATTAACAGGGTAAAGGTCAGGCGAGTCGACCAGAACACCAGGGAAGAAATTAATTAATACCACCGGGAAAGCAATACCGGCCGGCTGGCAAAAGGACAAAAGCTTTCCCGAAGTATAATTATTAGTGTAGGTGTTAACAGTCATTAATGACAGACGGGGGTATCGACCAACCCTTGCACCCCTCCTGCGGAACGAATGGTTTCAGACCGTACTATAACATTTGGATTAGATAACAGTTGTAACCAATTAATTGAGCTATTAATCACGTATTATGAACCTAACGTCAGTGATATTAATAACGGAGGGGGTTGCACAGGAATGGCCTGTTCAAATTCGCCCTCGTCACACAAACGTAATCAATTTGTCACGCAAACGTAGTCGATTTGTGGCAAAATCAACATTAATCCATTTAAAGAAACGGTTAATGACCAAAAAATGAACAAACTAACAATATTCTCTGCAAGTGAATGTGTTATTTTAAGAAGGGCTTTTGTCCATTCTTGGGGTTTTGGGAAATTAAAAAATTTTTTAAAAAACTTCCAAGTTTTCTCAATTTTTGAGGAATAATAATTATTATGGGAGAATACATATTAAGTATGTAACATTCTACAAGAGTCCAATTAATATCTGATTTCGTGATTTGCGGCCATTTACGTTTATTATTCTGGCAATAATACACCTAATAGGTGTATTACCATTAATAATGGTAAAAGTGACGGTGAAAGTGAGATAGGTAACGCGTATCTCCAGATTTTCAACTTTTCGGGAGAGCAAGAAACTGTAAGATGCTCCATTTTTCCGTGGTAACTTCATTTAGCATTATATAGTTAGGGTGGCCAGATTTTTTTTTCCGAGGAAGCAGTACATTAAACAAATAGTCGTAGGACACTTGACAAAACAGTTTTAATGTCTAATAAAACATCACATTAGGTTAAATCATTGCAACTGGCCCCAAACATATTATGACTATACGATGCAGACCATTGAAGGAGATCAATAGTCAAAGCTCAATACTATTCGTTTGCATTAAATTTTAATTTTAAAATTAATTGCATTTAATTTAAATTTTAAAAACTAGTGAACCCATTTGAAAACCACAAAAACCGTAGCTCAGACTTAGAGCCTCAAAGACCAACTTCTTCTTCCTCCAATTGATAAGAGGTGTTGGTGTTCCATCTAATTTAAGTTCTTTGGAAGATACCTAATATCTTCCAAAGATTCCTTGTCAAGTGCGTTAGTAAGTAGTAGGCAGGAAGTAGCTCTCCAAAAACTCTACTAGTTTCTAAAAGCAGTACATTTCAGGTGTACACAAGGGTCTCTGTGTACAGCAGTATCACATACCTTAAAGCAGTACTGTACTGCAAAAAGCATCTGGCCACCCTATATATAGTCCTCTAGCGCGTACCAATAAACTTGCGGAAGGAGTATATTGCGTTAGCTATAATAGCTCACCAGAAAAATCATTATCCAGGTTAAAATGAAGGAGATAGGTGAAGTCACCATGATAAAACTTGGCACATACGCGATGTCACAACAAGATGTCTTCCTACCTTCTCCGACAAGTCTACGACAATCTACAGTCACATGGCATAATTTTATTACAAAACTCCCTAAAAGATGTGAACGAGAGATCAAACCTCTGCGAAAAACATAAACAAATCCGGTTTTACAGTAAAAGAATAGTTTTCAAGACCATATTATGGTTTATTATTTATTAAACGTTTGGATCTTTCTTTTGCTTGAGTGTCGCTGACATTGAGTCCCAAAGCAGGCAAAATGGAGGGAGATAGCTCTTATCACAGCTTCTTCTTTGCCGTGTTGGTCAAGTCACAAACAGTCGCATCTCATAACATATTAAGTTAGTACAAAAAATCATCACTAGGAGCACTTTATTCGGTAAATCCGATAATTTTGGCCCTTGTAGGGGAAAAAAAAACACAATTTCGCCAAAAATGGAGACACGCGTTATCACACTATCACCGAGAGTTTGAGACCGGAGGTCAAAAAATCAGATCGGCCTCAAAATGTGACATTATATTCAAGATGTCTAGAATTCAAAATCGAAATGTCCGTCCGCCGTCCGAGCCGTTTTGGGCCGTAGGAATTTTTTTTTAAATCTGACATTTTGACAAAATACTCGGTTCACCATCTAGTTGTGTCCGCAAGATTTTCAGCCCGATCGCCCAAACCCGTGGGGCTAAAATGGGGGTACGGGAGGGGCTCCTTGAAAAGGACGGAATTCATAGTAACTGTTTCTATATTCATAGAAATAGTTTCTAACAACACATTCGGATTCAGCACCCTTTAACCCCCCCCCCACACACACACACACAAATTTTAGTTCGAAAATCTGAATATTTACGTGCAGAACTGTTTTAGAAATGTTAGAGATTTTGAAATGAAAGCGGAGGGCACGTGACGTCACCAAGTAGTTGGGCACAGAACCACCAGAACGCTGAATAATAAATCTCAAAGGAATCGGAATAAAAACTTTCGACTCGGGTCGATTTTGAATAACCTTCTTTGATAATAACTCGATGCTCGATTTTGAATGACCTTCTCTGATGATTACGCCGATTTTTGATTTTCGGGGTCGGCTTTTCGCATAGCAAAGTTGGCTAACTTGCATAGACGCGAGAGAGAGCAGTCCACGTTATGTGGACTCCAGGCCTCGGAATTCAAATATTTTTCCAACGCCCAACGCATATTATGAAACATGTCAATAAAAGAACCAAAACCGTGATGAATCTACGGCAAAAAGAGGCTGAAGCCTTACATTTTTTGACGGCGGTCCCCAAACACATTTGAGAAAGGGAAGTTAACTGAAGAGTATTACTTCAAGGGAAGTACCTAATAACCAAGTTTTTATCTCAATGGGAAGGAATGACGACGAAATGCCGTTTCTCACGTCAACCTATGCATTTGAACCTCTGGTTTCATATTAAAAAAACAGTCGCAATTTTGGACAAATGCCCTTCCTGAAATAACCCATTCAATTATTAGCAGCTCACGGAATATGTAATAATCTTATTATGACCGAATAATATTCGTCATATTATGCGTAATATTATAATGCGCGTGGGAGATTTTAATTTTCTACCAAAATTTTTCACAGGCAAAGGTAATACACCTAATCACTCTGCCGTGTTAGTTAACATATTAAAATTTCAGCACTAATTTAAATAGTAAGGCGGCAGAGTGGCTCGTACAAGCACATTTTGAGGAGTTATGAGGAAATAAATGGTTGGGAGGGGATCGACTGGATAAAAAAAAAAAAAAAAAAGGATTAGAAGGAATGGAAAAAATACATACAGGAATTTCATAACGATCTGACAGGATATTATTTGTCTAAGTTGGGTAACGAACCTACCTCCACCCGCAGCTAGCCAGTTCTGACAGATCTCACCGTAATAATAATTAAGCAAAGGAGAGATTCTGCTCCATCACCAGGGTGATAAACGATTCTAGACAAGGCAAGAAGGAGGTGGTATTTGAGTTGGAAGGAGGGAGTTGTTATTAGTGAGGCTGACTTGAGGCGCTTCACAATGAATCTATTGATACCAGACTCTATGGAGTCGAGGAATGAATGACAGCCAGAATGTTAGGTTCTTATATCATCCGCCTTGTACTCGTAAGGCAGTGATACACTTATTGGTTCATCATAATCCTATGATAGTTTCAACACTGGTATTTGTAGGTTTATTAGGTGGTTGGCTGTTCTCTTGTGCCATAAGCCGGATCGCTTGATTTGGAAGGTTTAAGGTTAATAAATCCACTAAATTCATCCATAAACATGGAAACACAGGAAACACCACCATAATTCATCCATAAAAGTCCATAATTCACGATTCAGGTTATAATTCATCCATAAAAGAGGCCATCAGTAATATTCCATTAATTCATTCATTGTGCCATAAATGGAAGATACTCACTTGCCCTGTTTCATTGTACCTACCCCAGGGCTTGGGGCACAATGAAACAAAATTCATTTTGTGCACAATGTCTAGGCTACTCCTGGTCACATAATATCATGTTTTCCATATTATGGTTTCTATAATAATGGTTGATATAATATATCAATTACATATTATGTCTTTCATAGTTCAGATCCCTACGTCACAAGAAAAAATTAAAATGTCAACAAAAACCATATGGGGAGCTATGGGCAAAACCAACTTTTGTGTTTCATCGTGCCCCACCTTCCCTACTCGCTAAAAATACGGGGGGGGAAACGTATGCCAAATCCTCATTCTTCTCCCCATACATTGCTTAATGGAGGAGTCATTACGAGAAAACAAACAAAATACTTCTAATTGAAACTGATGAAAGACGTAAGAAAAGAACGGGACAAAGGGGAAGGTCAAATTTGAAAAGATTCGATATTTATGAGTACGTACTCGCAAAAAATACGGGAAAAAATTGAAAAAAGTACGCCAAATTCTCAAAAAAAAAAAAGAAGAAAGACGTATGCCAAAAACCGAAATGGAAATTGAAAGAAGTACGCCAAATCCTCATTCTTCTTCCCATAATACCCCCATTATTGCTTTCTAGGTATGTATTACGAAAAAAAACCCGAATCTAATTGAAACTGATGAAAGAGGGAAGAAAAGAACGGAACTAAGAGGAAAGTCAAATTCGTCTTCGTCTTCTTCTTCAACACACATTCATTCTTGTCGATTCCCACAACACCCAAATCGATGCTCGCCTACTTTATAGCATTCATTTCTTTTGATACAAGCTTAAGTACCTACTCATATCAGTACCTACTCAGACTCAAAATCAATTCAATGCCAAAAATACTCGGAATCGAAAGGGAATAGTCGATACTTTACTGGTATCGATTGTTATCGAACGTCCCTAGCCGGGGCTCAGTATTGTTTTGGTAATCGGCCAGCCATATAACACACGGCATATTAAATATTGAAATTTTCACAACGATATTAATCGTTCAAACACCGCACAACCCGTCCTGAAAATGGGGAAACATTTCCCGAAAGCTCAGCAGCGGTGGAAGTTGCGTTAAACCCCATTCCCGTTAAATTGACAAGGTTCGTAGGTCCAAATTTTTAACCTATATCAAAGGTAAAAATTAATTCCGTCATTAAAAAAAAATTTTTTTTTTTAAGTCTAAAGAATGTTTGGACATATGTGGTACCTTGAAAAATGGATTCTACGTCAAAAAATACTTCGAAAACGACACCTAACTCGACCCGAGTCGAAACCCTTCAAACCCCCCCACGGGTTAAGACGATCGGGTTGAAAACCTTGCGGGCACAACTAGATGGTAAACGTAGTATTTTGTCAAATTTTCAGATTTTTAAAAAACTTCCTACTTACTGTCCAAAATGGCTCGGACGCGGCGTACGGCGGATGGACATTTCGATTTTGAAATCTAGACATCGTGAAACGTATAATTTTTAGGCCGATCAGAATTTTCGACCTCAGTCGCGATTACACGGGTGTATTATTCAAGAATAATAATCCAAAGTTTCAGCAGACCTCTAAAAAGGTCCTTTGACCCCATGATTTCCCCCTGGTTCAACATCGATTAGAAAAAATAAACCAATAGTAATTATTTTATTAACAAATTTTGTAACTTTATTAAAGTTGTCAAGGGGATGATATTGCCAAAATTAGTTTGTAACATTCCGGTCTTGAAAATGAGAGGATGAATTCACTCTTTCATTTAATGACCCAATTCAGCTAATTTAGGTACTCGCTCTTACAACAGAAAAGGCGTATAAACTTCAATAAATCAGCAGAGTCGAACTAGCGACCCAAAACCCTTCAACAACGTTCACCAGATGTTACTAATAATTGCCTGCCTTCTGTGGTGTACGTTTCCCATAAACGTGAAGGAACCACTTGAACGTCCATAAAAATGCCGCTCGCCGTCCACAGCCCGTGGGAACGATGTGGCACTTAGTGATGATGTGTAGGGCCCAAGAGCGCTTCCACCGACGTTCAGGATTTTTCAAATTGAATGCCAACATCACACCATCAATAGGCTACGAACAGGAGCAACCTACTACAAAAGCTGAGCCGCTGAACAATAACCAACTTGCCCATCATCCCGAACTCTCCCAACATTGATGTCAGAGGTTTTTTTTTTACAAATCATCAAAGGTTTCATAAAAGCGGACCCCAGACAGGCTTTCTGCGCATAGCAGATTATATTCCCCCCGTCACCACCAGATTCGGACATCAATCCCAACCGGTATAGACGATTTTTTCCCTTTATGAGACAGGAACTCGACTGAAAAGTATCTTTGAAGACAGGAAGGTCTGGACCAGGCAGATACCCACGCTGAGTGTCCACTTCATTTTATATTTGAAAAAAAAAAAAAAAAAAAAAAAAAACTTGAATGCTTCGGTTTCGCTAGAAATAGAAGAAGCCCAGGTGTGGTGACGAATTTTAAAATAGCTCAAGAAAATCCGGCGCTTCGCTTGCCTGGGATGCTGGATGGTTACAACAGCCCACTGCTGATTCTAGAAACGTTAGACTTGCTTGATAATATCAAGTATATATTATATACTTCCGCCCCCTCCCAAGACCACCCCACCGATCCAAAAAATTCTTTTTTCCAATATTCGGTGATCGGCAGGTGCTCAGATCAGAAATATACCAAATTTAAAAGGTTCAAATCTTCAATCATCAAAATCTAGGGTGCACAAAATGCGTGTTTTGGCACTTACTTCCTATTTTTCTCGGCATTAGACACTCGTACAGGTACACCGCTCAACCGAATTCAATGAAATTTGGTACGTGCGTCAGGTTTGGTGTGTGGAAGTGTCGTTTGGGGGTTTCAAATTATTACGAACAAAAGGGAGGCAGGTTATACGTTTGAGGGTATGTAAGTGGTAAATCAGAATTAACATGACTTCCCGTCAACAGATTTTCATGAAACTTAGTACATATTTGGGTCGGGTCCCAAGTCCTGATTGACCAACTAAGGTGGATGAGTGGGAGAGGTCTATTTACGTAATTATTTACGGATGGTCCGATTTCAATGAAATTTGGTAGGTGTGCGAGTGAGGTTTTATGTGAAGAAGAGGTTTTACTAGCATCCTTGACCAATTAGGGTGGGGATAAGCATGTAGGGTTTGATGTGAAGAAGAGGTTTCTTTTCGGGGATTCGTGAACAATAATTGTTAGCTTCACGAATCCCCTAATTCTTAGAATTATTCCCGAAATTTAGAATTATTCTAAAAGCACCGGAAAAAAATGATTCCCCTTTCTTAATAATTAAAGGAGAGTGATTCTTTCCCAATTGTTTTTCTGAATTTCATATTGTTTTGCGGCAAGAAATTTTCATCTAACTCTTATAAGAATGTAATAATAATTACCTATTAGATTCTTAAATCTAGGAATTATTCCTATAAGAATCACAAGGACGGCCGAGCGATGTCAGGCCCCCTTCCTCTTGTCCACTAGTTTCATTTAAAATAATTATCACCAGGCATCAACATCTTTACAGTTTCGCTCAAGACTGAACAAAAGCACTGATGTAAGTAAGGCATGACAAGGAGGTCCGCTGGCCCCTTCCTCAGACACAACAAAAATTTGCAGTTTAACAACCCTGAGCCATATTGCTTTTCCGCCTTGTACTGTGGCGGGAATTGCCCAAGTCCATTCAACTGCTTCTATATGAAACACTAGCAGGAAACCCATGCTTCGCTCGGGATAGTTAAAAATGTAAATAAAACATTAATAAAGTGGTATAATTATTAATTATTAATTATTATTCATATTAAAACATTATAAATGCTTACTCGGTTGTTTATTATTTTTCTATAAAAATAATACTATACAGATTCAATAAACATCGAAGTGTAATAATTAATCATTATTCATGTCAAAACATTATAAATGCTAAACATTATAATATGTTAAACATTATAATACTATTAGTATTAGTATTAGTATTAAAAATTATAATACTATTAGGAACTTGAGGCGCTGAATCGATTGTAATAGGAGTGCACACTGATGTTATTTCGAAAGCCTGAGGCGAGAACGACCTTTTTGGGCAATCAATTGGTCCACATTGTGAACTCCACAACAGAGATGGCAAAAAAGTAGTTAGATTACAACTACCAACTACGATTAGATCAATCAAAATGTAGTTGTAACTACCAACTACAATTATTGTAGTTGGTAGTTGAAAATGGACAACTACTTTCCCCCAACTACTAGTTAGTAGTTGCAACTATTTTCGCCAACTACTTGTAGTTGTAAAAAGTAGTTAATAGATTTAGTAGTCAACTACATTTTTAGTCTGTAGTTAAGCTTATTCAACTACCAACTACAAAAAAGAAAAAATCGCTGAAACGGGAATCACGGAATCACTGAATCACTGATTCACTGAAATCACTGAAACTCCGCTCAAGGTTCCAGAAATCAAGTTTCCCGAAATCACTGAATCACTGAATCACGGAAATCACGGAAATGGTCCGCTCAAGTTTCCAGAAAATGTAGTTGCAGAGAGTAGTTGATTGTTAAGTAGTTAACTACTAACTTGTAGTTGATAAAAAGTAGTTAACTACTTTTTTGGCAACTACTAGTTAGTAGTTGAAAAAAGTAACTACCAACTACAAGTTACCAAAAAGTAGTTGCTCCATCCAACTACCAACTACTAGTTGGTAGTTGCTCTGTGTGACTACTCAACTAGTAGTTTGTAGTTGAAAATGTAGTTGATTGCTGAATTAATCAACTACTGCCCAACTCTGCTCCACAACTAGTGAAATACAATTTGAAAACTCCACCATCAATAATACGCCTATGCAAATTGAAAAGTTTGAAAAATGCCTCCCCTGGCTGATAAAATGATCGGCCGAGCGAAGCAAGGCCCCCAGCCCTGTCAAAGTGCTAGTGAAATCAAATTTGAAAACTCCACCTTCAATAAAATCTGAGAGGCACAACCCGAGTAATCCCTGAAAATTTCATCAAAATCGAATCAATATTGGCTGAAATCCCCACTCCTTCTCTTCATTAGGGAAGGAGAGGGGGTTGAAGGAGGGGAAAACGGAAAAATCCTTGAGGGCGCTCAACCTATCTCAGAACGTAGATCAGTTTTGAATTTCTAGAGATTTTCATGAATAATATATATATATAAGAGTCAATAAATAGCTCAATAAACAGTCTGTTAGAGTCTCAATAAATAGCTCACTGATGTTCGGCAGCCACGCAACTCAAGCGCGGATTAAAACGATGAACTCGCTTCTCACCGTGAACTCGCCCCCTCCCCCTCGGTTTTTTTTTAAATCCGACTTCGGAATGTGATTCGGCATATATTGTAGCCCATTTGGCTCGCGGATACCATACCCAAAAAACGACTCCTTACTGGGTATTTTTGAACCCGAAAAAACGTGGGACAAACGCGAAAAAAGCGACTATTTCGACGGGGATTTCGACGAATTTCCCGGGCGAAATTCCGATTTTCGATTTAGCCGACGTCTTCCTCCAGGTCTGATCCATACGGCTCGTATTTTTTCGTAATTTTTTCGACCCCCTAAACGGCCTTTGGCGCGAGTGGAGTCATTACGGTCGCTTTACGCGTGATGTGAAGTGACGACACAGACGAAAAAGATGTAAAATTAAAGATGTAAAATTAAAATTAAATATGTACCTAATCCTTTAAAAAAAAATTTAAAAATACGGGCATCATCATGTCCACTCACCGGTCAATTGAAAAAAAACTGCACCGAAATTGACCGAGCCGTTTACCTTGCAGAGCTGCCGACAGACAGACAGACAAACAAGAACCATCCTCCTTTTATTAGGTAGATATATATATATATATAGAGAGAAGAGAAGAGAGATAGAGAGATAACCTAGGCATCTAATAAGTTCGCTACAGCGGTACTTTTCCTTTATACCCCCCCCCCCCCCCCCCCCGAACTCGATTTCGAGCCCCTCCCGATGGCTTTAAGGCACCCAAAGCCAACCAAAATCGAGTGGGGGAGGGGGGGGGGGGGGGGGGGTATAACGGAAAAGTACCGCTACAGCATTTCATTAGAGGGCAAAAAGAGAGTCATCGACAGTAAGAGATGCGGTGTCATTAATCATGGATTCAGAGCGTTTCCAACGAACGGGGAACTGTTTTCATTGGGCGGGAAATGACGAGGTTTCCGTTCAACCAGTTCGTTGTACGTGGAAAACATTCGAAATTTGCCACTACTTTCGCAACACATTAAATTTTCATGACGTTTTCTGGTAGTTATGTCATGGCTAAAGCGTGTTCCACATTAATTTAACATATAATTTGGCTAAATGCGTCTCTAAAGCGCGATTTTTTTTTTTTCGACAATAAAATAACATCTCATGGCAAGCATTTTTTCAACGATAGATTCTCATTTCTGATCATTTCATCACGCCAGTTAATTTATCGAAGGGATGCTAGAGCCTTTAAAAAAAATTGTTCACTGACGTTAATTGGATTGATTCCAATGTTACAACTGCCGGGGGAATGAAAATATTTTATGGTGGGGTTCACCCTTCCCGTTCAGTATTTACCCTAAGGATAAAAAGAACGAGTGAAAACTTTATTTATTTCAGGGATTTCAGCAATAGCAATTAAGCTGAAAACCGCCAGCTCAAGTTTGCTTTTATCTTCAACTACCCTTTTAAAATAGGTAGCCTGTAGAGAATCGTGATTTTCCCCGAAGAGGAAATCAGAGAAGGAGAAATTGGGGCGTTTTCCGCACATTTAATCAGGGGCACTTGCTGGTGGAATATCACGACTATCAAAAGACTCGAGAAGTTTAAAAGAGCTAGTGAAACTATTGTGGTTGAATTAATTCACTATTGCGAGCAATTGACTCAGTTATTACCAACCAGATACTATAAGAACCTCTAGTTCTTCCCCCCTGGCTCTACAATCTACCACAATGCATACGTTTTAAAAACATTATATTATTATAAAAATAATAATATTATATAACGCTGCAAATTTTGCAAAAGGGCTTCGAATAATTATTCGTTAATATAGGTTACTTGCGCAAAAATGAGTTTTGTGTCAGTAAAAAAATTTGGAAACATTTTTTTTTTTTGCAAAAAATCTTTTTTCAAATTTTTTACAAAATCCAAGAATAATAAACCAAATTTATAATATCATTATATTGTTTTTCAACGTTGTATCCAATATTTATATTATAAATAATTTTATAATTTAGATTATAAATATTGTTAGGAATTTCGGGTGGCCACCGAACCACTTTTCGTGAAGTTTTCTCCATGAAAGCGCGAGATACGCATATGGTAGTAACTACAACACTAATAATGATTATTACTATTGTGTGTAGTGTGTAATATAATATTTATTGTAGCAATTATTCATGGGCAGTTTCGGTTTGCAGTAACTGCAAAACAACTGTTGTTTTTACAACAATCGTTCATTTTACACACAAAAAACCACACACCATACTACTACTAGTCAAAACCACGAATCTGCTTTTTGGATTCGAATGATCACGGTGCATAGCAATCAGGAGGTCAACCGATTTATTATTTAAATAATTTGAAGAATTTTATGATAAGGGGAACACCACAAAGATAATAATATGAATAGTTAATATCAAATAGGTATTAATATCTGCGGTATATCACCTTCAAACGTACCGAAAAGCCTTTTTCTCGAAACTATGATGTTGCAAATTAGCGGTTTTGGCGTGTGGACTGGTCTAAGGTTTCGTGGTTTGGTAGGGGAGCAATTATACCAGCTAAAGCTCTGAATCTTTACTCCCAAATTATAAATCAACGAATTTCCCCTAGGTTCTGTAACTTAATTGTACTTCTCACCTAAAAGGCCGAGTCACGCACAAGATTGACTTTTTATTATTTACATTACAACACAAACATGGCAACCAATTATGCCTAACGCTACCTCGTTTTATTTAGAGGACACTCTCCCTCGACATTCTACAACATAAAACACTCCAATTACTATACTTTGGTTTTGATGGTAGGAAATTTGTACGAGAAAGGTTGCAAATAATTCTAAGCAACTTGGCCATTTTCAAGTTACTTTGTTGGGATATAGGTAGCAAAACTGATCTTTTAACTTGAACATTGAGGGGGGGCAGAATAGAAAGCTTTATTTACAGAAGCATAGCAGATCTCAAGTTCTAACACCACGTAATAATTACCTACTGTAATAATTACTATTGATTAATAATTAGACAGTATTGACGAAAATGAGTTTTTCATACCATTTGATAGGTATTGACATAGCCGAAGGTCATCTGAAAACATGAAAACCAGAAAAATTCGAAAATGACTACAGCGCTTAATAGATTTCCTAGCAAATCCTAGGCAACACCTCGGTTCGCAGGTAGCTCCGTACGGGATATTTAGACATGCAAAATTTACATTCAATGTTGAAGTTCCATACATTAAAAAGTAATTTTAATCACGAGCAACACCACGTGACAATTTCAAACACCAACACCACCTAATTAACAAATTTTCGTAAATTTTCCAGATATCACAAGTCATAGTAGAACTGAGTTTCTGGGACCCTATCGAATGGTAACAATACGAGAAAAGTTAGAAAATTTACCCCCCCCCCCCCCCCCCCACCTTTCATTCGAAATAAAACAGTTGTTTGCCTCTCCTGTAAAGTTGCAAAAAGTCAATTACGTGGTGTTAGAACTCGAATGACGAGATACTACTGGCAAGGTACTCATAGATGACCGTCACAAACGGGACCGAATAGCGAAGCACCAGCTTTTCACTCGGTATTATCCTGGCATATTTCAGCCCTTTACGAACGATACCCCTGACGGCTATAATGAAGCTAGAAGCGCTGCGGTCCAGCTCCGAAAGGCACGACCAAAGCCATTCGCTAACCCCAACAAGGCCCAAGCTATCAGATGCACCTTCTTCGTAAATGTAGCTTTAGACGTTTCAACCCCACTCACTCGCCGCCCCACCATTAATCGCTGCTATCCCATTTACTTCACTCGGCTTCATGAACGCAACGAGAGGCGGCGCCCAAGAGGATGTGGGTGCATTAGCCGCACCAATTAATCATGAATCGGCTCCATAGCCTCAGCAATGGATGATGAATAGAGTTTTGGACGTGCGCGGTAAATGCGATACGAAGGAACAACGGCAGACTCCGGAGTCGAAACGTTTTGGGGTGATGAGTAAACACAACGGTGATTACATTTCTCGACACGCACACAACAGGACAGGATCCATCAGACTGAGAGAGCCCCGTGATGACGCAATTTGAAAGGGGGTGCAGAGTGCTTGTTCCATCTCGCTTGCTGGGACCAAGTAAAGCGTTCACAACACTTAGTTATACTAATTACGAAAATACAGCATAGGTACACAGTTTCATGAACTCATTCGTCCATCAATTAGTTGAACTAATGAATATCCCCAAACCTTCCTTTATGAAACAAGAAAGCATCCCCCCGTCAAAACCCAATATTCAAAATTAGGAACGTAGCTCTTATATTCGAATCACCAAACTAACTCCGCGATGGCAATAAACGAGCAATGGGAACGGCACTACAGGGATACCAGTTTCGAGAAAATAATCACACAGGGATAATCACCCTTATGAATCTCGACCGGCAGCGGTTTCATGACCAATGGAATGTTTATGCACAGTTTCCGTCCGTACGGTGAAAGCAATAAACCAGAGGTAGCCGGAGTAATGTAAAAGTCGTCCGCGTTCATCAACTTCCCTGAATTATACAGAGTGGGGCAGCCTTATTGTTTGTTTATCGTTCCATCAAGCCTTTGTTCATCTTCGTATGGTTGATTCAACCGAACATTCTGTTTTCACGACCACTTGAATTCTGCAGTTGGCATCAGGCCGCCCAGATCATATCTGAATTATTTACGAATTTGAATTTTGAAGACACCTTTACGACACTATAATTAAATTTTAGTAACCTGATAGTAACAAAATTTTGGTAACCTGTTTGAGGGAATATTGTTAATTTGCGCTAAATTAATCTAAACGGGTGCACACATCTATGCACATACCTAATATATTATGGGAAACGTGTATCGATAGTTTTTTTTTTTTTTTTCAGCAAACCCCTACAGTTTTTCATGTACTATGGCAAATAGGTAGTCATTTTTCGTTTCTCTAGATGGGTAATATACGATAATATTCAATCAATACTATCAATATTTTAGCTAGGTAGGTAGGTGGTATGTTAGAGTGGGAGGTTTTTGCGCCCCAAACCAAATCGCCCGCCCGTTAAAAAACTCTCACCCCAAACTAAATTACCTCAACATATTAAGGGCAAATTATTATAGAGCAAAATAACCTCATCCCTTTTTAAACTTTATTTTATTTTTTAATAAAATGTACCCAATAACAAAAATAAAATTTAAATGAAATATTTGTTAAAATAAAATTTATAAAATATTAATATAATTTATATAAACAACAATATAATATTTTATTACATTTTTAATATAAATTAATATAATGAAATTTATTAAATTAAAATTGAATAAAATATTTAATATAATATTTCTTTAAAGGATGATAAAAAATAGACATTACAACGCTATAGCATTACTAAAGTAATTCCATTACTAACTCTGACAAAAATGTACGTTATATAGTCAAGATCAACTGATATATAAGTAATTTTCATCAGAAACAAACAAATTGGTCCTTCGAGAATGTTCGCGTCATGAAATGAAGTTACAGAAGCTTAGAAGAAAATTCCTCTGCGAGCAGATTAAGGAGTTCAAAATTAAACCCTATTGAAAAGATAGCTTCTCGTAAGGCACCGCCGCTATCATGATGAAATTAAATTCAACTGAAGACATTGAAGGGCCACTTATGTTTTCTTGAAAGTCCTCCCAGCACGCGGATACTCTTGAAAATGTTATATTTCCATCTTGTTGTCGAGTTACCGAGATGGCTTATTATCAAGGTTTTTTTGTTGTCATTTTAATAATGGCCGGACAAGCAAAAAATCTAATTGAGAGAGTTCGTTTTACTTCAGTAAATCTCAAAGGTGGTTACGGTGTTATGTTAGGAGGGTGGCTCTTCGTTCTATGGCCCCGTGGCCGGAAGGATCGGCATTCCTAGCAGGCCCGGATTCAGCTAAGGTAGAAAATATACACACATTTAATGTGTGTAAATCAAAATTTGATTCTATTTAATAGAATTTCATTTTTATCAATACTCAATACCTTCAAAATTGTAATTTTTCAACCATGGAACGAAAACCCTTCACAACGAACCTGACACTATTTTCAAAATATATAATTGCTTTTTTTTATTTAGTTATTGTTTTACTCGGTTCCTATCCAAAATGTTCACTCCGTGACTATGCACACGGAGATTATCAAGATTTTCCTCAAGTTTAGGGCCCATGCAGTAAGTTTTATTTTTCCTACCTCTCGACATCACTGCGGCAGTAAAAGCAGAATCAGCTGCTGTAAGTACCAACAACAGAACAGCCAAAGCCATCTTGGGGTCGTTTGAGAAATACGCGAGACGATAAGAGCGGGCGAGAGTCGAGAATAACATACACCACCAACTAACCGAACCGGCTCTGAGGCTCGACTGACAGGGGTCGTAGAGATCCGCGCACCCCCGACTCCCCTGCTCGGCCCATCCAGAAATTCCAGCTCCATGGAGGGGATGATGGGAGTCGACGAGAGACTTTTTGCCAATGACTCAATGAAATGCCAACATATGGGTAACGGCACATACCCATTATTGTCACTACCCAGATTATTGACATTAAATTACGCTCCTTCGAAGGTGAAAAATGAGCGTTTGGAACCTCCCAGAACTTGAAATAAGACGTCAAACGAAAATGCAGCAGATCAGCTACGGTTTCCAGCACCGATCAAACGTCAATCAGCATTAAAACATGAATCTTTCAGGAATTGGGTGAACTGTAGATTCCGACACATTTCCACGCCAGGATTTTCTCGTTCTCCAGGAAGGCTATGAGCTTCTCAAAATAGTGTACCTAAGTTAATGAAATTCACTGCCTAATCTAAAAATTGATCAAAATCTTTTTTCAACATGTTTCCTCTTCTCTGGTACATACCAGTCAAAACAGCCATCACGATACCCCCAAATCCACAACCAATAACAGGGAACATTACAAAAACAAAAAACGCTGCAAATTTTACACAAGGGTTTATTATTCTTTGATATGATATAGGTTACTTGTACAGAAATTTAATTCTGTCAATAAAAAAAAATTTAAAAAAAATTTTTTTTTTGATTTTTATATTCCAAAAAAAATTTTGGGGGGATTTTTTTTTCTTCAAAAATCTGTTTTTTCAAAAATTCTTTAATTTTTACACGAAAAATATTTAACTTCTTGGGATCCTTCAAAAATCCCATTTTTAGCCCCATGAAAGCCCTATAGATCGCGACAGTGAAATCGGATCGTTCCGGGACCCCCAAAAATGGATTCTACGTCCAAAAATACTTCGAAAACGACACCTAACTCGATCCCATACCCCAAAGCCTTCAAAAAACCCCACCCGTAGCCCCATTATAGCCCCATAGCGCCCCACGGGTTTGGGCGATCGGACTGAAAACCTTGCGGGCACAACTAGATGGTAAACCAAGTATTTTGTCAAAATTTCAGATTTTTAAAAAAATTCCTACTGCCCAAAACGGCCTGGACGGCGGACGGACATTTCGGATTTAGAATGTAGACCTCTTGAAACGGATAATGTCAAATTTTGAGGCCGATCGGAGTCGTCGACCCCCGTCGCGAAAACATAGGTGTATTATTCCAAGAATAATAAACCAAAAGCCACCTTAAGGTCAATAATTATTGACTCCCTACCCTAAATTCCTCCAAAAGACCTCCTATATCCACATTATAGCCCATAAATCCCCTCAGTGTGGGCGGATGGGTGTGATAAACCCATAAATGGATTCTACCTACGACCAAAGTTCCACCAAAAACGAAACCCTAGGTATTTGACTCCCTACCCTAAATTCTTCCTAAACCCATCCTATATCTCCATTATAGCCCATTTTATCTCCATTATAGCGACACGGTGTGGTCGGATGGGTTTGAGACCCCCTTAAAAATGACGTATGTAAAAGAACACTTCGAAAACGACACCCTACTCGACTCCTTTCCCTAAATTCTTCAAAACCCCACCCTGTAGCTCCATTGTAGCCCCCGTAGCCCATAAATCCCCTCGTTGTGATCGGATGCGTCTAAGACCCTCAGAAATGGATTCTACCGAACCAAAAATTTCCACCCCATAAGTAGGGGTCATATTATGACCTCCTACTCAACATCCTTCCCAAATTCCTCCTGTAGTCCCTAAATGTCCCCATCCCAATCAACATTTTTCGGGCAATGTCGCCAAAACAGAGCTTGATTATGTTGAGGCAGGCGGCCTTGTTCCTTGTTCATGTTTTTGTTTTTACTAGTTACTCGATTAAATGTTTGTTCGTTGTAAAAATAAAAGAGGATTATAATAATATTATAATCCTCTTTGACCATTGAACATTTCTTAAATATTCAAACACAATCATTGTCCTCAGGACTTCAGGGCCGAAAACCATTGGCTCATGTTTTATTTTGAACATTTCTTAAATAATATTTAAGAAATGTTCAATGGTCAAAGAGGATTATAATATTATGACAATCATTATGATTGTCCGACAATCCAAGATGGTCAACCAAAAGTGGTTGATTCAACAAGTTTGTTCAATCACATGTGAGTGGTTGTGATTCAAGAAGTTTGTTGAATCACAAAATTTAATTTTCGAAGAGCAATGGCCTGGAAGATCTAGGCTGGAACACGGATGAAATCTTTGTCGAGACCACGGAGCTTCCCGACAATCCCATTTCCAAACGAGGAGAAAAGTCTTTGGAGTAATCCTTGCCTTGTTTATCAAGAAATTTACATACCTACCTAATTGTGTTCACTAATAAATATGAATGTTCTCACCTATCATCAACAGATAATATCATCAGATCAACATATTATGTGAGTTGAGGTAAAACCCCAACCAAGTGCGGAGTATGGTGAAAACCCCGACTAAAACGGCAATCAATTGATAATAAAACGATACCTGTTCGTTCGAATGGTACGGCCGATCGGAGAGACCATTAAAATTGCGGATGTAACAGTAAAATCAAAAAACCAGGCTATCTGAAGCGGAAAAAAAACTGAACAATTACAGAAAGATGCAGAACTAGGGATGCTCAAAAAATATCGATATATCGAAATATCGATATTTTTCCACCGATGTATCGATATTTTTGGCCGATATTTTTCCCACCGATATATCGATATATCGATATTATTTTTGAAATATCGGGAACCGATATTTTTGAGAGAGACCAGACATAAATCCGAACACCAGCTAGAAATAGGGTCAAAGAACGTGTAGGTAACTTTACTGAAAGTACCTATTTCTAATCAAATACTATGTTTAATAGACCTCGGCTTTCAATAATTGAAATGAATTATTCCTTTCCTAATCCCTTTACCGAATTGGTTCACAATCACATGTGTGAAGAGTTAATAATGTACTTAATTAATGTTGGCGAGCAGATCCACGCAATTCATTTTAGTGCAATGTACAGAATGTTTTGTCAGAACATTATAAACTCTATGATTTTACAAATAATTACCTACTCATTACAAATTATTAAATAATCTTCAAATTTAAACAATCTTCAAACAATTTTAATCAAATTTAAAAATCTTTAAACGATTAATCTTTAAATCTTAACAATTAATGAAAAATCTTTAAATCTTTAATCTTCAAATCTTTAAACAATCGTTTTGTTTAAAAACAAATTTAAACCATTTCTTCAAATTTTTAAGAATTTATAACCTTAATTTATTTACTTGTAATCAAAAGTCGTGAAAGGCATGGATTTTTTAAAATTTGGACTAATATCCGATATATCGATATTTTTTAAACGATATATCGAATATCGATATTTTTCTACGATATATCGACCTAGTAAAACGATATTTTTTTAAATTATCGATATATCGAATATCGATATTTTTCTTCAGTGTGGACATCCCTATGCAGAACGGGACGCCACCTGTGTTGCCAAGGTGCGGCCGTAAAAAACCCCTGAGGCAACGACAAAAAAACCCCAAATCCCCCCAAATGAAGAAAAAAAAAACCCAAAAGTTAAGGATGAAATCCTGATACAAATAAATAACTGAAATTCTTTTAATAACCTAATATTATATTTGACACACTCCGATCTGCCTCAAAATTTGACATTATCCGTTTCAAGAGGTCTACATTCTAAATCCGAAATGTCCTTCCGCCGTACGCCGTCCGCTGTCCGGGCCGTTTTGGGCAGTAGGATTTTTTTTTTTTTTTAATTTAAAAAAAAAATTCCTACTTAATTTCCAGATTTAATCTGAAATTTTGACTAAATACTTGGTTTACCATCTAGTTGTGCCCGCAAGGTTTTCAGTCCGATCGCCCAAACCCTTGGACTATAATGGGGCTACGGGAGGGGTTTTTTGAAAGCTTTTAGCTATGGGATCGAGTTAGGTGTCGTTTTCGAAGTATTTTTGGACGTAGAATCTATTTTTTGGGGTCCCGGAACGATCCGATTTCACTGGGGCGATCTTTAGGGCATTCGTGGGGCTAAAAACGGGATTTTTGAAGGATCCCAGGAGGTTGAATATTTTTCGAGTAAAAAATCGATCAATACATTTTTGAAAAAAAATCCCAGAAAACAAAAACAATTTTTCAAATATGAAAAAAAAAAAAATTTTTTCAATTTAAAATTTAAAAGGGTTGTTCAGGAAGGATAAAGCCGCTAAACGGCTTTATCCTTCCTGAACAACCCTGCAAACATGCAAGCCGGTTACTCTGACACAAAAATTTAAAAGGAATATTTAATATTTCTTTCATTGACAGAATTAAATTTCTGTACAAGTAACCTATATCATATCAAAGAATAATAAACCCTAGTGTAAAATTTGCATAGTTTTTACCTGCTGTTATTTCTTTAATGACTGATCCATTTTTTCATTTTCCCCCAAATTCCCCTGACTCATCCGTAAAACCCCCCAAAAAAAACCCCCAAAAAACTTCACCCCCAAATTCTCCCTCTGATGGAAAAAAAAACCCAAATTTGGGGAGAAAACCCCCAACTTGGCAGCGTCACGCCACAAGTAAAATGTTCTAGACGACACTCCTGTACAAGTACACCATCAATGATGGTCGGACCATCAGTGCTGCCGATCCTCCACTTCAGGATTTCCCCATCTTGAGCTCAAAATTTCCCCAATTTCTCCATTGCCTAAAACGGATTTCCCCACAATTTCTCCCTGCCATTTTTCTTAATAAAAATCATTGTTAAGAACACGAAATCGGAACCTGATTAGAAACGGCAGAAAAGAAACGGTACCTGGCTAGAAAAAACTGTTATTCAAAGACAAAATTTGAATTATTATACAATCTCACATCAATTGACGAGAAGGCAAAGGGTAGAAACCCCTCTCTTCAGAGTGAGAGATTGGCATTGGCCAAGAAGGTGGAAGGATTCTTCGAGAT
Source organism: Pilophorus perplexus (assembly GCA_955831195.1). Lineage (NCBI taxonomy): Eukaryota > Metazoa > Arthropoda > Insecta > Hemiptera > Miridae > Pilophorus > Pilophorus perplexus. The sequence continues at coordinate 13,566,872 of OY037011.1, read as the reverse complement.
TTGTTCTAATTCGTCTTGGTTTCGAGCATGATTCAGCTTAATTATTATGGTCGGGACCAAACCAATTCAGAACAAATCAGAAGAATCTCATCCGAGTCACCCCTGAAGTGAAACTTTTTTGGAGGCGATGACAGTTTTCTTCTTTTGAGCAGGAGTTGGTTCCTGAGGTGCTTCGTCGTCACTTAGAGTCACAATATCATGACGTAGAAGGCTTTGGTCGTTGTAATAAACATTTATCCATTTTATATTATGGTTATTACACTTTTCAACTTGCAACGCAACGAATACCTAAGGAATTAGAGGGACACGCGGTCGCGGAAATCGTGGAAGTTAGGTTCTTTTCTGGTTCAGAGTTCAGCTGCTGTGGTTGTTGCCATCTTTGTGTTGAAGGTTACTAACCCGTCGCGTTAATTTACTATGCAGAACATCATAGTAAATTAGTATATTAGGTAGGTACGTAGGTACCTACTTCATTTTTCATCTTTTAATTAATTCGGTAATTCTCGTTACCAAATTTCTTAAAAGTTCACGCTCGACGGTGAAATTTCCCCATAATTTCCCCAAAAAATTTTGGTTTTAGAGTAGGTGAAATTTCCCCATTTTGGGGAAATTTCCCCATAATCGGCAGCACTGGATGGTCCATCATCCACTCCGCGCATGCGCAATCTCACTCCGTTATAGGTAATCGATGCGTTATGAGAAAGATCGATTGTTGGCTAAGCGTTTCAATCGATGTTGCCTCAACTTCCAGAACCCGCCTCTTGAAACAATGGAGGGCGGTTTTTTGATTTTTTTTTCAAACATTTTCTTTTTCAAATTCTTTGTTTTTTACTCGAAACAACTACTACCCCCCCCCCCCCCCTGATCCTTCAAAAATCCCATTTTTAGCCCCATGAACGCCCTATAGATCGCCACAGTGAACACACCAAGTGTGTTTTTTTTTTCAAAATGGGGTTTTTGAAGGATCCCTGGGGGGTAGTAAGTCTTACTACCCCCCAGGGATCCTTCTAAAACCCCATTTTTAGCCCCATGAACGCCCTATAGATCGCCACAGTGAAATCGCATCGTTCCGGGACCCCCAAAAATTGATTCCACGTCCAAAACTATTTCGAAACTACACCTAACTCGATCCCTAAGCTAACCGCCTTCAAAAAACCCCTTCCATAGCCTCATAGCGCCCCACGGGTTCGGGCGATCGGGCTGAAAACCTTGCGGGCACAACTAAATAGATAGTAAACCAAATATTCTGTCAAAATTTCAGAATTAAAAAAAAAATCCTACTGCCCAAAACGGCCCGGACGGCGGACGGACATTTCGGTTTAGGAATCTAGACCTCTTTACAGTGTCAAGTTGACACGGATAATGTCAAATTTTGAGGCCGATCGGAGTCGTCGATCCCCGTCGCGAAAACACAGGACCTATAATTAGGGTGGCCAGATTTTTTTTTCGAGGAAGCAGTATTTCGGATTTCACCAAGTGTAGCTTAAAGTTCGTTTTAGCTAAATCTCGGATTTAACGTTAAGTCCGACTTAGGGAAGATTCCGTTTCACCATTACACTGAAGGTGGCGCTTACCTAAGCCTCGGTTAGCTTTGGAACAGGTTACCCCAGACTCGTGTTCCCGCGGAAAACTCGGTAATCAGTGACAAAAAAGTGATAAGGCCGTGATAAATCGTCACGTTAGTGGCAACATCTGCCTCATGTTTCTCAGGTTTTGAGGAGAGCCTAAAAACTGATTTCTGAATCCCTGAACCGACTTTTATCGCAAGTCAGAAGCTTAGGACAAGGAGGTCCCCCAATGATTGATTTCAACGTAAAATACGCTGCAAATTTTACACAAGGGTTTATTATTCTTTGATATAGGTTACTTGTAAAGAAATTTAATTCTGTCAATGAATAAAATTTAAAAATTTTGTATTTTTATATTACCTACAAAAAAATTTTTTTGGGGGGATTTTTTTTTTCAAAAATGTTTTTTTCAAAAATTCTTCATTTTTTAATCGAAAAAAAATTTAACCTCCTGGGATCCTTCAATAATCCCATTTTTAGCCCCATGAAAGCCCTGTAGATCGCCACAGTGAAATCGGATCGTTCCGGGACCCCCAAAATTGGATTCTATGTGTAAAAAAACTTCGAAAACGACACCTAACTCGATCCCATAGCTAAGAGCCTTCAAAAAAAACCTTCCCGCAGCCCCATTTTAGCCCCATAGCGCCCCACGGGTTTGGGCGATCGGACTGAAAACCTGGCGGGCACAACTAGATGGTAAAGCGAGTATTTTGTCAAAATTTCAGATTTAAAAAAAAAATCCTACTGCCCAAAACGACCCGGACGGCGTACACCGGACATTTCGGATTTAGAATCTAGACCTCTTGAATAGGATAATTTCAAATTTTGAGGCCGATCCGAGTCGTCGACCTCCGTCGCGAAAACATAGGTGTTCGAAAAACGAAACGAAACAAGGGAATTTCACCCTGAATTTTCGTCCGACTGGCTGCTGCCGTCGCGGACGTCGTCAGCCGGACGGTAATTCGGTGCAGGAATAATCGATATTATTTTTCGAAAAATCCAAGTAATTCGTTGTGAAATCTCAAAAAGAAGTGGGAGAAGAACACGGATTATTCTTATTTTCAAAAATTATTGAATGCGAATTTTTTGTGAATAAGTTCGCATTCGAAGGAAAAGGTTGATAAATTGAGAAAAATTAACTTTTTTCAGGTAATTTAATTTATTATTCAAAAGATAGGAAGGCGAAGGCACAAATGAATTACAAATGAATCTCCAAAGGGTCTGCATATTTCAGTCGATAAATGGATAAATCGATAAATGGACTAGTCATCAAAAAAATTGGACTAGGGTATATTATCTTATTGAGGACTCTTCCCAAATTTTTCCAACAGTTGACGAAAAGATAAACATAATTCAATCTGTTTGAAGACTCCCGGCCGCTTTTGCAACTGAATAATCATCTCAATTTCCTCTTCGTCATCCTCGAATGTAATTATTCGGTATGCCATTCCCAACACGCAGTACGAACGAAATAATTAACACTGGTCGAAAAAGCGAAAATCTCACCGTTCGAGGGAAAATGATAATGAATAAATCCAACTATCATATCCGATATCAACGAAATGGGCACTGCTGTTGTTGGTAACAACAACTACAACACACGCGTAAATCTCAGATTTAACGCTTAAGACGTGGATGAGTAGGGACTAAAATCTGAGGCTTAACCTCAGACCGTAAACCGAGGATTAAGACTAAGCGGGAGTGGTGAAAGGCATCTTTTTCTTATTCTTCGGCTTACCAGTAAGCCGAACCTTAAGCCGAGGTGGTGAAATCCACCATAAACAAATAGTCGTAGGACACTAGACAAAAAAGTTTTAATATCTACTAAAACACCACATTAGGTTAAATCATTGCCACTGGCCCCAAAAATATTATGACTTTACGATGCAGACAATATCTCATGGAGGAGATCAATACTCAAAGCTCAATACAATTCGTTTGCATTTAAAAACTAGTGAACCCATTTGAAAACCACAAAAACCGTAGCCCAGACTTTGAGCCTCAAAGACCAACTTCTTCTTCCTCCGATTGATAAGAGGTGTTGGTGTCCCATCTAATTTAAGTTCTTTGGAAGATATTGTCAAGTGCTTAGGAAGTAGCTCTCCAAAAACTCTACTAGTTTCAAAAAGCAGTACATTTCAGGTGTACACAAGGGTCTCTGTGTACAGCAGTATCACATACCTTAAAGCAGTACCTACTAGGTAACGTTACCAAAAAATAACTTCACGCTCGAGTGCTTCGTGCTTGCCGTTTAGCTTGAATGACCGATAACCTATACCTAACAGAAAAAAGGGAATATGTAGATCTAAGTCAAGGGAAATCTTGAGGAGAGGCCATCGGAATATCCCCCTCCTGGGGTAATTCCGTTGCATTCACGATCGAAGCGGTGCATCCTAGGCTAGGAGTCCTAGCCCCTGTAAAGGCAGACTATCTGGATGTAGGCAAATCCGCAATGCGCGCTCCTGACGCGGGTTGTGCATTACTTTTTCATGAAGGTACTTTCATTCATCCCACCACTGTTTGTCTAATAATACCTACTTCGTTCAAAATTAGATAAATTCTGGTCCCTCTCCCCCGATTGAATGGCACATATTTAGAGCGTATGAAGAGGTTTGAAAAACTCACTCGATTTACCATACGGTTACCATAAATGGTAACTCGTGTTACATGAGTCATGTATGAGTTAGTGATTCAATGTGGATTGTTGGATTGGGAGTATACTTCCAATCCACATTGAATCACTAATTGAAACACTACGTATGTAAGTTTTCATACGGAAAGAGGGTTTATGAATGGGCTTGCTGCACGAATGATGCACCATCAGAAACATCCAAACCCATTAATCTTCTAATTAGAGGTCTCGTGCATATAACGACTGTCATCGATGTCGTCATGTGGTTGGTTAAATTTTCACAGCATGTCAGACGATTCCAAACCGCAAAATACAGTTTTATGGGATGTAGAAATGGAAAACCTCGTGGAATATTATGTGGATCGCAAAATCCTGTCGAGACGTGGTTTTCGTTCGCAACTTACTCTCAAAAATGTCGAGAACAAAACGAATCGTGAAAACCGCTAAGGGAGTTTTTTTTTAATAGCAAAATTGGGCATGCCCTCCTAGGGTTGGTATGACTGAAAATCGCCGGAAAGAAAGTCCTCGGAAGAAAAAATCGTGGAGGGCGGAAAAAAGTCCCCTAAGAATATTCGAATCCCCAAAAACAAAAATTGAAAAACATTGAAAAAAGGAAAAAATGGAAAAAAGGGGGGAAATGGGTGATTCCACTAAAAGTGGCGAATTTCGATTGAGGAAATCTTATAATAATTATAAGATTATTTTTTCGACGAATTCTGGACGTTTTTTTGGTGTCAGAGTGTTCAGGGCCCATGCCTGAATGGAGCCAACCGTGGACACACCATTCTTTATGCATAACTCTAAGAGCTAGCACTTAAAAAATCAGGACAGTAAAGGGCTTGTTACTAGACTACATGGAGAGAATATGAGTCTTTGCAGTTTTCAAAATATTGAACTGGGTAACTGTGGTAGGTACCTACCTACGAAAAGTTGTGAACCTAAGGCTGGGGACACGCCAGGGGACTGAGGAATCGGTCATGTTACCATTTTTCCTGAGCTAGCTACCTACTAGTCCACTCCAGAGAAGAAATAATGCCTGGTGTAGAGAAAGATGTTCAGTACCAAATGCTTTTTTCCCCTCCCCAAAATTTCCAGATGAAGCTGAGAAAAACGTCGTGGACAGAATTTCGCCACTTTTAGTGGAATCACCCAAATCCGTAGCTATAAAATTTTATATTTCATGATCATAATAAATAACTGTCAAAATGTTCATTCATCTCTTTCTACCGTGCTCACTATATTGTCCTCCATACCTACTCATTCAACGAAGTTACACTTCCTCGCTTGGCTGGCATCATGGATCTTGGCGTGTACCTGTCCTCCCAGCTCTCCTTCTCAGACCACATAGCTCGGGTTGCAGCTCGTGGATTGCGCATGCTCGGATTCACGGTTTCGAAACACCAGAGTTTTCTCATGCCCCTGCCTTAGTGACTCTCTATAAGACTCTCGTCCAGCCAATCCTAGAATATTCCTCGGTAATCTGGTGCCCTCACTACGAATGCCACACTGTACAGATCGAGCGTGTTCTTAGAGCATTCCTTCGGTACCTTGCTTACAAGACTTTATTCCCCGTGAGAACCTGAACTACGATGAGCTCTCTCGCCGCTTCAGCTTGCTGTCTCCTCGTGACCGTCGCTTGTGCGCTGATGTGCCGTTTTTTCACGGTCTGCTTTCGGGACGGATTGATTCTCCTGACCTTGCTCGCGTCGGTTTCCTCGTGCCTCGTCCCGTACTACTTTACCCTTCGCCGTCCCCTTCTCAACTACCAATTATTTATATCGCCGTCCCTTTTGTCGCATTCCTCGCGAAGTGAATCTTCTCTCCTCGTCCCCTCCCTTCATCGATGTTCTCTCTTCTCCCCTTTACACAGTCAAATCTCAACTTATAGGTAGGTTTTATATATCTTTTTATGGCCCCTTTATTGGGGAAAAAGGATCGAGGGCCTAACTCCAATCGCTGGCTCAAAATCTTAGCCGTCCCAGGGCTCCCACTTTTTCCCCATACCCATTTTATCAAATCAACCTCTAAGATTAAGCTAGACCTCGCATCTCTGCCACCATCTAGGCTCTTCCCAGCAGCAATCCAATAGTAGGGATTTTTCAAGGTCAGTCCCACCCCCAAAAGATTGAATGTGTGGTTCCCACATTATCTTAGAATGGCCTGTAAATCGGTGTGGTCTAATCCAATGAGGTGGTTACTCAGCAGAGGAGTAGTTTTCTCTCCCTAACCACCTCATTGACCTGTAAATGGCAAGTGGCCACTGTGTCACATAAAACCCTCAAATTGTATTACAGAGTGGCCGTAGGTGGGGGCATCGTCTTCAATCATTGAGGAAAATAAAATAACACTTCATTCCATCTTACAGAGTATATTAACAGATTTATCACTACTGCAGCTTTGAATGTCATTCCGGATAAACCATTTTACAACTTGTACCTACTGCTATCATAGGCTCAGCACTGAAGAGACATGATTCAACACAGAAGCTGGAGTTGTAAAGCAGTGAATTAATGTGCCAATAAAATTTAAAAATTGCAAAGCGAGTTTTCTTTTTTCTTTCTGTATATATATTTCATGTAGCACAACCATAGTTCAGTGAAATATTAACGGCTCACTTGCCAGAGTAAAATTAATAGATAAATTTACCTTGTGTGTTTAGCGCAAAACTTTTACAGCAGATTGGTCGTTTGGAACTAATAGGGACAAAATATTCGAAAAATAGTTTCCAATTTGTCGTCAAAAAATTGAAGGGAAACATGGCAAAGCTACAGTCATAATGGCAAGCGTTAGTGATTAGGCGGATACTGAACCTAATAGATTTTCTGGTACACGATACAGCTACTAGAAAGATAGCGTTCCACTATTTTGGACAGGTATATTTACGGCTTGGTGGCAACAGAGTACAACGGAAATTTCCTTACTTGATGTGATCACGAAATAAGTAAATGGCATTTTCAAGGCCGGTACCACCAAAATTTAATTGAACGCTAAAATAAAGCCAAGGCAACTAAACTGCTATTTGGAGCGTTTTCATTTAAATTTTGGAGAGAGTGGCCTGTAGTGTCGCACAGTTTTGAGGGTTTAGAAACGTTTTTATTTGAGTCGTGGTATGGTCGTTTGCAGAACGTAATATACAATACACACACAGTATGACACGATATTAATAAAATATACATATTTAAATGTATTTACAGTAAGTACCTTAGGTTGTCTAGGATTCCCGTTTTCATTCTTCTTTTCAAAAGATAACAATCGTAAATGCACAATAAGATGTATCAAATAATACTACATTCAGTCATCAGCATATTTTATTGACGTTATGGAATAAGTGCCTATTCCGCCAGTTAATAGCGGAATGTGAGGAATAACCCACTAGTGTTTGAAATAACACAGTACCAAAATCAGTATGCGTCGAAGATTGGAGTTGATGACTAGTAAGATGGTATTTATGAACATGTTGAGAAGGAAGAACAAAAATAAGAATAACATGCACGATTATAATATAATTACATATTATGTAAATCAGAAATTCAACAGAGATGTTCAGAACATGCCCAGGCTGCACAAATGTTGTAAAAAAAAAAAATAATAATAAAATAAAATAAAATAACATTTCAGATTTACATTGAGCGTGAGATTTAAGGCTCTGAGATGCAAAAGTAGATATTTGAAATTTTTTAGGAAAGTTGCAATTTTTGCAAGTTTTGCACCTCAGTTTCTAACTCGTGTTTATAAACGATTAAACGAAGCAAATCAACGGCTTTAAAACACTACTACAACAAACACGACATTTAGCATGATCAAATTATGGCGTTCGACACCATTTCGCATTTTTGCGGGTTCGTGTACAAAATACTGATGAAAAGATGAGATAGCCGTAGTATTAATAGAAAGCCAGGGGGCCGTATCATTTGCATTGAAAAACAATAATAGTTGCATTACTGTTGTTGTCAATTTTAATCACTGCTGTGTCAAGTGAAGCAGAATTGAAAATGAAGAAGGTATTTCTTTTTCCAGAACTGATAGTAAATGTAGTTGAGAGAGAAAAAAAAAAACATGATTTGAACTTCATTGATCACGGAAATATTGAAATATTCTGGCAATTAACATCACGGTAATAATTTTCATGATGATAATTAAATTATCATAACGAGTCTATCCATTTTACGTCACCCTTCTTTGTTTAAAACTCTTCATGGTTGTTTAGACGAAACAAATTCCCAAATGCGACAACAAAAACGTTACGCGCGGATCCCTGGGGGACCAAAAGAACGATATATACATCAAAATAATTATACGAAGTAAACATAATTTTAAAATTTCCAACGACGGTGACGATTGAGAAGGTACGATTAATTTCAATCTTCGCGGGTTATTCACTTTTTCCCGAGGCTGACTATCCTGGTGATGGCTGGTTTGGAGTTGGCGGGTGGAGTGAGATTGTTGTTCCTCACGATGTCGTCCTTGAGGCAGCTTTCTTTCGCACCACTGATAAAACAACACACAATTTTGATAAACAGTTTATTAGAAAGACGTACTTCAATTTTCATGAGACTATTAGGGCGGGTTTAGCAATGCTCCACAGAATCGAGAATTTTGGTACCTAGGTAATGGACGATTGTGCAAGTTTGCGTGTTTATCTCCTGTCAAACGCCCAAATCGGGGTTTGGTAGAGAGATAAGAGGGGTACCTCCAAAAGCTCGAAAAATTTTCTCATTCTGCCAGAACAACAGTGCGCGACTGATGCAAAAGTGGGCACATAAATGCTGTGCACAAGTTATTGTTAATCATAACAAACTTTTTCTATGGAAGTGTACATTTCCCGATCAGCTTGTTTATTAATACTAGTGATGCGAAGTTCAGGTCACCAAAGTTCAGTTCATTCTTCGTTGAGAACTGCTCCTGAGCTGCTGTTCCCACTCCCTCTTCCCCAAACCAGCCCACCCACCACTAGACACCTGACGGCTCTCGCATTTCCATTCCTACACTCCTACTTTCCCGGCCCACCTTCCTACACATTTCACTTGGCACCTGAAGGCTCGACGAATTCTGATTGGGTGAGAGGGATCTGCAAGATTCAGTCCCATTTGGCCAACCACAAATCACCATTGAGAACAAGAGCGGAAATGGGCGAAAGAGCCGCAGTGGGATCGGAATTGGGAAGGTGAAGTGACAAGTTGAATTCTCATTGAGAATCTCATGTCTTAACCATGGGAGTCAACTTTTAGAGATTGTTCGAAGAAAATTGTGCTATTAAATGGCTTCAAATTGTAAGATGGGGAGGGGGTATCCAAAGAATATATTAATTTATAGGTTTATATAATATATAATTATGCTATTATATAATGTAATGCATATTATGCAATATTTCTACACGAAACGGTTTTTATATGCTCTATTTCCTCCCTTGAATTACAATCTAAAAATTTCGTTCCAACACAGAAAAATTGGTCTTGACAAACAACTAGCCAAGTTCGTTGATCCATGAAGCCGAGCCAAGATCGGTAGGTCCAAGGAAAGGTATAAAAATTTACTATTTACTGGTCCACGAAATGAACAAGAAAGATTTTGTCGACAACAACACGAACTTGTTGGACGTCCTTTTCCAAGTATTTTTCAACGCTGAGCCGAAAGCATGTGGTCCCAGATCTACAGCATGAATATGAACTGGTCAAGTTTTTTTTCAATGAATGGGAGGAAGAGTGGTGTGGGAGTGGGACTGGAAGCTGTGAGGAAGCAGGAGTTCCCAATGACAGCCTCTGACAGGCACTGCGAGAAGTGCTCCACCCCTTCTTACCCCCTTATTTTCCTTTGTCAAACCATTGAACCGCATTTCTCATCGAGCACTTCATCTCAAAGAGCAGTACTTTGAGAGCAGTTCCAATTCCCAGTCCCCATCACTAATTATTAATAATATATAATTAGTCCCCATCAATAATATTAATAATTATTATTAATACCACTATTATTGAAATGGATTCGTCGTCATCATCAGACTGAACTGACGAAGAATATCAGACCTTTTTGGAGTATAGAAGACCGTACATCTTCAAGCCCTGGCCAGATAAATTCGCCGCTCTCATAATGTCGATTTTCCAACCTACAAAAAAGGCGGTTTTGTAGGTGCTCTCTAATTAAGGAACTAATGGGCCCCAGAACCGACTGTCGAATAATACTTTTTTCTGAAAGAACTTAATAATTTGAAGGCATAGCAGTGAGTTTTGGGCTCCTACGGTGTAATACAAATTTCCAGGGCACTGTCGAAAATTTCAACTTTGAATCTGGAGGGAAAAGTGGCGCCACTCTCTCATTGGCTGCTCACGGCCGCCATTTCCGCCGTCACCTCCGGCAGATGCCCGTCGGTCCCTTCTTATGCTAGCGCACTCTGGCGGATTAGTTATAGTGCCACCGCGGGAAAATTCAAAACGCCAAATATTCACTAGTGATTTCCTCTGCTCAGACACCTAATTTCTCAGTGCTAACTGTACTTAGTACTTTGTTCATTACTAGTTCAACTATGTTCGGCCGAATTTTCCCATTTCTCTGACCTAGTTCTGTGGCCCATTGAGCAACTCGAGACTGCTCCTGATTGGAACCATTACATAGTAGCGTAGTCAGAACTGGGAACCCCTATTTTCGCATTTACTTTTAGCTTTATAATATAAAGCTAAAAGCTGAAATTAAATGCGAAAATAAGGGTTATATTTTCCCACCACTGCTTGTCGAGAAGCAAGGGAGATAGGTTCCCCTACTGCAGTTGAAACTCCACGTTTTAAAAAAAATACCAGACTTAAATAAATTAGGGGAAAAAATCGGGGCAACCATGCTGACAAAAGTTGTTGTCGTAGCTTCTGCAAATGGCGGTAGGCAGCAGCACAGCCTACTACGAGAAGTTTGGAGGTGATGGCCGATGGGGATCTACCACTAACATGGTGGGAGTTTAGTAGAGGATTCGAGCTAATGGCCACTTAATTGAACATTGGAAATTTGGTATAGTGAGAGAATGATCGACCATTAAGTGCTTTTGATAAACCAACCCTTATTCTATGGAGTAGAAGCAATTAACGTCAAAGAAAAACTAGGATTGAAAAACAGGAATGAACTCACAGATATCTGGTTACATCTTCGATGTCCACAAGCATTGAGTCCTGTGTCATGTGTAGTTCATCTCTTTCCATAAGGAACTTTACAAGCCCCTCATTAAGAGCTGAAAAATAAGACAAAGCTCGTTAACTGTTGCTCCGAATTAAAGCGACTCAGAGGAGCCCTGATTAGGCTGGTCGGTGTGCACCTCAGTTCATTCATATGTCTGGTAATGCAAGGCTTGGATCGATATGTCTTAAGTTGTATGAAGTCTACAAGGATGGACCAGAGACCCAGGATTTACACGCGCGACGTCACAGGGTTGAGAGGAGCTCCATGCGGCGTTGATGGGTGCCGAGAAGGTTACATAAGGAAAATACAAGTTTGATATGGAAAATTTAGAAATCGTCTAAGGCAGACACAATGCCAGGGCAATAGGATTCGAAATGAAGAGAGCTCTCATTTCACTTAAATCAATTGGCCAAAACTATCTTACAGCGAGGCGATAAACTAGGGTTTCCCGAGACGCCGAGCGTAGTTAGCACTTAGATCGTGTATAAAGCGTGGTACGAGTATATCTATCCGAGTTCTAGTGGGCACCAACCGAATCCAGAAGGATGCGGCAATGGTTAGCGATGGCAAAATCGTCAGAATGACTGACCTCCGAGACAGTCGGACGAAAACCCAAGTTGAAACTTCCTGTTTTGAACTCACTTTCTATTTGTGTGTGGAGATCGTTCACAATAACTTGCAACTGGGCGACATTCATGTCTGTCAACATTTGACGGCTGACTCTCCTCCTCTCAGGTGGAAAGTGAACTCCGACCTGAAGAATCCGAAACGATAAACATTAGGAATATCAAGCGTTTAGTTGGAAAAGGAGATGAAACCTCGTAACAATAAAATAAAATTCCCTCGCCTCTCTGTACACGTCCCTGTTTAGCAGTGGTATGTATGCTATGTATGCATATGAGCAAATTGGATAGCTAACTCCTTTCATTATGTATCATTAACAACGTTTGAAGTTTCTAAACTCACTTTTTTCAAACTCGCACGCAGCATTTCCGTGATGGGGCTAGTTTTCCCACTGAGCCGATCGGCTTCCATTTGGAGTCGAGCTCTATCTTTAGCCTGTGATAACGCATGGCGGGCTTCGGCTTGTAGTCTGGCTTGTCGTGTGAAAAAGTCTTCATTGGCACTACCGGACGAAAATGAGGTTTTTGACTCTCTAACCTGTCAAATGAAACATTTATAGAGAGAGGCATTGACAACCATCCAGAGCCCGGATCCAATAGGCAAATACGCTTACCTTTGAGGTTAAGTTCAAAGACTTTGGGGGCTCCGGATTGGTTTTCAATTTTGGCGTAGTTGGCGTCGTACTGCTCGGAGTCCCATTCCTGCTAGGCGGAGCACTTTCAGAGCTGGGGGACTCGGTGTCTGAACTTGTCTCGTTCATGAAGCAGATCTGTAGGTTCATACCTGCAACATTGACATTGGAAGAGTCGTTAAAATACGACGATATCAAAGCAAAGCTTAATTGAACGACTGAAACTATTCATTTGAAACAGGCGAAGTTCTACGAGCTCGTACCACTCTGAAGTCGGGCTTGAAGGCTAGGCTTTTTGCCTGGCTTATCACTTGAATTGTAGTACTCATCACCGTCACAACCAGTGGCGAGTCTGCGGCGTATTTCCTCTCTATCATTTCGCCTCTGCAACACAAGAAATGCCACAAATTAGGCAGATATCATATTTTGAAGATATATAATATTATATTAGAGTCTAATAATTAGACGGATATATGGGTACATTTTGAGGTTTGGAATTGACGTTTCGTAAAAGTCGAAAGATCTGTTAGCAAGTAGGCTAAAAAAAATTAACACCAATGAGCAGCGTAGTTTTTTCGTTTTCTACGTATGATGAGAGATGTATGTATGTACGATTGGTGAGTGAGTTGTCAGCGATCACTCGAGCTCAGGGCCAAAAGCAGAGCTTCTCCAAACTGTTTTGACATCAGCAGAGGAGTAGTTTTCTATCCCTTACCACCACATTGGATTAGACCTCTGCACCGTCGGCAAACAACCACATCATGCTACTTATTGGTCATGATGGCGACCTAGAGGACTCCATCAAAGGGTTGAACCTCAACGAACTCCCCGAGCAGTTGATCAAACGTGGTGGTGGCAGAGGATGCTCAAGGAATTGGAGTCCCTCTTCTTTTGAATAGACGTACATACTTGTTTGGAATGAAATATAATATATTATATATTGCGCATGCACTGGCATTATCAGTGCCAGTTCAGAATTGTTGTAGAACCTTCTTCTTGTTCACTTGCGTTACAATAATATTCATTAGATTGGTTTTCGGAGGCCTCCGACATTATCAAATTGTTCCAATGGTTCAACAAGGCCAGTCAAGCTGACTGGCCTTGTTGAACCACTACCCAATACCATTGGAACAATTTAATAATATTCATATTATGAATGGATTGGTATTTCTGATAAGCCAACGTTTCTGTTTCTTCTCCTTTCATTAAATGAAAATTTTGTCAGTATGCCAATGATGCTGCAGCTCATAGAAGGAATGTGTACTTTTGGTACCCAATGTGTACATCATGCTTATGGCCACCAATCGTTCTCAAAATATTAATTCAAGTTTCATGAAAACGATTTTTCCGCCGTCGCGCAAGAATCACCGTTTTGGCAGATTTCACCATCGTCGCATTAGTTGAAGCTTTTTTTCCCCGTTAATTTAAGTCGAATTTTTTATTTATGGAAATGGCTTTAATATTGTGTTCACTGTATAATACTGAGATAATAAAAACGTGGAGCGTCAAATAACCCGAGTGTGGCTACTATGCCGTCTTTTTGTTTTTTGTTTTGTTTTTTTACAAAAGAAGAGAAAACTGAGAGATTCAACTTCAGTGAGGTTTTATGCTCGAGGTGAAGTAGGTGAAAAGATCCCAGGCCCCGATAAATTTATTATCGAGCCGTTTGGAAGTGGGGTAGAAAGTCCCACAGGAGATCCGCGGCAGCATCCCTTCGCCTCAACTCCGGCCAAAATACCCTCGGGTCCCAGTGAACACAATTCCTAATCTCAGTCAGTCGCGAATTCTCATTCTCATTTTATACGAGTAAAATAGAGCCGTAGCTTCTCATTCCTAGAGCTCGGCAGTGAAGTGAAACCTATGGAATCTGGCAAACCTCCATACAGCGTTGGACTGGTCAATAGGAGAACCTGTGATATTCAGTTCAAGTCCAAAATTTTGTTTGTTTTCAACTCATTCCTAGGACGGTTTCAGATTCCTAGTTTCATTACAGTATAGTATAATTTACCATTGTGAGCATCACAGCTTATATTAAAATTCGTTTCGTAGGATGATACGCAATTTTTTGGAATCATTAATCAAAAAATCTTGAAATCATTTCAAGAATGGCACTTGTGAGGAACTCGGCAATCTTTCAAAGACAAAGATGGAATTAGCCAGAGAGAAACACGATAGCTTTGAATTGGTCCCACTCGTATGCCGAGTGCTCAAGTACCGAGTATCCCAGATACTTCACTCAACCGGATCCTCTTAGCTTTGTTCTTTTATCCATTCTTCAATTATTCGAATCAAGCTTACCTCTGGGATTTTGGATCGCACATTCGCGACGGATTCCTTTGAGGTGTACGATTAAAAATTATTTCCCTTCTTCGATTTGTAGGCTGCGGTTAGAGCAGAATCTATACTAGATCTGATCCTATACCATTGTATGCGATATTACATTATTACGGGGAAATTATTCTCACCTTCTATTCCTAGATCTACTATAATACTTATTCCTCCTCCTATAATATTATCTATTATTAGAGTTGCTGGCTCGCGGAATACGTAGAAATACTCTTTGGCTGTTCAAAAGGGTCATACTCACAGGATAATTACTATAATCCACACTAATGATGCTCACGAATCTGTCAATTACGTCTTGCTCTGTATCCTCGTCGTAAAAATCGAGGGAATTCCCTGGAAGGATCTCATCTTCGATCCCTTTCTGTGAGCATCCTGACAGACTTGAGTCGTTGAAAAACAACGAAATACTGTTCATTTTATCTTTCAGAGCATCCTTGAGTACGTCCAGAGACTCCGTGGTCCTCGTCGAAATATCATTGGAGTTGATTTTGTCCATCAAAGCACTTGGCGTCTTTCGGATACTGTTCAACCAATTCCCAAACATTTTACCGAGTGAGTACACGCAGCAGGAGGGAAGAACTTCGAAGTATTGCCAACTTTTGGAGTGGGAACTTCACTGGTCTTTTTTCACGAAGTCAAAATAATAATGTCCATCGACGTCAAAATAATAATGTCCAGTAACAATAAATTATTGTCAATAATGCATCGACGGAGACCGACTCCAAACATCACAAAAAGTAAACAGCAAGCCTGGACCAGCAAAACCTCCTTGTACAGTTATTGTTGGGTACAATTTTGAACCCGATGCCTACGTACTTATGGGTGACACACTCGCCTACCTGGGTAACAGAAAAATCATCGACTCGGTTCCATTTAAAGTATTTTTGATTTATTTTCCTTCCGGTTCTATTTTTAGTACTTTTTCATTTATTTAGATGTTTTCGATATTGTAACATCAAATATTCGGACAACAATCAAACCGGGCCTGCGTTCACAGCATGCTTTTAATTAGCTGCACAAACCGACCTAATTTTTAGTGGTAACTATAGTTATGAGCAGAGCTGTTATAGACATTTTCGTGATTTTGAACTGAAAGCTGAGGCTAGTGAGGTCACACATTGAGACTGGCTGGGCTTCGAACCGTTGGGACTGAGCCTCAGGGATTTTTCTAACTAAATAGGTAGGTACCTACTGTGAACGTCACTTCACGTCTCCAAGAACTGCGGATCGCTGAATTCCTGAACGTGAATTCCTCTTTGGCTGGCGAACTTTGGGAACACCCTCTATGAAAATTTGAAGGTAGACAAGTGATTTAACATTAAATAATATTTCATGTAAAATCAATATTACTTATATTATATTGCGGTACCGCAAAAAACCGACGCGTAGCAAGCTAACTAGCTTCGTTCGGACCAATAAAAAGAAGGACGAAGCGGTGCATGTCACATCCTACTCTCAGACCTCGGAATATTGAAGACAGGGTTTCTGCAATGTTGGTTGTGTGACCTGCTGAATGTGGAAATACTGTTGTTACAGTTACAATTGGGGTTACAAATGACTGTATGACGTCACTTTCGCGGAACCAACAAAAAATATCTGACAGAGAACAATCAGCAAAATGGTAAATGATGCTTTGCATAATTCATCGTTATTGATACCAGTGGGAGCCACAATTTTGGTGAAAAGCAGGGCGTTGTGATAAAGGACCGTGGGGCGGTGAGGAGGGTAGTCTCCTCTAATAAAGGGCTCCCCGTCCTTGGCATATATCTCCCAGTTGTTGTTTGGACCGCAACATCCCCTCGCTCCTGCTTCAAGTTCCCGGAGTAATAAGAAATTACAGCAGGGCCAACCCCTGCGGTAGCGCTGCAGTTTATTGTTCCAACAAACGCACATATCACCACCAAAAGGCGTCTGCCATCCGAAATAGCAGTTATGAAAGAGCGAGGCTTGCTGAGAGGAATAATCCTTGGCTTCAGACAAACTTACGTTTAAAAACATTGAAAATTGGATTATACGTGGGTTTATTCTTTCAAGTTGAACACAGTTGTAGAGTGGCGGACAGATCTGGAACCCCCATAAATCGAACGTCGAAAAAAAGCTGGCGAAATTTCATCGAAAACTCACATTTAGCTTTGGTGTCGGAGGAGGGTCATGACCCCTTAAAGCCCCATAGAGCTCCTACTTCGAGGTAGGTAGCGGTTTTCTGGGACACAGGAAATGTCGTTCATTCAACCATCTGTTTGACGGACAGGAGTTTGATATCCTTATCCTTGTCCTAGCTATATGTAACCCCCCCATATTATGTGTCTTCTACCCCAACCTCAAGATATGTCGGCGACGAAAAAACAAGTCTTCATTATAAAAACCGAAATAAGTAGGTTGGATGATAATATCATGTTATGTGGATTGGCACTCTGTACCATCGGCAAACAACCACTTCGACATCATGTTATATTATAAAATAGGCATTCGAATTTTGCACATCACCGGTGACAAGTACAAGGCGTCATTATTACGAGACGGAAAAAAAACAACTTGACTGTGCAGCTCCATGCAAGTGTAGCCAAAGCGAATGAAGTTGCATAGAATCAAAGCCGTACATGGGTGGCTGCCTTCCACTTTTTTCTAAAGAAACTAATTAGTGAACTTCCTAATTACTTTCGCTGTTTCCTTTGGCTGCCTTTTTGGTGCAATTCACAGCTCTACAACTCGCTCTAACCATCTCAACCAACTCTCAAAAATCCGCCTTTCAAATTTTCTTCTCTCGCATGCTTTTACTCCACACTTATACACAAAATAGAAAATTCTATTATTTAAACAATAATTGGCTTTTTTGGTTTTAAATAGATTTCATTTCATTTAAATTTTAAAGGAACACCTACGGTTTTTACAAAAGTATGAGTGAAACCCGTTTTCGTAAAATTAAAATCACCTACGAGAAATATAAAGAGAAATGAGGAAAGAATTTCATATGACGTAAAATAAACAAGATTTACAAACGGTTTGAGACTAAATGTAGGAATAAGTATACCTACCTGGAATGTGCAGACGACACGTTTCAAAGAGGCTCGGTATGTATACAATACTTGGGCACCTCTGTAAGTACAATATTCAATGACTTCAACTCTTCAAGAGAATCGTCGAAATAAAAAGGGGAACGCAATTTTTGTAAAAATGAATGAACCTAAGGGACACGACGAGCAAAGCTAAGGGCCCGCGGTAGACTGGTAAGGACAAAACTCGGGGGCGGTTGGAGGCGGAAAAGGGTTTGTCCCCCCTCTCTCTCCAAAGGGGATTCCTCTCACCACCCAGACGCTTCTGGCCATTGAGAAACCTGCAGTGCACCCCTACGATGCGCGAGGAAAATCCCCACCTGCACCCCTCGTCATCCTAAGGGTGGGGTAAAATTCCCTTTAGTTCTCACCCTTTACACCCACGCTTCTCTCAGTTCACTGGGAAATCGATCTTGGTCTTATCTTTCATTGATGCTGATTCATAGAGGATGCTGATTCAACCCCCTTGAAAAACTCACAAAATACTCGTACATTGGAAAAATCCCGTAGGTATATTATACGGTCAAAGACTACAGCATACCTTGTCTTTTTCACCATTGTCAAAATACAATGTCATGGGACTTCGCGTTTGCAACAAAAATTCAAATTAAGTTTGTTTTCCAAAAGTACAAAAGAAATTCATGAACTAGTTCATTTCTTTACAAAATCGAGTTGAGTACCTACAGAACTGAGATAAGAAGAGTTGAGATGAATGAAAAATTACCTACTAGAATTAAGATAAATGACAAAATTGAAAATTCGTTCGTTAAAAAAAAAATGACCAAGTTACAACGCTTTGACGTTACAACAAATATAGGTTTATTGGTTGTTCTGGATAGAACGAACTGGAGGGTAAAATTAGCAATAATTGCTAATTATTAGCATTCTTGCTAATAATTAGCAAGATAACAATCTTAATGCTTCTCTAAGGCTGTTTGAGTTGTAAGGCAATTTTACGATTAATCATGAAGAAAACTTTCATTGCGTCCGGGAACAAACTCAAAAATTGCTAACAGTATTAAATTTTAATCGTTCATTACACCATGACCCGTTAAAAATTACCCCATCGCAACCTAGATACAGAATGATTCATAACTAGAATTTTCCCGTCAAGATAAAGAAGTATTGCCGTGGTCACGCGATTTCTCCTCGGTATTTTACCCTAATAAACTCTCCGGGCTTTTTAGGGGCTACATAAATCTTCCCAAAAGTTGCCGGTGGTGGAGGGTGCCATGCAATGGAAATTGCCCGAGAATGGTAAAATGTCGGGTCCTCGGCAGCATACGTAATGTAGCATACGCCGAGAAGTGGGCAAGGATGAACGTGCATTGTCTCTGTTGGCTTATTTTGTTTTTGAGCATTGTTTCCTCTTTCGGTAGCCAAAACTTTTTGGTTGTTCATTTTCGATTTGATTGATTCCTTGTAATTATAGTAAGTTGTATACACCATTACATACCTAAATGTATACTGCATAAGTGTAGGCTCCAAATTAGGTACGTTTTCCGAGCGATGTGTGAAATGGTCGGCAATGCGCAACATGTAATTATAGTTAGGCTATAGCTAGGCGCTAAATACAGTAACTCGGAAAATGTTAGCACTGTCAACTGTTGATAGTGCTAACATTTTCCGACGTCATTTGGCATCGCAACGAACTTGGCAGCGTATTACAATGTCATGGCACTGCACTGCACCCAAAAAGGGAACCTCACGCTTGAAAGATCTGAGGGAGTGTTAGGCCAACATATTATGTTGGCAGGCGTGAGGAACACGAATTTGGGCTCCGTTGTTCGCAGTCACTTCAGGATTTTGCAAGCGCTTGGTAATTTTTTCCAAAGTCAAATTTTCCAAAAATTTCCCTCACATTTTTCAATGACATTGTTTCGAGAGCTATGAGATGACATTATGGTATAACTTAAGACTTTGTATCGAACTGCACGAGACCAATGGCCAGCAATCGCTATTTTTTGCACTTTTTTGTATTCCCAAAAATATAAAATAATATTTATAATATTATCTTTGTATATTGGGCTTAAGCCCGTGGCGATTGTATAAATACATAATAAAAAACGCTGCAAATTTTACACAAGGGTTTATTATTCTGTGATATAGGTTACTTGTATAGACATTTAATTCTGTCAATAAAAAAAATTTAAAAAAATTTTTTTTTGGATTTTTATATTTCAAAAAAACTTTTTTGGGGGGGATTTTTTTTTCAAAAATGTGTTTTTTCAAAAATTCTTTAATTTTTACTCGAAAAATATTGAACTTCATGGGATCCTTCAAAAATCCCATTTTTAGCCCCATGAAAGCCCTATAGAACGCCACAGTGAAATCGGATCGTTCCGGGACCCCCAAAAATGGATTCTACGTCCAAAAATACTTCGAAAACGACACCTAACTCGATCCCATAGCTAAAAGCCTTCAAAACACCCCTCCTGTAGCCCCATTTTAGCCCCATAGCGCCCCACGGGTTTGGGCGATCGGACTGAAAACCTTGCGGGCACAACTAGATGGTAAACCAAGTATTTTGCCAAAATGTCAGATTTTTTAAAAAATTCCTACTACCCAAAACGGCCCGGACGGCGGACGGCGTACGGCGGACGGCGGACGGCGTACGGCGGACGGCGTACGGCGGACGGCGGACGGACATTTCGGATTTTGAATGTAGACCTCTTGAAACGGATAATGTCAAATTTTGAGGCCGATCGGAGTCGTCGACCCGCGTCGCGAAAACATAGGTGTATTATTCCAAGAATAATAAACCAAAACGCTGCAAATTTTACACAAGGGTTTATTATTCTTTGATATAGGTTACTTGTACAGAAATTTAATTCTGTCAATAAAAAAAAATAAATAAAAAAATTTTTTTGGATTTTTATATTTCAAAAAAAATTTTTTGAGGCGATTTTTTTTCAAAAATGTGTTTTTTCAAAAATTTTTTAATTTTTACTCGAAAGATATTTAACTTCTTGGGATCCATCAAAAATCCCATTTTTAGCTCCATGAAAGCCCTATAGATCGCCACAGTGAAATCGGATCGTTCCGGGACCCCAAAAAATGGATTCTACGTCCAAAAATACTTCGAAAACGACACCTGACTCGATCCCATAGCCAAAAGCCTTCAAAAACCACCTTCTGTAGCCCCATTTTAGCCCCAGAGCGCCCCACGGGTTTGGGCGATCGGGCTGAAAACCTTGCGGGCACAACTAGATGGTAAACCGAGTATTTTGTCAAAATTTCAGATTTTTAAAAAAATTCCTACTGCCCAAAACGGCCTGGACGGCGGACGGCGTACGGCGTACGGCGTACGGCGGACGGACATTTCGGATTTTGAATGTAGACCACTTGAAACGGATAATGTCAAATTTTGAGCCCGATCGGAGTCGTCGAACCGCGTCGCGAAAACATAGGTGTATTATTCCAAGAATAATAAACCAAAAAAAAGAGGGTACTAGTATTAATTACAACCCAAATTGCATTAATTTCCGCGTCGAAAACCTCCCGAGCTACCTAATTTAGAGAACATAGAAGGCAACCTCCAGATCGTCCGAGCGTTTGGTTCCCACCTTCTATTACCCAGTGCTGTTTTCCAAAACTCCCCAGACAGATTGAACCGCAAGAACCGAAAACCATTTTGCAATGCTGCGCCACCGATCAGGGAAAGGTAAGTGTAAGGCCAAAGCAGTCACAACACAATCAAAAACTCCGTGACGGGCTACCCGTCGTGTTTTACATCAACAAGTCATTGTCCTGCAATGTTTCATAGACAACGGCAAGACAAATTGCACAACCAAGGTCGGCTTGTCCTTTCTCTAAACCGCCTGTCCATTTTTAACGTTCAACGTTTATGTGCAAAACCAGACAAACGCAGACAATAGGCGAGTTCTAGATTTTACCGAACAAGTGAAGAGAGGAAATAATTACCTCAAGCTTGGCCGATGAAGTTTGTGGAAACGTTTGTATGAAAGATTAAAAAATAGGAAGACTAATGATCATCGGAATCGCATAGCAGAGAAATGACTTCTTATGGTATTCATGCCACAGGCATATATTTACAACGTCACCATTCCATGTATATAGAATGAGAGTATTCTATATAAATAAAGAAAGGAAGGCTATAAAATTCACCAGTACCTCAGTAATGTCCCCAAGAGAATCCAAAGTTTCGTTTTCGTCGTATGTCAGCGTGTACAAATCCAGTACGAATCGGGAATCTTTCTTGTAGTGTCGCCTTTGACATCTTACTGATCCCAAACTGGACGGGCCCCAGGGGTTGTGGAGGACACTTGTCGCCATGTCAACCCCAGGCTGCCACCGGACAAAGTCAAATTACGGTCCACTCCTCTTGCAAGGACTTGTCCACACTTCAAAACCGCGGGTTACGAACTGGCAGCATTGTTGGAGTGTCCTTCTCGCCTTCCTTGGGCTCGCGGTAGCGGGGGAGATCTTCGACGGTGAAAGTCAGGAAACCTCCCTCTTCGCCGAAACGCCTTGATTCATGACAGGATAATCTTTATCTTGCTCGTCATTTTCTTAATATTATTTTACGTTAGAGCAAAGTCAAAATAGCGGTGACGTTGGAGATGTTGACACCTCGTACGTGTCTTAAAAACGCTAGAATTTTACACAAAGGTTTATTCCTCTTTGATATAGAAAAATTGAGCGAAAATTGATGCAATTAATAAAAAATTAGTTTAAAAAAGTGTTTTAATATAATAATATATAATTTTTTATATACTCGTATGATATCTATCATATATATTTTTAAACCGGTCCTACAATGTTTGGGACCTCCAAAATGGATAACCTACGCGTCCAAAACTCGGAAAACCTTCACCTCATCCGACCTTCTCAAATTCGTCAAAAGCCCCATTTTTAGCCCCACGAAAGCCTCGGTGGAATCGGATCGTTTTGGGACCCCCAAAAATGGATTCTACGTCCAAAAATACTTCGGAAACGAAACCTAACTCGACCCCATAGCTGATACCCTTCAAAAACCTCTCCCGTAGCCCCCTTTTAGCCACACGAGTTAAGGCGATCGGGCTGATAACCTTGCGAGCACAACTAGATGGTAAATCAAGTATTCTGTCAAAATTTCAGATTATGATCAAAACGGCTCGGACGGCGCGCCGTCGCGTGTGCGCCGCGGCGTACGGTGGACGGACATTTCATTTTTGGAATCTACGCATCTTAAAACGTTGACGCTGCCAAAGTAATGTACATAATATATATATTATTATTATCGATCCTCCTTGAGAGGACGGCTGACGACGTCCGCGACGGCTGCAGCTAGTCGGACGAAAATTCAGGGTGAAATTCCCTTGTTTCGTTTCGTTTCGTTTTTTCGTTTTCGTATATTATTATTAGGCAAACAGGTATCTGTATCAGAGTGGACCAGATGCCCTCATAAAGTGTGGAAATCATGGGTGGTAGAAGAACCGACACGAAGTCCGATTTCGTTAAGTGTTCTGAAACGTAAAAAGCAAGTGGTTTTGATTTTGGAGAAAAAATTGTCCGGCGACCGAGAGTGAAAACAAGAGGGTTGTATTGTTCTTTCCATAACTTCTGAGAACCTATTTTTTTAATTTGATTGTGTCACTTTATTGACCAATGCATTCACTGAGATCGGTACTGGTGATACTGGCGTCCTTTTACGTTATACACGGTTTCTTTGTACTGAGAAAGATATCCTTGGTGGTTTTTCATGCTCTGACCTAGCGGATGAGTGAGGGTTGGACCCCCCCTTGAGGATGATGAGACCTCCGTAGATGTTCCGCCTTGTAGACACGGCGTCCTCAGCACCTCAGCCGTGTCCGGCCGCCTCGAACAATCAGTTGCTCGGTGAGATAGGAATAAGTGACTTGAGTCATAATTGTATTTTATTCTCAAAATTGAGGTAGAGCCAATTAAAATATGATGATAATGAATAAAAGTTCTTAGTGTGTACAAAATTAAGCGTTCAAGAGGTAGGACCTACCCCGTATGCACTCCGTACCCGTAGGTGTACCATTTGAAGAATAAAAACTTCACAAAGAATAAACACCGTACCTATCATGTATTGCGTTATTGATATCTGAGCTGTTCGGTGATCCCTGGAATGCAATATCACAGAAATGTGGGTGAGCTTACGAAAGTTCATAAGCCTCAAGTTAGTAGGAACTGCCGCCGTCCGGAAGTGATTAGTTTCATCCAGCCTAACGAGTGGCCGGCTCGAAGTTTTGCCTCTCAAATCCCGTTTTCCACTGACCGGGTCTACTTTTGAAATAATGACACGCAGTACGTAATATAATGGGGTATTAGGGTGTGTCTAAGCCTTCTGTCGAACTCGTTCCGTTAGTTTTTTTGAAAAAACGAGGAATACTTTTATACATATAATTATTTTGTTCCTTCCGAGAAGGTAGGTACCCTCATAATAATTTGACGAGGTCTTTTGCTAACGCCAAGCTCTGGTCATTTGTGTGTTTCAACCCAAAAAATGCTGCAAATTGGTTGCAGCAAACACAATGGTGTACTATTTTTTGATAAATTATCCAAAAATTAATTCTTTATCAATAATTTTTTTTAATTACATTTAATGTAGTATATTATACATACACATTATAATGTATATATATGTAGTATAAATACTACATTAAATTATTCTTACATTATACTAAATTTTAGTAGGTAGGTACTAATTCAATTATTTAAAAAAAAAAATTTTTTTAAAGTTGGTGGACGGATGTAGGACCCCCAAAAAATGGATTCTACGTCCAAAAATACTACGAAAACGATACCCCACTCGATATCATAACCGAAAACCATTAACCCTCCCACCTCACAGCCCACGAGTTAGGGCAATCGGGCTGAAAAACTCGCGGGCACAACTAGATGATAAACCGAGTATTCTGTCGAAATTCCAGATTAATAAAAAATAATAATCCTACCTACTGCCCAAAACTGCTCGGTCGGCGCGCCGCGGCGTACGGCGGACGGACATTTCGTTTTTGGGATCTAGACATCTTGAAACGTAGGTAAAATGGCAAAGTTTGAGGCCGACCAAATTTTCGACCTCCGACACGAATACAATGTATTATTGTTTTCTATTTCATAGAAAACATGGAAAACATATTTTATGAACAGATTAAATCTAAATTTTAGAAAAATGTATCACTTTGATTCAATATTATTGAATCAAAGTGAACCATATTATGGTTCGAGAACCCTACTGTTTTGTACAATGTACAATGTACATGGTTCTGCCCACTTTGTACATCGTGTCCCCCTTGCGGAGACAACTCATGGGTGGTAGGACGAAGAAACGTCCCCATTTTTCGGTTTCCCTATATCCTTCAATTTTGGACAAATCGAGCTGAAATTTCGACCAGACGTTCACTATTTGAATTAAACGTATCCAATTAAATACGATCAAACCATCAACTCAGGGTAAAATTATTATTGTATTGGACAACTTATAGGTTTTCTTTCTCCCATCCCATTACACCATGATGTTTACAGAATTTTTGACCAGCCGTCATCTTCCTACCAGTCCACCAAACTCGTACAGAAACTCAGAATTGAATAAGTTTTGATAGAAGTGAAGATTTTTTTCCGAAAGGAGGAAAACGCCATTCTGCCGTGAGGCTGATAGCAGGTTGAGTAGATAACTGAGTTTGACCAACTCCTATTTCCATTTTATTCTTTATTCGCCATAGTGCTGTCTTTTCACCCTGTAGTCTCAAATGTATTTTTCGGAATAGCAAAATACTATCCAACAACAAATCTTCAAAATTTGAAGTGATTATGTATGATGTCCAGCGACTTCGGAAGATTCAGAGGACCTCAGCGAAGATCCTGGAATCCCGAGAGTCATTCAGGGAAATAGGTGTCAAAAGAATGAGCAGCCCACGCAATGACCAAGGAAGCTCGTCAATCAAGATCCTATGCCAGAAAAAGTTGGAAGACGCGCTTGATGAGAGTGAAGCTATAAGACTATAGTACATGTAACTGATAAGGGTGCGGCGCATTTGACTTCTCCGCTTCAAATGGTTTTTTGAAATACCAATTAATGTAAGGAACCAGCCCACTATATTATTGGGAATCAGCATGAAATATAGTATTTTTGTAACTGTTTCCCAAAAATCGATTATGTAGGTAGGTACTTGAAGACTGAACTATGATTTTTACGCGGTAGTTACGAAATGAAATCCAAGTTTTCAGACATGAATTCGTCACTGGCAGGTTGTATTTTCGTGTAGGTACATACTATTTCTTTTTCCTCGTAGCTTCACGAGTGTAGGCGTTCGCGATTTTCCCCATGAAAGGATCTTTTATCTGGGTCAGTCTTCCGGGTCCAAAGAGTGAAAATGGGAGCGATGTACCGACACGGCGGTTTGGGTGTCGGGCGAGGACCGCTACCAGTCCTGCAATCACCTTAGAAAAAGGTATAGTGGAAGCCGTCTGTAGTAGGTACGCCATTCACTTGGCCACAAGTCCATGCGTGCGAAAGGATATCCAGTCTCATGCCAAGTGTTAGCTTAATAACACTCATTATTAGAACCACGGTGGACTTTCACTCTCCGTTCCCCCGATGTCAATCCTTTAAAGGAAACGTCGTAATGCGACTTTTTTATGAGGAGCATATCCTCAATATAGACAGTAGTCAGACCTACTTGGAAAATAATTGGTCTGGTTCCGTTGCGTAAATCTAATAAGAGAAAAAAGTAGTAAAATTATGTGAATGCGTAACGGACGCAAACTGCATTCCAACAGGATTTACCCTGGGGTAAAATATTTTATTCTTGCATAGACTTTAGGTTTAATTTCAAACCATTGCCTCCAGTAAGAGTTCGGCCAAGTGCAATGAATATTTTTCCGCTTCCTTCACTTAACGCTCTGAATACGACCGCAAGTAGTAAGCATTCTCTACTATTTTTATGACGCACCCCAACCCACAGAAATCGAAAACAATATTAAGATATTTTATGTATAGAGGGGAGAATTGTAATATTGCTTCTACTGATTATAATTAAAAGCTGCTAAATGAAACTACATTTGAAATTAAAGTGTATAATATGCGGAATCCTGCTCTATTGGTGGCATCAGTTTCAACTTAACAAAAGGAAAATTGTTGGTTATGGATAAATCGAACCCCTTGCTGTTGCACCGGGTTTCCTAACACGTCCCATTTTCACGGTACAGTCAACGGTCTGACGAGGTGCTCAGTTTGTACCGTATCGAATTCAACAAAGCTTAGTGACGGGACCGCACACTTGATTACCCATGGCAAGTTAGGAATGGAATACTGCGCCAAAAAGCGCAACCCCACCACTTCTCCTGTGAGAAACCAGCAAGTGTGGGAAATATAGAAAACCGCGATTTATGACATTTTAAGCCTCCGACAGATAGAGAGTAAGAGAGTAAAGAACCAGCAAGATGAATGCTACTCATTGAAGAGTTAGGAAGTAATTACTACGAATGAGGATAACAACCAGAGATAGTTGAGAATTTTGTCGCTCCCTTCATTATAGACTGCCTGATGAACGATCATCTGCGATCCGTGGAAGAACTCTTTGCATTGAAACAAGATGACTGCGCCTCTAAATCAACCCATGTGTAATCCTCCTAGTCCAGAAATGCCTATTTCCCACACAGCAGAGATTGTCTCAGAGACGTCTCAATCTGGGCTCATCCACCTTACATTATTATTGTAGATGTGAACCTTACTCTTTTCCCCCTGTACTCTTCATTTAACTCTTATGTTATCTACCCTACTCTTATGTTATCTACCCTATGTTATTATGGACCGAAGATCAATTTAATGTCGAAGCCGGTCTCAAATAATTAAATACCTAGTATCGCTGAAGAGTAGGCCAACGACTTCTACCCAGGATTACTGCCAAAATTTAACGCATTGAGCTCACACTGCTACAGTATCCGTATTTTAGTTTAGTATTTAATACTAAACTCCCGTGAAAGTGAATTTCAAACCGCTCTCCAACTGCATCCCGAACATTTTGACCCAGAGTGAAATATGACATATTTCTGCTCTTTTCTCACATTGAGTTGGTGTTTGGCACTCAGAGGAGCGCTGTCAGCGGAAGCAACACACCGAATCAACAATAATGGCCTCCGGAGGCGACACCTTGTGATTAAGCAAGGAATACTCACTCGTCTCTCTTCCTCCTTGGCAGCGCGTAGATGTGACTCTATTGCCTCCAAATCAATTTTGGGCATCGCTGTCTCGATGTTGTATACGTCAAAACCCTCTGAAAAATAATGTTCTTTAAGTAAATTTGAGACCGCAGATATTTGCAATAGATGATTATTGAGAAGGTTAAACTTTTGAAAATTATTTATCAGCTGAAATACAAGAAAAGAAGACACAAGGTATACGCTCGAAGGTCCTTAGTTGCCCAAATAAATTTTACACCTGTTTTTTCTTTACATCAATAACACAGGTTTACGAAAAAAAGGTCAATCTCAGGCGCCGCAGAAAAAACCATCAAACTCTATGTTTTTGGGGTGCTGAATCCGAATCCGACCACCGTTTTTTCCGGTCACGTCCAAATTTTCGAGATATTGGCGATTTTTCGTTTTTTCGACATTTTTCCGTTTTGAAAATCACAGCTAAACGTGCGGATGCCCAAAAATTCCACAAAAACTCTCTTCTTACTGGAAATTTATCGCTGATTCCGAAAATATATATGAGTTGGTGTCTAAAATCACGAGAAATGTGTGATTTTGCCAAAAAATGTTGAAAAAACGTGGTTTTTTCAAAACCAAAGTCACGTTTTTTGATACTTTTTACCTTCTAGCGTGAAAACTAAGGCCGTTAATAAAGTTTTTCCAACGAGGACTTGTAGGTAGATTGTTTCTGCGTCGAATGGGACCAACCGTGATTCTTTACCTTCCATAATAAGGGAGCTATGATTTTTCAAAGTTTCTGGGCGCTTGTTTTTCAGGGCTTCAAGTGCAATTCCTTGAGTTCTTGATGAATAAAACCATCTTTGAGTCGGTCTGAATTGATGCCTCCGAGTCCAATATATTCCTCGGAACAAAGTTTTGTTGCGATCAAGTTGCATTGCCGACTCCAGGAGTTCATGTTCTACGTCATGGCCAAAATGGGTAGAAACTTTGAAAAATCATAGCTCCCTTATTATGGAAGGTAAAGAATCACGGTTGGTCCCATTCGACGCAGAAACAATCTACCTACAGGACCTCGTTGGAAAAATTTTATTAACGGCCTTAGTTTTCACGCTAGAAGGTAAAAAGTATCAAAAAACGTGACTTTGGTTTTGAAAAAACCACGTTTTTTCAACATTTTTTGGCAAAATCACACATTTCTCGTGGTTTTAGACACCAACTCATATATATTTTCGGATTCAGCGATAAATTTCCAGTAAGAAGAGAGTTTTTGTGGTATCCGCACGTTTAGCTGTGATTTTCAAAACGGAAAAAGGTCGAAAAAACGAAAAATCGCCAATATCTCGAAAATTTGGACGTGACCGGAAAAAACGGGGGTCGGATTCGGATTCAGCACCCCAAAAAACATAGAGTTTGATGGTTTTTTCTGCGGCGCCTGAGATTGACCTTTTTTTTGTAAACCTGTGTAATTGATGTAACAATAAATGTTTTTTAAATTCAAGGAACAATCGGACAAACAACTAGATTTTAACAACCTTCGTTCTTCGGTTAAAAGATTCAAATAGGTATCCAATATTTCAAACTACCGGGTGCTTATAAATTGGTCCCCATTCTGAATGGGAAAGTAGGAAGTGTCTGACGCCGGACACTCGCGTGGGTCCGCGATTCGTTTCTAAGGAGAAAGGTTGGCTTGTAAGTAACGTGAAATGAGGACACTTCATAGCTGTTATTAAACTTGAAGAGACCTGGGACGGCTCCGCATTTCGGAGAGAAACGACTGTTTTTGAGAGTGGGCAACGTAATACTTGGAAAAAGCCAGATAAGAGAAGTGTTATAATAGCTTATTGAGGACATCAGATGTCCTCCATCAGATTCTGCCCGAACATATTAAGGGGGACGCGGGGAGGCTCCACATTTGAAAGAGGAAGGACCACGTCTTCACGCGGTTTTTTGAGAGTAAGCTATGCAATACGTGATAAAGGTTAAATATTGGAGGTATGGGACTTCATTCCGAACATTTAAGCTCAATTTCGTCAAAATCGGTTAAATTTGAGAGAGTAAGGTTCAGAACAACTAAAAATTCTGCTTTAAATTTAACTGATGTGGATGAAACTGGGCGTAAAATGTTCCGAAAGAATTCCCCAAGAAGCTATATTCAACCATTTAATTTAAATCAATCGAGAGGGTTCAGGAAAAATAAAAATTCTGCTTTAAATTTAACCAATTTAATTGAAATTGGGTTTACAAAGATCGGAAAGAAGTCCCCTAAAAAGTTACACTTCCAATGTTCAACTTTTTCTCGTAGCAAGCATTCTTAAAATAACCTTAAAAACGCGGTAAGTACTTCCTCTATCAAATGTGGACCCCCCCCCCCCCCCCACTATTTTTAGCGCGCCCCCTTGAGCCCAATTTCATACAAAACGGTTGAATATTAGGAACATAACTTCAGGGTAATAGAATTTTTCGTTTTGCTGAGCCTATTTATGAAATTGGGCTTGGAATGTCCGGAAAGATATCCCCAAGAAGAAGTAACTCCCATATATGGAGTTACATAATAATATTATGTAACTCCATATATGGGAGTTACATATTATGTAACTCAACATATTATATTGACTTTTCCACGTATTAATGTCCCAATCGTGGTCCTTCTTCATCAAGATGACACTCGGTTTACCATCTAGTTGTGCCCGCAAAGTTTTCAGTCCGATCGCTCAAACACATGTATTTTGGATTTTATGAAGTATTGGTTTATTATTCTTGGAATAATACACCTATGTTTTCGCGACGGGGGTCGACGACTCCGATCGGCCTCAAAATTTGACATTATCTGTTTCAAGAGGTCTACATTCTAAATCCGAAATGGCCGTCCGCCGTCCGGGCCGTTTTGAGCAGTAGGAATATTTTTTTAAATCTGAAATTTTGACATAATACTTGGTTTACCATCTAGTTGTGCCCGCAAGGTTTTCAGTCCTATCGCCCAAACCCGTGGGGCGCTAATGGGGCTAAAATGGGGCTATGGGAGGGGTTTTTGAAGGCTTTTAGCTATGGGATCGAGTTAGGTGTCGTTTTCGAAGTATTTTTGGACGCAGAATCCATTTTCGGGGGTCCCGGAACGATCCGATTTCATTGTGGCGATCTATAGGGCTTTCATGGGGCTAAAAATGGGATTTTTGAAGGATCCCAGGGGGTTAAATATTTTTCGAGTAAAAAATAAAGAATTTTTGAAAAAACATTTTTTTTAAACAAAAATCTAAAAAACATTTTTTCCAAAATTTTTTCCATTAACACAGAAATAATTTTTGCACAAACCTATATCAAAGAATAATAAACCCTTGTGTAAAATTTGCAGCGTTTTTGGTAGTAGAATCCATTTTTTGGGGTCCAATCCGATTTCACCTTGGGGATCTATGGGACTTCAAGTGGGATTTATGAAGGAATACACGAGGTCGAATAAGGTGTCGGTTTCCGAGTAATTTTGGACGCATAATCCATTTTTCGAGGCCCCACATCTGTCCGAACATCGTGGTGATTTGGTTTATTATTCTTAGAATAATACACTTATGTTTTCGCGACGGGGGTCGACGACTCCGATCGGCCTCAAAATTTGACATTATCCGTTTCAAGAGGTCTACATTCAAAATCCGAAATGTCCGTCCGCCGTCCGGGCCGTTTTGAGCAGTAGGAATATTTTTTTTAAATCTGAAATTTTGACATAATACTTGGTTTACCATCTAGTTGTGCCCGCAAGGTTTTCAGTCCGATCGCCCAAACCCGTGGGGCGCTATGGGGCTAAAATGGGGCTATAGGAGGAGGTTTTTGAAGGCTTTGAGCTATCGGATCGAGTTAGGTGTCGTTTTCGAAGTATTTTTGGACGTAGAATCCATTTTTTGGGGTCCCGGAACGATCCGATTTCACTGTTGCGATCTATAGAGCTTTCATGGGGCTAAAAATGGGGCTAAAAAAAATTTATGGCCATAAATTTAAATTCCATTAAAATCCACTTGTAAACCACCATTTAACACGCGATCCATTTTTAGTACAATGACAGCGACAGATTAAAACATGACATCCACCCACCCATGGAGTTTTTGCAAATTTACCCTGGCGCTCTGGCATGTGGTCGACGTCTGGGACGGAGGAACTGAAATGTAACAACGCACTGTAACTTAAGGTTTGTAACATTTATACTCTAAGAATCACTGTGCAGCTTAATGATATCTGGACCCTAACGGCAGGTTTGTTCCTTTGTAGAGCCCTGAAGATGGTTAATTATAACCCGAAAGCTTGGCCACCAAAGAACGTCTAGTCATTTCATACACCTCCTATTACCCCACAACACCCTGAAGATTTTTATTTATTTTTTATTATTAGGTATTATTATTTTTTTTTTCAAAAATATTTTCTTAATGACACAGGATTAATTTTTGCACAATTAACCTAGGTATATCAAAGAATAATAAACCCTTGGGTAAAATTTGCAACGTTTTTATACCTTGATCTTAGATTCCCTAGGGTAGGAAAATTTTGAGAGTAGGTATGATTATGTTTTTTTCAGCTATTCTTCCCTAATTGCCGACAATAATAATTATTGTTAATCAAGATCTGTAGTTACAATACAGTTATTTGGTTTACCTTTGTCCAAAGTTTTTACTGAACTATTCAGCTCGGTCTTTTCTCGTTTCTTGGTGTCTCCTTCTCCCTTTTCTGCCTGTTCGGTTTCTACGCCAGTCTTTTTGTGTTCAGGCGACTTCGGATTTACTGCAGATTTGGAAACATCCACTGGACACTTTTGAGGGAGCAGGTCAGGCCTCGGTGCAGCGGGTGCTGGTTTAATCGAAGTCGGAGATAGCTTAGGACTCGTAGGGACAACTTTGGGAGTTGTCCCAGGGTTTCTCATTACCACGTCCATTTCACAGTTGACTGTTTTTTCCTGAAAAGTTACCAATTAAAAACATAATTAAAATTCTATATCTTCAATACAGTAATTGTTTCCAGTAATGCAGCCCATTATTGGTATCTAAGATTGTCTTTCATTTTTAATAATTATCGATTTCACGCGACATAACTTTTTTTATATCGGTCTTTAAAAGCCACACCTCTAAAGGAATGTTGAGTTTTGGACGACAGTAAATTTCCTTTGGTCCCTCTTCAGGATTCAGTTTATTAACGGGGTCAATCTTTTTCTCGGCATCTCCCAAGTAATTGTTCCCGCCATTGATCAATTTTTCATTTGAAGCATCAAGGTTGTTATTGTTGTTGTTGAATGTGTCTGTCAGCTCATGAGCTAGATGTTGGAACCCAGGGTAGTTGGGGTTTGCAAAGCTCTTCCGCGCTAGTGTAGGCTTTTCTTCTTCAGAGTCACTACTTTCACAATAACTGCTGTCCCCTGAAATGATTAATGGTAACGAGTTGAAGTGACGTATTGCTATAATACCATTCTAACAAGGCATTTTGGGATAGGTTTATTACTTAATTAGTAATATATACAGATATTTTGTACAGTGCCTAATAGTTGCATACCTAGTAATTACATAATATGTAATTACTGTACATCTTATAATAGTTATAATAACTAAAAGATACCTTCGGACGGTGATGAGTTTGCTGGTGAAGGTGTTTCCAATTGGTTTTTGCCACCCTCCTTCAGATCCAACGGCTGTAGTTTGGAAGGGTTATATGTCTCTGGATGGCAGTTGAATCTCAGATTCTGATTGGTGTTGCAGTTTTTGTAGTTGTTCAATTCCTCCTCTTTATTCAAGGTGCCATTCCATTCCCACTTTTCACTGAAAAATAAGTTGAGAATATTATCGGAGTTTCACTCAATGGCCAGACGATGATGTTTTCACGTCGAACGCGCTCGCCGCCACCACCACCAAAACAGTCAGAGATGACGGACTCAACCAGAGTTTTGCAATCAACTGAGCTCGGTAACGAAACCGTTACTTCGCCGTAATAGGATGATATTTCATGCACTAATTTTGTATTAGACGGTAACTGAGTTAGTTAACAATACGTCCTACACTAAGTACGGAAGGGAAAATCGGAAGCATATAAAAATTAAAAAATCAGGGGAGGACGGTTTTCATGGAGAGGAAAATTACGAAGTAACATTTTCCCAAAGACGAGTCAGTAACTGATTGTTGTACATATACAACTGTTGTATATATATATTAAAAACTCGGACTTTCGCGTCACATTTCGTTTCCCAATACATAATATGTATACATATTATGTAGTATGAAATTATTTCATTAAGTTTTAGAAAACGCGGTTAAAGCATGATCCATGTTCAAAATCATGTCAGATTGCATATGGGGGTCAGATCTCACAATGATTCGATATATTATGTCGAAGTGTATGGGGCTAAAAAGTCATGAAATCGAATAAGGTTATCTTGGGTCCATAGACAACTCAAGACAACTATAAATCTTTCATTAGGCGACCTTCAACATGACGATAATTACAAGAATTTTTACAAGGGTTCTTACTTGAACTGAGCAACTGATGTTTGGGACGAAGGAGCTCGGTTATTACTGTTGTCGTCAGTCGAGCTGTAATGGAAGAACCAAGTTGTTATCTTGAAGAATAATCAGGAACCCAGATGGGGGAGTTAATGTTAATGGGCTCAGCAATTATACAGAAACATCGAAATGTCAACTTGCAGTCATTTCCAACATTGGAAATTAAACAAACTTGTAACAAATTGGTAGTAAGAGTTCATTGAATGATTCAATTTATAATTAATTATTAATAGAAAAATTTAAAAAAAAATTTTACTGGTTGTGCATAATATGCATTGAAAGTAGCACCCTTCATAATATTATGTAGAGTTAAGTCATATTATGACTTAACTCTACATAATATTATGAAGGGTGCTACTTTCAAAACGTTCTAAGTGCCATCAAGGAAAATTTTCAGGAGAGCGGGAAAGCTGCTTGAATCGTTGAATTCCCACTTTTTAAAAATTCGCTTTCACCGTAACTTTAACTTTTGCAGTAAGTAGTTATATGAAACAAAATACAAAAAATATATCAGATGATCCTGAGAAAGCATGTTTAAATGCTAATACCTGAAAATAATGACTTTATATGAGTTCAACAAGAGGTGGCACTTGAAACGTTTATGGTTTCAACCTCATTTTTGAATTCATTCGATCAGAAATATTTGTGCAAGTCTATCAAGGCACTTAGAACGTTAATAAGAAAATCCCATTTTTGGCAGACTTGGCACTTAGAACGTTTTGAAAGTTGCACCCTGATGCAATATAATATATTAATTGCATCAGGGTGCAACTTTCAAAACGTTCTAAGTATATATAATATATTATATTATATCAAACGGAATTATGGATGAGTGGAATCTAACTGAGTTAAATACTCACATAGTTCCTCCAGTGGATATCCCATTTTCAATTATGACTGGCGCTGCCTCGATGACAAGCCGCATCACGTCCGCCTGAAATAATTGCAAATTTTATTTTCAATTGATCTCAACCATTACATGAACTTGGGTTATGTAATATAACCTTCGTTTCAAAGTAAACAATGGAACGTATCAGGATCAGATGAAGACGCCTACTTGAATCTGAGTCTTTAACTCTCATAGCCTCGCGTTATATTATTATGCGGAGGTTATTATAACCTCCGTATTTGTCAGCGCAGTAATTCTCCATTACTCTCAAATAATTCGATGGTACAAAATTACTTCATTTTTCACAGCAATGCGAGGACAAAAACGACGGATATATAACAACATCGAAGCAATTGCTATTTGGAGGGTCGTAAAACACCCGACGGGGTGAGTGCAGTGTTATTTGAACGGTGTGAGGTCGATAATCATGGCACGCTTTCGTCTCATTCACAATCTCTGGCCTTTCACTCCTCGGGTCACGGAGTAATCCAATGATCAATATCTGGACTAACCCCAATAAACCAAGTGCGTATTAGAAAATAGAATGCTTTCGCGGCAAATTGCTTGAACGAAATGGATGCTGTATGGTAGAGTCGAGAGATGAAAAATTCATTTTCAGATCCGTATTATCTTTTCGATGGAATTGAGATACCGAGTTTCCTGAAAAAATTTAAAAGCTCTTAGAAGTATAAACAATCCCACAACTTTGAAAGCTTTATCGTCAAGTGAAGAGTTGCAAAAACTCAGAACATATCCCTCAGTATTCCGGCCCAGAACGCAGGTTCAGCTCAGGAAAATAGACATTTAAAGGAAAGAAAAGAATCTAAGAAACGAAGAAATACCCAGCATGTTTTGCCAGGTCACTAACGCTCGAAGTATCGAACGGTGGAAACCCCGTCATCAAGTATTCCATTGAGGGTTACTCTGGAATTTCCCATTATTTGGCAGGAGATCTCTCCACCGACACCCTGTGCACCCTCGAGCAGTGTTCCGTTCTCTCATTCCGCGTTAATATTGGATAGAAGAAAAAGCTTCCCCGGCGGGTGCAATAATGAAATAGATCGCAAAATCATTTAATGAACTCGCTTCCCTTGGCGAATCAGTCAAGATGGAATGTGAAACTTATTAAGAAATTTTTTTATATTCATTTAATGTGAAAGCCGCACATTGTTCACTTGTTCTACGTGCTTGCAGTGCTCTCTTTTTACTCCCAACGAACCGGGGTTTTTTGGTAAAGGGGCTGCGCCATTTATGGAAATTTTTACTTTTCAACATTTCAATGATCTCCATACATGGGTAAGTACATGGTTTGCGATTGAAAAGAGGCTCGTAACATTGACCCTTCCTAGAGAAAGAACCTTCGGTTTGAAATAATCGGAAATTATTCCGATGTCGCCTGAAAACGGCCATGAGCGCCACATAACCCCTTTCAAATGACAACTTGCTGCCCCTCTAGGTCGCCGAGAAATATCAGAGTTATCGAGACGCTACATTTCGTGTGAAATGCATTTAATAAAACTGAGATTTTTAAAAGAGCGTCGGCATGAGGCAACCCTGGAATCAACAGTTGAAGCAACTTCAGTTGCAATTTTGATGGGTTTTGGCTGGGGGTCAAGAGAGGTGTCGTTTTCCAAGCAATTTTTGGTATAGAATCGATTCATGAGGCTCCTAGGCCTGTCCGACCACCCTTTGACTTTCTGAACAGCTTTTATTGAGCTACTGGAGGGGGTTCTAACGGGTTATGGCCAGGTGGTCGAGCGAGCTGTCGTTTTGGGAGCTTTTCTGGGCGAATGATGGAATTTCTTAAAATTATGTATACCTTTAATAAGTATAGGAAAAATAGGTGATTCGTCCAAATACAATTGATAATAAAGCTGTATATTATAATTACTTTAATCCTGAAAGTTTGATTTTTCTAAAGGGGCTTGGTGTCTGAAATTCAAACTGCGAAAAATTCACTTTCCATTGTTGAAAAAATCGGAAAACTTCTGCGAATTGTAAAGCATTTTGATCTATTGGGAAATCAGCAAAAGCAGTATGGTTTGATCGGTTT
Source organism: Pilophorus perplexus (assembly GCA_955831195.1). Taxonomy (NCBI): domain Eukaryota; kingdom Metazoa; phylum Arthropoda; class Insecta; order Hemiptera; family Miridae; genus Pilophorus; species Pilophorus perplexus. Next base: position 13,529,272 of record OY037011.1, on the reverse strand, counting down.
AATGACTTGTGGCAGTTTTTCCGTTTTTGCATAAGTTACAACTTTCGAAAAAATTCAAATATTTTCTTCTACGAATGCCAACGCTGGTACACTTGATCCAGTCTATCGTCATTTCGTTTGCATGGGATTGTAACCCTGCCTTTACTCCTACTTCAATATCGTCGCTTAAGAAGCAACACCACGTATCTAAGTTATGGCAACTTTTCAGGAGGAAGAAAAAACTGGCAGGAGCAGGCGTTAGATACGTGGTATTGCACGTTAGATATGTGGTATTACACGCTAGATACGTGGTATTGCCTCATCAGAGTTAGATGCGTGGTGTTAACATTTGAGCGATTTTAGAGCTTTTGGCGGCGTTTTTACGAAACACCAATGTTACCATTCTACGCGGAGCAAAATTCTGCATCCAGTGATATAAAAAACCCATTTTCGTCAAAAAGTTAGATACGTGGTGTTGCTTCTTAAGCATTTCCTCGGCTAGTGATTAAAAGCCTTCCTAACGCGCTTTCAGTCCTCGCTATGGGTATTAGCTTTGAGGGTACTGCCACAGTATCCATATAGACAAGGCCGCAATTAATTTAATGAGTTAACAACGTCTTCTCCGATGAAACTCATCGCATCATATATCAAGCTTTCCGTTTTGTGCACTCCCAAGGCCATGAATCAACCGACTGTGACACTTATTAAAAAAAATTTCTCTCACTTTTTAGTGCACGCTCCGTATCATCCTCTAATGAGAAAACCTTCATCTAAGGATGGCGGCTTGTGGTGACACACCATTTTGTAGGATCCCATTAGAAATTTTACTCATCGATCAACAATTTTCGTCGACAGGAATGCTTTCGCATGTGAAAACACATTCCTGTCGACGAAAATTACTGCAGTGATCGTCAACTGGGGGTTGAATGGGCTCACCATAATTACGATTTTCACTCCGTTGACGATTGGAAGGATCCTGATTTATCGCATTCATCTCCGAAATCATGCCACGAAAATTTGAACTACACAGATGCACACAATGTACAAGAAAATTATTGGAAAAATCATCTTAGGACATTCGGGCTTATGCTGTATGCATCGGTCCGCCGTGACCCGTCATGTCATTGTCCACCGGCCTGAGGAAAAGTATTATTGGTCGGATAAGAACGGTAGGAAGGTCAGGGCCTTTGTGGGTGACTCATAAGTCCCAGAAGTTATCTCCCTCCGAGAGAAATCAATATCGTCCCAAGAGACGAGGAGGGCCCCTCGGCGTCCTTTTTCCCGCCCCCGCTCTAAGCGCATTCTCTATTTCTCGGTCTCATTCATGCTCTGTTTTTCCTCCAGATAGGAAGCTATTTTAGTCCCTGTCTGGCCTGAGGTCAAAACCCGACACCTTCTGATCGATCATTTCGTTCATGGATGTGTACAGCACCTACGACTATTTCTTGATCTCATTCACGCTCTGTTTTTCCTCCAGATAGGAATGGATGTGTACAGCTATCCCAGTGTTGTGTACGAAGACTGTTATGAATTTTTAATAATGAAAAAAGCGATTGGTAACGATTCAAGAACCTCTCAACAGTTGGAAAAAAGTCCCCCCCCCCCCCCCACATTATAGTATAACTGGGCCTAAACGCTAACGCCAAACAACACCAAGTCTTAATTTAGCGGGTACGAAAATTTTCAAAGCGTTCTGCTATTGAGTCTGAACATAAAAAGGAACAAGCTGCTCGGAGAAATAGAAATAAAATGCGTCCTGACATGTCACGTAGGCAGAGGATTATTAGTTTGTGAGGAGAACGCCTTCAGACACGCAGTCCGGTTGATCCGGCAGAGGAAAATCTCCCCTTCACATCCCCTCTGACAGACATTGTCTGCGTGTTCACAGGGTGGATCTCCTTGCATTACAGGTTTCATGTGGGAGCTTGGAAGAAGGGAAAAAATCCGATCATTCCGGAGGGTTTACGGGGAAAATGTCTCACGTGTTACGAGTTTAATGTAGGGCGGTTGCACCGGAGCTGACACCGCCAGTCGGGGTTGGTTCAGTCAGTTCTTTCTATTCGAGACCCTAGGAGAAAACCAGGGCACCGAGTTTTCCGTTCACTATAACGAGGCCCACCAGCAAGTCTTGTTGAGTTAATGATGCAAACCTAAATCCAGAGTGAACACTAGAATACACGTCTTGTATCCTCGATCAGATACAACATAATATTATTATTATGTCGGAGTCCTTCCTATCATATCAAACAAGTAGGTATATTTCATTTCATCACAATGATATAAAAATTATTCTTATATTTGACCAACTACGACTTATAGGTAGGGGGAGATTATATACCTTGTGAGAGGTGAATTTGTAGATGTTAGATAAAAGAATGCGATAAATAAGCCAATGTTTCAGAAAATGTATTGTCCTGGGCTTGAAAGTGGAATGAAAAGAGTAGAAATGGCGGCATATTCATCATTCTCTTTGACCGAGCCTCAACAAATTCACCACCCACATAATTTCAACCGGTCAACACCAACATTTTGTTACCTAATATTACCTAATATATCTAAGTCGATAATATATCTTAGTCGGTAATCGTTCAAATGACAAAAGAAGTCTCCTGAACAGCTTATTTTGTCAACACTTCAACTTTTTAACGATAGTTTGCTACGGAGAGCTCGTCTTGAATGAATCTTTAAAAATATGAAAATATAAAAGAAAAGAAAATCGCCAAAACTTCTTTTTTTACCAATTACGGTTAAGTAACTTGGTAATTGATTGCCCTGCTTGATACCCGCTTGATATGTACTTGCTTGGTACTGTACGCGAAGGAAAACACCTACGTTTAATACCTATTAAACATTTCCAGTTTCGAAAACCACTCCTTTACAAAGCTCAGTTTTTGAAAAGAAAAATTAAAAGTCAATAATTGATCAATAATTGGTCAATTATTATTATTATTGGTGGCTGTCTGAAATGGGACGCAGTGGCCGTAGAGAACGTCATCGAAACACTTCAACCACGAATGGTCCAGTACAGGTTACAGGAGAATTTAGAGAAGCTGTAAATTACAGCTTACTCTTACTTATAGAATATTATTACAGCCTGTAATAATATTCTATAAGTATAGATCAATAATTAGTTTATAATTATAGAATTATAATTATTATTAATCTTTGAATAATTCAAAGATTTGAATAATTATTATTCAATAATCTATATTTATAAATAGCGTGATGTTGAGGCTGCTCAGTTGCAACTGGCGGTGTTGGTTGGTTGCCAATAAAATTCAGTGCTGTATAATATTATTTGAGGAAGGGTGGGTAAGACGGGACACCATTACTTCTTTGATCGATAGTGACTACAATGTCTTTCAAACGTAGCTAAAAATGACGCTGTTTTATTCGCATGAATGTATTCTAATGAGAAACGTTGGAAATTTGGGGAACTTGAACGCACCCTGGTTACCAGATTAAGTTTAGTGGCTTTGAGGTAGGGGTGGGTAAGATGGGATAACTCTTGAAAATGATAGAAATCGTTCCTAATCACCATTTCGTACCCAAATATTTCAATTTAATTTCACTTGAGGTATTATGGTTGAGTGCAAACTGCAAACGAACTGCTCATCTCCTTCAAACCCGCTGCCTATAGATATAATATAATATAATATATAGATATTATCCATAATAATATAATACGATACATCCCATTATTATGGGAGGAAAAGTGGTACAAACTAAAAATGTTTCGATTCTGAGTTAGACCATTCTTGGTGGTCGTTCTCCATTCAGAGGAAAAGTGGTGATACTTTCTTTGAACAGTAGATAACCTAGAGATCGCGCTAGTATCATACTAGCGAACAACATAATGCATTATGTTGCTCAACATGTTGTTCCGCCACACGAAAAATCTCGCTTCCGGATGACAAGTGGTACAACTCAAAGCTGAAGCCTCCACTCGCTTTCGTTTGATTTCGGCAATCCGACGAGCATGCCAAAAATTTGCGTCCACTCCTTCAAAAGCATAACTTTGGAGGGAGAATTTTTATCAGTAACCAAAACCTAATTCGCGTGTTTTCCCTATTATCACTTCGATGTCAGTTTCATGAGTGTTCATTCTGTTAAGTCCCTACTAATCTTTATTTTTTCAAGAAAAAGTTAATACTTCTCCAGAAACTCCCACAGCAGATTGGAAAGAAACTTGTGAGGCAGTATGAAACCCATAAGAAGGCAACGATTTTGAGGAATTCATTACAAGTACCTCTTAGCAATTTTGACTTGCATTATCTGCTTTAAAAGTATTTTTCAGACAGTGTTGAAGTAGGGCGTGCTAAAGGTTTGAGTGGATAAGTGGTTCAAATTATATTATGGAGTTGCACCACTTTTCCTCAATATTTGGAGAAACGAGAAGCGCAAAAAGCGGTATGGTAACTTCATCTCGTCAGTTGTATCGGGATTAGGGTCATACGAAAATGTCCACTCTTTCGCCAAAGGAAAGAGTGGACATTTTCGTATGACCCTAATCCCAATACAACTGACGAGTTAATACTTTTGGGTCGATCTCCATAATCCACTGTAACTTCATCGATCCAGAAAAATTGTCGCTGAGGAATATTCAATGTGGTTTTTAAAGCAAACTTTATTTTTTAACATCCTCTAGTTGAGAATAAGAAAAAATAAGCCAATAATTAATCTGTTGGTACGTATTTTAACGTGGAACATGTTTTTGCCATCATAACTCGTCCAAAAGATACGAAACTCGTTGAAGGCTCAACGATCATGACATGACATGTGTTTTAATAATATTGAAACCATAATATGTTTTCAATATTATGGTTTTAATATGATTAAAAACAGCAAAAATAGAGTACAACAACAAAAACATATTATTGTCTCTAAGAGGGGAAGTGACGCTTTGCGGATTTTAAATTAATGGATGTAAAAACATGTTCCATGTTCTGTCAAGATTTACTGCTTAGGACTAAATTTGTACCATGATGAACATACATCAAGCGGCAATGTTTTATTTATTTATTTATTTTTTAATCTTAAACGCATAACCTTAATTTTACAAAAGTTGCCTTAAATGCGGATGGACCACTTTTCCTCTCAGCGGCTCATTCTTAAAAGCTAAAAGTGGCAGCGGTGGGATCAACCCTTCAAATTCGTACTCTTAATACCGACAAATTAAGCATGTGTGGTGAACAAATCTCGTACAGGCAGACATGGGCATTGTAACAGTGCCACTATATTGAACAGCCGCCGTATGCCGTCGCCGTACAATAAGAGTATATGGCATGAGAGATCTGGTGTTGATACTGGTGATGCATTCGGGCTGTGGGCGTTTTCAAATAACGTAAGTACCTATCTCCAATTAATTCTACCTAAATCTATCTGAGAGACAGATGAAACGAATACTTGAGGCCACCCTTAACAGAAAATTGCCAATTTTTTCCCGTATTATCAGAATCAACCAAATTGATAAATTGTGACAACGGGACTCACCATATCCTGCAACGCATGGTATGCCCAGGCGTCTGGACGCGTAGTCGCACAGCCCCCAACTGTCAGATGTGCCGAAGCCTACGGTTGAAGCCGCGCATGAGCATTTCCCCCGAACCATCGAGCTGCCGGTGCTGCTCTGTTTCTCTTCCGCCCCTTCTCTTCCAGCGAGGCGCCTAGCCGGACTCTATTTGAACGAAGATCCCTTCATTCATAGAAACCAGGCTTGAGGATGAGGAAATATTAAGAGCTAATCTGGCGGTTAATTTGTTAATAATTATTATTAGCATTATTGTTAATAATACATTAACGTAATACATGGTTACATTAACGGAATACTACACTTATATTTTCGAGACGTAGGAAGAAAATAGTAGGAATTCTTTAGTGGCACTACTCCAGGAAGAACATGAACTCTTGGAGCAACAACACTTTTTTCCGAGGAATATGATTTACTTCGACAATGAAAACTGACAATAATTGACTTGGAGGCATAACTTCATGGGCAAGACAATTTCCAGCAATGAGCACAGAGAAGTTGAAGCAAGGGATTTTATGGTCCTCAAATAAGAACCCTCATAAAAGACAGTAGGCTTGCTGAAACCATGGAGGAAGACGAGAAGGAAGAGTGGAGATTCATTCGTTCTTGTAGTCAATAACTTCCTGGGATATGACATGTCTGAGAATTACGCAGACCATGTGAATGGCATGCATAAGAAATTTCAAATATTGGGCTGCAATATGAGCATAAAAATTCATTATCTCTTCAGTCACTTGGATAAATTCTCTCACAACCTGGTTGATTTCAGCGAGGAACAAGGCTACAAGGTAACAAGGCTTCTCGTACTGCAATATGATGGCAGACTGTTGTTGGTGCCTTCAAAGGGACAAACCATCCACTACTCATAGCCGAAAGGTTCATTTAAAATCGTGTTTAAACTACAAATGGTCAGATTTTGTTTTTTAGTTTCCCGACGCAGCTTTTTTTCACATGACATGTGAATAAAAACCATCTTTGAATTGTAATTAATTTATGCCTCAAAGTCCAGTATATTCCTCGGAAAAAAGGTTTGTTGTGAATAAGTTGCATTGCGACTCCAGGAATAATATTCTACAATATGGCCAAAATGGGTAAAAACATTGAAAAATTATAGCTCCCTTATTTAGGAGGGTACAGAACCGAGGTTGGTCTCATTCGACGCAGAAACAATCTACCTACAAGACTTCGTTGAGAAAAAATTTGTAACGGCCTTAGTTTTTGCGCTAGAAGGTAAAACGTACAAAAAAAAAGTGACTTTGATTTTGAAAAAACTTCGTTTTCTTAGGGTTTTTTGGCAAAATCACATATTCCTCTGGTTTTAGACCCCAATTCATTTACATATTCGAAATCAGCTATACATTTCCAGTTAGAAGAGAGTTTTGTGGAATTTTTGGGTATCTGTACGATTATCAGTGATTTTCTAAACTGAAAAAGGCCGCAAAAACGAAAAATCGCCAATATCTCGAAAATCTGGACGTGACCGTAAAAAACGGAGGTCAGATTCGGATTCAGCACCCCAAATAACATATATGTTTGTTGATGGTTTTTTCGAGGCGCCTGAAAGTGATCTTTCTTTGTAAACCGGTGTAATGGAGCGCAATATGCCGTATTTGATAGTTGAACACATCGCTTAGTTGATACAAGCCTGATCCTGAAAAAGTACTGGTAGCCCGTTGAAGCGGAAATTCAGCACGGAAAAACGAGTTTAAATCCTCCAGACAGGTGGAATGGCACACTGAAAGCCACCACCATCCCCACACGTTTCTCAACTTTTTAAATCAAGATGTACGTCACCTTGAAGGCAGTGTGCCTCGGGACTTTTCTCACGCTTATGACGGCTTTCTATGAAATGAAGGAAGGGGAGCTGCGGAAACTTCTCTCGTCGAATTTAAACTTTTGACACCCAGATTTTCTGTTCTTGCGGTTCTAAAGCCCCACGATTCATAAACCGCCCCTGATATTGTTGATTTATTCACGGCTTGCGTTCTGTGGGGAGAAGGTTCCCTGAAAGAAGTTTCAAAATATCGAAATTAGTAACTCGAAAAGGAACGGAATGTTTCAAGTCCATGTAGTAAACTTAAATCATGAGTTACAACCTTTTCCCTCTGCTTGGGCTCTATATTTACTGAAAATCCAGGCTGTAATTTTTAAAGCCTTCCGTTTACTTGGCAACTCCCAGCCTTTTTTCCTTTAGCTAATCCGACTTCAACAGATCTATTCCGTTGGAACAAATATTTAACAAGTCGTTCCGAGTTACGTTGGGCGTGATCGGATCCGCTCAATATAGAGAAGCCCAATAAAGTAGGAGCCGCTGACTCCCTCCGTCCTGCGGTTCAACTTTACGTGACCAAACGCTATTTACCGGCTGTAGCACCGGCGCCACGCTGTCTAAATCTTATCATAGCTTAAAGTAATTCCTTCATAATAAGTATAAGAATTGCATTCAATCTGTTTCGGCTATCTCTTTTCCATCCCTGTTTACTCTGTGGTGGCAATACAGGCAAAATGTTATTGGATAAAATGGCTTTCCGTTGGACTAGTTTGAGCCTTGCTCACCAATAAGCCGGAAGAGCAACCATTTAGAAAATATTTCCTTTCAACGATCCACTGTGCCTAAAGAGGAGGAAATTACAGCAGAAGTAATTGCAAATTGTCACGGTAGGCGTTTCACGTAAAAAAAAAACAATATTTTTCCTCCTTCGCCGTTATCCCCGGTAAAAGACCGTATAAGTACCTACGTATATTTGTAAATGGATATTATCCTTGTCAAATTCTATTCAAACCTTAAATGCGAAGATTTCATTCACATTAAATGTTTCTTTACAATAAATTTTATTGTAAAGAAACCTCTCTCCGATGTTACTGAAGAAGAGATCACGGATATGCTCACAAGAGTTCATCACCATGTTTACCTATTGGTATCGCTTTACAATTTTTTCGTGAGGAAATTTGGTTCACCCCCAGCAATAAGACATGCCCAAGTCAAAACATAGGGTTCAATTGGTCTCCCTTCGTGATCCACTTCGTCTTTCAATTCAAAAGATTCAAACTTCTCAAACGAGGAACGTTTTCAGGTAGAATACCTAATACGTTAGGATAATATTATTATAGTGTATGCACCATTTTCTCTATAGAGAAATATTAAAACTCTAGATGGACTTCAGGAAGGCCGACAAAGATTCCAGCGCATCCATTTCGAGTTTCTGAGTTCCAACGTTTCGTCATTCTTTTTCATCAGGTTTCCAATTGATTTTTAGAATTATCGGGCTAAATCAAATTTTTGTGGCTTTCTATCCATTTGATTAGGCGCTCAGACATATCATCGGCAAAAACTTTATTATCATAAATTATTCATAATATGAGTAATTTATGATAATAAAGTTTTTGCCAGTGATGCGGCTGAGCTTATATTATGCTTATATTATACATTGCCAAACAAACGCTTTGAAACCACAAAATAATAATTAAAATTATTTTAATATATTATTATTCTGAGAATAAATCAATACAGACTTTCTGTTTACTGTGTGAACCACGAATTTTCTAAACATTTGTCGTCTCGGTCCATAAGTCTTCCCAAAATGATTTAGAACTGACTATTCAAATTTGTATCAGAATACTGCAGCTCGTTGAATACATCATCACAGCCAGTCAAGCGATAAATTAGTAATCTTGACGCGCAGCGTTTGCGACTCAATGACTTCTATGCCAGCAAAGGAAGTGAATGTATTTAAACGCACAACCCCCTGGCATGAGAATCGTTAATACCCAAGCAATAGCACCAAAGTAACGCAAGATGGAACAAGAGAGCGGGGAAGGCGAGGGCTTGGTGTCGCTACCCAGACGGAGAACGGTTTGAGGGCGTGGGGTGGTATGCTGAAGGCAGATCACGTTCCCGCGAACGCAGGGGAAGTCACTGATGGGCGGGAGGGTTGTAGTCGATAGGAAGAGGGTTGTCACCTATCCGACTCCCTCCCCGTTCGCCCACATATTCTCGCCGCTGGCTTTTCAGCTGAGACAAGACGGTGTTGAGGGAAGTGGGTTTCCAAGTAATTTCGAGGCTTTTCCCTGATTGGCCCAGGGGATCGTGTCATTGTTTCAGATCCTCAATCAACATTTAAAACGGGACTGGCTAATCCTTTTAACGTCAAGTCCCCTTTCATCTCCCACTAGTTCTGCATAATGGCTTTCAAGTAGTGATCACAACCAAATAGTTCACCATCCTCACGTGTGACAGCAAGAGAAACCTCAAATTTTCTACAAAATGATGATTTATCTACACCGTACTTTCCCACTAAAATTCATAATGTGTCCCTTCAAGGGTAACATTTTCGTTTTGAGATAAATAGGTTTCCTGCCAAAGAGCTTTAGGGCGAGAAGGGCTGATAAAAATGGAGCTTGAGCGAGGAGAATTGCTGAAACTACAGAAGCTGTCCATCTCTCCGTACGTGGGTAGAATGGATGAGCATTCCATTAATCACTATAGCAATGAATTCCTCAGCAATAATTAGGAATGGAAACGTGTCTGGATTATTATTTTTATTTTTATTTTTTTTTTAAAGTGAAACTTTTATTACATCGTCCCAAATCGTCCCCGGAGAGACTAGTGCGAAAAAAGTTTCACTTTTACCGTGGTTTCATATTTTGTCGATAGAAGGCGTCCAAATAATACTGAAACTGGGGTTAAAACACAAACTGCAAGTTGTCAAATGCAAAGTGCATTTTTTGGTCTGTGTGTCGTTTCTTGTCCCGTCACGCTACCGTTGATTTTCGCTTACAACCGATTCGTTGCTACGGAACTTCATCTTCGCCAGTTATAATCGTACAAAAATCGTTCACCATTCGTTGGAAAGCTCTCGATTTATCACACATTTCTTTCGTACTTGTTCTTTGTCATTATGTCCCCATTTTATATTTATTGATGTTATTAATGGATGCAGTAAACAATGCCGCTTGTTTTGTTGTTATCAGGTGCCACGTTAGAAATCAATTTGAGAAAACGTGTCCATCGACGTGTCGCTACGTACCCCACTAGGGGAGCGAGCGAAGCGAGCCGGAGAGACTAGTGCGAAAAAAGTTTCACTTTTACCGTGGTTTCATATTTTGTCGATAGAAGGCGTCCAAATAATACTGAAACTGGGGTTAAAACACAAACTGCAAGTTCGTACGAATTTTAAAATTTATGGAAAAATTGCAATTTGAATTTTGGCAGTAACCCGCGAAAAAGTCAGCGCTTATTGGTCGACGATTTGGCCACCATTAAAATCTAAAAACTGAAGGATCGGTCAGGTCGAATAAGTTAATTTATATCACGAATAACATTAGTCAATACGCACGATCACATTCATAACAAAGCGAACACGGCCATTTTCGCGTTACCTCAGTTCATTAGTGCCAAACACCAAGAAAATCAAGAAAAACTTTGAAAATCGACCTGCACTCTGGTCTCTCTTGGATTGGAAACCGGAACCGGTGTAGGTGACGTCAACTACACCGGTTTTTGAATTGGCCAGAACAACTTAAGATGATTATAAACTACATAGGTACGTAGATCAAAATGATGTATTTTCCCCTTTTTGACTTCTAACAACATGGTACAGGATGATTTAACCCGAAATTGGGGTGCATTTCCATTCCTAATTGGGTCGAAGGACTTTCTATGGAGACACGTACAAGGCCGAAGAAGAATCGAACTGAAGTAGGTAATAACATGGTCTATTATAGGAATATGTGTATACCTATAATATTAATTCACCTTTAAAAAATATAAAACATTGAACCTTGTTAGGTTTTGGACTCTTGGCTTACTTGTATTATTCTTACTATTAGGTTCCTAATCGCTTTTGAAAGATAAAAATTGAAATAAAAAATAAGGAAATGCAAATTTTTTCCGCTCCACAGAAAAACATTGAAGCATGGATATGCTTTTGGGCTTGACGACATGACTACATAGCAACAAATAGGTTTATTGGTATCGCGTCACAAAAAAAGTCTTACGAAATTTCGCATGACCCCCAGCCCAAAAACATATCCATGTTAAATTATTATCAACCATCACAAAATTTTCAAACGCGTTGCTTTCTGCAAACCATACACCACGAAGGGCGGTTGTTTCCATTTCAAACATCCCTGGCTTCCTTTTTCCATATGACTCTTTTCAATGTTTCTTTTCCCCATTCGCGGCACTATTGCTGTGTCCTACTCCGATTCCTATTTTCACTTTTTTCTTGCTTTGAGACTTTCAAAAGCTTTGGACTTGCAAAAGTTTTTTCTTTTCCAGCCCGAGAAAGGAAGAAACGAGCTTTTCATTCCTCGGGCTCCACAACTTTTATCTAGCCTTCTTATTCAAGTTTTCCCCCGCAAATGCTTTTCATGCAGCTTCCAATGTCTGAGAATTTTACTCTGATCCTATAGTGTTTCTTTCTGTATTACGTATTGAGAATTTGTCAAATAAGCAAGTTTACCGAAATTAAGGCCAATGTTTTGAAAACTAATTAGCCTTGGTGGATAGTATTGCTGTGGCCCAAGAAACGTTGCGCAGACGTCTGATAACTATGTTGCCCAGACTTTCATGTTGCCCCAGTTGTATCGGATTATATTCTTAACAAACCCATTCAATAGAGCCATTCTTATCGCCAACAGGATCCCATGGCATACAACCATACAGAAGGGGCAAAGAGGGTAGTGGGTTGAAGACGAGTGAAGAAAAAGGGTCCAAGAAAAACAGAGACTAGCAAGGTCCAAAAGGAAAAAAAGCAGGGGTTACTGGTGATTTCCCCAGTGGGTTTCTTTTTGATCCTGATAACTCGAGGTACCTACTTCCCTTACAAGGATAAAGGTGTCTGCCTTTACCTACGCTCCGTAAGATAACGATGAAATAGTTGCATGCACGTCCATTCGAGTTAAATTCAAAGTTCGAAAAAGTGCCTATTGTAAGCGGAATCAATTTGTGGCAGCTTCAAAGCAGAGCTAGATGGTCAGTGAGTTTTCATTGAGCTCTACGAATTCCTTAAGAAATGAACTACCCGTACGATCAACACATGGTATGCATGTACGTATAAATCGACGGTTAAGAAGTATTCAGTACGGACAATACAAAGAAATTTTTCGGCGATGTTGATTTAGAGATTAGTTAATTTAACTGAACGACCACACTTACCAAAAGTTATTCACTTGGATCCCGTGTTACACGGGTGCTACAGTGCTACAGTAGCACTTGGCAGAAAACCTCCTATCCAAAGATTACCTCCCATACTACCTAGCTTTAACAACTCTTTCCGTAATTTTTGTTTGAAATTCACTTGAAAACTCATTCCAAGCACTTCTCAACTTTTCAATCCTTTTTCCATCAATTTTCCATCCATTGTCAACCATTTCTAGTAGCTGAACCATTCATTTCCGTCATCATTATTGACCATTCCTCATCCATCCATCCATCTTCATTCACTCCAACCACTCTTCATCCTTACATTGCAATTGAGCTTTTTCCTCTTGCATCGAGCTTTTCGAGTCTGTCAAAACCGGTTGCCGCTTAAAAGTTGGTACATTTTTCATATACTTTGTTTAAATAATTTCTAGGCATCATAATATGATGATCATATCTTACTACAAAATTAAATAAACATTATTTTGAGTCACCCGAAAACCTTCCAAACGTTTGATATGGCTTATCCGTCGAAATACTGCGGATAATAGGTTTAATCAGGGGTAACGTTGCATGAAAATATGAGTTTAACTCAATGATTTATTCCTAAACGTGCTCTATGTAGATAATAGCTCATCATTTCCATGGTACGAAGGGTAAAATGTTATCAGGGATGTGCGAAGCGGAAGGTAGTTAGGTTGTGCAAACAATCCAGAATAAACGGCTCGCGGAAGGTTCTAAAAATGTGCTCAGTCGAGCCTTTTTCTTCCTGAGTTCAAAAGGATGAAAATGGCCGAGTCTTCATCAATGAAAATACGAAATTTTTATTAATAAGAATTATGTTATGGTTACGGCCTAATTTAATGCGAGAAATGCACTGAGACATTCTTCAAGTGGTTTGATCAGATAACGCAATAATGAAGGGGAGGGGGATAACGTCGCAACCGCAGTGCTAACGATAATATCGAAAATATAATATATTATTCAGCAGACGGCTTTACCCTTATCATACTACTGCCACTACCATGGCTCCCAAACTTTTTGTGGACACGGCTCCCCGACTGCGAAACGAAGGCTCCTACGCTTTAGCGCAAAAATCACTACAATCATAGTCAGTCTTTCTAATGTTTTCTTTCTTCATCTAGGACCTAGAAGAAGAGAAGACGAGATATACCTAGATTCTAGGCATGGAGGAATAGGTATATCTCTCTATTCCTCCATGGATTCTAGGTATATCTCGTCTTCTCTTCTTATTCCCAGTCGTTCCCGGTCAGCGATTCGTATCTTTTCCTACCTGCAAAACACTGAGCCTTTTGCACCAGCCCATGTAACTACTATAGGTAATGTTTAGAAACGGAAGGCCTGTAATATTATCCACTGGATAATATCCAGCAGTCGATACGACGAAGGGAGCCCACCCTGAAACGGGAATGAAGCAAGGGCTTATCCATTCAGGATATTGAGAAATGGGATTTCCTTCATTGTAGGAACTATATTGCTTGGGAACTCACTGATAAGCCTGGTTCCAAGGCAGCTTCTACTCCACATCCCGCGAATTTCATAAATGAAGCACCATCCCCCCCATACCTAACTGTAGATTGGAAAATCAACCGCATTAAGCAAATATTGAAAATTTTTCTGGTGTGAGTGTACCTTGAAGTTTGGGGTCAGGTGAAAATCTAGCCCTCGGATATGAAATTCAACAAAATATGAAGGATATCACTTTGTCTTATACCATCCCCCTCCCCCACCACACACACACACACACACACACACACCCTCCCTCACACACCCTCACACACTTCTGAAACGCATTAAATGCGTTAAAAAATTTTTAAACCGTAAGCTCTTTAAATTTACTTCATGTCCTATCTCCCCGTGTATTCAGAACGTGGATGCTTTCCAGCATATTTTGTCGCATTTTCGCGTAGAGGGAAAGACCTATCCATTCCGAGTCAATGAATAAGTAATGCACGGCCGAGCCAGTGCTAAGTTTCTTACACTACTCTGCTACCAAGCCCTTTACAGTCTCCTACGTAGGTACATGAAATAAGGCGTCTAATTTGTAAAGTCTTGGCCGTCGTTGGTTTAAGCAGGGCGCCTGGAAAGCAAGCTATTTCTGCTATAACTATATAATATTTTTACCATCATCTTTTTTTTTTCCTAGGGCCAACTTCTATTATTTCTGGGGGGTTATAAATACAGTAACTGTTCAACGTGCCTTGTAAATTGTACACGATTGATGTCGAGAGGGAAAAATACGAACTGTGAGTCGACCCATTTCCACAGGTCAGGATGTATCGATTCACCAAGTGGGCTGCTCAATTCTCCGCAGCGTTATCTATTTTTGTAAGACGTAGTTATACGGATCCTCTTACTATTGTTGGGTCCGTCGACCATTACCCACGACTCATTTCTTCGACAAGTACCATCACTACGCGATCATCCCCCATCATCTTCGATAATTTCCTCCTCTTCATTAGCCTGGCTGACGTACCTTGTTCAGAAATCTGTTGAGATACACCGCCTGTCTACCATTACATTGCCATTAGTGATACCCAAGAGATGGGTAATTTCCCCTTTGCCGTAAAGAGGGTTGCCGTTAATCGAGTTATTACCTGTGATGGAAAGGGTGGGTGAGGAACGTTGCTCAAGCCTAGATTACATTGAAAATTGTCGCCTTGGACCGTAATCAATTAGGTTAACCTCTACGACCTAGTCTTCCCACCTTCAAAATTACGCATCCCTAGGAAGTTCACATTTTAGGAATTTGCCGAATCTCATAACTTAGTTTTCAACCAGGTGCACCTTTCTCATTTGGAATCTCTCACTCAATATGCTCGGGAAGGGTCGAATTCTCCTCGTCGAACAGGGTGGTACTTTGCCGCTAGTTGGATCATTCCACTTTTCAGTCACAAACACTTCTCCACCTACCTACTTACTTGGGACATTTTAGAAGAAGAAAAAACTCAAATTGTAAGGATACAATAGACCTATGAAACCCATAGCATTCCATTGCTTAGTTATATAAGAACAAAGGCCTTTTTTTCACTCTCCTGGCATGTCACAAGGTTGAGGTTGATAACTTCAAGGAACAAAATATAAGTGAGCGTACGGTACCTGTTCAAGTGATTTCCCTCTTCTTTCAAATGAAAACAATTTTGAGCAAATGGCAAAGAGGGGGGTCGTATTTTAGTCTTGTCACACAGAGTTTGCTTCACTCTCCTGGGAATTCTGCTTGAACCTCACTACGCCGCGGTTTTGAGTTCAGGAAATGTTTTCCTTTTTTTGTTGGCACCAGTGGAGCGTCTAGTAAGCTCTACAGCTCACAGTCCGTCTTCCAGTTCCACGTTTATTACCGTTCCTGGCAGTTGGCAAATCAATGTAAACCTTAGTTCTACTATTTTCAAACGTATATGTATTACATTTAATGACCCCATCCAGCCCAGAGACGTTTAGATAACGTCTTTGTTCAAGAGATAATGATTTTTAAGCACTTGATTTCAGTATCCTGCTACTATCAAAAAATTCAAGTAGGTACTTAAATATTATTATCCCTTGAATAAACAGAGGCTGGAAGGGGTCATTGAATGCAACACATGCATACTTACATTTGAGAAAATTATAAATAAGGTTTATAACTGATTTGCCAAGTGCTAGGAGAGTGAATGGTAATAAAAATACTCACGCGTTTTCCAAGACAAGCGTAACAAATAACTCAATAAAAGCGTTGTGTAGTTTACATGGAGCAGTAGATACTTTTTTACCCGCTCATGTTCAAATTTCTTAAATTTTGAGAAGTTCAGAGACAAGCAGTGACCATTTTCAAAATCAATGTACTAAGACTGGAAAATCTAATTTCAGAATGCTACGAATGAATGATAACAATTATTGTTAGTACCAGTTACCTCTTAAGCAGTAAAATTGGAAACCGCTATCAAAATAGGTTCAGGTCTGATCCAAGTTGGGGCGTGTTCTATGGGTCCCCTCGAAAACAACTTTAAAAAAAAAATTGAGCCCAAAAGTGCCCATGGATGTTTGCTCCAATTTCAAACAAGAACAAATATTTAAAGCACCTAACGTGAGAGTGTAAATGGATGGTAAAATAAGGTCTTGGAGATATCAGTAGGTATTCAAGCAGTGTGTCGTAAATTTCGACTCGTATTTACTGTGAAGTTCATGCTAGTTTAGAGGGTAATCGCTACCTCAAACATCGAGGTTTTTAATGAAAAGTGGTAGTTGATTGAAATTGATTGAAACCATCCAAGAACATAATTTTTTTTGTGCTGAAGAACAACTTGTCACCATTCAATCCCGAAAATAATTTCCGCCACCTTTTAGGGTCATTGGCCCCACTGTGCGACGTTGCGACTGTCTGCCACGTCCACATTATCACTGCTTCGAGCAGCATAATATGCTTCTCCTAACGAAAATAGCCTTTTGTTGGAGGGAGAGCAAGAGCTGACTTCTCTGCAAACGTCATTTATGACGTCGTTTATAAACGCTATTGGATAGCAAATTTGGCGAAGCTAGCTACTCCCTCCCTGGAACCCGGGAGACCAGGCCCTGGTCACCAGGGATTCAAGAACCTAGGGACCCGACGGCGATTAGGTAGGTAGAAGAATTGGATGCCGCATACGACACGGGTTGTTACCGTTCTCACGACGTTCGAAAATAACTCCAACTTCATTTTAAGAAAAGGGTTAAATTTGATAGTTGCTCTTACCTTTCCAAACGTCACTATCAGAAGCAGTTTCCGTTGGGCATCCCTTTATAAAGGACCATATAAATATGGCCACCATTGAGATAATTGTGGGCCTCGAGCGATTGGTGATTCTTTAATAATTAAAGATTCACAAAGCAATTATTGTTGAAACGAATGGGTTTCAATACCAAAATTTAATGTAAAAGTCCACAATATCCTCACGGGAAACTTCAGGAATCACAGGAGGCGGAGTTGTAAAATCCACAAACTCTTCGTGCGGAATCCGCGGTGCCACTGCGGATCACCAGTGGTGATTCACCACCGCACAAATAATTTGTTAACTTATTTAAGTTGTTAAATTCACAGCATAGGGATCACCCCGAAATCAGCTGACCTTCTTCTTCTTCTAGGGATGGGAATCGATTTCCGATTTTTTGGAAAAATCGATTTTTTGTTCCGATTTTCGATTTTTTTGAATCGATCTTCAGGTTCCGATTTTTTAGGTGAATCGATTTTTTACTTCCGATTTTTGTAAAAATCGTGAATCGATTTTTACTAGTGATTTAAAAAAAAAATCTTGAATCGATTTTCGTCTTTTGTAAAGATTAGTTTATTATTTCAAGTGATTCAAGCAAATTTCGAGCCTTAGGACGATTAAAAATTATGATAATAGCTAATAACAACAAAACTCACTAGTTACCAGCGACGTTCGCCATGGCTTTTTCAGACAGCGAAACTGATTACTCGGCTGATCAAATGTTTATTATCAAAATTTTTGACAACTGATGAAATTTTAATTTTCAATAAATTTTTTTAACGATTTTTTCTTGAATCCTACCTACATTAAATATATCTACAGTTATCACTCATTAAAAAAACGTTTTTTTGTAAGACTGATTTTTGAATCGATTTTCCAGAAAATCGATACTTTTATGGCGATTTTTTGGGAAATCGATTTGGAGCATCCGATTCTGAATCGATTCAAAAAATCGATACTTCTTACCGATTTCCCATCCCTATCTTCTTCACATTAAAAAACAATCGAATTTTACGTATCGATAAAACCACCATTTATCGATAGAAACCGTACATTAAAATTTAATTACATTTAAGTACATTAAATGTACTTTAAATTTTAATGTACTTCTTGAACTTATTCACTGAATAATATTCAGGTTCTAAATTTTATATTATTCAGTGAATAAGTTCAAGAAGAAAAAAAAAAATCAGCCCGATCGGTGGATTTTGATATTTGGAAAAACTGGACCTGAAAAGTGGTGGACTTTAATGGAATGACCCAGTACATAATCGTTCTGTGTATGCCTAATTGGCGCTGCAAGGAGAATACCTTTCTCCAAGATCGACTCTCTTTTCTCAAGTCTCTTCCGGTAAACCAGTAGGGGGTCAAGCACAGGATGGACAGCCGAGAAGGATGCTTCCGAAAATATCGATCGAAAATCGAAAGGAAACGAGGAAGAAGATGAGCCTGGTGTGTAAGGTTGTTGTTTACTTCAGTTCCATAGCGGTGGGTGACCCCTTCGACAAACTGTCCAAGCCGTTACTTATAGCCCTTTCTGGCTATCATTTCCCACCCGCTACATTTATTTTCCCCTCCTTCTCGTCTCCTGTTCCCTAGCAAATAACTCCCAAAAAAAACTAAAGAAAGAAGCGAACTTTGCGATCGTGAACGCGCGTACTTACGATGGAGCGATCGCTCTGATTCGCACGTAAAAATATTCATCTGTTTTCGGACATAGGTACTTACTCGCATTCAGGAAATTTAAAATATAAAAAGGCAGTTTACCCTTTGGCAAACCTAACAGAAGACCCGACAGAAATTCTTCGGCATATTTATAAACCACGCTTTTAGTCCATCTTAGGTCAATGGTAGGTAATGTTAGCCCTCACGGCTGTTTACGCTTCCCAACTAACTAACCACACGCTCTAACTAGGCAAATTGTTTCACAAGGTTGAGTGAGTTCATCTGTTGACTCATCTCGCTTTGGCCTCCCCCTGGTAATGTTAAGTTTGGAGGCGTCCTGCTGCGGCTTGGAACAACTAGGGTAGTCTGGAAATAGTTCAAGAATTCCAAACAGGAGACGGATTGCTACGTCTGCAGAACATAGTTCTCCGATCCCAGGCCGAACTCGAATACGCGAATATTCTGTATGTGCCGCGGCTAATTCTTAAACTCTTTCACAATATTAGTATTGAAGGTGTGATTACAATATTCGGTAAATTTCTGAACGCGGACTCTCTGAACAAGCACTTCCCTTGAATTTTATTTTAAAACTTTCAAATTATGATCATAATTCCTGATCATAAATCATTGTGATCATTGTGATCATAGTTCCTCGAGGAACGTAGTAATTAGTTAGTAACGGTATCAAGATGCTAAGTCAATTTCTTTTGGTAGGTAATGATAAGAAATAATAGATTATAATATAATTATGATATTATCCGTCCAAATTTAAATCTTATTAACCGTCACAAATGTCTGGTAAAACTCGCGGAAATTTGCTAATTAATTGTCAGGGTGATAATCCAACTGTCAAAAGAGGCTTAGAGCTCACGAATTTCCATAATTTCTATATCATAAAATAATGAACACGTAATTACGTTGTATTTTAAAAATTCAACTTTTTTAGATCTCAATATCATAAAAGATTCAGTGATTATTGCTGTCGTTAGTTGTATTTGTCGTGAACATTGTTGTTGTTGTTGTTGTTGTTGATTTTGATGGTTAGAGTTTTGACTGATTTATTTAATAAAATCCTGTGAATTTAAGGATAGGTAATAAACTAAAAACCACGCCTACACTGCATGGGTGCAGTTCTTTCCATATCTTACCTCTGCACATGTTGAGCCTCCTGGTTTTAGGATGGTTATCTCTAATCGGAGGGGTTGTGGGCACAATATTGGGATGAAACCGGAGGGGAGGTAAAAGACGAGTACGCCGCGGTAGAAGCTTTGCGATAACTGTGTAATAGGGCCGGGTGCCCGCTTCATGGCAGCACAGTCGGTCCTCCCACATAAAGGCTTTAAAAGAGCCCGTTTTAAGGGTAGGTACTTTGAAAGCCTTCTTTTAATTGCTCAAGGCCTTTCTTTAGCTCTCTAATGAATTGATAATGTTAGCATAGCCCCTTTATGAATCCGCGAGAGATGCTGGATGAACCCACAAGATTATGTATTTTTACACCGAATATTTTAATGCGTTGATTGATTCTTTAAAGCGCTTTTTAAAGGACAGAACCAGCTGCAGAGCAACCAAGGTGGGCAATCGTCTCTAACGGGATATATAATTTCCTCCCTCTGAAAAGTTTCTTAAGGTTATTATATTACATTACATTATATAAAATTTATATACCATATTTAATATGGTATACAATGAAAATAGCGGTGCCAATAGGTACTTGTTGTGGCCTTGAAGCCTTAGAATGTGAAATTAAAATTTTCTCGGGGTGTAGTCGCGGTATTCCTCTAGAGTCTAAGGAAGGCATAGGTATCTGAATCATTTCTACAAATTCGCCGGATCGGCTCCTGCCTCATTGTGAGAACGAAATCGATTTACATAACAAAGTCCACATTACTTTTGATAAGATAAATGCAACTTTTCATTGTTATAATATAACAATAACTAGACTAATAATATATTATATTATTAGTCTAGGCTACCAACGCTCAAAATTGGGTCTAGGTGGAAATGTTGTGGGCAGAAGCGATTTCTTCACCGATAAGTATAGAGTCTATACTCATAATAATATTATATTATGATCCTTATCCCCCCCTATTATACTATAGACCCATGGGAGGGGGATTAAAGTAGGTACCTATTAAAAGTCCCCGACCCTACGAGGTGAGCAGGGGGTGGGCGCGAAGAAGGTCGGTTTTTCGCTCCTAACTCGAAAACGGTAGGTCCTACAGTAAAATCATCTGTATACAAAATGAAGCCCGCCATATTTTCTACAAAAGTGTCCCTATTCGTCTTTTTGCGTACCTATAATATTTTAGAAGATATTCAAGCTTGAAAGTGGGTAACATTTCATAAACCTTTTTCACACTTTGTGTTTTGCTCACAGCTCCTAAACGATGCATCCTAGCGGTATCGCCACTACTTATTATATAAACAAAACTACATTACAATAATTATTGCTACAATGTAAGCACATGGACGGCTCTGTAGGTTGAATAAGAACCGAGAAAATTAATTTTAACCAAACCATATACGGAAGCGAAAATCACGTTTTTCAGAACGATTTCGGCTGTAGCTCAGAAACTATTAGCCCGATTCCAAATTTCTTTTTTTCTCGTGAAAGCTGATTATATTTCCCATCGCAGCAATTCCATGAGATTTTGATTTGAGCTTTGATAAGGGAGGGGCAGGCATGGCAAACAAATGAAAAATCTTTGCAAAAACTTGTTTTTTCGTAAATGTTTGCCCATAACTCGGGAATGGTCACTCCGTTGCTAACTTCACCACGTGCATGGGGACCGGGCCTTCTGCACTACCTATATTATTTTCCTCGAAAAAAAGAGCCTCTCCAACCCGAGCCCTGTGCATTTTCGCATACTCTCACCATTATCTTACATTTCAAAAACGCTGCAAATTTTACACAAGGGTTTATTATTCTTTGATATACGTTACTTGTGCAGAAATTTAATTCTGTCAATGAAAAAATTAAAAAAAAAAATTTTTTGGATTTTTTTTTCAAAAAATTTTTTTTTTGGTTTTTTTTCAAAAAAATTGTTTTTTCAAACATTCTTTATTCTTTACTCGAAAAATATTTAACCTCCTGGGATCCTTCAAAAATCCCATTTTTAGCCCCATGAAAGCCCTAAAGATCGCCCCAGTGAAATCGGTTCGTTCCGGGACCCCAAAAAATGGATTCTACGTCCAAAAATACTTCGAAAACGACACCTAACTCGGTCCCATAGCTAAAAGCCTTCAAAAAAACCCTCCCGTAGCCCCATTATAGCCCCAGAGCGCCCCACGGGTTTGGGCGATCGGACTGAAAACCTTGCGGCACAACTAGATGGTAAACCAAGTATTTTGTCAAAATTTCAGATTTAAAAAAAAATTCCTACTGCCCAAAACGGCCTGGACGGCGGACGGACATTTCGGATTTAGAATGTAGACCTCTTGAAACGGATAATGTAAAATTTTGAGCCCGATCGGAGTCGACGACCCCCGTCGCGAAAACATAGGTGTATTATTCCAAGAATAATAAACCAAAAATTAATATAAATTTAATTGTTGCACATTTAATAAAAAGTATATTTTCTTGTACAATTTCTCGCGAAAATATTTATTGAGCATAATTAAAAAAGAAACGAGCCGGTCTCAGGGCCTTCGTTTTGGAGAGAGGCCAACCTCGCCGTCGAAAATTGCTCTGATCGCCTTCACTCGTAGAATCTAGCCGCTGATATTTGATCAATCCATTCGTTGTTGCTACCGGAGAAAGATTCGAAGTCGTAGGATCATGGTGTGTTCAATCAACGAAGTTGGATCCCCAGCTGCAGCGCCGCCCCACCGTCAAAGCCTAGCAGGTCATCAGCGCTCCTCCATCTCTGCCGAGTCCCCCTCAAGCACATGGAGGCTGCGCGTACGATGGCAAACGTTAATCGTGCCCTGAGCCACCCCTTGACGATCCCCTGGTGCCGCTTCCATTTGTCTGCCAGCCGTTCACCTAGGACATCGACGAACCGGTTTATCTGGGGTGCCAAAAGTCCATCCTCTGTGCTGACCAGAGGGGTGAATGAACAGTGGCGATCCTGGCACGCAGGTAAATACTTCTGTTTCTTCTCTTCCTCTGCCGAAGCGAGAACTGATGCCACTGGTCGGGAAACATAAGAGGGTGCATCAGTGTCTACGACACGGACGTCAAATAATGCGTCCCTCTGTGGTTCCCACACCCCACGGCAGGCAAGATCCCCTCTCAAACCAGGAGTAGTGTTTAAAGCAGCCACAATCACTGGCTCTTTGCAGCAATTTCCCCAAGCTGTATTCATTAATTCCCCCAGGACGTCTCTTACTTCATTGTGACGCCGCGTGATCAACCCCCCCCCCCCCCCCCCGTCTTACAACAGAGAGCATGCCTGATGGAAAAGGGGGTATGTCCACAGCCATCACACTTATTTGGCATATCTACTGGGGTTCGCATGTACCGAATTGCAAGAGCATCTCGGAACGCGCAGGCTGAGAGATCAAAGACATGCCGCTTCAATGGAATGGCAGACAGCCACCCAGACGACTTCACCCTGGACTGTTCCACTACTGCTCGACTAATTGCTCTTCTTCGATCTGCCGAGAACTTTGTTAAGGTGGTCTGTTACAGTAACAGTACATCCTCCGCCTGCTTTCGCTCCTTCACTGCCTCTTTCTTTGCTGCCTCTATTTGCGCTTCGTGCTCCCTTATATCAAATGGCACTCCCATTCGCAATGATTGGCCAAGCACTGAAGAGCATAATTCCGAGGTCCTAAACAAGCTTCGAGGTGATGCAACCGGATCAGACCAGGCCAAACCCCCTTTGTTCACGGGCAAAGAGAATAGATCAGTTTCTGCACTGGAGATGGGACACTGCAAGCTTATATTGTTGCACCAAATATAAACCTTTTTCAATTATTCAGATTAAAACTTTCCTTAACCAAAGCCACATCAGGTATATGGCATTAGCTTCAAGGCGTAAAGGTTAAGACTTAACCTTATACTTAGTATAAATCAAGTATAAATACTACTTGAAAACCTTAGTAAAGGTACTAGTAAAACCTACTTTAAATTTACTTTAAAAATTTACTGACTTCTGGAGCAGTGAAATTAAATAACTTGAGGGGGCAAAATCGATTTGATAGTGTAGTATGCATAAACTAGTAGCATTAACAAAACGTTTAGCTACTTGAGGGAGAAATGGATGAGGTTTGATTTTGGCCCCGTGCCGAGAATCCAAAAACAATAATCAAGTTTCGAACAATAGCGAGCTCCAAGAAACATCCAATTTCGATTCGATTATACTAAGCTTAGTAGCCCCCACTGCATTCAGCTAATTTTCACGGTGCCAGAAAATATCCAGGGAGGAGCTCACGCTGACCCAAACCACCCCCAGCGGATGAGTCCTGCAGCTTCTAGTTTCTGCCCGACACACTAGGCAGCATGGGGAGTAGTCGGGGGCGGTGAACGAAGATGGGGGTAGCGAAGAGCAGAGGAGAAAGATGGAGTGAGAGAGACGATGAGAAAGAGAAGATTCAATTCTTCACATGGTGCCGCATACAGAGTACCAAGATTAAATTTTCCAACTCATGAAAACTCGGAAACGTGAACAAAATAACTTGGGTAGGTAGGTACCAGAAAATCCCATCAACTTGTCATGTTCCATTAATTACTAAACAGGTACCGGTTGTATCCATTCTGATAAACCACATCAGTAGCATTAGTTTGATCTGACTTCATATCAATATTATTTTATTTCACACCTTTGGAGTTCCGGACCACCTGCAAAAGTAGGGATTTTGCGATTCAGATTGAATCTGTCATCTGATGATTACCCCGAGCACCTCATCACACCTAATATAAAATTTGGCATAAAATGCCTAATTTTATTTGCAATTTTTGCTACCATGCAGCTAGGTAGGTAAACATTTTATAGAATTTTGGTTTATTATTCTTGGAATAATACACCTATGTTTTCGCGACGCGGGTCGACGACTCCGATCGGCCTCAAAATTTGACATTATCCGTTTCAAGAGGTCTACATTCAAAATCCGAAATGTCCGTCCGCCGTACGCCGTCCGCCGTCCGCCGTCCGCCGTCCGCCGTCCAGGCCGTTTTGGGCAGTAGGAATTTTTTAAAAAATCTGAAATTTTGACAAAACACTTGGTTTACCATCTAGTTGTGCCCGCAAGGTTTTCAGTCCGATCGCCCAAACCCGTGGGGCGCTATGGGGCTATAATGGGGCTACGGGTGGGGTGTTTTGAAGGCTTTGGGGTATGGGATCGAGTTAGGTGTCGTTTTCGAAGTATTTTTGGACGTAGAATCCATTTTTGGGGGTCCCGAGACGATCCGATTTCACTGTCTCGATCTATAGGGCTTTCATGGGGCTAAAAATGGGATTTTTGAAGAATCCCAGGAAGTTAAATGTTTTTCGAGTAAAAAATACATAATTTTTGAAAAAAACATTTTTGAAAAAAAATCCCCCCAAAAAAAATTTTTTTTTGAAATATAAAAATCCAAAAAAAAAATTTTTTAATTATTTCATTGACAGAATTAAATTTCTGTACAAGTAACCTATATCAAAGAATAATAAACCCTTGTGTAAAATTTGCAGCGTTTTGTCTTTTTCTCTGTTGTGCTGGGAATTCTTCTTGGTTCTCTATAAAATTCCGGGGTCAAGCTACATCTTCAGGGGGGCTCAGGTGAGACCATCCATAACCTTCTTCCACCCAGTTGGATGAGGGTGTGAAATTATTCACGACAAAGAAGAAACTTCCTGACAGTCCCTCTCAGCTCGACCACTCCGCTCGCTTGGCCTCAGTAACACCGCATCGTAGTTTCAGCACTGCACTCTCTTAGTATGAATCGATGGTTCGACGATGATGGCTAAGGGGAAGGGGTTATTAGAGCGTAATATGCTCATAAATTGTTTGCGGTTGCTAGGTAAAATGTAACCTTCCGCCGAATAATGGGTCCATAGAGACAGACGGATCATTCAACTTTCGTCGGTGCTTTGAACTGCGGAGTTGTGTAAGTGAATTACAGCAAATATGGGGGATTGAGGGTAGTGGAGCAATATTTCAGTCTGTAATGTACTCACAAGCTCAGGAAATGGCCGAAGTTCTTTGACAAGCATATAAATGGGTGTTTCTAACAATTTCGCAGAGCGTTAACTTTCTGTTGAAAGAAGGACTGATGTATATAGAACAGTCAGGCAAGTAAGGTTGACTCGTTTTATTTTAAAATTGGTATTACACACTATCTCCTGTTATACTAAAATGTGCTGTCGACGGAGCAGGGGTCCAATCCAAAATGGAATGAGGAAGAGTGATGATTCCACTGCTGATGGTCTCAGAATATGATATTAGAGCTCAACCACTTCACATCACTCGGGGCTTTAGATGATCTTAGATGATCATAATTTGTCCAGGGAATAAACAAAATTTGTTTATTCGCTGGATAATATTTAATATTATTTGTTTATTATCTCATTTTCTTTCCTTAATTCCCAATGGTAACAAATTGTTTTACAAGGAGATAACGTTCTCATTAAATATGCCAAACGTTAATTTGTTCCCGCAATAACGACATGAAAATCAAATGGGTCCTATGGGAACTGGAGTTCCTTCAAGCTTGTATTCATACAAGTTCATGAACTTGTAGGGCCTGCATTTATTGTGTTGTGTGTTTGGGGGAATGTCCTATAATGTCCTGGGGGGATTACGCCCCCAGTTAATAATTATAATTATTATAGCTTATAAGCTGTTAATCAATTATTGTTACCGAGTGTTTTATTCTGGGCTTCAATATACCTATATTCCCGTGTTTTTGGGGACCTATTTCATGAACCTATCATGAGAACGGGGAGAACAGAAACGATTTTCTTGGAGCGATCGAGTACCAACGGGCTATTCGGGCTCAATGAAAAGGGGGAATTAAGGGATAGGATTTCCCGGGGAAACGTTGCCCTGGAAGAAGATAATGTAATGGGCTATATCTTTCCTAGGGCCGTAAAAAGCCGGTCGTCCAGCAGCGATTCAATAATGTCTTCGGTAAGTCCCTTACCCGGACTGTACCGGCCCTTTTATACCCGGGCACAATTTTCCTGTTAATCCGCTTCCGATCGATCAGCCTCAGAAATGAAAATGTGTAGATGCACAAAAATACAGACCTAAGGTCGAGCGTTCCTTCTTCAAAATACCGCTGAACTCGAAGTCATTGCTACAATGTATGAGGCAAAAGCACCTTTTGTAACATGTATTATAGTATTTAAACAGGAAATACATGATGGCCCGTAAATTTGCTAAAGCTTAGACCAACCTTCCGGCGGGCCACCCCTTTCATTTCTATAACAACTCTGGCTCAACTCCACTCTTCTATATCCTCTCTCGCATTTCTACCGCATCCGAGTTCTACGTTGAAGTGGCCCCCCACATTTCACAGGAAAAACCTCTCTTGACCCTGCCGGGTATAAACAACTCAGCGGACTACAAACACGTCGCAAAGCCCCCAGATTGAGTTTTTACCGAGTGGCTTTTTTTCTCCCGTCAGACATCACTTTTCCATACTTCTTTTCACTGTTTCTTCTCTTTTTTTAAAATTATACGAACTCCTCGCAACCAGAAACCCTCCCCCACGAAAAATGCACCAAGTTTGTAGTAAAACAAGTGACAAGAAAAATCCAAATCTCGGCAATAGGTAACAATAATTGTTAGAATTCTAATTATTAGAATCTAAAATATTGAATATTCCTGACAGAAAAGAGCATTTCAGCAAGAATATGTGGAATACGATGTGAGGGCGAGAGATGTATGCTATAGCATATAGTGCCCCAGGTAGCAAAACCTGCTGATAGCGTGCACCAAACTACGTTGTTTGTAACATTCCTCGAAGCAAGGTGAAAACCGAGCTGGAAGAAACGTAATTACGCGCCCTCAACGTGAATGAAAACAGCCCTTCTTTCCATCAACTGCTGAGATGCTTCCGTTGGGAACAACGCAAAGGAGGCTAATGGAGGTGAGGCAACCTAATTTATTAAAGAGCTTTAATAAATAAGAAGCAGAATTCCGTTTCAGAGGTGCTTTCGAAAATGTGGAAGGAACTCGTGGGTACGTAAGAATAATTTTAGCCTCTCGATACTCCACACGTGAGACTATGGTGATGGAACAACCGAGAAAATCTCTTTCGAGTTTCCCTAATCGGCATCCACTTCAATGTGACTAACAAACGCTTGCAACTTGATATCAGAAAACCTCGAATGGCTTTAACAACTGCGTTAATAAACGAGAGTTTTGATGACAGGTTTAAGTCATATTGAACGTCGGCTCAGAGATAATCCTCCTACCCTGGGAGCCCTCCCATAAGCCGCTTATTTAGTTTCCCTAACGACGAGGAGGAGATCGTAAACGGGACGACGATTACGTTTACACCTGTTATAGCTTCCTCTCGTTAACTACCCCGCTCATTACTGAGGTTGGGTCCTCTAACTCGGCCCCTAAGTAGCATTAATTTACAAGGGTCGAACTGTATAAATTACCAGCTAACCCCTTTTTGCGCCTCTAGGGTAATTACTAATTTATAAAATTTATAAATCGCCTAATGTTATTTAATAACATTAGGCGATGGATAAAAAAATATCTAGCGGTAGTTTACGTTGGCAACTGACACCGTCAGGGTCAGCGATTCCCACTGAACGTGGGAATCGCTGTACGTGAGATAAAGAGGTGGCGCAGTGCAGAAGAAAGGTTCTGAATGATCTTATGAGCCTTCGTCCATCGTTAGGAATCCTATCCCTTGCAAACCGCTAAATTCTGGTTTATCTCACTTTGTGAGATACACTAATTTCAGTAAAAATTATTCGTAATAATTTTTACTGTTTTTATTTGAACTTGGAAAATTTAAGAAACAAGCATTGAATCATTTTATGGCTGATATCGGTAACGTGTCCAAGGTAGGGTTTGATAACTAGTGTTACCCCTAGTTCAGAAGTAGCCAACAAACCCTATCTTGCATAACGACCGTACACCTGCAAAACCATGTGTAGGGAACTCTACATCTTCTCGATGTCCTTCACGCTTATACAGGTTCGAGGGGCCGCACACGCAGCGCGCTACTGCAGTAGCTGGCAATGAGCCAATCTCGGGATAATGAGACGAGCGTCAGCGCGCTTGTGCTCATGAGCGCTGACGCTCGTCTCATTCTCCCGAGATTGGCCCATTGCCAGCCGACTCGGGTGGCCCCTCAAACCATATACCGTCAGCTGTCAAAGGCCAACAGAGAACAGACCATAACCCTGTGCATAGACCATAACCCTGTGTATTATAAATAACGCATAATCACAGTTCTACTTGCACTATTTCCAACGATCGGGTAATTCCCCCTGATCTTCAGGTGGAATTTCCAGGGAGGAAATAGCAAACTGGGGCCGTTGCCGTGGAGACATACTCGACAGCTCGACATTGGAAGGCGGGAAGCGGTCTCCTGCACGACCAGGAGAGTCAACTGGGAGTCCGTACTTGACAAATTCAAGATCGGAAGCCAGGGAACCATCCCTCGATGTTCCGCGGCCGCAGAAAACATTAACCAACATATTAATATTAATTAACCAACCATAATTATTATGGTTGGTTAATTAACCTCGTGCTGGTTAAACCTGTTTTCTCCCGCTCATTCCGAGGATCTGCCAAACATAGGAAAACCCAACACTTCGGGAATTTCTAAGGAATCCAGATCCTCCTGCACTGCGGCTGGAATATTCTCACTGCCTGCTGATCACAACAACTTGTGTCAAGCCTCTGACGAATCTCCTCCCGTACTCCCTCTGGCCTTCTCCAACAACAACACTGGCGGCGTAACCAAGGACGCTGCGCCGCCAAACAACAAACTTAATAATAAATTAACCCTTGTAAGTACACACCCCACACATCCATCAGGTGTTACCCTACACCCTACACCATGTACGTTCCAAAATCAAAATTTTACAATATAAAAAAAAGTTCAAAAAGTTCAAAAATAAACAGCTGTTTTTGGACATACGAGGGTTTTTCAAGAACAGTTCCAGACTTACGAGGATTTACACACCGAAAGCTGGGACTTACACGAAAAGAAATATTGGAGCTTCAGCCCGAGGAAGACGAGAAGGACAGTCATCTCAATTGTAAGGCACTACACTTCTAGCTGTCGGAAAAATTTGAAATTGTTCTCAAAAAATTTAGCTTGGCGAGCTAGTTCGAGAAACATCTGAAACCATCAAAAAGTTGCTCCATGTGGCGTAACAGTTGCTCTAAAAGTGGTCTACAACTTAATGTTTGAGATTCCCAGTAACATTTTATTAGTGACACGTCGGTAAAATAGGAATGTATGACAAAATGGACGTCATCTTGAACGTAAAGCTCTCGTAAATTATCAAGTCGAAGGTATTTCTCTCTCAAAACATCAGAGCAGGCATGCTAAATGGATTCTGGGCCCTTGAAAGATCGGTGGAATAAGACATGAAAGGATTTGTATGGGATAGGAAATGGGAGAGAATGTTGAGCGATGGCTTAGAAGAAAGTGCGTGAGGTTACGAGGGAAAAGAACTATTTTTTATGAGATCGACCGGGAATTTCCCAGTTTGCCGAGGGCTCAACACGCGACGAGAAACTGTAAATATCCTGCCCATGAGAGAGCTCACAGCTGCTTCTCTAGAGCCCTCTGGGCTCAGTTGTTAATTCCCGACTGATCCCTCAAAACTCGACTCCCGATTCACGATACCTACTCCCGCGTCATTTCTTATCTTAAAGTCAAGCTAGCTAGGAAATAACATTTTTTCTTCGTCTGCTGTACGGAAAACCAAAGTTTCATAGCTCTCTAGTGAGAGTTTTGTTTCCTATGTAGTGGAAATTGTAAATCAGAAATATTATTAGCCTTCTAGTATAATCCCTCTTTTACCAATATTGATAAACCCCCAGCAAAAACGTAGAATTGCTAGCCCGACCTCGTAGCAGTGTCACGTCCACTTTGACAAGAGAGACTCGGATTTTTTATATTACATGATGCTGTTCACGTTCAGTTGATTTAAGGGTGTCGGGAAACTCCGTCCTGGGAAACGCAGACGTTATTAAGAAAGTTATTAGCTCTTCTCAACTTACCTGCCTTTTCCGCCACCACTTCACTTTCCTTTATGAAAGTTTGCCACCCTCCAGCCCATCCTGTTAACCCCACCTTTCCATTTTAACAACTTAGCCCACATAAATAACGAGGGCCAGCCCTTTGTTCTGAAGCACTTCTCCTCCCAACCTTTTTGCGCATTAATGCGAATGTGATTTAAGGCAAACCACAGCCAAAGCGTTATAACTGGAACAAAGACGTTTACAATTTCCCTCTGGAACCTGGTTTCTTAGGGTAGGCCAACACCACCAAAATTAACCGTCCTTCATGTTCGAATGCAATGTAGATGAACTTATTAAAGTTCCACACAATGTAGAAATGGATATCTTAAAGCGGGGATAATATTACTCTGCACTTGAGAGAAACTACCTCACAAGAGACCCTCAACTTCAAGTACTCTCAGGCTCTCACCTAACTCCAAGTGCCTCAACACTCTTACAATCAGGTATAGCGTAGAAATCAATAAATGGAGGTCAGGACGGTGTGCGTGCTTATCTTCTCAAAGATTAACTTTCTAAGGCGAGCTTGCCAAGATATAATTGACTTTCTGACATTTAATATAATATGTAGCAGAATGGAAAATCCATCAAAATATTTGCTTCAAAAATGTGTCCTTTCGAACATAGGCCAGGACAGTAGGCATCGAAAGAAATAGCTATTAAAAACATTACGTTAATACATGTAACTGATCAAGTGCTAAACTTGAATGGGTAAAAAAGCGTTCTTTGGATAAAAACGTCAAATATTCAAAGATCTTATGAAAATATGCCAACACGCAATCGCGTGCCTCACAGGTAGAGTAATGAATACCCTTATCTTGAGGACTGGCATAATCACCAATTCAGAGGAAATTCGTTGCTTAGGAAATTCAATAATTTTCAATCGGATTGAAGTCGAGACCGGCGATTCAATTCACTTCCTACATTGAAATAATTCGTCGGTGTAAATACTTCGGAAAAGGCCTTGGCGTATGGTACTCTTATTGTGGCAGTCGTCCTTCTACCAGAGGTTAAGCTCTTTCCTGAGAAAATGGTTTCAGAGGTAGCAAGTGGTACCGCCGAGTGGAATTGATTGCCTTCGCCCATCTGAAGTGGCGCGATAAGAGAAGCCGTCTGTCATTCGTAAGCCAATGCGGTCGCATCCAGTTTGTTCCCTAATGGAACTGTACTACGTTCCACTGGGCAAGAAATCTGGTGCTCTCCTGATATTGGTGATAGTGGCAGCAGAGACTGGCAACACACAAAATAAACGGATTCCACGTTTGTTTGAGGAGGAAAAAAACTCAATTCAACACTCGCTAATATGTTCGAGAGAGTAGCAAACTGGCAATCAGAAATTCCATGCGGGAATTAGGATTAGGATTTATGTGGGTTAATTGTGTTTCAAAAACACAATGTATAACACCTGGTCCAGAGATGAAGAATCCCACGACAAACCAATTATTAATCAATGTATTTCAACAGGGTAGCAATCCTAAGCGAATGGTTGCCTGTAAATAATTGAATCGGGAATTCATCATTTTGTGTGCAGTGTGGCTAACAGTTAATTTCCTACCCCTCTGTTTGTTGACCAATATTGACCAGTCGATATTGAAATGCCGGGGAACGATTTGAATACATGCATCAGATCAGGGCGGAGATTGTGTTCAGTGGGTAGTGACTAACTAGACAGCATGGTTGACCTGCCTTCTCGCTATTATATAAGCTAGTATGCATAAAGTTAAGTATCACACCTTCAATGAAACTACGTTGCTCACCGCCCAGTTAAGTTGCTTCCTGCCTTCCTAATATTGCTGGTTACTTTAAAATTCGCCCATATTTTTTAGAAATTAAAATATAATTTCGTCGCTTAAGTTCTATCATGGCCTATCTCAAAAAATGCGATTTTGAGTATTTGGTATCACTGGATTCGTTGTTTTACACCGGATAGGATGATAACACAGGTTCTTAAGTTACCGCCAGTGTTTATTCGTAACTAAGGGAAACGCGATCAAGGCCTAACTCATTTTGCTCTCTTTTGCTCTGTGGGCCTATCTGAAACTTCTCAGATCATGGCCTATCATCTCCAAACTAAGTATCATGGCCTATCTCATGGGTGTCCTGTAAGGCAATTTGTTTAAAAAAATTATTTTATCAATTAGTGCGAGTGCTTTACATTTGTAATTAAGAATAGATTTTAAATTATGAGAGAATGTTCAATTTGCATGAAAACTGTAGTTACAAAACAGTTTTTTGCTTCTCCTGGAAAGTTGCACTTTTTGAGATAGGCCATGATAGAACTTAAGCGACGATTTGTAGTTTGCATCCGCTATTTTGCTGAATAATTATTATTGGTAGTACAGTAATAATTACTGGATAATTGATAATCGCTTCATGGTGACACTCAATACTTCTCGTGACAAAGTGGAATAATATAACGTGAGCGGCTCTTGTAAGTCTAAAAACGTTATTGTGCTTTCTGATCAACCACTTCAACAATTACAGTGGCGGGGAATCGTAAAGTGGGTACCGAAACGGGGAAAAAAGTGAATGGTGGGTCCTCTTGCTTTGGCTGGAGGCTCCCTCTCGTGTAGCACGCCTGAGAATCGAAGTTATTGTTTTATTAGGCCGTATTAAAGCAAAATCAAATGTGATCATTTGAACACGAAAACAACACGAAAACGAATACGAAAAACATGCGAAACCTACTCTCAATCAGAAATCGTCAAAAATAGATTACTTAAATCAGTGGGGTATAGTACATATTTTCACAATAGAGATCATCAAAAATAGGTTAAACCAGTCCTTAAATCAGACAATTTGATTGGGGGTCGGTATTTATAGGAAATTTGCTTGATGAACTGATGAATAAGCTTATCTTTAGACTGGGGAGATCGATCCAAAATGACATTTCAGGACTGAGGAAGAAATTATAATATTTCGAAAGCTCGGCAAAAGCGTGAGATTTTTCGTTGGATCCTAATCCCGATATTTCCGACGAGATAAGCTTATCGACCCATCTTTCGTTTCTCAAGGACCTCGCCTTCCTAAAACTGCGAGGAGTACCTGCAGGATTGATTTATGCAAAAGACTTAGTGTCACACTGCACATCTTTTAAAAAACGCTGCAAATTTTACACAAGGGTTTATTATTCTTTGATATAGGTTACTTGTACAGAAATTTAATTCTGTCATTGAAAAAAAAATTAAAAAAATTTTTTTTGGACTTTTATATTTCAAAAAAAATTTTTTTGGGGGATTTTTTTCAAAAGTGTTTTTTTTTCCAAAATTCTTTATTTTTTACTCGAAAAATATTTAACCTCCTGGGATCCTTCAAAAATCCCATTTTTAGCCCCATGAAAGCCCTATAGATCGCGACAGTGAAATCGGATCGTTCCGGGACCCCCAAAAATGGATTCTACGTCCAAAAATACTTCGAAAACGACACCTAACTCGATCCCATAGCCCAAAGCCTTCAAAAAACCCCACCCGTAGCCCCATAGCGCCCCACGGGTTTGGGCGATCGGAATGAAAACCTTGAGGGCACAACTAGATGGTAAACAAAGTATTTTGTCAAAATTTAAGATTTTTTAAAAAATTCCTACTGCCCAAAACGGCCCGGACGGCGGACGGACATTTCGGATTTTGAATGTAGACCTCTTGAAACGGATAGGTAATGTCAAATTTTGAGGCCGATCGGAGTCGTCGACCCCCGTCGCGAAAACATAGGTGTATTATTCCAAGAATAATAAACCAAAACTGAGAATATTTTGGTGGAGACACATTCCTGTCTGAAATATCGCTGGGAGGCTGGCCCAAGCACCCATTCGCAGAATCCACAGCTGACTTCGTCGGGGTTATCCGAGCATGGGCTATCCGAACGACCATTTCAGCCAATTGCCAAGAACATTTTTTTCGTCTTTCTAGGCAGATACCACCCCCAAAGGCTGGAATTCTGCGGAACCTGTTTTCCTATTAGCACATCTTTTTGCTCCTCCTGGTATAGTTGCACAACCCGGAATATTGTACAATAATATTGACCGTATATGGGCCGTATACGCTGAAGGGATCCAGCTTACAATAACCACCAACATCAATGCTCAACTAAGGGTACCCAGCCTACAATTCTACAAAGCCAAGCGAGCCCTTTCACTTCCACTCGGGACCCAGCTCGCCGTCGCTCCCTCATTCTGTATTGTACTGATGATGGCCTAATCAAACGAAACGCGTCTACAAGTTGTTATTTTATTTTATCTTGGAAATAGACTACTTCGCCTGAAATCACCTTTTTTTTTTTTTTTTTTTTTTTTTTTTTTTTTTTTTTTTTTATATACGGTGGCATTTCTCTTTCTCTCTGAGAGAGAGTAGAAGAATAATTGTTCTTGGAGAAAAAAGGGCTGGCGATTTAGGTGCCTGTGCCAGTAAGGAAATTGCCTTAATCAAGAGGAAGTTTATCTTGACTCATTAGAGAGAAGCGACTCCGCTGTAATATCGGCCAACAGCCCAAACGAGGATTCAACCCCTTTACACAACCAGGCACTCATGAAATTGTTCTCCAGAGATTAGTGGTTTTTAGCTAAGTACCTACATAATATCATTAGAATCACGGGTATAGTTTATTTACCAAAGTAGTTAAGGTAAAGGAACCATTATTCTGAAAAATTTGCGAACTTAAAAAAAAGTAAAGGAAATTATAGATTATATTATAGATAATAAATTATAGATTATTGAATCTAGTAAATTATCATATCATGCTGATTAATTACGGCATTGATTATACCTAATATAAGTCGACAGGTCGAACATTTTAAGCCCTGGTGTCGTGAGGTGGTTTTGCTTTTTACTTCATCTTATTCTATTTCATTGGTACATTTCATTAAGTAGGTATCTTAACTTCATTCGTAAATTTCATTAACTATGTAGCTTAATATAAAATTGTATTAGCAATAACAACCTAACAACAGGTACCTATAGAATTTCTACCATGTTGGATCTTTAATATTACGGCCACTTTGACCCCCCCCCCCCCCCCCCCTACTCAATGACCTGCCTTTTTCTTTTAGGGAATATATATTCATGTTTCAGTCATCCCTAGGATTTTCCATGGTATAACTTAAACAGTGGACTCCAACAGGACTGAGACCTTCATGGGCCTCCCGCCGTCTCATTCGGTCTGGCAATTTCCCTGAAAGCCATTTCGTGAAACAATACCTTTATTGGTCGTCGGCCGTTAAAGGGTCGTTCCGTAGGGAAACTGTGCAGCCTCCCGTTATTGGTGGTTTGGGAGAGCAACCGAGGGATCGGTTCTTCGGTATATTGCTCTACATCGGCACGCTTCTAACGCTCAAGGATTTTTCTTCACTTTGGTTTCCTCCAGTGATATAAAATTATACGAAACTCGAGCAATACCCTCCAAGCGAAGAATCCAGAGAAATTCCATTTCACGACCCAGGTCTGGTGTACAATAACACCTACCTTTATCCATGAAAGTGTCATTTCATGCGAACGTAGTTCGTCGTTTTGATTCATACAATTTCATTGAAAATGCAGACTTAGAACTCGTCTGTTCGGGCCTCGGACCTATGACCCTTTTTGTTTGGCGGTTACTGCCAAAATTCGAAAACCATGGAGCGGACGCGCTTCTACAATCACAACAAGCCGCCACAACAGGTTACAAAAGAGGTTCGTTAGTGGGAAAGTCATAATATCTTAATAAATCATGATGTTGGTGTTGTATCTTATAAGGTACAATTATTGTAAGGTGCCTATTATAGGTGCAATGCGTAAGACGATTTTCCAAACTTTCCATGAGACCCAAAAAACTGCTTGAAAGTTATGCCCCACACTCAGGACCTAGAGATGGGCGTTATTACCATTTTTTCAGTTAGTTCGGAATATTTAAAAATTTTACTGTTAAGTCAAACAGCTGAACTTAGGCAGAGTCGTCTATTCGTTCCAGTTGCTTCAGTCCATTTTTCTCGTATTTCTCTGACTCGGAATTCAAATCTACACCATCGAGCACATCATTTTCTGGTAGAATATGACCCTAACTCCAAATTGGCAAAAATTGACTTTGTCATCGTTGCAACTTTGGGGAAACTTTTGCTTCATTATTCTTGGAATAATACACTCATGTAATCGCGACGGAGGTAAAAAATTCTGATCGACCTCAAAATTTGACATTATACGTTTCAAGAGGTCTAGATTCCAAAAACGATGTACGCCCGCCGTCCACCGTCCGACCCGTTTTGGGCAGTAGGAATTTTTTTTAAATCTAAAATTTTGAAAAAATATTCGGTTTATCGTGTAGTTTTCCCCTAAGGTTTTCAGTCTGGGGCGCTACAGGGGCTAAAATGGGGCTACGAGAGGGTTTTTTCAAGGGTTTTGGCCATGGGGTCGAGTGGGGTGTCGTTTTCGAAGTATTTTTGGACGTAGAATCCATTTTTGAGCGGTCCTAGAACGATCCGATTTCACTGTGAGGATCTCTGGGGCTTTCATGGGGCTAAAAATGGGATTTGTGAAGGATCCCAGGAGATCAAATAAGGTGTCGTTTTCCGAGTAATTTTTAATGCATAATCAATTTTTCGTGGTCCCTCATCTTTCCAAACAATGTACCGAAATTTTTTTCTTATCTTTTAAAAAATATTTTCTTGATGACCCAGAATTAAATTTGCACAACCCAGAACAAAGAATAGTAAACCCTCGTGTAAAAAATTTTCATTCCTCGATGCCGTTCCTAAGATACCGTGACGTTTTCTGACAGTTAGCTCGTAGCTAAAGCATGTTCCAGGCCTAAATTCCTGTGTTCGTCCGCTGTTATTCACAGCCGAGAAGACTAACGATCCAGAAAACGGCTAAGCATTGTCATTATTCACCTGAGAACGGTCTGGGGTAATTTCCCGCCCTTAAAATGTCTGAAAAACTCTTTGACGGCCCCTTTTTTCAGCCAAGATTGAAACATCGCATTAAATTTTACACATTCTCCAGCGTCCACACCACACTAATTATGACATCAATGACATCAATTACCTAACGAAATTGGTGCATTTATTGTATAATGCAGTTCACCACCAATGATTAATGTTCCAATTCAAAATGTTTATTATTTCGATACGATTCAACCCTATTTCAATACAATAATTGTCTAATTATTAGACTCGTAGCATTAAATTTTAATATCACACTTAATAATCAAAATTTAATGTCGTTCAGTGAGAGGGCATCGTATCAAATGGGGCCAAACATGGCACAGTTAAATCTTTTCGAAATAATAACATTTTGAATTGGAACATTAATGCCATTGGTGGTAAACTGCATTATACAATAAATGCACCAATTTCACCAACACTAACACCAATAATCAAAATAATTACTATCATGTTCATCATTATTAATATTATTATCATTGTTATTTTTATTGTAGCTACAGCTTTACATTTTCCATGCGTGCCACGTATCTAAAATGTAGCGTATGTAATGTATGGAGAGGAAAACATCATTCGACTTACGGGGTTAAATGCAAATGATGGGAAACGTTCGGGAAGGAAGCCGGTGGCGTACTGAAATAGGGGTGGATTTTGCCACCCCACGCTAACCAAAGCCAGGGGCTGCGCCCGCCCCTTGACCTGCCTCCTCGCACCCAGTCGCCCCCACAGGGACTTTTCAACAGTTGAGTGAGGAGAAAGCCCTCATGGGAAATAATCAAATTTAATCATGGCCGGGTACTTTGGCTCCACGTCTTTCATGCAAGGATAAAGTACCTGAGCCAAGTAAATACGGTTTGAATATTTAAAAGGTACCACGCAACTAAGGTGAGAAGAGTTTAAAGAGTTAAAAGAGTTTTAAGGACCTCGGAGATACAATTTTGGTTTCACTGGCCGCCTTTATGAACCCATGTTTTCGCGAAGGAGGTCTACAATTTTGATGGGTCTCGGAAATTGACATTCTGAGTAGACTCAAAAGTGGTACCAATTGAAAAAAAAAAAAAATACTTGGGCCCACAACCAAGGTTTTCAGCAAAAACGAAGTTGGTGCTGAAAACCACCTAACCCAGTATTTTTGGCTAACCCTTTTATTAATTATTATTGTAGTTGTTGCTGGTAGTCTGAACGGAGGCCGTTCCGTTCGTATTCCATGTAAGGTTACGGTAGGAGGGGTTTTGCGAACGGCCCTTTCAATTTATATTCAAGGCCTTAACATCAAATAAGAAGCAAGGTCGAGGGCCCGGGAGCGGGAGTGTACCACCGGGCCCTTTGTCGAAGTTCCGGCTCCAGGTCTATGACCTAGATACCGTATTATTGACGAGTCGACTTCCATTCAAACTAGGGGCCCACTCAATCTGGCCATTGTAGTATTCAAAATTGGGACTGAAACGTCGTGTGGATCACAAAGGAAAAGATCCACAAGCGATATCAAAGTTGGATTTTGTCGAGCTGTTGTAACTTGAAATTAGCCCATATACACCTACACGCTTGGAAAGATCATTTAAGTACATCGTCATTTCAGTGAATTACGTGGGTATGGACAGTAGAATCTTTGGTCATGTGGAAGGCATGGGGTGATTCTGATTTGTACATTTTAATGGAGCAGACACTGCCACTTCCAAATGTTCAAAAGGAAATTACATACTTTTCGGACCGTCAGATAAGGCCTTCCGCTCAGCTTTGCGGTGCGACCAGCATGAAGAAACAGTTTGGCAGAGGCGTCTGATTAGCGACACCAATTTTCAAATCTATTTCACCAAGACGTGGCGGATCTCGTGAACCACCACTACAGGAAGCCTCTAATGGAGGCAATTCAAGGTTCCAGCCATGCCACTTTTCTTATACGAAAATTAACGTAGTGATATATAGGCCTGTTTATGAACCGTATTTTTTACTTACTTATCCATTTGAATACGATATGTTGATGTGCACAAGGTTGTAGCGAAAATGCTTACATAGCCTTTGTTTTGTTTAACAGGGTATTCCTCTAGGATCAAGAATGTTCCCAAAGTGGGAGCTACGACAGTCAGGGGGTCCACAAAAGCTTTACAGGAGGTCGCGAAAGACTCAACAGGTTGGTTAGCGTTCTCACAATATGAAATGCATAACACAGATTATCAGCAACTAAACCCCCTCGGAAACCAAAAACGCTCAAGGCAGAAAACCTTTTGGGAACGAAATGCTCTCAGGCCTACACTCTTGAACACCACAAGCTGTCAGGAACCAAAAATTCTTGAGACTCAACCCCCAGGGAACCAGCAGCATTGGGGAACAAAAAACTCACTAGATCCAAATTCCTAGGGAACCTAAAGCTCTTAGGCACAAGACTTCTTGGGGATTCCGAGGTACCTATTAGGTTAATTTATTCTTTCAAGACATCTGAATCTTGTGTTACATAATGCCTTGATGCCGTGAGATTCTCCATTCTCTCCCCCCCCCCCCTATTGATACAAAATGGTTACCTTCTCATTTGAAAACTCTTACTTGACACCATTTTCTAAACAAAATGTAATAAACTAAATAGATATAAAATGCAGTAGATATGACGATTTTCATCTAGCACTCACTTGTCGAGTTTTTAAAAGTACATACCCACTAAAATATTATTTTTAGTATTGCCACATTGTTTTTCAGCTGTTTCACTTGCCATCAACCATGGAGCCAATTCTAAATGTGGGTCCATATTATAAAAATTACTATTGTCAAATTCCCCACCGTCATTCTGCACCAGTCTGCGGTGCAAATTCCCACACTTAACCCTATCTCCCTCAAAAACAGGAGACACGGACTTACAGCAATCCCAATAAACCTCCTAGCGGACGAAAGGAGAAGAAATCACTAACGCAAAAGAGAAAATGCGCCAGCAACAGTGAAGAAAGAAGAAAGAAGAACGGAGAATGACCATGGAGAAGTGGCAGGATAGATGGAGGACGATGGACTGCGCGGCTCATAAACAACGTTCGAGAGTGGTCAGAAAGAAAGCACGCGGAGACGAGCTACTATCTCACCCATTTCCTCACAGGCCATGGCTATTTCCGAGCGTACCTGAAAAAGATAGGAAAGACTATAGAAGCAGAGTGCATGCCACACTGAGGACGACGACGCCCATCACACCTTCTTTGTGTGCCCCCGCTGGCAAAGTCTGCGGAGCGGTTTGATGGAGGAGATCGAAGACTTTGAGCCAGAAACCATGGTAGCAAAGATGCTGGCGGTGAAAGACAATTGGGACGCCGTGCACACTTTCGTCATAGCAATACTGAAGATAAAAGAGAGAGAGAGAGAGAGAGAGAGACAGGGAGTGGGAGGGCATTGGTGCTGGACCAACCCTTCCATCACCTACTCTCTCATCTGACGAATGACCACCCCATGAAAAGGAGAGGAACTGACAGAACAGGAGGCGATAGGGAAGGGGAAGGCTGAAGAACCTGCCCTCTCACACTTATCCCTATCTCCCTCAAAAGCAGGAGACACGCGTGTCTCACGCGAACTTACCCCGCGGTCTTACACCGACTACAAGAAGAGGCCATACCCGGCCAACCAAAGGAATTGCCCTGAAGTAATACTATCTACTTAGTTCCGGGGCAGCTTCCTGAGAGAAATCGATGTGTTTTTTAGTGAGTATACAGGTGTAAGCAGGAGTCCCACACGAAGGGCGGGGACTTCCTCATGAAAATGGTTGAATTTGAAACGAACTTGGTTCAATTAAAAGTCGAGATGCTATAAGACTGAAGCTAAAATTAAAGAAGCATCCACCTTGCT
The DNA here is from genome assembly GCA_955831195.1 of Pilophorus perplexus. Taxonomy (NCBI): domain Eukaryota; kingdom Metazoa; phylum Arthropoda; class Insecta; order Hemiptera; family Miridae; genus Pilophorus; species Pilophorus perplexus. Next base: position 13,487,342 of record OY037011.1, on the reverse strand, counting down.
ACTGAAACATTTCCTTCCACTAAGGTAAACGATTGTACTGAAATAGTTCTTGTAGGGACATAATGTGCTTTATATTATAAATTGTGTTAATGTATACTTCATTGTGGCCACTAGGGCGTCTAGGCCTATACTTAGTAGATGTGGGAGGAGGAGGACGCCTGACGTCAAACGAGACTCTTGAGACCAGACTGTAATAGGCGTTTCCAAGTGGAGCAATTGTTCTTTCTTTGTTGAAACCGGCACACGGAAACCCGGTATTGGGGTCTCTTGGAGGCTTATTGAACCAGTACAGTTGGAACCCCGAAAATCCAATCTACTTGAGGATGGTTCTCCTTACGTGTTAGGATGCCTATCCCGCCGTGGTCGAACAAGGCGCCAAATGATACCGATGAGTAAATGCAGTTTTGGTAGGTATAAAAACATTGATGTGTAAGTAAACCTTTCAAGTTGAATAACGTCCAAAAATTCTTCGAAAACGAGCCCATAGCCGAAACCCTTCAAAACGTCCTCCCCTTTATAACCCAACAGAGCCCGTCAGTCGCGATTACATAGTTGTATTATTCCAAGAATAATAAACCAAAAAGCCCTCCTGGAGCCCCTTTATAGCCCCATGGCGCCCCACGGCGCCCCACGGGTTTGGGCGATCGGGCTGAAAACCTTGCGGTCACAGCTTGATGTTATACTGAGTATTTTACCAAATTTCAGATTGTAACAAAAATTCTTACTGCTCAAAACGACCCGGACGGCGGACGGACATTCGATTCGTCATGAAACGAATAATGTCACAATTCGAGGCCAATCAAAATTGTCAACCCCCGTCGCGAATACATGGGTGGATTATTCCAAGAATAATAAACAAAAAATACAAGGCATACAGGTGTGAAAATTAAGAAGCATTTCAAGAACGATTTCTTGACGCACGTATCCCACCGATTCGAAAAAAGAGAATGAAAATTCGACAGTAGTACCTCCCCTTACCGCCGTCCACTAGTTTCGGGCAGAAAAGGCAATTACCTTTAGTGTGGACAGGCACAAATGATTAGGGTCAAGCTCATGTTTGTGAGGAGAGATGGTGTGCCTGTGTGTATGCGTATGTGTCACGCTGAATGGCAATAAGAGCTCAATGGGCTAACTGCTAATATCCTGTGGTAGCTGCAAGCTGTGCAGCACCAGCTCCAGTCTTTTCTATACAGCCACTCCGAAAGTGCCAGGAGTAACGCGGCTCCTCCAAACACTCCTTTTGGTCACTGATGCTGGGCCCATAGCGAACAGCGATCTCCCTCAACTTCGGACAACCTCCCATCCCTTTGTAATTTTTCCGAGCCCCGTTTTAAAGTTTCCTTTTTCGCCATGGTCCAGAAGAAAAAATGTGCGCCTGAAACGGATGACGGGTTCTACCTCAAACCGCCGGAGGTACCAACATGGGACTCCATCAAGCTCTTCCTGTACAACTCTGAAACGAACGAAGTCTTCGGAAGAACAGGATCAAGCTGGGGTACGTACCAATATAACATTTTACACATACCTACTCTACCGAAATTTTCTGAAGCATAGAAAATGCTGAATAGAAAGACTAAATATTACCATTATTTGTTCTAGCCAAAATTGGAACTTTTTACTTGGTATTTTATCTAGTACTAGCATCGATGTTTGGAATAATGTTATGGATATTTTACCACACGCTAGACCCTAGAGAACCAAGGTGGCAACTCAAGGAATCATTAATCGGTACAGATCCAGGTAGGCAAATACATTTTCAACGTAATTTCAATATCCACTGAGAATTAATTCTGAGATGCACGTATCAAACACCACACATTGACCTTTTTCAATGTTTCCTGGCCCCCTTATTATTATGTTTTTAAATCTTATTGCTTCAAGTAGAAATTTATCAACAAAATTTTAATGTCAAGACCAGTTTTTGAAGATTTTGCAATATTGAATTCCGTTATGGTTTCGTACGTCCGAAAACGTGTTGTCTTGCCCTCAGGATTGGGCTTCCGTCCTATGCCGAATGACACGGATATAAGAAGCACGCTAATTTGGTACCAAGGAAAAAGTAAAAAGACGTATCAACTTTGGACCAAATCTCTTGAGAGATTTCTTGAAAGTAAGTTTTACTTCGTGATGCGGTATCCTAATTTATCGTCATTTAGTAGATGCCTCTTATCAACGCCTCCCTCTTGAACAAACATTGTTAATGAATCACTATAAAACGCCGTGTTAGTGCAATTCAATCTACATTACCCGGGAGGAGGGGTGAATGATGGTAGAGCAGGGAAGGTTTCGATAAAAGTTACCTACTATTGATGTCAGAGAGATAGGTACGAAGGTGAAGACAATTTGCCAGCAGTAGTCTTTGCAAACCCCCCAGTTTGCCTTCAATCAAGTTATCAATATAATATATTATATTATAATAGAGTACTCAGGCTTAATTTTTTTTAAACGACTTTTGACTCAAATGTTTCAAAACTATTGAAAACCGTCGAGCTCTCCCCCTCTCATACCACCAACTGTTTCCGCACTGTAAATTTGCAATTTGTTGGAATTTCACATCTTCGCCTTGACCTAGCTAACCAACCTACCAACTACCCAGACTATCGACTTAATTCTATTGATCAAAGTTATCTCAAGTGAGGGCAAGTTTGATTTCCTCCTGATTATACTTTTCTTTGAATGCTAGTCAGGCCTAATCGCATTCTACTTTTAGGCACAGTATTCAGGCCTCCATCTGATAGCCTCGTTGGCAGCAGATTTATTATTACCGTAACTCCAATCTTGAAAAAACGTTTACAGTCTACAGAAGGCCAGGGCTGACCCCGGGACGTGGACAAAACATCTACAACTGCGACTACGACCGTCCACCAGGTAGAGGACAGGTTTGCGACGTCGACGTGAAGAGTTGGTTCCCGTGCACTGCAGAAAATAACTTCAACTACCACCAGTCTAGTCCTTGTGTCTTCATTAAACTCAACAAGGTAAAACCGTTTGGCCACATTGAATAATCTGGCAGTAAGGAAATCCTCTCCTCTCAGCCCCCCCCCCCCCCCCTAATTCGCCTTTTTCGTTGTAACAGGCTCGTCCCTCGTGGCCTATGTCTTATATACAACTGAGTTTATCCTTGAGACTAATATTGCAAGCCTACCCCATTCATTTGTGGCGCAAAATTGAAAAAAATACCAATTAAGACTAGAGATGTCCAAATTCCTTACGAATGTGTGCTGCTAAACGAGTCACTAGATTTTCAATACCAGACTCAAGTATAATCTGGTGACTGAAGCCAGATAAGGGTGAAGGAAAAGCCCAGTAGGTACACTACCCAGATCTAGATGGATAGGTAGCAAAATTTACAGTCTACTACAGGCTACTACTGCTCCTCCTAAACACCATCTTCATTAGGAGATAATAACACATAAATTCATTTTACATTTTCAGCACATTGCATCGAGACTCAACTTATTCTAAATTAGGTTCCAACTTACTTCATTATTTTTACTTCGATTTTCAGATTTACGGATGGACGCCGGATTACTACAATAACACAGATGAATTTCCTTCTAACATGCCCGACGACCTGAAAAACCACATCGTTACTCAAAAGGCCATAAACCCAGAACTGGTAAGTGAATAATTATCTAATTCCTCGCATAATTATCTTGCTTGCGTCAACTAACTGACCAACTATAGTAAAATTAACATAGGACCAAAGGGTTTGAATATAAACAAAACTTTATACTGAAAAATGTTCAACGTTTAATGGTCTGTATCTACAATATAGTGAGATACAATGGATTAATACTAAATGTTAATAGAAACAGCCTAATCGCACAATTTGCTAGACAGGTATAACGGATATGATTTATTTAATAAACTTTCATTTCTCAGGTGAAGACGGTTTGGGTGAGCTGTGAAGGCGAAGGGCCAATCGACAAAGAGAATTTAGGAGAGATCGAATACATTCCAAGGCAAGGGTTCCCAGGCTACTTCTACCCTTACGTCAACACCGAGGGGTACCTCAGCCCACTTATGGCAGTCCACTTCAAACGACCAAAAAGTGAGTGCCTCAATCTCTTTTTCTGAATTCGACCGTTATTAAATAATTACTTCTACGCTCCATGAAAATGAATAAACAAAATTGAAGCCATGAGCTGATATTTAGATTATCAGAGTAGATTTAGATAGTTAGAGTTATTTTAGATAATAAAATAAAATATAAAATTATTTTTATAATCTAAAAATACACACAAGACGCAAACACGAGCATGCAAAGTACATACCGTTGAATCGAAACTGACAATAATCTAACCCATGACGTATTTTTACAGCTGGAGTCATCATCAACGTCGAATGCAAGGCTTGGGCAAAAAACCTGAAACACGACAGAAAGGAGAAAATGGGACTGGTGCATTTCGAATTGCTGTTGGATTGAGCGGTGACAGCATCATGAAAAAAAAAAAAAAAAAAAAACGCACCAGCTGAAAAAGTGTCCGAAATGCACATATTATGTGCGAACGTACTTCCAATGATGAGCTCTGATATTCAGAGCATATTATAAAAAGAGCTCTATACGAAACCAAGTCTATTTCTTTTTCCGTTGAGATTAAAAATTGCTTTTCACATAGGTAATTCATCAAGTTTTCCTCGTCGAGGTACATTCAAGTCCGTCATTGGCCAAATGCGGTCCAAAATCTTGACAATGCAAATGTACATTAATTCTTTTTCGAAATGATAGAATAATGTATAGAGTACCTACCAATAAAGTAATTTTGTAATTATATGTCACGCGTTGTGATTCCGTGACCTGTAACGAGCCATTTGATTGTCTGAGGCCAGTTGTGGCCCAATACATTCTGTACGGGGACTGTTCTTCTCTGCCAGTCCACGTCTTGCGCCCATAACTGCGGGGAAAATTTGGCATCGTCTGTTACCTACGTAGAAGTCGACCAAGTAATCGGCATAGCGGCTAACTAGAGCGTTAGATTGGCATTAGATCTTCGACGAAATAGTGTTCCACTCCTCCTTGCTTCCAATACCAGAGGGAGGTAATAGGGGTAGGCCAAAAGTCCAGTGAAGCGTATCACTTATTTCGCTCTTTTTCTTCTTGAATTCTCTTGCTTACCCCAGTGACTCTATTTTCTTCCACGGTGACTGCATCAAATGAAATCGGCATCCTACCAGACTTCCTATAGGAAGACGAATTTATATCTGCTAGTAGGAAGAATGCGAGCGGGATGTCCGGTTGTTGTAGACTTGCAATGTGATCTCGAAATGAGGAACAATGGAGTTCATGTTCTGGCCATTCTGAGCCAGATTCTCATAATGATGTTTCTTTAAAGGCCGGGCTCTTGGCCCTTACGCTGGGTCGACGTCGGTCTTCAAAACTCCCCAGATGACACAGCAGGAGCACCAGGAAGGACAAAGTGGAGATGCCAGGTTTTGCAGGGCTCATGTTTTGCGCTTTCTGTGTAGGCATCATCGCTACTTTCCACTACTACTATGCCACCTCTTCTTGTATGTTGTGGTGTTCAGATCATCAATAGTCGTTGACAACCAACTAACCTTCTCGTCTGCCTTTTCTTGTATCCTGCTCGGATTCTCTGTGGTCATCAGTGGCTCAGTGGTTTGAGCGTTGGTCTGCTGATTCAGCAGAACTGAATCAAAATAAACAAGTTCGGCCGAAAATCTGTCCAGTGGCCAGAAATAAAAGGTCACGAAAAGGAAATAGGTCTTCAGTGAAGAGAAAATCGCGAAGGAAAATACCTGCATTCAAACCAAAGCGGGAACTTTTCCAGATAAGCGCAACTAATCCGCCAGAGCGCACCAGCATTGAAATGAAAAAAGATACTTGATTTCGTCAAATTTAGAGGTTTGTTCTGTTGGTCAACATGCCATGGAGGTTAGAAGGAATGGAGGAGCCTGGTCCCTTATCAGAAGTTCCAAAGTGGAGGGGAGGGCTTATCACTGCTTCTAGTCGAAATTACAAAAATTGCAGTAATAGAAAAAACCCTGTTCTCCCATAAGGATTTAGCTTGAAAGTGGTAACACCAAGATGGCGGCCGGCTAAAGGGGGCACCCCCCCACTCTGGAACACCTTTCTGAGGGCTAAGCGTTCTGGCCAGGGCTCCTCCATTCCGTCTAACCTCCATGGCTTGCAGCCTCCCGTCCAGATTTTTCATTGGTCAGAGAGTGGCCAATCACACTGCTTTCTACTCGGAATCCGAGTTCGCGGTTCTGATCAAAAAATTAATTTTTGGTGGCTCGCCAAAACTTCAAATTGCACTGGAGGGGCCAAGACCCACTTTTCTCGTTTCCTGGCGTGAAGTAATTTCTCGGAAAAATAATGATCAAGACGCGGTTGATCGATGTCACGCATCAATGAATAAATAAATCAGATAGAGTTAACTATGAACGTATCTGAGCAAGTCGTTAACTGCATTAGGCAATAAAAATACTTGAACGTGGAAAGTGAAATCTCGAACGGAGAAGGCTCGTGCCCACCTATGCATGACCACCCTTAACAGTCTCGAAAATAAATTCCCAGTTATTTTTAGGGGTATAGGAACACAGGTAAGCCGGCCAACGAATAATCCAGACTTTATAAATAGAATATAAATTCAACTGACGGAGAGCCTGCCAATTCTAATGAACGACAGTAAATCATTCCGTATCCGGTTGTTCCATCTCTCACCACCTGAGTATAATCACCTTCCCCACCTGTGATCTCTCGGCATGTTCGGAATCCCCGAAGTGGCACAGTTTTCACAAATGTACGACGAGTTGGAGGGTTTACTAGTTAAGAGAGACGTGAGGGGTGATGCGCGGAAGTGGCGGGTCGGAAAATCAAAATGTGGGGGAAGAGGAGTGTTTGCGACGTCCAAAATTGAACCGGGAGAACTGATTTTTGTGGATTTTCCAGTTTTATACGGTAAGTGAAATAAAGGTCATTCGAAAAATCGATTCCGCCAGAAAAAAATGATAAAGTGAAGTGAATTACTTGTTGGCCTTTTATGGTTGTAGGACCCAAGACCAATAATGATTTAATCGGATGCTCAGCTTGCTCCAAAAATAACAAACCACTCAGGGGCTGCTCGAAAAACTGCCGTTTGCCCGTCTGCTCAGAAAAGTGCGAGAACCGCGAAAGCCACAAGAACGAGTGCAACTTACTCAGATCCCTCAACGTAGAAGGTGAAGATTGGTCGCCAATATTCTACCGTTCATTGACTCTCATCAGGGCTTTATTCATGACTGAGGACGATAAACAAATAGTGAAACTATTGCATGCGAATCGTGGAAAACAAGTTGATACTCAGGTATGTTGAAGAATCGCTCTTGAGTTAAAATTTTGCACAACTTAGAAATCATTTTCCTTAAAGATTTCAGAGCTCCAAAATTTGTTGAAAAACAAATTGAGCGACTCCGAAATTGACTGGGTGCGGCACTGTTGCGGCGTGCTTGACGGAACGGCGTTTGAAATTGAATTGGACACCACAGCAAACAGTTTGAAAGGATTGTACCCTTTGTCGGCAATGATGAACCATAACTGCGTCCCCAACACACGGCTGTCTTACACAAATGAGTCCAATGGTTACAGGATGCTAGTAATAGCTTCGACGTTCATATCAGAAGGCTCTGAGATCCTTACAAGTTACTGCCCCTTGTTGTGGGGGACGAATCTCAGAAGGACGTTCTTGTTATATACCAAACACTTCCAATGCGCATGCGAAAGATGTCGAGATCGAACGGTGAGTTCTTGTCGACTTTATAACAGTGATTATTATAACAGCAAAAACAGCCTCGAAACCATGCCTAGGGATTTAAAAAGGGTAAATACCCGGTGAGTAGGTGTCACATGGTGTCAAGTCCTGCGCCGTTTTTGCTGAAATAGAGGCACGGGAGGTAAAGGTAGCCATTATTCTGTGAAGTGGCCAAATTGAAAGTTTTATTGTTTTGGAGTTTAGCTTCGTGCCTATGATCACACGATCTGCTGTATGATAGATGTTATTAATGAGTGTAGTTGCCAAGCTTCCCTGAAGGTGCTCACCTACCATAAACCTGTAATAACTATTACGTCTGCAGAAAATAATTTTAATAAGCATTTAAAATTGTAATTATTAATTTAAATTCCCACACGAGAGATTGTAATATTAAAAATGAAGTAAATTTAAGCGTTTTTCAAGTACAGTGGCGCCACGCGAATGATTTCACGATTATGAGCTGTAGTTGTGGCAAACTCGCCACTAGATATACTTACATATTATATCATGAGATTTTATTTATTTAGAGAATGATCTTGAACTTGAAAATGCTTGAAACTTGGACAAAGACATTTTAGATGTTTTTCCTGAGATCCTATTTCGTTGAGGTTAAAATACACCAATCGGACATTTAATTAAAAATCTAAATGCCCAGGTAATTTTCATATCTGCCCACAGGAATTTGGAACTAATCTTCAAGCACTACTGTGTACATGTGAACAACACCTATTACCAATTGAACCACTGAAGTTTGACAGCGATTGGAAGTGTGATTCTTGCGGAGGCGTTATGCACGCTAGAGAAATCATGTCGATTCAGAAAAACCTCAAGCACAATCCAAATCTGCAACCTCATTTTCCCGAATGCAATTACATCCAAGTGCAGGGGAAAATGGAATCCGTTTTTAACGCGACGAAAAACGGAACGACAGGTAACTTAACCAGGACATTTATCACTTGACCCTTAACAATTAACCCTTGTAGACAGTACAGTATTTATTAGAATGAACAATCGTCAGACAGGATCCCCATGAACAGTAACTGTTCTTGTTGCTGAGTTCTGAGTGCTACGCCGCACAGTGGTGCAAAACTCCCCAAAAGCGACATAAACCCCTTCTCATCGAAGTATTTTACTAAACCTCTGTACACTTATGTTTTAATCCGAATTCGACGTCGGTTATTGAATTACAATGTTGTGAAGACCACAATTCAGTATTTGGCCTCCCACTAAAACGGCCCTAAACCTGAAGAGTTGTTTGCATCCACCGCCAGAGCCCGAATTGTACTATAACGGGAATTTTGAGGGGCAACAAATAATATTTGTATTGAGGAAACTTTATTTTTCAAAATCTTATGTAGAAAAATCCGTGGCTCCCTTTGTGCCTGATGATGTCTAGAAAAAAGGAAATCCTTATTAAGGAAACTTTATTTTTCAAAATATTATGTATAAAAAATCCGTGGCTCCCTTTGTGCCTGATGATGTCTAGAAATAAGGAAATCCTCAATAATAATTACCTATGCCCGAACTCGTATCTAAACTATACAACTTTTAATAGTGGCGAGTATGTTGATGGTGGAAGCAATTTGCTCAATTATTTAATATTAGCCAAATTTCCTCATTTTGATAATGTTATCTTAGCGCATGCCCTAACGGCGACGTCGAACAATGCCTCAAATGAAGAGTTACAAGGATTACAAAAATCACAGAACTACTACATAACGATTATATTAACAGTTTTATCTACAAGATTAGACGGAGCAAACCAAATGGAACACGCGTATACGTGTATATACATACACACAACAAAATTTAATAAGGTGCTCCATCATAAGGCACAATCGATTCAGATGAAACTGAACCAATACGACTAATTACATTAACGCCAAACGCCCAATTCGAACATCGCATTTATCTTAGCAATCTGTTAATGCAGGATTGAGTGATTGCGAACTCAGAGAAGTCATAAAGAAATGCATTTCAATTTTGAAATTGATTGAAAAACTGCACTTAGGAAATACGCAACTTAAAGGTAAGATCAGGAAATTTCCAAGTATGTGAAAACGTAAGTACATAATATTTATTACATGGGTTCGTACGAAACTTTATAACAGGAAGACTGAGTGATCAACTCGAAGCCATATCACGTGAATTACGTCAACGAGGGATTCTCTACAACCGAACGGTGAGTTGGATCTAGACAAGACCATGTTTCTGTTAGATTGTTGACAGTGATTAAACAACGTGGCCCCGTTCGAGCAGCCTCGCTTGTAGGAAATTAATTTAAAAGCACCAATGTACTTGCTTTCAGGAAATCGAGAAGTACAGCGAGAGTGGAAAATCAATCACACTTGAAAACGAGAAGGCAAGAGGCAAGTTGTCGGATACGAAGATAACCCAGGTTATGGAAAATGTCGTAGAAACTCAAAAAGATATAAATGGACAATAAAAATTTGTTATAAAAGTAGCACGTGAGTCAACTTGGAAAATCATATTACCCAAAAGAAATGGCAAAAATCAGTGTCAGAAGATGGTACTTCTCAACCCAGACGACCAAGAGTGTTCAAGGAACACAGTGATAAAATGGAGTTTCCAAACGGAACCGAACTGGAGGACAAGTGCAATGCTATTTAAGAAGTTTGCTTTCGTACATCCAACGGACGTCGGATCCGTGATGTTGGAATAGCTAGGGATGGGAGCCACAGAGCCAGCAGGACGTCCCCAGACAATGCCCCTGATTGGATTAAGTAGGCCTGGCCTACTAAACAAGTTCAGCAAGTACACACCTACCACCTCAACTTGATGCGTGATCTTCCTCAGGTATGTCAATCACATGTGGTGCGTCTGTTGCCTCCTCTGACCCAGTTCCATCGTTTCCTAACCAAATCCCGTTGAAAGTGAAATTGGCCTTCTTTTCGAGATGGTACTCCAGTAAAGGAACGATGTACTCAATTTTGATTTTTCCATCTGCTCCTCTGCAGCAATCGAGATTCTTGCGGGACTCCAATTTAAAATACTCCTCTTGAAGTTTCTCACTAAAATCAAAAATACAATTGAATAGGAGAACCTTTCATTTAAACGAAACAAGAGCAACCAGCTTAGAAAATATTGAATGTAATATTTACTAACTGAAAGTTGTCTCAACTGATTTGACCTTTGGTAATCACGATAGTGAACTAAGTTTGACTAATCACACGAAAAACCACAGACAGCAGTTGGATCAACTTGATAGCCGATGGTTACCTAACGTGATATTTATCCTATGGTCGAATACTGGTTAATTAATTTTGTGCCCATTAGTAACTTCTCTTGGTTGAAAATTCAGTTCAAGACAGAGATTGTCAATATTTTCCTGTTAGATCTTATTTGGTTGGCAAGCCTGGTAGCCAATGCTTGTTTGTGTTCCATAATTTCATTAAAGACGTACTTACACTCAACCATAGCTTGGACTTCACTATTGGATTTAATAAATTAGGTTTAGACATGTCCACTATTGAAATTTGGGGACTTACCAAGGGTAGAACAAGACAAGTGGCGACTTCACTATTTCACTTGGTGGCACGCATTTGGACAGAAATTTATGATTCCGTCCAACAATAAGTAAAGACACGGTCGTCCAAAAAGGATGTTTGTCCAAACGGCTTCGAATTTCTGTCGCGGCAACACCGTATTGATTGCTGATGAAATGCAACAAGTCTCGGGCATTTCGGTTGTGGCCTTCAGCCAGGTACCTGCAACAGTACGTAGCAGTCGAGCAGTGAGGAACATGTAAAGAACGTCGCTTGGGAGAACTTCATACGAAGGAAGGGTCTCCATTCACAATAGTAATGTAGACGAGTCGTTGACTTTACCGTTCAAACATAGGCTTGGTGGTAATTAAAGAATTAAGCGATCCCGGAGACAAATTGTTATTTTCCAGAATCTGCAACCTCTTCTTTGCGGTATTCTGCTCGCATATCAACGACAAGATTCGAGGGTGATTTTTCATCAATGAAAAATATTCAATTTCGTCTAGTTCTTCTAATCTCTTCTCAACAGTGCTGTAGCTGTATGTGAGTAATTTCAGCGCTCCGTTGGAGAAGACCAGCGGTATTTTGTATTTCTGTAAAAGGAAAGAAGACCGTTAGAAAGCATTTGCAAAACAATACAAAACTCAAAAAAGCAAGTAGTCAATTTGAGCACAGTCTCAACTACTGACCTCAAGAAGTTTGAGAATTTTATTCAGATTGCCGCACGAGTTGCAGATAATCTTGGGTCGCGTTTTTAAAGCAGTATAAATGTCCAGATTTCCAACCATTTTCACTTCTCGGAGTATCGTTTCTAGATTGGCTGGATTTAATGCCAAGAGGTATAGGTTGTTCCTCAGCTAGAAAAGTTTTGATCAAGAAGGATTCAAACATTTGAAAAGCAGAACCGGGGGCGCTTCAATTCCGCCGAAAAAGTTGTCAACTCCGCCGGTTCGAACCGACAGCTCGAATGAGTATGGTAGGGGGGGGGTCTACGAGGACTTTGATAACCCTACCTCTTTCATAACCTTCTCAACTTATTTTGGTGCTCGACAAGTCAAGTTGTACTCGCGTCCTCCCAAAGTCCTCGTAGATACCCTCAAACACATTAAATGACTCATTCCCGCTCTTATGATACTCCTCTCTCGAAAAAGGTTGATTGTTAAGAACACAATAAACCAAAAAGTTCATCACTTGGATTTTTCCATATAAAATTCACTGCCACATGAATCACCATGAAGTAATTAAATTGCTGTAGCATTACTTCATGGTGATTCACGTGACTTGATTCAACAAATTTTGTTGACAGTTCGCGTTCCAGGTCAGCCGAGGCGCTGTTCGACGGAACTCAACAGCGATTCAGAAGGCATTGGGACAGCTTCCAACTGCTGTCGACAGACCCTGTCAGACCTGGAACAAACCTTATATGAAAGCAGTTGAGAAATTTTTATAAATTTGGCGTGAAAAGACTCACAGCTATTCTTGTTCGTTCCAAGGAAATTTCGGCTGCAGCCCACAAATTGAGTGGTTCTCCATCGAAGGGATCCAAGGGTTGCCTTAGTAGGTGACAACGAGAGTGACAAAAGCTGCTTCGAGTTGAGTGAGTTCTGAGTTGACACTATAGGATAATGATGGCCATGCTTCCTAATCCAGCGAGAGCCAAGCTAGACCCATCCACCAGAGCTCATCTGTGGGAAGTTTGGACGGTAAAAGTCCTTGTAATGCAACATCGCTAGCGTTTTCTTCAGAAGTGACATGCGTTCAAGAATCTACTAAAGTCATTTCTTGCACCTTCGATACCCGATTCGGAACAAATGTCAGGAGTTCATAGGTTGGAGTGCTGAGCTGCTTGCAGAGACTAAAGAAACTATTGAACTATCGGTTAATAATAATAATATTGTTGGAGGGTTGAATGGCGCTTTGATGTCAGGAACAGCTTCACCCAGGTGTCTTTCTTGTCCGACAAAGACGATAGATTTCACATCACTGCTATCCACTGAGTTCAAGATAAGCTTGGAACTATGGCTCGGCGGAGATGACTACATTCGCCCTATCTACTAATCGGCCGGCGGAGTTGACTTGTCCGATAAAGACCACACGGCGGAGGTGATAGCCACCCGCAGAATCGTGTGAATCTATTTCTTGTCAAAAGGGTACTTACAGATTGGGTGGGCATACCAACTCCGTCTTCAATCAGTCTGATATTCTTGTTTATCGTACCGAAACTTTTGTAATAAAGTCTGGTAATGTTCTGCCCCCTACTTTTCAATTCTGCGTCAGTCACCCCGAACCTCCTCTTCAGAAAAGCTCTCACTATTTCAATCTGAAAATTTAGAAAGAAAGTATGAATAAGAAACCTAGGATATGTTTTGACTATATCACCATTGCTAATAGTGGCTCCGCTGACGTGTCTTTCAAATAGACTAGAAGTGATTAACAAAATCGAGGGCTTCAATAGTTACAGTCAATCCTCCCACACGGGTGTCACTTTGTACCGAACATCTGCGAATGGAAACCTCCTCGCTAAACCAGTAGTTCACAAGCGACTGGAAAAAGAGGGGTCCACTCTTTCACCACTCGATGAGTCCAACGGCCACACTCAGTTTCACTCGTGCCCTCCCTCAAGCTAGTGTTTACTTATTCCGTTGTGGGCATCTTTATCATATCCGATCCCTTTTGGCCTCCTTTGGGATCAGAGCCGGAGGTCCTGGTGACCCCTCGTCTCTCTTGGACGAATGCTTGGACTTGGGGAGCTCGGTAATGTCTGGAGACCCGTCCTGTATGGTGTTCCCGCTGCCATGTTAGGAATTAGGGACAGCATCGGTGCTATGGCAGAAGGTATGGAGTATCTGGACAACTCTGGTGAAACCACAATGCTCACTCCTCAGCCTCCACTTCAAGTACGTGCGTAACGAACCCTTGCCCTCTCGAGCATGTACTCGGTTCCCATAAGTCTTTACAACTAACTGATCAACTGGCAGAAAGATAAGAAAGGCGAGAAAAGAACCAAACCACATACGCTGTGCTTACAACATTCTGAGGGTTAGAGATCCTACTCTCCACATTTTTACGCAAATGGCTTCATTAAGCCTTAATCGTTAAACTCACAGGTTTCAATTAATTTACAGTACAAACCCGTAATTTTAGAAGTGTAGCATCGCGGTCCAGCATCTCTTCCGGATAATACTGAGGATCCAAGTCAACAAACTGAAGCATGCAGCTCATGACATCAAGTTGTTCTGGGATGAATTTCAGTTTTTTAAGCATTTTGACTGTCAATTTAACCAAAGTTAAATATCTGAGAAACAAACACAATACGTTTTTATGCTAATACTATTATTTTATGCATAATACTAACATTATCGACTTTCTAGTGAAATTGTACCGTTCACTCTTTACCTACTAAAAGGCTAAAGTGGAGCCTGAAGTAATACAAACTAATCGCAAAGATCCTTACTTCGCCAGACTGGTTACAGTAATCATCTCCTCCCGGACTCCGCATTCTAATAGCGCCTCCACCCGATTGCGAATAGTGAATGGATGTTTGGCAAGTAACGGTAGACAATCCAAAGTGTCGTAACTGCCGATATTTAAACGCTGGAAATCATAAGATACCTCAAATCACGAAATGTCTGTGGATTTTCAACCAAATTAGTAGATAAGTAGGAGCACTTTCGCCAATGTTGGTAGCACGTGAGTTATGAGGCTTCAAAACGAGTTTTCCATTCAATATCATAACTCTACTTGAGCTCGCGCCGTCGAACTTTCTCAATCTCAAACAGCTATGGATTGCTCCATGCATTTAAGTACGTCATACTCTCATCAAAGCAACTCACTTCCAAATTCCTGAATCTTTCCAGCAGATCTTCTTCAGTGAGGGACTGAACTCTACAGCTGTACGTGTTGTACCGCTGAGCATGGTCTCCTTCTGAAACACGAAAGCGCGGAGGTAAAACAGTAACTTAACTGTTAATAAAAGTTGTGCTTAAAGAAAGAAGCCTCAATACACGTTATGAGGAAACAATCAACTGTCAACGAACCTTTCAAAACTTTGATGAGTTTCATTCGTCTCGAGTCATCGGTCGAATAGTTTCTTTTCCCACACAGCTCGCATTTGTCTCTAACTTTATCGAATACCGCCGCATAATGCACCACCGGGGTAAATTGAAATGTTCGTTGCGTTCTTAGCAGTCGTACGCACATGGAGAGCATCTTTGTATCACTAACCACCCAGAAGGTAGGAACTACCGACCTTCACAACATGCGTATAATAGGAGTACTTTACTTGGGTATTATTTTATTTAGGCATGGGAGTTAACATCACGTATAATGATAGAAAGTAAGCAAGCAGATTCTGCTTAGCAGAAGTTTGGACTTGATTTTTGAGCTATAAATTGATAACATGGTATCATCAGCTATTGTTGTTGAGAATTTTTAGCTCCGAGCTAGTGATTTCATGGCTGCCACAAAACAAGGAGGATGGTTATGGACACCCGGCCCCTGTGAGATTTTTCCCGACATTCCAAACCCCGAGAATCTGCTTTTATAAAAAATTGCACGTTTAGCTTCAAATAATTATTAATCTGGCCATACTCTACCATTAGGTAGGTACCTCATGCCAGTACCTACCATCAAAATTAAGTAGGTATACATTAGCCGTTCACCTCCCCCCCCCCTTTTTTTCAAAATCTCAACCCCCCCCCCCCCCCCCCAACAATTGTTATGTAATTCGGGAGACGTAACAACATAATACTGTGACAATAAATGACAGAAAGAAGGACGGTTTAAGAATTATTCTTAAACCTATTATAGTGGCCTGTCAACATTTGGGGAAAAATGACAACAATCGTTAAGATTTTGAAATTGGCGTAACTTTTGAATGATCACCGATAAATTCGTGACTAGCCATATTTTCTTAAAGAGAATTTAATGCTCTACAACATTTACTTGTACAGCTTTTCTCTCATGTCAGCCGTTCAAACGCCAATCGACAATGTTTTTTAGAAAACGTGAGGTAAAAATCTGATTTCCAAAGTTAACCGATTTTCCGAGGCGTATATCTCGAAAACGGTTCGGAATTTGGATAAAGTGTTTATAATCAAAGTTGTACAGAATTGTATCAACTTTCATTTACTATAGGGCAAGGTTCATCGAAAAAGGCACCGTTTCCGAGATATTCACGAAAAACCTGAAAAGGGGACCTTTGGAGACCCCCCCCCCTCTCCTAACGCTACACCCCCACCCCCCTGGACTTTTAGTATGTTACTCAAGACACCTCCCCCTACGTGTGTGCCAATTTTCGCTTTTACCCTATTTTTTTCTACCTCAAATGCTTCGTTGCTTGGACTATACATCGAACACGTACCCGCCCATTATGTCTTTGAATTATGATTCCTTCTATTAATCCATGGAGAAAGTTTTCTTTCCTCCATGCTATTACTCTCTCTAGATGGCTGGGAGGTATGATGAAAAAAGAAAACGCTTCATTTTTTATATTTTATTATGAAATTGGTAGGCAGTCTGGAAGGATGAAGGGATGGCGATTGTCGTGATATTACTTATTTCATGTAACGTTTCAGTTACCGCGTAGGTACTTATCTATCTAACCAATAGATCAGGAAGGTTAAGTAGGCCAGTTTATGTCATAGAAGAACGTACCTATACACCTTCCATGAGACAGATGTTTAAAGGTGAAAGTCAAAAACAAGACAGGTTTGGAAGGTACCTAGGTATCCAAAATTGATTTTGATCCTACTATTTTTATGCAAGTCATAAATCGGAAGGGGCTTTTGGTACAGTTATAGAATTAGTATCAAAATCATACAAATCTCTATACATATATTATGTTCATTTAAATTTTAAAATTGGGTGGCTATTTTTCCTCAATTTAAGAAACAATAATGCGGGGAGACTTTTGGGCGACCCAGAAGGTACCTCCGTCCTTGGCGACAGTAGCACTGAAAATAAAATAAATACGTTAGTTAGATTGTCAAGGGTGGAACTAATACGTACCTTTGTAACAAATAAGTGGCTAGCTACCTTTTAAGCTGGGCTTTAACCCCAGAATGATGGAGAAAAAAACGTTATGTATTACATAGGTAACTTGACTCGAAACATAAGTTTCACTTACTATATGTTGACTGTTTCTTTCAGATTAGGAGGAGCGGTCCAAGTCACTTTAATTTCCTTCTTTTCCTCGGCGTTGGTGTGTGTGGCGGCGTTCTGCAATCAGAGGAGACATGTGACTAACGAGCGTCGACTAAAGGGACTATTTTCACCCATTCAAGAACTCCTTAGGTGTTCTTCGTACCTCCGTTATGGGCACCTAGTAATTACCGCCACTACTTATAATTAATACGTACTTGCTTTCCACTACCGCAGTCTACAGTCTGGACGTCCTTGGAAGTCGAAAATTGGCCAACGGGGGTCTTTCCTACGCGAGCTTGGAGCATAAAACCTTTTATGGTTTCACCTTTCTTACCTGGAAAAGTTCAAGATTACGCGCGAATTAATTATGAATCGCCCGGAAATAAGTTTCACGGATGAATATATTAGGTATAAGTATGGATGTATAGTAGGTATCAGAGCAAACCGCAATTTTCGTAATAACCAAAGCGACCTTGTATTGTGAGATGTGATTGATATATCTTAGTTAGTCATTGTAACCGTTAAAAACCACTTGGAAGATTATCCCAACAGACTTCCCAGTACCTGCGAGTATTTGGACCTGTGACGAATTTGGAATTCCCATTTGAGAGGAGGCCCAAGGGCGTACGCAGGTCTTCCTTGGCAGGGGGGGGGGGGGGGGGGCTCAAAAATATTTCAGGTAGGTAAGCACCTAGGGTAGTTAAATTAAAATTTAAAACGCAGCAAATGTTACACAAGGGGTTATTATTCTTTGATATAGGTTATGTACAAAAACTAATTCTGTGTCAATAAAAAAAATTTTGAAAGGAGTTTTGGGAAAGAAATTTTTTTTTTAATAAACTTGTTTTTTTTTTTTTACTTTGAAAAAATTTGATCTCCTGGGATCCTTTAAAAATCCCATTTGTAGCCCCATGAAAGCCCTATAGATCCCCACAGTGAAATCAGATCGTTCCGGGACTCCCAAAAATGGATTCTACATTTTTACAAAATGAAGTGTTGTAGGAGGCCCCGTTCAATTTTCGTGAAAACCGGCAAGCTTACCAATCACTGTAACGTCGACCTTTTCGCCAGCGCGAATCTTATTTTTGCTCAGTTTGATAACGTAAGGCGAACTATTTATGGGTTGAGGAGCGGTGTGATGCTGCGGGGTCATATCTTCACAGACGTCTTTCGGGGCTCCCTTGCTGTAACCGCTGACGCCATGAAGGACCGTCAGACACGCTGCAGCAACTAGAATCGCCTTGTACATCCTGAAACGGGAAACAAAATGCTGTGTTTAGTGAAGGACGAGGGTTGGCTTTCTTCATAACAGATGAGGGAAAAGGATGACCAATGATTCAAGTAGGTCTACGAAATGGTCAGAAGGTGCTCACCAATAAAATAACTGTTTGCGTGTAATTTTACTGTTTATTTGCTGCAGTGATGGTAATATGCGTTGGAAAAATATTAAAAGTTAAAAGAATTTAACAGAAACAGTTACCTAACATATTTAACAGAATTTAACAAGAAGTTATAACTTCTCGTTAAATTCTCACGGGAGTTCCAGATGTGGTGAGGCACTTCACATTCACTCACCTCTACCTAATTCATATCCTGCGAAATCTTTCAAGGTTTGAATTAACCCAAGGGCATCTTGAAATCTGCTGGCTTGATGATCCCGCCAATCGACAAGAATAATAATTATTCATTAGTATTCATCAACTCTTTGTTTCTTTTATCAAAATATCAGCGGTTCGTTTAAGGTGAGGAAACCCGTGTTGTCCATTTGAGGAAACAGACGGGGTCAAATGAGCAGGACCTCATTCATCAACTGTTGGGAAATGAGACGGCATTGCTCAAGAGGATACGCGAGGTGGTACCTACACGAATACCCAGGGATTCCAGCTTTAGGAGAAAGGAATTTCGGTGTTTCACCATTCATAGAAAATAATACTATTTTCTATAGTGTTATGAAAGGTGAAAATTCACCTACTTAAGTCGGTGGCGAGCGAGGGACTTCTAGACATGAATCATTCATTATTGATGGAACTGAACAACAAATTTTGAACAAAGAAAATTAGCTGTTCAGTTCCATAAAATAATAGCTTGCCATTATCCCCCAAATCGCAGTAGTGATAGTAATGTGTCGAAAAAAACGCGATGTCAATCAATGAATGACGATAATAATATTATAATTTAACTCATTTCCAGGAAATTTTAGTAAATTATTGGCCTAAATATTGGTAGAGTTTGGTTTATTATTTTCTGAATAAGCAACCTACGGTTTCTAAACGAGAGTAAAAAAAAATTGATCGGCCTCAAAATGTGTCCTTATAATAATATTATGCCTATAATAATAATAATAATAATAATATTATGCCTTATAATATTAAGTATGAATGTTGCAAGATGCAGAGATTCCAAAAATGACATGTTCGTCCGCCGCCCTCGCCGTTTTGGTAAGGCCCACCCATCGATGTAGTAAACTAACTGGATTGCTCTTGCCGGGAAGGCTGGCGGTCCGATGTTTCGGAGGCCTCCCCCCTCCACTGAGGGGCAAGAAGGCTGAGGGGCCCGAGCTCACACCAAGGATTCCCTTCATTTTTAGGGGAATCATTGGTGAATGAATAGTAAATATCCTTCGAAGGCTGAATGCTGATCACCCTCTTGATCTGCTAGTCCACATTTCCAAGGAGGGACTTTCGTATAATGATAATGCATCAATGAAACCCTACAGAATAAATAAAGAGAACAGGTAATTTGGGGTAGAAACAATATTAACCGTTTTCTGTTTTGAGCTTGTAAAAATAATTTATTTCAACGATGGCATATTTCCATTGGAAGTTACCTACTTACAGACTAGCGTAGGTAGGTACACTTAATAATATAATAGTTGAAAAGAAATTGTTAATTTTTTACCACCGATTATTGAACAAAATTACTTTCCCCATAATCTCGAGTGATTATTGGGAACGAAACCGACTCGTCTCATGGCGATGATCTATCTCTTCAGGATTTCTTAATCTCGCAGGAAAGAATAATTAGAAGATATTTGTAATTATTACAGAATATCTAGGTAGGTAGGTACTCAGTTAACGGTCGATGTAGGACATTTGAACCTACATTTGGACAAACCCCATGAAGCCGAAACGAATTTTTTTAAATTTGAAATTTAGACAAAATACTTAATAGGTACTTGGCCAAGTAAAATTTACTTGGCTATTTGGCCAGTTTACCATCTAGTTGTGCCCGCTATGGGGCTAAAATGTGGCTATGGGAGTGGTTTTCAAAGGGTTTCGGCTATAGGCTCGAGTTAGGTGTAGTTTACGAAGTTTTTTGGGCGTAGAATCCATTTTTGGGGGCCCCAGAACGATCCGATTTCACAGTGGGGATCTATGGGGCTTTCATGGGGCTACAAATGGGATTTTTGAAGGATCCCAGGAGGTCTAATAAGGTGTCTAAAAAGACGATTTTTAATAAGGTGTCGTTTTCAGAGTAATTTGGTCGCAAAATTATTTTTATTTATTCAAAAGTATTTTCTTGATGACACAGAATTAATTTTTGCACAATTAACCTATATCAAAGAATAATTTTGTAAATAGTCTTGTGTAAATTTTGCTGCGTTTTCATCATGCAAACAGTTCAAAATTAAATAGGAACATAAAAGCTGAGGAACTCAGAGCATAAATGAGGAAACTTCGGAGCTTATCACACTGAGTAACTAGAAAAATAAGGAAAAGACGCATCTTCCCCTCAGGTAGTTGCCCCTCAGTGGTGGGGGGATGAGTGACAGAGAACGGCTCGGGTCTCGAACCGTCCCGGGATAGGCACGAAGCAATCCAGTACATCGATGGGCCCACCAGGGTGGAAAGTCTTAGTTGAACGTTTCCCCGTGAGGGTCCCATCACTGGTTCTAGGCATTTCATAAAAACATGAACTTGAGATCTGGATTGCAAGCAGACCAAGTCAAAATGTAGTGATTTGGTTCTTTGGAAGACCTAATGGGAACGCCATGCGTTTTAAATTATCCGAATCAGTGCACGTTCATTGGTGGCTGCAATTTATCAACCTCCTCTCGCCCCAAAAATGTCATCCGTCAAGGAAAACATTTATAATTTCAGACAACTAATTATCCAATTTTAGCATAAACTCTGGCCGCGAGAAAGCCGCTTTAACAGCTGCTCTGTTGTGAAACGAGCCGGTAGGACCCGGTCAGCTAAAGCCGAAGGTCCAAGGATTTCTTGTTGACACTGCCAAGAACCAACTATTTCTCAACCTTCCACTTCTTGCAGCCGAGAGCATTAATATTAATTCCCCGCTCGCATGCTGATAGAAAATGCAGAGTCTCGGCAACCTGGAAGCCATTCCGTAAAAGCACATGAAGTAGCGTAATGAACTTCGGGAATACGGAGAATCTGTGTTTGTAAGGAAACTCGTCGAACGATCTTGATTGTGAGCATAAACGATACATAAGGTATTTTTGCTGGAATATTAAGACGCCAAAATCATGTTCATATTTCGCAAAAAAACTTCAGCCACAGGTATCCTTGATCCCCCCTCACGAATCGTGCAAATAATCAATAATTGATGTAGCATTCTACATTACTTGAAGGCCTTCATAGAACTCGTAGCTAACTTCGGAATTATACCAAACGCAGCATCATGGTAAATGTTATTTTTCTCCAAGAGCAGTAAGTGGCGTCTTTCAGAAGCCCCACGTCTCGATAATTTCCAAGTGAATATTTCTCTGAGCGAAATTATCCTCGTTGGGCTCAAGGTTGCCTTCCTACATCCTTTCCTCCTTAAGCTCCTCCCCGAATTTCAAGGCCCGATCGATTTTGAATTTGAAGAAGGAGAAAAGTTTCAAGGCGAACAGTTGACTTCCTCTTGTGCGCAATCAGTGTAATTACAAGCCAGAAATTAGAGTAGATCTGTGGAGACCTGACAAAGTGATAATGGGAAGAGAAGGGGCTCAGGCTAACGTTCACGTATTAGTTATTGGCAATGATTACAAGGTTCGAGGAAAAAATTATAGGTTTGTATAGAAAAATATTTGAAAATACTCTCAGACAGAACCAGATGTGAAGAATAATCCTCAAAGGAATGGCAATCGACGTTCAACTTGTAGTAAAAGGCTTCGATTGTGTAATAAATGGTCTGTATTCCTGCGAACTTGCAGTAGGTGCAGGTGCATTCATCACCTCTAAGGGTCCAATAGATACTAGCTTATGTTTAATTCGAAGCTTAGTATGTAGATAGTTGGGAACATAATCGGTCGACCGGTATACGGAATTTCACAGAGGTAGAGACACCAATGACAGGGCATTATTATAGTTCCTGTGTAGCCCGCCGGAATTAGTTCCGGATGGAGAGGCGGGTCGCGACACAATTGCTAAGCGGTTGCGGCGAGCCCCTCTTCTCCCGTTAACGGTTCAGCCCTATTTAAAAAATTTTAATTTAACCATTTTCTGCTCATTCTTGTTTAAAAATACACAAATGTCTTTTCGCAGTTTTATAAATTAAATCAATCCTGATAGCCAGGCCTCCCCCGACGACAATTTGGTCAGAGAAGGTGAACTATCAGGAGAGATTTCGGCGTGTGATCCAGTTGTCTTGGTTCTCCTTTGCCGATACTTCGGCTAAGGAACCCGGAAAAGATGTATCACATAAGATTGGGGATTCTGGTCATGCCTGCTTTGTTGACAATTCAAGTATAGCTTCCTTATAAGGAAGCTGCAGCAGTCTCCCCAATTTACACTGCGAGCTCAGAGCGAACTGGAACTGGCTATATCGTGTAGGGTTCCAGCACCCTCTCGGCTCCCTTCCAGGATCTCTGCACCTTCACAACACATCGACATATCGAGCAAGCCTGATGAGTACGCGCATTCCCAATTGGTGTCTGCAGGCTCCTCCTGTGTAGCAGATCGTGACAATTTTCGTTATGCCCAGGAAGGTAATGTTCCCATACTCCCTTCCTGTTCTTCTACAAACAACAGCGGTGAAATCGTGAATTTACGCGAATTTAATAAACTCGACGCCTCCCTTTGCAGCCATAATCCGACATATAGCAATTAAAACAAGCAATGTCATAGTGACGTGGTAGTTTAGCGTGTTGGTTGGTGGTGGTGTTGGTCGGTTGAATGAATGTGGATGGTGAATTCGTTGAGGTTCGGTCAAAGAATATGATGAATTCATTTCCTATCATCAGGGCATATAAAAGTGCAATGATAACAGTAGGTAGAACCAAAGTCGTCCGTCGTGGTCGTACAAATGCTAAGACCTGACCTCAACAAAGTCACCACCCTCATTAGGGAAATTAGGTAGTTCTAAGTAGATGGACCACATCCCATTTAAAAACGGCACGATTTCCAAGGACCCTTAAAATCCTTAGGCCCGTAAAATGGGTTGTAACCCCCGATATGTATATCGGGAATAAGGAATGGACCTGAGTCTGCATTTTGGGTTACCTGGGTTTTGGGTACATAAATCATCCTGGGCCGTGTTTTTAGAGGTCAAAAAGTGAGGAAAAAATCATTTTTGATTAGTTAAAAATGTATTTCATGATGTTCTGAACGATTTGCTGGCCTTGACGTCATGACCACTCATGAGGGGTCTGGCCGAGTTCACTGGGGAGGGACTGTGTTGACCAATAGGGTGGCCGCGTTGTGGAGTGACTTCAACCCAAACAGCTGATTCCTCGTCCTGCCGCAAATTCCATCAGATGGAGATTCCTTGACTTTTCCATAAATAATATAAATTGATAATATTAATTTCATATTACCGAATATTACTAATAATATTAATTTCATATTATGAACTTGATCAGAGTTTTGATTCCATTTTCAATGTTATTTGGAAGCCTTTTATTGATTTAAAAAACTAAAAGAAGGTGAATTCCTTATTCAGTAAATTCACGGTGAGTATCGAGTTTGTAACGATCGACGAGGGGAATAGTGGTTCCCAACTTCAATTCCACCTAGCTGACATTGTCGAAGCTCGTGACTAACAAGCTTATAAAATGAAGGAGACGACAAGAATATCAACTGAAGTGGTTTTGAGGGAAGGGGAACGACTTAGGGGTCCGTAAGTCATACGGACAGGCTACGCTCGCTCTCCTTCCAAGGAGGATCAGATGTAAAGAGAAATACTTAAAGAGGATGAGAATTATGAAAACGAGAAACCTTCCCTATGTTTTAAATCCTCGGTGATTGCCATGACCGTGGTAAAATAAATATACCTACTTTAGAATCCCTTCACCGAGATACTATTAGGGTAAAAAAAACCGCAAATTTTACACAAGGGTTTATTATTCTTGGATGTAGGTTAATTGTGCATAAATTAATTTTGAGTCAATAAGAAAATATTTTTGAAAAAACAAAAGTAAATTTGTTTTCTGTGCAATGTTCGGACAGAATCTGTCCTCGAGACCTCGAAAAATGGAGTATGCGTCCAAAATTACTCGGAAAACAAAACCTTATTTGAACTCCCTCGGATCCAAAAATACTTCGAAAACGACACCTCACTCAACCCCGTAGCCGAAACCCTTCAAAACCCCAGCTACAATCATTGGCTCTTTGCGGCAATTTCCAAAAGCTGTATTATGCTGCGAGAAATCTGCAAACTACCAACAAAAGAGGTAACACTTTCATTTTTTATGCAATTTTAAGTCAATAATTAAAATCATGTTCAACTTTAATGAAGTGAGGTTAGCTAGAAGAATGAAAAGTCTGTATGTTACAAAAATATAGATTTGCTCACAACGAGAGGAGCGTTGGACTTACTGTGTGTTTCGAGAATCTCGAAACTGCATAATAAAATCGAAACTGCATTAAAAAAAAATAATAAAACCCTGGGATATTCCCGAATTGAAAAACATCTGATGTTTTACCAATTTGGGAATGTCCAAGGGTTTTATTCTAATACACGGGTATCCTTCCACGCTACATGTACCAAGCTCTACTTACATGATTCCTGTAGGATCGTCCGTTACAGAATGGCGACTTGGGGGATGATGGTAAGACAACCACCTTCTCCCTCTTGGCAGCCAACGAGCCTCAAGGTTTCTTCAGATGTCAGGTCTTTATTTTTGGTGCTGTTCCAGTTCACCTGGAAAAACGCTACAAAGGTTACCCAAGGGATAGGATTCTTTTGCAAAATAATAGTAGAATAGTGAGAGTGGTTTCATAATAGAATATTATTCTTCTTTATACATGTATAGAGAAGAATATGAAACCACTCGAACTGGTTTAAATACCTACTCAATCGATTGCGACAATGAAGAGTCATTCTAAAACGACGCAAAAAACTATTAGTAGTGGGGCAAGCCTGGTACCCTCATAACTGGATTCTACGTCCTATTACGTTAAAAACGACTCGCGCATGGCCGTAGTATTTTTTAAATCCACATAGGAACCACCATGTATATAACGTGAAAAAATTTTCACCTAAAAAACCATGTATATAACGTGAAAAAATTTTCCTGCTCCACATAATATGTAGAGTTCCTGCAAAAATCTGAAATAAATCATGAATTTTTGAAAAACCCTTCTGTGTCCCATGGTACAAACACTGCATGTTCCTTGGGATACCTTGTTTTTACCGTGGAAGGTGTGATTTTACTTTGGGACAGTACAGGAAATTCATTCTAAAAAAATAGATAACTGTTCAAGAAATGTTATATTCAGTCTTAATACGTTTAGAGATCACCTAATGACATTATAATATAATATAAATATGGGTTAAGGCACAACGTTGTGTACAATGTACATTACATTGAATGCAAATTTGGCTTATCACATTACTAACCAAAAAATTGCTTAGAAAACAAGGTTAGGCTTATAAAAATGGCTTAGAATACAACCCTTATAATAGGTGTGTATGTTAATTCTAAAATATGGATTAATACCACAGACAGGGAACAATAGAACCACAATCTATTGAAGCAGCATAGCTTTGATCTCTCAGCCAGTGAGTTCTGAGATGCTCAGGCGATTCAATACATGCGAACCCCAGTAGACATGCCTAACAAATGTGATGGCTGTGGTCATTCCCCCTTTTCCTTCAGGCACGCTCTGTTTTGTAAGAACGGGGAGGGGATCACAAGACGTGAAAATGAAGTAAGAGACTTCCTGGGAGAATTAATGAATACAGCTTTGAGAAATTGCTGCAAAGAGCCAGTACCTGGGTTTTTGAAGGGTTTCGGCCACGGGGTCGAGTTAGGTGTCGTTTTCGAAGTACTTTTGTACGTAGAATCCACTTTTGGGGGTCCCAGAACGATCCGATTTCACCGTGGGGATCCATGGGGCTTTCATGGAGCTACAAATGAAATTTCTGAAGGATCAGAATAAGGTCAAATTTATCTATACCTTATAAGGTGTCGTCTTCCGAGTAATCTTGGACGAAGAATGCAATTCTCTCCAAAAATGGTATACTTTTTTTTCATAAATATTCTTCTCAAGACAAACGATAAATTTTCGCACAATTAACCTATACCAATCAATTGCGTAAAGTTCGCAGCGGTTTTTTGTTTTTTCGAAAGAACTGAAATGTTAAATCAGTTCAAATTATTGAAGCAGTAGCAGAGAGTGTTGTGCTTGTACGGTGCAATTCAAATTTCCAGGTTCACGTTCGAAATTTCCAATTTCGCGTTAGAATGGGGGAATGGGTATGGGTCAGGACGGGCTCTCTCGATTGGCCGTTCTACAGTGGGGGACAGACAAACAAACATTTTGGGCACAAACATTTTCGTGCGAGTGCGCTGGCGGGTAATGAGGAGCAGGCTGAATTCAAAATGCCAAATTTTCATTAGTCGTTTTCACTGATCAGACACCTAGTTGCACATTGCTAATCATGCTGAGTACCTACATACCTTGTTTGTTACTATTTTAACAGTTAAAATAGTCAACGTAGTTAATAGTTAATAACAGTTAAATGGACCGGACTGGACTATGTTCGACCGGAAATCCATGGTGACCAAAGGTGTACAAAAGATTGAAATCCTGAGTTCCATCGGATAGTCCCGAGTCTACATTTTAATAATCCCCGATGAAATATAGTTGCATAAGTTAGTAGTGCGATTTGTCGCGAGGTTCCTGAACAGGTGAGCTACGAAGCTGTAAAAACGAGGTGTAAAAAACGCTTTAGGTGCACCATTACTCCAGGTAGGAACTCAAATGAGGCTTCCTTACTGCTCGGAGTCCTTGAAGGAAACGAAGAAGTAAATAATAGCCC
This sequence comes from Pilophorus perplexus, assembly GCA_955831195.1. Taxonomy (NCBI): domain Eukaryota; kingdom Metazoa; phylum Arthropoda; class Insecta; order Hemiptera; family Miridae; genus Pilophorus; species Pilophorus perplexus. The sequence continues at coordinate 13,459,729 of OY037011.1, read as the reverse complement.
CCTTTTTCGCACGATGACCCGGTAACAGTTCGGCTCATTGGTCCGTATCGCCCAAGATGAGTCGGCCAAGGGCGATCCCGTCATCCCACGGACACTTGCAAACATACTTCGTAATGATTACGGTTCCGCACTAACATGCCATAATTATTATGCCACGTTAGTGTGGAACCCGCCATGAAAATTTGTTTAAATGGGAAAGGGTATTTCCAAAACAAATCCAATTTGAAACCAAAGGGTTTTTCATTTCTGATTTTCACGAAATAAAGAACCAGTTTATTGAATTAAAAGCACATTTATACATTCACGTATAAATTACGGACACTTTAAAACTAACGTAACAATTATTCTGAGTTAGATATAAAAATTGAACCATTTTAATTTCCGAACAGATACTACACTTTGATCTTAGCCAAGAGGCCGAGAAGCGATCATTTCTCTGGATCAAAATATTTCTAAAACCGTTTCAAAGTATAAGTGCGGAGTAGGCTCCTGCCCAGAGAACCGTGAATGGCCAGCACAAAGAATCCCACTTTACTTTTACTTTTTTTACCATTTTAATTTCTTCACCATCCATTTTATACCACTCAAAAAATTGAATTAGAGTCACTAGAGGCAATTTCTTGTATTGCAGGTTGAGACTTGCTCTGCTTTGGATTACAAGAAGGTGGACGATTCACAGATTTATCCAATAACTCTCAAACCATTAATAATTCAAATCAAAAACAAACGTTAGGTATTTTTACAGCAGCGTAAAAAAGAGAAAATGTTCTTTTAATATTTCGCTTTTTTCCTGCTAATATGTTTTGTATGAGTTCCAGTCTGTGTTGAAGCTTTACTCCCACTCTGTGGTGCCTGGCGGTTTGGGTGTCAGATCATATAGAACTCTAGATATTCCCGGCATGCCCGCCAACTCCGAAATCATCTTCTGAACAACCTGAAAGCAGAAGAAAAAATTGTCGATTAAAAAAATGCTGCTGGCTTCTGATGGCAGGAAATTGGTTTAATGGGAGGAGACTTACATCGATGGGAATATGCACTCCGGGAATAGCAGGAACGCCGGTCATGAAATCCTGAGTAATAAACGGCCGGAGTACGATCGACCTTTGACAGGAAGGAGCTCTGAGTGCGGCGTCACGATCGAAATGCAGAGGCAAAAGAACGACGGGCATTTGTGAAACCTTTGACATTACGTCGCTGTTGAATAAAACCTGAAAGAATGAAGTTGAATATTGGGTGAAAAAAAAAACAACTCAAATTTATGCCAGACAAGAGGGTCGATTTCAAACATCATTTGGGGGTGGGGGAGTTGGTGAGTAAAAAATGGCTCCCTGGCAGAACATTTTCTTGTTCCTTTGGCTCTGGCTGTCCCGCCTAACGTTCCTTTTTCACCAAAATTTCTCCCTGATGCGCTTTGTCTTGAAATTTCATTTTATCATCCCAACAACAAATTTACCTGCGTTGCAAGATAATCTGCTTGCCTCAGAAGAGCAAGAACGGGGGTGGTGAGGTACGTCGGAGTTATGTCTTGAATAGGATCTTTCACCAGAGGCCCGGCAACGTAGCACACTCGATTGATATTGTGACAAACTCGAGGGATTAGTTTGGACAATATGGTTAAATCCTGCCAGTCAGGATCTTTTTCACACGAGATACCCACGACGTAACTGTAACTTCGGCAGTCCCCCTGAAAAAAAATCCAAAGATGACATTTATAACCGGAAACGTTGAAACTTCGCCTTCGACTCCTGGACATGAAGAACCATAATGTGAAAATGAGTGAATTATTCCTACTTGGACTCCAACACTGCGGATCGGCAGTACTGTGGCAGCGAGGTGTTGTTTCGATGACACTTTTCTAAGTTGCAAACGTTCTTCCTCAGAGGTTGCATTTTCAACTCGATTAAGCAGAGCGTGGTTCTGCAAAACAATGATAAACCTTCAGCGTCAAGAAGAAATAGCATAATAACAATCCGACATCTTGGACAGCATCTAAGGTGTCCCGTCGGCGAGAAGAATATTTACGGGATTACCTTTTGCAGCATCTGATCGTACTCGACAATAATTTTGACGAGTACTTGCGTCTCGGAAAAGTCCCTTTCCATATAAGGCTCGTCACCGCAAAGAGCCCTGATTGCTAAGCCCGGCCCAGGGAAGGGGTGCCGCATCACAACTTCCGTCGGAAGTCCCAAGTCCTGCCCAAGAACTCTCACCTGGTGGTAAAAAAGTCGAATTACACATCACAAGCTGCTTCCAAGTGACTTCCAATTTATTAAAACTAGTTTAATCCATGTTTCACATTCGCCCCGGCACGTAAAACTGCTACAAATTAAAAATTAAGCAGACTTTACCGCCTTGTAACTTACTTCGTCTTTGTGGAAATCCTTCAGGGGTTCAACAACCCGCCCCATTTGCCGTAGATTTCTAATAAGCTGTGAGTCATTATGGTGTGTTTTGATAACTTGAGCTTTTCCTGAGGCGATTGTCGAGGCAGATTCAATCAAATCTGGCCTAAGTGTACCTTGCGCTAGCACCACCTCATCAACGCTCAGCTTCAAGTCCGCTATTACTTCATTAGCAACCTACAAATAAAATAAATCTACAGGTATTTCTTCCTCTTCTGAACAAATAATGCGGCAAAGTTCAATAATTGAGTTTGATAGAATTATTTCATCAAAGACGGAGAGTATCCAGGATCAACTTGCTATCTATACCACTAATTCTCACCATGTCTATGGGTATGTTTGTGTGTCACAAGTGTTAAAAATACGGTGATTTTGGTTTATTATTCTTGGAATAATACACCTATGTTTTCGCGACGGGGGTCGACGACTCCGATCGGGCTCAAAATTTGACATTATCCGTTTCAAGTGGTCTACATTCTAAATCCGAAATGTCCGTCCGCCGTACGCCGTCCGCCGTCCAGGCCGTTTTGGGCAGTAGGAATTTTTTTAAAAATCTGAAATTTCGGCAAAATACTTGGTTTACCATCTAGTTGTGCCCGCAAGGTTTTCAGTCCGATCGCCCAAACCCGTGGGGCGCTATGGGGCTATAATGGGGCTACGGGAGGGGATTTTTGAAGGCTTTTAGCTATGGGATCGAGTTAGGTGTCGTTTTCGAAGTATTTTTGGACGTAGAATCCATTTTTTGGGGTCCCGGAACGATCCGATTTCACTGTGGCGATCTATAGGGCTCTCATGGGGCTAAAAATAGGATTTTTGAAGGATCCCAGGATGTTAAATATTTTTCGAGTAAAAAATACGGAATTTTTGAAAAAAGCACATTTTTGAACAAAACAATCCAAAAAAAGATTTTTTGAGATAAAAATCCAAAAAAAAAAAATTTTTTAAATTTTTTCATTGACAGAATTAAATTTCTGCACAAGTAATGTACTTATATCAAAGAATAATAACCCCTTGTGTAAAATTTGCAGCGTTTTCCTATCGTCTCGGCCTCTCTGTTCCCTCCTACTGGTAGGGTTGAGAACCGGCGCATTTGCGCCCAACCTTCTTATTTAAAATGGGAACCCCTAATTTTTTTGCGAATTGGGGTTCCCCAGCCAATTTAACGTCCAATACGCACATTGAGCGCAATTTCCGATGCGCGCAACTATCTGTATCTTTTTTGTTAACAGTCCAATTGAGTCGGCGTTTCCACTGACTCCTACCTAGCGATCCGAATTTTAATACTAAATCCCGAAAGATCAAATTCCGACAATCGGCAAATTTCGAGGGCGAGTTTAATTTGAACGATTCTTAATAAACACAACCGGGTCCGGAGCGCTTGCAGCCTGTGAAGTCTGTGCCGCGCTCGTTGGAGAGCTTGCGTCTGTCTGGTGTGTGTCTTCGACTTTATATGGGCGCGTGTAAGGTCTATGAGATCTCCCTCAATCCCGGCTGAGTCGGGTCGATAATGCGCTACTCTCCGAGTTTCTGCAAGGGGCGCTGGCTACTTCAGAAGTCGGTAAGGTGCCGCTTTCGTTGGCCACTCGGGAATTTTAGGTATTTTCAACACCCAAAGGGTCGATTAAAATTTCTCTGTATACTACCCCATGTTTGACCCATTATTCAACTCGCTTCGCTCGCCCCCTGTCCAAAAAAGTGGTCGGCTGAACGAAGCGAGGCCCCCCTGTCAGAGTGCTAGTTAATCCATTAATTTGGTACGGTACCAACCTCAACAAAAATATCTCCAATTATTTTCCTCTTTTCTTCTGGATTGGCGGTCATACAAAGCATTTTAGTGACAGAATTTCGGGATATTGGATCATCTTTATCAGCCGGAATCGTCGTTGTGCCGTGAAGGAATTGTTTAGATGCGTTAACAACTAGAAGAACAAATCAAAATTAAATTTTATTTAATATAATAATAAAATAATTTAACACGAACTAACTCGAATTCACTTCGTAACTCTAAATTAACACGCCCTTTACTTACCTTTGAGATCTATGCCAAGTTTGTGAAGGGACTGCTCCACTTTGCTGCTTTCGCCCTTCCTCATGAAGCCATTATCAATATGCACAGCAATGACTTGCTCCTTAGGCAAAGCTTTGTGAAGGAGAGCGGCACACACAGTAGAGTCCACGCCTCCACTTACTAACATCTGGAATAATCGTGATACTCACCAGTTGTTCGGTCAAACATAATGAGCCAAGACCAAACTATTTGCAATTATGTACTTACAAGTACTTTATTTTTACCAACAGCTTCTTGAACGTATTTAATACACGACGCCTCTCGACTTTTCAAAGTAAAATTGCTGGTCAGACCAGAAACCTCAAACAAGAAAGAGTGGAGCATCTCCTTCCCATGGGTGGTCAAGTCAACCTACAAAAATGATTAGTCGTTAATGGCTTAGTGAAGAATGAGCGATTCACGAAATTCATCCCAGAGGAGCAGTGAGACGGCAAAAAAATATGGAATTAATTAACCACGTTCTTACTTCAGGATGGAACTGAAGTCCGTACAGGCGTAATTTGTCGTTAGCTATGCCGGCAATGAGATTACCAGATTGCGCCACCACTTTGAACGATTCAGCTACTTTGTCGATGCTATCGCCATGAGTGAGAAGAACAGTCTGGTTCTTGTCAAGGCCTCTGAAATACAAGCACTTGTAGGAAAACAGTAACCTAATCATGACTATCAGAAAGACAGACCGAGGAGCGCCAGAAAGAGGAAGAAGGAAAAGGGATTTGAGAAGAAAAAACGCTACAAATTTTACACAGGGGTTTATTCTTCTTCAATATTGGTTAATAATTATTGTGCATAAATTAATTTCTGTGCCAATAAAAAATATTTTTGAAAACATTTAAACAAAAAAATTTGTTTTTGTACATTGTTTGGACAGATGTGGAACCTCGAATAATGGATTATGCGTCCAAATTTACTCAGAAAACGACACCTTATTTGACCTCCACGGATCCTTCAAAAATCCCATTTGTAGCCCCATGAAACCCCCACTTTGGAATCGGATCGTTCTGGGATTCCCCACTTACGTCCCCCAAAAATGGATCGTAAATCCAAAATACCTACTTCAACAAGGACACCTAACTTGACTCAATAACCGAAAACCTTCCAAACCCCTCTCGTGGCCCCTTTTTAGCCCCACACAGCCCCACGGGTTTGGGCGATCGGGTTGAAAATCTTGCGGGCACAACTAGACGGTAAACCGAGTCATTTTGTCAAAATTTCCGATTAGGAAAAAAAAACCTTCCTATTGCCCAAAACGGTTCGGACGGCATACGGACATTTCGTTTTTGGAATCAATGCATCTTGAAATGTATAATGTCAAATTAGGGACTGATCAGAATTTTCGACCTCCGTGGCGATTACATAGGTGTATTATTCCAAGAATAATAAACCAGGGGGATGGAAAAGATTAACTTATGTTCAACGCTGTTTATTTCTCGTCAAGAATATCGATTTCAGCCGCTCTCCGGCCATCATCAGGTCAAATGAAACTTTCACCTTGTCAATTACTCACTATTAGTATTAATATCAATGGAAGCAGAGAATATAATGATTGACACGGTGAAAGACTGTTTTAGATGACCTGATGATGGCCGGAGAGCGGCTGAAATCGATCGTCGAGAAATAAACAGCGTAGAACATGAGTAATTTTAATCTTTTCCATCCCAATGGAGTTCTACGAATCGCATAGTGCAACAATCCAAAAATTGAAAATAATAAACCAAAAAGAGTAGTCGTGCAATAAAAAAAAAAATGAAGAAGGTAGCCTATACGTTTTACTGATTCTCAGTAAATAACATTGCTTTGAATTTTCGCTCGTTTCCCATTGACACACATGTAGGCCGAGAAACGATTTGCCAATTTTTCAAAATAATAAATAGTTGAATGTAAATCGATTCTCTCATGCTAATTTGTCGAGAAATCGGTAATAAAAATCGGAATCGATTGTAAAATAAAAAATCGATTCTTTTTGCCAATTCCCCATCCCAACCAACATGAGTGGAATATCAGAAAGGTTCCTACCTATTTCACTCATGTTCTGTGTGGTGCTGTGCTGAGGTGGGTAGGTAAACAACTGACTACGGAGAAATTTTTAACAATATTATAATTTTTTTCATTTTTTGATTATAGGTATTTAATTGATAAAATAAAAGAAATAAAAAATAATTTCGCGAAGAAAAGGGATTTTTTTCAAAACACGAGTGCTCGGCCTGGAAAATTATGTCGTCCCAAACATTCACCATCCTCTGAACCAACCACGATTGACAGCGGGTGACGGTAAAGTATTTTAGGGGGTGTTCAGCCCCAAACTCAAGTTCTTATCAAATGCGTTAGCTACTTACTTGAAGAGAATACACTTCTGATCGACGTCAATAGAGAACTGGCCATCTTCTCGAGCATCTTTCCGCACTACTTGTCCACCAAATTCTTTGTTCATCATCTGCATACCGTAACAGATACCTGTAAAGTGAAGGTGTTCGAGTAACAAGAGAAGATCCCCAATTTGGCCAAACAAACACAACAAGGTAGCCCACAAAATAACAATCTTACCCAACACGGGAAGGCCGATGCGGAAAATATCTGCATCGTACCTCGGAGCGTCTTCAGCATACACCGAGTTGGGTCCGCCTGATATAATTATTGCCCTGGAACACCCATTTTAGTAAGTAACCATTCAAAGACATCAACCAAATTCGGCTATCGACAGCCTTCACTTACTTGTAGCCCTTTTCCTTGAGGTTGAACGCGGGGGTGTCGAGAGGTAGGATTTCAGTTTCAACGCACAGCTCCCTCACTCGACGGTCGATGAGTTTACCATACTGTGCACCGGCGTCAAGGATTGCAACACGATCCCAACTGCTACCGCCATTCATTCTGTCTTCCATTGACTCTAAACATTAAATTAACAAGGGCGTTAGAAACATGAGATCAGCCTCCCTATTCATAAAAAGTGCACCGTGTAATGGACATATTGTGTTGACATTGTAGTTAGTGCAACCACCAGTTTTAAACTAACCACAAATTTGTGTAACTTTTTCTAGAGCCTAAAGACGACAAGGAAATTTGAAACAGTGATACGAGGAACGCTGTCGGTAAAACACACGGGGCCAATAAACCACGTGCCATGAACCATTAAAAAAATCTTCCAGAACTTTTCAATCACAGTAAAATACCAATAATCATAACTTATCAATACCTTAGCCTAAGGTCGATCCAACCCCGACTATCGGTGTCTTTTGAATGCGAGCGTGCGTGTTATGCAACAGGTTTCTATATAAAACTAGCGGATTACGTAATAATCAAGTATCAGTTTTCTTAATAAAAACAAAAAAACAAAATTGTTACGTAACAGCAGCAGTCGCGACAACCTTGGAGCTGAAGCAAATACCTCAAAATTCGGGGAAAAGGGACAATTTGAAACCGATTTTTGCAAACGAGCCAGTCAACCGGCAATGTAGATAGAATAATATTATTATCATGATGGATCCAAGAACCCGGTAGACTGGGTGTTGTTTCTACACTCCGATCAAATAGTATATGATTAGTAGGTAAATATGCCTACTTATCTGGCTGCTGTTCCCCGATTTCAAAAGTTTTTACTGCAGCAATAAATGCAGCTCTATAAATCTTGTAATGGGAATTTTGTAGGTTCCATAATATTTTCCTCTCCTCACGCTGCTCCAACCCCTTGAGCTTCCCACCCACCATCACAGACAGCTACCCAGAGGATAATATTTCTTAGATAGAAAAGTACGATGATCATTACTTATAGCGACAAGTGCAACTAATGGGGTGAGGTTCCGAACAAAAATTGACCATCAGGTCATCGTCGCTGACATGACCTACAATGTAATGTCATGATAGCGTATCATTGATGCAGACCTGGTGGAGATCCTTCCATTTCGGCCCGTTCTACGTGACAAACACTTTGGGGACAAGCTATTTCGCCTCCGGTCACGTTGGTTATCGCCAACGTACCTGAGCAACTGGGAGGTACGTGGTGTCCGTGCATCTCCAGAAGTAGGTCCAACCAACCTACCAACGTCAATCACAGAATCTACAGTATGTTTAGGATACAATCTAAGTAAGTATTAGTTTATCAACAACATCAAGATCTATAGAAAAGGGGAGAAACCCACAGAAGGAAACTTACATGACTACTACCGAGAGGCGGTGGAGCAGGCGGAACGAGAGTACACCCTTCAGCCCCATTCAATCGTTACTGTCAATTTCTACTGTTTCAAGGAGCAACACCAGGGTTGTAAGCGATTAATATACTGCCTTACCCTACTAAATAGTGTCAAAGGAATCTCTCACAAGTCAAATCACCCTACGAACCGAATCTCTGAAATACGCCTCGCGCTGCACCATCAAAATACAAATACAATAGTCGTGCGACTTACTGGGGAGTTAGACGAAGCTTTCCCAAATTCCGGAAAACCTTCCTTAGGCCAACTAAGCACAGAACAATAACAAGAATGACAAATAGGTTGAGTCAAAGAAAAACGTTTCACAAAAATCGCATCTAACCGATTAGCTGTGTCCGTGTCCGAGTTGTGATGTCTATAGACCTGATGGGGAGTATCACGAAGTTTATGGCGACAGGTTTTGTACATACAGTAGTAATTAGTTTTCTTTCTTTGATTGAATTTTCCATTCGACGATGTAATGTATAATTCAAGAACGAAAACGTAAGTAAAATAGTGGAAAATTGTCATTAGGTGGTTAATTGAGATCAGGGGAAAGTGAATGACATTTCAACAACACTGCGATCTACAGACTGATTTTGCTCATATCCTTTAGTTTCAAGCATTCGTGTTGACATGATAATAATAATATTATTACCTATTATTATAGTATGAATGTTTCGGCCATAATTATTACGGTTATGCTCAACGCTGTAGCGTTACAGAAAACAAACACCCCAATGTAAATCTAATCCACAAAAATCGATTTCACCGGACTTTTGGGAAAAAAATCGGTACAATCAATCGATTGCAAAAAATCGAAAATCGATTTGCATCCCTTCAAGGGAAATTCGAAAAATTAAAAACGTAGGTACCTATCTGGCAGATCGGTTTAATGTTTATTCTTTCGCTAATATAATAATAGTATATCCTCCATATTATAGAGGATATTATCCTATATGAACAAAGGTTTTGTCGCTTCGAGCTGTCTGGAGAAGAGCAGAAGGGCGGAAAGTTGGAAATTGGCATTTTCACCAGTACCTACCTGAAGTATGTATCTGCAGAATAAAATTAAAAATATTCTCTTCATTAAATTGGCCTTCATCGATTTACAGGATCAAAAAAGCTGAAAAAATCAGAAAACCGAAAAAAATACGGTATTCAACAAACTACACGGAGTTTTTTCTGTCTGTTCACTGATGACCCTAGATTCTAGGGCCTAGAATGAGATTCCAAATTCAGATCGTGCGCAAGTTTGCGCATTAAAAACGAGAAAAGAGGAATAAATTATCTTAGTTTATTTTTATTTTTGTTTAAAAAATGATACTTAATAAACAGCCAAACATTTAGATTTTGCTTTTTTTAAATACCAAACCCATCTCTATCAATCAGTCTGTCACCTTGAATAATTTCCGCCACCTTTTAGCGTCATCGGCCCCACTTTACGTCAAGAACAGCTTGTACTGGTACGGGGGCGATGTGACAGCCAATGTGAGGACTGCCCTCGTCTGGTGGGGGGCGGAACTGATGAGATCTACAGGAAATCCGGACCTGGAGCTCCATAAACTGCGCTACCTACCCCGCTACATGCAGCATGTTGAAAGAAAAAGAAAGTGTCCGCTCCATCTGGCACTCAAAATACAGAGGAAATTCCCTATACCTACCCCTGAGCACAGAGTATAAGAGGAAAAGAGACCGGCGCACACTGGTAGAATGCGTCCCAAAGCCCCCAAAATGAGAAGGTATTCTGGGAGCGGTACATCACTCTCAGACACCTGCAGATAAGAGTTCTGGAACAATTCATACCCTTCAAAAATTAAAAGGGCCTGCCGAGGTGCATCATGTCAAATAACCAATATCGGTTTTATACACCCATTGGTACATGATTTAGAAGGCAAATTCTGAAGCGAACAACGCGTGGATAATTTTTATAAATTATTGCTACTTTATACCTAATAATACCAACATAGGGGGAAAGGGTGGCACCATGGACTAGGGCGTCAGTGACACGTCTGTTTACAAACCAGTCGTGGCACTGATCAGCCTGGTTCGAATCCTCGGACGAACACCAATGTTTGACCAAAAGTCAATCACGTGTTGTAATACCTGTCTTGTCGGCAAACAATTCACCTCTGAACGCAAGTTTATGAGAATCCTTTCCATGGAGCAAAAATTTCTAAAGCTTTTTCAACAGTGCGGGGTCGGCTCCTGCCCCAATTGTGAAAACCAGTTGGTCAACACATTTTTTAAAAAACCGCTTTACTTTTACTTTAATAATACAAACATTGGATTTTATAAATATAGATGAATGAAATTCATTTTTCTCCAAGTCAGGTTGTATATTTAGGTGTAAAATAACTCTAGGTGAGCATTTTTCGTTGATCAAGACCTTATTTTTAGTAACAGAGTGAACACGCGAGTTGCGAAATAAGTTTTTAAATTAGGATAAATCAAAATAAATGAAATTTCATGGACCAGGAATAAAAGCTTTAACGAGCTTTACTCTGGGACCAATTTCCCACCATAGCACGTGTTTTGAAGCGTCTATAGCGTAAGTTTCATCGCCGCCCTCCACCACCGGTGTTGGGGATTCAATAAAGAACCTGCCTGCTCATGCCTTGATAACGACCCAGCAAAATTTCTTTAAATCATTCCCACATAGACTGATTATTTGGTGTCCATTGGTGATGCTGTTCCTTTATATAACAAAATCTATCTTCGCACCATAGCTTAATGCGATAAAAATCAACGTCATCTGCGGCGTCATTCTTGTCAAATTAGGCCCGCCCAACTCTGGCCTCACGTGTCTCAAGTTTTTCATTTATTTATTCAATTAATTAAATTAATTATATCTTCCAAAATATTATTTTTGGTGCCAAAATGTTTAGAGCTTGAAAAAAGTCGTAAGTCATCTAAACCAATCCGAATAAAGCAGCCTTTTCCAACCCTCAGTGGAAGTAGCATAATTTGAATTTTACAATACTTGGTTATCACTCATACCGCGTTTCGCTAAGTTCAGGATTTTCACAAACTGGCGCTGATTAACAACATAGACCAACAGTTACGTCAACAAGACCGACTTGTAAGAGTAGGTGAAATGGGAATAATGGCCTATTTAAGGGCCTATTGTCGATTAGAGCGACGAGCTAAAACACCTGGTAATAACTACCGGACTAGTACAGTAGGTATTTCGTATTCCAAAACCAATTTGTGCCGCACAGCCTTCTATCAAAGCGGCGATGATGCTGCATTTTGTCAGAAGGCACACTTCATGCTTCTACGAGGAGAATCGGGAATGAGCCATTAATTTTAAAGGCATTATGCTTCAAATGATAGTTTTTCATTTATTAATTCATTTAAATTAATTATATCTTCCAATATATTTATATATCTTCTAAAAATATTTACACGTGCCAATTTCTTACGGAAAATTATCAGGATCAAGACAAATTGTAATGAAATAGCTCCTGACAGTACACGACTGCTATCAGCGGCGGAGTTGACATTTTATTACATTATGAATACTACAAATCCGCAGTAAAAGGAAGAAAGAACGATTATGCCAAATTCCATTCATTCAGGTTTTTATAGAAAATGATGACCATCATTTCAACTTTTCATTGGCGAGACTGCATTAAGCACGATCAGGCGCATCTGTTGCACAATTTCTCGCAGACGAGGGACTACATCAAATTGTGACTTGAGAACGTATTAGGTACAACAAAGTATTCTAACGAGCACGGGCCCGATAAAAGACCGATTACGCACGTCAATAACTCAACTAGGTCCGGAAAATTCAATGTTTTGCATTAAGCTAAGATTTCCTTCTAATCCGAGTACAAGGAGTTTGTACTTCTATTATGATGTCTCATTTTTGGAACATACGTTAGATATGCTGTCCCTTTAAATAGATTAATGAACATCAACGTGCTATAAATAACATAATATTAACTGACAAAAGTTCACTAATAGGTACAGTACTACGTAACAATGAGATACCTAATTATTAATTGAATGTAGGTACGCTTTAGCATTTAAGACGCAGGTTAAAAGGAACCAACTTTCTGAAAATCATAGTAAGAGTAACTGGTTTCTCAAGCTCTTATATTAATAAAATACTGGGACATTAAAAAATAAGATAGGGTAAAATAACAAGGGGGAAAAAACATTCAGAATCATCCTGGTAGACAGCAATTCACCCCAGGAGGCCGGTCATTCCGTGAACTCATATTGAATTATATGTCGAGCTGGGAAGGCTCCCAAGTAATTATAAATTCCTCGAGACCTAGGTAGTTTATAACAAATTTAAAATTATGATACATATAACTTAAAGTCGCCGATAGTTAACCTACTTGAGTTAAAACCATTAGTTTTTATATACGTATTTTCAGGAAACTGACGTGAAGACCGTACCCGATTTTCAAGCTGAGTTATGATGTAGATTGCTGATCTGTCGACATCTAATTAATATTGAAATTGGCCAACTATGAAATTAAAAAGGGAAGACATTCAGCTAGTCAATGTTTGTGGTAACGTTCAAAAGGACCCTTCGACGAAACGTTAATGACAAACAAAAAATTTTTGTTTTGTTCCAAATATACAATTCAGTTAGCAGGCATTCGGTCGTTAGGGAAATGATACCAACAAATAGAAATCCGTCATAAAAAAATACATAAAAATTAGTACCTAATATAGACAACGAGGAGCATTTTTTCGTGGGATTGTGGGAACTGCGTAGTGTGGAAAATGTTGTTATGGCTGACAAGGAGGAGGAGAGTCGCATGTTCTCGGTCTATCAACAAAATATTTATATTGAGATGAATACAATAACCTAGGTAAAATAAGATATTTATTTACTTGGTTCTCCTAATACGGAGAAAAAGTTCATGATTAATTTATCAATTAGGTAGCCAATAATATTGAAACAATTCAAACCTTGAATTTTGAACCACAATGACCAAATACCAACCAACTGAAATACAGCACTCTTGGGTCTCTACATACAGCACGCAATACTGTAGAACCGTTAATTACATTAAATTTTACGTCAAATCATGAAACTTTGGCTAATTACTGAAAAATGAAAGCCAAAAGAAATCAATTTTGCGTCGATGTGTCAATCTATTACTTGAACACTATGTAAAGATGAGTTTTCACTTTTCAATCATGTCATAAAGTGAATAATTCACATTGTTGGTTATGATAGAATAGTCTAGGACGAACTGACTTTTCAAAATTTATCAATCAACTCTGCGCGTAAAGAAAGAGTGCAGACGAAAAGAGAATAGTATAATTTGCGGATCAGTACTAATAAGAACACTTATAGTACAGGCTGGCGGGCTAGTTGAGGATGTTCTAGCTGTTGCAATCGCACACCTAAATGGAGATATTCATTCATTATCATGGCTTCAATAACCGAACACTTTTACCTGATTATAGCAAGGAACGTACTCGCTAGTGATCCCCCGGCATCGGTTTCAGTTCTTTTATTTGTTTGATGAGGTAGGCCTTTTCATCGTTGAACTGTTCATCTTCAGAACGGTCGGTGTGAAATTTCGTGAGGAACTCAACAAGCTTGTCTTGATTTCTCAGGAGGATATCGAGGATGGGTTTGGGTTTGTTGGGGTTGGCGACGAACACCTGGAGAAATGAGAATGATCAAGTAATTGATTAATGCAAGTCGTGGAAATTGATAGAAGCCAGTGAAGTAAATGAACGAGGTACAATCTTGAGGTAAGTATTGAACGTACTTTAAACACGTGGAACGCTTCAAACTGAATGTTTCTTGACTTTTCCTTTAGCATGTTCATCATGAGCTTCAAGTTGTCTGGATTCGATATGTAACGTGTCATCACCTGTAAATCAAAAGTTAATTACCACACACATACTATTTATTTGTACAAAACGGGACACACCTAGTTACAAGAGCACGGTGAACGAAAATAAATAATACACAATAACTATCTATTGTGTATTAGATAGCGCCGTCACCATCTAATACACAATAATTATATTGTAGTTAAGGTAGATCGAACAGCAACAACGAAGTCTCAGTGGTGACGAGGTAGCGGTCAATGGGGTGAGGGTAGAGAAATGTAAAGGAGGTCGAGATGAGGGGTGGACGAATGAAACAAGTTAGCAACGTGGGGTAAGCGGCTCAGAGGTCGATGGGTCATGAAGTTAGTGAAGGAAAAGACGACAGCAAATTTGCAATTTAATGGAGTACTGGCGGGAGACTCGTCAGGGCCAAAAGATTGAGCGCATCGACCTTGCCAGAGAGAAGCCTTGAATGAAGACCATGTCAGGCACAGTCCGGCGGTCATCTGGTTCCAAACGTTTCAGGTCTCTTGAGAGGGTAAGAGATAACCCCATCACGAGGAACCCCACACTTGTGCGCAATATATCGAAGAAATGCCCGGTGAAACAGGCAGATGTGCTCGATAAGGAACCCATTTAAGAGCTCCAATCCACAAATTCAGGATCGGCAGGACGAGAGCGCGTTAAAAGCAACCAAGGCAGGAATGGACTGGAACTCAGTGGTATTTCTTTTCAGAATGAAGAGACATGGTCGAGGTGTTCAGAAAAAGAAAGCTGAGTGTCCAGAAACACACCAAGATCCCCGATGGAGGAGCGACGAGCAAGTGACAAGCGGCAGTTGAAGTAATTGAAGAGCCTTGGTGAATGGTAGCGATGGTAAGATGAAACTCCACACTTGGCTTGGTTTATCGAAAGTCCCGCGATCTTGCACCACTCAACGGGGACGTCAAGGGAATCCTGAAGTACACCTCGGCCAGAATCTGCTTGTATTCAAGGTCGTTTGTCGAATCGTTGTAAAACGAAATTGAGAGTTCCACCGAATAATTGAAAACGTGGATATAACGCAGATCAATCAATCTTGGAAAAGGTACCAACACGAAGGGATTGTCATCACTGAGATGAGAGGTTATTACCACTTAGAAAAACTCCCACTTGATTTGATGACCCCAGCCTATGGTAAATCGGGAAAAATGGCAGAGTGCTCACAGGCCTTCGTCGAAATTCACTTTTTACTTTTAATTACTTTTTTACTACTTCGCCTTTTTGTTTTGGCAATTCGCGCTTCAATTAAGCTTTTGATTTTAAAGGCATCTCTAAAACAGTACTCAAACACGTACCTACAACTTCCAGAGTTTCAAACTATACTGAATCCCTTTAAGGATTTAGATCACCCATTGTCAAGTAAACTATTAGGAAATTTCAACTCCTGCTATCTCTAAATATCCCAACTTTGTTGGGTAACGTTTTAAATTTCGGCTAGTGCTAAATAGAATCGTATAAAGTGATACAGCCATGGGCGTTAGGGTGGATTGACAACAAAAAAGTCCCCAATTTCAAGACCCAATAGCAAAATTTTATTGTTTTTTCACCAAAGAAAATAGCCTCCAAAAAGAGAGCGCCTACGGCGGTTAATCACCGATTATTTCAGGGAGGCTCAATCGTGCAGACGTATTTGAAGGAAAGGAACCCTACCTGGCAGACTAGGTCGGAAAGTTGACCAGCAAGGCCCAACAACTGTCAGACGTAGGAATAGCCTGAGAATGCACTAAGTGTGAAATCGTTCCAATTAGAGTAGCACTATGTCAGCTGGTAGTACCAGCCTGGTATTGAACGCAGGAAGTGCTGAATTTGATGACCTCAGGAGGACATTTCTGCCTTCTACAGTGGGGGGTAGAAGGGGCATCACCACAGAGGAATGTGTAAAAACGAAAATAGAAAACTCGGAAAGATACCTCTTTTGTCGGAAAAGCGAAAAAAATCGCAGAAATCTCCAAAAAGCGAAAACGGTCGAAAATGTCAGTTTTTACATCTATGTACCTACTTACTTTTATCAATACAGAATGAGGATCATTTCACTATCGAAAAGTTGCTCGAAGTGTAAAAAACAGGGGTTTGAACTAGTTTTAACTTTAAAGCGCATTCCCTCGAAACGCCCGCTTCCCACTGAAAACTTGCGAAAATCATAATTTAGTCAATGGGCTTCTTGAAAAGGTCAGAATTCAGCATTTCTGACAACATATTCGGATTCAGCACCCTTTAAAACCCATAAACTCCAACTTTTAGTTCGAAAATCCATATAGGTACGTGCTGAGCTGTTTTCGAAATGTTAGAGATTTTGAAATGAACGCCGGGCATATTTGACGTCACACCTTCCCTTGCTGGGCGTCGAATAGTTGGGCCCTGAGCCGCCAGGGCGCTAAATAATAAATCTGAACAGAATCGGAATAAAAACACTCGGCCGGGGTCGATTTTTGAATAACCATCTTTGATAATAACCTCGATGCTCAATTTTCGAATGACCTTCTATAATGATTAACCCGATTTTCGATTTTTGGGGTCGACTTTTCGCGTAGCAAAGTTGGCTGACTTGCGTAGATGAGAGAGAGAGAGGGATCTCCCGGCCAATCAAAAGATGACGAAGCAGCCCACGTCATGTACCCTCTCCAGACCTCGGAATTCAAATATAATATTTTTCCTAAGGCCCTATAAATAATTGAAACGGGTTTTCTGCAATATGGACCCGTTTTCGTAACTTTTGAAGGACGACCTTTGCAGGAAAAACATTTTAAAAAATCATTAAAGGAGCTCATTTTTGAGATAGGAAGATGGTTCTGACCAGAATTCGAAGAAATATTCACTCAAAATCGAGTTCTCCCACAAAATATGGATTTTCCCAGTTCAGTATCACTTATAGCTTTCTCAATAAACATTACAACATTAGGGTTATATTATAAGTAATCGTTTGGGGAGTGTTCTTTTGAATCCAAAATGCAACAAATTTTCCCTATTAAAACCAGGAATAAAAAGGTTAGGAAAATTGATCCTCCCAATTGTGCATTGACTCCTGTCGAAACGTCGACGTCGAACCTACCAGTGCATGAAGGCCCCTTCTAATTCTGGTGAATTCTTAATCGCGCTATAAAAAATGGAGGAATTTTGACTCTGGTATGCGTTAGTTACATCGAAAAAAATAAGGTATGTGCCATTAGATAATAAGATGTTACCGTGAAATTGTGGCGATCCAGAAGCAGTTCACCAAGGAGTTTCAAGCTTTGCCGACGAGTCACATAATTTTCAGAATTCAGCAATCGTTGATAATGCGAAAACACCTTGTCGTAATTCGCTTCGAGGAATTCCGCACACAACATCTTGTGTCTGGTTAGGAGTTCCTAGACAGTCAACATTCAATCATTGAGAAACAACGTCTGGCCAAGAAATGTTCAGCTGAAGGGCGTCATTTTGCTGCAGCAGTGAGAAGTCACTCGTATTCTGACCTTGAATGTGGAGAACGCATCCGAAGCTATATCAAAAGTAGAAACCTCAACGTAACGAAAGAAATTGAAGAAATCTTCTGAATGAAGCATGATTTTAGCGAGAGCTTCGTATCTCGCACATTCCCTCAGCATCGTGCCGCAATTCAAGGCTATCTCCTGATGTTCATATCTGGAAAAATGGCCAGTTCGGTTTCAGCACAATTTCAATCAAGATGTTTCAACAAGCTATCCTTTGTCTGCCAACATTCCATCATGGGGCTCCCTCAATCAGTGCCACTTACCCATTCATGAGCGTGAACAGAATTTCCGGTTTGGTGCAAATGTATTCAACTGTGGGAGAGCGAGTTCCAATTTGGCGACGAAGTATGTTGTTGAAGACTTGGGCAACATCTTTTTTGCCCTGGAAATTCGAAAAATAATAACACCAATGTATTTTTAAATGGTCAAGCTAAGAGACATTGTTTCATGGACAACATACCTCAAAATCGATCCTGTTTAAATTTTGAATGAGTAAGAGAAGAAGATTGCTGTTGTACAGCTCCTGAGCAAGTTGAGCAACAATTATGTCAGTCTGCGGTTCGCTGTCCGACGTACCGTACAGCATATTTTTTATCAACACCAAATTCTTACTGACGTCATCCTGGGCCTGTAATCAGAATGCAGAAGATTGTACATAACATGGTTGACGTAAGCACATGCCATGAAGACGACAGTTTTAATGAGAGCCATGTCCAATCACCACCTTACCTTCTCAATTTTCTTGTCGCCTCTTTCCAGAGCGTTAACGGCTTCTTTTAGAGCCTTTACCACTTCGGCAGGACTCTTTTGGGATTTACCGAACAGCGGCATGTTTTCGAAGAAAGCTGAAAACATACCCAGAAAAATTAATAACAGCGAAAGTTACCAATAGATGCGCATTTTCGAAGCAATGTTGCAACGTAACAATCGTAATAACGCTGTATTCACGGAATGAATCCTTCATCACGTTATGATCATATATTCTCTGATGTCGTCAGAGGGGAAACTGTAGCAGGGGGAAGTGACTGCGGAGAAGGTAGATGGCAGTGGAAGACCTCAATGGAATCACACAGGAAAGAAAAGCTGTCAACTAAGTTGACACGTCGTATGCCAGAACTAAATCATTTGATTGAACTTGAGTCCTTCTAGTTGATTAGTAAATTCTAGTAGAGCAAGAACGATTTATTCGAGTTGTTTCCAACGACCCATTACCTGTTTGGTTCAAGGTTGTTGTAACGTTGACCGATAACTCTTCAATTAGTTTCGCAATAGGACATTGAAGATACAGACATTGAATGAAAATAGCAACCCCTTCTTACACAAAACGATTGAAACGAGAAAAAGGAAGAAATAGGTAATTGAGGAGACGAAACCATTACCTTTCAATGAGAGAATAGAGGTTTGTTATTCACTAGCGCACCATGGAACTGGATGGGAAGGGGTTGACGAGATTCGACGAGGACAACCAGAAAATATCAACAGCTAAAACGGTTGGCAAATGAGTCAGTGACAGGATAGAAATACACGGAAGATTTTGATATAAGAATTTTCAAGCACAACTATTAATAAGCATAAAAATCACCGAATCACTAGTGACCGAGAACGATGACCATCTTGAAACTTCAGTTATCATACAATCAACCGAAACGCAGTGTTACCAAAACAACGGTATAATGCAACACTGCTGTCAGTACCAACCAGACGGGGGGCAGTCTAGTAGGTAGGTACGCAGAGAACCTGGTGGACCAGGAAGTGAAGATCCTGAAGTGAACGCGAGTATCGATTTACCAATTTGTGGACAATTTTATCGTTCTCGTACTGCTTGAATTCTAATTTCAATCTTTCAATTAAGTAGGTACTTAACAATAATTGTTGAAGGTGCGAGCGTAAGAGGGTGCTATGTTACAAAAAGCTGATTCCGAGTGCCTACCTAGTTAAATTTGACTTAACTTAATTAAAAGTTTTCTAGTTTTAAATTTTATTGGTTCTAATAACTACTTATTTCTGCGACTGTGTTTTTAGATAGTAGGTAGTTGGTCTCTTTATCCACTGAGTAACGACAATTTGCTTAATTTCAAAGCGTTGGATGGATATTATAGAAATTGTGAACATATCACCTTCTTCCAGTATGAGTGATGATTCATCACTGATGAATAGCGTTCGGCCGTATGTATTTAATGAATGAAGGGAGTAGATACGTAACGTTGATAATGAGTCATTTTATTTAAAAAAAAAAAAACGCTGCAAATTTTTCACAAGGGTTTATTATTCTCTAATAGGTAGGTACCTACATAATCCAAAAATTAATTTAATTACTGAATTAAAATAAACAAATCAATAAACAAAATGTAATTATTTGAACTTTTTTCTTCATTGTTTTGTAAAGTTCGTGGGCGTGTAGAATGTGGGACCCGAAAATGGATTATGCGTACAAAATCACTCGGAAAACGACACCTCATTCGATTTCCTGGCATCCTTCAAAAGCCTCTTATAGCCGCATAAAGCCCCACATAATATGGATATTATCCTCCCCGGTGAAATCCGATGATTCTGGAACCCCAGAAAATATATTTATACGTATGTCCTCATATAGGTACTTTGAAAACCGCTCCTCACTCGATACCGTATGTACCCGAACGCATGCAAAAACCCCTCCCTCAGCCCTTCTTAGCCCCACGGGGTTAGGTGATCAAGCTGAAAATCTTTTTGGAAGCACAATTTTCGAAGTCTTCAATCTGTCCAAACATTGTACCTGAGATTTTTTTTTTTTTTTTTTTTTCAATTTATTCGGTATTTTTTATTGACAAAAATTAATTTTTGCACAATTCACCTGCATCAAAGAATGATACATTTTTGCAGCGTTTTATTATAGTATGTCAACAGCTGGTTTAGAGGTGACGTGTCCCGCTGAATCGGTGCTGGGGCCAGAGCCAAGCGATGTCTAGGTAGGTACTGGATCATCCAGTCTGGATGGGTTGCACAAAACGGCATCCGGCGCCTTGATGAATGAAGGTGCTATAGCAGGTACCTACATAATAATATTATGTAGGGAGGGTGGGCCAAAATGAAACACAAAAATTGGTTTTGCCCATAGCTCCCCCTGGAATGGTTTCTGTTAACATTTCAATTTTTTCCAGTGACGTACCTACCTAGGGTAGGTACCTAAGCTATGAAAGAAATATATCAACCGTTATTATAGAACCACATGTGACCAGGAGTGGCCATTTTTCACAAAATGAATTTTGTTTCATTGTCCCCCAAGCCCTGGGGTAGGTACGGGGTATCTTCCATGTATGGCACAATGAATGAATGAATGGAACGTTACTCATGGCCTCTTTCATGGATAAATTAAACCCTGAAACGTGAGTTGTGATCTTATATGGATCTTATATGGCTGCTTGCTTGCCCATTGGGCCCATACATCACATTTGATCCTTGCCCTTTCATGGTGGACATCCCCCCTTCACCGTAAAAATTTCACTGATAACCCTTGAATTTCCGATCAGATGTTTTAGCCACTTCTTAGCTCACTAGTGAAAGCCGTGTGGTTTCAAAAAATTGTGCAGGGAGTCCAGTAGAGTAGGTACTCGATCATAAACAGTTTATTAAACATCTACAAAATGCAGTCCTAAGATAGAAGGCCAGGGACCCAGAAACCGCATTTACCTTGAATGAAAGTTGTAATACGAAAACGCCAATTTGATTAACCAACATTTACAAAATAATGGACAAGTTTTACATACATAAAGACGATCAAATAATGCAAATTGAATTCACAGGCACTTCGATAACATCATAAAATTCGGAAAAAATCACTTTGGAGTCTTGGACCATTTTTGTCTTGATTATTGCACTTCACGAGTAAATAGGGTCCAAAGGTGTCATGATTGCAAACCAGAATGAAATAAGAAACTAACATAAATAAGGGTGTAAATTAAGGCTTATTGAGAAGTGCTTGCGCTGCACACAGTCGGTACAGGTTTGGTCTCGAAAGGGGTCGAATTTGGGAGCTCTGCTTATGGAGAGAAACTCTCCAAACTAACTGCTTTAGTGAAAGATTGGAATGTAACGCAACGTATGTATATCTTATTCAAGAGCATCATCCAAGAAGAACCCTTCTCATCTTCTCGTCGTCAGGAAGGAGGTTGGAATTGTTGACGACACACTTGGAGGAACACAGGTACTGCAGGAGGGGGACCCGGTACTTGCCGCAGAAATCAACGAATTTTACGTGTTCGATACGTGTGTCGAAGAAAACGCCTGAGAAAATTCAACAGGTAAGTTATAATTAGAATGAAATTCAAGGAAGAAAGGAGGTGGGCTCAATAGGAAACTTGGAATTTTCCCTTTGAAAAGATGCTCAACACCAGCGCTACACACATCTAGTCACGGTCCTAACGAAATACTTCAGGAGTAGGTATAATTTTCTTACCATTACACCTGGGATTAACACAGTTGTGCGCACTATGGAGGTAGTAGACGAGGGAACTCGGAAGGCCATTCTTATTGTAGGGAATGTTGTTGACTTTGATGCTCCGCGCCGCCAATTCCAACAGGCTCGCTGGATTGTGTGTCATATCATTTACGAACTTCACGACCAGAGGATTGTCTCTCAAACTCAACTGGAACAAACGAATTTCACACAATAATCGCAAGTTTCTCAAGTCGCCAACGGTGGTGATAGAAGTTATTAAGCATAGATCAAGTAGCGATTCACGAAAAATGCTCGTTTTGCAATTAAAACAAGTTTTCTAGGGGTTTCGCAACTCCAGAGAATTTACTTTTCTATGAAAAGACAACTGACACAGAGAGACATAAATTGATCGTTGATTTCATCTTCAGTGATTGCACAAGACATCGCGATTTAAGTTCCTTTATTCAGCAGATCCTCGTGGTCAACCAGATTGGCGATCAGTCTATTGGTGTTCTACAATGAGATACCATTGTATACCAATAGGTAAATTATCAAAATGTATTGGAGATAAGCAAGAGGAAGATTACTACATCGCGTTCTCAGAAGAGACCTGTTACTGTTTTTGTTAAGGCTGTAAGATGACTCTCCTGCATTTCTACGGTGAATTAACGGCTCCCTCCCAAGTTATTTCGTTGCTCATAAGTTAAAGGCCCACATACTGGCACATATCATCGTCTATTTTGTGATAGGTGGTTTACCTCTGACAAACATCTGAGGGTGATGATCTCAGTGGGAAGCGTCCTCAACCGGTTTTTGTGCAGCTGCAGGGTCTTCAGTTTCTTCAGATCCGCTATCGAAGACGGCAAAGATTCGAGTTGGTTGTCGCTTACTATCAGGATCTCCAGGTCTTTCAGGTCGCCGACGGTCGGCGGGATGTCCGTGATTTGATTTCCCCCCAAGCAGAGAGTAGACAAACTGCAAAGGAAAAAAATATGCGGCTTTTACATTGTCTTAGGCGACCAATTAACTAAGCCAGAAAAATGGTTTATGAAATGACTGAGAAACAGTGTGGTGTTTGCCGACGGTGCAGAGGTCTAATCCAATGAGGTGGCTAGGGTGAGAAATGACTCCTCTGCTGAGTAGTACTCAGCAGAGGAGTCATTTCTCACCCTAACCACCTCATTGACTGAGAAATGTAATTGTTCGTGATGGTGTAGTTGGGTGGGTCTGAAACTTTCGAACATGCTTTAAAAACGACACTCCATTTCTTTAATGCTGAGAGTAAACCAAAGAATAATAAACTCTAGTATAAAATTTGCAGCGTTTTCATCAAGAGTGACTAAGTCAAAGGGAAGAATCCCTGAACTAGACCCACGACTATCTATGAGAAAAGATTTTAATCTTTTTCGTAGTCTTGGACCTTGTATTTTCTTCTCCCTAGGTAATTATTATACACAAAAACAATGGTATTAGGTACGAGTATGTTTCAGTCACGTTCTGACTCTTTCACGCACTTCACGTTTCAATTTTATCGGATTTTACGTCCTTTTAAGAAAGTTTAGGTAGGTACCTACTTAAAGTTTTTTTAATTTTTGGTTTATTATTCTTGGAAGAATACACCTATGTTATCGCGACGGGGATCGACGACTGCGATCGGCCTCAAAATTTGACATTATCCGTTTCAAGAGGTCTACATTCTAAATCCGAAATGTCCGTCCGCCGTCCGGGCCGTTTTGGGCAGTAGGAATTTTTTTTAAATCTGAAATTTTGACAAAATACTTGGTTTACCATGTAGTTGTGCCCGCAAGGTTTTCAGCCCGATCGCCCAAACCCGTGGGGCGCTATGGGGCTACAGGAGGGGTTTTTTGAAGGATTTGGGGTATGGGATCGAGTTAGGTGTCGTTTTCGAAGTATTTTTGGACGTAGAATCCATTTTTGGGGGTCCCGGAACGATCCGATTTCACTGTGGCAATCCATAGGGCTTTCATGGGTCTAAAAATGGGATTTTTGATGGATCCCAGGAGGTTAAATATTTTCAAGCAAAAAATAACAAATTTTTGAGAAAAAAAAAAATTTTTTGAAAAAAAATGCAAAAAAATTTTTTTTTCCAAAATTTTCTCCATTAACACAGAAATGATTTTTGTACAAGTAACCTATATAAAAAAATAATAAACCCTTGTGTAAAATTTGCAGCGTTTTTTATTTATTTATTTATTTTATTTTTTATTTTTTTCCGATTCGGAGACCTGATCTCTCAACAGGAACCATTAAACGTCTGATATGTTATTTGAGGATTTTAATGGTATATGAATTTATCAAAATCAACAATTTTTATACTTAGTCAGGTCCAAACTCATTACTTCAACAATCCACGCTCTTAACTTGACTTACTGTGAATGCACACTGTGATCAGAGTCTCAACACGAATTTAAAACCAGTAACTTGCCAAAGTCGTTCCCCTGGGCTCAAAATCCCCATTGAGACTATACAAGACCGTCAATTTGGCCTATAATATCAACCTACTGTATTAATACTGTAATAGATTACAGCACTTTGCCTCCAAACGAAGCAAACTTTATGCCGAAACCCGCGGCGAGTCAGTCCACAACGATTAGCTTGAATCTATGTAGTATACACAGATTCTGTATATAATAATATTATACGCAGATGAAGGATATTATGAATGTTATTTCTAATTACTGCCTTTTCTCGAC
The DNA here is from genome assembly GCA_955831195.1 of Pilophorus perplexus. NCBI lineage: Eukaryota > Metazoa > Arthropoda > Insecta > Hemiptera > Miridae > Pilophorus > Pilophorus perplexus. The sequence goes on along the minus strand of OY037011.1, from coordinate 13,434,621 downwards.
CACCTCCTCCCACTAATAATAATAATTATTGTTATCTCCGATTGAACGCGTCTGTGAAATTTCCCGTCGGGAGATTAAATTCGCCTGGTCATGTTTCATTAAAAAAAAAAACATTACCACGTCGGGAGCCAGACTCTAACATTAACTCAGAAGTGACGTAATCTGTTACCATTTATGTCACGGCAATTACTATAGAATGAGGTATTTGAAATGTCAATTGATTTGCGCCTTCAAGTTCCGAGCATTCCCCGTTCGGTAATGCAGTCATCAAATGACTGATTCTGCCAACATCCAATCTCTCACATTGTTTACCTAACGGGTTTGAAATAGATCCATCGTACTCACTTTACAAGCGTATTGATTCTTCTGGGCACATCCGAAAAGTTGTTACTCCCCAAATACAAGTACTCCAGTTTCTTGAGCTCTAGGACTTGCATGGGGAAATAGGAAAGACTGTTCCCGCCCAAGTTCAGCTCCGTCATCGTGTTAGCCCAATTGGCAAAGGACTTGGGTAAATTCTCGTCCAGAATAAGGTTGTTCTTAGCCGAAAACGATTCGAGCGGCATGGTGAGGAGAAAATCTGGCAAGGACCTGTGTGTGAAGATGTAATTGGTTACAAGTTAGAAAATTGCATGCACAGGGCTCGAAGAGAAATTTCATAATATTTTATAAGTTTGATTGTTCAGTAACAGAAAAAATGGTCCCAAATGATAAAGGTATCCTCTCTAATTAACCCCCAGGATTTTTCGAGTAGAGGAAGTCGAATTGACGAATCTTAACTGCTAAATAATACTTGGACGAATAACATCTTACCTCAGTCTATTGTTGCTTAGATCGAGGCCTCTCAGATTTTTAAAAGATGCCAAGTTGCAAGGTAGTTCGTACAGCGCATTGTTGTTCAGCTGAAGGAACTGGTAGAAACTGGGCGTTTTCTCGTCGGTTCGTTCTTCACACCGCTTAATGTTATCCCGAAGCTGACGGACGTCTATCCTCAGATAGCTGGAAAATGAGACGTCGTTAAAATACTCATCATAGAGAGTTTTCTATTCTCCTGATTTGTTACAAATTTTAATGTTTAAAAGAATGCAAATAGGAACAAAATTGCCAAAAAGATCCCCAAAAACAAACCTCTTCGAGGTATATGATGCTCCTTCCTCCGCGAATGAGTCCGCGAGTGATTCGCATTACATGTTGACAAATACCTACCTCGAAACCTATGGGATATCCCAGATGGTCAGACCCACCAGAGCAAATCTCACGAATATACTAAAAATAACGCGCCCTTAAAAAATGACTACTTCATGAGACAGCTACCCTGGCCTGGGACCGTCGTTATTTGAAAATTTGCCACCCTCAATCAAAACTAAAAATTTACAAAAAACTGTTTAAAAAGGAAGGACGAAAGGAACTTGATGGACGACAGGAATGCGAATAATATGATTAACAGATATAGACTGTACGTGCATTATATTAAGTATACTTCAAATTTTGAAGTATTTAAGGCATTAAATGTTTTACTTTAATGTTAACATGACATGTTAACATTGTGATGTCAAAAGATGCCTCTGCCTACTTGGAATGTCTAGAAGGAATAAGAGAGACACGGGCCTGGACGGGTCTTCGACCTTCAGGTCCTAAAATTAGGAACCGATAAAGATAATATGTATTGTGGCACGAGGATACATAAGCATTGTGCCATGTTAATACATAATTAAATAAATGAAAATGAATATTATTTTAAAATTCACTTTTAGTGAACCGCTAGTTCCATGAGTAAACTAGCAAGCTCTTATGAGTCATACTTAAGTGTGGTTTGAAGTCTTCTACCGTAGTCAGTAGCTGTTCTTCTTTTGACCTTGAAACCGGACGCCGCACAGTGCAGTTGTTTGACCAATTTAGGGGAAGGAAAATCGAAAAATGAAAGTTGTAATAAACATTTTCGGACTCAATGTATGTGTACATGGATACCTAAAGTAAAAGAAAATGTATTACAAAACCTTCAAGGACGACCGAGAAGGTCGGAGCACCTGCCCAAACTTGACGTTTGATGATAGTCCAATTTTCTAACTTCTTCAACTGATGAACGAGTACGTCTCAGATGCAACCAAACAAGATAATTGCAAGGTTCTCTGTATTCTACACCTTATAAGGTACGTGAAACACATTTTTTCAAAATTTTAAACGCTTTCCGTATGCTCATTCTCAGATGAGACTTGAAAGCGTTATTTTGTTTTACAAAAATAAGCTTTTAAAAAAATCTCCGCAAAACACCTCTCTGGTTTTTTGGGGAACGTCTCTCCAATACCTACTGATGAAGGGGCAACCACTGGATCTTGCACGTTTTTGCACGATTTTTGAAAAAGTCGATTTAAAGTTAAATTATGGCTTAAAAAAATTTTTTTTTCGAGAATTGCTATGAGTGAAAATGTATTTATTGTTATTTTTGCCCTTTTTATGGTTGTGGGGGTAAAATCAAATATACCGCCACGGAGCCAAGAAGGAGGGTCTTATATTATATCAAGTGTCAGGCAAGCAAGCAAAAGAAAGCGAATTGCTATAAGACCTGAAGTTGTAGCATTACTAGCTGAAACATTACCATCCAATGACCACGGTAGTGACTCAGAATCTGATTGTGGATGATATCTCTTCCGATTCCGAATAGACCAAAATTTTGAAATTGTAATCAAACAGGATTTTTTTTTATTTTATTTTTTATTACTTTGCAGACTTGTGAAAACTTTTTATTTACATCTCATGTTTTCTTATACGTTTTTCGTAAGTTACCCTCTGTTACCTTTTTTTTTTGTTCTTATATTGTTCATGTTTATTTTTTGTTCCCAACATATTTGTTCATATTTGTGTGATTATAGTGTGATATAAAAAGATTTATCATTTAAAGTCAAGATGATGAAAAATATCATACATACTTATGTTGATTTATTTAGTTAAAATCCCACATCCTTATATTAGGTAATGTGAAGGAAGACAATAACAATTTTTTTTCTACTGAACACTAAAAATCACGTAATACGGAGCTCGATTCTATCAAAACCATTCAGCCTCGCAAAATTTTGAATGTAAGATGAACGATCAGAGTCCACCCTAAAGAATATAAATTGTAGAGTTGGAAATGCACCTATAACGTGGAAAGAAATGTACTAAATCATCCTCTGATCTAATTTTTAACATCATTTTTGGATTCTACGCACCCCAAAAACATAAATCTACCGATTTTCAGCCCGATATGACTTATCGTTGAGATGCTACGATTTTCCTTCCCCTAAATTGGTCAAACAACGCACTGTGCGCCGGTCATTTGTTCGAATATATGTACCAAGGGTCACAAAATATACGTTGTAGGATCTTGATTTGCACGGCACTGTTCTGTGGGATGGTCAGCCGGGAGCTCCTTCCAAGAAGCCAAGACGACATCTTGAGTTTCATGTAGATGTCCCCCAATTGGTTAATTATTCTCAGAATAATCAACCAATGTTTTGGGGGTACAAAATTATCATCGACCTCAAAATTTGTCCTTATCCCTAATAAAGTGAGTAGATTCCAAAAATTGAAATGTCCGTCAACCGTCTAGACCATTTTGACGCATAATCCATTTTTCGAGGTCCCAAATCTGTCCAAACATGGACGTAGATATGTATTCGTATCGGAGGTCGAAAATTCTGATCGCCCTCAAAATTTAACATTATCCGTCTTATGACACGATTCCAAAAACGATATCCGTCAGCCGTCCGAGCCGGTTTGGGCAGTAGGAATTTGTTTAAAAATATGAAATTTTGACAAAATACCTACTCGGTTTACCATCTAGTTGTGCCCGCCACGTTTTCAGCCAGATCGCACAAATCCGTGGGGCTCCGTGAGGCTAAAGGTCGACCCACACGTTTCAGTGGTTCCGTACATCCGTGGCCATCAGTGCTCCGTGCGGCATGTAACGCTGGTGTGTGGACAATTTATCTGTGACCAACAGACGAATCGGGCCTGGACGGGGGACCCAGTTGAGAAGCCGAAAGACCTTGAATTAATCGCCCCGTCCCTCGTCCACCCGCCCGTCTTCAACTCGGCGGGATGCTGAGGTCAGCGAGTTCCGAAGGATGAATAAAATCCCCTGTCTCCCCCTCATCGCCGTCCTTTGTATCGATGAGTTGTTGTGCCGCCAGTTCACGTTGAGCCGCAAGTAAAAAGGCATCAGAAGAACAACCCGAGGAAGTTGGAGTGCGATTCATTTTCGGCGCAGGAAGGGCGAGATAAAAAGGAACCCATTTCGGCTTTAACTCGAGTTGAGTGCCCCAGGGGAACGTGTCCGTGTTCGGGGGATTTCTTTCCGATTCGTGGACATATCGTGTACACCCCCGCGAGGGTGTCGGGACAACGGTGGTGAATAAACAGTGTATAAGAAATTGTGGTCAACGGAAGGAAGTTGGCCCCACGGAAGGTTTGATAAACGATAGTGTTTTTTTTTTGTTTACGAGGCAGGTGAAGAGGAGACCGCCCTGTCATTCTTTTTTTTGGGTGTGTTGAATGGAACGATAATCTTTTCTTTGTATTTTTGGTTTTGCTCCTTCGTTGGAGGGGGGTTAGCCCCATTATTTTGGTAGGTGTGCTAAAGAGTAATTTTAGTTTTATTTAGTTGTTTTAACAATCGTTGGAGGGGATCACCCCTATTATTTTTTTCTCGTGAATATATATATATATGTCATAATGATGTGTGGGAATCGTCTCTTCCTCATTGTGATGACCCCATAGGGGCGTCATAAGTCACCTGGGAGGGGAGGGGGGTGAAAGACCCTGTCAGTCTCTCTAATTTGCACTAATACCCCGAGAGGGAGTGAGGAGGGGGTTACATATCATTGATGCAATTGAAGGGCACGGAGCACTGATGGCCAAGGATTCACTGATCACTGAAATGTGTGGGTCGACCTTAAAAGCTACAGGAGAGGTTTTTGAAGAGCTTTGGCTGTGTGGTCGAGGAACGTGTCATTATCGAACAATTTTGGGGCGTAGTTCCCATTTTTGGGGGTCACAGAACCATCCGATTTCACCGTGGGGATTTATAGGGAATAAGTAATGGTACTTTAGAAGGATGCCAGGAGGTTGAATAAGGTGTCGTCTTCCGTTTAATTTTTCACATCCCAAACCTGTCCAAGCACAGTATCTACAGGAATGCAATTATTGATTTGTTTAAAATAATTTGTTATTGATAGAATTACTTTTTGGATAATTTATACAAAAGAATAATAAACCCTCATATAAAATTTGCTGCGTTTTTCGTCTTGATCTCTCCACCACAGCATGATGTCTATAACAGTACAGCATGATAAGATCAGAAGTTCCGTTAACGGTGAAACATGTTTTGTACTTATTAAATAAGTACATACAAAACATGTTTTTTGTCTCCCCCGAAAGCTGTCATATCTTGAATGCGTGGTGTTCCCTCTTATCATATTATATAGATAGATAATATCATATTATGTGCAGTGGTTTCAATTAGCTTCAATTACGCCTTCTATTAAATCCAATTTATGGGTGGAATTAAAAGAACCCAGCAGTTCTCCCACGGGTTACTCCGTTGCCAGCAAAGGTCGCTGTAACTGCGTTACAGTTACGGTAACTACTGTAGTTGGTGCCAGTTCGGTGTGCGTTCTATCGTCCCGTTTCTGGTTCAGTTTGCGTTCTATCGGTCCGTTTCTGGTTCTGTGTGCGTTCTATCGTCCCGTTTCGTCGAATTCACTACGAATGACATAAATACACCAAAAAAGGGCTTTTACCTTATGCATGGAAGTTCTTGATGTCTTCCAACAGGGCTAAGAACAGGTCAGGGCTGTCTGCACGATACATTCTCCAGCAGTTGTGATCGAGGTGTGACTGCAAGTGGTGCTGAGGAACGCCCCTCATTTTTTTCAGCAATTTAACCTTTGCGTCCAACCACGATCTCTCTATGCTCTGCGTGTGAGCTCCATTTTGAGGATTCACGTATGATTGTTGGTGGTTCACTGTTTTGTGCACAAATCCGCGACTTGTAAGGCACCGATATGCAGCCCACTCGTCAGAATGTATGTGTGATCCGGCTTCACAATGTTCACATTCTCGCTCAATTATTGGAAGAAGAGTGGCCTTGTCGCGACGGGCAACATAAAAATATCTGCAGTCATTTCCTTGCTTTAATCCAAATACCCAGGGCCCATCTACCCGTGCACCATGGTTTCGGTTGTTTACTACGTCGGCATCTGAATCCTCCGATGATGGTGGAGCGTCTCCAGCTAATAAACGGCCCCGGTTGTACTTTCTTCGTCCCGCGAAACGGGATTCGTCAATCTGAATCGGCATTTCTGCGGTTCCCAGCGGATCGCAGATAGGCAAAGAAAGGATAGAGCGCGACGGGACCGTCAGAACGCAGGCGGGTCATAGAACGCACACCGAACTGGCACCCTGTAGTTACCTACACCACTTCCGTGGGAAACCCCAGCCGCTATCTTCCTTAATATAACCCAGATCATTATCAGTGTATTTCTGAGAGACACGATTCTATCAGTAGATAAGTCACAGAGATGAAATAACCCGGGTACTTATAAGTACCGACAGCTTACGTAATCCAACCGCATTTTAAGTCAGCTAATGATAACAACACAACAAACTTTGAGACAGCGGTGAGCTACGTAATAATTACGTCTCACTTATTGAGACAAACGATAATATAATATAATAATATTATTATTATGATATTATAGTATTACTAAGTAATGTACACAGGATTTCAAGTCTTCTACAGTAAGTAAATCCATGTGTTTTCTGAACGAGCTCTATTAAAAACTAGCACTAAAAACTGCATGCCTTCAATCCTGGATGGGTACATTAAAATTTAATGTACACATCCAGGATTTAATGTACATTTAGGTACATTTAATGTACCTAGAAATGTTTTTATAAAATTGATCACCTCACCTGTAATCCAGCGTTCGCTTATGTTCTTCGAGGAGCTCCTGCTCCAGATAGTCAACGGGTCGCATCGCCGCTGCCATTCCGTCTCCGAGGCGTTTCAAGATCGAGAAACTCTTGTAAATACGACGCCACTCTTTCACGGTACCACACTATACGGAAAAACTAGTTTGATTCCCAGTGTTGTATGAACCCAATGTACCTATCGGCCTGTTGTGAGGTCCGAACACAAAGCAACAGAGAACGCGGTCCGAAGGACGTCTGTCCACACGCAAACACGTCTCTCTCACGGGTGAAGGAAGAAAAGGGGGAGCAGACCAGTCAGCACGTAGCCACTACGCAGATCCGCTCATCTTGGGAAGGGATGAGAGGATATAAATTTGACAACACAAGCAAAAGTTATTGACGAAAACAAGTAGCAGAGAAAAAAAAAACATTCGACTATTTCGCAGTGTTGCCAGCACAGAGCCTTAGTAGTAAAAGAGACCACATGGTTGCCAGGCATGTTTGCTATAGCAGGGATATTTATCAACAAATGTCCCTTTCAGGAGGTAGGAGTAATTTAATGTACCTACTTTGGACTACCAGCTTTACATCATTCTGAAACCCTGGAGCCAGCAAAAACATATAGTTCAACAACAATATTAACAACAAATTTTGTTGTACAAATAGTGTAGGTACCTACATTAAATTTTGTTTCTCACTTTCCTACTCGGTCGCTTCCCCATAACCGACGATCTGAGGAGACACTCATTTTATTTTATGTTATCTTTGAGAAATTTTTTTTAGATAGGTATTCTTATTCCTTAGAAAACCTCTTTTGAATATTGAACAGCAAATAGGTAACATTAAATGTTAAATAAGTGGTAAATTTTACCAGGTGAAAACTACATACCTACGAGTAGAACCAAAACTACAGCTCAAATGGCTCGATTTTACAACATACCCTCTCTGATTAAGTTACGACCACATTCACGCGAACAGCTTTTGGGCCAAAAAAAGTACCTAGGTAGCCTACCTACCTGTTACTTTTTGAGAAATTGATTATGTTCACTGTGAACATTTCACATTTTTTCGATTTTGGACCACTGTGTGGCGGAGTACCTACCTACCAATCCCTGGTGGGGGAAGATGGTTTCTACATCATGAAGACCCGAATGTTGTCGTTTTTGGATAAGCCGACATAGTTGCACCACAGATTAAACTGCTTTGCACCCAGAAGCGGTTCCAGAAATCTTTGGTGTGGGAGGTCTTTCAACAGACTCTCTGAATGATGGGAGGGAGGATTTGACTGGTTGCAGTTAGAATTTAGACATCTTGAAACAGTAGTTAATACTATAGTTTAATCTGTGTCTTGAAAGTTTCAACGTAGGTATAATGTTAAATTTTGAGGCCGATCAGAATTCTCGACCTCCATCGCGATTACATAGTTGTATTATTCCAAGAATAATTTCGGTTTATTATTCTTGAATGAATCCCTTTTTTCCCGGGGGGTTTCTTGCCATTTACGTACCTAGTAGGTAAGTTGGCATGGGGGAAAAAAATGGCTTCCGATAACTTTTGATTTGAAGAAGAAGAAGAAAAAGAAGTAGCTGATAAAAGTCAGCTGTTATTTCCTAACAAGTTCTGGGATTGGTCAAAAATAATCAGCCATCTTGTTTCTGGTGTGAAAGGAATGTTGAAAGATGTGTGTCAATTCGTGCAAAAACTGAAGTTTTATTCCGTCTTTTATTTCGTTTTCCCTTCGGAGTATTGTTAAGTTTTGTAGTGCACGCTAATTAGAATCACGGTAGACGTAGTTTGAAATGGTTTACTTGGAGATTGCTGCGCTGAGCTGAAAGAGGCCCTTTGCCACCAGTACACTTCATATCTTGCCGTTTCGCGAGCCCTTCCCAAATTTTGATTAAAAAGTTGTCTGCTTTATGCGATTGCACTTCCGCCAGAGACTTCTGCTGTAAAGGTTCGTGATCTATTGCCCTTAGATATCTACATGTCGCTCATTCCGACCCTTGGAATGTCGAGAATGTCACGGTGGGGCTCTCACCGTGAATCAATCATGGGAATCGCTGTTACTGAGGAACTCATTGTTCCGATGATAATTATGTGTATCTTCTAATTGCTGTGGTATAGAAAGTACCATCTCTTATCTGATGGCATGTGTAAGTAGATTCGCCCGGATAGTAGAATCGATCCTTTGTAACAACTACAAAGACCGTTTTCGAAATAGAATAGGTAGGCCCTTTTGAATTCGTTAAATTATCGAATTTTTGATAATCTTACTACTATTTCGCGAACTCCAAAATTGATGTTTCTACAACCAAGGACGGGCACGGTACAACTAATTGTATCAATTTTAGTTATTTAGTGGCCCTAGCGACGATGGGATACACGATGTGTCCCACCCAATAAAGCGTTGTTACAACTCTGCCTTCGTACGGTAGGCACTTTTCGACAAACTTTGGGTGCCTATCCTATAGGAAATTTAACGTTATACAACTTTTATTATTTAACATTTCTCGATAGGACCGACCTTTTTGAAGGGACAGCTGTTTGAAGAGCGAAAAACGTGTAAAAAATCGCTCTTTTTCAAATCGCTCTAGCTCCTGAACTATTGTCTACGATCAACTTTGACTAGTGAATTTTATAGGAACTTTTATTGTTCCTGTTTCACTTTGATAATAGTGACTTTTGCCGTAGGACGCATAGTTTCGGAGTTACAAGCAAAAAACTGACAAAAGTGCCATAATTTTGGAGTTTTTTTCGAATATCTCTAAACGCATAATAGAATCTGATATTTATTAGAACTCTTCAGATTCGGATTCAGCACACCAAAAAAACATAGATTAAAAATAATTATTTATTTATAAAAAATAGTTATTATTACGATATCTTGTTTTTCACTAGCTCGCCTAACTACGCTAACTACACCAGGACCCATGGTTTATATTATTCTCCCCTTCCCGGGACCCATCATGTATACTTCTTTTCCCCCTCGGGACCCATCGTGTATAACGTGGGTTCGTACCTACGGTTACCTCTCCTGTACTAAGTCTTGTATCAAGTCTTGATCCGAAGACCTAGTTTGATAGTTGAATTAAACTTTCTATTATTCACTCAGACAAGTTGAGTGGTTATCAGCCCACCAGTGCCATAGCTCAATAATTACCTATTATGGAGATATGGTAGGTTCAACCTACTGGTTGAAACTTTAGCTGCTAGGTGTAGTCGTTTTACTGGTTGGTTGATTTACAGATTGACTCAGTGTGGGGTTGGGCTTCTCCGCCTCTGCGCCTGCAGGCAGGCCGCAGGATGGCGGAGCTAGCCAGCGTCGGTGGAGTAAGCGGCAGCGGCAATGGCGGTGGCGAACGGGCGCCTTCCCCTGCGCGTCTCTCCCATACGTCTGAGAAACACCCTAGAAGCACCCTCAACGAGCTCCACGTCCTGCGTCGCCACAGGGAACTCTGCGATGTCGTCCTTAACGTGGGATCGAGAAAAATATTCGCCCACAGGTAAGCCGCGATTTATTCCCAGGAAATAATTATGATGAACACAATCCTAATGATTAATAATGGTTGTAATAATTACAACTATTGGAATAATAACAATACCCAACATATGACATGTTTGCAGGGTGATTCTTTCGGCCTGCAGTCCTTACTTTCGGGCCATGTTTACCGGCGAGTTGGCGGAATCCCGTCAGACGGAGGTGACGATCAGAGACATCGACGAGCATGCAATGGAGCTTCTTATCGACTTCTGCTATACTTCTCACATTGTCGTTGAAGAGTCAAACGTCCAAACTCTCCTGCCGGCGGCCTGCCTCCTCCAGCTTGCTGAAATCCAGGACATCTGCTGCGAATTCCTCAAGCGCCAACTCGACCCTTCAAATTGTTTGGGCATCAGGGCCTTCGCTGATACACATTCATGTCGTGAGCTCCTTAGGATAGCCGACAAGTTCACTCAACACAACTTCCAGGAGGTAGTTTCAATGTTGCTAGTTGAAGAAGTGTTAGTTAGGGTCAGGTGGGGTAATAGTAAACAAAATTGCGATGTTTCAACTTCAACCTCTCCTCTACTTCTGGGGATAACTCAGAGGGACAAAGTTGTGTGTTAATGTCAAGCAGTGATTATCTCTAGATGAATAAAAATCAAAATTTTTGCTCTAACTGCATTTGGGGGTGATTGAGAGCCTGTTTTCAATTACCCCAGAGGGTTTACATTTACCCCTGAAACTATGGGGTCATTGTAAACGGGTATCAAATAAATTTTATCAGTTGCAGTCAGTTTATTAGTTGCATATATCTGGACGACCGAGAATCACTTTCAATTATTCTCGAGGTAAAAGCACGTTTTTATTCCAACGACTAACTTGTTTCTCACCTTACTTCTATTTAATGTAGTATGTTCAATACAATGTGACCATTTATGAAAAACCTTTACTTTGATAGCTCAAAACCAATGGAAACGCACAAAAACCATTTGTTTACATTTACCCATAGTTCCAAATGTATGGGGTAATTGTAAACATCCATTAAATGAGCAAATTTTGCTCATTGGTAATGACAGCTTCGATCAACATCTATCTCACATCATAAATGAATGATAACAATAATTGTTGTACAAGGTTGCTTTTCCAAAGCAGTCACAGGGTCTTCAATTTCAATGTCCACTTCGTTTTTCAATGATTATTATTATCACAAGTATATGAACACTCGCCTGATGTGTGATGATCAGCTGTTTAGAAAATAGGTTGCACTGATAAGGTTTACTTCAAACAATCTACTACAAGGGCGGTAATGGCTCTTGTTTCCATTACCCCCTGTTTACGTTTACCCCACCTGACCATACTAGTTTCCATCATAAACCGATTATGATGGAAAGCAAAGAATGAGCTCCTTGAGTGATTTTTTAAAAAATTTGTCATAGAAATGTGTCTTCAAAAGAGAAAGAATGGGTCGACATCGCAGAAAACCCGTCTCTAAAGAAAGAAAATGTCTTTCTTTAGAGACGGGTTTTCTGCGGGTTTTCATTTAATGCAAAATTCCGACCTGTTCATGGGGCCCTTTCTCCATTTGTACAATAAGGAATGGACGTGCACCCGAATTTTGGGTTAAATCATCCTGTGCCATGTTGTTAGAAGTCAAAAAGAGGAAAATACATCATTTTTGTGACAAAAAGTCTCTCAGATAGTTTACATTCATCTAAAGTTGTCCTGGTCGGTGCATGACGTCATCTACGGACCTTCAGGTTTGACAGCTAGGGTTGCCAACTCAGAAAACCACTTTTTCCGTTGATCATTCCCATAATCAATCTCTTGGCATTTTGAGAACTAATTTAAATACAAATAAAAAGGTTTTCTGCTATTTACCTTAACCCACGAACGAATCAAAACTACGGCTGTGGTGTCACGTTTAACCTCGTTGACCGATCCGTCAGTTTTTAATTATTTTAATGGTGGCCAACTTGGCAACATGACGAAATCGTCAACCAATGGGAGCTGATCGCTGGTCCATAAACTGTAAATTCGTACTAGAGAGCCTTCTATCGATAAAAAAAAAAAAAAAAATCCAGAAACACTTTCATTCCTTATTTGATGGGTAAGCTGTGGTAGTGCTTCTCAGCCTATTGGCTAATGTTTCATTGTGTTTCTATTTTTGTTGTTTCTCTTATTTCACAGGTTATGGAAAGTGAAGAATTTCTTCTGCTTCCTGTTAGTCAGCTTGTTGATATCATATCCAGTGATGAGTTGAACGTGAGGTCAGAAGAACAAGTGTTCAGTGCAGTTATGTCCTGGGTCAAGTATAACGTGTCCGATAGGAGGCAGCACCTTCCTCAGGTACACTAATGACTTATTCGCCATTTTTCTGCCGTAGCAACCATCCATACTTATTTTGTACGTTATCTTGATTTTGCAGGTTCTTCAACACGTTCGTCTCCCACTTTTGAGCCCAAAGTTCCTCGTTGGGACGGTCGGATCGGATCTCCTTGTGCGTAGCGACGAAGCCTGCCGAGATCTCGTTGACGAAGCCAAAAACTATTTGCTTCTTCCTCAGGAACGACCTTTAATGCAGGGACCTCGTACCAGGCCTAGGAAACCCACTCGGAGGGGTGAAGTTCTATTCGCCGGTAAGAATAGTAAAATAGAAACTCTCTGCAGTGGTTAAATCTCGATAGTGTTTCCGTGAGGCTCAAGTATTATTCAAAGTGCGGTTGAACAAAAAGTTCGGAAAATCTACTCGGAATTCATTGCAACGTGGAAAATCAGAATATTCCTTGTCTTGTCCGACTGGGAGTAGGAAAGCCCTCAGCGGAACCAATTCCTGCAGGGGCCGTTGGAAACTTTTCTAAAAAATGTTTGCTTTTCTTGTAGTTGGAGGTTGGTGCAGTGGTGATGCAATCGCTTCCGTTGAACGGTTTGACCCTCAAACAATCGACTGGAAGATGGTGGCACCCATGTCTAAAAGGCGGTGCGGTGTTGGCGTCGCTGTTTTGAACGATCTCCTCTATGCTGTCGGTGGGCACGACGGCCAGTCCTATCTTAATAGTATCGAAAGGTAATTTTTCAAATCTTTTATTGGTTTAGTAGTTGAGTTTCTTTAGCTCTAGTGACACTTCTTCTCCTTTGGGTGCCATACAGGCCTTGGCGACCTCTCGCTACTAACTTCTGTTGACCAGTTATAGTAGACCAGAAGTATTAGGGACCTACTGTTTAACGCCGGCTCCGAACGGCAAAGTAACACAAATTTTGAACATTGAGCTCAACTTAAAATTTCAGGTACGACCCTCAAACTAACCAATGGTCATGTGACGTGGCTCCAACAACCTCCTGTAGAACTAGTGTTGGTGTTGCTGTGTTGGACGGCTTCCTCTATGCAGTTGGAGGTCAAGATGGCGTCCAATGTTTGAATCATGTTGAAAGGTTAGTTACCACAATAATCGATTGTACGTGCACTGTAACATGTATATAATATGTTCTCTACGTAATGTTCTCTCATTAGGTACGACCCTAAAGAGAATAAATGGAGTAAAGTTCCTCCAATGACCACTAGGCGACTGGGAGTTGCAGTAGCCGTGCTGGGCGGCTATCTGTACGCCATTGGAGGGTCTGATGGACAATGTCCTCTCAATTCAGGTACCTAAATGCCTACCCCATCCCCAGTAGCCATATTTTCGTTGAAATTACCAAGTAAATGTGTTTTTTTTTTTTTTTTTCCTGTTCAGTTGAAAGGTATGACCCCCGCCAAAACAAATGGACAGCAATGGCTCCTATGTCAACTCGGCGAAAGCACTTGGGTTGCGCCGTCTTCAACAACTTAATCTATGCTGTTGGAGGCCGGGACGATTGTACTGAGCTGTCTAGTGCGGAGAGGTACAGCCCTCACTCCAACACCTGGTCACCTATTGTAGCTATGACGTCTAGGAGAAGCGGAGTGAGTATTCCTTCTTGGTTGAAATGTTATGTTTTTATAATAGGGGGTATTCACGGTCTACTTTGACAGTCGAATCGTCGTTATTCAAAAGTGAAAGTTCCACGAGGCTCCTCAGTTTTTACGTCGAATCATTTACAATCGAAATGCATTCAGCACTTCTTCCAGCGTACAGAATGATTAATAAATGCTGATAAGCTCGATTCAGCTGGTAGAAGAAAATGAAGGGACGGTTATCACTGGGATAAGAGGTTATCACAACTTGGAAAAAACTGCCGCGGAAGATTCACTGCCCTCGGCCTGTGTTAACTCAAATCGTGGAACGTAGAAGAGCGCACGGCTATCGTTGAAACGTTATTTTTGGTCGATTCGACTTGAAAACTGCCAGACCGTGAAGACTAACGAAGGGGCGGTTTGACTTTGGCCCAAAATTTCAATGGCTTTGGGCCCACTCCTGAGAGCTAAAGTAATGATATTGGGCTAACTGGAATCACTCTAAAGTAATGGGTTTTGGCGCAAAGAATTGAAGACACGGAATGGGTATTATCTTTGGGCCAATTCGTCAGTATTTATTACGTCAATTTTCATTAGTAGTAGTTCATTAGGTTGTCTTAATAAATGATCTTACAAACACACCTAAAACTAATTTATCCGTCAGCGGCTCTATTTCGACCTTAAACTGAAATCTTTTCCCCCATGGCTCAGGTGGTTTTTGTGCACGTGATTTGGCAGCACAGAGTCTGCCATCGTGCGGCATTCTGTAAATTTAAAATTGTTAACCATAACCATGACTTTTCGAAAGGCCTGGAGCGCAAAAGGTAGCTTGCTCTGGGATCAGTGGACTGGGGAGAGATACTGGCGCAACAGTGGTAGGAGGGCTATTCAGGATCCCATTTCCATACCCTCTCTGGTAATAATCTAATCTCACAACCATGACCTTCCTGCGACGGCTTAAAAATCTCTTCTCGATGCAGACATCTACAATTGAACGTAATTGCCCATTATCGTTGTAGAACCTTGCCCCTAAGTCATTGGGCTTCCATCGACCTATCACTTTTATGTAGGACTACTTTAATTTATTCTTGCACTGTTTTCAGGTTGGACTGGCTGTCGTCAATGGCCAACTCTATGCGGTTGGCGGTTTTGACGGGAATGCATACCTCAAGACAATAGAGGTTTATGATCCAGAGCAAAACCAGTGGCGCCTCTGCGGGGCCATGAACTACCGACGTCTTGGGGGTGGCGTTGGCGTCATGCGAGCTCCACAAACGGAGAATTATTTTTGGTAGCGGCCGGCCAAGACCGTATCTCGTCTTTTGAGCCCTGACCTCGGCGCCCGATCTTCGCTCCCCCTTCCTGACACCCTTAACTCGACCTACGCTCGCGTCCCTGTGCACTTTTTCTTATTAATCACTCTAACACTTTCCTCGACTCGAGCCCTCGCATAATCCTGTATTCTTCACTTAACCCATTTTTCACTCGAAATCCTGCTTTAGGACCACCCCCTCACCCTCGCCCATCATTTTATACTGTTTTAATCTGCATTCTAAGCCACTATATCACTCTCTCGCCCTCAGAGACTGAAACCTGACAATCCGCACCTTCTACACTCACTAAAAGCTTATCCGTCACCACTGGTAACTTGCCAGTAATCTGAACAACATTCCACTTCCCCAGTACCCTAGTCTACCCGCGTCTCATGTAAATATGTGTACATATCCCCAAAAACTCGATGTTCAAAACTCTGAATCTCTCAGGGCTAAGATTCCTTAAAATATAGTTGAAAATAATTGACAAATCTATTTAAAAGAGGAAACCGTCTAAAACATAGTTTTCACTATTAAAACTATGCAATTCCTTGTCGTGCTCATTGAAAGTAACTGGTC
This sequence comes from Pilophorus perplexus, assembly GCA_955831195.1. NCBI lineage: Eukaryota > Metazoa > Arthropoda > Insecta > Hemiptera > Miridae > Pilophorus > Pilophorus perplexus. The sequence continues at coordinate 13,418,360 of OY037011.1, read as the reverse complement.
ATGAGTAGTAAAGAAGACCTGAGTTTGAATATTTTCATTTTTAGTAAAATATATGTGTAATACGAACAATAACTGGCCCCCAGGTGCCGAATGGATTTATGTGTTAGTAATGAATAATGAATTGGATGTTAAATCGCTTATGTGTTTCTTATTTTCAATAATATTAAAAATGTACTTGGCCCTAGTGGTCTACTTTTACGGATTACGGATTATAAATTTGTTTTATCGATTGAAAACGTCGTTTTAAACCTTAACCTGGCGGAGGGGAGGTATTAGAAGTTTATGGGAAGGCTAATGTGGAAGGCAAGTGTGCAAGAGAGTGACTTTTCACTAAAAGAGAAAGGAATCAAAAGTACCTATTTACTCAAATTCTCGGCAACCGGTTGTCCGAATTCAGTAATTGACATAATTCAAGAATTATTCTGTAAAATTCCTCTGGCTCACCAATCAAAGTGAAACTAGCGATTGAAATAATTCAATTTCCTATTATTAAACAAGGTAGTAAGTAATCCCATACTCAAATGAAGTACTCGGTATGACGCTTGATGCTCGGCTCCGATGGAAAGCCCACCTCAAGAAGAAAAAAGTAGCACTTTTGCTAAAATTAAGAAAGATGTACTGGCTAATGGGGAGACGGTCTAAACTGTCCATCCAGAATAAGCTTACCCTGTACAATCAAGTCTTCAAACCGGTGTGGACTTATGGAGCCCAGCTGTGGGGCTGTACGGCTCAATCAAATCGAGAGCTCATCCAGCGATTCCAAAACAATATGTGTATTAAGAAACGTGGTCAATGCACTTTCGAAATGAACGTCTCCATCACGAGCTTCAAATCGAAACAGTCAACGAAACCATCAAGCGGTTAATAAGTTATTTACTTGGAGCAATAAACTACTCAGAAAAAAATTTCAATTTAAAACATTAAAAATGAAAATATTTTCTTATTATCAACATTAATTAGAAAATATGTTAAATAAATAAATAAACGTTTACCACAGTACGGTTGCTATCCGCCTGGGCGGCAGTTTCATCCAAATTTTCTGTTTTTACCGCAATAATATTATGATGTTTTCCTAGAGACTATTACAATAATTGTAAATAATTATTATTATGCGTCGACAGACCAATGTTGTTGGATGTTTAAAATATATCGATATTTTTCCTCCGATATATCGATATTATTTTTACAATATCGGGAACCGTTTTTTTTTTCTCCTGGAAAGTGCTAAAATAAATCCGAAACACCAGCCAGAGTACCTATCTAGGATCTAAGAAGATGCAGGAATGTGATTCCTTTGTATATGTCATACAACCAGATGATAGCTCTGATGGAATGGTCTCATCTAAATATTTTGATAATTGCGAATTCTGCATGTATCTACCCGTGAAAGAGGTGTGTGTTTCCTGCGTATCGAAAACATTCCATAATCCATAATATATATTATATTCCAGCGACTTCTGTACAATAAGCGAAAAAAAATTTAAACTCGTTCTGAACAAGAGCTCAGACTTTTTTTTCTTCTTCAGGAAAGTTTGTTTTTTCAATTGGAACGTTTTTAGGGGGAGAACGATTATTGATAGTAGAAGACTTCTACTTTACTTAGTAAAGAGCTTAGCAACAGAAATCGTTATTTAAATTGATTTTTTTTATTTTTGAAAAATATCCGATATATCGATATTTTTATACGATATATCGGATTACTAAATCGATATTTTTCTCCGATAGTTACATCCCTAGACCTCCTGCTGTGTTCGCCATGATTTTGGAAGATGGTGTTGTTGTTTTTGTTGAATGGTTATCACCACGTTATCAGAATTATCTTTCTTTTTAACGCGCATTGTGGAACCCGAAGGGATTTTCTACTTGACCAGACGAATTTTCGTCCGAATTATCCGAGTTACGGGTCATATTAGGCTTTCAGCAATATTCAAAGAGGCCTGACAGCCTACCTAGCACTTAATCGTCATGTCGAGGTTATTCCTGGTCCGATCGAAGGCAAACCAACTCTTCGGCTCTCATCACGCCGTCAAGGTAAATGACATTTTTCATTTTCACACCTGCATCACTCAAGCAATAAAAACGCTTCCTATTTTACACACTGGTTTATTGTTAGAAAAATAATCGATGGACAATTTGGACAAACAAGGGACCCCCAAAGAAAGTGCATAATTAATTTGTTTTCGAATAAATTATGCACTTATAAGTAAAACGTGCGTTTTCGACACCTCATTCGAAGTCTTTCAAATCCTCTTTATAGCCCCATTCATCCTCACAGTGTATTCGGATGGGTCTGACACCCCCCAATAATGAATTCTACGTTCTTAGAGGCGGGTACAAAAAAAGCCAAGACCCTCTTAAGGGGGTTCCTCGGTCCATAAGAAGTTAACGTTAGCTTATGTACCTGTTTCTCAGGAACTATGCTAGATATCGTCATGCTTTTTTTGTTATATTCCTCAACTCAAGATACATCAGATGTATCTTGTAGATACAGTAGATTCTACTGTGCAATTTTCAAATTTTTATCTCTGATACATTTAGTGGGCACGAATTCTACAAAACCCATTTTTCCCGTTTTCGCTGCTTACTTCTGGGTTTGAATTTGAACAATTGTCTATAATATATTATCCATTTGATAGAATCTATGGTTGAATCTGATTCAACAAATAGCTTGATGTACAAATGTTTAGCGTTGAGGACCAACCTTGGCTCAGCACACAGTTACTGTGTACCTACTGTAGGTACCTATAATATAGGTCTCTCATATTGCTGCAAGTCAGTGCAATCAATTTTATCTCCCATCAGTCGCAAATATCCTTCATCCACAATAGATTCCAAATCGCAATGGTGAACGACTATAAAGAAATAATAATTATTATTGTATTACAGGAATGCCTTCGTACGTTTTCGACTACCAGAATGAAGAACAGCGCCCATACTGATTTGGAACGCATTCGCAACATTGGCATTTCTGCTCATATCGACTCCGGCAAAACTACTCTGACAGAAAGGATTCTATTCTACACAGGGAAGATATCGGAAATGCACGAAGTAAGTTAGGCACGGGAGTTACCATTCTCCCAGCACCCCCAAGTACAAGGAGGGCAACTTGGAAAATTTCGATTTTGGTTTATTATTCTTGGAATAATACACCTATGTTTTCGCGACACGGGTCGACGACTCCGATCGGCCTCAAAATTTGACATTATCCGTTTCAAGAGGTCTACATTCAAAATCCGAAATGTCCGTCCGCCGTCCGGGCCGTTTTGGGCAGTAGGAATTTTTTAAAAAATCTGAAATTTTGGCAAAATACTTGGTTTACCATCTAGTTGTGCCCGCAAGGTTTTCAGTCCGATCGCCCAAACCCGTGGGGCGCTATGGGGCTAAAATGGGGCTACAGGAGGGGTGTTTTGAAGGCTTTTAGCTATGGGATCGAGTTAGGTGTCGTTTTCGAAGTATTTTTGGACGTAGAATCCATTTTTGGGGGTCCCGGAACGATCCGATTTCACTGTGGCGTTCTATAGGGCTTTCATGGGGCTAAAAATGGGATTTTTGAAGGATCCCAAGAAGTTAATTATTTTTCGAGTAAAAATTAAAGAATTTTTGAAAAAACACATTTTTGAAAAAAAAAATCCCCCCAAAAATTTTTTTTTGAAATATAAAAATCCAAAAAAAAAATTTTTTAAATTTTTTTTATTAACAGAATTAAATGTCTGTACAAGTAACCTATATCACAGAATAATAAACCCTTGTGTAAAATTTGCAGCGTTTTTTTATTTCTTTTCGAATCAAGCATAATCTCCTGAACAAAAAAAAAAAAAAAAAAAATGTAAATCCGTGCTTTAGAAGCGAAGTTGTGAGCAAAAAAGTAAAACGTTCTAATGTGCGCCGGCCACAAACGGATTTTTTTATGAGGAGTGAGTGGGGAGTCCACTTCCCGCCCACCATCTTTGAAGCGCTCTCCTGTAAAATGACCTATCGGTACTATATATGTTTGTCGGGAACTAACTACTTGACCCAATTGAAAAAACTAATATTCTGTTGAATCCTCAATTTTTTCTGAACCCACTGAGTGTTTTTTGGGGAGGTATTACCGAAAAATAGAATTTACCAACACCCAAAATTGACTGAAAGTGCCCTTTCTTCAAATTCGTGGTTAAAATCGGGTAGTGATGGTACCTATGTGAAAAAATCTCAGCAGAAACTTCAGACGAAAAAAAAGAAGCATTTCGCTTTACCCAAAGCGTCAGAACAGAAAAGACTCCGTCCCATGTGTTCGTTTTAAGAGCCCACAACGGCTTAGGAAAAGTAAGACTCCGTCCCACAATTAGCGAACTGGCTTTAAATAAAATGCACGACTCTGTCCGACGATTTGCAATGTGGTTCAAGTAAAATCCAAGACTCCTTCCCGAAGAAAAACGCGCTATCCTCATGATTGCCCCATCGCATCATGGGGCAGTGCCCCACCGTTCGTTTAGGGTCCTGTAGCCAAACCCAGTCCCCAGCCTTGAACTCCTTCCGCCTGGCCCGACGGTCGCAATGCTCCTTCTGCTGCCGCATCTGGACCCCCATGATTCTTGTAGCGCACTCTCGGGTTTCCTGTATGTGCTTACGAATGTAGAACACATGCGGGACCGAGAGTGGCTCTTCCCTCATGACAGGCCTGGCTAAAACGGAGTTTTTTCTTCTTTTTTTTTCAGGTAAAAGGTAAAGATCAGGTGGGTGCCACAATGGACTCCATGGAATTAGAGAGGCAACGTGGTATCACTATCCAGTCTGCAGCCACTTACACGATGTGGAAGGGTTATAATATCAACATCATAGATACACCAGGTTATCTCTTTTCTAATGCAATTTTCGATTAAATTGTGCTCTTCTATACTAATCTCACGTCCTGGTAAAATTAACATTATTTTAACATTAAAATGTTCTATAATAGGGCATGTGGATTTCACGGTGGAAGTGGAACGTGCATTGAGGGTTCTTGATGGTGCCGTCCTCGTACTCTGCTCTGTTGGAGGAGTTCAAAGCCAAACCCTTACGGTAAATAGACAAATGAAACGGTACAATGTTCCATGTCTGGCGTTCATCAATAAACTCGACAGGCTTGGTGCTAACCCAGATAGGGTCATCTCCCAACTGAGGTAAGCACAAATCCGAACTGCAGTCGATTATTGTAACCCTTCAATTGGTATATGAACAAGTCATTTTCCTTCAGAACCAAAGTGAGTTCGCAGAGTAATTCTGAAAATTCCTAACCGTCCGGCGCCTGCGCAGTATGGCCTATTGCAAGGGCTGAGAGTGAGGGTACCTCTGCTTTCAGAAATTAAACACCCAAGTTCTGATGCTCGATTGTGAAAAATGTGATTCATTTCCTTCTGTGATCTCATGGAGGTAACTTCGTAGGGACTCCTTTTTCGTTTTGGGAGGACCGAAGTTCTGGCCGTTCTAAAAGTGGAGGGGAGAGTTCTGATTTGGCCTGAACGTACTCTGCGAACTCACCTACTGAAACGGTTTCATTATGGCTGTGCGTATGCTCTAACGTGAAATTCCTCATTTTTCTCTTAAGCCATAACTTTCACCCTTGAAAGGAGAATTACGCGCCTGTTGAAAAGAAATTCTGTGATTATCTGGCAATCAAAATACCCAATCCGGCCCAAAATAAGATTCTTGGATCATACTTTCAGGAACAAGCTGGGGCACAATGCAGCGCCCCTTCATATTCCCATTGGATTGGAAAGTGACACCAAAGGGATAGTAGATATTATTGAGGGAAAGGCCATTTATTTCGAAGGGCAGCATGGGTAAGTCATCAAGACTGCTTACATCTTGCGCTTTTTGTACTTGTTTGTCATCACCAAGCTTTTATTTAATTTTTTAGCGAGCAAATTAGGGAAGACGAGATCCCGCAACCCCTCCGGGCTTTGTCCGAAGATCGCCGCCTGGAGTTGATCGAACACGTGTCGAATGCCGATGAACTTCTAGGCGAAATGTTTTTAGGTGAGCTTCACTGCTACCTACCGCTTACTACTTACCATTTTGTATTATTTTCGGTTTTCTTGGTTCAGAGGAAAAAACGCCTAGCGTGCAGGATATCAAGGCAGCCATCCGTAGGGCCTGTTTGAGCAGGACTTTCACGCCAGTCCTCTTGGGTACAGCTCTGAAAAACAAAGGCGTTCAACCTCTTCTTGACGCAGTCTTGGATTATCTTCCTTGTCCCAGCGATGTTGAAAACTTTGCTCTGGACAACAGCCAACTGAATGAGTACGTCCTAACGAATAATGATGCGCCAAATTGATTACTTTTTGTTTGAACTGTACTTTTTGCTTCTAGGGAAGGTGAAGCCACTAAGGTACTCCTCAACCCAGCCCGAAGTAGTAGCAGCCCGTTCGTTTCACTTGCCTTCAAGCTGGAAGCCGGCAGATTCGGGCAATTGACTTATCTTAGATGTTACCAAGGGATGCTCAAAAAAGGAGATACAATTTTCAATGTTAGAACAAATAGAAAAGTAAGTAGCCGTCTTGAAGGACATTCGCGGGGGCGTGCCACTTGCTGTACATGCAATTGGTTTTCCTTGAGTTTCATAGTCAGTAGAAATGCTTAAGTTGGCTCCATACTTTAACCCCCCCTCCCCCCTTCCTCATGTTGCAGGTTAAAGTTCCACGATTAGTTCGTCTCCATGCTGACCAGATGGAAGATGTCGACGAAGTTTTGGCTGGTGACATTTTTGCTGTATTTGGCGTGGACTGTGCCAGTGGCGATTCGTTTGTCACGGACAACAAACTGAATCTTACCATGGTACTATAATCACACGATTTGTTGCATTGATTAATATCATGTGGTTTAGAAGTTGAGCACGGACTGGGTTTCAGGAATCGATTCACGTTCCCGATACCGTCGTGTCTATGGCAATCTCACCCAAGAACGCGAAAGATCGTGACCAGTTCAGCAAAGCCGTTGCTAGATTTACCAAGGAAGATCCCACTTTTCAATTTTCGTACGACGCTGACAACAAGGAAACCATCGTGTCCGGAATGGGTGAACTTCATTTAGAAATTTATGCTCAGGTGCGTTATTATTTTATTGTTTCCTTTCTGTTTTTACTACGCAATTCTGAACAATTTGAAGTGTTGGAACTGGGGGCGTGTCGGTCCAGGTCATTCCGACCGATACAGTGACAAGGACGTAACCATTCCATCTTAGCGGTACAGTTACAACACCGTAATTAAATGAAGGCCTAATTAGAAATGAACGTGTTTCTGGATTTTTGTATCGATAGAAGGCTTCCAAATAGCACCGAAAATGGGCTTCAGACACAAATTGCATTCGCACGAATTTATAGAATTTATGGGAAAATCGCTATTCGAATTTTTGGTAGAAGCCAGAGATCAGCTCCCATCGGTCGACGATTTGCAATCCCGGGATCCCGGGCGATTTTTGACAATTTGAAACCCCGGGATTTGTGGAGTCCCTGGCTGTGCTTTTCCAACCCTCTTTGTCATCTGGACACTCACTTCATCGTTCAGTGCATCGCTCCCAGTCCAGTTCTGAGTAGGTACCAAAATATTGAGTAAAACCTGGAGATCTTCCACTAATGCGTATGAGACTGGTTCCACCACCCTACAGTACAGTGAAGATCACAAGCAGAATTGATAAACTTACCCTAACTAACCACAAACGAATGAACTGTTCATCTCTCTTTTGATTGTAGTCACTCACTACATCGTCGAGTCCAGTTCTGTGTACAATTCCGATCACAAGGAGAATTGATGAACTTACCCCAACTAACCACAAATGAATGAACTGTTCATCCCTCTTTTGATCGTAGTCACTCAATGCATCAATCACTCCCTCTTGCTGGTCCAGTTCCCTTCCCATTCCAGTTAACATCCAGGTCAAGATCCGTTTACCGATAAGAGCTGGAATCTTGTCACTGGATGTACCCATTCCAACGTGAGTCTCGCTGAGGCAGTCCCAGAACTGCTGTGGTTGGAACTAATTACTAAACGTTCCGGATCTCGGAATGCGTTCTGCACACGTCAAACTTCTGTTCTCCAATTCACGCTTTTGACTATCCTAAATGTTTTTAATTTTGATATTACATTTCATTTTTGCAGCGAATGGAAAGAGAGTACAACTGCCCCGTTACTCTAGGGAAACCCAAAGTGTCATTCCGTGAGACTTTGATAGCACCTTGCGAGTTTGATTATCTACACAAAAAGCAGTCTGGAGGTTCTGGACAATTCGCCAGGGTTACCGGAGTGCTGGAAGTAAGTGCTCCTTTCTTTTTCCACGTGAAATGTTCGATTCGGTTTTCTTTGGAGTCATAACACTGTTTGTACTTTTCAGCCGCTGCCTCCTCAACAAAATACACAGTTGATTTTCAAGGATGAAACATCTGGACCTAATGTGCCCAAGCAGTTCATTCCTGGTGTGAAGAGAGGCTTTTTGGAAATGTCACAAAAAGGTCAGTTAATCTTAATGATGTTCGTTTCTGAACATTTCCCTCATGATATCGTCTCTGAGTAGTTGACTGTTTTTACAAAGTGGTTGTTTGCCGATGGTGCAGAGGTCTAATCCAATGAGTTTGGTTAGGGAGAGAGAACGACTCCTCTGCTGAATACTAAATTGTTTATTCAGGTAAACAATTATAGCGTGGGGACCGGTTTCGAGCAACTAAGCTCATCTACAGCCCTGACAAGAAAACCATTTGTCATTAGCACCAGAGAAAAAACCATAAAAATTATATTAACAATGTAAACTCTAAATTATATTATACTGAAGGTATATGAACAAGCACAAATGGTGAAAATTATAACTGATGAAAACGGTCCAGAATGGTGGTAACTTGACAATAGTAATTTTGGAATATGGACCCACTGTTAAAATTGGCTCCATGACTGATAGCCAGTGAACCATTTGAAAACCAGTTAGGCTATACTACAGGTACTGAAAGGAGAATTGTTTATTATTCTAGTGGCAAAACAACTACTTGATATGTGAGTAGTGACAAGGAGAAATTAGAGGTAAGAAAGTCAGAGGTAATTTTAAAAATGGACCCATTTGACAAGGTTATTAATTACTAGGAAAGATGAATTTGGAATTATTCTTTTTTTAAACAATTGATAAGTAAAACTACAGAAAATGATGACATACCTAGGTGACCTAGTTGACATGGTGAATTTTGAATTTATACAGAAGGTAAATTTGAATATGAAGGTTTAAATTAATTGAATTTGTGAGTCTATTTGAAGTTACTGTTGAATAGACTCAAATAGACTGACTTCAAATAGACTCACAAATTCAATTAATTTAAACCTTCATTCAACAGTAACTTCAAATAGACTCACAAATTCAATTAATTTAAACCTTCATTCAACAGTAACTTCAAATAGACTCACAAATTCAATTAATTTAAACCTTCATTCAACAGTAACTTCAAATAGACTCACAAATTCAATTAATTTAAACCTTCATTCAACAGTAACTTCAAATAGACTCACAAATTCAACTAATTTAAACCTTCATTCAACAGTAACTTCAAATAGACTCACAAATTCAATTAATTTAAACCTTCATTCAACAGTAACTTCAAATAGACTCACAAATTCAATTAATTTAAACCTTCATTCAACAGTAACTTCAAATAGACTCACAAATTCAATAAATTTAAACCTTCATATTCAAATTTACCTTCTGTATAAATTCAAAATTCACCATGTCAACTAGGTAACCTAGGTATGTCATCATTTTCTGTAGTTTTACTTATCAATTGTTTAAAAAAAGAATAATTCCAAATTCATCAAATTTACCTTCTGTATAAATTCAAAATTCACCATGTCAACTCGGTCACCTAGGTATGTCATCATTTTCTGTAGTTTTACTTATCAATTGTTTAAAAAAAGAATAATTCCAAATTCATCTTTCCTAGTAATTAATAACCTTGTCAAATGGGTCCATTTTTAAAATTACCTCTGACTTTCTTACCTCTAATTTCTCATTGTCACTACTCACATATCAAGTAGTTGTTTTGCCACTAGAATAATAAACAATTCTCCTTTCCGTACCTGTAGTATAGCCTAACTGGTTTTCAAATGGTTCACTGGCCATCAGTCATGGATCCAATTTTAACAGTGGGTCCATATTCCAAAATTACTATTGTCAAGTTACCACCATTCTGGACCGTTTTCATCAGTTATAATTTTCACCATTTGTGCTTGTTCATATACCTTCAGTATAATATAATTTAGAGTTTACATTGTTAATATAATTTTTATGGTTTTTTCTCTGATGCTAATGACAAATGGTTTTCTTGTCAGGGCTGTAGATGAGCTTAGTTGCTCGAAACCGGTCCCCACGCTATAATTGTTTACCTGAATAAACAATTTAGTATTCAGCAGAGGAGTCGTTCTCTCTTCCTAACCAAACTCATTGACTGTTTTTACCCTTGCTCTTGCAGTTGCAATATTCTTACCTTAGACGCTATATGAATGTGTTCTTGTCCAGGTTTGTTATCTGGTCATAAGTTGTCAGGCTTGTTGATGCGCCTTCAAGATGGCGCTCACCATATTGTTGACTCGAGCGAGCTGGCTTTCTTCTTTGCCGGTCAAGGAGCCGTCCGACAAGGTGAGTTATTTTTCTCACCTCAAGTACACCCACGGAAGCATACTTATAATTCACGCTAACGGCGTTTTCATTATCCGTAGCATTCGAAAAAGGGGCGTGGCAAATCATTGAGCCGATCATGTCAGTTGAGGTGGCCGTCCCAGAAGAGTTCCAGGGTCAGGTCATTGGTCAATTGAACAGGCGGCATGGGATCATCACCGGGCTAGATGGCAACGCCGAATGGGTTACCGTATCTGCTGAGGTACGTACTTGGCTTTCATTCAGATTGTAAGCATTTGGGCCTGGGAGTTGTGAATACCCGATTCCACTGCCGTAAAACATTTTGTTAAAGCCTCTCGAACTATCACCCACTTCCTCTTTGTTATGAATAGAAAGAATCTATCATTGAGTATTCGTTTCGGTTTTTGTTATTGTCAATAGGTCCCCCTAAACGACATGTTTGGATTCGTCGGGGAACTGCGATCAATGACACAGGGTAAAGGAGAATACAGCATGGAGTATTCGAGGTACTCTCCAGCACTTCCAGAAGTTCAAGAAAAGCTCATTCAGGAGTACCAAGAGTCGCAGGGAATCGCACCCACGCAAAAGAAGAAGAAGAATTAATCTAACATAGCGCTATCTAGTTTTTTAACCAATTTTGTAAATATTGTATATAAATCGAAATCTAGAAAACTGCCTTGTAAAATTCGGTATTCTTGATCGTTTACCTCAACTTGACCAGGTTTGCCGCCTCGTCAACCCAAGTTTATGATGTAAATTATAAAATTTATAATTTACACTTTAATTCAATTAAAGTTGGTATTGATGTTGAGTGGCTGTTCAATTTCTGTTCAGTTTAGGAACTCTGTGGGCCTCGAGCCCGTGTTGGTCGAGGGGGATGATGGCAATCCGCGGTTGGTTGCAGACATGAAGGTGCATGGACTTTGGGACCAGGAGAGGACGGCGTACTTTTGATTACCCGTACTTGGGTGATTCCAAAAAAAACGGAAATTTGGGGTTTCGTTTAGGCCGAAAATTTTTCCATCGTTTTCTCTAGAAGTGTTATTGATTCCGGTCCAGGGAAAGCCCTAGTTTTCGAAAATATATAGGGTGAGATACTTCATGTAGCCCCCAAAAAGATATCACTACAAAACCACGACGGATTTATGTGCTTTCCTCAAGACCATCACATGAATTGGTGTTGGTATAACTATTGAGGAACTCAATATATATTCCCAATTACTTTCAGTATCCGTAGCCAGTAACCAAATATAAAATATAATTAGGGTTAGAAACTAGATTTGAAGGTCAATTTCTGCAACTGAAATGGAGAAAGCTAGGCGTGAAGGACTTGAGTTTTCGTGATGGTCTTGAACTTTTGTGTGAAGGTTATGAACTCTTGAGTGAAGGTCATGAGTTTTTCACAATGGTCTTGCCTTTTACCTAGTAATAATACAATATACGTACATATATACTACAATAACTTGGTCAAGTCAATGAGATAGGTTATTAAATCATCCAAACCTTCACTAATCCCTCATGACCTTCACAAGTTTGACTTGGTAAAACGTGATGGTCGCGTGAAGGTTTTGAGTGTGACGGTCATGAGAGAGATACTTAGTATCTCAAAATGGCTGGCAAGCTAACTCTGTTGTTCCAGAAGGGTAAACTGGGCTTTCATCGCCACACGAACCCGTTTTGTGTTCTACGGGTGATTACAATCTAATCAAACAATTTGAATTACTCATTTTACGAGCGTGAATGTCTGGAAAAAAAGTATCTCAACAAACATGACTTAGCTCAGTAAACTCTGTGAAAATTTTTCTTTGGCTGCTGGAGATCCCCCACGAGCCGTATTGGTAGTTTGGAGTTTTCTGTAGTAAATCTCGATTTTCTCCTAGTACATTAGCCGAAATAATTCAGAAGTATTTAGAGTGGTAGAGCATTTCGTGTGGAGCTATACAAAAAAAAAAGTTAGAAGATTGGGTAATTTTTGGAAGCTACAGAGGCGTACTCACCGATTTCCGTTTTTTTTTTTGGAATCACCCACTTATTTGATACCCGGGTTGTAAACCCAGACGCCTCCTCTTATGGCACCTTATGGTGGTGCCCTTGACTGGCCAACAATCGCCCAGAATGCAGCCAACGTGAAAAACCGCAAATATGATGCGGCAGCAGAAGACCTTCGGGGTTCTTTCACGCCTTTGGCAGTCGGCTGTGACCAACGTTCAACGTCATGGCTTACGACTTAACGAGCTTATTAAGCCTAACTTAACCCCCTTTCCCCAACAAGCACAGATTTAAAAGAACCAGCAGTCTGGCCAAGGCCCTGTAGATGTTTACAATCACTGGTAACGTCCCACTGCTTTAGAGGCAGACAAAGAAACTACTCGTACACTTTTTCGCCCCAACACATCGAAGTAGAAAGGATGTTTCATTTCACCATCCTCCCTTCAGTGCAAGGAGAAGTGCACCAATCCAGTGAAAAAGAGAAGAAAGACCAATGTGTGGCTGGGCGCTTATTCAGTCATGTATGCATGTCCGTCCGCCGTACGATTTTTTTTTTTTTTTTAAATCTGAAATTTTGACAAAATACTCGGTTTACCATCTAGTTGTGCTCGCACGGTTTTCAGCCCGATCGCCCAAACCCGTGGGGCGCTATGGGGCTAAGGGAGGTTTTTATAAGGCTTTTGGATAAGGGATCGAGTTGGGTGTCGTTTTCGAAGTATTTTTGGAATAAGAATCCATTGTTGGGAGCCCCGGAACGAGCCGATTTCACTGTTGCGATCTATAGGGCTTTGGTGGGTCACTAATGGTATTTTTGAAGGATCCCAGGTAAAAAACGAAAACTCTGAAAAAAGTTTTTCTAAAATTTTTGTTTTTGACACAGAATTAAATTTCTGCACAAGTACCTAACCTAGGTATATCAAAGAATAATAAACCCGTGTAAAATTTGCGGTTTTTAAAGTGAAACTTTTATTACATCGTCCCAAAATTTTTGGTCTGTGTGTCGTTTTGTGTAACATCACGCTTAAAGCGTTGTTACTAGGGATTACTAGGAAAATTTTCGAAACGCCGAAACCCGATAAAACTTTTGCCGTCGGTTTTGAACGAAACTACGTCTGTTAAAACGAGCTTTTCACGCTGATTTCAACGAGCACAAAACGATTTCTGTGCGATAACCCGTTCGAAAGTTATTCCAAGATCGTCGGTAGGTGGGTACGAGTATTTTTTGCGAGCCTTCGATTAGTTTGATAGGTACCTACTAGGTAATCCTTCGCAACGAGAGACGGGTCAAAAAGCGTCGTTGCCACGGGTGCGTTTTCAGGGATTACGCGGGTTGTGCCTCCCAGGGCCGGTTTTTGAAACCATAGTTAACTCTGACGGCCGTAAAACGGAAAAAGCGTCTTTTGAACCTTAGTTACCGTTTTACGGGCCGCTATATTTACGAAACGGTAACCACAGCAGGACCCTGGGGTCAAATTTTTACGGAGCCGTGACCACCGCTTTCATTGGTTGACGAGGAACAACTGACTGACGAGACGGCGCGCCGCGGAGGGGCGTGGTAGAAAGAGATGGAGATAATTGTTTACTTTTTTCGCTCAAATAACGCTCAAAATAATGTCATGTTGAAGGCAGAAGAAGCGGGAAATGTGAACTCCTTCCTCACAAATGAGTTGTCAAAACCCGCAATGACGAAAAAAGTTCACATAGGGAAAAATTTTAGCGGCGTGGTCAGCTGTCGGAACGCTGACTATGGTTCTAAAAACGCCGACAAAATAGCGGCTGTAAAATCGCGTTTGACGGTGGTCACCAAACCACTCGTTTGCGGTGATTTGACTATGGTTTCAAAAACCAGCCCCCAGACTACAGATTGTCCCCCCCCCCCCCCGTCATTACACCCATCCAGCCCCCTTTAATAATATATAATATAATATATAAATGTGGGCATCATTTCCTGAAACTAGTGTGAATAAAAGTTTCACTTTTACCGTGGTTTCATAAAACCACACCCCAATTTTTTTCTACCCTACGCCGCTTCAAGGCTCTTCTGCCACAAGACCTTTCTCAATCCAATACATAAGATCCAAAAGATCCAAAGACCTACCTATAACCTACTATCAAGTCTCGTCAGCAGCAAAGCTTGTCCAGTATCATTGAGTCGAGGATGGTCAAAAACTTGTTGAGAGGTCATCGCTGAGTTTATGCTGCAGAGTCCAACAGTACCAATGGAAGGGTAACTTCCCCTTTTACGGTCCGATTCGGTTGGCGCTTGTACTCCTACCAAATTTTGAACAAAAGTAAGCGATTTCCTGATTTCTTCGAGAGAACATCACCTCGGTTCCTTCCTTACTATTCTGTGGACATTTGCTTGACCTTTATCTGCGTCTCTACTTCCGGAGGAAAAAAAAGAAAAAAGGATTTAAGAATTCCCTTGAATAAATTTGCCAGATCCCCCCGAGTGGAAATAAAAATCGTTATTAACAAAAACATGATTCTTTTTATTCAAAATATAATATACACACAATAGGATGCATACCTATACTGTACAACTGCACGAGGCATTTACCTTAAGAAATATTGTGATTTTGTAGATACACCGAATAAACAAATTAATGGTCAAGTGAATATATGTTTCAAAAAAGACTCATCTCAATGTGTAAAACACTATACGAGAAACAACCTTCTACATGGAATTAGAAATTTTTGTACAACTGATGAGACGTGGTTCCGAGTCCCAACTTGCTGTCGACTCATTCAAAGGTTTTTTTGTTGGTTGAAGCTGCATTTCCATGGTGGGCGAAAACGTGTTGGCTACTGGTGATGCGAAGAAGCTTCAAGCAACCAAGTGCATCATAGGAAATGGGGCTCAGATTTGCCGTCTATTGGGGACAAGGAGTTGCGTGTTGGTCATTGTGTCGGGGAATAGACTGTGGTAATTGATGAGAGGAACGTAGGCGGCCGTGATCACTCGACCTGCAAATAATAATGATGATAAAATTTCAATTTCAATTTCCGAGCAGTTATTAAAAACGAAACATGACTCACCAGCGAACCATCTGCCGTGAAGTGAGTTGACAGCGGCGACAGCGGTGGTGATGGTGGGGCACTTGACGTAGACGTTGCCGGCCGACGCCTTGTCGACGTAAACGTGGAGGACGCCACCGTGCTTGTTACACTCTTCGATAACATCGTCTTTGATTTCCATCTCCCAGTTCGGGTTGGTTTCACTGGACACGGACAAGGAACGCAAGTTATGCTTCAAGTGAGACAAAGACACAAGATTGCAATTAGCGGTAGTTTTTTTTTTCGAAGAGAAGAACTTACGATGCAGGATCGAACATGTTCGACAACATGAAACATTGAGTTGCTATGGGAGGTGTCAGCCCTGTGTTGACTGTGTTTGGAGCAGCTATGTTTAGAGCAGACGCAGCTGCGGCTGGGATCTGCATCCCAGTACCTGAAAAGCACAAAAATGTGTATGTTTATACATAAATGTTTTTCATTTATTGACAACTGTTGAAACCGAAAATTCGAAGATACTTGTTTCGCTCCAAATAGTGTTTTTTTTTCCTATAAACATCTTATATAATATTAATTGCATAATGTGGGATTCACCAAGGGCATTTTACATTATTACTGTTGGTTCAATACACACGGTAACAACAATCGTATCGTGATAGCATTCTTGATACCTATAGCATTCTTTTCCCACCCGAAAAAACACTATTCGGTTCTTCCAGGTCTACAAGAATGCGATGAATGGAAATCCTTGTGTCTTTCTTTCCTACTCCTGGAAAGTACCCCACTCTGTCAGCTGATCAGTTCAAACGCAAAGGGTCAATCCCCCCCTCAACCACAGAAAGTTGCATTGTGTTCCATCCATGAAAAGCCTGCACGCAGGTAAATGTGGGTTCAAAGGAAGTCGTTTTAGAATACACAATTCTATCCGAATGACACCTTTAAATCCAAATATAATTTAGCATCTTTTTCCCCTTGGAATAACCATATTGTGGTAAAATTATTCCAAGTGTCAACAAAATGCTGCAGCAAAACACAATGGTAGATAATAGTAGATAATAATATTATATTATATTATATTTTTTTATATTATATATTATATATATTATATTATATTTTGTAGATATTATCTACAAAATATTAAGGTAAGGTTGGGGGGGGGGGGGGGGAGTGCAAAAATGGGGCAAGAGCGTAAGAGGGATGTAAAAACTACCAAGATCAATTTCAACACAAATGGTAACCTGGCTGGAAGGTTATGAAGTCACATTGTGCCATTTCAATCAGGAGCCATTTTTATCGTATATCCTTCAAATTGGTGAGTATTTTCAGGCGTTTTAAAGTTTGTTTATAAGTTCAGTGTTGTACTTCAATTTCAATTCAATGTTTCATCATTTTCTGTCAGTGAGTCGGGCCGTACCAAGCACTTCCCCCATTGGTGAACTCATGTAAAGCCTGAATTGAACTAATGATTGTTTAGAACGGATTGAATGAAGTTTTTTGGCGTTTATTGATTTTTCAGTCGCCCCCATTGTCCAGGTACTTGTTGATGATCTGTAAAAGTTGATATCAGTTACTGTCCGATTTTAGATGTTCAAATCGCTAATTTGAGATTTTTTTTTTTTTTTTTTGCACTTGTTCCGGTGAAACCAAAATAAGCGTTCCAAATATTGAACAGGCCGGTTACGCACTTACCCCACTTCAATGGGGCAAGTTGGTAAGTCAGACCTGGACAGCTATTTCGGTCGAGGCTCACAATAAGGCACTGAAAATTAAGGGATTCAGAGGTATTAAGAACGGAAATAACGTAACCTCAATGGCACATCCCCCACCTTACCTTATGTTCATTAAATATCGATATTTTGACCATTTTTCTTTTCAAATCCCTCCACCTGATCATTCATCCCCCTCCCACCATTAACGCACAACTGTGGCGAACATTTGCAGCAATTTCCTTGCAGTGCAATTTTTCACATCCGCATGTAGGTTCAACAGAAGTCGTCATAGAAAACACAATTCTATCCGAATGATACCTTCAAATCCAAATATAATTTAGCATCTTTTTCCCCTTGGAATAACCATATTGTGGTAAAATTATTCCAAGTGTCTACAAAATGCAGCATCAAAACACAATAGGTGGTAGTGGTAACCATGTTAAATAAATATTGACATAATAGGATCAGAATTCGGAGAAAATATCTCTCATAGGATCAGAAAACCATAATATGGTTTTCTGATCCTATGAGAGAAAATTTCTCTTATGGTTGAGTAAAAACGAGTTCTGCGTTTCTCCAATGATGAGCTGTCAGCCTCAAGAGCTGAGAAACAAAGCAATCCATGCCGAACCATGATTTAGGACCCCAAGGGAGAGATGTACAGCCAGTTGGAATGCTTCAGTGGAATGTACTGGATAGGCCAAAACCACACGCAATGACCCTATAGACGCTAAAATTGCGAAGACGACACAAGCGTAGCCTATTTTTGGTTTATTATTCTTGGAATAATACACCTATGTTTTCGCGACGGGGGTCGACGACTCCGATCGGGCTCAAAATTTGACATTATCCGTTTCAAGAGGTCTTCATTCTAAATCCGAAATGTCAGTCCGCCGTACGCCGTCCAGGCCGTTTTGGGCAGTAGGAATTTTTTAAAAAATCTGAAATTACGGCAAAATACTTGGTTTACCATCTAGTTGTGCCCGCAAGGTTTTCAGTCCGATCGCCCAAACCCGTGGGGCGCTATGGGGCTATAATGGGGTTACGGGAGGGGTTTATTGAAGGCTTTTAGCTATGGGATCGAGTTAGGTGTCGTTTTCGAAGTATTTTTGGACGTAGAATCCATTGTTTGGGGTCCCGGAACGATCCGATTTCACTGGGGCGATGTTTAGGGCATTCGTGGGGCTAAAAATGGGATTTTTGAAGGATCCCAGGATGTTAAATATTTTTCGAGTAAAAAATACAGAGTTTTTGAAAAAACACATTTTTGAACAAAAAAATCCAAAAAAAAAATTTTTTTTGAGATAAAATCCAAAAAAAAATTTTTTTTTAATTTTTTCATTTACAGAATTAAATTTCTGCACAAGTAACGTATATCAAAGAATAATAAACCCTTGTGTAAAATTTGCAGCGTTTCTTCCTTTAAGGAACGGAAAACCTCCCCTTTTGGAAGAGTCAAAGGCAAAAATAAAAAACGCTGCAAATTTTACACAAAGGTTTATTATTCTTTGATATAAGTTACTTGTGCAGAAATTTAATTCTGTCAATGAAAATTTTTTTTTTTTAAATTTTTATCTAAAAAAAATTTTTTTTTTGGATTTTTTTCAAAAATGTTTATTTTCAAAAATTCTTTATTTTTTACTCGAAAAATATTTAACATCATAGGATCCTTCAAAAATCCCATTTTTAGCCCCATGAAAGCCCTAAAGATCGCCCCAGTGAAATCGGATCGTTCCGGGACCCCAAAAAATGTATTCTACGTCCAAAAATACTTCGAAAACGACACCTAACTCGATCCCATAGCTAAAAGCCTTCAAAAAAAAAACCCTCCCGTAGTCCCATTATAGCCCCATAGCGCCCCACGTGTTTGGGCGATCGGACTGAAAACCTTGCGGGCACAACTAGATGGTAAACCAAGTATTTTGTCAAGATTTTTAAAAAAAATTCCTACTGCCCAAAACGGCCTGGACGGCGGACGGACATTTCGGATTTAGAATGTAGACCTCTTGAAACGGATAATGTCAAATTTTGAGCACGATCGGAGTCTTCGATCCCCGTCGCGAAAACATAGGTGTATTATTCCAAGAATAATAAACCAAAACCCATGCTCAATAGTAGCTTAATGCCGAAGAGGAACCACTAAAATATTATCTTAAAATATCGACTTTTGTACAATTCATTTTTTCAGCCAAGTTTATCTGATAACGTGCGTAATGGAGAGTAAAATTTCTGTAGGCACCTGAGTCACGATTGAGAACCTACATTTAAGGAAGCTCCGATCGAGAAAGACTCAAGTTCAGTCTGATATAGCATCGAATTCCCCCTGGAAAAGCTATTGAATGAGCTTCTTCAGGTCTACAGAAATGCAGTGGACTACCGAGATAGATGACATAATAATATTAGTGTTTTTATGATATATCATAGAAACACGTACCTTCTGCCAGTTTGAACATAAGCTGGAGTCTGCCAGTGGCTCCCAAGTCTATTCCTGACCTGTCCAGCTCGTCTGTGTCGATCTGGTTGGCAAAATTGTGGCTTACGTCCATCCTCTCGTTGACGGTTCCTACCCTCATAGGACGTCCCGCCAGTTCGAAACCGTTCAACTGCTCGAGGGCACGCTTAGCGTCTTCGGCGTGATGGAACTGCAAATAAACCAAGCCTCTCAGTAACTAGATTCTCGCTGGTCATAGCCACACAAAACGGATGTAGCCTTACCGTAATAAACCCATATCCTTTCGACCGGCCCGTCTCAGGGTCTGTCATCAACTGAACAGTGTCAATCTTCCCAAACGGTTCAAATATCCCTCTGAGCATGTCCTCCGTGATGTTGAAATGGAGCGACCCGATGTACAGCTTCATTGGCCCTGGCATGCCGCGGGGTATCAGGTTGGGCATGGAGTTGCCTGTCCGGTTCTTTTCTGCTTGTGTTTGTTGAACGATTATGGGAACTCCGAGCAGTTTCTGGCCAGTGAGACCCATTGCCTGTCAACATTTATTCGGCATTCTTAAATTCGACTTAAGTGATACTTCAATATCTGATGAGGTTTGAGGAAGAGTAGTGAAGGGGGGGGGGGGGGGGGGCACGGTCAACAATGATTATAAAAACTTACCAAAGGAACAGATTCTGGATCTTTGAATTCAATGTAAGCTATCCCTTTGAATCTTCTGGTTTTGTTGCATGTGATCAACCGAACATCTCTAACCTACAAAAATAGAACCATTAAACAGAATCTGACGATGAAGTGATGGGAAGGTAAATCTTAGAAACTGGGAACTGAACGGTTTACCTTGCCTACTGACGAGAAGAATTCTTCCAAATCCCTCGCTCTGACTCTTTGGGAAAGTTGCATGCAGAATACCGTTCGCGCATCCCTCTCTTCTGGTGAGAGATCATCAAGAGGTGCACTGAAACAGGAAACACGCAATGAGAGTCTCTGTGCACACCAGACAAGTAAAATACTAGCGGGAAAAGATGATTAACTTACGCGCCAACTGGTGGAGACTTCTTGTATTTGGAATATGGCTCTTTCCGTCCCGGGAGAAGCAGAGGAGTGAGTGATCTCTTCCTCCTTGGCTTGGACCTGTCCCTGCTGCGGCTTCTGGACGACCTCTTCTTCTTGTCCTTGCTCTTACTCCTAGACCTCTTCTTTCGATCCTTACTTCTGTCCAGACGGTCTCGGCTCCGGCTCCTCTTCTTATGACGGTCCTTATCCTTGCTACCATGACGACGGTCCCGGCTCTTCTCCCTGTCCTTAGACTTAGAGCGGTCCCTATGCTTGCTCTTCCTACAAAAACAAATACCAATTGTACTTCTGGCTTTATGGATGAATTCACTCCAACACTACAAATTTTACCAACATCCAAAAAGCAATACTTACCCAGACGATTTATGGGACCCAGACGTGCCATTTTCTCTCAAAGATTTTTCTTTTGTCTCCTCCTAAACAGCAAAATCCAGGTAATCCACAGGCACCACCAGAAGGGGAAAAAAAGGAACAGAAAAGCTCAATGTTAATACACAATAATAACTCTATAAATTTTCTGCGGAGGGGGAAGGAGATGAAATTTCGGTGAAGCAACGTGGAATCGGGAGGTTGAAATGAAAATTAGGAAGAGAGCTAGACAGCGTGAAAAGGGAAGAAAGACGGAGGATTTTCATGGACATGTCTTTCCCTAATGTTCATTTTCATCTTTTTGTCATCCATTCGTGATGGTCGTGCGCTGGTCCGACACATATCCTTACCTTCCGGTGGGTTTGCCCTCAGCCGAGAACATTTCATCCGTTTATAGCACAGCCCTTATTCTGCAAAGATATCGTCCAATGAACATCTTTGTAGATAATTTACATCTTCAATTTTTTTGTTTTTTGTTATTGAGACTCAAAATAAGTCTGTAAGTGAATTTTGCTTTCTCTTTTTTCCAAACATCACTCAAAGGAAAAACGAACCTCTAAGGCTGTCAACTTAGAAGAAGAGAAAAACCAAAAACCATTGAATCTAAAAGTGAAATGAAAAATTAAACAAAATTGACCACATCCAAAACGGATACTGGTTATGGTATCACTACATAACTTGACCATCTCAAATGCATTACCATTGGAACAGGGGAAATGGCTGTGGAGTCTTCTTGGCAAGGCAAACATCAAACCGTATCCCTACGCCGAAAGAACTTATATGAAGGTCTTTTTTTCATATACACACAAAATATACAAATATAAGTACATAAATCTGTACCCCCTCAGGTCCCTAAAGTAAAGACAGGGGAATAGTCTTCTGTACGGAAATAGGGCTTTGTACGAACGCCACCTAAAAAAATGATAAAACTTTTGATAGATTTCTTGCAGAAAAATACATTTGCGGACTAGAAAAATGTATTAAAAGATACATCAATTTTGTAAGTAGTAGAGACAGTACCTAAAAATAAGACCGTCCGTGGAACCGATTGGGAAGGAATGTCGTGTAAAGGCTGACGAGAGAGCTCGGAAAATCTAAGAAAAAAGACTTCATGAGTTTCCTTGGGGTTTTCGCAGGTCGGAAACTAATCTTGTAAAGCCTCAAACCAAACCACGAAATCTACGACTGTGAACCATGAATGTCGATGCAACTTAAGGAGGCAACTCCCGTCGCAGTTGCAACTCCCAAGATGGAAGTTTCAGTGGTTGCTAACAAACAAGTCCTGCAGTGATAAAAACTTACAAAAGACGATAAATCCGAAACCTACAGGAGATTGATTGAAATTAACTGTCTTGATTATTAGCAAAAAAATAAATAAATAATAACAATAAATTACACTTAACATCTTATACAAATATATTAAAAAAGACGGAATGGGCTACAAGAGATTTTTTATACCATCCATCTATTGCTTTCTCCCAGAAACCTACAAGCGATTGATTTACTGCACTATAATATTTACTAATAAAAGGCACTTGAATAAATTCAGGAGAATTATTAAAAATGGTGACCACCAAGTTGGTGGAATGTAACGATGACTGTTCGTATCACAGATCGAGGAGCTCGAGGGGGGTGCCGGGACCTACTTGCAATGCCATCATGATCGGCAGCCATAGCAAATGGCTCATAATATGAGACACAATATTATAATACCATATTATGATGAAGAAATATTGTGTCTCAGTGAAATGCTTTAAAGAATCGAAGCAATATGATTGGTTTAAATGTCGTGACTAGGGAATCCAACCCCGCGGATTTTCCAAAATATAACTCCACGTGGGATTAATTTGAAAATCCCCCCGCCTCTCGGCTTTTCTCTTTGAAAAAAATAAAATGTTTCATTTGTTTAGGCTCATAAGGTTATCATCCCCTCCCCATTACTTAGTCCGCAATTTTGAAAAAACTGCCAAAAATCGGCAATTTTTTCAGGTTTTTTAGCTTCTAGCTCCATTCCGGTGCATTTTTTATGTAGTCCGTGGTTTTTTTTTTTTTTTTTTTTTTGTGGCACCAAGCGTTTTTGAGCTACGAGAGGGCGAAAAAGAAGAAAAATTGGCGATTCGGAAAATGTTTCACTTCCCATATCAAAAACAGGGGGAAGACTGCGTCTCAGCGAAAACTTTACTGAATGAGTTGAATCCAATAAAACCCATTGTATCCAATTAATCCATTTCTCAAACAATAACTTACGAGCAACGGGTAGGGGCAAATTTAAGGAACTCGCTGACCGCATATCACAATCAGCCCTTTCATTTTCCTTTCAAACGCCTCCCCTCGGCAAAATAATTTTGTTTGCTGTTCATTTTTAAAATTGCGGGATTGGATTTCCTAGTCATAATAGGTCGAACTGATGATGCACCTATTGAACAGAAACTTCAATCATGAGGGCGGGAGATGTTTCAGGAGAGAACAGGATAAAAGTAACTGCCCAAGAAAATTAATCACATTTGCGCATCATCTGATCAACCAAAACTAATATATCATGTAAGTACGACAGAATCGAACTTGGCTAATCTATGAACGTACCTACTCCTTATCAATACATCCTTCAAAATAAATTATCATGATCTAGCAACCAATGGTTTGGTTTAGAGGCAATTCCAAGTCAAAAATATTACACTAAGGATTCCTTTTTTATACCTTGTGTGTGGGTGAGGTCGGCTAACACCATCTCTCATAGCGTGACATACAATAGTCTACAAGATAGAGAAGTTTCTAATGTAAGTTGTCATGTTAACACAATGAGCAATTTAGAAGAACTCAGCTCTCCACTGGCAGCCAATATAGAAACAGTATCCGGAGCTGAATAGCTGTTTTATGATATGAAGGACCGAAAAAAGGCCAACAGCCGGTCAAGAAGGAGCCAGGACCTGGAATGAGGTGAGTCGTGGTTATATTAATGAAAGAGATTCCTTCTCAATACAATCGTTAATTACTCATACACGAACCAACATTTGAGACAGTAAAAATATCAATTCGCCATAACAAACGGAGACACAAAACACGAAAAACGCTCTGTGGACAGTCCTAATCACTACATATAAACTCCCTACTCGTAAGATCGAGCGGAGAGCAGACCTAGTAATAATTACGAACAATTATTGTTGCGGTTTGATCGAGTAGCCAACGAACAAAACCCTGACAAATCTACAATGCGATCCCAGAGGGTCTTTTCCTTTCTGCTTAAACAGCAAAGCAGAACTCACTCTAACTGAAAACCACGTTTCACTCAATGCACTGATAGTAGAAGAGCTGAATCCTTTTTCAAAAATAAAATTACAGATCTAATGAAAAGTGATGAAAGGGAGTCGTGTTGTGTGCGATATCACTTTCATATTGAACAGTAAAATGACAGCTTTTTGACAATAACAAACAACACGTGCGACGTTGGAACGATTTTGTGCGACATTCAAGTGTTGAATGTTGAATTAATGGAATAGAGCATTTTCATCAAGTAATTATGTAAGGCTAGGTTTCTTACCCCTTTTTTGTAGGGAGCCTCCAGCATTGCTTCAATGTAATCTTCAGCCATCGTCTTAAATTTTCTGTAACAGAACGGCAACAGCTGTGAATACAGTGGAAAAGTCAATCTCTCATGTAATTTTTAACAGTAATCATTTCACGAGACGATTTACCATTTAACAATTTATATTCATCATTACTTCAACAAAGCTCAAGAGTAACAGAAGCAAATTTCATCAATACAACGCAATAAACAGCTGAAATTTATGGTTCTTTTTATTTGGTTCCTGGGAGGTTCTAATCTTTCAACCAGATCACAGATCAACTAGCCTGTAATATGATCAGTCAACCAATGAGGTAAATTTGAATAACTTGGTAAATTTAATAACTGGGTTATTGCGAAACTGGGATACTTTTATTTAAAACCGTAACATAAATCAACATTTAACAAGGTGTATTATTAATTTGTATATATAGGTGACGACATGAGGGCCCGAGAGTTGAATTTGACTTCCACAATATATTGTGGCAATGAAGTGGTGGATACTTTTGGTAACTCTGACAATGGCCTCCACGACGTTCGGCTCCTCCGGTGAGTCGATCTTTTAGTGACATTTCAGTAGGTGCAAAACAATGTATTCATGTTACTTACAACTATTTTTAATGCGGTTTCAGTGGTACGCTGCAACATCGAAACAAAACCTAAATGTCCGAAAGGTCAATTAGCGGAGTGTAATTGGTACTATAATAAGTGGTTTTGTGTGAAACTAGTACAGTGATGACCCAATAAATGGCCGTCATATTGCTTTTTCTTGCATTTTCAATTTCGTGCTTCCTGCACTATTCACTTGTCCATGTCACTAGTACAGTATCAGCCCCGGGAAGGGGTGTGGGGAAATGATGGTGGTACGTTGGTGCGAGACAAGTTAGATTACAGACAGAAATACGACGCCGGAGGAGAATTGATGCAGAAGACGAGTGCTCGATCACAACCAACATAACAGGGATTCACTTCGGTGGACCATATTTGGGTCATTCTTTGGAAGTGGTACTATTAAATAGTTGGTAAAATTTTGGTAAAATTTTCACATTTTTTGCTGTTAGTGTCTTCTAAATTGGGTCCTTGATAACCTCAGTAACCTCAGAAACACACTAGTATTACAGTTTTGGAGAGGGACCTATTCAAAAAAAAAAAAAAAAGCTCTAGGGAGTGAGAGTATAGGGCTAGTAAAGGCCTACCTGGTCATTGCCGGCAGTCCCTAGACGTTTCACGATTTTGTTGGGGCTAGGGAAGGACAAATCAGCCATTTTCGACATGCGTACACAAGACGCTTCAAGGAAGAGCGAAATCGCGGTCATAAACGGAAAGAGAGCTCTAATTAGATACGTCAAGATTGTAATACTGGGGAAAAAATCTTACACTACAACAATTTTAATCTACACTAGGGAGAGACTGTCAATACAAAAACACCCTACTGCGTCACATCCTGGACCAAACTGAACACTGTGAACAGGAGAAAAGTACAAAAGTGCAAATTCTGCACCAGGGCTTATTATTCTTCGATGTAGGTTAATTGTGCAAAAATTAATTCTGTCAATAAAAAAAAAGTTAAAAAAAATTGTCTGTTGGTACAATGTTCGGACAGATGTGGGACCACGAAAAATGGATTATGCGTCCAAAAATACTTCGAAAACGATACCTAACGACCCCATACCCCTCCCGTAGCCCCATTTTAGCCCCATAGCGCCCCAAGGGGTTCGGGCGATCGGGGTGAAAACCTTGCGGGCACAACTAGATGGTAAAGCGGGTATTTTGTCAAAATTTCATATTTAAAAAAAATCCTACTGCCCAAAACGGCTCGGACGGCGGACGGACTTTTCGGTTTTGGAATCAAGACCTTTTGAAACGGATAATATCAAATTTTGAGGCCCATCGGAGTGGTCAACCTCTGTCGCGATTACATCCAAATTATCATTATAATACACCTATGTAATCGCGAATTCCAAGAATAATAAACCAAAAGTCATGTTTACCGATCACTAGCCCAATCCATCTCAAATTTCTATTCAATGCTATTTCGATACTGGAAAGAATGCTGAATAAAATGTTGCCCACATTCATTATTGGATTTATTATGTAAGAAACCTGTATGAATACATTAAGAACTTAACAACTCAGGGTGTGGACATCGCTAGGGAGGGACAAAATGATCCTTCTCCATTTTGGTTTATTATTCTTGGAATAATACACCTGTTTTCGCGACGGAGGTCGACGACTCCGATGGGCCTCAAAATTTGACATTATCCGTTTCAAGAGATCTAGATTCCAAACCCGAAATGTCCGTCCGACGTCCGGGCCGTTTTGGGCAGTAGGAATTTTTTTTAAATCTGAAATTTTGACAAAATACCTACTTGGTTTAGCATCTAGTTGTGCCCGCAAGGCTTTCAGCCCGATCGCTCAAACCCGTGGGGCGCTATGCTGGCCCGCACAAGAAGGACAAGTGGAACCCATTCAAATAAATTATTCTAACATGAAAACCTACCTACCACAGAAGAATAAACAACATTTTTGAAAAACTTGCTCTACATAAAAACATGGAAATTCAATTCTTTTCCGTTACCACAAAAAATAATTAAATTTGAACGTTTCTAAGAGGCCTGCAACTCGAGTGACGAGTGAGTTCATTGGCAGGACTACCTGCGGAGAGGCCTTGTGGTGTTGGAGGTTGAGGCACTAGTTGATGCGCTGAACTGACGGCCGAAGGACATACGATAGGATGGGAGAGAGGCAGGTGGGATCACCACTAATGATTACAAAAAATTGTCGTCCATTTCCAACTTCCGTCGAGTACTGTATCCAACGGCCAATTACAAAAAGGATAATGGTATTTCACATTGGATGTAGACATACTCAATTAAATCCAGTACGATGCGGCGACTTGAAAACCAAGTGCTCTAGCACGGTTTTGAGTAATGGTCAACCAAATAATTATAGGTCAAGGCAAACATTTCGAGTGATGGAAGGAAATGACAAGTGTAGGCTAGCAATAACAATAGTGCAGTTAAGCAACCGCACAATGTACCAAAACCAATTCAAATTAAATTTTCTTTCATGAAACGCTCAAGCACCTCAAAATTCCGTCCCAGGGAAAGAACTCGTGTTCCAGCTCCAATATAAAAGTAAAACGCTGCAAATTTTACACAATGGTCCTTCTTTGAAACAGAGAAATTCTCCAAAAATTAATTCAATGTCAACAAAAAAAAAAAATTATTTGTCTATGATAATGTCTCCGTCTATGATAATGTTGACCGTTTCAATGAATGTGGGTGGAAAGATGTTGAGGTTCGATTATTTGAACGAACCCCAACCAAAAGATTTATTTAAAAACGCTGCAAATTTTTCACAAGGGGTTATTCTCTGATACAGGTTAATTGTGCAAAAATAAATTCTGTGTCAAAAAGAAAATATCTTTGGGGGAAAAAAAAAATCTGGACAATGTTAATGGACCCTCGAAAAATGTATCATGCGTCCAAAATTACTCGGAAAACAACACCTTAACTCAACTCCTGGGATCCTTCGAAAATCCAACTTGTAGCCTCCATGAAAGCCCCGTAGATCCCCACGGTGAAATCGGATCGTTCTGTGATCCCCAAAAACGCTGCAAATTTTACATAAGGGTTTATTATTCTTTGATATACATTACTTGTGCAGAAATTTAATTCTGTCAATGAAAAAATTTAAAAAAAAAATTTTTTTTTGGATTTTTATTTCAAAAAAATTTTTTTTTTGTTTTTTTTGTTCAAAAATGTGTTTTTTTCAAAAATTCCGTATTTTTTACTCGAAAAATATTTAAAATCCTGGGATCCTTCAAAAATCCCATTTTTAGCCCCATGAGAGCCCTATAGATCGGCACAGTGAAATCGGATCGTTCCGGGACCCCAAAAAATGGACTCCACGTCCAAAAATACTTCGAAAACGACACCTAACTCGATCCCATAGCTAAAAGCCTTCAAAAAAACCCTCCCGTAGCCCCATTATAGCCCCATAGCGCCCCACGGGTTTGGGCGATCGGACTGAAAACCTTGCGGGCACAACTAGATGGTAAACCAAGTATTTTGCCGAAATTTCAGATTTTTTTAAAAATTCCTACTGCCCAAAACGGCCTGGACGGCGGACGGCGTACGGCGGACGGACATTTCGGATTTAGAATGTAGACCTCTTGAAACGGATAATGTCAAATTTTGAGCCCGATCGGAGTCGTCGACCCCCGTCGCGAAAACATAGGTGTATTATTCCAAGAATAATAAACCAAAATGGATTCTACGTTTATAAAATATGTAATTCGAAAACGTCACCTAGGTGAGCTAAGCTTGTTAGCTAACGCGAGCCCATAACCGAAAAACGTTTATAAAATATGTAATTCGAAAACGTCACCTAGGTGAGCTAGCTTGTTAGCTAACGCGAGCCCATAACCGAAAACCTTCAAAAATCTATCCCATAGCCCTTTTTTGCCCCACAGAGCCTCACGGGTTTGGGCGATCGAGCTGAAAACCTTGCGGGCACAACTAAGTGGTAAAATTGAGTTTTTTGTAAAAATTTCAGAAAAACCTTTCGTTTTTGGAATCTACGAAACGGACAATTTTGAGGGCGATCGACCTCTTTCGCACATTGGTGGTTTTTCCCCAAGAAAATAAACCAAAAAATGCAAAAATACGGTAGGTACAATATTTGGACAGATTTGGAACTACAAAAACGCTGCAAATTTTACACAAGGGTTTATTATTCTATGATATAGAAAAATTACCTATGCACAAATTAATTAATGTCATTCATTAATTCAGTGTCATTAAAAAATATTTTTGGAAAATTAAAAACATTTTTTTGTACAATGTTTGGACAGATATGGGACCTCAAAAAAATAGATTTTGAGTCCAACATTACTCGGAAAACGACAGCATATTTGACCTTCTGGGAATCAATTTGTAGCCCCATGAAAGTCCCATAGATCTCCATAGTGGAATCGAATCGTTCTGGGACCCCCAAAAATGGATTATACGTCCAAAAATACTTCGAAAGACACCAAACCCATAGACTAAACTGGCTGAAAACCTTGCGGGCATAACTACTTGAGTAGATAGTACACCGAGTATTCTGTCAAAATTACAGATTTAAAAAAATATGCCTACTGCCCCAAACGGCTCGGGTGGCGGACGGGATTTCGTTTTTGGAATCTACGTGTCTTGAGACAGAATCAGATTCTGTTGTCAAATCTGGAGGCCGATCAGAATTTTCGACCTCCGTCGCGATTACATAAGTACATACATAATAATACCTACTTAATACCTAAACCAAAATGATAATTTGACCTATGACATCCTGCATTAAATCTTGTAGCTTCATGAAATCCCTGTAGACACCCCACTCATCATTAAAATTTTTATAACGAATGAAGCACCGAGTCGATTATCTGATAATCATCCTGACACCTACCTCCTATCCAACGATGTTGTGAATTTTTGCAAACCAGATGTAGAGTTGCATCACTGTACTTACACGATAACCGTGACGATTAATAGGCGGACAGATAGGAACATACTTCAAAATCATCATCTTCACGTCCTACGTAATGCTGGTGAAACGTGCACACAAAGGACGAGGTGACTCACCATTACTGAATGGACGACCTCAAAAAACCTAATTGTAAGGACGAATCCGCAGCTGTGATTACAATTTCATCTTGGAAGCTAACCACCGGAATTCACGCTCACAAAATCCAATCCAATCGAACTAGAACTATAGTTCTCTAGTTTGGGTATCATTAAAATGATAAACTTGACTTTTACCTGCCAAAAATGGCCACTCCTTGTAGTTGGTCGCTGTGGGCAGTTGGTAGTCGTTCTTAATGAAGACAATAGATAACTGTTCAATAGGCTGCTTCAGAGAAAATTCTTCTCATCAATATCTGGATACGCCAAAGTGCTAGAAAATGGAATAATCAGACAAGAAATTTCAACCTCCAGGTGATAGAAAAAGATTTTGGGACGCACAACTAGAGAAGACTGTACGACAGAAATTCAAGATGGCGAAATTCAATATGGCGAGAAAACCATTGCAGTGCTGCAGGCTGAGGGAAAACTGTGAATGTTGGGGGAAATATTGGTTGGCGACGTCAGGAAGTTTGTGTACCTATCGGAAAATTAAATTAAATTTAATTTAATACAAAATGAGTACAAATAATAATTAAATTATGAATGTTACATAATCTTCTAAGGACGAAAATCTAAGAAGCTCAGGTGGAATGGCTATCGTGACCCTTGCAAAGGCTCCCTTTGTGACTTTCAACCCATTTTGGTGGATAATTCCGAGAATAATAAGTTTATTATAGGTTAAACTGGTTTCGCGACGGGCGTCAACATTTTGATATATTGATATAAACCTATTATAGGAACACATTTTTAGAGCAAATAAATTTTATTTGGAAGGCTCTAGAGCCTATTCCAAAAATGAAATGTCCTTCTGCCGTCACGCCGTTTTGGGCAGTGGGTATTTTTTTAAATCTGAAATACTGAGGCTCCCTTTGTGACTTTCAACCCATTTTGGTGGATAATTCCGAGAATAATAAGTTTATTATAGGTTAAACTGGTTTCGCGACGGGGGTCAACATTTTGATCGCTCTAAAAATTGGTTCCTATAATAAACAAGAATAAGGATTTACTTTAATTAAAAAATTTTTAAGTAAAATAATATTTTGTTGCCAAAATTGAAGTTTGGACAATTTCCTTACAGGATTGTACACAAGAATTTTAACTCGTGTAAAATTTGCAGCTTTTTTGTTGTTGTTTTGAACCCTTGTTTTTGCAGCAAACAAAATAATATTATTACTATTATGAATATAATTTCGGTCGGCTTCAGATTTTATCCGAAGTTTGTTCAAAACTTTGATCGGTTGCAAAATTCGTCGAAAACGGATTTTTCGTGAAAATGGATTATTTCTGAAAAGACTCGGACCAACTACTGGATTCTGCTTCAAGTTGGTCTCTGCTAGGTTTTCAGTCCGATCGTCTCAAAACTGGTTACGGGTTTCAAATTTTGCCAAGGGGTCGTGTGAGGGGTCGTGTGTCAGTAGTTTAATCTGTGGTGTGAGGTGCCGTTTTCCAAGTTGGGTGTAAAATTGGGGCCTACCTAAGAACAGTTCACTCTGTAATGATGATTGCTTATCAAATTAATTCTCGTCCATAAATCCGTTTTGGTTTGGAGGCCTTTCAATCTCAGGTCGGTTAAAATGAAAGAGAAGCTCGAATTATTCCACCTAGGTAGGTACGCAGCGAAAAGGGAAACTTCGCCATTGGATGTGTCGTTGGCGACAATGCAGAAAGCAGTGAAAGCACTTTCAGTTTTGAAGATAGCCTCTGAAAACAATTAAAATTTTCCTGATAAAATTCCGGAAATGAAAAGTAAAAAAGGATAATATCCAATAGAAATATTGTTTCTATGGTTGAGCACTTTATCTTTGGTTTTCAGATTTTTTTTGCTCAACCTATGAAATTTGTGATCACCATGAGTTTTATGAAATTGAAATCGAATACGGACGCTGATAAGAATGTTGTGAAGTTGATAAGAGATCATGATTTTCAACGTGTTTATTTGGAGATGACTTTTAGATCAATACAGTGAATTCAATAAACCATATTCATTGGTATTGACTACCCTAGCGTAACGTCGTTGTATTAAAAATGTGTTGATCAAAAGCATTCAATAGTTCTCCGTCAGTTGTCTAAACATGGGCTACCTGGAAGATTCTCTCATAATTCTAGTTTCTCAGGTAGGTACATGGTTGTTACGGCAGTGTTCGTAGTTCTCGGTCTGTATTTGAAAAAAATGCCCCCTAATGCCGTGAACATTCATTCGAGGCGAATAGTTGGTGGTTGGATATTCGGCGTTATGTACCAACTCTTTTATACTCATAATAATCGCTGTTATAGTACCTATCAATTACACAATTATAATAATTGTGTAAGAGGGACAATAATTGTCCCTCATGTGAAATTCGATGTCCTTGTTGATTTCCTTCTTGGATGAACAGACATGTTTTCTTTCAGGTAATTTTCTTCTTCGGAGGATGGGTTTTCTTCGTGAAAAAACTTTTCAAGGACTATGAAATCCACCATCGACTCGTCCAACTTATATTTGCCATCACTTTTTCGCTATCGTGCACGATGTTCGAGCTTATTATTTTCGAAATCATCGGAATATTGGACCCCAGGTGAGATACCGTTGATTTTATCGGTACCCGTGGCTTAAAACCCCCCTACGGTTTAAATCTTCGCAGAACAAAATTTTGCTCATTTTTAAAATCTTCAACTTTTTATTAAAAAATTGTTATAAAAATATATAGGTACCTTAAAACATCGTTGAAAAGGACACCTTCAGGAGCTTTTATCATGGACTATCATAATATGATAGCCATATTATGGCTTGATCATTTACGTCGGTGGTCTTTCATTGTTTGAATAAATTGATCGTCGGTTGCCTTAAAAGTGGGCGTATAAATTCCCAGGGATATTCCCCAAAAATAAGATCCCGGGAATTTTCCTATCACTGAGACGCTGCCACCGTAAAAGTGATTGAACAGCGTAATGATTACATACTCATTGAGTGTTGTTAGAATAATTTGTTTAAATTGTATTAATTAAAAATTTATTTTTCAGTTCTAGATATCTACATTGGATTGTTGGCCTGTACTTAATTTTCTTCATGCTGATAGTGGTCATTCCATATTGCATAGGTTACTACATCCTAATAAACATTAGATTCGGTAAGTACCTATTATCAACGTGTTTACGAGTAAATGTTGCACCGTCGCTTCAAGTAGTTTTGCTGACTGGATGTTTATCAATTTCTAGTTACATCGAACATGATAAGACCTCTCACGACTGGTATATGGCTGTTGTTCATCTATCTATTTTGGAAATTGGGAGACCCTTTTCCTCTGATGAGCCCTAAGCAGGGTATCCTCTCTATTGAACAGGCCATCAGCCGAGTCGGTGTTATTGGGGTCACTGTGATGGCGTTGCTGTCGGGTTTCGGTGCAGTCAACTATCCTTACTCTTCAATGGCCTATTTTATACGGTAATGTCATTTCCGGGTGGAACATTTTAAAAACGAAAGGCGTCTCTTTAAAAATGTAAACCCCTCTGTTGTGTAGGCAGGTTTCGAATGCCGACACTTTGGCGTTGGAAAAGCGGCTGCTTCAAACAATGGACATGATCCTTGCTAAGAAGAAGCGAATCGCGTTGTCAAAGAGAGGGAGTAAAGCTGGATTTTCCATTGGCTCGCCTGCCGGTTTCTGGGGGATTCTCCGCACCAAAGCATCCGATTCAGACAGTATCCTTTTTTTAGAAAGTGCTACTACGATTTTTCATGTTTTATTGAGTGTTCCACTGTGTTCCTTATCGAGTTTAAAGATATCTGGCAGTTGAAACAAGAGGTGGCAGCACTAGAGGAACTGAGTCGTCATTTGTTTCTTGAAGCTCATGACGCTCGGGACCAACTCGCGCGACTCGAATGGGCTAAAACCTGGCAGGGAAAGTATTTCAACTGTCTGGGCTACTTTTTCTCCTTGTACTGCGTTTGGAAAATATTCATCGTAAGTTTCAAAATGATGCTGATTTAACTTTGTTTTTAACGTATCAGACACTTCGATGGTTTCTTTGCAGTCAACAGTGAACATTGTGTTCGATCGCGTTGGTAAGAAGGACCCAGTTACAAAAGGTATGGAGATCCTCGTCCATTGGCTGGGGATGAACATTGATGTCACCTTCTGGTCGCAACACGTGTCATTTTTCCTCGTCGGATGTATTGTTATCACGTCAATCAGAGGCCTTCTTCTTACACTCACTAAGGTAACTGCTCCTATTCTATCCAAAAATATCGCAACTAGGCGAAACAAATATCTGATTTTTTTCGGAGTTTCGGAAATGTGCCTCGCGAATGAGGCATGCAGACGAAATGGGCCCAACGAATTTTACAAGACGTTTGGGTGCGACTGAAATGGGCCTTGGATTCCAGTTATTCAACTAGCCCCCCCCCCCCCCCCCCATGGCTAAAGCCAGCCAACCCCTGATATTTCCCACCTGGCCTTAGACCCCTTCTACTCGCTTTTCAATAACAAATAGTTTTCCCTTAAATAAATACAGGATGACGGTTTGAAAATCAAATTTCAAATTTGGATTCAGCTTAAAATCCGGGGGGGGGGGGGGAGTTCAACGCTCGTTCACCCCGCATCCTGGCTACTAGGTGGCCAGCCAGCCCCTGACCTCTCCCTACGGGCCTCAGACCCTTTCTACACGCTTTTTGATAATGTATAGTTTTTTCGAAGGAAATTTTTTATTTGAGAGGCCCCATTTCGGTCCTGTAGGAATTCTAAAATACATTTCCAAGTTTTTCCAGGAGTGGGCTGGGGCCCATTTCAGCCCACTAGGTGAGTCGCGGGCCCATATCGGCTGCAGTGATTTTTTTTCTATTCACAAGAAATTCGTTGCACTCTTTCCTTTCTTACAGTTTTTCTACGCCATATCCAGCAGCAAGTCTTCCAACATCATCGTGTTAATTTTGGCCCAAATCATGGTGCGTCAAATTAAGTTAAACTTCAAATTCTTTCCGCTTTCAGCTTGTCTAATTTCGAGCTTATTCCAGGGAATGCATTTCGTCTCATCAGTGCTCCTCATGAGGATGAACATGCCTCCCGAGTATCGCATGATCATCTCCCAAGTCCTGGGCGACCTCCAGTTTAACTTCTACCACCGGTGGTTCGACGTCATCTTCCTCGTCAGCGCTGTGTCATCCATAGCCTTCTTGTACCTCGCCAATAAACAGCCACCTTCAGATAGAATGAACGACGACTGAAATCTCATGACTGTGCTTCGATTTTGATAAACGTTTTCCTTTGGTTTTGTAAACCGAACCACATAAAGCAACATTTTACTTGGCTACGCCGTGAAGAATCACTTCAAGACTATTCGTACTAAAAATCTCATCTAATTCATTTTATTTATCAAGTATTATTGCCATGGACTGTTTTCGTTTTCCAATCGATTTATCTACAATGAACATTCCTTTTTCATCATTATCTCAGAGCGGTTGAGTGTTTATGATGAGTTTTTAATTTCATCAGTGTGCTAATGTAAATAGGTAGAGACATTATTTTTATAAATCACCATTAGGCAAGAAAATAATTTATTAACCTTAACTCTTACAATATTCTTTTTTAGCCCTTTTTCCATTTCTGGTCTGACGATTGCAGTTTGTAGTATACATTCAACGTTGACTGGGACGAAGCTTGTACAAAAACCAAAATTAGGACTCAAACTCAAGTATTTTAATGTAATCAAACAAAATGATTTCAATCGCCAGTGTGAAATAATGAGGCTTATAAAATTTGCCGAGTGGTGGTGGCTTTCATGCCTTTTTCAAGAAGCATTTTTATGGTGGGGTAGACTTCGTGGAAAGATGATTTGTTTTGAGCGCAAATGTACTGCTCGTATTTTTTGACGGCGCCGCTGAGAAGTTCCAGCGTGTCCCTTTCGTTCGAGTGGTTGTCAAGCCATTCAGACAGTTTGGCGATTGTCCATCCGACGCTCTGTAATTAGGGAATAATGTTAGTAACATAATTAGTAACTTAACTAAAATTAATTAACATTATTTCGTAACTGTTACGAACACCCAGGAAGCCCGCGCATGTACACTGTAGTGCCTAAAATACGTAATGGAGAGTGGAGATAGTAGTTTTTGAGATGAACTGTTGAGGTGGATCTCACATCTGTGGGGAGCCAACCTGTATTGAACTGAACTAATTGCAAGGGCGATTAGTGAAGTTCGAGGTGGATCTCGTCCGAATGGGGAGCCAACCTGTTGGTGAAGATGAAACAAATATGAAACTACCAAGGGAGCTTAGGGATTGATTAAGCACACAAGGAATAAGGCAACACTAGGTGAGAAGACAGATGCTGCTGCTAAGTGAAATTATTCGAATGAGGTCCCTGAGGAGGTACATGCCTATATATACCTACTACTGTACACCCCACCATGGGGCGCACCCCTCTTCGACTGTTACCCTGGGGGGAAGTTGAGTTCCTATGGTGAGAGACCCCTGGGGGAAACCACAGTCCTCTTCCAAGGATCTCGCGTTGTACCTGTTTCTCTCCTCTCTGCTTTCGTCGCTTTATTTGTTATGCTCTTATTTTGTACAAATGTGGGGCTCTACATACACATTAATTTACCTCATGAGGCGAAGGCAATTCGGGTGGTCCTCTTGAAAACAATAACATGATGGCCAGACTGTAGGGGATGACTTGACCGAGAACTGGCGATGAACCAACTTCTTCCAAAGAGGCAGTCACGAGCGGTCTCAGTGACCTCAACGTGCTGTATATTGTACCGAGTTCACTCAGTTGTGCGCACAGAGGAGAAATTGCGTCTTCGAACTAGAAAAATGGCGAAGGGAACAAACAAACGAAACGGTTAGTTTTTAGCCGAAGGAAATTGAACTGTGCTACAGGAAATTTTGGGATGAAAATAGACAAAGTTAATCAAACAGTTTCAACGCAACAGAAGAGGCCTTAAAGCTTTATACTTACGTACCGTTTTAAAGTCACCAGATAGCTTCTTCTTCCCTTCTTCGCTAAGAGGTCTAACAAGTGAGGCGTGCCTTAGAAATATTCCAATGGCCTTGGACGCCACTTCCATGCATCTACAAAAACCCATTGAACAAATTAAACTTAACTCGATGAGAATTTTGTGTTTGAAAATAAAATACGCATAATGTACATACGAATTTGCCACTTGAATTTGATTCTGGAATGGAGAGAGGTACGTTGACACTGCGCGATCGGTGAAGGTTTGAAGTTCTCTGATGTAAAGTGACACGGAGCCATTGTATTCAGCCCTATAACGCAAAGAAGGTATTTGAGACTGATGGTGATTAGTGACCAGACAGGATGAAATTCATCGAGAAATCCCGCCCTTCATGAATAAAGTCAACCTCAAGGGAGCTTACATGTTGTAGTCTTCGTTGTGCATAGTCAACAAAATTGATTCCATTGCTACGAGTATGGACGCCAGAAGAGGGTTCAGGATTTGCTGAGAAAGGCTTTCCCCAAATTCGACGGCGTTGAGTATGATAGCTGCGACGTTCTTGCTGAGACCCAAATTGGACACAACAGACTTGATTTGCTCGCAGAAATAGTGAACGATGTTGGACACATTGACATTCAATTCCTGACTTGCGTTGGGAGCCTCTGAAAGAAGAATTGTGGCACTTCGGGTATTCATGGTCCAGTGTAAATAAGTAAAATAAAATAAAAATCCTCGAGGCTACTCTGGTTTTTACCGTCAAAAATTCAAGTGCACTTATTGCCTCTTGCATCATTTGGCAAGATTCGTCGATTTGATAACCGTATCACCGAGAAGAGGTTATTGCTAGTTTGAAAAACTGCCACTGCAATGGCAGTACTACTTTCAACATTGGCTCTCGTGAAAACTTGACTTTCGACGATTCGACGACAAAACAACAGGACTACAATGTCACAGTCCCATGGACTGGTAGTTCTCTTTGCATATACATTTTTCCTCAAAAACTCACCTATCACTTGGGTGGCTTCAATGGTATTGACGAGCATTTGTTCTCCTTTCTGGCAGAATAGCGACACAGCTTTGACGACGTTTCTGGCCACCGGAATTGTGAGTGCCTCATCCACCAAAGATACACTCAGTTCACTGCAAAACAATAAACCATCAGTGACACAGATACACACCGCAGACTCCAATGCTGTTAAATACCGACCTCGAAATGAGCTTAACTAAAGAGTCGACTTTATCGGTCGATGGTGTTAGGGGAGATCCAGTTTCACCTTCAGGGTACATCTCCCTTACCGCATCCAGGACCAACATAACTGACCGGCTCAAGTAGGCAGTTTCAAATTTTTTAACACACTTCCCACTGAAAAAAGGTTGGTATTTGAATGGTAAAAAAAGTGGATAATATACTAAAAGAGACTGCAGGTCCACAGGTTGGCCAACTTGAGGATAACCCTAAGCAGGATAGATTCTACACTTACATCGGGGGAAATATTGGTTTAGAACCAGTTTCTGTTGGGTTCAAGGTCTTAAGCTTTTTGTGCAAATCCAGATGAAGCCTCAGGAGCTTGGGATATTCTCCTTCAAGAGCCTGTTTCATGTAAGACGACCCTATAAATGAATAAAAATGACAGTTTAAATTACTTGACTTTCAAGTCTTTTCATAACTTACTGTTCAGTCTAATTAACATGCCTTTGGCAGCTTGAAGGAGGTATTTTGTCATGATATCGTCCACTTGATTCCAAAATATGACAGCAATTTCGGATCTGTCGTCAGCACTCACGTTCAGGGATGAATTACTGATGGTTTTGTTTAAAACATTTTGAACCAGAGCCATCTGTGAAAAGGAAAAGCACAGAGTTTGAAAAGAAAAACTAAAGAGAACGCACAATACAGGTAAACCTGTCAAAGGTAGTAAGTTGTCTGGTTAGGTACTTTAATCTATAGGTAAACGCATCAGCTTAACCAACCTGAGCGCATGCAGAGAAAACATGAGAAGACAGAGTTGACTCCCAAGTCGTCCACAACTTGTTCCGAAAATTCTGTATGTTTCCGGGGATATTGACTCCAGCAACTCTTCCAGCACCACCTACAAAATATGTCATTTGTACATACAGATATTATCATCACCTGTTATCATTATACTAAACAGTGAAGTGTACTGGCACCTCGGGTAGTAGGAGGGACCAATGTGTCCATGTCAAGCGCATCTTTCACACTGGCCTCAACGCTGTTGGAGAATTTGTCCAACAAAATCTGCACTTCCACTTCGGCCTTACCGAGTTTGACCATGATTTCAATGCCCGTACCAACCTGGAAAATTACAGAACGGTCCATGTAGTGTTCAGGTTAGACACATTCAACATGGCGGAAAACTGACCGCTTGTTATTGCTTTTCAGGACATCGAGCAATGGATTTTTCTCCGATCGAGGGATGTTGATTCTTTTACCACGAGGCAGGAAAAGTTGAAGTTAATCTTGACAACTCACCAAATCTTGGTTCATGGTAGCAAGGCCTTGCTCTATAATTTTTGAAGCTTTCTTCTCAGTGATAGCAGCTTCCTTCTTGATCTGTTTTTCTTCTAGCTCCAAAATTTCGATTCCACTCAAATCAACGTCGCGGTTCAATTCCTCTAAAAATTCAATACGCTGACATGTAAGCACAGCAGATCATTATATATTTCACATGGCCTCCCAACACCCACCTAATTCAGACAATATGTGAGCAGCTTTCAGAGGTTCGGCGCCAGGTAGTCTCTTGGCGAGCTGCTGAATCCTCGCAGTCCGCCTGAGAAGGTCAGTCGTGCTATGGAGACGGGAAAGTACTTTGGTTTGAGTTTCCAGTCTGTTGAACGGGTCCACCACTTTCATCCTTACTCTTTCAACAGAGCTGACCAGGCTCTAAAACGGATGATATTGATTAATGACAACTGAGCCAAATGTTCATTCTCATTCTATAGTACAGTTGCAATAAAATGTATCTGGAATGGCAGAAATCAGTGTCTTTGGTATTGATTGATTTGAATAGAAACGTATAGAGAGATGGCCGTCAGAGGATACTTAACAGTCCACATCCCCCCTCCTATTAAACCTCATATACATTGGACCATGCTTTCACCACAGTGTACAAGAGTTTACAGATTAGAATATTGCCAACAGTGAAATAGAAAACCTTAGCAGTGGAATAAACAGATTTTTTGTAAAACAGCTAACAATCCCATGCCGTAGATCAGAGCGCTGTACTGATTGGATGAGGACGTCCTCTCATGTTTGTCTTCTGAGCGCATCTCAAAGGGGTGGTTTGACGTTGACGTTTTCTCGATGTTCAAAACAGCCAGGAAAATGGCGATCTAACCTTGTGATTAGGTTATATCCTTGATACTGTAGGTTTGTTCCAGGTCTGTCGACAGAAGTTGGACAGCTGTCGACAGATCCCAACCGCACTCATTCGAGCTGTCGGTTTCCGTCCAACTGCTGTCAACGATCGACCTCGAACAGCAGTTTCTAGACTGCGCATGTCTCCGTCGATTTCTGTTAACAGTCCGTCAAACCAGGAACAAACCTGTAGTTCACTATGGCTCATAACGTCCCTTTTATTAGAATACAATACAGGACTGGTACAAGGGAATTTTTTGAGGTTAGCACCAAACGTACTGTCTAGTAATTAAGACAAATTCAATAACGAAGCATGTACCTATAGAAATATAAATTCATTTCAATGAGAGCTCTTCGTCTTTACTGGGAGCGTGGAAGGTGGACCAAGAAAATGTCTTACAATTTAATCTGTTATGCGTCACTTGATGCTATAAAAATAAAACGATGATGCCCTTCGAATAAAACGAATGGTTGAGCAGATGATCAATAGCCTCGATATACCCTGCCAAATTGTCAATAAGGAATGGACGTGGGTCTGAATTTTGGATTAAATTATACTGAGATGTGTGACTTATAAGTCAAAAACTCTGAAAATTTTACAAAAGGGTTCATTATTCTTTGATATAAATTCTTTTAAATTCTTTATCAATAAAAAAAATCAATAAGTAATTTAATTTTTAAATAATTATTTAAGTTTTTTACAAATTTCTTGTAAAGTTTGTGGACGGATGTGGGACCCGAAAAAAATGGATTATCCGTCCAAAATTACCTATTCCTTAACGACATTTCATTTGACTTCCTGGCATCCTTCAAAAGCCCCATTTGTAGCCCCATAGATCCTCCCGGTAAAATCCGATGGTTGCGGGACCTCAAAAAATGGATTCTACGTCCAAAAGTACGAAAACCATCACAATTCACTCCTTGAGCCTTCGTAGCTACTTTTTCAATTAGACGGTAAACCGAGTATTTTGTCAAAATTTCAAATTTAAAAAAAAAAAAAAAATCATCCTACTGCCTAACTACTGTTCTATGGCCGGACGGTCATTTCATTTTTGGGATCTACAATGATAAATTTTGAAGCCGATCAAAATTATCGACCTCCGACACGAATACATAATATGTATTCATATTATGTGCATTATTCAAAGAAAAATAAAACAAAAGTAGGGGAAAATCATTTTCTTGATGAACAGTATTAAATACTGTTCATCAAGATGAAATTTTCATGATGTGGACTCGCCAAAAAATGCTCTGAACGATTTGAATTGCTGTCCTTGACGTCAAGAGGGGTCGGGGCTGTGTTGACCAATAGCATAGCAATAGCTGCATTGGGGGATAACCAACTCAAAACAGCTGATTCCTGTGCATCCTGCCGCAAATTCAAACGTCAACTTTTCCATAAATAATGTACATTAATATGACGATTAGATTTTGATCCCATTTTCAGTGTTATTTGGAAGCCTTCTATTGATTTAAAACAAAAAATCTAAAAGCATGCCCATTCCTTATGGTAATACAGGAATGAACCAGGCGAAAGAATGCTCATCACGCTACTTTTTTCAAAAGGAGGATTTTCCATTAAAATTCATGAGTTAAAATTCTGAATTAGTTAACTTCAGTCACTGACGTTATGTGCTTTTCACTTACCTTTCTTGCAGCGCCTTCTAAAATAAGTATACTTTGCGGAGAGAAAACTCCTTAAAAAGGTGCTTTACAACTTATCCGTTTCGGTTTATTTTGTGATGAGAGAAACTGATCAGTAGCCTGGGAAAACTGAGTTTCCTTCAACTACCATCATTTCTACTTGGGGTATATAAAACAGCTGATTTTGAAGCAACAAATTGTTTATTGCTCGTTATAATTTTTTTTCTTTGGGTATAGTAACTTATTTCAGGAACTATAACGACAAACCGGATAAATACAATATGCACCAAGCATAAAAATACCTTGGATCCGATCTGCAAAATAAAAATGTTTCACACCGTTAACGGGGGAAAAATACTACGAGTGAATGGACAAATTTAAAAAAAAAATTAGGTAAAGGTGGCTAATAAACGCCGCCATAATAATATTACTATAACCAAAATGTTGACACTAGGTCTCTGAGATCATCCTCATGGGTGGATTGAAAAAACATCGCTAAAATGTACACAACAATAAATACTGAAAGATGCATCTTACAAATAGGATAATATAGAATAAATCTTTCATCGATCTATATCCACAGCTAAGGCATACCGTACTTTCCGTGAAGAAATTCCTGCCTTAGTTTGACAGTGAGGGAATTGGAAACTTATAACCCGAGCGAAGAGAGCCGCTAAATTTACATACTAAACCGGAGAGTCTCCGTCGACAATCCATATGGTAACTTGCTTTCAAGAATAAGGAGAAAATACATGTACACTTTACAAAATTGTGGTTGCCACATTAGGGAGTCCTTATAATTGTTTGTGAAATTAGTTAATTTCAATTGTTTCATCATTCGGTAACTTTTTGAATGTTGGAAAAACTCGACGGCCGCCACAAGAACGGCCTCAACCCGAAATTTCCCGAAGACCACGGAGGCTAGAATTACAATCACGGAAAGCGTACAAAATCTCATTGACAGGTGGTTTACATCGTGAGTCTCTCAATCATCCATCCTGGAGCTAAATTTTGTGCAGTCTTCACCCATTAAAAAATCTATACTAATGCTTGCTCACAGTATGTGCGTAGGTACCTAACACGCCATCGCACCGAGCTAAAATGAATAAATATGTATTTGGTCTGGATCATCATAAAATATAAATCACGAACACCTTCGACACTTAACAGCTATTTACAAAATTTGTCCTACCAATTGACTGAGAATTTGTGGTTTTCGTAATACGAACAAGTAGGTTTGGAAAACGTTTAAAAATGACTAAATACTGGGTGACAAGGGTCCAGAGAAGAAGCCACATAAATGTGATGGATGTACAAGTTTAAAACTAAAATTTATTCAGGTACACTCTACCGTTAGATTGGCCAGCTGGGAAAACACAAGAGGAAACTTCTGTCAGGTTAGTTTTTTATATGGTGTTGCAGTGGCACCAGACAAAGAAGAGCTCAATAAAACGAGTATATTCAAATTTACTCAGGCACTGCGGACCTAATTCAACTAATCATCAGACAGTAGTTTACCACAAATGTTCCAAGTGTCGAATACCATACCATCACATCATGCAAAACCTCTTCGAAATGGCTATTCACGACAGAACATACCAAAGACACCAATATAAAAGAAACTTTTTAACGGTATATAAAAAAATCCTGCTCCTAAAAAATCTATAACAGTCTCTTAAAAAGTTAACATTTTTAAAATAGTTTATTTAAAAATTAAGGCGAAAGAAACGTATGTACATTTTATTTCTAATATCCTCAACGAAGAAGGAGTATTTACAAATTAAGCAGCTGACTACCTGGACGTGGATGTGCATGATGGACAAAACGCCTTGAAGTTTTTCAACCCACGTAGCTTGGGAGACGAGATCTTCGTGTTTTTCCAACACTTGACGCTGCAATTCCTTATCAAGTAAGTTTATGCCTGAAGTAGAAAGTTACATATTACTCGATGGAGAGGCCGTAGTTTTTC
This sequence comes from Pilophorus perplexus, assembly GCA_955831195.1. Lineage (NCBI taxonomy): Eukaryota > Metazoa > Arthropoda > Insecta > Hemiptera > Miridae > Pilophorus > Pilophorus perplexus. The sequence goes on along the minus strand of OY037011.1, from coordinate 13,373,989 downwards.
AAATATGGTCGAGTAGGCCAGTGAAAGAAGAGATTGATTGAAAGATGAACGGGCTCCGTGTGAAGGTCGAAATTCATAATTTCCAACAACATAATACTATTACGTTGTTGTTCAGCACCCTTTAAACCCCCCTACACAGATTTTTAGTTTGAAAATCCGCATAATTACGTGCAGAATAATTCGTGTTTTCTAAAACAAGATTGTTTTAGAAATGTTGGAGATTTTGAAATGAAAGCGGAGGGCACGTGACGTCACCAAGCAGTTGGGCACAGAGCCGCCAGAGCGCTAAATAATAAATCTGAACGGAATCGGAATAAATACACTCGACCCGGGTCGATTTTGAAGCCTTCTTTTATGATAATTCGATGCTAAATTGTTGAATGACATTCACTGATGACTACCTAGGTACTCCAATTTTTTATTTTTGGGGTCAGATTTTCGCGTAGGAAAGTTGGCTAACTTGCATTTCTCGACCAATCAAAAGATGACGAAGCAACCCACGTCATGTACCCCCTCCAGACCTTGGAATTCAAATATATTTTTCCAGAGGTCCTATAAATGATGAGAAGCGTTTTCTGCAACGTTGACCCATTTTCGTCACTTTTGAAGCGTGAAAATTTTTTTAAAAACATTCAAGGAGCCCATTAACTGCTTTGTAAGCTCGAAACTGTTCCAACTGTAGCACTAATACGGCCCTAAGGATAGTTATAAAGTCAAATTATGATAATAATATTATCATAATTTGACATTATAACTATCTATATAGAATATTATTCTTACCTTCTGTCAGCTTGGACAATTGCTCAGTAATTGAAATGGATTGCTGAGAAAAATTTTGCAAATCAATATCAGGGTGCTCCACTTTGTTGATGAATTGTGATAAGAAATCTGAAAAAAGAAAAAAAAATATTAGAGACAAGAATTGTAAATTATCAGTCACCTACGAAATATAAATGTATTTTATTGCCATTACAAAAAGATGAGATGTTATCCCCAATTGTGAAATGATGCCACTTCGCATAAATATTAACCCTTTACTGGAGCATCAGAATGTTTCAAAAGATTCAGACAAGGAGTAGTGAGAGGTTAAGTCCTAGAGCTACTGCTGTCGCCTATAAGACCAACACAATTTACGAAAATGTTGTTTTTGAAAGTACCTTAGCATCAAACAACGGGCGTCGTGGCACCTGTTCCGGTGACTTGGTCGCAAACTCGGTTGCAAACACATTTCGTGCAAATGTATTCGTAGTCTTCGTTGACTTCCTTATTGTCCAAGTCCACGCATTTCATGTGGAACCATTGTTTGCAAGCTCCGTCACACTGAACCCAATCCACGGCGTCATCAACTGGTTTGGTGCAAACGGGAGCGGCGCAGTTGGTCTCAGGCTCGTGCTCTTCGGAGTAGAGGTAGAGTGCTGGTTTCTCAATAGGCTTCTTCGGTCCGAGGTTGGATTTCTTCTTCTTCTTTTTTGGGCCTTTAGCTGTCGTGGAGGGCGGGGCAACGACTGGAGGCATGGATTTCCTTTTGATTGGTTTTTTACTCTTTGCAGTTAAGTTCAAATTCGCTGAGTTTGGGAAGGCGCTGGAGGATTCGCCTCGCACGGGGGCACCGATGTTGTTGTATATCCGAGACTCTATTTCAGCGTGGATCCACAACGGGTTCAAAACGTTCCAAATTTCGTTTATCTCCGGAGGTGTGATTTCAAAACAATTCCCAATTACGAGCTCAGATTTCAAAGCCAACATGGCGGTCCTGGAGATGCCGTTAGGCTCGCCAATGACGAGGCGAGCAGCTTCTGAGAGGTCAGGTGAATTAGGGTCCCCAGAAAACCTTTTAGCATGGAACTTTTGAAAAAATGACATGACCTTTCTCGAGTGCTCGGTGAGGCAGCTTGGTTCTATTATGTCTTTCAATCTCTGCCTCCAACTCCTAACCTTAGTTACAGCATATTTAAGTGCATAGCATTCCGGAATCTTTACAGCCATTTCCAACCCAGCATCTGCCAGTTTCGACACCATATCTAATGAAGGACGGTTCGTTCTTTTACAAAAACCGCATATCCTCCTGACACGGAAATTTTCATCCCACACAGTACGAACGACTTTGGAACTAGTAGTGGAGTCCATCAATTTGAAACATTTCAAGTGCATGGCTGTTTGACACAGCTCGCATACCATGGTAGGGTTTTCGATGGGGATCCCACACGGGCACGTGACCTTCTCCAAGTCGTCAGCGTCCATTGATTTGAGGTTTTCGTGCCTGAGCTTGTATAGCGACTGTTTTTCCGCAATACAGGCTTTGTTGAAACGAACTGGGAGAAAATGTTCTGGGTCGCGCTTGCTGAGTTTGACTTCAAGCGTTGCAGCCTTATGAAGGATCTGCTGAGAGTAGTAGAAATTTCTTCTGACGAACTCCCGCGGCCAAAGAGCTTCCATCAATCCGAGTTCGGAACCCTTTTTCAGAAACAACTTTTTCACGGCTCGTTCCCAATTTCGAGTAATTGACAAATGCGATTCTAATTCTTTGATGGAGGGTGAATTCGGGATATGATGCTTAGCTTGTACACACAGGTTTTCCAAATTACGCAAATACAAGATTTTTTCGCCGCCTAGAACAAGAAGGATGTTTCGTTCTAAATTCGAACCAAAATTATTATCATTGGCAGAGTTTGATGGAGGCACGGGAATTTGGAGCATGTCTTGGTTACATCCCGCCATTGACTGAACACTGACTATGGCGAGGGAGCAGTTTTCGTCCATGTACTTTTCCAGGTCCTTCCGAGTTCTCAACACAATGGGCGAGTCAGGGAAGGCTTTACCATCTTCAGAAAGCTTCCTAACATCAACGTCCGCTCCGGAATGTATAGCGAAATCAACTTGCTCGGCCCATTCGATTTCCATCAGTCTCTTCTCCAATTCTTGAAGCTCTGGAAGGTCTAGGTTCAACGATTGGCCCATTTTGATGCACGGTAAAAGACGAACTTTAGACGGCTCTTTCAAGCTGAGAATTTTCTGAGCATTGCTTTGAAATTTCTTAGCTTTATCGAGGATCTCTTTGACGGCTGCTTCTTCAGAAATGGAGCAAGGGAGTTTTTCTACTTCCTGGAAAAACTGTTCGAGGTCTTCAATGGTTATTTTGCTGGGGCAGTCTTTCTTGTTGCAGTTAGCTACCAATGCCTTAGACAGCGCAGAACATTCAATACACCTACGAACGTGGTATTCAAGCAACTCGATCAGTTCACTATGAGGGAATTCTTTCTCTTTGGCTTCAACTAAAAGTTCAGTCAAACTCCGGAGGGACACTTTCTTTTCTCTGCCATTTAATGCACCTTGAACGCGCGTGGTCCAATTGCCAATGCCACAAAGTTTTGAGTTTATCATGTCCAAAAGGCTCTGGAGGAGATCAAGCTTCAACTGGTATTTCATGACGTAATTTTTGGTCTCACAATTGCATAATTTGGTGATGTGATCGAGACAGGCCAAGCGGCTGAAATCGCAAGGACATGCAACAGCTGAGAGAAAGACGGTGGTATTGCAAATGCAACACTGCCGCTCGTCGTCGGGTAATTTGTCGAATTCAACATGGACAGCGTTGCCAACTCCTAGACGAAGAGCTCGAGTACGACGCAGTCTTTCAGATTCCACCATTATCGCCATGTCTTTGACTAGAACGAGCCCCATATCTCTCTCCAAGCTGTCGTACATGATGGCCATCTTGCAAATAAGTTCATCGTGGGAAAAGACACACGTACGACCCAACTGGGCGTAGTGATGAATGCATTCACGACCTATCACTAACCAATCCGCTGGCGCGAAGTTGCACGCTTCGGCAAAATTGAAGCCTTGATTGAATCCAGCGTGATATGCTCGGGGAAACGTAACAACAAACTCTCCTCGTTTCTGATCTGTCCGATAAACTGGTACACCGGCAGCCATGATGTCGTTTGGGTTCATTATAGTGACCAACTGGTGGAGCAAATCAGGTTGGCTTTCAAATAACTCCGGTGCTGCTTTTTGCATGGCTTCTTCAAACTGCTCGGCATAGCTTCCTGGAACACCATACCACGTCTTGGCGTCACCCATATGAAGGTAGTTGATGGAATAACTCCAATGGTCTTCATTGTGCCAACAGAACGTGGCAAAACACATGCCAGCGTACATCCATGGGATTTTCATTCCTGAAATATCTGCACTGATGTGACGAAGAACAGAATCTTCAAGAACGGGTAAATTGTTGAGGTTCCAAGCGGAATCCGCATATTTGTCAAATTTTTTCCTATCGACGCCATCAACACATGGCTTACCTCTTCGGGGGAAACCAGAACCGTGTTCGATCACGTGCAAATCGGCTCCATATTCAACCGTCACGGCTTCATCTATGGACGACACGACTCTCCAGAACTCTTGTTCAACTTCTCCGTGATCAGGATCGGAGTTGAAGTAATTTTTCTTAAACTCATCCGCCATGGCTTTGAACTCATTCAACGTGTATTCTCGCTCTGCCTGGGCAAACCCAAACTCTTCCAGAGGCTTGTAACCTTCGGCTGCCACGCATTTGGGACATCTCCAATTCGGAGGATAGTCAACTAAGGGAGGAATTAGGCATGTATGATGATATCTATCCTCGCACGTAATGCACATAACAAGGAACGTCTCATCAATGTCTCCCTTTTTACATCCCTTGCACATGTACTTAGCAAGAGGATCAAACTCGTACATGATTTTCTTCCCCCTTGTCCGCAATCCCTTTTGCAACGCGCCTCCATCACAAACGGCCATTTTGGGCCCAGGGCCCAGAAATCTCAAGCTCTTCAACTCTCTCATGGTACCTTTCCCAGTTGGAGAGTCCTTCTTGATCGCTTCGCCAGTCTCAACGTCGAATTCGGTGTCGCAATTCTCTTTGTCTTCATCCTTCGCCTCATTATTGGTTTTAATTTGGGATTCGAGAAACGGAAGAATCAAGTTGTCATAATGGTTCTTGAGGGTGTACGGGGCGTTTTTGCTAGAGAAACCCATGCTCATGGCGATGTCACTCCAACGTTTCTCTTTGTTGACAATGTCAACTCCTCCTAACTCTTTGACCTTCCTGTGAAGCGTGTAAAGGTCCAAGGAAATCTTTTCCATCACCGGGACTTGGAACGTTTTGCCAATCAGCGCAAAAAACTTGGTAAGCTTATCGTTGAAATTCAATTTAATCCGAGTGCGCGCTTCGAGCTCGTTGATTCTCTGGATCCTCGGCACAAACCGGAGGGTGTTCATATCCAAAGCGAAAGGGCTCTTCCAATTCGGCGGGATGATTTTGCAAATGCCGGTTTTCTCGCCGATAGGGCGTATCTTTTTGATGTACTCCAACGGATCCTTGAACTCTTCGGCGGTGGGCTTGAAGACAGGAGCTTCTGGTGGAGCCTCGAACACGAACTTGTGCGCTCCATTGGTCTTGGTCGGTGAGGGCTTCCCTTTCGGACTGATGCTTTCCGGACTCCCCATGACGAAACAGCCTAAAATAAAAACAAAAACCTCCATGTTTCTATTTGCCAAAGTATCGACAGTGCATCTACAATAAAAGGAGGGTCCCCCCCAAAGTTTGACTTTGCATCTATCAAAGAAGATGACATTTGGTTAGGGAGAGAAATAACTCCTCTTCTGATGCAGGTACGAAATTATTTATTCGAATAGGTTAATCCTAAAGGAGTCCTATCCTAACCTCCTCATTGGGATGGACCTCTGCACCATCGGCAAACAACCCCCTCGAGATGAAATCACAAAGTGGTTGTTTGCCGAATGTGCAGAGGCCCAAGTCAAAGTGGGATTTTTGGAGAAGGACGACTCCTCTGCAGTTTTACTAAATTGTTTATACACAATAAACAATAAGAAATGCGTCTAAATTTTTATGCGAGTCTGTACAGTGACGTTACAGTTCCAGTAAATCTCTCACTGGGAGCGCTAATGAGCTGCGTTCGCAGAGTTCTGAAAATTCCGAACCGTTCGGCGCATGCAAAGTAGGGCCTTTTGCAAGGGCCGTGGGTGGGGGTTCATCGCCTTTCAGGAATTAAACACTCAAATTCTGATGCTCTGAACTCGTTCAGAATCGTTCGGAATCGATTCCGAGAGTTCTGATTTTTTTTTTTTTTCAGAACTTCCTTAACTGATTCCGACTGCCTCCTCGATTGTAGAAAGTCACACACGCTCGATTAATTTCCTTCTGTGATCTCGTGAAGGTAACTTCGTATAGCCCTTCCCTATAGGGCAGGGATTCCCAACCTGGGGGGCACGCCCCCCTTGGGGGGGGGGGGGCGTGGAGGGTCTCCAGGGGAGGCGCGATCAAAGCCCAAAAACTGACAAAAAGTCTTTCACGTAGTTTATAATCATTTAACGTGCCGTCACCTATAGTGGTTCCGGTTTCCAATCAAAAAACACCGGAGTGCTGGTCGATTTTTTCTTCTATTTTCGATTTTTTCTTGGCTCTGATGACACTGGAGTTACGCGAAAATGGCTGTGTTCGCTTTGGTGTGAATGTGATCATGCTTATTGACTCAACTTATTTGTGATATAAATTAACTTAATCTTAATCTAGTTTTTAGTTTTGTAATGGTGGCCAACTCTTCGACCAATAGGAGCTGACCTCGGGTTTGCGCCAAAATTCAAATAGAAATTTTTCCATAAATTTTATTAATTCATACGAGCTTGCAGTTTGTGTTTTAACCCCATTTGTAGTATTATTTGGACGTCTTCTATCGATTAAAAAAAAAAAAAAAATCCAGAAACGCTTCCATTCCTAATTATTGGAGCGTGAGTGTTTGTCAACATGAATACAACAACAAATAAAAAGTTCCATTTGAATTTACTCATTAAAATTATACCATGATTATACTTATACTTAGCATTTTTGACGAGGGGGAGAGTATAATTACATAGAACAAAGGGGGGGGGGGGGGGGGCGCAATGGTGTTCACACCGACCTAGGGGGGGCGAGGTAAAAAAAGGTTGAGAACCCCTGCTATAGGGACTATTTTTTCGATGGCGGAGGACCAAAGTTCTGGCCGTTTCATTTCCTGGAAGCGTTCGAATTCTGATTCGATTCCGAATGGCCAGAACTTACTCTGCGAACGCAGCTACTGTCAAGTTTCTACTCGATACGACGGAAAAGATGATTCATTTAAACACGAGGTGCGTTCGCAGAGTAAGTTCTGGCAGTTCGGAATCGAATCAGAACTCGAACGCTTCCAGGAATTAAAACGGACAAACATCGGTCCTCCGCCAACGAAAAAATATGTAGTCCCTACGAAGTTAACTCCACGAGATCACAGAGGAAATGAATCGCGCGTACCTTTCCACGCGGTATGTAACTTTCCACAATCGAGGGGGCAGTCGGAATCAGTTTGGGAAGTTCGGAAAAAGAAGTATTATCTGAACTGCCGGAATCGATTCCGAACGTTCTGAACGAGTTCTGCGTTCGCAGAGCGTCAGAACTTGAGTGTTTAATTCCTGGAAGCTGGTGTACCCCCAGTGGGTGTACCCCCACCCTCGGCACTTGCAAAAGGCCCTACTGCGCATGCAATTGCGAATTCCGAATGGTTCGGAATTTTCAGAATTACACTGCGAACGCAGCTATAGTTTAATGTCTTATCAGAAGGATTCACTGCGATGCAATTTTATTATTGAATCAATAATTGATTATTATTATTATCATTTTTATTCTTTGATGAGTGGTGAAGTAGCAACACTGGGTGGAACAATCGCCTCCCACGTTAGCATCACCTTCACGCTCTAACAGCGACTGAGGTCGAAAATTCTGATCGGCCTCAAAATTTGACATTATACGTTTCAAGAGGTCTAGATTCAAAAAAGATATGTCCGTCCGCCGTTCGAGCTGTTTTTGGCAGTAGGATTTTTTTTTTAAATCTGAAATTTTGGAAAAATACTCGGTTTACCATCTAGTTGTGCCCACAAGGTTTTCAGCCCGATCGCCCAAACCCGTGGGGCGCTATGGAGCTAAAATGGGGCTACGGGAGGGGTATGGGGTCGTTAGGTATCGTTTTCGAAGTATTTTTGGACGCATAATCCATTTTTCGTGGTCCCACATCTGTCCGAACATTGTACCAACAGACAATTTTTTTTAACTTTTTTTTTATTGACAGAATTAATTTTTGCACAATTAACCTACATCGAAGAATAATAAGCCCTGGTGCAGAATTTGCAGCGTTTTTATTCTATTTTCAATCTAAACACCATCGACGACGCTCTTCAGCTCTGCTCCGTTGGCACCACTCTCCGCCAATGTTGTGACGTCACGCCGTGGCCATGTCCCCCCCTCCATCCCCTCCCCCACGCTATCATCAAACGCCGCAATTTTCCTTAAATTGTCTAAAATTGTTGGAAGCAATTTCAGGCGGCTGACAATTATTGTATCAGGAAGTATCGAGTTTCCGGGATCTATGATGCACCTACCATACTTTCAGAAAAATTAAAGAAACGAACCATGCAAATTGAAGTTGGGTATAAACGGCCTAACTGCGCGAAACTAATTGATTAAATTGATAATTAAATCAAAAATTGATTCGGTAATTCATTAATTTAAATTGATAATTTTATTTAATTCTTACTTTAAGCAAAAATATAATAGGTATATAAATTTCATCCTTCTCCCAAATCCCCACATCGAGGTGAAAATGGGCAACATGGCAAGTTCTCCAGTAAGAGCTTTCAATCGAACGACTTTTACGGGGTGGAAAACAAGAAAGCTAGATTCCCTTTAGGAACCATGTTTGTTGGTGGTAAGATACAGGCGTAATACTATAACGTAGATAAAGTAAAGCACGCTACATGTGATTTATCAGGAGATAAATTGAGTTTAATTGAACATTCAGAGATTGAACAAACAGAGATTAAACGAACATTCTTACGTTTCGTAGCATAATAAAAACTATTTACAGGCTGTTTGATATTTCCCCCCACGATTAATAACATTTCCATTGTAATGGGGATTAGGTATCGGTAGTGCCAGTTTATTACGGCCTACTTATCTTTCATTCCTGTACAAATATATTTAAACTGGCCCATCTGGAAAGTAACTAGGCCGTGAGAAGGAGAAGTTAATTTTTGTGGAGAAATTACCACATGGAACCATTCGGTCAAGGTCTTCAAATTTGTCACCAAGAAACAAGGTAGCTCACTCAAGAAAAATAACAGAACACAAAAGTGAGATTTGAGGAGATGAGGTTTGGTTGGGCTTTGAGGTATGGGCTTATCGTATCATACTGGATAATGGATACAGTGATTCATCGAGTTTTGGAATAATATTCCATTATCTAGTCGATTACTTCGGTCACGGTAGAAACTCACCCAAATCCGTCAAGGAATTTCCGTCGACGTTCTCAGCTAGAATAGCGCTATAACATCCAAACTCCGGCACGCCATTTCAAAATTGCTCAACCCCAAGCACACCTGATGAAAACAAAGTGCATTGAAGAACATAGTGGGCAGGAGTGAAACAAAAGGACGAGAAACCTAAACAAATCGACCCGCGTGAGGAGAGATTGACCTCACAAATCTCAAACTATCCACATACGAGATACCTCACATAAAGAGCAAGCAGTTCAAACCATTCCAACACTGCCAAGGCCAAATTTACCGCACGAAATGAAAACTAAAAAAATTAAAAATTGTGAAGGGCCTGAAAAGTTCACATTTGAGATGGTAAACTGACGTGAACTAACGATAGGGGGAGCCTCGGAAGCTAACCATCTGCAAGAACACTCCCCATTGAAGGTCTACGTGACACGGAACACTTCGGTAATGGCCATCGATTTTTTCGCATTCAAAAATTCCCAAAAGAATCTTCAATTTATTGAGTTCCCGACGATTTAGAGGATTTTGGACGGATAGCGACAACGCCGACAACGCGAGAAAAATGACCGATTACGTCCAGAACGTAAGTCTCCGACGGAAGGTACACGAGAAAAATAAAATCTTCAAACCGGTGCGTAAAACTACTTGAAACCCTGTTTGCTAGGCAACTTGGATCAACTTGTAACTAATTCCGAGAGTGACAACAAAAAATCGAAAACTAAGTGTTTAGAAAAATGACGGGAAATGGACAAATCCAGACAGATGGTCTTCAAGAGTCAGCCCTCAAGATCACCAAGAGACTTGAAGGGCGTACCAAGTCCTCAAACTGTCACAAGTCAAATTAAGTGCTTATGAGCGATTCAACTTACGTGAGAGTCGGGGTCACTAACTGAAATTTGACGGAAACAATTTCGAAGTTTTCCTAGCGACACGGGGCGGAGCTGAGTAAACTGCCGTACAAAGCTGAACCCTCATCACCAATCGGCCAATGAGAATCGACTTCCCAGAATGAGAAAAATGGACTGTCCGAAACACGTTGCTAAATCGAGGCTTCAGGAAACGCCTAATTTTTACCACCAAAATCCAAAATACGTATGGATTCAAGACTTGTATCGAATTGAGGATTGTTGCTGATCTTGAATGATCCCTAATTTGACACCGAAATTAATCAACAATTTTCCCCGTAAGATGCACTAATAAAAGATTTTCTTTATTAAGGCATTTTAGCCTTATGGTTAACGGTTTAATTCAGCGTTTCTTCCAAAATGTAGCATACAACGTGAAATTCCGAAAGCTCCCAAAACGAAACATACTGGAAGGTTGATCCTCAAATAAAAGTTAAACCTACACGAAGAGATACCCGTCTACCAAATAACCTCGAACTTAATTTTTTAAATTTTTGACAATTTTAAATTTTGGGAATTTTTTGTATTTTTTTTTTTTTTTAAGAAAAAAAGGTTCGAAGTTGACATGTGAACAGAGAAAACATTTTAAAGAAATTATTGTGGTTCGCGTAGCCATAAGGTTTTTTGTCCTCAAGGGCAAATTTCGGAGTTGGAATCGGAAAAACTTGAAAACTCAAAAAATTCGGAACCGGGAGAGGGACTTCGGGGGGTGTCATAATTACCTCTGCGCTGATCGTTGTTCCTCGACGCCGTGCAAGATTATGACGATGAATTTGAGTTAGTCAAATTTGACGCAAAAAAATGTACAAAAACTCGGAAGCTAGGAGCAGAATGGTAGAACGCCGTGTGGTTGAATACCTTTCGTCATTCAAAGATGGCTATGCGCATTGGTGGGGCCTCCCCCTCCACCCACCCGAACGACAATTTGTTGAATGGTCAGGAGCAATTTTGAGCCATTTTTGAAGCATAAATTAATTGCAGAATTGTTGGATAATTTCAACGAGGATTCTAAAACGAATTTGGGAGAATTTGGCAGGAAGAAAGTCGAAGTCCTTAGAACTTTTCGAAGTCACAACAGGAAGATTGACAGCCATGAGAAGAGTGCAGCCGGTCACGTAGGAAAAGTCATCACGAATCAGTCACATCAAACATCCATCGCAATGCAGGTTGGTAAGAACCAGGATACTAACGCATATGAAAATGCCCCCTCATGAAATCTACACAACTCGCTGGAGCCGTGAAAATAAGGCGAGCGTGAACTATAAACCAAAATAATTTGATCGGACGCGGCAAATTTGAAAAGTGTGCAAGATTTTTTGTAATTAATTAGATATTTTATGTCTTCTATGTACACAATTTGTTAGCAAAACTCCTATAAAAACGTATGTTACGGCACAGTTTGGCAGTGACCGGAAAAACGCTGTTTCCCCCATCTCATCCTTTTGCAATGACAAGTAGTTTCGGAGGACTTTGAAGAAACTTGGGTTTGTGATCGAGTACTCCTCAAATTCACTCACACCGCCAAAATAATAAAAATCACGTACCGTCACTTTTCAGCGCGATCCAAATTTCTTCGGAAGGCATCTTGGGAGGAACGTGATTTTTTCACTCAAATTTAAACTCGTCACTCACAACTGCATGGATTTTGTAAAATTTTAGCCGACACTGTCAAATTCACGAAATTGAGCGGCGAAACGCAAAGGAGACGCAATTTGGGCGAAACACGACCGATAGCAGGATAAGTACGCCGGAACGGTGAGCACTTGAAGATGAGACAACACGCGCGATTCAAACGCCAACGAATTTTCAACGCTCGACACTCAACCACGCCGCGAATTGTACATCAACCACGACAAAGTTACGTACGAAAACCACGAAAGACGTCGACGGAAAATAACAGAATCGGGAGGTTACGCGAAGCCAGGTTGTACGAGGTGGTTGTGGTTATGGAGGGTGATGCCATGACACGTGCCCCCCTCGCCCTTCTCTTCTTCATCGTCCATCGACTATGATCACTTTTATTCTTAAATTAAATTTATTATTTATAAGTACGTAAGGTAAGGTAAGGTTTAACTATTGGTATAAATTATCCAAAAATTATTCTACATCAATAAAAAATTTAATTAAATTATTTTAGTTTTTTTAAATTTTTTTGTCAATTTTTTGTACGGATTATGCGTCTAAAATTATTCGGAAATGACAACTCATTCGACTTCCTGGCATCCTTCAAAAGCCCCGATCGTAACCCCATGAAAGGCCTCGCGGTGAAATCTGATGGTTCTGGGACTCCAAAAAATGGATTCTACGTCCACAAATACTACGAAAGCGACACCCCTCTTGATATCATAACCGAAAATCTGCACACAAAAAACCCTCTCGTAGCTCCTTTTTAGCCCCACGGGGTTGGGCGATCGGGGTGAAAACCTTGAGGGTACAACTAGATGCTGGACCGAGTATTTTGTCAAAATTTCAGGTTTTTAAAAACATTCCTTCCGGGCAAACATTTTGTCTTTGGACTCTACACATCTTGAAACGAATAATGACAAATTTTGAGGCCAATCAACATTAAATGTTCGAGTCGAAAATTGTTCGCCACGAATACATAGGTTATTCCATGAATATTAAACCAAAGCACTGGCGGATTCAGGAATCTTGGAGGGGACAAGATTTGTCTTTGAGGAGAGAAAAGCGCTTACGATGCAAAACCCTGTTTTCAGATCAGTTTCAATGAATTTATGTGGTGGATTTTGCCCCATGATTAGTGGTACTTTTCCCCTAAATTTGATGGACGGCACTTCAACCTTTTTCTCTGATTCATGGGGCTTTGAAGTGACCGGCAGTGGAGGAAAAAACAGCTCAACGTATGTGTAGATGATTGCACTTTCGATAATATAAATATTCGAAGACAGTTAGTCATAATTCTAACTCAATAATGGAAAAAATTACAGTGCAGAACGTAACAAGATTCCATTTTTCAAAATGTAACAGATTAGCCTCATAGATAAATAAGGAGAGGGTAAATCCACTTCAACATAAATTCTTTCATAAACATAAAGTTCTTGTCGTTTCTTTTGCAAACTTGACACACCGCTTCTGCATCTTAGCTACCCCCCTTCAATGTTTTTTCTCGTACTTTCTCGAAGAACACCGGGCTTGCTCAAATAATTGAACTCACGTGCTGACCTTGCTTGTGAGATTTCAAAGCGAGTCATACTGGCATTCAAGGTTTCAATGACGTAAACTTCCAGATCAACCGTTTGATTGGTTTTCCTCCTCTTTGAACTAGACTGGTACCTACGTAACTTTTTCATAAGAACAATAACAGCTAGTATGGATTCAATCGGGCAACAATAGGTAGGTACCAGAGAGCAGAAACGGAACAACAGAAGAGCTATTTTGAGACTTTCAGTTGCACAACCAGATTCAAACAATCAACGAACTAATTTTTATAGTTCTCGTCAAGTTGATAAACATTTCTAAAATTACAATCATTCAGTCCGGTCAGTCCTGGGATCTAATGGTACCTACGTCACTGAAATTTTATTGAACTGAGGGTTATTCGATATACGGTAGATCAACAGTAACAGATAACCTACGTCACTTGATGTAACTAATATGACAATAACATACGTAGTATTGAGATTAGTTCTTCCATCATTATCATCACTAATAAAGAAATGGTACCCATACCTGTGGATGTAACATCACCTTTGCTATTGAAGTGGTACATATCGTAAATGACTTGATTGAAATAATTAATATTAAAAAGGGTATAATATACCCTTAGTAATATTATTACTAATATTACGGGATACGTACCTACCTGATTCCTTATATTATTTCCTTTTCTGACCGCAAGAGCGCACCACCTCCTTGTTTTGTTTGTGAGCTCTCTTGTAATTTATTTTATTTTATTATTTTATTTTTTATTTGCCCGATAAAATAAACATTACAAAGATAATAAAAGATGCATTCATAAGCGCAAATACCCCAAAAAGGCAATCGCCTGTCGATGGGCATTTCAAACATTTTCTCAAAATTTTGTTTTGTTGCTTTAAAAACAGAAATTAAGGTGAGGTGTGTTAAAAATGGACAAATTAAGTTTACATATAAGTATAAGAAACATTTGTGCGAAAGACGAAACATTCATTAAAAAATTTTTTTTTGCGAAATCGTATAATATAGGTACGTAGGTACTAAATTATACAGGTTATACATTATATATATAATAGTTCTACCCACGTCGCAATAGTGGCCCTTTCCCTTGCAAAAGTAGGAGCCACTATTGGGTGTTGAGGAGCCACTATTGGAACTTCTATATCGCAATAGTGGCTCTTTCAGAGAGGACATGACTAGCACCCTAACAGGGGGCCGAGCGAAGGGAGGACCACTGTATACGTAAATATACATTAGACATAGGTTTTATACGTACATAAATATACACATTTTATAAATTTCAGCGGTCTTGAGATGTTATAATATAACATATTATATTATTATGTTATAACATATTATGTTATATTCACAACTATCCATTCTTTTAATTTTTTCTTAGCGGTGGAGGGTAGTAGAAAGTAAATTTTGATAGGTAGGTGGATTGTTTGAGATTTTTGGCCCACGATAAGAGGAGTGATTTAAGGACAGTTGTGACGCCCGTTGAGACAATAAGTATTTATTTTTGCTTCTAGTAGTGACAGTTGTGCATATTAATGGTTAATAGATTAGATCTTTTGAGTAAAAACTTTGTTGATTATATTGGTGCGATGTGGCATGAGTCGACCAATGAAATGGTAGGATATTTTCCTTTTCGGAGCTGGGTCGGCTTGGAGGACAGTTTTTGCGTATCGCTTGTAAATAGCCTAATATACGTGCGATTTCTTTTAAACCGTTTTCTCTATTATTCTTCCTCCTGATATGATTAAACTGATATATACCTACGTAATTTACTGCCATAATAATTATTGTTAAAATCGCGAGTGACGCTGATGCAATTAGATCCAAAGCCCATGTTGAGTGTTTTTCTGTGAAGATCACTACAATAGATGAATCAGTCGTGACATTGTCAATGTCAATAAATTACAATGTAATGTCATTATTACGAAGGAACGATGAAACCGCCGCATTCAACCCGCTTATGATTTTCTGCTCAACAATGAAGTATTGCGGGATATTGCCTATGTAACGCCTACTTGGCAGATTCGAAGATAATAATAATATTATTATCTTCGAATCTCGAATAATATAATGATATTCATATTATCATAATAATAATATTATTATAATAATATCAAAGATAATATTATTATATTCGAGGTATCATTAATAGGTACCCACTCATTTGAACATGATGACGCCATATAACATTGTTATATTATCATCTTCGAGAGCAGCGGCGTATCCACTACCTATTTGGTCCGGATAGACTCCTGGACAGCGGGCCCACTATGATGTCCATTATTAATTTTGTTTGAAAGAGGTTGACACGACGTGTGATGTATGTCGTATGATGTACAGTATCAAGATGAGGGTCGTTCCAACGGAACTGGAATGGGAAGAGGTGAGATACATCTCAACATGTGCCATTTTTCTCGTTTTTAAAATGTGTGTTTTTAAATATATGGTTGTGGGGAGGATTTTGTCAGTTCAGAAAAAAAAAGAAAAAAAAAAGAAAGTGCCAAAATGTCGACATTTTTTGTGATTTTGACAATGTTCCGGGCAAAAATCCTGTCAGCAAACATTTAAAAACCCAGAATCGTGGTTATTACGACTATTAGGTAACATTAATTATTTTCCTGTCTTTTCTATTTTGTATGTACCTAATACGATACAATGAAATCGGCTACGGTTATTGATGCTGTAAATATGACAGAAAAAAAAAATCGGATTTGCTCGGTAGAATATATTTTAATGTCGCAGAAAAGTGTTTACCGTCTCCAACCTACCTGCGTCTCCGATGACTTGGCGTAGTCCCCAGTGAATGTCATGTGACACCCAGTGAAGGCCACATGAAGAACTGCTGATCCTTGTCTCTCCCGAGTTTTCAATCTCGGCGATGGCATTCACTTACACAAGTCCAGAGTTAGTTGGTTTTAAATCCTGAAATTCTTTGGATAACGCCACTATTCAATTTAGGGGCATAAAACGTTACCCCATGATTGAAGTACAAATTATTAGAATCTACATACAAATAAATCCATTTTATTAGCAATGCAAAGAAATCATTTCCGAGAAACTCCGATAGATATACTATCGGAGTTGGAATGGGAAGAAATATACAAAACGGACCATGATTTTGTCTGTTGACTCATGAATTGAATTTCCTTATTTCCTTGAATTTCTCTTTCTTCCCAGTCGAATTTTCACTCTTTGAAGTTCTATTATGCAGAATAATATTTCAAGATTTCCCGAGTTGCATGGCAATGATGATTAATTGAAACCTGAGCTTTTCGACCACTTTTCTTCAAATCTTCCAAGTCTCCAAAAATTAGGGGATTTAAGTCAAAGTAAAAAATATTTAAACATTCAATATTATTTATTAATCAATAGAAATGACAAGTAATCAGTTCATTTTTGTAATCAGTTCTTCATGTTTTACTTTTTGAAAATTACACAATAATATTATTAGTATATGATACAGTCTTGAGGAGAGGTACAATTATTTGTATATATTTACTTATTATAAATAAGGAAAAATTTATAATCAATCAATAATAAAAATGAAATACTACTTTCATTTTCTTGCCAAATCAACTAGAATAATAATAATAACAACATCAAAAAAGCTAGGATCCCTTCATCTGACAATATTTTCCTACTAAACAGAACCCAACTTTTTTCTTTCCTACTACGTAAATGCCTACTTCACATCTATAAAGTATTCACCACGGGGTGCCATTATTTTTTTGTCAAAAAATTCATCAGCCTTTCCGTTGGTGAAATACCACTGTACTGAGGTGCCTTTCATTTTTCAATAAATAGTATATAATTACGAATACATAATATATACTATGTGCTAAACCACTAAACGAACTCACATTTCTACTAGTCAGGAGGTGTGAAAATTTGGCAGAATTTCTCTGTTGAGGGTGGCATAGCCGGCAAGATCTTGAAAAGAGTGAATAAATTAAAATACTTCACAACGATCACTATGGAGAACTATAGTTGAAAAGTGAATTATTATCATTGAGCGGGACCTTTTTTAATGAATAAATTTACAAATTTCTCTACCAACTTTTCACACCCCCCTCACCTGTACACACAACCTGTTCTCTCTCCCACATTTTCAAAAACCAGTCAAACCCTTACAATTTTCCTATTTTAAAAAACACGTGTTTTATCTTCACCTTTTAAAGTGAAGTAAACAAAAAAAAATGACAACACAAAATAAATTTATATTACTTTTCAAAAAGTTCCTAACGAGTGCCAAAGTATTGCTCGTTACGTTTTCGTTATAGCTAAGGAGGTAGCATGTTGTTGGCATTATAATCGAATAGTATTATAACACTTTCCGAACGACTTTTTTAAAATTTAGAATAGAATCAAAAATGTTTTGAAAAGAAAAAATACTACACTTAAAAAAGTTCATTTTGCATTTCAAGAGATTTGCAACTTTATGTAATTTCCCCGTTGAGCTTTATATAAATTGAAAATCTCTCGAAAAGGCGGGAATATTGCACAAAGCTTTTAGACAGTACGCGCTAGACTAATGCATGATTAAACTAAATGCAGTACTGATATTTTTGTCTTAATATTAAATAGCAAAAGTGATAAAATTGTATAGGATGGGGCTATAATACAAATAAAGAACATGTACAAGTGGATGAAACTTAGCTGGTATCACAGATAGTTCCCAGTTCTGAGGGCAGTACTTGACGCTTGAGCGTACGGATGGGTGCAAGGTGATTGGAGTGGATATCGATTAGATCGATAGGAAGAATGGACGTCCACCCCTTGACAAGGTAGAGGAAAGGGGATGCGGTGTGGGTAGGGATTGGGAGGGGAACGTGAAAATGGGAGTGTGAGGTTTGTGGAAGTTGAGGAAAGGATATAATAAGCTCAGTGTTGGGATGGTGTTCAAGCAAGAGCTTGTTCAGAAAGAAAAGCATGGGGACTTGGCAGTTGCTTAAACAGAGAGGTAGAGGTCGTCCAGTGAACCTGGAGTATATGAGCTATGAGAGCTCCCTTTTAGATCTTCAGCTTGCTTGTTGATACGAATGCTTAAGTTGCTTTAGCGTAGTGAATAACCGAGCTATACCTCACAGGAACATCCACCTTCTCCGTTTCCATAGACTTGAGTATGGCCTTTGATCTCTTTCTAGGTGGCAGTATGAGCACTTCTTTGATATCCATCGGCTCTGGTAATGGATAGTTGGACACAGGCGAAGGGTAGCTGGAGACTGGCGATACTGGGTTTGAGCTTGGAGGCGTCAACAGTGGATCGTCAGCAACTTCTTCTTCCTCTTCAATGTTTGGTAGTTCTAATAGCTCATCCTCAGGGTACGTGGGTTTCCGTTGCAGTGAGGCAACTGGTTCTGGCACAAGGTAAACTGGTGGCTCGGTCACCGAGAATCCGGGTGTCTCGAGGACGTGGTCGGGACTTGGTCTGTACTCAGGACCTCCGTTCTCACTCGTTGCCACGGCAACAGCTGCCAGCAACGCCGGGTTCAGCCCTCCTGGCTTCTCATTCTTGTACAAATAGCCACACAGCTCCCTGATGTTTGGATATGACCCACCATTACTACCTTGCTCAAATTCCTCAACTACTTCCACCGGCTTGACGGCGTTCTCCTTGTCACTAGTCGATGATGCACACGACGTATCCATCTCAGTCTGATTTCCCGTCTCCTCTGCTCGGGCACCTTCGGAATGGCTTTTAATATGGCTCTCCATCGTCTTTTTACTGGAGAAAGTTTGATTACAAATTGTGCATTTGTATACTTTTTCACCGTAATGCGCCACTTGGTGGAGCTTGAGAACATGGTTGTAGCCAAACGATTTACCACAAATATCACAAGAATATGGTTTCTCGCCAGAGTGGGTGCGGTAATGGACTTTCAGCTGTTTGGAACAGGTGAACCCTTTGCCGCAGTCTTTGCAGACGTAGGGTTTTTCTCCAGTATGTGTCCGCATGTGGATCACTAACTGCCCACTTTGAATGAAAGTCTTGTTGCAGACGGCGCACTTGTGTGGCCGTTCTCCCGTGTGGATCCGCATGTGTCTGTGAAGCTTGCCTGAATGCTCAAAAGCCCGCTGGCAGATGTCACACTTGTAAGGGCGCTCTTTGGTGTGTATGCGGCGGTGCACTGACAGATTCTCTTTGACAGAAAAGGACTTGTTGCAGTACTCGCATTGGTAGGGTTTCTCGCCCGTATGGGTCCGGTAGTGCCTGGTGAGGCGGGCAGGTACGGCAAAGGTTTTCCCGCAGAAGTTGCACTGGTACGGGTCTTCGCCTTCCTTGTGGGTCTTGAGGTGAGCCTGGTAGGCCGTTCGAGCCGTGAAGCTCTTCTGACACGTAGGGCACTGCAGGGTTTCGGCCGTGGAGTCCGCCGGAGCGGGCTGCGCTGGTGGGGTGAATACAACCGGCAGGTCCGGACTGCAAACGACACGACGGACCGGCGGAGGTTCGTCAGGAGGAGGTTCGGTGCTGCCAGGCACCAAAGGGCTGAGTGTGCAATCTGCTCCAACCGGTAATCCTTGTCTTCCTTCTTCGCCACTGAGATAGCCGACCATCTCAGAGACCCGGCTCCAGAGATCTGAAACAACAACAATAAACAAACTATGAGTTACCAATGCATTTATGGGGACATCTTCTATACGGTTACATGAGTAGTAGAAGAACGTGATTGTGAACTAGGTACTGCAAAATTTGCAGTCACAATAATTAATATTGTGGCTCTCGTTGTAATGGGGTGGTTAGGGAGAGAGAACGACTCTTCTGCTGGTTTGAATGCTAAATTGTTTACTGAAACAAACAGTTTAGTATTCAAACCAGGAGTCGTTCTCTCTCCCTAACCACCTGGAGGATTAGACCTCTGCACCATCGGCAAAAAACCACTTTGCTCTCGTTGTACACTACCCGCACGACTCTCCTGTCATGAAGGTAAGGTATAATCAGATTTTCACCCATCCCTTCGAAAGCAACTGCAGAATAATAAAAATATAAAAAAAAGACAAGAAAGGGGCTATTAGGTATGTTTGTCGCTATGTGTGGAGTGCGATAGCGTTTGGGACCGACTCAATTAAAATAGAAAGGTGTTCTGCTAAAGATGAATTGTTAAAACCTGACTTTTTTCAGGTTAAACGATATTTCCTTCCTCCGTCATTTTTAAAAATATTCAAAAGTACGCGAGAAGTTGCTTCAAATCCAGCACGTTGAACCTAATTACTAAATAAGACCGATTGTGTATATGTTGTCTTGGTTGGAGCAGTTCACGCTGGCTACAAGAGCTGATCAATGGTCTGGAACGGTTTATGGAGGTCCAAATTGATGAGTTACGTTTGAGAGCAAAATAACTAAGAAGCGTAATAATTTACTCAGAATGTTAAGAGTTTTCAAATAATCAATAAATGACACAAAAATAAATATCCTCGCGTGCCTAATGATGTAATATCTGGACGAAACTTGGTTTTGCACAAACTAAATCTAGCGCTAAAAAATATTTTACGACCCCAGGGTTAACCGTGACGATAAAAATTTGGAACAAAATACTAGCAGACCAACAGGACATTTATCCCTTGAGAGGTTTTAGAAATGTCCAAAGTGGTAGCAAATAATAATTTCGAAGGAATACACAAGCAGAAAACGTGAAAAACAGCTTCCGCTCCGCGGAAAGCAATTTAAAAACAAATTAATATTAGCTGGTGTCGAGCATTCTATCGAAAATGTCGGACGAGTGACGAAGATTGTGGCGTAGTGCGCGATTTTTAAAAACAAAGATATTATCATTATAAATAAAAATAATGATATGTTTTAGTAACAACCTTTTTTTGTAATTTTAATCATTCGTGATAGCTTCGCGAAATAAATTTGATAAAATTTGAAAAAACATTTTTTTCACTGTTCACCTTTCACAATATGTAAAATTATATTATAATCCACAAATTACTCTACACCGAAGCCATTCGAACTCTTGAACGATTTTTTCTCGCATAAGCCCGGCGTACCCGCAACGTCCACCAGTAACTGTTAAAATTTAATTTTAAATAAAAATGACAAAACAAAAACCCCAATTTAGAACACTTCATTCTTGAGAAGAAAAAAAAAATGAACAAATAATTATTAATCCGATCTTGCTATGATCGTAGAAATGTCTTAATTTACAGTTTTTAGTACAAATATTAATTTGATTTTTCTGTAAATGTAGCAACATGTATTTTAGTTTTATATTAATTGCACGTTTGGATTATTCGCGAAGCCGGCCGCATGACAACAAAAACATAAACACAAATGACCTACATAGTGAAATTCAAAACATCGGGTATTGGAAAAAATTTCGTGAGTAAAATTTGACGTAGAATTTGATGAGGGACATACCATGGTTATCGGGTTTCTCTTTGCAACTCGCCCAAAAATGCTTAATCCAGTCTTTGCTATCGGTCTTGGGTTCCATGTTGTGCAGTTGCCGAGGAGTGACTGACATGGGCAAGCCAGTGCACGTGGAACCCGAGTGGGGGCCCATGCGCTTTGGAGGCTGTGACGTAGCGACACGTGCCGGCCCCCCCGCGACCCCCGCAGGGTTGCTCAACTATTGGACTAGGTCAAGATCGTGCTTCCCCCTCCACTGCGCTGCATCCTCCCGCTTTCGGAGGTTTCTTGATCCCTCGACCCAACAATAAACTCGATCTATTCCCAACCCAACGTTTTTCTTTCCGTTGGGGCTTGAAATAACAAATTTTCTCGTCGGATGTCGTTTTCAGATTTAGCTGCCGCAGCGGCCGTAGCAGCCTTTACGGTGAAACGTGATCACTTCGGTGGAGCGAACCCGTGTTTGATGTCTTTTTATATGTTTTACGACCTGCTAATCTGAAAACTAGGATGATCAACTGATGTAAAATTTCATGATCTACAACTTTCATTCCATGCATTTTTTGGCTTGGACTAACCATTTCAAAGTTATAACTGCTGGAAGAGCACTTTGAATTTGTTGAGGGGAATCGGCTACGTTCCCTCTGCATACCTATTTGGGGATGCATTTTACAAGCTTTTCCTGAGGTCTCCGGGAAAATCCTTATATCATTTGTGAGTGGAAATTTAATCAGCTTTCGCGTGGGGGCAATGAAATTTCGATCGGAGAAATAGTTTCGGAGGGAGAGAAGAAAATGTTCTGAAAACCGTGGTCGTAGGTGGTAAAAGTTCTAGTTTCAACCCTTTCCGACGAATACTAATGGCACTGTTGTTGTCTCAATAGACATGTAATGCACTGTCCTTTATATACAATTTAATCAGCTTTCACCAGAAAAAAAGAGAATAATTCTCTTTTTTAATCTTAATTATTAAGATCGGACAAACCGTTCCCGAGTTATGGGCAAAAAAGTACAAACAACACAGGTTTTTAAAGACTTGCCATTTTTTGCCATGGTGCCTTATCAAAGCTCAAATCAAAATTTCACATGGAATAGCTGCGATGGGGAATTTAATCAGCTTTCGCGAGAAAAAAAGAAAGTCGGAATCGGACCAGTAGTTTCCGAGCTACAGCCGAATAAGTTCTGAAAAACGTGCGGTGTCAGATTGGGCGTTTCTTATTAAAGTGAAACTTTTATTACATCGTCCCAAATTTTTTGGTCTGTGTGTCGTTTCTTGTCCCGTCACGCTACCGTTGATTTTCGCTTACAACCGATTCGTTGCTACGGAACTTCATCTTCGCCAGTTATAATCGTACAAAAATCGTTCACCATTCGTTGGAAAGCTCTCGATTTATCACACATTTCTTTCGTACTTGTTCTTTGTCTTTATGTCCCAATTTTATATTTATTGATGTTATTAATGGATGCAGTAAACAATGCCGCTTGTTTTGTTGTTATCAGGTGCCACGTTAGAAATCAATTTGAGAAAACGCCAAAATGAAGCCGTGGGTAGAGATAAAAGGGTAGGTGAATGAGTAGGAAATGGGGGGGGGGACTAGACATAAAAAACGTGTCCATCGATGCTACGTACCCCGCTAGGGGAGCGAGCGAAGCGAGCCGGAGAGACTAGTGGGAAAAAAGTTTCACTTTTACCGTGGTTTCATAAAACCACATCCGTTTTTTTGGTTTAAATTCGTTTTCTCAGTTGGTAGTAGTGTTTTTTTTTTGAATTTCAGGCGCTCTACAACATAAATTTTGAGCCAATTCTTTTGCATTAGCTGTTCATAGGTTACATGGGTTGAAACAACACTGTTTTTCAGCCAAGTTGGAAAAATTGCCTTTTTTTTACGCTTGATTGTGGCTAAACGGCTGAACCGATTCCAATGTGTAAGGAGGTCATTCGACGCAAAATCTTACGCTCTTTAACTTTGTATTAATATATATATATAATTGAAGAAAGAAAAAAAAAAAGGTGAGTGGGTGGGTGGAGTATGGTGGTGGGGAGGGGGGTTGTGAGTGTACCCTCGCAGATCCCTCTGAGGCTTCTGGCAGGGTTTATAGAAGTAGAAATGATATACCTACCTACAATTTTACCGAGTGAAAAAAAAAAAAAAAAATTCAAAAAACGGTCAAATATGGGAAATTCGCTAAATTTTCAGCAGCTGTATCTCGGAATGTATGATTGCTAAGGAAACCGATGTGGTCTCAAATTGTTCTAAATTTTGTCTACTTTAAAAAAGGACGTAGAGGTTTTTATCGAAAAAATGGTCCTTCTGGGTCAAAATCGGGCAAAACTAAAAAAAAGGTGCGATTATTTCGTGTTTTTGAGAATGTTCCAGTCGGCTTGCGAAGTCGCCAACTTGGATTATTCATCCACTCAGACAACATATCAAAAAGATCTACTACCCCCATTTTGCAAGGTAAGTTTTATTCGACTGGACTAACCGACGTATGGCAATGAAAATTGACGCATTTAAAACGTTACGTGAATACAACAGTTAAATATTGCAATTTTTTCAAGTGCTCAAGAGATAAAAATCTGGAAATAAATGGTACGAACAATTTTCACAATCTACAGAAAGTGTTGTGGGACGATTTTTGTGCAAAATTGTATCCATTGACAATTTGCAATTTCATTTTTAGCTTAGTTAAATTGGTGTGAAAGTGATGGCATTTCAATTTCGCTGCCACTAGGGAGCGCTAATTACTGCAGGTGGGTGTGAGATGGGAACGGAAATCGGTTTGAATCTGTCGGGCGGGAGGGTGCCGCGGGGATCCTGGATGAGCCCAAGTGGTGGGAGGGTCCTGAGCCTGCGCGTGGGGCGAGGATAAGGCAACGGTTCGCTACCATCGCCCGGACCCAGTTACGAACCCTCGCCTTATCCTCCACGCGCTTCCCCGTTCCCAGGTCACTCACCTCCGACGACACCCGCCTCTACCGCCGAAGGTTCCTTGAGAGCCCGTTGGGATCGGGTGGGGGGAGGGGAGGAGTCAGTAAGGACCTAAAGGGTTCCCACCTTGAGCGCTTTTCTCGCGGTTTGGATTCGCTTCAATAAAATCGCCAACGACGTCGGTTCAACATGGCCGTTGTTGTCCGGAGAGCGTCAACGTTTCGCAACTCTCCCCTCCTTCAAGACACCTTCCCCGACCCCACTCAAAATGCAGACTTTCTAACTTGGCCTCCACAACACGCGCAACCCCCCAAATCGTAAACCCACTCAACCAGAAATGAAATTTTATAGCGTTTAAAAACAACAGTAAAAAAAGTAACATCTTCGAAATTGAACAATTCAAACCGACTATCGCATAATTGCACAAACTCAATCGTCGACCTGCTCAACAAACTACTCACGTGCAAAAATGTATTCGCAATCCCCATTACAAATTCAAATACATACATACATACATACATACATACAAATAAGCCTCAAAGTGACAACTTACGTCATTCTCGGATGTTTCACAGTTTCTAACTTTTCACCGAGTTCTCGACGTTTCTACGAGATCATGAACTGGCCAAAGTTTCGAAAAATCATAAAGCCGACAAGATTTGAACGGTTTTATCGCGTAAGGCCGGAGCCGCGTTGTAATGTTTGCCGCAACGAAAGGGAAATTACGCATCAAGGGCTCCAGGGTTGAGAAAGGACAGAGGGTTGTGGCTCCGACGCAGGCGCAGATGCCCACGTAGCCGTTTGCAATGTTTTTACGATACTTAAAAAATCACGATCACTCTAAAACTTGAGAAAAATTGAAGCAAAAATTTAGTCTAGAATTAATAAAATTTATTTAATGCGCATCAATTGGAAAATGAGTGAGAACGAAAAATCACTGCTCGCCATTTTTTAAACACTATTTTTATGAATCGGCTCAATTGCGAGCGAATATTTTCAAATCGGGCGTATTCCACTCAAGGAAGGCATTTTTTTCGTATTTGAGAGGGTCAACGTCCACAAACGACCAAAAAAGAAAATGACGTGAAATTTAAATGTGGGAAATTTAAATACAATGCGGGACGTGGAAATGATTTTGCGGTTTTTTAAATGAAGGGTTTCAAAGAGGAAATAGCGACTTGACGGGCACGTGAAAATTCCTGCAGGCGAGAGAGAAAAGGTTCGCCGTTTTTTTAGGGATTTGAGGTTATAAGAAATTGGGATGTCGAAAGCGGTTTGTGGACGTTCGAGTGGGTCGGCGAATTCGCGATAAAAGTTGTTTTCGCGAATAGGTGAACTCCAAAGATTATAAGTGTGGTCAGGGTTTGAGGCCAGACGGAGGCCGCCATCTTTGTTAAGGACTGACCTTCTCAAACTGAATCCTTATTAAGGCCGAGGCACGAAATAACAAAACAACGCCGGGTCTCAGGGATTTTGAAGGGTTTTGGAAGGTTTTGAGGGTGTTCCCGAGGGGATTTTGGGGCGGTTTTGGAAGGGCGAGCGGATGGACGGGAGGGCTCGAGCGGTTAGCTCGAGAGATTTCAACGGGGCGGCGAGCTGGGAAACCGGGGGCGGCAGTCGGCCATATTGCATGGGAAACTCCAATTGAAAAACCCGAAATTTCACTCAAATTTGTCCCACAAAATCAAACGCTCAATGGAAATTTTTACAGAAAACAATTTTTCCGAAGCACTCACAAAATTTCACGACCCCCCCTCCCAAAAACATCAAAATTTTTTGAAACCTCGTGAAGAGATTTAAAGATAATTTCATTAAGTATTGTCTGTACTTCGGACAATTTTAAGTAAAAATTTTAATCAACAATTGCAAATCTGTTAAAGTTGAACGTCTTTTCACACAAAAATCAATGTTTGTGGTTAAATGAGGTCATTGGTAGAAGAGATACTTCTACTATCTATTGTTAATATGTTCCATAAGTTAACTTCAGAAGCATGAACGAATTGGCAATGAATTTGGGTAAAGATTGAAAATAATTTTCAACGTGATTTCGTACAGTAAAGTGTTTCATTGCGAAAATCTGTGGTGCGTGGGTGAAAAAATGGTTGGCACATGGCGGATCTTGGGTATTTAGAGCAAGTAGCTAAAATACACATATTTGGCAGAATAGTGATCAAAAGTTGAATCAAAAGTGGGAAGTTTTATATATTTGCAAAGTCGTACTTGGGTTTAAGCAGTGAGGTTCGAGTAGGATTTTTTGGGCGTTTTGAGGGGGTGTTTTATAGGTGCTGGAAATTTGATTGAAATTTGGCTTACCTTAGGGACCTCATAGTTGTGGGTTTCTTTTTGACCTATGATAACTCAGAAGTATTAGGCCGAGGCGTGCGTTGTATCCCAAGGACCGAACCGGACTGAGAGGGCCCCAAACTGTGCTGTAGGCCCTACCCCAACGTCTGCTCCAACCGAACCAAAATCGGGCACAAAAAAGGTCAAAAACGGAACTTGGTTTCAAGGTAGGATGTTCTTACTGGCGGGTACGGTTTCAAAATGTTTACACCACCTTAGGGGTAGAATTACGGGGGTAGAAAATATAGGCTCGGTTTCGTACCGAAGAGAGGGGCCGAGTTTAGCCGATCTTGACCGAAACTGCCGAAAATGTGAGTCGTGTTGTCCTCCACGCTTTGGAATCAACGACCTTTCACAAGGGATCCGAAGCACCGCGCGTGGAGGGTAAGCCGACGGTTCGCCACCAAATGACGTCACAACCTTCACAACACTCCCTCCCATCGAGATAAGCCTACTCTATAACGCGTCGATTTCTCGATTGGGATATTTAAAATCGACGTGAGGTCGATTTATCGCTACGACGCGTGAACGCTTTTCAAATGAATTTGCCTTCGAAAATGTTTTTTGGGGGAATATTTCTTGGGGTGGGGCAGCGTAAGGCGGTGCTGCCCGACCGTTAAAATCACCACAAGGATGTGCCATTTCACAAAGAAACTTTTCAATCCCTGAAAATAAAAAATCCCTGACTACTTCCGGCCGCCAAACAACATGCAAAAGTATCATGGAAGACACAGGCATTAGGTCGTTTTTTTTTTTGTTTTTTTTTTCAACGGTTCCATGTCGATTTTGTTTTCACGTTTGGCGCCTGTTCACATGTTTCCCAACCATTTGGATATTAGCGTATCAGATGACAACTCGGTTGGGGCCCATAACCTCTATAAACGACCCGTCGCACAGTGCGTTATTTGAGCAATTTATGGGAAGGAAAATCGAAAAATGAAAGTTGCAATACAAAATTTTGGAGCCAATTTATGTGTACATGGATACCTAAAGTAAGAGAAAATGGATTACAAAAACTTCGGGGACAACCGAGAAGAACGGTGCACTTGCCCAAACATCACGATTTATGATATTATTACTATTTTGCACTAATGCAACCGATTTCTGCACTTCTTTGACTAATGAACGTGTACATCTCGGTCGCAACCAAACAAGCTAATTGCGAGGTTCTCTGTATTCTACACGTTCTAAGGGAAGTGAAACACATTTTGTTTGACTATTTTAGAATCTCTCCGTACGCTCATTTTCAAATGAGACTTTCATTTTCTAAAAATAAGCATTAAAAACAAACACCCCGAAACACCTTTATGATTTTTTGGGAAACGTCACTCCAACATGTACTTCTGAGGAGGCAACCATCATCTCTTGCCCGATTAAGCCCGATTTTTGAAAAAGTGGATTTAAAGTCAAATTAAGGGTTTTAAAATAGGTACTGTTTTTTAAGGATTGTTGGGAATAAAAATGTAATTACAATTATTTTTGTCCTTTTTATATCCTGGATGCCAACAACACCTTTGAACACCTCTTTAATAGAGAACTTTACTTGTAATTTCCTATAGTATGTAAAAATTAAAGTCACAAGTTGTTTACCGCTATACTAATTGGGCTAGAAATTAGGCATTTCGGATCATTTATATTCACGGTTACAGGCTTACTTTATAGACGTGAAGTGAAGACGTAACTTTTTTACATCTTATGTTTTATCTGGGTGTTCATTTCTGTTACCAATTTGTTTAAAGCTCCTATATTTATGTATTACACTAGGATAAAAACAAATATATGTTGATAATTTAAAGACAGATGAAGGAAACTATCATAAATATGGTAGAAATAATGTCGTATTTGGTAGTCATTTTCCTTCTTATTTAGCACTAGAAATCTCGTAATACTAGGCTCATTTCGATTGAAACCCTTTTTAACAGCCGCGTTAAATTGCATTGTGATAGTAACATGACAAATCATAGTCTACGCTAAAAATGTGGAAATTTTTAAGTCAGAAAATTGACTGAATTTAATGCAGATAGTGAAACCAGTAACATGTCAGAACATTGTACTAAATCATCCCCTGACTTCTTTTTGACCTCATTTTTGGATTGCTCACATCTAAAAACATGAACCTGGCGATTTTCAGGCTGATATGTCGAATCGCTTAGATGCTGTGATTTTCCTTCCCCAAATTGCTCAAATAACGCACTGTCCGTAGGACGCCCACTTTTCCCCAATTTATTGCGCCCAATCAAAAACATCCATCAAATACACCCATGAACCTCCCTTAATTTTGAGGTTTCTATTAGTTCAAATAATCACCGATGCGTTTCATCTTAACCAAATGATCAGATTCTGAATTTCCTTTTTGTCTGTTCAATGACGAAGACGCTGCAAATTTTACACAAGGGTTTATTCTACGGTATAAAACGTGCAAAAATTAATTTAATGCATTAAATTAACTTTTAGTCAAGTCTAAATGTTTTGTTGCTTTTAATGTTTAAAAAGAGGCGACGGGGGTGGCTTTTTTGAAGGGTTTCGGCTATGGCGTCGAGTTAGGTGTCGTTTTCGAAGTATTTTTGGACGCAGAACGCAATTTTGGGGGTCCCAGAACGATCCGATTTCACTGTGGGGATCTATGAGGCTTTCGTGTGGCTAAGATTGGGATTTTTGAAGGAACCCTGGAGGTCAAATTAGAAGTCGTTTTCCGAGTAAATTTGGACGCGTAATCCATTTTTCGAGATGCCACATCTGTTCGAACAATGTACAGAGTTTTTTTTTTTTCAAAAATATTTTTTTATTGACTCGGAATTAATTTCTGCACAAATAATCTATTTCAATGAA
The DNA here is from genome assembly GCA_955831195.1 of Pilophorus perplexus. NCBI lineage: Eukaryota > Metazoa > Arthropoda > Insecta > Hemiptera > Miridae > Pilophorus > Pilophorus perplexus. The sequence continues at coordinate 13,344,111 of OY037011.1, read as the reverse complement.
ACCCTTGTGTAGAATTTGCAGCGTTTTTTAAATGATTTTTTGACATGGAATTAAATTTTGCAAAATTTACACAAAAGAATAATAACCCCTCGAATAAAATGTTTTTCGACGATTCAAGTACGCAATATTTTATTGCTGGTCATCAACCCTTGACAACTCAGAAGATTTGGTTGTCTTTTTGAGTTGGATTTGTCGTTGAGCTCCGGAAGCAGCGTGTGATTTTAAATTTGAGGACCACAGTAACTGGTTTGAATAGGCCTAATCTGGTTACAGTAGGAAATAGCCCCAACACTGCCCTGCTTGGGTTTTAAACGGAAAGCAAAGGATTCAATGGCCCAAGTGACCCCGCGTAACCTAGTTTCCTCTCAATGGGACACAACATCGATCCGTTGGGCCTCAACCGGCACCGAACGCCTTAAAAATCGCGGAATTTGTTTGTTGGGAAATTTTCTTCTGGGAAAAAAATTCGTTTGGGGTGCGGAAGAGAGGAATCTCCTGGGGAAAAGCTATTTCAGAGGGCACGAGTGAAGTTCGAAGGGACCCTCCTCCTGTAGAGTGAATGCACTTTGTACGAGGATAAGGCGGTGGTTCGCTCTACGACACGTGTCCCGGCCCACCCGCTATAGTTAGGACGTTAACCCCGGGGCTAGGCCTAATACCTTCTTAAACTCTCGAAATGCTCTATTTTCACAGGAAACCATTAGAAACCCGTTAAGACCGCTAAAAAATTCCTCAAACTTTTCCGCCTTGTTCAAAATCTCATCGACCACCCGATCCAAAAATCCTCCGAATTTCCCCCCCGAAAATAGGATTTTGAGGGCAATCAATGGTTGGTGGCCCCGACACGTGTACAGCAACGATAAGGTTGTTGCCCCAATCCAGGGGCCAACGGTCGCTCACCCCAACGTGGGCTCTTTTGTAAAACCCTTTCCCCGGTTTTGGGGGAGGCGTAAGGGAAAACTCTGATGGCGTCCCCGACATGAAATGTAAATTATCATCACCCAGCGAAGGGGCGAGGGGGAGGAACGAGGAAATTATGTCAGTAACTGAGAGGTAACGTTTTTCCAAACAAATGTTCATCAGAATAACTGCGAGGAAATTCGTAAAGCATTAGAACTTTTTTTTACTCCACACATTGGCTCAACTCTTCACATTTTTTCATGATCTCTTTTGCACACAGCCAGTTTGAGGCAGCTACTATTAATTACTTAAGGTAAGGTGGGGAAGTGCCAATGCGGGGCAAGAGCGTAAATGGGATGTAAATGCTGTAAATGTTTTAAAGTTTATATATGTTGTATATTGTATTGAATACAGTCAATGAGTGAAGTCCGGCATTATATCATATATAATGCCGGATTTCACACATTGACTACAACTTCTACAAACTTTTAAACACATACAGCATTTACATCCCACTTACGCACTTGCCCCGTATTGGCACTTGCCCCACATTATATTATAATGCCTATAGATTCTATAGAAGGACTAAAACGGTTAGTCAATGTGCGAAACGCAACCTATTTCACACATTGACTATAGTCATTCTATATCATGATTCATGACTGAAGCTTCTTCGGCAAACTGTAAAATAAGTTCAAGATATTTCTTTCAATGTTCGTTCAATGTTTTAATCCTTGTTAAAACGTGAAGCGACAGAAAACAATATCATGACATCCTTCATAATATTTTGGGTTTGAATACCTACTTAAGTAGAAATGATAACTCAAAAATATATTTAAAAAAAAAGTTGCGTTTACTAGAAAATCAGGGGGGAGAAAAGGACTTATTAAAAATCAACTGGGAAAAGTTCAATCAGAAAGTTTATTTCTTTTCAATATCGAAAGTGGAATTGAAGGAATGCCAAGGCAGAATCGTTCGTTAGAACCTATTTCGTACATTGCCCAAGGTTCCGTGGCATTATACAGAATGCCCAGCTATCGTGTTCAATGCCTAGTCAATGTGTGCAAGAAGTTCGAAAAAGAAGAAATTATACAAATTGACTAAAACGACCCGTCATTATTTCGAATGCCTAGCCATTATATAATATGTATTGGCTAGGCATTATATTATCATGCCTGCATTACACACATGTAATCAATGCATTGACTATTACAATTGAGTGAAGTACATCCATAAGAGTGAAATTGTCCCACACATCTACGGTGAGATCTGATGGGTCTATGAGCCCTTATACGGGCACTACGTCCAAACATACTTTAAAAAACAACACCCCACTCGACCCCATGGCTAAAAACCTTTAAAAAAAATCCTGTGGCGCTTTTTTAGCTCCACATAGCCCCACGGTGTACTGGATGGGTTTGAGTCCAGCACATTGGTTTTACGCCCAGAATTATTCGAAAATCACACCTCATTCAACTTCCTGGCTCAAGTCCTTCACAAGCCCATCTATATAGCCTATAAGTTAGGTAATGACTTGAGGGAATTTTGAACTGCTTCCCTCATACAGTGTTTTATTTGGGGAAGGGAGGAGTTAAATTAAATTCACACTGAAATTAAATTCTAATTATGAATTTATTTAAGTTATTACAAGAAATCAGAAGGGGAAGGCCGAAATTTGAATTTAATTTAACTCCTCCCTTCCCCAAAGCCTATAAGTTGTAAATTCTATTGTTTCACTTTCGTTTCTGTGGATTTTAACGGTGTTTTCGAGCTTTTTCTAAGAGCTTTACTATAATGGTTTTTTTTAGCATAAAACAGATGTTTTTCGGGCTTATTTGGTTTATCGAGCATATCAATCCGAGCCGTAGGTATTATTTTTGTGTAAATCCGAGATTGCCGTGTGCCTCAGAAATTTCCCAAGCTCGAAGGAATTTTCAGGTCGAGGAGAAGTTTGTGCGGGAAGTAAATGTTGAATTCTTGTAAAAAACATGATATATCCTCATGAAAAAGTGTCTCACTAATTGCCATAATATTATCAGTTGGGGATTTATGTAGTATGTACGTTTTTGGTTTATTATTGTCAGATTAGTCAACTAAAGTTTTCGCTATTGTGAGGCCAAAATAATCTTATTATTTATATTGAGGGTGAAATTATTTGTCATGGTTTCATGATATATATAGAGTTCAAAATTTCTGAGTCCCACGCCATTTTGAGCATTTCTTTAAATCTGAAATGTTCACAAAAAATGCATTTCTCCATCTAGTTGTGCCTGCTAGGTGTCAGCTTGATTGCCCTACCCCATTGGGGCTGAAAGTGGGGCTAAGAAAGGTTTTTGGTCATATATGACAACCGTAGGTATTTTGATCGTAAGGGGTCCCAGAAACATCCGAACTCTGTGGGGTCTTACAAATTAACGGACCTATAGGTTTTTGTATACAAATGGGGATTTTGCTTTTCTTTGCGGCTACAATTGGGGTTTTGAAAGGATTTAGGGAAGGGGGTCGAGAGCGGTACTTTTTTTTTGATTAACTTTGGCGTAGAATCCATTTTTGGGTCCCCTCATCTGTGCAAACACTATTCAGATATTCCTACAATTTTAAAATTTGTAAAGAAGCTGATTAAAGAAAAAACGGGTCCAAGCAGTTCCTCAGAGGGGTTTTAGCTAGGCCGATAACTTCTTACTTATTCGCTCACACCTCAGGTATCCCGACGTTTCAAAGGCATGAGAACCTCCATCATCAGGGGAACAATTCATCAAATTCACAGGAGCTAAAGGCAGGGGCATCGTCGTCAATTTGTCACACCTCTAAAGAGGCAGCCATTCACCGCACAGAAAAAAGAGGGAAGTACCACGGTCCATGGTCGTTGAAATGTGAAAATATTTTATAGCAAGTCAACAATACTAAAACTACTAGATGGTGGTTGACTAGATAATTTGGTAACTTTGTTCGAACTGGTATTATTAAATATGGAAACTTTTTTCATAAAAGGAACACGTTACAGGAGGAACTCCTTGGGCCAGTTAATTTACGAAGATGGAGGCCAACCAAAACCAACTTATTAAAGAAGCTAAGTAATTTATTACTGGTTAAAACCCATTCACCCAGTCAAAAGTTAGAGGCATTAAATTGGCAAGCCAAAAAAACAAAAAGTCAAACAAGTTATTCCTCCAGTTGGTAAACATAGGAGTGGTTTCACGATTTCATCTTAAAATTTCATATCACATTGAATTCCGATGATAATTTCTCTGACCGCAGGTTTTGAACGTAGAACAACATTCATTAGTTGTTCTCACTAATACCAATCACAGTAATCGCTGGTTATTTACAACCAAACGAGATTTAACACTCCGTCCGTTAAACTAATTTTGTTGGGGGGCGAAAACATTTTGAGAAAAGAAGAATTTTCCGTCCAGTTTCAGTAAATAAGAAGAATCCCTTTTGGTGTCTGAAGTTGACCAATTGCGGACCGAAATACGCGACTGGTTGATAACTTCTTTCCTCTATAATCGTCAATAATTGACAATGTATGAAATGAGAACAAACTGAAAATGTACGAAAACGGTCAGGTATGTATGGCAGTCTCTCAAAAACATACAGTCATTGGAATAACGGGTTAGATGACATGACCAATGTCACCCGAAATTTGAGAAAATCGTAATTACGGGTGATTTGGCCATAAGAATCATACATTTCACACAGTAGCAATTGAGACAAGAATAACTCTTTATTGCTGGAATTAAGAAATTGCGCACCCAGGTAAAAATTATGACGTTCAGCTGTAAAGAAGAAAAATACGTTAAGTTGGTAGGTGTTTTTATTTCTTTACCTTTCGACCTGTAATGAATGCTAAGAGTGAAATATTGTTGAGAGAGGAATTTCAAGAGATTGAATGAATGAACAGACTTAGCCAGGATACAGACCTAGCTCGTACTGTCAGCTCATTCCCGGGTCAGTATTCATCAAAGTGGGGATAGATCGTTCAAATATTGGTGTTCACAAATCAGGTGATAAGAGCCAGGTCGTAATTTTCTTACGCAAAAGTCAATATTTAAGTTTGCATTGACCTGTTCGAGACAGTCGATACTGAAGTTGGGAGTCTGATGGAAATTTTCTCCTCGTTGATTAATTGAGTTTGGTGAGTGATTGTGGCGAGTGGCGGAGGAAATGTTGACCTCTGAAAACATAAATACATGAATACATAAAAGAATGAATGGATCACGTCAAAGAACAACCAAAAAATTATACGATTTTTATGGCAGTAATTATAGTAAAAATTAACATAATTTAATCCTTAACATTAAGGGGCAGGTGGGTGAGGGAGGTTCTATTTTCTAAGTGCTTTCGAAAATTCCACCCACCCCCTCCCCAGCCTGCCCAATATTGTCACAATAAAACGCCTTTTTATTCTTTGATATAGGTTACTTGTGCAAAAATTTGATCCTTTGTAAAAAAAAAAATTGTTTTTGTTTTTCAAAAAACTTTTTTTATTCGAAAAATATTTTAACTCCTGGGATCCTTCAAAAACACCATTTGTAGCCCCATGAAAGCCCTAAAGATCCCCACAATGAAATTGGATCGTTCCGGGACCCCCAAAACTGGATTCTACGTCCAAAAATACTTCGAAAACGACACCTAACTCGATCCCATAGCCAAAAGCCTACAAGCCTACCTTCCGTAGCCCCATTTTAGCCCCATAGCGCCCCACGGGTTTGGGGGGTTGGGATGAAAACCTTGCGGGCACAACTAAATGGTTAACCGAGTATTTGGTCAAAATTTCAGATTTAAAAAAAATTTCTACTGCCCGAAACGGCCCGGACGGCGGACGGACGTTAGAATGTAGACCTCTTGAAACGGATAATGTCAAATTTTGAGGCCGATAGGAGTCGTCGACCCCCGTCGCGATTACATAGGTGTATCATTCCAAGAATAATAAACCAAAATTGGCATTTTCAAAATGCACAACCCATGTTTATGTCAGTAAATGAATAAAATCAAACCCGCAATTCGAGCGACAATGAGTTCACACGGTTTGAACCTCATTGACGAACGAGTCTTTTTTTTGTTTTGTTCGCTCATTTAGGGACTGGGTCTCTCCCTTTTCATGCTGATTGCTCTAACCGTGTCAGGCGTCAACGACCTTTTCCAGCCGCAGACAAATATTTCTCAACGCAGCCTTCAATTTGAGGCTAAACTCGAACTCTCCTTGTGAAATGTCATTCACACACAATGGACGTATTTAAACTCGACTTTGGGCGAATACTAACGAGCTCAAAATATTTCATGAGAAGTGTAACGTCAATGAAGCGATAAACGTTACCTACTCATTATTTAATTTTTATAACAGAACTTACAAGTATTGAATGTACATGTAGCACAGTTAAACAAACTTTTACTTCATGTTTTAAATTGCAGAAATAGAGCAGGTAAAATACTTCACGTAACCCTTCAGTCGATTCTAAAAGTTTATAGAAACTTTTACTGTAAAATAATTGGATAATGCAAAAAAAGTACTTTCTGATTCGCATGAGTGCATTCGACATAGAAATGTACTTTTCCAAATTATCCAAACTTTCCCAAGTAGGAACTCGTATTTATCTATCTTTTCAACGTTACCTTATTTAGTAAGACAATCCCAAAAATTTTGTGTAAAAAACCTTGAACATTTTATCTACGGGTTAATTATTGTAAGAATTGTGCAAAAATTTGATTCTGCCAATAGAAAGAGATTCAAGGTAAAAGAAATTGAAAAAAAGCTACAAATTTTACTAAATGATTAATTATTTTTTATTAAAAAGTTATAATAATGTTCATTTATAATATTGTGCAAACATTAGTCGCACATCAATAAAACGCAATTTTTTTATGAAGATGCTTAAGACCAATGTGCTATAATTAATTATTTTAAAAATAAAAATTTTAAAAACTGAATTTCTCCACATTTGGGGGATCCCAAAAAAACTGTTTATACGTCTTAAAAATTGCGAAAACGTCACCAAACTCGACCCCATAGCTGTAAACCGTCAAAAAACCCTCCTAAAGCCCTTTTCTGCCCCAAAGAGCCCCACAGGTTTGAGTGAAAAAAACTTGCGGACACAACTAAATGAAAAATCGACTATTTGTTTCAAAATTTCATGCAAAAAAAAAGAAAAGGAAAAGGAAAGCTTACTGTCCAAATCGGCCCGGACGGCGGACAGACATTTCAAAATTACAAATTTTGAGGCTAATGACAATTTTTGACCCATCAAGTCCATAGTTGTTTTATTCCAAGAATCGTGAACCAAAAACCACAGCCAAGAGACCCCCAAAAACTTATTCTACGCCCAAAATAATTTCAAAAAAGGTACCCACTTTGGTGGAGCAAACCCGTGTTTGGTGTCTTTTTGTATGTTTTACGACCTGCTAACCTGAAAACGTGGATAATAATAATAAAAAATAATATAAAAATTATTGATAATGATAAAATGGTAACATTTTATGATATGTCTCTGGCGACTGGCCTAAAGACGGAGGCAAGTTAAAACTCCAGTTTAACGTTTAATCTTGATTTTATCGCTTGGTGAAACTGGCCATTCAGGCTACTTGTCTTTTGCAAGTTTTGAATTCTGATTGATTCGTGTTGAGCAAACTCCAAATCACTATTTAGATCACCCCTGCATGAATTTCCTGGTTTTGTTAACCTGTCATTTTGACACAGTCCCATTTAGGTTTAGCTTTTCCATTGAAAACGAATAATCTCATGTTCGGACCAGCTCAAGGCGCGAAGGTTGATGCTACGTGATGGTCGACACGGCTCAATCTGTAGTCATCGCGATATCGCGGATTATCCGACCATCTCTTCTGCCTTCGAAGAAAGGATCTAATGAAACTAATACCTAATTAGTCCCGAATCGGGACTCCCGATAGGAGAGAATTCCTCGAATCGTTGGAAAAATCATCGAGCATTTTGGCGAAATGTTGAGTTAGAAGAACGTTTACAGACGATCACGTGTTAGGTGCAAACTTACTCGAATCTGGGTCGGTAAGTAAGTGCTAGTGAGGATGTACACGAGGGAGGAGAAACCGGTTGAAACGTGCAGGAGATTCATACGCTTTTTACATTGGGCATAAATCGAATGAATTCGACGCTTCGACGATCTTCCTTGTTTGGGTGGTGAGAAACGTGATCCAACTCCGTGCAGTTTTTCCTTTGGGCTTCTATACAGGTCGGAAGTTCTGCGACTTTGGGGTATACGGGTTCGCAACAGTCCCTATTTTCGCGAGCGGCGTTCGTTGATCGTGAACTTGAACTTGTCGAAGTTTCCCAGTTTTTTAAAATACCTCTTTTGCCGTAAAAAAACGCAATTTCCCAACGTTTTATTTGCCACCCGATCCGCAGACGCCTCAACCAACCGCAACGGAAACCTCGTTAGAACAAAAACTCCGATGGAATTGAGCCAAACGAGATGTCACAGAAATTCTATTTCGAGCGATTCTTCGGCGATCAAAATCTCTCTCCGTTTTACGGTCGCCTTGTTCGCTATTTTGAGTTTGAAAGATGTCAGAATAAGCTCACTTCTTAATGCATCAAGAAGTGTCAATCACTGCGAATAGAGAAGTGTCAACTGAGTTAATAGAAACCCTCTAAGAACAAATTGGTGTTCTATTTCTATTTGAATCTACAGAATTAGGGATCTATAAGATTTCAAATTTATTAGTTAGCAACCAACGGCTGTAATGTCCGAGTAGAAATACAAAAAAGAAACAAAAACTGCATTATAATACAGGTGATAAATCATGATGAAATTTATCATGCAAAGGTTAAACTCGAAAAATAGAATAACTCCGGCCATTTTGGGGGGTTTCGTACACTTCGGGGAGCAAAAGTTTCGGAAAACGGGTTAGAGTTCATTAGAAAACTTTCACCCAAGAAGTGGGGCTAAAAAAGGAGCTAAGGGAGGGTTTTTGAAGTTTTTCGTCTATGTGGTCGCGTTAGGTGTCATTTTTTAAGTACCTATCCAACATTGTGTCGATTTTTTTGTACATTTTTTCAATAATTTTGGATTTTTTTAATTCTTGTAATTTTATTTTTTTCAAAAATGTTGATATTTTTTAATTTATAAATTAAAAAATTACATAAATATAATTTCATAAATTTAGATCAACCCTTGTGTAAAATGTCGAGCGTTTTTCTCCCAAACCCCTGAAGCTAGGAGCAACATTTACGGAGAAAGAGGAGATTTTTATGTTTCCAAAGCACCGGTTAGGTACTTAATGTTTTTATCAGCGCTCATCGGTTTTCCCCTTGCTAGCCCCCTCCCCCCCCCCCCCTACTTTATGTTTTTATCAGCGCTCATCGGTTTTCCCCTTGCTAGCCCCCTTTTTTCACCCTCCCACCATCACAGCACCCCCTTATTGTTGTTTGTAAATGTTTATTAATTGGTTTTTTTTTAATGACCTCTGAGCTCCGCAGATAATGGTGACAACCGATCCTCCATGAGGGGGTGGGGGTGCGGTTGCAACCTTTCGCCGCCTCCCCCATCTTTCGAATGCCGCGGAGGCGGTCGCCGGATCCGCCTTCCCAGTATCCTTTCAACTGGTTTTGTCCCATTTTTTTGCACACTGCAGTAATTGGTTCACATAAAGATGGTCCTTCACCTCGTGTTGCGTCGTTAATATAGTAGATAGGGGAATGGCTGGCCTAAGAGGTCGCTCTAGGAAGTTGCGACGTAATTTCGACTCTCCTGGAACACTTTTCGTGTCACTCACTGATGATCCGTGACGTCACGAGACTTCGGTTGTGCTAATCGAGTGTTCCAGGGAGTTAAAAGCACTCACGACCGTTAGTTGTTGTTTTTTTCTCCGCGAATATTTGAGCTAGCGGTTCACCGAAGGACGCCCGGTGCATTGGGGGAATGCAGTTCTCTCATCTCCTATTGCCCTTGACTAAACTGCACCTCCTTCCTTTCATCTGTTTCAGGATAATGGAGCCTTCTCCCTGAGCCTCCCCAGCGTCTTCTTAGAACTCCGGAATTCGCTGTGGCTAGTCACTGCGACTGCAGCGGCCATTGCAGCCCGTGAATTGAAGAAATCAGACTAGGGATGCTCAAAAAATATCGATATATCGAAATATCGATATTTTTCCACCGATATATCGATATTTTTGGCCGATATTTTTCCCACCGATATATCGATATATCGATATTATTTTTGAAATATCGGGAACCGATATTTTTGAGAGAGACCAGACATAAATCCGAACACCAGCTAGAAATAGGGTCAAAGAACGTGTAGGTAACTTTACTGAAAGTACCTATTTCTAATCAAATACTATGTTTAATAGACCTCGGCTTTCAATAATTGAAATGAATTATTCCTTTCCTAATCCCTTTACCGAATTGGTTCACAATCACATGTGTGAAGAGTTAATAATGTACTTAATTAATGTTGGCGAGCAGATCCACGCAATTCATTTTAGTGCAATGTACAGAATGTTTTGTCAGAACATTATAAACTCTATGATTTTACAAATAATTACCTACTCATTACAAATTATTAAATAATCTTCAAATTTAAACAATCTTCAAACAATTTTAATCAAATTTAAAAATCTTTAAACGATTAATCTTTAAATCTTAACAATTAATGAAAAATCTTTAAATCTTTAATCTTCAAATCTTTAAACAATCGTTTTGTTTAAAAACAAATTTAAACCATTTCTTCAAATTTTTAAGAATTTATAACCTTAATTTATTTACTTGTAATCAAAAGTCGTGAAAGGCATGGATTTTTTAAAATTTGGACTAATATCCGATATATCGATATTTTTTAAACGATATATCGAATATCGATATTTTTCTACGATATATCGACCTAGTAAAACGATATTTTTTTAAATTATCGATATATCGAATATCGATATTTTTCTTCAGTGTGGACATCCCTAAATCAGACCCGAATGAGGTCGCTTCTTGTTTTTTTTTTGTTTTTTTTAACTGCCAATTCCAACGATTGCAGTATCAAAACAATCTGTCGCATCGGGCACAATCCAAGCCTTATCCAAATAAACTTGTGTTTGGTGGCATTAATTTTTTTGGTGACAAAACATTTTACCAAGTTTTGACCTGCTGAGGCTAATGGAAAGCACTCTTGCTTTTTTCTTTAAACACCAACAACAACAACTTTGTAACATCATTGATTATTGATGTTACATCAACTCGCAATAATAACAAAGATTTACAAAAAAAGTGACTGACAAGGTGAGTTTCTAATAACCACATTTACAGGGCTATTTTGGTGTGCTGAGTTCGAAAATGACCACCGTTTTTCAAGGTCACGTCATTTTGTTTTATTATTCTTGGAATAATACACCTATGTGATCGCGACGGAGGTCGGCAACTCCGATCGGCCTCAAAATTTGACATTATCCGTTTCAAGAGGTCTAGATTCTAAATCCGAAATGTCCGTCCGCCGTTCCGGGCCGTTTTGGGCAGTAGGAATTTTTTTAAAAAATCTGAAATTTTGACAAAATACTCCGTTTACCATCTAGTTGTGCCCGCAAGGTTTTCAGCCCGATCGCCCAAACCCGTGAGGCACTATGGGGCTAAAATGGGGCTACGGGAGGTTTTTTTTTAATGGGTTTCGGCTCTTTGGAGATCGAGTTGGGTGTCGTTTACGAAGTATTTTTGGACGTAGAATCAATTTTTTTGGGTCCCGGAACGATCCGATTTCACTGTTGCGATCTATAGGGCTTTCATGGGTCTACAAATGGGATTTTTGAAGGATCCCAGGTCAAATATTTTTCATGAAAAAACGAAAATTTTTGAAAAATCTTTTTTTTTATTGACACGAATTTCTGCACAAGTAACCTATATCAAAGAATTATAAACCCTAGTGTAAAATTAGCAGCGTTTTTTAGCTCCATAGTATACTGAAGGGGTTTGAGGCCGACAAATAAAACGATTTTATTGCGGGCCACAATACATCGAGTCTACGTCGGAAATTACATCGAAAATGACGTCTCATTCGACTATCTGGCCAAGTTTTTCAAAAATCTAATCCCACTAGAATCTAGAAATCAAAAAATCAAATCCCAAATCGCTACAATATTCGCTCATAAACGTACCTATATAAATATGGATTTATTCGGAAGACTGCGTTTTGTGTATTTATATGCTCGATAAAATAAAATTCTGTTGGCCCCAGAGAGGTGAAAATACTGGTCTTGGTCAGCGGACCCAGTAGTGGGTAGTTTCACTTCCAATTTGACGTGAATTCACAAGTTCCCTAGCGGGCTAGCAGACCTGACCAACTTTCACGAGTCTTCTATTGGCTGCCCTCTCGGCGGAAGGCCCGCGGAGTATCCCATTTCTCAATAGGCGGCCGCGGAGGTGAGGCTAATGGTTTCTCGCTAGCGGAATTTTCGCTCAAGAGTCGAGACGTTCACCCTCGGGGAAAGACTCGGGAGGGTTCCGGGGTTGAGGGGGGCCCTCGGAGGCAAAGGGGGTCAGTCCAGGCCTAGGGAGGCGGGGTAGGCGGTTTTAGCCCCAGAAGGTGGGTTTGAGGGGGGGTGACCCAGCAGACGGGGTCGCTTCGGGACCCGCACGTGTATCCACGTGTCCCGGGGGCAACGCCCTCTCGCGTCCTTTAACACTATTGTTAACATATGGAGTTCTCTTACACAATCACTGCCTTGTTTACCAATTCCCGTCCCCCCCGCTCCGCCGAGCAACACCCCCACCAAAAATGATGATCCACAAGATGAAAATATATAGTTCTGTTCTTGAGGCTCTTAAGTGAATAGAACCCAACACAACTAGGAAGGGTGGTGAGGGTGGGGGGTTCCAGGCCGTTGACCAGCAATTCCAACGCTGCGCCACCCTCTAAAATATCTTAACTTGGCCCCTCTCACGCACCAACACCAAACCACAAGACTGATGCCAAAATCAGGCATAATTTAGCCCCCCCGCAGTGTAAAGGAACGTAAAACTCAAAAGTGATCGATATAGGGTTATTTGTGTCTAATTTTTTGTTGATTGGGCATTTCTGTTTTTGCCTAAGTTAGTATGATCATCTAAACGTGAATTAGTATGAGTTGGCCTTTTGAGAGGATTTCCGTAATTTAGACTCTTTACATTATGAAAAACGCAATACAATTTTTTTTTCTTGTTTCAAAAAGTTGAGGACCGTTGGGGGTAGATTTGAAATCGGGAGGTGGTTTATGAGAACAACCGCTAGCGGCGGCACTTTCCAAGCCCGCCTCCGGCCGTTGTCTACCCCACCTACTCATCGACCTTACTGTACAAACCCGAATGTCTTGGCCGCCTCCGCCTTAGACCTTATAGACACCCCAATGGCTCGTGAAGGGGGGGGGGGGGCGAGGCCTGCCGGAAACTGCCGAAGTTCCAAAGGCCGAAGGTCCGGGAGCGGCCCCCGGCGATGCGGCCTCAACGTCGAGACGCAGCCCCACCACCGAAGGGGCCGCTGACCACCAGAATCTGATCAATGCCCGCCAACCCGAGCTGACCTGTTCAAACTGTTTTGCAGGGTTTCTCGCTCTAGACGATAAGATCGGGGATCTGATCATAACTCCAAAACGGTTTATTATCGCCCGCTTTTGTTTTCAGTATTAAAATTAGAGCCTCACTCAAAAAGGCGACAAAAAGGTCACTCAAATTTAATCTGATAATAATTATGGATAAATTATTTATCCAAAGTTAAATAAGTTAAATATTATTGAACGTTTTCTACAAAACTTCTCCGTAAAAATTGGCATCTAGTGCAAATTGAAAGTTGCAATGGTGTACCAATGCACTGACGGTTGGTTGCCCACGGACGCCCGCGAAATCTCGATCTCGAAAACGACACCTAACTCGATCCCATAGCTAAAAGCCTTCAAAAACTCCCTCCTATAGCCCCATTTTAGCCCCATAGCGCCCCACGGGTTTGGGCGATCGGACTGAAAACCTTGCGGGCACAACTAAATGGTAAACCAAGTATATTGTCAAAATTTCAGAGTTAAAAAAAAATTCCTACTGCCCAAAACGGCCCGGAACGGCGGACGGACATTTCGGATTTTGAATGAAGACTCTTGAAACGGATAATGTCAAATTTTGAGGCCGATCGGAGTCGTCGACCCCCGTCGCGAAAACATAGGTGTATTATTCCAAGAATAATAAACCAAAATCGAAAATGAATTGTCTTGTAGGAGTTTAATAGGTTTAGTACCCCCATAAATCGATTCTGGGTGCGAAATTACTTCGAAAAACCACTTCTCACTTGACTCTCTGGCCAAACCCTTGAAACCCGTCACTTGTTCTGGGCAGATCTGAGCCCCCCCCCCCCCCCCCCCGTAAGAGGATTTCACGTTCAAAAGTACTTCTGAAGCAACTACTCGGTTTTATGATTTCTTAAAAATGTCTAAAACTGATTTTTAAGCTCAACGGGATCCAACAGCCGCCGGATTCAGTAGTTTTACTAATCGTCACGAAAAGGGCTCGTTTTGATGGCGTGAAAGCCGACAATAGATTCGCCTTCAAAAGCCCTTTTGTTCCCGACGACAGTTTTTCCTTTCGGAGCCAAATCTACTGCGGGGGCGGTCTGTTGTACACGAGCCTCAACTCAGCCTCGGTCGTTGAACTCGAAGGCTGCAAGGGCGAGTCCAGATGAGCCTACCCGGAATTTATTTTTGAATTTTTTTGATTCAGTCCCGTGTTATTCTGTTTGGGATGGTCGCTCCTACGACTGACCATCTCGTAACTGCCAAAGGGCAGATTCTCAGGTTGAAATTCACTTTTTTTTTTTTTTATCGTTGTTTTACATCATCACCATAGCAGGGCTACCAACTACTTTAGCAGCCATATTAAAACACCATTGTGAACACCATTAGAAAAATATTACCCTACAATATTATTAATAATTTCATTGTGTTAATATTATTAAAACAAAACAAAATTCAAATTATTGATAAATGGAGTATAAAATTGAAGAGCGTAGGCCGAAGTACAGTTTATGATTAATTACTGACAAATTAATTAATTAAAACTTTTTACCTAAACTAAGAATTAGTTAAATTAATAAATTATCAAATCATTTATTGATTTTTGAACACTTTAATTTTTAACTTAATCAGTTTAATAAAATAATATCTAAGGGCACTTATTTAATAATATTATGAGTACGTGAGATTCTTCCTTTTTAAAGCTACATATCGTGGCAAAGAATTGTTATGAAAATACGTCCCAACAGTGCAAATTCTAGGAAAATTAATGCTCTATAAAAAAGGTCTGAGTGATGTATTTTGTTGTACGTAAGGCAAACAAGTTATAGAGCAAAAACCGACAAGATGTCGACAATATAGCGGTTTTACCCCCTCCCCAAATTTCCGAAAGGTATTTTTGTGGGAAAACTGTACGTATTTGGCAAGTTGGCAAGTATTGAGCATCCCTGACCGGGTATGTACAACATACTAAAAGCTTATTCATTTCCCAATTATTTACACCAACTCGACCTGATGACTGAACTGAGAGGACATACTTCTTGAAAATTCAGCATATTCTTCGTCTAATTTGACCGAACTTTGAAATCTTTCCACCCACATTAATTCAAACCATCAAAATCATCCACAATAATGAGTTGCAATAATTATTATCAAAACTAAGGCGTGGAATCTATAGATTTTATAAAGTTGGTCGAATAAAGAACGACTTGATATCTATTGAGAAGGTGAATAATATTCATGTTAATATTAATATGTTGTATATTATACAACATATTAAATGTTACAATCTCTCTTAAGATTGAAGGTGTTCTCGGCCTTATAGATCAAGACGGCATTTAAAAAGTGTATTCCTAATAGGCGCTAGTTTTTTCGTGACGATTCGAAGCAATCAATTTTTGAGTTCATTGGGGTGAAAGCTGCTCTCTGAGCTGATTATGGAGGGAGAAAACGTTAACGCTGTGCTGCCATTCAGCCAGGAGCTTCCCTGAGTTCTGAGATTTCTAAATACCACTCAATTTTTTTCAACTCCTCAAAGAGCCAGAATAAATTTGTAGAAAAAAAAACGACTAGAAAACGCTACACTAGTCGTCTTTTTCTAGATTTTTTTTTTTTTTTTTTTTCTTAACTGGGCGTTATGTCAAATATTCTCATTTGGGGGTCCAGTAGTCTCATTTAACCAGACATTATTAGACATAGGCCATAGTTTGGGATCCTCTCCAATCGATTCTAAGCCAACAATTAATTAAAAATAATTACTGTCTAATAACACGGCTAATGTTTTGACTGATTATTACGGTTTTTGGTGCACTGAATTCGAGGATCAAACCACTGAAACACAGAACGTGTTTTTCGGTAATTCCGCCGAGGGGATCGACTCGGGGCGTGGGGTGGGGTTAGAAGGAGTTGCGGTTCTTGATAGGGGGAGGGGGGGACCATTGAGCTGTCGGGTCGGTGTCTTGTTGGGCGGCTGGTGGGATATTTCTGTTGACCTTACCTTACTCAGTGAGTAATACTCACGCCCAACCACTTCCAACCACATTACCTCCGTAAAAAAACATACCGTGATAAAATAAATTGACCAACACAGTGAAGAAGTAAAGTCACTTTTTGGTGAATGAATCTCTTGGCGGGCCCATTTCTTCTTCCCCTGAATGCAGGCTTGGAGTATACTGTATTTAACTCCCCTCCCCATCGTCATGCTATAAAATGAATTCAAAAGCTCCTAAAATATTATGAGGACTTCTATTAAATAGAAGGTGGTTCGTTAGAAATTTTCTAACTAACCACTATTCTATAGTAACCATGACGAACTTCTTTTTCTATAGTAACCATTACAACCTCTATTTTGGACAAAGAAACAGTCGGCTAAAAAGTAATTAACTGAACTCCCTTGTATGGGTATGAAATCAAAGTTGGCAGGAAAACGCGAAGTGATGGAACATTTTGGCTATTATTTCAGTATTCAGCGTCCCGAAATCTATCGGAATCAATTGCAAAACTGGCAGCAGTTTGGTCGGAAAAATGTTTAGGTAATTAATTATTGATTTGTTGTTTCTTCTTCCACTTGGGTCATTTTCACAAAAACGTACGTTTGGAGGTACCGGTGATTTTCATGTAGACTACGTCGTTTTTCCCCAACTGGAAAGGACGTTTCTAAAATAAAAATTAGCTTTGTTTCTGGCCTACCTCATTTCAAAATGATGAAACGACTAATTAATTACGAAAACCATAATTATATTCTGAAAACCTCCTTTTTTTGTCAATGTCTCCATTTATTCAACCTCTATTAACCTCCATTAATTCAACAAAGCCAGCTTAGCCACCCTCCACGGGCCTTAATTTTATCACTGCAAAAATAATTGTTTCATTTTGTCGAATTTTTTCTCGAAAATCTGAATTTGGAGCCCAAAAATTCATCTTCACAAAAGCTTTTTTAAAGTAAAAACTGTGGGTCTCTGAGGGGAGCGTCAGTCCCTGCCTCCTTCAGGGACTCACCCAAAAAGGCCGTCAGAAGGCCTTGAAGTCGTTATCTCCACATAGGCAGTGAAGAGTCATCCTTCCCCTACACGTTAGGCTTGGTCCTTTGATTGCGCAGTGAACAGATATTGTGAGGGGAACATGCGTTTGAAAATGTGAGTTGGCTCGAAACTGCATCAGGCCCTACCCCGCTCCCGCAAGGTTAATTGCGATGATATTTCCGATTTTCTTCAATGTCTCAACTACTTGGGTGGCAAGGTTTACTAGATATTTATACAGCAATTTTATCAGTGTTACAACAAAAATCACAGTCCGAAACGTTTGGTTTTGTCAGTTCCTGCCGCCATGTCGTGGGTAGGGTCTGACTTTGTCTGGAAGGTAGGACTTCCTTATAAGGAGTATACTCACGAAGTCATCTGGTAAAAATTCATTTTCTATTAAAACACTTTAATTAGATGTGTAGGTATGTAGATTTCAAAAATGAAATGTCCGCCCGCCGTCCGAGCCGTTTTGGGCAGTAGGAATTTTTTGTTAAACTCTGCAATTTTGACAAAATACTCGGTCCGCCATCTAGTTGTGCCCGCGAGGTTCTCAGCCATATCGCCCAACCCTGTGGGGCTAAAAAGGGGCTACGGGGAGGGTTATTGCAGGTTTTAGGGTATGATATCGAGTGGGGTGTCGTTTTCGAAGTATTTTTGGACGTAGAATCCATTTTTGAAGGTCCCTGAACGATCGGGTTCACCGTGAGGATCTATGCGGCTATCATGGGGTAACAAATCGGGCCTTTGAAGGATGCCAGGAAGTCGAATGAGGTGCCGTTTTCCGAATAATTTTGGACGCTTAATCAATGATTGAGATTGACGGATGGTCTAATTTCATTATGAATTGACCAAGGAAGGCGTGTAAATTTTTCCATGTGTCTACGTGAGGGTTCAAAATTTGAAATGTATACTATAATATAGTAATATATATTATATATGTGTACATATACAATTTTTCTTGGGTCAGGGAAGATTGTCTTTGAGTGGATTTTGTGAAAGAGAAACGACATATTTCAACTAGTTTGACATATTTCATGTTCCATCTGCCAAACGCGGTTGTAATCTTGAGAAGTGAATATAACTCCAGAAATAACTCGGGTGGGAAAAGTCGTAAGTTGTTTTGGGGGCGACCCCGGGATCATCAACCCCGAAGAGGGTGGAAGGTCCTGGAGGCTTAAGTCGGGGGCGGGCACACGTGTAGGGGTTCGTTCACCCGGGTTACCCAAGGTCGCGCCACGTGGAAGGCCTCGGAGGCTGTTGAGGCCGTTGAACCCTCACACGTGTACAACCCTAGCGGCTTTGCCGTAGGCTCCCCTCGGGACACCCCTACGGTTCACCCCCATCGTAGGGCATCCCCTAAATTTGTCTGAGCGGGGGTTTTTCGGGAGGGGCCGCACCCCTTCAAATATGGATGACGGTGCCTTCTTCATCCGATCGAAACCTTCAACCCCTCCAAGCAGGATCCTACGCTGTTTACAACCTTGAAGGAATATTCTTGAGGACAAATCCCATTCGAAAAATCCTCAAAAATCCACAACACCAGAACAATTTTTACACACCTTTATACGAATTTAACTTTTTTTGTAAACAATTTCAATCTAACGTAACACGGCGTATTAACACACACTAGAGGTCATCGACCTTTCCGCACTGGGAAGAACCACCCTGGAGTGAATCAATAAAATTCTCAACACGCTGTTTTGTTACAAATATTTTCTTGTAGAAACATAGTTCGACTGATATTCCCATCAAAACAAGATCGTATCATTCTATCGTGTAGGGTTGTAATGTAACCCGAGAAGGCCAAACTATCCAATTTCCCAACCCCATTAACTGCAGATATGCACGCATAGTACGCACTTCGCCGCTTTGTCACGTGTTCAGGCACGCACTGACGTCCTTCCACTCACGAAAATCAACGCGAGGTGTTTTCCGTCGAATTGAATTATTGAATAGGTAACCCAAACAACCAACGTTATTTCGGTATGTTCGATATTGGAAAACAATTTTAAAAAGGTTATGACAAGCGTGTTATCATTAGAGGAGAAGGTGGGAATATCCATATTCCCATGGGTCCATAGACCCCCTCACATAATATGGACCCCCGCGCTTTCTCAGGCCAGGGAGGGGGTGAGAGTGGAGAAGCGGCTTGTACCGCAGGAGTGGGGGAGCGACGCGACGGGGCAAGCGGGGACGCTCAGTTTTCCATCAACAAGATTACTATGACGCCATGTTTTTTTCCTGCTCCATCAAAATCTGATGGAGAATCAGAATTTGATTTCAATATTTAATATTGAACGAGGTGATTAAAACTTTCGTTTTTGCTAATTTAAACGTCAATTCGAGCAAATATCGAGGCACCCCCTTCACGAGCATGTTTCCGGCTGTGATAACCCGTTTTTTGGTTTATTATTCTTGGAATAATACACCTATGTTTTCGCGAAGGGGATCGACTACTCCGATCGGCCTCAAAATTTGACATTATCCGTTTCAAGAGGTCTACATTCAAAATCCGAAATGTCCGTCCGCCGTCCGCCGTACGCCGTACGCCGTCCAGGCCGTTTTGGGCAGTAGGAATTTTTTTAAAAATCTGAAATTTTGACAAAATACTTGGTTTACCATCTAGTTGTGCCCGCAAGGTTTTCAGTCCGATCACCCAAATCCGTGGGGCGCTATGGGGCTATAATGGGGCTACGGGTGGGGTTTTTTGAAGGCTTTGGGGTATGGGATCGAGTTAGGTGTCATTTTCGAAGTATTTTTGGACGTAGAATCCATTTTTGGGGATCCCGGAACGATCCGATTTCACTGTCGCGATCTATAGGGCTTTCATGGAGCTAAAAATGGGATTTTTGAAGAATCCCAGAAGGTTAAATGTTTTTCGAGTAAAAAATACATAATTTTTGAAAAAAACATTTTTGAAAAAAAATTACCCCAAAAAAATTTTTTTTTTGAAATATAAAAATCCAAAAATATTTTTTTAAATTTTTTTCATTGACAGAATTTAATTTCTGTACAAGTAACCTAGGTATATCAAAGAATAATAAACCCTTGTGTAAAATTTGCAGCGTTTTATCCTGAATATCGTTTACCTACAGGTTAAAAAAACGCAGTTTTTTAGAAGGTCGTTTTTGATCATAATATGAGCCATATTATGGCTCCTTCGATGATTGTAATATGGACGCCGCAATGCTTACTGTGACGCCATGTTTTTTTCCTGCTGAGGAGAAGGTGGTAATATGGACCCCCTATTCATTTTTTTATTATGAAAAATCAAATTTCCAACTACGGGCTCAACTGTTTATGGCAGACGGCCATCATCGTTATGATAAACTTGATTCTCCTGCGATTTTTGTCCATAATTCCATTTTTTTTACTCAAAATACCTTGGGGTCCATATTACCTACAATCTTTGCAAAGACACAATTTTGTCATTTCTTGGATAAACTCAATTTATTACACCCAAATTCGATTTAAATTTTTTCCAACTTTGATGTCACTTTACGGTGAGCAATGAAGCCGTCTGCCATAAACAGTTGAGCCCTTAGTTGGAAATTTGATTTTTCATAACAAAAAAATGAATAGGGGGTCCATATTCCCACCTTCTCCTCTAATAATTAATGAAAACACGCTTGTCATTCAATTATTTCAAAATAATTGAATCGCTTGTCATTTCAATTAGGTATTGAAAATTAAATCAAATTTGGAGTTTTACGTCTTGAATTTTTTGAATGTGTTCATCTAATCGTGAAAATGTCAGTTTTGATTTATTACTAGCACTCGGGGGGGGGGGGGGGGGGGGTCGCTTCGCTCGGCCGACCATTTTATTGGCCTCTTTCTCGGGCAGGGGGCCTCGCTTCACTCGGCCGACCACCTTTTCGCACACACGGTGGGGGGGGGGGGGGGGGGGGGTAAGTTGGAAACGCCAACTCATTATCTACCTTATAGCCCTGAGTGACAAATATTCCGAAATCGTGGTAAACAAAAAACGTCTCCTCCCTGTCAACTGACCTCACAGACCTGAAGAAAGGTCGGCTCCTATAAGGTCGATGACACACGCCGGAATTTATCTGAAATTAGCGTGGAAGGAACCGTCTCCCTAATCTTAAAAAAAAAATTCTCCCTTCCAAGGTCCCCCAACAGACCCCTCAGACCGCGCAGCCGCCTATAAGGTCTATAAGACAGACGGCATATGCACGCGCGATCTCTCAAACTCGTCGAAAATGAACTCCCTGACTAATTTTGCCAATATTCGGAATTTAGTATTAAAATTTGGATTTCCAGGTAGGACAGAGAGAAACGCCGACTCAATCGGACTGTAAACAACGAAGATAGGAAGAGTTGCGTGGATTTGCGCACAATGTGATTATCGGACGTAAAATTGGCCAGGGAATCCGAATTAGCCAAAAAAATGTAGGGGTTCCCATTTAAAATAAGAAATTTGGGCGCAAATGCGCTTATTTGCGCGCATCTCAGGGCGATCTCAACCCCGGTAGACGGTAGAAAAAATCGGTTTATTTTTATCACGGTTTCAGGGGAAAGGCTTGTGACATACTCTGTCAGTTTGATAGATAGATAGTCAGACACCGACACGGCGAGAATTAGTGGTTTAGATAGATTAGTCAAGATTCTGGATCGAGCGATTAGATGGTGGGAAAATATTGAGAATGGATCCAAGCAGCTACCCCCGGATATGTTTGTTTCAGCTCCTTAAAATCGTGGAAAGAGGTAAAAGCATCACCAAAACTGGGTTGCTCAACTGAAAAAGATGAAAACGGAAATTGGATTCGGCGAACTGTGGTTAAAGCAAGACCCTTCAGAAATCTCGAAGAACAGGCGATCACTTGTTAGCTGCTTCAAGACCAAACTAATCTACGATGACCAAGCTAAGTTCTACAGCGTCCTGAGCGACATGTATAGAATCTATAGTAGTTTTTGTCGATCAATCTATACTATAGATTGATCGACAAAAACTACTACGGCCTCGAATTATATTTAACCTTTGACAGCAGAATCGACGCGAAAAGGTTGTTCGCCCAAGTTAGGCTCACAAAAAAACCTGTTGAGGGGAAGATAAGGGGCGAAAAATACCAAATTGAACAAACAGAACCATGCATGCTCTGTGATCGATCCGTTCCAGAGAATCTAAGCCACATTTTTTTGTGATTGCCCTTAACTGGCTGGTGTCCGTTAAAAATATTTTGGATTTAGAAGATTTAGTTTTGAGTATGTAACGAGGACTCTCTTGTCAGGAAAAAGTGCCACTGAAACCGCGATGGTGTGTAAATTCTTTGAGGTTTAGAAGTTTTAAATTTAGGCTCTTCGAAGAGGTAGCCTTAGCCTGAAATTTCAAAGGATTACTCATCGGCAGCAGTTTACATGAAACGCTGCAAATTTTGCACAAGGGTTTATTATTCTTTGCAAAGATTAATAATTAATCTTGCACAATTATTGCACAATTATTGTGCGAATATTAATTCTGTGTCATTAAGAAAATATTTTTTGAAAAAATAAAAAATAAAATTTAAGAAAATATTTTTTGAAAAAATAAAAAATAAAATTTAAGAAAATATTTTTTGAACAATAAAAAAATTAAATTACTCGGAAAACGACTTCTTATTTGACCTCCTGGGATTCTTCAAAAATCCCATTTGTAGCCCCATGAAAGCCCTATAGATCCTCACGGTGAAATCGGTTCGTTCAAGGCCCCCCAAAAAAAGATTCTACGCCCAAAATACTTTGAAAACGACACCTAACTCGATCCCAAAGCCGAAAACCATCAAAACACCGCTCCCATAGCCCCATTGTGCCGCAACCTGCGCAATCGGCCGGTTGGGGCAATCGGGCTGAAAACCATGCGGGCACAACTAGATGGTAAACCGAGTATTTGGTCAATATTTCAGATTTAAAAAAATCCTACAGCCCTAACCGGCTCAGACGGCGGACGGACCTTTAGTTTTTGGAATTTAGACATCTTGAAACGTAAAATGTAAAATTTATTCCAAGAATAATATACCAAAACAGACTCCGGTTTGAGTAGAAAATTGGTTTTGACTTTTTCATGTCTTTACTATGGCACATGAAATCAAAAAGCGACACCAAAAATTTCTACGCTATACCGATAAACTATCCGTCGTCAATGTTCACTAGTATGAAATGTGGTGACATTGATACCCCAGGAAAAGCGTACATAAACAATCCGTCGTCAATGTTTACTAGTGGGAGGCCGATAGTACTACAAAACCACTGAGAATGATTCATAGGATGATTCTACCTACTATCCACATAAAGTTCATGATAAAACATGAAAATGTCTCACTGTGTTGCGGACTACCTAGTACACAATCTGTTTTATCATAAAATAGTCATTTTTTCAACCCAGCATCCACTGTGTAATTTTTTTTTTTAAATGAAATTTTTATAATGTGCCACAGGAGGGGATTTTGAAGTTTCTGGCAGGGGTTCGAGAAGGGAAATCCTTTTATGAGGGTGCCAACTCCATCGAACTCCACCGCGGGGACCTACGAGGCTACAAATGGGGCTTCTCAAAGACTGTGGGCAAGATGTCAAATGAGGTGTCGTTTTCGAAATAATTTTGGACGTAGAATCCATTTTTTGGGGGGTCCCTTATTTTTTAAATTTTTTTTCCCTGAATGATTTTTCATTCCCATTAAATTAATTTGTAAAAATTAAAATGAATATTTTAAAAACGGAAAAAAGAGTAGAATTCGTAGCATTTTTTCCACCACTTCAGTTTTTTATAACAACTTTCTTTCTCCGCACCGTAACGACGCCTTAATTTGCCGCATAATACCGAGATCGCTGGATCGAGAATTTTCGCAAAGGTAGCTAATATTAAGAGGTATATAATATATACCTCTTAATATTATACCTCGGTATATTATACCGAGCTTGAAGTTCTGTTTTTTTGTCGTCCTCTCGAATGTTCCGTTTAACAATTTTTTATTTATTTTTTTATTATTACACTAATTTGAGTTTCTATAGGAGCGTACTGGACAAGTGCTTATTACCCATCACTCAGAATTCAGAATTGTATACTCCACCCCTCACAGGAAGCAGTAAGTCTTAGATACGGCCAACATCTGTATTTTTTTCTTCCGGGTTGTGAAATGAAAAAAAGCTGCTGCAGAAAGGAAGCTCTCGTTCCGAAGCGTTTAAAGGGACAGGGGAGGATTTTTTTTTCTTCCTTTTTTCAAGAACCCGCCCTTCACACACACACCCCTAAAAACACTAAATAGGAGGAGAAACGGCTCTGAAGGACCCCAACATTGCTCAAGTTATAATTCCCCCGCCTGACGTCACAATCTGGCCATCTATTACCCCTCCTTTCACTTGGATATCGTTTCAACCCCTAAAAGGTTCACCCCAATTATACAACCCCCTCGGCAAATCCCTAACAATTGTTGGCCTCTTCTTGTCGACATGTCAGCTGCGCAGGCTCATTCACTATCGTGTTTCGTAACCGGGAAATCAGTGTGAAAGGAAGGGGTTGGAAGCTCTTTAGTTTTTTTAAGGATGTAGTTTTTTGTGGTACAACTGCGTTCTACCACGCTACATCTACATTTTATAGTTTTTTGTGTGACTTTTTTTTCCCCTCACTTCGAATTTGAATAGTGTAATGATCAAACCTAGTTCTGGTCAATCACATGCTCCACAACCCCTGGACATAATCACTCAAGGGAAATCTCACGGAAGGATTTGCATAGATGAGAATCAACTCAAATGTTTACACCGATTGCTCAACTCTGTGGAACGAGTTTTACAACAAGATTGTTGTCGTTCTATTATATTCGCATTATTCAAGTTTTGGTTGGTTGGACCTCACGATGGCAAAACACGACTCCTCGGGGCTTCTTGGATCCCTCAGCAAAAACTAGAATCAACTTACCCAACCTGACTTTTCACTTCTACATCAGTTCACATAGTGAAAAATTCACCCCTCCCAACCCTTAAGGCAGTATTAAATACTGTCACAAATTTTGTCGTGGGATAGTTTTTTATTATTCGTAGAATAGTCAACCTATGTTTTCGAGACGGGGGTCGAAAATTTTGATTGGGCTAAAAATTTGTCCTTTTACGTTTCATGAACACTTCATGAAAGTATAAGTGTAGCTTTAAAAACGCTGCAAATGTTACACAACTGTTGATTGCCCGTATTAATTGCCAGTATTAATTTTGCACATATTAATTATATTGTCTGTGGGAACACACCAAGATTTGGATGCTGTTTACTTAATTTGGAAGTTAAATTCCCTAAATTTAGGTATTGCGGGTTTGGCGGAGAGCCGGAGGAGTTAATCCCTTTTTTCACTGCCGGTGTTTTGCGGAGGGAATGAGTGTGGAGTCTGTGGACACACCTCTGTCCAGGGAGACGCACGGGTGAGCTACGGACCTGGGGGAGAGTGCAGCGACAGTAATGGGAGATGAGCCTGCTGCTGATTGGCGTGAATTGTCAGGATCCACCTACCCTGCACCCTGGTATTGTTTTGCTCAGGGCCCGCAGTTATACTGAAGTTAGTGGCTGCAGCTACCTCGGACCAAGTATTGATATTGACTTGATTAAAAAAAAAAAAAAAAAAAAAAAACAAACACAAAAAACAGCCCAATCTGCCCGGCCGGCGAACGGACATTTTGTTTTGAGAACCTACACATCTTGAAACGGAATATTATTTGTCCTTAAATTATTGAGGAAATTCTCGATTCTCCATCTAGTTATGCCCGCACGGTTTTCAGCCCAATCGCCCCGACCCGCGGTGCTCTATGGGGCTAAAAATGGTCTACGAGTGGGGTTTTCGGAGGGTTTCGGCTTAGGGTCGAGTTAGGTGTCGTTTTCGAGGTATTTTTAACGTAAATTCCGATCCGATTTCATGAGGCTACAAAATTTAATGACACTTGTGAAGGATGTCGGAAGGTCAAATGAGGTGTAGTTTTCCGAGTAGTTTTGGACGCATGTTTCGGGTGCCTACATCCGTCCAGACAATGTACAGCAAAAAAAATAAATAAATAACGACGTGGTTGTTTGCCGACGGTGCCGGTCGAATGTAATGAGGTGGTTAGGGTGAAAAGGAGTCGTTTTCTCTCCCTAACCACCTCATTTTTTTAATATAAGTAATTTATTCAAAATAGTTCAAAAATTTATAATTTATAAATACCTAATAAAATATTATGATAATAAACCCGTGTGTAAAATTTGCAGCGGTTTCGGAAGTAAAATCCATTTATTGGGGTTTCGATTCATCCGTTCCCACCATGGAGATCTACAGGCTTTTGTAGGAGGTCAAATTAGGTGTCATTTTTCACTTTATTTTGAACGTATACTCCATTTTTCGGGGTCTTTAAACTGTCCAAAATACGGTACAGATACCGCAGATGCAGTATTTCAAATTTTAAATTTCTTTTAAATAATTTGTTATTGTCATAGCAATTTTTTCACTATACCAACGAATTATAAAGTCTTGGGTAAAATTTTCAGCGCTTTTCATTCGGCTCTGCGACTATATACTTCAAACCCCATCTAGTGAGAGGTCTAATGTCCTCATAAAAACCTTTCGGATAATAAAAAAACAAAAACTATTTGATACCGTATCGTGAATGAGTTGCGACAATTGAAAAATTGACTTTGCAAATCGATTGGTCAATAAAAAAACGTGAGTACAATCGAAAAGATAACAAATAACCTCAATTTGGCGAACACCAATATCAGCCAAAGATATAAAATGTCATTTGCATGATGAACAATAGTATTGATTCGGGAGTAATAGCCGTTTGGAAAGTTGTAAAACTATAGTGGAAAGTTGCTAATATCTTGCTGAGGTACACATGTACCTACCTACAAGAAACAATCAACAATAGGGTTTTTTTTTTTTTTTTTTTTTTTAAGAACACTTGGTTTTACATGCAATTATGTGGTCGGTATAAAATATCCCGCAACCTGAATCACTTAATCACTTTTTACAGTGCAGTGGTAGAATGAAGTATCTCTACGTGTTTGGTTTTTCTTTGGTTTTGAGCATTTTGTGCTTTCACGGAGGGAGAAGCGTCCCAACTGGCAGTTTGGAAGATGTGGAGAGACCGTGGAACTTACATCTGGAAGGTGACTCCGCTTTTCTCTCCGGCCAACCTGTACCTGCGTCAAAGCCCGAAACGCTCCAACCAACCCAGGTGGACAGATCAGCACGGAAGCGAAGATCCTCTACGTCATCCCTCCTCGTTGAGAAGGCAGACGAAGTGGCCAAATTAGCCGGGTCGCTTCTAAAATGGTCGATGCTATTTGCTAAACCGGCCACAGAATTTATTGCTCGTTGGCTACTGAATTATGGCGGTCCAGCGATTCCATCAAACCCGTTAGTGGAATCGTGAAGTGATTTGGATTTGTTCTCTGACTTCTTCCTTCATACTTCAACTGTTTTCTTAAATCTAACACAACAGGGCAATACCCCATAAAATCCCATCAAACATCCACGTTGTTGCACTTTCTTTGAGAACCTTCAGCCTGGTGATCCAGGAGAGATTACCGTGGTAAGTCTACTATTAGATTATTAAGACAATCAGGACAGTTTAAGTTAGGAAACCTTTTCACCAACCCATAAACCCACCACTCCTCGTCAGTCAGGAGGTCGAGGGGGACGTCAGCGGGCGCAGTGAGGGAGAGGAGGGACAAAGTGGGTGGAGCTTATCTCATTTTGCAAGCAAGCTCCTTCTCGTCAACTCCCTCCTAAATTCGTTTTCTTGGGTCATTCGATCTCTATCATTTTTCCTTCATTGAAATCTGCTACTCATAAAAAACAGGCGTCACATGAAAAAACAAGAAGCTAAAAACCAGGCTTACAACTTTCCACTGGTTGAAATAAACAGACAGGTTAAAATTTTTAAAAACATTTTAAACAAGCCATCAATTGAATTGAATAGATGAGCGCAACCTTTTTGTTATTACGATATATTTAATGAGCGGGAGAAACTAAGAAACAGTAGGTATCTAGCGACGAAACTATGCCACACAACACATCATCCACGTGATGCTCATCATATCATCATACAATAATATAAAATTGTGTTGGCCGCCGTCGGCCGTAAGCCGTGTGGTAGCCGTGTGGTAGCCGTGTGGTTTGTTGGTACGGGATAACGCGTCCCCGAGTGAGTTTTTTCACTTTACGCTCGCTGGCCGTTTAGGGGGTCGAAAAAATTACGAAAAAATACGAGCCGTATAGATCAGACCTAGAGGTAGACGTCGGTCAAATCGAAAATCCGAAATTCGCCCGGGAAATTCGTCGAAAATTCGTCGAAAAATCGTCTTTCTCCCGTTTGTCCTACGTTTTCCACTTTCAACTCGCGCCAAAGGCCGTTTAAGGGGTCGAAAAAATTACGAAAAAATACCAGCCGTATAGATCAGACCTGGAGGAAGACGTCGGTCAAATCGTAATTCGGAAATTCGCCCGGGAAATTCGCCGGAAATTCGTCGAAAAATCGTCTTTCTCGCGTTTGTCCCACGTTTTTTCGGGTTCAAAAATACCCAGTAAGGAGCCATTTTTTGGGTATGGTATCCGCGAGCCAAATGCGCGCCAAAATATGGCCAATCCGATTCCGAAGTCGGATTTCAAAAAAACCGAGGGGGAGGGGGCGATTTCACGGTGAGAAGACAATTGGATCGTTTTAATTCGCGCGGGGTCCGCAGGCTCATACTACGCCGCGATCACACTACCCCCCCCCCCCCCCCCCCCAACCACCCAACGACCTTCCAGCACCCTTTCCCTGCCACCACCCTTCCCCTTCCGCCACCCTTTCCCCCCACCTCCGAAACCACCAACAGTAGTATTACAGTTTCCAGTGTAGTTAGTAGTCCGAATAAGCTTTCCCCTGTCCGAATAAGCGCTCGGCCGAGCGAAGCGAGGCCTTATGTCTGAGTAGGGGTTTGAACGTGTCCATCGATGCTACGCACCCCACAGGCGGCAATACACCCCACAGGCGGCAATACACCCCACTAGGGGAGCGAGCGAAGCGAGCCAGAGAGACTAGTTACGTAATAAAACCTTATGCCGATCAGAGGTAACGAACGGCTCAGGCTGCAAAAATCGTTTTGGAGTCGTTGGAATCAGCCTGAAAAGCTCATTCCATAGACCCTTGTACCAACGAAATCGGACAAAAACTTCCGTCCCCCTTTTGAGGCCTCCTTAGTTACACATCAGAGAACAACTTTCGTCGTGAAGGACCTCCCGAAAACCGATGAAGGGGATGAGGGAGGGAAAATCAAGGTAGCCTATAACCACCCCCGGAACTCGCTGATGACAATGAGACCACCCTCATGAAAATCTGTTGAGCCGCTCGGGCGTGATGCTCTGTACACAAACAAAAAAAAAAACAAAAAAAAAAAACATACATGTCGAGGAGGTGAGCGCACCTTTCCATTTTTTGGAAAAAGGTTGCGCTAAAAACACATGCAAATAAACAACAACAAACCAAACGAACCCCATATCACATAGCCAACAAATAACTGAAACACATAAAAACAGGTTATGCCACAATTATCAAAATCATGATTGGAAATTATACAGGTATAATGAGGTAGGTCTACACTCAGCGGGTGGATTCGTGTGGAAACCGAAATCAGAAAAATTGGGAACTGTGGAAGGTTAAGTGCCGTACATAAAAATTAGTTGTACCTATCAACTTCATAATTCTTTCTTTCCCGATGTTTCTCAATGGTGTGACAGCGTCTTCGGGGGAGCAGAAAATTTAATGTTCGGGTACAAGCACTACCCTCGTTGACTTGAATTTGAAATACCTACTAGTCATCAATCTTGAAAAATTCTCACTTCGACGATAAATTATGGTTATTAAATAACCAATTAGAAGGGATTTTAAACCAAGGAAAAATCCTCTTCACACTCCGAAAAAGTAAAGCCGATTCAGCAGTTGGAAATAAGGCAGGAGGGAGACGACAAAGAAAACTCCTGGTCAGTTGTCTGTGATCTGCGCGCGAAGCAAGTGAAGCAGCAGCTCACCCTGAGGTTCCACAGCCAAGGACCTTCGTCATCCTCGTCGCAATCTCAGGTCAGATCCAAACAAACATTTCATAAAATTTACGAAATTTAATCTCGAATTTGCCTCCGACAGGCTCGCGATTCGCGTCCAGTGTTCGGGTAGAGCAAATTTCTTTAATAATTGGCGGAGAGATTTGGTACAGATCACAATAGAGTCAATAAACTGAAGCCCAAGGTAAAAAAAAAAGTGAGGTGGTCGAAATTGACGGTCTTGTTTCTTCAAGATTTGTATTCGACAACCCAGCGCCCACCGTTAAGTTGACGGCTGAAAAAGGTTTAAACTGAGATCAGGTGGATCTTCCCTATGTGCTGCCGATCTACCCCTTTTATCCTGTCCACAGGTCGTCCCTCAAAACCCCTTGATGGAATTAGGACAGTGAGAAAAACAATAGTTTTTTTTCGTCTCCCTCCTGCCTTATTCCCAACTGCTGAATCAGCTTTACTTTTTCGGAATGTGAAGAGAATTTTTCCTTAGGTTAAAAGCCCTTCTAACACGAAGTTTTCAAATGCTCTAATAAGTGAATTATAATATAATTGCAATATTATTGCATTTTTGTTCAAATAAACTTAATAGGTTGGTAGCGTTACTTTTTCTATAATCTAAAGAATGCGCCTTTGGATGGACCAAGGAAAGGAGCACACATGTATAAACCATAAACCCGAAAGGAGGCGCCCACATTGTGTAGGTACAAACCCCTGCAATATATTTTCTGATGGATCCTCGAGGCGTTCCCACGAAGGGAAGTTCAGGGTCGGTGGACTCGCCCGTGGTCGGGAGGGATCTTCACGAACCCCCACCGTCGTCGGGGCCAGACCAACATGGACAAAAGCTTGGAAGGAAAGCCCAATCAAGGAGATTTATGGTGGATTCAAAGGATGATTAAGGAACGGAGCGCTGACAAGTCCTGCTGGTGGGGAGAACTATTTCAAGCAGAGCTGCTGTCCCATACCTACTGTCGAGCTCCAACTAGATTAATAATATTAATTTCAGCTTGGACTGTTCTATTTTTAATACATTATATTAAAACTCAAGGATTTTCACGAATAAAAAACCTGAATTACGGTATCTCGGTTAATATCGAACTTTACAAACTGCGCCTTAAAATCTCTCACCATCCACTCAATATCAAGTGCAAAAGGCACAACACCAATCCCTCTGTTTGTTCCGACCTCGTCCACCGTGAAAATCTCTGAGCGGTAGAGAAATGAGGCAGTGAAGGTTAGAAACTCTCAAAAAGCTTTGGGTTGACAGATGCCGCCTCACGCCAGGGGATTTTGAAAGTGATGCAACTCGACCGCCCCTGACCCTCCGCTGGGACACGTGTACAGACTTCTCGGTGCTCCTTCAGACGTTTCGGGTCTTCCTGGGTCGGTTCTGGCGCAATAGATTCTTCGGACGCTCGGCCTGCAGGCTCGTTGTTTAAAAACAACTCCCTCAACTTTTAAAAATGACTGCTCGGTTTTTTTAGTTGAGATTTTGCAGAAACTCTATAGTTTTTCTAATTCAGTTGTCACCAACAAGTAGGTCGCTGCTTCGCTAAGAAGTATTCAGCATCAAATAAATAAAAAAATCACAAAAACATGTACATATCTAAAGTAAAAATCAGTAAAAACCCAATAATAAAAAACGCTGTAATTTTTGCATAATATGCAAAAATTACAGCGTTTTTTATTATTGGGTTTTTACTGATATTATTATGTTTTGATATAAATACTGCAAAAATTATTCTGTAAAAAATAATTTTTTATTGAATTATTCTGTTACAGTGCTTGGACAGCTGTGGGGCCCTGAAAAAAAGGATAATGCGTCCAAAATTACTCGCAAAACGACAACTCATTCGACCTCCTGTCATCAGACAAAAGCCCCAATCGTAGCTCCATGACAGCCAAATCGATTCCCACGGTGGAATCGGATGGTTCTGGTCCCCCAAAAATTCTACGTCCCAAAATACCTCGAAAACGACACTTAACTAGCCCTCATAGTCAAAACCCTTAAAAAAGCTCTCCCGTAGCCACACGGGTTAGGGCGATCCGGCTGAAAACCTTTTGGGCACAACTAGATGGTAAACCGAGTATTTTGTCAAATTTTCAGATTAAAAAAAAAATCCTACTGCCCAAAATGGCTCGGACGACGGACGGACATTAAATGAAATTTTCATTTTTGGAGCCTAGACGTCTTGAAACGAATGCCTATTTTGAGGCCGATCAGAATTTTTGACCCCAGTCACGATTATAATGCACTTGGTATGTAATTACATACCAAGTGCATTATACCAAGAATAATAAACCAAAAACGAGTTTCGAGGCGAGATTTAGAGTTAAATACGAAATCTAAATTTCTACAGCGGAGAGTCAAATGATGGAGGGGGAAATAATCCCTTCGAATTTCGCAGTAATGTGTAATAAAGTCGCAGCTTTCCGTCGAGTGGCGATTTTTGTAGGATGAGAAACCGGAGAGTTAATCTCGCTCCATGTGGTACCTATGTAGATTTTATAAGATCTTGAAATTTTCGTCTGTCGACATCCGGAACTAACACCATGTCTAAACTTTGTTGAATTAGCTCGCCGGAAAATGGACTCGCGTCTGCAAACGTTCTATGAATGAGAATCCGTTTTGAGATGATGGCACAAGCCGAGCGTGAACAAAAAGGGTTGGGGAGGGTAAGGGTTGCAAAACCAACCATTCTGCACGACTCTCTGGTCTTGAAGGTTTTGCATAACCGTTCGCGAATCCAACGTTTGCAAAGGAGGAGAGGGGATCGACTCGTGCAAGTTTCCCATCGGCCCCCTCAGATCCTCCGATTCAACGGGAAGCAATGAATTTGTGCAGTTGCACGAAAAAGGGATTTTGGACGACCTCAGACAATTTTTTTTTAAATATAGAAAAAGCTTTCAATAACATCAAGTCGGGTGCGATCAAGCTGAAAACCTCAAAATCCCATCAAGAAGCAGAACCGCATATTTTGCCAAATTAATACAAGATTCACTAGGACCTAGTGATAAGTACCTGGTACTTATCACGAGGGGACGAACCCGATCAACTGATGAATGTCAGTTTGTGGGTCGATCCATCACCAGGTGAGTATTTCTCGGTACGCGTACGTAATGGTGCTTGTGCGCTAGCTTCCGAACTAGACCCCCCCCCAAGTCAAAAAACTAATAAGTTGTAAAACATGACATGACATCGCATTTTCCAAACAAAGCAACTTGCCGGCCTTATTTATTGGTTTATACGAAAGTTTGTGTGTATTAAATTATAAACACAACTCAACACACAAACAACAATAAATAAGGCCAGCAAGAAGCTTCATGTTTGAAAAATGCCATGCTTCCATGCCAATACAAAAATCATTTAAAAATAAATAAATAAATTACAAATTAAAAACTGTATACACGAGCAGGGTTTGGGCAGATGCGGAACCCTATAAAATGGATTCTACGTCCAAAAATGCTTCTAAAACAACGCCTCATTCGACATCCCGGTGTCTTTCAACGCCCCATTTACAGCCCTATAAAACCTTCATAGCTCCTCACGGTGAGGTCGGGCGGGTTCTTCAAAATGGATTCCACGTCCTAAAAAACTTAGGAAACGACACTGTACATCCTTCGAAGACTCCTCCTGTAGGCGCTTTTTAGCCCTACAGGGCCCCACGGGTTAGAGCGATCGAGCTCTAACCCTTGCGGGTATAACTAGATGAAGAACCGAGTATTTTGTTTAAAAAAAAATCAGATTTTTAGGAAAATTCCTACTGCCCAAAACGTCCTCGACGGAGGACAGCGGACAAATTTTGAGCAGCGTCCACATTGGTGACCGCGAAAACATACGTTGATTATTCTAAAATAATAATACAACATTAAAAGAAAGTTTACAAGAATGGTAACTGATTTCCGCTCCCATTGCCTGAGTTCATACTATTGAGGTTCCACAAACCGGCATGCCACGACCACGTTTAATCTCTGCTGAAAACATGATGATTTCTATGGAGCAAAAAAGACGAGAAAATCAGCCTTTTCGAACGCTCACTCTAATTAAATATTTTTTTCAAGCTGATTTAAATTTGAAATCGGATTTCCAAAAAACGGCTATTTCGTATAAAAATAGGTGAGCAATAAGAGAGAAAAATAATCCAATAAGTATAAAAAAAAAAAAAAAAAAAATACGGCAAAACGAGTTTTACTGGCGTAGAAAAAAGTCGCTCTCAAATGCTGTACACATGAGTAGAAAATCAAACAATACTGTATCTTCTTCTTTGGGCGACATAGCCGTAAACGGGCGTTGGCGACCTCTCGCTACTAACTTCTGTTGAGCGTGTTGACCAGTAACTGGTTATAGTAGACCAGAAGTAGGGACCTACTGTTGAACGCCGGTCCCGAACGGCAAATTTGAGAGGTACTTAATAAGTATTATAATATAATACTGTAAACATGAAGAGAAAATCAAACGAAACAAAGAGCTTGAATGTTGAGGATGTTATTCGTGGTTTCGGCGATGTGGAGCGCTGCTGTACACCCTCGTCTTGGGCTTCCATATTCCATAAATCCCTTGAAAATCTTGTTCTTGTTCCAAACATTTACAGCCACTCTGAAATCTTAGCCTTAGGACAACGTTTTTCTCCCACAATAACGCTAGTAAGGATAAGATACAAGGACGACCACTCTAAGGATACAACGGTGGATGCAACGACAACTTGTCGGAGGATACAACCACGACCTACTTATTCGTAGGTTTTTCAAGTGTTTCACAGATGGCGTCACCTACGCGTCGCAAATTTATCCATGTCAGGATGTTTCTTCGCATTCAAAATTTGTTTAATAAAAGTACAAAGCTGCGTTTTCGACTGAAAATTGACGTTTTCAAGGATGCTGCCGCTATGATTAGACAACATATTTGGGCACCAGGAAACGACCAGTGATGCCAGAGAAGGTGGGATTTTTAAGGGTGAAATTATGATGAGAGCTTTCTTAAGAAATATCCCAAAACGTTCGGGTTTTCAGGTTAGCACCTAGGCATCAAGTACTTATAGCTACAAATCATAAAATTCGAACAGCAACGAATGAGCTTGTGAACTTCAGACTCATGAGCATTATTAGGTAATTAAATATGGGTAGTATCTATTTTATAATTGAATAATGTGAATGAAATTTTCGTCCATTTTTTTTCTTCAAATATCCAATCATCAACAGAAGGCTCCTCTATCATCTAAGTCGATATCTCCAACTGATACATGACATGTACATACTGGATACATTGTATCTGTACGATTAACAATTATAATCACTATAATTATTCAACTGTCCCTAGAAAGCAATAACTTCTCAACGCATAAACTGCATAGAACACTGCAAAATATTAAAACTTGGAAGTGTAACAGGTGGAGTGACGTTTTAAGCCCCCTGAAAATGTAAGAGAAATAGTCGACGACGATTAGTACAAGAGCTCCTCAAGCGAAGCTAATTCATTTCATAAACAAAACCTGTTGCCATGGTTGGTAATGGTTCAAGTAACCCGTGTTGTCTCTTTTTCTGCACGTGGGGATCAAGTTCGATTGGGAGTAAATGTCATGGTCTGAATAAAATATGTCTTGTCAGCCACGTGCTAAGGTAGCACATTCTCCTGTTTGCGCCTCTAGGAACCAAAATCAATACCCATCGAGGCAGAAATATGCGTTCACCTCTAGTGTTTGTATCCAAATTAACGGACATCAAGAAGTAATGTTATATCGATTATAGCAAGCAGCGGAAGATTGGGATAATAGGGGAAAAACAAACTCGAGAAACATTGTCCCAATCAGTTTTCTATTCACAAAAGCCGCCTCAATTGCAAAACAAACATTTTAGGTAAAGACCGGTACTACATACACTCAAAGATCACATTTCCAGTCTTAGTAATGCTGTTTCACTTTTTACAAGTAACGAGTTTCAATAGATATACAATTTCAATCAGTAACTCAATCCAACACTTTTTTACAAAACTCTCGTCAATTGTGCGTTTTAGCTGCGTGAAAAAAAAGTTGAACATCCTCGACAATGAAAAGATTAAATTCGGACTAGAAATTCACGAACTTAGTAGATACCACGGCACGTACCAGGGGAGTGCATGCGTTCTACCAATTTCAAGATTTCCCAGGCAAGTCGAAGTCTCAAACGCACAAACTAACCTCTTCAGATTATAAAATACTCTCACCATCGTCCTCCAATGTGGCTTCTTTTCTTTTTAATAGGTAGTTATAATAAATAATAAAACCAACGTAGACAATATAAAATACTAACGAAAAAACATTACAGTTAAAATACAAAACTGGGGGGGGGGGGGGGGGGGGGGGCATAATTCATCTAAGTCACTTTAAAATCCTTCTCAAAAGGGGCGTTCTCCCCGTTTAAGACACGCTCAGACTTGTGAAATTCAGTTTATCATTCGGGACTAGGGGAAGCTTGGCAACTTCGTAGAATAGGCTGAAAAATAACATTCAATTAGAAAATATGGTCATAAGGGGCAGTGCTTATAATGAGCGTTGACTTGCAAGGAATATGACGAGTACTCACGAGTGGGAATATTTCGTTCGGACCGTTTTCAAATTCTTATTCGGCTTGTGCAGGAATTCGTTAAGTTTCAGAGTAATGTCCTTGAAGTCATCGGTTTTATAACCTGAAACAAAATACATGTATTTTGTTTATGTATAAAGGATTAAACGCTGTACCACGTACATTTAAATGGTGGATTGGGCCAAGCAGATTACTCCCTGATAGAGATGGGTTGTGATAGCTTTTTCCAGACACAGGAACAAAGTGTTCCTTCTCATACCTGGTACTTGTCACAGGTAATGTTTCTCAGCCAAGCAACCTCAGGATTCATGTTACTATAGCTGCGTTCACAGAGTAAGTTCTGGCCGTTCGATCACTTCCAAGAATTAAAACGGACAGAACTTCGGACCTCCGCCAACGAAAAATAGTCCCTATTTTGAATGAAGTTACCTCCACGAGATCACAGAAGGAAATGAATCGCGCGTGTGCGTGACCTTCCACAATCAAGGAGGCAGTGGGAATCAGTTCGGGAAGTTCTGAAAAATATCAGAACTGCCAGAATCGATTCCAAACGAGTTCTGTGTTCGCAGAGCATCAGAATTTGAGTGTTTAATTCCTGGAAGCCCCCCCCCCCCCTTATCGGCCCTTGCAAAATGCCCTACTGTGCATGCGCCGCCGAACGGTTCGGAATTTTCAGAATGGGGGATTTGCATTTATTTTAGATTTGGAATTCTTCCCTACTGTATGGCTAAGAAGTAACTTGCAAAGCCTCCAATACCAACGGAAAAAATCATTGTAGGAGATATAATGAAAAAACTAAACGCACAGTTTGAATCAGCAGGGGTTTCCCACCAGTCACTCTTTAGGCAGTGACGTCACAGTTTCAGTGAATCTCTCACCAGGAGCGCTAGTGTCATCAGCTTATACGATAAATTTATAGCAATTACAACTTGATACGACGGTAAACGTAATTCATATTACACGATACTTGAAGTTTAAAGCCTTATCAGAAGGATTCACGGCTCAATTGAATTTTATTCAGTGATGAGTAGTGGAGTAGCAACCCTTGGCGGAACAATCCCCTCACGTTATATTAGTCACTTTCGTGCTTAATGCTCCCGGCGTTGTTTACGTGGATTTTTATTCAATCTTAATTTTATTTTCTATCTTGTACATTATGCCGCGAGTTGCCCGAAAGCGACAAGTCGATGAGGGGTATGAGATGGGAACTAGGGAGAATATACCCTTCGTCGACACCTTCATGCTCTCGTCGAATTCGTTACGAAGAACCCGGACTTCCATTCTTCTGAAACTAGGGGCTCAAAAGACCAACGGTAAGTCTTATCATTGTTATATTATTTTCTTCCTAAATAGTGGAAGAACTTCTCCGGGGTGAACGATTGATGAACTTTCAACACCCGCTTCTCGGTGACTCTAAAATAGGTAGTGACGTCACGCTCCCTCCATGGCCGTGTTCCCCCCACGTTTTTCAAACGCCGTAATTTTCGTTAAATTATTTAAATTTTCTGGAAGCGATTTCAGGCGGCTGACTACTGTTTCCCCTACTTTCTCAAGGAGTACTTTCAGAAAGAAAAATAGAAAAAAAATACATGCAAATCCCCCATTACTCAGCGAACGCAGCTTATGTTACTATTGTTCCAAGGAGCAATAGGCAATGTGCAAATGATTTTAATGAAAAGTAGTTTCTAAAATGATGGCGACCTCGTCCAAAAAGTCAGGGTAAGTAGGATTATTTGGGGTAGGTAATCGCTTCGTTTACGTCACACATTTGATGACGTAGGCTCCTTGTGTAAAATTTTTGTCTCAATCTAGGGATATTCGTAGTCCGATCTATGGAAAACAGCCTAAATGGATCTGGCAAGCCTGGAGAGTTCTCGAAGTCTACTATAGCCCATGTTGTGCGCTGGAATTCACTGATCATTTATACGACTGCTCCCGTCAAAATTGGTCCAGTAGTTTAGCCGTCTATTGGGAACAAACATACATACAAACATTCAGTTTTATAAATAAGGATTTTACCCCCGCTCGCCCCGGTTTATCGTTGAGAGAATTTCTCTCTCTGTTCTACGCGGAATTTTTTACATATTGTATATCAATTCCAACATTCTTACTGCTACGAATTTAGGTCAATCAGCAGATCTGGTATGAGCCCGTCGAGTCATTCGTCTCATTCTGTCCCAGGGAGGCTCCCTACCATTAGTGTAGTCCGGTACTCCGGATATTGCTTTTAAACGTGACATGACGTGACGTAACACATTTAAAAATTAAACCTTTTCGATTCTGTGTGCAAAGACATAAAATGTTAAAACGAGATTTTGATGACCAGTTAGTTCTATGGGATAATATCTAATAGTATATGAAGTATTGAGAGCTCCTCACTTAGTGAAAAACAAATTTACTACTCCCGAGTAGTCTCTACCTGGAGTAACGATCATGTATAAGTCTGATATCTCTACAAATGGCATACCTAAAACGAAGCACTTCTTTACAACAATAATTATTATTATTATAGTTGTTGTAGCCTAACAGCCATCAGCATAACAAACCATATGGGAAAACCAGACTGCTAATGATAAGTACCTGAATAGTACTCCAAAGTTTGGGTCCAACTCTGTCCTTTGATCTGTAGGGCCAGGAAGAGAGCGGCGGCCGCCATTTTTGAATCTGAGCAAGTCATTGTAGCATTGTCCATCAAGCTGGTTTCAAGAATGAATCGTGCAAGGGTGAGGAGCGGCATTTCATACTTTCCGCACTGCAAGAATAATAATTATTCTCGTTAAGTTAGCAAATTCAACAGGAAAAAGCAGGTTGAAATTTCACGAGCATAATTATTGAAAAATGCTCACTCTGGCATATCGTCTGAGGAATCTGTACGAGAGAGGGATGCCCAATTCGAAGTTGACAGAGCGCAGCATTTTCCTTTCCATCTGCAGAAGATCATCAGCTTGGTAAAGTCCATCACAGACATAAACGAAGTCATCCAGAGCCGGTGGCAGTCGTTCCTGTTGACAATAATGAACACCCTTAGAACCCTTACAGTTAAGCTATTCTTATAAATTTTGTGAGAACCCAGTTGATAGGTTTTGGTGTCCAACTCTATGTGAGAGAGCTCCCCAAATACCTGACAACTGGGGTTTCAAGTTTTCATGTCATGACAAATGGAATATTGTCATTAAAATTCTGACTAATGTACAAAAATTAAAACATTAAATAAATAAAAAATCAACTCACATCATATTTACAAGCTATAAATAGGCCAGTGATCCCAACCAATTGAAGATTTTCTTTGCGTATGATCTGTTTTGACAAGTAGAGATCAACCAGTTTCACGCCCAGGTACAATGACTCGTGGTTAACTTCGAAGTTCTCTTGAACTTCAACCATCCAGTCGACCAGAAGTGCTCTCATGTTGGGGTTCAGATCAGCTTGACGGACGAAGTATTCGTCGATCATGAAGTCTTTCTGCAACAAGTGAAGTCCCCACATACAAAAACAGCCGGTATTAGAACTATTGTTACGGGCCTTAAGACTATTCGATACTGAAAGTTGACCAATGGGGCCTCAAAGATTGCGTGTATCCAACAAGTACACTCATCTTAGCATGATACTTACCTCTCGCCTTTTGAGATAGTCAAAAATATCCATTGCGTAGACAGAAGCGCTGAACAAATCCTTAAGCTGTTCTTGGTCGTAATCGTGAACGCCGGGTGGGGGTTTCTTTTCCACTTTCTTCAACGTTTTGTCGCCCTTTTTGGAACCTTTTTGGGATTTCGACGTTTCTGAGAGGCTGCAGATAGAATAACGTGAAACGTTGAAAAAGAAGAGTTACAAAAATCGTTAATAATAAAAAGAAGAGCCCAAAAGAGAAACCAAAAGCGGAATACTAAGATAAAAAACATCACTTGAAAGCTACATCAACTTGAGTACAGCATTTCTGGGAATAAATGTTGATTGGGGAGGTTAGTATAAGAACAAAACCACATTTTCAACAGCAGGGGATTGGTTCTTCCGAAATTTACCTACATGGAAACAAAATCTGCTAACGAAATAGGTTCTGAAATGTCCAGAACAAGCCAGAGGGATCGGTTTTTTTTAAAGGGGTTGTAATTTTCAAATGTATTTTTCATTGTTTCCATCTTCTAGATCTAAAGGCCACCAACTAAGCAACTCTCACTGAGTCTCTCAGAATGGTCTCGAACGGGAATATCCACTGTTATAAGCACTAAATCCTTATCTTGGTAGATTCCAAAATAACTCTCAATGGACTCCTTGAAAAGGTCGGAATTCAGCATTGCTGACAACATAATATGTTGTCAGCAATGCTGAATTCCGAATGCTGAATATTATTCGGATTCAGCACCCTTTAACCCCCCCCCCCCCCCCCTCCTTCCAATTTTTTGGTTCAAAAATCCGTATAGGCACGTGCAGAGCTGTTTTCGAAATGTTGGAGATTTTGGAAAGAAAGCCGAGGGCAGATGACGACACACCTCGCCTCGAAGCTGCCATAGAATTTTTTTTTTTGTAAACACGCAGAACACGGCAATTATTGCCGTCCATTATAGTCCAGCCAACGAAGCATTTGAGGCAGAAAAAAATAGGGTAAAAGCCAAAATTTGCACACACGTAGGGGGAGGTGTCTTGAATAACATACTAAAAGTCCTGGGGGTGGTGGTGCAGCGTTAGGAGGGGGGGGGGGGTGTCTCCAAAGGTCCCTTTTTCAAGTTTTTCGTGAATATCTCGGGAACGGTGGCTTTTTCGATAAACCATGCCCCATAGTAAATGAAAGATGATACAATTCTGTACAACTTTGATTATAAACACTTTATCCAAATTCCGAACCGTTTTCGAGATATACGAGATATAATAGATATATTATACCTCGGAAAATCGGTTAACTTTGGAAATCAGATTTTTACCTCACGTTGTTTTGGAAAACTTAGACGATTGGCGTCTCACCGGTTGACATGAGAGAAAAGCTGTACAAGTAAAAGTTGTAGCGCCTTAAATTCTCTTTGAGAACATATGGCTAGTCACGAATTAATCAGTAATCATTCAAAAGTTACGCCAATTTCAAAATCTACGATTTTTGTCATTTTCCCCCAAAAGTTGACAGGCCACTATTCTGAGCTTAAACCGTCCTTCTTTCTGTCATTTATATTCATTATGAATATCAAGTTCTAAATTTCAGATTTCGACGATGGCTCAGCACATCAAAAGGTGTATACTCCCCGTATCCCATTTCTGATATTAGCTTTCAAGACAGCAACTATCCCAGTTTTTGAAATCTTAGCTCTGGCAGCTATAAAGGTGGGAAGATGCGGGAAATGACGTTCCTAGTTTGAAAAAACGGGCTCTACTCGCGATCCCAAATTCTCCACCAATAAGTCACAGTGACTCACACCCTGGGTACAGCCCACTTTTTCCAAAAATGCATCGATAGAACAATCTGTACTTCATAATATTATTGTGGAGATTGGGCAAAACTCGATGCTCGATCTACTTCCAATTCAACTTATCCCTCCACCAGCTATTAAATGAGAGCTAACATAAAATCAATGTTAACATGCTCTCATGCTTCACACACCTTCCTTGGTAACAACCAAGACTCAACAGAGCTGCAAGTTACCACACAGCAGAACATCAACTTTAGGCAAAACCCGTTTTCAACCAAGAACAAATGATTGACAAGTTAAAAATGAAGTGGAAGAATTCGAGAGAACTTACAAATTGTTTTTCTTAGTAAGAAAGGTTTCGAACAACTCTTCCAATTCCATTTCGTACTGGTTATCATCATTTTCGTATTGAGCCAACCTGTGAGTGTGATTATGACCAATTAAAGACTGATACAGCGATTTAATAATAAAATACTGTTTACACCGGTCTGGCCATTTAATGCTCAGTTTTACACCCCCCCCCCCCCCTTTCTCTACATTTTCGGCAATTATTCATAGATTTTGTTTTTGATTAGATCAAGACTAAAGGTGCTTAAATATTTTAGAATCCATTTTCAAAGTGCGTGAATTTATACTACCAATACAAGAAAACTACTCTGTGGACTACTAAGTTAATCAAAACTATTTGTATCTATTAGAGCTAAAAGTGCGATAAAATATCTAAGCAGATTTTAACATCAAGTCTCACTTGATTTCAAACCTCGGGGACTTTGATCGCTAAAAGGCTTTTTCTTCCAAGACCTATAATGCAACAAAAAGGTCTCAAATAAAAGTGAACATTTTCATATATGATGCGCTACGCAAATCATAAATCTCATTGTTCGAAGAAATGGCAATTCTACAATGCACTAGTAAGAGCATGATGAGTAACATTTACATTATTCACTGTCAAAAATGTAAATTAAGTGCTATTTCAAACCGGTTGAATCGCGAAGAAGAGTTTCCCATTGTTATACTTAGCGAACGTTTGCTTGAACATCAATACAATTCCTATTGATATCTTCTGAGACGATCTGAACGGGGACATTTTAGAAATTATGTAAGACACAAGTGACAAGACAGGGCCACCACCCTCCTGCGTGGATGAAATAATAGTTACTTGACATGCACTAAAAAACGCAATACGTAATTTTAAATATATCAAGGTGAGTAAACTTGTTGATGCTTGAGCAGCAATTCGCTTTGATGGAATGAAAGTCATTTTTCAATCATTCAAAGTGTGACAGTTTGTGTAGGAACGGAATCCTTCCACAAAATACATGTCATTTTTTTTCCTCATCTCTCTTTTCATTGATTAAAAAAATGAATGAATAAAATGAGACGGAACTCCCTCAATTTTGGGTTCTGTACGGAAATCCTAAAAATACAGAATGGCCAGCTCAGCCAAGATGGACAAGAAACGAGTCGACATTGCAGCTATTATAGTTCCAAATTACCATCATCACACCAGTTTTTGGGGGGAGGGGATTTTTTTTTTAAATTTGATCAATTGACAAAACGCCATATTTAATTATACCTTTTGTCACGTATATCTACGTCAAGTTTCAGTTGTAAAGCCGATTTAGAGTTCATAATTTTAAGAAGTGCATAATGAAATTTTCAATTTATAACTCATTTAAGTAAAAGGTAAAAGTACAACTCATCATGAAACGTTTGAAAAATCGATTCTTTCTTGAAATCAATTTATAGTTTTGATCTTGAAAATTTTTTAAAATTGACACTAGGTGTCGTTTTGTTGATTTTACATTCCAACAAGGACGACAACCTAAAAATACTGAATGCGTTCTAGATCTCTGCAAACACGGCCCAAAATCACAAACGCAGATCTAGCAACTTTATTTTTACATTAGTCTTTTGCTGCTTTAGCATAGTGACATGTTCTCCCTTAAAAATGCACGCCTCCTAAGAATTTTCTTCTAATTACAGGTCAGTAGACACCCTGTGTAATGTGAGTCGAATGCTCAAAATCGCACATCTCTCCTCGGCAGTAAGACAAAATTATCATGGTCTATATCAAAGCGAATTGTTGTTCAATCATCAACAGTTAGTATCTTTCAACAGCTCTGGAATTATAAAACCAAACGAACCACAGCAAAGCACATCCGAGTGAACAGCGCTCAAGCCTGGTTGCAAATGAAAACCACTTCAGAGCAATTACTCACTTCAAGTCTTCAAGAGCCGATACGTACAGACTGTTATCTGAAGACTTTTCCAACTCCAGGCTCTTGCGCGCCAGAGATCTCCTGGTCTGAACCCCCATGGACATGGCCTGAGCATGGTTTTCAGTGTGTTGCTGCTTTCGGATGGCCTTGATGGCCACCGGCTGGATGGCCTGCTTCACACTGACGGTGCTCGGGGGTTCCGGAACAGCCTGGCATAGTAGACAAACATGAAATCGAATTCGCGGGAATGATG
Organism: Pilophorus perplexus; assembly: GCA_955831195.1. Taxonomy (NCBI): domain Eukaryota; kingdom Metazoa; phylum Arthropoda; class Insecta; order Hemiptera; family Miridae; genus Pilophorus; species Pilophorus perplexus. The sequence goes on along the minus strand of OY037011.1, from coordinate 13,299,248 downwards.
GAAATTTGACATGTCACGACATACTTTCTTCGCCGGTTTGGCAGGTACAGGCGGCTTCTCCTTCTCAGCAGGTTTCAGGGCAGGAGCAGAGAGTTGGTTTTTCTGGTCGGCCAGTGGCTTCCTCATTGTCAAACCTTTTGCTTTTCCTTTGGGCATTTGAGAGGCGAGGTGATTCGTATTCGTAGTTGTGGTGAGAACAGGCTTCTTGAGGGTGGCCATCGTGGTGATCTTTGCCTTAACCATCTGAACGCCATTGTCCTTTGCCACGTGGATTGCATTTTCTTTAGACAACTCCTAAAATAAAATAATAAAAAATAAAAATCAATCTTGTGATGAGATCAAAACAATATAAGACATATCGACGGGACAAACAAGTTTGACTTACGGATAAATTTGTGAGCTCGTTGAGAGCAGTTCGTTTGACAGTCAACCGTTTCAAAGGCGAATCGTCAGCCTTCCTTTTTGGGAAAACGTCCTTCTTCATAGGCATAACTTGGCTTCTGGTTTTGATGCCGTCTTTTGCGTTCAAGCCGGTGGGCGGCAGCTTGTTCAATTGTTTGAGAGGAGCCATATTTGTGGTAGAAACGTAGTAAGTTCTTGGTCAGTAGTCTAGAATGCGAAGAAACAGACTTTAGTTTCTAGACGAACGGAAGAAATTACAAGAACAGCAGTGATCACTCACTGTCTCCCCTCCTCAACCTAAATGTCAGCAGGTGATTTCAAAACCACCGGGTTTTACCTCTTCCTGACTGACCAAAGAAGTCGAACAGGGTGAAACGACACTAGAATACCAGCAAATAGGGGGAAAACGAAAGGGGTTGCGCGCATACATTAACGAGGCGAAGACAAAACGAAAAAAACAGCTCAGACACAAAAGAGGGTTCAAAAATCGGGGGCAACCCTAGTTTCTGCCCTTCGGGAAAATCTCCCCTAATCAGTGAACCGGCAAGTTCAAACCCCCTAAGGATGGAGAGATACCTAACCGAAGAATGAGTTTAAATTGGTACCACAAAGTAACGAAAACGGGATTGCTGTCAGAATACAATGAAACCAAAACGTGAGACCTCGCCGAAAAATTTGTAACAGTCCCAAACTTTCCACTTACGACACAATAAAGTGACAAACAGACACGGTGATCGACAAGGTTGAATGATTAATACCACGACTGGTTTAGAGGGGGAACTTTTGGGATTTGTCCAACTAAGGGTTGAAAGTATCATTAATAACAAAAAAAAAAAAAAAAAACTCAGGAGCGAAGAGTGGACCAAGTGATGGGAAACAATGTGGAATGTTCCCCACCCGGGAATTTTTTTTGATGATTATCATTTATCAATAGTGATTATCATTTAATGATAATCACTATTCCATGATCGTTGAAGGACTAATCAAGGGTTCCTATGTCCTAGTGCAGCACACCAGTAATAAAAGGATTCCTAATTATATGTATTATGTAATTTTTTTCCAACTAGGTACCTTTGGATAAAATTTATTTATCAGCCAATTTTTATCAGCTTATTTATCAGCCAATTTTTGGCTGAAATAGCCCTTTTTAAGGTACACACATAATATGTACCTTATATACCTATCTATCTATTCTATCAATAAAAATGGATGTCTGCATATATATTAGTTTGTTCCAACATCACGCCTAAACGGCTGAACCAATTTCCGTGCGTGTGGGCGCAAATTGTCAAGGTTGTTCCGACTTAGATGATGGGTTGTTATGCATTTTTAATTGGTGATAGACAGAATTTGATTCTTCACGACGAGAAACGGGTCAACAAGCGTTACTAAGGAAAATTACGAATTGACGGGTTGCTACGGGTGTTTGCATGGGGGATAGATGATGGACGGGAATTTGATATTTTGGGGGCGAAGCACGGGTGTCCCAGCATACATGGGAAGTTATTCGAAGATCGTCGGTAGGTGGGCACGAGTTTCTATTCGAGCCATCGATTCGAGGTAGTTTAATTCTTCGCGACAAGTTGAGTTGACGTGTTGCTACGGATGTTCTGAGTGAAGCATTAATAGGTGATGGACGGGACTTTGGATTTCCTGCGAAGCACGGGTTTCCCAGCTAGAACTAGGCAAAATTTCGAGTTGTTCGTTACGAGCCTTATTGGTGCATTATTGAACGGGAATTTGTTCCTGCTGAAATTCAGGAAACATGGCACATGCTTTGCGTGTTGGAAAAGTAACTGTCCGACGCCGAACTAAGTGACCTAACATACGACAGGTGAGGACGACACACTATATAGTGACCTAACGTTAAGACAAAAGAAGATGCCGAACTAGTGGCCTAACGTATATTTATATACTACGTAATATATAGACGTGGCACTCCCGCGACTCCCTTCCTGACTAACGTTTTGGGGCAGTTAGGTCATGGCTAAAGCATGTTCCACGCTAAAATTAATTAATTAATTAATTAATTAATTTAAGAAAGAAAAAAACCCCATTTTGCCAGAAATAATAATTATCCATCACTACAAACAGCTTGCATAACTGTCGGGAGTGTCGCAAAAACTAGGGCACAATGCAGGTCAACTGTTCCACATTTGAGGAAAGCTTTCTGACGCTGCATTTCCGTTCACAGCTCGTCGAGTTCCTGGAGACTATTATGAAATCAAAACAAGAAACGGTGGCTCAAAAGACGAAGGTCAGGGCCTATTGAAAGCGTGAAACTACAAGAGAGAAGACGATTCCATTTTCGTTAGGTGATTTTCAAAACCACAAGAACACCTTGCAATAATTGAAATCATTCGCTGGAAATAGAATAGTTTCATTAGGTAAGGTACCAGGAGTCGACACCTCAAGTCAATAATTGTTAAAAATTATATTTGGCTTTACATACGTGTTGACGTGTCAAATACCAACAAGATTTTTTTTTTCTTTTTCAATCTTGAAAAGCTCCCTATAGTGTCGCCTAGTTCCCTCCCTATTAGGAAAATTTATATTTTCTTTAAAATTACGTTTATGGGAGAGAAAAACGTTTTCCAATTAGTGGATTTGCGCCAGTAGGCGAATAGTTTAGAAACTAAATGTCCCTTCCCCCCTCTTCCCTTTTTGCTTCTCACAGAACCGTAAGTAGGTAATTAAACTTTCTATTTCTAGGTCGCCAAACTGTTCGCGAGAGGGCTCCAATTTATGGAGGAGACAGACCACGATTTCAAGCCGTTTTTTCCAGATATTGGAAATTGGAAAGTAACAGTACGATAGTAAATCTGCAAATCCATGTATTTATATTTTTGGACATTTTACAGGAGACTGTAAAAACTTGACTGAAAATATAATCTGAAAAAAAGTTAGGTACCTACTGTAACTGTTGATCATAAAGTTTGGAACAATAAATTTCCTACTAGGTTAGACTGTATGGGAAGGCGCGCTGAGTTTTCTACATTATCTCTCTTAATATACAACCGATTTTGTTAAAATTTGGCTCAAAACGGTCGAAAATAATCTTTTGATGCCCTAAAGACGTTTCATCTCTAATATCTGACATATTTCCCATATTACATACCCCACTACGTATCAACAAACCCCGTGGATGAACAGGGGTTTTTGGTGAGTTTTCTTCCATGGTGCCAATTATAACAAACAACTATGGGCACAAAGGTAGATTCGCTTCGTTCAGTATAAAAAAAGAACTTTAGTGTCGACTACTGACTCAAGATAAAAATACACTGCCAAGGAGATGGCACAGCAGCTTCCTCGTTACAATCAAAGTGACACCAGTGTAAAATGGGCCTCAATGGGCCCTACCCACATAATCCCTGAAAATTAGATCGGATAAAATCTGTGGTTATTAGGGCTGTAACAACGAAATTTAATGAATTCCACGTAGGCGAATGCGCAGAGCGTACCGCTGGTTAGATCATGATGAAATTCATATTATGAGAACTTAAGGGGCCTTGTGCGTATAATACTTTAAAATATGAGCGAAATTGAATCAAAATTGTGAAAGTTATGAGTTTCAAGAATTTCACGTTAGCGCTTGCGCAGAGCGTACAGCTGATTCTATTGTGATGAAATTCGTATCGGACCTCAAGGAGCCTTATCCGCATAATCCCTCAAAATTTGAGCTAAATTCATTCAAAATTGTGGAAATTATGGCTGTAACAATGAAATGCGGACACACCGACAGACCCGGAACCAAATTTGTGTTCAGTAGGCTATGAAACGCAAAATGCGAGTGGAAATTTTGAATTCGGACAACAAAAAATTTTGTGGCTCCCGAAAGTGATCACAAGGCTTCCGCTGCTTCGCAGACTCGGAAGCAATAGTTCAATCGAAACGAGCAAGCAAGAAATTGAGTAATTCATGAATGAAACGATGTTATAATGCAACAGAAAGAGCCTCATATCATAAGGCAGTGTTCGTGGGGGACGGGACTCATCTGGATTGGGACTAGCCGAAAACTTCACTGATACTTCTTTCCGGCCGTTTTCAAAAACCTGCCAAAACGTCAGAGGACGGACACTTGTATTTTCCTAAGACGGTGTCGACTAGGATCTACATGTGCACTGTTGAATGCAGGTGCATTTACCTCAATCACTTGGTTGGAATTTTTAGGTATGTACCTAGGTACGGATTGGAGCACAAACCAACAAGGATAGCTGCACTACGAGTCGTGTGATCCCCAAATCGGCTCGGTCCATTCTACCCTAAAAGCAAGTATCAGTTTAAGAGGAGCGGTCAACAAGGGATTTTTAACGCTAATCAAGGCATGTGGTGCCATTTCGTGACAGCAAAGGAACAGAAAGGCGAGAAAAAAAAAAAAAAAAAAAAACCGCTGCAAATTTTAGACAAGGGGTTATTATTCTTCGATGTAAGTAGGTTAATTGCGCAAAAATTAATTCTGTGTCAATTAAAAAATATTTTTGAAAAATGTAAACAAAATTTTTTTCTGTACAAAGTTTGGACAGATGTGGGACTCGAAAAATGGATTATGCGTCAAAATTACTCGGAAAACGACTTCTTATTTGACCTTCTGGGATCCTTCAAAAATTATTCTAGCCCCATGAAAGCCCTATAGATCCCCACAGTGAAATCGGACCGTTCTGGGACCACCAAAAACGGATTCTACGTCGAAAAATACATCGAAAACGCCAATTAACTCGACCCCATACCCGAAAACCTGCAAAAACCCCTCCCGAAGCTCATAGCGCCCCACGGGATTGGGCGATCGGGCTGAAAACCTTGCGGGCACTACTAGATGGTAAACCGAGTATTTTGACAAAATTTTAGTTAAAAAAAAAAAAAAAAAATTCGACTTGCCCATAAGTACTTAACGGCTCGGACATTTCGTGTTTTGAATCAAGATCTTTTGAAAAGTCAAATTTTGAGGCCGAACAGAATTTTCGACCTCCGTCGCGATTACATAGGTGTATTATTCCAAGAATAATAAACCAAAATAGTCACCGGGTGACGAAAAATTCGAAGTCGATTTCGAAAACAAAGCAGATTCATCTTGCCTTCCAAAGGTGCCATCAGGAGGCGGCCCACTCAACGTCGATTAGATGCCTACCTACCACATCGTATCATAAGAACTAGGCGTCCATTTCAGAGTATTTCTGGGTCCAGCCGAGTTTGAAAATGTGGAGAACAGCCAGTGGGCACGAACGACAAAAAGTGTCAAGAAATGGAAATCAGGCTCTTACCGACACAATGTGATGAATGACTTCTTCAAAACTAAACGAACGACAACGTGGTTTTCAAGATAAAATAATTGCATGAATCCACAAGAACAAAATCGTTTGTAAAGGGTCAAAAATAGGGGGGTCAGGGGGAGCTCGAGTGTGATGAAAAACCCGGGAAAACAGGAAGCACGGGAGGGCAGTGATTTGAAAAACTTCTCACGAGGTAATAAAAATACTGCAAATACAGCAAACGCATTAGAATTCCTGCACAGAAGCCACCACTTCATCCCGATAAATAAAAATTAATGTGAAAAAAACGAAGAAAAAAGCAAGCGTTTACGATTTCTACCGTATCGGATTTTATGCCTGGAAGACACTAGGAAATATTCGGATAACTTACTTTAAAAAAAAGGTGCATAAGCAATCCACTGGCCGCTCTCGAACTCACAAGGTTGTTAATCCGTTAAAAACACTAAAATCAATACAATTGAGAAATCAAATGTCCATTCTTGTAAAATTATGAGATCCACAGAAGTCACTCCGGTCCCCCGTCGACAAATGGCGATGAAAAACCGTTGGGCTAGAAAAGGCAAGCGGGGGGTGGGGGCGACGCTTTCGAGAACGACGGTTACGGCCCTTCCGTGTCGCTGATTGGACCATACCAAAGCGCTGCCATCCTAATCAGGAGAGCGGGAATTTCGAAAACGTCAACATGACACTTCGCTCATTTTACGTGTAAACCAAGTTGGTATTTCGATTAATACGACATCAATAATTTTCATGTCTTTCTTTCGGGGTTTCGCTTGAAAATTTTGGTGAAAAAATTCATTGATGTCTTGTCAAATTTTGACATCCCGTCAGTGTTGCCGTTCTAAAATGGAATTCTGGTAGATCTACCGATTTTCTACTTCAACTCCCGGTTTGAGCTTCAAATCTTTTTACGAAACATAAACTTTAAGCTGCTGGAGATGAATAATTTTTCATTCCATTAAATGGTATCTCCAACAGCTCATCTCTTTTGTAAGTAAGATTTATTATTATTATTAATATGTCATTACAATAATAATTATTACCTATTGTAATGACATATTATGTCATTACAATAATTGTAATGACATATTACAAATAATTATTACAATGATTTTACCTGTCTATCCTTAACAACTGACCAATAATTTCGAGTCCGGCCAAAGCTGTTCTTAAAAATGATAACTTATGAGTACCAGCCTAAATACCTATCATTTGTGTCTTTTCTTTTTTAATAGAACTATCACGAAACCGTTGTATACCAAGTTATTGTACAGCTCAGGTCCATAGGTTTTTGGTGAATTGAGCGAGAAAATTGATGGGTGCATTCAAGAATGCCTTTAAAAAACATTGAAAATTTCACACAAGGGTTTACTATTCCTTGATAAAGGTTACGACGTAACAACACGTCGTGTTGTTCGAAAATTAATTTTGTATCAATGAAAAATATCTTTGAAAAAAAAAAAAAAATCGTACAGTGTTCGAACAGATGTGGGACCTCGATAAATGGATTATGCGTCCAAAAGCTCTAGGAAAATATTTGAGCTCCTGGGATCCTTCAAAAATCCCATTTGTAGCCCCATGAGAGCCCAATGGATCCCCACGGTGAACTCGAATCGTTCTGTGACCCCCGAAAATGGATTCTATGTCCAAAAATACACGAAAACGGCACCTACCTAACTCGATCCCACAGGCAGGTAGCCGAAATCCTTCAACAAAGCCGTACCCCCTTTTTGGCCCCACAAAGCCCCACGGTTAAAGTGAGTTTTACGTCAAGATTTTTGTCCTCTTGGGCCTGACATGACGGGGCGCTAATTTATTGATGAATCAATTTAACCCAGCTACACTTTTATTCCCAAAATGTCCATGGCATTCATCGGGATTCGAATCCTTGGCCTCAACAGAATGCAGCGCGAAGTGGCTAACGCCCAGAACCATACGGCTAATCCGGCCGCCGTACAAAGCCCCACGGGTTTGGGCGATCGGGCTGAAAACCTTGCGGGCATAACTAGATGGTGAACCGAGCATGTCGTCAAAATGTCAGATTGAAAAAAAAAATTCCTACTGCCCAAAACGGCACATTTCGTTTTTGGAATCTAGACCTCTTGAAACGGATAATGTTAAATTTTGAGGCCGATCTGAATTTTTGACGTCTGTCGCGATTACATAATATGTAATATTATGTGTAGGTTCCAACAATAATAAATCAAAAACACCGGGAAATCTACCGGATTTCATAGCTTAATCTACCGAAATCGGACAAACCTGTTATGGCAACGCTGCATCCCGCTCTAATTCAAACCTTTCTTATCACGCCAGAGTGATAATGCGATATCACGACGTGATAATCACGTTCCGAGTTGGTATTTGGAGTAGTTCAATCGTAACAATCTTGAATTTAATTTATTTCATTTTCTCACGATTGAATTCAGTTTATTGTTGATGGATGTTTTTTCTAGTTAATGGTTGTAGTAAATGTATACTCAGCTCCGCGAACGCAGGTAGACACAGTGTCACAAAGTGCTAAATCATGCACCTTTACGACTGGATTTATTTTCGTTGAAACGTCAAAATGCATATTGAAATTTTCAAGTTGAAATTTGTGCAAGTCAAAAACAACTTCCTTCATTTTGGGCCGACGGCGTTCAAGAATTTGGCTATCTCGTCTGTAAGTTATTTAGTGCTTACTGATAGCAAAGAAATACAATGATTTTCAGGATGAGGTGTTTCCCACCACCTTTTGGTTTAAAAATCTCAGCTAATCATATTTAGGGATTGAATGGTGAGTGCATCAGTATTCGAATGCGCTCACCATTCGTTTTCGGAATACGGGAAGCCTTGTTCGCGGTGGCACCGCGGCGGTGCTGGTGCAGAAATACCTCGACCAGCAGCATGATGGGTTTGCAAGCTTCATTGATTTTGAAAAAGCCTTCGACAGTGTTAAGCATGATGCACTGGTATAAATCCTCGAAAGCTTAGGTTTGGACTATAAGGGTGGAACCTGGAACCTTCGCTGCCGGCAGACCTGTTGAATTTATACTCGGGAAGCACGTGTTTTGGGAGGCTCTAGTATCGATGGTTGAGACATAGGTATCTGCGTTAATGTGACAGTTATCTCGAATCTGTAGGATCCAGCTGACACTTGGCCCATTCTCCAGTGGAGCAGTCATCGTTAGAGTGGAGGCAGCGCGCCGCCAGTATGGGCTGCGGATTAATGTGTCAAAGTCCAAGATCATGGCGGTATCCAAGCCTGGTTCGGCAGCGTGCGCTGTGGCAGTTATGGGTCAGTCTCTTGAGCAGGTTGGCCGTTTCATGAATCTGGGACTGCTGGTGTCAGAGGGGTGGTCATTGCACGGGGAGTTGAGTACTCGGATTGAGATCGCTCGTGCAGCAAAAACGACAGTTGCAACACATGCTTTGAGCACTTGTACCGTAGGTGCCCCTAAAAACGTACGCACGCTCGCATTTCATCCAAAAATGAGGGAAAGTTGTAAACCGATCCCATCATCCAGACTTGGCTCCTTTGCCTGACAGGCAGGGATGGTAAAGCGCCAAGGTTGACCTGCATTTCTTGTTTCTTTCTAGAATAGGCCTGGCAAGCATGCAGTTGTCATTGCTATTCTACCATAAAGAAGAGAACTGAGTAACCTATTAAATTTTATAATGAGACTGCTCTTATCAAATCCTGACAAAATTTGTGTTACCTAACACCACCACTTACCATCATGGAGTGGAGCAATGATATTGCACGTATGAGTGCAGTCGATTTATTTCTACTGTTATGTAGAAACTACTGTATGGTCCTCACGGAATGCACTCTCATGTTTCTAATGGAATTCTTTCAGGTTCGAGCATTGAAGGGAGACAGTCAAGATGGATCGGTCTTCTATTTTTCTCCCTATCCGGCGCCGTACGGGGGCTACCTGGAAGACGATTCCGTAGGGATATGTTCTTCATACGCACGAGCTTTGGGTCTGATAGAAGACCAGCACTTGGTGATTTCAACGCTTAACAATATTGGTTCCATCAAGGGCCTGCGTGTTTCACCGTGGACTTCTGACGACTTGGAAATTCTTGTGAGTCCAGACTTTGATAAATCCCAAAGTGGTTGTTTGCCGATGGTGCAGAGGTCTAATCCAATGAGTTTGGTTAGGGAGAGAGAACGACTCCTCTGCTGAATACTAAATTGTTTATTCAGGTAAACAATTTTAGCGTGGGGACCGGTTTCGAGCAACTAAGCTCATCTACAGCCCTGACAAGAAAACCATTTGTCATTAGCATCAGAGGAAAAACCATAAAATTATATTAACAATGTAAACTCGAAATTATATTATACTGAAGGTATATGAACAAACACAAATGGTGAAAAATTATAACTGACGAAAACGGTCCAGAATGGTGGTACATAACTTGACAATAGTAAATTCGGAATATGGACCCACTGTTAAAATTGGCTCCATGACTGATGGCCAGTGAACCATTTGAAAACCAGTTAGGCTATACTACAGGTACTGAAAGGAGAATTGTTTATTATTCTAGTGGCAAAACATCTACTTGATATGTGATTAGTGACAAAGAGAAATTAGAGGTAAGAAAGTCAGAGATAATTTTAAAAATGGACCCATTTGACAAGGTTATTAATTGGTACTACGAAAGATGAATTTGGAATTATTCGTTTTTTAAAAAACAATTGATAAGTTAAAACTACAGAAAATGATGACATACCTAGGTGACCTAGTTGACATGGTGAATTTTGAATTTTATACAGAAGGTAAATTTGAATATGAAGGTTTAAATAAAGTCTTTAAATTAATAATAAAGTCTTTAAATTAATTGAATTTGTGAATCTATTTGAAGTTACTGTTGAATCTTGAGAAGTTAAATTTTTATAAGAGTTAATTTTTCAGCAGTTTTCATACTGAGGTAATTTTAATAAATAAAAGGTAATAAAATTACCTCAGTATGAAAACTGCTGAAAAATTAACTCTTATAAAAATTTAACTTCTCAAGATTCAACAGTAACTTCAAATAGATTCACAAATTCAATTAATTTAAAGACTTTATTATTAATTTAAAGACTTTATTTAAACCTTCATATTCAAATTTACCTTCTGTATAAAATTCAAAATTCACCATGTCAACTAGGTCACCTAGGTATGTCATCATTTTCTGTAGTTTTAACTTATCAATTGTTTTTTAAAAAACGAATAATTCCAAATTCATCTTTCGTAGTACCAATTAATAACCTTGTCAAATGGGTCCATTTTTAAAATTATCTCTGACTTTCTTACCTCTAATTTCTCTTTGTCACTAATCACATATCAAGTAGATGTTTTGCCACTAGAATAATAAACAATTCTCCTTTCAGTACCTGTAGTATACCATAACTGGTTTTCAAATGGTTCACTGCCATCAGTCATGGAGCCAATTTTAACAATGGGTCCATATTCCGAATTTACTATTGTCAAGTTATGTACCACCATTCTGGACCGTTTTCGTCAGATAATTTTTCACCATTTGTGTTTGTTCATATACCTTCAGTATAATATAATTTCGAGTTTACATTGTTAATATAATTTTATGGTTTTTCCTCTGATGCTAATGACAAATGGTTTTCTTGTCAGGGCTGTAGATGAGCTTAGTTGCTCGAAACCGGTCCCCACGCTATAATTGTTTACCTGAATAAACAATTTAGTATTCAGCAGAGGAGTCGTTCTCTCTCCCTAACCAAACTCATTTGATAAATCCTTATAGTAGGTACTCTTTGTATTTCTGTAACGCTTGCTTTCAATGGGTAAGTTTCGTTATCTCCATCCTACTCATAGCAGGATATGGAGGACTCCAGTTGAACACTAAAATGAACCATCAAGAAGCGTAGGTACCTATTACTGAGTAGGTAAATTATTCAAAGAACGTTGTCGCTTGTTCTTTTTAAGCATCAGCGATTTGCATTTCTGTGTTGCAGTGCTCCTCAGCTTCTGTAATCGAAACCCAGCTACTAAGCCAGTTGAGAATCGTTTGGCCAGGACAAGTATTTTGCGCTTGGGTCTCCAATAACATCAATATTAATTTAACGGTCGGTAAGTACTGATTTCCTAGAAAATATTATGAGCCCCTCATCCTGATCCCGCGGCCGCGAATGGATCTATTTTATCCATCGAACCTCAGAGCAGATGCAGCCATGTGTTGATGTCCAAAGTCTCTAAGGCAGGTTTTATCTCATACACATTTCATCATGAGATTAATCCGCGGGAATTACATGTTCTGAACCTTTTATCAGTGTTGTTTGTGTCTTGGAGTTCTAACAATCAGAGAACCCCAGTGGGCAGAGTACATCACTCCCCTGGGTCGAAATACCGTCCAAAGATAGCCGATTCGGCTTGCATAGATGTAGAAAATCTGTTGTATTCAATTAAATTTTAATTTTGTTTCAGACTCTATTTCTCCAATACTTCAGTATGGTCGTATAGAAGAATATACAGAAATCGTTGTTAATTTTGAACCGACAAAGAAGACTGAAACCCCTTTACCTGTTGAAAAGCCCTCGTATTTAAAGTGAGTCTTCATCTTTCAAGTAGGTCGTGTGCTTAGAGATATCAAGAAAGCTGCAATGTACGCAACATGTGTGCTTTTCGATTTCCAAACCCTAGGCATTTGTTATGGGGTACCTATTCTTAGATTCAACGTTGGTCAAGTGCATGTTGCGCTCCTTGTGGCATCCGATACAACTATAGGTATACTATAGGCTCCCACAAGGATAATGCACTCCAACCCTGAAGTCTGGTGGCCGCGAAAGGAAACACCAATGTGGCATGCAGAGCAGAGATCAAGCGAAGGGATTTTCCGTTGGCAACATTGTCTCAGCTTGCTCGCCATTGTTTTGTTTCTGTCTTGTTGATTGTTTGTGATGATAATATTACAATTATTATTTTAATTATAAATATTATTTTCAACGATGGGTGAAAAAACTAGAATTTATCATGGCCATTGTGGAATCAAGCAAGAGTAATTTTGTATAACGTTGCCCAGTTTTTCAACAGTAAGTGTTACCTACAGTAGGTGGGGTTAGTGATTCCAGCTCAGATGAAGAAGACTGGGATTCTGACTGACGAATTTTACATACTATGTAATATTTAGCATAGATAATGACTAGGTAGGTACATAGTAGAAAGGAAATGACTAAACTATTCTTGTTTTACCTACCGTCATTTGACAGTACTGTTTAAATTAAAATAAATTCAACAATACTGTTTTTAAATTGTGAGGTATTCTTAATTCTTCCTGATAACTGCACAACAACAAAACCAAAATAGAAGTGCTAACAGTAGTTCGATTTCCGCCACCAGAGTTCAAGGTCGGAGAGCAATATTCTTGTGGGAGACCTAAATCAATACGTTGATAAGTTATCAATGATAACCTATCTCGCAGTATGTTTACTTTGCTGTTCCGACCAGATAAAATGTACGTATTCCGTTAATATCACGATACTGTAGTGACTACAGTTGCAAGTCTAAAATAGAGGCAAGATTTACCAAGGGTTTATTATTCTTTGACATAGGTTAATTTTTCAAGAATTAATTCTGAAATTTCTGAAAAAAAATAAAATAAATAATAAAATTTCTAAAATAAATAATAAAATTTCTGAAAAAAAAAAATAAAAAAAAATTAAAAAAAATCTGTACAATGTTTGGGCAGTTGTGGGACCTCGAAAAACGGATTTTGCGTTTAAAATTACTCAGAAAACGACACCTTATTTGACCACCTGGGATCCTTCAAAAATCCCCATGATAGCCCTATAGATCCCCTCAGTGAAATCGGATCGTTCTGGGACCTCCGAAAATGGATTCTTCGTCCGAAAATACTTCGAAACTTAACACGACCCCATAGCTGAAAATCTTCAAAAGCCCCTTTTCTGGCGATTCAAGTGCTGGTAGGCTGTCAGTTTATAGAATTTGGAGGCCGTCATCACTGGCTGTTTTGGTGGTGTTGGCGAGAGCTTTCGATGTGAAAACATCATCGTGAGTATCAATCAATGATCAAACGATGATGTTTTCACATCGAAAGCCCTCGCCACCACCACTAAAACAGCCAGTGACGACGGACTCAACCAGAGTTATGAAATCACTTACTGGCGGACCTACAAACCCTCTACATTAAATGGTATTAAATTTTAATACCTTATTGAGTTGTGTGCACAACTGTCTACATGACAGCGCGTCCTCGCTTGATCATTGATGACATTGCACGCGTATATTGTATACATTACTTTAAATGTTCAAATGTTTGTGCTGCAGGAACCTAGACCGTGAACCTACTTTGGATCAAATCCCCTGTCGATGCATACCGATAGACGAAGCCATCACCAACCGTTTCAAGCTGAAAAAGGTTCCTCCTTTTGCCGTCTACCTGCTCAAAACGAACCGTTTGGTACATCTTTGCGATTCCTCTTCAGATTTCAAACTGGTGGCAACTAATGGTCAGGGTGCCCCCTTAGAAGTTCACGTGCAGTTGTTCGTCATCGAAAACGGGGTTTCCAGGCCTTCTCGTTGGGTGAATCTATTCATCACAGAAAGCGTTCGGTCGCTATTGAATTTGCAACTCGGTGGGAAGGTAGATCTTTATGAGGTGAAGGAGGCTGAACCGTCACAACCTATAAGCGCCATTCTCATTTCACCTCGATTCCCGTTTACGGTAAGTAATCATTTATCGGTAGGTATACTCTTTCGCCTTAGTGTGTGTCGTAATCTTTATATTATGAGCTCTTCGCAAGGAACCGAAATACCCGCTCATCTGATCTTGTTCTGTACTCCTATTATAGAATTCTAAAAGTGAAGAGCAGGCAGTGATTGATGAAGTTCGGGATACGCTTATGGATCATGCCCTTTTTAATGCTCGTGTCCTTCTAAACAACAAAGGGGACCTGACGCTAAGATCGGGGAAAACTGTTCAGTTGACTCTTAGGCCTCTCAATATCGTGTGGGGGTCCCTATCGAACGCTACCATCCGAGAAATATCCTTCAGCTGCAATGAATTTCACTCTGAGTGCACTTCTGATTATGCCAACAGCAAAATTGGACTGGAAGCAAACATGTAAGTTTAGATATTTGGAGTAGGTGAGGGTTTTACCCTTCCGTATACTGAATTGTTATTTCTACGACTTTGCAGATGGAGTTCTATAATCGAAAAGGATGAAATGAAGCTAATGGCTAAACTTGCCCAAACAGATGGTCGTAATTCTCATCTTCAAGCTAACGTTCTCATTACAGGTTTGCTCAGTTACTTTATTATTATCATCAATTGAAATCTTCACTGCTTGAGTGCCTTAGCTACTCACTCAGCGACACTTCCTGAACTCACAAAATGTTTTGCATGTTATTTCAAAGCCCAAATGTCAAGGAAAATCTGAAAGGAAAAGTTGCTATCCATGGCTTATCTGTGGGTTAAACGGTTTAGTGAAAACGTTACCATTGACTGCGTTACTACTGTTTCTGCGTCTAAAAATTTTTGCAAATGTTTTCTTGGGTGGCGAGTAATTTTCTTGTTACCAATGAATTCAGCACCCCCGCAACCCTAAGTCGGTTCAAAAATTCGATTCTTTGGAAGAAAAAACTTCGAATCTAGACGTCAAAAGAGTCAGTCAGGCTGCAGTCACGTGACCTACGAGCCCAGGATCCGTCAGACATGCAGTTTTGAAGGCTCAAGGCTTCTACAGCCCACGTTTTTGCGTGGTTTATTGAGTGTGAGCAATGTTGTACAAGGAAAAAGTCAAATATCAAGGGATCTTGCTGAACATTTTGATCTCAATTTCACCAAAGTTGGTTCATGAACAATAAAGATAATCCAGGAAATCCCTTAATATTTAACCGATGTTGATGATTTTGAGCTGACAATTTCAGCATGAACTGTTGTGGTGGTTTTCCAGTTTGGGTGCTATCAGAAGCTCTTTGGCGGACTCACCAAAATGAAATGAAAATATTTACTTGGCATGTTTCGTTAAACTTTTACTAATATTGGATCGGTTTCAATATTCCTGAATTATTCAAAGTGCCAATATCACCCCCATGTTCATTGGCTTAACTTTTTTCAGGAAGAAGCGGTGCCGGGAAGTCTGAGTTGACTAAAAGTTTACTCAATAAGCTCAGCAAAACACCATTTTATTTTCATAAAAGCGGAGTGGATTGTTTGAAGCTGAAAGGTAAGTTCGATATTTCTAAAAGATTCAGAGCTCACGACCGAGCCGGCGGGTTTCAATCTTCAAAGATATGTTCTCAGGGAGTTGGTTTGTTTCACAGGGAAACGCGTCGAAGTGATTGTTCGATATTTAACCGAGACCATTAAGGAAGCGGTTGAACATCAGCCATCTGTAGTGCTATTAGAGAACATCGACTCCATCGCCAGTCTTCCAAACACTGACCACGCTGGTACAGAAGCTACGCTCCATGTTAATAAGTAAGTTCCTAGGTTTAGCAAAAGAGAGTACGCTAATGGATTATCATGCGCGGTGAGCGGTGTTCCACACTATTTTGACGCATGAGCAAAATTGTTTTGTTGCAGAGTAGCCCATAAAATAGCTGAAATTTTAGAAGAGTGTCAAAGACTGAATTCAATATCCATAGTGGGAACAGCTACGTCTACCGCCTGTGTTCATCCCAGAATTTATTCAGCTCATGGAAAATCTTTATTTTCAAGTCACGTCCATATTCCGGAACACTTGAAGGTACCTGGGTTACACACTCGATAATATCGACAAGAGCAAAAATTTTCCAAGTTCTCTCTTTTCACTCTACTAAGTTGTATCTTTCCCAGGAGGAAAGGATAGATATTCTGAAGGATTTGATCCTTGAAAAGGCTCCTTCTACCAACCCAGACGATTTGGACTTGAAGCGTATCGCCAATGTAACAGAGGGTTTCCTTATTGCTGATTTAGTCAAACTTGTTAAAGTTGCCCTTTACGAAGCCTGGCAAAGAAAAGGTAACAATTTATGATGCAGATATTGTGGTTTTAAGTATTAAGTTAATCTACCAACTACAAATCTTGAGAATCTTGTTGAGGAATGTAGAAATTCTATTCCAATTGAAGAGCTACAAGAGCTATTCAAGAGAGAACTACGATGAGCTCCTTTCCCTCTGCTGGTTTTGCCTGTTCCTTGGCAGTGTTATTGGCAGACTAGAAAATGAACCACCCCTTAGCTTCTGCTCCGAGCTCGTGTTGGTTATTCAACAGGTTCAATATAATCTTGAATAAGGGGTTCCAAGTAGTTTTAATAGGCTTGGGATTCAAGTCGGCAGGTGACTCCACCCTCCAAAAAGCACTGCTAAATACTTAACTGGTGAATTGTGAAAGATTAGGCGTGATAGCGAGAAAACTCCTACGGATTCGAACTCAGCACTGAAAACCCTTGGAGAAGCACTTATCTGTTTTTGTTTTTCCAATATCACGCAGCATTGTGTAACGAATGGGGTTCTTTGAGTGGTCAACATTTAGCATTTAACCTCATATTCGGATGCAGCACTCTCATAAATCCTTGCATCAAATTTCGGCTCAAACATCAAAAATGATTTTTCCTAGTTAAGTTCTTCAGATTTTCGTACTTTCTTCCCCATTGGACACATACGGACTCGTGGGTGAGTTTTGAGGCTAAAAAATATATAAATTGTGGCACCAAGATAGTTGTGCGCCGACCATTTTACTTGTGTGAATCATCTCAGAGTTTTAAATATGATTGTTTATTTGAATTAGTGTTATTTATCAAGATTTGCCAATCAATGTGAATTGAATTACAACTATTGAGTATAACGCGATGAAAAACAGGGCCACCTGGGTTGAAAAGTTGTTGATCCTACCAACGAATGTAATGAGATAGTAGGTTGACGCCACCAAACCGATCCAGAGTGCAGGAACTCTCAGGAAGCTCCTTTTTTTCATTTGGTTTGCTATCAATTGGTGCTGTAGGATTTCTTCGAGGTCTTTCTCAAGTTGGGTTTTGTACCGCTCGCTTATCAAATTCCCTCCCATTTTCGGGTAACTGTCGAAGATATGTAGTGCTTGGGCGTACATCTCAGTGTGAGTTTTTCTGATCTTGCTGGGGCTTTCGTATTGTCGACTGCTGAACTGTCGCATCATTGCCCAGGCGTAGACGTCCCTGGCTTCATGATACGCGGCCATGTTGTTGGCGTCAGCTGTCGCCAAGAACAACGTCTTTGGCTCTGGGAGTTCCTGGTTGAGTACGTGCAGCCACGCGGGTAGATACTCCACCAGATCCCTCGCTTTGATGAATTGGCCGTTCACTTTTTTGGGAGTTAGGTTTCCTCGACTGAATATCGCTGGCACGAGTTTGGCGAGATTTGAGGTAAAATTTTCTTGTAATTCGTTGAGGCGACCGGCAAAACGAGGATTTGTCACATTCAGGCCGGGATGTGGCAGCAAGAAGCAGCTGATATCCTCAAAGCAAGATCTGCAAGTTTTATCACTGTTATTTTGGACTTTGAATTTGTGCAATAGTCCTTGGATTGATAGATGTACCTATTTTAATCATCTAAGCTTAGCCTTACCTGGGTATAATTTTGTCTACTGTACCTTATGTACTTTCTAACAATCTTCAATTCATCGTGTTGACTTTCGTTGATTCCTAGCTTTTGGTCCAATACATATTTTCCGCCATCGAATCCATAGTCAGCCTCAAAAGGGAATTGCCAATCCCTTATGATGAACATTAACTTCTGAAATGGCCGCACTCCTTGGGATTCTTCCAGCGCTAGTCTGCCATAACCCGTAAAGAATTGTAAATTTGTGAGGTCGTTCTCTTGAATGTTCTGGCTGACGTTATAGCACGTTACGGAGCTTAGCATTGCACTCAGAGCAAAAACGGATGTGGATTGCCGTACGGTGCTTCTGTTGTCAAACACACCCTGCGTGTCCATGAGGATGATTGCTAATTTGTTTTCCCTGTAAGTGGCCTTGAATATTTTCGACCACACCCATACGCCTGTGGTGAGCCTCTCGCTGCCGTATTTCCACGGGAATCCTTTCAACGGCTCGTTCGGGTTGCCCATCCATTCGTCACCTGGGGGTTGCTTTGAATTCCCTTCGTTCGTCCCGTCCCCATAAACGTGTTCCAAGTATCTGAGGAAATAATTGAGCAGGAAGGATTTGCCTTTACGGTAGTCTCCTGCGACAGCCACAATCACCGGTTTTCTATCCCTGATCGACTCCTCTAAGAACAGTTTCCTTAGTAAATCAGTGTTCACCTCGTATGAGTAGTCCAGAGTTGGAGAAACTAGTCTCACAGCCTTCGGCAAACTGCTTTGAAATGCTTTGGGCATTGACACTGGTGATACCACATTCTTCCTCATGTCTTTAGGTTCAAGACGTTTACTACTTCTAATTTTGATCGTTCTCTGAAATGCTTCTACGTATTAGCTTATTTTTGTTTATATTAAAATGAAGCTTGGCAATATTGCTGTTATTGTGACAGGTTCATCTAGTTTTGAACAACCTGATACTGTGGTAAGAGTTGCTAGATTTCAGAGATACAATATGTACTACGATGGTGGCGAAAATTTGGATTAAATCCGGCTATTGAAATAACTACATAATATGTAATATTATTTGGCTTTACAGCTCCCGAACGTTTGTACGCCCTCGTCACTTTTGGTTCATTATTCTTGGAATAATACACCTATGTTTTCGCGACGGGGGACGACGACTCCGATCAGCTTCAAAATGTGACATTATCCGTTTCAAGAGGTCTACATTCAAAATCCGAAATGTCCGTCCGCCGTACGCCGTCCAGGCCGTTTTGTGCAGTAGGAATTTTTTTAAAAATCTGAAATTTTGACAAAATACTTGGTTTACCATCTAGTTGTGCCCGCAAGGTTTTCAGTCCGATCGCCCAAACCCGTGGGGCGATATGGGGCTAAAATGGGGCTATGGGAGGGGTTTTTTGAAGGCTTTTAGCTATGGGATCGAGTTAGGTGTCGTTTTCGACGTATTTTTGGACTTAGAATCCATTTTTGGGGGTCCCGAAACGATCCGATTTCACTGTGGCGATCTATAGGGCTTTCACGGGGCTAAAAATGGGATTTTTGAAGGATCCCAGGAGGTTAAATATTTTTCGAGTAAAACCTAAATAATTTTTGAAAAAAACATTTTTGAAAATTAAAAAAAAAAATCCAAAAAAAACTTTTTTGAGATAAAAATTTTTTTTAATTTTTTTTCATTTACAGAATTTAATTTCTGCACAAGTAACCTATATCAAAGAATAATAAACCCTAGTGTAAAATTTGCAGCGTTTTAGAATGAGCTCCTTGAATGATTAAAAAAAAAATTTTTCCTGGAAAGGTCGTGCTTTATAAGTTACGAAAATAGGTCATCATTGCAGAAAACCGCGGATTTTAGAACCCCAAATTTGAGTTGGGGAGTTTTAAAGGGCGCTGAATCCGAATATGTTGATAGAAATGATGAATTCCGACCTTTTCAAGGAGCCCATTCTGTCTAACTTTAAAAATTCCCTGCTGATTTTCCTTGTATTATGTTCCTTTTATTATCGGGTCGGTTTCAGTCAAAGAAAGAGATGAATTGGAAATTACCAATGAAGACCTCAATGTTGCCGTGAGTTGCACGAAGCCCTCGTACTTGGAAGGGATAAACTTGTTGAAGGAGAAGAAGTACAGTTGGTCTACATTGGGCGGTCTGAAGGCGGCTAAGGCTAAAATCACGGAGATCATTCTGTGGCCTACGATGGTAAGTGTTGACCCAGTGATGGTTACGGTAATTGAACTAATTTCGTTTGAATTCTGTTTTCTCAGCTCAAGTTTTTTTTTTTGTAGCATCCGTACATCATGAGCCAGTGCCCTCTGAAGGCCCCCACTGGCATTCTAATTTACGGTGCACCAGGAACTGGTAAATCTATTTTAGCCAGAGCAGCAGCTCATGAGAGCTCTTTGAACTTCATAACTGTTAAAGTAAGGCACGGCATTCGGCAATATTACCGTTAATTTTTATGTGACTTAAAACTGGTTGGGAAAGTAGTGAATGATGGCTTTTCTTATCGTTTCAGGGACCTGAGTTGATGTCAAAGTATATCGGGCAGAGTGAAGAAGGAGTTCGGAAAGTATTTGAAAAGTGAGTACTGGAAACGCTAACGGTTTGGTAATTCGCTTACACGGGTGAAAAATGCCATTCGGGTGCAGCAGCTGCAACAGCTGCTGTCCTCGATACTAAGTAATACGTACTTAGTGAGTATGTAATACACACTATCTTTCTGCAATAATGGTTACTATGGTTTTTTTTTCGATGGAGGTCGACGACTCGGATCGGCCTCAAAATTTGACATTACCTATCCGTTTCTTGATTCCAAAACCGAAATGTACGTCCGCCGTCCGCCGTCCGAGCCGTTTTGGGCAAGTTGTGCCCGAAAGGTCTTCAGCCCGATCGCCCAAACCCGTGGGGCGCTTTGGGGATAAAATGGTGCTACGGGAGGGGTTATTTGAAGGATTTTGGCTATGGGATCGAGTATGGTGTCGTTTCCGAACTATTTTTGGACGTAGAATCCATTTTTGGGGGTCCCGGAACGATTTGATTTCACTGTGGGGATCTATAAGGCTTTAGCGGGGCTACAAATGGGATTTTTTGAAGGATCCCGGGAGGTCAAATATGATTTTTTTAAATACGTCAAGTTTGTTTTTTGGTCGTTTTTCCGAGCAAAAAAAAAAAAATAAAAAAAAATAAAAAAAAAAAATAAAAATTTGAAAAACACAAAATTTCTGCACACGTCACATATATCAAAGAATAATTAACCCTTGTGTAAAATTTGCAGCGTTTTTTTTTTGGAATTGGTCTTCTTCCAAGTTAATGCCTTAACTAATGCCTCACCCATTAATGATGTTTCAGGGCTCAGGCAGCTAAGCCGTGTTTGCTTTTCTTTGACGAATTCGACAGCATAGCCCCTCGGTAAGATGTTGAACCTGCCTGTTCTGGTTCAAGAGTTATCTTGGCGATAATTATTTAGTACCCAGTAATTGACCGTATCCGTATTGGGCCTGTTACAAAGGAGGGGGAAAGATCAGACTGGAGTCACCGATCGGGTGGTCAACCAGTTGCTGACGGCTTTGGATGGAGTCGACCCATTGACAGGAGTGTTCGTCATGGCTGCCACCAGCAGGCCAGACCTGATCGACCCTGCGCTACTCCGCCCCGGTCGTATTGGAACTTCAGTTTATTGCCCTTTCCCTGACACAGTACGTTGAACGATGACATCTAGTCTCTTGAGTCAAGAGTCTTGACTAGTATTCGTGCGATGATATACCTTGTGCTGAATCTCAAGGTCACAATTTTACAGCTTGAGCGTGCAGAAATTTTGTCTACGTTGAGCTCAACGACTGAGCTGGACAGTGATGTTGAAATCAGGTCCTTAGCTGAAGCCACTGAAGGATTTTCCGGTGCTGACCTGAAAGGGCTCTTATCAGCTGCTCAACTAAAAGTTATCGACGACATAAGTGAGCAGTTCTAATTTAGTATTTCTTATTGGTATAAATTTGTGAACTCTCGTAATCTAATTGCTGCACCATTCCTGCTTCTAACTGTTTATTTCATTCATGCGGGATATTTTCCAGTTGAAGCCAGTACGGCGGACATTGACCGGATAGAAGAAGTAATGCCGTCTATAATGGTGAGTCTGTCTCAAATTTTCATCACAGACGAATATAATATTATCACTGTGGAATGTGAGTGCTGTGGGTGGGCTTCCCCATGCTTGAGGAGTCGGTTATGGCGTGTGACGTAAAGAGTGGCATCCTGTTTGATGGATCTAGCAGTCAAGCGAGGAAACTTCCAGTTTTCCATTCGCTGATGTTGGTTATATCAACCGCGCAAGGGTGATTTCCTCACGTCTACTATTGAGGCTGAAGAGGGTTGTTATATGATGAATTTACGCCCTGGTGCAGAGGTATAATCCAATGTCATTGGACCAATGAGTTGGTTAGTGAGAGAAATGACTCCTGTGCTGATGAAGTTTCTAAATTGTTTATTCGAATGAACAATAATTGTTGTGTAGGGACCAGTTTCGAGCAACTAAGCTCATCTACAGCCCTAACAAAAACAGTACATCATCAGCATTACAGAGTCTCTTTAATCGAAAGAACTAACAGTCTACTATAGAATATAACTTATATAATAGGTTCTGAACGTATATTGTATAACAAGTGGTTTTAGTGGAGTTAAGTTAAACTGTAGAACCGGATCAGAATGACGGTGGGGGAATTTAATAACAATGTAATTTTGGAAGATGGTTCCATTTCTAAAATTGGCTCCATTGCTGACGGCCAGTTTAAGGTTTAATTGGCTGCAGTATAAAACAACCGATTGTGCGAAAGGTAGATTAAATAGCTGATCTACTCACATATCATATCTTTAAATTACACTGGCCTTTCGCATAATCGATTGTTTTTTAATTTTTGTTTACTACAGCCAATTAATGATCAAATGTTTAACTGGCCGTCAGCAATGGAGCCGATTTCAGAAATGGGTCCATCTTCCAAAATTACTATTGTTAAATCCCCCCACCGTCATTCTGTAGCTCAACTGCAGCTACTTGTTACACAATATACTTCAGTATCGACTGTTTGCTCTTTTTTTTATAGGGACATTGTAATGTTAACGATGTACTGGTCTTGTTAGGGCTGTAGATGAGCTTAGTTGCTCGAAACCGGTCACCACACTACAATTGTTTATTCAAATAGTCCCTACATCAGCAAAGGAGTCATTTCTCTCCCTAACCACCTAATTTACGCCCCATGACTCAGGCCCATGATCCAAAAACGCGAGTAAAAATAGTACAGTGTCACAGTAGCGCTTCTCTGCTAGAGCTCCTTTTACGTTTAATGAACAATCAGAATCAATTATGAAAACATTAGAAGGCATGAGAACCCCAATCCCGACCCGTGAACCTTTGTAAGTCGCCTGGAAAGCCTAACATTGACACGGGACTACAAGGAGTATGGGCAAACAATAGGTTCCAATTAAGACTCGAAGATGGGGGATCCGCTAGACGTCGTTTTAATTAAAACCTCAAAAATCCGTTTGTCAATTCGGTTTAGTCATTGAGAGAAGGAAGAGGAAAAAATCTCTTCCAGGAAAAGGTAAAAGAGTAGATCCCATGGGCTTGAGACAAAAGGTATTGATTCCATAGGGAAAGACCTTTATTTGGCTTTGGCTTTGCTAATGAAAAGGCCTTGGTAGGAAAATCAAAACCACTAAGAAACCTCGGGGGAGAGAACGCTGATAATGAAACCACAGGAAAAGTAAACGCTACTTGAATGAGTTAGCGAAGCGATTAAGGCCTCGGAGTTTCTTTTCGATACTTTACACTTGATGAAAAAAGAGTTAGGGTTTGCGTCAACTTCAATACTGATTCCCCTAGCCCTTCAAATCTCCCGGTAATCGGTGTCGTAGGAAAACCTTTAGCTACCTTTTTTCAGTACCTACCAGAGAGAAATCTGTCTTTTTTCATGGCTCACAATTCATTCCGGGGGGGCCCTGGAGGTTCGTCTCCCCTCGGGAGGATGCCCTCAAAGTAAACAGATCCCATCAAACGCCCATTACTTAAAACTCAATTTGTGGCGAAGGGGTTTTCTCATTTTCCTCGACCGGCAGAAAACCTATCGGTTTTTTGGAGCGGATATTTACCCTCATTTAAAAAGGTTTGAAGGCGCGGGGTTGAAAAAAGGCACCTGGCGGTTTTTCCTCGAGTGTCTGCCGAGGAGGAAACGAATTGTGTTACGACCGCCCTTTTTGACCCCCTTTTCCAATCGCGCTTCGTCATTTCCCTCTAGGTTTCATCTGGGGGAAATCCTTTCCAGACGTGCGATTGGATTCTATGGATCACCCATTCGTCTTGACGCCGATCTTTTGTCAATAATGTTGAATTATTCCTAAAACAGCTCATTTGAACTTGTTCTTTTGCTTCCGAGCTGTGTTTCACTTTCCGAAATGAATTTGAGCCCCGTGTACGTCCGTTTGCAGTTTCATTGGCTGCGATTGAAACTTTGAATGACTCAAGCAGTTGTAGAATATTGCTATTAATTGCAAATCGATGATGTCAAATATTAACGAAAAAGATGACGCAGTACATGTCACTCTCAGGCTCCAAGCAGTTGCACGCCATACTCAGATTTATAAACTAGAAATAAACAATTTAGACCATTGGCAGGGGGAGTCATTTTTCTTCCTAATCTCCACTGTAGTAGGATGTTTTTGAGGTTAAAACTTGAATAAATTAGGAGGTCCTGGTCGATCAATCTGTCCAATCAACGATTCATGCACGCTTCAATCAACTTTAATCAGCCCTTCAATTGGAAAAAATAATCCTCCTACAGAGGAATTAGAGTTTTCGCGGTTTCGGTAGCGGGCGCCTTGGTTTTGACTGCCGCTGCTTGACGCCGTTTTCAACCGCTTGAGCTATTCAGAGGGTCAAACGGGTTTCGAATCGGATATCGATTTGGACCTCTGCTCCTTCGACAAACAATCACGTTGAATTTCTACTGCCAATAACGGCTTTTACTATGCTCAGATCAGACAGCTTGCTTAGTGTATTTACGGCTGTCAGGATGAATTTGCGTGAAGTTATTATACTTGTTTCGACGAATCGATTCGTTAGTAATTAGGGCAGGTGAAGTCACATGATGGAGCCAACAAGATATTCGAACCCTCATAATCCACGATCCATATCGCTCCCTTCATATCTTCCCCTGCACGTGCGTATCTGAGCGATATGCCATTTACGGCTGTTTTCCGGCGTCTTCCCGCCAACTCGGCGTCTTAATTAGCACACTCCTCCGCGAGGCATTAGCGGTTCGGTATCTCGCATTCAGTTAGTTGATGTTCTCAAGAAGGGGAAATCACTTTCAATTATCGTGTATGTGTTCTCGACTCCTACCTTGAACTCCCGCCGTTAACCGCTTCCTTCCTCGATATCATTTTCAACCATAATCATTTGTGCATACCTACTTACCAAACTAGCAGTACGTGGGACACTTATATGTAGTCATTGAATAAATATGATAACGATAGCTTTGGAAAAAAATTGTTAAAAGAATCGATAGGTACTCCAAATTCCAGTTTCGTGTAGGTAAGTTAAATCATGTGAAATTTCGTGTAGGTAACCTTTCACTCACATTAACTTTGTTTTGGGGACTGGTTCTAATAAAAATCTTCTCAGATTGCTCTACATTCAGTTCAATCAACCAGTGGAACCGCTGCCTTTACGAGCATCATCTTTTGGAGTCTGGAAAGATTTCAGCATTAATTCCTCCTGATCATTTTTTTCAGGAGCGCCACAAGAATATTGTATTAAAACAAGAACATCTCCTTCGTGTTCTCCAAGATTGCAAGCCCTCTCTCGGTGAGGCAGAGAGGCGAAGGTTCGACAAAATGTAAGTTTTACTTATTACACCGTACGTGGCCATTGAGTATTTTCAAGTGCTAAAGGGAGGATAATGCTGAAGGAGGATTTATGATAATTTTCTAATCTTGTCCGAAGGTACAATTTTACTTGTTTTATTTGATACTTTGATAATTGGTTTATACCTATTCTTTTTATAGCTATTTGGATTTTCTGAAACCTTCCTTGATTGACGTGTCAACGCAAAAAGTCACGTTCGCGTGAGAGCTGCTTCTTCGGGCGTGCCATTCGAACACTGGTACTGCCTTCTTGATGCCGGTGATACGTGTACGATGAAATCAACTCACTTCTTTGAGCCTTTCATAACTAATTCAGGAGGATCTATTTTTCAAGAGAAACTTGATGGTATCATGTCAGGTGCTGGATGACTGTTATGAAGTACGTATAATTTTTAATAAGTAAGCAGGTATATCATGACGTAGTTGTTGAGGTGCAATACTGTAGAAGAGAATGTATCGTTGAAATTTCAGGTACCTATTATACATAATGATTTTAAAATCTCTTGAATTGAACCTTTTTCATGGAGCCAACCACGTAGCTTTTCGCGAAGTCAGAAGTATAGAGACTTACCTACTGATAGCGAGTATACAGTTTCCCTCCGCTACCTTGAATTTTTAGAAATCTCACTGGAATACAGTCACAATAGTAGTGTAGGTTACTTGGTACATTTTTTACTACTATAGTTTTCACGACTTCAGTTTCATTACTATAGTTCAATTGACCTCACAGGGCGCCATTTCCAAGCGCTATTCTCACTTTACGACTCGTTTTGCGGGTCTCGTACCCGAAAACCATGAACGGGGATAGGTGGGACGGGTGAAGCAATCTCAATGTTTGCAGAAGCTACACAGATGAAGATAGCGCGGCCCTTCCAGTCTTGGCCAATCTAACCAGCCACCCACTATCGTCCCTTTTCATTTCCTCTATTCTCCACTTTTCCTCTCTCTTTCTCTTTATTATCGCCTCCTTTTCCTTCGGTAACGATAACCGCGTTCTTTCTACTCCGCCATTATTCTTCTCCCAAGAAAACTCACCCTCCGGGATCCTATTACTGCAGCCTCTATCTACCCCAACAGTAAGTGACAATACCGCATAAATTGGCCTCCGTTCCCCTTTTTATCCTGATAAACCCTCTTCCCCCACCCACTGTCCTTCCAGCGGCGTCTTCTGCCTCTTTCAGATGTGTTTTATTATATATCTTCTATTAAGCGCCCACAATAAAAACCTTTTACTTCTTTTGTGCTTATTGTGCCTTCGATTTTCCTTTTCTAAGGGTTGAGAATCTGTATATCGAGGCAAACCCAGTTACATATTTTGCTTTTATTATAATGAATCCACATTTGGAAACTTAGTTCTTCTCATGAGCCACGTATAATTTTTACATAATTTTAACATGGAACACGTTTTAGCCCAACAAAAAACGCTGCAAATTTTACACTGGGGTTTATTATTCTTTGATGTAGTTTACTTGTGCAGAAATTTAATTCGGTGTCAATGAAACAATTTTTTTTTGATTTTTTTTTTTTCAAAATTTTTTCGCTTTTTTACTTGAAAAATGTTTGACCTCCTGGGATCCTTCATAAATCCCATTTGTAGCCCCATGAAAGCCCTATAGATCGCAACAGTGAAATCGGATCGTTCCGGACCCCCGAAAATGGATGGACGGGTTTGGGCAATCGTGCTGAAAACCTTGCGGGCACAACTAGATGCTAAACCAAGTATTTTGTCAAAATTTTAGATTAAAAAAAAATTTCTACTGCACAAAACGGCCCGGATGGCGGACGGACATTTCGGTTTTGGAATCTAGACCTCTTGAAACGGATAATGTCAAATTTTGAGGCCGATCGGAGTCGTCGACCTCCGTCGCGAAAACATAGGTGCATTATTCTAAGAATAATAAACCAAAATCGACTCCAAATTAAGTCAATAATTTTATATTGTTTACTACTTTTGGTCCTAAATCGACTCCAAATTAAGTCAATAATTTTAGATTGTTTACTACTTTTGGTTTATTATTCTTGGAATAATACACCTATGTTTTCGCGACGGGGGTCGACGACTCCGATCGGCCTCAAAATTTGACATTATCCGTTTCAAGAGGTCTACATTCAAAATCCGAAATGTCCGTCCGCCGTCCGTGCCGTTTTGGGCAGTAGGAATTTTTTTAAAAATCTGAAATTTTGACAAAATACTTGGTTTACCATCTAGTTGTGCCCGCAAGGTTTCAGTCCGATCGCCCAAACCCGTGGGGCGCTATGGGGCTAAAATGGGTCTATGGGAGGTTTTTTTTGAAGGCTTTTAGCTATGGGATCGAGTTAGGTGTCGTTTTCGAAATATTTTTGGACGTAGAATCCATTTTCGGGGGTCCCGGAACGATCCGATTTCACTGTGGCGATCTGTAGGGCTTTCATGGGGCTAAAAATGGGATTTTTGAAGGATCCCAGGAGTATAAAATAAAGAATTTTTGAAAAAAATACAAAAAACTTTTTTTCCAAATTTTTTTTATTGACAGAAATAATTTTTGCACAAGTCTCCTATATCAAAGAATAATAAATCCTTGTGTAAAATTTGCAATTAACACATACAAGCTACTACTTAGTAATCATACATAATATCGTCGCTGTACATACCTAACTTATAAGTTAATATTGCTAATGACAATTAATATTCATTGGGTTTGAAGGATTTTGAAATGTCATTTAGAAACGAGTTTCCGCGGAATTCAGCACAATGTTTGTAACATTCAGGAAAAAAGTTAAATTCGAAATTCATACATTATCCAGAGAAACAGAGCCGCGTTACTGACCTGAATAATAATACGGTAGGTACTACTCCCTCCTTCTTCATGCCTTTTAACTGGCGACTATGGAATGGCGGGGGGAGAAGAAATGTGGTTTCTAGCCTGCGAGTGTTGCCAACACAACTTAAATGCAAAAACACATCCCAATCTTCACTTTTGCCGGAGAGACCGACCATTTTTCATTCACCCACGTTACAGACAAACTTCACCGATTCTAATTTAGGAAATTCCTTAGCAACCTGTTCATGATTTCACAGAGCTAAGAATCAGTTTAAATAAAGTAATGAGTAATGTAGAAACAGAATATGAAGGTTTTTTCCACCGACACTTTCTAGGCATGTTTGGAACTCTTAACACCACATTGGATTCACCCACGTTACGGACAATGCCGAGTTTTGCAATGAAAATTATACTATAAAACTTGGTTCTGTAGAAAAATAATAGGAGAGCAAATTGTCCGGGGACTAGTGGAATGAGAGAAAAAAAATCAGCTTTGCTCATTTATCAATCATCATGATGGCTGGGGTTCGTATGATTAATCAATATTGCCCTTTTTCTGAGAATCGCCCTTTAAAATCATGCTTTTTACAATAGGTAATCTCTCTTTTTCATCATACTTAGTATGCCTGGATTTTGATGTGTTCCCGTTTAAATCGATATCCTCAAAAAACGTTATCCTCTAAAAATATTGCAGAAATATTTTTACGGAAGCATTATTTTCTTAACGTTGAAATATAAGTGAACTGAAATTGCTTTCAGAATCTCAAAAACCCTCGTTTTCTTGTCGTTATGATGGTTATTTTGCTCCCCTAAGCTAAATGTTTATTCGAGATATAATGGTGGGACAGAGGATGGTTCCAGTTCCATTAACCTCCGCTAAACTGATTTGCCGAGGAGCCGACGACAGAAGCTAATGGAATCACCGGAGAAACAGGGCTGACGACAATTAACGGGCGTCGCCCCCGGCAGAGGTGGCAAAGCTCCCTAAATCTAAACGGGTTACCCGGACGGGAGGTTCCGGATCGGAGGCGGCGAACCGGATGATGGGAAAGCTTCCACTCTCGGGGTTGTACGAAGGCCTCCCCGTGAACCCCCCAGATGGGTGAAACAGAGAGCAACCAGCCGTGGGATTGTCGGAGTAAATACACTTCACGCTCAATTTGACCACTTCCCCATTTTGTTGGCTCCGCCTTCCCCCACTCCATTTATAGCGAGGAAAACGGGCTGTTTCGGTAACGCTGAACAGATTCACCGCTGAGAATGATGGATTGGAATGAAGCCCTGTGCTTTCCGAAAATACCATGTTAGGATTTTTAGTATGTTTTATTGAGGCCCATCAGATGTGATCAGAGATGTAAAATACCCGGTACATATTTAGTTTTCTGGGTGAATACTCATGTCCTAGGCTAATTACAAAAAATAAAAAATAAAAAACCTTCAATAAAGTAACGTAATGCTGGGAATGATTAAATTTTCAGTCCAATTTTGAATCCACTTTTAGCATCCCAAATAAGATTAATATGAGTTTGCGACAGTTTCTAAGTGGAGTTTGACCTGTGGGAGCCGAAAACCACCAATGTTGGCACTTTTTTTCAGTTTTCGGCTTATAACTCAAAATCGGCTCATTCTACGGATACTTCACTTCGCTATAATATAGCTATAATATATTAAATATATACCAAATTTTGGTATATTATACCAAAATTTTAATTTTACTAAGGAGCACTTAACCTTAATTTAATTAAGGAGCTTATTCTCATTAAGCACTTATTCTCATAAGCGCATAATTCTCCTTCAAATGACGTCAAATTGGGCCGAAAAATTTAGGCACAGTAGATCGTTAAAATCGTCAATTTTGATCAGCTTAGACAAAATGTTCAAAAGACAGAAAATGGCTGCTCTAATAAAAGAATGTCATAATATTTAATATTATGACATTCGACATAAAATATTATGACATTCGATAGATAAGGTATTACCTTACAGATAAATCTATCTATTTATCTATACTTCAATAAAATCGGGTTTCTGTCTGTGTGTGTGTCGTGCCTTACAGGCGCCTAAACGGCTGAACGGATTTGTACGGGGATTTTTGGACGTAGAATCCATTTTTGGGGGTCCCGGAACGATCCGATTTCACTGTTGCGATCTATAGGGCTTTCATGGGGCTAAAAATGGGATTTTTGAAGGATCCCAGGATGTAAAATTTTTTCGAGTAAAAAATAAAGAATTTTTGAAAAAAAAAAAATTTTAAAAAATCCCCCAAAATATTTTTTAAAATTTGTTTTCATTGGCAGAATTGAGTTTCTGCACAAGTAACGTATATCAAAGAATAATAAACCCTTGTGTAAAATTTGCAGCGTTTTTCTTTTAGAAATGCGGACACAACGGAGAAAATACCGCCTAAGCCAATTTGTTTTGCCGAGGCCCCGAAGTAATGAAGATGAGAAGATTTCACTATGTCGAGAGGTTTTCCGGGGCAGGAAGCGAACCCGCCCTCATACCATTATGAAAGTTTACAAGAGGCTAATAACAGTACAACTAAAAACTCTCATTAGCGGGCTCGGCTGGAGGGTTCTTGAGCAATTCTGAAGGAGAGCAACGATGTCGGGAGATGTCTTGATAGAGTAATAAACCTGTGATTAACTGCGAGTTAACCGAAGGAATTCCTTCAACCCTCCCTTTAATTGTTATACTATCTTCGCCCTACCAAGGCCCCCTTTTCCTTTACTCCCAAAAGGAAGGAAAACGGGGGTCTAAGGAGCCCTATGTCAAACTTCTCGCCCAACAACCTACCGAACTTTGGTATAAAGTTTGTTTTCACTCAGTTTTACAACAATATTCCTTTTGGATCATATACAAGTGGCGTTCCAGAAGGAGAGAGAGCGCCCTTTGCCGGAAGCTTCATGGAAAGTTTGGGGCGCACGCCGCTAAATGCCGCGCCATTTACCAACCGCTATCTCAGCCGTTGATAATTGCTTTGAAGGAATTAGCTGAGTTTGTACACGATAAACTGTTCTTCCTTCCGCTCTTATGAGCCAATGAGCTGCCATGAAACGACTTCAACGCCCCCTCACCGGCGATGCAAACTTCAGATTTTATCTCGACGAACTAAGTAAACAAAGATTTATTTTTCAAGTTGGGCGTTTTTGGGCCTTTAGAATTGTACCCAAGTTTTGCTCCTGCTGCTTCAACGTGGCTAATGGCCGCGAGGCGATAACTTCGTCGTTCAACCGTGATTGAAAAATGAAGGAAAATGTATACGATGGGTTCCAACAGCGGAATCCATTTAGCGGTTAAGCGAGATTTCGATGGAAAATCAAGTTACCCACACGGTGAGATAACCCAACCTTAGGAACACGTCCTTCACGACGTTCCACACACCCACAACTACCCTAATTCAGCGTGTCACGAGGATTGAACACTCACACTTCGGAAGAACGCTACGAATCATCCCGCTGTTTCCTAATTCAACTTGAGTATTTTCCCCAGAAGGGAAACCTCAGGGTCGCATTATTATGAAAGCGAAAAAAGAAGGTCTTGAACAGGATAAACTTTTAAGAAAAGCCCATCCATCCCTGAACACAAGTCATTTGGCAGAGGAGTTTACAAGGGAAATTAGCGAGTCATTCAAAACACGGTGGGGAGGAAAGCTCATTGAAATGGCGAGAGTTTTCCGGTACCCAACACGCAGCTACAGGGAATCAAGCTGCAGGAGCGACGCGCCCTCTGGTCGTGTTTAAGATGCCTTGGAGGGTAAAAATAAAATGCAAATTGAGGGGGTGGGTTGTACCCCACCTTAAGAACTTACCCACTCTTCAATCTGTTTTTGAAAAGGTCCCCAAAAACACCCCTAACACACTTAGTGCCATGAATTAGACTGGTATTGTCCGAGTTCTTACGAACAATTTGCAGCCAATATCTCCCGGCTAATTGGTCCCTTTTGCTTTTCGAACTCCTAAAGCCTCACCCCTTCCTCTGTAGCTTCCTCCTACCCTCCGTGTTTTTTTTTTTTCCTCGTCGCCAAAAGAGGAAGTTGTCAGCAGTAATTGTATTAGGCCATTGTGAGGGATTTTAACGTCCTTTTCTCCTGCGCTCGGCCGCTTAGCATTCAACTCCGTCACCAGCTTCCACAATGCTTGCTATTTGGCTTTGCCACAATGCCCTCTATTTTGTCCGAGATTTGCCTCTTGTGTCCAACTTTTTTACACTCTCCTCATTTCTTTTCTTCCTTTTGAATTTGATTTTACTCCCTCCCCCAGCTTGTCTTTGTTATACTGCGTTAGGTATTGTTGTTTTATGCAGCCGATATACGATTTTAGTTTGTTATTCGAATGAACGATGTTACCGCGTCAATCAATTTAGTTCAGCGACCGAAGTGAAAAGTAGAGATGGCAACAAAACCTTCTTTCAATTTTAGGATCCTTGTGTTCAAAGGAGGAGGACGTCGGTCAAGTAAAGAAGTAATGAAACAATAACAGGGCCAGAAAGGAAAATATTAAAAGCGCCGCTACCCTTCGTTAGATTGTTTAGGTTAGTGTTATTCTGTTATTCTACCATCGGATCACCGACGATTGGGTTTAGGTGAACCCAATGCTGTTTCAGCGGTGAACGTCTTGAGTGTTTTAGTGCTAGTTAAAAACTGTAAAGCTGGTGTGAAATACGTTCTCCGTCCGTGTAAACATTATCACACACAATAGTTGTGTGAATTGTGTTAAGTTGAATTATTCTAACTTAACTAAGTAGTCTATAGGAACTAGACACTTCGGTAACTTGGGTGTTTTCCAGGATAGAACCTGTAGGATGTTTTCTACTTGAAGTCCGGAATATAGCTTAGACACTTAAAATACTAGCTGGGACACCCGTGCTTCGCACGAAACATCAAATTCCCGTCCATCACCTACACTGAGAGAAAGAAAGGGCCTATTCTAGGTTATTTTTCGATTTTTTTCTAGGTTAAATGCTGCCAACCTAGATTTTTTTCGGTTTTCATTCTAGGGTGGAACAATTTAGTCTAGGTTGAATATCATTTAACCTAGATTGAAAATACTGGTGAAGTTACCGTCCTAAAAATGCAAACAAACAAGATTTAAAATGCGCCACCCCCACACTTTAGTTCTAGGTTAAGTTCACGGTGTGTGCCGCCGCCTCCATCCATTTACAGTCTAGGTTAAAAACATTAATGTTTTGGTTGTCTCACCCTGGTATTCAATGTTTTTCACTTTCATATTTTCTAGGTCTTCACAATGTCAACCTAGACCAAATGTGAAGTTCACATTTGGTCTAGGTTGACACTTTTTTATTCCAGGTTGTGGTCAGAGGGCGGGTAATAACGGATTAGGTTGTTTCTATATGGGTCTAGGTTGTATTAATATTTTTCTATGATACTTTAACCTGGACCTATTTTTTTCTAGGTTGAATCAATTGATTCTAGGTGGTTTCAATTTCTTTTCGAGGTTATTTCGGATTTAACCTAGCCACTAAAAAAATCTTTCCTCTCAGTGTATCAACGATGCACCCGTGGCAACCCGTCAACTTACTTTTTCATAGTAACAACGCTTGTTGGTTTCTCGTAGTGAAGTATCAAATTCCCTAAGATACGCCAAGGATGTAAACAACTTCCGTCGTGAAGGACTCAGGTTTCAGCCAGAACGGCCGCCGTTCGAACCCGTTTGAATAGCCTAAAACCTACCCCGTGCTATCCCGATCATTTTGCAAAAAAACTGCATCAAAATCCGTCCAACAGTTTGGCCGTGAAAGGGAGACATACATACATACATATAGACACCGATCATTCTTAGAAAGATTATTTGAAGTGTCTAAGTAATATTCCGTCTTGCTGCCCCATAGGTGTGGACAGCCTGGTCAGTGTATTTTCACTGGATACGACTGACCTCCAGAGCCCCTAGAATGGCAGTCCTTGTTCTCCACAGGTTGGCTCGTAAAAACAAGATCTGCTGTGGGCCCCAAGAACTCAGCTGGTGTAAAAGAGTCACTTTTCCCCAGGTCATAGCCGGCAGTAACCTGTAAAGGCAAGGGGTCCACTGACTCTTGCGTAATTCCGAAGTTTCCTTTGGATCTGAAAAAAAAAGTGAAGCGTACCCTGATTAACGGAAGTGATAGGTGCACCTACATGTACAAAATGAGTTCCTAATTCTTTAATTAGACTATCATTTTTTGTGTTGTGTGTTCGGAGAGAAGGGCTCCAGCAAAACTGGGATTTCGCCCCCGGTGTCTTTGGAGGAAGTTGAAGGGAGTACCTGAATACCCCTATCTAGAGCATAACGCGATGTGTTGTGATCTGCTAACCTAGAAGGCGGTATCGAGGCAGTAAAGGGTGGCCAGCGATCTCCAGGCCGGCAGGAAGTGTCGTGATAGTCTGGAATGTGTTGGTCACCGGCAGGGAGCTGGTCTAGCTCTGCTGACCAGGATCAGGCGTCGCATCGCAGATTATCGTCGCCGGGGAGATGTGCACAGCCATCGCACGCGATCGCGCGCTGACCTCTGTGTGGAGCGCCATCGTCTCGCGCTTGTCCAGGCGGGTGACCCAGATTAACTTTTGATGTCGCTAAAGACGCCGTAATGCTTTGCGAGGTTGGCTATCTTGGATCTGTTGGACCAATCAAAAAAGGTTGAAGGAGTGCACGTCACATCCCATTCTCAGGCCATGGAACTAAATATTTTTCCTAATGCCTTATAATTAATGACGACGGGGTTTCTGCAGTGTTGACCCGTTTTTGGAACTTTTGACGGTTCCGGGAAAGAATTAAAAAAATAAATAAATTGATGAACTCAGTGCGAGTGTGGGGACCTCGTACCTTCAAATCTTGTCGTGCTGGGAAGAGGCGATGCCCTTGCGTTTCCCACGCTGTATTGAAATGGGACGCCTATTCCCGCGGATATGAAACCCTGTTCACTGTACTGATTGTCGGACATTGGAACGGCTTCATAGTCTGAAACCTTTTCTCGTCTATCTCCAGTTGAATAATAACGGTAGCCTTGATATTTTACCAAAAAGTATAAGTTTTCAAATGCCGAAAATATTGACGGGCAGAGGTGGCTTTGGAGCCCTACCGCCTATGCCATTTCACTTCCATTCATCCAAGCCACCCAGTCTGAATAAGAAAACGACACGAGTAGTTGAATCAAGCCCCTGGAAATATCTTGAGGTAGTGGGGGTTATATGTGGCATTGTGACAGCTGAAGAAAACGCGAATCTCGTTCCTCGAAAACGCCTCAGGCGTTCGTGCTGGTGAATACGAGATACGAGAGTGTACTTCTGTTCGCCAAGAAAGAATTTCCACCGTACGTGAAAGGGTGAGGAGAAAATAGGGGTAGAAAAGTAAACCAACAAAAGCACTTGTTCCACACGCTTGCTTTCTGCCTTTCTTGCCTGAAGATTTTTTTTTTTTCGAGGTGGTTTTGGATTAGAATGCAGTTGGGTGGAGACTTTTTGCCTTTCGGCATCACTAAAAAACTGGCAGTCTTTGTGTTGCATTCGTGTCTATGTGCGCATCGAGGTTTTCCCTTCCACAGAGTTGAAATATTCGTGGCACGTATGACTCGCCCACAGCGTTTTACCATCGTGAGGGGGTGACAATCCGAACACAAAAGAGGCGGCGGAATCAGCCTCTCGCGCGCCTTTTTCTCATTTCGAAGCCCCTTCAACCTGACGTCGGAGGCTCCAGCTGTGTTCATACGGTCTCTAAACTCGTGTTAGGCGATGGGAAGTGGGATTTTGATGTGAAAAAATTCACTTTCCCTTTACGACGCAGTATGATGTGTTTGTAATTTGACATATATAAATTTAGAACAATTATTAGCACATCTAGGTCATAATTATTATAAGGTTAATAATTAGTTTTACTGGATCTAGAGGCAACTCCTAATCTGGTGCAGGGACCTGTGCTTTTTGGGTTATTCTGTAAGTCGGAGAGCCCCTTTTCTTTTCAAGCAAATCTGCTGCTTTAACTGGGGAATTCAGACTCTTGTGTAACAGCACCATCTCCTGGACCCTCAGCAGCGTTCGTATTAACGGGGCAAACTGAGGGAATCAGCGACATCTAATCCGGGGATCTTGAAGATGTATCGTATCTGGACGTTTTCAGTGAAAATACTCGCATCAGGCCCTCCGATTGGACTGCCTCCAGCGAAGATCCCCAGGACGTCTCGAGTGTGGTTCCAGGGCAACCTTCTCTGCCAGAGAATCTCTGGAACACCCAGAAATTTCCACCAACTCAAGCGAACATGGAGCGTGCGCCTGTGCCTAACTCACTAATTTCAGTTCGGTTCAGTTCCTTACCTACCAATAATTACCAATAATCAATTTCAAGTTGCATGCAATTTATCATTGCATATTATATTATGCTATATATTATGCATATTATGTTATATTTAATATAACAATCTGCTTGTCAAGTCACCACTCGAAAAATGAACCTGGAGGCTGTAGGTAAGGAAACACGTAGGTACATACAAATAGTGAGATTGACGCGTTGAATTATGATATTTTGTGGGGGACGGTCACCTCGATAATGGTTATCTCAAAGTCAAACAAAGAGCGCGTTGTACGTCCCCCTAACCTTTCAAAAGGAGATAAGATACCTATGGGAACATTGTGATTGATTCAAAATTGTTCCGATTATCCATATGAATGAGTCGATATGAGTAAATCGAGGAAATCTACTTGATGGACGTTGCTGCTTCTTTTAATTTATACTATTTGATTGTCTGTAATTTTGCAGAATTTTCGTGTGAAGATGCCAAGGATTTCCGGCTATGTTCCAGTAATACTTGAAATACAGCTTCGTTCCGCCAAAACCCAGCGCTATTTTCAGCTCTGGTGGTCAGAAACCGGACAAGAGACCGTTTCCTTTCCACATTCACTACCCATACAGATAAGAAAACCCTCGGCCCCTTCAATATATTCAAACCGAAGAGGATTGAGCATTATATCACAAGACTGTGATTCACAATTCTCCTTTTCCCCTTTTCTGTGGACGGAGGGAAATCGAAGATGCCAATTCCCCTGTATGCTATGTTGGGAGGTAGGAGCGATAAATTCTTGCAGGGGCAGTTAGCCTTCCTCGCGCCGAGACACCCGAAAAACGAAGAATGGCGGGAGCCGATAAGACACCGAAGGTTTTCCTGGAAAAATGCGTATAAATCTAGAGGAAGGTCGACGTAAAGGAAATACGAAAAGATGGCTATCTTAGGAAAGGTTTGAAGTATATATGGTGGAAAAGAGGGGGGAAAAGAAAAGAGGGTATGTAAGCTGAGGATGTTTTCTTGGTGGACCTTCTTTATCTACCCTCTTTGGGCTGGACACGCGGGTTCTTTGGGGCAGTAAAGAAGCTTTCCTTGTCTAATATCTCTTGTTTTTATGGGGTTTTTATGACAACCAATTGCCCGTTTGTGAGGCTTACGTGTGCTTCATACTGGAATCTATAGCAAGTCTTATGGAGTTTGTAGGAGAGTTTGGATTTAGGTAGGTCCTGAAACGTAATGAATCGAGGTTTGGTTTTGATGAATGGCTCTGCACGAATTTTGAAAGCTGGAAGACCAACCATGCTGTATAGTCTGACAAGTTCGATAGATTCATCTCCCAAACTTCTCCGATTATTGAACTGTTGACCTCTTTGTGCAAAATCGAAAGAGAACAAACGAGAGAGAAAAAATCTTCGGGAAGGGCAGAAAAAAGGAAGCGGTTATCACGAGACACCTCCTCCTCACAGGATTTTTATACAGCGGTATATCGCCTCAACCCACTGGGAAATATAAAGGATTCCTAAGCCAATAGCCTTTTCTTCGCAAAGGTTTCCTTTATGTGGAGCTTTGTGAGTCTATGTGAAAGCTTTGTACCTCCCTCCCTTCATATCCCTTTAGTGGCTGAACCCTCATCCTCCTCCACTCCAATCGTTCCAACGAACACGTACGCCACCCCACAGCCCTTTTTCCTATCTCTTTCACGCTCGCCAATCAAATTTATATTCTGCTTCCCCTACAAATCCTTTTCTTTTTTTCGCTGTTTTGGTAAATCTTCGATTGATTCACTATTTTTGTATGGTTGTATCTATAACCTAATCTATTATCTTTTAGAGATAATTATTTTCAGTGTTAGGGACTTTTCGGGCAATTTTCTGTCATATCTGATCTGCTTTTCTCTTTGATTAGGCCCAACTGCCTTTTTTCGCCAGCCCTATCGTAAATTGGTTTCATACAGTGTGCTCAAGAAAGGCTCTCGTCAGTCTCATGCCGAAATCGTCGTCAGTTTGAGCTTATTCTGATAGGCGCCTGTGAATGGCTAAGCAGTGCTCGGCGGTTTGGCTCGATAAAGGGACGGCAATGTGGACGGAGAGCGATTGTGTACAATTCGACGGGTCAATTGTCAAGATGACAAATCCGCGTTGGAAAGGAGGAGAATCGGACGGGGGTGTAGAGGGTGAAGCTTTGTCTCTTGTCATTAGGGGGGGCAGAGGGACCCCAGAGTTGGTCGGGGTGTTCATTGTAATGAAGTGGATGCTATAATGGGATCAGCTTCGGTTCAATGGGGCTATTGTAGACCGTCAAATTAAGTGATATTCCCTCCTCATTCAGCTATTCTTGAAGGGTTCGGCAAAAGAGCTTCATCCCCAGCGACCCCTTGTATGAACCATGTGCTATCAGTTTACCTGCTCAACACTAAATGTTGAAAATTTTCACACCTTTAGAGACTCTACTTATTGATGGCAGCAATAACTTTCGCAATGGGTCTTTGAACGCGAGGAAGCTATGTGCCATGTCCCACTTGGTAGTGTATTTTCATTTAACAAGCACTGGAAATTTCAAGACAATTTTTAATGTTTTCAATTTGTTGCAATTTTTTGCTGGTCGCACTGAAAATCATGAATAGGCAGGGGAGACCGGGGCTGGTTGTCCCAATTTTTGTTGATTGGATGACAACATTTTTCCTAATTGAGATATCGCAAATTTTCTTCGCAAAAGTTAAGAGACATAGGCGACTAATCCCTATCTAAAAGCCCAGGAACAAAAATTTACTAACTTGTTAATAGCATAATAATTTTTGAAAAAAATGCTCTTCGTGACTTTCTGCCCCGGGCTGGGGCAGGTTGTCCCAGTGGCTGGAGGAAATAGTCTCGTACCATAATTTTAGTTCAAAAATGCCATAGTTCTCACGGAAAAGGGGAAATGCGCTACAAAAATAACCTATTCCAAAGAGGCAGTGTGCACCTTGATCAAACTTTTTTTGATAGACAAGAAAGTAAAAAAAGTCCATAGTCAACCGATTTTATTGAACTCCTCTAGCTTCTAAGAGCTTTTCGGATGTTCTAGCTATAAGTTACTTAGGGATGTTTTGGATGTTATCAGATGTAGGGCGTAACTCAATCAGCCTTCAGTTTGGCAATTCCCAACAAACTGCATCTTTACAAAACTTTTTCAAAACTCCAGTTTTGTACGGGTAGGAAATCACTTAGGACGTGCTGATGGTGATGATGTTCACATTTGAACGGGTTCTGTAGAAATTGTCCAAGTTTGTCGAGAACCTCCCTTCATGCATTTCAACTTCTTTTCTTCAAAGTTGAAATTGGAATAACTTCTTCTTTTTTTAATCGTATAAATGAGGATATTCAGGTTTTTGGGCAGGATTTAGCAAATCAAAATGGTTCATACTCTATTGGGTCTTAAAAAGGACGAATATATCCTTCATAAATAGGCTAATTGAGCAATAATCCGAATATATCCTTCATAAAGAGGCTAATATATGAGCAAAAAACGACTTAAGATTCATATCTGATATGAACATATAAATAAAAAAACTCTGCAAATTTTACCCAAGGATTTAATATTCTTTGATATAAATTATTCCCAAATTAATTCTATTTCAATAAATAAATAAAACAATTCATTTATTTAACGAAGTTTTTTTCTTGTGAAGTTTGTGGACGGATGTAGGACTCCAAAAGATGAATTATGCGTGCAAAATTACTCGGAAAACGACCCCTCATTCGACTTCCTGCATCCTTCAAAAGCCCCATTTGTTGCCCCATGAAAGCCCCATAGATCTTCTTGGTGAAATGCGATGGTTTTGGACCCCAAAAAATGGATTCTACGACCAAATATATATATATTCAAGTGATAACGTGTGGGGTAACACCCCACTCGATATCACACCCGAAAACAAAACAAACAACAGCCCGAAACATCAAAAACCCCTCCCGTAGCCCCATTTTAGCCTCACAGAGACCCACGGGTTTGATCGATTGAGCTGAAAACCTTGCGGGCACAACTAGATGGTAAACCGAGGATTTTGTCAAAATTTCAGACTTAAAAAAAATTCCTACTGCCCAAAAAGGCTCGAACGACGCACGTACATTTCGTTTTTGGAATCTAGTCTATAGACTATATACATCTATAGACATCTATAATCGTATAATGACAAATTTGAGGCCGATCAAAATTTTCTACCTCCGACACGAATATGTAGAAATATGTAGAAGGACGAAATATGAGCAAAATTCGACTTGAAAAATGAAACGCGTTTATTATCATTTTGCTCACTCACATGAAGGTACGATTGGTATTGGTCAAAATATTTGGTCGGACAGTCGGATTCGATATAATTTTGTGCAGTTCCTCACTGAATGAAACCCTCGCATAATACAGAGATAGTGAAACAAAAGGATTGACTGCTCTGTCGGTTTCGCTTTTTGAAGGGGATTTAGTCCCAGACAATAGCCGGGGAAGGCGGGGGGAAAGCGTTAGGACTGCAGAAAGTGTTTGTCCGGCTAAAGGGTGTTAGTGTGAAGAAACACACAGTGTTAACACAACAGCGTAAACACACAATGCGCGCTGCGTGTTGGTGTAAAGGGATATCGCTTGGGTTTGTTCAGACGACGAGTCAGGAGAGAGTTTTTGCTGCCATATTCCCCTTCATCCGAGCCATATTTTCAACCCTTATGTCCGTCCCAGGGCTTTTCTAATCCAACCCCCTCTCCGCATCCCTTACACTGGTGGAAAAGGAACTCAATGCGATTACAAACCCCTCGCACAATACGACACAATCCGCTTTTTCTGCGGGCGAGCAGTCGAATAAGCGTTTGTTCAAGGAAGAATTAAAAATCGAGCCTGGCGTCGCCTACCACAAAATCTCAGGTAAACTATACAAATCGTCCCAGATATGATCACATCATGTTCATTCCTAAATTCTTTCGAATTCCGAAAAAAATGTGTTTTCCTTCAGGTACTTACCTTGGTCTAATCTAAGTTCGCCTTCATCAATGCGTTCACTAAACCAAACTAGGTAGTGAACGTTATGGTTAGAATGACAACAAAATTGCCTTCATAAATGTATTTAAGAAAGTTACATGGAGGTTTTTTTGTTCTTTTTTTTTTAAATCATCATTTTAACAACAATCCAATAAAGTTCAATGCATCTTTTAGTACATTTCTAGAGTCATACATAGAATAAAACGTGTTTACACTCACTTATTTACAGTCCTATTGTTTTCGTGTACATAATGGACACAAAGTACGCACTACATCTTGAAACATCAATTTTATCTAAACAACACTGTCTACTGGAGTTATAATTTAATGGTAAGATTACTGATATATGAGACAATATTTTGTTGAATATGAACAATTCAGACTTTTCTGTTGGTAAGTATATAGAAAAGACTCAATTCTTCGTCGAATTTTGATGCTTATTAAACATTATTTAAAACTGTTCCACATATATACAATTTTTACATTTGTACAATTTATACAGGATATCTTTGAACGTAGTTCATTCTTCAAATAGGTAGGGAAACTGAGTGACCACAAATGAATTGTGAATGGAGTTTCCATGTGTTGGAGTTTTAAATGAAACGGAAATTTCTCTTGAGAGACGGAATTACAACAGATGGATGTGTTTGTGTTCATTACCGTTCATCACCAACCTTGTAGTTAACATACCTACTTTTTTTTTGGTATCGCGTTTTCTTTTTTGCTCTTGAAAAAAAGCGTGACGACAATCGGCTGACCCCCAGCCTATGCCCGGACATGAAATGTCAAAAATGCTGAAAAGTTATTCGTTTTGCTTCATTTCGGTATAAGACATGATACAGGTTATCAAACATTACCGTACTTGACATTGAAATATTTGTCAGTATCTCCTGAGATACGCTCCTACTGCAGAAATTAGAAGAAAATTCTGCTCACGTCATTTTTATTACAACTATGAAGCTGTTAATGGTGGCACCTCACATAATTCCTAGCGAACACAAGAACGTTTGTATACCTATTTTGAAGAGTAGTTGTGTATTTTTGTGGGTAAACGTTGCACTCTGATTCAATCGTATTGTTGGAGTTCTTGGTAACTGTTTGGCTCTTGGCTGCTCAATCGACTGTTGGCGAAGTATCAGAGCC
This sequence comes from Pilophorus perplexus, assembly GCA_955831195.1. Classification (NCBI taxonomy): domain Eukaryota; kingdom Metazoa; phylum Arthropoda; class Insecta; order Hemiptera; family Miridae; genus Pilophorus; species Pilophorus perplexus. The sequence goes on along the minus strand of OY037011.1, from coordinate 13,255,914 downwards.
TGTTGGAGAATTCAGCTGGGCTGGTGCCGGGGGTGGAGCTCCCCACCACGGCCACATTCTGGGTCCCAGTCCTGCCCCTTCAGGTAGGACTGGGAGCGGCCTTCATATGACGTGCTGCTGGGGCGGGGAATACCTTTCCAAAGGTTTAGACGATTCCTAAACCACAAATTAAACGGAAATTGTGAGCGCTGTTAGGTCAGTTGAATTATGAACGAAATGATATGAAGTTCAGTTGTTCAGATGTTCTAAAATTTGAGTTCAAAACAAAGTTCGAGGTCTCACCTGAGATGTATCTAACGGAGGTGCACAGCCGCATGGTGTGTTCCAGGAAGCCGCTGCTGCCATCGCTGCTGCTTGCGAATACAGAGTCTTCCCGTACAATGCATGCAAGGCCAGATCAGCCATTTTCGAGCCGCTGAGATCCTCCAATCGGTACAACGGGTAGTGGAACGGTGGCAACAGCGGGAGTTTCAGTTCTCCTCCTTGTTCTAGGAGTGGTGGAGGAGGCGGTAGAAGAGATCGGTTAGCAGAATCTAAGCCGAAATTACCAAACTTGACTTCTTTCTTCTGTACGAGAGGTTTGGGTTTCCTCCTCGGCCTGTATTTGTAGTCTGGATGCTCCTTCATATGCAGAGCTCTGAAACATAATTTTCATCATAATTATTTGTGAGGAATAAAGGAGGTGACTCTGCACCCGAGAACAATAACCGGAAGATGGCAAGAAGGCAGGCATCATAGTCGGCGGTCACGGGTTGGCCTCCCCCTCGTTCCCCTCGTGAGCAGTTTTCTCAATTCATTTTCTCACTTTTGCTATCTATCATGCACAACCACGAACTTTTGGCTGGAATGCTGGTCTGCTGACCCCTTCTCTGTGCAATGGCACTATCAGTGCTCGCGCCCCAACACCTCATGCGTGGAAAGCTAACCTGGCCTACAGCACTCACAATGGGCTTCTTGAAAAGGTCGGAATTCAGCATTTCTGACAACATATTCGGATTCAGCACCCTTAAAAACTCCTAAAACCCAATTTTTAGTTTGAAAATCCGTACAGGTAGGTGCTGAGCTGTTTTCGAAACATTAGAGATTTTGAAATGAAAGCCGGGCACATTTGACGTCACACCTCGCCTGGCTGGGCTTCGAGTAGTTGGGGACGGAGCCGCCAGAGCGCTAAATAATAAATCTGAACGGAATCGGAATAAAAACTCTCGGCCTGGGTTGATTTTCGGATAACCTTCTTTGATAATAACCTCGGTGCTCGATTTTCGAATGACCTTCTCTAATGATAAACCCGATTTTCGATTTTCGGGGTCGACTTTTCGCCTATCAAAGTTGGCTGACTTGCGTAGATGAGAGAGAGAGAGGGATCTGTCGGCCAATCAAAAGATGACGAAGCAGCCCACGTCATGTTCCCCCTCCAGACCTCGGAATTCAAATATCATATTTTTCCTAAGGACCTATAAATAATTGAGACGGGTTTTCTGCAATGTTGACCTATTTTCGTAACTTTTGAAGGACGATCTTTGCAGGAAAAACATTTAAAAAAATCATTAAAGGAGCTCATTCTCCAAACAGAAGCAGCGCTCAGTGGTCCAAAACCCCATAAAACGTCGAAACTTAATTTATTCATATTGTAAAGGACACTCCAGGGATGCTAGGGAATCCCATCGTTCCCCGTTGAGACGGAACACCTGGAGTAAAAGTAGTGTGAGTTGTGGTAAAAACGAATACACGTTGTTGGACATTGTTAAAAAGGGTTTTGTTACATTTTGGCGCCAAAAGTGTTTTGTTACAATATTTTTCTAAAGATTTGAAACTTTTACCCTTTGTCTTCTGTTCTTGAAGGCTGCCACGGCCTTCCCGAAATCTGCTTAGAACAGTAACTGTTAGAGATGTAACAGTAGACCAATGTTTGTTGTTATTTTAGCAACGATTTGTATTTTTTTCTGTTTATCCCAAAATTAGGAGAGTTGATTGGTAATCACAGTTTTTCAAGTGGATCCGAAGATCTGCATGACATTTCTTATGAACGCTCGTCACCTTCAGACTGAGGCCAGCAACGGTCGACAGTTTCGCTTTCTGTGGGGGACCCCCACTGGTGGCACACACGATTTTTGGAATCTACGCACTCGAAAACATAAGACATACTTCCATTAAATGGAAGTGGTCCAGAACCCCCCCAAAAAAACATTATTATCGAACGGAAGTGGACCAGAACTCCCGAAAAGGTTCTTCCATAATGGATGTCGAAAATTCTGTCCAACACAACACCAAACCAGTTACCATATAATTGTATTGTTTGGCAATATTAAATTTTTTAGATATATCATAATGAAATGATCCTGCCAGGAAAACTGTTACAAAAAGTGTCTTAGATGCCTGCCGGGAGATTATATTAAGCAACGTGGATTACACCAACACGCCAGGGTTGATATGTCTGCAGGAAATGTGACATGACAAAGATGATTGTTGAGAAGAGTTTGAGGGAGACAGAGGAATTTTCTGGAGGGTAGTGATCTTGTTTATCAACCGCATCAGGAGGGTCCTTCTCACCCTCTGACTATCTGACAATCACAACAAAAACGGTCCCTCTACAAATAATAAGAATGATTCATTTCCACTCGACAATCATCCCCTTTGGCCGGCACGAAAGAGGAATTTTTGAAGGACAATAAGACAGAAAAGGTGTCACCCCGTAATCTGGACGTCGACGACAGTATCGGAGTGTTTCGGAGGAAAGTGAGTAACCAGCAGTGGTGGGGAGGGGGAGATAAGAAACAAAGGGACACCAAGGTGTCACAAAGAGCGTGATCCTGCTGGGGTGAAGTAACTTGTCTGTTATAATTATGTCACTTTTTAGGGCGAACTGTCGCGAGTTTCGTCTCTTCATAAAACGGGCCCCATCGAGTTTTCATGGTTTTCACATTTTATTCCGTGTTATCACAATTCTGACGGCGAAATTTTATGAAGGGGTTTTGTGATATGTCACTGAAAAGACAGTTTAGCCGAGCCAACAACAATGGGCTTTGAATGATTTCTCCGGAAAGCCAAGTGTGAAATTAATGATCGATTTCACTTTATCGAAAGATACAGACGGGAACCGACAATTGTCAGAGTAACAAGTGGGCAGGACTAAAGGGTGAGCGTTCCGTGTAATTGTATAATGCCGCAGGAGCCGATTTCTGACCCTCCTCGCTGGTGCTGCTCTCTGGATGTTTCGCTGGGCACAATGGGAGGCTTTCTGAGGGCCGACCCCTCCTTCCTGACCTCAACCCTATCGGACAATTCGAATCGCAGGGACGTCAGCGCTTTGTCGGGAGTAGGAAACCGGGAATTTTGAGGCAATCGATTTGTATAGTGTTGTCTGCCCTAATGAATCGACTCAAGGCGAATTCCTTCGCTTTTCAAGAGGGTTATCAATCCACGGGTCATTTGTCTCTGTTTGGACGACTACAAATTTCTGCACCGTACCTACTATCTGATTAGGTGAGTTCTTTTAAGAGTAAGTTCTGATCGAACTTCGGAACCGTTCGGAATCGAACTCAAGAGCTTCCACGACGCAAACTGTCCCTTTCAGTTTTGAAACGGTTTGGAATCCCAGAACTTTGACTGCTCTGCTTTTTAGTCCCACAAAGTGATCACCACGAGATCCGAGAAGAAAATGAAATGTGCGTGCATGACACAATTCGAAACAACAACACAACACAATCGAGAAGGGAATCAGTTCTGGAAGTTTTAAGGAACCACGGGATCGATAGGAACGATTCGGAAGGAACTCCTCGTTCATAGAACCTAATAGGTGAGTTTGCAGATCAATTCTGACAGTTTGGAACCATTCAACACATGCAACCAATTCCTAGGACCAGAGTAGGGGTTCCTGTAGGAACTATTTCGTTGGTATTTACTATAGTTTGGCTCGAAATTCAAGAACATTTTCTGCATCCTGAGAAAGAATTCTCAGCACCCTGTTCACAATAAAATCCTCTTATACGACCAAGTGATTAAACAAATTTGAACCCTTTATGGTGATGCACGAGAAACATTAACATCATTATTATGTAAACCGTATAGAAATAGATACTTGAGAGCTTAGTCAATGCGCCTTGGTACATTACAACGACTGAAGTGCACCGTGCAAAGCCGAAACGGTCACAAGACAACGAACTGCACCACAAGAAGCGACTCCACTATAAAAACGCTGCAAATTTCACACAAGGGTTTATTATTCTTTGATGTAGGTTACTTGTACAAAAATTAAATCTGTCAATAAAAAAATTTGAAAAAATAATTTTGTTTTCTTTTCTTTTTTGTCTCGGAAAATATTTGGCCTCCAGGGATCCTTCAAAAATCTCATTTGTAGCCCCTTGAAAGCCCCATAGATCCCCACAGTGAAATTGGATCGTTCCGGGACCCCCAAAAATGGATTCTATGATCAAAAATACTTCGACAACGACTCCTAATTCGATCCCATACCCAAATTCCTTCAAATAAACCCTCGTAGCCCCATTCTAGCCCCGTAGCGCCCCACGGGTTTGGGCGATCGGGCTGAAAACCTTGCGGGCACAACTAGATGGTAAAACGAGTATTTTGCCAAAAATTTTGATTACAAAAAAACCGGACGGTAGACCTATGGTTCTACAGTCAGATCATTTAATAATGATTAATTTTACAGCAACCCTCTACTTGTAACCAACCGCTAAACTTCCTTAGAGACCAATCATGTGATTATAGTTTTCGCGATCATGTTGCGCTCAAAATCCCCCGTGACGTGAAGAAAACAAATGGAAACGTCCTGTTAATTATTATTAAATGATAAAAATAGCCGAAAACGTTCAAAAACCCCCTCCCGTAGCCCCGTTTTAGCCTCATACCGCCCCACGGGTTGGGGCGATCGGGCTGAAAACCTTGCGGGCGCATCTGGATGGTAAACCAAGGATTTTTTCAAAATTTCAGATTTAAAAAAATAAATTCATGCTGCCCAAAACGGCCCGGACGGCGGACGGAGATTTAGGTTTTGAAATCTAGACTTCTTGAAACGGATATTGTCAAATTTTGAGGCCGATCGGAGTGGCGATTACAAAGGTGTATGATTCCATGAATAATAAACCAAAATTTTCTCAGAGCGTTGTCGACATCGTCAACCCTCTCGGGCGTGACAACAATAGAGACTAACTAGGTACACTCCAAGGTCAGATAACTAGTGAAATAGTTGAAACGGAAAATGTACTTCGGGGAGGGAGTGGAGAGTTAAAGCGGGGGATGTTCCAGAGATAAAACTGCAGACAATTGATTAGACATCATAAACCGGACGTTGCGCCTTGGAAGGGGTTTTAGGGTGCGATTCGGCAAATGTTGGGACACAAGGACCGTAGACATGGATGTGCGGATAGGTATCCTATGAGGTCTATTGTTAGGCCCTTCTACAAAGTGTCCTCCCCTCATCGGATTAAATGAAGATATTATGGCCCATAAACAGGCGCCATTGTTCCCTTCCCTTCATGCCTTCTTCACACATAGCTTCAGGGATTAATCAGGACTGATTTTTTTGTCACCCCTCCTCTTCACCCTTCCTTTCTAAAAACAATTTTTTCTCCTCTTTGGGCAACAAATTGCCCCTCAGCCCTCTTTCGTCTGCCTTTTCTTATCTGTGTTGGTCTGTTTGTTTTCGAAGCCTCCCCACGCACGAGCCCTGCGGCCTATTGAATGTCCGTGGGAACAGCCTGATAAGACCGCAATAATATCATTCGATGACGGCTCGAGACTCAATATTAAGACCACTCATGAATATTATATATTATGTATATATGTTGTATTCATAAGTGGTTTTAATAATTAAAACGATAATTATTATCGTTAACAAAATAATTATCTATTAGGTATATTAAAGCTACAACACGAGGAGGAGGAGAATGCTCATCTTTATGAAATCTGTATTTCTTAAAGAAAAAACTACACACTATGGGAAAACGAGCTGTTGGGTCTGAGCCAAGGTGGGAAACAGTCGGGGGTTGGCTGGCGTAGCCAGCAGGGTGGCCCCCTTGACTCATAATAATATCTATATTATGTAACTATATCTCATAAACACATTATGTTTTCAGTGCTACAAGTATAGGTGTAGTATTCTTACTTATGCCTCAAAGACGCTATGAAAATGAAACCAATGCAATGAGTATCATTTTTTTGATTGAATGCGTTAACCAAAGCACTCTTGATTAGACACGTCGAGAAGAACGGACAGCCGTCAAATAATCTGATTAATCGACGGTCGCACTTTCACGTCGTGGGAGGTCCGATCATTAGCTTATTCGGAACTGCAGACGATTTCATGACTCGACCCTCAGTGCGATGATTCATGGAATGATCGTCGTAGAACTATTTGATAAGAATTTTTGTACTTGTATCGTGAATTTTCTTTGGAAAAACAGCGTTTAGTTCATGGACGCCGAGACTCAAATGAGTAACGAAGAAAAATGTACATTTTGTGTGCGAGTCATTCTTTTATTTAAAAACGAATTTCTTATCTGTAGGATTCTCCATGATGTAAAGGCACTAAGCTCGTGAAGGGAATCGTCCTTAGGAAGCTGGTTTAGGGGGCGGTGCTGCTGATAAAGGATTAGCTCCCTCTGTGCTTAGCAATGGATATGCTAATTAAGGAGCGGATTCCGGTCATTACCGTCTGGATAATTCGACCCTCTTCTCCATTGCATAAGCCCCAAAGTTCGAAAGGAAAAGCAAGATTTCTGACCAACACCATAGAGGAGAACGAGGGTTCTGATGTGTTCTGAGGTTTCCACCCATTATCGGGAATGCCAAAGATGAGGGGATTCTAGGTTTAATTGCTCGAACAGTTAGTATACTGGAAATTTGTTTTGTTGGTAAATGGGCACGTTTCACGTGAATAGTTTGAATGATCTGTAAGAGCTCTTAATTAAAGAGCTCGGCCGAACAAGGGTCTATGTTAGTTTTTGCAACTTTTCAGGAGAGAGAAAACACCGAAAACAGTTGGAAAACAGGTACAAGGTTGGTATTTTTGTAACGTACCTAGACCCTTGTTCGATCGATTGTTTGATGAGAGGACGTGATTTTGATTTGTTACCACTTTACAAAGCGTTTATGTGTTAACGCCCTGATTAATCCCCCCAAGGGGGCACCGAATCTGTGCGGAGCTCGGTCAAGTTTGCGGAGCCATTAGGGTCTATTTCACCAACTAGCAGCTACCCAACCTTGACCGAGCTCCGCACAGATTCCCTCGGAGGTTTAAACTGGGCGTTAACATTAAGGGCACTTGGTACCCCCCCTTAAAACAGCGAAATTCGTGCCCCAAAATCTCAGCACTCCCTGGTCCGATTTTGATTTTTTTTTTTTTTTTTTTTTTGTATGAAAGGCCTTGCAAAGATCTAAAATCGTGCTGAAACAGATTTTGAAAATATTGATCTGGAGATTTACAACAGAGGAGCAAACTTGACAATTTTCAACGGCGTTCTGGAGCCCTTTGCTTGACCTGTACACGAAAAATACTGCACGATTTCAAAAATGTGTTTCAGCACGTTTAGATCTTTACATGGCCTTTCAAAAAAAAAAAAAAAAAAAAAAAAAAAAAAAAAAAAAAAAAATGTAAATCGGTTGAGTGGTTCCCGAGAAAATGGGTCATATCCGTAAAAAAATTCAACTTTTCAGGAGAGCCAAAAAACTGAAAGGTGACTGTCTGAGCGTGTTTTGTTTTTCCATTGATTAGACGGAGAAAGAAGGAGTGCCAGAGTTGATGCAGGCACCTTCCGAGCTATTTTTTTAATAATTTTAATTGAAGTTCAAGCATTTTGCAATATACCATTTTCTTCAGTATTTTATGTAGTTTTTTTTTAAGAAGAAAAAACAGAAAATTTGCCTCGGAATTCCCTACCGGCTGTTTCAAAAAACCCTACTTTTCCCTACAAAATCCCTACCATGTTCGAAATTTCCCTACGCTTTAATTTCTAATATAATTACTGCCGTTTTTTAGACGTTGAATACAGCAAAAATTATCACTTCGATTTCAAAAGTCAAAAAAATGCTTCAGCTAGTTTCGGTAGTCTCGGAAGCAAAATTACCCATAATATAAGTATTGCCATCAAACTAAGGATCGGTGTTTCCGAAACATCGATGTTTTTTAAGTCCGACGTTCGATATTCACATCGATGATGTTTCCGCCAGGCAACATCAATGTTAATTTGCCGGAAAAAATATTTATTTAAATCTTTTTTTTAATAAATTTGCAAAAGATTATTTTCCCTGGCAAGTCAATCGTCTGTATCTAATTGATGCCTACTTAGTTGTTGTGATGATAATTTTGACGGAATGAAAGAAAAGAGAGAGAAGAATAGGTACTTAACTTCTTATCAATTTTCGATAACTGACGTCTCTTTTCTTTACAATGCAAAGAAATCATAACGACAAGATGTCATTATGGATTGACGAAAAGATAAATAAATGTATAAAAAAATATATATAAAAATAAATAAATGTCATCTTTTAAGACCGTTAAAACGGTCATGTTGTTTTTTGTTTATGGTTTTTTTGAATTTAATAAAAATTCAAATTTTGTGCACGTATAGTTAGATTTGTCGTCGAAGACAACAGCTGTCTTCGGCACTCCCAAGTGCCGCACTTGAAGTGCGAGTGGTGGGCTTTTTTTTTCTTTGTTTTTGTGAGGGAGTCCGGTGGCATGGCAAAACTGTAGCTAGGTAGATTCCTAGGTAAAGATCAAAGCTCAGTTGAGTTGCGAATAGAATCTACATGGTGATGGTGGTGGTATGTAAATACAATTATTAGAATTATGCGTGTTTACCTCCTTGTCTATAAATCCCTACGTTTTGCGTAGGGATTCCCTACGCTTCAACCACTCCCGAAATTCCCTACGTGTAGGGAGAAATCCCTACATCTGGCATCACTGGACAGCAGTGTTGCGTACGGGCGCGCATGGGAAGAAAAACTTTGGATGCCTCTCCTGCAAAATCCGTTTTTTCTTTACGTTTGCCCGCTTTTCTACGGATGTGATGAACCGATTCTAACGTTTTTTGTTTTATTCTGTTGGTCGATAGTTGCTTCAGAAATACAGCCATAACTTTGACTCTTATGCGATTACTCTCATAACAGTGACCTTTGAAAGTTGAAACTTTGTTGATAGTTTGTAGGTTATACGGTAAACAGTGTGGAATTTCAGTTATTGAGTTGATTTATATAAACAAGGCTCTGTGTGCTCGCCATGGAGTCGGGAAAATATTGGAAAAAGTCAGAAGTCGATAAGTGATCAGGTAAGGAAGATAATGGGTCAAATTTGGTGAAAAACATGATTTGAAGGCCTCACTTTCCGGAGCCTACCCTGGCTTTTGTGTTGTGCCTATGATTTAAAAAAAGTGATATTCGAAAACTAAATTTCATGCTGAACACCACTATGTAAAACATTTCGAGGATATAATCGTGAGTGGGCCGTAATTCAGGGTCAACGAGACGATGCCGCGCCGAGCGGCTTCGGGTGCCGAAGCCCCTAAAATCGAAAATACTTGGGTACCTACTACACAGCTAGGGATTGCAATCCCGAACGTTTTTCTGAATCCCGGGATCCCGGGATTTTTCTGAGGCGATCCCGGGATCCCGGGATTGATGATTTTTGTTTGAACGTGAAAAAATTGATTTAAAACGACGAAAAACTTGTTTATTTACATTTATTGTAAATTATATAAAATAATACTTCTCTCATGAAGGAAAAATTTCACTTATGTACTCAAAAAATGTGCTTTTAGAAATCATAATGTTGGATCTTAGAAAGCACTCAAAGTTGGATCAGCCAATTTGCTTCTTAGCTTTGTCGAAAATAGTCCTGCTACTCAAAAGGCCCTCTCAGCTTCTACGGAGGTCAGTGGGATAGTCCTACGTGTTCTGGTTGTGCTTAAATTGAAGCTGAATCAATGCTCCACAATTTCATTCCTCATAACTTTCCTCGTGGGATGAATATTATAGCCGATATTCCGTACTGAAGAAGGATAAAACCACGATTTCTAACATTTGGGGGAAAATGGTCAATGTTTGAAGAGGGTTAATCTCGGGGCCCATTGGTCCTAGAAAGCTGCCGTTGCGCTCAAATGGTAGCAAATCTTGTCTACTTGAAAATAGTATACAGTGACTTTTTCGTTAGGGCGCACATTTTTGAAACTAAAAGCCAAGAACTGAAAAAAAAAAAAAAATCCGAAAATTTCGCAGTTTTTCGAGCATCCAGCATTTAGCACAAGGGTTTCGAAGCTGGTATGTACCGTCCCTGACAACATTTAAAAAAAATTAGAACGTGTCAATTTTTCCGTTCTAAGCCCCCTTTTTTTGTATACTAAATCCAAATGGTGGCCTCGGCTGCCTCCATTTTTGAACAGGCTCGTTTCTTTTTTAATTGTGGTCGATAAATCTTTTCGTATTTTCGGCACCGGCACCGGCTGGTTCATAGATTTCCGAATCCTTTCTTCAGGGGACTTCACAGTTTTCATCTTACAGCACTTTCACTTAGCCTTCGAATTATTGTCCGTTGTTAAAAGATTTTTCCCGACAAGACTTGAGCAATTTACGTGCGAGGTGCAATTAATTCTCGAACCCCGGGATCCCGGGATTGACTCCACGAATCCCGGGATTTCAAATTGGCAAAAATCGACCGGGATCCCGGGATTTCGGGATCCCGGGATCCCGGGATTGCAATCCCTATACACAGCGTAGGTATACTGAAAAATGAAATAATTTCATTATATATTGTACATAATTATTATGTACAATATAATGTAGTTTCATTTTTCATATTTTGAACTACCTATTATGTCTCTTGGGTCTTTATGTCACATGTATGTATGTATGTATACACTCCCGAGGACATACCTAATATATTAGGTATAGGTACCGTCGCTATAGAAGCAACACCTCCTAACCCAGTTTCGGGTGAAAATGAAACAGTGGAATGGAACATTTACATGAAACAGTTACGTAAAATGATTTTTTAAACGAAAAAGTTTTCTTTAAATGAAACAGTTTTTGGTGTAACCTGTAAAGTTGGGAAGATAGGCGCTGTTATTCTACAGCGACGATATCCTTGACTATAGTCATGACTATAGCATATATCTTGCAAGATTGAGCTGTGGATCGGCTGCACCTCCAGGTTTGGTGAAGAGCCGCCCATTATAAGAATTAAAGCTAGGAAAAGTACATTGAAAGTTCAATACTCACTTAGGTATCTACCATTGTAATGTGGTGAGATGAATATCCAAATGAGACTATGTTTCAAGTGTCCGACCAGTCGACCACAGCTGTCATCCTGGATAGGGCACGTGTTCAATCCATGACTGGACATGACGCTGACTAAAACCGAACGTCCCTGGGACGGATGTGTGTCCTACCCAACAAGGCTGTTTCATTCATCATTTGAGGTCACCAGCATGCGAGTAACACCTGCTACTGGTTTCTGCCGAAGTACAAAGGCAGCCAAGTAAGCACGCCACATCCCTAACATTGATTGACCCTATCGGAGTGCACTGGCGTCCTCGAGCGTATAATAAACTTTTTTTTAAAGCTGCAAATTTCACACAAGGGTTTATTGTATAAACTGTGCAAAATTTAACAATGAATAAAATTATTCTGTCAATACATAAATAATGTTTTTTTAATTTATAAAAAAGTATCCCTGCAAAGTGTTTGGACTGATGTAGAACCCCGAAAAATGGATTCTGAGTCCAAAATTACTCGCATCCTTCAAAAGCCTCATTCGAAGCGCTATGAAAGCCCCGTAGATCCCCACGGTGAAATCGGATGGTTCTGGGACCCCCAAAAGTGGATTCTGCGTCCGAAAATACTCTGCAAACGACACCTAACTCGCTCCTTTGCCTTTTTTTGGCAACCCACTGATTTGTCTTAACGGTTATTCCTCTCAACCCGAGATGGCTTTGAAAAGAATTCTTAAACGGAAATGGCTTTTTTAATGAAAGATTTCCAGAAGTCAGTAGGTGTGACATACATTATCTTTGAATAAATATTTATCATGCCTATCTCAGATGTCTTCCTATTTAAGCTCCATGATATCTCAGTTGACTTGACACTCGAATAAATTTATGCCTGTCGTATACTATTGGTTTTTTCCCATACGAAGTTTCTATATTTAGCTGTGAGTAGGTAAACATTGAAACAGTTCCAAAGGGTTAAAAGTTATATCAGTCATTATCTTTATTTCTTTTTGGTCAGGTTTTAAAATCGAAAGGAATTAGAGTGGAGCGTTGAGTTTAGCCACAATTCTTCCATTAGTCTTGTCAATCCAACGAGAACGAACAATAGGAACGTCGTGTATTTAGAAGTGGGTAGATTATAAAACGTCGGAAATACCGAATTTTATGTAGTACCTTCATTTGTATACCCAGGTGAGAAGATACTCAAAATATTAGATAGTTCCTAATATAATAATAGCGCATCGATTTAATAGGAGAATGGGAATGTCGCACTCAATGCTTAGGTAAATGAGAAAAGTTGTTTTAGATCTCTTCTGTGGTTTCTCAACTTGTTGGTGTATGATATGTAGGTATATATGTATTGCAAACTGTATGCGATGTAGCAATCCGAACATAATACGATTTGAGCTGTGCTTTCCTAAATGGAGGATAAACGTGTTCATTCAATTTTAGGGGCTATTGGAACAGGTTCGCAGCCAAACTCACATGAAATTTTAATGCTATTCGAAGGTTTACATTAGTTACGAAAATTTTATGAAGAGCATCCTTTTCAAGCTATCTTTTGGAAGTTTTGCAGGAGATTGAGTAAATTTCTTCTGCGGGTTGAATTTTGTTACCCCCATCGATGGATTCTTGGCGGATGAATAATATAACATGAAATAATTTTTAAACCAATATCTGTACAATCCTTTGTTTTCAAGAGATGGGATCTCTTCTGGGATCCATTGATAGAAGCATAATATGCATAAGCTGCATTATATTGTAATAGACTATTATATTTTATGGACACGTTCTTCTGAATCTTCCAGTCAATTCAAGGCGCAAAAAGCATTGTCAGAATCACGTCAAAATCGATTTTTGAGCCCTCCAGGAAGTGATTTTATTGAGAGAGGAGTGAAAGATCCAATGCAAGGAGGAAGAGAGGGGGGATATCCAGCGGTGCGTTATCGAGTGTATATTGGGGCGGGATTAGCTTAAGAGATTCCGCACGGGTGATTTTTCAACGCCCCTCAACATCGTTTTGAAATAAACATCTCGAGGCGTCTGAAACAGACGGAAAACTTCATAACATTCTCCGTCATTATTGAAAAACGTTCACATACACGTACTGGGACGAAATCATCTTTTTAAACACTTTCTGTGATTAAAATTAACTGAACATCAAATTTAAACAAAAAATTCCGAGATGGAACTTAACCTTATTGTGATAAATGGTTGTTTTTCACTCTCAAAAGCAAAAGTCTGAAGTGCTATTGTCGACGACGTCTCGGCTACCTGATGACACTTTAATTAGCTTCAGCTTTTGGACGGCGATGATATTCCATTTGTTCATTGAACATCTCGGTACGATTCGTAAACAGACGTGTCCTTTGTTTTCATAAGAGCAACACTCGATTAGAGTAAACAAACTAATTTTTATCACAAGAATCTGACATGATTTTTTCTATTACTACGTCCCTCCCCCCGTTCATGAAGTGCTCGATCGAATTTTATTTTCTGAAATTAAAATACACCTGCATGCGTATTATGCAGGTTGTATTTTAATTTCAGAAAATAAAATTCGAAAACAACCTACGATTTGGTACGTGCATGTACCAAATCGTAGGTTGTATATTTATTTTAGCAAATATATTATATACAAATACATTGTATTTAATATATACATATTATGTAAAAGTGAACTTAAATTAACTGAACGTGAACTTTTGTTCAATATTGTAATTAATATAAGACAAATAATATTAAATTTTGACGGTGTCAATACAACATGTCGTAGGTAAGAAGTTTTGAGCAATTTTACAGAAGAGCAAAAAACGTTTTACGTCATACGACGGGTTGCTGACACACTCTTGATACACAGTGTTGCTTTTCTGCGATTTTTGACCCTTTCAGGCATACCAACGGCAAAAATGGGGTCGCTAAGCGATTCCTCACACTGTTTTGCATCGAGAGGCACAAAAATCTCGATATGCCCCATGGAGGAATAGAGAGGAGAGCTCACTCTGTGTTAAACCGCGTTCCCAAAACGCCAACCCAGTGGTGGAACGGCGGGGGGGATTGCGACTGCAGCGCGACCCCTACGAGACGTAGTGAACTTTGAAGGTGGTAAGTTACCAAAACTGAACCAGAAGATGGCGCCCTGCGAATTCCGACGTGTCATTTGCATTCACAGTGTAAACAACTACACAATCAATTTCGTTTAACGAAATTCGTTATTCAGAGATAGTTCTTTCAATTTTTCCTTTAATTCTAGTAGCACAACAGTGGAAGATAAATCCGTGAGGTATTTGGGGCTTTCCTTCGTAAGAAGGGCTAGTGGCTCACTCTAGTCGGGTTTGAAGGTACTATGAGTAGTTCACTACGTTCCGTAGGGATAGCGCCACCGTCGACTATGGCACATGAAGTCCTATTCAGTGAACTCTCCTCTCTATTCCTCCATGGATATGCCCATAATATGGTCCGATATATTATATGGTCATACGACATGTTGTATTGACACCGTCATTTATATTATAAATACGGCCATCAGTTACAACACACGTTACTGTTGTTGAAATCAAACGATTGGAGGTTGGCCCTGATCGAATTATCAGGTGTTAAAAATTATAATTAGGACCTATTTGTAACATCAGATTCTGATAGTTATTATAGCAACAACTGTTCTACCATACGGTGTTTGAAATAACTATTCGGACGATAGGTACCAAGAAATCATTTTGCGATGATTTTGAGTTTGGAAATGATCGAATAATTTTTAAAATATTATTTTACGCACTTTGTATGTATCGCCGGAAGGCCTTTACAAATAAACCTTCTCATTCTCATTCAATATTATTTTACGCATTTTGTAAAAACCTTATCTTAGTACATAATATTATGACAATAATATTATTATTGTCTATATACAAAGCCTTTCACGACCTGGATTGAAGTAGAAGAACTGAATAATTCAATTTAATAATTGAATTGAATTATTCAGTTCTATTGAATTGAAGCAGAAGTCTGGCAATACGATAGCAATAGAACCTACCAATAGTAATAAACAATAATTGTTCTTTTATTCTCTGGAACTGGTGCTTTACTTGGGAACTAGCATAAAAGTACGATAAAATTGAACAACATTTGGGTGGTAAGTTCTTGCAACGCGATACATTTTGTTTTAAATATAAAATATGGAATATCATTTATGTTATATATAACATTCCTGGGGTGAAACAGATATATTAGGTATAATATAATCTGAAACGACCATCGCGAGTCAACAAACAGCACGTCGGTTACATGGCATCATGACATAAGTCCATTTTTACAACTTTTCAGGAGAGACAAAAAACTAGTTCTAAGGAAACTGATAATCATGGCATAACTCAGTTCAGATCTGAAAATGCAGTCGTGGACCTGGGGTGAAACAGATAGCTTATAATATAAGCTTATAATATATTATATTATATAAGCTATCTGTTTCACCCCAGGAATGTTATGATGCGAAAATCGAAGTAGGTATTATATTATTAACGTAGAAACCAACCAATTGTCAGTTCTGAAAACCTTTTAACCACCGGGCTTATTCAAATCCCAGGGATTGCTATGAGTGATTCACCAAACAACGGCTAACAATGACTTCTTGAAATCCTCGTAATACACCACGTTGTCACCTAATCCTGTCTATCCGAAAATAACACCAGGAAAAATGGATGACAGGTTAGGAAATCCCAAGTGGGTGTCAAAAATGCGGAGTTGAAGTGTTGAATGCTGAGGAATTGTGAGTAATAGTTTCTCAACTTGGAAATGCTCGAATGAAGGAGTAAAAGACCGGAACTTTCGTAATCTGTAGTCAAGGGCGTACGCAGGTCTTCCTTGGGGGGGGGGGGGGGGGGGGGGGGGCTAAAAAATATTGCAGATAGGCATGCTGCCAGCTAGGGTAGTTAAATTAAAATTAAAAATAAAAACGCTGCAAATTTTACACATGGTTTTATTATTCTTTGATAGGTATAGGTTTCGTGTACGAAAATTAAATCTGTCATTAAAAAAAAATTGGGAAAAAAGTTGTTTTTCACTCGGAACTTTATTTGGTCTCCTGGGTTCCTTCGAAAATCCATTTGTCGCCCCATGAAAGCTCTATAGATCCCCATAATGAAATCTGATCGTTCAAAGACCCCAAAAATGGATTCTACACGTAGGACGTGTCCAAAAATACTTCGAAACCGACACTTAGCTGAAAACCCCTCCCGTAGCCCAATTTTAGCCCCATAGTGCCCCACGGGTTTGGGCGATCGGGCTAAAAACCTTGCGGACACAACTAGATGGTAAACCAAGTATTTTGTCAAAATTTCAGATTTAAAAAAAAATTCCTACTCCCAAAAACGGCCCGGACGGCGGACGGGCATTTCTTTTTTGGAATCTTGACCTGTTGAAACGAATAATGTCAAATTTTGAGGCCGATCAGAATTTTCGACCCCCGATTAGTACATACGTGTATTATTCCAAGAGTAATAAACTAAACTATGCAGAAAAACTCAGCGAATTTGTCAACCGCTACTTCCTCTATTTCTTTCTTTTGATCTGAAAGTGTATAGAGTAGAATCCGCTTAATGTGGGCCTTTCGGGACCAGGCCCACAATAAGCGGCTGCACACATTAAAAGAATGAGGTGAAAAAAATGAATTCTATGTTACTGACGAAAACCATTCATCAAACCGATCCAACCTTCATCAACTGGATCTTTTCCTTCCCGTTGAATGAAAAAGTGATTCAGTATTGTTAATTTTAAAATTTTAAATATTCGCAAAGGTAGATTTTGGAAACTAATTTCTCGGCCAGCTGACGCTGAGAAGTGCAGGCAGGGAAGTTTTTTAGCGCAACCTTTCCCTCAAAAAATGGAAAGGTGCTCTCACCTCTTCGACATGTTTCTTATTGTCTAAGATCGCGATTTTTTCTTCAAGTGTCACGTACTTAGTTGCGGGGCATACCGACGAGTTGGCATTCGCTTTGAGACTGATAGGAACTCCTGATTGAAGAGTTTACCTGTATCTCCGTTTCTCGACAAGACCCTCGAATATGATGCACATTGACCAGTGTGTCACAATAAAACATGCCTCTACAACCCTGATTTGCCCACACTAACCGACCTCGTGCCCACATTAAGCGAGCTCTTTTTAACGTTGCTTAGATTCAACGGGATCGGAACCGGAGCATTTTGGACACAATAGACGGCTTCCCTCATTATCCAGTGGCCACATGAAGCCTATTCCACTGTATATATTTTTCGGATGTTCAGGGCTCCCCCCCCCCCCCCGCGTACGCCTATGTCTGTATTGTATGTATGTTTACATACTACATGCATCATACTATCCAATATTCACCTTCCTTATTCATTTATTCTTATCTAATAAATATGTTTTCTATTCTATATTCTAGTGTTCATTTGGAAAGCAAACTGGGCATAAAAAAAATGGAAAAGAGATTACGTAAATATCAAATTTTGATGCCTTCTGGCATACGCTACGTGGCACATTTAAATGAAACTTCTGCTCAGAACAAAACTGGTCCAATACTTGAATTTTAGCCCTGTGATATTCTTCTCAAAAAAAGACCTCGAAAAAACTGGAATTTATTAATTTTATTTTTATTTTTTAGGGTGGAGCAAAATTCATGTCAAACTTTCCGAGCATTCCTGAACTTACGTTGTCATCAATCAAGTTGTTGGTTAAAGGGGGTTGGCAATTTTTTCCGTACACGGTGTGACTAATTTCAGTGAAGAAGGTAGAAATTTCTTTCCCAGCCTCCGAGGAACGAACTCACTCTCGCAATGAAATTGGATATTTCCCGATCCGTTCTGTATCTGGGGTTACAAACATTCTTGTCTTTTTGCCATTGTTCGGGCTGGTTCATTGTTGTCTCCCCAAACCTAAAGGCACCTAAAAGGTCTCCCACAAACGGACCTGAGCGTTGGCAATTTAGAATATGAAAATGGTCGCCGTGTGGATTCGTCTTATATAATTAAGAAATATTTTCGTTTGATTTACCTGAGTCGTTTGGCTTCGTCAATGAAAGGGCGTTTTTCGGCTTCGGTGAGTAGTTTCCACTCGGCTCCTAACCTCTTGGAAATCTCCGAATTGTGCATTTTGGGATTCTCCTGGGCCATTTTCCTTCGTTGTCCCCGCGACCACACCATGAACGCGTTCATAGGCCGCTTGATGTGGGCCTCGGGAACCTTTTGTGACATCATCATCCTGTCGGCCGACGTCGCATCTCAGGCCAACTCGATCGGGGTGAGGAACCGCGTTCAATCGGATGTCTTCCCGGCGGGTATACGACGGGTTTTGGCCGAAGAAATCGGCGGTGTGGCGGTCTGCTCGGTCGGAGGAGGGGCTTAATTTTGGGCTCCGCCTACTCCTCCTGTTTCTGTCACCCCCCCTTTTCCATGGCGCTGTGTAGAAGCAACAAGTAAATTTCCAACCCTCCTTCAACACCCCCATCCAGTAACCAGACTTTTCGCGTTGTCCCTCCCAACAAATCGAGTTCGCTATTCTTCTCCTTTGACCATCCCTCGTTATTTTACTTTTCAAATTTTTTCAGCTAAGGTCACCGGTTTTGAAGATTATTTTCCCCAGTTCCCTTTTTAATACCTTCAAATTGAATTGAGTGCAAAATTGAACAGGGGGGGGGGGGGGGGGGGCTTCAAAAATTTTTAAGAAACCCCCCCCCCCCCCCCCCTCATTGACGAACCCCCAAAAATTAAAAATTTTGAAATTCTTATTGAACTATTTCCTAGGTACGCCAAGCCACTAAGGCGGACACCCCTCTACGGACGGCCCCTACTTGCTGGTGTCTTAGTGGGATTTCTCTGTAGTTGGACCCTAAACTATCGATTCTACGTCCAAAATTACATTGAACAACATCTCATTCGACCTACTTATCAAAAACATTCGAAAACAGGTCGCAGGACCAACCAAAAACGAAGTGGACAGCTCACAGGGTGCAAAAGTACATGGAAAATTACACATCACATGCCGAAACAGATTAAAAAAAAAAAAATTGCATTTCTTTGATCTGAGACCCAGTTGCATTCGACTCAGCGTGAAAAATTACATGAAAAATGTATCAAAAGGGAGTTAGAGCCGTTTTATGGACGCAAGGTCGAAAACACGAAAGAAATCTCAAAATTGAAAAAACGGTGTGTTAAAAAAATTGCTACGAGACATTTTCGATCCGAAATTAGTTGTAGAATCGACTCCAAGGAGGATAGCAACAAAAACTTAATAATTAATTGGAATATTTTTCAATCCAATGTCAACTTACTATCTGCTGCTCATTGTCTTTGAATGATGTCACCCAGGCTTCAAGTGCATTGACGTCTTCCGCAGTTACACCTGGGAGTGTGATTTCGTCAGGCTGTGGGGATAGTTGAATTTTGTCGTTCGCAGTAGCAAACCTGTTCAAAATGCTTTGCTGCCTGTGATTAATTTCATCCAATGGCCGCTCAATTTTGGCAAGATGACGGGCTATACCCATAACATGGAAACTATACCTGGAACAAAGTTTGCACACTTCGTTAAGCAACAGCATAACGAGTTTGAACATACTTAACTATAATCGTTTTGGAATGCAAGGTTTTTTTTTTTTTTTTTTGAAACTTTTATTGCACCAAGTAAGCAAACTTATCAGCAATTTACAATTAATGTATACATACTAAATGACTTGCCAGAAGCGATGACACATAACACTGCTTCTATGCGACTTGTTGTTTTGTGCAACTGACGCACTAGTAATTACTCACTGAGCTGATAATTAGTTCACAGGGCACCCCACTCCCACAGGTCATGAGGTTTTGTTCTTTTCAGTCTTCTGAGCAGGCCTTCAACGTCGAGGAGCTGGACAACCTCGCTGTTGATGTGTCCCCGAAGCCTCTGCTGATGGGCTAATGCTTGTTTTTTGATGACTTCTTCGACAGTAGGAATTTGAAGTTCCCGGTGTAGTCTTTCATTCCTGGTGTAACGGTACGCATTTACGCATGCTCGTAGCACGTTATTTTGAAATCGCTGAATGATCAAGCGATTGCTCGGAGCGGTGCAGCCCCACAATTGTGCACCATAGGCCCAGACTGGCTTAAGGACCTGATTGTATAGTGTTAGCTTGTTGGGGATTGACAAGGATGACCGTCGCCCCATTAGCCAATACATCTTTCGAAATTTGGTGGTTAGTTCCATCTTCTTTTTTTTTACATGTGCTTTCCACCGAAGCTTAGCATCGAGGGTCATGCCCAGGTACTTGGCTTCGTTTGCGTGCGGTATGACTTTGTTGTTGAGGTGAACGGGTATGTACTCACACCTACGGTTTGTGAAGTCGACATGTACCGATTTTGCCTCATTCATTTGGATCCTCCACTTTAAAGTCCAGCTGTGAAGTCTCTTGATTGACCTTTGTAGTTTCGAAATTGATTCCAAGTTGGTATCGCCGACAGCAAGGACTGCAGTGAATGCAAGGTGAAGCAGATACATATTCACGCCTAAACGACAACTCACTCGACCATGTTCGAAAAACCTCGGAAAAATCGAGAGTTTTTGAACCGTTTTTGAGCCATAAATTTGCGATTGAGGGCTGAACATTTTCAGTGAACAACTAGACCCCAAGTAGAGCCTCCGTGCGAAATTGGGGATTTTTGTGGCTTTTCCAAAAGGGATAAGTGCCTCCCATGGCGGACGGACATTGCAGAAACGGAATCTACGTTTACGTTGACACGTAAACTGACAAAGTTTGAGGGGGTGTTCAAAGAATTTTTTCCTGATCGATTACCTGCATAGGTGTATGATTCACAGAATAAAACCGAAAACTACGAACCCTCAAACATTTTTGTAGTACAGTACAGTCAGAGAATGATCACAAAAAACTATTGCGTAGACTTCGCCAATTTACTTAATTACGTCGAAACAGTGAGAAGGCCCAACGTCGGCAGCGAGTCGGCAAAATCACGCTAGAAATTGGGTCCTGCCGCTCAAAAAAGTACCGTGGGGCCGACGTCGGATAGCTGTCATCCTTCTACCGACCAATCGACCCGACGATGCTGACCAAAGCCCGACGTTGGCCGGACGACTTGTGCTACATGGGAAGTTAAAACAGTATCAAATACTTTTCAGTAAACAATTTTTCTCTTGTTCGCGATTTTCCAATCTGCAGATCCTCATGAGGTCCTTTAACCCTCCTAATAAAGTCATACAGGTTGCGAGACGTCGTAACAATTTAAAACCACGGTAGCAACGTGGCAAAACGTAGCAAAACTCTCGATTTTTTCTCAAATATTGATTAATCATGAATCATCGTGTCGATTGAGCCCCAATGACTTGGAATCCAAGGAGCGCTTTTCCCTGAATGTTTTGCTTATTTATGGCTTAAAATTAGGCAAAAAATAGGGTGAGGGGCCCAATCGTTTCCCACTTAAGCAGTTTTTCGACCTATAGGTCGAAATCAGGTCGTATAATAATATTATTATGTATTATAATATATTATATTATGACTTGGTCTCAGTACTGCTCTATCACTCTGAAAATTTTATTTTATTTTTTAAATTGAAAGAGGGGTTTCTAAAGATGAAAGCTACGAAAGAAAATTTTTATTACGATATTAAATAAATTAATCACATGATTTCAAACTCATCACTTGTTTCTGGCGCAATCATTGCCCAGATGGTCCTATGGTTGCCCAGCAGTGGCCCAATCGTTGCCCACTTGATGTATCTCGCATTGAGGCAGAAAATGATGCAATTCACATCATACGGTCATCATTGTTTGCTAACGGGGAACTGTCCGTAAAATAAACTGCAAGGTTTGATTAAGTGGACTGTATAATGAAGAAAAAACACCTGAAACTGCCTTCAACACACACCCATTAAAATCGCCGCTCAGACATAATAAAATCAAAATGGCTTCCGTTCTTCTCACCATGCCTAGTGCTGATCCCTAGTGGCATATTCCATAACTACTACACGCCTCTGCAGCTCAAACAATCATAGTAAACACCTATATAAAACAACATAATATTACGTTATATTATATGTACAACAGCATAATAATATTATTATAATATAATATTATAATAATATTATTCCGCTGTATAATATTATTATAGATGTTGGTGTGACATCAGCAAAGTAGTGAATGAGAAGCAGAAGCAGCGGAGGGGTGAGATCAGCAGAGTAGTAAGTACCTAAGTGAGGAGCCAAACCAGCAGAGAGAGTACTGGTGACGAGCCAAACCAGTAGAGTAGTGACGGAGGACGGTTAATATCAAGACTAGTGAGCAACGACTGGGTACAGATGTGAATAAGCGTATACGGTATACCAATGGTTGCTCAGCGATATTGTGAGCTCATTTTTCGTTCTTTTTTGAGGAATTTGGTGCCAATATCTCAGAAAACTATCGGCCTATTGAGAACAATACAGTATTGGAGAAAAACTTGAAATTCTGAGGTTACAAAACTGGACCTATTGTGGGCAGGGTGGCGTGCAATTTGATTGCAAGGCTCAAAGGATAAGAAAACTGCATCATATCCTCATTTATATGCAAAACTCTTAGAGGTGGGCAGACATTGCGCCCTTCACCCTACAATAGGTATCTAAGAATTATTACAAAATTTGTACGAGTACAAAACTCCAAAAATGGCCAATCCACTTTTTGCCAATCGATTGCGTGTCTGTCCTTTGGCGTGGAACGCCCGGTATATCCCTTGGAATATAGTCGTTCAGAGGGACTGGGAGTGGCCGGTAGGGCAAAAGGACATGACTACATACATTGTATTCTTGTCGACATTAAAGTAATTTTAATTAGCCACGTGATAAGAATCGATATGCGAGCATTTCGAGGGTCAGCGTGAATAACAGTTCAACAATTATTTAAATTTCAAACCGACAAAAAGGCCACTTATCGGTACATAAATGAAACCTTTTACAATATCATTCTTTACGTAATTGAAACAAGAAATACTGGGAAGCCGTGCTAATTAAACCAGTTCGTTTTATCATTTCAAAACAAAGGACTTATTGGGCCACAGGCGTTGCTTGTATGCCGTTGGCTTCTCCCATTTAAAAGGGTTGATTGGTCAAAGTTGATTGAATGGATTAGGTAATTACTTTTTCTTATGAAAGCAAGGGGCCGTGAGAGGCAGCCGTGGCAACGTGATATTGGCTTATGTCGGCCACAGGAATGAAGTTTCTGTAACTTAGGGTTGTCATAACCAGTATGACATCAAGGGATGAAACTCCGGACCTCCGCCTCCGCTCAAACTGCCGTTTTAGTGTTGAATATCAGTTGAATTAATTTACTAGTTAACTCAATGTTGCATGCATCTGTCTACCGAATTGATAGTATTATTAGATGTCATTTTTAAACAAATAAAATATGGAGCAAAAACTGAAAAATTAAGTCGCTGTTGTGTAAATATCCCGACGAATTTACAACGTCAAGGCAATATTGGAGATATTGGATCATTCATAGTCGATCAATAACCAATAAACAAACTGCCTGAGATCACAGCGAAGCCTTTATCCGCACGATTGTGGCACCCTCATTGGCATTCATATCGAGCACCGAATCCAAGTGGGGAGGGCGAGTCACCCAGGAACAAAGACCTCAGCTATGCTGGTACCCTGAAATGGACCCCGAAAATGAAGGTGAGGGGGGGCCCACGTTGGGTAAGGTCGGGGTCGCAATCAACGGGAAATGTTCGTCCTTTGAATAGGCAAATTGGATCAGGGGCGCTTGATTTCACGCTTTGTGCCCCGAGGGAGGTTAGTAGGTGCGTAAAAGTGTTAGTGAAGTGTTAAAAATAGAAATAGGTAGCTTTTGGAAGCTCTCCCTTTGTCGGAAACAGCCCGAAAATATTTCCAAATTTGGAAATATTTTCGGGCTACAGGGTGAAGGAGAAAAGAAACTCTCGAAAGGACATCAAGTTCAGTCTTGAAATCAACCTGAACATTGGTAGGTATTTATTTTGGTTCTGGAAAGATGTGCCCTTTTCAGCTCTAATTGACATTTTCAAGTTGCAATTACTTGTACAAGTAAAATATCATTAAACGATATTTTTAAATTTTGAAGCTTCACAACTAGGCGTGGAAAGAATCACCCAAAATGTCGTAGAAATTTTCTAGGCAGTACAGCAACAGCGTTACTGTGTGCGACCTATATAAATCTTATAATAAAGTTTGCAGAATTGTGCTGGCGTTTAGACTATTAAATAGTAGTTGCCTAGTAAAGAAATCATTATACGGCCGAGGAATGTCTGTAGTTGCTGCTGAGTTTGCACTAGTGGGTTTGATATTCGGTTGCTTTACGAAATTGCCAAATGTTTTATAAACGTGCAGCACTATTCTATATACATAGGATGTTCTTGGTATCATTACATGAAAGTTTCTGTATCTGGGGTGCGTCTGCACGATTTTGTAGCTATTCTCAAAACTGTGTTGACTGCTTTGTTCAGGCAGAGGAAATTGTTATGATACGCCCCCTCCCCATACATATTATGCTGTACATATACACGATTACCTCCCTATTCTTCTCGTGGGTATGGTTTCTGAGAATCGGGTCTTGAAAAAATGGATTCAAAAGTGCTTAAATCTGAAGGAATATAAATCTTCTCATTATATTTCCCCCAAAATAGGGGGAATTTAAAGATATCCCACCTTACCAAACGACCAATCATTCCAGATGAAGAAGGTTAACTTGGAAATACTGAAACTCAATTGTTCTAAGCCATACCAGGTCATTTCTGATTGAAGTGAGGGAGGAATGTAATGCAATGAAAATTAAAATCAAGTTGACTTTTCAAAAAACGTTTTTGAAAAGAACAGAATGTCGATAGGAATTCCCTTTTTCGTTAAGTAGGTATTCACATTATTTTTATTTATCAAGATATTTTTATTTCAATTTTTCATTACCATTTTCAAATTTTGTCAGTGGTAGGTGCTCGCGGACCACCTGGAAAGAGCCGTTGGAGAACCAACCAAGTCATTTACATCCGGCGGCGAGAACATGGAGTTCGCGCCTTCGTATCTACCTAACCCTCAAAACACATTCAAATTTTCATAGATCTCTAGGTCCTCAACCACAGATAGGTATACAAAGTACCCTCAACTTCAGTTCAAATTGTTATCAACAACAATTACTGTGCAAGAACTGTTTTGCTGGTTTACCAGCTAACCTTTCACGTGAGAGGTAGCCAAGTAACCCCAGTAACACTGAAT
The DNA here is from genome assembly GCA_955831195.1 of Pilophorus perplexus. Classification (NCBI taxonomy): domain Eukaryota; kingdom Metazoa; phylum Arthropoda; class Insecta; order Hemiptera; family Miridae; genus Pilophorus; species Pilophorus perplexus. The sequence continues at coordinate 13,230,460 of OY037011.1, read as the reverse complement.
TTTATATTATTGTATGATATGATGAAGAACATCAGTGTATCGGAACGCTATGAAGAAAAGGTTTACAAACAGGAGTGGGTTTACAAGTAGGAGTGGGAAGAGGTGTAAAAAAAAACAAAAAAAAAAAACATTGTTTTCACCCGCTCTTTAAGATAGCAACCATGGAGAGACCATTATTTTTACCCCCTACCTCCATGATCCTTAGTGGCACTATGAGACATAGCCACATCGAGGGCGATTATATCAAGGCCTCGGAGGGTGAAACGGGGGGTACCTAAAAGGTATTCAACTCAGCCTCAGTAAAGCGGGCCACATTTTATATTTACGATCCCAAGATAGTGTGCCCTGGTTGGGTTCTTCTTTCACCAAAGAGCTCCCTTCTTCTTGCCTATGCGGTAGTGACAAGAGAAGAGGAAGGCGGGGTATTGCTTTCGTTCGCTAAAAGATAAAGTTGCGTGAATGTTATACCTCCCCGAGAGAAGAGGGTTATGAGGTGTGGCCTCATTTAACAGTTTCGATTCAACGAGCCTCATTCACGTTGAGTTTATCTAACTCCCCGGTTTTACAGTTAATTTTAGTTTTAAACATGTAGAGCTCATTCAAGCAAGCTCATAAAATTGTTAAGCAAAGTTGGCAGATATTACAGGTGATAATTAATAAAAGAAAGTTATCATGTTTTGTGAGAGAAAGGGTGTTGATAGTCGAATCCACATCTTGATCAAGGGCTGTTATTTAGGGGGACGTTCAGAAGTTATGAGGATTCATAAAGGACGGTGATATTGGAATGGAATTTAGTCGTTTTAGTCAATCAGATGGTCACTGTTCTCTAGTGACCAAGAGTTTATTTTGCTGTCATCTGAAGACAGATACGTATTAAGATGAGGAGGACGATATTTGGTAGAGGTCTGCTTGGCGGTTAGTGTGTTAAAAACCATGGACGCTCTTTACTTTACTTTACTTTACTTTACTTGGGCAGATTAATACGGAGGGGGGGGGGGGGACCACACCCTTGGAGTCAAGCTTCTGACAATGAACAAACATCTATTTCGTTATCAGGCACGCGTGCAGCAATCTCTGGGCTCAAAACTGAAAGAGCTTTCTATTGGAGACCTGCTGTACCGAGCCATTAGATTGTGTCTGGGCCCAGTTATGGCCCAATACAATCTGTTCAGGTCCTTCAGCGCCTGATCAGCGTTCTGCTCTTCCTTCGAAGGCTTGGCTCTTGGTTTTATATTCTCATTTCCGCTGGGGGTGGTGCCGCCTTGCGGTGGTTCTCTGTCTTCTTAAACACTCCCCCTGCATGGAGGCACTCCATGGAGGCACAGCAGGCCCTCCTGTCCCCTCCGGTCTATTGGAGACCAAATATGAGGATGCCTGGCAAGCCCCTCACGAAGAAGCATTAGTTTCTCCAGTTTGCTTCAAAAGCTGTGATGCGTGAGAGATCCTGGAATACCGTCTGAAGCTCAATTTTTAATCAGTTTGAGCTCCCTAATGCTGGCATTAGAAACCAAGCTCACTGGGAGCTCGCAAGATGTTTGGAGCTGAACCCGCCATTGCCAGTGAAGAGCATGGTGATTATACTGTCTAACACGCCATGCATCCCACATGTTCATTTGGATGACACTGAGTCTGGCGAGGCATCCAAAACAACTTCACCTGCAGAGTGTTCTTCTCTGAGGGCTGTGCTGGGTGCAGCTCGCGCGCCAAACCCTCCATACTGCCTGTATGAAGGCCATAACCGACTCCAATATCCCGCTTGGTCAGTGATTTGTGATGGGGAAGCCAACTTCGAGTGGGCCCGAGCACTGGCAATAATGAGGCCCTCAGGTTCCTATCCAGTATTTCCATTAGCTTGCATTATGTCATGTTTGGAGCATATCCAAGTGACCAACTCAGAACCCATGGTGGATCAGACATAACTGACTCCAAAATGTTTGTTTCCAACATATTGAGGAGATAATACAGGGGATAATTAATAAGAGACTGATGAAACTGTGTGACCTGTTGGTACATTGTGCTCACTAGCCGAAATGCTTACTTTCAAGTTGTGGTTGACACCCTTTTGTGCTAAACAGTCATGGCCAATCTTGTCGTTTCATTTTGATGGTCTATGGAGCTCCATTTAAATAAAGCCCCTCTGTGTGGGCAGAGTCGACACAATGATTGTTCGAAAAGGCGTGAACCCCTGAGGGCGGTCTCATGAATAGGCGGGAGGTGGATTGCGGGACGGGCATCCGTTGGAACGATAAATTTCGCACGTGACACAAGAAAACGAAGCAACAGCGCTCTCTAGCGGCAGCAGGTACCAACTAACAATAAAAAGCCACCAGGGGTGTGTCTTTGTTTCAATCAGGCTCGTATTCAATAGGGTTGAATAGCCATCATCAAGCTAGGAGCCTCCTTTACAAACGCGAATGAGCCCGGGAGGTTGGACAAGGGTTAGAAAGGGGGTTCTCTCCCTATTGACTCCAAACGCCGGACTTAGTCACAAGCTTCTGTGAATGCGAGGAAACTAACGGAATTACCGCCTTTGGCCAGCGTATGATCCAACAGAATTAACGCTTTCAGATCATATTCGTACCGTGTTTCTCTTCCAACTTCTCCGTACAACCACCGTTGGTAATTCAATTCTTCACTGCTACAGCCGGTGGGTTTACTCACTTGAAGTTTTGCAAAGCTATAGATGACGTGTGAAATGATAGACCTACATGTACGACTCTGAAAATGTACGATGTACAACTCTGTAAGACGTTATGCCTTAAGACCTTATTCCTTAAGACTTGACCAGGAGTTGGCCGGACAAGTAGATTTATTTTATGAGTTGCTTCAAGGCTGTTGAGAGTTTACCTTCCCTCTTGACCTAGTATAATTTTAATTGCGGGCTAATAATCTGCTGACAACTAATTGGACCATATTCTTACTGTAATATTCGAGTTCAAAAGGTCTGTGGTTCGTAATTCTTCTGAAACTACTAACCCAACAAAAAGGAAGGTTCTATATCTGGAACTGTCTATTTGTCGACCGAAGGCGTTCACAATATCAGCCGTGGGACTGAGCAAATACCCTGAAACACCCTCAATCCTTGGCCGACCACGCGCTCATCACCTCGGAAAAAGCGCACGTAGGACCGATGAATAGTGGCCAGCTTTTATTGACTTCTATCTCATTTTAACCGGCTCTGTCCAAACCCTATCGGTTCAGTATTTCCGTCTCTGTTTTGAGCAAACACATTTCAGACGAGGGGAGGGGCATTCAACCCTTTATTTCCCGTCTCTCTCACACCATTCGTCTCTTTTCTTTCCCCAGGATCATCTGCTAGCCCGATATCGATGACTCCTCCTTCAACAAATATGGCCTGTTACGAAATCCTCATAGGTAACTTAGTGTGACGCTTTCTCAAAAGAAGAGACGCAAAACGTGGACATCAAAACCGAAACAGACCGCTTTCGGTTAGGTAGAGCATCCGATTCCAGTACCTATACAAGTTTATAAAATTTAACGTGGAAGTAGACATTTTTTTTTAAATTTATAATTGGAGGGCTAGAAATTGAAGGCGCGCGATCGTCCTTGTCCTTGCCACCAGGGAGATCCTGAGTAGCTTTCCCAAGCACCATGTTTGAGACGTCGAAGTTGTTGCCTGGGAGTTAAGTATCTATACCACTAATTATAATAATTATTCTCGGCTGAGCGCGGTGGAGGGCAAAGAGTTCGTTCTGAGCTTTTACACCAGAAACGTCGTAAGGTACTGTAGCGTAGGTCCTACCTCCAATTTTGGTTTATTATTCTTGGAATAATACACCTTTGTAATCGCGACGGAGGTCGATCGGCCTCAAAATTTGACATTATCCGTTTCAAGAGTTCTACATTCCAATACCAAAATGTCCGGCCGGCGTCTGGGCCGTTTTGGGCAGTAGGATTTTTTTTTTTTTAAATCTGAAATTTTGACAAAATACTCCGTTTACCATCTAGTTGTTTTCAGCCCGATCGCCCAAACCCGTGGAGCGCTATGGGGCTAAAAATGGCGCTACGGGAGGCGTTTTTGAAGGTTTTTGGCTATGAGATCGACTTAGGTGTCGTTTTCGAAGTATTTTAGCGTAGAATTCATTTTTGGGGATCTAAAGGACTTTCATGGGGCTACAAATGGAAATTTTGGAGGATCCCGGAAGGTCAAATACAATTTTTTTTAAAATACGTCAAATTTGTTTTTGTTCGTATTTTCCGAGCAAAAAAAAAAAGTTTGAAAAAAAAATAAAAAAAATAAAAATAAAAAATAAAATTAATTCGAAAAAATGTTTCCCGTAATTTTTTTTATTGACACAGAATTAATTTTTGCACAAGTAACCTATATCAAAGAATAAACCCTTGCGTAAAATTTGCAGCGTTTTAATTATATTTTACTGAATTCATTCCGAGGGTTAAAATTCAACTGTTTGCGATTAGCTAAATTACTTAATTTATAGCAATTTAATATTCTTGAAGAGCAGGTACAATCCAAAATATCTTCACTAGGTTGGTAAAGGAAACTACGTTATAAGGTTTATTATTATAATAAAGGAAACGATGGAATAGTTTCAAAAGTATACTTTCTTGGAGTGATAAGGTTGAACTATGTTATTTCGCCGAACTAACCAAGTGGAATAAGGTAGAATCTCCTTACGCCCCTAAACCGATTACTTCATTAACTTAATGGGAAGCACACCATGTCCAACAAGAAGACCTTTTATGCCTGAAAGAATAGCTCCGAGCCGGGGAAGGGTATTCCCGCTAAAAGGAGCTTAACTCGCGGGAAGAGCCGAAGAGCTGGCGCCGCAGATAACAACGAAAGCTTCTACGGTGGCAAAAGCTGAAAAGCGGAAATGAACAAAAAGGCCCCTCGTTTTCCCGGGAGCTGATAAGGTTGGCAAAAAACGATGGAAGATGCCGTCGCGGGGAGGGGTGAGGAAGATACCGCATTCTCACAAGAATAAGGGAGCAAAAGGCAACACAGAAGGAATAATGAGTGCAATAAGTTAGAGAGGGAGTGACAATGTGCGAGGACCAAGATAGAGCGCGCACGCGGGGAATAATTTAAAATAAACGACTTCATCTTGTTTTCATTATGCAAACCGACAGTTAGACTACACAGATCTTTCCCTCTCCGTCTTTTCCCTCCCGTCCCAATACACTGTTGCCTCCCTTACCCTTTCTGTTGCCTCACTCACTCTTCCCTAGTGTTGCAAATGTTGCCGTCTCTCTCATTCGCCTTTTCCTGAAACGCTTTTACCCTCACACCGAAAACCGCCCCTCTTTTATTCATAGCCAACCCCGGAGGAGCTAAGTCCCTTTTAATTTACATAAGTTTCAGTTTATTATTTCAAAAAGCCGAGGGCTTCTGCTCCTCTCGCTTGATTGCATCTATTTAGCCTTTTCTACGTTTATCCTCTGAATACCTTTTGATATGAAATTTAATTAGGGAAAAGAGCGAGGCCATAAAATATCTTTCCAGGGCGTTTATTATGGAAAACAGAGTTATTATGGAAATCGCAGGCCCTCTCTTTTCTCCCTGTGATTCCTCAAGCTTTTCCCGTAACGGAGGTGGTGATGGTTTTTCAACAATGTTGCCCTATTTGCAAGGAAAACAAGAAGAGAGACACAAATTTATTGTTTTTTTTTTTCTTACAATAGGGTCCGCATAAATGCAATGTGTAGTAGGTATACATAATATTGCAATGGACATCACCTGATGTGACCACAAACACGCCATGTCACATGTCATGTTCCCGTCACGACGCGACGTCAGGATGGAAAACCCTGATACCTAGCTAGTTCAGTTTTAGGCCAGACATTCCACAAATTACACTCTCTAACATTCATAATCATCTCGTTTTTGTACATTTGGTGCCCAACGTGGTCACCTGCCCGACGTGAACTCAGAAGAAGGAGGGGTGGTCAGAAGATGCACGGACTGAAGAGGATCGACGGTTAGCCCAGACAGGAGTTCTACTAGACTACCCGTTGCTGCAGTAAACATGTGCTGCAGCTTGAGCTCCGGGTGTGAGAGAGGGAGTTACCATGTTGTTTGCCTGGACGGTAGACAATATGGGCGGTGTAAGCTGCTCTAGCCAACGAGCCATTTGTCCATCTGCGTTTTTGAAGTTGAGCAGCCATTTCAGAGAAGCATGATCGGTACGCACACAGAGCTGTAATCCGTTGTCTATCACATAGCTCTGAAAGTGTCCTACAGCCTTACCAATGCTCAGTAATTCCTTCCGCGTAACACACAATAATTATTTTCCGCTTTTGAGAGGCACTTACTGTACCTAGTACGCAATCACATAAGATAAATGAAGGCTTCCAAAGGCTCGTTCGCTTCCAAAACCAAAAGTGAATTTTTTATTCAATCAGAACTAATTAACTTGGAAACTTGTGGGCGTGGAAACTCGTTTGGAGTTTCCTCTCAACAATATTGTGTAGGTACATCGAGGTACTATATTAAGACGCAGGAATTGAGCTTATCGACGGTTTAGTTGGTGGGTATTTTGTCGCCAAGAAAGAAAGGTTTTTTTTTCGGCTGGCTTTCAAGAGGAAAATTCTCATTTCGAAAGAAAACCACAAAGATGCATCTTATATGACATGTCATATCAACCATCTGGCAAAATTCTGAGGCGCCCGAGCGGGAAGATTCTATGCGAAGTTGACCCTCAAAACGAAATGGCACGTTCTTCCCCAGTAGGTAGTGGTGAAGCAATGGGTTCCAACTACAGAAAATTAAATTTTGCTCTCATATTTCGATCCTCCTCGAGTAGCCCAGTCGGACGAAAATCCCGAGGGTGAAGATCCGTTGTTTAGTTTCATCTTAATTTCAATGTTTGGTGTAGGTTTACAATTATTGTTCATTCCAATTTACTCAAGTTGCACTATCTGAGTTGTGATCAATACGAAAAACACATGCCTTACTGTCAAGTTTTTGGAATATATATTTTCTTCATCATAGGGCAACATAAAGACACACGGCCTGTGCGCCACTCCTGCTCCTTTCGATCTAGTTGAAATGAATAAAAATTCCAGTAAAAAAAAAGGAAGCGAAGCTTTTATCATTTTGCAAAAATCAGCTGCCAGTATAGTGTCCTGCTAGATGCTCCGGCTCGCTTTGCTCGCCTACGCACCCAGCTGTGATCAATACGAAAAACACATGCCTTACTGTCAAGTTTTTGGAATATATATTTTCTTCATCATAGGGCAACATAAAGACACACGGCCTGTGCGCCACTCCTGCTCCTTTCGATCTAGTTGAAATGAATAAAAATTCCAGCGGAGCCCCCCAGACCCCCCGTAGGGCCTCGCTTCGCTCGGCCGGGGGAGTTCTCAAAGCAGACCGCTTAATCAGACATAAGGCCTCGCTCCGCTCGGCCGAGCGCTTATTCGGACAGGGGGGGTCTGCGACCCCCCCCCCCCCTATTCGTAGCTAAAAGGTCGGCAAAAAAAAAAAGACTTCGCTTCAAAATTTCCCCGCCTCCTCCACCGTTGTAAGGTCCATGAAGCCCCACCAGTTCACGCGAGACTCACTATCACGAGACTCACGATTTTTACTGGGAGACTACCCGAGCGGTGAGAGGGAGGGCGTCCGTATAAAAGACTTCGCTTCAAAATTAACATAAGTAAGTAGATTACCTATATTAAGTAGGTATAGATAAGTAGGTATATTAAATTTGAGGTATAATATACTGCCGTCCTAAGAATAAATCCCTTATCTGCATTTTTGGCCAATTGAGTTAAAGGTTTCTAGCAGTTTAGGGGGGGGGGGGGGGGGTGATTTCTATCGATTTTTCCAGTTTAAAAGTCGTATCTGCACAGGATACGACTTTGAAACTGGGAAAATCGATAGAAATCAACCCCCCTAAACTGCTAGAAACCTTAAATTCAATTGACCAAAAATGTAGATACGGGATCTGTTCTTAGGACGGCAGTATACCTTAAACATAATATACATATTATGTGTCAGAGTTTTATTGGGATTAGGGCCAATAAAACTCTGACACATAATATTATTATGACACAAATTTTGTTTACAGGCCCTGATGAAGAGCACATACTGCTCGAAAGCTCGGCAAATGAAGTAGAGTTTTCCCGTTCTCGGCTCTAATCCCAATAAAACTCTGACACTGAAAATGGCCAACAGCCATGCAGCACAGTCATTTAAAGGATGTTCTTTTTTCTGCTGAGAGCTAAGGACAACTGGACGAATCTCTCTTCATTTCAGCTGCTGGAGGGTTTCATGTTCTTGCTCAACAACGATAACCAAAAAAAACCACTGACGGGATTTCAGAGGGGGGGGGGGGGGGGGAGAGAAATTTTAAAAAAGTCAGGAAATCTTAGCCCTTATTCCCCGTAAAGACAATCGGAAGAGAACCCTTCTGTCGGAACCAGATACCAATCTCTTTGGTCCAATCTATATGCGAGCTATGCAGATGTGCCAGATTCTTTCCATCACAATACTTTCCGTTTTTGTCGAGCTTCCCTTCCCACGAGCAGGTCCGAAAAGTCCTTTGAGCTTCATCATTCCACCCTTATTTTGGGGAAACTGGGTTTTGAAGAGTGCCCCTAACAAGAAACCCTCTGATTGGCTCAACGTAGAATATTGATCCTGGCCTTTTGTTGTTTGAGGGCTAGTTTTACACTAAGTTCAGTTAGCGACCACATCGTCGCTACAATGTCCAACTATCGAATGGAAAATCAGCTTTTGGATGTACAATTGAAAAAAGAGTTTTCGCTCTCCTAAAGAGTTCTAATTTTCACATTCGATAGGTACATACCAAACTTGGATACCTTATTACTGTATATCTCACGCGGCCACACCCCTAGACTTGATAAAACGATCAGGGGACTGACACGGAAGGGTTCCAAGGAGGACACGTCTTTCGTCGTTGCTGCTGACGACGCCTCCACGCTTTATCTCCCATTATCTGCTGGCCGCGTCGACAAGTCCGGCGGCCATCCTGATCGTCCTTCGTCTTATCCTTACCCGCCTTCTTGGTTCCGTGGCGGTATGTTTGGGTTTCCCGCGACAAAGTACTAATGCGGAATGACGTTGTAGAGCAGGTATTTAGCGTCGATTTAAGCACAATTGGAACATGTAGGACCATCCCACCGACCTCTGTAGAAACTGAAAGGGCCTTTTCCGCTGCAAGGCTGTTTTCGACTAAGAAGCAAATGGGCTGATCCAACTAAGTATGAGTGCATTATGCTTTCTGAGAGCACATTTTTTTTAAGTAGGTACCTAAAATTTTCCCTTCGTGAGAGAATTAATTGTAAATAAACAAGTTTCTCGTTGTTTTTCATCAATTTTTTCATCAAAAACAAATACTCAATCCTAGGATTCCGAAAAACCTTGGGATTGCAACCTCTAAGCATGTCGATACGATATGTTCTAGAATCCTCAGAACATGTTGGATATCTACAGACAGGTCTGCCTGGTTGTGCGTTTTCATGTCTGTACTTCGACTGATTAAAAAAATAAAAAATAACAAAAAAATAAAATAGAAGAACACTGTACTCCCACTAGGTGACCATGAACGTCGCAGTTGCACCTCTCACATTTCCGTCTAATCCGTTCCTTAAGGGGGTCACTACTGTGAATACCTACTCTCTTTACATCAACCCCCACAACGCGTACTGGAGTCAGCTGTGGCCGTGTGATAAATGGAAAAACGCTACAAATTTTACGCAAGGGATTAATGTGTAAAATTTGCAGCGAGTAATCTATATCAAAGATTAATAATATTATATTATTAAAAAATTTAATCTGTCAAAAAAAAAAAAAGCGATGCTTCCACTGCCTTGCAGACTCGGAAGCAAAATTTGAAAAAAAAAAAAAAAAAAAAAAAATCTCTACATTGTTTGGACTGATTAGGGTCCTCGAAAAATCGATTAGAATCCATTTTTCGAGGTCCCACATCTATCCGAACAATAAACAGATTTTTTTTTTTCAAAATTTTTGTTTTTACTCGGAAAATATTTGACCTCCTGGGATCCTTCAAAAGTCCCATTTGTAGCCCCATGAAAGCCCTATAGATCCCCACAGTGAAATCGGATCGTTCTGGGACGCCCAAAAATGGATTTTACTTCCAAAAATACTTCGAAAACGACACCTAACTCGACTCCACGTGATTCCAAAAAATGCCTCCTAAAGCATCATTTTAGCCCCATAGCGCCCCACGGGTTTGGCGATCGTACTGAAAACCTTGCAGGCACAACTAGATGGTAAACCAAGTATTTTGTAAAAATTTCAGATTTAAAAAAAAAAAATTCCTACTGCCCAACACTCGGACGGCGGACAGACATTTCGTTTTTGGAATCTTGACTTCTTGAAACGAATAATGTCAAATTTTGAGGCCGATCAGAATTTTCGAACCCCGTCGCGAATGCATAGGTGAATTATTCCAAGAATAATAAACCAAAATTACTGCCAGTAAAATTCAAAGCCTCTTTGAAGGCCCCAGCTTGCCTTACACCGCAAAACGACGCAAGTGTCACCCTTTTCTTACGAAAATACCGAGTTCTGTTAGTACCCATGGAAGAAAGGAAAGACTTCCTTCTTCCATGGTAATTACCACTTAGGTAGGTAGGTACTTAAGTAGGTAGGTACTGTTTATTTGACAACATAATACTAAAATTTAGCTGAGTCAAGCCCTTTCACCTAACAATATCGAAAAGCTGGACAAAGTTGAAGCCTGTAGGGGCCTTTTGCAGCCCTAGTGCCAGAATTTAAAAGTATTTTTTTTTTTTTAGTTTTTAACTTAAATTAATACAATTAATGAAGTTCATTTTAGGATCATAATGAATTGATTAATTGTAACAAATTTTGGAACTTGGGCAATTCGGCACCAAAAGACTTCAGCAATTAACAGGTAATTGGAAAACGTCATCAACGTTATACACTAAGCTGTGTGTAATGTTGTGTATTTAGCGCCGTTCATACGATAAGACTCCAATTCTCCTCATATTATGCCCTGTCGAGGGGGTAGCGGCTCGCCCTGTCGAGTGTTCCGTTGTTCAAAGGGCTCTGGATTAGTTCACTTGAGGGCCAATAGAGACTGCAAGCTTCTCGTCCGTCAATACTTTTACCTCCGCTGCGGGGTGCTGCAGCCGGCGGCCTGAGACGGAACTTTTGAGGTCCTCCAAGTAACTCTCCAACTGTTGGAGGCAATCCCCCTGTAAAATCCTAATTTGAACCCAGCGCTTTATTAGGGCCCAATTTCGGATACATCCATCTTGTCGGACCAAATTAACTCGGCTGGTTTGGGTCACTATTTTATTCATTAAATGAATGAAACTTTTAGTTTCTTCAAAATCAATGCATTATGAATGGCTTCTAACTAGGTACCTATAAATGTTGTCTCCTCCCTAAAAAATCTCTTACCTCCATGCCATGTATTCGCCACTGAGCGGAGCGGAAATGCAGGTATCGAGTTTTATTTCAACTCGATGGTGTGAGGTTGAAGAAAAAAAAAGGGCTTGCGAGAGCGTGTTGTTTTGCTACTCTGCGCTCTCTCACTTCGCCATTTTTATTATATCCTTCCGTCACTCGCCTTCTATTTCCTTCGAGGTTGTGTGCACAACAATCGCCGATGGTGGTCAGCTTGGTTTTCACAAGATCTTCGACACTCACCACGCGGAGGGTCCCGCCATAACACGGGTTTTTCGTTTTATGCTTTCTTCTTTTAATTCTTTATTTTCAACGAGGCGCTTTGTTGCGTCTGCGGTTGAACGTCTATTACAGCCATCACTCGTCTTTAGTTTGCAGTATTCAGTGCCACTTTTGTTTAAAACGGGTAATCCACACCTAAGTGATAATTATGCAGTAGGTCACTAATGTAGAAGGTCACCGATCCTCCAACAGGAGGACTTTAAACACAACGTAACAACCTTTTTCTGGGCGGGCCGAATTGAACATTTTCTTCGATTTCGCCGGCCAATAAGAGAAATAAAGGATAAAAGTACAGATTATGAAGGATAAATGAAATTATATCGCAGTATAATTGGTGGGAACTTTATGTGAAGTTTGGCCCTGTTCGTTTTTCAAAATATTTGTACGGATTCTGGCTCAAAATTTAATGTAGTCGTTCCTAATAATAATTATTAGGAATTAATTAGGTAATTATTAATTAATTCCTAATATTAATATTAATAAATTAATTAATTTCGTTAATTTCAATTTCTGTATTAGTTATGTTGGCCGTGTCTTTAGATTTAGTGATTTTCATCCTCTAAATTTTAGAGGTATAGGTAGACTGAAGAGCGAGAACATTGCGCGGGCGCAGTCTCTGCGGTTTAAAAAGTTTTTTTCTGGGAGCACAGCGTATTATAGCAGGGTTTTTGGAACAAGTAAAAGAACGAAAAATTATAATCCGTGTACCTACTCGAGTTTTTCAGAACTACTGGGGGCAGAAAATAGCCCTTTTTCTGAAAATCACCCAGCTGCTCCAATCTCTTTTCCTGTCATTCCTCACGGATTTCAAAAATTGATTTCCATGGTACCACTATCCGCCTCCCCCTAGGGGTGGCAGCTCCCCATTTAAACCATGTCCCACCTTTTCTCATGACATGCATAACGATAGTTATGAACATCGCATGTCAGCAAACAGAAATGTGATGGACTAATCAATATTACTAATCAATGTTCAGAAAGTTCTCTTGGTGGAGAGCTATAAAATGCTTTAACCTAAGTTTTTATCACGTAAAACTATTGAACGCTTGCACGCAATTTAAAATGGTTGTGAATTATCGTCGGAGAATCATTTGCATGAAAAATAACAGCCTCGCATATTTACGAGACCGTGTAATTAGATAACCGGAGTCAGATGGCTAACCGGCCACGGCTTTCAAGTCAGGAAGTGAGGAGTTTATTAGGGTTTTGGCCGTAACTCGCATGGAGGGCCTCACTATATTCCCTTTCTGATACTATGTGAAGATAATCGCCCTATTTACGATCCCCAGCGTCGACCTGGTGGGGTTGTTGGTCCTGTAAAGATGTCCTGCCTTCATTAAAGGACACATTCGAGAGAGCCTCCCCGTCATTGATATTTTCTTTCAAAAGACCCCGAGGACACCAACGAGCCGTGTTTTACGGGTCCTGATAACTTCAAGAGGACCTTTTGAAAAAGCCAAAGACGTGAATTGTTGATCGACCTGTAATTAAAAATCTAACAACAATCAACTGAATAATTATGGATATTGTTGTAGGTCTTGTAGCAGGAGCAATTTTGTTTTTGGCCATCTCACGATAAACGCAGACTATGTTGGAATGTTTGAGGTGGACTCATGGAGGAATAGAGAGGAGAGCTCACTCTGTGTTAAACCGCGTTCCCAAAACGCCAACCCAGTGGTGGAACGGCGGGGGGGATTGCGACTGCAGCGCGACCCCTACGAGACGTAGTGAACTTTGAAGGTGGTAAGTTACCAAAACTGAACCAGAAGATGGCGCCCTGCGAATTCCGACGTGTCATTTGCATTCACAGTGAAAACAACTACACAATCAATTTCGTTTAACGAAATTCGTTATTCAGAGATAGTTCCTTCAATTTTTCCTTTAATTGTAGTAGCACAACAGTGGAAGATAAATCTGTGAGGTATTTGGGGCTTTCCTTCGTAAGAAGGGCTAGTGGCTCACTCTAGTCGGGTTTGAAGGTACTATGAGTAGTTCACTACGTTCCGTAGGGATAGCGCCACCGTCGACTATGGCACATGAAGTCCTATTCAGTGAACTCTCCTCTCTATTCCTCCATGAGGTGGACTATATGGTGTTTGGAATGGACTATAATAGGAAAGAGCCAGGAGCGTCAAGACCTGAGACAGCAATCTCCTCCAAGCTCTGCGAGTGTAACGAGTCAGGAGCAGTTTAGGGCACAATTTACAAGGCGAAAGTCAAAATAACCTGAAACTTTTCTACTTTTTCTGTTTTTTTTTTTTTTTTTTTTTTTTTTTTTGTTTTTGTTTTGCCTATCTATATTTCGAAAACTAAGCGTTTCTCGCGGAAACTCATATTAAATATGAGTTATTTTGCTAAATTTTAGCAAAATTAAAGGAAGCTAAATTTCCTACAGAATGCAAATGGAAGATCGGAACAATATTGAGGCCGCTAGAGCGCGCTGAAAAAAGGCTACTTTTTCGCTACCAAATGCCAAAAACTAAGTAGTAGGTAGGTTGTAAAAATTTTACAACCTACTACTTATTTAATAATAGTTGTACCTGCCTATCGATTCAATTTGATTGTTGTGTTCTAAATAAAGTTGAATTTGTAAAATTTACAATGTAAAGTTTGTTTCATAGTGAGTGTGTTGTTAGTTTTCCCTCCAATAATAAGGCATGGCCTGGCTAATTTACTAAAATTTTATTTAGGTACTACAATCTACAGATTTAGTGTCTCATATCTGAAATTTAGATTTAATCTAAACAATTGAGCAAGAGGGGTCCGCAGTAGAAATTTTTCCATGAAAGGTATCTTCGAGTCAAAAAGTTAGGGAACCCCTGTTCTAGACGATCCAGCGCGAAAATCGTTTCAACGACCGAACTTCCCCTTTCCTCTCACGACTCCCTCCTTCTAAACCCTATTTATCGCTTTTTCTCCGAGTAGCTCTCGAGTGCACGCGAAACGAATTATTAGACTTATGAAATTATTTAGTCTCATCATTAATTCTGATTGTAAAGCCTATTTTTTCCTCTCTTTTCCAACTGACAGTTTGGGTTTATGGAACTGGAGGAAACTTCTTTATTCTTCTGCTTCTACTAGTTTTGCGGAGTATACACGAACGAGGAGGATTTACTATCCTGTATCACGAAAAGCGTTGCGGCTCCTTAGACGGCACTGCAGTGTCAAGTTCCGAAATAAATTTGTGAATAAAGTTTTATGGTATCGTAAGATCTCTCATGAGTTTCTCGAATGTTCCGATTTTTCTCACCTGCAGTTCAAATACCTAATTTAAAGAATACTGGACACGCGAAAAAAATTACCACCTTGAAATTGACAGTACATACACCGAATAACTACTCACTTTTAACAACCTGGGCCCCTTAAGAGGTGTAGAAATCTTCGCATTTGATATGTAATTTATATTAATTAAAAACGATTAATTATAAATAATTAACAATTTTTGTTAATAAAAAGTATATTTCTAACCATTTCATCTAAGATCATGAAGAGCGACAAACCACAGTTTAGTTCATGACATGAACACATTGTGGCACTTTTTATATTTTTAATCCTAATTCTCATAAAATTGACCAGAAACCAACTGTTGACTCAGGAGTTTCGATACTTGAATGCCTGCTCCAACTACTCCCTTTTTCCTTGGCTCCAAGAGCCTGCCGAGGAGGAATGTTACGAGCTTACTCCTGAGTCTCAGGACCTGAGATATAAAAGAGCTTCTACAAGCTCTTTGCCCCACTCTTTTCCTCCACTGGTGGACTGTCATCCCTTCCCGACCGCTCATGGGCCTTCTGGGAGGAGCCTGGAGGAACATGTATGTAGGAATAGGAACCAAGGTGGGTGAATTTGTGTAAGGAGATGTACATAATTAAGTGTAAGGAGATGTTCATAAATCAATATTTTGTGTGTTTGGCGGAGTTAGGTAGGCGCATACTCCATGTTCCATGCTGCCGTTGTGGTTTGAAGAATCGTAGGAAAGTTTCAGAGATGAATCCTCTACGATGCATGTTTAAAATGTCAAAGTAGCATGCTAGGATCACTACGCTGGAGACGGTTGAAGGCAGCCTGGACAGACTCCTAGAAGGTCTTCAGAGCTTTTTTGTGGGTGGACCGGGGTCTTCCACGGCTTTGCTTTAAGCGTTGGGTCATGCCGTGGACCACTAGGATATTGCCAAAGTTACCGAGCTGGTGCTCTGAATTGGAAGAAACGTCGAGGTGTCGTCCGATCTGTCGGCACCACCGTTGGGAGAAGAGGACGACGCTGATTTTCCTGTGATAAGTCCACGATTTGGTGCCACCTGACGAACCGGGCTGTATTACTGTACTTCCTGTACTGTACTTCCCAGTCTGGATTGTAGCAGGAACCGCTACACCGTACGAGTGAAACAGTTTTCGTGACGATTTTTGAGTTTATGTGCCAAAGCAAAGAATAAAATGTCAAAAACCACGCTTGCATACGAGTCTGCAACACATTGGGGCATTTTATGTCTTTAGTCCCCACCACCATCACCCCCCCATTTCCCTAGAAACGGCTTGGTTGTACGTGAAAATCATCAAAACACAACCGGGACAATTTTCGTCAACAGTTTTCGTGACGATTTTTGAGTTTATGTGCCAAAGCAGACATAAAATGTCAAAAAAAAAAACATTCAAGCAGCAAAAGGTCATTTCCCTCGGTACAAGTTATGCCAAATTCAAGTCTAGGACCTGGTACGTCAATAAAAATTAGTTCGAAAAATTTAAAAAACCCCTACAATGTTAGGACAGATGCGGGACCCTGGAAAATAGATGCTATGTCCAAAATTACTCGGAAAACAACACTTTATTCGACCACCTGTCATCGGACAACTGCCCCAATTGTAGCCTTGTGAAAACCCAATAATTATTATAATCGGACGATCAATTATTGATCCTGACGATGAAGTCGGATGGTTCTGGGACCCCCAAAAATAGAGTCATCCTCCAAATCACTTCAAATACAGCTAACTCGAGCCCGTAGCCGATAACCTTCAAATCCCCTCAATAGCCCCCTTTCAACTTCAAAGAGCCCCCACAGGTTTTGGCGATCGGGCTGAGAACCTTGCGGACACCACTAGATGGAGAACTGAGTATTTTTTAAACATTTTAGATTTTAAGAAAATTCCTACTGCCCAAAACGGCCTGGACGGCGGATGTACATTTCATTTTTGGAATCAACGCGACATGAAACGTACAATGAAAAATTTTGATGCCGATCAAAATTTTTTACCCCGTCTATTATTCCAAGAATAATAAACCACAATACTATCACTTTCATCAGAAAATTTCCTATAATTTGAGCTTAAGAAACCAACCCAATATCGCAAGAATTTTCTGTAGTGATGGTGCGACTTCAATATCATCCGTCCCCTCACACTACACCAACTCACTGAAGAATATGTTCCAATTGTTGTTGAAGCTGAAACGATATTAGTGTTATTTGAACAGCTCCATTCTTCTGACAATCCATTTCCTTTTGTCGCATTGTTCTCACATCCCTCGATGAAGGGTTGTTATTAGTACTTTCCCTGATTCAGCTCCCATCACACCCTCACAAATTACGGGGGCAATGGGCCATGTACATCTGTAAAAACTCCTGATCGGGCCCCTCTTGCCATCTGCCGTTCATCAGCGAAAACTCAAACTGTCACCCTAACGAGAGAAAAGGCTCCGAAAAGGCAGAAAGAATAGAATGAAACAAACTGTCAGTAGCAAATAACAGGTTTTGTACGGATCCCAAAAGGCCCACAACAATGGAAGTGGAAGGTGCCACAATACTTATTACTGTTGGGTTTTCTTTACGTTTTTGCCCCTTCCCCTTTTTCTTTATATTATTCTCGCATTTTGCCCAAACCCACCCTCACAATGGGTTGCTGCGGTAATGAGCACGATATGTGCCCTGGAGGGCACCCACCACGGCCACAATGACTCTGTGAAACCGACAATAGAGAAGGGGGTCTACTCTTTCGATGAAAACACCCCCGTAATTAATTATAACGCCTGTAACTCCTCCAACCCTTGGATCGGGTCTTGAGGGAATTTTTTGTTTTGTCTCTTTTTCTCGCACGTTCTTTGACACGGGAATAAGGGAGAGAAAGAGAGAGAGAGAGCCCCAGAATGTTTTAACGCCTGTTATCCTTTGTCAGGAATAGCGGAGGCGAAAACTTGCGGTGAAAGAAAAGGACTGTACCCCTTATTATACCCTTTTAGTGGTGAATATTTTCAGGGTAGGGGTTTTTGAAAAGGCTTCGGGTCGGTGGCTCATTAAATCAGGGTACGAACGTGGGGGTTACTTTCTTATGAGCTCAGTGAGCCTAAAAAGCCACATTCATTACGACAGCAACCGTTCTTTATGCATTCGTCATTTCTGAAGGGATTTTATGGCTCCAGTGTTGGGAACAAAGGTTTACTTTTACGAGTGGATTGGTGTTTGAATTGTAAGTGATAATAGCAGGTTAGCTTAAAATAATTACTGTCTGTTCTTTGATCGGTTATTATGTGATTTTTGATTTTATGGTTTGTCGCTATTTGATTAGGTACTAACTAGTTACGTACGGTTTTTTACCAGTTCATCAAATCCTGGCTCTGTTTCAAATTTTCCTCATCGCGTGTATATTGAGATTCCACCAGTCACATACTTATTCACATCACAAGCGGCAATAAGAACAAGGACTCAAGACAACTTTAAAATCAAATAAAGTGGTTGGAACACTTGCACAATTAAGTTTAAAAAAATTCACTCATCTCAGGTTCAAATCCCAGATTAGCAGCAATAATTTTTTATGTTTGATAGATAGAAGGTGGTTCAAGATTTTTCCGTTCACTTGGAAGATCCCTGAACAATTTTGAAACCAGTGTGTCGATCAGAAACTGTCTGGATTCGGCAGAATCACTGAAATATAAAACGTGACTCAAGGAACTTCATCTACATTCTACTCACTACTAATAATGAAGCGTCGCGTTGATCATTGAGTCAATACAATAAGCGCAGTCGAGTAAAACGTCGATCGAACTCCACTGGCACCGAAACGTCGGTCAATAAAAGAAGTTCGTTGAACAGAGCCCACCAACATTGGGTCACCCTGCCTAGCGGTGCTGAGGCCTGCGAAGGCGACAAGATCGCTCCTTGTGTTATGGCCGTGAACTCCAGAGACCAGAGGAAGGCTCGGCAAATTGGTCCTCACAAGGTTCTGACATGACGTATGAACCTGCGATCGTCAACAGGCCCAGACGAGCGAAGGAGCCTCAACAATTTTCTTCCCACGACAGATTGGCAAGTATTCTTGAGCTCGAATTTATGCTCGAGGATATGATGCTCTGCTCGCATGGTAAACGGAAAGCAGCACCTCGTCAGACACCACCCCCTTCTTCTTATCATATAAATTTTAGGAAGACACCCTGGACAAGACCAAGCCGTTGACGGCTATTCATTTTTGCACGGTAACTTACTTCAACGCAAGACGTGTTAAATTTGTCAATTCGCAGAGTTTCACTACTTATTAGGTAATTGAACAGCGAAATTAAAAACTGAGGTGATGCACGAATCATAGAAACGCGAAGACCATTAAATGGTCTAAGATTCGTGCTATGATGCTTTTGAGGTTCAAAATTTGAACCACCTACTCAAAGATGTCAAATATCTGTGCAAATGAAATTTTTCATGTCGCAAAGTAATGGCCCTCGGTCAATTTCATCCGCACACTTTCATAGCTAAAATAAGCACGTGATCGGGATTTACTACACGAAGATGAACCAACGAATCATACCTATATGGCCAATTAATGAGGCTCTCGCTAAATTCATCGGCGTATCCTTTCTCGGAGAGGGAGGAAATTCGGCGTTAATTCATTCCAGGCGTTAAATTGAGATCCTTCTCTTTGCTCTATATCACTATGCTGTTTCGCGAGAATGTTGATGTTACCTATATTCGGAAATGGGTTCATTCGTAGGTTCTGCGGCAACTATGTGAGCCATCATCAGAAGACAACAGGCGGACCAATCCGATACAGAGGTTTTAGCATAGAAAAGCCGAGCCATTGCCGGTCGATTTTTCACATATCCTGAAAGTTATGTTGATTTGTGTACACGATTGCGCTTGACTTGTACAAAGTTAGGAGGCTGGTCCCAACACATTTGTTGTGTTGAGAACGTCAAGTTTGCCGGTTTTACCGCAAACCGGAACGCAGTCCAGGAACGAGCTCGACAGACACCTAACTCGATCCCATAGCCAAAAGCCTTAAAAAAAAACCCCCCGTAGCCCAATTCAGCCCCATAGCGCCCCACGGGTTTGGGCGATCGGGCTGAAAACCTTGCGTGCACAACTAGATGGTAAACAAATTATTCTGTCAAAATGTAAGCTTTTAAAAAAACGCTGCAAATTTTACACAAGGGTTTATTATTCTGTGATATAGGTTACTTGTTCAGACATTTAATTCTGTTAATAAAAAAAAATTAAAAAAAATTTTTTTTTGGATTTTTATATTTCAAAAAAAAATTTTTGGGGGGATTTTTTTTTTTCAAAAATGTGTTTTTTCAAAAATTCTTTAATTTTTACTCGAAAAATAATTAACTTCTTGGGATCCTTCAAAAATCCCATTTTTAGCCCCATGAAAGCCCTATAGAACGCCACAGTGAAATCGGATCGTTCCGGGACCCCCAAAAATGGATTCTACGTCCAAAAATACTTCGAAAACGACACCTAACTCGATCCCATAGCTAAAAGCCTTCAAAACACCCCTCCTGTAGCCCCATTTTAGCCCCATAGCGCCCCACGGGTTTGGGCGATCGGACTGAAAACCTTGCGGGCACAACTAGATGGTAAACCAAGTATTTTGCCAAAATTTCAGATTTAAAAAAAAATTCCTACTGCCCAAAACGGCCCGGACGGCGGACGGCGGACGGCGGACGGCGGACGGACATTTCGGATTTTGAATGTAGACCTCTTGAAACGGATAATGTCAAATTTTGAGGCCGATCGGAGTCGTCGACCCGTGTCGCGAAAACAGAGGTGTATTATTCCAAGAATAATAAACCAAAATTCCTACTGCCCAAAACGGCTCGGACGGCGGACGGCGTATTCCGTTTTTGGTTTATTATTCTTGGAATAATACACCTATGTTTTCGCGACACGGGTCGACGACTCCGATCGGCCTCAAAATTTGACATTATCCGTTTCAAGAGGTCTACATTCAAAATCCGAAATGTCCGTCCGCCGTCCGCCGTCCGCCGTCCGGGCCGTTTTGGGCAGTAGGAATTTTTTAAAAAATCTGAAATTTTGGCAAAATACTTGGTTTACCATCTAGTTGTGCCCGCAAGGTTTTCAGTCCGATCGGCCAAACCCGTGGGGCGCTATGGGGCTATACTGGGGCTACGGGAGGGGTTTATTGAAGGCTTTTAACTATGGGATCGAGTTAGGTGTCGTTTCCGAAGTATTTTTGGACGTAGAATCCATTTTTTGGGGTCCCGGAACGATCCGATTTCACTGGGGCGATGTTTAGGGCATTCGTGGGGCTAAAAATGGGATTTTTGAAGGATCCCAGGATGTTAAATATTTTTCGAGTAAAAAATACAGAGTTTTTGAAAAAACACATTTTTGAACAAAAAAATCAACAAAAAAATTTTTTTTAAAGATAAAAATCCAAAAAAAATTTTTTTTTTTTAAATTTTTTCATTGACAGAATTAAATTTCTGCACAAGTAACGTATATCAAAGAATAATAAACCCTTGTGTAAAATTTGCAGCGTTTTTGAATCTAGACCTGTTGAAACGGATAATGTCAAATTTTGAGGACCATCGGAGTCGTCGACCTTCGGCGCGATTTCAAAGGTGTATTATTCCAAGAATAATAAAGCAAAATGCAATAAAACAGCATAGCCATAGGTCTTACAAATTTTATGAATCCAAGGCAATGGAATTCAATATAATAGTTCCTTGGAATTTTGTGGAAGACAATCAGACTAAAAGATAGACAGAACAGGGTGAAGAGGAAAAAGAGAGAAAATTCCATCAGAATTATTAGTAGAGGAGGGGTGACAATCACTTTCGTAGAAATATGACAAAAGGGAGCCGAGTGGAAGTGACGCGTAGTAATCAAGGGCAATAACAAGGAAAACAGAAGGGAAAGAGGAAGAAGACGTCCAAAATGAAAAGAGAGAGTTCCATTATAAGGTTTGTACAATGGACTTGAACAACTGCGAAGTCTAGCTGAGACAAAGCATGAGTCCTATTGTGGGAGATGCTTTTTGTCTATTGTCGGACCCCTGTTGCCATTATTCGCATTGAAACTTGTCTAAGATGCCCATCAGAATAATTAAGGGAAGTTTTGGGTGCGGGATTGAAGGGAAAGCGAGGGAAAACGTTATCTCTGGAGGGATGGTTGGTGGAGGTAATTGAATCCACTAGTTTGACTGTTTGTTATCGATTCTTGGGCAATCGATTCTTTACATTGGGAAAACGGACGGCCGTTCTGTGTCCCGGGAGTCAGTAACAGCTACCGGATGTCCCTTCCCTTTTATCTGAACTCTCCCTCAGCGACGAACAAAGCCGCATTTGCAAATTTACCACATTTCGTGCGCTTTGGTCGGAGCCAAGCTTTTTGAATGGGAGAATAACATTGTCCTCCTAGCTCATCCCCTTTTGTGATCTTTGTCGTCCCACACCATTCAAACCGTTCTCTCCACTATTCCACTATCTTTTGCCGCCGACATCCGTCGAAGGGAAACAAAGGTAAAAAAGCTCATATTTTCGTAGAGGTTTTTTCAAGTAGGTTTCCGGGCTGTTCTTCGCTGGTACCCCGGGAGTCAAGCTCATTGAAGACAGTTCGTGACTTTGTAAAGGGCCTATTCTTTAGTGTATTGTACTGTTGTATCGCATATTGTTGTGGGTAATACGTTGCATCGTGAGCCCTCCCGACGTCCAGGGATTAGATTACAATTGCTTCTTCCGAAAAAAAAAAATCAGGCGAAATTAGTAAGTTATTTCATGAAATGGTATACGAGATACATCTCGTCATCAATCATGTATTGAAAATGCCGGATGATTTGCCAGCAGCGAACCTTTTTTTTAAATGTTACCCTAAGTTTTGTGGCTACGTTGGTGTATGATTTGTTATTCCTTTGGATTTGTAACATACCTAATACTAAGATATTAGGTATCTTAATTAAGTGCTGGGTTCACTAGTTTGAACTTACCTCATCTCAAATAATAATTAGGTGAACCGTACCTATACGTGAACCGTACCAAATATGAATTTCCAAACACTAGTCGATTTATAGCGACTACGCGTGGCATAAAAGCTGTCCATTACGCCCTCCCAAAGGCCGTTCAACAATGTAGCCTCCTAAATGCGGAAATCTCCCCTTCCCAGTGTCCGAGAACAATAGGAAGGAGAATGGTGTGTCAAAAGGGGTTGCGGAGGTCGAGGGTTCGAATCTCAGGATCGCAGGCATCCTGCCGTAAAAGACCATGTTGTTGCAATTCATCTCCCTCCTTCGTTACCACAGGACTATTCACGAACATTGGTGGGGTGGATGCAGTGATGGTTGTAGGGAGAGAACGTCGAACTTGGCTAGTTGCTTCAGTAGACTGTTCGAAAAAAGATGTATTTTAGACGTACCATCTTTTCTCGTTTTAGTTTCTACTCCGTCACTCGTAGAATAGTAACTATTTCCAATAATATTTCCCCGCTCCATGAAAAGCCTGCGTCTGTCCATCTGTATGACGTCTATGGTCCCATTCAACCCTCCATTTCATGTGGACACCTCTCATTCCTTTTCATAAACACTTGCCGGACCCCCTTCAGAACTCGCTCTCAGCTAGGTTCGTTCCAACCCTTTGTCAATGGGCCACTTTACTTCAATCTGTGAAAACCGCACAATTGCTCTCAACCTTATTTCATCATTTAGCTAATTCCTAGAGCACAAGCATGGCTAGAAGGGTGAGGGGGGTCTGTAGATAGATGTGCCGAAACCAATGTTTCAACCCAGTATATAGATGAATTATCTATATACTGGGTTGAAACGGAAATATTATTGGACATAGTTACTATTCTACCACGTAAGTCACTTTTTGGCCAAAATGAGTTTGAAGTGCTGCTAGCGTGACTTTTCACGCAGAATCTGATGAAACCATCAGAATTCGTCGTTTTCTCAACTATTATGATCGGGCCGTTGAGAAAATGACGAATCTGATGGTTTCATCGGATTCCGCGTGAACAAATGAAGCTAGTTGCACCTCAAACTCATTTTGGCCTAAAAGTACTAACGCGGTGTTGCCGATTAGCTGACTATATTACATAATATGTAATATTATTATAATAATACATATATCTATCATCTCAATTTTAGTTTCCATTCACCAGAACTGAAGTGAGAATTATTCATGCAGGCTGTTGTTGAACTTCCTTTCCTAAAGTTTCTCAATTTCTTGATTGTGTGACATCTTAAGAGGCGTCAAGAATTTCCGATACAAGAATTATCCTCGTCGACTAAATACTATTATCAGCTATTCGTCGACTAGTCAGCTATTATCATTCAAAAAAAGTGTTTGTCTCTAAGTTGTTCTCCTCTCTACTAGCCATTTCCCTATTCTTGGAGGACAACTAGAATAACTTTGGAAATTTATCATCAGTTACGCACTGTAACTTGGAGTGACTAGGACTAGAAACTTGTTGAACCAGAATTTAAGTTTTTCTATGACAATTAAAAAAAAAAAAAAACTTATAATCGCAGAGACCACAAGAGTCTTATACC
The DNA here is from genome assembly GCA_955831195.1 of Pilophorus perplexus. NCBI lineage: Eukaryota > Metazoa > Arthropoda > Insecta > Hemiptera > Miridae > Pilophorus > Pilophorus perplexus. The sequence continues at coordinate 13,206,010 of OY037011.1, read as the reverse complement.
CATCCCAGTACACCGAGGAGATGTATCGGCCTACAGGAATACTTTTTGAAGGATTTAAGGTTGGGGTCGAGCGGGGTGACATTTTTTGAAGTAATGTTGGACGTATGATCCATTTTTGGCGGCCTCAGACCCATCCTACTGCACAGTGGCGATCTTGAGAGCTTTTGAAGGACTTGACGTGGAAGGTTGAATGAGGAGTCGTTTTCAGAGTGTTTTTCGAACTAGAATGCATTTTTGACGCATGCATTTCCTAACATTATCTGTACTAACATTATGAAGGTGCATCCGTCCGCCGTATTGGGCTGTAGGAATTTTTTTTTTTCAAATCTGAAATTTTGACCCAACACTCGGTTTACCATCTAGTTGCGCCCGCAAGGTTTTCAGCCCGATCGCCCAAACCCGTGGGGCTCTGAGGGGCTAAAAAGGGGCTACGGGAGGGGTTTTTGAAGGATTTCGGCCATGGGTTTGAGTAAGGTGTCGTTTTCGAAGTATTTATGGACGTAGAATCCCGTTTTTGGAGTCCCAGAACGATTTGGCCGTGGGGATCTAAGGGGTTTTCATGGAGATTCAATGGGATTTAAAAATCATCTTATTTGATCCCAGGAGGTCAAATAAGGTGTCGTTTTCCGAGTAATTTTGGGCGCATAGGGGTAATCCATTTTTCGAGGTCTCAAATCTGTCCAAACAATGAAGTTTTTTTTTTTTAATTTTTCCTTAACTTTTTCTAATGACACAGAATTAATTTTTGCGCAATTAACCTATATCAAAGAATAATAAACCCTTGAGAATAATAAATAAAATAGTATAGGTATTTAATCTTATGTCGTGAACCCCAAGCCAGAACCCAGAAGCTCGGTGCTACCCCAACGTCTGCATAACGTCTCAAACAGAAAAATTGATAACGGCAGGTTGTGTTTAGGGCAAGTTTATGGGCGGGACAGAAGTAAACTGAGGGAAGATTCATTCGCTCGAGTATAGTCCCTATTGAAGAATGAATAATTGACTTGACTTCGACTTATCGACAACCGTGAGAACCACCAGTAATAAATGATCGTTTAGTTTTGCCACTATGCTATCCGGCATTCGTTCAATTAATGGTTGTCACTTGTGTCAGGGACCCTTGTGAGTTAAAATCAGTGGTTGTTTCATTTTGGTTTATTATTCCTTGAGGTGCAATATGTGGCTAAGTGGAAAAATAACTTGAGCGTTGGTACGAAAATGATGAAATCAGGAGAGACCGCTCCTCGGAAGATGCCTACGGATCAACATCCCAGCCAGCGGCGCAGGTCCTTCATCCACCTTGCATTCGTTCAGTGGGCCTCTTCCCAACTATTTTTCCTAGAATAATAAGCTGATGTAACTCATATCTCTATTCCCTCATCACGTGGGCAAGTCGTCAGCCTGAAAGTCTGCAAAATCTCATTCCTCATCCCAACGAGTAATCTCCTCAATGGTGACTCTCTGGATCCAGGAGGCTCAGAGCATTGATTCTTTCTTCCATCACCGGACGCGTCCAACTTTCTCACTGAAAGAGGAAAATTTGAAAAAAATATATATTACACATATATATAGGTACTTTTTAGACAATCCTTTTATATGTAATTTATATCCAATTATAAATCATTTACCTTCTTTTTTGTTCCTTGTACCACTTATATTTTAGGAGTTGTGGAAATTCATGTTTTGGCACTTTCTTCTTTTTATCCTTATTTTTTCTCGGATTTCCACAAAATTTGGTTCCCCCTCGAAAGTGAAAAAAAGAAGAAAAAAAGAAAGAAAAAAACGTAAGTGGAAATCGTAAATCCGTGATTTAATTTGCGATTGTAAGGAATATTCAAAGTTAAAAGTTGAATCGAAAAGTACATGATTGTAATGGAAATGATGTTAATCGGAAAAATGATGATTTTGTTTAATATACACTATATTTTGCAAAAGTGAATTCTGCCGAAAGGAAAAGTGAGTGAGACGGAAAGAGGGGCAGGATAATGGAATGAAAAAAAGCAAACCTCAAAAAACAGGCTGATAGTTATCATAGACGCTCCCCCTTTAACAAATGGCTTTCCTGGTTAGAGCATATTGTATTTGTTTGATGGTCAATGGTCCGTGACAGTGTATTATGTAATTAGGGACTCTTTATCCGAACAAACACAGCCCCACAATATTGCTACATCGCTGCGAGGGGTAGAGAGTGGAAGTCGGTCGGACATAAGGGTGGCAAAAAGGAAAACATAAATAAATCATACAGCCATTGTCATCCCTAAAGCCCGGAGCTAAAGCGCTCTCTGGGGGCAATCACATTAGCATTGTGCGGTGCTTTTTGGCCGTAAAGACGAGTGAAAAGAAAAAGCGGGTTGATGGGCTGGATGGGTGGCGTTTCATGTCTTGAGACTTGCGAAAATCGCTTTAATGGCCATAACCACCGGACGCAAAAGTTGATTGTTTTCTGCGAGAATAGTCGATTATCAGGTGCTGCTAATGAGATCTAAAGAATTTAGCGGGAAATAATCCTAAACATGCCATGAAATAATAAACCAGCGCTTAAAAGTTGGCGGGGAATTAGCTAAAAAAAAAAGCTTATTGAAAAATAGTCGTAAGACCCTCCCTTTGCTACAAAACCCAATTCATGATGATCCTGAGTTACATAGGATGTTTCACTCCATGTCGTTATTTCCTCCCATTATAAACACCGAGTACTCTCGCTGATGGATCACACCCGACCTACACGACATTCACGACATTGTTTCCTGACTTGGTTTTCAATAACGGTGCACACACCATAGACACAAACTGCTCGCCGGAGTATTCCAATAGAGAACCAGGGAAGCGTGCAGACGGTTCAGCGCTTTTCCTCAAAGTAGGAAACTCGTTTGTGCAAAACAGTATTAATACTCTCTAAACCGTGAATAGATTCCCAGGCATCACGGGACACAGGACAAAACTTCTTGTCATGAACACTTGGAACAATCTTGTAATTAATTCAACTCTCTCCCGATTCCCTTTTGAAAACTTGTCTCCGTAAGCACAATGTTCTCCCCAAAAGCTCTTTCCTGAGAGAGCGCTTTTGGCCTTTGTCAAGTCCGTCTCTTGTCCAAGTTTTAAGCAGTGATTAATGAATTATATTCGGGAGAGACAAATGCGTTAACTCAACTTCACCCCCTCATCGATGCGTCTTCCTCCATCAGTCCCACGAAACATCGTCTTAGTTGAGTTGAAGTCGAGGAGTTGGGCGATGTTGAACGTCTTTGAGCGTTGGTCTCTCCTTGCGAACGCTGATTGTCTAGAGAATTTCGAAGCGTCCGTACAGAACCATAATTTTACTATAAACGACGGATTGTCTTAAGGGGAAAGGTGGAGTTATCCCCTTTAATAGAAAGGTAATGGAATAATAAGATTTACAGGAGACGATTTTAATTAATAATTAATGAGATACTGATAAATATTCGCTCTACTAAGTATAGCGGATATTGATTTAACATGCAAGTTGCACATTGATATTATAAAAAGTCTTGTGGGGGCGTGCGTTTTATTAGACTCGGGAAGCAAAAGATCAAGTTTTTCCATTAAACAAAAAATAAAACTATATTTTTCACTAAAAATGAGTTATTTTACATTTAATAAATATTTTGTAGATACCCTTTGTTCTTTACCAATATTTGCTTGTAGGCATGCTAGATAGTTAGCACAAGTATTCTTCGTCCACAAGTATTCCTACCACGTTAGCACAAGTATTCTTCGTCTCGGTGCCAAAATTTGGCAGATGGGCGCAGCGATGAGCTCTGTCTTAGTTGTAATCGTGTTCTTCTTCAATTTTTTCTTCACATGGCCCAGAGATTCCCTATAGGGTTCGTGTCTGGGCTATTCTCAGGACAAGTACTTAAGGATGATAATATCATGTTATGATCTGATTCGGGTGCTATGTTATCAGAATGTATTCTGATATATAGATTGTGAGTATTATATACTCACATAATATGTATATTATATTATATAATCAGCTTAGAAAATGGAGGGAAAACAGCATGTGAAGCGGGAATTCTCTGATTTTGTGGCTTCATCTTTTGAGTCGGGGGAGTACTCTTCTGGAACTTTTATGGACGTGGCCAAATGCTTTGATTGCATCTCCCTCGTCCTCAAACTCTCCAAGTACTATTAAATAGAAATTTTCTCTCAGTCTGCGATTTCAATGATCCGTAGTTATCTTACCGGCAGAGCCCAAGCAGCATAATGGCACCTGAGTTTCTTCCTATTTTGCATTGTGTTCCTCAAGGATCGGTATTGGGCCAATTTTGTTTTTAATCTTCATAAATGACTTGCCCCACAGTCTAAAATCGTCCCCCATCCTGTTTGCGGATGATGCGTCACTCCTTGCAAGGGATTCAGCTCTGGCGTCTCTACGTTCTTTTAATGCTCTCTCTTTGGAGGCAGCTACGAATTGGTTTTCAAGAAATAGACTCTCAGTGAATGTCGACAAGACAAGTGTTATGAATTTCGGGCTGAGAAATCTGACTTCTATTGCTGAAAACCCAAAAGACGTATCCTTCCTTGGTGTTAAGCTTGACCCAAAATAGAAATGGGAGGCCCACTGCAATCAATTGGAAAGTAAATTGAATAGTTATATCTTTCTTTTGAGACGACTATCTGACAGGCTATCAAAATCCGCTGTTCTAGCTGCTTTTCATGCATGTTTTCAAAGTAGAGCAGTCAGTCTATGCTATTTTGAGTTGGGGCCACTCAGGGGTGGCATCACACTTTCGCTGTGCAACAAAGGGCTGTTATGTCTATACACGATACATTCAATGGATACTGTCAATGGATATTTGTCGATATATCGAGGGAAAGCAACGATACTTCGGTTCTGTAGTCTTTCGATAGCTATTCCTACAGGATGCAACTTGCTACTTCTCTTTTAGCCCATACGATCAATCTCAGGATCTACAAGGGATCTAAAATCTGTTAAGGATTCGTTTAGGTGTGTACGAACTGGCTACTAATGTATCTCCTACATACTCTCCGTAAAGGCCGGAAGAATCGGAAGAAAGCGAAAAATCTTTTACGAAAGGAAACCGGAAAATGGGAAAGTGGGAGGATTAAGTGAATTAGGAGACAATAGCGTGGGCTGAGGAAATAGGATGATGCGAAAGAGATGAGGGGTTGTGGGAGCAAATGTTTGGTACTCCTAATGACACTGGGCGGGGGTGGGCCCAATATATCACTAACAGGAAGGAAGCACTTCCACCCCCACAGAAAATCTCCTGTGGGCTGTGAGAGGGGTGGCTGAGAGGGGTCGCCTGCTTCAAGTAACCGTAAAGTGAAATATGATGTTGGCCTTCCTCGGGATGCACGAAATATATTAATACATCAACCCTCAACAGCCCTCCCCCTCGCCCAGGAGGATGTATTCATGATTTATGAAACATTTTCCCTGTTTTCCCTGCAGCATTTCCACCCCCGCCAAAGAGGGAAGATCAACGGGAGATTTACTAAAGGAATAATTCTCAAGATGCCTTGACAAGCGAATCGGAATGTTAGTGTGCCTTGTGACAAACAGCCTTGACAAGTTACATCCTTGAGAAGTTACGCATGAAGTTGAAATTCTTGATGGAATAATGAACCACTAGACTAATTGATTTCGTTTTCGAGCTATAATTCCGCTAGAAATGAGGTTTAACAGCAGTGCAAGTCTAAGGGACCAAAAAATTACGTATCCTATCGAAAATTAAATCACTTATTTCGTCATACAATTTTAAATTATTAATATAGGATATTAAATATCCTATATTATAAATTTTAAATTTTAAAAGAAATAGGATGGTAAAAGAAGTACAGTCATGTGGAGCAGTCAAGAAGCTACACACGATCGAGCTCATTGCTCTTAACTGCACTCTTTTGAACTCACGGTTGAGAGGCTTCTCTGTAAAAAGATTTCTTCATCCGAAAAACGTCCCCCATTTCAAACGTAGCTTGAGATATTGACTACTACCTTCCCCTCAAAGATGCTTATTTTCTGTTTTGGGGATGACAGAATTCATGAACCCCCGTTATCAATGTACGTATTACGTGGTGCAACTTTTAATAAATTTTGCGTCATTAAAATCAATTTCCCGTAAATAATTAACATCAATAAATATAAGAAAGAGAGTTTATATCGTACTTTTCAATAATCGAGGAAATATAGAAAGGCTGAGGCAATCAAAGTTCGTGTATAAGTAGCGGTAGGAATAGGAAATTAACACATGCGGGAGAAGCGAGGCAGTTCTGCTTATAGGGTGTCGTTTAATCAGCCTTCATTAGCGTCAGTGCGTTATAATGAGCGATTTGTATGGTCATCGCGAACCGTTTCATCGGGAATCACGACCAATTGTCATTTTGAGATTCACAGATAGAGAGGCGCAGCGCTCGCTGCCATTATGCCACTTCAGCGGACCAATAATTGGTAAAGTTTTAATTAGATTCATATCCTCATCAGGCCGTTCGGGGAGACAAGCCATGTCGACACAAAACGGCTCAATTCACAATTTTCGCCGATTTTGCGGAGGGAAATCGGAACGCGGTTGAAAACACGCACTGGCCGTCCTTCAACGCCCAAGTGTCCTGCAGGGTGGAATAATTTTCGACGGTTTTCATCCGCATAGTGGTCGCTATTCTGATGGCCGACAGGTGAACGAAAAGCCTCGATTTACCTCGTCAAAGCTCTCCAACTTCCCCCTCCCATACTGTCTATCCTCCCAATGACAGCCGATTTAATGAAGTGCCTACTTTAATCAATAGATCAATCTTCTATTATCCAGATCAATGGAGGGGTAGTGGATGTAGTGCCTTGGTTTGGTTTCCTGCCTCTTTCGCCCAATGAGCTTTCATACCAATCCGATCGCCTGGGCGTAATGACAATGATGGGTCTGGGCCTGAATCGATTTTCAGGATAACATCCCAACAATTGTATCTGAAGCCATCTGGACTTGAGTGACTTCTAGGGGTTCATTCAGGCTTCACGTGGATCGGATCGACTGCTAGAGTTTCCAAACGGCTTCCCGAAAACAAAACAATCTTGAGTTTATTTAAGATGTGATTGTTATACATTCAATCTGCTGATTAATTAAGACGGGAGGGTATAGTGGATCACTTGTTACGTGGAAAAGGTCAAATATTGGAGTATTATACTATAATAGCTTCTTGGGGACATACCGTACAATTTAAGCCAAATTTTATAAAATCCGTAAATCACGTAAATTCAGGAAAACGGTAGCATTTTTCGTTTTCCAGAGTTTACGTCCTTATTCAATTTTTTTTTTTTTTTTTTTTTACGCTGAAGATGGCGTAACAGCCGAACTGCAAGTATCCACTGACGAAATCTCCTGAGTAGAACTAACGCCATCCCCTAAACCCACATAAAAAATAATACTTTTGGTTTATTATTCTTGGAATAATACACCTATGTTTTCGCGACGCGGGTCGACGACTCCGATCGGGCTCAAAATTTGTCATTATCCGTTTCAAGAGGTCTACATTCTAAATCCGAAATGTCCGTCCGCCGTACGCCGTCCGCCGTCCAGGCCGTTTTGGGCAGTAGGAATTTTTTTAAAAATCTGAAATTTTGACAAAATACTTGGTTTACCATCTAGTTGTGCCCGCAAGGTTTTTAGTCCGATCGTTCAAACCCGTGGGGCGCTATGGGGCTATAATGGGGCTACGGGAGGGGTGCTTTGAAGGCTTTGAGCTATGGGATCGAGTTAGGTGTCGTTTTCGAAGTATTTTTGGACGTAGAATCCATTTTTTGGGGTCCCGGAACGATCCGATTTCACTGGGACGATCTTTAGGGCTTTCATGGTGCTAAAAATGCGATTTTTGAAGGATCCCAGGATGTTAAATATTTTTCGAGTAAAAAATAAAGAATTTTTGAAAAAGAAACATTTTTGAAAAAAAAAATAATTAAAAAAATTTTTTCATTGACAGAATTAAATTTCTGCACAAGTAACGTATATCAAAGAATAATAAACCCTTGTGTAAAATTTGCAGCGTTTTCCATTATTATGGAGTTCTACTCAATAAGCCTGGAAAATGAAAGAAAAATATGTAACACCAATTTTGATGAAATGTTCGGAAAGATGTCACGAACAAGCTATACCTCCTATATTAAATATAAATACCTCCCATATTAAATTTTGTCCATTTCAACGTAGGTATTGCGTAGTCCACACTAAAAATAAAAAACGCTGCAAATTTTACACAAGGGTTTATTATTCTTTGATATAGGTTACTTGGGCAGAAATTTATTTCTGTGAATGAAAAAATTAAAATAAAAAATTTTTTTTTGGATTTTTATTTTTCAAAAACATGTTTTTTGGGGATTTTTTTTTTTCAAAAATTTTTTTCTCAAAAGTTTTTGTTTTTTTACATGAAAAATATTTGACCTCCTGGGATCCTTCAAAAATCCCACTTGTAGCCCCATGAAAGCCCTATAAATCGCAACAGTGAAATTGGATCGTTCCGGGACCCCCAAAAACGTCCAAAAATACTTCGAAAACGACACCTGACTCGATCCCATAGCCAAAAGCCTTAAAAAAAACCCTCCTGTAGCCCCATTTTAGCCCCATAGCGCCCCACGGGTTTGGGCGATCGGACTGAAAACCTTGCGGGCACAACTAGATGGTGAACCGAGTATTTTGTCAAAATTTCAGATTTTAAAAAAAATTCCTACTGCCCCAAACGGCCTGAACGGCGGACGGTGGACGGACAATTCGGATTTAGAATGTAGACCACTTGAAACGGATAATGTCAAATTTTGAGGCCGATCGGAGTGTCGACCCCCGTCGCGAAAACATAGGTGTATTATTCCAAGAATAATAAACCAAAATGAAGTAAAAAATAAAAAAACGTAAAAATCTGCTTCTTTAAAATTCGGAGCCCTCCCGCACTCCCTTCGGGACGGTGAAATTAGCAAAAGAATGGGAAAACATAGGAACGTTCTGAGCTAGTCGTATACATGTATGTATACTAGAGTATGTATACTCTAGTGTTCCGCGTATGTTTTTTGAATTGCTGAACACGAATCCGTGGATTTCTAAAAGAAAATTTCCGGGCCTAGTCAAAATTGCAAATAATTGCAGGTTTTTTGGGACGTTAATCCAAACGTAAGGCAAACGAAAAAAGCAAAGGCAACTGTATGCTAAATTAAAAAAAAAAAATTGTTCCTATAGCAACCAACCCATTGGTTAAAATCTCAAAAATCTCAAATTGAAGACTGACAACTACTAAATTACAATAATAACTAATTATGAATAGGTACTAAACTTAGTTAGTTCCCTTTTCGTAATATATTTGACACTACAGTTTCGCTTCGAAATGTACCGCTGTTACAGCACGTAACGTGTTTGCTTGAGTAGTTTTTCGGAAAGTCTGGTGCAAACTGCCGATAACTGCCTGCTTATTGAGATTTTAACCCAATCTTTGGCGCTCTCAAGCGTCATCACTTTTTTTTTCTACGTAGGAAATTTAGTTTTCTTTAATTTAGTACCTATATTGTGATTTCTGTGCTAAATCTACGCTATGTAGGTGTGGCATAATATGAATGGCGATCATGTATGGTGGTTATGGTGATCTGTTTGGCATTACTGATAAGTATATTATAGAATCAATTTATATTATAAATGTCCATGAACAAAATGGACTTGGCTACATGGTTATAATCAGGGATGAATGGCACACGAAGAGAAAAGAAATTCGGATTAGGAGGGCGAGAAGCCCCCCCCCCCCCCACCAAAAAGAAAATGAAAGACTCATTTTTTCTATCTCTCATCTCTCAAGACAGGCCATACAAAATTTTCGTCCCTAAACTATAAATCTTCAGTTAAATAGTGATAAAACTTGAAACAGGTAGCTCCGTCCGGGCGAGTGGGCGGTTTTTTATTCCACTCCCCAGTTCCCTGAGCCATTCATAAAATTGATCCCTCCATTCATGAAAATCACGTTTGGGGCAGGGAAATCCTTTTGAACGGGCCATGTGGAACCCGCCAGGTAAAGTCGAAGGGCAAATATGAAACAGCGTTCAGATCAGCGAACTTCCTGTTTTTTTTTCGCCAAAAGCAGAGGCTCCTAAAGTTTGGTTTACACACATGTCTCGTTCAGAGCAAACAAACGGGAGAAATGGCAAAGCACAGTGTAACTACAAGCCGAGTGGAAAGGAAACACAGCGGCTTACTGGGGTGGAATAAGAACCGAGGTGGAAGTTTATTGGCTCTGACATCTATGTAGCTTCCCCCTTTTTGCAACATCCTACTTAGCCCTCAACTTCTACTCTGGTTGTTTCCGAAATATCGCTTTCTTGAAGACGTGTCAATACCAGAACTTCATAATCCTTGGGAACGTTCCACTTCACACATTATGTTCTCTGGAGGCTTTGTTCACGAGTGTTTCGACTGAGTAGGCGTTTGTTCATGATTCAGACTACCTATTCAAGGAGTGCTTATTGTTGGTGCAAACACTATATTTATCGAATGAATGGTTCTTCATATTCTTGTGAACTGTTTATCCTTTCTAAACTCGAAGATGCCGGGCCAGTAGGTATACCACCCTGTAATTATGAATCTTACAGTGAGGGCCTTACTATAAACGGTGCAAACCGTAAAAACAAGCCCTCCATCTAGTTGTGCCTGCAGTAGTTGTGGTGATGTATCAAGCGAGACGCTAGTCTCGCGATGCCAAGCTAAGAGAGACTCGGCGTATAATATACGGATGAGAAGATCGGGCCAACTTCCGCTTCCTCCCGAGACCACCTCGCCGATCTTTTTTCCGATATTCGGTGATAGGCGAGTGCCCTGAGCAGAAATATACCAAATTTGAAGGGTTAGACACCTTCCATCATCAAAATCCAGCGTGCTCAAAATGCATGTTTTGGGACTTTTTTTTCTCAGCATTAAGACACTCGTGCAGGTCACACCGCTCAACCAAATTCATTGAAATTTGGTATGTGAGTCAGGTTTGGTGTGTGGAAGTGCCTTTTGGGGGTTTCAAATTTTTACGACCAAAAGGGAGAGGAGTTATGAGGGTGGGGGTAAGTGGAAAATCGCAATAATGAGTGATGTTAATTATTAACATCACTTCCCGTCAACAGATTTTGATGAAACTTAGTGTGTGGGTGAGGCTTGAAGTCCTGATTTACCAATTGGACCAATAATTATTAGGGTGGCGGTGTTGCGGTTGAGTGGGGGAGGTGGATCTGTCACGGATCGTCCGATTTCGAGTCAGGTTTGGTGTATGGAAGTGCCTATGGGGGTTTCAGATTTTTACGACCAAAAGGGAAGGGGGTTATGAGGGTGGGGGTAAGTAGAAAATCATAATTAACATCATATCCCGTTCACAGAATGGTTTGCGATGCGGTGGGGGCTCCACTTGGGGTCAGAAGGGACGTGTAAAACCGGGTGTATTGGTTCAATCAATTGGTTGGCACAACTTTTATATCAAGACTTTTGATGCTTGGCACCTTTTTAGCCCCTGTAGTTTTTTTTTTTGGTGGGGGGGAATACTGGTAATGTTGCTCTGGTCAGGGCCGTGGAGAGAAAATCCGGACCCGGGGGCAAAATTCATCGGGCCCCTAAAAAAAAAATAAAAGGTATGAAAATTTTTCCTATATTGATCTGTCCCTTTTCCCATTTTGCCTCTCCTCCCCCCTTTTTTTTACAAAAAAAAAACAAAAAAAAAAAAAACAGTGCCCCCCCCCCCCCCTCAACGGGGTTGTCCTCCTTTGGCCTTTTTTTTTTTTTTTTTTTTTTTTTTTCACAGTCCTACAATGTCCTACATTTTTATGTGGATTGTCCTCCTTTCTCAAAAAAGGAGATGGTAACAATGTATCCACCGTCCACGCCATAATGGAGAGTTGGATTTACTTTAACTTTTTTTTTTTTTTTTTTTAATTGATTGTTGACTTATAATGCTGTGTAGCTGTAATGTGTCCTTTTTAATTGGTAATTTTTATTATACAGGTGGAAAGTGGAAGAACATTTTCGAAGTAGTTTTGGTCATCCAGTTGCTTTGTGGAGGCAGAAACATCAGCAGCTTTTTTTTTCATTCGATATTGCTTCTTTCATTCAAAGGTTCCGTCTCATAGTACGTGTAAACTTTGGCGCGATAAACTTGCCATCTATAGTTATACGACGGCCAGGGTCTTTGGCTCCTACTGATGTGATTATTGTAACGAAAGCCAGGATGCAGCTGCGATAATGTGGCATTCTTCGGCTCGACGCGTTTACTTTGTCATCTATTGTCATAAAACGGTCGCCATTGTCGAGCAGAAAGGAGTTTCTGTTGGAATATCCGGCTTTAGGATGGAGGAGGCGTGACTCTGTCCCGATCACCCCGAAAGATCTTCGGCTTCAGCGAGAAAATTTCAAAAGGGTTTCAATATCTTTGGGCGACAGTCCTTGACAGAAAAGGATCTGAATAGCCGCACCTCAGGCTGAACCTACCCAGTGCGAACTGGTAGTCTCCCATCCACTCGTGGCGATCGTTTATTGATGACTTATTTTTAGAAAATAATGGTAATCATGAAATCTTTACGTTCTTGTCAACTTTCCCCGTCACTAGAACCAAATAACAGCTTGACGTTTTCATCTTGTCGAATCCCTTACAAAAAATGAACCATTTATGAAAACATAAACATAATATTATTATGTTTTCTTATTATTGTTAAGCGTGAGAACATACATGAATTCAGACGTACAAGTAATATTCGTGTGTATTTTGTAAAAATGTCCAAGCCCTGTTAGCGAATAGTGTCCTCAATGACTGTGAAGGCGGTGACATTAAATGTACTTAAAAGAAAAATTTTTTCTTCTGGCCAACGGGTAAGACAGCCGCTACTATGTCCATAATTCACGCACATCCTTTTATGGGAGGACCTGAAAATATTTAATCTTTGAATGAGGAAAAAAGCCCTCTTTTTGCCATTCAAGGAGCTCCGACAATAGGCCAAGCTCTCCCCTTTTCCTTTATAAATAGTGGTTGGGTGAAAAGATGTGTTGGATTACCGTACACAATGGAACGGTGCGGGAGGGTTCAAACAATTTTACAGTCCAAAGGTGTCGGCGGCTAGAAGAATGGGCTATGCCCTGAGAGAGGCGAAAAAATTTTGGTAGTTGAATGGGTCTCCAGTTCGGCAAGAATTGGCAGTAGGTGCGATGTTGGTGTGACAAAATCGGAGGATTCCTGCACTACAACGCCCACTTTATCTGTTGTCAAGGCACGTGATCACGTCGGCGCACTGTACAAAGTAATCAGAGCTTAAGTGACGAGGGGTGAAACCAACTCCATTGCATTTTGTGGATAATAAAGAAGCCTCCGAGCTTATTACAGCCAAGTTCACACGTGTGTAAAGAAACGGCTGGAGAAGGATCTAGTTAACGAAATCCACACTATTTACAACGGGTGTGAATGAAAGCTTGAAAATAAGCGAAGTAACTGCACACAAAGAACAACTACAATGTATGGCAAGCTAGTGTAGGGTGCGCCTGAACTAATCCAAGCTTTAGTGGGGTCGCCCACTGCAGGCGTACACGAGCGGCGAGGCGCTTTGCGCGGCAACAAGCGACACGCGCTGCAGATCCAACTACATTTTGGTGAGGAACACCTACAGTAACTAGGCTCCAACGTCTCGCAACAGAATCTGACACCATCAATACAATGTGGTTGGGTATCTCTGTAGGTTTCTAGAGCCTATATACCTATGATGATACTAGTACAATATCATTATATTAAGTAGGTACTTCCAACACAGGTATTTACATCGTGATGATACTTTTTTACAAGCAGCCATGGAGAAGAGATGAAGGGTCTCAACCATGGAGGGAGATGGTTGGCCACATTTCTCGGTCCCAGACAATGCGCAAGCCCGAACTTGACCAGAAAACCCAACTCCTTTCATTTCGGAATAAAATGCACTTACAGGTTTTTGCAACGTGGCTGTCGATAAATCGTATATGTCGAGATTATTGGTCGCTGAATACGCTCAAGTTTTCAAATGACCTGGCCACTTGTTCAGACCATTCTCCGCATACAACTATTTCTTGGTGCTTGTTACGACAACCACATGGGAGACCGGGACCTTTATCATTGTGTAGCCTTTTAAAATGGCCATTGTGGGTATTATAAATCGGAAATCGGGATCAGGATTCGGATCGAGGATGAAGTTGGGATGAACCGGAAGGTACCTGGTGATTTTCGTTGTTTCGGACAATTTTTAGCCATAAATATAACCGAGAGTTAATCCTGGCAGTTCTATTCCTAATTTACTGATTTTTTTCTCTTCTGATGTTGAGTAGCTGGTTGGTTCTGTGTATAAATATCCAGCCGCTGTTTGCCATTGCTTGTACATTCTCTCCCTCGTCATTGATTTGGGAGGGTCGTTAAAGGAGGTTTTCCTCGGATTTTCTTCTTTCACCTCCCCCACCCTTTCAACATGGAAAATATACGGGAAAGGGAAGCCAGCATACTAATGCCCTTTCACGTCTTTGTGTGCCGAACGCAAATCCCTATTTGTGTATATCAAATGGGACATTTTTCCCTCTTTTTAAAAGGAGACCCCCGTTTCAACCCCCTCCTCACCGGGGTGGGTTTTCGGGAGGTTTTGACAATAGAGCGCGCTGTTATATTTTATCGGTAGTTTACTATGTTGGGGTGTTCCCAGTGCGCTTTTTCGTTTCCTTGTGTAACTCTCGTTCTCTTCCCCAGCCTCCCCCCGACGTCTCTTATTCTGCTTTTCTTGACAATAGGATTTGCATATGAGGGTCGTTGTACTTGGCGTTTTCATCACTAAATATCCCCTCCGTTTGGACGGCTTTGTGCCCAACCGAATGCTCAACAGTGGTAGGGTTCTTATTCGATTCTTCGATTCTCAATCGTCTGTTTTCAGTGGTTTCCAACTGGGCACGTGCTGGCTGGGGCGATTTTTCAAAACGATATTTTACCTAACTGTAGGTTCCGACAGACGAATTGAATTTGATTTAATTACGCTGAATTCGTTACGAAGTCGTCGAGATATTTCAGGCTGATTTAGAAGTACTGGAATTGTTTTGAACTCTCTAAGGATATTTCCTTTCAATGGAAGTTGTCCCTTAATTACCAAGTCACGCGACATCTGCAAAGGGCCACGTGGCCAAACCTGAGAACTCACTTAGTCTGATTACAAGAGTCCTCTACTTCGCATTCATTTCAGGGTTCAAGTTCGGAAAGTTTATTGTAGTGATGCCAAGTGGGGTGTCACTTGGTTGAAAATACTTTTGTAATTTCGTGAGAGAAGAACTGAAGAAAAGAGAAGAAAAGAAAAAGAGACAGACAGAAACAATGTGTTATAATTTGGCCTTCATTTCGTACACAGGCAAAAGTTTTTCTGGCTATTGGAATCGATCGCTGTGAGGTGTTAAAATTTAACCCATCGAAGCACAAGAAGGGTTATCTACCTATCGAGTATACTCGGATACGAGCTAAGCCTCAACCCTAAAAATCATCTGAAGGGGGCTGAAGGGAGAAAACGAGGAAGACATTGTTTGAAAAGATTCAGCAGAGCTGAAACAAGTAGCTCCAGAGCTATAAACAGCGGAGAGAAATTATCCAGACTGGTGAGCACAAAGCGGGATAACAGGGAGAAGAGGATGAAAGGCTAAATATCAATTAGGAGAAGGGCTAACAAGTAGCTTGGAGACATTTTACGGTCGGGGTAAGTAATCGTTTAATTCGAGTGGTAGTTACTGAGTGCGGGGGCGGAGTGGGGGTGTTTCCACATGGTAGCTTGGTACCTCGTTAGGTAGTCTATCTCCACTCCAAGAGGGTTTATGCAGAAACGTTAACAAGGGCTCTATGGGGGTCCCCACTTGTCCCCCGACTCTCCAACTCGGCGTTTTCTCCGGCACAAAACATTTTCCCGCGTCTGACGGTTTAGTCAGTCAGGTGATTTAATTAGATCGGCACAAAAACCCCTCCGTAACTCATCAGGCTCGCGAAACTCTCCTTCAGCCTCAATTGGTTTTGAAAACTACTGAAGACTTTTCAATCCGTTCGGATGGGCCGAGCTCCCTAAAAATTAATACTATTTATCCATTACTTTATACACGACAAATTATTTGTCACGTATAAATGGGTGAATCAACGAAAAGTGACATTTTTGGCTAACATGATAAATGAGATTTTTTTTTTTTTTTTTTTTTTTAACAATAAATCAACTATACAAGTAGATTTATCTTAACTTTATATAGGTAAACCAAAAACGCTGGCATTTAACACAAAATTTCATTATTCAGTCATAAAAATCTTGCAAATTATTTAAAATAACAAAAAACATTCCTGTACAGGCTTTGGACGATGTGGGACTCCGGAAGATGGATTCTACGTCCACAATTATTCGAAAAACGAATCCTCTTTCGACCTCCTTGTACCAGTCCCATTTTTAGCCCCTACGAGAGCCTCACAGATCCCCACGATGAAATCCGATGGTTCTGGGGGCTGTCGATCAACTCGCCACCCATCCTACTGTTCACTATTTATTTTCGACACGTTGACTCGCCCCCAAGGCAAAAAGTTGTGACTTGCCTCCAAAGATTACGCAAGAGATTGTTTACCTAATAACGCCTGCTTTCCGTACGGCGCAGCGTCCGTGGTTACGCCGCCAGTGTTTTTGGAGGATGCAGGAAGAAGTGCAGGTGGAGATTCATCAGTGGCATGTCTGTTGTGATCTGCTGGCACTGAGAATATTCCAGCTGCAGAAATGGAGGATCTGGGTTCCTGAGGAATTCCTGCTTGTTTGTTGTTTCCTCCTCGGAAATCCCGCCCGAGAGGTCGGGGGAGATTTCCGGATCGTTGGACACCGACGGAGGTGACAACGGCAAATGCAAGCCCACGCGAGCATACTATGAGAGGAGCATGATAATATCATGTTATCATTATATCATCATTATATCATATTATGCTCCTCTGCCGCCCACTATCAATATTATCTCGGCCAATCAAAAGATGACGAAGCAGCCCTCGTCATGTACCCCATCCAGACCTCGGAATTCAACATTTGAATTTTGATATTATAAACTTTGAATCAAAATTTGAATATTTAATATTATACCTATTTTTCCTAAGGCCCTGTAAATAATAGATACGGGTTTTCTGCTATGTTGACCTACTTTCATAAATTGTGAAGTACGATCTTTCCAGGAAAAAATCATTAGAGGAGCACATTGCATGTGTAATACATAATTTTCTATGTCATGAAAAAATCATACCCAATATGTACAACAATCATGACATGGGCTTTTTTGATTGATTCGATGTTTAGTGTCGGTAAACTCTGACCTATTGAAGCAAATTGCAACGCTGCCCAAGTCTAAACGTTTTTATTGATTTTCTCCACCAGGTAGAGTGCTATTCGCGATTTACATTAAGCATGCGAACTCTGGTGGCGCTCGGAAGACTCACTCAAAAACGGCAAGTCACCGGCCTGCCCAATGTAATTTGAAGTGCCCTGCACCTAATTATTCAGTTTTCTTCCAATTATAGCCATGTCGGGGTACGAAAATTGGAAATTGAAGAAGAATAATTCCCTAATTATTAGTTTCTTAAGAAATAAAGAAGCAGTTCGAGGTTGATTTCGCAATTTCGCTAAAAGAAAAATAATCGTTTGTGTGGACCTTGACGACGAATATGCAGGGGGGTGTTTTGCTGTGTGTACGGGAGCAAAACAAGGGCAAAACAAAAATTTTTCTCATTCAGTTTTCTTCCAGTTTAAAAAGGGGAAGCAAAACAAGGGCAAAACAAGAATTTTTCTTATTCAGTTTTCTTCCAGTTTAAAAATAAACCTAGTCAGGCAACGTTAACCCAACCAGCGAATTTTCTTTGAAAAGCCCTCACTGGCTGGAAATTATAATCTGGGTGGCCGGTTGGTCAGTCTAGATTCCAAAACCGAAATGCCCTACCTTACGCTGTCTGAGCAGTTTTTAGCAGTAGGCATTTTTTTGCCTACATAGGCCTACTCAAATTTTGACAACATACTTGGTTTACCATCTAGTTGTGCCCGCAAGGATTTCAGCTCGATCGCCCAAACCCGTGGGGCGCTATGGGGCTAAAATGGGTCTACGTGAGGGTTTTTCAAAAGGGTTTTGGCTATGGGATCGATTTAGGTGTCGTTTTCGGTATTTTTGGACGTAGAATCCATTTTTGGGGTTCCCGGAACGATCTGATTTCACCGTGGGAATCTATGGCGCTACAAACGGGATTTTTTAAGTATCCCAGGGTGTACAGTATATATGGAGTATTTGTTTTTCGTAATCCGAAGTTGTTATCCGAGAGTTGAGAATAGTTTCGTGATGATTAAAAACCTTTAGCGGCCGAAACGCAACCAAAATCGAGTGGGGGGGGGGGGATAACGGGAAAGTAACTCAGAGACCTCTTGATTTTGCAGTCTTGAGAACAATACATATTATTAAGTCAGGATCGAAGGAAGTAGGTTTTACAATGTGCCTCGTCAAAATGAGAACAAAGTCAGAGGTCAGAAAGGCCAGCTGGACAGGGAAGCCTCTTTTTAACATAACTATAAACCAAACAAGCTCTTGGACTGTAAAATCAGAACAACATTGGATCTTGGGGGAAAACGATTGAAATTGGAATTGATTATTAGGCTGGGAGGACCTCACCTGTTGCAATAACGTAAGACGGCGACGACTTACTTACATTCCGCTGACGCTCCAGCCTTACATGTACAGTGGAATGATAAAATTTCCTCTCCTTTTATGCTGATTCTTCCTTCCACGACGTGCGAACCAATGCATAACTACTAGTGCAGACATCCTCTGGCAGTCAAACACCACACACAATTATGTGGCCAGCATTGATCACAGCCCCCCCACCTCGCAAAAATTCTGGAACTCTACATTACAATTGGCGTATTTGAATATATAACTAAGCCTAAGCATAACGTTAGGTAAATAGGAACGGGATTCCGTTACGGGAATCCGGGAAACGGGAATCAGGGAACCGAAAAGAAATATGGAAAGGACTTATTATTATTATTTTGTCAGAGCTGAGATAAGAGTGATAAAGAGATTCCTTATTCTTCTTCTTCTGGTCCGATTATCTAGTAATCGATTTTTCATGCCAACATCGAGTTTAGGTGTACCAAAAAATAATTATGAGCGATTTTGTGAAGAAATCCTCCATATCGCCTCTTGAGATTGAGGCAGCTTGCCGGGAATGAACGGCCATTTTGGAAACGACTACAGCGCTCCAGTGTTAATGTAAATCGCGAATAGGTAAGTTAAATATCGAGTTTTTTCGATACAGTTAGGTTCTGTCCATAAATTGTCACTTTCGTGATAGATACTCGTATCTTCTGAAGTTTATTCCGGTTTTCTTTAAAAGTGAAAAAGTGTACCTACTCGTTTTGAACTGAACGCCTCTGAAGGACGAACTACGGTGGATGGCCCAATATTGGGACTTTACATCTCTACATTATCTACATTAAATTTTGATGCTGACAGGAAACTTTATAGGGCCATCCTCCGACGTTCGTCCTTCATTGTACAATTGCAGAGCTTGTGTTGTGGGAGTCCCAGGAGAGAATAGGGTGCTGCGGAGGCGACAGCGGTGGAGGGATCGAAGTGTTTCTAAGGGAATTCATTTACAAATGGAACGGGAATAGGCCTTTAATGGAAAAGAGGACCTCGTGCCGATGAGGAGGAGAGGAAAACAACGCTTGTTCTGACGGAAGGATGAAGTGGGAGAAAAGCAAGAGAAAAGGCCGGAGTCGAGGTGGACGAGGGGAGTGGTTGGGATCGATTCTGCCGACGCTGTGTAACCTGCAGAGGGCGAGAAGGGGGTGCCGTGTGTATTGTGATGTTGACAACAGCTTCCCTCAATCCTTCTCAACGGAGGCCCTTCAATCCTTCAGAACGCACAATTCCTTCAGCGCAGGGAGGCGCACAGCCCCAGCTTTCCTTCCCTAATAACTTGACACTCTAATTCCCTCATTCCTCATTTCCGACTCCATTTTATTCTTTGGTTCAGAACGTGTTGTTCTACACAAGACCTGTCTCAAGGGCAGTAGGATTCAGAGGAATAATTGAGCAAATTTGATGGACGTTTGTTGCGTCAGCCAACTGAACCAAGTTTTTTGTGTGCTATAACCTACCCAAGTGCACCAAAAATTTGTACTCCAGAGTGAATTCAACTCTACCTGTAAAATTTAACCTTTAAGGTTGATTCACGCAAATTGTCTAAGTTTAAGTAAACAGTAGAATCTACTAGTTTAAAGAGTAGAATCTACCCAGTTTTAGTAATTGTAATCATATCTGATATGATTACTATTACTAAAACTGGGACGCTGCTGTGAATTATATAAGTGTTTATATTCAACAATAGGTAATCGTACAAAGACGACTCACTGAAACAAAAGAGTGGGGATAATGGTAAAGGTGGGATGGCGCAAGCTCTGTTATGATTGGCCCACGCCTGCTTGTGCCCTTTCACAATGAAAGTGAAGGGAAAGTGAAAGAGGACAAGGGAATAAAGGTTGGAAGAAAGGGGAAAAGAGTGAGGACGCAGGGACAAATCTTTCACATGATAATGGCTCGGGAATAAAGGAATCCACGAGAAAAGGCAAGAAAAGAGGGCCAAAGCCGACCCTCCGGTCCCTCTTTAACCCTTTCATCAAGTTTTCTTCTGTTGGTAGGTTCTCTTCCACTTTTGTTGTCCCGGGACCCTTTTGTGTCCCTTAGGACGAGGGGTTAAGAGAAAATGGTGGCAAGGGTGGAGGAAAAAGGAGGGTTTTCGCCGTGAAAAGCCCAAAGCCCAAACTTTAAGTTTTCCCTTCTTTTCAACCTTTTATAGAAACTACCAAGAAGAAGGTGAGGAGGGAGCAGTTCACTAGATGGAGACAATCTCGGTTGCACAAGGAGAAATCGTTCAAGTTTAGATCCCTAAGACTAAGGCCCTCAAACTCAGCTCTTTCTTAACCATTATGCCTGTTATTAGCCTTTCTCATCAATGCCTTGTTCACCTAAAAGGGAATTCCCTTTTGTGCATTATCCATTCTTAAATTATCGTCTCGGGAACTGGATTTAAAGAAAAAAGTAACTCTACTTCAAATTGTTGAACCGTTCATGAAATAGAACCATAAAATTTACATTTATGTCACGTTCTGCAGCCCTCAAATGAAGTATCATAAGAGGCGCAAACCAGGATGAGATGCTAGGCAAGAATATAAATTCGGAGCTTTCATCTGGAGATAACGATTTTTATTGTTAACAAAATTGAAAAAACAAATAATATATTCATCTGCACGCTAAGTGTTTATTCAGGTGCAGATTAGGGGCCCCTGAAAATGGATTCTACGTCCAAAATTACTTGGAAAACCACATCTCGTTCGACAACCTGTAGCCCCAAACCCAACATGCGGCCGGAAGGGTCTGAAAGTGCTGGTCTACGCTAAATATTACAAACGCCATCCTTCGATTCTAGTCAATAACAAACTTCTTATCTACTGTAATCTTCTTACTAGCTGTAGCAATTAAAGCACTGTGATACTAATTGAAGGGTGCAGAGGGAAAAGGGTAAGACTCCAAAATTCAAAAATGTCCTGGATCGCAAAAATAAACGCTATTCACTAGTGGTAAGTTGGTATTTAATGTAATAACGTTTAAACTTCAATATACTACCAACTTACCAATAAATTTTGGAGTTATTCGGTGTTGGTATGGTGATTTTTACTTGAATACTATCACACGAGTCCGTTTTTGCCTTCCTGAATGTTTTTGTATTTTGGAGTCTTACCGTTTTGCCCCCTGTACCCTTCAATAACTATTACAACAGTCAACTGCAATGCAAAGTGAGGAATATATATTTTAAAGAAATTCATATTTTCATTCGTTTCATTTATTAATGAAATAAGTAAAAATCAACAACAACAATAACAACAACGCGAACAATTCATGGATTATATTTTATTGATAATCCAAAGGTTGCAGAAATACGTATTCATATAAAAATAGTTGTTACATGCGAGTTCTAATAATCCCAGTTTCTGTTATCTTTTTCTGAATTATTGGTGAAGTGTGCAGAGAATGTGTCAAGTAATAACACAGGTTTACAAAAAAAAGGTCGATCTCAGGCGCCGCAGAAAAAACCATCAAACTCTATGTTTTTTGGGGTGCTGAATCCGAATCCGGCCCCCGTTTTTTCCGGTCACGTCCAAATTTTCGAGATATTGGCGATTTTTCGTTTTTTCGACCTTTTTCCGTTTTGAAAATCACAGCTAAATGTGCGGATGCCCAAAAATTCCACAAAACCTCTCTTCTTACTGGAAATTTATCGCTGATTCCGAAAATATATATGAGTTGGTGTCTAAAACCACGAGAAATGTGTGATTTTGCCAAAAAATGTTGAAAAAACGTGGTTTTTTCAAAACCAAAGTCACGTTTTTTGAGACTTTTTACCTTCTAGCGTGAAAACTAAGGCCGTTAATAAAATGTTTCCAACGAGGTCTTGTAGGTAGATTGTTTCTGCGTCGAATGGGACCAACCGTGATTCTTTACCTTCCATAATAAGGGAGCTATGATTTTTCAAAGTTTCTACCCATTTTGGCCATGTCGTAGAACATGAACTCCTGGAGTCGGCAATGCAACTTGATCACAACAAAACTTTGTTCCGAGGAATATATTGGACTCGGAGGCATCAATTCAGACCGACTCAAAGATGGTTTTATTCATCAAGAACTCACGGAATTGCACTTGAAGCCCTGAAAAACAAACGCCCAGAAACTTTGAAAAATCATAGCTCCCTTATTATGGAAGGTAAAGAATCACGGTTGGTCCCATTCGACGCAGAAACAATCTACCTACAAGACCTCGTTGGAAAAATTTTATTAACGGCCTTAGTTTTCACGCTAGAAGGTAAAAAGTATCAAAAAACGTGACTTTGGTTTTGAAAAAACCACGTTTTTTCAAAAATTTTTGGCAAAATCACACATTTCTCGTGGTTTTAGACACCAACTCATATATATTTTCGGAATCAGCGATAAATTTCCAGTAAGAAGAGAGTTTTTGTGGAATTTTTGGGCATCCGCACGTTTAGCTGTGATTTCCAAAAAGGAAAAAGGTCGAAAAAACGAAAAATCGCCAATATCTCAAAATTTTGGACGTGACCGGAAAAAACGGGGGTCGGATTCGGATTCAGCACCCCAAAAAACATAGAGTTTGATGGTTTTTTCTGCGGCGCCTGAGATCGACCTTTTTTTTTGTAAACCTGTGTAATTAGTTTCGAGTGCGTCAATTCTTGGGCAGTTACTGTAACACGACTACATGTACACACTACATGTCTACTGTAGATTAGCGTAGGTAGAAATTATCTGTAGGAGCCACTCAGCTGATCTTGGCCATATTCTGCTTGAAGTCTTAAGGGGGCTTCGTGCGAAATTTCAAGTTTACTACCACGGTAGGTGACTTTTTTGTATCTCGCTAATTTTGGAACGGGGGTCATAAGACATAATATGACATGATATTATCCACGTCGAAAATTCGTTCGGATCTTAGCAGCGTGAATTGTAAAGACCGGCGCAGTCCAGAAACACGAGTGCGGTGGCATCGTCGTGTGGGGAAGGGTTGAACCTAACATGCTCCCTTCTATCAAATTGTTTACTTAACGAGAACGTGAAATATTAGAGATTCGCCGTTACTGTTTAGCATATTTTGTAATGCATTTTTTTAAGTTTTCTGGGTATGGTCAAAGCAGTATACTAATCAACTTTCGGTATGAGTATACTCAAATCAACTTTGAGTATACTCAAACCATCTTGTGAAAGGAACACACGTTTGTTCTACCCTAGAGTTGGTGCAAGTGTTAGATTCTCACTCAGGATTGCGGAAATCCAATCGATCCATGTCGTACGTAGGTTATTAACGGCACACAATGGAGAACAACAGGCCCAACACTGGGCTTTCGGTCCTCACAGACAAGGATACACTATTCCGTTGTAAACTAGAATGGAAGGACTCGTCCGGGGGGGTTGTTTGTTCCAGGATTGGTTAGAGGGAGGTTTGAAAGGAGGAGGTTTCCTGGCCCATTGTCTTGCATTCCTGAAGTCCCAGGGGATGTTTCGAGCTCGCGGATTGCTGGTATTTTTTTCAATCCCCCCCCCCCCCTCCTCCCGAGGGTTGGGTAGTTTTCAGTAATTTCCTATCTCTTTTCACTTTTCCCCCTTCGGCAAAAACCGGATATGCCAACAAAACAAAAATAATAAAGAAGGGAAACAACCCTTGTGGAACGCTGATTAAACACAGTCTCCGGGGATGGTCCTGGGATAAATTGAGGAAATAGGGGAGAGGAGAATTGATCTAAACAAACCAATGCTGATGTAAGGGTTCTCATTACCCAGAGCTATGCCTGTGATTATCTCCCTACTTAAACAAACCCTAGGGATAAAATTTGTGTGGATTTATTTTGCTATCTCAGACAAAAGCTATAAGAAACCTATTGTAAAGTTAGGCAAAATTAATATTTAATGCACGTATAATAGTTAATATTATAGGAATTTTATAGGTAGGTATGCACTGGGGGTCAGAAGTTTTGATCCCATTTTAAGTTTTATTTGAAAGTCTTTTATTGATAAAATTAAAGCTATAAGCAGAACCATTCCTCATTATTAGTTCCAGCTAGAACTGTTGAGCACGCTTTATGTTTAAGTATACAGTTTTTCCCAAAGTTCAGCTTTCAGTTCCCGCCAAAAGAAACCCAGGTATAGAACCGTTCTGATCCTGGCTGTTCCTTCCACTCATGGTGGAAGCAGTTCCATTACCACTTGAGCGTTCCAATGCCAAGGAGACATGACATAGCTTCCTCGCGATTTAAGACTACCCCGATATACTCACTGCCAAATTGGGTTCTGGGGTAATCACAACATTGACGGACCTTTGACTGTAACAAGAAAATTACGTTCGTGCTAAACCCACACCATTCCTGAACATTTCATTAAAGTCCGATCAAAATTGTGGAAGATATGGCTGTGGCCAGGAAATGAGGACTTCTTCTTCCATGGCTCAACAACCCGCGAGGGGTCACGGGCGCCCAAGTAAAGTCCGAGAGTCATCTCGGCGTTGATATTACTCCACGCCATCTACCAAGCGCAGTCTAGGGCGTCCCTTTCGTCGGGTGAAATGAATTTCCTCTTCTAGAAGCTACCTAGGAACTGAGTCATGGCTCATTCTGGCCAGGTGACCCGCCCATCGAAGCCTTAAGGGTTATGATGGACCACGTCCTTGTCGCTGTATAGATCCGTAATCCTCGCGTTTGTTCTGATACGCCAGGCCAGCTCATCCGGATCAAATACGGCTTCGAAACCTCTTCTTAAAATTTTCCTTTCGAATTGGAGCATGCTCCAACTGCAGTTGGTTTTCCTGGGTTTTGGAGTGTCCAAGCCTCAGAACCGTAGGTGAGCCCTGCCCTAATTAGCTTCTTATACAAACAGAGTTTCGTTGCACTCTTCATAATATGCCGAACCAGGCCAAAGTAGCTTTTGTTGGCTACTACAATTCTCTTTTGGTTCTGTGTCCATGTCATTGTCTTGGGTTTCCAAGGAGCCGAGATAAACGAACTCCACGAGGGTTGGTCACCACATACTTTGTCTTGAGCTGGTTAACTACCACTCCCATATTTTCCACAGCTGCTTTCATTTGGGAAAATGCTGAGCTCATAGCATTAAAAATTTTTCCAACGACATCGAAGTCGTCTGCATATCTCAATATTTGTGAGGAGCGGTTGGAGATGGTCCTGCCCACCTGAATACCAGATTCCATCACTGCACACTTAAGTGCAAAATGTGGACAGACAGACGAAATTCGTTCAGTAAGCCCTGAAACGCAAAATACGTGTGGAACTTTTCATTTTTAACAACCGGCAATTCGACAAGTTGTTCCTTTGAGTTCAATTTCATCTTGAGATTTTATTCATCACTAAACAATAAACCCTAAATCGATATAAATCCATAAATATTATCATAAAATTAATATTACAAACCTGTGCCAATTTACGTACATGCACGGATATAAATTTTACCTTCTATTTAAAAACCCCTCTTTAGACCACTACCCTTTTTAGGTACCTAGTGATTTTTTTTTGTCTGTATGGAGCGGTTATTGGAGCCATTTCCTTGGCGTCACTGGATTGGTCGGCACACTGCCCATCTTTTATCATGTTGTGGTAGGCCTACCCAAGATCGGTTCGAACGCTTTTCTGCCTTGGTTCTTTTCACCCAGCAACTGTTAAACCCACCATGATCCAGGGACACATGTTTGGCAATGAGGATGTGACTCGGGGTATGCAATAGTTGGCGGTATGTGGTAGACCGGGATGGTGGAAGGGAGAGAGGTGGTTGTCATTGTCACCGGCAGGAAAGAGCTTTTGTCCTCAAGCCGCGTTCGCCACAATAGGTGGACAAGTTGGTGTCAACCCCTCCCCCTTCACCAGTCCATCCACTGACTGATAGATTTACATATAGATTAGTCTGACAGCCCTCCCGCTTTTCAGTGTTATTATCGCCCATTCTCTCATCCCCCTCGCCAGCATCCAACCTTATCGTCAACGAGGTCCCCGACACTCTCAAGTTGGTGCAGAGTTAGTGGATCCCTCCAAACAAAAGTAGTGGCGACCGGCGTCAAATAAGGTCACATCATTACAACTCTTTGCCATAATTTAGCACTAACGCTTTGCAATATTACATCACCCAACAAGACGAATCTGTAATAATTATTATGGACTCGTAAAACGGAAAGCTTTATTTTTGGTAACAATATTTCAACAAATCTTCGACTTGACTGCGAAAGAATGAAACGCTTTGAATGTCTCACCGCAAATTTATTGATGATGATCCTATCGCTATAGCGGTTTTAAGTCAACGTACGATCAATGGCTCTGTGCTGAGAAACGGTTTTGATACCTGTCGGCGCCACTAGGCGTCGCATTTGAAACGGGCGTGGGGCAGGGAGGCTTGACAAGCAAGCTGGCATGGCATGGCAAGTGACTCCACCATCCTCATTCATCCAGTTATATCGATTCACATTAATCGTATGTCGACTAATGAATTTTTCTCACATCCTTGCCAGGAGTCTGTAGGCCCGTGGTCTGTTCTGCAGACCCATGGGTACTGCCGGCTTTGACCACGGGAAACAACCGACTGTTGTGAGGGACGCTTTCACCACCCGAGTTACCGAGAGTTTAAGCGTTAACGCCTAGGTGAAACCTCCGATGGCGCACCGATTAGAATGGGAATCCGTGCTGAGCTCGGTCAAGTTTGCAGAGCCGTTGATGAAATAGGCCCAATAAATGAGCCGACCTGGACTACCGTTCCGGGAGCTCTGGAGGTGTGTAACGTCTGGAAGAATCGAGTGAAACCTCTCAGACCAGGCTCATCGCATCCAACACCTCCCGGCGAAGCAAATCCAGGATATTACTTCAACGAACCGAACATATAAGTTTCTGGGTTCTCCAAGTCTTTCTTGTCAGAGTGTGGGAGTATTCCCCACAGTTCCTCTTTCGAATAACCTCTGAGAATTACCATGCAGTTTCAAAGTGAGATTAAGGGAACGAAGAAAATACATTTTTGTATAACTTTTTTTAATAGGATAATATTTTGGGTTGCAAATTAGTGTACAACATTTCACCAAACGTGTCAAAATCGGGTAGGAACAATTTTTCTTAATTTCCGAAACTTGAGTTGAACATAATATAATAACTAACGTAATAAAATTATCCGAACGTCTTGGGCAAGTGGAGGTGCCCGCAGGAAAAAAAAGAAGAAACAACTAAACGACTCACGTGGTAGGAACTATTTTTGACACATCAACTAGCAAACACATACCGAACTAAGAAAGGCGGTCAGCGAAAATGGCGGCCAAAAAGAACTATTCACCAACTCACGACACTACTTACGTTATTGAGGTAAGTCGCAAAATTTGCATTTAATGACCTCGTGAATGGAGGCTTTCTAAAAAAAAAAAAAAAAAAATACTTCGACTCAATGAACTTGCAAAATTCGGTTGGGATTTAAATGGTAAAATAATAATACTTATTAATAATTCCACCATTTTTCGTCGACCTTCTTGTAAGTTGATAACATAAGTACATGTTTGTTCAAAAAAATGATTTCCGACAGATGGACAAGTTTTAGCCTGAATCACTTCCATCGGCTTGCCTGCGATTTCCCTCGTTCAACAAAACATAAACAAAATACCCCGACGAGGAATCCCTATTGTACCTACACACCAAGTCACATTCTTGGCTTGCGGAGTACGAACGAAAATTAAAAAAAAATCTTCGTTCAAAAGGGCGAACAAAAGACAGCTCAATAATACGTCAACATTTATCGATACCTCCAATAAAGATAAGAAAAAGAACAAATTTTCCTCGTCAAAATAACAAAATGCGAAAAGTAAAAAGCATGATCGAATTGGTATTTCTCGATATTTCTAGTTGTAGACTACAATTTCAATTTTTGATCTAATAAACCTAATAACATCAAAGATTCCTCCTAAGATTACTATTTACAAAGAACTTTTTTAACAGAATATATGCGGGAAAAAGGCACCTCATAAAATAAACTGGCAGAATACTTGAAGGACAAAATGAATAACAAAAGTTGTTATTTAAAACGTTATTTAATAAGGTTGAAGGCCCTCGTTAGGCAGAAAAAATAAATCTTTGACTTGTGAAAAAAAAAAAAGTGAAAACCGTCTACTTGGAATCATAATACCTGTATTAGGTATGGCACGATATAAAATCTTGGTTATGGTCTTGGAGGCTTCGCAACCAGTGTATTCACACAAAGCACGTGAAAAAAGAATGCGTTGGCACTTTTTTTTGGCGGTGATGTCCTGGAATGATATGAGAAAACTGTCAAAAGACCGAAATTAATTTACTCGGCGTGAAATTAAACTAGTGTTATTAAAGCTACCAGTCAAAACTTTAGACTGGAGTCTTGTTTAGTTTACTTTTCACGTTGGATGCAGATCATGTTGATTTTGGAAGTTTGCAGAGAACTTCTTTGTTGTTGGTGTTTGCAGTGAAAATGTTCAGGGAACATTTTCATTCGCACTTTTTTTAGAACGATGTGTACACTTCCCGAGCTCTTTGGGACGACTAACGTAGAGAGCTACATTTTGATTAGTTAATACAAGTGGCTATCGTTTTGTGGTAGGTACCGAGGATAGTTTCTAACCTTACACTCTATATTCCAAGACTTAAATATTTAATAACTATGTAATTATAATAGGAAGGTGTCTATTCTAAACTTCGGAGGGAGACTTTTTCCCGTTGGGGGAGGAGTGTCAAGGTCAGAAGATGACAGTCAGAGGCCTCCTGAACTCCTGCGAAGACGATGCAGGGTTTGGTGGCTGGTAAGCGGGATAACCAGGGTGGAGGCCAGGAGGGAAGAATGGCGTGGAAGTCGCCTGGTTGTTGTTATTTCCAGGGGAACCGGCTCCTATAACGAGATTTAAAAATGAAAAATAATAAACTTAGGAAAATGAATACGTGAAATTGGAGGCTTTGCCTGGTCGAAAAATTGACACGTACCTGAAGACGACGAAGAAGTTTCGGGTGGTTCCGTCCGTCCTTCGTCAGGCGACGTCGGAGGTTCCTCTTTGGCCTCGAGAAGGCTAACTGGATGGTACGGTTTCAGATCCAGCGATGCGCTCGAGTACATGTCACCCGGATACATCGCATTTTTAGCGGATTCGAAATATTTGGTGAACGTGGGGTCCAAGTAGTTGTAAGGACTTTTATAGTCTTGACTGTATTTGGGGTCCGTGTACCCACCGAAGTGTCCAACTGAGGAGTAGGCGCTTCTGTACTTGTCTTCCATGGAGTATTTCATGGCTTCCATCGAGCTAACAACCTGAAACAAAATTAGATCCAGTGATTTTATTTTATGGTGAAATCGGTATTCTATGTTTGTCAACAAGCCCTGAAAATGCAATTTTTTCTAGAAATTTTTAACTCGTATTTTTCCCGTAGGTACTTATTCTACATTATAATAAACGGTAAAAACACTGTAAATATTTTCAAAAACCCAAATCCGACCCGATTTTGTATCTGAAATCTAATACCCTCACAAAAGTCTTTATAACTCGAATTCCAATCATCCATTTGTCCTTGTCTAGGGAGATGTCCTCTGAAATTGAAGTGGTAGAATTAGACCGAAAAGAAAGTTGAAATTTCGGTTAAAGAATTAGCTTCCGCTAAGCTCAGCATCCGCAAAAAAAAAAAAAAAAAAAAAAAAAATCAAAATCAAAATTTAGTACCTACTTCAAAGGTGTAGGTACCTTTTTTGTGGACAAGGCAGGGAAATTCTAGCTGCTA
Organism: Pilophorus perplexus; assembly: GCA_955831195.1. Taxonomy (NCBI): domain Eukaryota; kingdom Metazoa; phylum Arthropoda; class Insecta; order Hemiptera; family Miridae; genus Pilophorus; species Pilophorus perplexus. The sequence goes on along the minus strand of OY037011.1, from coordinate 13,175,641 downwards.
AATTTTTACATTTACTAATGGAGTATTATTCACGAAATTTCAAGGTTTTTCTGCTGCCAAAAGTTGTGCCGGGAGTCGTTTTGTGTGTTCTCTTCAAATACATGTTATTAGGACCCTTTTGGAGGTCATAATTCTCTGCATACTGGACTGTAATGTGCTGGGTACTGGATGTAGAATTCAATTTCTTTTTTCCTAACATTTTTTCATTGACACTGAATTAATTTTTGCACAAGTAACCTATATCAGAGAATAATAAACCTTTGTGTAAAATTTGCAGCGTTTTTATGGAAGCAACCGCGATGTAGAGTAATTCGGAGCGTTTGAAAGAGAAAGAGGAAGCGTTCCCTGAGTGACAAAACCCGCCAAGACGATGGTTAGGATGGTAATGTGGTTGAGTTGGATCGGTAGCATTTTTCCCTTTATCTCTCGCTCGCTCCTCTTTCTTCACTATCTCTCTCAGTCATAAATATATTCAAGATGGCGAGTAGGCGGAGCTCTATCCTCATCTGAACCCACATAAATATCCTTCGGAGGGGCGGCTACAAAGTGGCCTGATAGGGAAACCGTCACGCGAGCGGAAGTTCGGGCAACTGAGCCGGGTTATAAATCGAAAAAGAAAAAAAAACGGGACGAGGGAGACTTCAACCCTACGTCGGCCGAAGAAACATCTTTTAAGATGTTAAACAGACGGTGGCAAATGATAATGTAAAGGGGTCTGCGGGACACGCGCCTGTTGGGGGATTTGAGCACCAAACACGCAATATCCTCACATCTAATTAGGATAAAAAGTACCTAATTAGGATATTATCCTTAAAATGAAGATAGAATTAAAGCACCTTTTAAGAATTTAAAGGCGATTTCAGGTGTGGTTCCGGGCAGCCTGACCTGACTGATGAGATTTAAAAAAATTTTGTCATGGAAGATTAAAGAAAGTTTTGTTATGGAAGGTACCACCAGAAGTGTACATTCCTTATGGTAATAACAGGTTGTTGAGTCTTATTGGCTGAACGGTCATGACAAAATTGGCAATCTTGAAAGACGTTTGTCATTTACAGTTAGGGGGGATCTCACCACGGTATACATTAATGCACCCCTACTGTTCACAACAAACGTCTTTTAAGATGTAAAATACGGAGATGTTGATTGATAATGAGGGGAGGACGTGACACGCGACTCCTCATCTACCTTGGATGCTTGCTGTATTGTTATCATCGATCGAAAGACCTTTTTATCCGAGATTGAGCATAATAATATTTTATGCATTGTACCTACTATATGATAGTACAAGTTTGGCTAAAGTGTCTCCTTTACATTAGTCTCTACATCATGCTGTACTCACGCTGTTGAAACTGCTGGTCACTGTGGATGACGTGATGGCAGACGAAGCGCTTTGCTGGGCAGCGGCGGCTGCCGCGGCAGCAAAACTGTAAGCAGCTGGGTTGTAGTAAGTCGGCATTTGAGCCGTACCCATCCCTGCAACGCAAAATTTCATACAATGTAGAATGAGGTACCTTCGATTTTTTAAATGAAATTATCATCAGGAGCTTGTTGCTCCATATAATTGTTGCTCCATATAATATATAACCTGCAACAAGGACCTCATATTATGAGATAAGTAACTATCAATTCCATTCAAGGATATTAAAAATGACACACCCGGTCATCAGGCCCTACTGCCGCAATTGACTCGTTTCGGAGAGACCAAAATTAAATTTTGGTCTCTCCGAAACGAGTCTTGTAAAATTTTTACAAGATGTAATAGGTAATATCGCATATTATGCTGTATTCGGATTATACAAATGTGGCAACTTTCATCGATCGAGCTTCTCATGTGCGTGGAATTCAATTGCTTTTGTAAGTAATCCTAACATACAAAGCATCTAATGTACATACGTAATACATGCGGGCAAGTTTAAAAGTCATTTTCAATCATTTGTACGAACCTATTTAGGGTGATTGGGTTATAACTTGGAAGATAAATTATTCTAGTGAAAGAGTGTTCCTCCACATTAGTGGACTAAGTGGATAATAAATGCATAAATGGTGGATGAAATGACTTGTAGTTGAAAAAGAAAAGGAAATAGCCCGTAATAAAGCGACACCAATAGGCATTGGTACGGACAAAAGACAGACAATGGGGATAAAAGGAGCACCCTACACAACACCTCATCTGTAAGTCAGAACGCATTAGGGATGGAAAAGGAAAAGGGAACAAAGAGCACTTAGAACTGTGCCCGGTATGAATGGGCGTAAATTAGTGCGGGATTTACATTGGAGCGTTATGCGGTCTGTTGTTCCGGACCGGGGTACAAGCGTACCCCGCCTCCCTGGCAGCACTTGGCTTTGTCCGGCCATTGTGACATTTGTCCAAACAAGGCGGCATAAGTCAGGTAAACAATGGATCATTAGATGCCCCATCTTGATGGGAGAAGGGGTGGCTTGCTTCCTCGAGAGGAATTCGGGATGCGAAAGGATGCGGAAACGTAGGGGACTCCGATGAACGAGGCAAATGGTGAACGTTTTGTAGCGGTTTCGTCACAAGGAAAAGGTCTGTAACACACTGTAGTAGAGATCACCCTCTCGGTAGACCCGGGAATACCGGGATGCATGCTGCACAGTGTAGAGGTAGCGTCCTGGATTCGCTACTGGTGGCATTGGGGAGCTGGCTACACACCTGCCTGTTTTTTTTTTTGTCGTTTTTTTTTCTCGTGGAATTCCGACACTCCAACCATGCGGGTTTCCACAAAAAAACTGTAGCGCGTCGAAAAAATAGGCAGGTGTATGGCCACCTAATTGAGTCTGGTCAGCATCCGACGCGCTTCCAGAGCTTCCAGTGAGGCGGTGTTAAGTGTCCACAGTTTGGCTTGAAGTGTCAAAATCTTCCACAGGCCTGCCAGACTCTGCTGATTGAAAAGAGTCAGGGTTCACGGGAGGAGGGGATCGACTCGGGGCGTGGGGTGGGGTTAGGAGGAGTTGCGGTTCTCGTCAGTTGTGGGGGGCCGAGGGATCGGGGTGTCGGATGGGCGGTGGGTGGGATATGTCTGTTGACCTTACCATACGCCGCCCTTACCTATCAAATAACCTCCATAAAAAAACATTCTTACTCGCACGAGTTGAGGAAACCAGTGGTCGCGTGGGGGTCTTCCCGAACTCGTCGACACCGTCATACTGGGAAGGGGCGTCCTTCCGCACGATCGTTCGAGTAAATGCGGCTCCTGGCGGCGCCCACTCGTTTGAGCAAAATTCGCATTTAACACGTTGCGACGTTCATCGGCCCTAGACCAGTTAGCAGTTGACTCTTGCTTTTTAGAGTTTTGTACGCTTAACCCAAATTACTATTTACAGTACTACTTATAAGATTCGTGCAATTTGAAACAACCAACACGGTAGCCGTGGGTGCGCGCCATCTGACGTCGGAGTGAAACCCATCAAGCAGGTTTATCAAACCACCGGCAAAAGATCGATTGTTATCGGAAACGAACAAACAATGAAAGGAATAACGAGGAAGGCAATCAGCCGTGTAATGTGGTGTTGTCTGAATGATGAATAACGTTACACCAGCTCGCAAAGACAAGTTGGCCCAATTAATGCCTCTTTCAACAATGCAGCCTTCATTATATCGTTCGAGAGGGCCAATTGACCGTGAGCTATGGGTTATCTTGATTCCGTCGGCCAGATGTGTTCTCAGGTAGCTATTGTTAAGTCTTACAGGTTCTTTCCGAGATTCATCTAGGTTATTCGCTTGAAAACCCTCTGAAAAGTTGGGGTTTCCTCCTCAGCGTAACTTTCTCTTCCAATTTTATGCCAACGAATTTCGCTTGAATATGATGTTTTGATCAACAGTTTCTGCGCAGTACGAAAGGCGAGCCCGGGGGTAACTGACCCAGTTCCATTCGACTCTTGACAGGTTTGCCACCATCTGAAGACCGTCCCATACCGCTTCGGCCAACTTGGGTTTGTTTTCTACCGGAGGCATTTACGGTGCTTTTAAAAACGTGTTGTGCCTGCCTACCGAAGTTTCGGTAAAAACCATGTAAACGTCGATCGTAAAACCCATTACAGGTAGTTGCTTTCTTGGTACACTCAGTGGGTAAATTTCCACACTGTTGTATTTCTCTTATCTTGACTTTTTGTTGTTGTTGTTATTCTGGTCATTCTCAGAAAAAAGAAACTTTTGTTCGTTTCTTCTGGTTCCTGTCCTCGTTTACGGTTATTGTATGGTACAAATGAACTCACATGGGCAACTGAGACCCTCCACAAGACTCCGTCAATTATTCTGGCTGTCCGTCTGATTGATGGCGGCAACGGGGGGTCGAGCCGCGGTAGGTCTCAAGCTCTAATGACGTTGTCAGGCCTTTTACCTTTCATGGCTTGTATTGGAAATCGTCATTAAAACGTGCCAAAGAGTTGTCAAGCTTGGAGATCCAATGGGACATGGTTTCGTAAAGAGCTCTTGTACCTTCCCCACTTCACCAACCTTTATTTCCACCTTGGATAGAAAAACTACACCAGTTAATTTGAATTGATGAAAACAACAATTGTTATTACTTAAAAAGGCATTCAACAATAATTGTCCAGTTTACCACTTGGCACCTATCATCAGCGCATGAAGTGGGTTGTCAACCACTTGAAAACAAGTTTTCAGCCACTTCTAATGGATCATCAACCACTTCAATGCTTTTCAGCTATTTCAGAGAGGTTGAACCATCGCAAAGATGTTTTCAGTCGCTTCAAAGTGGTCGTTCACCATTTGAAACCGGTTAAGGCCCTCTTCAAATCTGTTCTCACTCACTTCTAATGGATTATCAACCACTTCAATGGTTTGCAGCCATTTCAGAATGGGTTTGAACCATCTCAAACATGTTTTCAGTCACCTCAGACAGGAGACAGTGGTCCACCGGGTTAGTGTTTATGAGTCATACTGCCGTTAGCTTGCTGAATCTACTGAGTCTGCTGAAACTAGCAAAGAAATGAGGTTACAGGATTTCAAGTCTGTGACCACAACGTGGTAAAAAACTGGAAATAGATTATGTGGAAAAAAGCGTCAGTGTTTTTATTGCAAAATGAGCATTTGCGGAATGAAAAGAACAGAGTATGAGGAACAACATAGTTACTGCGTGGCTGATATTTGTTCAGGTGCGTGAGGGCCTTGCCAGTTGAAAAGAGATTTTTACAACGGATCTTGATTAAGGTAGACTTCTGATTTTCAAATTTTCTTTCCACTTCAATGATATAACTTATCACCCCAAAATGCTTTAAAATAGTCATTACACCATTATTTGTTCAAAATGTTGAAATTCTACGTCCTTGCTAACTCCAAAAGAACGCGCAACAGTCGCCACGCGCGTGATCGAGAATTGAATTCCTTGGTTTGAGAGGGGCCCATCATGAAACAGCACCGTGAAAGATACAAACAAACATACGATGTGTCCATTGTCTGGGCCCCGCGGTGCAGATGTGTAAATTATTATCAGTTGAAACTATTGTTATATCCCACCGTCGAAAAGGCGAGACTGACGAATCGACTCTTTCCATGCACAAAAGGGACCTTGTTTGTTGAAGAGGGTTGTTGTAGGAGGAGATAGAACTTTGATAAAGGCAGGCAAGGAAAGGGGATAAATAACTATTGTGAAACCTTCTACTAATGAGTATTGACGAGTAGCCGACAATCCATCATTTATTATTCAATTCCAATCAATTCCAAAAAGGGAAAGATGGTTGGAGAAGCCCTCGTGTCGAGGGTTGAGGGACGGTGTTTAAAGCTCTTTTGGAGCCTTTTCAACGCTTTCTCGGCCCTGATAATGGCCTTCCTTCAGACTATCATGACAGTGATAATGCCGATCATGACATTGCTTCTTCCTTTTGAATTCTCCTTCTGTTCAACAAATTGGACGATAGTTTCTCTGCTCTTGCTAGATGAATAAAGAACGACATTATGATGCAACACCACGATCGCAACCGTCTAATTAATTAAGCGAACTGTTAAGGTAGTTCAGTATCGATCACCATTCTTCACTTCTTCTCACTGTAATCTGTTCACGAGAATATCCAACAGAACAATAATTTTGAAAAGAAATCTGAAGATGGAAAAAACACTATATCCGACGGAAACTGCGAAACTTTAAAGAACGGCCCAAGATTTACCATAAGATGAAAGTGGCAATAGCTTCGGTTTTTTGAATTTGAAGAAACAAACCGCTGAGCATAATTTTCCAGGATAATATCATTGTTTATCCAGGTCCATTTCAGGACTTGGGGGAGCAAGAAACAGACAGACTAGATTTCCATAATGGATAAGATTTCCATAAAATGGATGGATTGTAACGTGAAATATATACCTATTCGATCTTTGTTTGTCTTCGCGGTGCATCTATTAATACCTACAACATCCTGCATTGTGCATTATTCATTATTTTTCTGGCTAGAGCATGAAATATCGCTTTGTGCGAAGTGAATTGCGAAAATACGAGGGAAAAAGGTTTTAATGGCTTTGGAAGGGGATCGTGGCGTTAAACAAACAAGGGGTCATTGAGAAGGCATCGCGTCTTGCCTTTTGCTGACATTAATAGGCATTGAAGGCGGGTTTAGGACGCGCGATTTCGTCTGCGGTGGGTCTCACCTCGATTAGCATTCGGAAGGGTTTACGACGGAGAGTAGTACTCAAGCTGATAAATATTAGGATCCCCAATCATCTTCGACCTTTTCTTGTTTGCTCTCCTGATACAAAAGGGTGTTTGTCGAACAATTCGACCTTTTGTTGAGTAATAATTTCCGAGACACTGAGAAAAAAAGGTAGTAATTGTGTTCCTTTTATTTTAAAGTAGGAAAAAGGTAACCTCCGAAGAGGTTATCTCGACCTTCTTCTCTTTCTGACTAAGGACAACAAAAGGAGGCTACGGCTGGCAATAAACTGGCAGATTTATTACCGAGAGAGCGTGAGCAGTAAATCACGGGATAGTTGAACAAAGCGATTCAGGACGGCTCGAGTTTTCTTGCGTAGAACGCGGTACAAAGTTTGTCCTCACAACCGCTATTGTTTGTCCATTTCCTTTTACTGTCCTTCGAAATAAATGCGGGGAAAAAGGTCGCAGGGCACACGGAGAGCAACACAGGGATACCCTTCGCTGTAACTGAGATTATCTCCGAATAAAAAAGTAAGTGTCAAATTCTAGCGTTTCCTATTTTGTTCGAAACATCAAGGATATGTAGAAAAGTATAAAATTTATACTTTTCTACACATCCTTGAAGAACGTAACAAAGTACCTAACTTTAAATATTATTATAATCATATCTAAAGTTAATGTACTGGTACTTTATTACGTTCTTATTCTTAGTTTTTTTTTTGTTTTTTTTTTCATTTATTTTATTTATTTAGACGGACCTACTTATTTATTCTTTTTTATGTAGGTATATTTTGTTAGTTAGTTTCATCCACCCCCCCCCCCCCCCCCCCCAACATATATACCTACCCTATTTGTACTGTATATAGTATAAGTACAATGTTTAAATCTTCAATTCGATAAGTTTCTAGGTATCCTAATATCTTTAATGTGTTTCAATAAACGTTTTAAACTATGTTCAATGTCCTCCAAAATTATTTTTCTGATAGAGCTATCTCTGTCATCTTGTCATTTTGTTCATTTCATTAGGCCCCTGATGATAGGAGGATATATCTCTTGAAACGTCGGCACATTCTCGTCATTTTTGACTGACCCTTATTATTTTTAAATTATGTATTTAAAAAATTGTTATACAAGCACTCTACGGAAATATATTTCTTATATTTTTTATTAATTAAATTATTTAAAAATAATAACAATAATATTATAATTTACAATAAAATTAAAATAGGTATTATTATTATTATTAAATAATAAAATCAATTTTATTTTATTTTATTACAAATAATTCCTTCTGCTCAATAAGTTCTGGACGGCGGACGGACATTAAAATTTAATGATTTGTAGATTCCATAAATACATTTTTATTTTTAGAATCTACATGTTATGAAACATAATATTATTATGTTGACGTCATATTATATGGAAACTTTTGAGGCCGATCGAAATTCTAGAACCCCGTCATGAAAGCAGGATGATTATTCTGAGAATGACAAATAAAACCGAAAAAAGAACAAAACTTGGCAAATCAGTTCATGAAAACGGTCTCGAACCACTTTCACCGGACGTTCATTCCTCGAACCCTCGCAAGAGTATGTTTAGAAAACAACTTCTACCAAATACAAGAAGAGAGTATTAGTTGGAGAAGATTATATAAATTAATGCCTCTCATAAATCGGAGATAACTATCTCAAACGGCGAGATCACGAGATTTCCTGAGAGGGAGTGACACAAAAAGTTGTAAGTCCCAACAACGGAGCGTTCTATCTCTTAATCCGATTTTGGATCTCAGCGAAGGAACCACTCAATGGAGGAAAATATTCAAATGGGCCCACGAATCACGACCAACACAAACGATCTTGTTCGACGTTGTAATCTAAATCGTCTCCAGCTGCGATTCGGGAGTAAATTACAAAATATGAGTTTAACGTGCAATTATGATTTTTTTTTTTTTTTCAAGAAAAATGAAACCATCAGTCAAACGAGTTTTTATTCGTAAGAATCATCCTGCTTGGGACATAAAACCTGAAACCGACCTACCGAAGAGGTTTAGCTCACCACAGATGTGTTAACTGATGTCGGTTTGCCTTCCCCAAAATCAACCCGATTGTTGGGCTGAAAACCCCAAATGGCCAGCTCCGGAAGTTTTGCGGTTAACACCAGACGAGAAAACGTTTTGAATTCATATGAAACACTCATTGGCTGCTGAAAGAGGGAAAACGTTTCCCCGTTTGTGCGGTAATTATTCAAAACGAATTCAAATTAAACGGCTCAATTGTATAATGTCCAACTGTCGACCCATTTTTGTGAACCCCTAATAAGCACCCAACTGAGGAAGATCCTTCCATTGGGGAACTCTCGTGTGCTGCGTCTAATGCGAAATGGCCAAAATAAACTAGGGATGGGATATCGATATTTTTGACTGAAGTTATCTGTGAAAATTATGTATATTTATAGACGTTTTGGAGAAAGGGCGAGAGAACTTCATGTCGAATAATATTTTTTTCTGAAAAAACTTCAGGCTGTGAGTTTTGGGCTCCTACGGTGTAATACAAATTTCCAGGGCACTTTCGAAAATTTTAACTTTCAATCTGGAGGGAAGCTTGGGTGCCCGAGGACGGGCTCTCTCATTCATTGGCTCATTCGTCTGGCTTTCAGTTCGATGGCCGACGAACAGGTATTGCTTCAAATTATGAGGTTTCCTTGGGCCGTTTCTCAAAGAATGCATTTAACGAGCAGAAAAATGTCACAGTTCTTATAATATACATACCTACATTCAATATAAATAGGGAAAATACGAATACGGAGCGGTCGTAAAATGATCAGCTACAGTAGATTTCGCGAACTCTCTTCCTTAATCGCGAACTAGTCTCTCTTTAGCGACGAGAGCCGGGTAAAAATGTGTCGTTACCAGGGATTTCTAGAGAAATTTTCGTAAAGCCAAAACCCAGTGAAAATATTGGTGCCGGTTTTGAACGAAACTGTGTCGCCTGAAACGTGCTTTTTACGTTGATTTCAACGAGTACAAAACGATTTCTGTGCGATAACCCGCTCGGATGTTATTCAAAGATCGTCGGTAGGTGAGTAGGAGTTTTTTATGTAGATACTTCACGACGAGAAACGGGTCAACAAGCGTTGTTACTTGGAAAAATTACGAGTTGACGGGTTGGTATGGGTGTTCCGAGTGAAGCATGGGTTGCATTATTGATAGGTCAGCCAGGGAATTTGATATTTCGTGCGAAGCACGGGTGCCCCAGCTAGTATAATATACTATTAATATATTACAATGATTTTTATTTTCAATAATTGAAAATAAAAATCATTGTAGTAATATCGAAAAACCATTCCATCACCTAATTAAATCTTCCAAACAAAAAATCATTTAAGGAACCGCCATCCAATAATTAAATAATTAATATATCTGCAACAATTGAGAGCAAAAAAATTGGGTAAAATTTAGCATCCATCTCAAAAGAAATAGTTTCGAGATAGAGCGATGAAAAAGAATATCAAAAAACTACTAGTATGACGTGATAACTAATAAGACAAAATTACGGATCTGACAATAGAAAAACTTCTTAAATCTTCTCTCTTCCACTTCGTTTTTATAATTCCCTCCTTCACGACACCCAGCAAAGGCTGAATCGATGATAATTGAAATTGAAAGAAATCGCGGGAGAAAAATGCATCGATATTATCGCCGATATTTGCGCATGTTATATTGGTATCGATATTTTCATTTGATGTATAAGTCGATATTTCATCCCTAAAACATACTTTTTTCGTTCAATTTTTAGTTGTTCGCTCCAGGGATACCTGCCAGTGTTGCCAAATTATCTGCCAAAAGGTGGCAGAAAAAGGATTTGGGAATACTATTAGAAGTAGGTATTGTTTAACGCAGCAATTTAAATCACTATTTATTTGACTTTCAATTTCATTATTGACATTTTCATGTCTTTACTTCGGCACACAACCGAAAAAAGCGTTACTTTTAGTGTTTATTGAATTCTAAACACGCAGCAAATTTCACGTCAGCTTTTATTATTCTTTGATTTAAAATGTGCAATAAAAATGACTTTATTAAATTAATAATTTTAAAAAACTGCATTTTCGTACATAAGAGGGACCCCGAAAAATGGATTCTACGTTCAGAAAATCCTTTGAAAATGACACCTATCACGACCCCATAGCCGAAAAATTAATATAGAAAGATTAATAAGGATTAAAAAAGATTAATAATATGAGTTGGTAACAGGCATGTGAACCAGCCACTCACAATTAAATTCCTGGTTCTACGATTACTTTGAATATGCAAACAACGTTTTCTGTGACGGACCTTTCCTTCAGAAGGGAATAAGGGAGCTGTTTGGTTTAGGCATTGCATATTACATTTTGATAGGGATGGGTATCGATACCCATTTTTTTCAAGACCAACTCGATAAGATAGAATTGGGAAACTCCACCAGTCGAATGCATTCATGGAGCGGAAGCGACGGTAATTAAATATACATTTTATATATTTGATTAAATTGTATTTAATACCAAGAAGAGAATGATCAATTATTTACATACTCTGGGCAGGTTTCACCAAGGCATTAAACCGAGATTGATGGCGTATTAAATATCAACGCTGAGATGCGATTGATGTCAAGGCAGTTGTTTCTGCCTCGACATAAATCCCATCTCAGCGTTAAATTTAAGTTTTAAATTTAGATAAAATCGAGCCTTAACCGTAATTTTTGTTTTAAAACACAACGATTTTAAAATCAAATTTTTACAACATCCATTTTTTTGTTATCTACGCAATTTTTAAGAATCGATTTTTTTAAGGTCTGATATCGATTTAAAAAATGGTTTTTTAGAATAACGATGCCCTTTTCTACGTTCTGAACTCTTAAGATAAGGAATATAATATATTATCTAGCTAGTTGTGTTCTTTTTGTAGGTGTTGCAATAATAAAAAGTATTAAACTTCATCTTCTTTTTCATGCTTTCCAGTTTGTCTCCCAAGATAGGCTGATGGCTGGCAGTTGTATAGAGATATGTAGTAGATTTAGTAGTTGACCCATTTTGATCTACATTGACCCATTAAAGGGTTTATAAACTGTAGAAAACTGTGGAATTTTGGAAAATATTTTGTGATGAAAAAAAAATAGATAGTGGAAATACTTTTTTAACCACGAAAATACCTACCTACTGTAGACCTGGAAACACTAATATGTATAGCACTAAGTGCTAGCCAGAACATGTTTTTGAACAGAGGGCTCTGAGTCTTTCCCCTTTATTTTTTCCCCCGAAATAAAAGTCCTCGGCTGTGTTTCCAGGACGGTAGCCGAAGGTCTCACGCTGGTTCCAACACCCGGTTGGATCGTTCATAATGTAAATTAGACGGCTAACCAACCCGAATACAAAGACCGACAGACACTCGCATGTGTTCTGCGTCCCGCGTGTCATAATGGACCCACCATTCTTTTTAACAGGATTTTGTTCTCTCTCAAAATTTAAAAAAAAAGTTCTTTTCCTTCACCTTCGATTAAGAGTAACTCTTGTATTCAACCTATTGGTAATTTTGCTTCTCGTGGACAGCGATTAATTAATAAGTAATCTCGATCCGCTGTCCAAGTTAAAACCATGGACCAAATTAACGAATGGAAATCGATCGAAACGTTGTTGAGAAACCTATTTTAAATTTTAATTTGTGTGCCGTTTTGAAAAACGATCTTTCCTCACTACACCGTTTAGGGTGGAACTCGTCCCGATTTGACAAGCTGCGGTGACACCAAATACCTACCTAATGAAATTTTACATAATAATCTATTTGTAAGTAACTCTTCCCATTTTGCAAATCCGTGTCTTACTTTGTAATGTTTTAATGTTTTACATAAAAATCAATTAAATTGTAAATTTTTTCACTCCATTTTTCCCCATTTTGCAAAACCGTGCCTCATTTTGGAATGTTTTCTGGTAGTTTGGTAAAAACTAAAGCCAGTTCCACGCTAAAAATCAACTTCAGCTATGTTGAACCCGGTCCGTTTGAAACCCCACGCCAAAAACTGGATTCAATGGGATGGCCGCACGTTTTCCGTCAAACCCATAAAGCGTTGTAAAACCTTCATACGTCATAAATTTTACAACCATCCAAACATCGAACTTCTAAGAAAAGCAAGCTTTTTGACGGAGCGTGTAACAGGGCCCTACATAACATACCTTGCCGCCTACACTCAACGGAAACACGCCCATAAATTACGATTTTTCTCCCCTCGAAGAAAAAGTAACTTTCAAAACAAGTTATTTCTGGAATATTTCATAAACGGTATCCTCTTGGGTTTCACTCTACGCTATTAATTCGTATTAGTTGGTGACCATTTTTATTGGTCGTTCATTTCTGCCGTCTTGTTTCGTCTTTTTATCTAGTTTGGAAGGTCTCCTCGAGGGGGGAAAAGGCCGTTTATAAGGATTAGAGTTTGAATCTTTAATAAACCTCTCCCTTTAAGGAGCATATTGTTTAAATTTGAATGGTTTTAATCCTCGCCCAAAAGTTGTGCTTTTTCCAAATCCCCCTTTGAGCGTATAGCGAGATTTACGGCGCAATGGGGCGCATCAGGTTCGTAAAGAACTCCCACTCGGTGTATTCAAGTTGTTTCGAGGGGATGGTGGGGGGTGGGATGACCATTCGCGAGGATCGTAAGAATGTTGTAAAACAGATTGGAAAAGTTGAAAAATCCGAGTGTGTAAGCAAGGCTGTCGGGATTATATCACGATATTGTACGAGTAAGTGTTTTGACGATATCGATGAGGTTTCACGAGATGTAAATTTCTTGGGACGAAAATTCAACTGAGTTGAGTTATTTAAATCACGATGTGAACTTAACATAATGTACTCAACTACTATAATACTTATAATAATTATAAGTAGTTGATTATCATTTAAAAAAAAGCTGCAAATTTTACACAAGGGTTTATTATTCTTTGATATAGGTACGTTACTTGTGCAGAAATTTAATTCTGTCAATGAAAAAATTTAAAAAAAAAAATTCGGATTTTTACCTAAAAAAATTTTATTTGGGGGATTTTTTGTTCAAAATGTGTTTTTTCAAGAATTCTGTATTTTTTACTCGAAAAATATTTAACATCCTGGGATCCTTCAAAAATCCCATTTTTAGCCCCATGAAAGCCCTAAAGATCGCCCCAGTGAAATCGGATCGTTCCGGGACCCCAAAAAATGGATTCTACGTCCAAAAATACTTCGAAAACGACACCTAACTCGATCCCATAGCTAAAAGCCTTCAAAAAACCCCTCCCGTAGCCCCATTATAGCCCCATAGCGCCCCACGGGTTTGGGCGATCGGACTGAAAACCTTGCGGGCACAACTACATGGTAAACCAAGTATTTTGTCAAAATTTCAGATTTTTAAAAAAATTCCCACTGCCCAAAACGGCGGACGGCGTACGGCGGACGGACATTTCGGATTTAGAATGTAGACCTCATGAAACGGATAATGTCAAATTTTGAGCCCGATCGGAGTCGTCGACCCCCGTCGCGAAAACATAGGTGTATTATTCCAAGAATAATAAACCAAAAGGCCCACGACTATTTTAGAGAACTTCTAGCTGTAGGAAAATTTTGAAGAAAAAAAAAAAAAAAAAAAAAAAGTGTCAATAAAAAATTAAAAAAAAAAAAAATTCTGTACCATTTCTGGATAGATGTGTTACCCGTAAAAATGGGTTATGCTTTCAAAATTACCTACTCGGAAAACGACCCCTCATTTGAACTCCTTGCAGCCTTCAAAAGCTCCGTTTGTAGCCCATCGAAATTTCCAAAGATCTCCACTGTGAAATCGAATGATTCTAGGACCCCTGCAAATACATTGTGCGTCCAAAAATACTTTCTAAACGACACCTAACTCGACCCCATAGCCGAAAGCTTTCAAAAACCCCTCAGTTAGCCTCTTTGTAGTCTCTGGGGGGGGGGGGGGGGGACAAACTCAAGGGCCCAACTAGATGTAGTGGTGAACGGAGTATTAATTTTATCAAAATTTCAGATTTTATAAAAAGTTCCTACTGCCCCAAACGGCCTGGACGGCGGACAGACATTTTTGAAATCTAGCACACGGAGGCATTTCACGAGGAATCCGAATCTTCAAAAAACATTCTGCGTCCAAGTGAGCCTGATGAGTGAGAGAACTAAAAAACCCTGATAATCAGCTCAAAATTATTTGTTTATCCCAATTTACAACTCTCACATTTCTTTTCTCATATTTTTTAGTATCATTCTCCCATACATGTTTGAGAGTGCTAATTGAATTGAAAAAGTATAATAAACATGGGAATGTGAGGGGGGAGTGTTTTTGGGTCATAGGGGTGTCGATCAACTCGCCAACGTTCTATTGTTATGGTTGTTCACCAAGGTGCAATTTCCTTCGGAATTGGGTGAAGAGAAACTTGTATTTTACCAGAGTGTGATTTGACACCATTCGAGGTGACACAGTTTTCAACAAACTTCCGAACGTAACGAGACAATTTGTATACACCTTTTCAAGTGTCTTTTCCCAGTCAATGTGAAATAAGGATTCATGCACATTGTTGATTACTGATCACCGTTATGATCTGGGGATATGGGGCAGACATCTAGTCCTTCCATTCTCCTGAAGTTTGTGATGTAGGATCCCAGAACGGATGTGACGTTTTGTGGAGTGACTCAACATTGGCATCACTGCTTAGGACAGACACTATCCCAGACGTTTCTTCGTTATAGTGGGTGCTTGGCGAGTTGATATGGTTGGCCGCCAACCGTTGGCGAGTTGATGAACACCGGGGTCATACGGCCAGGGCGGTACGGGCGGGGGTTGGGTGGCGTAGCCAGCAGAGCCCCATAGTTATTACAAAACCAAGGTAGTCCACACCCTTTAGCATTCATCAGTCCATTGGATATATAATTCATCATCCACTCGATGTGAATGCTAAAGTGAATAGCTGCTGTTGTAAAGGGCCGAATTTTCAATATCGCACTAAAATTAATAACTCCCTCACCCTTATAAGGATTTCACGCATTATAACCTTTGTAGAGGGCGCGTAATGATTACAAAAGAGGAACAACCGATAAAGTTAGGGGTGGGGAAAACACGTTTGGATGATGAATATGAAATCAGAACGTCCATAAATTAGTAACAAGGCTGATAAAATATGGGGGTTGAAATGAGACGCTCGAGAGGGACTGAGGGCACTTGAGAGCTCACTTGAAGGCTTCTGAGTCCCCTTCATTGTTTCGATGTCACTTATAATTGGCGGGAGGGGAATTTAATTTTTAAATAACGTTGCGCGGTGTAGACCTTAGCATGTGGTTAATTATTCACGAGTGTTTCTTTTTTAAGTTACGATGCCATTCCGTCTCGCTGAGGCGTAGGGGTGGACAGCTGAAGACAAAAGAGGTTTGACGTAAGCCTGGCGTCAAATTTCAATGCGCTATCAAAATTTGAGAGAGGCGTTGTTCCTGAAAACTAATGTGCGGAACCAAAGTATTAATATTTCATGCACTCACCGGCTCGGAGTGCATCGATAGGAACGGATTGGTAGGGGATGGTGTACGGATACCCGTCTTTCCTCACTGCAGTCTTGGCCTTCCTCCTCGGCCTGTACTTGTAGTCGGGATGCTCTTTCATGTGCATCGCTCTCAACCTGAAAAATCAAATACATTCCAAGATCAAGATAATCGAATTTAGTTTCGACAGTAATAAACATTTTACTGTTATAGGTACTTTAACAACATTTAACTGTTATATAGTCCTAATACTCAATGTAGTGTGTAATTTATAACGAAGTGGACGTTTGTCGAGGGTACAGAAGTGTACTCCAGCGTCACACTATGGGGACCATAATTATAGGGGCGACGGGGGTCAAAATTTTGATTGGCATCAAAATTTCTTCTTATAAGTTTCAAGATGTGTTGATTAATGAACGCCGTCCAGGCCGTTTTGGGCGGTAGACTTCTTTTTAAATCTCAAATTTTGACAAATTGTATATTTAATATAGTAGTTTGCGTACCTACTTACATACCTAGTATTCGTTCTTAAATAGTAGGTATTAAATACTATTTTTGGGTTTGCCCTAATAAATGCAGAATGTTTCTCTCATAATATAGTAGGTACTTTTGGCAACCCTGGTCACAACCACGATTCGTGGAAAATTCGTGGAATAAAAACACAATAATTGTATTTTAATATGATAATAATCGCCGTATTTTCGATTTACCTCTTAGCTTCGTCGATGAAAGGTCTTTTTTCATTTTCCGTCAATAACTTCCATTCAGCTCCTGAAACAGAATTTTGCAATGTTTTTCATTTCATACTCATTCTGGGGATTCAGCTATCATGATGTTGATACTTGATGGGCAGGCAGGCACCTAATAATACTGACCTAACAACTACGGATGTGAACGTTTAATCTTAGTCTTTTGAACATGGCCGAGCTTTTATCGCTTAGCAGCACAAAACGGATTTCCATATGAATGGAAGCAATCAACAATTGAATGGGATCAATTGCAGGTGGCAAGCGGGCCACGTGTGGGCTAAACCAGCCTGCAATATCGGCTTCGATCGCTGTGGCAAAGCCCTGTAACCGTGTCCATTGTCCGGCCCCAATATCTCATTATTCGCTCGGTATGCTCAATTGTGACACTTTTAAAACACTCCGGTTGTTATAAGCCGGTCTTTGTCTCCTTTTCGACCTTCGGAAATAAGAAAGTTTGACGCCGAGCCCCGTGAAATGCCCTTTGAATGTGTGTGGTTGAGCGTGAAAGCGACCTGAACGGAATTGACCGTTTTCCACCCTCCGACGTTTTTATCAAGATGGCTAGAGGATTAAGATAAACAATAGCTGATACTTTGATGATGAATATCTATAAACGTGTTGCAGCTTCAGTTTTATGGTCGTTGAAAATATAACGGACATAATATACTTCATTACGGCACCCATTTCACACTTCGTCAACTCTATTCTTTATTCGGCGAGTATCAATCAAATGGTCACTCTTAATGCTGTGACACAATGCTCAAAGATAACTGTTTTCTACCAACATTAAAATGGTGAATCATGATTATACGACCAACCTTCAACATAACTGGCGTCGAGTGAAATAATTTTTTTTTGTAGGAGGCGAACACATCGACTCAAATCGACGCTCATTCATAGCAGGCTTGGAAAATTCTGAAATTCTAACGTTTGTATTGGGTATCAGGCATCCCTTAATGAAGCTCGGCCTCTCAGTACGAACCTCCGCAATCCATCGGATCCCTTCATAACTTTAATTAATCCGAAGTTCCTCTTTGGTGACTATATTCATGGCCGTAAAGGACGAAGGGCGTCTCCTATTATGCCGACCCAAAGCGCGTCAGGGAACCCAAAGCGTCGCACACAAAGCGAACCAAACAAGCTCCGCCGACTCGCAATCGATCATCCTCCTCGTCCATTGTGCTAGGGCCCTTCGGAACTATTGTGTGACGTCACACAATTCCCTTTACATCCTAATTCTAATCCGTAGAATCTCGCTGGTGTGGGTTATTTTTGGCTGAACGGTCATAAATGGGTGGACCAATCGATGGAATTCATTGTGTAAGCGTTCACCACAGCAGATTGACACTGTATACGATTTGGCGACAATTATTGAATAATTTTCTACTCCACGTTTAATGAGAGAGTTAAAATACCTATGGGTGTTGTAGGTATGTAAATTTTTTCTTTCCCTAGGACAGCTGTTTTATATTTTATAATTATTACTTTTCTTTCGCATCTATTTTCTTTTTGTTATCATAACTTTTTTTTTTTTAATAACATTTAAATTAACATTAACTATAATGTAAACCTTTAATTTTATTTTATATTCATTTTTAATTTTGACCTTTTCCTTTTTTTTTCTTTTATTAATTATTATATTAATCTACCACGTCGACAGAGGGGCCACTTTCTCGGGGGATTATGAAATTATCCTATTTCACTGAATGTATCTGAAATTTCAATCTGGCTATAAACAATGAAGATAGAAATAGTTGTGCCGATTTGCGCATGTCCCAAATTTTGCTCAATGGGCTTATTGGACGTAAAATGTAAGAGTTCCCATGTAGATAGAGAAAGTTGGGCGCATATGCGCCCATTTGCGCGGATCTCAACTCCACCAGTAGGAGGGGACATAACAGGAAGGCCGAGTCGGTAGGGAAAAATCCCATAATTTTATTCCTTACGGTTTTGGAGTGTTAAGCTTGTGATACACACAAACAAAGGCACGGTTGTGTTTTTAATAATTAAGAACGCAACCGTGCCGAGTATCTAAATCAGGCGCGACCCGTGAGGGAGGCAGCGTCGCAACTGCACCCCCTCGATGCAGAAGGGCGAGAGGGGGGCTACGTATTACCTACCTAAAAATGAATCAAAACTCCATGGCTCGAATAACTACGTAAGTTCTTGTAGACCTTACATAGTTCGCGGAACGTCTGAAAAGCCTGTGTTGATAGTAAAATGATAACGGGAGCACTGCCCCTCTTGAGACGATTTTTTTGCATGGACCTTATGGAACAACGAACTAAGTGTGAAGCCAGAAATGTCGAAATGTGGGGCAGTTCTGGGCACTGCGCACACCCTTCCTTCTCACCATTCACCAGAATCTGGTGTTAACATCTGATGTTAAATCACCTCCACAATCAGTGTTGGCAGTCTTCGTTCATGGGCAGGGAATTTTCGTTTGTAATGAGGGACTTATTCAGGATCTAATCTGTCCCAAATCATGGAAAAAATAGGGGCTTACTTTTGAAATATTTTGAAAACTTTTTGGTGTTGCTATATTACTTTGTACGGTATGAAATCATAAAATTTCGATCGACCAAGGTTTCTGATTTTTTCAGTTTTCCCACAAAGGTAATTTTTACCAGAAGCTACAGCAGTTGAGGGGATGGCATCAGGGGTTTTGTGTGCTTCCATGTTTTCTGGGAAGTGTTTTCTGAACTCTGTGATCTGCGTTTGTCTCATTTATAAGTTTTTTATTCGTTCGTTTCATTCGATCGTTTCATTGTTCATTTCATAAAGCGTTTGTTGGATAACTCTATTGATTTCATCTTGAGGGAGTTTTCCCGTTTAGGGGTGAGTGATAAGTGTGACATTCGCGACATGGGATGGCCAACCTCACCTTTACCAGGTTTGCAGCGTGGACCCGTGTATTTTGAAATGAAAGGAAACTGTTAATAGTTAATTGGAATTTTTAAATAAATAAATAAATAAATAAATAATGAACTATAGCAAATCTTGATAGTAGGTACTTTTTATCTGTGTTGGGTGCAATAATATTTTCATAAAATATTATCACGAATCCGTGACTTGTTCTGCCATCACCAGTCGCGCCTTTAGATTCTAAATCACTAATTATTAGTGATTTAGATAATCTTAGGTATTTTTATAATGTTCCCAATGTTTAAGGACTCACAACGTATTCCATACATACATTTTTAGTTTCATATTGTTTCCACCACAAACATTCTAAATTGCTGCAATCCTGAGTTCCCAAGATTCTATAAAGTCTTCTATCAATTTATTGACTTGTCACAAATGGAATGAATCTTTTGAAACGTCGGCAAATTCTATGATCATCGTATTATTTGGTCAAATCTCAACAAATTCACCATCCACATTCATTCAGTAAAAAAAAAAAAAAAAAAAAAAAGTAGGTGACTACATAGTTTTATTCACTGATTGACCTGTAGAGCACAAATGTCTTTAGGTATTCAGAATTGGTCATTTTCTCTCATAACTTCCTATGTTTTATTTTTAAAGTTAACTTATAACTTCAATGCAAATCCAGTAGCTTCAAATTGGCAAAACAAGGGTAACAATTTGAGCCGATTCAACTCACTCCATTTGAGAAGTCAATTGACCGGAAAGACTGACCTCCCTTATGTCGAGAGGCCCCTCAAGTCGAGCGAATTGTTCACACAGAACTGTCCAGTTCCCTTTCCGTACAGCCAATTCCCACCTGCTTCCCCCATGAACGGCACTTTTCCCTCTTCAAAAGCCCCCTTAAACCTCCTGCAGACGCCCAAACAAAAAATTGGAGAAGTTTTAATCCCGCCTTTCGAAAGGTTTCCGTGTGTACTGCCCCCACAATAGTCCCACATCCTATCACAAGTGATATCTTTGAGACTGTGCCTTTTGCGTTACAATTGTCACACAAAGGTCCCTTTGTACGGCCCCCACAATTAGAACTATGATTCGTTGCACGCTTCCGTTGGTCTCAAACGATAAAAATCTTGAGTCTGATGGACAAAAATTATAACAATGCGGCTTCGAAAGTTATAACATTGATTTGTTTCCGGTTAACATCGCGATTGAAGTTTATCTTGATACCCTTACGGACAATTTTTCTGATCCCCATGACACTATAACGCATAAGTGAGTATTTTCAAGCGTTCCAACTGTTGTGATGGTAGTTGTAGCGGTCCGCACTCTACAAACGATCGAAACTGATCATTAGTCAGGATTGTAATCCAGGCGTCGCATTTCCACTTAGTTTGGGAAACCATGGGCGATGCCCCTTCCTCGCACGACGGTGTCACTGTGTCGCCGGAGGCCCATAGTAATGGCGCACAGTAATGTGAGCATAATGTTATGTAAATTTTGGACGAAAAGTCCTTAGAGCGGATTCTTATATAATAGGACATACATTTTATGTCATTTAATGTCAAATTTTGACGCTGATTACGATGAGAGAGGACACAAAATTTGTGGCCCACTTTAATGAAGTCTCACTGAGTTGTAGAGAAAACGTAAAATTTGGTTGGTTTCTGAATAAAAAAGACGGGACCTCAGTAAGTAAATAGTTATTTTGGAGCTCGCATAATAATTATGGAAGAGTTATTATAATTATTATAGAAGTGTTATGATATAACTTATATATTTATTATTCGTGAAAAAATACAGCCAAGCAATAGGTAAACAATTTATTTTTATTTAATAATTTAATTTATTTTATATACGAATTATTTCATTTATTTATTTATCCCTTTATTATATTATCGTTTAATAAAATGCAATTCCCTCTAATAAATTTCTACAGCTTTTTTCCTTGAGATCGTTCTGGGATCCCAAAAAATGGAATTTACGTCCAAAAATACTTTTAAAACGGCACCTAACTCGACTCCATAGCCGTAAGCCTTCAAATACCCCTCTTGTAGCCCCATTTTAGCCCCACGGGTTTGGGCGATTGGACTGAAAACCTTGTGGGCACAACTAGTTGGTAAACCGAGTATTTTGTCAAGATTTCAGATTTTTTTTAAATTCCTATTGCTCGGACGGCGGACTGCGTACGGCCGGACAGACATTTCGTTTTTGGAATTTAGACATCTTGAAACGTATAGTGTCACATTTTGAGACCGAAGATCCAAGAATAATGAACCAAAATAGACTTGCAAAATATGTATACCGACTACTAATTACCTGCAGCCAGTGATAGGGTTCAGCAGTGCACGTGAAGATGGAAACGTAACTTCTGAAAAGAGCATGACAATAATTGTTATTGTCGTTAACAGCTCGATAGTTGAACGACCTTGCTTTCCTTTGATAATTTTGACTGAGTCGTTAACCACTAAGAAATTATGTTTTGTTTGGCCCTGAAAGCTTTGGAACCCTCTAGTGACAATTTGCGACCTCAGGTCTGAAAAAAAAAAGATTTTAATTTTTTTCTATTGCTTGAGTACTGTGCGGCGGTGAACGTGGAGTTAACTCCACAAATTTGTGCCTTGGGATCTCCGCTAACCGCACAATAAAATTTTAAAATCAAATGTAGGAACAGTTCATAACGTAGGTACACAATAAACAGCCGCGTTGGGTTCAATTCCTAGTAGTCTTTTAATTTTTGTGAAATTTCCATTTGATGACTGTTGTCTCATCCCTACCATTTTTTTTTTTTTTTTTTTTTCATCATTTGCCGTAAGTATGTGGCAATAACTATATAGTCATCTACAGTACAAGAGTACGAGAAGTACTGAAAGTCCCATAGGCGGTACGCCTCAGGAAGTTGATAGGCTCCACAACACCCCCGATCCTCACAACCTTGAGCACCCAATGAACACAATACTACACATCCTCCGCCGAGTGAACATTTCGAGTATCGTGAAACCGTCCCGTTGTTGCCCTGTTGCTATCTTTTGTTCCGAAATTGGCCGGCGATCGTATCTCGATAAGATACGGATTTCGGAGGGTCCCCGCACAATGACGGGAACTAATAGAATTTCTGCCGTTTCCTCGTCAAACTCAGATTCCCGCAGCCAACGGTGGTTCCAGCCCTTCAAAATCCGAAAGGGTTCAGTGACCGAAAAAGGAAATAACCCTTCAAAGGATGAAATCGAAACGCGCCTCAAACGTCTGGTGTTGGGGAGAGCTGAGTGCAGAATGTGATCTGATCACGCATGACGTTCTAGGGAGTACATTCACATAACCAATGTCTTTCAGCAAAAGTTCTTTTTACGATGTGCAGGTCGGAATTCGGGATTCTGCCTTCTGACATGGTTATGATGAAATGTAACGCGATACCATTCTTGGGTGGTTCTCAGATAACTGGCCATTTTAGCTTCCAGTATGGATGCCTCCCATTTGAGAGGCAAAGCTCAATTTTTGGTCATGGGTTGCAAGGTAGGGTGTCGTTTTTGATTGAAATTCCTATAAATTATGACGTTTTTGGAAGGTCAATGTTTTGAAATGACGAGCATGGCAATTTTCAGTGTGTTTTTATACTGATGAGCCATATGGGGGTTGGGTTACTAGGTTTTATCATGGGTTAGGGGTAAGGTTTGTGAACACGTTTTCCTAGTTACTTCTTCCACTCTAACAGTATTTTGGAATTTGTAATACCTATCCAAAGTAATGAAAAACACCTGTCCCACGAAAAAAGTTCATATCCACCACCAAAATAAAAGTATGCGCTAAATAGTGGAAGAACAAGGAAATGTGGTGACATCAACAGTACCTAGGCATCCCTGCCCTCTCAAAAGTCCGGGGAAGGCAGGCAGGCAGGCAGGGCACCCGGTAGCAAGCAAAAAACCCATTTTTTTCGATTTTTTTTTAAAATTTTTTTTTAACTCAGAAACTTGTAAGGCACAAGATACAATAGTATTTACATGAAATATGGACTTAAAAAATTGCCAAATTCAGTGAATTCCATAGGCGTAAGATGGGGCGTCCGCTTCCGCCTCGACCCCCAAACGACAGCTCACCTTGACAAACTTTACAAACAGCAAACTGGGAGATTGAATTCCTTATAATATAAGGAATTCAATCTCCCAGTTATATTATCACCAATGTCGACAATGTCATACATATGATTGGTATCGTAGTCACTGTCATCCAAATTCTTCAAATTTCTTTCCGAAGCCGGCACATCAGGAGTTTATGAACCGGAAGGAATATTTTCCACGTCCTTTTTAGGCCATCGGACTGGGGCATTCCGTTAAAAAAAATACGATTTGATTTCCCCATTACGGCCCAGTCAAACCGAAAGAATCACACACGAAACCTTGGGAAACAATACGAAGAAACACACGAAAACCAAGTTCAAGTGAAAACAAATTAGGTAGGTACTGAAATCAATAATAATAATTATTATTATTGAAACATTAACGTCCGATTTCAGTTCCCTTCCCTATGTTTAGCTACTTTACCTACTTCTTCTCCTTCTTCTTCTTCTTCTTGTACAAGAATGACTTCTTCACATAACCCCAAAACATCGATTATTAGGAATCAGTTTCTCGGTAAGTAGGTACTGATCCGAATTACTTTTTTTTGTTTTGTTTTGATGAGACTTAGGAGAAGAGATAGACGGACGCTTTTGGCGATTTTCGAATTACTACCGCTAGACTACTCAAGTGAAAAAAGTGAGTTTTCAGGAATTCTCACACAACAATTTTGTTTAAAGAATTTAAAAAAAAGAATCCGTCAAATTAAAATAGACTAGGTATATACTGATAAAAAAAAATCAGACAAATCCGTCCAGTAGTTCCTGAGAAAAATCGCCGCGAAAACGCGTCTAAAATGGGCGGGAGAGGGGTGGTTACAGAAAAGTACCGGGTGCTTGGAAGGTCAAGTTTCAGATACATACTTTTCTACTCATCATTACCATAACAGTTTACTATAGTTTTTAAAAGCGCAATCTCCAAGATTTTTGCCATACCGCTTTTCCTGCTCCTCTCAGGTCTAAAAACGCTGCAAATTTTACACAAAGGTTTATTAGGTATTCTTTGATATAGGTTACTTGTGCAAAAATTATTTGTGTGCCAATAGAAAACATTTGGGGAAAAACATTTTTATGAATTAAAAAAAAATTTTGGGGATTTTTTTTTTTTCAACATTTCTTTATTTTTTACTTGAAAAATATTTAACCTCCTGGGATCCATCAAAAATCCCATTTGTAGCCCCATGAAAGCCCTGTAGATCGCAACAGTGAAATCGGATCGTTCCGGGACCCCCGAAAATGGGTTCTACGTCCAAAAAGTCTTCGAAAACGACACCTACCTCGATCCCATAGCTAAAAGCCTTCAAAAAACCCCTCCCATAGCCCCATTTTAGCCCCATAGCGCCCCACGGGTTTGGGCGATCGGACTGAAAACCTTGCGGTCACAACTAGATGGGAAATCGAGTATTTTGTCAAAATTTCAGATTTAAAAAGAAATTCCTATTGCCCAAAACGGCCCGGACGGCGGACGGACATTTCGGATTTAGAATGTAGACCTCTTGAAACGGATAATGTCAAATTTTGGTCCGATCGGAGTCATCGACCTCCGTCGCGAAAACATAGGTGTAGGTATTATTCCAAGAATAATAAACCAAAAAACTGAATATGTACATGAAGCCTTGAATGTCAACTCAGTTACCGAAATCCGAAAACATTACCAATTAGTTTTAGTTAAGGTTTAGTTACGGTAAGAGAGAGAGAGAGAGAGGGATAAGAATGAATTATTTATTTTCACTTTTTAATACACTCGATATTTTCCTAAAAATATCGATATTTTCATTCGATACTATCGAACATCGATATATTGACTACCGATGGCCATCCAATGAATAATGAAATACCCAATCGGTAGAGCAGCAGTCTTGGTCAAAAATGTCTTCTTAGGAAGTAATGAGCATTGTTGGCAGACATAACCATGTATGGATGCGTCTGCATGAAGTGTAGACACAGAATGCGAATAATTTAACTGACTCACCCAGTCTTTTGGATATCTCGGAGTTGTGCATTTTCGGGTTGTCCTGCGCAATTTTCCTCCTCTGCAGGCGGGACCACACCATAAAGGCGTTCATCGGCCTTTTGATGTGTTCTTCTCTTTTGACGCCGCCCTGAGGCGACGGCGACTGTTGGTGACCCGAAGCACCGACAGCCGACGATGACAGTGGTGACGCCAGCGGATGATGACCGTTCATCAGGTAACTTGTGTCCCCCATCTCCGAGTTCCTAATAAAAAAATAAAAAAACAGCATTACCCTTTTGAAATGGAAGCGCACTCGTAAAAACTGGAAGGTTATGTTCAGACAGGTTTGAGACATTAATTCAAATGTAACAGATTTAAAAAAATCATCCCCCGAAGGGCTGTGATCTGTGATGGGGTAGATTTAATCTGGTGACACTTGAAAGGCGTTTTTTTTTTCTTTTCTTCTTCTGTGACACCCCAGTGGAGTTTTTTGAGTTGGGGGAAAACTAGAGAGGATTGAGAAGATGTTAGTAGGCAGGACATAGCGTCGCGTAGCTGTAATGGTGGGGACGCAGGCAAACGGGTTCTGCACAAAAGCAGGCTTTGTCGTCAGCTATGTGATGTGTCACTGTGTACTCCGCGTTCCTCTCCTACACCGTTTCTTACGAAATGACTGAATATTCTAGCTCTGGCTTACCTCGTACGTCGACGTCATCAAAAATGAAAACCACCTAAGTTCAGTTTCGAAGCGATGCGAACGAAATTGTATTTCTAAATAATTTTAATCTCGCTATTTTACAATACAGTCAGCTCAAAGGCTCTATTTCCCTCGATCCATCGCTGACGCTTCAGATGGGATTTACGAGGAGGAAGTAGCGGATTTCACAAGGGCCCGTTGTCAAGGAGTCCATACTTGACAATTCAACATTGGAAGCCAGATAGAAAAGAAAAGCGGTCCCTTGTAAGACCAGGGGTGTCAACCGGGAGTCCATACTTGACAATTTCTCCTCCCAACCCAGGGGGACGAGGCAATGGGGAGCCATGAGCGCAATCGTCAGACAAGTTCCGATCCTCCTTGAGAGGACGGCTGACGACGTCCGCGACGGCAGCAGCTAGTCGAACGAAAATTCAGGGTGAAATTCCCTTGTTTCGTTTCGTTTCGTTTTCGTACTTAACAATTCAACATTGGAAGCCACGGAACCACCCCTTGGTGTAACTGCGGCAGTAGAAAACCTTACCCAACACGACCATTCGTGTTGGGTAAGTTTGTTTTCTCCTGCTCCTTCCGGGAATCTGCCAGACTTAGCACACCCCGACACTTCGGGTGATTCTAAAGCAGGGTACACATCCAGCGGTTCACTATGTTATATGATGTCATCATTCCGGCATTGCGTTCAGTCCGCTGATTGGCCGATGCCAGCGGGCGGGAAGAAGTTAGTTATGCCGGAGAACCTCTTCCGAAGCTGACTGTACACATCCGAAAAATCAGATATTTTACCGGATGCCGCAATGATAACAGCGATAACCTGCTCAGTTCACTAAGCTGTACTGCTCATCCAGGTTGTTGTGGTCGCCATAGCAACATCAACAAAACAAGCGGGAATGAACAGCCTTTGCTACATCGACAAAACACAAATAAACGCGGGAAGGACCAGCTGTGTACAACAATAGTAAATTAAATTTTGCCGGACGCTTGTGAACGCCGGACTGGAATGCTGGAATCCCCTCCACTGCTTCCCACAGCTGACGCGTTCACGCATTGACGGATTGCCTCATAGACGTGAACCCTGCTTAAGGAACCAAGATCCTCCATTCTGCAGCTGGAGCATTCTCAGTGCCAGCAGATCACGCCTCTGATGAATCTCCACCTGTACTCCCTCCTGCATCCTCCAAAAACACTGGCGGAGTAACCATGGACGCTGCGCCGAACGCATTCCGCCACCCACACAACAAACCTAATCAATTAGGAAAAACAATTCATGTAGATACACACCCAACACACACGCCAGTTGGTTCGTCGGTGGTTCTTGGCTACAATAGGTAACCAATCATCCCATCTTGTGCTCATCAGAAAACGTGGTAATTGTGGCACAAATAACAACACTTCGTTCTTGAATTTTATAGAAGGTAACAAAACAGGCAATTTTTATTTCTAATTCGAACTGGTAAAAAAACCTGAGACGCATTTGAAGTTTCTTATTGCGTCAGCTGGGTTTAGCCAAGATGTTTCACACGTAACTATTTTGCTCCATTAATAGATTGCAAACAATAAGGATGCTTGTAGGAGAATAATTAACTTCCGAAAGGTAATAGATGGAGCGGAACGAAACAGATAATGTGGGATATAAATTACATGGGAATTGCAAGCTCTGAACTAATTAGATCATAACTACTCTGATTCAATGTTCTTACTTACGGACGAGGAACTTTCAGTAGTTGAAGCCTTCTTTCATCTAGGAAAAAATTGAGTTAAACAGGAGTTTTTTCTATTCGCGACCAATCAAAAATCATGCCCTGATATGCAACACGGCACGAAACTTTGTGAATTAATGACTAACCATAAATACCAAAGACAATTCAGTAAATCGTCGAGGTGAAAAGACTGGGTCCGTAAAAAAGGCTAATAAAACGACCAGAACAATGTGGGTGCGGGCGATTAAAAAGCTGGGAGGAACACAAAAAAGGTACTTCCAACCTAACCCGGTTTTAGTGGGATTGATTGATTTCTTTCTGAACCGAAGATTTCCTCGTCACGGGCTGTCAGAAATGGAACGGCTCAATTCACTTCCATCACGTGACTTGGGTTTGAGGATGACTAGCCCACACTGAGAAAGAAAAAAAAAATCCGGGTTCACTACGGAACTGGAACGGGAAAAGTAGCTTCAGAAAGAATTTCTATAACGCTGGGTGATACCGTTTAAATTCCCGTGCCCTTCACCCCCCCCCCCCCCCCCTTCCTTTTTTATCAACCCTGTTATACCTATTTACCAATATATATTATATTTATTTACCGAATGTTTCCGAAATTGAATAGCCCTTCGTACATGATACTATCTTGAATAATTCGATAGTAATCCGAGTAGTGTGCGGAGTAGATCAGGGGTCGTCAACCTTGAAGTACCAAATCTCACTCATTTCTGAGTGATGGTATTTTTTAGACATCCTCCCAACGTAAATAATTAATATTTAAATTCGGTATGTATACTGGTACTTTGTACCGGAACTAGTGATGGAAAAATAAAATGAATGCATGAACCACCCAAGAATAATAATATTTTAATGGACAATAATTATTTAATACTCGCCAAAGTTATTGCGATTTTCGCTGTTGCGTTTGGAAACGAAATTTCTTCAGGTGGGAAGTTTTACAATTTCATTTTAGGCAGGATTGTCTCATTTGATTCAGATGACATCGTGTCTGGCATTTGATGTTGTTCATGCTCGACTAAGTTTGTTC
Source organism: Pilophorus perplexus (assembly GCA_955831195.1). Classification (NCBI taxonomy): domain Eukaryota; kingdom Metazoa; phylum Arthropoda; class Insecta; order Hemiptera; family Miridae; genus Pilophorus; species Pilophorus perplexus. The sequence continues at coordinate 13,146,347 of OY037011.1, read as the reverse complement.
ACATAATAATATTATGTGAAATACAGTGCAAAGTAAATTTAATGAAATGGACCAAAGATGGTGAAGATGAACAAGGCTATTTATGGTGAAGGCTATTCGATATTAAAATATTATTTCATCTTCCGTCTTTCTGTTTCCCATCTTGAGAACTCTAGCCCAATTACCCAAGTTCCTCATTGTCTCTTTCAAAACTTTCCAACCCTTTTTGGCTAAAAAGTGAATTTGAAAAACCAAAATTTTATGCCTCTAGTGTTCTTGGATCGTGAATTTGCGAGTTGCAGCTCGAGATGAGCTCAATTTGGTGCTCGGATCAGTCACAAACGAAAGCATTGGTTCGTGTCGACCTTGAATCTGCTTTCGTAAGATTCTTATATTTCAAAAAGGGACGACACCACCTGGAGTAAAAAATCAAAACTTTATTGGGCTGCTCGAGAACGGATGGCCGCAGAGCCCCGTATACGGCGTAGTTAAAAAAAAAGAAAAAAAAAAGGATCATCATTTGAAAAACAATTTTTTTATGTATGTATACATTTATTTCGTTCGCTTTTGGTTTATTATTTCATTTATTATTTTTTACGGGAGTCGACAATTTTGATCGGCCTCGAAATTTGACATTTTACGTTTCACGACGAGTCGATTACAAAAATCAGGTGTCAGTTCGCCGTCCGGGTCGTTTTGGGCTGTAGGAATTTTTAACCTGAAATTTTGACAAAATACTTGATTCGTATCTAGTTGAGCCGAAAAGCTTTTCAGCCCGTGGAGCTCTGTTGCTAAAAAGGGGCCACGGGAGGGTTTTTGAAGGTTTTTGTTAACAGGGTCGAGTTAGGTGACGGTTTCGGAGTGTTTTCAGACGTTGAATCCATTTTGGGGGTCCCAGAACCATCGGATTTCACTGTGGGAGTCATGGTTCAACAAATGGGGCTTTCGTCTGAAGCCAGGAGGTCGAATAATTCGACTACGAATTATTCGTAGTGTCGTTTTCCAAATAATTTTGGGGGTCCTCGTTTTTTTTTTTTTTTTTTCTTAAATTTTCAATTAAAACATATTTGAAGGGAATGCATTTTTGCACAATTTGTACCAAAGTATAATAAACCCCTGTGTAAAATTTGCAGCGTTTTCACTTTGATCTTTCAAAATGCAGGAGCCGTGGATCGTACGCAAGGAAGTTATAAGAACTTAGTAGTAGTTCTTATAAGTTCATTGATCGTACGTTGACTGGAGAAAACTTTCCCTCAAAAGAATGCACATTTTAAAGGTGATTTTGAACGCCACACGTCTCTCTTGCAGCCTCTTGTTCAATAAGAATCGATGTCGACTGCGAAAACTCATTTTTGAATCCATTCTTCACCGTCCCATTCAGGGAAAGAGAGCCTTTTTGACACCAATATTCCATAACTTCTTTCCTCCTTCTGCCTACTTTTTAGTTCGAACGTTCCAAATCTGAACACTGAAATAATGATTGAAATTAAACGTGTTTTAATGAAAACCATTCATTTTCATTTGTGCAAAGTACGAAGGTTGATCTAAAATCTTTCCTGAGAACTTGAAAAAAATCCAAATCTGTAAACTCTGAAATGCAGGATTGCGATGAGGCATAATATTATTGTTCAATTTTTCAAGGATCCAATCCTACGAAGAAGTGGAATGGGGGAGGCTGTGTAGAATTAGCATCTGAGCTCATATTTAACTAAAATCCATTGCGCGGGAAAAGTGTTGAACTGGTTCCCTCTTTTGTCGATGGCAGAGACTTGGCATGTTTTATAATTAAAGGCCTGTTCAGAATGACACGATTTGACGGGGAGTTGGCATCTGCTGAAACATATTATGATTGCAAGAGGAAAACGCCAAGTTGTCCAACAGGTTTACCTTGTGAGTTCGGTTCAGGGATTCATGTGCCAAAATATGTGCTAGGGACTCCTTTGAATTGAATTTCAAAGTGAAGATCTGTTGGGTTGATTGCATGTCCCTATATCGAACGTGACATGGCCTGCAATTAAGTTTGACAATCATGTCGAGCGCGGTTGGAAAAGTTTCATCTTCTATCTGTTATTAGGAAGTTGTACTTGCACAATTTTAACGACTCGGCAGTTAGGATGATTTATTTCTAACACTTCGAATGACCGAAAATACTTTAAAATGAACATATTTAGTGCCCCAGAAATATTGAATATAGGTTTATAATTGGCTATTACGAACAATGTTTTTAAACTTCGTATAGTAGTTGACGCTTTGGACACGCTAACACAAGTGAACTTTATTGATCTGTTTTGTAAATTATAGATAGTTTTTAATCACGCACTACTTCCCCCGTTTTGATTTTACAGGCATTATGAATGACTATCGACTAACTCAGTCAGAAACTATGTGGTTTGTTATCACCTCAACAACTTGCTCTTATGAACACCTCGCCCCGTCTGTCAGCCGCACAGGCCATTTTGAGCATTAGCGATTTTAAAAAACCTGAAATTGTGAAAAAACACTTGATTCTTCATGTAGTTGTGCTCGCAAGATTTTTAGCCCGATCGTTCCAACACGTGGACCTGTACGGAAGGAGTTTTCGAAGGTTTTCGGCTACTGGGTCGAGTTAGGTGTCGTTTTCGAAGTATTGTTGTACTTCGCATCCATTTGTGGAGGTCCCAAAACCACCCAATCTCACCTTGGGGCTCTCTCTATAGGCCAGTCAATCTAACGCGAAAAAAGGGCAAACCTCGCAAAGTTGCATTTAACTGCGGATTTTTCATTTTGCATGTAACTGCAAAATTGGGTACGTGCTCCTGATAACAACCCAAGCAACATAATATGTTGGTTTGGTTTGAATTTGTCATATTATGACAAATTCAAAACTACCCGTTAGTTTGCAATTTTTATCTTCTTTTTTTTAGTGTGTTATAAGATTGGCCTAATAGTATTACAGGAAGCTGAAAAAAAGGAAATATTTCTTTCGGCTCTCCTGAACAATTTGGTGTTTTTAAGTTGTTTCACTTTTCCTACGGGCCCGCCAATTGTTGTTAGGGTCCTTTAGAGGAGTTCATACCTAAGTTTGCAACCCTGAAAACCTTGTGCTAGCATAAAATAATTTTATGCTAGCACAAGGTTTTCAGGGCTGTTAACGAGAAAAGCCGATTGAGTCATTCGAACAATTATTGTTCGAATGACTCAATCGGCTTTTCTCGTTAACATCACATGTCATGTAGTATTGTTAATTGTAGAATTGCGGGTAGAAAAAAATAAATATGAGATATAACAGTGTCCGATTTGAGCTTGACGTAAAAACAAAAGCCTTATCAGCGGATTTTTCCACTTCGTGGGATCCAAATAGTCATAAATCCTTTAACGTCGTACATGTCATGGCGTCGAAGGAGGGAATGTGCCGTTTTGCCGTTAATCGGCGACGATAAGCCTTCACTGTGATATCCCCATTGACGTCTAATGGCGCGAAACGATTGGGCTTCTCATTGCAGTCGCCTGTGTTGTGAGCCTGAATGTGCATCTCCCACATCCTGTGACCCAGATGTTCGACAAATCCCGTTGTTCGCTCTGTGACTGAAGGTTGGAAGCCTGGGAAAACACCTGAACTTTGGCCGAGAGATTGTCAATCGTGCGGTTTTTCACGTAAGGAAAATTCGTGGAATGAAAATATCACTGATAATCTCTTCTATTGGAGAAAGAAAGGCTGTTCCAGAATGGTGAGGATGCTTCAAAGATTGTCTTATCAATAGGCAGAAGTTACAAAGGAATTATTTTAATTAAGTTAATTAAGTCCCTTAATTCTTCCACTACCTACTTAGTATGACATTGTGTAATAATTTCGGTGGCCGGATTAGCCGAGTTGTTCTCGGCGCTAGTCATCTCGCATTGCATTCTGATGAGGCCACGGGTTCAAATCCCGTTGAAGACCACGGAAATTTTGTTAAAGTGATTTACGGTTTAGGTACTAATTATCGCCCCGTTATGTTTGGCCGATTAGGTTAAAAATCACACTGAGAGACAAAAAGGGCCTATTCTAGGTTATTTTTCGATTTTTTTCTAGGTTAAATGCTGCCAACCTAGATTTTTTTTGTTTTCATTCTAGGGTGGAACAATTTAGTCTAGGTTGAATATAATTTAACCTAGATTGAAAATACTGGTGAAGTTACCTTCCTAAAAATGCAAACAACCAAGATTTAAAATACGCCACCCCCACACTTTAGTTCTAGGTTAAGTTCACAGTGTGTGCCGCCGCCTCCATCCATTTACAGTCTAGGTTAAAAACATTAATGTCTTGGTTGTCTCACCCTGGTATTCAATGTTTTTCACTTTCATAGATGGTTGATTTACCCTAAAACAAAAACGTTCTCACCCCACCTCAAACAATTTACAGCCATGGCGCGTTAACCTAGAACCCTTTTTTCTCTAGGTTGTGTCCACAGAGTAACAGAGAACAAACAGGTTGTGTCCCTTTATTTACGAGGTTGTTTCAATTACTATCCCTGTTGTTCCAGTTAAATTTCTAGGTAGCTTCCTATTCTTTACAGGTTGGTTCTAATAAATTACTAGGTGGTCCACTTTTCTTTCTAGGTTTGCTCCACTTCCATTGCAGGTTGTTTCTATCAACTTCAACTATCTTTCTGGGTTGTCTCTGTTTCCACCTCAGTACAAAAATTTGAATGTGACGTCATAATATGACTGCACATAGTGACAGAAATTAGATGATTAGAATTTGTCAAAGATTTGGCCTCAACCCCACCAGCTAAATAGCAGGGGTGCCAAGACAACGAGAATTAACGCCCACCGCCTACAGTGGCGCTCTCCGCGGCCGCTTAGCGTACTGTAGAAACAACCTGGAATTTATTGAATGAATTACAATCACTGTTGTTTAAACCTAAAACTATTTGTAGTACTACGGTAGTTTTAACCGAGACTGAAAGTCTAAATTTTTCTTCTGGGTTGTTACCTAAAGTAGCAATCTCATCTTTTAAATCTCTCGGTTGTTTTCAGTTGTACAACCGAGACTTTAATGGAGGGGAAATATATGGAAGGTCAAATCATTCAATTCTAGGTTACCCCACTTAAAAGTCAAAGGTAGGTAATATATTTTCTAGGTCTTCACAATGTCAACCTAGACCAAATGTGAAGTTCACATTTGGTCTAGGTTGACACTTTTTTATTCTAGGTTGTGGTCAGAGGGTGGGTAATAACGGGTTAGGTTGTTTCTATATGGGTCTAGGTTGTATTAATTTTTTTCGATGTTACTTTAACCTGGACCTATTTTTTTCTAGGTTGAATCAATTGATTCTAGGTGGTTTCAATTTATTTTCGAGGTTATTTCGGATTTAACCTAGCCACTAAAAAAATCTTTTCTCTCAGTGCACTGTAAAACACGTAAAACTCACTTTACCTTTCTTTGAAATAATTGCGAATGTGAAAACACTGGTCTACAAAAAGGACCTGCGGGTTGCCGGCTTCTTTTTACCTTTTCTAGAGGTTTTTGAGGGTGCTGAATCCGAAACTGATAGCCGTTTTTATTGGTTGGTTCGAATAAGACTTTTTTTTTTTGTTGCCTTCCTTTACACTGAATTTTCCAGTAATCTCCGATCGGAGACGACTTCACTCGAACTTCTTCAAAAGATTTATAGCAAATTTACTGTAGATTTAGAAATATATGCTTACGTTAAAGTTTAGTCTAAAACCTTTCGAGGTGGTTTTCGGTTCTTGGAGTCGAGAACGCATCAAAACCGTGACATTATTGCCGCGAAAGACGAAAAATTGGTGAAAACTGCACTTTCTGATGAAAAGAGACTATTTTTGAAGGGCTGTATCTCGAAAATGGTTGAGAGTTCGAATACAATATAATATATTGTATATAATATATATTGTATATAATATATTATATTATATATTATATAATCTAAGTTGTAGAGAATGTTGTGATCTTTATTTCAGTATATCGTATAGGATTGAGCGTTTTCGAGATAGGGGCGAAAACCCGAAAAATTGAACCACCCCCCCCCCCCACCCTTCTAACCACCCTAATAATATGAGTCATAATATATTATAATTATTAATCGTTTGTGAACCTCGACAGTGCCCTAAATAAATTTTTCCTATGTGGGTTATTCATTTCACTTACACCTCAGCATATTTTTGAAAAAGTAGTCACGCATTGATGCAAAAGTGACGTAAATCAAAATTGCAATTTCTACCGGTCACTTTATGGAGCAGAAATCATCGGGGCTTGATAGAAAAAGGAATTTGAAGCGGAAACAAAAAAAAAAAGCCTTTTATAATGATAATTTATAACCAAGAAATTACAGCCGTAAGTTTTGACAAAACTTCAAACTCAATTATCTCGAAAGTACACTTTTGGTTTATTATTCTTGGAATAATACACCTATGTTTTCGCGACGGGGGTCGACGACTCCGATCGGCCTCAAAATTTGACATTATCCGTTTCAAGTGGTCTAGAGTCCAAAACCGAAATGTCCGTCCGCCGTACGCCGTCCGCCGTCCAGGCCGTTTTGGGCAGTAGGAATTTTTTTTAAAATCTGAAATTTTGAGAAAATACTCGGTTTACCATCTAGTTGTGCCCGCTAGGTTTTCAGCCCGATCGCCGAAACCCGTGGGGCGCTATGGGGCTACAGAAGGGGGTTTTTGAAGGGTTTTGGCTATGGGATCGAGTCAGGTGTCGTTTTCGAAGTATTTTTGGACGTAGAATCAATTTATTGGGGCCCCGCAGCGATCTGATTTCACTATAGGGCTAAAAATGGGATGGGGGGGGGGGGGGGGGGGCTTTTTCATGGGGCTAAAAATGGGATTTTTGAAGGATCCCAGGAGGTTAATTATTTTTCGAGTAAAGAATAAAGAATTTTTGAAGAAACAATTTTTTGAAAAAAAATCCAAAAAAAAATCTTTTTGAAAAAAAAAAAAAATCCAAAAATTTTTTTTCCCAACATTTTTTCTTTTGACACAAATAATTTTTGCACAAGTAACCTATATCAAAGAATAATAAGCCCTTGTGTAAAATTTGCAGCGCCACTACTGTTTTCACCTGACGATATGACCATTGCCACGGACATTTAACATTTTTCATGATAACACGAGAAATATTGGTCCTACGTTGTTCCGGGTGTGCTTAAATTAAAGCTGAATAACTGCTCTACAACTTCATTCCTCATAACTATCCTCGTGGGGTGAATATTGTAGCCGATATTTCGTACGGAAGACGGCTAAAAACACGATTTCTAACTTTTGGGGGTAAATGGCCTACGTTTGAAGAGGAGTATCTCGGGAGACCCCCGAGTCGGGACCTATTAGACCTAGACAGCTGCCGTTGCGCTCAAATTGTAGCAAAATTGTAGCAAAAAAGATTTAATCTTGTCTACTGGAAAAAGTATAGGTAGGTACAATGACTTTCAGGGTAGGACGCACATATTGGAGTTGTAGCCAAAAACTGAAAAACGTCCGAAAATTTCGCTGTTTTTTTTTTTTAGCATCACGCGTTTAGCACAAGTCTTTCGAAGCTGCAAACCAAAAAAGCAGAACGTGTCGACTTTTTCGGACCTACAATGTCGCATATGACTGACCTATTATAAAACTAGCTGGGACACCCGCGCTTCGCACGAAATATCAAATTCCCGTTCATTCCTCATGCAAACACCCGCAGCAACCCGTCGACTTAATTTTTCTTAGTAACAACGCTTGTTGGTCTCTTGAAGTGAAGTATCAAATTCCGGTCTATCACCAATTATAATATAGGTTGCTATGGGCTGCGTATTATGCAGCCCATAGCAACCCATCAAATCAAAATGAAATTACCTAGTACCTACCTATCAAACTAATCGAAGGCTCGCAAAAAATACTCGTACCCACCTACCGACGATCTTCGAATAACTTGCGAACGGGTCATCGCACAGAAATCGTTTTGTACTCGTTGAAATCAGCGGGAAAAGCTCGTTCTAAACCGACGCCAAAATTTGTACCGGGTTTCGGAGTTTCGAAAATTTTCCTAGCGATCCCTAGTAACGACGCTATTTGACCCGTCTCTCGTCGCGAAGGAAAGCTCCGTTCGCGATGAAGGAAGAGTTTGATCATCAGTTTTCACCTTTTAAACCTTCTCTGAACTTCCACAAATAATTCAAGACCAAAATTAGCCAAATCGCTCCAGCCGTTTTCGAGTTTTAGCGAGACTAACGAACAGCGATTCATTTTTATATATATAGAGAAGATTATAAAACAATGTTATACTATAAAACTCGAACTTTTGTAATAATTACAATGGTTGCTTACAGGCCGTTTGGAATTCGATATTTCGACCGAAGCACGGGTCTCCTGCTATACCTACTAGTCATTTATAAAAATTGCAGAGACAACAGGTTTCACATGATGCTACGAGGGCGTTTACCCCTGCGTTTATCGATTGTTTACGACCAGAGCTATGAAAATCCTTCGTCTGTGGGGGGCGGCGTCTGCATTCAAGTCATTCAAAGTGTAACGGACGACTCGGATATCACGGCGAACCTAATGAAGGGGGGGAAAAGTATTCCTGGGGCCCCGACAAGCCTGATAAAACCGACGCTCTGACGGCTTTTATATGACCGCTTGAAGTGAAATTGCTTCAAGAACAAGCACCGTGATACAAACGAACACTGGAGAAAACTATGAGTTGCTAGGAACTACGCTCTCTAAATTGAAATAGTGGAAACTTTAGATCAAACTAGATCAACGTTAAAATTCGAGACTGCGCTCTTCCACACTCTCTTTATGAATCGAATATCCATCGATTGTGATGCTTCTTTGTTCTATAGACTAATTATAATTTTCGCTGTTCATTTGGACTCCCCCCCCCCCCCCCCCTCTGAACATCATAGGAGCTCATTGCAGCCCCGAGTGTTAACATTTCAACGTTCTACCAAATTTGCTGAATTGCTCATGCATGTTGGCAAATATTGCTATTTTTCTTGAAAACACCTGCTGCAGCACTCCTTTCCCCTTTTGGTGAATAGTATTGATTGATCGTATACAAGATATCCCGTATAATAATTTATTATACAAGATTGCACGTAATAATTTCTTCTTCTTCTTCTTTGGGTGCCATACCCGTAATCGGGCGTTGGCGACCTCTCGCTACTAACATATAATTTATTATATTATAATATTTTATTACACCAAATAAAAGATTTATTGCATAATTGATCAATTTAGCGAATATACGACCGTATGTATTATATAATTCATATTATGAATTATGAATTTAATAATATTAAATATTATTTAATATTATTAAGTTTGATAGAACGTAACCTATCATTTTGAAATAATTTCAAACACATTACATAATTATTATGTATTGAGATGAAATTAATTGTTTGATTCATGTGTTTTGAAGCACAAAGATACACATATCAATATCGTATACATTGAATAATCTTTGATTTTGATTAACATAATATTAGTCATCATGATGAAGACCTAAATTATCTCATCACCTAATCATCTCATCCAGATCTCATCACCGGTAGGTTGTGAGTATTTAGCAGACTTGGAAAAGAAATAGTGTCTTTGGCTCTTGAATAGTAAAATTCATTCTGAAACAATAAAGTTATAATTTTACAAGCACATTCGGTCGAACACGAATGAGTTTACACCTGTTTCGGTCGAAATGGTTTTAAACATCGGTGTAAATAATGTAGGTATTTTGTATTAGGTGTTTTTTCAAGGCTAGAAACGTTTCACAGCACTTACTAATCGGGATTGTTAATTAGCTAAAGAAGCTTTAAGAAGACTTTTGGTTAGCGACAATCTTTTTGGATTCATTACTGCAATATGTTGAGAGATTATGGATCATCATATACTTATGGGAGAAAAATTTCTTCCTTATTACTTTACTTCAAGCGATATCTTTTAGTCTTATGACTTCCTACTAAAATTGGCAATTTCAAGTACCTGCAACCGATCTTTGTTGCATGATTGGGTGTCTCTTTAGGGTACACGTCTTACGCTCAACTACCGTGAGTTATGTCCTATAGGACTGTATACACAGTGGTGGAAAATCAGGAGAACTGTGTTAATTTGTGACGTTTTTTATAACAAGTTTAAAAGAAAAAGGTTGTTTTACCGAGCCGTAAGAGGAACTGCGACAAAAAGAACGGTCGGATGTGTTGGGCAACTCGAGGAGTATTTTCAAGGAGTGTAGGTGAAAACGGTAATTAAGATCCGGTGCTAATAACAGTTGATCCGAAGAAAAGCAATTTATCTACAATTTATGTACCTTAATCAAACTATTCTGGAAGTGGAACACACCTTTTCTCCTCAGAAGGCGTAAACGGTAAGCCATACATGCATATTCAGCTATATAGGTAGGGCAATAATTATTGTTGTTAGGGCATAGATGCCCTAGATCTAACAATTAGGGCAATTGAAACTTCTGTAGGTATGTTACGAGACCACCTATCTCGAGCGGTAGGCACCCTCGATGCCGTAGGAACAGCATGAGACAAGTATCAAGCTGAAGATTCATAATACTGATTTTTCTTTCTTAACTAATTTTATAAACGTAGGTAACTTAAAATCTTTGTTTGGTATGATTATCAGATTATTCCGGTACTACAACGCCAGTTTCTGTCCAACTGCGTTGTTGTGATGAAGGCATGCCCGATATGAAAAATTTTCATTTAATGTTTTCTGTGGGCGACAGGCCGAACCCGTGCAACGAGAGAAAATCCAATCGAGGACTCACTTTGGATTGTGATTGGCTACCATACTTTACCTTATCAAACATGCATTTGGGGACAAGAGAACCTTTCAGGGAATGACTCATTGATCAATTTTGAGTAAATGTAGATTGTAAACTTTTGTCTCATTGGTTCGTTAATTTATTTGGTATATAATTGAATCATTTGGCAAAGGTTTTCGTACTATCCTTCGGGATACTATTTGATTTGTCTGAGTTCGTTAAGTGGATTGCTCATAGCTGCTGCCATGAACGCCTACGTCGTTCAATATTGATTTTGGGTATTTCAAGAAATTTAAAATTTCACTTACCTCATGAAGTGTTCTTGTAGTAGGTCCATCATCGGCAGTGGACGGGACGAGAAAACGCCGCTTTCCTTCCGATTTTCCGGGAAAAATTTGTCAAGAAAATATGGCGAATTCGAAAACAATAAATCGTAATGAGAACAAAAAGAGGGGAAATAGAGAAATTATAAGAATTGGCGAAGGAAAGTCCAACAAGAACGCGGTAACATCAAGCCGGACGAATGAACTGCTGTTCGGCGGGCAGACACTGAGAGAAGTCGGCCCCCACCCCCGGGAGGCCTGAAGATTGACCACGCCCACCCGCGCCGTGGAGGCGGTGGGGAGCCTCCAATGGGGAGCTGTGCAAGGAAGGGGATCTCGTATGGGTGGTGAGGAGGGCCGGGGGTGAGAAATCCACCCCCTCATCCCCTTAGTACACACGTACTGTGTCTTTCCCTTCAACGGGGGCATCTCCATTGTGTTGCACTCTCTCCTCCGCTTAATGAACTTATTGGGACTCACCTTAACAGCACCCACCCCTCATCCCTCACACCCTCAAATCCACCCCCATCCCCTACTTTAGGGAAAATAGCTTTACAAAACTATTCAAAAGCGATAGCTTTATTACCAGACCCACCCCACACCTCATACCTAAAGTGTAATATTACCCGCTTCATCAACAGGCACAATATGGGCAAACGGCTGAACCGATTTCTTAGAAAACGGCCGCATTGTGCCCAACCCTCACCACTTTTCGGACGTCTCGCTGTTTATTTTCTATGAGCCCTCAGGTTCACCTAGACAGGTGTTTGGAAATTTATGCCGATTTCCTACGATTTATTCACCCCTCGAAATCACACGTGTGCTACTGTGAATTTTTATCAAGACTTCACCTGTTCGTTTGCTATGCGAGCTACAAATAATTACGCGAAGATTGAGTAGTGGTTGAAGGAGGGGGGACATATTATGTAACTCGGAAACTGTTCGAAAAATGGACGCATCAAAAAGCGGAACCGGTACACTTGTCGCGTGATACCTACCCGGTAGACGCAGCCTACCTGACCAATCGGGCGGTGCAGTGTGATACCTACGCGCTGATGTTTACGATGGTGTTCACCTACAACGCTCACCTTTAAACCTCCTGACCGTAATCAGTAGTTTAATCTGTGCCGTAATCTGTCCAAGTGATCTGCCAAGTTGGAAGTTTGTGGAATCAGGATTTCCATAATTTCCTGACTTTTCATGTGGTAGGTAGCACATTGCGGGTAGGCTACGTCTAGCGGGTAGGTATCACACTGCACCAACGAAAGTGAGGTAGGTATCACGCGACACGTGTACCGCGGAACCGATTATAATAATACATATTATAACCGATTATAATAATACATATAGTAATACAGTCGACTCGCGTTATAACGAAATGCTCGATATAACGAAGTAAAGTGTTGGTCCCCTCGTTATAACGAAATTTTGTACGTATTTTGTACGTATTTTTTTGAGGCTCAGGCTCTCGATATAGCGAAATTTTGAGGTCTGAAGCTCGATATAACGAAGTTTGTTGTCGTTTCAGGCCTTAATTATTTGTTGTTTATCATTGACCCCGCCTCATCAAGTGCGAATCACTCTTAATCATAGACATGAGAAGAAAAAAAGGAAAGTGATTTTGTTTATTGACAACTGCACCGCCCATAACAACCCTCCCCCTCTCTCAAACGTTCAAATTGAATTTCTCCCACCAAACACCACCTCTAAACTCCAGCCTTTGGACCAAGGGATAATAAAAAATTTCAAAGTTATGTACCGAAAAGAGATTGTTCATCAGTTGTTGGAATGCATGGAAAGAAATGAGACTCCTAACATAAACATCCTACATGCAATGAACATGGCACACAAAGCGTGGAGCAATGTTAACCAACAAACAATAGCAAACTGTTTTAAAACATGTGAGTTTTTCAAGTCTCCAGAACAACTGGCCCAACAACACGAAACTTCAGAGTCGTTAGAGCTTGCTATCCTTCAGAGTGATTGGGACAAAATACTTCCAGAAATTTTTTGAATCTGCGCTTGATATAACGAAATATTTTCCCCGTCCCTTGGATTTCGTTATAACGCGATTCGACAGTACAATATTTTTGGACGAATCTCACATTTAAAAAAAAACTACAGCCGAAATCGGCCTGGATGGCGGATTCAAATGAACCCATACAAATTAATCCAATACGTTGCATTTTGTTTATGTTTTTCTTTTTCTTTAAATATTGAATTGAGACAATATAATATACCTATTGTGTACCTACTTGGTATAACATATTATGTACCTACTTGGTTCTCCATATAAGTCCGCAAAATATTCAGCCGTTTGCTCGAATGAGCATCTCTTATTATGGGTTAGAAAGGGGCTAAAGGAGGGGTTTTCTAAGGATTGCAGAGGATCGAGTGGGGTGTTGTAATCGGATTATTTTTTGACGTAGAATCCGTTCTTGGTTTAGATACTATTCTTGGAAAAACTAACCTCGTGACGAGGGTAAAAATTTTGACCAGATTCAAATATTGTCCTTACATGTTTTGGTATTTGTCGATTCCAAAAGTTAACTGTCCTTCCGGAGTTTTGTTTCCGAGTCTGCAAGGCAGTGGAAGCATTGTTTTCACTTTCGAAATTTAAAAAAAAATGGTTAACTCCAAAATCAAAATTTTCACCCGCGTTTTGCGTTTTGGGGCCTCTTTAACAAATTTGGTTTCGTGACTGTCTGTCTGTCCGCATTTCCTTGCCATAGCCATAAGTTCCACAATTTTGATCGGATTTCACTCAAATTTTCAGGAATTGTGTGGGTATAGCCCTAGATGGTCCCATTTCAGTTTCATCACGATTGAATCAGCGGTACTCCCTGCGGTACCCCCCCCCCCCCCTCTAGTTGTCAATGTATCGGGCATTAGGTCAAAAGAAACTCAAACATGTTCTCTAGTGCCGATGAGTTTTTTTGTCTTTTTGATGTGAGATGTTGACAACGTACCGGTTATGTTCGCTAGGGTTTCAGCCCGATCACTCTACACATGGAGCAAGAAAGAGGCAATCGCTTGCGGGCTTTGTAGTACTGTTAGTTGGAGGCCCAGTAGGGTGTCGTTTTTTAGTATCTTTAGACGTGCAACCGACCATACCGTTGGGAACTATGGGGACAAAATCTCCCCAAAACGGGGTTACAAACAGGAGTTTTGATGAGCTTTGGCACGGAGGTCAACTGAAGTGTCGTTTTCTAAATAATTTCGAACGAATAGGATACTCCATTTCAGAGGGTCTTTACTATAGTATCACATACAGATATATTAAATATATGCGATAAATTTTATCATTTTTAAAGACCCAAGACAAAAAAAAAAAAAAAAAAAAAAAAAAAACGAGAAGATCCTGAACAATTTGAATCATGTTATTATCGTATTATAATTCAAATTGTTCAGGCGCTTCACAATTTTTTTTTCTCTGGTTTTGTTTGTCTTGGGCCTTTATGTTCATTTTATCCATTTTTTCTTCCTTTCTGCTCCATTAAATCGTGTGCAATTTTGGTAGTTAAGGATGCAGTCTTTTTGTGGGAGGTGGTCTACCAAGTAAGTACCTACATGGTGGTCATAGGCTAGAGGTTTCATCGCTGTGAAGAACTTCGTCTAAGTAGCTACAAATTAGCGAAAACAGCTGAAAAACTAGTTTTTAGATTGTTTCTGTTCAACGGACACTCGTCCAGCAGCTTTAGAGATAATCCATTGGAACAACACTCGTGTACAGTCAAAAGAAGCCCGAAGACATTCTGTTTGGTTGCAGGATTCCTACAACTGAGCTCCCCTTGAAGTTTTCACCCTAATGGCCCTGAAACCGGTTCTTGGTTGGAGCTTGAGAAGCTGTTGAAAACCCCCGTAACGTGCCTTATGACTTTTTTACACTCATTCAAATTGTAATTTGATACGGATTTCAGAGAAGAAGAAAAAAACCATCTTAGACGACAAAAGATTGGCTTGATACAATTGCGACGGCCAGAAACAGTTTAACGAACGAACCTTTGAGTAGTTCCTTGAATGAAGCTTTAAGGCGTCGACTCATTCAAATAATCAAGAATTCTAAGTGAAAATTTTCTCTCTGATTTGGTAAATTAAAACATGAAATTTAAAACTACGACTACTAAATACGTGAATAATATAATATTTAATTCAATATTTAGAAATTAACAACAACTGGGGCTGACCGGAAACCGAAAAATCACAACCACACGGCCATTTAACGGAACTCAATTTTTGTTTTCCCGTCTCGCAAAGATCTCACGACGGCTGGGTGCCTAACCAGCGGCTATAGATGCTTCTCATGCTCCATTAAACCCCTCACAATGGAAATTATAATCATAATCGCGCCTCCTATTGTCGGTAAGGCGTTCCAGGGCATACTCTCAACAATGCGGGGTTTTGCGGTTTCCTCGAGAACAACATCTGGGTTTGGGTGACCACTTGAAAACTCAGGTAAGCAGCGTCAATCTTTGTTCTCGCCTGGCACTCGAGTCCATTGTTCACTATTGTACTGACATTTATAATATTCCCCATTATGATATGTTTACCCCCGAGCTAAAAAGATGAAGAGAAGGAGAAGAAAAAAAAATCACTCGGATCGCCTCGGGCCCAAACTTCCCTTCATTGTAGATCCAACAAACCGCATTATGCCTTGAGCGACCCGTTTGAACCTGATAACTTCTTGCTAGAGGCCGATAAAGAATTCTCACCGTCATCCAGTCAGGGGTTACCACTTGAAATAAGAAAGCGGGCGCGAATGAGCCTTTCCGCCTAAATAGAAGCTGTCGGTAGACAAAAATTGTACACAAGTGTTACCTAGTTAATTCAGAGATAACGAAAAAAACGCTGCAAATTTTACACAAGGGTTTATTATTATTCTTCGATGTCGGTTAACTGTGCAAAAATTAATTCTCTAATTTTTAACAAATAAAAAATAAAAATGTTTTTTGTACGATGTTTGGACAGATTTGTGACCTCGAAAAATGGATTATGAGTCCAAAATTACTCAGCAAACGACACCTTATTTGACCTCCTGGGATCCATAAAAAATCCCATTTATAGCCACAAGAAAACCCCTTCGTGAAATAGGATCGTTCGGTGACCCCCAAAAATTGATTCTTCGTCGAAAAATACTTCGGAAACTACACCTACCTCGATACCTACTATAGCCGGAACCCTTCAAAAGCCCCTCCCGTAGCCCCTTCTTAGCCCCACGGGTTTGTGCGATCGGGCTGAAACCCTTGCCGGCACAACCAAGGAACTTATAAGAACCTATAAGTTCCTTGGGAACAACGAGATGGCAAACCGAGTATTTTGTCAAAGTAACAGATGTTTAAAAAATTCCTACTACGCAAAACGGCACGGACGGCGGACGGACATTTCGTTTTTGGAATCTGCGTGTCATGAAACGGATAATGTCAAATTTTAAGGCCGATCAGAAATTTCGACCTCCGACACGAATACAAAGGTGGACTATTCCTAGAATAATAGACCAAAAGGATTATACGTCCCAAAATAATTGACAGGCCCAATTTTGTGCCCCATAGTAGCCCCAGAGATCCTATCGGTGCAGTCGGATGCATTTGATACCCCCACAAGTGGAATCTACTTCCAAAATTACTTTGAAAACGATACCTCATTCTACATTCTGTTCAAACTAATTCACATGCCTTCTTTGTAGCCCCGTCGATCCCATGGGACTCCCCATCTGTGTGGATGGAGGTCTGGGACCTCAATAATATGGAACCCATTCTACATAATATGGATGCTACTATTCTTTTGTTTCTGAATTTGCCAAAATATTTCGAAAGCTTTTGGATAACTCATTTGACCCTCTACCAGCATGTTAGCCCCGTTTTATTCACACAGAGCCTCACGGGTTTAGATTTAAAATTTTACGAAAAATGCCCACTGCTCAAAACGGCCTGGACAGCAAAAGGACATTTCTTGAACACATCATGAAGTACCTCACCACTCACCTCACCTAACTTCCTTCATCACACAACTCTACCCATCCTCATACATTGGCCATTTAAATGAGTGTTTCATCTCAAATCTGACAGAAACACGAATAGTAAACATCATTAAAATTTCGTGACGCTTAGCACTAAGTCTTGGCATACGGATGAAGTCATTGCGCGTTGAAAATATAATGTTTGGCATTTAGACGGATTCCTGACAGAGTAAGCTGCATTGGGCACTACGCGAATATACTTTGGTTTATAAAATTTATAATTGAATAATTGAAATTTAATTTCAATCAAAGCTGCCTTTTTCATACCATTTTTCCTCGTTTTTGGACTGTATAATGTACTGTATGTGAATTTATGAGTTAGTTTATAATCATAATAAACTACCGTATGATTATAAATTAACTCATCAAACTCGCCCTTTTGGCGGGTTTTGAATCTGGCGCCAAACAAGATAGGAAAAATGGTAAAGGAGCTGTCTGAAGCAAGCTCGAGTTTCCTTTGAGACAGAATTGATTTGAGACAGTTTCCTGTGCGGAAAACAACGTTTTCAGGTCGTGTCAGCTCTTCTAAAGACCGTTGTGGAAAGCTTTTCTGAGCCACAGTATGACTAAAAGGGGGGCGTGGGCATAAAAGAACCGATTCCTATTGTCGCCTTGTGGCTTGTTTATAGGGTCTGCAAGAGTTTCGCCGACGACGTATGAAATTGATTTCGATCGAAAAGGGAAAAATTTCCCCATAT
Source organism: Pilophorus perplexus (assembly GCA_955831195.1). NCBI lineage: Eukaryota > Metazoa > Arthropoda > Insecta > Hemiptera > Miridae > Pilophorus > Pilophorus perplexus. Next base: position 13,128,599 of record OY037011.1, on the reverse strand, counting down.
TGGCGACAGGCACACACGTTCAGTCACGTCAGACGCATGACGCCGAATGAGGAGTTTCGACATTTTAAAGGTCTCCCACAACAAGCTACCGAAGTCTGTTTTGAACTAAATGTATTGGTCTGTTGTTAAAGATTTTCTCTTGAAGGTACGTCATGCATTTTGCACAAAAGCCTTCAACCTCGCAATCATCAAGTCTCGTTTGGTTTCTTTCAATAAAACCCTATAATAGTTTTGTATACAATTATAATGGAACTATTTCCATTATATCCAATTTGGAGCTAGTTCCATTATAATAGAACTATTTTGTTAAGTATCCTCCACATGAAAAAAAGCGCTCTTAAAGAAGGATAAAGAGCAATGCAGGTATTATTAAGTAGAAGTAATGTGTTTGTAGAAAAAAAACACTGCAAAACTGAAAAATCTTCACATGAGTTTTTATTATTATTATCAAATATTTTTATTCACCAAGAGCAAGTGGATCCAGGGGAATGAAAAAACACACCAAATAACAAGAATGAAAAACAAAATAACAACTCGCAACAAAAGAAACAAAAACAAAAACATCACACAGCAAATGGAGGAAAACCAAAGGAGGGCCGGGGACGCGTGGACTACTCGTCCCTGGAGGCCCGCTCCGTCTTCCAGTCCTAGACACCGGAACTTTCTTCTGGTGCCACTGCCCGGACGACAAAAACTACAGCTTCACCCGAACCCATACAGCAACTTGCGAAAATGGACGAGCCCACTTTTCAGCCATAGTCGAGCCGAGCTGTCGATTGAATCGCTGGGATTCTCTCCCCATGGATCCGTCACATGCACATACCAGTCGGGAGAATAAAGCCCTCAAGTCTTCAGCAGCGGTGTCATATTTTGCTTATTTCGTCGACTCAGCATTCCTGGTGGGCATAGTATAGGAGGCCGCGTCGGCATTAATAACGCGATTGTCAAAAAACGCTAACCTTTCCCTATGCCACACCCCAGGGACCACCAAGTCCGCAATGAGTGCCGGGCTGCCATCCTTTGCCTCTCCAAGTACTGTCTCAGTTCTAACCCCGTTCCAAGCCAGGCCTGCCATTTCCGCGCACACGTCCTTCACACAATCATGACCCCTCTTTATTATTATTCGGTGTGGTGTGGTCGGCTTCCTGATCGTTCATACTGGGCAGTTGGTGAGGGATAAGCCGCAGGTAGATAGTTTTCAAGGCATATATTTTGCACAAAATAAAGCCTCAAGGCGCCTTTCGCCCGTCCCCATATATGGGGGTTGGGGTCTCGTCAGGAGGTCATACATCTGCCGGGGGCACATAGAAAGGTATTGGAATAGGCACAAAAAAGGGAGAAATTTTTTGTTACGGCATACAGTGGTGATTAAATGTGGGGATAGTTACCTAATAGCGTGTTTGCATTTTTATGTTTAATATCCCTTCCTGGTAGTGTGTCCATGCCGTACTTAAGCTTGATTAAATAAACAGGATAAGATAGTAACTATAACTGTTGTAGCAGGCGTTACCTGGTTTAAGATAGAACGATTTAGTTAGATACTTTTCGGGAGGTGATTGGGTTGGGGTTATGGGGTTGGTGAGGGGTGGTTGAAAAAGGTAAGGGAAATAAATTGCGGTATGAAGTATTACTTACGTTGTGGTTCTGTTTTTTTCATTAATAGTAGGACGTGGTTGTTTTATGGCGGGGCTAATATATAATTTTGGTTTAATTATAATTTTACGTATGTATGACCTCCTGACGAGACCCCAACCCCCATATATGGGGACGGACGAAAGGCGCCTTGAGGCTTTATTTTGTGCAAAATATATGCCTTGAAAACTATCTACCTGCGGCTTATCCCTCACCAACTGCCCAGACTCTTTATTATTGTTTGGAGTAAATTACCCTCAAATTAAGTCAATAATAAGTAATTTATTATTAGGTATTTATTACGACCTCCTGGCATTCCCATTTGTAGCCCCTTGACAGCCCCATAGATCCTCACGGTAAAGTTATAATATAACTTTATTATGGTTTTGGGACACCCGAAAATGGCTTCTTCGAAAGAAAAAATCCTCGAAAACGACACCTTATTCGAAAACCTTCAAAAATCCCTCCCGTAGCCCCTCAGAGCCCCGCGGGTTTGAGCGATCGGGCTGAAAAGCTTGCGTGCCCAACTGTATGGAAACCGAGTATTTCGTTAAAATTTTAGATTTCAGATAAAATTTTTGACCCCGTCACAAAAGCATGGATTGATTATTCTGCAAAATAGTATTATTTCCTTGGGAATAATAAACCAAAAAACGAGACTATTCTCGAAGTGATACGTTACTGTAAACCCATGTGGTGCCTTTCATATAAATCCGTTAACACCACAATTTAGAGCAAGGTTATCACTGAGCGATCTCAATCCCATCACGTATTCATGAACGTGTCAATTTGATGTAAAAAAAAAACAAGATGCTTACCGGCCGGAATGGTCAGTGTAGTGTATAGGAAGCCTTTTGTGTAGTCTGCTAGGGGTTGAAGGTTGAATATGAAAATTGATTTTCATATCTCAAGTTTCATCCAGACAAGATCGCCGATAAGGGACGACAATAACTAACATTATGTTACTTCCTTTATGGGATATCTTAAATAGCCAGAGCCTTCACAATGGGTTGACAATTTTCCCCTGTGCCAGAGTGATGCGACTTGTGAGAAACCTAGTTGCAGAAAAAAAATACGACTGCTCTTCTCACCTTCACCTGTTTCGAAAAATGGGGTCGCAACCCCTGTGAACCCTTCCCAATGTCTTCCTCTTCTAGCTATGCCGAGCAACCTGTCACTAATCAGAACACCATTGTAAGCTTCCTCTGAGCTTCTTCCTAAAGAAAAAAAATCTTTTGTGCAGTTCCGGGTCGCGTTTTTCGCCCCTTGAGCACTCTTTCGGGCGTAACAGTATCCTCGTCGAGGATGGTAACGGAATCTTTCGGACGTTGGGAACGATGCGGAATGCGACTCCGTAACGACACGATCCAAAACCGCAAAGTCTGCCCCGCCTGTATTTTTTTTTTTTTCTATTTTTTGTAGTAAATATCGGCCACCAAGTAGGTACCCACTTGGCTTGGAAGCAGCCACACTTATCTGGAAAGTCCCTTGATAGTCCATTAAAATAGGAACCGGACCGTAATGTAATTACCGGCTAGTTGGAAACAGTTTTAGTCCCTTTAGTTATTATCCTGAGTTGGCACCATCGCAGGAAGTCTGCGTTTTTATGGCAGCCAAAAAACCTCGAAATTTTCGGCATTTTTTAAATTTTGGTTTATTATTCTTGGAATAATACACCTGTGTAAATAGTTGTGAATAGTTGTGAATAGTAATTCGAAAATTCAGATCAGCCTCAAAATTTGACATTATACTCGGTTTACCATCTTGTTGTGACCGCAAGGTTTTCAGCCCGATCGGCTCTGAGGGGATAAAAAGGGGCTACGGGATAGCTTTTTTGAAGGGTTTCGGTTATGGAGTCGAGTTAGGTGTCGTTTTCGAAGTATTTTTGAACGTAGAACCCATTTTTTGGGTCCCAGGACGTTTAAATTTCACCGTGGGGATCTATTGGGCTACAAATGGGATTTTTGAAGCATCCCAGGAGGTCAAATATTTTCCGACTAATTTTGGACGCATAATCCTTTTTTCGAGGCCCCTCATCTGTCGGAACAATGAAGGTTTTTTCCAATAGGTATATATTTTTTTTTATCACAGAATGAATTTTTCCCCAAGTAACCTATATCAAAGAATAAAAAAAAAAAAAAACCTTGTGTAAAATTTGCAGCGTTTTTCGCTGATAACTGTTATAAGCGGAAAACGCTGCAAATTTTACTCAAGGAGTTACTCCGAAAGTAAGAACTTTTCACAAACGCTTCTATTTAGTCTACGAATGAGCATAACATTCTGCGTCGATTGACCCCCTAAACTTTATCATATCATACATATGACCAATTTATAAGGTACTAATCGTCGGCTCCAACACCTACAATTGTGTGTACCCAAAGGGATCCGAACCCCTTCCTTCTTAGAAGGTCACTTCCACTACTTTTTGCAACATTCGGCTACTTGGAAATAGCGATCATTGTAGCTTCGGATTCACGTCTAGTATTACAGTGCAGATCTGTGAATGAGCCTGCAGTTCGACACGTACCATTCATTTGAATGTGACAAGTCCCAATCCAAGTTACCTGTAGTCACTTTGTCACGCAAATTCGCTGCCTTGGGGATTCCAGACAATCCGATCTTTTAAATTTCCATAGGCCTTCGTCGAATAATAAGCAAGTTTGGCTCGTGACGCAGGGTGGAGGAATTTAATTTCAACATATCGGATCACCTGCGCAAGCTGTTCTTAACGGCACGAGCTATTGACAGGGTTTGATCAGAAATTCAAATGAGGAAGAAGCAACATTGGTTTTGCCTAGCTTTATTATAAGCAGCCTAGCGTAACATACCCCAATCATGCTAATACCGTCGGCAGGTAGCAGGTGAAGCCATTGGGGTGAAAGCGATCGTATAACAGCAAGGAATTTAATTTACGATTTACTTACTAAGTAAACGATAAATCTTCTAAACTGGCTCAGGAAAAAATTATGCTGAATTGGTGTAGTCATGTTATTTCTGGTTGCCATACGTTTTGCGCTAATCCGACTAAATCCGGCCCCAAAGTTGTTTCGTTTGCGGGAATTTCGACCATTCTCTATAGGAGTTTTTCAACATTTCAATCGTAATATTATAAGAATTTTGTATCCTTTCTTAACTTGAGTAGGTGCTGAAAATTAAGTTCTTTACTTTAATACGTTTTTGCCTCCTTGAGACGATAAGTGCTAATAAACATTATTCTTACCATTGTTTTATTTTTACCCAATCTCTTTGGTCTAATTTAGAGCTTTAACTGGGGCGAACTACAACTTGACGACATCCTTTTGAGTAAGCTTATCATCAAACCATTTATTTAAAACGCTATTATTTATGCGACCGAACTGAGAACGCATACTACACCAGTACCATGAATATAGATGGCTAATCGAACACACAGATTTATTATTATAAACATGGCATTATCACGTAGTTTAATTTTAATTTAAAGGCAAAATCAAAGGAAATTTACTTCTTAAATTGAATAACTGGTGTTATCCGGCAGTGAAGTACAAACATTAGGTGACAAAACAAATTTCGTGTTTATGTTACGGCGAATGTATGAAATCCGGTAAATCTATATATAGATTCTATAGAATCCCCGGGCAATTCGGGTGTTGTATAGAATCTCCGGGGATTCTATAGATTTACTGGAGAATCTGTACAATCCCCACTCGTTTTTGGAGAATGTGTGAAATTGATATCTTTAGAGGCAGATGCCTCATGAGGTCAATGAGTTCAATGACACGAAGTTCCAACCTTTGCAAAGGTTGGAACTTCGTGTCATTGGACTCATTGGAATCATTCCGAGTTGTCATGCCGAGGATCGGTTCCTACTGGGCAAGACGAACCTAACCCCAAAGATCAAGAGAGGCATAACACCGAACATGAAGTGAGCGAAAGCGATATGAGTGAGGAAGAAAATCAGGTCGCGGTGGTTGATGATTACAAAAAAGAACGGAGTCGATTAAGAGAAAGCGCTCATTGGCTAAAGAAAGTTTGGAAAAGCAAGCCACGAAAATGCTGAAAATGTCGAACGAGAGAATCTCTATATATCTGATATAGGCCACCTGAAATTGGAGAAACAGTCAAAATTCCAGTCCCTGATGTCGACAGGCCCAGGGGAGACTTGAGAAACATTTTAGGGATTGTCATGAGCTAAAATGACGATCTTTGCAAAATCGGAACTAAGATTGGTACCAACTTTGAAACAGTCTTATTGTCGTAATGAGTTCACGACATGCAATGAGGCATTTTTGACCCTTGATGACGTCCCCGATCGAGAAGTTTCCCTTCGCAAGAAACTCATTCTAATATCATTAAAATCGGCCGGATTCTTTTCATTTGAAGGAACATTTTTGACAATTTGACAACCAATAACCTCAGTTAGTTATTAGAAAGAAACAATACGATTTAATTATGTAAATTTTTGTTCAACAATTAGGTAAATTAGGTGTTTTTTGCTCAACAATTCTCATCGGCCTCAATATTTGTCCTTAAAAGATTTTCAAGTTGACATTGTGTCGATTCCAAAAATATAAATGTCATGGCTTCGTGTGTGTAGATTCCATTTAATGGCTGTCCGATTCGGGCAGTAGGATTTTTTTGAAAACCTGCAATTTTGACAAAGTGATCGGTTCTCCATTTCGTTATGCCCGCAACGTTTCCTGCCCGAATCAAACCCGTGTCTGTGGGACTACATGAGGGGTTTTGGACAGATTTAGAGTGGAGGGTCGCGTATGATGTCGTTTTCGAAATATTTTTGGACGTAGAATCTATTTTTGGGGGTTTCAGAACCATCCGATTCTACCATGTGGATATATGGGGCATTCGTGTGGCTTCAAATCTTTTGAAGGATACCAAGAGGTCAAATGTCAAATATTCCGTTTAACCTTTACAAACAATGTTAGAGAAATTCGCGAGCGTCGTTCCAATCTAGAACGTGGCAGTGCCTGAAGTTGTGGGTTCGAGTCTCACAGCTGGCTCAATTAATTTCGGTCCGTCCTCAGATCCCGGAACGGAGTATTAAGACTTTATACTTAGTATAAATCCGGTTCAGAGCCAGATGGGGGTACAACCGCAATGAATAACACAAATAAAATCGACTTCACTTTCCTTTATGTAGAGAAGTTTAGTGATTTTTTTTAAACTGTTTTATTATGATATTTTTAAATTTGATGAGTTTTTAATACAGAATTAATTTTGTCACGATTCAATTTTTATTTTTAAAAAAACCTTCACACATTAGTAAAATTTCCAGTGTTTTTTCCCTTTAGCACAGCAAGACAAAATTTGTCTACCTGCCAATCGAGAAAATATCGATATAATTACATTATATTATAATGTAATTATATCTCGATCGACAGGTACAAGTTGGGTGTGGTCGGCCGGTTTTAAATCACAGTGAAGCTTTTATCACATTACATTGATGGCTGAATGGCGATTAGGTATTTCCCTATTCCAGCGGGCCTTTTAAAAATATTAGTCAATCATTTTAATCTAATCTACGTATCCTCTCTGCCGTGCTCAGATTACAGATCAACAATAAGCGATGTAGTATCCACAATGTCAGTGTATCTCCAATCGTCCATAAGAGAAAAAGTTCATTCACACTTTGATGTCAACTGAAACCCTGTAATGAAGGTGGGCTCCCCTCTGGTTTTAGAGGTTTTTTGGGCCTTTTGATCTTACCCGTTTCCAGTAGAACATCGGGGCTCTCCAAAGCGGTAGAAAGCTCCCTCCAGAGCTACAAGTCACACATAATTATAAGACTCGAGAATTATATGAATTTATGAAAGAGTTAAGTTTCTGATGGAAAAAATAAAAAAGGACCCGAAACTCCGGTTTCTCGCGCGCCTTGTAGAGTAGGTAAATCGTTGAATATTCATGAGAAAATGAATCACGTGTAATAACTCGAAGAGGACATGCCCTGGGACTTCCCATTCAATGTGAGCGGCGTGAAATATGTAGTTGGAACAAATCGCGCCCCACTAGGGGTGAAATCGAAATCATGATAGTTTATTGGGGCCTGAAACCGTCTTATTGAAAAGTTAACGGCGTTGAGGAAGAAGCCCATAAATTTCTCGTTAGAAGTATGAAATCAGGTAGCTTTTGAGAAGATAAAAAGTCGTAAATAAAGAGTGAAAAGAAACAAGGTGTTCATGAGGCGTTTCCAGAGTAGTGAACTAGATCAGAGTAGAATAGGATCTTCCCAAACCCCTTCGTGTCTTCCAAAATGAAAATATAACGGAGGCGACGTGGCTGCCAATCTTGATTAAAGGGTTACAAAAGGGGTGGAACCAATATCCCGTGAGGTACCTTACTTGGGCCATTGTTATTCATCGCTTCCCAGGATAATATTAATATGAACGGGGAGGGAAGACACCCTTACAGAAAAGGGGTTTGTTATTTAACAATTAAGTTGAGGGCTTTTTTTAGGCCGTAAAAAAAGGAGGAAGATTCGCCCTTGAAGGTTTTTTTCGTGTAAGAAGGTAGGGATCTATTAACGGTGCACGGGGGGTCGGGAGGATTTCCCCTATTTTTACGTGTATCGGAGCGGAGACGGCTTGGGCGGTTCAGAACGGTAACGCCCGGGTAATCTGTGTTTAACAATCTACAGGTCGGACGAGGGGAGGAGGTTAAGAACCGCGATCGAAGCGATTGAACAAATCCTCCGTGACACGGCTCCCTCCTCAATCGACCGGCACTAAGGCAAAAGGTTATAAATATTTATCGAGCGTCGGGTTTTACCGTGCAAAATCAATCAATAGGGGGGAGGGGGTTTGAACTCGCCCCTGTGTGGCTGTTGGCTTTGCGAGAAGAACCTTCGACGTCTGTCGGTCTTATTCACGTCAAGTCGAATTACCTCAGAAGGAACGGTCCTGTCTCAACTCAACGTCAAGGGCGGATACAGGATTCTTTAGATTTCGCAGGGAAGTGTAAGGACCGAATGCAAGGCGGGTGTTTTATGCATTTACACTTATACATATCGATAGTATAAGTGTAAAAGTCCGTAAGTTTAATTTGTCAATAAGTAATTGAAAAAAAGAAAAATAGGTAGGATTTACTTGTTTAGATACCTAATTATCACTTTTTGATTTTTTTTTTCTTTCGTTTTTTCAATTTACGGACTTTTTTACTTTTACTATCGATGTGTCACTACGAGACTATTCTCCTACTTCGATATTAATTTAGGAGGTATCTTTCAGAAAGGGTCATATTAAATATTACATCCGAAAAGTTTTCAGAAAGTGGAAAAAACGTCCTAGGAATTGGACTTTTAATTCATTTTGGTTTATTGTTCTTTGGATAATACACCCCCCCCCCCCCCCCCCGCCTTGGTTCGGATTTTGATCGGCCTACAAATGTATCATCATGCGCTTCATGATGTGAAGATTCGCCGTGGGCTCTTAAATGGGTCATAAATGGAGCTTTTGTAGAATGTCTTGAGGTCTAATGCGGTGTCATTTTACGAGTAATTTCGGGCGCATACATAATCCATTTTTCGGGGTCCCAAATCTGTCCCAACCTTGTAAGAGAAAATGTCTTTATTATTTTTTTTTTTTTCAATTTGGTTTATTTTTCTTGAAATAATACACATAATAATATCATGTGATCGCGGCGGAGGTCGAAAAGTAGCTCTGGGATCGAGTTAGGTGTCGTTTTCGAAGATTTTTGGACGTAGAATCCGTTTTTGGAGGTTCCAGAACTATCCGATTTCACTGTGAGGATCTATGAGGCTTTCATTGGGCTTCAAATGGGATTTTTGAAGGATCCGAGGAAGTCAAATAAGGTGTCGTTTTCCAAGTAATTTTGGAAGCATAATCAATTTTTCGAGGTCCCACACCTGTCCAAACATTGTACAGAATTTTTTTTTTATTTCTTAATGACAGAATTAATTTTTAAACAGTTTTTCTTCCAGGCACATATTATAATATGTTCACGCCACCGTTCGTTTTAAAGGAAAGGAAACACTTTTTTTTCTTCTCAATTACAATGCAGCTGTCAGCTCCTAATTTTTATATCATCGTTCATTATTCTTATTAATTGGCACCTATTGCCGTGTAAATAAACGAAAGGAAACATAATTCTGGGATAGACCTCAGATCCGACAAAATTCGCTCGCAAACATTTTTGAAGACTTTCAAGTTGTGGAAGCTGTAGTGGGCGAGGTACATCGGGACTCCCGATTCGGGAGGCTGCCACAACTTGTCGCACCACGAAGGACCAGAAGGGGCGACTACCGCTTTCCCGCGTGAAGTTCAAAGTCGGCGCCGCCTAGCGAAGTCATCATATTAAGGTACTTCACCAAGAATCGCTTCAGGAGGGTTCTTGCTCTTTAGAAACATCCTGCACGACATTACGATATTACGACAGTTAGTTATTAGTGCATTGCGTTTTGAGCCTGAAACTTTTCTACTCCACCTTCACGCTAAACAATCGTAAAGTTCGCGTGACGATCGACTTGTTTAGGAAAAAGGCTCCACTTGACAGTGGAAAGAGAGGGCAAAAGGATTTTAAGTCCCGTATCAAGACAACAGGATCTCTCTCGAGTCCGCGGGCCCAAATGATATATACCTGTCAGGGGAAAGGCATAATGAGCCTACATTCAAATGAACCAACCTCTCGCCCCCGCTGAGAACCCCAACATGGCGGCGTCTTTGCTCGGATTAAGGAGAGGGGACACCTGGCTGACTACACCCGCATTCCATTTGCTTCGGCACCTTGTTTCCTTTATTTCCTCCTCAGTTCTTTTTTATTATCCTCCTGTCTCTTATAATAAACTTCCACAAAAGGCCGACTTGAAAAATCTAATCTGAACCAAAAAGTTACTTAGTCTACATTATTTCAACTTCCTCTTGTTTTATTCCTCTGGGAAAATTTACTGTTCGCGTGCATCGTTGCTTCCATCCGCATCACGCTTTTAAATGTCTTAATTTACGTCTACTAGCCGCCTTAAAAACAAGTTTATGATGTTTTTCAAACAGCGGTATTTTATGCTCCACTTCAAGTGAAGCAGCTCCGCTCAGTTAGCACAAGTTAGGACTAGTCCAAACAATCGTTTTTTTCTCTTCTTCTCTTTACAGTGCTCGCTCAAGCCGAAGAACCCGACTGCGTATGTTCCTTTCATTTAACCCACGGAAGGATTATACATTGTGGGTCACAACTGAAGCGACTTCATCACGTAATACTAGTTTTTGTTACAACGACGCCTTGCTAATTAAAACCAACTTATTGGCGTTGGGGCTGTCGGTTGAAACTAATGAATTGACGCGATCAATCCGTTTTGGCCATCATTTGAGCACTTTGGCAACTTTGTAAGGTGGCTTCCGAAAGGTGTCACCACTACCCCACAGGGTCTAGTTCATATTTAACAAGGGAGGATTCAATAGAATATTCATAACTACGACTATTGTGGTGACTCGGTCTCTCCAAACCACGAGAGTGCACACAATCCCCACAAGAGCTCCTCGAGACTTGAGAAACACTATCACTCGAGGGGATTTAGGAGTATTGATCTCCTAAGGAAAAAAGGTGCAGGGAGCAAACATGCTTATGTTGACCTTGAGTGATGACCCTTGAAAATTCAAATGAAATACAGAGCAAACACCCGATGTAGGGATGGAGAGGACTAGATATTTGGGGGGATAAGGTGATATAAGGGGGCCAAAGGATAGTATCATTGTCAGAGATAGCACTGAGGTGCTGGGTCATCGCCCAGGTGGGAAGCGGCCCAGATGACCTCCAGTGAGTCAGTTGTGACTTGCAAGTCTTCTTGTTTCCATTCTGGAGGGTTCTTGCCGAATCGAGCCATCACCGGTGGGGGAGACCGATTCCCGTAGTTATTCATGTACCTACATGCACCTACGCGCGGAAATTTCGAGGGAACGAGAAAAAAAATTCGATGCCCCTGCGAGTGGTTCTGTGCTAGGAAACACCCCAGGGCCCACGTTCAGTTTCAAATCAAGGATCAACTTTTAGCGGAGGGACCCATCGCTAAAACCCGTTTCCAGGTTAAAAGTATCTCAACTTTTAAACATAAACATCAACATTGAATTTTTTTGACGGTTAGGTATGTCTAGCAACAATACACCGAGTCTCCGCCGCTTCAATTTCAGAATGAAAATTCCAAAATTGAATCGGCCAGTGCTCAAACTGCTTAGACTAACAAAAGCACGTGATTTTGACCCAGTTTTTTTCCTTTTGGAAGGCCAATAATAGTGATGTTGAAACATCAACAAACTGCCGCAAAATTTTGAGGGGATAACCAAAAAAAATTTCAATTTTGGGAACTTAGTATAGTGCCATTTACCACTGTATGACCTGGGCATGAAGAAAATAAAGACGGAATATGACGAAATACCTTTACTTGAACGAACAACTCTGTGTATTGAATTAACTATTGAATATTACTAGATGCTCCGGCTCGCTTTGCTCGCCTACGCACCCAGCTCCGGCGCCCCAGACACCCCCTAGTTGGGTGCGTAGCATCGATGGACACGTGCATAACCCTACATCAAGGTCAACTGCTCCTTCAACATCAACCCCCCTGGCTGATAAAATGATCGGCCAAGCGAAGCAAGGCCCCCCCCCCCTCACCCCTGTCAAAGTGGTAGTCAAATCAAATTTGAAAACTCCACCTTCAATAATAATAGAACTACCTATGTGGGTGGCCGAGCAAAGCGAGCCCCCGGGCCGAGAAAATGATCAGCTGAGCGAAGTAAGACTCCCCTGTCAAAGTGCTAGTGAAATCAAATTTGAAAATTCCACCTTCAATAATAATAGAACTACTACTATGTGGGTGGCTGAGCAAAGCGAGCCCCCTCTGGCCGAGAAAACGAACATGCCCGCGGAGACCCGACTTCTGGTGGTGAAGGGCACTAACTACACACTTAGTTCCTTTCTCCACTCGGTGGTGGAGACAAAATTTGTCAGATATTTAATATCTGACATGCCGACGCGAGAACTTAGTTCCTTTCGTTCCTGATGATGAGTCTTGCCAAGGAAAACTCGAATTAACTCCAATTTAAAAAAAAATATATATATATATATATTTTTTCTTCACTTAGTTCCCTTCACCACTGGCCGATTCAATTAAACAAAATGCGTATTAAAAAGTTGCAAGTTAGCCAACTTGGCTACGCGTCTGGCCATTTTTGGTGCAATCAATAATTGATTTGTAAATGATATAATTTTTCCCCCTCAGGGAAAAGCATCAGATCATGGATATGTCTTTGGTAGATAATTGTATGATTTAAAATCTATGATAAATATTCCATTTAGTGGCTTCTTTTCGTAAGAAAACGTATTGTACATCACACCAATTATGATTGTGTACACTAGCAATGATTTTGTTTAAACTAGATACTGGGGTGAATATTTCGTCGCGGGTGAAAATTTCTTCACGCAAATTTTTCCATGACCCCCAGCCAAAAGACATAATATTATGTAAACCAATGCAAAAAACCACCATGTTTAAAAAAAAAAAAAAAATCACCCATGTAAAAAAAAAAGTTTAAGGGGAGTATATTTGATTTTTAATATAGGTACTGGATTATTTAATAATCAAATTAACAAAAATAACTGCACGATAGAGACGAGCTGGTTGTGCTTTACTTGATACTAGCCCCCCCCCCCCCCCCCCCTGTAAAAATATCAATATGTAATAAGTACCTAATAAACATTAATATTCCTTTCTTTATTAATATGATTTAGTGCCTTGAATTAAAATACGTAAGCAAACTTCGTGATAGTTTTTGTAATGTTGTTTTATAACCTCATTGTTTCATAACCTACTTATTATAAAACCATTATTGTTTTATGACCCACTTGGGTATGTAGGTGATTTTTGAGGTTGATAAACACTCTAAATTGTACAGTAAGTACATTAAGATTCGACATTAACAAACTAGGTAATGAAACGAACATGACGAACACGAGTACAGTGATCAATTGCTTCAAGTCTCTGTGGGTTGTAGATGAGCTAGGTGCTCGAACCGATCCCTATGCTAGATTCGTTTATTCTAAATGAACAATTTAGAACACCAGCAGAGGATTCATCATCCTCCCTTATCTCTACGTTGAATTGGACCCTCCTTCAGTTTTCAATGTTGGATTGAACATGCAAGCTACAGAAACCACAATGTCTCCAAATAAAAAGTTTTGATCCTCATGAAAACGCAGTATTTTCCCCCCACTTCTGGATGCTCCCATCCATTCAATTCACCCGCCTTCCGCGGTCCTTTTGACGAGAAAGATGAACCGGAAAGAATCCTATGAGAGAATGGATGAAGGGAACAACCCATAAGACTCTGCCACCCTACCACCGCGGAAAAAAGGAGGATTTAGCATGTGGCCACCGGAGCGGGTGATGGAGTTAAGGGATTTGATCCCTTTTTCTGGCCCTACAAGCTCTTTTCTAACATCAGTTGGATCCGATAAGGGATCTCGGGCACCCGGTAATCCAGTTAGAACCGAACGCGGGGCTTGGTACAATTGTGACTCCTATGGACGGATGGAACAAACGGCAAAAATATAAACTATTGTGCCACCCCCTCTGTCGGCTCCGATTAGGCGGATCAGGGGCTAACTGCAAAGTAATTCTTGTTTACGCGATCCGAAAACGTTTGTTGGTATAATACGCTTCACTTGTCTAATACCTTCATTGTGTTCATAAAAACGGCTTAGGGGTTTGGAGACGTTAAAAGAATTGCATGCCGGGGTTACGAATCCTCTTTGAAGAATTGCACAACAACTTTGCCTATTCTGAAGTGAAAAGCCTCTTTCATAGAGCACCAGTTGTTACAATGCGATCACGGTCGGGAGGGGGGGTTTCTCCAAAAAGACGAACGGTAAGATCATCATTACGAGTGGAAGTGCCCGCTTTTTTTCAAATTTTTCAACCGTTGATATTTTTACTGAACACAGTCAGACACCCAAAACGATCTGAACCCCATACAAAGCGCCACAACTTCGCGTTGAAAAGTCACAAAAGCCTTTAGAGCCCTTCAGTCTTTCCCAAGGCTACAACGGTGACAATGATTTCATCAAAGAGTCTCTAAGCCGAGGAAACGTCCCTGGAGGAAAAGACGGCGCAAATAAAAAACGTCACCCCGACTCGAGTGTTATTATTGATAATAAGAGAAGTCTTTAGATGGGGCGGGAGCGGGAACGGTGGCAGATAATCTCAGGAACGGCTTTTGTGAAGGCGGGCGAGCAGCCATTGAACTTCGCCCCGAAGAAGCAACAACACCTATCTAAACAGGGGCCTATTTCAAAATAACAACTCCGCCTTTTTTCCCTTCAGGATTTTTCTTTTATTCTAGCCTTCTTCTGCTGTCTTGCAGTGATAATATTATTTTAAATAAAGCCTCCATTATTCGGGGAGTTTCGTTATGGGCCATGTTGGTGGAACAAAAGGATTTCCACGTCATCCTCCCGAACAGTACCCTCTAAAAAAATGTTGATGATACTTACAGGGAAAAGTCACGTTTTGTGGGAGAAATCGAGTTTGAGGTACTATTAAATATTACCTCAAAAACAAATTTTCTCCCTATTCGTGATTTTTTCCAAATTAGAAAATATCACAGAATAGCGGGTCTATTAGACCTTTTGCCGAATGGCGGACGGGGAGGTGTAACCGCGACTGGTATAACCTCAAGCGCAAGGTTATGCGATTGACTGTTTTGACCCGTCCCTATTGTCAATGTGTTTACGGAAGTTTTTTGATTTGGCGCAGACTCTCCAATCGGCTTTTTTGCTTAGTGACTGTGGTGGGTAAGGGTCATGGCTGTGCAGATACCCTTGAAAAAAGTGAAACTCGATGAAGGTGATGTAGCAGGCGCCAGACTACCAAATGAGTGGTGAGTGACAACTCAGTGCTCTCGCTGAGAAGGTTTCTGCTGGTTTGGAATTAGGTAGTGGTTTAGACTAGCACTCAGACAGAAGGGGGGGTTGTCGCTTCGTTCGCCCGTTTGAATAATACCTAGGTCAAGTGATGGGGTAGGATACAGAGGAAAATCCGACATTATTAGGAAAAATTTGACATTATCCGTTTCAAGAGGTCTAGATTCCAAAACTGAAATGTCCGTCCGAGCCGTTTTAGGCAGTAGGAATTTTTTTTAAATCTGAAACTTTGACAGTATACTTGGTTTACCATCTAGTTGTGCCCGCAAGGTTTTCAGCCCGATCGCCCAAACCAGTAATGCGTTATGGGGCGAAAAAGGGGCTACGGATCAGGCTTTTTGAAGGCTTCCGACTATGGAATCAGTTAGGTGTCGTTTTCGAAGTATTTTTGAACTTAGAATCCATTTTTTGGGATCCCGGAACGATCAAATTTCACTGTGGAGATCTATAGGGCTTTCATGGGGCTACAAATGGGATTTTTGAAAAATCCCAGGAGGTCAAATATTTTCCGATTAAAAAAAAATGTTTTGAAAAAAAAGTTGACAAAAAAAATTTTAAAAATTTTTGTTGACAGAATTAATATTCGGACTTGTAACCTATATCAAAGAATAATAAACCCTTGTGTAAAATTTGCATGCAAAATTTGTGTGCAATTTAAAAGGAAGATCGATTGATCTTCCATCGATCGATATTTGAAAACGAATATTTTCGATGATTCAATCCACTCATGAGTGATGATCAAGTGTATTCTTCTCGCGGCGCGGCGCCTTGGTCTCTGGCATGTGGGACCTGGTTTGGCCGCCGGTTTGGCTATCAACTTTGGCATGAGATTGCACACTCACAAACGAGTTTTTCAGTGGCCGACGACAGTCCGGAAACCCGCGCCCCTGGCGTGCTGGAAAAACTAAGGGGTTTTCCTGACTGCCGGGAGTATCCATTAGTGTCCGACGACGGACGATAAACCCGTGCGGCAGGACTGTCAGAAAACCCGCGCACCGGGACTGCGGGTCAGGCTTCTAAAAAAAACCGGCCCGTGTATGGCCTGCTAATCAGACACTGAAGAATGAAGATTTTACGATTTTACAAACACACAACGTAATAGTTACTTTACAACGTAGAATTATTCTTTATGGAAGTGGGTACCCACCGAAGCTTACATTTGCGTACCCACAACAACATTGTAGTTAGGAGCCTACCTGTCATCTTTTCTTCTGCAAAGAACCATCCACCTTTGAACGATTTTGCACTGTTCACATTAAGATTGCACTTACTCACATGTAGGGATTCTACCGAATTAGTCCAAGTGAGAATTCCGCAGTAATAAACACGGTTGAGGGAATCTGTAGAACTTGGTTGTTGGGTCATATCCAGGAGCTGTTGCAGATTCCAAAACAGCAAAACTTTTTCCCCGAGACATTTTTTGAGGTAGTGATAACGGCTGATTCTAAAAATTATTCACGAAACTAGACAAGAGGGTATTTGGATGAGGAGTAAACGATTTGGAAGACTGTATTCAACAGGAATTCCAAGTAAACAAAAACCGTAAGTCGCATAACCTTCTCACACGATAACCTAAACGTTAGCGTCACCGCGACGCGAAAATCCATTCGGCAAAAGGCCTATTCAAACACTATTCAAACATTTTGACGCCAGTACCATCTTCCTATCTGAAAAATTGACCACGTTAATAGCCATAATGACCATAATAATCATATTATGATTTTTTTTAAGGTTGTTCAATGCAAAGCTGGTGTTTCGAGAGAGTTTCGGGGAGTTTTCAGGTTTTAATTATTTTTTAAGATTAGGGTTGCCGAAAAGTGGTTTCACCAGTGCTGCAAGATTACAAGATCTTCCTCTTCTGACGGATATCCTACCGAAATTGCTGTGCGTTAGTAATAGGCAAAGATAATAATATTATCTTATTCGACCCATTAACAAAGGTATATAATATTATTATATACCTTTGTTAATGGGTCGAAACCCTACGAGCATTTCCGGCCTAACTTTGCTGTCGTGTTGTTCGTTCCCTTTGTCCATAAAAGACAAGGCAGAGCAAGTGGGTGATAGACGTTTTGCAACAAAACGTTCCGACCGACCAAAGAGGCTACTGAATATCCCGTTAGAAACCCTTCAAGCACACCCCCGCTCTAAGGAAACCGTTAGAAACTGTGGAGCGGAAAGTGATTTCCAAGTGACTTCAAATGGCCGCAAGGGCTCCAATCTTACTTGGCTAACTAGCTTGACCAAACTGGACCCTTTCGTCTTGAACTGTACAAACGCAGTTAGAAATGGGATTGTTCTAATACTAAACTACTTCCTACCATTTCCTTACCCCCAATAGTTATAGCTTCTGAATCCAACATTATACGGCGAGGGTTCTTTCACAACAGTAACAGTTACTGTTGTAGTAAGTATGTACGCTGTTTACTTGACTTTAACTGTATGTATTGTGTAGGTAAGTGAGGCGCATACAGGTGTTAACACAGGAATTCCTAACTCTCTAAATTGAATGTGGTGCGTGTTCCGCAGGCGCATACTCTTTGATCATGCCGCCTGATGTACAGGAGGAAGGAACCAGGAATGCTGGTGATGTTCCTCTGCTGGAGATCTTCCCGTGGGAAGATTGCTCCAGGCATCGAGGTCATCGGCAGCAGAAAGTCCGATCACCAAGTTTTGGGTAGAATAATCTGGATATAACATCCTTCCAGGACTCACTTATGATGCCGGTAGTGAGAACCGGGGTATCCATAATCTTGCTCGAAACATCGAGGTGAGTAACAACCGGCCTCTCAGATCCCGAAGATGTGCAATCGGAATCTATTCCGTTTCTCAACGTCCTCGATCGAAGCGTTGGGGTTAGACGAAGTGTCCCTTGTTTCGGATACGCAGTTTCCCTTGAATCGTAAGAAAGAATGCGTTCTACCATGATAGAAGGCTTACTTGCCAGTGTTGCTAGGTCCTATTATGACAATAGTTTTAGGTGGCAGATAAAATAGTGTAGAATACAGTAAAATTGACACATTAAAAGTGTCAATTCTAAAAATACGTGAAAAAAATTTAAGAATGCCTAGAAAATCCGTAGATATGGTAGAATGGACCACTGCGGCTGTGGCGTCGGGGGAAGGGGAGGAATGGACCCGTTTGCAGAGATTATTCAAGACAGCAAGGTGTATTTACTTTGTGGAATTACTTTGACTGAATGGATCTACGTCCTAGGAGACAACGCTTTCGGACAAAATCATTAACAATCCCATTGCACAATGCACAATGCCCAGTGCACAATGAATAATTCTTGAAAGATTTTTTCAGCGTTCCTTTGCTTCATTACTCTAAAAATACCAAGGAGTATTGTGTTGAATCCAACTATGCCATTTCAAAAGCCATTGTCAATCCGTGCTTTGATTCCACGAATGTCTTGTTGCGCCTTCAAAAGTTCCCAAAACTGCCTGAGAGGGGGTTTTCATCAAAAGGAATTCTATAATTAGACTGCACGCCAGTTAAAACAACAGTGGCCCTTGAAAAAGCGTTTG
Organism: Pilophorus perplexus; assembly: GCA_955831195.1. Taxonomy (NCBI): domain Eukaryota; kingdom Metazoa; phylum Arthropoda; class Insecta; order Hemiptera; family Miridae; genus Pilophorus; species Pilophorus perplexus. The sequence goes on along the minus strand of OY037011.1, from coordinate 13,109,520 downwards.
GAAACGAAAAAGCGTCTTTCTACTTTTTTTTTCGGGAGAAATCCTTCCCAAGTTGACAATAGCCAAAAGCTAATTGGATCTCGGCAAACTCGCCCCCCTTCATCAACCATAAGCATTCTTCGAAAGAACCAAAGGGAAGACAATCATGTTGTTGGGAACACAAAATGGGAAGAGTAAGTTTGGAGAAAAGGAGGCAAAGTGAACAAGTTCCATATTGACTTTCTTATTGGTTGACTGTCACAAAAGAAGCAAGGCCATTGTACTGTAAAAGCATTGTTGCCGAGGTTGTGATTGCTATCGATTCTGCCGCTAAGTCCAATTTGTGCCCCCCCTCACCCACTTCGAAGTCTTGAAGGACTCTACACGGAGGCCTATTACCAACTACTATCCCCTTGTTGTCAGATTGTCAATATCGTCCTATCTCTGGTCACTCTGTGGGCTCTTTTCTCCTTGAAGCTTTCGAGAAAAAGACAGTGGACGAGGTAGGTACGAAAGTAAAAAACGTCGAGGAAATAACGTCCACCAATCGATACAACTGGTCTATTGTGTGAGGGTTTCAAGGAGAGATTATCAATGTGTTATAGCGAGAGGTCGAACGATAGTGGTCTTCACTAGAGAGAAAAAACAAAACAAAAAAACAATTCTGCATTAGCTTAAAATAATGCCATAGCATTTATGACCCATTGAAAGCCCTTCATATTAAAATTAGCTCGGGATGACTGAAAATTTGACTTTTCAGCAGCGCGAAATCGTATACATCCGTAGAATTAAAAGGCGCTTGTTGAACTGGGTGTTCTTTATTCTCATAATCATCATCATCATCGACTGGCGGAATTTCTGCCAAAAGTCGATCGCCTGCTGAAAGTCGACCCTTGATACTTCCGTTTGCCCTGAAATACAGATTCATCGATTTGTACCTCCACCCTGGACCATCCACTGGACCTACGGCCCGGACGGACTTTTCGGATTTGGAATCTAGACCTCTTGAAACGGATTTATTAAAATTTGACATTATAACGTCAAATTTTGAGGCCGATCGGAGTCGTAGAACTCCATCGCGAAAACATAGGTGTATTATTCCAAGAATAAGAAACCAAAATAACATTAACTTATTAATTGAATTACTTATATAAAGAACATTAAATGCAAATTTTGCAATAAAATGTATTTCATTATTCTTTATATTATAAATCTCATAATAATCGCATACTAATAACTTCGAATAATAATAAAAAGAATTATTCTAGGTCGTCTTTATATTTTAAATTTGAGCTTAAATGGGTGATTTAAAAGCTTAAGTATGTCCCTCACATTGTCCTACACAATACTTTTCATAGTGTACTACCACTCGCTTCGCTCGGCCGACCACTTATCCCGTCAGGGGACTTGAATCCAGGTATGACCCCAATTTTTTGGTTTATTATTCTTGGAATAATCCCACCTAATAAAAACCGAGAAATGTCTGTTTGTTTCCTTTTCACGCCTGAACGGAATGACCGATTCGCGTGCCGTTTATTGCGACCTGTTCCAAAAACCAGCGCGATGGTCATAGGCTACCTTGATTTTTCCTCCCTCATCCCTTTCATCGGTTTTCAGGTGCTCCTTCACGACGAAAAAGCGGGTCAAATAGCGTCGTTACTAGGGATTGCTAGGAAAATTTTCGAAACGCCGAAACCCGACACAACTTTTGGCGTCGGTTTTGAACGAAACTCCGTCGGTTAAAACGAGCTTTTCACGCTGATTTCAACGACTGCAAAACGATTTCTGTGCGATAACCCGTTCGCAAGTTATTCGAAGATCGTCGGTTGGTGGGTAGGTACGAGTATTTTTTGTGAGCCTTCGATTAGTTTGATAGGTACTAGGTAATTTCATTGTTGAGTTGATGGGTTGCTATGGGCTGCATAAAATTGGTGATGGACGGGAATTGATACTTCGCAAAGAGAAACGGGCCACCAAGCGTTGTTACTAAGAAAATTATGAGTCGACGGGTTGCTACTGGTGTTTGCACGGGAGATGGATGCTTCATGCGAAGCACGGGTGTCTCAGCTAGTACACCTATGTAATATCATAATTGCGACGGAGGTCGACGACTCCGATCGGCCTCAAAGTTTGACATTATCCGTTTCAAGAGATTCTAAATCCGAAATGTCCTTCCGCCCTCCGCCGTCCGGGCCGTTTTGGGAAGCAGGAATTTTATAATTTAATAATGATTAACAGGACGTTTTCATTAAATGAAAACAAATTTTGTTTTCGTCACGTCACGTCACGGGGGATTTTGAGCGCAACATGATCGCGAAAACTATAATCACATGATTGGTCTCTTTGTAATCAAAAATTTTGGCAAAATACTCGGTTTACCATCTAGTTGTGCCCGCAAGGTTTTCAGCCCGATCGCCCAAACCCGTGGGGCGCTATGTGGCTACAATGGGGTTACGGGGGGGGTTTATTTGAAGGAATTAGGGTATGGGATCGAATTAGGTGTCGTTATCGAAGTATTTTTGGACGTAGAATCCATTGTTGGGTGTCCCGGAACGCTCCGATTTCACTGTGGGGATCTATAGGGCTTTCATGTGGCAACAAATGGGATTTTTGAAGGATCCCGGGACGTCAAATATGAATTTTTTTTAATACGTCAAATTTTTTCTTTTTGTCGTATTTTCCAAGCAAAAAAAAAAACGAAAACAAAATTTTTCTCCCAACATTTTGTTTTCGATTTTTTTTCTGATATTATCAGAGAATAATAAACCCTTGTGTAAAATTTGCAGTGTTTTTTCTCTTACATTTTTGTTTTTGTTGACTCCAATGGACCTGCCAAAAAATATCGAGGGCAACCTCGGGGGTTAGACTCATGCGTCGAATGAGACCAACTGGAATAGAACTCAAAAGTTGTAATAATTATTAGCTATTATTGTAAGCTAATTATTAGCTTCGTTACGAGAAAAACCATAAAAAACGTCGAAAAATCGAAAAAAATCAATTCTTCAATCGGAAAAAACGGGCAATGGATTCGGATTCAGCATCCTCGAAACCCCCCATTCGTGATAAAATGAGGCCCGCAACTTTCTATTGCAGGTCACTTTTTTTGTCGAGCAGTGTTATACATTTGGCGCCTCGTACTGTGGCGGGAATCGCTTCATTGTTTGTTACACTTATCTGCAGCAGTAATAGGTGCCGTGAAACGTCGGAAGGTCTCTACAAATCATTTCATCACAAGTACCTACGGGAAAGAGCCGATTGTGAGGTTATTGATAAAACTATGCACAGGCTGGTTCTTGCAACTTATTGGGCCAGAAAGGATCGACTTCTCAATGGACTGGAAATTCAAAGAGCCAAAATGCACCACCCGCTGGTTAGAATGGCCCTTTTTGTTACGGCACGGATGTCCCAGGCTCTGCAACTTGCTCTGGCGGGGGTGCTCGGTCATAGTGCGGCCGTGCATGAGATGCGGGTACCCCATTGAGTAGGATGCCCCTGGGGGTTACAGAAGGTGAGAAGATGAATAAAAAAAAGAGTGAAAAATAAAAAACGAAGAAGAAAAAAAGAATGTCAAGACTTCGGTGGGTTTTTGAACGGGGCAGGTGGGTTCGGGGATCTATTAGCAACTGTTTAAGGGTCCATTGTGTCGCTTTGACGAGGGTTCCACCAAAAGTCTCCCTCCCTGTCTTTTTCCTCCTAGAAAATATATATATTTACCTTTTTTTCAGGCGGGACACCACCTACAATTTTCAGGTTGTCGGTGTGTTCCGATTCAGGGCACGTTTTAAATTATCGATAGGAACCCGTTCACGGGTTTTTGACAAGTTGATCGGAAAGTGTGCCACACCTGTGGTTCTCCGCCATTGAAAGGACGGATGATGCCATACCGGCCCTATCATCTGGTGCAAAATAAAATAAACAATAACGTAAAATTTATTTACGTACACTATTTAATACTGTACGTTCAATCCAGAGCTTTATGCTGTCATGAAAATGCCTTTCATCTTTGCAAACTCGTCTCGGAGAAGGCAAATTTCGGAAAAAGAATATATATCTATGTAAGATGAATTTATTGATTTCCCCCTCCCTTCGACTCTTTTCTGTCATCGGCTTTATACGATGTAAGTGGATACTTTATTTTTTAATTTAAGTAGGTGCATCCAAGTTCAATAGTTCACTCTAAATATCCATTAGGTATTCATCCTTTTTTTTTTTTTAACGGTAACAAAAGTCCCTAATAAGTTTTTTTTCTTCATTATTTTCACGTTAAATAGGTATTAATTGATAATAATTAATAATAACTAGATGCTCCGGCTCGCTTTGCTCGCCTACGCACCCAGCTGGGGGGCTCCGCCTCCCAGACCCCCCCGCTTACTCTGTGCTCAGCTCCAAATTCTGACGTCATTCCCAGCCGAGTGGAACTGTTATCGAAAATTCTATAAACTAGTTATTATCTTTCATCAACCGTGACACATTGGGAAGTTGTTAAATAACAGCTTCCCAATATTGCTTTTTTTCCAAACTGATATTTACTCTCCTCTCGCTCTCTCTCATTATCTTTGGGCGTTCTCTGAACCAGTGAACCACAAAACGAACCGCCCGGGTGCGAGGGAAACAAGAAACGATTTTGCTTCACACTATTTATGTGGGGATTTTAAAATGGGATGCTTGTAATTTTAGGGGTAGTGCTCTAAATGGAGGGTGGATTACTGAAACCCTTGCTTGAAAAAGAAGATAAGGATAGATATAGGATCAAAATATATGGTTCAAACTCAACTTTGAAAAATGCAAGATATACCTATTGAAGCTGTACCTACTTCGCCGAGGACCGTCCACAGCTTCTAAGAACATATCAGCCTGCCAGTGGGAGGACATCTCTTTTTACCGGATTTCATGTTTACACAAAGGGTGCGTCAAACTGGAATTCAAGAAGTGAGATTTGGGAGCACCCTTCAAAGAATTATGCAGAGTCTATGTCCTAATACCCTCCTCCCCTTGAACTTGTGCTAATCAGCGGTAGTCTGGCGCAAGCTCGGCTTCCTGGACCGCCTCAGGGATCTGCCAACAGTATGCAAATTCTTTTGACCCCTCTTCGCAATTTTTTACACTCCGAAGGGTTTAAAAGTGGTGGGACGAGCCAGAACAGGAGCCGTCTTGTTTTGACCGGTCAGAGAGTAATGCGGTTGGGGGCGGACCCCAAACGTGCAACAGTTACCAAACCCCTGAGAAACCTCTGGCAGGTAGGGGGGTTAGTTATGAAATATATTAAGGATGATTCACACGAGGGAGGACCGGTCTCAATTAAAAAATGAGCGGAGGGTGAAATTCCACCCCAACTTACCGTCTTCTCTGTATCTTCTTCAGATTTGACCGTTACTCCCGCGCATATGGGAATTCCCACATGATCAGGTTGCTTCAATGAAACCGACGAACAAATGGAAAGCAAACAAGATTAGAAAAGCTGAATGATGCCTAATGTGGTTATATACCCTGAGAAGAAATCCAACGACAATACCTCAATCGAAGGTCTCATCTTTGCCATGAACAAATTCGTTTCATGGAATTCCCTTGCTAACCGACCACTAAGATCCATTAAGAGACTGTAAATCGTTACAATACAATTGCTACATTTGTTAAAATTTTATATGTTGACAGATTTACTACCTACCTTATTCATCCAACCAATTTCTGAAAAAGATAAAGCTACTTGATATGTTGTTTGAACAGGATAATTGTGAAGCTATGAAAGGAGCCAGTTCATTCCAGATTTACAAACTACCGGATCAAACCCTATCTTCACTAGGCGTTAAATTTTGAACGTCGGGTGTTCTCATGACGAGAGAAACGCCAGTGACAGGGTCGATTGGGGATGCGTTTTATGCAACTGAAAGCAGAGATCCGTTCGTGTTTACTTTAAGGGGGGCTTTCAAAATGTGCCCCATTAGCACTCAAGATGACAGCCCGCACTCTTGTTAATGATGGCTCGCTCCCATTCGTCAGAATAAACGGCGAGAATCAACGTCATTCGCAGAAACACGATCTGAATCGAAGAACGGAAAAAATAGAGGGTTGAAAAAAACTCCATCTGAACTGCTTCCAGTGCAAAGAAGATCGGATTTTTCTCCCTACAAGCACAAAAATGCGTCTAGAGGGGAAAAAGGGCCGGATGGGTTGTCCGGGAAAAGGGGAAAAGCGCTGGGTGGACAAGACGCTATTGTGGTTTAGGTGGGATATGCAAAGAGGCCTTTTGTCGGATGTAATGGCAGGGATTTTAAGCAAGCCGTATCAAGTGGTCTGCAATGCTTCTCTTTTGGTAACGTGCGTTTCATAGGCCCGTTTCTTCCCTTGGTGTATCCATCATGTCTGCTTCTTTGCTCTTACCCATTCATCATGCTGGCCGTTGTATAGTGGAGGATTTCCATTGAAAACGATCGGTCATTTTATGTTCACAGGAGTGGCGCGCGGAAGCGTTCTTGTGGTTTAAGGAATCCGGACACCGTAAATTCAGTTGGACCTGTTCATGTGGTGGAGGGGGGGGGGGGGGGGGGGGGGTTGCAACCAACCTAAAAATCGTGTTTTTCTCATAGGCCGGTCAATATAACACGAAAAAGGGTCAACCTCGCAAAGTTGCATGTATCTGCGGATTTTTTATATGTCGTTAGGGTCCTATTGAGGAGTTCATACCTAAGTTTGCAACCCTGAAACCCCTGTGCCAACTATTTGCCCGATTCCAAATTTGTTTTTTTCTCATGAAAGCTGATTAAATTTCCTACTGCAACTACTCCGTGTGAAATTTTGATTTGAGCATCAATAAGAGAGGGACAGGCATGGCATACAAAATTGCAAGTTTGGGCAAAATCGTGGTTTTCCGCTTACAGAGAAGTGTCAGATTGGGCGTTTTTTGTATTATTTGTATATGTAATTCGGTTTCTCGGTTCCTATTTGACTTCAGAGTTCTACTTGGGCTCAAATGGAAGCTAATTAGATTACCTACCGCTTCACTCGAAATATCCTCGTAGAATAAGTATTTCGCCCGTGATTTGAGTCTGAAGTCGATCAAACATTAAAACTGCGCTTTTTGGAAAAAATCACCCATTTTCAGTTGACTGCATTTCTCCATCCGTTGGACCTACAGAGCTCCAATTGGTTTCAAATTGTAGCAAATTTAACCTACTTTAAGGGTGCATTGGGTGATGTTTGACAAAATATTTTTCATTATTTGGCTTTTTTGGAAAAAACTGAAAAAATTCCACGAATTTCGCGGTTTTTTGAATACCATAAAATTTTTCAGGGTTGCTAACTTAGGTAAGAACTCCTCTAAGGGACCCTAACGACATATAAAAAGTCCGCTGTTACAAGCAACTTTGCGAGGTTCAACTTTGCGAGGTTAGATTGACTGGCCTATCAGCTAAATGGCGGAGAATAAAATCTTCACACGCAACCAAATGTGTTGTTACCTCATCAGTTACATTTGATCAAAGCAGATGGCTTGGAACCCATAATGGCGGGGAACTATGAAGATTTATTTGTTGTTGGCCCGGAGGGGGAACGAAGCAAAAACTTTGACAGCAGAGCGACCCGCACAAAGGGAGGACGTGCACTTTTAACTCGAAAACACTGCCGAGTTTTCGTCAAGGGTGTGCGGGGGCTTTTGGGGCTTGAAAAGTTCGAGGTGCACTCACCAATCGGCCGAACGCGGAACAATAGAAGGAAAATAGTGAGGGGTTGTTTTTGCGATGTCGGGACGCAACCCCGGGCCAGGAAGGACAATGACAAACAGATGTCACGGCTAGCCGGTTGAACAACGTACTTTTGACATGTTATACACGATTCATTTAACATATGAGAACTCCAACGAGCGGGGGAGGGGATCTCTTCTATTGTCATCGTTCATCTTTAATTTATGGTCGTGAAATCGTTCATTGTGTTCCAAAAGTGGAGTTTCCTCCGGTTATCATGCGAGCCAATATCCGCGTTCATTATTATATTGAATCACTCATGTTGACCAATCACTTTTCATTAACCACGGTCAATTTGAGTGGAAAGGTGAATCTCACAGACACACTGACAGCATGTCCATCTCTCCAAAATTCACATTATACGTTTCAAGAGGTATCGATTTAAAAAACGAAATGTCCGCCCGCCGTCCGAGCCGTTTTGGGCAGTAGGATGTTTTTTTTTTAAATTGAAATTTTGACAAAATACTCGGTTTACCATCTAGTTGGGCCCGCAAGGTTTTCAGCCCGATCGCCCAAACCCGTGAGGCGCTATGAGACTAAAAGGGGTTTTTGCAGGTATTCGGGTATAGGGTCGAGTTAGGTGTCGTTTTCGAAGTATTTTGGGGGGTCCCAGTACGATCCGATTTCACCGTGGGGCTTTCATGGGGCTACAAATGGGATTTTTGAAGGATACAGGAGATTCAATAAAGTTTCGACTTCCGAGTCATTTTTCATCTTTTGAGTTCCCACATCTGTCCGAACATTGTGCAGACAAATCTTTTTTCTTTAAATGTTTTCAAAAATATTTTCTTATTGATACCGAAATCATTTTTGTCAATTTTTCTATATCAAAGAATAACCCTTTGTGTTAAATTTGCAGCGTTTTTGATCTATGACCACGTAGCTCATGTAGTAAGAAACTTGGGCCGTGGTTTTTTTTTTTTTTTTTTTTACTTTCCTGAGATAGCTTTTGTAGCCGCAGGTGAAAACGCTGCAAATTTTACACAAGGGTTTATTATTCTGTGATATAGGTTACTTGTACAGACATTTAATTCTGCCAATAAAAAAAATTAAAAAATTTTTTTTTGGATTTTTATATTTCAAAAAAATTTTTTGGGGGGATTTTTTTTTTCAAAAATGTGTTTTTTCAAAAATTCTTTAATTTTTACTCGAAAAATATTTAACTTCTTGGGATCCTTCAAAAATCCCATTTTTAGCCCCATGAAAGCCCTATAGAACGCCACAGTGAAATCGGATCGTTCCGGGACCCCCAAAAATGGATTCTACGTCCAAAAATACTTCGAAAACGACACCTAACTCGATCCCATAGCTAAAAGCCTTCAAAACACCCCTCCTGTAGCCCCATTTTAGCCCCATAGCGCCCCACGGGTTTGGGCGATCGGACTGAAAACCTTGCGGGCACAACTAGATGGTAAACCAAGTATTTTGCCAAAATTTCAGATTTTTAAAAAAATTCCTACTGCCCAAAACGGCCCGGACGGCGGACGGACATTTCGGATTTTGAATGTAGACCTCTTGAAACGGATAATGTCAAATTTTGAGGCCGATCGGAGTCGTCGACCCGCGTCGCGAAAACATAGGTGTATTATTCCAAGAATAATAAACCAAAACTGAGTTTGATCTTAAACTACAAGATCGTTCTTGCGCATATTAATTAAGAAAATGATAGAACCTAGGAAGAGGAAAAAGGTAGACCTCTGAATTCGTGCTAAAACGAAACAGGAATGTAGAGCAAACAGAAGTTTCTCGAATTTAATGTTAAATATCCCCCCCCCCTTCGATTTCATCGAGCTTATCAATCCGAACCCTAGTGATTAGGCCTTAAATTTTTACGTGATAATATGTGGGTCACTGCTATAAATTTAACCCAAGAACTCTTCTATTTGAGGAGATATTGGGGTAGACGCCTCAATAGTCCAATTAGGTCGTCGTGTATAGTGAAGAGAGAGAAAAACAATTTTGTGGGAGATAATTCAACAATTGTTCTGCACAACAGTGGAACACGCCCGGGATTCACTATATGAAAATTATCTCACCAAAACGTCGCTTGTTACGCTCGGTTTCCCTGAAAAGGTGTCGAGGTCTTTTGAAATCCTGATTATAGCTCTATTGTTTGGCCCCAGGGGGAACCCTAATTAGGTGCAAGATGCGCCTGCGGGAGTTTTACGGACACTTTAGGGTGATACCTGCTCCTTTTGTCATGGTAAAGCCGCGAAGTTTTTTTCTTCAGGATCCTCGTTGTCTATCACAAACAGCTGGGACTACACTGGTCTGCCTCCCCTACGGTTCCTTTTCTCGAGAAAAAAAAAAAAATACAGAAAAGGTGTTAAAATCACTCTTTTGGAATCTCCAAAGCATAAGGTCGTTTTTGGTATCTATTGTGAGTCTCATAAAGACCACCTATGTCTCTTGGGTGATATCCATGAAAGAGAAGAAGGACCCTCTTCTTCCCACCTTGTGTTTTCCCCTAAGACCGGATTCCCGAGAATGGCTTGCGTGAGGTCGACCGTGAGATGCGAGCTTTGTTATCACGGCAGGATCCTCGACTGAAGCACGATGTGCCATTCTCGTCAGGGTCTCAGAAAACATTCCAGGAAGGGAAAACAAATTAACAACAACAGTATAAAATTCATATCTGGGTAAAGCAGCTTTTCAACGTGCTGATGGTTTTTGTAAAAAGCAATCGTGTTAGCGAATAAATAGTTTAATCGAGCGATCGTTTGGTAGCGTTCGCAGTTGAAATCCGAGTGGGCGTCGAGGTTGAAGGGGATCCTGTCCTGATTTGTTTTGCACGAAAAGGGAGTGAATGTGTTTTGGTGTCTCATTACACTTCACGTGTGTTACTCAGCACTCATTCATCCCCTTGGAGGGCCCCGTTGTTTGCCTTTGGAGGGCGAAGAGAAGGGTGGTTTTCATTAACATCCCTGTTGACTTAGAGCCCGGGTGATTGGATTTGTGTCTCCTCCTCCCTCCCATCCCAAAGGGAATTTCTCTGGGAGTTCCCCGCACATTGTCCTAGCAGGAGCCCTGGCAATGAACTGGCTAATAGGCTGTCACCGGCAGCCAGTACCGAGTCCCTGAGGTCGCACTCCATAAAAACGCCGACCTACTGGAGGGGACCCACCCCCGTCCAGGCAGTATTTTGTTTGGCTGGGGAAACGCTGGAACCCCCGGTGTAGATCCTCTCTTGGGACCTGCAGAGACAATGCCTTCTCCTATTAGGTAAATAAAAGAGGAAAACCGTCCAGTCTGCTCCCAATCGCACCCCATTGCACAATCTCTTTCGGCTCCTGTAAATTGATCAGGGAGCTCATTCCAATCGCGTAGACTCCCCCTCAGGGTAGACAATGAAGAGCCCCACCTATACACAGCATCAGCACCACTCATTCACTACAAGCGTGTAGATTCGAACTCTCGTGATCCACTCAATTTGACCACCATTTCTATCGGCCTTGCCACACTATCTCTTGAATTTCGTGCTTACCCTTCCTAACCCCAAAGTCGATTAAAACATTTGTTTTTCAGAGCACCAATGAGAGGAGATTCACCACTTACATTCGCTCTAGATAGATATTGAAGTTGTGGGCATAGTAAATTAATTCATCAAAACAATCGAACCTTCAACGAAGAATTTAATTTATTTATCAACATGACGTGCTCTGCGAGGTGTACGGAAAGTCATATATCGGCTCCGCCTCAGCTGCAGTATTCCATGAAGGGAATCCCGAAGACAGGAAGACCTCATTGTGTGGAGGATGATCAGGTCGCAGATTTAGCGAATCCGCCCCCGCCGATGCACAATTGGAGCAAAAGGGACCAACAGTGAATGGGCGGGTTTCGAACCGGGAACTCTCCTGTGTGAATGGGTGAAGGGGTGATGCCCAATCGAGGAATGGCAGGGGAGGATGCCCAATCGACAATGTCCCATTCCCTGAACATTGTCCTTCGCTTCTCAACAAGGGCTTTCCCAGTTCTCACTAACTGAATGCCCCGCTTTGTGTTCCTCTCTTCGACTCCCGATTCTCCACTTGACAATACCAACCACCCATAGAAACCAATACAGGATGCACGCTGCTTTCTACCCATTTTCTTTCCTTTTTTTCAAAAAAAAAAAAAAAAAATCCCAAACTGAAAAAATTGATGTATCCGGAATGGACAACACCCTCTCCTGTCAGTCCAATAGCTTTTTTTCAGCCTTCCCCAATGTGTGCTTTTGGACAGGGTCCACGGCTGGACAGTTTTGTCTTTGCCGGAGTGGGATCCTGCAGTTCTGGGTTTGAAAACAAAGATGTCCATACCCATTCACGTCCCGTATCGATTCTTCTTTCAACCCCCCGGTCCCTTGAAATAGAATATTTTCTAAAAAGCGTGGCGTTGCAAATGAATGGGGCTCTTTCTTCCTCTCGAAATGCAACGTGAAAGGGGGTTTTGAATGCGGGAATATGGAAAATGGAAAAAATGAAACTGAAAGCTCGTGCAGTGTGAAAGAGCGAAGGGAAATTAAATTTCCCAGCGAACATAATAATACTTATCATTTTCTTGTACTATACCAAATCGTGTGTCTAGTAGGTACTTGTGTGAATAATATTACGATCTGGGTACTAAAAATACGAAAAGGGAGGAATGGTGCTATACAGTATACCGCCTGGGACCTTTCAGGGTCGATTTCTCATTATTTAAGATTTGTCTGTAGAACAACGATGTGACTCTCCGTTGACAAAAACGCGTTGGAATCCATTATGGATGGTGTAATCAGCACACAATATTACAGAGGTCCCGCACAACACCCCAAAATCCCTTTTTGGAAGTATGAGATCTGTTCCACCGCTAAGCAGAGGAAACAAAAGTCCCAGAATGATTCCCCGGGCAGTCATTCCAAAGTTTGGACAGATGGGTTATTCAAAGACGCTCTCCGAAAGACCAAAGCACAGCGTGGAGTCGGCCCCAAGCCGTCTGGGACCAGAAAGAATGCGGCCCCCGCACCGCCTTTGGAGTAACAATGAGTCGTCAACAATGAGCCAGCCCCTCCAGTTCAGGTCGCACACATCTCCGACTATCTGTGGCCTTTTTGTTGAGCCCTCTCCACATCTCCCGAAGACCAGCTTTAGAAGCCATTTTCGAGGCAAATTAGGGACCTTCAGAAGTCAAAAAGATGCTATTGCCACACTGCTGCTTTTGCGGTTACATAAATACATTCGTTGAGAGCGTTTTGTGTTCGGGGCCTTTCAAAATGGAATCTCTTTCAAGACGTCAGAAGTGAACTGATATATCTGAATCATTTCATTTTTTTAACCACCAACTACTTGCTTTCGGTGTGGCGTTGGGTAAACTATCTAGGTTCGGCGATGATAAACAACCTCGGGTTGGTTAGTATTTGGGTGTGTGTCCGCGTGTGCAACGAAGTCACCGATAGGTACCTACTACGATATTACTTTCTACGTTAAATCAGACGGTTTACCTACTCTGAGCAGTTTCCTAAGTTTACCTACTCTGAGCAGCTTCGCTCAGCGTTGTTAACGCAGGGTCCAAGAAAAACCATTCGTCAGAAATGGGACACTCGTGGAAGTTTTGTTTTTAAGCGTCCTTATGAAGCGGGATCGAGATTTTGAAAGCGAACAAACACCCTGTTCGGGAACAGCAACTCTAATCGAAGTTTTGACTGTAAATCTTCATTAGAGCTCTCCGAAGTTCCTCCGACCTCCCGCCGCGCCTAAGTAATGTCCACTCTCCGACACCACCAAATGGCGACTTGCCTGCTCTCCAACACCGTCGACACATTTGATTTACAACGGAGATTTATATTTTGAATATATTTGTCTTAAGTTCGTTTATTTTGTAAATCGGTTTCCTCCACAGCTACACCTGAGAAGAATGCCTCTGAGAAAACAAACAACACTCATGCTCAATAGAATTATTACTACCAAGTTAGTACTCAAACGCTGGGATCATTGCAAAATTTGCAATTATTTAATAATAGGTATTATTGTCCTAGTGACTGTACAGTATGGTTTCTGGATGTGCGTCCTCGTGTTATATCACGCTTCTGACCATTGGAGTGAACTCCATAGACAAAAAGTCTCCTCTTTCCATTAGGTGGTGGTTGAATCTGCTCCTCCTACCACGAAGACGATCTTCTGTACCTGCGCATTCCATTCACAGTGACGAGGCGGCCGGCCCTCGACAATGCGCTCTCATCGTGTCCGAATCTCAAGACCCCGCACAATGGGAGGACCCCCAGTTCTTCTCTCCGAACAGTTATGGGAGAGTGACAAAGGCACAAAACAGTCCTCCTTCTTTTATTAGAGAGTAACGTCCATTTTTCCCGTTTCAGTCAATCCTTCTTCACCGCGCGGTGGTCGTGGAAAGTATATTTCGATGTGGGTTACCTACACTTTTGTCAGGAACGTTTCTTCTGAAAGATGTAGCTGTTCGTTGAACCTACTGAGCACACAATGCCCGATGCTCAATTTTCCCAATACCCCATGGCTGTTTTCGTGATGTTTTCAAGGTTTTTTTCTATCCTTGTGCGGATATCTGGAATTAATAAATTTCTCCGAGCCCTAAGCCAGTAGCAGGCTTAATTTCATCCCACCGCATCCTAAGTTTTTTTATATATATAATATTTTTAGAATGATTTCAATGGCTCTCCGACATCTCTCAAGGTAACAGTTTCCTATAATAACTGCACCTTTTTGTGCTCACACAAGGCACGGATTTGAGGACGAACCTCGTCGTGCATTGTTGAAACTCACAATATCTTAACTACCTGCCTTTTCGGGGATCTTGGGATCTCTGACACCTTCCAGAGGTGTCGTTGCATCGCCCTACAATGGGCCGCATTTTCAACGTTTAAGGACTCCTTTTTTTCCCTTCCCTTTTCTAACTCTCAAGCGCCCCGTTTCTCTTCGAAGTGTAACGAGAAACCACAATGGTCTCAAAGCCGGAAGACCACCGGGGTGCCTTCCAGTTTTCGGGGACTACACGTGGGCAGAATTTTTCGGCCGTCGACGACCAGTTCGAAGAATTGAGCCGTCCTTGAATGGTTTAGAAAACAACCTTTTCTTCTGGGAGGCTTCTGTAGTTTCCGACCATTGTGAGTATGCTAACATTCGTATTCTTACGCGTGAATTGGTTACTGTTCGGTGGACAGGCGTTCTGGTCCGTATGTAGGAGCAAACCATTTGTTTATTACCCCACTAAAATTAGGAGACAACTATTGTTTCCTAATTACTATTGTAAGATTTATATTTAAGGCTTGTGATTACGTCATTATGCCTTCAAGACTACATGACATTGTATATTTTAGTACGTATGCCTGCAACAATATATGAATACCATGTGTGTCATCGTGAATATCTTGCTCCAAAAAAAAAAAAAATAATAATAATAATTATGTATCAAATCATTATAGAAATAGATCAAGAAAGTAGCTGGAATGAAAATTTTTCAATAAAAATACACAATTATCTTTCTCGACTCTGCTTCTCACCATACTGTACCTACATAGATACCCACTTGAAAAAAAAAAAAAAAAAAAAAAAAAATCCCTGTAGGTACTATGTTGGACAAATGAGGATGGACCCAAAAAAATGGATAACGCGTTATACATAACTAGAAAAACGACTCCTCATCTGACATCCTTCAAAAGCTCCATTTAGCTCCACGAAAGCCCCTTAGATCATCACGGTGGGATCGAATGGCTCTAGGGCCTCCACAAATGGATTCTACGCCCAAAAATACTTCGAAAACGACACCTAACTCGACCCCACAGCCGGAACCCGAATACATAGGTGTATTATTCCAAGAATGAACCAAAATTTGATTTATTCTTGGAATAATTCACTTATTTAAACTAAACTTTCAACCGTAAATCGAAATATCGTTCCGTGCGGTTCCCCCTACTAACCGTTCCAGTTCCCGAAAAGAATGGAAAATTAGAATTTTTAGGATAACGTTCCGAATGAGAACGAAATTATTAAGTTCTGAAAAATACTGTTCCCAGTGGGGACGAAATCTGAAGGATCAATATTTTATTCAACTTCTTTCAATTTATTTCAGTTATAGCAGGTGGACCCAGGGGAATGACAAAACACAACAAATATCAATATTTTATTGTTCCTTCAGATTTCGTTCCACTTATTTTGTTATGATCGTAATTTTATGTACAAATTGCATATATCAAACATTCACGGTGTTTTAGGCTCAAAACAGAGATGGGAACAACACAACTGAAGAACGAAATTTTCATGTCGGGTGATCATGTCGAAATGGGCAGAAGTATTCCCAAAAATTCCAAACTACGCATAAATCTCATAAATGGTCCGAAATGTGCAAAATATTATACCTATTTCAATGTCAATTGAACACACGCTTCAATGCTTCAAAACGTAAGAAATAAACTTGATAAAAAAACACATGCAAAACATGCAAAATCCAGGCTTTAATTATAATAATGTATGTTAATTTTGAATGCTGAGTGGTCCGGCCACACCTTTATTCGGCCCAAACTCCTTACCCAGTTGAATCTTCAAGCTCCGCGCCAATAAATTCCATTTTACCTTAATCCGCGCTTGTGTCCGCCCTCCCAAAGACATAACAAAAGACAATTTAAAGTAAATTCCCCCTCCCGTCATTGGGCTTTTGCCATTCAATGGTTTACACTGTTCTCCATCGTAAAACCCGGCGAAGGAGGTGCCCCTATAAAAACATTTTATCTTTAGTTATGAGGGAGGAGAAGCCCAGAGAGATCCCGGTCTTTACGAGCCCTCTACCTTTTGTCGCAGGGACGCGCGTTCCCTTTTTGGTGGGACATCGTAAGAAAACCCGCTTTTAAATTATCTTTTTATTCAACTTCGCCTCGTTCCACCCGGTGGAAAATTAGTTGACACCGTAATTGACGTATAAACGTGACACTCGTTATCAAAAAGGTCATAAGGTTGTAACGAAACCGTTTCTCTCGCCTATTTCACAAGCGATTTCATCACAAAATGAAACTTTAATTTATTTTGAGTATCAAACTATCATCACATTATGATTATCATATCTTTAGTAGAATTTGTATTCGATAGAACTGCATGCTGTTTAGGATTGAGAGAGTTTAGTCAAGAGACTTCGGTATACTCTTCCATCTTCCACTCCAAGGTCGACGCATAGACCGATCTTGGAGCCGTGCTGTCTGGAGAGGCCACTGCCTGCTCATCAATGGAAGAAGAGTCATCGAAGGGGGGTTCATTCTATTTTCTTTTTCCCGCGATAAAAAATAGATATTCTCACACCCCTTGGGAGGACCTTCAGCCTCCCTTGTCATCCCCCACAAACAGGGGGACCCTTATCGAGATTTATCACTTCCTCTTTCAACCTTGTGGCCGCTGCAGCGTTGACCGGTTGGCGTGGGAGATAATGCGGCTTTGCCGAGAGTTGTCACAAAAGGATTACCGTTTGATCTTTTTTTACGTGGTTGAAGGGGTACCAGTTCTTAAGATAACGAATAATTATTTAATGTATTCCTTCCATCCACCCTCACCGATCATCGGCTCCTCTTGCAGTGGTTAATACTCGGCTGACAATATCGAGATAAAACCGTGTGAACTGGGGTTTCTAATTATAAACAGCATGTAAATGTATATTCACATGCTCCCGAAGTGCAAAATGTTTAGTGAAACGTACATCAAACAAAGGCAGTTATTTTTGTGGGAATTGTGAACGTTGCCTAAGCGTTTAAAAAGGCGTATAATTTATTCTACATAAAACCAGATAAATATCGAGGCATCATAGGGCCCCGAGAAGTGAGGAGGGGGTTTGAAGAAAGTGAGGGAATATTTTCTACATTTTCGAAAATGCATCTTGATTAGTACAAAAGAGTTGGTAAGGCAAAATTAAAAAAAAAAAATCCATCTCGATGCCGACTTGATGAATGGTCTCTCGAACACGAAGGATTTTACAAAAAAGAAATCGGTTCACCAATGGCAAATCACAGATACCTTCAGCTCGCCATGTATTCATTCACTATGACTATTTTTTCATCCTCTGCTCAATCTACAGAACGAAATCCGTGGGTTGTTCGGCGTGATAGTTTTATATATTTTATGAATGTTACTATCACTATCAAGTATTTTCATTTTTATTCTTGATGTTGTTTTATCAATCCGATAGAGCTTACAAAAGATTATACGGGGATAGTTCGAGTGCGGCATTGGGAAATCGAGACCCACCAGGATGACGCAGGAGGGAAGCTCGCGCTCGAACCCGATATGACACCCAACAGACTTGTCACATCAATCAAACATCAACAACAACAAAAGTGTTCCCATCAAGGACGCGTTACATCAATTATCTAGTCCATAGATCATACCGCTCCCTCCTCACCACTTCTCAATGCCTTTAATTATCTATTCACATGTCCCTTCGACTACTCTTCTTTTCACAGATCCCAACACCGTGATAAAATGCGTCATTGTCGAGGGAATCCACGTAAACTGAGGCATCATTGTGTTCTTTATGACTTCGGCTTCGTTCATCATTGTTCACGACAAAAAGATGAGCTTCAGTTTCCCCGTGAGGACCGAGTTCAAATTCGTCTACCGTTGACGTTAGGCTTCACTTTCTGTCAAGAATACAATAAAGATACAGTTGAGAAATTGTTAAATTTGGTGAAAATCTTTTAAATTGTACAGCTCTATTTCAATAAAATGTATTGCCATTTAATGGCAATCACGTAAATGTTATTAATACCTATTTATTGGGCGGAGTTTCAAAGGAGCATACTCCATGTTCACGCTACCACTCGCGTAGAGAGGAAATGGACAATAATTATTATTGTGAGCTTTACGAGGGTCCCAACCTGCGACCGACGTGCGGGGAAGGGCCGCATTTTGGCGGATGAGCAAGGAGCTGCTTCCGTCTTTCATGAGCCGATTCTGGGAACAGAGCATCAACGTGGGGGTGATTTCCCACAGATAGTATCTGCAGAACATTTATCAGGAAGAAGGAGAATTCCCGTCCGAATTATATCCCGGAGTGGGATGACCGTACAATACGGCGTGGTAAACGTGATCACTCAAGTAATGCTACCTACAGCCTTTTATCAGCCCGTGATCATCCGTCTTGATTGCACTCACGGCCTTTGATCGGGACAATTGTGCTTGAAAAGGGAGCACCACGGATACCCCTCTCTCCTAATGAAGCCGTAAACACTATTTTTCAGCTGCGTCATCAAATGATTTTTTATAATCCCGGCCTCGCTCTCCTTTCTCCGGACCCGCACCGACACAATGGGCCTTCGGATTGTACACACTTAATGTATTTCGAATCACCCGTCCAATGACATTTGATGCACTACTTTGGGGGTTCTCGACTCACTCCACACCATTATTTCAAACGCAGACTGATTTCTCGAATTGGGCAATACTCTGTTGCACCGATTTACCAGTCATTCAAGCTTGAGTCATTCATTTCGACCTTGCTGACCGTGTGCTTGCGACCATAAATAGTGATCAAATGAGGGAGATCATAGACCAGTGAAGTGGTGGAAAAGAAAGAGCTTCTCGATCAGAAATTACCCAATTAATTGAGGAGTTTGATTCCAAGGAGACGTTACGATTGCGAACGCTAGGAAAGTATACGATTGCGAACCGACCCTCTTTAATCCGAAAAAGTGGAGGATTGCGAACGCGACGTTGCCAATACGTGACACGGAATCATAGAGGTGTACCTACACATGGATCAGAATGCAGAGAAGAAAAAAAAAGAAAAGAAAATAGTCGCTACTAACGTCATTATGAAAATCTTCGTTCATGAGTAGATGAACTCGTCAGTAGTTGCTGTAGATCAGCTGGCACGTATCATAGTTTTTTGGCGCGATACCGTCGACCGCAAAATTGCAAATAACCTATCAAGCCCTCATGTGAACCCAGTAATCTCATAAGTTCATACTGCTCCCACAATTCCTTATTCTGCTCATCAGTTGATGGTTTACGTGGGTTTATAAGTCCAGCTGCTATACTATTGAACTTTGGAAATATTCTAAATATTTTGATTTTTATTAAAAGAGATACCCTAATATCTCTACTGATCTATAAAAGACAGATAATTTGTTTTGTGCTAAAAATCAAATATTTATTTCATAAATAAAAATATAAATTTTCAATTTTATACTGGCAACCTGAAGTCATCGTGTCAACTTGAATTTCCTTGATTGTTTGCAGCACTTTATGTAGGACGGGCACTCGTAAATTGGGCGTTATAGTTTTTATGGAAGTTCTCGGCTCCATTCGTCGTCCTAGGTCTGCCCGCTAGATTTTTATCAGTTTTACGTAAGCATGATCTACGTCGGAAGGTAGAATAAGGGGTAATCCGAAAAACATTGACACCCAATCACCTGTAGGGTTGGGCTGTTTAGATGAATAACATTAAATGCTGCTTAACATTAAATTTGAGTATAGCATTGATTTTCCTCCACCAACATTAACCCAAATGGAAAGTGCAGCACACAAGAGAAACGGAAAAAAATTCCTCGCACCATTCATGGCAGCTAGGTAACTCAAAATCAGTATGAAGCATTTTGATGTCCAGAGTAGGTAAGTTCGTAAGTACTGCTCAGCTCCATGCCAGAAAGGCAACGTCGCAGGCCCCCAGGTAGAAAAAACGAAGCGTTCGCAATCGTAGGTAGCATTCGCAATCGTAACGCCGCCGATTCCAAAAGGTACTATATCCGTTTTCAAGTCAAGGCTTGACTTAAACTTTAAAAAATAACATCATTGGCTTATAACACGTTTTTCAGGTCGTAAAGGTTTTTCGAAAACGCGAAATACCAAATTGTGACAAATATTTTCGGTAAAAAGCTAAATGAGTTCAAAGTTTAAAATAATTTGGAAGGAGATTTAAAATTTCGGTTTTATAGATATAGTAGTACTTTTTGATATCAAACGATGTGAATATAGTTCCTTTAGAAAAAAATTATCGTGTCCCTGTAAAATAATATTCGGTTCTAACACCTGTATTAGAAAAAGTACCCATTTTAGTTCGTGGGACTCACAAACTCAAAAATAGAGTCCCTCCCTCGTAGGTATTACTTAAGTAGGTACCAACTAAAAAATACTGGAAAACAAATTCTAAGTATTATCATTTATTTAAAAAATGCCCGTCACATCAAATTCAAGGAACTATTTGGTCTAAACAAGGAGCTTCATTTGGTTTACTTATAAGTAGATATTCATCAAGAAGATTTTTCATTGTTAAACGACAGTTTTAAGAGTGGAGTCAAACTGCTCAATTCGTAACTTCATGCCCACCCTTGGTCTTTTTTTTTTTTCCCCGCTACAGTAGAGAGCACTGCTCCATGAGCAGAATATACAGTAATACAGCCCGGTTTCGCCAGGCAGGCAGAGGCCCATGGCAAAACTCGACGTTTCGAGCAAAACCTGGAGGAAGCTCTGGAGAATGCTTTTAGCGAAAGTACTTATACTGACCAGCGAAGCAGGCCCGCTTGACGCTTCAAACTTGCATCATGTAGGATCCATCCCGGAACCTTTCTACCCTTCCTCCAACCTCAACGGCAGCACGTACATGGAGTATGCGCTTTCAAAACTCCGCCAACCATACAACATTATCATAAATAATGATTTGGGAACACCTAAAATAGGTAAACAAAATTCACCCTACTCATGATCTGTTCCAACACTTCAGAATGAGCCTCTTTAAGTCTGGCACAAGTGTTGACTAGATGTAAAATGTAATTCCAGTGCGTACGTTCAGGAACTTATTGTTCTAGCTGCAGCTGTCAACTCCATCACAATGCACGCTTATGAAATATCTATCTGCAACTCTGCCTCCTACAGGGAGGAGATGAAAAATCCTCCGTTTAAACAAACGTGGGCACTGACAACCGAGTTAGCAATTCAATTCGTGACACCTTTACAAGTTATTACAGGATATGAACGGGCTCCATTTCACCTCCAGATTATCAAAACGCAGGGAAACGCGAAATCATTCATCATACTACTGAGCCTTGATTGTGACAATGCCGATTGATAATCAGCCCTGCTGGGGCAGCCGCTCCGCTATTGTTGAAGACGAAAACCCACTTCCACGTCTCATTGTTCTATTGTTTCAGATTAGGACAAACGGAACAAACTATCGCTACTTGTCATATTCTGATACAGATCGGATGAATATCATCAGTTCTAGGGAGAGAAAAAATAGAAAATACGAGTTTCTGTCTCTTATAATGACATGCGCTAACGCCCGTCGCTTTTTCACATCCGCTTCAGGCAAACGTTCGGGGAATTGTACGAGCGGTCCGACCGTTGGTCTAGTGTACACGAGCGGTCCCATGACCACAACGCGAGCGGTCCCAGGAGAGAGACCTTACACTTGTATGTGCAGTATCTAGAAAAATAAGAGACTCCCAAAAATGATTCAAAGTCCAAAAGTACTTCAATATACTGTGAAAACGACACCGCATTTGACCACATGACCAACACATTTCGCCTCCTCTAGCACCTTTTTGGTCCCTTCGAAGATTCTTTTTCTAAACATAATAAATAAAAAGCCACGGAGGATGCCTTTTTATTAAATGAATTTTGTCGAAGATAAAATTTGTTAAATTTCACGAGATTTTTTTTCGGTTTGGAACGATAGAGATCTTTCTGGGTCTACGGATCTCCTAAAACAAGATCCTCTTTAAACTATTCCCTAAGAGAAGACCCAGACGAGGGAAGTCCATCCACCTCAGGGGCTCGTTTTTAGGTATTTTTGAGAATTATGGGTATGTACCAAGTAGGTAAACAGTTACTGAGGAAGTATGTCTGTGTGAGTCACTGCTATTATTGCTGTAACTGCTATTTGCGGCGACCTCTAACTACAAACGCCTTCCATCTCACCCCTAAAAATGTTTTAGGGGTCGGTCGGAAGGCAAGGTGGATGGAGGCTGCTGCATCACAGATATACGTCATCACTGAAGAAATAGTCATTCCATTTATAATACAGGAGAAATCAAAATCCACGGTAAAGTTTCCCAAGAAATACGGACATGTCCTTTTTAGCAAATTATGTTATACACCCTTTGTTGCGAATATGGGGGATTTGGGGATTTTTATTATTTGTATTCCACGCCGTTTGATGTTTGTAGATATTATCGGGTTTTCAATTAATAATTAATTAATCTTCAACAATTATTGTTGAAGATTTGGATCCTCCACCGATACTGACCAATATATCTACCCATAAATTCTCGTTGTTGACCACTCAAGATTGTAACACAGTAGCCGGAAAGATTTATGTAAACGACTTTTGTCGGGTGGAGGCGCGACGTGTTGCGAAAAACAAGCCCCCCTGAACAGCAAAACTAGATCTCGACAGACAGTAGGATGTTATTTAGCGATAGAGATTCATTAATGAAACGATCCCCTCTGTGTTCCCACGTCGAAGGTACTAATTTTATGAGCCCAGAGAGAGGTTGTTTGAACTTGAACACGATTAGACTCCTGTCACCCCTGCGGTGCTTCTGGGAGCAGCTGTACACCTGCTAATCATGAAATATGGTATTGCGTGCACGTAGCCAGTCTTTGATACCGTATATATTTAGAAAATGCCTTGAGCGTATAAGCGAACTCGATTTATTAGTTGGAAAGAATGGCATGAAGCGTGCGATGCAAAGTAGGCCAAAAAATTCCCCAACTTAATCATTTTCCTATACGTTTTAGGGTGATACTTATCTGGAGAAATTTCCCAAATGCCCCTGAACGCTGGTGAATCATGTTATTTGGATGGAGCGTTACAAAACCTCATAGTGCGCACACTTGCTCCAATACATGATTCACTAAAATAATATTTTAGTATAATATACTGAATATTATTCATATTATGAATAATATTCATAATAATATTTTAGTATAATATGAATATTATTCATATTATGAAGGAATTTCTACGTCGTCCATTCTAGCTCTACTGTTGGTAAAATTTAATTTTTCATTCTCCTTGCCGAACTTAACATACACAAAAAGATCTTCCAATGTTCGATTTTTAACCATCTTTTCTTGCGTGTAAGATGGATGCCCCATTTTATAACTGGCACCTCTTCCCCTTCACGGGAAAAGTTTTTACGTTCATCCCGACCATAATTGATATTTTCACACAAAAAAAAAAAAAAAAAAAAAAAAAAGTGCACACTTTTTCCTTTCGCCGAATCCTGTGATGAGAACCTTTTTGCACCCTTTTTCATAATGGAACTCTCTCTGTTATAAACTTTCTTTTAATAATTTAATTTATCTGTTTAATCTTTTCAAAAGTCGTGAAGAGCTTCGTTGGGTTCGGTTAAAAGTGTAAAATCGCTTTTTTTTCCTCTTTTCCCTCTTCTTTGCAAAAGAACTTTGGATAAATTAAACTTCATTAAAGGCGGCTTTCAAAAAGGGTGTTCAAGAGCTTCTTCACACCTTAAGGCCGTTTAGAACTGAGCCCGGAGGGTAAAAAAAAAAGATGGGGCTATGGACGAAAAATCCAAAGCTCAAAAAGCCCAAAGAGGCCTCTTTTCATAATTAAACTAAAGCAAGAGAAACGTAAAAAAAAAAAAAAAAAAAAAATCAAAACCAGGGTGGACTTTGAAAAGACGAGACCTGCATAAAGACGGGTTGAGAAACCCCAATTAAATGGGAGGGCTCTTCATTAAATTACCACCCATGAGCAATTAAAAAACTCTGCTAATCCTTTCTGGGGCCCCCTCTTTTATTTTAAGTTTAAGTGGCCTCGGGAAGAAATCACGATGAGGAGGCAAAGCAAGGTGGAGTTTGATCACGAACAACTTAATGGCATTACCTGACGGAACTATCACCAACTTATCCTATAGTTTAGCAGGGATTTTCTCTTAATTAGCTGCAGTTTTTCCTACCTTAGGTTCTTTTTTCTCCGTCACAGAGCCGCATGAAAGATAATCAAAACTTCAAAAGACGGCAGGCAAAAGGCGGGGATTCCGCAAAAGGATCCAACTCCATATCCTTTTATCTAAAAATGTTTTTTGCATTAATATTAAAACTGCCTTAATTAACGCGGGAGTTCCCATTTTATTCGTTGGGTGGTTTTGTTTTAATGACTTCAAAAAACGGGGTTGTCAAAAGCAGGTGTGAAGTGCTCATTTGGTTCCTTTACTCCGAAATAAGCCTAAGGTGTCGTACGAGTGTCGCGACTACTCCGGGACTTGAGGGGAAAGGTGTAGGGACCAGGTAGAAATTCCCTTTGATGCGCTAATTAATGTCGGTAATTAAAATTAATGGTCTTTCCCTACTTTCACAGATTTGTCGTTCAGCCAATTGAAATGCAGACTTGTCGACGAAACCGGATGTACACGTGCAATGGATCCGACTGATAGTTGATTCGAATTCACTCATCTGTTTGTCTGAGTTGTTTCTAAATCCTTCGTGTTTTGAGAGAAGTTGATGGAATTAAATAAAATTTATTTTAATTTTAAAAAGTCCAATACGGACGATAGTCACTATCGGGTACTGTACCCCTTCGTCCTGAATCAGAAGTTTGACCCCCTGGGCACCGCGGCCTGGAGCCCTGGCCTGGAGTTTAACCCCCTGGAGCCCCGGGCCTTTTTTACCCTTCCAACCTGAATTCACTACATCGTGTAGGGATAGCGCCACCGTCGATATCGGCACATGAGGTCCTATCTAGTGAGTTCTTCTTTCCTTTCCTCCATGGTCAACCCTTCCAAACTTAACTCAACTAGCAAACTTGTAAGGCTTACTTAATAACTAGTAAGACTTAGCATGGAATTGAATAGAAAACAACGTTTAACCTTGATCCAATCTCCATGAGAAAAAAAAGGTTAAAATTCGGTCCGCTGACCTGGCTTCCCAGACAAAGTGTCGCCAGGGGGTGCCCGGTCCTCGGGCCCAATAAAAAATGCCCTGCATGTACAATGATTGTAAGACATAATTGTCTACATCAATTATTGATATTGAGGTAATAAATTTCACGATCAGTGTCGACGGTCGGTGGCCGACTTCATCGCTTGATGAAGTCAGCGGTGAGAGTGGACCGTCCACATAATTAGTGGGGCTTCCGCTCGCGTGTGAGTATTTGGAGTTCCCAAAGACACCACCAATGGTGGCGCATCCCGTGGCCCGCGACTGAACCACGAGCGGCGGGCGGGCGAATTCACTACCTAGAGAGTGTGGCCTATGCGGTTCAGGTTTGAACCCAACGAAACGGTTTGAACTCAATGAGACGTTGGCCCACTCAAGCTGCACATAACATCTCCCCCAAAGGCATAGAGTTGTTGAAGAGAGCCAGTGGAAAGTCTCAAATGAGCCGGGCTGGTGAAATGTGAAGGTGGCGTCCACTGTAGAATATCCCTTCCTGTCCACAATGGTAAGACGTTGTGAATCCATTGGTGAAGAACGGTCCTTCGGTTAATGAACGTTTGGGATGTTAAAATCGATTGTGCTAACTGATGCGCTGTGATTGATGAAGTTCAGCAACAACCTCATCCTGTTGTTGGCCCGTACGAAGCAGGATTAGTTTTAGTTGATGGACCCTTCCCAGTGTTCCTCTGTCCGGCTCTCTTATTGTTGCTATAAATGCACAAAGGACTTCATTTACGGTCACCCTAAGAGGGGTGGGTCCCAAGGGAAAGCTTCCTGGTATATAACCTCTCGTAAGTCCCTGGGGACCGTTCCCCACCCCATTTTCGATCAACTCTTAGCGCCGTCCTCCACATTATCCCGTCCAACAAAAACGCTGCAAATTTTACACAAGGGTTTATTATTCTTTGATATACATTACTTGTGCAGAAATTTAATTCTGTCAATGAAAAAATTTTAAAAAAAAGTTTTTTTTTTTGGATTTTTATCTCAAAAAAATTTTTTTTGGATTATTTTGTTCAAAAATGTGGTTTTTTCAAAAATTCCGTATTTTTTACTCGAAAAATATTTAACATCCTGGGATCCTTCAAAAATCCCATTTTTAGCCCCAAGAGAGCCCTATAGACCGGCACAGTGAAATCGGATCGTTCCGGGACCCCAAAAAATGGATTCTACGTCCAAAAATACTTCGAAAACGACACCTAACTCGATCCAATAGCTAAAAGCCTTCCAAAAACCCCTCCCGTAGCCCCATTATAGCCCCAGAGCGCCCCACGGGTTTGGGCGATCGGACTGAAAACCTTGCGGGCACAACTAGATGGTAAACCACGTATTTTGTCGAAATTTCAGATTTTTTAAAAAATTCCTACTGCCCAAAACGGCCTGGACGGCGTACGGCGTACGGCGGACGGACATTTCGGATTTAGAATGTAGACCACTTGAAACGGATAATGTCAAATTTTGAGGCCGATCGGAGTCGTCGACCCGCGTCGCGAAAACATAGGTGTATTATTCCAAGAATAATAAACCAAAAGGTGCACTAATTTATTTATATTTTTTTTAACCTATAAAATACAAAACGAGGGAAGTCCTCTCCAGGAACCTTATTTTTGTGGAAAAGTAGGCACCAAGTAGGTATACCGTAGACCCAGAAAGTTCTCTATCAATAATTGATGTGATTTGTATTTGATTGTATTTGATTTGTAATTATTACAACTCACATTGAAAATGTTTTAGAGAAATTTAACAAATTTTATCCTCGACAAAATTCATTTAATGAAAAGGCATCCTCCGTGGCTTTTTATTTATTATTTTTAGATAAAGTATCGGCGAAGGGGCCAAAAAGGCGTTAGAGGAGGGGAAATGTTTTGGCCATGGGGTCAAATGCGGTGTCGTTTTCGAAGTAAGTTCGATGTAGGGTGAAGTGGGACGATTGTTTAAACGGGGTAAATGTGTTAACGATTCATAAAATGGCGCCAAATGAAGCTACAATGCTGACATTTTTACTGTGTGTAGTAGGTACTGTAAGGTCTAATACTGCAGGGCTCAAAATTCCGGCGGACACTACCAAGTTATGTATAAAGATATAATTTTTATCGAAAATTTTGCATCCTACCTATCTGAATGTTATTGTTGTTACCTACGGACTTAATTTTTACTTGTGACTCGTTTTGTCTAAGTACCTCCTAGAGTGTCCACTGGGGCCGATCACACCCAGGTTCCTCAAATACGACGTATTAATACACGTCGTGTATTTGAGTCTTGTAAAGCAAGTCTCGTTTTACAACAAATAGACGTATTTTTTCACTCTCACATAATATCATATTATGATATCAAATTATGTAAACGCGATGATACCAAACTACTGATACTATTAATCAAACTCGGCGATTGCCGCCTATCATTTTAGGTGGACATTGTTGTAGCTCTGCAATTCGCTTTCGAAAATAAAGAATATAAAAGATGAAAACTCTTTTATACAAAGACTTCCCAATATTTATACTCACGGGGACTTCACAGAAACCCGCGATAGAAATCACCCTTCAGCCTGGCCCATGGGCCTGACACTGACAGACAGTATCGGTCCCGAATCTTTCTTTTCACTTCCCAACTCTCTTCATTGTGCCAGAAACGCGATCTCTTACAACCCGAAGCCGATAAAGGGGCCAACAATAAGTATTGAATCATGTTCCTTGACAAAAGATACACTTGCGCGATGAAACCTGGTTTTCTCTCAATAAATTGGAGGGGACGAAACGAGAAAACGCCGAACCGAGGGAAAAAATGAGAAGAAAGTTTTTTTTTTCTTT
The DNA here is from genome assembly GCA_955831195.1 of Pilophorus perplexus. Lineage (NCBI taxonomy): Eukaryota > Metazoa > Arthropoda > Insecta > Hemiptera > Miridae > Pilophorus > Pilophorus perplexus. Next base: position 13,081,134 of record OY037011.1, on the reverse strand, counting down.
TGTGAAAAACTAGGGAGCTCTCGGATAATGATAAAATACAGCGTCATGGACGTTCTGAAAAATGCTTTCGGGGTCACTAAATTTGAGCTACCTACTTGATACATCGGGGTCTTTCTACAGACAATTTACCTGTCACAAATTGGGCACCTCTGTACTATAATTACAATAAAATTTATTAAGTAAAGTGGGTTTATTGCGTTAACCGATTAAATTTTCACAACGGAGCTGCCAAGGCTGGGACGCGAACCCCAGTCCCCCTGGCGAGTTCACCTAAGTTAACCTAACGCTATTATAGCGTTAGGTTAACTTAGGTGAACTATAATAGCGAGGGAGCTATAATAGCTCCCTCGACCAAAATGGAGGCTTCAATAAAATTGCAATGGGGTCGAGTTAGGTGTCATTTTATATGTATTTTTGGGCGTAGAATCCATTTTTAGGGGCCCCAGAACGATCCGATTTCTCCGAGGGGATCTATGGGGCTTTCATCGGTCTACAAATGGGATTTTGAAGGATCCTAGGAGGCCAAATAAAGTGTCGTTTTCCGAGTAATTTTCGACGCAAAATCCATTTTTCGAGTTCCCACGTCTGTCCATACTTTCTGTAGGTACAGATTTTTTTTTTCCAAAAATATTTTCTCGATGACACAGAATTAATTTTTGCACAATTAACCTATATCAAATAATAATAAACCATTGTGTAAAATTAAATGCAAATTTTGCAGCGTGTTTTGAATCTGCTGACCCTCGGGCTGAAAGTCAAGTAGTGTGGGTTCAATTCCACCTTTTTTCAAATTTTCACCTTAGAATACACCTATGTATTCTTCTCAAAATTTGTCTTTACCTACTCGTTTCAAGATGTGAGCTATCTCAAAAATGAAATGTACCTACGTCCACCGGTTTTAGGCAATAGGATTTTTTTTTTTTTTTAAATTTCTGAAACTTTGACTGAATCGGTTTGCTATCTAGTTGTGTAAGGTTTTCAGCCTGATCTTCCAAACGCGTGGAATTCTGTGGCGCTATAAAGGAGTTGAGAGAGGGTTTTGAAGGGTTTCGCCCAAGGGGTAGAGTAAGGTGGCGTTTTTAAAGTATTTTTTATACGTAGAATCCATTTTTCAGGGCCCTACATCTGTCCAAAGTGTATATAATCTTTTTTTTTTAATAATTATTAAATAAAAATTATTGTTTAATGACAGAATTAATTTTTGCTCAATTTATATCGAAGAATAATTTATCCCCTTGTGTAAAATTTACTTCGTTTTTTCCTATAACAGTACCTGTTAAATGGTGACTATAACTGTTATAGTCACCATTTACAATGTCCGAACTCGGTATTGTCAAATTCTATTTTCGTTTAAAGTTTTCGGCGCCTGCATTCTATCCATGATTATAATCGTATAGTTTTGCTTCGATTTAAACAAAAGCCTCTGATTCCATCAACGATATCCAACCATTTCAATAGTTCCATTCATGTTTTTAGATCCCGAAATGGCCCACACTTCAAGTGAATAAAGAAAAATGATCGGCATTGAGAGCAAGTCAATGCAGCGTATTCTCAATACCGCACGACCTGCTTTCGCATGTTTTCAACCTTGATTTCTATCGTCTCTAACCCTTACTTCGAGAAACTGTTGTGTGCTGCTTTTTCGATTCGTTGGGGGTTGCAACAATTCGAACCTTAAATGATTGAAAGGGTCGAGAGGGAACAAATGCGAAATCAGATTAGAAGATTTGTATTGTACAATAAAAAGCTAACCAGATTGGTAATGGGCATGAAAGGGCTATTGTACACAAGCTTGGAAGTATAGTCTAAAACACTGCTCGGTTTGATCATGAATTATGACAGGTACTCGAAGAACCATCCAGAGGCAATGAATCCAGCCGTCGGGTGACTCAATTCATACCAACGGGTACACCCACTTGACTATTGGGCAAAAAGAGGCTTGAACTTACTGACAAAACATTCACTTGACAGCAATGACGAATACAATAAACTCAATATGCCATTATAATTTTTATTAATAAACAAATCTTTCCCCACAGTTAAATGACCTACATTGGCATTCCTATTCCGTTGAACTCTCCTCAATTACGAATCGGAATCGTGATTTACTTGACACAGATAAAAATAAAGTACCTCCCAACCAAAAGAAAGGGAGTTCGGTCAGGCGTAATTTCACGGGGTGCCCCTTCGGGAAGGCCGGATTATTTACGGCTGACAAATGCAAATTCGCGGTAGGTTCAAAAGTCCATTCGCGAAACTCAGGAATAGAAAAAAGAGAAGAATTTTTAAAACTTTCGAAACCGTATGAAACCATAAAACCGTCAAATCCCGTAGGCGCAGGAGGCGTTTTTAGCTAACCATCCTTATTTCGGGTCCTTCGGGGTTGCATCCTTTTGGAAAGTATTGTTTCCGTCAAAATAGAGTTTATTGGGGGCCTGATCTTCGAACGTTGTAAAACTGACATAAAAGTTGTATTCTTCCGACCGGGAGAGGACTTGTTTTGACTTCTTCGGACAAAGGGAACAACACGATAATGGTTGTCTCTTTTGGATTTATGGGCCTGTCCTTTGGCATATTTCCACGTTTCCTCGGAAACAGCTAAAAGTAGTTATGGGTTTCTGTTAGATTCTTTTCATACTCTTCTTTCGCATTATAAAACCGCCTTTTCTGTGTCTCCAGCAATTGATTTGTTGCTAGTACTTTTGTTTCTTTGTCGGCGAATCGTAGCTGTAGACATCGAAGGTAGACAACGTGTTTTCAATCTTCTATATCATTTCATTTTTACTATATTAAAGCTCCAAGTAGAGGAGGGTATTCATCTGTATTATATATTTGGCACTTCTAGAAGTCGGAAAAATCTTACACAATATAGGAAAATGAGTTGTTGGGTCTGAGGTCAGGTGGGATACTGTCGGGGGTTGGCTGGCGTAGCCAGCAGGGGATATAATAGAGCCCCCTAATACTGTAGGTAATGTATAATAGGATGTTTAGTTACTTTCCTAATTTGCATTATTTTCTATAGAGATATTTAATGTTGGATATCTCTTAATGTTGAATATCTCTATAGAAAATAATGCAAATTAGGAAAATAACTGTGGTTATCAGTGGGTCAATGGTTAGAGCGTCGGACTGCTGAGTCGAAGGTCGCTGGTTTGATCTCAGCAGCCGCTATCCATCTTCCTTATACTGATAATCACCTCTTGGAAGGCAATGGTGAACCAATTAATGACGTTCCCCTTTGGAGATCTGTAGAGCTTTCGTTATCCCTTTCAATCCCACATTGGCCGAGTTGGACACTGTTTGGGTTTCAGGTAGAAACCCTTGGCCCAGTTGTAGACCAGCCCAATTAACGTCTTCGGTAGGCATGTGGCGAGCCTGAATTTTAAGGCCTCCTTGTGTATTGAGTATATTAAATATGGTTGAAATTTTTAACCACCACCAGAGTAAGTATACTTTGAATTAGGTAAAACGATTTAGGTACCATGTTAATTTGGCATTTTTCTTCCAGATTCTGCTCACAATTTCCGAGTGGGGAGAAGATTCGAACGTTTGGCCCAATTATTGAGTCAATGGTTCTTAAATAAAATTTTCGAGAAATTGAACATTTCCTACTAAAGTGGAGATAACTCATGTTTTTAGAGAGTACAAGTGGAATGTTACGCCACCAAAACACTTGACTCTTTTTCGTCACAAGGAAGCTTTAAAAATCATAAAAGTAAAAACTGCAAACCTTTGCCCGATTGCTTGATTAAGCCCAAATGTATGAAGATTTATTCCTTACCAATATTCTAACAACTGCCCCTTACCTCAACCTCTTCGATTTTCCTCATACTCTATGCCCACAGTCCTTGTATCCGTCGCTATTGATTTCCACCAAGTACGCCGTTAGTAACGAACTAGAATAATTTTCATATTATGTTGAGGCGACAACCCAAGGCCAGACTTTGCAACACGTAACCAACTCAACGCAGGTGTTGTCCCCAGTGGGGGTTAACCATAAAAAACGCTTGAGGGGGTGTTAGGGGGTGTAACACTGCGAGGGTGAGAAAACTGGGTTGGGATTAAATTGCGCGCTTGCGGGGGTTGAGAGGATCTCCATTTGAAAAGAACCCCCTTAAACCCCCTGATGGGACAGGGACCTTAATATTCCCAATGCCTTGACAGAATGAGGGTGTCTTCCTCCCCAGAACGCGTTTATTATTATGACATAGTTTTTGTCATGCAAAGTTCTTACCGGTAGCATTGTCACTTAAAAGATACCAAGGGAATCTTTTCAGATACATCTTCTTTGATGAAAAAAAAAATCCATAATGAAAAGAAAAGGTACGCCTATCTTCCTACTGGTATCGGATAATGCTTCCTTATCAGTGCGGAGGTTTCACAAAGAACCAAATCCCCTTGGCACCTTTATACAGTAGCTTGCCCGAATATAATGACATATTTTCATATTTCCTTTCATCTTTCTTCCGCCGTTTGATCCAAAGATCTCCTGTGCTTTTGAACGTCTCATTTCAAAATTGTAAGGTCCTATTCATTTCATTGTCGAGTCACACCGCTCTACATACTTGTTACGTCTGCGCTAAGATGTTTAAGGGATTTTCGTTTTCGACGGAGGGGAGATGACAGTTTACGTCAATCTCTTGCTTCGAATTTGCCCTTAATTTTTCAGATTTGCCATAGTGTATGGTAGCTACCTCCAAAGCGGAACAGGCGGATAAAATGTACTGTTATTAACTGTTACTCCAGACCATAAGATGCAAAATGTAAAAATTAAATCTTGGTGAAACCGGCATTTTTGGTTTATTGTTATTGGAATAATACGCCGCTGGAAAAATAATATTTTCTATAAAAATAATAATATTATATTATAGTAATGCAGCTAAAAAATAGTACACAGCTGGAAATCGTTTTAACCCCTTTCGGGAGTCCCAAATAAGATCCATCTGAGTTTGCGGCGGTTTCTAGGCTGTGCTTCAGATGTGGAAGCCTAAAAACCTCAAAATTTTCGCTCTTTTTTTTCAGTATTTCGCTTATAACGCGAAAAGTACGCATCCTACAGAAACGTTTAATCCTTTATTTTTTTAAAGAAGATTAAATTTAGCGTCGAATGGCGTTTGTGGCATCGAAATCGGTTCAGCCGTTCAGCGGTAATCGCTTGTCACAGAATGTAAATTTTTGCAAACTTAGCTGAAAAGTTGACAACACTCAACTTATAATACCTGTACTTATAACGACTGTAGGTCGCAAATGACTGTACCGATCGACAAAATTTGTCGACCGGTACAGTCATTTGCGACCTACAGGCGTACTGACATTTAATGTCAGAGGACCGAACGTGTAGGACATTTATTTGTGTACCAGTTTCTTTTTTTGTTTGAAATTCACGTACTCCAGTGCTGAGATATGCATTTTAAACCGAAAGAGTTCGTAGAGCCAAATTTCCACTAAGGCAGTCCAACGCTGGAAACCTCGTCTGAACTTCATATCTATTTTTCATGCGTTTTTTCAATTAGCAGTAAATTTATTCAACTCATATAACAATTTAAACTTAAGAAATCCTTATATCAAACTCTGATTACGAGGAAAAAATACCGATTTTTTTTTAATTTTCTAATTTTTTTTAAATACCTATTTGTTTATTGGCATTGACTTAACTTTTGCAAAATTTATATCAAAGAATAGTAAGTACCAATTTTATTAAATAAAATTTATAAATGCAGCCTTTTTATAAATGCAGCCTTTTATAAATGCAGCCTTTTTATAAATGCAGCCTTTTTTAATTTAATGCAGCCTTTTTTAATTTTTTTTTTTATTTTTGTGAAGGTTGGGCCAGAGAATTTAAATGAAGCAGAGTGATTTTCTCGACCAACCAACAACTTTCGAGAATAGCTAATTAAAAATTAAGACTATTCTTGTCTGCTACCACCTACGTTTCTGGTCGTAGGGACCGATAAATCAATTAATTGATTATTAATTGATATCAAATAAAATAAAATTGCAATTGTCTTCTTTTGAAGACAAAAGATTAAAATCGAAATTTTGGGTACCAAAATTTTAATGTCCCAATTTAATTAAATCGAAAGAATAAGAAATTAAAGGAAAAGGAGGAACAAATAATTCCCACAAAAAGAAATGAATATATTGGGAAAAAAATTAACAAACGTTTCTTCGAAAATTATAAAATGGAAAAGGAATGAAATTCTGAGATAAAAAGATAGAAAAGAGAAATTGCTTCGCAATGAAAAAATGTGAAAGAAAGAAATAGAAAAGTTTATATAAAAAAATGGAATGATCTCACCAGGGAGTTTGGAGTGGAGTCAGCCTGAAGGCGGTTGGGAAGAGAATAATGATGGGAGGTGTGTAGGGGGGTATTTATGCGTTCGGTATGCGGATAGGAAAAATTAGGGAACCAATGAAATGAAAGGAAAACAGTTTTGTGACCATATATGGTAAAGTTCTGGGATCGGGAAACTATAGTAGGGATTATTATTATGAATGGATGAGTTAAGGGTTGGTTTAGGAAAAGGGACCGGAGTGGACGCCGCGCGACGTGTCACCTTCGTGTGACGTCACGCCACGTCACATTTAATGCAGCCTTTTTTTAATTTAATGCAGCCTTTTATAAATGCAGCCTTTTTATAAATGCAGCCTTTTTATAAATGCAGCCTTTTTATAAATGCAGCCTTTTTTAATTTAATTTTAATTTAATTTTATGAATTTTGATCGATACTCCAGTAAATTCAATCTTTTTTACGTTAATAATGATATACGATCATCTTGTAAATGATGTTTTAGCCACATAATCGAATTAAATATTACCTGCAATACATTCTGGGGGCGATACGGATTCTTTTTATTCATAACAGGGTTGCTATGAAAGCATTCTGCGCTATGAGTTAGCAGTTAAATGAGGCACTGGATACGATGATTCATTTGTTGAGGGGGAAGTGGAAATTATATCGGTTGTATGTTGTGTGTTGAGGGCCCCCTCCTTAAAATCCGAACACCCTCTCTTAGGGGTTTCAATTGATCTCCCCCGATGCGTCATTAAGGTGGTCATTGTGGGATGTAGTTGGCCCTGTACGGCTTTGTTCTGTATATTCATAATACGGACGCGATTTATCGAAACGTCAAGACGTACAAATAGGCTCCCTCTGTTGGGGGTGATGAAAAATGAAAGGGAATATTGCCGGTTTGAAGGTTTCCTATTAGCAACCCTTACTGCACGCACTGGACAAAGCCACCCAGTAGACCTCATAATACGTCCGAGCAATATTACTAAATAACTCGTCGACTATTTTCTTTTATTATTGTAATGTATTGAAAGGTGCTATTGGCGTTAAAATGGTAGTGAGTGTATTTTGGAAACACGAACACATTTGAATACATTTTAAAGCCAAGGAATTGGTTTAGGAACCCTATCCGTGGATTTTATGTCATTAAACAACTGAGGGATAAACCTGGTGTCTGTTTTAAGGCCAAGAGGGGTTTCAGATTTTATTTATCTTAATCTGGAGCTGGAATGATAGGTATGTAGAAGTGTTTGTTACCAGAATGCTTTTCACAATGGAGCAGGAGCCAATCCGGGTGTGTTTTGGAAATGACTTGCTTCAAAACGATGGACCAAGAGAAATTATCTGTATCTTAGTTGTTCACTGTCCTATCCAGGTGGCGGTTGGACTCGTGTTTACCTCCCAATCCAAATTCTACCTAATACTAAACTTGGAACGAATGAATATCGACGATCGGGAGAGTTTTACGACGAGTTTGAATATTACTCCAAGAGGATCTCCTTAGTCCAAGCCGGCCATGCTCTTGCAGACCTCGGTCCGATTGCCAGTTGGAGTGAGAAATGGTTTTGTTCCTGTTTCCATGATTCTGGAACAAGTCATTACTAGAGCATTTTTAATACATGGGGAGATTATTCTGTTCCATGTTCACTTCGGATAAATCTTTGAATTTTTTGGTATTTGGACTTCCCAATTATGGTACACAAGCGATCATGAACCCAATGGGCGAGAGAAGTGAGAAATCCATGTCTGAGTAAAGATCTCTCTGTTTACGTGTTAGCAACTGTAAAATCCAAAGAACGTGAAGAGTTGGCTCAAGCAGGTATGTCGGCCATAAGGCGATTGTTGACCTCATCATTTCTCAAGACGCCATGTCGCTTAGACGAAGTAGGTATATTTAGGGTAGTAATGCTACATATTTTTCCCATATTTGAGCCCCACAGAGCGATCGGGCAGGCCTGGAACCTCATAAATCGATTAAACGTCTAAAATTCCTTCAAAATCTCACTCGGTTGAATCGTTCAGAAGCTCCAATTTCGGCCCTTTACAAGCCTTACTAATTGGCCTGAAAACAGCACGAACAACTGAAGAGTTGAAATTCATAACAGTCCAAGTGCCAAAATCGTAGTTTCCAGGAAATTGAGAAAAACACACCATATGCTCCACGTTTATATTATAGAAATTCTTTTAATTTAATTTGAAACTTTCAAACAATAGTAAACTACTGAAGGTAAAAAAATTAAAAAAAGAAAACATTTTTGTGAAAAAAAAAATTTTGAAATTAAAATTGTTCGAAACAGTCTAAGTCCTACCTAAGGAAACGGTCCAAGTGACACCAGAGGGTGAAAATGTGTGCGGAGTAAGCAATATAAATGTTTACAAGGGAACATCAAAATGAACGGGGTTCACCGTGGGGATCTTTGGGGCTTTCATGGGGCAACAAATCGGATTTTTTGAGGATCCTAGGTCAAATGGGGTGTCGTTTTCCGAGTTATTTTGGACGCATTATCCATTTTTCGAGGTCCCACATCCACCCACAAACTTTATAAGCCCTTGGGTAAGATTGGCAGCTTTGGGGCTAAAAAGGAGTTACGAGGGGGTCGAGAGGGGTGTAGTTTTCGACGTAATTCTGGACGTCGAATCTATTTATGAAGGACTTGGACTCGTCAAAATATGTACACCGTAGGCATCTATGGGGCGACAAATGGAGGTTTGGAAGATTGGACTGGGGGTCGAGTTAGGTGTCGTTTTTGAAGTAATTTTAGACGCGATCGAATTATGCACCCCAAACAACCGTTGAAACCGGTCAAGTAGTATCCTAATTCTGTTCTCCACTATTCCTTTTCATTTTATTGATTAGGCTTTTTCCTTTTCCTCCCGTTTTGTTCCATTTTAAATTGGAAATCCTACGTAAACACGATATGATTGCAATAAACACTGCCGAAAAACAGGACCGCACGGTGGTAAACAGGCGGCAGGTTACCTACCCTTTGGCACTTAGACTGTTGCCAACACCTGTGGCACTTAGCCGTGCTGCGATCTCTGGGCAGTTCTAGGAACCTTTATCGCGGTCGTGGCTCTTAGACCATTTTGCAGGTTGTTGGTAATGGTCCTTAGACTGTTTAGAGGTTGTTAACTCGATTCTGAGCTTTTTGGCACTTAGACTGTTATGAATTTCAACTCTTCAACTTCATATTTTGTCAACATTTTTCATCACTATTATAGGTAGCGTTTCATACATTGATCAGCCTTCTATAGAATGACTAGGCATTATATATATTGGCGGATTTAATTTACGGGCTACACCTATATTATACAATTTCAACTGCAACCAATTTTAGACAAAGGCACTACCTATTCGCCACTTTTCCAAATACGGTTCACCCCTGTTTTTTCGTCAATTTTTGACGCTCAACTCCTAAAAAAACGTGTCCCCGAGACAGGTTCCATTTTTCCTTTTATTTCCTTTTTTTTATAACAAAGGGAACAGACGTCTAGGTCAAAAGGGTTACCGCTGCTTTGACGGATCATTTATGGTGCCGATTCAATCCTTTCGGAAGAGAAAATACGAGGGCTGTGCTGTTTTTCTCTTTTTTCTTCCCATTCTTTATACTTCATGTGTACTTTCGGCGTCATGTCAAAAGGCCCTTAGCCGAGACGGTTCGTTTTATGGTGCGTGAAATCGCTGTTTCAAACTGTGCGTAACGCGGCAATTCGAAAACTCGTTCGTTTTCTAACTGTTTGCAGGTGCACTCGGGAATAACATTTAGTACCGCGACAACTTCACCCGAATTTTTATTATAGTAAACCCCTTTATCGGCTAGGAGAACAGCAATTTGTTTGATCGTGTGTGAAAAACCGCCAAAGAACTTGCAGGATGGACGAAATGGCAATAAAGGTGCAGTTAGCTCAGATTACGCTAAACATGCAGGCGCCTCGTGGAAAATTGTTTCTGAGGATGTTTTTAGACTATTTTCGAAGGGAATCCACTGGAAGAGATTATGTTAATCTCACAGACTACTCGTGCATTTCAACTGAAAAGTTTACTAGATTTGGGACTACTGAATTGCTGTTATGAGTTGTTGACAAAAACGCTGCAAATTTCACACAAAGGTTTATTATTCTTTCATATAGAAAAATTGTGCAAAAATTAATTCTGTCAAGTGAATGTTAATTTAAGAAAACAATTATTTAAAAAACGCGGCCCTTGGGCCTCGCTAGGGGGCAACTCCCCGGGGGACCCCCGGATGCTTTTTGCTTAGAACCTACGGAAATTCGAGAAACATGGTACATGCTCCATCAACCGTGGGATTGAAACTTGTTGGAAAATTTCCATTTTATGTAACTGTCCCGACGCCGAACTAGTGGCCTAACGTACGACAGGTGAGGACGCCGAACTAGTTACGCGTTCAGACAAGTGAGGATGCCTAACTAGTGGCCTAACGTATATTTATATATTACGTAATATATAATCCTGACTCTCCCCCGTCTCCCTTCACGACTAACGTTTTTGCGCACTTAGGTCCATGCTGTTCCATGCTAAAAAAATAATTTTCCAATGCAACGTTTGGACAGATATTGTACCACCAAAAATTGGATTCCAAAAATACTTCGAAAACCACACCTAACTCGACCCCATAGCTGAAAACCTTCAAAAACCCCTCCAGTAGCCCCTTTTTAGCCACACGGCGATCGGGCTGAAAACCTTGCGTGCACAACTAGATGGTAAACCGAGTATTTTGGCAAAATTTTAGATTTAAATAAATCCTGCTGTCGGACGGCGGACGGACCTTTCGTTTTTCAATACCTAATGTCAAGTTTTGAGGCCGATCAGAATTTTCGACCTCCGTCGCGATTAAATAGGTGTATTATTCCAAGAATGATAAACCAAAATCTTTCTACTTTTTGTAAGAGAGCCAGAAGAAAATGCCGAAGGATAGGTATTAATATGGAAATAATCTAAAACCAGTCAACGTCACCGTGGCAACTGGGCAGATTCTTCCTTTTGGCGCCTACTGTTTCCAGATCTCGTTCTAAAAAGGAGTTACTGGCTTTTAAGACCGGGGGTGACTGTGTTCGGAAAGTCATAAAAGAAAAAATTACCATTAGATAGCCATTCTTTTCTGTTCTGGCCCAGGGACAAAAACTTAACATCTGAAGCCCCTGACTCTGGAGGAATATTTCATCTCTCTTGAGGGATTGAAACCCGTTTCAATGGCTTTTATCGGGAGTGCGAGAGGGTCCCCCTAGCCTGTAAATTCGGTTGCTCCCGGTCTTGTTAATACCTGTTGGAATCAAAAGGACTGTTGGATTCGGGAAGGGACTTTCGGGTAGGCGTGAGGGAGACAATTTATAGGGAAAAGAGAACCCAGGAGTAGAAGGTTGGGTGCATAAGTCAGGATTTAGCTAGCCACCTTTCCATTCAGGGGCCACTCCCTCGTTAAAATGTAAATTACTTTTTCTGAAGGAGCCAAGGAATCTGCGGGAGGGAGCCGAAAATCTAGTTTCCAAGAGAGCTACCAAGTTTTAATAAGTCGATGAGCTCATAAAGGATTAGTCGTGGAAAAATCAGAGTAAAAAGGAAACTTCTCATTTTAGAGAATCACCGAGTCTCTTATACCTTAATTTCACTCTTAGGGATCGATCGAGCGCGGGTTGAACATTAATCACTTTTGTATGTTGCTTTTGTTCTCCTCCAACCCTCTTCTCCCTATCTCTTCATTGTGTTCCGCACGGCTGAATGTTGAATCACGTTGAACAACGTTGAACGGCCCCCGTTGTTCAATCGCGAGAAATCTATTTATCACCGGGCAGAAGACTCGCGAGCCGACTTCCCCTGAAAATAGGCCCACTCCAACGCATCATTACCTCGACACAAATTACTATCATCAATCATCAATCAAATCTGCGTCGAGGTGGCGAGTGAGGGAGAGTATACTGAGATGATACGCACGAGGTTCCAGAACACCAAAAATTGTCAACAAGACAGCCTGGCCGCATGACATGCGCATACATACATTGTATTAATGAAATATTAATGTAAAATTAAATGATAAACAGAATGCATGCACATATGCATGGTTGCATATGCTCAACTAATTCAGAACGTGTTGTTAGAAATTTTTGGTTTATTATTCTTGGAATAAAAAAAAGTTTCACGGTTTCACATTGGGGCAGGAGCCGACCCCGCACTGTACATACTTATAAGTACATTTCTATAGAATAGCTTTAGAAATTCTTGCTTCCCATCCATCCATCCATTTTTCGAGGCCTCAAGTCTGTCTAAACATGGGACTGGGGAGGATTTGAATTCCGCCAATTCTTATTACCTGAGGGAAAACGACGGATATTGGTATATTTATTTCCGCCAATGGCCCGGATCCGGTGTTATTGAAATCCGCCAATGATCTCTATGGAGGTAGTTGAAGTCCACAAGGTTTTAATGATTGCATTGAAGAATTTGAATTGAGCTTAAAGTTTACACGGATGTTATATCTTGCGTCCGGAATATGGCTGAAACAGGCTCAGTCACAGTTCAGTTCACGATGAAGGTGGAGTGTATCGAAAATCAACGCGGGAACCCGTCTCTCGTGATCGACGATTTCTTGTTTAGAATGCAGCGGACAATGTGTACAGGAGAAATTAAATGGAGGTATGTACTGTAGGAATACTTTGTTTGGCAATTTCGTTCTAAAGTAATAATAAAGATAATAACAGAGGATAATTTCTGCGTAGGTGCTCGGTAAAATCATGCAATGCAGTGGCGAAAACTCTTGGACGAGAATACTCAAGTGACTGAACACCGTTTGACGCATAATCACGAACCTCGCACTAAGAAGCAGCTCCACTTACTACAACTGAACAATGCATTTAAACGAAAAGCATCAGAGCAGTTGACTGAGCGGCCTGCGAAGATTATTAGTTCCGTTTTAAAAGAGGAGTCCTGCGAAATTCTGTCGACGGTTGATCGCATGACATGAAATACGTTGTATTTAATAAAGCTTCATGGACGAAAATCGTGTTCACCCCTCTCACCCTGTTGGCGGAGATAAATAGTGTGGGGGCCGAGAAATTGGCGGAAATCAATCAGGGGGGAGCCGAGTGATTGGCGGAGATCAACAACACCTTCACCGACGTCTTGGCGCTTTTCAGTACGCTTAAACCCAACAACCAACCTTTTTGGCGGAACTCAATACCAGCCATGGGACTGATTTTTGCTTTGTTATTCTTGGAATAATACACCTATGTAATCGCGACGGAGGTCGGCGACTCCGATCAGCCTCAAAATTTGGGAAACGGCACGAGTACACCCGACGGAGAAAGGGACTACCCAAGTACACCCGCGCAGACACGACACAAGTACACCCGGAGGACGTCAGTACACCCGACACCAATACACCCGGTGTGCGCCAGTACACCCGACGAACAATCAGGAAACAAATAAGGAACATTTGGAAGAAATAGTTTAATGTCAGCAGAGGAACATCGTTGTCATAAAATTACAAGTTACTTACTAGTTAAGTTACCAGTCTTCCTACTTCTTTCCTCCCTTGCTTCCGGGTTTCTCTAATATACTGGCTAGTTGAAAAGTGACAAGTTGTAGGTATTGGTACCTTGTGACGGACCCACTTTCGAACCTTTGAATAGGTACACGTTTGTAACCTTTTTTTTCGGGGCGACTTTGCTCGTTCAAGTTAATAGTTAATACACTGAGAGAAAAAAAGGGCCTATTCTAGGTTATTTTTCGATTTTTTTCTAGGTTAAATGCTGCCAACCTAGATTTTTTTTGGTTTTCATTCTAGGGAGGAACAATTTAGTCTAGGTTGAATATAATTTAACCTAGATTGAAAATACTGGAGAAGTTACCTTCCTAAAAATGCAAACAACCAAGATTTAAAATACGCCACCCCCACACTTTAGTTCTAGGTTAAGTTCACGGTGTGTGCCGCCGCCTCCATCCATTTACAGTCTAGGTTAAAAACATTAATGTCTTGGTTGTCTCACCCTCGTATTCAATGTTTTTCACTTTCATAGACGGTTGATTTACCCTAAAACAAAAACGTTCTCACCCCACCTCAAACAATTTACAGCCATGGCGCGTTAACCTAGAACCCTTTTTTCTCTAGGTTGTGTCCCTTTATTTACGAGGTTGTTTCAATTACTATCCCTGTTGTTCCAGTTAAATTTCTAGGTAGTTTCCTATTCTTTTAAGGTTGGTTCTAATAAATTACTAGGTGGTCCACTTTTCTTTCTAGGTTTGCTCCACTTCCAATGCAGGTTGTTTCTATCAACTTCAACTATCTTTCTGGGTTGTCTCTGTTTCCATCTCAGTACGAAAATTTGATTGTGAAGTCATAATATGACTGCACATAGTGATAGAAATTAGATGATTAGAATTTGACAAAGATTTAGCAGGGGTGCCAAGACAACGAGAATTAACGCCCACCGCCTACAGTGGCGCTCTCCGCGGCCGCTTAGCGTACTGTAGAAACAACCTGGAATTTATTGAATGAATTACAATCACTGTTTTTTAAACCTAAAACTATTTGTAGTACTACGGTAGTTTTAACCGAGACTGAAAGTCTAACTTTTTCTTCTGGGTTGTTACCTAAAGTAGCAATCTCGCCTTTTAAATCTCTCGGTTGTTTTCAGTTGTACAACCGAGACTTTAATGGAGGGGAATTATATGGAAGGTCAAATCATTCAATTCTAGGTTACCCCACTTAAAAGTCAAAGATAGGTAATATATTTTCTAGGTCTTCACAATGTCAACCTAGACCAAATGTGAAGTTCACATTTGGTCTAGGTTGACACTTTTTTATTCCAGGTTGTGGTCAGAGGGCGGGTAATAACGGGTTAGGTTGTTTCTATATGGGTCTAGGTTGTGTTAATATTTTTCCATGTTACTTTAACCTGGACCTATTTTTTTCTAGGTTGAATCAATTGATTCTAGGTGGTTTCAATTTCTTTTCGAGGTTATTTCGGATTTAACCTAGCCACTAAAAAAATCTTTTCTCTCAGTGTACCTAGAGTCCAACTTAGCATACGCGTCACATTAAAAACCGAGAAGTTCTTTACGGAGGTAAAGATCCGTATGTTCGGGTGGCTGGAATTAAAATTCTTGCTAAAGGATGAATGGAACCCCTTCATCCTTGGTCGTCATGTTTGTCGCCGTTGTTTTGGCCATCTGTCTGTCCCACGGTTCGGGATTGAGACTTTTCTAAATCACGTGCGTGCTAGCGAACCTCCCTACGTGCAAGTTTCAACAACTTCATGATACTTTAATATTTAAAAGCATCGGCAGAAAATTGGGTTAGCCGTTTTACGATCTGTTTGTTTGTCGCCTATCTAATAAAGTTCTTACGCGATTTTAAAGCTGGAAAATCGATGGGTAAAGAGGGCGTTTCACGCCATCTGCATAATTAAAACGGGAAGGCTAGAGGTTCAAACTTACAAACCGTAATTTCCAAGCTGTTAAAGCATTCCGCTTCAAAAGGCCTTTCATTACGTCAAATAATAAAGGAGTTGTAAAAGGAAACTTACCCCCTTTTTTAACGGAGCGGACCCGACTTTGCGAAGTCGACTTTTCGGCATGATTCGTCTCCTGTAATTGCAAGTCTGGGGTAATTATTGTTTACAGGTAAACGGCTGGCTGGTTCCGAGTATCATGAACATTGCACAATGCAGTGCTCACCGTGTGCAGAGGGAGGCCTTACATTATTAATAATAATTATACACCCGACTGTGAAAAAGGGTGGTTGCAGGGGAATTTATCAATTTCACGGGGATGCTTCAAATTAAGAAATTCAACTTTTCATGCATGGGGACGCCGCACAGTGGGGTAGAAGCGGAAAAAAGTCAATTTTCTAAAGTCGCATTTTTTTCTTTTCAGCTATACTATGCTATACTATGGTAGATTGAAGTGTCGCTTTCGAAGTATTTTTGGACGGAGAAGCCATTTTTGGGGAACGATCCGATTCCACTGTGGGGATCACTGGGGCTTCTAATGGGGTTTTGAAGCATCCCAGGTCAAATTTTTTTTAATGACAGAATTAATTATCGCACAAGTAACCTATATCAAATAATAGTCAACCCTTGTGTACAATTTGCAGCGGTTTAAATTAGGCATGCTGCCTGCAATATTTTCGAGCCTACATGCGCCCTTGCGGATTATCGGAAAGAAAAATTTACATGTTGGGAGTAGAACCCCCATTCGTATTAAATACTATTTTGTAAAACATATTAAAGTTAATTTTATGATGAGTTTCGAGATGAAAATCAGTTAAAGTTCGATTTTTTTTTTTTTTTTTTTTGTTTTTTTTTTTTTTGCGTAATTTGGTTTAAGATATGCGTACGAATTCCTTCCTGCGGTCTTGCACTTTTTTTTCTTCTTAAAGTTCTGACCCTTGGGAAATAGCTGTAAAAGTTTGAGACCCCTTTTCGTCCCTATTCGGTCACAGTCAATTTTTAAATTTACCAATGCGCTTCCAATTGCAATCGTTAACTGAACGGTACGAGACATTCTGCTCTGAAGATTAAATCTTTAAATCAAAATTTAGCTCAAATTTTGAGCTAAAATAACCAAAAAATCGCGGACCTGAACAAGCAAGCGCTCCTCGTATGGTAAGGATCGACCTTTTTTCCATTATCAAAGGTGGAATCATCATATTGGATGGTTTTTTAAACCTTCCTTTTGGTCTACCTAGATCGGTGATTTTGCCAACGTCGATGGAAAGTGTTACAATGCTTGAAAAATATTATTTACTCCTGCGTGTGGACCGTACAAGATCGCTCGAATTGGGGGCACTGAAGCTGGAATCCCGTTAACGTTCAATGATTAACTTTACTGGGAAGCAGAAAGTGTGCGGGTTACTGGAGTTTCGTACATTAATTAGAATAACCCAGTGGGACTGAAATTTCCATACACGCGGCTCACACGTGGAGGGTTTTGTGCAGTCGTGCGGCTGTTCGTGAACAAGGATCATCCTCTTCCAACCACCTCGCAACAAATTTCGCGCTAACAAGGAATGTTTGCTCGCGCCTTACAACCTGCTAACAACCGTACGAGCTAGTCGGTTGCCAATTAGGGGTTTTATAATTGAGCCGATTGTTAATAATTTTCACCCTCCCAATGGAAACCAGGGTTTAGATATACACCTTTTACAACAATTTATACTGCAGATGTGATTCATGGTTCATGAACTACGCAAATGGATTATGCTCATGTCCCGGTGACGATGGAATCGATAAAGGGATAATGTAATGTTATTATACAGATTTCACCAACATATTGACATTTTATATCTTTACGTTGGCACATAAACGAAAAAAGCGTTGAAAGTGTTAAAAAAAGCGTTACGTTTGGTTCCCTAGCAAAGACATAAAATGTCCCAATGTGTTGCAGACTCGTATGCAAGAGTTGCTAGTAACTAGCAACTAACTGTTATTTTCATTTGATGTGGCCCAAGACGAAAATACCCGCAAGGCTTTCAGCCCGATCGCCCTAATCCGTGGGGGGCTATGGGGTTAAAATGTGGCTACGGGAGAGGTTTTTGACTATGGGGTCGAGTTAGGTGGCGTTTTCGAAGTATTTTTGGGCGTAGAATCCATTTTTGGGGCTCCCAGGACGATCCGATTTCACCTTGGGAATCTATGGGGCTTTCAAGGGGTTCCAAATGGGATTTTTAAAGCATCCGAGAAGGATAAGGAGTCGTTTTCCGAGTAATTTTGAAATCCATTAAAAAATTTTTTCGAAGTCTGTCCACAACTGTCCAAACATTGTACAGAACAAAAAAATTTTTTTTTTTTTTCAAAAATATTTTCTTAATGCCACAGAATTAATTTTTGCACAATTAAGCTTAACCTATCTAGGTATCTATCTATCTTCTTATATATAAAATCAGGTTTCTGTCTGTCTGTCGAGCCTTTAGGCGCCTAAACGGCTGAACAGATTTCGGCAATTTTTTTTTTTTTTTTCAACGATCTCGGGTACGATTGCGCACAAAGTAGGCTGTCATGGAAGAAATAGTTCCTTATTCCATGGTAGGCTGTATTAAAATCCCGCGCAACGCCCGCAACCGTGCGCAATTGCGAGCAACTGTGATTTTTTTATACCTACGTAACCCCATATTTTTTATTGCGATTTCGAATTCTACTTTAAATTCTACGTCCAAAACACGCGTTGCGGATTATCCGCGGAGAGCGAAAACGTGCGCAAATCCGTGCAACTCAAAAAAAAAAAAAAAACGCCTGCGCCCATTAGAAGGCACATTTCACTTTTGTATATAAGTAACTTCTCACATCTTCCTCATTCTGTATTGTACTGATGATGGTCTAATCAACCGAAACGCTTCTACAAGTTTTATATATTTTTATCGTGGAAATAGACTATTTCGTCTTAAATCGTCTTTTTTAAGATGGATTCCCACTATCTCGCCGCATCCACCTTACATTATGTCCGTGCAACTCTTCCTATCTTCGTTGTTTACAGTCCGCTTGAGTCGGCGTTTCCTCCGTTTCCTCCGACGTATCCTACTTGGAGATCCAAATACCCTGGTCGAAAGCGATCCCCCCCCCCCCCCCTGGTGGTATAATATATTGTAAAATGAAAAGATGGTTATGAATGTAGTACGTGAGTGTAATTCGTGGAATGTCTGGCCTAAAACTGAACTAATCGGGATTTTCATTCTTGACAACCGGAACATGTGGCCACATCATGTGATGTCCATTGCACTATCCCCTTCTTCTTTTGTTGTGGATCTCTCGCCTGCACCTTTCCGATCTTCTTGATCACCTCTGGAGCCGCTGGCCCACGTGGGCACCACCAACGTGGGATTTCTTCTCCCCGCAGGGTCCCTCGAAACCCAGGATGACGTCAGGAACACCGTGTTCCCGGGGACATCTCCCCCACGGTCCTAGCCCGTCCATCCTTCGCCTCTAGCGACACGCTGTAACAATGGCTGGTGTCGGCAGACCAGCGGGATGTCTCCCTCTCTGCCGACACCCGGAGCTCAAGGTGTTGATCCTGTCGGGGAACTACCTGCTGGTTCTGCAGGACTCTCGATCCACGAACTCAAAGCTGCAACTCTTGATCCATTGAAGTCCGTGCTCGTTTCTTCTCACCGGGATGGATTCTTCACTAACAGATCCTGGACGGGCCCCCAAATGTAAAATGAAAAGATGGTTATGAATGTAGTACGTGAGTGTAATTCGTGGAATGTCTGGCCTAAAACTGAACTAATCGGGATTTTCATTCTTGACAACCGGAACATGTGGCCACATCATGTGATGTCCATTGCACTATCCCCTTCTTCTTTTGCTGTAGATCTTTCGCCTGCTCCTTCCCGATCTTCTTGAACACCTCTGGAGCCGCTGACCCACGTGGGTGCCACCAACATGGGGTTTCTTCTCCCCGCAGGGTCCCTCGAAACCCAGGAAGACGTCAGGAAACACCGTGTTCCCGGGGACAACTCCTCCCCCACGGACCTAACCCGTCCTTCCTTCGCCTCTAGCGACACGCTGTAACAATGGCTGGTGTCGGCAGACCAGCGGGATGTCTCCCTCTCTGCCGACACCCGGAACTCAAGGTGTCGATCCTGTCGGGAAACGAGCTGCGATCGGTTCTGCAGGACTCTTGATCCACGAACTCATTTCTGCAACACTTGATCCACCAAAGTTCGTGGTCTCTTCTTCTCACCACCCCTTCTAAAAGAATTCATCCGTAACAGAGTTCGGACGGGCCCCCAAATGTAAAATGAAAAGATGGTTATGAATGTAGTACGTGAGTGTAATTCGTGGAATGTCTGGCCTAAAACTGAACTAATCGGGATTTTCATTCTTGACAACCGGAACATGTGGCCACATCATGTGATGTCCATTGCACTATTTAATATTATTAAATATTGTCAGAAATTTCTGACACTCCTTATGCCCAACGTCAAACCAAATACATAACCTCCGTCAAAACTCATTCTCACCACACAAAAAAGTCCAGAATCTTAACTTCAGAATAATATTCTGAAGATATTATCTGGCTTTTGATTATCGAAAATTTGTGTTTTTACGAATCAACCGCAAATCCTCATTTTTCACACCTCTCCAGTGTTTTTCCTCCCTGGAATGGCTACAAGCACCCTCTGGACAGCTGCAAATTCGGATGTTGCTTGAATGACGGAGGTAATTATGATTGCCGGCTCTCATCGGTGAGCTCGATTGGGATGACGGGGAGGAAGCTTCCTGGTGGTTGAATTATCCCGGTTTTGACCATTTCGGAACGGTCGTACGTCCTCCAAAGCTGGCCAAAGGGTTTTGGAGTCGGCCACCCCCCTTTGTTGCCAAATAATGGCACCTGGTCGCGGCGCAACCATCGTGAAGGGATTACAATACCTGACCCCCTTCCTGACGCTCGTAGTCGCGCTGATAATTGCCTGAGTACTGACAATGGATCCTGGGGTGGACGATGAGGAGGATACGTGTGACAATTTATCAAAACCTGCCGCCCCTCCGCCCCACATCGTCGCCCTCGGACTGCACTGTTAATTGGTTAACTTGTTACGCTCGTTATATGTTCGACGAAACGAGTGAACCCTCCCGCTGCGATGACTAATAACAATCGCGGAGTTCCCAGTTTTTGCGCTCTCATATCACGATGTTTCCCCCACACACACATTCTGCGAGACCGAACAGTCCAACGGGTTGTTCTTTTTTTTCTTTTTTGTTTTTTTTTTACGGGAAAAGTTATGAACGTAGTTCAACGTTGACGCGCTATAGTTGCATTCATAGTCATGAAACTTTGGAACTACAACAGTTGAATTACTTCATGAAAAAAGGGACCCGTCTCAAAATTTGAAATTATCCGTTTCACGGTGACTAGATTCCAAAAAAGAAATGTCCGTCCGCCATACCCCGTCCATGCCGTTTTGGGCAGGTTTTTTTTATATTTTTTATCTGAAATGTTGACAAAATACCTACTCGGTTTACCATCTAGTTGTGCTCGCAAGGTTTTCTGTCCGATCGCCCAAACCCGTGGGGCGCTATGGGGCTACGGGAGGGGTTTGTTGAAGGGTTTCGGCTATGAGGTCGATTGGGGGTGCCGTTTTCGAGGTTTTTTTGAACGTAGTATCCAATTTTTGGGGTCCCAGGGCGATCCGATTTCACCGTATCTATGGGGCTTTCATGGGGCTACTAATGGGATTTTTGAAGGATCCCACGAGGCCAAATAAGGGGTCGTTTTCCGAATATATGACGCATAATCCATTTTCGAGGTCCCACATCTATCCAAACAATGAACAGAATTTTTTTCTTTCAAAAATGACTTCCTAATGACCTAGAATTAATTTTTGTACAAATAACCTACCTATAACAAACATAATAAACCCTTGTGTATAATGGTAGAGTAAAACGCAGCATAGTAAAATATGCAGGTTTTTTTTTTTTTTTTTTTCACTTTTACACTTTTCAAGATTTTCAAAGGTTTTGGGGGTCGTTTTATCGATTCACCTAGTAAGCGACCTTCTATCTTCGGGTGGGTCTGACCGCCATAAAACGATTCTACGTCTTGAAACACCTCGAAAATGACACCTCACTCGATTATCACCTTCAAAGCCGCCACTGCTTCCTAGTGTGTGCGGATCAGGTTGAAAACCATGTGGGACGAACAAGGAGGAAAACCAACCGAATATTTTATCAAAATTTCAGATGCTTCAAAAAATTCCTTAAATCTGTGCACGTTTGAAGTCAAACAGAACCCCATGGTAAGATCGAACCGGTCTGCAACTCTGAAAAATCGATTTCACGTCCACCACCACTTCTGAACTGACACTACACTGGAACTCCTGGACAAAACCTTCAAAACCCCCTACTTAAAGCTCGTTTCCAGTCAAACTGAACCCCATGGTATAATCGTACTGGTCTGAAACCACCGTTTACCGATTTTACGTCTAAATTTACATAAAAAACAACACCACACGTGACTTCTAGGGCAGATCCCTTAAACAGCCCACTCAGAGCCCTTCCGTATGATCGGACTAGTCCGAAACCCCATGGGGAGAGATCGATTCATTGCAATGAATCGATCTCTCGTTCAAAATCATCGCTCGATTACATGCCCATAACCCTTCAAAGTTCCCGCCTGTAAGCTCTTTTGTAGCCTTTTGTGCAAAGAAAAAACTCCAAAAATATTAACTACAAACAACACACAGAGAATCCACTAACCTGAAACGGGGAAGGTTGCAAATTCGCAACTAGCGTTCCGACGCAAGCGTCTCGAAAAAGGTCTAATTGACCCACGTGTTCGTGGAATATTTTGGCATTTAACGCTTTATAATTTGTACCACGACAGTAGACCGCAAATGTTGTGGTTTTGTTGGATTCAGGCCTAAAATACACTCGAAGTCACCCTAACAAGGATGGGTTTTTATTAGGAGATCTTCCTTATTTTCGAGCTTTCGTAAAATAGCATACAACTCGTATTACTCTAAAGGGCTCAAGAATGTTGTTATAGTGTATTATACACATCCATGATACTGTGACTTCGCGTAAATGTTGTTAAGCCAAATTAAGCTCCTTTTCAAAAACCAGCTTTTGAGCCACACTGCCTTTTTTTGTGTGACTCAGAAGTGCTTTTGTTGCAATCCCAGAACTAGAAAGCACCCCCGTCTTTTCGTCACCCTTTTCATCCACCACGTCTGAGATCCCGTTGAACCTAACTTTCTTCTTTTTTTTTTTTTTTTCCTCGCAACTACAAAAGCGACTTACGCCTAATAATTAATTTCGTCACAATAATAGAAAAGGGTCTCACCGCCGACAATTACAAAAAGAAACAACATTGTGGGCTCAAGTGTCCTGACGAGTCGAGAAACTTGAAATGGGGATTGAAAAGAGAGTTGAAACGGGGGCGGTTTTCGGAGTTATTTCTTTTCACGTGGAGGGGAAAAAGATTGAAAAATGAGTTACCAGGCAGCCAGCTCTTTTGTCTCGCACGATCTACCCCGTTCGAGACTCCCCTAGTGAGCTTAAACTCTTGTTTTGTCAATAAAGGTTAATTATGGGGACGTGAACCTCTCAACGCCCGTACATTTCAAGGGCTCCTTCCCCTTCACATTCGTGTGCGGAACGGTTTAGCTGTAGGTTGTGGTACAAAAGGGAATAAGTATATTCTTAGCCCGTTCGTGAGAAACAAGTAATTTTGATTTTTGATTTTGAAAAGAAAATGTATTTATTTTAATAATATTGAATTTTATTAAATATTAAATATTATTTAATATGAGTTGCCACAGAGGGGTATGTGTTGATAATATGTCATCAACTCATACTCCTCTACTTATGGCAACTCATTTTTATTTTTATAATATTAGAGGCATAATTTCTTGGAACCATCGCACAGTGTATCGATCACAGGGGTGAGATGGACAAAACTCTTTTTCCGGCGGATTCCTTTATTTGGGAAATTTCACGCGGATTGCGAAAATAACCACATGTTAGGGTCGTAAACAACTCCTCAAGTGTGCAAAACGAAAAAAAAAAACCGTCTAAATCCGCGTTTTTTACCCTGTAACCTGAAAATAACTTGGTCGCTAAGCTAGATATATCTAGCTTATACATATATATTGTGTATATATACAAATGTACCTATCTGTACAACTAATGAAGGGTAAACGAGTTTTACTGGTAGTTTTTTGCAGACGAGTTTTTTGCAGAAAAAAATTCCACCTAAATCAATGCCGCAAAAATTTACTATTTTAACTTGTTTAGTATTGTTTGATGAATACTTTAAAATTAAAACCGGAAGAAGGAAATTACCTTTTGGAAAAGAGTCCAAATTCAGACTAGTTAGACTTGTTTAAAATAATTCAGAACTAAGCTATTTCATTTTTAATTATTTTTTTCCAAAATTTGGAAAAAAAAAATCATTTAATGATACCTATGTACTTACCCGTCAGAGAACTCGACTGTATTAATGATGATGATAACGTATTTTGGTTTATCACTCTTGAATGCTCACTTTACCTATGAAATCGAGACAGGGGTCGAAAATTCTGATCGCCCTCAAACTTTTTCATACTCGTTTCAAGAGGTCTAAATTCAAAAAACGAAATGTCCGTCCGCCGTCCGGGCCGTTTTGGGCAGTAGGATTTTTTGTAATTCTGAAATTTTGACAAATTACTCGGTTTACCATCTAGTTGTGCCCGCAAGGTTTTCAGCCCGATCACCCAAATCAAGGGACGCTACCTGTAGGGCTTTCATGGGGCTGCGGGAGGGGGGTTTTGAAGGTTTTCGGCTGTGGGGTCGAGTAAGATGTCGTTTTCGATGTATTTTTGGACGTAGAATCCATTTTTGGGGGTCCCAGAACGATCCGATTCCACTGAGGGGATCTAAAGGGCTTTCATGGGGCTGCAAATGGGATTTTTGACGGATCCCAGGAGGTCAAAATTTTTAATACTTTCCGAGTAATTTTGACGTATAATCCATTTTTCGAGTTCCCACATCTGTCCGAACACTACAGATTTTTTTTTTTTTTTTTTTTTTTTTTTCAAAAACATTTTTTTCACAGAATTAATTTTTGAACAAGTAACCTATGTCAGAGAATAATAAAATTTATTATTCTCCACGGATTTAATCCATGTGTAAAATTTGCAGCGTTTTCACCTCAAGCCGACTCTCCCAACTTTGACGCGTTCAGACATGATAAGTTCGCCTTCGATCGACCTAATAATTAATGATGATATAATAATAATAATAATCATCATTAATATTATCGTTACTTCCTATCCCCTGGAAACCCCTAATGAAATGGCATTCAGTGCTGGTGCCAATTCAAAACTACTTACCTTTTATTAGTTTTGTCACATACTCGATACACTGTGCATCGGTTCAATATTGAAGGGGAAAATTCATAAAAGCTGCTGAATCAATCTCCCGAACATGGAGAATCTATTCCTCCATGTCTCCCGAATTAATCTACCTAATTTCAATTAAATTGGAGATTGGAAATATTTTCTCGTTTAACTTCTTGTTCTAACAATAAAAATGGTGAAATTCCCTTATATTTCGTTCTATAGATCTTTTATGTGCGATTTTACACTTTCCGTGACGTCACTTAATTCCTCGTATGAGTGAAGCGGGCAGGCGTGACGTCCCTTTATCTTTTTCTTCCCTCCCGCTTTCCGGCTAAACTACCCGGAATTTCGTGATGAAAATTGGCATGCTGACATTTTGATCAATGCAGAGGATGATGAGACAGTTTTGAGCAAAATTTAATTCCGATGCAAGTTGGTCATTGCTCTCAAAATGTTTGAAAAGGACTCCCAACCTTCAAACTTGAAAATAAGTT
This sequence comes from Pilophorus perplexus, assembly GCA_955831195.1. Classification (NCBI taxonomy): domain Eukaryota; kingdom Metazoa; phylum Arthropoda; class Insecta; order Hemiptera; family Miridae; genus Pilophorus; species Pilophorus perplexus. The sequence goes on along the minus strand of OY037011.1, from coordinate 13,055,514 downwards.
TCATCTCTAATATTTGACCTCATTCACGCAACGCAAATCCTCATCCCAATCTCAAAAAAAGTTGGAGAGCCCCTTCAAAAATGCAGAGCCATCCCACATGTTCGAATATTTTAAATAATTTTGTCGTATAAAATATTAAAAATGTTGATTAAGAGAGCGCATTACTGACTATTATAGTCACTATAATAGTGTATACTTAGACATGTCTTGCTGGACATGAGTACCCAACCTGTGATCACTGCGCCTGACATATTCCTCACACCTGAGATATGAGGAAGAATGAATGAAGGAAATCAAAAATGTTCAGGACTATTAACGTTATTTTTCTTCTGTAGATGTGAATGACATCACTATTGTCAGTTTATTTTTAATGATTAGCTATTATGAGGCCAAGGCGTTTATATCATTTGATAACCGCTTGTTGGCCTAGGCCTTTTGAAAAGGTTCATTTCAAATCAGTACGCCGTAATATCGTGTTTAATTGGGACAACATTTATACTACTCATAGACAGCCACACGAAGTTAATTTCTACTTTTTTTAAGCAAATTAGATTCGTTGATAATAAGGTGTGAAGGCCTTTCCTGTTCAACTAGTCCCATGGCCTATTAAGGGAGTGCGGGAGGGCAGCATTTCGTAAATCAAGTTTTCACGCAGTTTTTGGCGATTGAGCTAAGTAAAAAAGGAAAAGGCCTAATAATGGAAGTGTCGCTTCTTGAAGACATCCTGCCGATCATTACGAGCCCAGCCTCATCAAAAATTACGAGACTTTTTTTTACGAAAAATGCTGCTTTTAATGAATTATCTCTTTTAATATTCTGTTTTTAACATTAATTATCTTTATTAATAAATTTCTGAAAGATCCCAGGAAGCCACCTCCAACATAACCCTTTTCTACTCATTACGTTGCTTGCTTACGAAAAACCACATGAAAACGCGGCCCTTCGTCTTAAAAATGCGGAGCCCTCTCGCATAGAAAGGAATAAGAAAATTTGTTATTAGTTGAAAAAGAAACTGTAATGTAAGAATCGTGCAGTATTTCATGCACTAAAGAGAAACTTGATCAAAAGTGTGACTTCTTCTTCTGTACTACTGAGCTTTGTAAAAGGGTTTATAGTTGAATAATGGATAATACCTCTGTACTAAAACAGATGAAATTTTATTTCGATTTGCATTAAATTATTTTAGATGGAACTCTCATGAAGATGAATGAATGTTAATGATGGAAACTTATGCATGATCACGCTCAATTGCTTTCCTACAATACAAAACTGGCGATTAGGTACGATTTGAGAAATTTCAAGTGCCATAAAATAATTTTCCAATCCCCCTTAAGATCTCCTTCGACAGACTAGTGAGAAACAATTTCGTCAATTAACTCTGAGCGTTCAATAAACACTATTGTCGGGACAGTATAAAAAGAAACATAATTTCAAACATGGAACAAAAACAATTTTATTATCGATATTTTTCTTTACAAATTATACATGACGATATGACAAAGTAGGTTTATGTACATCAATAAATACTTTGGCCTCATTAAGAGTATACAATATTTACAACGACAACTTTACATGAGATAACAGTTACTTTCACGTATAGGTTCGATTAAAAGCAATTTTTTTCAAATGAGATTCAAATTTGAAAGTCCTATAACAATCAGTATTTTTTTTACGTTTATAATATCAAATTACACTTTACGACACTTTGGTAATATGTTAATATGCCTAATATTGTTGAGATGGGGTAAAATCTACTCTAGAACATTTAAAGCGGGATGAACATTGATTATAAGTGTATGTTATGAGAACTTGAGAGAATAATGAGTTTAAAAATGTGGGATAAAAGTGTTACTGTAGATGTTTGTTAAGTCGGGAAACGACGTTATTTTTGAAAAATAAATATCGTAAATCTTACCTCATTATGAACACATATCACATATATACTTTCTTTACAAGAAAACACAGAGTATAGGTACACTTAGTATATGACGGATACAGGCCTCCGAAGATTGTCTATGTCGAGTGATGGGGGCGTGGTGGTCGTGTTGGTCTGCTGATCCGTTGGTGACGATCCGGGACTTTGACTTCCGCCGAAGAGGAAATGCGGGGGTGGGGGTTGGAACAGAGCGCTGAGAGGCGGTGGGGGTGGCTGGAAGGATTTGCCTTGAGGATACAGCGAGCTGTAGAAGGAACTGACGACGGAAGCGTTTTTGTTGCCCGACTCGCTTCCAGGGGATTGACTTTGGACTAATTTAGAGAAATTTACCGCATCAAATGCCGATCCGAAGTAGGGTGGAAGAGGAGGGTAAGCGGCTCCAAGTGACTCCAAAGGATGATGGTGGTTGCCGGCGAAATACGGCGGTAGAGGGAAACTGGGAAATCCTCCTCCCGACGTCGGCACCGGTGTCGTTCCCGGTTTCATCATTTGTGGGTGCTGTCCTGGAGCTTTGGGCTTCCTCCTCGGCCGATACTTATAGTCAGGATGTTCCTTCATGTGCATTGCTCTCAGTCTTTTTGCTTCGTCGATAAAGGGTCGTTTTTCGGACTCGGTCAGCAATTTCCACTCGGCGCCGAGCCTTTTAGAAATTTCCGAATTGTGCATCTTGGGGTTGTCCAAAGCGATTTTCCTCCTCTGTATCCGGGACCAAACCATGAACGCGTTCATGGGCCTTTTGATGTGCTGCTCGGACGGCGACTGAGGCTCGATGGGCATCGAAAAACCGTAATGGGACGTCATGCTTCGCGTTCGACTGCCGACACTGTTCTGCAGCGGCGAGTCCTGTCTCGGCTCAGGGAGAATCCGTCCCCTCCTCGCTACACCCTTAAAAGGGGCGTGTGTGCCTTAACCAATCAAAACCGAACCACGCCTCCCCACCACACCATCTGTGAACTATTGTCCCGATATCCCCTCTCCCACTCGACGGAATAAAGGAAATCCGACAAAAGGACAATCATAAATCTGGCTTTACCTACTCTCAGAGTTTACTTAGCTAAAGAATCCTTCCTCTGCATTATGTTCTTTATTATTCATATAATATGTTATGTTGCTTCCACCAAGCAATTCTAGAGGGGGGGGGGGGGAGCTATAATAAAATATACAGATTTTCGAGAAACTTGTTGGGACCTGGGGACAAAACACTGTTTTATGCCCTGCCTGATTAGCCCTCGAAACACTCAAATTTACTCAATCTCAGGCTCGCTTTAGTAGTACACTATAGTAGTAATAAAGAACAATTATTGTTCTTCATTTTGCAATGGATGCATCACAGTTGTCAGTATCTCAGGGTAAACAGAAGAAGAGTCCCGGAACGAAAAACCGGAGAAAAAGCCCCCAGCTCGTTATAGTCCAGTATGGAGAGCTTTTTAACCTCCAGAAGGCGATGCAAACGATTTTATTGTTTTAAAAGGCCCATTTGGGTCTTAATAAGATGTATACATGCAACAAGGGGATGCCCTAGCCTGCATGCTCCTCAAATATATTTGAGGAGCATGCAGGCTAGGGCATCCCCTTGTTGCATCTGGAATTGGTCCAAGAGCTCTCCGTCCACTCTGACTGCGCATTGCACATATTTCGTTAACGAGTTGGACGAGTGCCCCTTAACAAGCTTTGAGGGTACCTACCCCCATATTCAGAAAGGCTGCATGGGGCTCCTGTCTTCTCACACTGTCGTACGCTGTAATATTCGGTATTTACCGAAAGGTGGTCCCGGAGTGGCTCACGAGGCGGAGGACCTGGAGTTGAGTCGATGAGAGACCGACAATACCAGGGTGAAGCGGCCCCACCTGGTGTGCATTATGCATTTCCCTCTCCAAAGCGAAAAAATCTCCTAAATTGGTCCAATAGACAAATTCGTTCAGGCTATTAAAAAAAATTGTTTTCCAACTTTTCTAGAAAACCGTTATCACTTTTTTTTAGAGCATTGTGTCTCTAAAGAAACAATAAAATTCACCACACCTCTCCCTGAAACTTGGAGAGCATCAATCAGAGAGCTCAAAAAGCACCAATAATATACGGAAAGTCGGACGAAGGACGTTTCATTCACCTTGCGGATATCCGTCACTTGGTTGAACTGTTCTATGATTCTCATCCACGATCTCTTCTTCGATTGTGACGCTTTCACACATTTCATTTTGTATGGAATTATTTGCAAATAACCATGGTCATTTTCTTGAAAGTTTGCCCGCCTATCCCGGAATCAATAATTGATCTATCGATGTCAATTATTGACATCGTGCGAACGTTGTTGACAAGTTGTCAATGACTACGAAACGAAAAAACAATATTAACCCCTTGCAATATTAAATTCCTGCAAAATTTCCCCAAAACACGGGGATAAAAAAAAACAAATGATCCAATAGATAAATAATTTTGACAGTATTGTTACTTACAGGCGATACAACAACAACAAAAAATACAATTTTCCAATTTTTCAAACAATCGTTTTAACCTTATTTAAAGTCTTGTGGCTCTAAAGGAACGATAAAATCCCCTCCAACAGTCAGTGAGTTCAAAAAGCACCAAAAATATATTGACATTATGTATAATGCATTATATATAATAATAATTATGTAAACGAGTAACCGGAGGACTCGTTTTTGAGACGTTTCCCCGCGATTCGTACCACAGTGGTCGTCAGGTTGGTTGACCTACTCGAGAAGGAGTTCGGGGATGGCTTTCTCAGGTTTTTGATATGCAGATCCGTGATCAGAAGAAGACATTGCAGCCTTTGCTAAGCCAGTGAAATAGCTTGCTTGGAAGGCCTACCCTGGGATTGGGACAGAGGGCAAATTGTTCAGGAGGGGCTGAGAAGTGAGTGGGTGCTCATTGAGGCTGCTGTGGTCGTTGCAGACGAGTTGAGGTGTCCCTGGTTCGAGCACAAGCCGGTGCCAGTAACTGTCTCTCGTCGGCTCCAGCAGCCATCCCCAACAACGCGCCATGTCTCACGCAACGACTTCAAGGCCCTGCCAAGTCGGTACGTGGGTGTGTTGGACATCACTCAGGCTACTATCCTCGGCTAGTCTCTTTGCTTCGTACCAATTGAGGTCGCCACGCTTGACCAATGATGTACTCCGCAGGCCTTTAGTGGATACAGGTGCGTCAGCCACAGTGATCAGTGAAGAGTTGCTGCTGTTGCAGGCTCACTCATTGCGTATGCTTCAGGAGACAAGTTACCAGCGGTTCTGCTCTGTGCGTCCGGTAGCGTGGAATTGAATATATATATTTTTAGGTTTCTGAGCTAGTGCTAAGTGATTATGGTTACAGTCTAAAAATACAAGTGGTTATTCGTCTCGAAATTTCACTGGAAGTCACTTTTTTAATATTGGTGTCAGAAGTTTGCGATTTTGAGCCCACGGATGTGGCCACGGTCTCGTACGCGGGCTACTCGAGCTGCCCCCGCGGTGGAGGCGTCTCCAACTCCCTGCCAGCGTCCAGAGCCTTCATCTGCATGCCCTTCACAGAGGACAGACGGAGCACAGAGTAACCATAACACTCCGGACCAAGGTGAGTCGCATGAATGCGAAATTTACAGTTATGCGAGAACATGGAAATCAATCTCGAGCAGCATTTAGCTGTAGCACATGCTGAAATAAACTATTTACCTTTGCCAGTAAGCCATTGGGGAAACAAGTTCATTGTTGTAATGGTGGATTATTTTACGAAGTGGCCAGAGGACTTTGCGGTGCCTGACGTCAGGGCGGAAACTGTGGCTCACTGCCTTGTGGATAATGTGATAGCTAGGTTTGAAGTACCCCGAGAGCTCCACAGTGACCAAGGGTGGCTCCAAAGTGACCAAGGGTGGCTCCAAAGTGACCAAGGGAGGTCGTTCGAGTCGACGATTTTCAGTGAGGTCAGACTTCTGACTGAACATCCAAAAAACGCGAACCACTCCTATGTGGTCCCAGAGTGATGGACCAGTCGAGAGATTCAACCATACGCTTTGGGACCTGTTATCGAAGCTCACCGAGGGCCGAAAAAGGGAATAGGACCAAAAGTTACCGCTGGCACTGCTGGCTTATCAGAGGACGGAACATGCGACGACAGGCTTTTCCCCTGCACACCTGTTGTTCGGTAGAGAGCTCAATCTTCCCATTCACTTACTCTATGGTAAGCCACTCCTCACAGAGAGATGAACACAATTCGCAAGCATGTAAGAGGATAACATGATGGCAGTCCATGGCCTAGCGTGACAAAGACTGGTGAATGCAGCTGAAAAATCGAAAAGGAGGTACGATGTCAAATGCAAGGATCCGCAGTTTGCTGCTGGGGACAAGGTATGGTGTTACAACCCACGAAGGGAGGTAGGGCGGTGCCCGAAGCTGGGTCCCCATGGCATGGCCCTTGCGATGTGATAAAGGCAATCTCTGACGTCATTTTCCGGATCAAGATGACTAATGTAAGGTACAGGGTCGTCCATGCAGATCGTCTTCGATTAAGTCTAATGCTAAGTGATCATGGTTACAGTCTAAAAATAGACGTTATTCGTCTCGAAATTTCACTGGAAGTCACTAAGTGACTAGTAATAATGACTTGGTCCTTTCGTACTAAAATTTCATAAAAAAATAAGGATAGAAACCAACCTGGCTTACACCGGTCTGAACTCAGATCATGTAAAAATTTAAAGGTCGAACAGACCTAGATATTCAATATTCTACTATGTAACGTCCACTGAAACAATTTTAAACCATCAGAAAAGGGTTGTAGTAAACCTATAAAACCAACCCTGTTAGGACCTTTACGTAACTGAATATACCCTAACACCCTACGTTCTAATAAAGTCACAAAAGCAACAGCCACTAGAACAAAAATAATTAAAACTAAATAATTAAACAAAAAAATTACTATTTGTAATAAAAATTACATAAATAAATTCTAAATTTATCACATTTTTCTGACAAAATAGTATTTACTAATAAAAAAATATTTCTAAAACTTGGTCCTTTCGTACTAAAATTTCATAAAAAAATAAGGATAGAAACCAACCTGGCTTACACCGGTCTGAACTCAGATCATGTAAAAATTTAAAGGTCGAACAGACCTAGATATTCAATATTCTACTATGTAACGTCCACTGATGTAATGTCCACTGATATCTAGTGGACGTTACATAATATGTAATAATATATAATATTATTATATGTAACGTCCACTAGATATCAGAAAGTGGACATGCAAGTGGAATCGCAAGTTCGGATCACGACTAATAAGACTTAGTTCCTTCCGCAAACAATAACCCAGCTAGGGAAGCATTAAATGTCCAACATTTTGAGGGACATGATGTTAGTTAGCAGACTTCAAAATGTCTGCATAATTATAGTCGGAAAAGTAGTAAACAAAATACTAGCCATCCTGAAATAAACTTTGAAATCCCCTTTTAGGTTCTTCGTTGTAAAAGAGAAAAAGCTTTTTACACACAGAATGGAAAATCAGTGTTATCACCCCCAAGGGGATTATTATCATATATGATGATTACCTATATTATTATCGGGGGTTGGGGCAGTGTAGAAAAGACCCTAGTAGAAAATGGCAAGCTATTACCATGAAGCAAGCCTTTGAAGAAAGAACAAAACGAAAATCAGTGTGATTACCAGAGCTCTAGGGTTCTGGTGTCGATTCCCTAGAAGAATCTGAGTTCCCAGGCCTTAGTCCACTTTCATGAGATCAGACAAGGGACTCACCGGGCTCTCCGCTCCAGTCTGGGGCTTCCCCATTTCCATGGAAATGTGTTTTTACTGCAGTAAAAATAATGTGATCGGGTTTTTAAAAATTCCGCACTGGGGTCGTTGGTAAAAACCTTTACCTGCGGAAGGTCCACCCTCGTCCAAAGATGCATATCTCTTGGTATATATCTTTGCTCTCGTCGGTCGATTATGTCGGGCGGGAAGGCATGGGGTTTGCCATCCCACCCACGCAATCTAGCTGGCGAGCAGTGAACTTCTTTCGGCATTGGGAGCTGAGTTCCCGCGTGTGGCATATTTTCCACATAATACTTTCTACGTACCTTTAAATATACCAACAATGTAAACAGAGGGAATCGCATCAGACCCCAAGAAACTGCAGTGGCGCCCTCCACTGTAAATAAACAAAGCACAGATTAGCAAAATTACTTGTGCAAATTTCACGATAAATTATATCGTCATTGCCTATGAAAATCACCAACCTAATTCCTTCTTTCGAAATACTTGAATTAATTAAATTCCGGAATTGAAATAAAATAAGAAATGAAAATATTATCTACACCTCAGAAAACGTTCCACTTGGAGAAATACCGATGGTATACAGCACGATGATGAAAGTGGAAACCTATAAATACGGCCTTGGGTTCCTCATACTTTCAATTTGTTTTCGCAGGGACGGTCGGAAAATGATTCATTCCTCGCCATGGACGTATTCAGCCAAACGTCTCCTAAAAGCCTTCACAATCTTAACGCTAAAAATTGAAAGAACGAAGGGAAAAGGACAGGGCGAAAAAATCTGGCGAACACCCTATTCCGTAAAAAGGCGAAGAAAAGGGTTAGGAAATGCGGGAACGCAAATAATGCCTTCTTCGACGTGCAGGGAGCCATTGGGCGCACAATCTTCCAGGTTGGTGTGCCATTAGTGAAATGAACTGTGCCTCTTTGTGGTGAGGAAAGACAATCGCTTTTACCCCTTCGGGTTTTTTTCTTTTCGTCAATGAAAAGTGTTTTCGCTTGTTTAGAAAAAAAACCGAAATGACTAAGGTAGAAACAAGAAAAGGCGCACCCCTTTCTCGTCATTTCTCCAGTGTATTTTTTCCGTCAATAGCGTCAGAAAAAGCCTGCGCTGCTGGTCCCTGGGTCTTTGTTCAATGAAGAAACGTCAACCGCTCTTCAGCGTTTGTTCGGCAGGCTTTGCAAAGTTTCCCTAGCAACTATGCACATTGCGCCGTTGTGAAGGAACGTTTTTGTAAATTGTTCTTCAAATCACGCGGAGGAGGTGAGCCATTCCCGCGTGCTTTTCTTTTCTAGGGTTTTTCGTTCTTGGTTCGAAGAGACCGAATGTAAGAAAAACAGTCCCTGGGGAAAACCAAACAGCCCTGGAAAATAAATTACCGAAAAGAAATCCCCACTTCTACAATTCCTAACGTGTATCTCTACAAGAAAAATCCGAACGGAAAACAATACCCCAGAAAAAAATCTCCAAAAACGATGGAGAATACGAATAATACTCGTACAATACGATGATTACTCGTATTTCCTATTAATGGAATATAAGCCGGTCATAATATGACGGTTACATAGTATGTAACCTGGTTTATTATTCTTGGAATCATACACCTATTTAATCGCGACTGAGGTCGACAATTCTGATCGGCCTCAAAATTTGACGTTTAGACGGTGGACGTTTCAAGATGTTTAGATTCCAAAAATCTGCAAATTTCCCCCAAGGGTTTATTATTATTTGATATAGGGTACTTGTGCGAAAATAAATAATTGTTGCGTGTCCATAAAAAATTTTGTTTTCAAAAAATCTTTTTTACTCGGAAAATATTTGACCACCTGGGATCCTTCAAAACCCCCATTTGTAGCCCCATGAAAGTCCGATAGATCCCCACAGTGGAATCGGACCCCAAAAATGGATTCTACGTCCAAAAATACTTCGAAAACGACACATAACTCGACCCCATTGTCGAAACCCTTCAAAAAAGCCCTCCTGATCCCCTTTTTAGCCCCACAGAGCCCTACGGGTTTGAACGATCGGGCTGAAAACCTTGCGGAAACAACTAGATGGTAAACCGAGAGATTTTATCCAAATTTCTGATTAAAAAAAAAAAAAAAAAAAAAAAAAAATCCTACTGCCCAAAACGGCTCGGACGGCGGACGGACATTTCATTTTTTGAATCTAGACCTTATGAAACGAATAATGTCAAATTTTGAGGCCGAACAGAATTTTCGACCAACGTTGCGATTACATAGGTGTATTGTTGTATACAATATATAGAATAATAAACCAAAACGAAATGTAGGATTTTTTTTTTTAATCTGAAATTTTGACAAAATACTCGGTTACCATCTAGTTGTTTCCGCAAGGTTTTCAGCCCGATCGCTCAAACCCGTAGGGCTCTGTGGGGCTAAAAAGGGGATACAGGAGGGCTTTTTTTTAAGGGTTTCGACTATGGGGTCGAGTTATGTGTCGTTTTCGAAGTATTTTTGGACGTAGAATCCATTTTTGGGGGTCCCTGAGTTCACCGTGGGGATCTATGGGGCTCTCATGAGGCTACAAATGGAACTTTTGAAGGACTCACATGAGGTCAAATATTTTCCGACTGATTTTGGAAGCATAATCCATTTTTCGAAGTCCTAATTATTATTATTATTATTATTATTATTATTATTATTATTTTTTCTTGCTGTCCATTTTCAACTTTGAGATCGGTGATTTTTTCGGGGACTTTTTTCCAAAACTCGGGGATTTGTTTTCCAGAGAAGCCAAAACCGAAATTTGTTTCCAGGGATGTTTTCCAACTTCCGATAGGGCCAACCCGGAAAAAATGGATAGACTTTTTTTGCGATTTGATGTTTGCCGGTCGAAAAGGTAAATAGGAATTGATCCCCAAGTGCTAAAATCTATGGAAGTTGTGTCCTATTGAATGTAATAAATACGTACATAATTTAGGAAAAATGGGATAAGTAACTTATGTTCTCGCATAAAATTTACTCAAATCTGTGGCCCATCAAATACCAGCTCATTTTTCACATTTTTTTTTTTTTTTTTTCGAAGAAGAAAAGGATACTCAGCGCTTTTTTATGGAAACCATTTCCCCATTACAGCCATCCGACAAACTTTTGGATATTTGGTGCGATCCACGTGTTGGTCTTCTCGAACAAAGTAGAGCAGTTCGACTCATAGCATTGTCCGTTCACTTTGGGAAATCCCATCCCATAGAGAAACCCTCTTAACGGCCAATTGTAGACCTTTCTGCTAATCTCTTGTCTAAATGAGGATAATTCGTAACGGTATGTGTCGGACTCCTTTTGCTTCGAGAAAGGTAACTTACCTACCTGTCTTCCTTGGTTATAACTACTGGGACAAAGGAGGATAAAAGGTATTTTGGGGTGTCCCCGTAGGGCCCATTATGTTGGCTTGTCGCCCCAAAAGGGTTATTAGGGTTCAGTAACCTTATAACAATGTTCGGAAGTTGGGAATGGCTTACAGCGCCACATCGTGGCGAAAACATTTCACTTGAAACAGCAAGAGAACAGAAAGCTCCAAGAAATTTGCACCGAAAAGTTAAAACCTTTTGCAAATACCCGAATAGGGGAAATCGTCGATCGAGTATCGGGGTTTCGGGTTGAAGGAAAAAATTTCCCCGGAAAAAGCTTCCCCTTGGGAGACCCTACCGGAAAAAATCGGAAAACGCACGAGTACACCCGAGCGGTTAAAGACAGTACGTGAGTACACCCAGACAAAAACTACGTGAGTACACCCGCATGACTTCAGTACACCCAGACAGAAACCACGTGAGTACACCCGCAGTACGTGAGTACACCCATGAGAGGACGATAACTTCAATGTCAACCATATTTATTTTCTGTGAACAACATCTCATCATCATTGAAGAATCGTCAAAAACGTCAATATAAAGGATAATTTGATGTTCACCATTTGCAAAAACTGGAACATGGTGACGGACCCACTTTCAAACCGGGATGTACATTGTCCTAACCACTTTTTTTTCTTTTTTTTTTTTTGTTGGGGGCGATGCTGCAGCATGCACATTCGTAAAATTTATTCGGGCATACACGTCACACTGGTATGAAACTGATATGATGGAAGGGGCTCTGCCCCCACCCCGAGATTGAAGGAGCTCGTTCAGACAGGCAGTCACATGTGAGCATCGCAACTGTTAATGTCCCTGTCAATCAAGTCATTTTGTAATTTGTCTCATTTCTAATAAAAGTGAAGTTCGTCAGTCAATCGGCAGTTTCTGTGAAAACCCCCACGTCCTTCTCGAAGGATAAATTGGAGAAATTTAGCACATATTAGAAACTAGTTCCTCCGTAAACACACAAATGTTCGGGTGAGGTGAATAAAAATTTCTTCTGAAAGAAGCGTGAAAACTATCAAGCGGCCTATCAACCAATATTTGAACCATCCATAAATATTAAATTAATCAATTTTATTATTTTCCGTCAAGTGCGCCAACTTCGTGCCAGGAACCCATCTTCGTGCAACTCGTGTTTTCCGGCACTATCGAGCGGACTGGGTGTACTCGCGTTACAACTCGTTCAGGTGTACTCGCGTCATAAGTCCGATTCTTCTCTGGGTGTACTGCGGTAGTGCTCGGGTGTATCTACTGGTGACCCTACTTTCACCTCGCTGGGTGTACTGACGTACCAACCCGAAAAAATTTCCCCAACCAAGTTGCAATCCCGGAAAAAATTTCCCTGAGCAAAACATTGTAATGGTACAAGGAAACGTATCACTTGTCCGTCGCTTGTTGCTACGTATATTCATCTCAGAAATTCATGGTCGAGTAGATACATAGTCATAGATCCTAGAAACTGTTGGAAAAGAGTTCACAAAATGTTACGACATTATTAGAATTCATTAATCCCGGAAAAAATGGCGCACGGAAATAATGGCACACTTTTTAGTTTTTAGTTATATGGTTGTAATCGTTAATGTTCATTATTCAACTTTGCCCTAACCCGCAGGGCTCCTATTATCGGATTCCTGACCTTGATTGTGCCAGATGAAGCTGAGGATCCGTTATCGTACTTTGACTTGCCTACGTCAATAATTGAAATTATTTTGTTTAGCTGTTATATGGTTGTAATCGTTAATGTTCATTATTCAACTTTACTCTAACCCGCTGTGCTCCTTTTATCTGATTCCTGACCTTGATTGTACCAGATGAAGCTGAGGATCTGCTATCGTACTTTGACTTGCCTATGTCAATTTTGTCTTCGATCTTTTGTATCGACTTATGTCAATGGTTCGCATCGATGTGTGCGGCAACATACTAATAGAGATTCCACGACACTTTCAATGAGGCGTGTTTCCCCCTAACGTATGTAATGTGCATGTCGCCACTCTTGAGAACGTCGTCATCATTAAGGTCATCGTCACCCTTCAGTTTGAGGGTAATCGAAAAAAAAAAAATCCCCAAAAACAAAAATTTTAAAAATTGTAAAAAGGAAAAAGGGGGAAATTCGTATCCGTAAAATATTATATTTCATAATAATAGTACATACGAAATTAACGCCATCTCATATTATGTGCGCAACGAACAAGTGCCAAATGGAAGGGGTAAGAAAATCTATCCAACCGCCACTGAGATGACGCTGACCAGGACCTGTACATTTTGGTTTATTATTCTTGGAATAATACACCTATGTTTTCGCGACGGGGGTCGACGACTCCGATCGGCCTCAAAATTTGACATTATCCGTTTCAAGAGGTCTACATTCAAAATCCGAAATGCCCGTCCGCCGTACGCCGTCCGCCGTCCGGGCCGTTTTGGGCAGAAGGATTTTTTTTTTTAATCTGAAATTTTGACAAAATACTTGGTTTACCATCTAGTTGTGCCCGCAAGGTTTTCAGTCCGATCGCCCAAACCCGTGGGGCGCTATGGGGCTAAAATGGGGCTACGGGAGGGGTTTTTTGAAGTATTTTTGGACGTAGAATCCATTTTGGGGGTCCCGGAACGATCCGATTTCACTGTGGCGATCTATTGGGCTTTCATGGGGCTAAAAATGGGATTTTTGAAGGATCCCAGCAGGTTAAATATTTTTCGAGTAAAAAATAAAGAATTGTTGAAAAAATGTTTTTTTGAAGAAAAAAACTCCCCCAAAAAAAGTTTTTTTTAATCCAAAAAAATTTTTTCCCCAAAATTTGATTCTATTGACACACAAATAATTTTTGTACAAGTAACCTATATCAAAGAATACTAAACCCTTGTGTAAAATTTGCAGCGTTTTTTATGCACAACACTTGCCACTGATATTGGAGGACAACGTGAGCAACCTCCTCCTGGTGTCCTCTGGGAAACGCTGATAGCTCACACGTCCAGGAGCGAGTCGGACAAATTTCTCCGCGCCTGGGAGCGAGTAGGACAGTCCTTTTTGAAACGGCCGGGAGCGAGTAGGAAACAACTTTCACTACGCCGCTCACTTTCCGATCTGCGGGAGCGAAGGGTATACGCCACAGCTTCCGCCGCACGTTGCAGGGTGCAGGCTCCACACATCATATCATTTGAACTACATTTTCTCGAAACGCAGAGCGCCGATCGTTACGAGAACGAGAACGAGGAGTTGAAAGCCTCGAGGTGCCTATTCCCACGTAATTCCACCTTAATGAGCCAACACTCTGCATATTTGATATTCAGGAAACTTCAAAATTAAGTTTCTTCCCCCCAGCGGGTTCCCTTTGCGCGGCAAGAAGAAAAGTTTCGGTTGAGTTGATATGCTCAATTGGCGAAAGTGAACAAGGAAGAGAAGCCTGGATAATGGAGCAATATCAGGTAAGTGAGTTGAGAAATGAAAAGGAAGAGAAAAGGGAGATGGGGAGCGGGTTGCTAAGTAATTAAGAGAGAAACGAGATGACTGTAGGGTCGTGTTGGAGGGAGGGGGTGGAACGGCTGAACGGGATACGGCAAGGGGGTGCGAACGGGAGCGTACGGGAGCGGGGATGCACGAGACGAGTGATTTCTTCATCAGGCAACCAACTCTGAACAAGGGGCGTGGAAAACAATAGAACAAGGCGCCAGCGCACAGTGGTAGGGGAGACGGGACTCGAACGCAAAATGGAGCCCTTTGTGTAGCGACGCTTTCCATCGTCCACAATACCTTGTAATTAAAGCCATCTCTCTCATCAGACAATCCGCTATTCCTCTACCCTCTTCCACCGACTATCTGTCTAAACCATACTACTATACTCCCTAATTCAGCGAGCGCATGATTCCGATTCGTTTGTTCAATCCCCGATAAGACGAAGTAGTGGTGGCTCATAGTTTCTGGTTTGTTTGCTGAATCTCAGAATCGATGCAGGACAAAAGCGCCAATGGCACATGAAAATTGCCCATAAGCGCCTCATTATTACTGAATTAAAGACTTATGAACTAAAACTTATGGACAGTCTGCCCACAAGTGGGGTGGGAAGTCGCTCTGAGGTCCAACGTAGTTTTTCACAAGTAGCCAGAAAATCGACGATTTTTGAATCACTTGTAGGAATTAGAATTTTTCGAAATGAAGCTTGTGGAAATTACTGCACTTGACTGAGGAGCAGGTGGTTGGGATTAATATTAATCCTTGCTGTGCACATAGTGTGACCAGTAAGTTCCCCGGGCGTAGGCAAGATTTAGCCAAGGGGGAGTATTTTGCATTTTGAGCACCCTTAATTTTTATTATCAAAGGTGAGAAACTGTAAAAATTTGGTATATCTCTGGACATGGCATTTGCCCCACACCGAGTACAGGAAAAACATATGGCGCTTATGAACCTTTCAGTTTGCAATTTCATTTGGCGCTTTTGGGAGTGTTGGTTCTATTGTTCACCGAACATCTATTAATTCAGCCCTGGCGCTTTTGGACCAGTGAAATTTCAAGGATTGGCGCATCTCTGACATAAATGTGAATGTCTGGCTCTCGGAATGTTGTAAGTGCATTTCCTCTCATCTAACGGAGTATAGCAACTCCGCTCATGGTGACGGGGATTTCCGCTTAGAGATGGTAATCACAAGTGTTGTGTGGTTGTTAACATTCTTGACCAAATGGGTATTTACCGAAAGTGCACAGGTGTTCTACCACTTCTAGTTTCTCTGGGCTGTAGATGACTACCCGCTCGCAATCGGTCTCCCACGTTGGATCTGTTTATTGTAAGCAAACAACCAAACAACCATCCAAGAAGGGTGTGCGGAAGAAAAATCCCCGGAAAGAAAATCCCCAAATTGACCACCCTGGAAAAAAATCCCAGGAAAAAAATTCCCCGAGTTGACCATTGCGATCGAGGAATCCCGGAAAAAATCCCCGGCTATGCTTTCGCATGCTAGCTTTCGCTAGCTACCTAGAACAATCTTCTACGACAATCCAAGGATGCCTCTTCCACTTGTGTCAAAGCACTTGGCGGAAGATTGAGGTTGGTACCACCGGAGCTGACGATAGTTTCCATTCTTTTTTTCTTTTCTTTTTTAAGGAAAAAGAACAATCAACCCTTCTGTTTTTTTTTTTTTTGTTTTTTTTAGGAACTCGGACTAACTTCTCAGTACAGGGAAAATGAAGATTTCAGCCTATGGTGCCGGCTCGCCTTCCTACCCATAGACCAGTGTCCCAGAGGTTTGCAGCTTCTGAAAGAAAACGCTCCGGATGAGCTGGCACCCCTAATTGACAACCCCTAACAGGCCGCACCTACGTCACCGGGACTTTTTCAAGCCGAATGACACTTCGTCGAAATGCTCCCCAATTCCCTCCGACGATATGGAACGTCCATGAAGCCACTCTCTCATCCAACGAACGGACGAACAACCGAACTGAGGGGTGGAACCTTCGTTTCAGCCAACTTGTCAATCGGAAGCACCCCTCCATTTGGAAACTAATTGTAGACCTTCGGCTCGAAGTATCTAAAGACTTGACTTGGAGATCCCTGCGCGCCCCGGCCACGGCTCAAGAAGTACGAGCGCCTTGAGCAACGCCTCTTCAGCCTAACCAAACGGTACATAAATCGTCGCTGAAGCAACCACATGATATAACTCAATTTTGCCAACTTTTCAGGAGACACGAAAAACCGATTTATGTACCACAAGCTTTAACTCAGGAATGGAGATTTCCACATGGAACAACTCAACCAAAACCATCAACCAAATGCTATAACTCAAAATTCTATTTGCCCACAAGCTATAACTCAAGTGGCAAAACAACTGAACTGAATTTTTCACGGATGATTCCAACGTGAAAACAATTTTTTCAGATGTAACAAGGTGCTTAATATTTTTAAAAAAACATCTGATAAAACAATGGAAACAAAAAAAATCGTTTTTATTGCTTAGTATACGAGAAAAATCGAAAAACCCACCCGTGCCTCCATTTCGCCGGTGTATTGCATGCAAAACATCTGAGTTGTAGCATGTGGAAAAACGAAATCGTTTGTAGCATGTGGTCAAAACTCGCTGTAGCAGTGTAGCAGTGTTGTGTTTTGGTTTTTTCTTTAATCTGACCTCGGAAATGGATCCAGAGCAACATTTTACATAAAGAATAGGGTCTAACTCATTTTGGCCAAAAATTGAGTTGTAGCATGTGGTTGCTTCAGCGACGAAATACTAATCATGCATACCTTCATTGCTAACCGCAGCTTACTGATACTTTTTTGCATTTTTGTTTTAGACACGCAGAACAAGAGGCACCCGAAGATGACGTCATTTTCGCGCGAAAATTAATTGTCATTAAAAAAAAATTAAAAATAAATCCTGTTCCTACATTGGACAGATGTGGTATCTACAAAATGGATGCGACCAAAATTACTCGGAAAATATTTGGCTTCCAGGGTTCCTTCAAAAATGCTATTTGTAGCCCCATGATAGCTAATAGATCCCCACGATGAAATCGAATCGTTCTGGAACCCCCAAAAATGGATTATACGTCCAAAAATACTTTGTAAGCGACACCTAACTCGACCCCATAACCAACAACCTTCAAGAAACCCCTTCCCGTCTTCAGCCACGGTTTTGGGCGATCTGGCTGAAATCCTTGCTGGCAAAACTAGATGGTAAACCGAGTGTTTTCAGATTAAAAAAAAAAAAAAAAAAAAAAAAATCCTACCTACTGCCCCAAAATGTTGAACATATCGTGTTGTAATACATTTTAAAATGTTAATGTTAACTATGGAAATTTGTCGTAGAAAACAAATGTTAATTATGACAGATTACGTTCATTAAATGTCTTCCTTCATAGGCGATGCTTTCATGGAGTCGGTCCTTCACATTAAATGCGAAATTTTCGCTTAGTTTGCTCAAGCATATCGGTCGTAAATGATCGAATTTCTAACTCTAGCCCATAGCCGACAGACAACCTTCAAGAAACGTCGGCCCATTTAAGCCACGGATTTGGGTGGTCGAGCTGAAAATCTTGCGGACACACTTAGAGAATCATGTTTTTTTAAACATTTCAGATTTTTAATAACATTTCAACCGCCCAAAACCGCGTGAACCTCGAGACTTGGGAAATTTTGAGGCCGATTTATGCGTTTCACCCCATCGCGAAGGCATATGTTCATTACTCTATGATTAATAAACCAAAAGGGGAAGTTACGACTAGGACGAAAATACGCAGACAGTTGAACCGACACTGACCGAATTCGGAGAGTCTGAATGACACGTATAACACGAGCTAAAAACAGAGCTTCTGCTTCGCTGGTAGGATTTCATCAACCAATCTTTGATTTGAACATTCAGAACATGCCATGTGATGCCGTGAGCACAAGGTTTGTACAGACGTAGGGGAGACAATATCCTACTCGGATTTTTCACTTCTGCTTGGCGGAGATGGCGAGTGCGAGAGACATACAGGTTTTGAATTAATAAACCAAACGAAACACGTATGAAAAGTGGATGTCCTCGCTAATTTCTGACGTTGAAAGCACTCGCCTGATACGATTTCAATTAGGAGCCTGCCCCTTTTCACGTGAGTGGGCAAAATAAAATATCGAAAAAATAATTTGCTTAGAGAGATTGAAGGGACGTACTTATTCATGTGTGTCCCATTTCACCCTCGTTAAACTGAGAGCACCATAAGAGGGGAAGGGGGTCCAGAGAAAAAACGGATATGGGATTTTCTGGAGGATGTTATTTCAAATCAAAAGGGAAAGCTGCCGATGACAGTAAGAGCTCGCTTAGGCGCCTTTAGTCCCCAGAAAACGACGTCTGCGTCGTCCAATGAGAAAATAAATTAATGCGTTAATCGGGTTTTATTGTGAGAGCAAGGGGTGGAACGACGAAGGTTGGATTAAGTCTTTTATTGAGCGGAAAATTGTTTTGTTGTTCACCCCCTTGTACTCTTCTAGGACGTTTTCGAATAGCATCCAACGGCATTACACAACAAGTGGAAGGTGAAGTGTTTTGGCACCGAAAAAAGGCTGCTTGCTCATTGGTTCAGTCGATAACCCAATCGCCGAGTGATGTTATGCGCAAATAAGCCACCACATCCACGAAGATTAAAAGTGGGAGGGATGAATTCCATCTTTCACCAAGAAAGCAGACGAGGGTTACCATTCGGGGTCAACTCGCCCAATGATTCATAATTTTTTTTACAATTTAGATGAATTTAAATCATTTAAAAGCTAAGGTTAATATGATTGGCGAAAAAGCTTCCATCAAGTTTCAGCAAAATTTAATCATCTACACTACTAATTCAGAACTTGTCTGTGGTTGGCAGGGTAAGTACGTCATATGGTTACTCATCAGACGGTGAACGTCAAAATTACGGGGTTTTCCTACTTATGCAGGATAGCTTACTCCGGATTTGGGCCTTGCACTTTGTTCTTTCAAATGTGAACCCCCAATTTTGTATCTTCTATCGGTATCTTCGTTGTTTACAGTCCTATCCAAACGATATTTGCACTCGCGCCTTCCCCTCAATCTAATAAAATAATTAAAAATAGAGAGTATTATTTAAATTCGATATAATAACTAAGAAAAACATTTATTCTGCCGATCGGGAGGGTTGTAGGACGAGCAGGATCTTCAGATGTTGGTATGGTGCCGGTAAGAGTCGTTGAGGTGCCGCCCAAGGGTCGTTGGGCGCTCGGGAATTGTATTCTCTCCTCGCTAATTTCGGGTATATATAAATGGGCTTTTAGGTATTTTCAACACCCCAAAAAGTCGAATTAGAATTCCTCAGTCTCTACTCCATCAGTAGTTCGATTGAGTCGGCGCACAGTGGTCCAGAACCCCCGAAAACGTGATCGAAACTCAATTTTTTCATATTTTTCTACAGATTTGAAAATTTTATCCTTTGTTCTACAGTTCTTGAAACACCCAAGCCTGCCAAGGCTTTCCCGAAAACTGCCTAGAAAAGTTTGCAGGAAATTCGAAATGTTTAAAGTAGACTGATGCTAGCGATTTTTTTGTTAATGTAGCGATTTGTATTTTTTTTTTTTTTTTCTTATTTCCAACATTTGGAGAGCTTTGCTGATTGGTTAATCACAGCCAACAAGTAGATCCGAAGATGAGTAAATTATCTTTAAAGTAAAATTTGCATGAATATTTTTCGAAATTAGGTAGAAAAAATCGTAAAAATATGTACGCGCCAAAATTGGTCTCAAATTGTCGAGAAAGGTATAAAGAAAGTTTTCGATCCAATTCCAGGTGCTACTAGCTGCTACCTTGGCCTGTAGGTCAATTTTTCTGATCCAAAGTCCGTATCTCTGCTCATAAACCTGGGATACTTTTCGTCCACGTCAAGATCAATGTCCAGAGACGGAAGTGGAGCTCCCTTCCATCGGTTTCGTGTGCCCTCTCCCAACCTTATTTTTCGTCTGTAAATTTTACTTTCTCAGGATTTCCGATTAATAAAATTTATTATTTAATAATAAATTTGGACATGTTTTTCTATTTTTTCCAATATTTTTTATTCAACTTCAGTAATTTGTTAATTTTAATGAAAACGTTGAGATAACCAATAATACACTTGGGGCTGACATGAAAAGTTCAGGTGATCAACGAAAAAGCCGAAAAATGTCATTTTTGGACCATTTCTGGGTCTCAAAAGTGAACAAAAACATGATTTTTGGATTCTGCGCACTCAAAAACATAAGACCTACTCATTTTGAAAGCAAAAGTAAAAAAAATAAAGTCGCTAGGAGTTTCGATCACGTTTTCGGAGGTTCTGGACCACTGTGCGGCGTTTTCACTGTATCCTACCCCATCACTTGACCCATTATTCAAGTGGGCGAGCGAAGCGAGCCCCCTGTGCAAAAAAGTGGTCGGCCGAGCAAAGCGATCCCCCCCCCCCCCCCCCCCCCCCCACCGCCAGAGTGCTATTTGTGTGAACTTTGAAGATGAGAAAAAGTGGGAAAACTCGATTTTGTGGGAGGGAGGGACGAAAACCTGTCAAAATTTCCTTAAGGTGTCGACTAATAGTGTGTTTACCTTACTTACTGTCATTGCACACAATCGGTGCGAAAGGAAAGACTGAGGGTGAGAAACCGAGGCGAAAATGATTACTACGTAAGGGCTGACAAAGTGGCATATGTTTGAAATAATGTGACAAACACTGTCATCACCAAACGCGCCATATGGCCAAACTCGTGGGAGGGTTGTGAAAGAAGGGTTGGTATCCGACCGGGAAACCAGAAACCCCCACGTAACAACCCCTAAAACTCCTCCTATGTCTTCTTTATGTTTCTCGACCCTTTACCCTACCTATTTATTTATTCTTCAACCACCAAAGCCAGCCGACGGACGAAATCAGGTTTGCCCGCTACCGGCAACACTTAACGGATTTGTGCTCCGGCCGACTCTTCACGCGAAAAAAAAGGATCTAAATCCGCAATGAAGTGTACAATGGAATCCCCCTGCAGAAGCCATCCCCCAGCCTATTCGGGTATTGTAGTCATCTCTTGTTGCGAAAGAGAGCGGTAGCTCTCCGGGTTCTCGTGGGATGTCTTGAGCAATTACTTTGTTAACCAACTCGGGGTTTGACACATAATGGACTCTTTAGGGATTATCCTCGTGAGAAGTTTGCAATTATCATTTGACTGGACCAATAATTCACATCAGGCAAGACAATGTCATGGATGTCATCCAACGTCAAGTGATAGTTTCCAAAAACAAACTCGAGATGATTGAGAAATGGACCTAATTACCTACTTATAGATTTTTTTTTTTTTTAATCCAAAGAAGGCTTCCTAATAACACTGAAAGTGGGATGAAAACTCTGATACGCCCAGACCGCCGCCGCGCTCCTCTGATACTCTGACTCTGGTCCGTATTGATTTATAAATCTTGAATTTACGGCAGGATCATGCAATCAGCTTCGCTTGCCTTTTTTTTATCGCTGATAAGCTGTGATTACGTTCTTAACTGAAGAAATGGGCAAAATGTATCCTAGCTTGAAGCAGTATTAAATACTATACTAAATTAATACTAAATACTAAATTTTAGTTTGTATAGACGGTATCAATCAATTATTCTATGCTTATTTATAATTCTATACCTATTCGGTCTATACACTCACCCATTATGCTATACACATACCAAGTGCCACTTTTATTTTTTTCTAAATAGAGGCGCTGTAATTTTGGTTTATTATTAGTCCTGAAAGAGCCTTACCTCGGCAAAGACTTTAGGGTCTCCTGAAAGTACCTCAAATTGAACGAAATAGTCTCCCAAAATAAAACAATTTTTTCTAGTTTTATTAGATAATGTTCAGAATAAAATCATTTATGTAGTAAAAAATCACAGTTATGTAAAAAAGATTACCGCATGGGGGAGGGGGGGGGGAGTTACTTGTTGCCCCAGGGCTTCCGGGGCTCTAGCTACGCCACCGATTCTACCCTCAAATTTCATAAGTTCCTAAGCTGTCGTTGGTAATTAATTTAAAAACACTCAACTAGGACCTCATTTTGTGACGGCTACAAAAATTACCACGAACGTATCTAGATTCCTAATGAACCTGGTGAACCGTCTTTTTCAACCCTACCAATTTGGATTATTGCAAGGGACGATTTCACCCCCCCCCCCCCCCCCCCAACACTTGCAGCCCTTCCTCTATTGCCCAAGTGTCGTTACTAACGCTTTCCAGTTACGACCAACTTGGGGGATACAACCTCATTTGCATGGAACTAGCCAATCCTCTCTCGGGTTTGTTTCTACGACTTGTTTCAATCCCATTCCCTGTTTACTTCTCCGGTACGCCGGAAGGGGGTAAGCAAAAATGGGCCACCCCTGTAATCTGCCTGATTGAAACCTTTTCTGAAGGAAGAACCTCCCTCTGTGAGCAGCATTTCAATCAGGGCATTATTCCAGCGACAAAGTCGACGCGGCTACATAAAAGCCTCCTACTAAAGCTGAACTGAAGTTCTTCTCGCCTTCATAGATCTGAAAACTTCCTCACCCTCCTTCAATGATGCTCCGTTTCCATTCAAACGTTTCTTGGAAGTCAGTTCACGATAAAAGGAAATTTTCAACTTATAATAAATGGCCAACGTGAAAGGTAATCAAAATTACGTGTATTTTTCTACAAAGTTCATTTAATAAACTTTTTCTCCAACCTAAATTCATTTAAGCCATAAAAATACCGCTCGGTTTTCCCTGTATGTGGGGTTTGCAGTGTAACACAACGAAAGAAAAAAAAAATTCTGATTAAAACTGCATGCATGGGGGTGTATTCCGGTCGAACTGTTCATGAACTTGTATTTCTTCCTCGTTAGAAATCTAGATCAGACAAGAAATGGACTCAATTCATTCCTCTCTCGTACTTTTTATATTTTAGTCCTTTCAACCGAAGCGTAGCAGTCCCAACATTTTTTTCCCCGCTGCAGACTCGATGCTCTCAATAAAGAGCTACAGCAGTGGGACAATTCTATCCAGTTTTTTTTACTGTGATTTATTTTTTCAACAATCCTCTGTGATCCCTGCTTGGTTGGAAAACTTTGTGTACTTTGTTTCCAGTGAAAGGCTTATTTGTGACTCAGAGCGTACTATTGAAAAAGGGTTTAATTTTTTCTCAGTTCGATTTCTTTCTTCCTTTCGTCATGGTTTGCTCGAGCATTTCTTTATCTTTTTTAAATCCGTTCGCGTCCTATGTCTCTGTGTGCTACGGAGTTATGTTGATGATCGACAAAAGTATCCTCCAACTGTAACAATAGGAAGGAAATTTGTATTTCAGGTTTACCAGCCTTGAAAATCTGAAATGAAAGAATAAAATTGAACCGTAAACGAGTCTGCGAAGCAGCGGAAGCCTTGTGTTCACTTTCGGGAGAAAAAAAATTTTTGTTGTCCGAATTTAAAATTTCCACTCGCATTTTGCGTTTCATAGCCTACTGAACAAATTTGGTTCCGTGTCTGTCGGTCTGTCGGTCTGTCGGTCTGTCCGCATTTCCTTGTTACAGCCATAATTTCCACAATTTTGAATGAATTTAGCTCAAATTTAGAGGGATTATGCGGACCAGGCTCCTTGAGGTCCCATACGAATGTCATCACAATTGAATCAGGAAATTTTCAGGAATTGTGTGCGTATAGCTCTAGATGGTCCCCTGTCAGTTTCATCACGATTGAATCAGCGGTACGCTCAGCGCATGCGCGAACGTAATTTCCTTGCCACAGCCATAACTCCTACAATTTTGATCGGATTTCAATCAAATTTTCAGGGATTGTGTGCGTATAGCCCTAGATGGTTCCCTATCAGTTTCATCACGATTGAATCAGTGGTACTCCCTGCGCATGCGCGAACGTAATTTATATATATATATTCTTGAAAATCTCGAGAAATTCAAAAATGATGTACGTTCTGAGATAGGTTGAGCGCCCTCAAGGATTTTTTCCGTTTTCCCCTCCTTCAACACCCTCTCCTTCCCTAAAGAAGGGAAGGATTGGGGATTTCAGCCAATATTGATCCGATTTTGATGAAATTTTCAGGGATTACGCGGGTTGTGCCGTAGATGATTACCCAGGCTTTGGGTAAAAAATTGAATCAGCGGTACGCTCTGCGCATGCGCTAACGTGAAATTCTTGAAACAGGCATAACTTTCACAATTTTGATCGGATTTCAATCAAATTTTCAGGAATTGTGTGCGTATATTTCTAGATGGTCCCCTATCAGTTTCATTAAGATTGAATCAGGGGTACGCTCAGCGCATTTTATAATGGTGTCACTTTGATTGTAACGAGGAAGCTGCTGTGCCATCTCCTTGGCAGTGTATTTTTTAACTCGTTTACCTTACTATTCAAATTAAACACATTTTATTTTTTATATTTTTATTTCCAAGGCTTGCTCAAGTGTCGTCCGCCGGCTCATTCCAGGTATTCCGCGGTGATTAAAAGAGACAGAAGGTATTTCGGGTGATTTTCAATGTTGAAAGTTTAATACCCATATTTGGAAAAATCCTTTGGGTGGTACGATGGGAAATGTTCAAATTTACACTCTTTTTCGTTATCATTCCCCCTTTTTATTTTTTTTCGAGAAGTTTTTTTCGAGAACGAGACGCCAGCGACTCAACTCCGGCTCGTTAGGCGCTCTTATTGTTAACTTGTCAACAGGATTATACGTGTGATAGCACTTGGGGTAGATCCCATTATCGAGCCTACCTTGTTACGATAGGCGCGAAGATTCATCATCAAATATCTCAGATAATTTGAAAAAAGATAATTTCCCCTCAATTCCTGAATTGAGCTTAATTCGAAACGTACCTGCACTGAAAAGGTAGATAGTAGAATCTAAACGGTATCTCTTTTAAGAATCGTTTCACACGCAATGACAATAGGGATAATTGGTTTTAATGAGTTACATTCTCATTCATTCTTACCCGTTTCTCATGCTCTTGATACCATACATCCGCGATGTCGTTGAAAACTTAACGAACTAAATGAACGGTTGGACGTTCGATGCTTCCAGGTAGGTATGTTTGCGCAACGTTCCAGATGGATAAATATTGAGGGACGTCGGACGATGTTGCTAATCCACAGCGAAGTTCAATGTGATATTCATAATTTTCAATATCAGGCGCAGATTATCCTTGTTTTATAGAAAATACATCAATAA
Organism: Pilophorus perplexus; assembly: GCA_955831195.1. Classification (NCBI taxonomy): domain Eukaryota; kingdom Metazoa; phylum Arthropoda; class Insecta; order Hemiptera; family Miridae; genus Pilophorus; species Pilophorus perplexus. The sequence continues at coordinate 13,029,802 of OY037011.1, read as the reverse complement.
TGATTCCAAATGAACGACTTTCAATTGATCGTACCCACAGTCGTCGTACCCACAACCGCACAACTCGCGTTTCAATCTGACGCATGAAAAGCTCGAATCGGCCTCAAACACTAGTCCGATTCTCGACGACAAAACGAGATGAGGGATTGCGACAATCGGCGGGCAAATGTGATAATTATGTTAAAATCTGCGTTCAGCACCGGGTGGCGGAAATCCCAGAATTTCCGCTCAAAGTCCTATTCCCTATTATCACTGGTCCCCTTCACACAAGTGTTTGGAAACTGATCAATTATGTAGGAAAACCGGCGCAGGGTTGTAAATGAAGAGGGGTAGAGCTTGACCTATTGTTCTCAGGCAAAACCCTCCAATGGAAGGCCACCCTCACCAGAGATGAGCTGAATCTCTCCACTCTCTCTCCCCATTTAAATAATTCCCATTTTGTAACATGTTGAGCGGAACAGCCCTACCTCGTGATTCCCCTCATACCGGGCTTTGTCATGGCACACAATGAGCCTCAATAGTGCGTCGGCCGCTCATCGTACCAACATATGCAAATCGTCCCTATAAAATATGTTTTCTGTCGCTTGGAGTCTCCGAGGGCGGTTTCTCTCGCGTTGTTGAGGGGAAACAAAAGCCGGGATTTCCAATGGATTTAATACGCTTACTAATGTAAACACGATTTCCCTATACATCCTCCCCATTGTGCGGGGTTGTTTTAATTAAATATCCCCGCCTGAAGCGTTTGCGGATCTCATAATTGATCTTGTTTCAAAATAGAAAGGTTTGAGTGTTTCCACACGATTGTTCCACCCATTCAGGAAATCACGAAAGGCTCCTTTATTTTCGTCCTTCATTGTACCTGAGCGATAGAATTTCCACTGAACTTCCATACAGGTTATTTACAAATCAATAGCCTCCAAATATCCCTATGATCGTTGGTTGTTGTCGTGTTGAAGTCTGTCTCGATATTCAAACATCATCATTCTTTGAATTGAGCAAATTGCGACAACTTTCGATTCGGTCGGCGGGGGGAGGTGTCTGATGAAAATGACGCCTCTCTCGGCTCTTTCGCCAAAACCCGACAAACAACCCGCATGGCCTTTAAACGCCCCCCAGAGCCCTACGGGTGTCCTTCAACGACATCCCAGAAATCGATTTTGTGTCCGAAATTACTTCGAAAACGCCACTTCACTCACCCTGATCGCTATGCATTTCGATTGGTATCGCTACACGTTAATTTAAGTTCTGCAGTTTGGTTTTAGGTGGACAACAACTTTTACCAACTTTGCTACAATCCAAGTTTCGTCTCCTTTGGGGCCTCCAGAAGGCCCACAATATGGGTTCTGCAGCACGCAACTTAGGCCTATGGTCAGTATCGTCGGGTGATGGTCGGTCGAAGGACAACAACTATCCGACGGCGGCCCGACGGTACTTTTTCGGGCGGCATGCGCCGATTTCAAACTCGAGTGGGCAGGCCTTCGGCAAAGCGGACATGCCGGCCGTCCGACTACCACCATCGCGTCGACGATCTCCCAACGTTGGCCTGACGATCCTATGCTATACGGATAAGCTTGCAACCCTTCGTGGTTACTCCTACTTCTACTCATTGATGAACCGTGAGATAGCCGAATAAAGGTCGATCCATACATAGCAGTGTTTCAGTGAATCCGTGGCAATCAGTGCTCCGTGCAGCATGTAAGTCTGTGTGTGGACAATTTATCATTGATACCATTGAAGGGCACGGAGCACTGATGGTCACGGATTCACTGATGTCACTGAAATGTGTTGATTTATCTTAAAGCCTCACTACTATCAACGACTTGGATTTCCAGCGTTACTAATGCTGTACTAGAATCTTTCCTCCTTGACACTCACGGTTGAGTTGTAATGAGGTATAAAGTCAATGGGAGGAAAAGCGGAGGGATGTTCGAGGGCGGACAACATAGAAAACGCCCAGCGTACAATTCCTTTGTCCCTTCAGAGCCTTCGAAGGCCCGCAGAAGGGAATCCCTTCAAGACCAAAAAGCACCGTCCTCCTGCCCCTCCGTTTTCAAAGGGACCATATTGAATGTCATAAACGCATCTGCATTTGAAAAGGGCGGGACGAAGGGAGTTTTCATCTCCCTTGAGAGATGATCCATCTAACGCCCTCGCCAGGACAAAGAAACTGCGGGAGTACTCGAGAGACGCCACCTTACGAAAGGCCAACAGTGAATTTCCCCCGTTCAAACAGTAACATCTGCGGTATTTAATTGAAATCCTTTCAGTCAGAAACGGAGGTATTTAATTCAATCTATTTATTCAGTCAAGAACAAGCTCGGGAAATTGATTTTTCCCGCTTACTTTAGTGAGCGATAACAAGTCCTGAATAAAAAGCATCCTTCCCGCTTGGATGACTGGTCTTTCATTAATTCTTCACTTAGGGTGATTTGAAATATCCTCAACCCCTCTTTTAAACTTACATCTTTTTGTGATTAACCCACGTAAATATTAGGAACCCGGATTCCCCCTAAGGCGAAAAGAGTTGATCGGAAGGATTCTGCAGAAGAGACGGTAAAAGACGAATTGCGACACACGATTTCTGGTCATACATGGACTTATACCTGGCCTTCTACCTGGGCAGTCTCGAAGACCCTTAGCTGTCAACGGGGTAATCCGATTTGATGAAGGCGAGCTGTTTATGACCTCTGCCAGAACCTCCTCAAATGGTCAATACTCACTGGCTACCCAAATTCAAGTGAGAAGGCCGGCTGCCCAGGGTTCAGGATTGAGAGATACTGAATCGCAGTAAAATTAAACTCTGACTTACAGGTCATCACCAAAATTTAATTACTTACTTACCTATATGTGAGTTCAGCGCTAATGAATTACAAATTTTTGGTTTCTTTTATTATTATTCTTGGAGTGATACACCGATGTATTCGCGACGGTGGTCAACAATTTTTATCGGCTTCTTGGTACGTAACAATAATTATTAGGTATACCTAATACAATAATTATTAGGTATACCTACAATGTAATATATTGATACATTGTATATATTGTATTATAATATATTCCGAAAATTCCGAAAATTTGACCCCTGAGGTATGTCCTGAATTTAATTGTTTCCAAATCATCAAAAACGTATTATAATATATTGTATAACGCATGTTCGTACAAAGCGCGGAGAACCGTTTATTCGATCCGAGCCAGAAATTTCTGATATGGTACAACATTTTCTGTTCAAACCGCGCATTGCACAACATTTATGTACAGTGCCGATTACCTTGATCTTCGTTGTACGATAGGTTTTATACAGTCAGGAAAAATTCAATAATTGATGTAATTCATTTTAAAAAATGGTCAAACTCAAGTTGAATCCTATGGTTAAAATAATATTGTCGCTAATTACTTTATTACAATAATTGTAATTATTACAGTAAAACGAGCTATATAGATGGCTCCAAAATAATAACTGGTGAGGAGGGGGTGTGGAGTTATTATAATAAGACCGGGGAATTCAGAAATCAAACAAAGTGGAAACTTTGATGTCAAAAAGGCAGATGTGTATTTATCTAACTAGAACAAGAAGAATAAATAATTATCACTAGTTTGTACAGTGGTGACTGCTTAAGTCACACTGAAAGCAAATGTTGTGAAATTGCCTTGATCGACTTGGTACATTTTGGTTTATTATTCTTGGAATAATACACCTATGTTTTCGCGACGGAGGTCGACGACTCCGATCGGCCTCAAAATGTGACATTATCCGTCTCAAGAGGTCTACATTCTAAATCCGAAATGTCCGTCCGCCGTTTTGGGCAGTAGGAATTTTTTTAAATCTGAAATTTTGACAAAATACTCGGTTTACCATCTAGTTGTGCCCGCAAGGTTTTCAGCCCGATCGCCAAAACCCGTGGGGCGCTATCGGGCTAAAATGGGGCTACGGGAGGGTTTTTTTTTTTTAAAGGCTTTTAGCTATGGGATCATATTAGGTGTCGTTTTCGAAGTATTTTTGGACGTAGAATCCATTTTTTGGGGTCCCGGAACGATCCGATTTCACTGTTGTGATCTATAGAGCTTTCATGGGGCTACAAATGAGATTTTTGATGGACCCCAGGAGGTCAAATATTTTTCAAGTAAAAAACATTTTAAAAAAATACAAAAAGTTTTTTTGATTTTGATTCATTGACAAAGAAATAGATTTCTGCACAAGTAACGTATAATATACGTTATTATCAAAGAATAATAAACCCTTGTGTAAAATTTGCAGTGTTTTTCTGTTCAATCTGCGAATTGGACAGCAATCAAACTGGTTTTTATTTGCAAAATCCATGTATATGACAATGCAAACGTCAAGATTACATAGGCAATGCACCAAGGCCGAATATTGAACCGCGGTTTGTGCATTTTGCGGTCGGTCCAAAACCTATCATGTAGCGAGCAAGGTAAAAATCATTCAATGATACAAAATAAATTACTGACTATGGGAATACTTTTATACGGAAGGAACTGACAACAGTCGGCGGTCGGGAGCTTTGTGAACGTGGCGAACGGCTTTAAAGGAGCCGATTTTGGAGATTTCCCCAACGGACAATGCAGGTAATGAAGGGTTATCATGTCAGCAACCTCCCTTTATGGATTAAGTCAGAGTAACATTTACTAAGGAGTGGGGCATCTGTCCTGAAATTAACAGTAAACATGAGTTTGGTAATTTCATTTGCTAAAGAAATTTTCGAAGTGTCTCAGAAAAATCGTTGTAGCCACCATGTCTGAAGGTGTGGAAAAAATTTTATCAGAAAAGGATCTTGAAATGTCGAACCTAACTCACTATTTTGGTTTATTATTCTTGGAATAGTACACTATATAATCGCGACGGAGGTCAACAATTCTGATCGGCCTCTAAAATTTAATGTGATGTTATACGTTTCAAGATGTCAAGAGGGGTTTTCGAAGGTTTTCGGCTATGGGGTCGATTTGGGTGTCGTTTTTGAAGTATTGTTGGACGTAGAATCCGTTTTTGGGGATCCCACAACGATCCGAAAAATTACATTCCCCGATAAACTCCTACCGCACAAATGCCAATCCAGACGAATCCCAATTACTGAAATTTCTCTCATCAGCATCCCATTTTTACAGCCACGTCACAAAATAATTTTTCATTCCGTAGTATGTTCAGGTCAGTGGAGACAGTCCGATATTCACCTATATAAATTTCCTGTACAGATTTGCTCTTGTTGTTCTTAACGACCTACTTCTATCATTTAAAAGTAATTTTTATTAATAGGTATTTCTCTAGGGTAGATCAACTTTTCTAATAATAATTATTAGAAACTACACACACTTTACAATAATTGTAAATAATAATTATTATCGTAAAATAGCTAATTTGTAAAATCCAAGGATACGTACCTTCTGTAAATTTAGAATATGTAATATTTAGGTACGTGATATACAACGATTGCTTGACTATTAAGACTTTTCTTTCCCAGTTTCACAACGCTTATTATTAAAATGTGCTCATTTCATGACGTTTTACCCAAATGAGTGTGATACTTATTAACGTCGAGCTTTAATTTATTGGTAAAACCATTTTACAAATAAATTAAAGCTCGACCACAGATTTTAGCACAAAAGCACCTCAAATTGAAGGCTAAATCCCTTGCAAACTCGCAGATATTATACCTTGTAAAAGACACCAAAAATCCTCGAAAAAGCCAATTTTTGACCCTTTGAAAGCCCCTTTACTAATAACATAGCTCCTTGTTACTAATAACCTTTATATTATGTTAGAGGAAGAATCGCTATAGCTTGGGTCATGGAAGAAATAGAAATTCCTTATTCCATGAGCTTGGGTGAAAACGAGGCAACTATAGTAGTCTTGTTTTCACCCATATAGGCCTACTCATAATACAGCTTTGCTTCGTGTAGTGAGCCTTGCTCACAGAGTGTCTCATAGGGTCGTCGCAGGTAGACGGATCGCTCATTTTTACGACCGTGCTAATGACGACTTCGAGTTCGAAGCCTAATCCGACCCTTCTTGGGTTGGACCTACGGAACCCCGAAAATTATGTGTCGCAATTCGTCCCAAGCCGAAGAGACTCATTTCAAACTGATTTCGAATTTCAGTTCAAGTTGCTAACCAAGTCCTACATCATCGCCTGGGTTCTGCGCATTTCTACAGTCCACATATAACCTCACTCAGAATAAAATGAGATAGGTACCGGAAACCTACGTGGAAAGGTGCGAGTTAATACATACAAGACTGAACAGCGTGTGAAGGGCAAATCCTGAAGTACCGTGCGATAAGAATCGCAACGTGTATTGAAGTCACCTCCCCCTTTTAGACAATAAAGCCCTGGACCTTATTGGTCCAATCAGCCCTTTTCCGACCCTTTTTCAAAACAATAGACCCCGGCCTCACTCGTCTACCCACTTGAAACAAAGTCAATTTTCGATCAAGACCTCCGCAGCATCGCAGCTGCTCAATGTCGTGAGAAGGAGTCAAGTAACCTTTCTCAAAACTCTTCAATATTTCCTCTTCAAATCTTTCGAACTCCCCCGGTACAATGTCAAGTTGCCACACAAGAGTATTTCCACAAAAGTTATTCAATTGTAATTTTGATGTTTCAATCACAAAGAAAGTTTGAACAATGGTGGAAGAGTAGAAAGACATTGTTCCATCCTGGAAACGAGCATATAGGCAAACTAGGTATAGTTATTCAAGTACTTATCATTAAAAAGTTAAAAATAGTTCACCGAATGTTGAATAAGCATTGAAAGCTTACTCGAATGAGTTCAATGGCAGCTACTCCAAGTACTTCTGTGAAGCGGTAATTGACAATGGTAATGAGAAATGGTTTATCACAGTCTCAAATTTTACTGGTAAAAAACACAATAGGATTAGGACCAACGTTTTCTTGTAAACGTTACATTCGAATATTATGAGATTGCAATGAATTGCACTCGGTAAAAGTGTTTTTAAGAAGACTAACTCTAAAAAAAAAACGGGTTTTCGGGAGTAGACTTGACAAGAAAGCCCCTGGGTTTGAATGGCATCACGTCTCGTCTCCGTAATCAATCCCCGTGTTATGTCTGCCGGTATGGGTCCAATTGTGATTTGAGTTCCCAAAATCCGGATCGTCAAAATATGATGCGCACTCCACAAAACCGTTTCCACCAACCAGGTCGCGTTGCGTTATTATTGTTATTCACAATCGTTCAAAATACTCACTTACTTTCGAACGTTTAATCATACTTGGAAAGATCGTACAGACACATGATTATTAATGAGGATCTCGAATTAAACTAGACTGAATCAAATCCTATCGTATTATATTGAAGCACCAGCCCGAGGAGGAGGGGGGAACGAAGAGGAGGACAATGACACAGATTCTAGGGTGATTCTAGTATTCGGATATATTAAATATATTTCAAATTTTGAAAAAAAAAAAAAAAAAAAAAAAGCTGCAAATTTTACACCAGGGATTATTATTCTTTGATATAGGTTACTTGTGCAGAAATAGAATTCTGTGTCAAAGAAAAAAATTGTAGAAAAAAAAAACATTTTTGTGAGATTTTTTCGACAATTTTTCGTTTCTACTTGAAAAATATTTGACCTCCTGGGTTCCTTCAAAAATCCCATTTGTAGCCCCATGAAAGCCCTATAGATCACAACAGTGAAATCGGATTGTTCCGGGACCCCGAAAAATGGATTCTAAAAGTACAAAAAAACTTCGAAAACGACACCTAACTATAGGGTCGCAGAGGACGAGCGCCTGTTCGATTTCAATGCTATTCGTAAAACTGTGTTGATTGCCACAGTCAAGGAGATGAAAGTATTATGGTACGCTAGTATGTACCTACTCCATATATTAATAAACTATGAAAATAATTTGTTTGTATATATTTAATGAGTAGTATGTCATCCTAATGTTTCTATCTATAGATCAGTTTCTCAGTCATAATAAAGATGTGTGTCCTTACTCCAGCTACAAGTCCACCACCAAGAAACCTCCAAAATGTAGCTCAGGAAATGGGTGAATCTTTGGCAAACTATTGATTAAAATTGAACCATCAAGAAGGCTTTTTTGGGGATTGCGTACCCGACAATGTAAACAAGCCATCAATTGAATTGAATAGAAGAGCGCAACCTTTCTGTTACTACGAAATATTACCGCGTCTTTATGTAAACCAAAACCGTAACTAAGAATAATTCTTACGAATTATTCGTAACTTGACACACTAGGTATCTAACGACAACGCGCTGGGTCACCTTTTCCGAGAGTCATCTTCTCGGGATCGGACGAATCGTCGACGACGGAGGTGATTTTGATAGCCTATAACCACCCCCAGAACTCGCTGATCACAATGAGACCACCCTCATGAAAATCTGTTCAGCCGCTCGGGCGTGATGCCGTGACACACACACACACACGCAAACAAAAAAACAAACATGTCGAAGAGGTGAGCGCACCTTTCCATTTTTTGGAAAAAGGTTGCGCTAAAAACATACATTTATGTTTTTTTAACAAGAAATCCGAATTTTCAATCGGAGTGTCGAAATTCCGCTTCGAAGTGGGTCAAAAGAGAGAGAGAGAGAATTGAAAAAAAAACGGCACAATCACCGCGAAATTCCTAGTTTATTGCAATTTACGACTGTCAAAATTAAATAGTACATTTTTTTTTATACATTTCAGTAGTTTTACCAATTTTTTTTATACTGAATCCAATTTGAAATTGGATTTTAAAAATCCATCATCCTGTATTTTTTTTAAGGAAAGAGTATGACGAACATGGGAAATCGAGTCATTGGCCAGGGCGGAACGGCGAGGTAAGGCTGGCTTAGCCAGCAGGGAGTGGCCCCAGTTATCTTACTACGTTCAACTCCCTAATGTGTTCAGTTGAACTTGGGATATCTAAGTAATTCATAAGAGATGGAAGTACCTTACAACCCTATTTAATCGCCTGTTACTTAAGCTTTTTTTTACCGACGGCGTCAGTTCATGACTCACATTCAGAGTAAATTATCCAGTTTTGAATCTTTCATGAGACGAAAACACCCTTCTGTCCTCTTCTTCGTTTTCAGAAAGTGACGAAGTTGAAGGGAAGCCCTTCATAACGGGAAAATGCCTGTTTCCCTTCTAACCATCAACTTAATTAAAATCCCACACATGGGAACGTCACCAGTTTTGAGTTGAAAGGGAAATGAGACAAACTTTCCCGTCACAAAAGCCGGAGGAATATTGTCCGTTTATATATTTACGCTGTCGGTTTTTGAGTTCGGCGTAATAGGGGAAGGTGTGAGGAGGCTTCACTCTTATCTGTCCTTCCTTTTCTCACCCTTGACGCTCTCAGCTCCTCAATTTCCGCTGGTTCAAAAAGAAAACAAGCATTTTGAGGAGGGCATTATTCCAAGTTTTTCCAAACTCCCCGACCCCTCTGAATGCCTCCATAACTCGCCCCTTAATATCTGTCAAATACAGGGGGAGATTTTTTTGAACTCCTTTTCACAACTTTGTCCTTAACCACTTTTCCCCCTTCACTTAAAATCATCTCAGTTTTTTGCCTGCTGTGTTGGGAGTCTGGTTTCTCTCTCGAGGGACAAATTTTTCAATATGTGGTGTAGTCATCAGGGATCTCGTCAAAATTTTTTTCAGCAAACTAAACCTTTTTTCTTAACGCAAACCTCGGGATTTTATTATCGCTCCAATCTTACCGCAGGAAATTTTACATCAACATCCGATTTCTCACTCCAAATGACTATGGTAATCAGCTGTAACGGTTGGCCCTGCATCTGGCCGCAACTGTTCGACTTCTGACTTGAATAAGCGAACGGACAACGAGACAAACGCAGCTGGCCCTGACCCTCCTGTGTTTTAAAACCGAATTCAAAAACTGTTACTGTTACCCTTTTCGAAGACCGAGAAAAAAAAAGTCTTTCGTAGACTCAAGTGTCACCGCACCCCATCCCTTTCATTTCGTTAAGACGAGCAAGTGTTGCACAATAGCACAATCAGCAGGTAACATCCTTCCAAGTCATCCACAATGAACTCCGAAGGATTTTCACATAGGGCGAATCTCCCGTCCTAATTGAAAAGGGAACTTGCGGTCGTCTTGATGGGAACGCGAGTTTTTATCTTCATCCCTTCTTTTTAAATGAAGGTTTTCTCCGTCTGAAATTCCAAAGAAGAATTCACTTTTCAGTGGTTTGAGGTCGTTACAAACATCGGTAACTAATCTTATCGGGAACTTGGCAATATGTCGACACATAAACTGGTCGACACCTCCTGTCGCCATATTTCCACACCATGGTGTTGAAGAACGTCGATAACGCACATCTTTAAAACTGGTCGACGGATTTATGTCGAAAACTTGAGATCCATTTTTCGCTGTATTTCAACAACAGAGTGGAAAATGAGCTAAAAACACCGTTCTTGAAACTGGTCGACTGCTAAACGACGACAAAAGGGTTGTTTGGCCACTACCTGTCCTCAGCCTTTGTCCCGTGGGGTCTTGGGAAGTGGGTCATTGACACTGCCTTGCCAACTGTAGCCCTCAACCTAACTCAAAACAATTAGGAAGATTCAGGAAATGTAGGCCTGGATTCAGATTCCTGCCCATCTTTTTTTAACATAGATATGTTTTTGGGCTGGGGGTCATTCTAAAATTTTCGTAACGACACCAAAGTTTTTTACGCAACATAATCGCGAAAACTATAATCACATGATTGGTCTGTAAGGAAGTTTGGCGGTTGGTTACTAGAAACTGTTTCTACTCGACAAGTACAAAAATTTGATTGAAGCAATATTGGATGCAGAGAAAGCCTACTCTATCGACTGCATCACGATAAAGAATGGACGGGGGAAGGTGATCCTGTGAATGAAATGAGTTCTGATTTGCGTACATCCCTTGTAAATGAAGACCCAGTTACGTGTTGCTTGTACGTTGACAAATTAGTTGACACGATAATGTTTTGCTGCAGTCGTCGCGTTACAGTCCATTTGGTTCATACCGCGTCATAGAGTACTTTAAACGTATAGAGTTTCAGCAAAGAGGCAGTCCACACGCACACATTTTACTTTGGTTAAAAAATGACCCAAAAGAACAGGTAGATGAGAACATGCCCGAGACAATTCGTCTTGTTTAGCAATGAGACGCACAAATAAGCGTCAGCGCGATTTGATTCTGGAAGCGATACATCGTATGTACAAAGATGATGAGAAGACTCCGCTTCAAATCTTTCTCACCGGTCCAGCTGGTTGTGGCAAAACTTTCACAATGCAGTTGATGATGGAGACCTATAATCGATTTTCTCAAGCTCATAATGTAGCGTTCAATGCTTACGTAGCTACAGCTTCAACTGGTATGGCCGCAGCCGCGATCAATGGTACCTACTACGGTTCACGCTTTTCGCTGCTTTTCGAATTGGAAACTCGCAACGTGAACCTGGTATCTCTGTTGAATCACTTAATTCATTCAGAACTGCCTTCAACAATGTGAGGATAGTGTTTATCGACGAGTGCAGTATGATCGGCTCAGGTTTACTTGGACAAATAAATTCTCGTTTGCAGCATATTCTTCACGATCATGAACGTCCCTTCGCTGGTATGAATATGGTTTTCTGCGGTGATCTACGACAATTACCCCCTGTATGTCAAACTCCAATCTATAAACGCAGTAAACAAAACTTTTGTTGCGAGATTGTGTGTATTATTCACTCAGTATTATCCACTTGTCCAAGTGATGCGTCAAGCTGATGTTACTTTCTCGTCTATATTAACGAAAATTGGAGATGGTCAGCATTTACTACCTGAAGAAAAGGAACTAATTGAGAGTAGATTTGTAACACGAGAATATGTGGACGAGCATTACCCTGAATCGATACGACTGTTCTTTCGTACCCTAGATGTGGATGCATTCAACGCTGCTTCCATTCGTGGTGAAGGAGTAATTGAGTGCGTTGCCCAGGATGAATATATTGGAGCTCGTAATGATGACCAAGTCAAACATGCTCGCGAAAAGGTGCCCCCAGATCCCATTCCAAGTAGATCTTATAAATTCCTTGGGCTTAGGTCAATACAGGTAGGTACAGGTGAAAATCTGGTTTCCAAAGTTAACCGATTTTTCGAGGCGTACCTAGGTATATCTCGAAAACGGTTCGGAATTTGGAAAAAGTGTTTATAATCAAAGTTGTGCAGAATCATATCATCTTTCATTAAATGAAATTTTACTATAGGGCATGATTTATCGAAAAAGGCACAGTTTCCGAGATATGAATATTTTAGTGAATTCACTAAAATCCTGAAAAAGGGACCTTTGGAGATACTCCAGGCAAATTAGAAAAGTTAGCAGAAAGTTTAGTAAGTAATACTCGTAATCACCACGTTCCTATACGTTTTTTGGGTCGCTGAACACGAATCATTTAATGTTACTAGTGCATTTTGTAGAAAATCTTATGTACTTCCATGTTGTATAGAGTGGTCATGTCGTTAGAACGCATAGTTAGGGAGATATGAGCAAAAAACCGAAAAAAGTGCCAACAAACTTCAGAGTCGTGTTCAGCGACCCAAAAAACATAAAGGAATGAGGTGATTACGACTATTACTAAACTTTCAGCTAACTGCCTTTTATTTTCCTAATTTGCCTGGCCTAAGACCCCCCTCATAACGCAGGACCCCCACCCCCCAGAACTTTTAGTATGTTACTTGCTTTGTATGTTGCTTTAGTTGTTACTTGTGTATGTTGTTTTTTATCTTTTTTTTTCTACCTCAAGACCTTTTTTCGTCTTTGTTGTCTGGACTATATGCATTCTGCAACTATTCATGATAATAATTATCATGAATATATAATCTAATTTACTTAAACCATCGGTAAAAGTCCGCAAAACTAACTTTCTTTTTTTAGGGGTTTTCCAGTTTCCTGTGCAATAGCCATAATTCCTTCCTTTTTAAAAATGACTTTAATAGAATAATGAAATAATGTAATAACAATAAACTAAAAACAAATTTTCATTTCATAGGTATTTCATAAAAATAATTTTGCAATTCATTAAGGCACCACCGGGGGAGGGTGAGTTTGTTGGCCGCTAAGTCATAAGCCGATGAGTCATGAGAAGTCACTTTCAATAATTGAATTGAATTGAATTGAATTATTCCGGGAGGGGAAGCCGAGCTCGACCTGATGAGGTGAACTCCAACTTACGACCAAATTACGCAAAAAGGGTAGTGCAACGTGTTAGGATAGGGATAGGGGCCATCTACCTGCTTTTGTTAACTGTAACTCTTCAACAGGCCTACTTTCGTAACTTCGTAGGCCTACAGTAAGTCATCCGGCTTTGTTGATCTATAATTGGCCAGGTAGAGTGTCTGCCATTTCCCTTCGAGATTTCGCAGGTATACGAAGGATGTCGATGTAAATCTGTCGTCGTATCCCCTTGTTTGACTTGGACGACCTTTTTCAACAAGGGGTGTTGAAACTTGTCGACTTGTCGCTGTATTTTTGTGTCGCCGTATTTCCAATGCCAGTGAAGTCGACTTTGGTCAACTCTTGGTGTTGAAAGATGTCGACACGGCTTCTGGGCCGTTTGTCGACCAGTTTATGTGTCGACATATTGCCCCCCATCCATCTTATCTTGTCCCTCTTCAACGCGGATTAGTCGCAATTGGGGTCGTCGTTGCACCATGGTAGTAGGTTTCGAGAAGACTTACAGTTCAGTACTTTTGAAATTTTCTCGTTTTTCAGCATTCGTTGAAAATCTAATGAACGGACCGTGACATATTTTTGACTCGAAATTCGAACGACCACCAACAATGTCAAAATAAGAAGACAAATCCTTGGGTCAGCGGACCCAAATTGAAAAGATCCTGGTGAGAAGACCCTAAAATACCATTTCGTGACATTTTCGTAACTGACATATTTCCGGATACGTGTCCAGCCGAAAGACATCATAATACTTGATTATACCTAATAAATAAATTTTATTATGTATGTCATCTGCGAAGGCAACGTATCTGCCTGAGACATTCAGAGCAAACAGACATTTTCGGGAGGAAAAAATGCTTTCAGATCCCGGAACACAACTTGAACAAAGTTAGTACAGAATCAAAGTCATCATTTACTTAGCATCATTCTTCAGCCAGTTTTTTTTTTTCCGGAAGGTGTTCCGAATTCTCGAAAAGTACTGCGCGGACTTGTTGCTACAGATACAGAATAACTGGGTTAGAAAAGAGCTAGTGATGTGGAGATTGGTGAAATAACACACGAGGCGAAGTATTGTAAGGCCGTAGGAAGAGGGTGAGAAAGGGTCGTAGGCAAATATTGAAAAGTATTTTCACTGGGTAAAGTGCGAGAAAAGGGAAGGGTTTTTTTCGCTTATGTTGTGTGCTGCCTCGAGGGACCTGCGGCCTATCTGCATGTGCCACAATGCCCTCTTTCCTAGTCCTCACGATCTCTTACCACCTCCCCCTTTTTCGATTTCTATTGACGTTATGTCCTTTTTTTATTGTAACTCCTACACAACAACTACCCCTCCTTCTTGTACATACAAAAAAAAAATCCGTCTGCTTTTCATCCGTCGAAAATCGATAGTTTCATTCATCTGCAATAGCGTGGAGGTGGGTCATTTGAATCATATCCCTAACCTCTGTGAGCACCTGTGTAGGGTATAAAGTTCTGTCATCCGTTTCGGTTTATGTGCTAGGACACACATGGTAGTTGGGGATGGGGATATGATTCGAACATTCATGAGTGCAACTATCTAGATCTGGTTCAGCTTCTAATTTACAACTGTTGTAGAAATCCTTCACTCATGCAGGACACTCTGTTTCCAGCCGTAGTGCACAGAAGCCACTAGGACGCGCTCAGCAGAAAAGCAGGGCTTTGCCCATTCCCCTTGCTACAGTTTGCAGTACAAGGGTGGCTTTTCCCACCCGAGCCAGTAGCATGCGAAGTAAACTGGCTCCGAAGAGTGGGACGCCTCACGGGTAATGTAACAACCCCACTCCATACACATAGAAGAGCAGCTGCAAGGTCTTAGCTCCAGACATGGAAAGAACCGTCCTCGTTACTCATGGACATTTGGAAGGAGTCCGGAAGGCGAGAGCATTCTCCTCCAAGCTCTGCAGGTTTTGAAGAGGCAAGAGAGGTTTAAGGTGCTACTCGCTAGGTTTTTGAAATCCTTGTTCCATGAAGACTATGTCGTGGTGTAACACAGTCATGTATGGTGTCGTTTTGCGGGTAATTTTGGACGCAGCTTCGACTTACGAGGGTTCCGAAATTTGGACAGATTGAATGCCCGATCATTAAGCAAGATGAACCAAAGCGAAATCCAATTCGCGGTATTTTTTTATCTTTAGATGTTTTATCTGTAGATTTTTATTCTATAGAAATCATGCAACACAGAAGAGACATTAAATGAGAAAATTTTTGTGGAAAATGATTGATCTAAACCACTGTTAGTTATTCCTAAGTTCCTTATTTGACTATTCAAAGCATGAGTAAACTTAGAATGGATATAATAATATTATGATGGATATATTATATCCACACAAAAAACCGCACAAACATATTATGTAGGTTTTTCTGGGGATATATTTTTCTGTCTACTAGGAGGTGTTGGAAAATTTGACAGCTAGGTTTTTAGCGCAACCTTTTTCCAAAAAATGGAAAGGTGCGCTCACCTCTTCGACATGTATGTTTTTTTGTTTGTTTGTTTGTGTACAGAGCATCACGCCCGAGCGGCTCAACAGATTTTCATGAGGGTGGTCTCATTGTCATCAGCGAGTTCGGGGGGTGGTTATAGGCTACCATGATTTTTCGTCCCTCATCCCCTTCTTCGGTTTTCGGGAGGTCCTTTACGGCGAAAGTTGTTTATCTCTGATGTGTAACTAAGGAGGCCTCAAAAGGGGGACGAAAGTTTTTGTCCGATTTCGTTGGTACAAGGGTCTATGGAATGAGCTTTTTAGGCTGATTCCAACGACTCCAAAACGATTTTTGCAGCCTGAGCCGTTCGTTACCTCTGATCGGCATAAGGTTTTCTTACTCATCGGTCGTTAGGGTGCAGTTGTTTACGTAATGAGCGTCACGTGGATATTTTTGATGTGTTTGGTCGCTAGTTACCTACTGCTTCTTAGTTTCTCTCGCTCATTAAATATATCGTAATAACTGAAAGGTTGCGCTCATCTATTCAATTCAATTGATGGCTTGTTTTTTTTTTTTTTTTTTTTTTTTTGTGCGGGGCGCCAGTTTTTTACTTTTATAATGTCAAAATTCGACATTAGAAAAGTTAAAAACTGGCCGATGAAAATGCGTGATTTAATCATGCATTTTCATCAGTTCTTGGCTTGGATAAGGAGTATGAAGACACCTTGAATGCTGGTTTTGACTTGGGAAATTCAGATCCCTTCAAAACAGGATCCACGGCAGCTCGCGTATTCTTGGTCAAGACTGTGGGACTCTGGACGTCTCCAATGAAAATACTCTTATCTGACCCTCAGTCTCAACCGTGAAGAAGCCTCACGGAACACCTTCGACGTCTCGATCGTGGTCCGTAATATACCTGCCAGTCATTTCCACCAACACAAGGGGCGGGGGAATTTGGAGTATGCGCCTTTGGATCTTCACCCATCAGATAACACAATTTTAAATTAAACTAAAGCCAAAGGTACCTACTCCACCTCGCCTAGATACACATTACTTACTTACGTAATTTTGGCTCATTTCCCATTGACATTAACGTTAAACTCGTCTGATGAAAGAATGAAATTCTTGGTTCTGCTGGGAAGTACCTACGGTAGGTATATAACAACAAAATGATACTAGATTTATATTATGTAGAAAGAATTATGAAATGGGAGATAAGAATTACACCGTCAGGACGATGGAAAAACAGTCGCATCTGTTTCCGAACAGTATAAAGAACAGAAAAACCAAACAGACAGAACTTTTTAATAAAGTCAAAAATGGAGTTGAGTGGGAAACGGAGAGAAATGTGCTAGGGACAGAAAGAAGACACGCTGGCTGGGCGTTGAAAGAAGTTTTAATGTAGACCGCAGAGAGGCACAAAACGAGACACATGTTACCGGACGAGATAAACAAGTTTGGACAAGTAACAATGTTGAATGGCTCCCGGGGCACTCGCAAAGAGACCACCCAGACCTCCCCTTTAGCATTTGACCGCAAACTATAACTATATTTACACATAAAAGCCCCAGAGGGCAGACTGGGGTTGGAGGGGGAGTCGAGAGAAATACAAAAAAGGGTAGGGCAGAGGGTGTATTGAATATAAATTGAAAAATGAATGACACAATGCGCCCTTTTTGAACAAAAGCCAGACGATGTCCACTATTATTTCTATATGAAAACCCTGGGTTAAAGCGTTTTTCGTTGGGAAAAAGCGAGGGTCATGGCAGTGGAAGGGCAGCTATAGCTGGATTGGGTTCTATATTAGGTTTCACGATTTAAAAGTGGCCGAAATGTTTTCAGACCCAAAACAATACGACAGAGGAGCCACAGATTAGTTGGAGCGAGGTAAATGATTAGCTGACACAGGACCACCAAGCTTTCCATTTTTGTTTTCGATTGGCAACTTGAAATTTGGCCCATTTCAAACGGGAAACAGGAAAATCTGCTCTCATCATTATGGCTTATTAATTTCCAATCTAAAAGATTCTTCTTATGTAAAAATGATGGATTGTGTTATGCGTAGTGTGTTGAGAGAAGCCGTAACAACTTGACTTTCACAGTTTCTATGTATGAAGTTCTTTTTCGTCATTGTGTCAATGACTTTTAGAGAAAAATAGACCTACTTGATGTGGAAACCTATTCTCAACCCTCTAGTTAAATAGTACGTATTTAATGGTTATGCAAATGAGAAATTATTCCAAATTGAGAAAGAAAGCCGCAAGACCGAATTTTTGTCTCATCACTATTCAATTCATTGATTGATAAACATTTTGAAGATGTATAATTAAAATTAGTTTTACATGTTTAAGCGTATACACCATATATCGTCGGGTGAGAACAGTAGTGACGTAATTCCGAATTTTGAAAAATTGAGTTAAGACCGGCAAAAGACCCCAAAGTGAGCCCTCTTTAACGTGCCGTTTTGGCGGATTTTTAACTCAACTCTTTACCGAATTAGCGCCACTTACGTCGCCCACTACTAGTTGAAAATGGGTATAGACCAAGTGTAATAGTGGCGGAAGCAGGCTGACGCCAGTTTGGTATATGGAACGTTTGTGTAAACTGAGGATAGCAGTGACTCTTTTTGATATCGGCCGTTTTCCATCTCGCCATGAACAAGATTTTGCGAGTTTATCATTGCAAAACTGACAATTTCTCGCATAAGACACCATTGCACTGAAAGGACTTGCACTTCTTTTTTCTCTCTGGAAAAGAAAGAACAACACATATTTTGTATTTTATTATGTGACATTATTGTTAGTTCGTAGTCAAGTTTAAAAACTTGAATTAGTCTAGCAAGCTTAGTAAACTTGAGTCACCTTCTAAAATTTGCGATTTGCCTGTTGTGATAGGAAATGTTCCTCGAATTCAAGATATTAAGTTCCTAGCAGCTGCTGTGAGCTGAAACGTTAATAATGATAGTTAAATGTGTAGGTACCTTCCACTAGTGTGCAAATATTTCGTCCCCACTGTTGACTATGATGAATGAATCTTATGCTGGTGAACTGGCAATAACTAAGGCGTGAAATTTAACTAAATCGAGCACTGACTCCACTTTACGACCTGCTACACTCAAACATTTATCAATTAATCGTTTGTGAACCTAGACAGTGCCATAAATAAATTTTTCCTAATTATGTGGGTTATTCATTTTACTTAAGCCTCAGCATATTTTTGAAAAAGTAGTCACGCATTGATGCAGTACTGACGTAAATCAAAATTGCAATTTCTACCGGTCACTTTATGGAGCTGAAATCATCGGGGCTTGATAAAGAACGGAATTTGAAGTGGAAACAAAAAAAAAGCTTTTTATAATGATAATTTATAACCAAGTAATTAGAGTGGAAAGTTTTGACAAAACTTCAAACTCAATTATCTCGAAAGTACACTTTTTCTACTTACGCCACTACAGTTCTCACCCGACGATATGGTGTCAATGGTGTACATAGAGTTAAATTGGTGTAGGTACGATTCTGAGGCCGAGATCATGTTTCAATACGTCATTGTTGTTTATTCCACAAAGCAAAAAAAGTTAAGTGCGTTCGCCCTGTAAAAATCCCTGCTGTGTGGTTTTCTTCGCCGTCCCCTTCCACTGCACCTCCAACAGGAACGTTGTTTACATTGTGCTGATCATAAATCCATAACTCTCCCGGTTTCGGTCGTTAACTCTCTGGTGGCATTTCCGAGCCGGTGGCATTTCATAAACAATCTTTCAACCTTCAATGTCGACCACACGGGGAAACGATAGGTTTTATGGTACGCACTCCTCTAAGGGAAAATCATAACTACCCAAGATTACCACATACCTACTAAGGTAAAAAAATACACCCTTCTGTTCGAGTTTAGCTGAATACCTGTTTTAGTAGGTAGCATTGTATCAGTCGATGTATGTATTAGACAGAAGTATCTTACGCTTGAAAATGTAGATAGTTATTAAATTTTTTGAAAGTAAGTTTCGCAGAATTGGGTGAGGGGGCAGATGGTTAGTAAATAACACAGGTTTACAAAAAAAAGTTCGATCTCAGGCGCCGCAGAAAAAACCATCAAACTCTATGTTTTTTGGGGTGCTGAATCCGAATCCGACCCCCGTTTTTTCCGGTCACGTCCAAAATTTTGAGATATTGGCGATTTTTCGTTTTTTCGACCTTTTTCCTTTTTGAAAATCACAGCTAAACGTGCGGATGTCCAAAAATTCCACAAAAACTCTCTTCTTACTGGAAATTTATCGCTGATTCCGAAAATATATATGAGTTGGTGTCTAAAACCACGAGAAATGTGTGATTTTGCCAAAAAATGTTGAAAAAACGTGGTTTTTTCAAAACCAAAGTCACGTTTTTTGATACTTTTTACCTTCTAGCGTGAAAACTAAGGCCGTTAATAAAATTTTTCCAACGAGGTCTTGTAGGTAGATTGTTTCTGCGTCCAATGGGACCAACCGTGATTCTTTACCTTCCATAATAAGGGAGCTATGATTTTTGAAAGTTTCTGGGCGCTTGTTTTTCAGGGCTTCAAGTGCAATTCCGTGAGTTCTTGATGAATAAAACCATCTTTGAGTCGGTCTGAATTGATGCCTCCGAGTCCAATATATTCCTTGGAACAAAGTTTTGTTGTGATCAAGTTGCATTGCCGACTCCAGGAGTTCATGTTCTACGACATGGCCAAAATGGGTAGAAACTTTGAAAAATCATAGCTCCCTTATTATGGAAGGTAAAGAATCACGGTTGGTCCCATTCGGCGCATAAACAATCTACCTACAAGACCTCGATGGAAAAATTTTATTAACGGCCTTAGTTTTCACGCTAGAAGGTAAAAAGTATCAAAAAACGTGACTTTGGTTTTGAAAAAACCACGTTTTTTCAACATTTTTTGGCAAAATCACACATTTCTCTTGGTTTTAGACACCAACTCATATATATATATTTTCGGAATCAGCGATAAATTTCCAGTAAGAAGAGAGTTTTTGTGGAATTTTTGGGCATCCGCACATTTAGCTGTGATTTTCAAAACGGAAAAAGGTCGAAAAAACGAAAAATCGCCAATATCTCGAAAATCTGGACGTGACCGGAAAAAACGGGGGCCGGATTCGGATTCAGCACCCCAAAAAACATAGAGTTTCATGGTTTTTTCTGCGGCGCCTGAGATTGACCTTTTTTTTTGTAAACCTGTGTAATTCATGAGGTAGGTACAAGCAAAAGTGAATAATATTCTGCAACTGCGACGTTGAAGTCTGCGACCCGCACTACTTAAAGGTTTTGGTGGTATGGTATAACCAAGCACTAGGTGCTCTTATTATTCCCTCAATAAAAAGGGAAAATATTAAATAAATGTAAAACTAATCTTACAATCACGCGGTGAAATTGATGGTCTTCTCCATTGAGGATAAACCCTTTTCTTTGAATTTCTCATTCAGACCTGAAGCACGTGAGCTTTAGTATTTTTCTTCAGGATTTCCACGAGATTGTACGCCAAAGTATCTTTACCAACTCCCACGCTTCTGAGAGCTTGAAATGTCGATCCGTCGACTCAAGTTATTACACAAATAATTTTGCATATCCAACATGTAACGTATAAGAAAATATAGACTGCCTCGATGACTGAATGCGAGAGATCTGAAGAGCTACCTGTGTGTCAGTTCAGCCGTTTGACGGGTGAAGGGCTTGTTAAAAGTTTCGTTTGTGCTCGCTATCTTTTCCCTTCCCTCAACTTTGATCGTTAAATTTCAACATTCGAGTTCACTCGAAGGAAGAGTTCCTTTCTGCCTCTTTACTTATGAGAAAAGTTTCTTTCCCATTGTGCGCGTTTTCATACGCGAAGGTTTTTCCCCCTCTTCCTTTTTTTTCCGCGACTCGCCCGAAGAAATTTCACGTTTTTCCAGTTCGCTCTTTTCATCCCGCTTGTGACGTTATCGACCACATATTCAATTCGGCGATGTTCAAGAAGTTGGAAACTATTAATGTGGAATGAAGGAAAGTCCCTGAATGATGGTTAACGTAGATTTCTACTGATTGCTCTGATGCACGTACGTCGGAGGTTTCAGTTTACCTTTTTCGAATAGCTTTTCAAGTTGTTTTGCGTTTTAATGACCTTAGTATATTTATTTATTTTGGATATTTTTTCGTAGTGTTTTTGGCAATAGTGAACGACAAAGGCTAGCAGACAGATCACCTTTAGCTGTACCAAATTTTGGAAACCTACTTTCGATTTAAAATATTATCTATAAGCATGTGCATTCCTCATTAGCGAGACGGTTGGTACAGCTAAAGGTGATCTGTCTGCTAGCCTTTGTCGTTCACTATTGCCAAAAACACTACGAAAGTGCTATTTAATAGCACTGAAATTTGGATCAAAAGTGACCGCAAGTTCATATTAATTTATATAATTTATGGAAGCGTTGAAGCTTGAATTTGCGCCAGGATCTAGTCTGCTGGGGTTGCCATTACGTATGCAACTCGGCCCTTCATTGGTCGGTGATTTGACAAACCCACTAGTTGACCTCATGACGTCACGGTCAGGAATTCAAATCATTCATAACAACTTTGGTAAATATCACCAACTTGACTTCCTGTCACAAAATGATTTGTTTCCCCAATTTTGAACTTCTAAGAACACGATCCAGGATGATTTAATCTGAAATTTACTTATTTTCGGTGATCTTTTGTTTCTGGTAGGTACCTAGCATAATGCACTTCATATTATGAATAAGCACACTGTTTTCTGTAATTAAATTAAATAAAATGTATTTTAATTATTTTATTTTAATTATATATTTAAATATAAATAATATATTTTAATTATTTTCAGTCCCCAAGTGGATGTACCGGAATATGTTACAAAAATTAATACTCCCTATAACCACTCTGTACCCAAAAATCAACCGCTGAAAAGTAATTAACAACCCGAGAACAAGTTCTTCTCAGCATCCATTACGAGGATCATAATCAAGAAAGCCTTCACAAAAAGAGGCTGTTGCGGCAACCAAGTTGTAAAGGTTTTGTGTGAGTTGGACAGGGCTGAGTAGATATGCCAAAGAATTGAGTGGTAGAAAGATGAAAACCGCTTTTGAGGAGAGTACGGCGGGCTAGAAAGGGCTGACAATTATGATTAAAACGCCGTGAGCTGTCCCTTTCGTGAAGCGGAGAAAAAATGAAAACGGAAGAATAGGAGGAGGAAAAGGAGTAAAGCATGAAAAGGGAACCAAGAATTATTGCTGGAAGTATGAAAAGGTATTCTAAAGTGGAAAGACGTACCAGGAGGTAACCAGGGATATTGCAGTGGCCCTGTCTGGGCTGGTTCGTTCTGGAAGTGCAGGCCGGTGGTGGGGGGTAGAAATGACAGCCTTCCCCGACGATGGATGTGACAGGGAGGTTTCTGGGATTTATTGTGGCGGAATCCCGTCTCGTGGTAAAGTTCCATAGTGCGGGGTAAGGGAAGGGGGTGCCTCAGACTCTATCCATTAGGGAGTGTAATGTGACAAGAAGGCGGGAAAACCGTGGTATACACCAGGGGAACGATATTGTCCGGGTGACAATCCTCGGCTGCCGCAACGTCATTAATAACGCTATACTTAAATACACACGTTTTTATCCCCCCTCCACCTCCAACTCCTTTCTGAAACCCGCTGAACGGTTTGAAAAGCAGAAACTGCTGGGTTGTCATTTTCCCCTCTCCGCTCATCTTTTCTCCTATTTCCCCCGGCGAGGTTTTCGAAATAATTAATTACTCTCTGGAGGGACCTTTTCCCGGTGCTTTTTAGTCAAGGCCCTCTACAATGCTATCAATGCCAACGTGCATGGTGTAGCGGAATTTTCGTTGTTTCGAAAAGCGTCGGAAATCCCTTCTGTCATGACACCTACCAAGTCTATTTATTATTGTACAGCCGAAAACGTCCCGTTTCTCCTGCTGGCCTTTTAGCCAGTTTTCAGCTAAAATTTCAAAATGGCCTTGGGAAGAGATAGGTACATACCTATCATTTCTATTTCGGAAAGACGAAAGCGAGATGTTGCCAACTTTGTTCCCCGCAGGAATTAAGGCAAAGTACCTACGGGGCCCTACGTCAGGTCCCAAGGTCCCTGGCCATTGAGGCGTATGGACCTGGAAGCCAGACAACCAGACAACAATTGGACGCTGCAAACTTTACTTAAAGGTTTATTATTCTTTTATGTAGAGAAATTGAAAAAAAAAAAAAAATCTGTTATTAAAAAAATACTATTACCGTAAAGGTAGGTTACTTTGTTCCAGGCGGCATACTTTGGTCCAAAAACGTAAAAACTTCAAACGTGACGTAATCGGTTTATAGGGGCAGGAGCCCATATTAAAAAAAGCCAAAATCATGGCAACATCCTTAGCAACTGAAAAGTTAACAGCAGCAACATCTGCTTATTACCTCTTAGTGATAACAATTCGTGATAGCGATCAGCTGTTTTTTGTGATAATCTTTGCCTGGATACTTTTGGTGCTACAGGTGGTTGAGAAGGGCAGTGAAGTTGACTACAGTACCTCTCGTGTTGATAATTTAATGGAGATGAAAATTCATTACTGGATTTTCACATTCAAATGATTTTTGTCGTCATTTTTCACAAAATATTGGTGGAAGGTAATTTTGTACCAGGAAGGCAGGGTACTTTGGTCCAACTGTAAGGTTGGATAAGAACACATTTTTCGCATAATTATGATTATTAGTGCAATAAATTGGTGGTAATTTGGATCTTTTTATGATTCCAAATGCCTAACAATGACAAGAGAAAGTTGGGGAGCAGGCTGTATCGCGATTACGAAAATTTTTTTTTTCTAGGTTGAATTTCCATTTTTTTGGGAGTTTCTAACATTCATTTCTACATCAATTTAGTCCATTTCTAGCCAAATGTTCATTTTAAAAGTTGTGGGATTTTCCTAAATTAGAATTTTTTACGACCTATTTGGTCAAATTAAATTTTTGATTTTAAAATTTTTGGGATTTTTGCAAGGGAAGACAGAAATTTTGTTCTAAGTCACGGGTAGGTGTAATATACCACTTGGGCATATTATGTGTACAAGTTACCCTGCAAAAGTAAGACTGTTTTACGAGCTGTGTTATATTAGCTTAAAGAATTAAAGTTTTACTCGTTCAAATTTTAACCATCTCATTTTTTTCAATTTTTCCACTTGCTCCTGGATCAAACAAAGTGAGGGGAATCTCATACATTGGTCCAAATGCGAAAGTGAGTGTTTTTTCAAGGCAATTCGTGACTGGACCAAAGTATCCTAGCCCGTATGGAAACTTTGTTCCAAACTTGAACAACAACAAAATTATACACAGAGGGCAGATATAATTTTTTTGAGGTCAGAAATCGATTCAGCAGGTCCTAATTAGTCGGAAATAGTCATTAGAGTGAGAATTTTCGCCTTGTAAAGGTGTGGAAATGAGCAATTTCTAAAAAAAATTGCACAAGTGGACCAAAGTAACCTACCTTTACGGTAATTTATTAAAAATTAACACACACACACACCCGCACCCACCCTCACACACCTTTAATATCAATTAATATTATCAATAATTAATTAATATTAACATTAAAAATTAATAATTATCATTAAATTAATTTTTGTAACCTTTATCAAGAAATAACACTTGAGCCCTTGTGTATAAGCTGCAGCTTTTTTTTCAACAAACTTCTAGTGAAATTAGGACGGGAAAAGTAAAGACAAAATTTGTGTCCTTTTTAAAATTTAATTTTAATGAGTTGTATCGGGAGCGCCACAAAAAACGGATGGATGGTAACCTTTAGCATTATTTCGCTATCCGTAGTGGGTAGATGCAGGTCACCTCAAAGTCGTCTACTTCATTTTCCAGTTTGTTGTTGTCCCATCTGAGATTGGAGCGGGGTTTTTTTTTTACAATACGCCGGAAACTTTATGGCCATTATTTTCGTAGAATCTGATGTTTCATTTCGTTTCATCGGTCATTGTCTGTGAGTGTGTGGTTGCTAAACCAAGAACTGTTGAATGAAGTTGGTTGGTTCTTCGTTACTTCCCAGCGTGATTCGAGGTTTGAAGGGTTTTGTTTTGGGCCGGTTCTTGTTGCTTCGGTTGAATTATTTGATGTGTCAACAATTGACACATCAATTATTGATGTTAATTTATTAAGTGAACTACCATTTACACCCCCCCTTTATTTACCTGTTGAGGTTATTGCACAAAACAAATCATGGTAGGAGATAGCAGACACGAGCCTGAGAAAACTCTTATCTCAATTATTTATAACATTATCTCAGAAAGTAGACAACGCTATTATTAAATCATGTAGATTTTAATTTGCTCTCATGGTCATGAGACGATTGTGTGATAATTGTTGGGGTGGGTAGGTGCCTACCTACTGTGGCAACTAAACTGGCTACTCAGGTCGCTGAAGTTCTAGGCGAACCTATTTTATCACTGTAAGTACTGTACATTATTATCTATACGGTGTGGTGCTTTGCCTTCAGGCTGTCTATCCAATTGCGAAGTTAGTAACTAACTGTTAAGGACGAGAATAGCAGCATAGTGACACCATGACAGAAACACGATTGACGAATTCAAAGTTTTAGAACAGGGCCGTTTCCATGTTTCATTCCGACACGCTTTTATAAGATCACAAGATCCGGAGAATCAATCAATCAATTCCCTATTGTCGTCTGATGAGTTTTTACAAATTTCAAGGTATTTCCCGTAGTAGAATGAATATAAATGGGTCCAAATTCACGGATTGCACTCTGGAACCAGAAGAAGGAACCAAGTATCAAAAGCTTTCTTTGAAGCACTTGGAAGAAATTTCAATTGGACGAACTGTGGACACGTCCATTGATGACCCACGAGTTTCTAGAAAACAAGGTGAATACTACTTGAGGTTCGTTGCATGTGGGAAATTTGGTTTTTGGAATGACTGGCATGATAGATAATGAATGGAAGTACCTAGTGTGGTGGACAGTAGAATCTGATGTTAAGCTGTAATTTTATATGGCCGTCTCTTGAAAAAGTCGCAGGAAACGATTGCGACAAACTTTAAAAACTAAGTGCAAGACAGAAATACACCTAACAACAATAAAACTTGTCAACTAAGTTATTTTTCGACAGTTAACCAGTTGTACCCCATTTTGTGTAAATATTGACCCCTTGTGAACTTTCACTACGTCTGCAGTGAATGGTTTTTAATAATAATGCTGGCTGATTTGGGGCGGCCATCTGTCTTAATATTGGAACAATCTAGTCTCAAATGAGGCACACTCAAATATTATGATTTACGTAGAACTATTTTTTGGGAATCTCAGAACGATCCGATTTCAGCATTGGAATGTCGAGAGGTCGATTGAGGTTTCCCTAGTAATTTTGGATGTAGATTTCATTGTTTTGGTCCCACATCTGTCCAAACACTGTAGGAATTCAGATTTTTAGCGTGGAACGTGCTTTAGCTGAGACCGAATTGCCCGAAAACGTGAATCCTGGAGGGAGGGAGATGCGGGAGTGTCACATTTATATAGGCCACTACTTCGGCGTCCTCTAAGCGAAGAAGAAAAAGAATGGTATCGATACTACTATCAAATGTTATTCGCAGATAAGAACATCCTTCTCTTCTTGTTTTGGTAATGATTGGTAAATTTTGATTCGCCGGTGATCTGCCTGAAGATGTTAGTAGGGATGACCACAGGTAGCCAACATCTGGATGAATGGTATATAATAATTGATAATATCGAAGCTATGTATCCCTAAAGGTGAGGAAAGCCCTAACTTTGGAGCCCTACCCGATACAATTTTGTATTACAAATTTTGTTAGGCCCAGTCGCCAAGACTTAGTAAGATTATTTAGTAATCTGTCGTAGTATTAATAAATAAATTGTTGTTGATTGATCAAATTTCCCTATTGCAATAATGGGGCCAGATGTGTTTAATGGAATGTGTTTGTTTTGAATGTTTCAGTCCTCGTTTTAGCCGATCTACTCCAAAAAGAAGTGACTCTCAAGCGCGTCGGGCAGAATCCCTCATTTTTGGACGGTTCGTGCATGAAACAGCACCACCCGTACAAAGCACGCCACAATAGCCTCGTTGAACTGGTTGAAAACGGATGCAAATATCGCATAAAGTTCCACGAATCCGCTGTTCACTATTCGAATAAAGCGTTAAGGAAACCGGACAGATCGGTGTCGCCTAGGCCGAGCAAGAAAATGAAGAATGACGAACCGGTTGACTCCAGCAACGACGACGTCGTCTGGATATCTACGAGAAATTCTGTGCTTTCGTGTAAATACGGCGCTATTGATAGTAAAATTCTACGTACGAAGAGTAATAATGACGTGAGTTTTTCACATTTTCTTTTCCATCGTAATAATTCTCGTCTTGTACTTGCTGCCTTTGAAGAGTCAAGACCTTACCGCTTGCTTTCAATGCTTGTCGTAGGCGTTCCAGATAGCAGCTTTCGACATGGATGGTACAATTATAAAAACCAAGTCGGGTCACGTGCACCCCCGCGGGCCAACGGACTGGATGCTGTGGAACCCGGTTGTGCCAGAGGCTTTGAAGAAATTGGACGAAGACGGATTTTTTATTGTTTTCATTTCAAATCAAGCTTCATTGAGCCATCACGCCAACGTTGCCCCATTCAAATCGAAAGTCGAAGACATCGTTAGAACCTTACGTGTTCCAATGATAGTGATGATATCTACTGTGGACGATTTTTATCGAAAACCTGCCCCAGGAATGTGGTATTTCCTAAGAGACACGCTTCTAGCCGTGAGTAGACAATTCTGCTTGTTATAATTACTAGCACGCTGACAGGGGGGCCTCGCTTCGCCTGACCACTTTCTCGGACAGGGGAGGGCCCCCCTTCGCTCGCCCATTAGAATAAGCTCAAGTGATTATACATTTTAAATGCCTCCAAATCGTTGGAGTTCTCGTCTCGTCCGACATCGAGTATGTTGAAAATACCTGAAACCTGAATATATCTGAAATTAGTGAGGAATAAAATGGTCTTCCAAGTTCAAGAAACTACTCACTTCTGAAGAATACAAAAAATGTCTCACCCGAGTCGGGAGCGAACACATGCACGCTCGGCCACTTTCAAGGATGGAGTGGGGGGCAGGGACTTTCCTCGCTCGCCAATTTATGCGAACGTGCGCCCGATCCAACACCGCTAGTGAAATAACCAAAAATTTTAAAAATAACTTCCTCCAGAATCGAGGGAAGTACCTAAACAATTTCTCGACTCGAGTCAGTGGGGATTGATCTCGTTAACCTTGGACGGGCCAGCCCCTGTCTATGATTCGGGAGCTAACACACCACATATTCGCGCACCAGCAAACGACGTCTTAAGTTTTGTTTTGATTCCGATTGTCGGAATTCGTTCGTTCGAAATTCATTATTAGAATTCGGATCGCCAGGAAGGCAACAGAGGAAACGGCGTTTCAATCGGAATATAAACAACGAAGGAATAGTCTCACAGATTTGCGCGCGTCGGAAATTGCGCTCAGAAGTGGGCTTATCAGAAGTGGAACTCGCACGGGAATCCCATTTGCGCGAATTTTAGAGGGAAAACGGAGGCCTAGCCGGTAGAAAAAAATCCCATAATTTACCCCATAAAATCCCATAATTTACCGTTTAGGAAGAGAAGGCTTGTGACATATATAGCCTCTTACATTCATACTAACATACCCACATACATGTTCTGAATAATTCAGAACCAGTATGTAAACCACTAATTATTAGTGGTTTAGATACTGGTTGAAACTGGTTCGTTCAAATTTACGATGTTGCAGGGCGAAATAAATATGAATAAATCTTATTACGTGGGCGACGCAGCTGGGAGAGTAGCTGGTTGGAAGCCGGGCCTGAGTAAAGATTTCTCCAACTCAGACCGTCTTTTCGCCCAAAACATTGATTTGAAGTTCATCACACCAGAAGAGTTTTTCCTCAATGAGAAGCCAGGTCGACATGGCAAGCCATCATTCGTCCCTTCAGACTATCAAGACTCGTACGATGTGGATTCCATGTTTGTGAACAGTCCTCCAGACAAGCCAGAGGTCATTCCTCCAATCCACATACTGAGTCAACCTCCAATACTTACGTTACCAGAAACTTAATTTAATAATTGTTTAATACTATTTCAAACTGGTTTTTTTTCTTCAGGTTATTATTATGGTGGGCTTGCCAGCTTCAGGGAAGAGCACATTCGCTAAGGCGTTCCTCGTCCCAAAAGGTTACGTGTATGTCAACCGGGATACACTGGGCACTGCCGCCAAGTGCGAAAAGCTTCTAAAAGACAGCCTCAGCGTTGGTAAAAAGGTTGTGGTGGATAATACAAATGTAGATGTCGAATCACGGAAAAAGCTTGTAGCCATTTGCCAGCAGTTCAAAGTTCCTGTTAGATGTTTCGTTATGGACACATCATTTCAAAGATGCCAACACAACAATAAGGTCAGTTTTATCAACACAGTGTCTAGTTTTTGGCAAATTACCCCCAATCTAAATTCTCATTTTTAATTCCGTATTTTTTGCAGTATCGAGTTTTAACGAAAAGCGATCACGCCGTTATAAGCATTATGGTGATGAGGTCGAGCATGTAAGTTCAATATCCTGGCGTTCATCTTTGTTATTAGCTGACGGGTTTCAAATTGCCTACACCTTTAAATTTTCCAGGTCAAAATACGTCCTTCCGAAAGAAGACGAAGGTTTCACAGAAATCCTCCGAGTGCCCTTCATTCCTAACTTCAAAAGTGAGGAAGATAGAAAGCTGTATAACTATCACCTCCTGGTACCTAAAGACAGATGAAACGCGAGAGTTACAATGACCAAAAATGTGAGAGTAAATTTATATCCAGCCGGTTACAGAATCGCTAATTTGAAAGTTGTGATCTAACAGATGGAAATAACTACTTAAATAAGATTATGATCAAGAAATGAAGCCTGGCGTCATAATTTTGTCCAACCCCAACATGACCAGTTTGCACTAGAATATTGTTGTTCTAATTCTCACTGTCACTGAATGAGATGGTTCATACCTTCATACGAATAAAAAATAATCTCAAGACTCGTTCATAATTCGCCAATTCAATCGATATGAAGCCATCATATTATGATCTAGATGAAGTTTGTCTGGCTGAAGGTATTGGTCCGAGCAAGTAGACCATATTTAAACTATGATATTCAAACTTATTATCCTAATTTAATGTCATCAGAAGCGCTAGTCTCGCTGGATAGGAACTTCGGCAACGCAGCATTTAAGCGCTTCAGCAAAAACCATTTCTGAACTCCTGGAGCAGTTCGAAACTCACCCAATAACACCCTTTCGAGGGAACATTTTCGCATTTTGGCTTCTGAGACCATGAAAAGGTCACCATTTTCTTCTGCACTTCAGGGCCAAGCCTGGTTCAGGAAAATTCACTTTTTGGGACTTCGCCGTCGGAAATTAGCAAGTGGGTACGAAATTTCTTTGGATTGCCATACTTGCCCCCTCATAAAGTCGACGATGGGTTCGCCGACTTGGTTTCAGGTACGCAAACTGACCGAAACGCTGAGAAATTTGCGGATTACATCCTGGCCAAAAAGGGAAGTTTCAGGCCTCATTCTTTCGATTCTCGCTTCGCTCGGCGGACCAATTTTTCGGACATTTGAATAATAGGTCAAGTGATGGGGTAGGATACAGTGGAAACGTCGACACATTATCTATCGTACACACAATGACAGTGACGAATATTCCGAAATCGTGGGAAACAAACACCGTCTTCCCCCTGTCAACAGACGTGAAGAAAGGTCGGCTCCTATAAGGTCGAAGACCCATACCAGAATATATCCGAAATTAGTGTAGAAGGAACCATCTCCCAAATCTTACAAAAATGTTCTCCCGAATCGCGGGATGTAGTAGGTTAACGATTTCTTGACCCGACGAGGCTTTCGTCCCTTCCAAGGTCCCCCGCAGACCTCCCTAGTAAGGTGGTGAGATCTTGGGGACACCCAGCCAGAACGGTAGCGTGCGATTTGCAGTCGGGCAGTCTAGGGGATGTTGATAAAATCTACGTGGTTTTGGCGAATTGCTGAAAGTCGATTCATTGTAATTTATTTTCTTCAAAAATGGTCTAATTTCTCCTTTTCCGCCGACCGAGTAATATTAGTAATATAATCCAAGTAATATAATCCTACCTACTCAGGAAACGTGCAATAAGGCCTCTGCAATGCAATAAGGAAAATGTGTGGTCGGGGCTCCGGCTTCCCAACATCTTTGAGCTCATTTATCCACCATTAATAATTAATTATTATTAAATTATTTCCTAAAAAAAAGTCTCACAAATCCGAAGGGAGAGAGAAGAAAGTTGATGTTTTTAATAAGCTCGATTTTCGTCGTTTTTAATGCTCGAGTTTAAAAATCGATAACTTTATACTGCAAAACCGTAGGGTCTTGAAACTTTTAGGAGCTGTAAATCTACCTTCGACATACAAGAGAAAAATAGAGAGACTCCAACATTTAAAAAATTGAAACTTCTTGGGCGCTCAAAGATAAGAAATGCTAACTTCTAGTAAGCAACAGAGAAAGACGGACACTCAGTCTTGAAAGGTGGTCCTGAGCCAGGAGAAGCATGCGCTGTCAAGATCAGCGGAGTTGCGCCTTCGACTCCACACGAGATGTCGTGGGAATGAAGATTTTGTTTCACTGACTTCTTTTGAGCTCTGGCCCTCATACTAGTTTGATGGGAATAGGGAAAATCAAAAAAGTGAACGACTGCGACTGGATGAACTTGCCATGTCACTTGAAACCGGGTTCCTCTCCGGGAGCTAATGGAGCTGCTGATGGCGACCAGTCTGAGTCTGAAGATGGTGCTGGCGATGAAGAAGTACCTACCAGTCACTGCTTGAGGCTCCAATTTCTGGTTCTATAATTTTGGCTAGTTTTATTAAAATTGGAATTTTTATTTATTTATTTTTTCTGAGTTTTATTACTTTCTTCTTCGATATTCCTACTTATTACATTCATTTACTTCCTTTTGATGCAATATAGCAACTGGTTCCTAATCCACTTTAAAGGAGCTAAAAGCTTATTTCAGCAACCGAAAATTTGACGACACTTTATTTTTGGTTGTATTTCAGAAATGTTTTTTCCATTTTTTTTTTTTTTTTTTTTTTTTTTTTTTTTTTTTTTTTTGAGCTAATAAGTACCTAAATTTTTGACTGGTTGATAGGATCATCCTTCTTGGCTTTTCGGCCATGGAGGATAATTGAGGAGGTTATTCGGGTGAAATAAAAGAGGTTTCTTCCGAGCTTTCGACCAATATAATAGAGAGTTCCTAAAGAAACATCCGAGTTACGTCGACCGTTAATTTTTATCGCCGTAAGGGATTTGTCTAGGGAGAATCAAAGAAAAGCTAACTTCACATAAGACCGTAACAGAGATACGGTCTTATCAAAAGTCACGCTAAATTTAAAGTGCCGCTATTTACCTTATATTGTTCGAAATTAACGGCGTTATCCTTAAGACCGTAAGTTTATCGCCGTATCTTTACGGCAATAACGTTCGACGTTAGGCATAAGGACGTAAGTTATCGCCGTTATTTCTGCGCATGCGCGAAATCTCGAGTTACGTCGACCGTAACTCATCACCGTTAGGCAAAAAGTGGCTTTAGGAACTTTCTAATGAGTCATCATCAGAGATATAACTGCAAAACTCTGTTATATCCCTGATGATGACTCATTAAATTGGTCGAAAGCTCGGAAGAAACCTCTTTTAATTCACCCGAATAACCTCAAGTACCCAACCGTACCAAGGCTAAATTTTTGAGAAAATTAATTGTTTTACATCTGAGCGTCAATTTCTTATTCCTTTTAAAAAACCTCTTTTAAATATTGAGCAGCAGTAGAACTTCTTATAGCTTTCCAAAATCCAGATAGTTTGATCGTAGAAAATGGTAAACCCGCGATCTTGGCCATTGCTCGTTTCCCAATTTCGACGGCGTCATAGCTAGTGATGGAGTCATCTCCCACAATCCCATTCGCGATTGACATGATGTTGCTAGTCTGTGGAAAGGGAGGATGCGCGTCAAACCATTGACTGACTTTCGTCATGTCTGCTGCATCTCTTCTCTGGCGTGTTTCCCCAATGCCCTTATGCTGATCACTTGATGTAAACAGGACCCCACAAAACTCTTCCAGGGATGAGCATTTGCTCATTTTTCATGAGTTGCAGACATACCAACAACCCAATTACTCAGCACACTTTCTGAGACACCTCTGCCTCCTGTAATTCCACCTCGGCTTTTAAATGATCGCATCAATGTTGTTTCAATTGTCATATCAACAGTCCGTCAAACCTGGAACAAACCTAGCAATATTCCATGCGTGGGAGTTGTTGCAGGTTCGTCTAACTAAAACCCCAGTTTTCACCAGGAACCAACTGCAGGTGGACCGACAAAATAACTTTTTAGAACCTGTTTTCCGTGACCTCAATATGCTCCAACTTCCTACTCATACTTAAAAATGTAGAAACAAAACAAAAAAAATCGACATTTTATAACGGTATATTTTTTTGAATTTCATTCCTTATTTACGGGATTTCCATTTTTTAGAACATAAGTAACAAAATTATAATATTAACAATAGTTTTAAATCCCAAACCTTTCTTTAAATATATTCACAAATGCTAATTATGAGAAGTGTACAAAACAATAAAGACAAAGAAAAATGCAAAAAATGAATAAATAAAAAATTTTAAAAATTCGTTTAGAGTTGAAGACATTTGATCACGATTTCGTGGTGCAGCTTGAGCACCATTGTAATTTGATATTATGAGTGTAAAAAATACCCTTATGAAAAGAAGGTATCAGATGAAACAATAAAAATGCGTAAAGTGACATGAACAGGATCTATAATCGTTTATTCATTTTTTTAGAATTTTCAGCACAGGCTTCATCATTTTGCTCAGGAAAAGTCTTTGAAAAAAGTCATATTTTTTTGGTGCAATGCCGTTTTAAATATTTTTTTCTTCTTATTGTCTTCAACCACTTATGCCAAAAAACTTATTTACAAAGTGAAGAAACTAAGCCCTTTGCAAAGACTTGAGAATTTTTTTGTTTATTTTTTTATTACAAAAATTGTTTACATAAATTACAAAAAGTATCGAAGGATGTTTGTTTTCCTAAAATAGTAAAACAATGCTATAACGAACTTACTTCTTTTACTTGTCGATTTCAACACTTGATCAGGTTTTTCAATTAATTCGTTAAAAATTAAATCCCGTGATGGAAAAAGAGGAATCGCGTGTACTATTAGGCAGTTGCACATGTTGTGAATAAAGCTAAAGAAAAATATGATTACAAAATAAAGGAAGCATGTTTTAGAACTAAGATAAATGATAAACAATATTTATTTACAAGCTGAGAGAACATCTCCGTTTTTCATAATTTTTCACTAAGTAACTAAACAAGCACTTGAGCACTAAAGAGGAAAGAAATCAGCTTTAGGTGTCATTTTGATGGCGTAGTAAAAAATCTGGCGCTGAAATTTCGCTTAGGGAGCGTGTTGTTAAAAATGAGTTTTCAGTCCTCGAAAAAGGTTTTGAGCATTTTTACCCAGATCGACGAGGAGATCGTACTGCTGATTTGTGCAGACAATAAACGAAATACACGCTCAGCTAGAAATCCGGCACCTGATTGTGTTTTGTGGTTTTTTTTTCTGAAAAAATGGATCCGGAAATTTGACAAATCAAGGGATGTACAAACGTGGAAAAATCCCCTTTAGACACGAAACTCGCGAAGAGGGAGAGAAAAATTTCAAAACCCATCCCTGAGCTCAAAGGATCCAATACTCAGTATTTCTGACTTGAATAAAGTACGTACAAATTCGTTTTTTATAGACAAAATACGTGCTCCTGTTCATATACATATACTTTCTTTTTTTTTTTGTTTTTTAGTAACAACTAGTAGGTAATTATGTGCAAATTTACATTCTTTTTAACAAAAAGAAAAAGGTTACACTAATCAATTAGAGCATAGCATCGATAATTACTTTAAAACAATAGGTAATCTAAATGTTACAATTTTCTTGTTTTTCATCAGTGAGTAACTTCTTACAATTTGTATCACAGCATGTGGGAAACGGGATCCAGACCTGATTTCTAAGGCGATTTGAGAAAAAAGATGAGACACTTGAGAGAACGGCCTCCGGTTTTCTTTTAAATAGTCTGTACGTTTGAGTTTTGCAGGAAATTTACTAAAAAAGCCAGTAGGCCGCCTCGGAATAGGCTAGAGACCTCAAATCGGGTCCCCACACATTGCAACACACCCTGTTTACATTATAGAGTTATTATGTATATAAATTGATTTTTCTTGACAGTAAAAATAATTTTTGCTATGTATTATACACAAGTTTATAAATCAACCCCCCTCACCACTCCGGTGGTTGTCTAAAAACGTTGGGTAAGTGTTAGCACTCACTTGAGTATATTTTCTTTTTAAGTACAGCTAATCGAGTAAGTTTTCTTTCAAGTTTGAGAATTGAACGATTTCATATGTTGGAAACAAACAGTCCTCAGTTTGGACCCGTTTTTCCTTAAAGAGAAATTTTGTGTTTCGATTTTCAAAAAATGCCTGCGTCATCAGTGAGAAGGAAATTGGTTTAGCCGAACCTAGTTTTCACTTTAAAAACTACATGTTAAAAAAGACCATTCTCCGAAGAGACTGAATGTTAGACGAGGAATCGTGTGCCATTTTTCGAGAAAAAGGCGGGTTAGGTTGAGGCATTGGTGCCTAGGTTGAGAGATTCCTAACTTTAAAATTGATAAAGAGGTTTTTACTGGTTTCGCTCCACTTTCACACAAACGCACGAATTTTCGGCAGGAAAGAAAGGATAACCCCCAATGCCAAAGAGAATTTTATGGTCCTTACTTTTCTGGTTTTTTGTAGTATATACCCATTATACATATATTTATAGCTATTTATAATTACCTATAGTATATACTAGATCACACGTTGAATGATACAGGCCGGGGCAGGGTCGGGGCCCGTTTGTAAAGCTCGTTAGTTTGTTTGTGTGATGAGGGCGCTAGCGTCGGGTCACCCGGGTGGAGGCTCTGGCTGTGGCGCTAGGAGGGCGAGAGTCACAGTTTCAGCTCGTTGGCGATCTTCGAGGCAATGTTCTTGAAGCCGATCGAGGTGCCTGATATCCTCTTGAATCGGACGCCGTTGAGCGAGAGGCGGGGAAGTTTACATACTTCGATTTCCCATTGGACGAGGGAATCCGTATTGGGGTCGCCGTGGACGCAGAGGAGAAGGAACCTTTCACGCTGCTCGTAATCACAGTTGTTGGCATCCAGCACCTGAAAAATAAAATAATCAATTTTACACCTCTTTTTTTACACGCCTATTTTTAAATGTCAAAAGTGTAGTTGCGAATCCTTTCATCAAGAGTTACCTACTGATGAATAGGCATCCAGGAGGTACCCATCGTTTTTATAGCACGCAGCGGTCGATTAACGATAAGGGCAGAGAGTTCCTTCTGTTCTAAGGCGCCCAATGACTCAAAGTTACAATGATTCTCCGCTACACCGTTAAAATGAAAGTTGCGCGCAATGGTGGTAAGTAGGCGCAAGTGCTGAATTTGGCGCAATGGGTTCAGGCGTCAATTCAACAAAACTGTAACATTGCTTACTGTTTATGTGTAAAAATCCTAAGACATCCAACACAGACTGTCTGGGTTACCTTGCCAGTTTGACCCAGAATAAGTTGAATGTAGCAGATTCTTGGTTACCTATGAAATGTGGTCGAGCGCAAATGGGCGCTCTTGAGCAATACAACTCTAATCTTTTGCACTTCAATCTTAAGTGTATCTTGGCTCACTAAGCTACACCTTGTAGTAGGCAATATCTCGATTCAAAATCATTTTAAAGACAATTATTGTCTTCTTTAATTTAGGGAGGCAGAAGGGAGAGCAGAAACCGGTTGGTAGGGAAACAGGTTTTTACTGAGAAAAAACTGGTTTTGAGGGAGATGACACCCGTTTTCAGTGCACAGAATTCTGAAACGTTGAAATTTTGGAGATACGAGGATTCACCACAACACCGTCCATATGAATTCGACTTTCCCATTTTCGTCACAAGCTAAATACACTGCCAAGGCAATGGCACATGAGCTTCCTCGTGCCAAGTTCAAAATGAACGTAACAACTGTAACAAGAAAATTACGTTCGCGCATGCGCAGGGAGTACCACTGATTCACTCGTGATGAAACTGATAGGGAACCATCTAGGACTATACCCACACAATTCCTGAAAATTTGATTGAAATCCGATCAAAATTGTAGGAGTTATGGCTGTGGCAAGGAAATTACGTTCGCGCATGCGCTGAGCGTACCGCTGATTCAATGGTGATGAAACTGACAGGGTACCATCTAGAGCTATACGCACACAATTCCTGAAAATTTGATTGAAATCCGATCAAAATTGAGAAAGTTATGCCTGTTTCAAGAATTTCACGTTAGCGCATGCGCTGAGTGTACCGCTGATTCAATTGTGATGAAATTCGTATGGGACCTCAAGGAGCCTGATCCGCATAATCCCTCAAAATTTGAGCTAAATTCATTCAAAATTGTGGAAATTATGGCTGTAACAAGGAAATGCGGACAGACACGGAACCAAATTTGTTCAGTAGGCTATGAAACGCAAAATGCGAGTGGAAATTTTGAATTCGGACAACAAAAATTTTTTTTTCTCACGAAAGTGAACACAAGGCTTCCGCTGCTTCGTAGACTCGGAAGCAAAATGAGTTATTTTGAGTAGTATGGGTGATTATCCCATTTGAAACGAAATTATGTTTTTTTGTCATCTTGAGTAATATATATATTTTTGTCATTTTTTAGTTTTGTTGTCATTTTGAATTTCAGTCGAATTTTCAATCATTTTCATGCTCACATTCAAATTCGAATAGCTCCAATTCTCTCACACGTTCAACAACACTAACTTTTTACTTCGATAGAGAATATTCCCCCTATTTTAATAATGGCATGGTTGGTAATGCCACTAGTTGCCAAAAGATCAGTGACGTCAAATACTCGTATCTGCCCTCAAAATCTCTACATTAACCCTTAATGACCCATTAAAGCGGCTGCCCGAGGAGGAGAACCATCTTTATTCTTATCTAGGGTAGGTACTTCTAGAAGTCGGACAGATTTGAAAAAAAAGTTAAAAAAACTCGGTAATAAAAAATTAAGCAAGGCAAGCCCCCTGAATCCCTGGATGCTTTTTGCTTAGAGCCTACATCTGAAATTCAAGAAGCATGGAGCATGCTTTAATAACCGTGGAATTTAAACCCATCTTGCCCGACGCCGAACTAGTGGCCAGTCGATGAGAATAGTGACGTCAGGTGAGGACGCTGAACTAGTGACCTAACGTACGACAGGTGAGGGCGCCGATCTAGAGGCCTAACGTACGACAGGTGAGGGCGCCGATCTAGTGGCCTAGCGTACGACCAGTGATGACGCCAAACTAGTGGCCTAATGGTAGGACAAGCGATGACGCCAAACTAGTGGCCTAACGTACTGTCGTACGCAGGTGAGGATGCCGAACTAATGGCCTAACGTACGACAGGTGAGGGCGCCGATCTAGTGGCCTAACGTACGACAGGTGAGGGCGCCGATCTAGTGGCCTAACGTACGACAGGTGAGGACGCTGAACTAGTGACCTAACGTACGACAGGTGAGGACGCCGAACTAGTGACCTAGCGTACGACCAGTGATGACGCCAAACTAGTGGCCTAATGGTAGGACAAGCGATGACGCAGGACTAGTGGCCTAACGTACTGTCGTACGCAGGTGAGGATGCCGAACTAATGGCCTAACGTATATTTATATATTACTTACGGTTCTGAACCTTTCAAAAACGTATAATATACGTAATAAACGTATAATATACGTAATATATTATATTACGTAATGTATAAACGTGACACTCCCGCGTCGCCCTCCCCAACTAACGTTTTTTGGCAGTTAGGTCACGGTTAGAGCACATTCTATGCTAAAATTCAGCTCGGCGAGCATAGTACGAGAATAGTCGGAAACACCAAAAAGTTGGCGCAAAAGCAGATTCAACTTCCTTCCCAATAAGAGGAAGCCCACCAGCTCATGCCGTCCAAACATCCATTAAAACAGGTCTTCATCCTATTTTTTGAACACTTTATGGTTCAAATTGACCACAATGAGACAACTTTTTGGAGCCAGATTTTTCTCAAACTAAGCTCACCGAGCTGAATTTTTTGAATATTTTTTCAAAATAGTTCGGCAGAGTGGGAGGAGGCGAAAGGGTGATTTCCCCCCCCCCCCCCCCGAGCCTTCCTAACATCCTTCAAATCATTTGAAATTGGATTACCAAAAACCGTCATCCTTTATTTCTTAAGACAAAAAAAAAAACTATATGTAATATGGGAAAGCGCGTTGGATCTGCCGCTAGGTGGGATACAGTCGGGGTTGGCTGGCGTAGCCAGTAGGAGGGGCCTAAGTTGTCTGTTATACCCTCGATGCGATCAATATCTTACCTTCCTAATTTCAGCCATAATTTCGTTTGGATCCCGCGAAGACGTTGTTTTCATGCTCCACGTAAAACGAAGAGATCTCGGCTTGACTTGGTCATCGTTGACAGCACTGCTGAAAAAAATCACGAACAATAGAAAACCAGCTACTAATCGTTCAACTGCTTAATATATCAGCTTAATATATCAAAGTTCTCAAATTTCCCATTAGGATGCATTCCGATCACTTTCATGATAACCGTGCATACAGGCCAGAGACTAGACCAACCGAAATCATGACATCATAAAACAAAATTCATTCCGTGTTCACTACCTATCCTTACAGTAAAACTAACATGCGTTTGGAATTGAAAATCAAGTCATTGACGAGTAATTGACAGTGAATGACGAGTAATTGAATTCAGTGAACAGATTAATCAATTATCGAATTTCAGTTTCAACACCCTTCACCAATATGATTCAGTTTCCTCATTAAATGTAGGTTTAGATTTCTTTCTTATGCAACATACCTAACTACATGTTTTGGGACTGGCTCCATAGGTCTGAAAAAGAATAAAATTACTATAAAAATAAAACATTTGTAGGAAAGGAAACTTATGCCTTATTCAAGAAAACAATATCTTCATGAATTTGGAGAAGAAAAGAGTCAGCACAAAATAAAAACGCATATAAAACACAAAATCAAAAAATTAATTAAAAACCTACAAATTATATTTTACTGAAATTCAATATCCCGTAATCCTAGATGCAATCAGGATTACCTTTCAGCTGAGACGACTTCAATAGAATTACGTTCGTCAGATTATCAACATAAACCTTTTTCATGCAATGAATTCTTCGATGAGTCCTTGTGAGTTCTTCTTACGTCTCGTTCTTGTGAGGTATTACGGCACCAACCAGGCTTCCTTTTCGTTTTGGATTAGTACACGTAGGGATTGAAGGATTTCGTTGGGAATATTAGCGAATGCCGACAATTATACGCAAAGTGTCGGGTGACAGTTTGTTTCAAATTTTAATTTTGGAGAGAGAAAGAAGAGTTTTTCCAACAGCCTGAAGAAAAAAAATGCAACTGATTGATAGAACTGTGCTGGTATGAGAGTGGTTTCCAAAGAATTCGAACGTATTCTAAAGAACGTCTACGAACGAGCCGAAATCAGGATCGGGTATGACCCATTCACATCAACAAGGCTTTGAAATTAAAAGCAGCATTTTTGCCTTTGGGAGGCACTGGTTTACTACAAATTCAAAACGCTGTCAGTTCATTGTTGGGTAGCCTCAACGTCAAAAAAACGGTCATGATGCACAAAATTCATTTTACGATCACTCCCCCTAAACAAAGCCTCATAAACCGAAAAAAAAAAAAACAACAAAAAAAGAAACAGAAGCGATACAACAGAACTTTTATTATTTCGGACGTCAAAAACATCTCACATTGGCTTGACAAGAATCGTACCTCGTACTTAGAGGGAAATGAAGTGTAGTACAAAAAGCACTTTGTTCTAAGTCGCCTTTTCGAGAATATAATATAATACAAGTTTTCTGTACTTCAATACATAACAATAAATGAATTTTCAAAATATTTCAATTTCAAAAAAT
Organism: Pilophorus perplexus; assembly: GCA_955831195.1. Lineage (NCBI taxonomy): Eukaryota > Metazoa > Arthropoda > Insecta > Hemiptera > Miridae > Pilophorus > Pilophorus perplexus. Next base: position 12,988,038 of record OY037011.1, on the reverse strand, counting down.
AACATCTCAAAATCCTTACAATCTAAAAAAAAGTGTTGCTATTATTTGAGGCCCCATGGAAAGAAAGGGGCCCGAATCATCTTCACATGTATGGTATTTTGAGTAATTTTCAATTATTAAAAGAATGGGGGAAGAAAAAGGAAGTAACAAGTTTGCCGGAACCGGCCAATTTTCAAAACGGAGAATTAAGTGTTTTCTTTTTCAATTTTTTTTTTTTTTAGTGAACTTGGCGCGAATTGGACTCGATTCAAAGACAATAATAGTATGTTGACTAGTGATGACAAGTAATCTACACGTCAGATAGACTGGCGGAAAAGTTGGAATTTGGATAAAAATACAACTTGGGAATCGTATTAAACACTTTACAATCGTTCTAATTTGCTATTTCTTAAAAAATGCATCCGTTTGAAAATTAAGACATTTTCATTAAAACTAAACACTGGGTGATTCCATGTCCAAACAAAATGGTAGTTAATGAATTTATTCTTGTTTATGTTATGAATAAGAAAATAGCTGAAGCAGATCGTCTGGTTATAGTGTTATTAAAATGTGTACTTACCGATAAAACACGTTCTAATTATTCGCTGTAAATTTTTCAAATAGGAATTTTTCATCAAAGGCGAAGTTAACACTGACCCCCCCAGTGTTGTCTGGTGCCGAGGAAATAAGGGTTGGTGTTGGCGGTTTTCAGTGAGCTGAATCCAAATTTGAAACCCGTTTACCCCGATCAGGTATAGTTTTTGAGATATAGCGCAAAACCTATACCTCATTTTCTAGCTACGTTTGAGTTTAAAGATAGCACTTCAAAAATTTGGGAATGTTCACTTTAAACCACTTTTTTTTTCTTCTTTTTTTATTTGAGGTGCAGAGTCCGAATTTGAAACCCGATTTCAGCTATCATCTTCTTCCATTCCCACGGAACCAGCAGTTAAGTTGACAAAGTACACACCAACCCCCCCCCCCCCCCCCCCACATTGTTTTATACATTTTCAAAGGCACTTTTTGAAAAAACTACGGCAGATAGAAAAAATCGGATTTCAAAATCGGGTCCAGCATGAAAAATCCTCATCTTTCATTTGTCAAATCTCAAAAAAGTGTCGCTTGTTTGTGAGTTACGTACACCAGACTGTAAACTGATTACACGAGAAAAATGAAAAATTGTTGGTGAAATTAAAGAAAATAGTTTGTGAAATTAGAAAAAATATTTTATGAAAGTATAAAAAAAATTGTGACATTACTTAATTTTACACCAGACTGTAAAGTTTGAGATTTGACAAAATTTGTCAAATTTTTACAATAATTGTTCTTACTTGGAAGCAATAATGGTTCTTAATTGTTCTTATTGCAAGAATTATTCTTACACGAATTTAATAGCTGTTTCTCGTGGTATGGAAGAAGATAGCTAAAGTCGAGTTTCAAATTCGGATTGTGCACCTTATAAAACGTAGAAAGAGTGGTTGAAAGTGAAAAATTAATTGGGATTTTTGAAGTGCTATCATCAACACTCAAACGTTGCAAGAAAATAGGTATATGAGCATTATCTCCAAAATTAGACCTGCTCGGGAAAAACGGGTTTCAAATTTGGGTTCAGCACACTGAAAAACTCAACACCAACCCTTATCTCCTCGGCACCACACTTTTTTTTTGTTTGGCCAGTGTAATCGGACATGGAACACCGTTCACGACAGAGAAGGAAGTACTACAGAAAATGTATTAATAATACTGAAAATGTGAATTGACTACACAAACATTATGGAAGATGAGATTTGTTTTTTCTTTTTCTAAATTAAGGCACGAAGATTACATAACCCCGCGAAGCAACTAATCGAAAGTGTCAAAAAGTCGCGAGATGGGATCCCCCCCAGCAATTTCCCGCCAAGTCTGATCTTCACACCAAAGTTGGCGGCTAAGGTCAGATGCAACTTGGCGAGTTTTGGCGTGAAGGCGTTACAAGTAAAGATTTCGTCAAGATATTGATTAATTCTTGGTAAGTATGGAAATGATTTACAAAGGTTATAAAATTAAAATGTACACATATACGATGAAGTTGACTCAAAATTATCAAGAATGACATTTTCAGAGAGGTTATATTTTCAATTACTTCTGTAGAATACTAGGGTACACTTCACTTACACACTCTTTGGCTTATAAAATAACTTCAACTAACGAAAAAAGCATCAGATATCGCACAATAACGGTTTGAGCTTCATTTTTTTTTTTTTTTTTTTTTTTCAAATTCTTAAAAAACAGTGTAAGTCGAAAAAATAATGGGAAGAGGGAGGGGGAAGCGAAGACAGGATTTGAATCGGGCGAATTCAAAATCCTCTGAAACTCAATGAGCCCTCCACTGAGAGCTCGAACGAAATTAAGGCACCGTATCACAGAAAGAATGCAAGCATCCCCCCTTAAAATTTAATTAGGATCAGGGTTTTGGAAAAATGTTTTCCACGTCTAAACCGATATTGCAAAAACCAGCACTGAGAGGAAGGGCGATTTGTCAATAGCGTGTGGACGACAATATCAAGGCATGGAATGACGTTACGAGGTATTTCAATATATCGTTACACTTTCACGTGGCTTCGTATTTCAAGATACTTTGGTATTTAAAACTACAGCTTTTTATTCTATCGAAAGGGTCCTCTCGGAGGTCTTCAATAGGTCGTGACGCTTAAACTGAGCTTTTGATTAGAAACGGATCGGCAAAGTGCTAGGCCCTCATCAACGGTGTATTTGTAACAACCTTAAGAGTTGAAAACGAGTATTTAGTAGCAGAAAACCCGAATCGCGGACAAGTTGGCTCTTCTTTGGCAAACAAAACCCACAAATTACAGTTTTCTTACCACAAGTCATATTTTAGGGCTCTTCAACCGGCCAGTAGATATTTACAAAGGAAAATATTACATCCAAAACAGCGACTTCCTCTACACGCTAAATACCTAAATAGTTAATTCTGAAGAAAATAACAATTAAAACGCTATCTAAGCTAAAATAATTAGGTATTGGATAGAAAAATTATACAAATGGAAAAACAAAATTAACCAAAATAAAACTTGAAAAGTCATTATTTCAACAGTTCACATGATTTTTACTTGATGATTAAAAAAAGTATAAAATTGGCTCTGTAGATGAACAACAGGTTAAACCCCCCAACGCAGGAGATTTGAGCAGGAAGGCGTTGGGGTGAGTTCCCAGATTCCTCACAGTTAGTTTTGAGGCCTAGAAGGAAAATTAAAAAAGTGAGCGTCAAAAGAGGTCCCGAACTTTTTCTTTAAAAGAAAATTGCAAAACAAAAGAAAACATTTCAGAGAAAAAATGTCGAGTTTCCCTCGTGATCAAAAGGGAAGCCACTTTGCAACGACCAAACTGTGAAAGCCTCAAGATTCTAACACCACTCACTTTTATCGGCAAAGGAAAGTTTTGGGATCGCACCGATCCGTAAAAACCATGTGAACTGCCAAAAATGATGGTTAAAGAAAAAAAATTATTGATCAAAGAAACCCTTTGTCACTGAATCAAAATCTCACCTACCAGGAAATAAAATAAAATAAATCTCATGAAATCAACAATCAATCAATATTACCAATTCGTTGGGATGCACAATGCCTTCAGGAACATTGACAACTCGAAAAATGAGGCAATTTGACACAGTCACTACACTATCGGTTGCAAAAAAATAAACCAGGGGTAGAAAATGAAAATAAAAACCAAGAAGTATAAACAAAGCTTTCACAAATGGTCTTTGCTAAGTGTCCAGGTGAATAAAAACAAGGAAAATTTAAGAAAAAATTAAAAATAAAGGAAAATTGAATTTCTAGGAATGTCAATTTCAGAGGCAAAAATTAGGGTAAAGGAGCCGATTATCGACATGTACATTGTGCACCCGCATTCAAACATATAAGGAATAGACATGCAGACTAGATAGCTTATTTGAAGTAGATATTCATAATTTTAAAAAATCAATTTCTATAATTATGTAAGTATAATCGAAAAAAAGTTTCATGCAAGAGTGAACAGAAAACAAAGGAAGCAATGAGACGGTAGCATGCCCTGTCAAGCCAAAACCTCCCAAAGGGAAAAAGAAAAAGGAATTTAAAGAAAATAAAGGTTTCAAAGGGGATGGGGAAATTTGTGCAATGGGGTCCGCAAAAGGTGAATTTAGGGTATAACTTGCTAATTTATACAATGCAGCCCGATGTAGGCCAACGCAATTTGTTATGGTAGCGAGTTGCTGGTTTTTGTCAATTTTCAATGGGCTACTTAGACAAAATGTTACAACCACCAGTTAAGAAATGTCGTAAAAATACAGCTACATTAAAGCTAACATTTTGACAGCTTTAGTCGTATTATATATGTAAAGAATAGCTCAATTAGAAACTGAACTTCTCCTCTTCCGTCGGCAAGCAGAGCCCGTTAATCACGTATGGTACAAATTGGAGAACACAATGAAGTAGAGGGATATGATACATCAAGATCTTTTAAAAAGTACAACACATACTGCCTAATTAAACATCCCTGTAATCACTTTATACGAACATTGCACAATTACTGCTTGAAATCACGAAGTTGCGGCACCAATACGGGAGTATTGGGAAAACAATCATGCAACACAGTAGGTAAAAAACATCACTTTTCAAGTTGTACTCCATCAATTCTTAGATAAACAACTTGGCCAGAAATTGTAATACGTTCAGGCCAGTTAATTTACGACCTCTTCGACCGCCATTTTTGTGAGGCCCATGATCTTAACTTGACATATTGTGTATAACATATACCGTTCATCATAGGTACATTAATAAAGTTGAAACTTCTTATTATGAATCAAGGATGTGAATCGATCTACAAATCGATAAAATGATTTTTCACAGAGCGGCTAAACGGAGATCATGACAACGGAGGACCAACTGTAATGTTTCAAAGAAAACTGAGAATAGATTTACACTAATTATTTCTTGATCTCTCTCACTGGGTGTACAAGCACCACAAAGCATAATTAAAAAAAAAAAAAAAAACACCGATGGAACTGATCAATGATGCCACCAAATACAATCATTGAAATATAACACAAGTTAGATAATTTCCATTTTTGGTTAGATAATTTCAATTGAATTAGATTTCAATGATGTTTATGTAAATCCTAAAATAAATAAAAGTCGTGTCTTCTCCAGATTTCTCAAGTAAGTCTTCTTATTTTCATATCAACAAAAATTTCAAACACACCACACACCATAATCGGCGACATTCGTTTTCGTTATCATATAACATTTTTCTTAGCCTTAAGAAAATTATTTTAATATTATTAAATATAATTTTCTTAAATAGAAATTTTCCCTCCCGCGGTCTGCTTACGAAAATCCTAGGTTTCCCTCCTAGCGATGTTGGTAGCAAAATTTCTTTAGGCAGATAACTCTTACCTGCCAAGAGCTGTGGAGGGTTTCCAGCCCACGAATTTTGTAGCCCCACTGCTACGTTCAGGATTTTCCGAACTCAAAACCCAAAAAGCGGGGGTCACATAAGCAGGTGTCGAGAAAATAATCCCGAAGAATTTTTCAGTTCCAAATACAACTATCTTCAGATCCAAGTCGATGATCAGCAAAAACTTCTGGCGACACGAACTGCCTACTGCCAGACAATAATATATTCTGTAACATTTTAAACTACTCGTAAATTTGTAAATTGTTTTGTTTATGTATGAAATGGTATCTCTTCTCTCTTTCTCACAGTGGCTTCCTCAGTCAAAAATTTCCTCGCAATTTTCTTAGGCCTCTCATTAATGTTATCAGCTTTTCGCTTTGCTTTGGGAGGGAAACCTAACATTTCGATACGCATTTCGAACGTCTCGATTACTAAATGGCTCGGGAGGGAAAACAAATCCGACCCCATAATCATAACCCAGAACCAAAACTCAAAATTTTCTCAGATAAGTACCTACTTAAATATTTAAGAAGGTAACTATAAAAAATAAATACGTACTCATGTATTTAAAACCAGCATAAACTGGTGCATCAAAAGCTGTAGTGAATTTTTACAGTGTGGCACTGTAGCAGGACGTGATTATCCGCTTGTCAAGACAGCAAGAGAAGCTTCTTGTCCGCAAGCTTGAGATGTCTTCAAATATTAGATAGGTTGGGCGAAGTAGCTGCTCGACGATTGCACAATCGGTGAATGCCATTTCGCTATCTATCACGGTGCCTACCTTCTTCTCAACTGCCATCAACCGGTTGGTTCAATCTCTCGATCATGTTGCATCGTCAACATCTTTCAGCGGAGAAGGTTCGGTAGGTCTCAACCGGCAACGCCCGAATCGACACGAAATGCACACGGAAAATTTCACCAGTTCTTCAGGCAATCCCGAACAGGAACAACACGGCCCGAGTTTCACCATAAATTCGAACATCATGCACAATCTTCTTAAAAGTTGGCTCATTTGGAACAGTATTAGTGGGCTCAACATGCATGGTTTTTCCATAATAATATTTTAAAGATAGCCCGCAAGAATATGAAGCAAGCTTGTAATCCACAAACAACTTCCTTGAGCAGAGTGGAACCAATGGAAAATGCTGACCTACAATTTAAAAAAAAAAAAAAAAAAAAACGTAAACAGTATACTGTTGTTAATTAAGTTGTTGAGATTTCTGAATAATTACTGCAAAGCTGATTTTAAATTCATTTAGGATTGTCGATAGTAGAAGGTATTAAATACCACATCCACTAATCTCTAAACGAAAAAATACGCTTAGAAATCGTACAGATTATACAGTAAGGCTTCAAACAGCAGAAACATGACGACTCCCACAATTTAATGGCTGAAATGTCAACGGCTAATGATAAAGTAGTACTTTGCAATCAGATAAATAAAGCAGAAAACAAAATTTGGATAATTAATGACTATAATTAAGAGAACAGAGAGCACCACCGAATAACTCGAGGAAGCTGTAAGCATAATGTACCTACCACATAGTAACATTTCCCAACATTGGTCATCAGGGAAAATGGGAAAATATTTTACCAAGCAGCCCATTGAGAGTTATGAAAATTTTTTGCACAATAAGGTCTGATGTTATAAACCAGCACCTAAGTCCAGGGGTTAAATAAGACGGAAAATGAATAAAATAAGTTCCCAGATACCGCATTGCTTTAATAGTACAAGGAATGAAACTGAAACGCCATTTGGGACCGAGTCAATAAATTACAAGTTGTTAAAATTTCTACGGGAGGATAAAATGCATAATACGTGGGGGAGGAGTGAAGTAGCATGGGAGAGTTAGATGGTGATTTTGAGCTCAGTTGAGACAGGTGGTTTAGAATTCGAGCAGGGCAGGGACTGTTGGCCTACGGGAGGTGAGCAATTGAGGATTTGCCTCGTGAGAGGGTGGCAAGCCGGGCTTACTGACCGTTTGGAGAACCTTGAGGATAACTTTGAGAAGAAACTGGTCCGGGCGGAGTCCGTCGGCGAAGGGGCTCCACCTGTGTAGGGGCGCTGGCGGTTCTGTCCAGAGTGGAAAGTCGACCGGCTGGGGACGTTCCGAGGGAAAGGTTGTTGCAGGCCGCCGCGGTTTGTCGTGGAACTCACCGTGACTGCTCCCACGCCTCCACCACTTCTGGAAAAAGTCTCATCATCAATGAATCTCATAATGAAAATCGTGAGAGTATAATGGACATGGCGGTTCTATAGTCAAGATGGGCGCAAAATGAGCAGGCCTTCTGAAGGCTCACATCCGTTGTCACGTCTTTCCTACCAGATCACACGAGAACAACAGTATTAAATTTCAATTCCAAAAATACTTCTAAGCTTTGAACGTTTTATTGTTGAGCATTCAACTCTTCGAATGCTCAACAATGAGACAAGGTTATTTTTCCTTGTTGCAATAGAATTTCAATTTTATTCTAAAATTAATTTATTCCTTGTTGCATTAGCATTTTATTCAATATTAATTTTACTCAAAAATCGCTCCACCATTTTTGCATAACTCAAGCTTTCTAATATTAGGAAGGAACAGTCTAATATTACTGCAGTTCAGTTAGGTGGAATCTTTTGATGCGTAGTTTACTAATTTAGCGAAGGGCCATGCTGCATAATATGCATCGAAAATGTCATGTTTTATTATATGCTGCATAAATATACTCTGGAGGCAAAGAAGAGTAGCGACACTATTTCATATTCGTAACTAAACCTAATACATCTAAAATTTAGATTCTAAATGATGGTCAAAAACCCAAAACAACCGGAATAAAATGGAACGTAAACCAACCCAGCGAAAACATCCATCCACCCAACATTCATGGCCAAATAAAAATAATGAAAATGTCAAGATGTGAGAAGGTGGCGCTACGGTTTCTGTTCCAACACTCAAATTAGTGCAAAAAATCAATAAGTACCCATAAAAGGTTGAGGTAAATGGATCTATTCAAAGGAAAAGAAAGTAATGAAAAATGAATGTTTCATATTCGGTTTTCATCAAGCAACTAATAACCGGATCTACTTCAGAAAAGCTAGACACACTAGTGTTGCTAACAACAAAACTGTGCAATATTTTGTGCCACTAAATGAAGATGAAATATATTGGAGCAATAGCTATTTGAGCTGTAGCAATGACGTGTAGTGTAATGACGGGGAAAGGCAAACATTCCATTACCATAAAGGACATGGGTTAATACATAAGTCTTTGAAAACGCAGGTTTCTGCTACATTTGCCGGCAAAAAAATGCAAACCTCAGGAGGCGAGAAATCACTCAAATTTCAGCACTAACACAAATTACAGCCCCTAATTCCAACAAATTTCATTAGAATAATTTTTGTTAAAAAAAAAAAAACTGGAGAGAATTAATGTTAGAATACGCATGCAAGCACACAATCAAAAGGAAGAATAGGATGATGAGAAAGTGAGAATGAAGATCTACCAATCACTAACACAATGAAGTAACAGTCATGGAGGAACTATACAAGACACACTTCATAAGAAATGAGTAGGTGATACACGTATTAGTCAGAAGTGCAACAAAGAGCATTGTTATTTTGTTGGCACTTAGTCTCCATGCATGTCATCATAGAACAAGGAAGTTGAACAAGGTTTCTAGAAGAAATCCTTAGCTAGAAAATCCTAGTTTGCTAAATGTCTTTTATAACTCCAACGTTTCTTCTAATAATGCTGTTATTGACTAATTTAAGATCCTCTAAATGGAACTGCAAATTTACTATCATAGGGGCAAAAGGGGGGGGGGGGCAGGTTTCTATCATGGCTATCTCAAAACCCTCAATAAGACGAGTGCAAAACCGAAATAAAAGGAACAACAGTAACTGAACAGAGTAACAACTGTTGTTACTCTGTTAAGTGACTTGAATGCCAATTGTAATCTTGTTTACTTAGCATCTATTATGCTTATGTTGGCTTTTAGAGAGAGCAGGCATTCTCATACGTTAATTATTACGGCACGGCAAGGTAGAGCAGAAGAGGCAGAATTAGATCCGTACTATGAGCTACTAACATAACAGCCGTTAAGATCTGTACTAACATAAGAGCAGTTAAGAAAACAGGATCTCCTCGGCAACAATGGTTGTGATCACAATTCCCCAAGTCATTTTTTGGGATCCTGCTTGTTGCGATTCATTTCAAATTTTTTCAGCCGGTGACACCCTTTTCCATCAGATATCCCTAGGCGAAGTTGTAAAACACTACGACGAACTTCAGATCCTGATAACCACCAAAGTTGTACCACCCATTCCCGAATCATGATGACCTTTCTATTCATCAGTTCAGTGCACAAAATGTTAACAAGCAGTAATTTCATTTACGAGTAACGATGTAAGGCGTGTCAACTTACAACACATAATGCTAAGATAAGATCACAAGGAGAAGCGACATTCCTAAATGAGTAAACAAAAAATATGATAGCATGATGAGTGAAGCAAATGAAAATGAATGTTTGAATAGATGAGTGGCTAGCTAAGGATCAACTTCAAAGAACACGTTACACTAAAATGACAAGTTTGATTTCCTTTCGGCCAAATATTCTTGCCTACCTGCTAAATCGGGGTTGCAAAGTTGTACGGATAAAATTAAATGAAGTATTAATTCACAATTTTTCAACGGTGGGCCATAAACGTTTTCCCTATTTCCGTAGAACCGTAAAAAATCAGATGTCCATAATTCTACAGGAAATATTTGGCCAAAAAAATAATCAAGGGTGTTAACGACAAGGACAAAGGACCGTCTGACATATTGGAAGACTAAGTGGCACCAATATAACATTACCCTCTCTGAATGAGAGCCAGAAATAAAACTATCCGCTAGTGTGCAAATGTTTTTGAAGTTTTTAGAAGTGCCGGAATATTTCAACTTGCAGGCACGAAAGAAATTGCACGATAATAACTGGCTCACAATTCAGTTATATGAGGGGAGATAATGTTATACCTCGGCCGTAAGGGGTCAAGCATCGTGTGTGAGAGTCCGTCAGGCGTACGCTGGGTGGTGGAAGAGGCAGAAATGGACGCGGATTTGACGTGCCCTTTTGCTCCACTTCGTCCCAAAGTGTCCATTGCTCCAAGGCTACACGCATCACACACAACATTTAAATGTTCGTCACCCGACTCCAATCAATTTTAGGGAAAATTTAAAACCGGTGAAAATGGATTCGCGGCTGGCCACTAGCAGGAAATTATAAAAAGCACAATTTATTTTTGAACCCGAAAAACGGCTATCCGAACCAACTAATAATGAAACCATTTTACAATGAAATTGAAATATAGTTTCTAATACGATATGATCATATTTTTCATCATCAAAGTATGTTCCTTACGCGACGAGTTCTTTGAAATATTTGGCCCAGCCACCCTGCGCAGGGTGAAAGCTGCGCTTGCACAGCCGCACGTACATAAACCCTTCCTTCTATACAGACTGTACCTAATGTTAGTTCCCTGCGCCCCTTCAACTTTTACACTGGGGTACACATCAACATTCAACACCCACTCGTGAGGGGTTTTTCGCTCCACCCGAATAATAATACCTAATAACCTCCCAGAAGTTCGTTGATGGCATCACTTTGTGTTTTCCTTTACGCTAGTAATTTGGTCATTGGTCCTTGGTGACTCTGTCCTTAGCCTTCGCTTGATTTCTTTTAACACAGAATGTGTTTTTATGGAAGTTAGTTGGTTTGAAGGTGTCTGTCGATCACTCTATCTATCTCGCTCAAACCCCCCCCCCCCCCCCCCCCCACCACCACCACCACTTGTCCGCTCTACCACCAACTTCCTTCCATCTCCCTCACCCTTTGAAAGCCCCCCACACCCCACCCACTGCCTACTGCTTACTGGTACAGCGTGACACTCCACCATTTACTTCCTTCCCTCTCCAGCATTCCCCTTTCACTCAAAATTTGACTGAATGGCTTATTAATTTAAGGACCAACAACCCTCTGCAGACTCAATGAAAAACACATTCAGTGTTTCATTTGTTTGATCCTCGAACAATAACAATCCAGGGGTCTGGGGGTGGGCTTTTTGAGTTAACCAACTTGGTTTTCACAATGGAGCAGGAGCCAACCCCACACTGTACGAAAAGTTTTAGAAATCCTTGCTCTAGAGAAATACCGCGATTAAACCCCTTGAACATTTTAATTAACAAGCTTGCCATGCTAAATACTCGCTTCGGCGGTACATATACTAAAATTGTGTCCGCCAGTACAAAGGTGAAAATATAGTCAACCATACATACACCGTCACATTTTTCAATTCAGCAGCCCCACTAAACCAACCCCCTTGTTTTCATCCACCCACATTTCCCTAAAACTGAATTCGGCGCGGAAGGAACAAACTTCTCAACACTCGCAAAATCGCAAAAGCTGCAGTGGCCACCCGACAATAAAAATGTTCAACTGATACAAAATGGTGACAACTCAATTATGAACTCGGGCAGAGCGATTGAGTGAATTAGACGATTCACGCACACACACACTCCACAAGTCACAGACCAGGTTGAGGAATACGGACATGAGGATAACTGGATTATGACCTGAATAAACTATCGATTTAAATCCTTCAAAAACAGTACATCTAAAGGTTCGCTAGAGAGGTATTTTAGCAAGGGGATTGTGAAAAAAACACAAAATGATCATAACAGTAAAAAAGTTTTGAAAATTGTATAGATAATACAAATGGAACCAGGAGAATGCAGGGAGTGCAGACTACCTGAGGGATCGACATAGAAAAAGAAAAGTAGCAATAAAAAAATTTGGGAGGTAACATCTAAGGACATCAGAAGCTGAAACTCTGTGTATATGATTACCTTGACGGCCTCAAAGTTTTCATCAATCCCCCGCGTTTGGAGTATTCTCCAAAGTATTGGAAAATTTTGGACAGAAAAGTCTTCCTGTTTCGATTATCAGCACACATTAATGATGGGGTAGACACAGTCAAGTTGAATAAAAAAACAAAAACCTATGAGAAAGGCTACAGTTACACAAGTGGTTAACGAAGAAACGGAAACAGTTCGAAGAAAGAGGTTGTTTAAGGATAGACGGCATAAGGATTTATGGTCACACATTCTGAGGGGGAGGAAGTGGATTTGTGAAATTTGTACTGGATTAGTTTGAAAAACAGCGCTACTCAGTTCTTTTGCATCAGAATTTTGTTGTGGTATCATGAACTACAACTCTTTGAAAACACAAGGCTTTGGTAGATTCTTCTACTTGCAGGAAAAGTGTTGGAATTGTCTGAATTCTGTCCCTAATTTGAAGAGACAGCAAAACACCGAACAAAAGAACGAGGCGTTTCCTCGCCGATGGATTTCTTATCATATTTTCCTGCTCTTAGCCGACAATTACCTGGGGATCTCCCCGGCAGTGTTGGTTTTCTCGTTAGAGGAGGCCTTGGTGTCGTAGTTGGCGACGATGGTGCTTCTCCGTGTTACCCCGCTGCTGATGGTCGTCGGCGCCAGGTCCCTTCGATTGCCGCTCATCGTGTTCGATTTGGTCACCCCCCGAGGCTTCCCTGGGCTTGACACATCTGAAACAGCCGAGTCGACTTTAAGGGACAAAGTGACGCTGCCCTCGGAAATGAAAAACAAGATTTATTCGTCACGTTGAAAAAAAAAAATTAGATTACCAACCCAGGAAAGGGAGCATTCCTCAGGAAGGTACAATATGAGAAGACAGTCCCGCTTTGGAACACCTTTGTTCTCTGGATGGGGAAAGTCTACCGAAACCACTTTCATAAGTGGTCAACATCTGAGACATTAAGAAGGTAAGCCAATAAGGGGTGAAACATTACCTTTCTCATTATTGGTCGCCCACTTTAGAAAACAGAAGGAAAACAGAGAAAATACTGAAGCATGCAACTTAAGACGCCGAGCTGGTGAACACTACCAGCGTTGAAATTTAATTGTTAGCGTATAGTAGCTCTTAGTGATAGTAGATAAATTCGAATAAAATTGATTAGGCGGATATAAGGCAGTTAGAATTTAAATTATATTCATTCACTACGATTTAAAATAAGTTTTATAAGATGGAGTGTTGGAGGTTAGTTTGCAATATCTCGAAATGAATTGGAAAGCCACGTTCACGAATTACGTCGTACTCTTTTACGTCGTCTATTAAGATTATCAGCAACATGTCTTGGTAACTTACTTGATGTGTCCAGAACGGGAAGCGTCGACGTGGCATTTTTCGTGGGGGCTCTTGAACTGAGCCTTGCCGTGTTCTCCTTGATGGTAGCCGTGTCCACCGTATTCTGCCTTTTGAAGTTGCTTCCTTGGGTAACACTTCCACCGGTCGCATTGTGATTGTGGTTAACTGTAGAGTTGGCTCCTGAAGGCACACCCCCTACAAATATTCCTCTCCGTGATATAGACAACAAAGTACAAAGATATAGCTAACTACTCTACAGCAGGTACGAGCGGAAAAAACACTAGGGCGAAAGGTGGTTATTGGAAACGGAAACACGATTCAAAGGCTCTTCACACCAAAGGTTTTCATGAGTTTTCTCGTATTTTTCAACCGTTTCAAAAGTTCTCAGTGGTTGAAGGTCAATACGTAATTTGGAATGACTCCGCCTCACGACAAATTAAAACAACACGACTAATCACGGAGTGACATGAGACTAAACAGAGAAAATACACGGAAGGACCAATGCACAATATCGTCGCTGTAGAAGCAACACCGCCTAACCCACAACTTCCCAACTTCACGGAGACACAAAATATTGTTTGGTTTAGAAAATGGATTCACGAAATTGTGTTCCATTTAAAACCCATTTCTTGTAAAAGCTGTTTCATTTTCCGACGGAAGTGGGTTAGGCGGTGTTGCTTCTCCAGCGACGATGTAAGACAATTTAGCCGTAGACTTCGCACACAGTAGACTCCCCAACGAAAGAAATCAAAAGGAAATTTTAAAGTCAGTGAGGAATTTCGTTCTGCAGAGGGAACCTAAACGTTAAACAGTCAAGTCCCTTGAGGAGATTCTGGGCACCAACCCGCTGTGGCCATGACGCCAGAGCTATCTTTGGTACTATTTCTATCAACTCTCTCATCAGCTGTGTAGGAGCACCCTGTGAAACGAATGTCGGGGGTGTACCTACGTGATTATAATTTGTTCCTAATTGCTTCTCTGGATTAACATTATAATTTGTGTTGTGTGTTCGGGAGAATGCCTCTAGCGTTGGATCTAGGATTACGCTCCCGTTCTTTGTGGAGGAAGAGGAGGAAAATGAATGAACTTCCCTAATTGAGGCATCGTGCGAATTAATGTCGTGGTCTGCAAACTTAATAGGAGGTGTCGATACAGAATGGGAAGAAGCACGAGCTATAGGATGCCATCCTGAGGATGGCTGAAAGAGTCTAGTGTGTCATTCCTCAGAGTGGGACTGTGGGAATATCAAACACAAAGGGTCGTGATTGGCTACCACAAGCTATCCTATTCAATCATACGAAGAGCAGTTCTCCCGGCACCTACAAGCGAAGTGTCGCTAATAGGTGCCTGGGCAGCTGTCCTGCGCGTAAATTTTGGGCCCGCTGAACTGGCGTCCTCAACCAAAGTGTCGGCAAGGGATGCCTGGACAGCCGATCCAATCAAAAAGTCACTGCGAGATATAGAAATGATAAAACGTTCAATGAAGGAAACTTGGCGGTAAGATAAGGGACGGTCCGAGTCATGGGGGGGTGAAGCCTCTCCCGCGAGAAGCTGGTCTGCCCGATCTCATCGTCAGTCACAGCGCTTCCCGTGGCGGGCTGGCGAATTGACAAAAATAGAGTGTGCGGAATGAGCGCGACAAGCTGTTAACCCAGGGGCTGCGATTTAAATAAAACAAATAGTGCGAGCCAGTTGTACACGTGTCATGTTTTCAAATTGCACCTTTTGAGTTTGCTGACCCATGGGCCACGATTTAAGTGGGACAAGTTCTGCTGACCATGACTTGTTTTGGCCACGATTTAAATAAGACAGGCTGAGTGGGTCTGCTAACAATGTGTCGACTTTTTTTAAACATGTCAAATAATTAAGTCAGATTAAATAAGCCGATACACGGCCAGCAGACCCGCAAAACTTCCTTTACTTAAATCGTGCCACACAGGAGCTTGGAAGCACTGGCGTCATGGCCACAGCGGGTCGGTGTCCAGACGCTCCTCGTCACTTCAACATTCAGTGGTACATAACGACGAGACAAACTGGATACCAATAACTATAATAATTTAATAAGTATAGTATACTTATTATTAGTTATTGTTACCCCGAGTGTCTCGTCGTTAGGTAGCAGTAACAGTTATTCCATTGGTAGAATTCCTTACATGGAACAAATACGATCAAACCCATAAAAACTGCTTGGTGTGATTTACCACTATGTAAACTCAAAAAGAACTAAACCGACTGTGCGAGTAGGAAGAAATGGATCAACAACAGATAACGTCAACGGTCCTACTCTTAAGCAGTGTATCTGAGTTTATCCAAGTTTTCATTAGCCTCCACATAATTTTTTTTTCGTACGAACCGAACAAGAGACGTTTATGGGGGAATCAAGAACGAGTTCGGAGGGAAACTCCAATCAAATTTGAGAGAGGCAAGAAATAAGACCGTCAACGTAAAGCACTAAATAGTCACTGTAACTAGACAAAATAAAGCATTAGAAATATGCGTGACTGAATAAATTTACAAAAATTGTATTTGAACTACATATTTAGGATGAAGACGAGAATTTTGCAACAAAAAAGATAAAACTCAATAATTCATCAACTCCACTGCAATATGAGTAATTTATAATATTAGCGTG
Organism: Pilophorus perplexus; assembly: GCA_955831195.1. Classification (NCBI taxonomy): domain Eukaryota; kingdom Metazoa; phylum Arthropoda; class Insecta; order Hemiptera; family Miridae; genus Pilophorus; species Pilophorus perplexus. Next base: position 12,971,789 of record OY037011.1, on the reverse strand, counting down.
AGTAATTTATAATATTTAAAACTGTTTAAGACTGATGATGATATCAGCGCACACTTTATGCGTCCAATTTATTTACGAGTGATTTTATCATGATCAAATATAATATTAAAAAGTACAGTTTTATCTTTTGTGTGCCACGGAAAGAAATTAACATAAGCATAAATACACGCATTCAAAGCAGGCTACGTGAACAGTAGGAATTCGATTCTGAAAACGACATTTTCAAATTAAGTACAACATTGAGTCTCGGAGTGGAAAACATGACATGGCGCAGTCAGGGGAACTCGATCCGAACTGTTTTTTCAGCTGCCATTTTTAAGCTTCTCAAGTTTGATTTGACTGAAAAGCAAATTTTAGTAAACTCAACGTAGCCTGAAATGAAGTGCACAAAAACGATAATATCATTATTGACCAACAAAAAGAAAACGGCATGCTAAATAAACGCGAACATAAAAACAACTTCTACGTTTCAATCTGCCCATGCAAAACAGAAACCGAATTCGTTTAGGTACTTTCAGATACGACAACAGAGACCTAACAAAAGCGACAGCACAACTCTAAGCGGATCGACGGTCGAAAGATACCAAACTTTAAAAAAAGGGTTAATAAAGTAGCAATAATATGTTTTTTGAGCTTAATTCTAAAAAAGGAAGAGTGGTAGGAGTGGGTAAGGAAGAGGTGTTCGAGAAAAAGGCCAGATTATAAGGAGATATACCCCGTTTTCGACGAATACATCCCCGGTAATTGGAAAGAGTGGTTGTTATTACGAAATGATTAAAAAAAAAAAGTTTCAAAGATGAGAAACAAAAATCTTGGACACTTGTTAATACATTTAAGAGTAGTTAAAAGGGGGACTGTAAATAATGAAGAACATGTGAGTATGAGCCAGGTCACTTATTAAGTGGGCTTTTAAAGAATAACACGTTTATCAAGAATCTTTGGTAGACAAGCTAGGGCTTAGCAATGCAGACAAATGTTAGCATTATTAAATGAACATGATTCATATTGGGCAAAATGCAAAACAGTGGAAGACCCTCGATGGGCTCAAAACAGACAAATAATTTCATTCTAAACTGCCTGAAAACAATTTTTGACTCAAATACGACGATTCTCGATGCACAGCTTATTCGTCTGTAAATATACAGTTTACTGGACGTCGTAGTTTAATCTTGTATTTGGGCACCAAGTACATCGAATAATATTCGACGCATTCAATGTGCACAATACATAACGTTACACAGCGCACACTTCAAAGAGCAGCCAAGTATGACCTCTTGTCATAACGACTCCACAAAGGAGAAGTAGACAAGATTGAAATGAATCTGTTCTTATTCGTGTAACATTGCAAAGGAAGGAATGGTCGAAAGGGCAAATACCACGCAACAGGTATTGAGGGAAAGTATAACAATTCAAAGAGTTCAGAACTTGAAAATATAGACTACCACAAGAATCATGCTCAAATACCACCTCGCAAGATAGAGGGAAATGTTACTGAAAGTAGAGGTTACGTAGTAACAACACAGAAGTGCATTGAGAGCCCAGTAAGCCAAGGCTGAACTTTCAGTTGAATGTAATGAAACTAAAAAAATTATGAACAAAAAATATTAGTGGTGATCCAAGATGTAGCACTGCAATCCCAGGCGGAAAATGTAGGCGAGATAGAGAAGGTCAACAAAAACAGCGTTTTAAAAATAAAAAGATATAAATTGAAATAAAAATGAGTACCGGAGATGTTTGGGGGTATGAGGGTGTGAGAGTGGAGGGCGAGGGCATGGAATGGGGGGTGTAGAGACTCACGGAGGGTGTCTGCTGCCCCGGAGGACGCCCTCCTTGAAGGTTTGGCGCCAGATGTCGCTGAGGTCGAGCGGTGAACGGAGCGGGAGGTATTGTGAGAAGGCGAGTTCGCACCACCGCCCCCGCTCGCCACGCTGCCCTGGTGATTGCCGCGGAGGGACAGAGAGCTACCTGATCTCGAGCCGTCACTCTCGGGCTGTAGAAAAGACATTATGATAATATCTTACATTATAATAAAATACTTTTAAAAGAAAGGGCAAGAATGAGGTACTTTTCCGTTATACCCCCCCCCCCCCCCCCACCATTCGATTTCGTGTTCATAAACACCCCTCCCGATGGCTTTAAGGCACCCAAATTCGAGCCCTTTTCCGTTATAACACCCCCCACCGCCACCCCACACCCCCCGAACTCGATTTCGAGCCCCTCCCGATGGCTTTAAGGCACCCAAAGCCAACAAAAATCGAGTGGGGGGGATAACGGAAAAGTACCAAGAATGAAGGGTGGATTCACATGGGGTGGAACGAGGACGGAAAGCGGAAGGGCGGAACGTGATCTGGTTGGCTGATAGGACCGCAGTCGAGAATGGTGGTTGCCATGTTGTCGGAATGAGCGGACTGCGGTTGGCGGAAGAAGTTTCTATACCGTTTCCGACGTTCTGTCGAGGTCTGCGCTTGCGCGATGGACATTTTGTTTGTAACTAGTAGAAGAGGTTGCAATATCTTTGCGTCAATTTGTAGTTTTGCGTTCATTCCTGTTTGATGAATTTCATCGAGGTCTTTGAAGATACAATGAATTACAACAAAAATTAAATGAATCCTGTGAAACAAAGAGGAGCTTTGATGATCAGATCACGAGGAAGGTTATGATTCGGTCCACCATGTGAACACTCTCCCAACTCTGCCACCCTCTCCACAGGTTTTCCATCTTTCCATACTTCCGCTTTCCGTCCTCGTTCCGCCCCATATGAATCTAGCTAAAGTACCAGGTGGTCGGACAGATTTTGGATCTTTATAAATTCATTATACGTCCAAAATTACGACGTCCTACTTCGAAAACACGACATACATCCCCTAGGAGGCCTCATCGACCCCCAAGGGGGGGGGGGGGGGATTGGACAAATTTGTCGATACCGGTAGCAATAACAGGTTGACCATTGAATAACGAACTAAAAAAAGAAAAGCTGGAAGAACTCACATCTGTAGATTTTCTGCCGAGGAGGAGGTACGTCGCAAATACATCATCGTATTTCGCTTGTGTCAAGCTATCTTCAATTTCGCTCCTGGTGTAGCCCATTCCCACAAGAGCCTCTGTAAAACATAAATTACAAAAATCACACAAAAGTGAAATATAGGTTGAGGGAAACGGGACGAGGACGAGGATATAACAATTAAAATCATGAAATGAATAGTGGTAGTTGTTTTGCCATGCATTGAACTAGTCAAGAAGTATTGTATAAGGCACGAGCTTGAATATGGTGTCATAATTGATTATCCCCTTTTTCTTACCTGTACCAACACCTACATCATCGTAAAGGCATGGAAAAAGAAAAACTTTTTCAATCGACAATATGGGCTGAATTCTTGAATAATATGGGACTTGAATTTGAACCTGCGGTTCGTTTTGAGTACTTTTTTCCGAAGGATTCCCAGTCAACGAATTCACCGTGATCTGTTTCACGAGAAAAGGTACACAAGGAAGAAACGTAAGATCGTAAGAAAGATTCCGAACACTTATATACTCATGCAGGCTATTGATTTTGGGGTACAACAACATGGAGACCAATCTAACCATGAAACGGTAATGATCGTCCAACTTAACATAATAATTTTGGTAGCTAACACCAATCATGCACAAAATATATTATATTAATCAATTAATAAGGTGAAAGTGTAGAATCGGTTAAATTTTTCCGATGGCACGCTAATGAAGTGAGGCACCCTACCATTCAACTGAGGTAAATGCATGACAAAACTGATACGTATGGTCTTCGTCACGACCGAAGCGTTTGATTGAAGAATTCAAGTAGAGTGAATCGAAGTATTGTTAGAAAGGAGAACTCAAGGAGACAATCCTCTTCACATGCCAAAATAATACCGGTAGACGCTGATTCAGCAGCGCGAAAATACGGCAGGAGGGACTAGAACAAAGGGGACTCTTGGTCAGTCGTTTGTGGATGGTCAATCAAGCAAGCAACATTGACTACCCAGCGGATCCCCTAGCCAAGGACCTTCGGCGCAGGCCTCGTCGCCACACTCCGCTCAGATCCGACCAAATATTTCGTAAATCCCGAATAGCCTACGACGGGTACGGTTATCGAATACGGTGGTCGAGTAGGGAAAATTCATGGTATCTAAATTCATGGTGTTTCTCGCTGCCCTAATTCTTTAAGGGGTTTGAAGGATGGACCTGTCGACAGGATAAAAAGGGAGGTTAGGCAGCTAATAAGAAAGATCCCCCTGGTCTCAAACTAAATATTTCAACTGCCACGCTTATCGGTGGGCTTGGGTTGACGGAGACAAGACTTCATGAAAACCCTGATAATGGTATTTACTGCTTTCAACTCATGCTCAATATCCTCGGGGTTGAAAATTACTCAATACCTAGTACTTAAAATTATTTAAATAACAATGAACGGTGCCTTGTCAGTGTACCAACCTAGTCCTTGTAGGGCTAACTATGAAAGATGCCAAACAACTCACCTATCCTCTTTAGGTCTTTGTAGTCAGGTTCAGGTTCCAGGTACGGTTTCAGCTCATCATCTTCATAGCCCATATTCATCCATTTGTCTTTCATTATCGTCTGGAATAGAACATAATAAAATTAAGGGAATCAAGATAATTTCAACACTGAAAATGTGAATGTGATGAAGACTTCCCCAACCTGGTGGTGGACTAGGTTTATTTAAAATTTACAGGAGTAATCTGAACTGACTCTTATGACTGCAGGCTTTGATATAAAGTGCAGATTCTAGTAACAATTATATACAGATATAGTGTGATTAGTCGACCAAAAATGAAAACTGATTTCAGGGTTAGAAGGGAAAATCACACGTGAATTATGGTGATTGTAAAATGGAAAAGAAGATATTTTAAATGGGCTCCTTGATATGATTTTTACGTCCCTTCAAAACTTCTTATTACCGGTTAGAAACGATGTGTAGTTACGCATAGAATTGGCTGAATTGTGAAATTTTTAATAGGTAGCCGGGAAAGCGGCACACCGGTCGTCTTCAACGCTCATGAAATATTTAATGTTACACCCTCAGAATCAAGAATATTCGTATAACGTAAGATTCATTATGAAATGACTCCGAGGTAGAAACGTTTTGTCCCCCATTGTTGGCCGCCGCACTACGCCACTTTTTCGTTTTGGGTGATTATTTCCAATTTCTTGCACACATTACCTCCTACCACTGACAGGAAGAAGAGAGATTTCCGTTAACGTAATGAAATAAAGCACTAACTTGATTTCATCCGCCGAACAATAAAAAACGGACCCTCCCACCAGAGAAAATATTTCTGTTTCTCAAGCCTGCTCAAATTGGACCTATACATAGACGACATAAAAACTCAAGGAACCCATTAAAACGGTGGTTAGCCAAAGAAATTGGACGTAATGTTGTAATTTTATACAATCGTTCTTCAGAACAGATAACGTAACACCATCACCCATACGAACATTGCATAATTCAAATGCTTTACAAGTCTCAACAAAACCAGGAGAAACATGACGACTATAATAATTACCACACCTAAATTTAGCCACAAGGTGGTTTAAACCATTACCGAAATAGAACAACACAAATTCTTATACAACGTTAGTCTCAACAAACCCCTTCAACATCACGGTATCAATCACAGAACATGTATATGAGAACGTGCTTTTTATGTTAGTAAGAAAACGTTGCAGTGAAACTCCTTATCACCTTACTGAATCAACATCATCAAAAGATCTGCAATTGGACTTAACTGGGACAACATGATCAATGGAGGTCTCCGTAGGACAAATGATTGAAACTCTCGTTATGGGCGGACATTGAAAACACAAGGCTAATAACCAGAAGACAGTTTCTATAAACTAAGTGCAGTATGTTTGAATAGAAATTAATACTGTAAAGTACACCATTGGCTTCCAAGAGCTAACCTCACTGTACTCTAAATAACAATATAAAAGTAATACATTTATTACTTTTGGTGTTGCATTTATGCAACACCAAAGTTGATGAACTCAGCAATGTATGTCCCACAAAAGCAACTTAAGCATTTGTTTTAAACAGTTTTCATGTTAGTATTAGCTTTCCATGGTATGAGTTATCTGTTAGAAAACAATGACCCACTCTCCACCTATAATTTAAGAAAACAAAAAAGCTGCCTTACCGATTTATTCGTGTTATCATCCCCTTCGTTTACCTAAATAATGAAGTGTTTCAGTTGAAAGCAGTTTATGATTCACCAAGAGCATTTAATCAATTAAATAATGGAAATATTGAAAACAAAATCCCGCACCCTCAACCTCGTAAAACCTTGTGATTCAATATGACATGGACCGTCATTTTAAAAAATTGTTAAATATTGATTAAGCAGAGTGGGAAACATATTTTGGTATCTAAATAAAATTTCCTCCACCCAACTGTAAAAAATCATGATACGAAAGAAAAATTAAATTCTTTAGGTGGTCCAAAGGAATCGAGCTCTACACGGGGGTCAACTTATAGTACCGTTAAAATTTAAGAGAAGATTATGTTGACGTCATGAGGTTACTCCCAAATGAAAATGATCATGAGAAAATCGAGTTTTTCCAACGAAAAAGATGGAACCCTGATCTTGAATATGAGTGCAACCAAATGCTAAATGGACAATTGAGAGGTAATTAGAGCCCACTAGCCTGATTCGACTGAGCGGTGATGAATTAATACGAAAGACAGTCTTCAGCACCTACCTCGCTGAGTGCAAATCTAAAATTACAAATGTGGTGGTTTGAGACCCTGCGAATCTTCACCCATTCGCACCATAAATATGCATTTGAAGGATACACACCTCGAGCGATGCCCTTTTCGCAGGGTTGAGGACAAGGAACTTCTTTAGGAGATTTTCACAGTCAGTTGACATGTAGAAAGGAATTCGATATTTCCCTCGGAGGACTCGTTCTCTCAGTTCGCGGAGAGTTGATCCATCGAAGGGGAGGGAGCCACTGACGAGAGTGTACAGGATTACGCCGAGCGACCAAACATCAACTTCCGGCCCGTCGTATTTTTTTCCTGAAAGTAACATGGCGGTGAATAAAAAGGGTGAAATACCGATTTTATGCTGAAACAGGTTAAATGAGGTCACTACTGGATAAACAGCAATATGTTATAATGCCGCAATGAAAGCTAGCGAGCTAGAAGTTAAAGGTCTTCTTTCCAGGATCTGGGGAAATGATTTTTATGAAGAGTAATGCTGGAAAATGAGTTTTATGAAGAGTAATGCTAACCTTGGAATAACTCGGGAGCGGCATACGGGGGGCTACCACAAAACGTATCTAGTTTGTTTCCTGGGGTAAATTCGTTACTAAATCCGAAATCGGCTATTTTAATGTTCATTTCACTATCCAAAAGAAGATTCTCAGCCTGAAAAACAAATCATCATTTCGAATAAATCATCCAAACAAAGAAACAGCAAGAACAAATATTGTATAATTTGTTTGTATTATCTTTGCAGTACCTTTAAATCTCTGTGAATTATTTTCTTTTGATGACAGTACTGTACAGCAGAAACAATCTGAGAAAAAAAAAAGTTGTCTTTATTGTGCTCTTATCGGCGTGGAACTACACAGTCATACAAATCTGTATTTCCTGTAATTCATGAGTCAATTGTTAAAGGTTATTCGAAGAGCTCTTACCTGTCTAAATTTAGCTCTGGCTTCTTTTTCTTTCATCCTACCATGAAGTACAAGATAATCAAAAACCTCTCCGCCACTCGCATATTCCATAACCAGGTACAGTGTCTTTTCAGTCTCTATTACTTGGAAAAGTTTTACTGGAACAAAATTAAAGCATGAAACAATAAAGGAATGAATAGGAGAAACAACCGCACGAAGCGGCAAAGTTCGCCCTTTTCTTTGGAGAGAAGATTACGCAAATTTAAACAATGAACTCGGTTCTTTCTGGGAAACGGGATTCGGCAAACATTTCTTAACCCGGTTGGAACAAAACGTGGGGGATGGAAAAGATTTTTTACATGGTCTGTTTCCAAATACCGAACATGATAGTTTTACAAGGTGTTCCCATGAACCATAATATCTACGCTTAAAATGCACAACGTACATAGTTGGCGTGAAAAAAAGAACGCCTTCTAATCTTAATTGAATTCCTCCTGAACAATTGGGTCAGCAAGACTAACAGGAATTATTACTCAGATTAGATAACAATTTTATTGTAAGGTGAGTTGTAATATCTCCCAACATTCCTCTCCTTCCTATCTTCATATTCTGTTATGGAATTCGATAAAGACTCCCAGTTTTCAATATCGGATATTTTCAAAGGGCGGGATTTTAACCTGATCCCGTGAAAAAATTATCTCAATGCTTACCTATGTTCGGATGATCCAGCATCTTCATTATCCTAACCTCCCTAAAAAGCTGAAATAAACAAATACAAAACCCATAAGAAATTGGAAGATTCGTTACATAGTATTTCTTAAATTACTAAATGAACGGTGTAAGCAACCTACGAATTTATGCCTGAAATTAAATTTATTTATTGCTGGTTTCAACAAGAGCCTTCATTAGTTCATCTTCAATCATTAATTAAATCCCTCTGATTTATTCCAGTAGATAATATCGCATATTATGTTCATTGTACCTGGAAAAAATTCCGAACTAGATGAAACTTTTACCTAAAGGGTTTTCGGGGGTGCTGTGGGATGACTGTCAAGTTTTTCGAAACGAGGACCTTGTGCTAATTTGGCGAGGGCCCGAAAAACCTCAAAATGGTTGGACTGATCTTGGTTTTTCGCTCATAACTTCCAAGCTAAGGTTTTCGACCAAATTGTTCGATTTCAAAGTCGTAGAGCATTACATTTGCAAAGAGCCAAGGTTTTGGCCCTCTAAGTAAAATTGGTGGCTGCTGAGTCAAAGGGTGCTGGTTCGATTCCCTGCAGCCGCTGACATCTTCCTTATACTAATAATCACCTTTCACAAGGAAATGGCAACCCACCGTAAGTATTCTGCCTATAAAACCTCTCAAAGTTGCCGTTCGGAACCGGCGTTAAACAGTAGGTCCCTACTTTTTCTGTAATAACTCTTCAACATGCTCAACAGAAGTTCGTAGCGAGAACGGGTATGGCGCCCAAAGAAGGAGAAGTAAAATTTACCACCAGTTGTATTTTTGTTATGGTAATGACTGATCTGTATCGACATAATATGTCGATATTATTGGAACCAGAGGGGGTCCGCTGTCCAAGTGCCTACTTCTGTGCACCTTCACACAGGCAACATTTCTCCAATGATACAAACAAGATGAATTTTATAACGATGCTGGAGGGTGAAGTTCACCCGGTGAACTGGAAGCGAAGGGGACCCAAGTCAAGCAAGCAAGCAAGCAAGCAAAGTGCCCTCTCAGTTACCGAGGGGCACGACAGTGTGTCTACGCTTTTCGCCAATTTTTGAGAAAATTCCTCTAACTTTGATCGGCAGTATCTCGGGTAACATTCGGTTTAGGAAAAAAGTTTACAGATACAAAACTGTTGCAAATTTAATGCTCTACGACTTTGAAATCGAACAGTTTTGTCGAAAACCGCTTAGTTTAGAAGTTATGGGCGAAAAACCATAAAGGTTCACAAATTTAGAGGTTTTTCGGCCCTCCCCAAGTTAGCACAAGGTCCTCGTTTCGAAAAACGTAACAGACTCTTCCCATAGCACCCCCGAACAACCTGTAAGAGTTGCATAAAAATTCGGAATTTTTTAAAACAGACCCCCCCTTTTTGTGCTCTACTGGACTAATTCGGTAATAGAGAGGTTCGCTTACACCAGTCATAACAAAGAGAACCTTTAGAGAATCAGATTCACAAACAGAAGAATTCTCAAAGGTTTTCAATTTCATTTTTATGGAATGATAATATCAGAACGCTTACCTTTTGTAAACTCCCAGGATTTAATTGCGTTTTGTCGATTATTTTTATAGCAACCTGGGGAAAAATAAACATCGATCATTTTTGGTTCAACTAGGCGCTGCTACCACAAAAAAATAGCGCGCACTCAAATACCAAACTCAAATAAATTCAACACATGTATCGCTAAATCATCGAATAGAAAACACAACAATACTAAAGTAGTAGCTATTTGGTCAACCCCAACCCCAATACAGGAAATTATTTAACTCTACAACACTCAGAAAAGATGGACACGTGAAAACATTAAAGTAGAAGACGTAAAAAAGATGAGAAAAACAGCATTGTTCGAGACTGGAAATGTACACGTCCTATGTATAAAAGGCTTTATACAAAAATTTTGTCGCGAGATTACAAGAGAAGCGATATAGGCCAAATAGGTAAGTAATTGATCATAACATTTCTTTGTAGTTGAAGATAGTTTTAGGCAAAAAAAATCATATAAGCGGATATGGCGTAAAAACGTGAAACGTGCGTTGTGGAACCCTCATTTCAAACCACAGTAATGATTTCATGCTATAATGGAGGACTTTCGATTGTAATAGCACACCGTCATGTAATGTATCGTGTATTGTATTTTGAAAACTCTGGTGAATGAATTTTAATTATATGCGCGAAGTAAAGAGCGTCGGAAGTAACATGGTAAAGTTCGATCTAGATCACTATGAGATGACTGTACAATTCCACGGCAGTAACTCTTCAGCTACTATGTTCGATCCGTCCAGTCTAAGACCTACTACCACTCTATTCTATCGGTTCAGCAGATTATGTCAAAACGGAAACAAATGAAGCAAAGATCAAAACTAAAATGGCGATTGAAATGAAATAAAAAACGTGCGCAGAATTAAAAAACCAATGTGCGGGATATTACTCCTACAAACCAAAACAATGCGTGGCAATCACTACAGAGCGCTAAAACACAATATGTAAAATGAAATTACAAATAAAAAAAAATTATTCAAAATAAGCCCAAAATGCTATATCAATTCCATTACCACTTTGGCCAAAAGTGTAAGTAGGATAACGATTTGAGACTAAACATTTCGATTCTACGGAATAGCCGAGCGACTTGAGGTTGCAATTTTTCAACTGAACGTACCAACTGCTTGTCAGGGGCGACCGATTGCTGCTAAACAAAATCTTGGTTTCAAATTCCTCGTTTCAAATTAAATTTTAACGGAAAGAAATTGCAGCAATCGCAAAGGTAAAGATTTTAGTAAATCGAGAGAAACAATATTTGAAATAACAGTTAATTGTTTCATGTAGGTTGGATCATGTTTTTTTGTGAATGCATGTAGCCGAGATGTTCTTGAGAAATTTAAGACGTTTTCCACAAGTCTCTGAGCTTTATAAATATTGCATAAATACTAGTATTTATTTTATTTATTAAATATTGTATAAATACCAGTATTTAGAGGTAAACTAAGTCTTCAATGGTTACTGGCTAATCCAAATAAATTCATTAGTACGAATTCTACCGCTAGAATGGTTGACACTACAGAATTTAATCTCCACCGAAACCTATTTACTATGCTAATAAGGCAATTTTTCTACCGGTACAATAACAAAAATAGAGGGAAAGGCGAAGAAAATAGTCCTCCAAGCGTTGAGGAGAGCCAATGTTTGAACACTCAATCAAAGGTTTTCTAATCTTTGTAATAACCTGTCCGGTATTAGATGAATTTGCACAAGCATTCGCTATCTTTCAATAATAATAAATTCAATGACGATAAATGCCGGGGGGATTTTATTGGGAGTGATGCAAGTGGGGTTGATACCATTAGGGAGCGGCTAAACCAACGCTCTTGAAGATAGATAGACTTGAGAGTTTTTTCATTAAAACTCAGACGAAATAAAGTTTAAGCAGGTAAAGTTGGCGTTCGACGAAGGCTGCTCGATGATACACAAGAAAAAGCAATCCACGGCTGAAAGTCGTGGACGAGGAGTGGTAAAACGTTATTGGAGCGAAGGTCCTTATTTTCATGTGATGATTATCCATACAAGGTTTCACATAAGCTGTCTGTACCACAGTAACTGATATGATTGGTCAACGGCCAACCAGAGCTCCAAAAAGACCACTTTTTCATCGTGAAAAAGAACGTCGGAAAGCGCTATAAGGCCCGGCAAATGTCTGTAGATGTGTGTTCAGTATGAATTCCCAACTACAGCAAGTACCTACCACGATTTGTGCCAACAAAGATAGGTCAATACTTGAATGAAGGACTCACCTCCTTGCCAGTGGGAACGTGTTTGGCTAGTTTGACTTTGGCGAAGTTGCCTTTTCCAATGGTCTTCAGCAAGCGGTATTTGCCGATGTGAGGTTCATCCGAGCCGCGGTTCCGGGACGAGGACACCGCGACCCGCCGTTCCCCGCCGCCGGTGCCCCCCGCATTCTCGCTCCCCTGCAACACAAAAAAAATAATCACAATAAGAATGAGAATTAAAAGGGAAACGACAAACATTAATTAAAGAATTAAGATTTCTTTGCTCAATCAAAATTATAACCATACTGTTAGAGGTTTGTTGAATTCTAAGATTCACGAGCGTACTCTGCTATTTCCATGAACAAGAATATATGTAAACAGTAAAACGACAGATTCAACAATTCTATGTAAAGACTCCATAACTGTAATGAACTTATTAAACGGAAAGGAAGCTGCATCACCTGAAGTACGTCACACAATAACCTGAATCTCGGGGCTGCCATGGGCGAATAAACCAAGTGCATAAACATGTTAACAACTTGTGGATATTTTGTCAATGGGCAATGGCAAACTCAATTACGGGAGAAGAAAGTTTCCAGATGCACTGGCAGAGGAACTGAAGTCTATCTTCTCTTCACACCAAGGGGGCAAAAAGAAGAAAAAATTTCGTGAGATTAGATTCCCAGACTTACGCCCGGCTTATCTCATTTTCTCAAGATTAGCCGAATCAATAGAGATTTCGGTTCAGTATCGTCACAATTATCTACTAAGTTGAAGTCAACCAGTTCACACCCATTCGAATGGAATTGTCAGTTCCTCGACGTAGCCTTCACTAATACAATAATATTATGTTACGTTCTCAAAATCACGGAGACAATAATTGTTACAATTATCACACAAGTAATTTATACTCAACACTCAACAAACAATAATAATTATTGTTAATTAATTAGGTTGTCAACGCCTACAACAGCATAATACGTTATGAATAGTTAACCAAAGTAGAGGATGCACGAGGAGACGTAGGAATGGTTTTCCCAAATCCCATATAACCACTTAAGTGACACAGTATGAATCCTGAAGAGGATCATCAATATCCCCACTCGACTTGATGAAAATATCATCGTTAATATTATTAACGATTGCCGCTAAGAACTGATCCTAGAGAGTCTCCGTTGTTGGTCAAAATTTGCATCCATCCCGGCTTAAAATTGCATTAGTACGGCGATCACTGGCATCAAAACGTGAGATTTCCTCGGCGCATCAGCAGTTCAGACGCAGATGACCCCTCCAGTTTGGAAATGCAGCGGCTGCTCGACCAAAATTCTATTTTGCGTGATTTTAGATGTTGGTGTACCAATGTGATGTAGTTAGGCTGTTTCGGATTTACTCGAAAGAAATCCTTGGAAAACGACTTTCCGCTCTCTCTGGTTTTCATTGAGAACTTAGCCTTCCGTGTGCTCGTTATAAAAATGTTGAGTCAACAGATGTTTTGAAAGATCATATTTTTTGTCATTACCATATATAAGTATGTTATGTGCCAATAAATAAATAACTAGGGGGGACCGCCTGCTGGCTATGCCAGCCAACCCCCACCGTATCCGACCTGGCCTCAGACCCAAGAACTCGTTTTTTTCTCAAAGAAACACAGATTTTTGTGTTTTATTTGGGGGAGGGAGGAGGCAACCCCCGTCGGACACCCCTCGGCCCACTACCATTCCAATATCATGTTAACTGCTCCAGCCCCTATTTTTTGTCCACTTTTGGAGCTTAGACGCTTCACGAGGAGCAACTTTTGGTGGGTTTCAGACTTTTCTCGTACTATGCTTAACTGGATGATAAACTGTATTTTACAGGACCAATTTCCGATTTTTCCGACACCTAGTAGTGCCAAATAATAAAGAGCATTCTCCTCCTCCTTCTCCTCACTTGGAGCTTAAATATAGTACAAAATAACAAATGATTATGTTATAGTTGCGTACCAAGTTCGTTTGTACAGTTGAAAAATTGCCCTAAGTAACATTATAATAGATATTATCATCCTGTTATAGCAAAATAGAAGTTGAACATCATTGTTCGTTGTTGTCGTCTCAGCTCATTTAGGAATGACGAATTTTCCATGGCTCTGTTCCAACTCAATCCTAACGTCTTAACTCTTTTAATTGAACTTTATTAGCATTTTGACGTGACAACAAAATAAGTCTTGATACTTCTTTATCTAGTTTATGCTCCTTCCACAGATGATTCTCTTGGCGTGTAAAATAAAAATCATCAAACGGGTTTTCACAAGGCACCTCAGCTCGGGTTGGTTTCACGGCTGTCTCAGGCTGGTGACTCATTTGGAGAGCTCCACCCACCCAGCTGCTCGGTCTATTTGACAAGAACTAACAAAAACACCAGCTTCCATGACCACCTTGTATGGCTGCGTTTGATTCTTTTGTGCTTAGTGGACGACAAGTGCTTTGTTCCTGGCTGTTGACAACGCAAGAGAACGAAATATCATGTTTGTCGTTTGGTCCAGTGCGTAAGATACGCACGCAATAGAATTTGACAAACTACGGTCTATAGACTCAAGGTATACCTTGAGTGGTAAAGACGTGATAGAAGGGGCAGGAATCAAAAACAAAAGGAGGACATCCACCCAAATGAGGTGAAGTTATGCCGAGAACACCATGAAGAGTAGTAACAACTAACAACAAATGGTAGGGCAAGAAATAGCGCGATGAATGAATGTATCATCGTCAGGCCGTTGAATACTACCCAACAGATGATGTTTTCACATCGAAAACACTAGCCACCAGCACCAAAACAACCAGTGATGACCAATGTAGAAAATATTTTTATTTTATTTATTTTTTATTTTTTGCTGTGGACCTTGTAAACCCCTTGCACTTCATACCGAAAAAAATACGTCAAAAGTTCACGTCGCCCATCTGGCTCACGAGGGTTAAAGGGAAAGTGGCCACAAGTTCGCCAATCTGCCTTCGATGTAACACCCACTTTACTCCGAGGCGTCAAATTTTTTTCTTATTTTCATGCGTCAAATGTTTTTCTCTCCCGTCTATTGCTCTCGCTCGGATAAACGCTCGTATCGGGTAATATGAACCCTGGGCAGGACGAGAGAGGGTCCTTCCGGCGAAAAGCGGTTGTAGCAAGGAAGGTTCAATTTGTTTGAAACCAGTTTCTTATGAAGTGAAAGTCTGTGAGAGTAATCGAATATTCCTCGAGACTGGCGGAATCATTCGCCATCTACACAAACAATAAACCCACGAGGAAACCGAGAGGAGTTTTTCATGAGTTTGAAAATGTTGAAACACCGAAATCCAAGTACCGACAAATCAACAGAAACAGTAACTCTAAGGCCGTTGGCTTGACGTAAAAGGAGAATACAATTCAAAGTGTACGATTAACATCAGGAGCTTGAGACACGAGTGGTATCAAGGGCAGTTGAATAAAAAATTGACAGGTTGAGCTCGAGTGAGTCATAACGGAAATGCACTCACCACCATGTCGACATCATGTCCGCATGCTCGGCGAAAAAACCCGTACCGAGTCAAAAAACGCTACTAAACTCTGAGACATAAACGTGGTTATACGGCCTACATATTGGAGATGAAGAAATTCAGAGTTCCGCGAGAAAAACCAAACGGGTGGACGGAGAGCGAATGAATTTCATTGTGTGTGAGGCTCGAAGTGATGGTTGCATACAGCTAGTTCGTTTTGCTTTGTGAATACAACAGTCACAATGACGGAAGGGCTTAGACCAGGGTTTCGCTCTGGATTTTACGCTCTAAATACGGCACGCTCAACCCGCGGCTTTCAACGAATTCAGAAATGCAAGTCAATACCAACTTCACTCCAAGAGTGCTGCAAAAAGATTGAGTTTCGGCGTATAATATACGCATATTATGCTTCATGGATACATAAAGCAATGGACAACTCAATTTTATCTAAGTCATCCCATGCGCATCGTTCGAAAAGCGGCCAAGTTGAGAGATATTACGATTCCATCATAATCACTGCTTAAGAACCCATCTTCCAACTCCTCTACGAGCACTGCGGTGTAACAAGTAGAATGCTGGACAAGAAATTTTGTCGCCATTCTATCAACAGGCGTCAAGGAAAATTTTCCTATTTCATCGAAACCTCGCACTGAGATAAACAAGGGACTTTGACCTCATGATGACAACAATCTCGTTAGTCTGATGGTCCCCCATATCGAGGTATGATAACTTAACAACGAACGGCGAAGGGGAAAGAATCCGCCGAGAAGAAACAAAATTAAATCTTAGAAGAAGGAGATAGCAGCAACCCCGAAGGCGCAACGGACATGAAAAAAAGAAAACGTGATGCATCTGTTACTGTTACGGCACGTAGGCAGAGCTGCCAACGTCTGTAAAAACCTTTTGATGACTTCGTCCAAATGCGGATAGGATCTGAAGAGTGATTCAAACTTCGAAGAATAAAAATGTTGGTGAACTATTCTTGACGGTTGAGTAGAAAAGTAAAGCGAAGTATTTTCCAAGCGATTTTACCGTAGCAAGAGAAAATAAACTGGTGAGCATGACCCAATGTAGAGGTTTACCCAACGCTTGATTCAAGCGAGAAACCCGATCAACCTCGCTCTTTCGCAACAAACGGAGGACAAAATTGGGAGTTTAGACCCAGAGCAGAATAGATAACAAGGGGTCGGAAAATAATCTGTCCAAATCACGGAACAATGTCGCGAGTCAGTCCAAGAATTTTTAGGGTTTACTATTATTTTGTCCCCCTTTAGACGAGTTGAAGAGGTGGGAAAATACTCAATAACAAATCGGAGGGAATAGCCCTTAAAACTCACGAGGCTTCAGGAACTGACTTTGTTACAATAGGAATAGGAATTGGCGATAAAAACGCTGTAAATTTTACACAAGGGTTTTACACAAGTTTTACACATTTGTTATAGGTTTAATGTTCCAAATTTAATTCTGTGGGTCATCAAGAAAACGTTTTCTTTTAATTAAAAAAGTAATAATAATTGCTGGACATTGGACAGATGTGGGACCTCGGAAAACGACACCGTATTTGACCTCTCAGGATCCTTCAAAAATCCCTTTTGAAGCCCCATAGAGCGCCACAGTGAAATCGGATCGTTTTGGGACCCCCAAAAATACTTCGAAAACGACACCTCTCTCGGCTATGGAGCCGAAACCCTTAAAAACCCTCCCGTAGCTCCATTTTAGCCCCAGCTCGCCTCACGGGTTTGGGCGAGCGGACTGAAAACCTTGAGGGCACAACTAGATGGTAAACCGAGTATTCTGTCAAAATTTCAGATTTTGAAAAAATTCCTACTGCCCAAAACGGCTCGAACGGCGGACGGACATTTCGTTTTTGGAATCTAGACATCTTGAAACGTACAATGTAACATTTTGAGGCCGATCTGAATTTTCGAACTCCGTCGCGACTTCATAGGTGTATTATTCCAAGAATAATAAACCAAAAAAGACCTAGTAGAATGGATTGGGGACGGGCGGGGGGGGTTCTGGTAGAGCTGGTGGATGATGTATTGTTGATTAGTTTGCTACTGGAGAACGAAATTAGCTTGCAGAGCCAAAAAAGTCCATAAGAAGCTCGTTCCAGCTGAGGATTCGCGACTTTTCCGGCAAAGCCACCCAACCATGACTCTCATTGTGACTGAAAGAACAGGAGGGTATAAATGTGAAACCAGCTTTTATTTGGCTGGTCAAATAACAATGATGGTGATTTCAGGTGACATCGGATTACATTTCGAGAGAACATAAAAAGAAAATGGAAGGGGGCGAGAGACATGGCGCGTGAGATGCTCATCGTCACCTTCTTGGGGGTTTCATCCAGCCGTTCTTCAAACCCAAGAGAAAAGGAAGATTTTGGTTTATTATGCTTGGATTAATAATGTAATCACAACGGGGGTCGAAAAATTTGATCGGTCTCAAAATTTGACGATGGACGAGGGTCGAGGAAGGTGTCGTTTTCGATGTATGGAGGTCGGGATGGAAGTCCCGCAACCATGTGATTTTTGGGGCGGGTGGGGATCAATGGGGCTTTCGTGGGGCTTCAAACGGAGCTTTTGAAAGATGTCAGTAATTCAAATGAGATGTCGTAATTTTGGACGCAGAATCCATTTTTTGGGATCCCACATCCGTCCAAACACGTAGCGTTAATTTGTATTTTAGAATAATATAATAGAATACAAATGTTTCTCTTCCAACTATTAATGTTTTTTAAATAATGTTTATTGACAAAATTAATTTTTGGATAGTTGCAACGTTTTGTCTTCGCGTTTAGGTCAGCCAAACCCCTAACATGAGGGTGCGTCCAAGCATACATGAACCCCTACCGTGCACTCAGGGTAGCACTCTATGTAGCTCATCACTCAAAGAATCGCCTGTATTTGGGGCACAAAAATTGACCACGTTCAACATCCAAAACATTGCGAAAACATGACAATATGATCTCTCTAACACGTACGACAAACAATACACAATCCATGCCGTTAATTACGTTTACCTAATGGGAAACCCCCGACAAATGAAGAGAAATCTTACCTCGTGAATATAGGGCGGTAATCTATATCTGGCCATCTTGGACTAATAGCTTTTTGGAGCATGCGTAGCTTTGCAAAGAATTCATCTTGCCAACCTACCGGTAACGATAATGTGCGCTAGTAATGTAATATTAAAAGATAAATCAATCAATTGGTCAGAGTGGCAAATAGAATACATGCAACACACGCGATTTTGAAAACCCACGAGTTGAGGTTGGAAAAGCTCACCCGCATCGTGATATATTTGAAATTCGCAGATGTGGGGTGAATGTGGATTTATGTACATTTAATTATAAATCAATCAACAAAGACCAAGAACGAACGATCTATAGATTGGCTAGATACGACAAGAACCATGAAAATGGGGGAACATAAATTGAAACTATAGTGCTTCCTTGATATTATGCTTCAATAATAGCTAGGAGCAAAACGCAACTCAGTACAGTCGTAATCATTTTTCGACCATACCACAAATAAACAAATCCGGCTTTGTATGTGCACGCCATGGAGGATTGTGTTGAATTTTCTAGGGAATCCTGAGCCAAAGTTGATTGATCAACGGTATTCTATAATACATACCGAGAAGATGATAGAGGGTGGAGGCGGTTGAGGAGGCGGCAGGCTGTAGCACGGCGGAGGACTTGTGTGGGAAACCCACGCCATATAGCTTACCATCCCGGCGGTCATCGTTCAGACTCCAGGCCAGTTCAGTCCATCGGAAGATAATTAACACCACTAAAATATTAACCGCAGTTAATACTAGTATGGTAGGGCCAGTATGAAGGTGTAAGCGACGTTGGAAGGGATTTGCGATATTATCAACTGACACAAAATGCAGAATCAGTATTTTCTATTTCTCACAGCCAATGTTTTCTTCAATAGGCATTCTTCCCAAACTGCGGTATTAAGTAATAAGCCCAGAGTAATGATACAAGAGTTGAAACCGCACAAAGTGCACACGATTGGTTTTTATGCATTCAACTGCATAATCTTGTCAGCGAAAATAAAAGTTGAACTTCAAATACTAACCTAGCAAATTAAGCTCTTTGGATTCTATATGGCTTTCATCTGCGGTAATTAACTCACTTGACACGTTTCCTTTTCGCAACACCCCTTCCAACGGACCGTAAATATCAGAAGACTCGCTTGACTGGGTAAGACAAAAAGTGAACTTGACCCACATTCGCTAAGTTACGTTATTGTCACACGATAGGAACACAAATACGAAAGACCCACATTTGGATTTTTATAAAGATGAGTAGTTCTCATGACAACGGGAATCCTCTCACGGTCGCGTACGTGAAAGAGAGAAGCCGCCTGAAAAGTTAGGTAAATGCCCTCGACAGTGTATGTATAATTAGAAGCTTCTTGCATCATTCTAGTGTGTCGTAAGAAGGTATTGCCCCGGCGTTGTTTACTGGAAAGCGCAACTTGTCAGGTTTTTGTGACAAACTCGGAGATAATATTGTCGGGTAAAGACATTTTCAACTACCTTTTTTTTTTCTTTTGTGGATGATGGTGCACCCACCGTTCATCGGTTCCATGTTCCAGGTTCACTTTGATCATGAATCGCACTAGAGTTTCACTCGCCGTCCTAGCTTCACTTCCGCACAACTTCAGTCCTCGCACTACTCCAACACGTAGAATTAAATATACTAAGCAAATTTTGCTTCCTCCTCCTCCTCCTCCTCTCTTTCGCAGCAATTTTGCATCGGTTCTGTCTGACATTCTTCTCAATTTCCCAATCGCTTAGATGTTAATTTTACTGCTACTTAGTTGCAAATAAGCTTATGTTCAGGTCAGAATTCTCCTTCAAAATTGTCCTTACCCAATTTTGGACGTCATCAACTTGTTTGGGGCAGTTGAGGCAGTACTACGTGTGTTCGTAAACTTAGGAGTTCCTCTCCGACTTTAACTACTCAAACTTCATCTCCTTGGCAACCTTCTTGACCCTTCGCTATTCCAGAATCAGAACTTGGCAAACCTACCTTCCACCTCTTCATTTCAATGATAGTTTTCTGCTCAGCAACACAGAAGAGGTTGGTATTCATACGCTTTACGTTATTCGGCCAACCATTCTTAGCCCATGTACTTAGCTGTCAGTGCAGAATAAATTGCAGAAGGAGCACAGTGATTTACGATGGTGTATCATGATTCATCGAGTCAAACCATTAGGCTAGGAGCTAAACGGTTCCTTAATTCGGTTCATAACCATCCAAAAAAGGAAGTGAAATTGCCTAGTTTACTTGTGAGTACTTTGAACTCGTCATTACAAGAGCTGACCTGAAAGCCAACTTTCGCCAATCGACGGTTCTATCCAACCCATCTATTTGCCATTGACTGAGTGTTTCAATAGATCACACGAGAAACTGGGCATGCGTTCACCAAGTTCCGCAGAGCGTGAATAGATGAAGTGGTTGCACATAGTACGAAATAGTAAACCCTCTTGAGCTTATTTAATTGAAGGAGTGTTAGCAGTCTCGAAGCAAGAAAAAAATCCAAATTAACCCAGTTCTTCAGTTACCAGGGGAATGCAAGCTCCCAGCGACAGAAGAGAGAAGATTACCTAATTTCAAAATTCCGTGAACTTGGAAACTCACAAGTTGATTTTTGTCCAATGTGATTTGAAGAGAACCAATTTACAGCAGGGCAAATATTGGATCAACTGTTTCGCCTAACAATAACAGAAACTATCCTCAGTACCGCAAGAAATGTGAGACGCGATAAGATATAACGAACTGAGTATAGTGGAAACAAGACCTGAGAACAAAAGCCTCCGTAGAGATAAACTCAAATCATCTCCGTTTATTCACGGGGATTTCGTAGCGAAACACATTTCCACGTTCCTTGCTGCTAAAGTAGTCTGAAAATACAGAGGGAAAGAGAAGGGAAGGAGGAGAGAAGCGGAGACAATAAAAATGGAGAACAGGGAATCAGGATTGTACTCAACGGAAGTAGTAGATTTGCCTATGCGTTGTATCATTCGAGTAGATTTGCGAAGTTGTTTTGAATATTCTCATCACATAATATGTAATAGATAATATCTATTCACGTATCATGTTCTGTAAAGATGTTCGGACATTTAAGGAGAAACAGGACAAGTCCTTCAGGCCTCTTGAATACAATTACGGCCAAAGAGATAATCAATTTTGAAGTTTAGTTCAACATTTCAGTTAAATACACGGGGTTCCAATCGGCCAGTTGGATTTTTTTTTTTTTTTTACCGTCCAAGGTGAACGGGGAGGCGAATGAAAAAAAAAAAACAGCTGATCTGCACCGAGTTCATAATCGACCTTCGGTGCAACGCGCGGCCAGATAATTTGCCGTTTGATTTGACGTGAGATAGGCGGTGGAAGGCACAGCGATCACAATTAAGGGCATGCTAGCCTCAAACGACAATGAAAGAGAACGGCAATGAGATTCAAGCTGTTGATGCTATTTCGATCAATACGCTCGGAGGGTTCACTCAGCTAACACAAAGGTTCAGAAAAGATTCTCCGATTTGCCGAAGAAAAATTGTGACGTCAGTTAGGCTACCTGGGTGTTCAAGCAGAAGCAATCATTTTTCCATATTAACTGCTAACATTTCGAAAGACCGAACGTTGATAACTCGTCCGGCAGAAAGGAAATCACGAATTTCCTGTTATTCGAGAGGGTTCAAGGAATCACCAATAAACTAAGGAAGGGTCGACTCGAAGTGGAACAGAACCAATTTCCTGAACCTGAGATGAATTAAGAGATGCGAAATTATTTTCGAATACATATCATTCAAAAATAAGAGGTCACCGCATGCATTCCGCTAACTGAAGAATTTCGAGGATGACAATAAACCTACGATACCCGAACGATGGGATTCCAACCTCAAAATATCGGACCTTCCGTCAATCGATCGGTGGTATTTCGGGAGGCAACCAGAGGGAGTGATGACATCAAGTTCAATAGCAAGGGGCCCTCGGCGACCCCATCCCGTCAAAAGGTCATGAAAACAGAACCAGTGATTGGAAAGGTGTGTACCCGAACGTCAAACGTCATATAGCCAAGGACACGTTGCAGCAAGGAGCAGGGAAAATAAGGAACTGAAGAAGCTCATTTTCCACATGAAGAGTAACTCTTCATTCATTCATCAACTGTTGATGAATTAGAGAGTCCAAGTCTCAATGAAACAAAACGAAAGGAAAAAGCAACCGTAGCACCAAGACACAAGTTGTGTTAACTATATATGTATGAAATTAAGAAAAAAGTTCTCGAAAAAGCGAAGCAAAATATGAACGTTCTCGTAGAGCATTAGAATCTAATATCTGATACTACCAACGAATCTCTTCCAAGAGTTCGGTCTACCGATGGAAATATTTGACGGATTGAGCAAAAAGAGAAAGTTTTCCGAGTTAGGCAAATCGAGTGAAACTGTGAAACGGAGGGAAGAAGCAAAAAAATTCACCTTTTCAAGCAGGTGACTGGCTTTTCCGGTTGGAAGTGACTGCGGTCTGAGACGGGACGAACCGAAGGCAGATCGAACTTTCTGTAGGTACTGGGGGGAAAAAACCGCAAAAATACCGTAGGTGCGGTAAAGTGGCAGCCAGGCAACCGTGACCAGAACTTTTTTCGACGGGAGGAAACAAATGAATAGCAGAAAACCTTTCCATACCCGCAGGACAATGATTGGGAAAGGCGGGTGGACGGTCTCGTGATCAAAAGAAGTTAGGATTAAATTAAATCACAAGATTTTCTGAGAGAAAATCGAAAGCTTTCATTTCAAGCAAGGGCGAAAAGCTGACTCTACGAGGTTTAGCTTAATCTACCGGCCGACTTACCGTAGAATACATTCATAAACTCAACGAAGTCGTGGCTTAACAGTCTAAGTAACAAAGTTTATGGCTCGTAATTCACACATTACGACCCCTCAACCCTCTTATTCCCGTGAACCCACCTTGTTTTGTATTCGCTGTTTCCTGTCTTGTTAAGCGGCCGCCTTCAACTAGCTTTTATTCTCTCTCCGTAAAAGATGAGCGCAAAGGGGTTGAAGGAACCTGTTTCCAAGTCAGTAATCTCCAATAGCCTCGTGCAATCTTTCAGGTTCATCTTTTCCGACCCTCCATTTATTCAGGAAGGCTCTTGACCTTAGGCGCTATTGTTCACTGCAGAGAACCAGGAACGCATCGCACCCAACTTATCTATGGTAGAGCCATACATGACCGCAGAAAACGCTCACGTCAATAGGAAAATCCACAATGAAAGAATTTATCGCTGGTGAAACGTTGGAGCTCTGGTTGGTTTTACAGAATTTTAACCACCCCATTCAGGAAAATGCTATCTTTTGGCACCAAGTGGAGCGATTCTACCTACCACCCGCTTTATTGTGAATCTCTTTACTCACGAACTTGAAGCGGTAGGGAGCGGTTCTTGCTTAGTTCTAACGAAGCATTCAAAACCTGAAAGCCACTGCACGACAAAAGGCGACTTTAATAAATGGTGCAAAGTTTCTTGAGATTATCTAGTGGGACGTCCTTGATCCTTATGCCTCGGCTAATCCTCTCGTTTCCTAGGTATTGTCGTTCCTCCGTGCACTTGATCCAGCGTGTCCTCCCCCATTGTTTTCAGGGGGCTTTGGACCTGGTTCCCTTTTTTATACGCGTCCACCCCAGCAAGACCTTCTTAGCTCCAAGGACTTTCATCCGAGACAGCAAGGACGACTAGCCTCGTCACCTACGTCCAAAAATAACGCGATAAGATAAATCCGTTTAGGGCCCTATGATTAATGAGCGCAATAAAAAATTACGTAACACGTTATTGTAACAGGGTTAACTTTTGCATGTATTTAGGAAATAATCTCTCTTTGTGTGATAGACAGAACACACATGGATCCAGATCGGATTACGCTGCCAGGGCACCTCAGCAGTCAAAAAATAATTTTGTACAGCTGTGCTCAGAGTAATGAAAGTAAACAATTTCGTAACATGGCCAAACGGTGAAGGCGGATTTCCACTTGCGCAATGCAATATGGGAAACTTGATACCACATTTAGTGGGAATCTTCCCGTGAACTTTCTCATACCAATCGCATCGGCCGTGTAGTAAAACTCAGGAGGTGATACACAGAAACAGTAAATATTATGTGTTTTCTCCTGAAGCGCCGTCGCTGATGTCCGAACCCCGCGATTAGAAAGTCATTGCAGGTTTTATGAAGATCAAAAGATAAGAGACACACCATAGGTAACGGCTTCTGAATGACGTTGATCTTCGAGACCGTTTTCATCGCATACCATAATATGGTATGATATTATCATCACCTTCTCTAGAGAAGAGAGCCAGATTGCCATCGTAAGGCAACCAAAATCAGTGCACCTCACAGTATAGCAGCTTTTTTTTCCTTCGAGTTCACGAAGACAACGCGTAGGTAGGTAATTAAGGAGGCGCTTGTTAAAACGTAATTAGTGCAGCAGTGAGTCGAGGATTGAGAAAAGGTAGTTGGGACACACCACGCGTTTGATAGTCACGCGCTGGGGCGGGTCGGCGGAAATTCGCGGCGATTCCGACGGTTATCCGCTGGTATCCTTGTAAGTAATCAGTCTTGAGCGGAAAACGAGTGGCGGAAAGTGTGGCAACAGTACCGTGAAACTACAACCCTCGCGCGTTCATCTGATGTAAAACAGTACGTTTCTTCATGAACGCCGTGTATCTGAATGTATTAACATTGGGTTCTATCGAGCAATAGAATCCGAAACCAGGACAAAGCCCAGCCCCGTAAAGAAACACCAACAGTGATGATGCTCATTGTAGGGAACTCGCAACGTCTCGATGTCCTTCCCGCTTAAACTGGCCGTCCCGCTCACGCAGGTTCGACGCGCTGACGGGATTTTTGAAGGATCCCAGGAGGTTAAATATTTTTCGAATAAAAATAAAGAATTTAAAAAAAAAAATTTCTTTTCAAAATTTTTTTTCATTGACACAGAATTAAATTTCTGCACAACCTATATCAAAGAATAATAAACCCTTGTGTAAAATTTGCAGCGTTTTTTTCTGGAAACTCGACACTAAAAACGGAGTCCTTGTTTTTATTTAGCTTGTATATTTAAAGTGGATATCAAAAGAGCCTAGGATCGCCCTTGTCGAAATGGCTTCACACCAATCCTCATGTGGCAGAGAATTGACGTAGACAACCCGGGATTATACAGTGAAAGAATAAAAGATCACACAGAGTGGGTACTCCGCAATGCGGACCCGGGAGCTTCAACTCTTTGCAGATCTAGAACTATAAATTTTATAGTTCTAGATCGCTAGAACTATAAATGTAGATCTGCAAAGAGTGAGGTAACTTTTTTGTAATCTTTCTTCGCGTCTTCAAGGTACTCACACCCATTCGAAGCCAAAACTCGCACCCATTTGAAGCCAAAATATTAACGTCACAGCAAATCGGTACATGTACCTTACCACAGCGTATCAATAATTATTATGAATGCGATTATTGTAGGCATCATGTTAGTTTGAATGGAAAGTTCAGTGCCCCCAAATTCCATGTGCCAAGGGCTTCGTTAACAAGTACGTTCCTGTGAGTGACAATCAACCAGACAGCTTTCCCTTGACCGTCTTACAAGGCACGAAGCCCACTCAACCGGCGCATAGTAAATATAGAGTATAGAGAGACGTTTGGAATAACTCGAAGAAATTAGAAACTCGTGGAACATCAAAATTTACAATGGGAATTCCACCGAAATCATAAGATTTATTACGTATTCTCACAATCTCCAAGTGAAATTCAATGTTAAGGTCTTCATACAGAATTTCTCTAACTAATGCGTAAAATTGGAATACGAAAATTTACGATTCCTTGGGAATTGTTCGAATAAAAATGAAGGCGTCAGGGAAACAATAGAGCATTCAGCTCAACGATTGCAAGGCTTTTTGTAAAAAGGATCGACATCCTTGTTGCATTATGGAACAAAGTGACGATGAATGCTAGAGCCCAGGGTTCTTTCCCGTAAAGTACGAGAGATAATATGATAACGATGGAACCGGAGAAAGTGGTTTCATGAAAAAAAAAAAAAAAAAAAATCACGGAGGAATACGAAGCGGCTAACAGGAAGGCCCAGTATAGGACGGAACAGAGTACCATACCCAGTCTGGTCTGTTTTACTATGTGACCATAGCAGAACAGCAGGGAAGAGGCTTAGTGCGATTGCAAAGAGAGAGCTTTCAGCTAATGGTTTCCGACGATCCTAGCGTAGGCGCAGAACACCTAAGAAATGAAGAATAACACTAATCCCTGGTCCTGTTTTGCTTGAGAAATCAAGAGAGCCAGGGATAGCCTCTAATGGACCGCGATTTGGTAAGAGGGTCACGCAGTAGGCTCACGTCCCTTCGGAATTGTGGCCACATCAGGAAGAGTTGTGGTGTTCCTCTTCGCACTAGGAGACCGCAAAACTGTAGGCTGTTGAACACAACTATTCAACACAATTAATGTTAGTAAAATCATCAAGCTCGGAATTTTGAGTGCAGGAATAAGAGCGATAGGTAGGACAGCGGTTTCCCACTTAACAGTGCGACCTTTTACCTCCCGTCTTTACCAAGTTTTATAATATAGCTCACCCATCTCCGCTGCCTGATCTCCTAAATAACATGTGATGATCCAACCTAACCATAAACCTAGTGAAGCAGAAATGGCATTCAACAATAAACTCGTCTAGATCAGAGTTGATGAAAATTCCAACATCAGGTATTATAGATCATGTACCTTAAGTTATATAGCGTTCAGCGAGCAGCGCGACAAACTGTGAGTGGCTGGGATTGAAGCTGGGGATGGGTGTATTCACAAAGGAAGGTACATCAACATCCGACACCACTCAAGCGTCAAAGGGAACTTCCGTTTGAAGTTAGAAGGGACAGGAAAATGATGGGAGCACACTGCTCAGCATAGTCATGACTATAGTTTAAAAGGCAAGACCATAAGGAAGGGCTCTCCCCTTCCAGAGCTCGACCAGGGAGAGCACTTAGTAGAAACCAGGGGCTGGGATAAATCCAACAATTCTTTTGTAGTAAAAGTATAAAACAACAAAGAATTGAGTTATGAACCGCGCGGTGATATGAAATCTGGTACACTTGAAAATTTCAAAAGATGAGTGAGCCTTGGTCGTGTGAGAGTCCACTCAACATCAGACCGATGGGCAGACACCATCCATCATATTTACCCCGATCCAAAACTGACGAGGAGGAAAGGAGTTTTTCAGACGTGATTAACGATCCCGGAACTGCCCGTTTGACTGTTACGTTGTCGATATGTCCCAGTCAGGACGGTCCAAGTAACAATCGGATGCCGCCTAGGAAACTGTGGGGAAATCGAGCCGACACGACGATTTTCCTGCTCAAACCGTGAAACAAACCGAAGAAAATAGTCGCGTTTTTCGGACGGGAAACAAACCGGAAGGATTGTGCACGGCATCAAGTGGCTTGCGGTGGAGGCTTGAAGAAGCCTTGGGATGAAATCGATAAAACGTGATTCCGGGGTGATGCCAAGGATTTCCTGCCGGGAAGGGCTCGTCCCCTCCCCTTTGAGTTGAAGATGTGCAAACGATTCATCAGAATCGGTTTCCCTTAGTCATGCATCTTCATTGAATAAATTATTCAAGTTTGATCAGCATGAATTTCCTACTGCACATCACTTCCAAGTGCAACGGACAGGCCACGAAGTACACCCACTTAAGGACAAGACACGCACAAATATATTTCGTGACCGAACCCAGCTTTGGGAGGGTTTCAAGTTGAGCCATATTCTGAGGTCATCCCGTTATCAGACCATTAGATTGTGTCAAGGTGTATTCTTTTTCGATGTAGTATCACTAAATTATCAGTTTGCCATGAAAAGCATCCCACTTTCATACAAACTCAATTGGATATGGAACCGCTCACAATACGGTTTTCCAAGATATTCGTTATCACCAACATGGTTACAATACCGAGACAATCAAAGCCTTTGATCAAAACTTGATGAACTAGATGCGGGGTGAAAGAGAGAATCACTTTCGATCGAAAATAGAGGGAACTCGCTGACCGAAAAATGCAGTGAAGAGTGCTGGAGCTCAGGGGTCATTAAGATTCTCGCACGGCGAGAAAAGTGAATGAGAAAATTAGCATGACATTAAGACACAGACCATCGTATACCGTTGTAAAACTGAAGCATGGCCCAATATAACCAAAAACATCCTTGCTAATTTTGTCACGGCAGGAAGGTCATTATTGTCCTCTAATGATCAGACTCGACCTCAAGCCGAAGCCTTACAAATCTGCTTATAGAACTAGCGGTCGCAGCACTCCCGTCAGTGAAGGTCGCGAACGGAAATAACTGACCGGTGGATTTACCTACATCGAATCTGGGGCGGCTCTGGCTTCAGTAAACACTGACAATATCACAGGAAGATAATATCCTCCAATAAAGTATCATGAATAGTACGGTACTACTAGTAGCTAGCTACCTCCCAATAATGTATCATAATATGATATTATCATATTATGGCATAGATTAAAATGAAGATGACTGAGGGAGATAACGGGCAAGTAAAAGTAAATTTCAAGCACGAGAGCTTCGGTGTTCTCGACAAAAATTCTGATTGCATCCAAATGCAAAACAGGTTCCATTCCCTTTATAGTTGGCTGCTGGCCGTAGAAGGGTCGACAACACGATTCCCCTCACATTTTGAGCCGATTTGGCTCGCCACCAACCAGGGATATCTCGAATGCCCCTCGAAACTCCCAGTGAGAAAGTGCCGGAACCAAGATAAACGATAGACGCAGTACTAACGCCAAGTAAAACCAAAATGACCCTAAAATGAAAAATGAGTATCTTGCTTCGAAATGCGGTCAGGTCCAATTGAAGAGGGATCTACAAAATGTAAACACTCACT
Source organism: Pilophorus perplexus (assembly GCA_955831195.1). Lineage (NCBI taxonomy): Eukaryota > Metazoa > Arthropoda > Insecta > Hemiptera > Miridae > Pilophorus > Pilophorus perplexus. Next base: position 12,942,191 of record OY037011.1, on the reverse strand, counting down.
ATAGTTCAATCAGCGCCAACAAGTTGATGACGGGGGCTTGAATCACTTGACGAGACAGAATCCTTTACTTGAATCGCCTTCAACATATTATTAAGAGAATTTTTCAACTACCGAAACATCAGATGACGTATTGCTAAAAGGGAATTTAGTTCATGCTATTGGTGATTCAAGGGAAGGTCAATTAGATTCATCGACGATTGCGTAACTATCCTACAGCCGGCAATATTGAAGAAGGAACTAGTGCAAATAGACCCCTGACCTCCACCATTGATTAGCGAGAAATGTGCTAAACAAAACAACACAACGATTGGATGTTATTCCCAATCCGCATATTGATTGAATTTAGAAACAACTACGATTCCTAGAGTTGGAACAGAGGAAGTGTGCGAAAATTGGAAGCAAGCTACTAATATTATCAAGACGAGGCCTAATGGAATTGTGTTAACTTGGAATCCTATATTGGAGTGCAACTGAGAATTATTCACTGAAAGGACATAATTTTTCCCTCGAATGCTGGGTTGGTCTCTCACTTACACAACAAGCAAAATTTGCTTGTTGTGTAAGTGCAATATTTAATAGTGCTCTATTGCTGTCACGGCTTCTGTTCCAGACCGTGAGATTCATTATCCATTTGAAATAATCGCCCGCCTTCCACGGTTGTCTTTGTAACTCCAGCGATTGGAAGAGTGGAAGAAAGAGAAAAAAAAAGGCCGTCACAGATCGCACCTGTTTCCCAACTCCAATTTACAAAAGACATAGCAATCGACGGCGCGAGATTGAACGGTGAATGGAAATAGGACCGTGGATGGGAGGGGCTATAGAAAAAAGGATTGCGAAGCATGCTTGAGGGGCCCCGGAAGGTGTCTTTGGTTCAAGTCGCTCGGCCTTGCGACCGTGGAAATCGCAATTTTAACACGGTTAGTTCGAAGTCACGTCCATAGGTTTCGAACGATGAAAATCCGGGGAATGGCGATGGGGTTGTTGTACATTTTACAAGACCAGAGTTATCTAAGCTTGTTAGAATTTAATTACTAGTAGATTGCATCCAAATAATAACTTAAATTCTTGATCCAACGAGGAACCAAACAGTGCTACCAATCAGTGTCGATAATGATGTGAAACCCACACACTTTTCCTACGTCACAATCGGAAAGTCCTGCCTGCCTACTGAAAATTCTAAAATAATTGGAACCCAAACCAGTAATTGAACGAAATTATTAACAGTAGGTATGCACTGTATACACAAGGGTCCACAAAAACATCACAAAACTTCACCCGACAGATCGCGTGAGATGAAACACACTTAGGCCCTTCAGATAAGAGAAGCTACCAACTTGAAGACGTAATAACATAAATACGTAATAAGCGGGTTTGAAGTAAATATGAGAAGACAATTTTCTAGGGCATCTTTGGGAAACAACTACACTAATCAGTAGCTCAGCGATAGTTCAATGTTCCTTTCCCTTTCCCTGGTAGAGAAAAACACGCATAGTTCAACGACGGATCGCTGGTTCTATGTGTATTGCTCTGTGAACGAATCACCTGTCGGGTCAGGTGCTGCCCACTTGCTCGGAAAAAACGTTACTAGTCCTCTAAACCTGTTGGAACCTCAGGCACCTTTTTCGACGACAAGGCAACTCGATAATCAGAAACCTACTGCCGTATAGGAATGAGAACTTGTTTTAGGCCTCACACAAGTATTTGATGGAAATGGCCGACGGCTATGACGTCCAACTAAACATACCGTAAAAAGTGGTGAAATAAGACTGCCACAGGAACTTGAAGATGATTCAGGATCAAATATCCTGCATCCATGAAAAATTGTTTGGAGAAACACCAAACGCGATGCCTACCTCAGAAACTCAATCCTTGGTTCTGATGCAGCGACGGCCCATCTACCTCGTGCGTACGACCTTCAAAGCGGTCGGAGAGGTTTTCTTGCGGGAAAACGGGATCATCACCCTTACGGAGAAGCAGAAGGTTTAGTACGAATAGCGGAAGCGCCCGGAGAGTTACGTCAACTTGCTATCGCAGAAAACTATAATCCCATTTTCACAACAGCTGCGTGCTTTTTGCCATACAAAGCCGGTCACCGAAGAAGTTAGCTTCATCTGTCTGTGATAAAATAATAATATTCTGTTTTATTTCACCGAGGAGTACTTGTGAAAAGTAACCAAGTCAATTTACACTTCCATTTCCATTTCGCAAAAAACGGACTTTTCGCAAGCACCCCTCGATATTAGATTCGAAAGGTCCCCGAGCTGCTATACACCATCATTTTGAAGCGGTAGAGAAAATATTATCACTTGAAACAAATTTAAGCAGCATGAGTTGAAGTGACCAGAAGAGAAATATCCAGCAAAATGTTCGGCAAGGAACAGGTAGGTTAGCCGGTAAGCGGCGAGGTCACACGGTGTCGCCCTGCCCCCTTCTCATACAAGGCCACCACATTGCATCTGTACGGTACAGTTTGCAACCCAACCCGAGCAGCAGAGGGAACAAAACTTATCGCTGTTAAGTTAATGAATTCGAAATAATTCTTAATTTTTGGCTAGTTATTACTATGTAGTCGCATAGTCCACAGTTTCACTGCTGCTGGCTTCAATTTAAAAGCATGTGGTTAAGAACTTCACGAGACACGTAGTCTGGCCTCGCCAGGTGTCTTGATTTATTTTGGGATCTCTCGGAAGCTGGTTCTCACGCCAAAAGTAAGACCCTACAAGATAACGATTACCATCATCACTGTCCCTCGCCTTTGCAAGAGTCATCCAAGGAAGCCTGATTTCCTAATGAACACTTTGAATACATCGCGTCCAAGTGCTAAGAATTGTCATAACCCCATTGAGCGTGCCGTACTAGGCAAATTGTTGAATAAACAATACCATTTCAAAAGTCAACGCCTATTCAAGTAGGGCAACAACAATGCAAACGAGGACGCCTCAAGATTTCCACCTACATCAAATGGACAAGACAGAAATTTGGACGCAACCCACTTAGATAGCCCGGAACGGGTTCAAGCGAAGATCCTTGGATAAGAAATCCATTGTGGAGAAATAGATTGGATGCTTAGTCGCCTCAGGCTTAGAGAGGGTCATTAATTAACAAACAATGGATTAGCGGGCTCCTAATATACAACAAGCATTTCGTCTTAGCAGACTTCGAGGAAAATGGAACAAAAGGACTTCTCAAAACCAAAATATTGAGGATTAGTCATGCATTGAGAAAATGCAATTATAACGCTAAAATGATACAATACAGAAATTGCATGGGATGTGGGTACTATTAAGCAGGTACTCCACGAATATGAACCAAGACAATACCCAGTGATTATGTTTAAGGAGAAAGTAGAATGTAGATGACCAAAACGTATGGGAAAGGAATAACGGGTTTGAAAATGTGCAAATAATGTGGTTTATGCCAAAATAAACGTAAAATTTGCAACTAAGCGTAACGAAGCAAAAATATTGAAAACTAGGTCATTGTGGGTGAACAAAAATTAAACGCATCATGATTAAGCAAGCAGAAAAAGTGAGTCATCGTGACGCATCGGAAGCCCCAGTTGGTTTGGACCATACGAATCATTTATACGCCGCCAGAGGATCGTGGGAAAAGAGGGTCAAAGTTACGACGACGCCCGCCGACGAAAGGCGGCTGGAAGGGTTGACGTTTATGAATAGGCGAGCCATAACAGAACCCATAGTAACAGGCCGTAACTTGGAAAAAAAAGGATAAAGGTAAACTCAAATGTACCTATTCCCCAAGGATGTAATTTATCGATAGCGCTAAGGAGATATTTTTGTAGGCTGCGAGCACGAAAAAGTGTCACTATTGCGCTCCCATATTGCTGACTCCAGTTCGTTTCTCGCGGAAACAATGAAATGGTCATCCCTTCACGTAACACCAACATCAATCCATTACTAATTGGTCTATCAATGTCTATTAGTGACAAAATGATAGTTTTCATCCACCAAAACGGCATAATAATCGCCACAAGTTATTACCAGTTTGCGTTAGCCTAAAATTTCCCTAATTCAAGCTTTGTGTGGAAAAACCTCAATTCCTCCTCGCGATTATTTTGAGGTAGGTTAGGTTCCCGCGGGGAGCTTTCACGAGGGAGATTATGACACTCGGCAACAAATTACCCAACTAGCAACCCATTGTTGTTAGCATCGAGTCGATAAAACTCAGCCCCTTGCTTGCACACATGTCATGTTGGGGACAAGCCGACTCCCAAGTTCTCACCGTTATTGACAGCCCCAAGGCGTATAACATAAATATAAACCAGCCAGTCAATGGATTGACAAGGCCGATTCCTTCATGCCCAAGGGTGCGCCTAGAAAAAAGGCCTACATGACTAGGCATTATGAAAAATGCCATTAAACAAATCAAGTCGGAAGCAAGGAAAAGAATACCGAGGGTTAATTAATACACATCACCGCAAACAATTTTCAAACAAAATGATTGGCCACCAACACCTACACAGTTCCAATAAGCTGAGAGCAGTGGAGGATGCATTACGCCTACGTACGAAGACAATGTCATAAAGTACAACTCTATAGCCTTGAAGCCACTTTATAGACAAATGAACGCCATGAACAGGTTGGTATAATTTATAAAGTTGAAAAAAAAAAAACGAATGGACAACAACTAGCACACTCAACCGTTGCCATTACCGGGAGTTTCATTTCTTGTAAAAGAAAAATGAAAGTGAACTCTCAAAACGAAGGACGAAGATGAATTTAGCATTGCAGCGCATCGATCCACAAATAAGAACAATACCCGCATTGTCAACACAAACCAAGCAAACAAACCAGAATGTTTCTCCTCGCATCGTGCTATCAAAAGCTCGCCACAATTAGATATCGTGGGCAGACTAACAGATGTTCGTATTTGAAACGGCCGGTAAAACAGTAATGTGAGGAAGGTTACAGAACAAAGGAGTAGGGCAACGGCAGATGTTCAGTTCATGAATGAACTCACCAAGCTCTTCGATGATTTCAATTTAAAACCAGGTTCAATTTAAAACCAGACCAGAAGGTCCGTCTGTAAGTACGCATTGCTCTGAGCAAAAAGTTATTAGTGTTGAAAATATTTCGCAGTTAATTAAATTTCGAACATGGAAATTTCATAGAAGACGGATTTAGGTGATAATTATTTGGTGAAACGTAATAATTGCGTAATTATTTAGTAATTATTACTATCGTATTCTCAGTAGCTCCTATTAATCATCTTTGAGGTAGGGATGATTTTCATCTTTGAGGGAACTGAGTTTGTACTTTGTAATTCCTGATGCCAAGTCGATTAGAAATACTCAAAAAATTTTGTTGAACTTGTCAAACAAACTAGAATACTTGATAAACTACAACAGGAGAAGAGTCTACCCCAGTCAAGCGAGTTATTTTAAAAACAAGATGATAGAAATCAATTGAAACGATTTAACGTCAAATGTAACAAAATTATGCTTCGTAGAAAGATGGCCAATTAGGTAGGTACCTGGATATCCTTGGTATTCCTACAAAGGGTGCGGTAAACACTAGACACTGACACAGGTAGCACAGAGCACTGACTGGAGCAAGCCGGCGAGCTGGCCCGGTTTGATCGCCCCACCACCCTCGCGAGAACCCGCGCTCCCACTCTAGTTTTCAGCCTTCGGCCGCGTGCAAACTTCGTGGCTTGGGAGGGCTCCGAGTTCGTTCGAAGTGCAAACTGCACTTTTAGCGAAAATTCATTATATAACTGTGATTAACATTAGGTAGATCCATGGTATATATTTAAAAGTGCAATGGAATGCATAATCTGAAGGAAGCCGAGGGTGGGATGCAATACAATGGATGAAGTAAGTGAAAACGGCTCCTTGCATTTTCATAGCGACTTCCTCACCTGTCAGAGGCGTCCTTGTTCCAGTTGAGGACTCATTCAGTCCAAACAAGAGGCTAAACAATAAGGCTGTTACTATGTTTGAGTCAGGAAATTTCCATAATCTGCACAGTGGAGCCAGAGAAGGGTCATGTCGGTTCACCGTCGAACCCAACAATATTATACTCTATTGACGCTCTGTGGTGAGCTTTATGGATGGATCTCGACAGATTTTACGGCGGTATCTCCTTCTTTAAACCGAACAAGCGTGATGGAATCGCGAGTGCAATTTATCTCCCGAGTTACGAAACTGGACAGTGAACGATGGAAATGATTGTTCGTACACGTATAGTCCTCTGGAGCTCATATTGCCTGCATGATGCCGTAAAAAATATGATGGAGGGAGGGAAAGTGGTTATGTACTGCAGTTTCATCTCGAGTGGCCAAAAAATTCTGGAATTAACGCAACTAAGTTCAAAACGAGACATACAAACTGGAAATGGCATTTGAAAAGAGAAGATTATCTCATTTTCAGAATCAACAATATCTGATTTTAACGTACGGCGATCTTCTTTTCTGAAAATCGTCATCGTAACAAGAAAACGTGAAAACGACACATGTATGTTATAACGTTATAACGGCATCCACAAGAATAATCCAGATTTTCAAGTACGAGAAACGTGTGGAAGTGGGGTGGTAGCTGAAAACCCAGATTTTTTTTGCACTGTTTTTGGTTTTTTGATAATACCTCAAAAAGTAAGCGGTTTCTCGAAGAGACCACCAATAGACTTTTTGAAGTAGATTAAATTTGCGACATTTTGAGCTCAACCCGAGCTTTGTAGAATTTTTGTTTCCGAGATACAGCCCCTCCTAGATGCCTGGTTTTGGATCCTCCAGCGCTCAGTACACTGAGAGAAAAGATTTTTTTAGTGGCTAGGTTAAATTCGAAATAACCTCGAAAAGAAATTGAAACCACCTAGAATCAATTGATTCAACCTAGAAAAAAATAGGTCCAGGTTAAAGTAACATAAAAAAATATTAATACAACCTAGACCCATATAGAAACAACCTAATCCGTTATTACCTGCCCTCTGACCACAACCTGGAATAAAAAAAGTGTCAACCTAGACCAAATGTGAACTTCACATTTGGTCTAGGTTGACATTGTGAAGACCTAGAAAATATATTACCTACCATTGACTTTTAAGTGGGGTAACCTAGAATCGAATGATTTGACCTTCCATATAATTCCCCTCCATTAAAGTCTCGGTTGTACAACTGAAAACAACCGAGAGATTTAAAAGGCGAGATTGTTACTTTAGGTAACAACCCAGAAGAAAAAGTTAGAATTTCAGTCTCGTTTAAAACTACCATAGTACCACAAATAGGTTTAGGTTTAAACAACAGTGATTGTAATTCATTCAATAAATTCCAGGTTGTTTCTACGGTATGCTAAGCGGTCGCGGAGAGCGCCACTGTAGGCGGTGGGCGTTAATTCTCGTTGTCTTGGCACCCCTGCTATTTACCCGGTGGGGTTGAGGCCAAATCTCTGTCAAATTCTAATCTTCAATTTTCTGTCACTATGTGCAGTCATATTATGACGTCACATGCAAATTTTTGTACTGAGTTGGAAACAGAGACATCCCAGAAAGATAGTTGAAGTTGACAGAACCAACCTGCAATGGAAGTGGAGCAAACCTAGAAAGAAAAGTGGACCACCTAGTAATTTATTAGGACCAACCTGAAAAGAATAGGAAGCTATCTAGAAATTTAACTGGTACAACAGGGATAGTAATTGAAACAACCTCGTAAATAAAGGGGCACAACCTAGAGAAAAAAGGGTTCTAGGTTAACGCGCCATGGGTGTAAATTGTTTGAGGTGGGGTGAGAACGTTTTCGTTTTAGGGTAAATCTATGAAAGTGAAAAACATTGAATACCAGGGTGAGACAACCAAGACATTAATGTTTTTAACCTAGACTGTAAATGGATGGAGGCGGCGGCACACACCGTGAACTTAACCTAGAACTAAAGTGTGGGGGTGGTGCATTTTAAATCTTGGTTGTTTGCATTTTTAGGACGGTAACTTTACCAGTATTTTCAATCTAGGTTAAATGATATTCAACCTAAACTAAATTGTTCCACCCTAGAATGAAAACCAAAAAAAAATCTAGGTTGGCAGCATTTAACCTAGAAAAAAATCGAAAAATAACCTAGAATAGGCCCTTTTTTTCTCTCAGTGTAGGAGGGAAACCACGTTTTGACATTTTATGTCTTTGCTTTGGCATATAAACAAAAAAATCGTCACGAAAACTGTTGACGAAAATTTTCCCAAGCCGTTTCTAGGGAAATGGAACCTGTTTAGTTTTTCCTTAGCTGTAGTGTTCCTAAGTGTTGATGATTGTTGTAGTGTAAGACATAAAATGTCCCAATGTGTTGCAGACTCGTATGCAAGCGTTTATGTCTTTGATGACGCCAAGTACCTAGTTTACTTTGAAGTTTCAGAACGTTTTCTATTCGGCTGTAGCTCGGTTCTAGATGAATGCTGACGGCAGCTCCAGGATCTTGAACTCAAAAACAAAATAGAGTAAATACTATAGGTCCACAGGAAAATAACTGAGATTTCAACGAGACGGACGGTTGCCAGTGAACTTTCCGATTGGAGAGGAACTGCAAATCCTCTAAATACGGTCACGCGATGCAATATCGCCCAAACCTACGGCTAAATCAACCCTTTCTACACGGACAGGCGAGAGGAAGGGGAGACTGATCGATGTCAGTTCAAGTCGGAAGCGGCAACAAATCATACGGCAAAAAGGGAGGGTTGTGAAGGTCCCCGGGAGTTCCATCACGGCGGCTTTGGGTCGTAATTACGCGACGGATAGAAAGAGATACAGGGTCGAACCCGTTCAGCACGACCCGTCGAACCTCCGCATAAATATTTCAACATCTGGACACCAGGAAACTATTTCGATAATTGAAGGAAGCCCCAGCTGAAAGTTTAATTATTGAAATTATTTCAGCCGTATACCATCACATACGGTCTGATAGTTCAAAATAAATAGTGAGCTAAGCATAACTGGCTGAATTCACAAGGGCTGAAGGTTGATAAATATATGGCGGGGTTGAGCATCATTTGGATGCTGTGAGTTAAATTCGTACCTTATTTAGTGTTACATCTCTAAACGAGTAGGTACCTGCTTGGGCAAACGCTCATCGGCAAAACAGTTTCACAACGAGTGTGACGGGTGGTCTTTATAAGAGAAGTGACGCACTCGGTCTGTTCCAGATCTGGTGCTCTTTGGTGTGATAAAGTTACACACATCTCTGTCGGAGCCATTCTGAGCATAAATCGGATGCTACAACACCCTCTATAACTATCCAAGCGGTTCTCCTTGGTCCCCATTGTGTCTGCTTTATGTAATTCCTATCCAGCGGGCCGGCAGATTCGCATTTCACGCGTGCTGGTCCAACATTTTCAGAACTATTGCCATGTTCATGGAAAGATGTGCAGCCTGCAAGAGCTATTTTTCACGCTGTGAAACATTGAATAATACCACCACCATCGTCCGATATGACGCATGATAGTTTCCATCGTGGTCACACCACTTTGTCATTCGGACCTAAAGGACGAGGTTATGCAAGCGTGTAGATGAGACTTATCTGACCTGGCCTATTTTACCATTTGTAACGGTCAAAGTGGTTTTTCCCCGAACGAACGCAGTTCTCACACTACCGATATAATCGAATCCGGTTGAGTGTCCAACGGAAAATAAAGTTGATTGGAGAGGTTTTGCCATGTTTTTGAAATATCCCCGCAAAACACTTACTTAGCACGATGCCCCGGCAAGCTTCCTGCGTTCAGCGGAGGCAAGTGAAAGTTGCACAGTATTTACATTTCGTCGAGTTCGGAACGGGTTTTCAGGAGGGCTTTGGATGGAATACGAAAGCAGAACTGGCGTGGCAGGAAGGAGAGAGGGCAGAAAAACAAAAACAACACCCATAATAAATCCCATGATAACGAAACTCGTTAGGGAACAAAAACTACGATAAAAAAGAAACAAAATCAAGATCGCATTGCAGTAGTGAGACCCCCAGGAACATCTGCATATTATAGCCTCGGTTTAACCTGCCAGATCCAAGATAGGAATAAGAGGTTCGCGTTAGAAAAAATTGAGCGAAACTATGGAGCGATCATAATGATTAGGTACCAAAATTAGCAAACAATTATTGAGCAACATGAAATTGGGTTATCATCATTTTCTACAGCTAAGGGGAAACCATCATAAATAGATATTAAATATCTATAAATTTTATGAAATGCAAAACAAAAGACAGAAATGACACAAGAGAGAGAAACACTGCCACATATTCATCGCCTGTCTAGAGCAAGGTTAAAACGAATTAACCGAAAATGTCAAGACAAAAAGCTACTAAATTGAGCCTACATCCGAAGTAATTTGAAATGAGAGGTTGCCGCAGAATAGAAAGGAAGAATTGCATTAATTGGATCTCTTGGCATAGTATGGAGGCAAAGACAGTTAGACAGGAGCTTAGACTCTTCCTTTGAAGCCAAGAAGGGGCTCCGTTACACGGTCGGGTTGTGTCCTCCCAACGGTACCGCGATGTCAAGCTCTCTGCCCTCAAGTGAACTGCGATCTCTTTGACTCGGTTTTTTCTCATCTTGACTGTTGGACGAGTAACTAGAAACTTGGTGCATAGTTTCACATTTCTTCAAAACCACTAATAAAGTGCATAATATGATCCGCAGCTTTTAGTGAGTGACTTGGCGTTCAATCGTTGACTTGACGAGGTACGTCTGGTAGCGAGGGGATTTTTTTTTGGTTAAACTCGGACACCTATTTCATGAAAGGTGACAATTAAATAGCCATTAAATTTCTTCAATTACTGCCGTGAATCATGACGACCTCGCGCGAAACGGTGTTTCTCGGTTCCGATCTATTAGTGGAATGCGGTTACCAGTTCAGAAAAAGAACGTTCTCAGTAAGTGGCAAACTGACTTCGTCATTGACCGCAGACCACGGAACTGGGCAAATACTATGGGGGAATCAAGGCCGTTCTTCATTCGGTTACATTCACTTGAATTCGTTTTGGGATCAGTATTTTCCTCAGTTTGGAACGGTTGTCTATTATCCGCGAATTTTTCCCCTGAGAGTCTAAGGGATTTGTATGTATTTCGCAACAACGAAAATGCTGCCATCAACAATAGACAGGCACCTACTTACGAATGTACGTATAAATTCCGTAGGTACTCAACTAACGTGACACAATTACTGACAAGACTCATCTAAACTGGAAATGCACGTTGTTGGGATTATTTAGTTCGATAGTTTCCGGTTGTTGAATAACTAAAATAGTGACACGTCCTCCATGAAAGAAGGGGCATTTTTAGATGGAATGATAGTAATCTTGGAAGTGCGGGTGAAAAAAGAGACCGGTTTGGCGGACTATTTCGTAAGAAATGCATCTGGAAAAGGAAAGCAACTCCAGAAAGCGGTCCAACAGGTCGGCCGTTTTCGGTAACCTTTGCCGGGTGAGGCTTCCCAGGGTCTAATTTTAAATGGCTTGAAAAGAAGGAAAGCAATATGTGCTTCTCAGGGTCTCACGAAGGAATTGAGATTAAACAAAACACAAGAAGATTAGTTCGTCTGAGGGTACTCAACTTAGAATTTATTGTGGTCCTCAGCTCACCAGAATACAAAATTGGTATTAGTGCCTCTTGATTAAATCAAGAAGCACTAACTCAAATTCAGTCTTTCGATGCACGATTTTAGGAAATTCGTATTTCCAATGAACGTACGATGAAGAGAAAACTTTCTATCGTCAGACCAGACAAACGTTAAATAAGGATAAATACTATACGCGGCAATACAAACGAAGAAAATTTCCATTCTAAAGATCAACCGAAGGAAATTTCCGAAAAGCTGGATGGGAGGAGAAAGAGACAGAGACCACTAAAACAAGGTCAGGGGGCACGAAAACAGCACGTGCACGGCTAAAAAGGTTTCACACTCCAGATCGTCTTTTCCCCTATCATCCTTTGACGCTAGATTTTATATCTATTCAGCTTTCTTCGACACCTGTGGCAACGGCATAGATACATACCAGAGTACCGCGTCTGCTGAAAATTATTTGGAACTCGACCATTGGATACCTTCTACGTGATGATGTTATCAAGATTGAATTGTGCTTAAAATAGGAGCTTTGGCAGTGGCTCAAGATTCCGAAGATCGAAGTGAACTTTTCATAGCAGATTCCTTCGTTTCGCGAGTTTCACAAAAATCTATTAAGGTAGGGTCAAGGGAAGGGCAACGAAATTTGTGGCTCCAATTGATGCAACAACATTTGAGTGAGAAAACGTCTGACTCTTCCGACCGGGATATGCAAGGACAAAATACGGATGGGATTATCATTTTGAAACGTATCCCAGTAATGAAGAATCCACTCTGTCCATCTCGAACGGTTTTGTCAACTGCCACGCGTAAACGGAGAAAACGGGCAAGGGAATCGGCTCCCGTCATCCTCACTCACTCGTAACGCTAACGTCACGGCCAATCACATTTGGAGCAAGACTCAACCGAAGTACCTAACAAGAAATTAATTTTCACGGCTAATCTGCGTCCAGGGCTCGACTTTCACTTGAAGAGAAATCTTAATAGCGCGTAGTAACCAGCAGAGTGGAAACCGTAAGAAACTTCGGACGTAAACAAATATACAATATTTTCCAGACAAATTCATCCCTTCATTTCACATACGTATAATATATTATATTAGCGTAGGTCCTTCTCTTAGTTTCAAGTTCCACTTACTTTAAGCCTATTACATGGGAAATGTTTTCCTGGCAGGCTATCAAAGCACTTGATATATTTTACGTGGGTTTCTTTTATGTATCTGTCTCTATCTCTCCACCCCACTACCATTATGAACATCCACGTCCAGTACTGAGTCATACAGCGTAGGAGGGATCTCAGGATGATTCTTAAACGAACCTGTTAGTAATCAGCGGTTACTCACTACGTAAGATGAGTTAGGAAAATCTTTCGTGAGTCAGGGCTATATGCTGAGGCGATCTGCCAGGATCCATTGACACAAAATATCCCAGTAGGTATAACAAAAAAATACATAATAATAACTAGTCCAAGATTTCCTTACAAGATTGACATAACGAGAATTAGGGGCGTCTTGATTAGTAAAATTTACTAATGCATTTATTATAAGTCATTGTGAAAACGTTTGTACGCCATATTGGCGATACTCACCACTCACAAATAACGAATCATCTCCAAGATGGTGGTACCTACAAAAAAGTTTCTAAGGCGGACACAAACATGCGGGCGGGTTGATAGAAATTTCCGAGTTTTCGTTCATGTAAAGAAAGTGAAGTCTGTAGAAGAGAGGATGACTCATTCAACGGCCTCAATGGAGGTGAAAATACTCGGAGGGGCGATTAGAATAGAGAGTTGATTTGACAAACCAGTTCTATATTGCAACCTGCGGTTTCTTATGACTTCCTCACATATGGTAACGTAATCTGACAACTGGGCGCTAGAACTACTGCTAATATTAGAGGAACTTTAAATGTTCAACACAATAAATGCGCTCATATAATGAAAATAACGGTTGGAGTGTTGTGGCATTAGTTGGGAAGTAGGTACATACCTTCATCTTCAAACCCATGATGTGTCCAAAAATGTGGAATGTGAGCTACATGCAAGTGAAAGGGGTGTGTCAGAATAATTGCAACAATATGGTGGGTGCTAGATTCAAGGTCGTAAAACAAATCTAAAAGACATTTTTCTCACTGTTTACGACAAAACACTGAATCATTCCGAACGTTTGCTAGGGATGTCCAGGCAGGATTCTAAAGCAGGCAGTACATCGAGTACTTACGTTTTTTCCAACCTCAAAATCAAAAATATCCGTTTTGAATTAGACAAATGCCATTTTACAATTCCTGAATCAGGTGTACAAATGAAGAAAAACACTAGTGAAGATAAGACTTCTGGGAAATTTTAATGGGTTTATTTAATTTTAATTTCTCAGTAAAACTCAACATTAAACAGGTATGTAAATGAAGTGAGATATAACCGCATGGGTAATTGAAAATTGTACCGTTGAAAAGAGTATGAAACAACATTGAAGGGTGAATGCAACCCAGGAACTGAAATCATATTTCCTGGCAAGGAACTTACCATTTCGTTATTGGCTTTCACTTGTTGAGATTCATGATATCTTACCTGTAACACAAGACATAAAGATGTTAATCTAGGTATATAGTTGTATGTGAAGCCCATATTCTACGAGGTAAATTACAAGTAGTTACAAAGTCTTGGTAAGGAGTGGTAAGTCTTTCGAGGTCAGCTAACATTAACGATCAGGATTTCTGGCTATGTCTTGGTAGTGATTCAGAAACCTGAAGAATAATAAGGTCGTTTGTTTCACCACAAATGTTTCTCCGGATGGATAAAACGAAACACTGGAAAAAAAACCCCGATGGAAACCCTTTGACGGTGATTCTCTTAAAGGTCAACACCGCTCGTTGCTCTAAGCTTCAGAGACTAAAGCAACAAATCGAAGGCCTAAACTGTTCTGCTCGAGTGATCCTAGTTCAAGAAAGAGGGAAACAACAATAACTGAAATGAGAGACACAACGGAACATCAAATACCACCGTTTTTATTTCCTTGTTTTCTTAGTTTCATTTTAACGCTGCCTGCAGAACACTTCAGCTATTCCACAAGAAAATGTCTTACACTCAACAGGACAAATTTTCAATACATAACGCTTTCCACCCCAGCCAAACCCAAGTTCGTTAAAAGAAAGCCCCATGAATAAACAGAGAGAGCCCCATAATTCACTCTTGCACTCCTGCGACTCTACTTCAGCAGCATGGTTCTTCATATCGCGTTCCTAGTTTTAGTGTAGAATCTGCGAATTATTTGGCGTCTTCCCAAAAAAGGTTTTTCGGCTTCCCTTATTTATTCTCGCAGTCATCGCAACAACTCTTCTTCGACCATGATTCCCTTTTAGCCCTGGTTAGGGGTTTTTTTCTTTCCCGCCATCGCTACATTTTGTTTTGTGAACTGAAGTTTATTCAACTCCATTGGAAAGATACGTTGATTATTAATTTGTCTCGAAGATTTTCGGAAATAGGTACACTTCCTTTTTTCTGGCGTTCAGGGCACCTTAATCCCCGCCATGACTACCTACCAACCTCATTGCTCTCAATTTGTGCCCTTGACGTCATTCGCGACTTGTTCCAGTCACTGCATCCGCTTTGCGCTTAATTGGACGTTCATCAAGTTTCCGTACAAAGTTCCCAAGTTCAAAAATTTGTGACCTACAAACTAGATTAGCTCAAATTCTTATCGCTGTGGGTAATTAATTAATTCTAGGGAGGTCCCCTATATATGTAAACCTTTTCTTTTTTTTTTTTTTAATCTTAAAAAAATCAATTTTTCAACATTATTTGGATTGGACCTTCAAAAACCCCTCCCGTAACCCCACAATTTGTGGGCCACAAAGCCCGGGGTTAAGCGATCGGGCTGAAAAGTTTATGGGTACAATCCGCATGGAGAACCGAGTATTTGGTCAAAATTAGAGATTTAACAAATTTAGAAACGAACTCCTACTGCTCAAAACGGCCTGGATGGCGGACAGGCATTCATTTTTGGAATTACACTTCTTGAAACGTAAGGATAAACATGAAACATACATAAGGATAAATTTTGAGGACCACAAACCAACATTTTAATTCGATGCTATAACGACTAATAATTTGTTAGGGGTTTATCAAAACTCATTATTTCCATTTTTGGTCAAAATTCGTATTTTCGGTAATACGGTCTCTGATTCATGGTTTGTAGAAGTTGTGTGCATCTCCCAAAAGTGGTTATTTTCTGTTGAAATAGTTGATTGAAAACGTGTGTTCTCGTCAAAACTTAACATCTCCATTACGAAAATTTATTATCGGAAGCGTGTTTGTCCCCACCAAAAAAGTTAACATTTCCACTTGTTTATGTGGTTGCAGATTTTAGCATGGAAATGCTTTAGCCTTGGACTAACTAACCGAAAAACGTTACGCGGATGGGTGACGAAATTTTGCTTGGCAACGTTACTAGGCAAAGCATGTTCCATGTTTCTTGAATTTTAGCCAAAGGCTCGAAGCTACCTGTGGGTTTTTTCCAAGAGTGATTTTTTCTTGATTTTACTTCCTCATTTCCTCACCCGGTAGCAGAATGCTCTTGTGCAGTTCGAGTACGTCGGTTTCGGGCCCACACACTAGATCGCGGGATAATGCTACGCCCCACGCCGTTTCGTGAAGCAGCAAGCTTTGTACAGAATCTGTGAATTGCAGATGGTAAACACGACTTTTGTTTAGGGCTTCGATATCGACCAAAAATATCGATGTTAAAATAACTCGATGTTTAAAAACCCACCATCGATGCCAACAAAAGCATCGATGTCTCAAAACCAATAAAACTAGCGCTTTTAGCTGGAAATTGGAACGATGTCATACGTTTCAAGATGCGTAGAATCAACATACGAAATGTCCGTTCTCCAGGCAGTTTTGGACAGTAGGAATTTTTTTTTAAATCTAAAATTTTATCAAAATACGGGAGGGGTTCTTGAAGGGTTTCACCTATGGGGTTGATTTAGGTGTCGTTTTCGAAGTATTATTGGACGAGGAAACCATTTTTTTGGGGTCCCAGAGCCATCCGATTTCACCTTGGGGATCTCTGGGGCACGAATATGCCCAAACATTGAACGGAAAATTTTTTTATTTTGAATAATTTTTTATTGATCTAAGATTAATTTTTGCGCATTTTACCTACTTCAAATAAACCATTGTATTCAATAAACCAATGTATAAAATTTGGAGCGTTTTTTTTGTTTTTTATCAAAACTTTCTAAAAGTGGAAATGATAAGACTTGATAAGCCTCTCCTATTAAATAGGGTAATTACAAATTTTGTCATTATTATAATCAACCTACCCCTACGGACCATCTTTGCCCTAGTATAAATCGCAGCAAGAACAAGACCAGCTCTGAGCAAGGGCGGGATTGAAGCAGGTCCAGTTCCAAACGGAACTTACAGCGCTATCTGGGGGTCCTTCGGGAACTACCACACCGGTCGCTGAGCACTACGCCGTTCTTCAGTGCACCATACTAAACATCATGGCACTGCAATGAGGGCTAGCCTAACTAACGGAATAAGGGAGCTGGCGATTGTCTGCAAAAATAGTGCTCTGATAGAGGATGAAAGCAGCACACTTTATTACTGGTAAGAGGGTAATCAAACGGCATTCCAATAACGGAATGCTGCAGGAAAAAAGCCTCATTCAAGACAAGAAAGTGACCAAGCGAAATCTCGCAAGTCGAACTTCGACAAAATTTGTCATTTAATGGAATTTGTCATTTTTTTGTCAACCAATGGAAAAGCTAGATTCATTTTCGAATCAACTCAAAATTCGACTTGTTTTCTCAATAATTAAAATACATAATCAACTGTACGGTACGTTTTTGAAAACAGTTACAAGGATCATCGTAAATAGCCATTCTAGGTTACGTCAACATCGATATTACCTCTACGACGACCTCTATTAGCATGCGCAAATAGAGCTGTTGCATATTTACCGTACAATGGGTATTTAGCACAAGAGTCTTTCTGAAGGAATTCGCGAGTCACAAGTCTCGTTTAGCAACTGTATTCATCTACCAGTCTTGTATAATAACAAGACATCTTGTTCTCGCACAACAAAAAACCTCTCGGATCGAATAAAGCCGGGTCATTTGAATACCCAAGAGGGAATTGCAAGAAGGCGATTATCCGGAAATAAATGAAGAGCAACAGGATGATGGCATTTCAGTATAACAAGGTCACATTGATTCGGTAACCTAAGAAAGGAGTGTGATGAGGGATGATTGTCCATTTGTTGATCTCTTCAAAAGGGTGTATTACAAACAAACGATGATTGGTCCACGCGATCTCGAGATACCAATGTGATGCGGCATTGTGACAACGCAAGACAGCCGTATTTTATATTTATTCCTGGTAGCCAGATGCGTAACAAACTTTTTTTAAGGAAATGCTATCGTTAGAACAAATAATAAAGCAATAAGCAAGATGAGGCAATCGATAGGGTATTCGAGGAACAAGAATAATATTATTGAGTAATCAATACAACACGCAAGATTCAAACATATCAACAGATAGGTAGTGACGATGAGGGATCCCAACTAAATAATTCGTGGCACAAATTGTACGCCGTAGAGTAAACGGAAAACCTGTAAACTAATAGGTACGCTATTAAATTTCATGTGCGAAATTTTACCTATGGTTCAGGGAGGGAAACTCGTACGATCGTAGTTTGACACTTCTTAGAAACGATTACCCACAATATTGAAGGATAATGGACATGTGATAAGTTTAAAGTACAAATATAATTTTGAACTTTTTATAGTAGCTATGTTATTATTTCATATCCTTTATGGGTGTTTGTATTGAACAAAGGCAAAATCGGCAAGATCTCCTGATGACGTCAGAAGATAGGTCCGGTGGGGAAAACGTAAACATGGGGTAACGGGAAACAAGAGCCATTACTGCCCCTATGGTAGACTGTAGACAGCACGCTTGTTTAAAACAATTGTGTTCGTTCATTTATGATGTTAGCTAACTGATGTGAGTTGGATGTTCATCGAAGCTGTCATTACTAATGAGCAAATGCGGTTTACAATAACCCCATAGGTACCTACATTTTGCTCTACGGGGTAAATGTAAACAAATAGTTTTTGTGTATTTCCATTGGTTTTGAGCTATCGAAGTTTTTCGTTATGGTCACTTCGTATTGAACATACTACGTTTATGCCTCGCAAATTTAAATAGGGTGAAAAACGGCTTGGGTTAAGACAGGTGAGTCAGTAGATGGAGTAAAAACATGCTTTTATCACGAGAATTATGGAAATTTTCCAAATAAATGTGACTAATTAACTGACTGTGACTGATAAATACCTGTTCACAATTACCCCAGTCTCTGGGGTAAATGTAAACGCTATGGAATAATTCTGCCGTCGTTAGTTAAAACACCCTATCTCCTTTTTTTTTATTTCGAGAAAAAAACGGTTGAATGAGATTTTGTAGGCCATCCACACTATTCGAGATAGGATAAAGTCTTTTACCGAAACTTTCAAATAGAGATAGGAAGTTCTAACTTGGTGCAAAAGACGCGCCAAGCCGAAATCTACTCAACCATGCACCTAACTCCAAAAACACCAAAACGGTCGATAGGTTGTTTTATCCTAAGACGGCAGAATTGTAAACAGGCTCTATATCACCCCCAAATGCGGTTAGAGCAAAAATTTTGTTTTGATAATCTGGAGATAATCACTGGTGGACATTAACATGCAACTTTGTCCCTCCGAGTTAACCCAAGAAGTGGAGGAGAGTTTGAAGTTGAAACATTGCAATTTTGCTTACCATTACCCCGCCTGACCCTAAATCAACTACCTACCCTCGCAATAATTGCTCTCCTATTGGAAGCGGGGGAGAGAGATCTGGCGAAAATGCAACTTTTTCATTTGGACCCGAAACCACCCCGATTTGTTTGTTGGATTTGGATTTGAAGACATATTTTGCGTACAATAGGTACACCCATCTAGCAGCTCATATTAAAAAATGCAATAGCAAATGGGCACAACAATTGTGTGCCCAAACAGTAACTGTTAGTATCTTAGTTTTTTAGAGTCTGATCCAGAGGGAACTCGCGCCATCCTCTCAAATCGAATGTTATATTTTTTTGCACAAAGGGGTTTTTTTTTTTTCAAGCATCGGTATGCCATAGTACACTAGTTTGGGGTACCTATACCTGAATTTTTATTAGATATAAATTCAGGTCCCTAACAACTCAAACTCGAATAATTCGAGTACAATAATTGTTATTCGTACAATTATTGTACCTACGGTGTTGAAAATAATTTTAAATATTAATTATTAATATCGTAAGAGTTGTCCTCCTTCCCCAATAATTAACAGTTGTCAATAATTGCCATAGCAACATGTGCCTTTGCTCCTCCAGGTATGCAAAGATTAGGCGACCGTACGAGTTGGAACCGTCGTAAAAGGATCGCGGGTTCGAACCCCTCGGCGGGGATGCTGGAGAAGTTCCTTTTCACTCGATAAACTTCACCCTTTAAAGCATTCCACACTGCACCTTCCTCGTCTCAGTTTGAAACACCGGATTACGTGGAAATATCAAAATAAGAGTAACATGAACACATGCAAGAGTAGACCTCGCTTTCTTCTAGTTGGGACATCGACTCAATAAAATGTTTGCTGTTTTTGTAAATATCACATAACACATTTTACAAACTCCAAATCGGTCGACTACTGACGTGAAAAAGCAAATGTAGGTTCGAAATGTTCATTTTAAAATTCAATATGCAATTTCCAAAAACCTCAAGACAGTTGGGCACATCATTAAATTATGCTGACCACCAGTGAGTTTATCCAATAATAATACTTAGCAAATAATCCGCATGACTTGTGGGGGAGGGGGGTCAGGTGAGAAAAGAGCAATGGTGCAAGTAGAACTGGGATGCTGGGCTCCAAAGAGTAATTACCTAACTATCACTCGTGCGACATTTGTGGTAGGTTGGAGAGGGGGACAAGGCCATGCAAGTGCTCGATCAAGGTGATTCAGAATGATATAACGAAAACGGAGAACGCACAGGAATAGATTTTCAAGAAAATAACGATAGGAACAGGAGGTTAAAACGGTCAGGTCGTGGGTGGGTGGAACAGCCTCGGAAGAGAGCCACCCATGGAGACAAAATGGAACGAAATGGGAGCCGTGAGGTAGATTAGACGACAAATTATTCCACAAAGAGCGGCAAGGTCGAGAATAAAAATGTTGACTAGATGATTACTCAAGGAGAACTTACAACAGGCAAAAAACAAGTATTTGTAGAGATGGTTGCTACATGACTGGTGTATCTGGAAGCCCCAGCGCCGCCGAGATCAATACTGGGGAGTAAGTTCCCCACCCTGAGAGCGACCACCCCCGAATATACAGCGCACACGCTCACCTCTCGACCCGCGGGGATACAAAATTATTGAATGGCCGAGGTAAGGGGTTGGTTCTCGTTTACTTTGTTTTTCAGCTCAAATAAAAAAAGAAAACCCATTTTTGTCTAAAATTGTGAAAGAAAAGCGTTAAAATATGTAAGTCATCTGCAAAACAGTAGAGGGCGAAGGAACCAGATCTAGTTCCCAGGTCAGGGCGGGGTGAAACCCGAAAGGGGTTGGGTCGGATTGCAGGGCAACTGGGGTCCTTTCGTTTCAAGGTGCATTTCCTATCCTACGGAGCTCTCCTCCACAATCCGCCATCTCACAATACATCCCCGTCGATAGCAAGCCCGGTCATTCAGTATTCCTTGGTGAATCGGCATCAGCCCGTAAATCACCCAATCCCGGGATTTCACAGGATAATGAATCGACCTGGATATTCAATCTAGCCTCTGTGCTAAAATCAAGGGTGTTTAAATCGCCGCAGGAGAACTTTTGTTCATGATAGGACCATGTTGTTCATGTGTCCCACGCATCACCCAACTGACTTCATATGCGATAGGTACACAAACCGGAACTAGTATCAAACAAAAGTCTCCCAAGCTATGAGATGCGCATGGTCGAGCACCTACCAAGAGATGAATTTTAAGTTAATGCCTGAATAATTATTTCTATTAGTCATTATAAGCAGATGAGCACACAAAAACCGGGTAAAGTGATCGTGTAAGTTCTGCATGAAGAAATCAAGAATGAATGTTCGAAAAATGAATGAAACCCTGCCGTACAACTGACTAATTCAGCTCTTGAGATAGTTACGGGCGTATCGTCGGAAACTTGTTCACAAGGATTCAGTCAAACGAAACAGACAATTTACTCACGATTACTACTAACTGACTGAATTACTAACGCTTTTAACAGTAACAAAATTAAGAATGCTTTTTTGCAGTCCGGGACCCCCACACCGTAGGTACTTGAGAATTGAGCCAACGATCGTTGAAAGTATAACATTTATAAAATTCATATTTCATGTGACCAGACGTTTACATCCGTCCGGACCATCTTCCGACCCCACTTCAATCGGGCTGAATCGTTTCGATCCCCGCCTACACGCCCAGCACCTACCGTGTTATTAACTCACGGGTTAATCAACCCCGTAAAACACTCCACGTTGGTTGTAATTAATGTGAAACAATAGGGTTCGATCAAGGGCTCCGTCGCCCCTCTCTTTCATGATCGAGCGACCTTGAGCAGTCGACAGCATTGAAAAATCTAAACGACAAACTGGATACTTTCCGATCATCGTAGTATGCTTGTGATAGAAACACTTATAAATGCAGGGTGCCAAAGCAGACATATGCATATAGGCCCGCCATTAGGAAAAACAGCCGTAAACCAGCAGAAACCCAGCAGTAAGCCAGCAGAAGTAGAAAACAATAATATGAAGAGAAAAAAAAAATATGCTTACAATATGTTAATTAAACCCAGGCCGGGGAGAGAAAACCAGACGGAACTTCACTTGAACGGTTTATTAAAAACGATATAAAATATTACACTCGATTACGAGATGCGAACGGGACGGGGACATTTGATTGACTACTATCCACACTGATAACAGTGGGAAGACGGTGGAGCGTGCAGCGCTCTGTCGGCGGATGAACCAACTAACCTAACACAATAAAAAGTGTATCGATACACTTTGAAAGTACCTATACAGTATCGATACATTTTGATACTTTTTAGATGAATCGATATGATATATCGATACAGTATCAGACATCCCTAGTATGCGTACGCGAAAGTAAGGGTTCGTAACGGGAGCAAATCTCGTCAACAAGGAAGTCACACGCGCGGTGTACGATCGGCGGAGTTCATTGACCAACGACCTCATAAAAGGCTTG
Organism: Pilophorus perplexus; assembly: GCA_955831195.1. NCBI lineage: Eukaryota > Metazoa > Arthropoda > Insecta > Hemiptera > Miridae > Pilophorus > Pilophorus perplexus. Next base: position 12,919,356 of record OY037011.1, on the reverse strand, counting down.
AAATTCGTTCCAGAGTCTGTCAGAAAAGGGGAAAGCCCTTTTCGTGTTTAAGATCCATCAAAAACCTGCACGAGGAGCGTCTAAGTCACCTTTTTACAACGACCTCTCTCCTGATCGTCGGGGATCACTACAAGCGAACGACAGATAAAATAGAGTGGCACCACAGTACCAGAGGACAGCTTTCTATTCAAGGATCTCCTTAAATACCTAAACAAGTATGTCCACGGGAAGCCTTCCAGGTTAAGCGAGAGTACTGGGAAATTCTTAAATACTGGGAAAGTCCCTGGGAAGTCATTAGCTCACAAAGGGGCAATGTCGACCCAAATTTAGAACATCACCTTAAAAAAGCATAATTGCAACCGCACCAAGAACCATTTGAACTCCACAACTACCACACGTGCTTGGTTATATGTCGAGGTTCTCGTACTGACAAGGATTAGAATGTCTCGCAACGTCAATAGCACGTAACCCCACGAAGGTGATGTTGTCGATTTGAGAATAGGAACCACGAATGAATAACAATGAGGAGAGGCATGACAGGAAACCACAAGGTCATCATATCGCTATCTGTAGCCCAGCAGTGCATTTCTATGAGCTATCGGTTTTCCAACGACGAAGGACGTTGGAGTGGAAAACTTGAAATTATTGCATCAACCATGCAAGGAAGTTTTAGGATTCCTCGACTGTTAGTGTCAGCATTGGAGACGGGAAGGAAAGGATTAGAAGTAACAATCTCTGTTCTGTGGGTTATTTTAAAAGCGCCCTCTCGGCCCGGAATAGAAAAGGAAACAGAGGCAGTGGGCCAAGTCTATGCAGGAGGGATGAAGGTTGACGTTCGGCGGAAGATGAGCAAAAGAGGTCTGAGGATATTAAATTATATAAAATTATGATGAAGTGTATGATATAAAATGAAACAGCTGCAGAATTCCCAAATGTTTTCAGGTTAATGGAACCTCCCCATGGATTCCATGGCCTATAGAGCATCCTCACAGTTCATTGAAATTAATAAGAGGCCAAATTTCCATACATCAGTAAGTTGAGAAAGCGATCACAAAAGGAAAAAGAAAAGTTGAAAGTAGGTGGGGTGTTGCTGCTTCTGCGAATAGCGCGTTTACCACATACTCCAGCACACAATGAGATGGCGGAAGAGTCGAGAACAAAGACTCTTTCCAGAAAATATCCCACGCATTCGAAACAAACCCCATTGAACAAAAAGGATGTTTGGCCTAAGTTTTCGACAAGTTCTTTCGACCACTTGTAATGACAAAGCACAGTCAAAGCAACCGAACTGGTCGCCCCGTATTGTATGTAAACTTACTTCAAATCGCCACCAAAAATATCAATATTAAATATTGGTTGTAAATTTTATGACAATTTCTAGTCATAATATAAATTTTTGACACGTATCTTGTGGGTACAATTAAACCTTATTGTGAAAATATTAATATTTGCCAGGTTTTTTATTTTCCCGGGACGGAGTCGCAAGGTGTTGTTGAGCGGGGCTCAGGTTCATGGGACGGAATTTCATGGTGCTGGTAAGCAGGTGGTTAATAGCCGGGAGGGAATTCAAAGATTTCTTTAAGCCGGGCGTACCTTTAATGAGGGTCCCGGGACGGAATTCCAAGCCGCCCACTAGAACTCACATATTACCTATGTGAGACTCGAAAGTCTCTCAAAGAAGCGAGGTTCAATTAGGAAGGCTCCATTGAGCTAAGTGGAAGGTCGTCTGAGGTGAGGGAAGACCCCGTGGAGACTACCCCATTAGTATCAATATTCAGGGCGTTTAAGTGCAGGGGGTTGGGATATTGTCTTAACGAGGGTGAGATAAAGGTACAAAGCAATAAGCAATATGGTCCATTAATGCAGGTTGCTCATATTTTCTGCTGACCAAAACCCTCCACTTCACTCTCATCATCAGATGATTCGTCTTGCCGAAACAGTTATTTTTGGGTCCTCAACGATAACAATAACGGGAAGTTTCCAAGGAGACTCATAATTTAATAGAAACACTTATACGACAAGTTCAGCACCTTGCCAACAGCAGATTGAGTTATAACGTTGTGTTGATTATTTCACGTCACAGTTTTATAAATTACTGCTTCAATTGCTCAGAGTTAACAACACTTCATCATGATTAAAAACTACCAAATAAGAATTTATTGCAAAGTTTTTCGGCGAGTAGGAGTAGGAAAAATCCCTCCCTGTCGACACCATCAAAAGATTAGGTCCCTAGCCAAGTGGAATATTCAAAGAGACGGTTCCCCGCGGGAGAGATTGATCCTGAGCCACCACACAAGGGGAAGTATAACACGGCAAAAGGTCACACGGTAAGGAACAACCTGAGGAGACGGAAAACCAACGTCGACGAGCGAGCGAGACGAGAAAAGCCAGGATAACAAGATTGAAACTAATGTCAACCCTGGGAACCGCAACGTGCAGCCCTCACAATAATTTAATTGGGTAAGGTTGACGTTAGGAGGGAGCTGGGATTCTCGGAACTTCAATTTTCACTGTGCTCAAGGACAGTTGTAGGAAAAATAGCCGCTTCGAAAAATGGAGAGCTGGGAGTAGAAACACGACCCAATCCTCAGCTCTGGCAACTGTTACTCAGCGATAACGCAGGAGGTTTTTTTTCTATCAAACGAACTTGCAAAACGTGCTTTTACTTCGGACACTCAGAGTAAATTGAATTTTCCGAACCCAGGTTTGAAAGCTTTGTTGAGAGACTGGTGACCACAGAACTTTTGGAAGTTATTTGAACGTATCTATAATAATGGATACATACGTATATTATACGTATGTATCCATTATGTACATATTTTAGTGGAATAATGTTTCGGAAATACTGGATAGCATCGTGAGCGCTGTTATCCAACTCCGACACCTGACTTACGTAAAGCGATGTAAAGAAGGCATAAAGTATGTAAGCGAAAGAGACCCATAGGCATGGCTTTCGCAAAAATGGAGTATAGGTACGCCTGTAGGTCCGGAACCAATCAAGAAGAAGGAGTGAAGACAGGTCGTGTAATCGAGTAAAATAGAAGAACGGGGCTGTGCACGACGGGCTACCTCCCATGAATTAACGCAACTCCAATGATGACGTCACACGCACAAAGAATGGGCGTCATTTCCGCCCGACCCAATTTTCAGGGGAACGAATATCCCCATTGTTGCCGTCTAGGTGACAAATCAAGGACGGGTAGGTGGGATGACGCGTTCAAAAATGAAAACATCAAGACGAATCTTTGGTAGGACTTAGTCTGGTTTACTTTGTGGTTCAGATTCGCCACTATATCTCAGTACTGAGGCATTCGTATTATTATTGCAGAAAACCTCGTCGTACCTCACGAATTCCAAGAGTTCCCAACTCAGTAGTTGGGACTATAATAATAGAGACTACAATATAGACTTGGTCAACATCAATGTAGTTACCTCTAGAACACTCAAGAACGTATACAAATCAATCAATTTTACAGCTCATTTGCTCACATAATATGTGTAGATATGTGTGTGTGGGTGTGTGGATATTACCCTACATGAAACCCTATGTCAACTAGAATAACTAAGGGAATGATATAACAAACGTAACCCTGAATTATGCCCTCGATGACGCCCCTCCAGGGAGGGGTTTAATTGGTTGGAATTGGGCAGAATATGTTTGCGTCTAAACAGCAATTACTTCCAACGGAACGAGCAGTTGGATGATCAGGCGTTGACCATCCTATTCAGGAATCGGTTTTTTAGTAATGGGATCTACACGTGTTGGATCATCCGAATAATTTTTTTTTTTTTTTTTTTTAATTTAATTTAATTTAATTGAGATGTAATAGTTATCAGTCCTCACCATAACGGAGCATGGGGGAGGAAAATCGAACATACCTGCAACAGAAATTAACCTATTAATTCACTATTCCATAAAGTGTGCTCACTGACACTCCATGTAAATGTAGTTGTGCGAACCCTTCGACGTCACAAAATTCGTGCTCGTCATGGGCAGCCTGATGCAGAAGGTCCCAAGCGCCAATTTTCCCAATGGGGTTTGTTTCTGTGTGAGTATCCTGTCGCTAAGGATCTTTTGCAGTGAGCAATAATTTTATGAACAGCAAACATTGTTTTTTTAGACGAGAATTTCACACGTGCCTATCCCTTGGACGTCGATCGATTTCACGGTTTCTGGGGCGCGAGTCTGCTGAGAACAAGAGGTCCTTGGCGGGACGGACAGCTCATTATGTTACAGAAGGATGGGCAAGAACTGCTTTGAAGTGTTTCCTAGCAGTGTGTCAGGGTCATTTCCCCAAACACTGGGCAGGCGTAGACCTCGTGCGCCTATTCATTCTCTTCTATGACATAGAAGGTTGAACTGATTAATTTTGATAATTCCTTGAAAAAAAAAGAAGAAGACCGAACAGCAAAAAATTCACCACTCATTGAAACGGGTAATAATAACGCCAACATGAAAGTAGGAACCCCTTCCAAACGTATCCCACGATTTTAGAACCTCATCTACCATTACTGCAGTAATTTTCGGTTATTAAGCCGGATGAATTCTTCTATTGGGGTCTAATTTTGTGACAGAAGTTCAACAACACAAATTTTGATGAAGCTACTAGGGTAAATGCTTTTTCATGAAGGTTCACAAGAATTTGGCCAATGAAGTGTCATTGTTGAGGAAATTTTGAACGTGGAATTGATTGATGGCGATCCCAGATCACTTCAACCATCTACAACTTGCAGAGTCCAAAGAATAATAAACTACTTTTTGTAATCCAACTCTGGTTGGCCACGTTTTGTAGGTGTTTTCTGTCCAAGCCATCCATCAGATTGGATCAAACTAATGAAATAACGTATAATTCTACAGGGACAAAAGTCTAGTGTTTATCTACAGTCGAAGCTTATCAACTGCGTTATCTCGAGTGTCCAATGAACGACCTCATATCGGTGTTCTTCATAAATCGAGGCCAGAGAAAACTAGGGCGCTGGAACATTTGAAAATCCAAAACCTACTCATTAGAATACAAGACTTTGATACATTTACACTATAATATTTTAGTAAACATTAGTTGAGAAATAGAGGTTAATGAGACGCAATTAACCTAATTCTTAGTGTCAACGGAGACTGAAACAATTCAATCAGACTCTAGACACTACACCTACTCAATGAACGAGAGTGAGTGTGAGAATAATTAATGAATAAACGAGCAGAAAACGTTTCATTTTCCCGAAATGGAAAGCGCCCACACGAATGCTAACCACTCATGAAAAAATATTCCACATTTTTGAGGTCAGAATGAAAATATCATCGTAAACCACGTTCGAAAATTCGATCCAATGAAACTGAAAAAGGCAAACCCCACGTGAGACAAGACCCGTGAAACAAATTTCTAACAGCTAAGAAGAGACTTCACATCGGTGTTCTTCATATAACGAGGCCAGAGAAAACTAGGGCACTGGAAGATTTAAAAACCCAAAACCTAGGTACTTATTAGAATACTAGGCTTTGATACATTTACACTATAATATTTTAGTAAACACTAGTTTGGAAATAGAACTTGATGAGACTCAATTAGTGTCAACGGAGACTGAAACAGTTCAATCAAACAATACACCCAAGTAGTGTGACACTACACGTTCTCAATGAGATATGTCATAATATGACACATCTAATTGAGAATGAAATATTATCTCATTGAAACACATTGTTTGCGTGAGTGTGCGAATGATCATCGTAAGCCACATTCGAAATTCGATCCAGTGAAACCGAAAAATGCAACAACCACGTGAGACCAGATCCGTCAAACAAGTTTCTAACAGCTAAGAAGAGAGATCACATTTTCATAAGAGCAGCAGGTAAAAGTTCATTAGACATTCAAGTTGAATGATTCATCACATGGAGGGCAAACAAGTTAGGAGATGAATGAATAAAATGATACGAAAAAATGAGTTTAAATTTATGATAGTCAAGACAGTAAGAATTGGTTTGTCTGCAAATGGATATCCTCTCACTAGACGATAATTACACAGTCAAAAACGCTGCTAATATTACACAAAGGTTTATTATTCTTTGATAGAGGTTACTTATGCGAAAATTAATTCTGTGTCAATAAAAAAATTATTTTTTGAAAAAAAAAATTTTTTTTCTCGGAAAATAATGAAGCCCTATAGAAAAAACGCCAGTGAAATCCCCAGTGAAATTGGATAGTTCCGGGACGGGTATTTCCCATCTATACACCGTTTGAGCCCAGAGGCAGGGTCGAAATCGTTAATGGTTTGGAGTGCGCTTTTTCCTCCAAACTGTACACTGATTAAGCCCAGAGCTGGGGAGGTGGAGGCGAAATGGTGAAGGGTTTAGGTATGATGCGTTTCTGCCCTCCAAAATGTACACTGGTTCAGCCCCGATAATTTCCACGAAATACCCCCCTTCCCTTCGCCAACATATTTCTCAAAATCCCAGCTCCCCACCCCTTCGCTTACTCGCACTCCGAGAATTCTCCTTGTTCTAGGAACTAGGTAGGTATTAGAATAAGTCTACAAGGTAACTCCGCTTGAATTCTACAAGGTAACTCCGCAGGTATTAGAATAATTCGAATATTTAGAACCTCCAATTAATAGAATTGAATTATTCCAATACCCACGAAGATCCATCGCCCTTCTATGCCGTAAACTAGGTACGTATTAAGTATTGAGTAAGTCTTATTGACATTCAAAACTGTTTACTCAAATTTCAGCAGGAGTGCTTTGAATCAATCCGGTTTTTTGCTGTACATGATCCGGAAATTTGCTGTAGATTCATGTTCGTTCCGTAAGTTTAGCTCCTTTTAAAGGTGAAAACAAACTGAATGTAACAGTTTTGTGAGTAACAACGCTGCGTAAGCTTTTTGACGTTGATTCTTATTGGAGCTGAACCAGTGTAGGTACATTTTGGAGGGCAGAAGCGCTCCACAAACCCTCCACCATTTCGGCTCCACCATAGCTGAAAACCCCTCCCATAGCTCCATTTTAGCCCCATTCGGGCTGAAAACCTTGCGGACACAACTAGATGGTAAACCAAGTATTTAGACAAAATTTCAGCTTAAAAAAAAAAATCCTACTGCCCGGCACGGAGGGCGTACGGCAGACGGACATTTCGGTTTTGGAATCTAGACCTCTTGAAACGGATAAGGTGAAATTTTGAGGCCGATCGGAGTCGTCAAGCTCCGTCGCGATTACAAGGGCGTATTATTCCAAGAATAATAAACCAAAAGGAAAGCATTAGGTACTGAATAATATTATATTGGCATACTATGCTAATTTTATAATAATATCAATATCGTAACCGAAAAGATGCCATGGGCGTGGTGTATGCGCTAATTATAATTAGCAACTCGAACTGTCAAAAGTTGACCTTGGGCTTCAGCTGTCTTGCCTCATTCGGTTCATTGATCTTGTCCGATAATGAACTTGTTTTTCAGTCGCCTCACTCATACGTTGTAATTATTCCAAGAGTTCCGAACAATCTTGTTCCAACCGCAATGACTTTTCAGACGAGTTCTGACAGTGAAGGGAAAAAACAACAGGACATGAGTGCACATGTGTTACACGAGCACAATGCACGTGGATGCAGAAAAACGATTGCTCAGCCGTAATCTATTTCAATCCCCTAATTTTACTATGGACGAAAAGCAGTTCAATTTTCTTAATTGCAGAAGATGAAATGTATAAGATGTGAAATGTATAAGTAAAAGAGACTATTTTCTCTCAAGTTACTACCGAACTTTTTTAGAAGGTAGTTTCAGTTAGTCCTCCAGTCTACCGTCCATGTTGTAATGTATTTTATTACACACATTGGTATTCAGTTGGGAGAAGAAGCCATTCGATAAAGGCGCAAGGTCATCAACTTCGCAGATGGCATGCTATCATTTTCTTATTCTGCACCGGGGCAGGAACAAATAACGTGGAACTCATGGCGGTGAAGCAAGCGGAATATTTAAGAAATTCTATGAGAGGGATTCTGCTGTTCCGTTGTTCCCTAGACGCAAATTTTTCTAGTAGTAAAATGAGCTTGGAGTAAACGCCAACCTCAACAATTAATTTTGCCAATTCGTATCAAGTTATCTACATTAGATAACTAAATGAAATTATTATCATTAAAATTTAATCATCAATCATTAATTAATCATTAATGTTATCATTTAATGATAAAATGTATTGAACATGAAAATAGGCATTTTACTTGGGACGGCCTATTCACCCGAGATACAAACAAAAGTTATGAATATTTTGTGATGGATAAGGAGTAGCTAAACTAAGAGCAGCTTCTCCAATGCTTATAAGCATTGGAGAAGCTGCTCATAGTTTAGCTACTCCATGTATAGATGAGCTAGAGTAAAATGTTCGAAAATATTGCCATGCGCTCATTGTGCAACGAAGCGAGAAAAGGAGTGCATTGTTGTCACAAGGTTGAGCCATACTGACTATTCATCACAGCATACAAGGAATTTGCTGCCAATACTGAACAGGCTTTGGGATAAGTGAGGCCAGGTCCTGATTTTCTGCTTGATCCCAACCTGTTTTAAAACACGATAACCATACAATCAGCTATCACTGATCGAGTTGGCCATTCCAAAACCACCCAAGTTTTTCAAGAGGTAACTTTCAGGAGATATAAAAAGAGCGAATTCAGCATTCTGACACGTAGGCGCTCTCTAATAATAAATCACCAGCTCTAATAAATCCGCCAGTGATAGCCGAATTCTAATCGTTCGTCTAAACGGGATGAAAAGAATTCGCCCAATTGAAGGATAAGAGACCGGGTACTGTTTTCACTTAAAAACATCAAATTTTTCTCGGTTATGGTTTAGAGGTAAAATAATGTTTCATAAAGAAAAAGAGTCGTTGAGAAACGATGGCTCGATGGAAAAGGTGCGCAAGCAATCTTGATGAAGCTGTGCAATGAATTATGCGATCTTTGGCTTTTCAAGTCGCTATCAATCTATTCTATCAATAGAATAAGGCTAATAGACTTTCCCATACCTCAAGAAGAATCCGAGTGTGCTGATGTTGATCGTGCTGATGCGGTTTGGTCGCCTTTTTCACAATTTCCCTTTCGTTCGAAGGTTTTCGGGGTTTTTGTTGCGTTGCCCTCTGACTTCTAACCGTTTGCGGGCCGGTAGGTTTTTTGACGGGTTCGGCAGGCTTTTTCGTAGGGGGAGTCGGCTCAGTCGGGGTGGGAGGTTTCTTTTTGAAAATCGACAACCACCCCAGCTTTTTATCGGATTTCTTTTTGGATTTGTCATCATCTAAATCTAACTTGAGAGGTTTCATTTTCAAGGCCTCCGAGTCTTTGCCGAGCTTCTTGAGCTGGCTTTCAACCATTGTCAGCTGGTTGAGGTGACTCTCTATCATCGTCATTGGATCCCCCACGCAAACGACGTCATCATTGTCTTTGGGCTCCCACACGTCCACAGCTGGAATAACTTTGAATCGAGTGTTTTTCATAACAACTTTATTTGGGTTTCCATTGTCGTCCAATTTGATACGGACGGTTTTGGATGAAGCTGTCGCTTCTGCACCAGTGCGGACACGTTCACGCCATTCAGCACTAGGCCCATCACCATCTTCTTCAGTCTCATCAATAGTGTTTAGCGAGGAATGTTCTTCTGACTCTTGAAAGCCTTTTTCTGAAGCCTTATCTTCGGACGGGGTTTCAGCTTCTTTTGACAAGTTTTCTTCTTTATTCTCGAGTTCGTTTTCAGTCGTACTTTCGTTGGGGTTATTGGGCGGATTCTCAGCCTCCAATGATTTTTTCGGAGATGATTCAGGGGAATTTTTCGGCGAAATTTTCGGGGATTTACTACTTTCCGCCACGAGTTGTACACTGCACTCACCGTGTTCTTGCTTCACAACAACAATGTCCTCTTTTTTGTCGTCATCGTCCACTTCAACCGAACTCTGAGCTGACGGCGATTTCTTGATCCACTGATCCCACGTTTTCGGCGACGATATCCCTATAAGTCGCGGCGACGCGGCTTTGACCACACGCTCCACGTTCACGCTATCTTCTTGCTCCATTGCATTTCAAGATTCTCCGACGCGAAGGAAAACGCCGCACTGCGAGAGTCACACGATACACATGGCTGTCGGTCAAACAACTGGGAGTTAGACTTGGCAAGATAACAGAAAAAAGCGAGTGAGAGAGAGCAAAACGGGAGGAAGGGGTATCAGAGTGGGGAGAATAGGGTCACGTGGGACTATCAGGTACACTGAGGCGCTCAGTTTCAAGTTTTCGTTAAAAAAAATCGAGCTCCAACGTCCATTTTTCACACTAAATATCAACTAAGCATGATGGAGCATCGATATTCCTACCACAAAAGCGTCAGATCGTAACCGGCCGCTGATCGGGAGAGTACTGTGATAGGACGTTTGGAGGAGAATCCCAACTTCTCCCACTTCTACGGGTTGCACAACAACGTAAACACAACGCGGGCTACTCCCAGCGAGGCCAAACGACACATTTTGTCCAAGACAAAACAAAGCTAGAATTTATGCGTTTATAAGCGCAGATATATCCTATATAAATTTGTACCGCCTCGAACAGCCTATAAAAAGTTTTCAAGATTGATGTGAATGAGGCAACTGAAACGGGTGGTGACTCTCAAGGTCATTATGCAAACACTTCTCCCCGCTGCCCGACAGGCAAATTATACCGTTGTTCCACATGCATTGGTTCGGGAAGATATCAATAATCGTAGGAAATTACAGAAATTGAAAGATGCTTCATGAATTCGTACAATTCCCGAGTTTTGGAACTAACGTTAGCTCCATCCAAGGAAAACCATGTATTTCGCACAGAGAAATAGAATCAACATTTCATTCGCCCCTAATGGTCGTTGAATTGTTCCGCTGGCCACACAAAACGCGACGTTTTGATCTCAGATCAAATAAAGAGCTCTAGAGAACGTTTTGAGGGTCACATTTTATCTTCCTGAGACGCTTGTTTGCGACGAAAGATCTAAGATTCGGCCACAGGTTCCACACTTGGAATAATTCAAAGATACCAAGAAGGACGGACTAATTGAATCCGTTTCCGATCGATTTGCATGAATGGAAGTATATCGAAGACATGAAGACTTCATTACAAGCTCAAGGGAGCGGCCATCGGGAAATAATCAATTCCAGCTGAAGATGTAAAACAGGTGTGAGGGTCAACCAAACGCGCTTACATTTATATTTGATGACAGGCTTCTAAGCTATTAAACAGAACTGCATTAATCACATCGCCTATGAGTGAGCATTTCACATTTATTGCCAACATTTCGAATCCCAAGGTAACACATAGGATAGCAGCAAAAAAGGGAGGAGATCTCCATTGACGGTCGGAGTAAGCAAAACGTAATTTCATCACCTACCATTGAGGTGTGAATAGCTTGTGCTCATACATTTACACTCACTGAGACCGTCTGAACTGAAGGATTAGATCGTGTTGATCACAATCGATAGTAGCACACTGTACGTCTAATCCAATACGGGAATAAACAAATCTAGAGTGGGGACCGCTATTCACATAATTCCTGCGTTATATTTTCATTTTCAATAAATAAGAACGAGAAATGCTGCGATGAATAAGAGTTACCTACCCAGCTAGACACGTTCTGTGTGTTTTAACACGTTTTTAAGGGGCATTGATAAATCAGTTCAACAAAGTCCCAATAAATGTGACCTTCTGAGAGAAAAGGGACCTTATCTTATCGAGGAAAATTTTCAGGAGGATAATTTTCGTGATTTGGGCCAAATACCGATTTTCGGGTTTTTATTGGTCGAACTTCTCCAACTATCGAACTTTTTTGGTATTGTAGTCGGAATTCCGAGTATTTCATATCGATTCTGTAATACAATAATGAAAATTATTTTCAAAGAGTACATTATTCCCATAAAAGTTTTTAAACCTAAGTAACCAATAAAAAAAAAAAAAAAAAAAAAAAAAGGCCTTTAAAGTTAATCTAGTGGTTAGAGTTTGTACAAGAAAACAAGGGTAGGTACCTAAAGAGGGCTTGGTACTACGTTCCTTCCCAAGGGTGATTCCCGTCTCGTCTCCAAAATAGACCATTCCTGTCGTCGACAACCTTTCTCGTCTCCGTATTTATTTTATTGGTTCATAATGGTCGCCCGACTCGTCTCATATTTTGTCATGCCTTGGTATTAACTCTCTAATTAGGCGTTGCAATTAAGTTGAGACGAGACAGGCGATGTCCGTTCCCAATATTCCTTTTGTGACTTCAGCACGACCAGTTTAAATTTGGGAATAATGTACTGATGAACTGCAGTTTGTAGAGGTTCTGGCCTTTCAGTCAGGAATAACCTATTCATTTGACGTCACGACTGAGACAAAAGGGGATATCTCGAGCGCACCTCGGATCAAATTATGATCGACCCAAGAGCTAATGTTAGCGTAGCTATTCTAAGAATGTTTACTGTCCACACTTTCTGGCTACTCTTGTTCTGGTAATTCGTAATTGGTTCCATTCACTGAAAGGACAGTCCAGATCGATGCATACCGGGCGTTTCATACAAATTTTGACAATCGTAACATTCGTTAGTAAAAGACAACTTTCCCCGTCATGGGAAAACAGAGAAACGTGGACATGTTTTCAGGTAATTAATGTGCATGTGCCAAAGTCTAATCAGTTCCCTTCCAGTTTCGCATGAGCGAAAAAGAGAATTTTGGGGCTACGGTATTCGTATGGTTCCAGTAAGTGTATTCAATGTTGTATCATTGAGTTACTTGTAAATTGTTTACAAGACTTGCAGACTTACTTAGTAGCAACTCAATAATACATTGATTTGTAACGCCGCACAGTGCCGATGACACTGAAAGGTGGCGGAAATTCGAAAAATTAAAAACGCAACTGGCCGATCGTTTAAATGTTGATATATATATGAACAAAGAACCATACTGATTTTGTCGCTTCGAGCTCCAGAGAGGGGCGGAAAGTTGGAAATCGGCATTTTCAACAGTACAGGTTTTTCGCCATGGCGAGCTACACATATTAATTAAGCCATAAACCAAGATTGATTTGTATTCAGGATTTGTATCCGAAGACATTAAAAATATTCTCTTCATTAAATTGGCCTTCATCAATTTTACGGATCAGAAATACTGGAAAAAAAAAAAAAAAAAAAAAAATCAGGAAATCGAAAAATATTGCAGTGTTCACCGAAGTGCACGAAGTTTTGACTCCCAAGTCAGATCGTGCGCAAATTTGAGCATTAAACACGTAAAAAATAGAAAAAAGTATTTTACGTTTTTTGTTTAAAAAAATTATAATCAACGGCTAAACATTTAGATTTTGCATTGTTTATGCAAAATTATTTTTCAATTTTTATGCAAATCATTTTCATTTATTTATTTTTATTTTGTTAAATGATTAAACATTTCAACATTCAAACAGCTAAACATTTCAACTGTGCATTTTTTACGCTAACCCATCTTTATCAATCAGCCGGCCACCATTACCGTCATCATCGGCCCCACTTTGCACCGTGTCGGCGTCACAAATTTTACAAAAATACCCAGATGGGCAAAGGGAGGATTTCCCGGGGAGGTTATCGTACATATAAATTGCCAGAAATACTGGGAAATTTAATTTTTCCCCTCCTTGACATTATTAAATAACTTTTTTGATGAGGTGTGGTGTGGTGTGGTGTGGATAAAACTTTTTTGATGTTTTAAAATCTTTCTGATTGATTGATTGGCCGTACCTTTGTTCTCTTCTCAACCGTGGACGAATCTGTGCTTTTTTTCGATCTTCGCCCTTACTTCGCCCTTACTTCGTCCCAATGTTTTATTGAAAATTCGAAAATTGAAAATTGAAATATATATACCTTAAAAGGGGCTATTTCAACGAATTTGTGTCGTCAAGTACATTTGAATTGATTTCTTAATAAACAAACTTTAGGGATCCCATTATATATTACTGGATTACCATTATTATTACTGGAGAACTGTACTATTAAATATTTTATATTCGAACAATGGCCCATCGCTTCTCAATTACGCAAATTTGATATATTATACGTTACCTTATTATTGCAATTTTATTGTATAATCATCATCAGTACGCAAGGAAGGGTGTTGAACTAGAATAGGCCCCAGTGGAGTCAGCGCCTGAAGGGCGATGTCTATGCCAGTCCGGGGGTACATTTGAGTGTTACGGGACTACATCCCGCGCAAAGATGAACACATCCCCATTTCTGAACGTGATAACTTAATTAGAGTAACAATAATTATTGCTGGACAATTATTATCTTCATCTTTGAGACCGAAATCGAATCGAGTGAAACGAAATTGAATTTAGCCAGACCAAAACCTCGAGCCCTGCGAATTACCAGGTTCCAAGCCGACGACCCCCCAGTGCGAGAAACTACGGCTATTATCATATCAAAATCCAAACCGACAACTAAACGAGGATTAATTACGACGAAGTACCAGTCAAAACAGCGAGAACTAAGCTACAGAGAGATCCAATAATTTCACCATGATTGTCGAATAATATATCATTAGCATGTACACCAGGAACAACCGAAATGTTTAATTTACGACAAGCAGAATCTCTAGTTGTGAGGGTGGTGAACTCTAGCCTAATTGGCAAACGAACTTATTTCACCCACTAATTTAAGGTTCAACGAACCCAGTTAGTCGAGCACACATGAATGTGAATGCTCAGTTCCATGAACGCGGAAATCGTCACTCGGGCACAGAGCTCGACGAGAGGAGGCAGGATATCAGAAGAAAGGTAATGTCCTCAACCAAGGACGAAGGTTCGCCCACAACCAGCCAATGACGCGCCACCCCACCTTGCGTTTACTAACGACCCGCGCTCAAAGCTTGGGTATTTCATCCCGGTTCAAGCCAACAGGAACACACCAAAAATAAATACATTATTCACGCTTATCAACAGGCCGGCCGGTAGATTTAAATAATGAGACTAGACGTGACGCGAGGGGCTAAATCTGCCATTTTGATCTGGCTTTGCACGCGCTATTTGACTCGTCAATTTCCGAACAACGTGGGGGAAATGAAAAATAAAAACGCTGCAAATTTTACACAAGGGATTATTATTCTTTGATATAAGTTACATGTGCATACATTTAATTCTGTCAATGAAAAATAAAGGTTTTTTTGTTGGATTTTTTCCAAAAATTTTTTTGGGGGATTTTTTTCGCAAAATGTTTTGTTTTTTTACTCTAAAAATATTTGACCTCCTGGGATCCTTCAAAAATCCAATTTGTAGCCCCATGAAAGCCCTACAGATCGCCACAGTGAAATCGGATCGTTCCGGAACCCCCAAAAATAGAATCTACGTCCAAAAATACTTCGAAAACGACACCTAACTCGATCCCATTGCCAAAAGCCTTCAAATAAACCCTTCCGTAGCCCCATTTTAGCCCCATAGCGCCCCACGAATTTGGGCGATAGGGCTAAAAACCTTGCGTGCACAACTACATGGTAAACCGAGTATTTTGTCAAAATTTCAGATTAAAAAAAAAAAAAAATCCTACTGCCCAAAACGGCCCGGACGGCGGACGGACATTTCGGTTTGGGAATCAAGACCTGTTGAAACGGATAATGTCAAATTTTGAGGCCGATCGGAGTCGTCGACCTACGTCGCGATTACATAGGTATCTCATGCCAAGAATAATAAAACAAAATCAGATTATTTCATTCTTGGAACGCTATTTTAATTGTGTGCAATAAACTTGGTGGTTTGGCCAGGTACATATGTATACATAATATGTATATTATACGTTCTGCGGTTGGAGAATTAAAATTAAACTCATTCTAACCCCGCTAATTGGGGATAGAATCAGGAGTCATGAGATTTGAACAGTACCGCGCCCCCAGATCCCAACACGAAGTGTTCATATTCCACACCACCAACTGGTCCGGAAGCTAGCGCGCAGCAACGGAGACACCGCGAACTGCGAGCCTGCCCCATTGGCCGTCAGACGTCCCGGGGAGGTTTTGCGGCGGTTGAAGGCCTTATGGGGGCTGAAGAAGACCCCCTCCGACAAAAAGATGAGGACGCATGAGAATCCAATAGGACCTTTGGTGAACATTGAATAACAATCTGTACATGTCAACAACACTGCCACATTCAAAATGAGAACGGTGAATTTACGGGCGGATCCAGGATTGTGTGTGTTAGGGGGGGGGGGGGGGACTCCATTATAGCAATAGCCCCTCCCGTAGCCCTTTAGCGCCATAGCGTCCCACGGGTTTGGGCGATCGGGCTGAAAACCTGGCGGGCACTACTAGATTGTAAACCAAGTATTTTGTCAAAACTTCACATTAAAAAAAAAAAAGCCTACTGCCCAAAACGGCCAGGACGGCGGACGGACATTTCGGTTTGGGAATCAAGATCTCTTGAAACGAATAATGTCAATTTTTGAGGCCGATCAGAATTTTCGACTTCCGTCGCGATTACGTAGGTGTACTATTCAAAGTATAATAAACCAAAAGTGAATAATCGTACCAGAATAATTATACCAGATTATACCAGAAGAGACGAGAGTGCAGAACGAAAGTGACAGGAGCTGAAGACAAAATGGTCAGTTATTTTTTATTTCAATTTTTTAAAATTTTCGATTAGGTATAATAATTATAATTCAATCAATTATTGATTGAATACATATATGTACCTTTTTTTCATTTTTAGTTTTCCACTCTTTACCATTTTTATCACTTTTATTAAATAAAAATGATAAATGTGATTATTAAATAAAATCATAAATGTGATCATAAATTTTATGAGCACGTTTATGATTTTATTTGTTTATTACTTCCCTTACCCTTACACACCTTTACCACTTGCCTCTCTCGTGCAACTCGATCCGATTGATGTTTGAAAACTCCCTTCTATCATTTGATTGAAAACGAATGGTCGACATATTTCGTGCGGTATGTAAATAAAAAAAGGTTCACAATGAGAAACATGTCATGAACTTCTTCCTCAAATTTTAGTGAATATAACGCTCAGAATTTCACCCTGAGATGCTGCTCTTTTCAAATTTCCTGATGATAAAAGAATAAATCTGGTGTGACGTCGGCATATTCAGCGTATTTTTGGCTGAACCAGAACAAATTCACCACCAACCTTCTATCAACCGGTCAACTACAACACCAACATTAAATAGGTGCAAATTTTTCACATTCAAACCCATGACAATAAATTTTAAAAATTAGAAAAACCATATTAATGGATGTAATGTCGCTTACTTAGTCTTTCTTGATTAGTGACAATGGTTAAACTTTGCTATATTATACTTATAAGAGAAAACGAGAAGCATGGGATTCGAAGGCAAGAATCTCATACGAAACCAAGAAACCCTCCCACGTATCTGCCTACATCTAAAGGCAACGAATTGGAAGTCTCAATTTTTAGCGTACAACCTTCGGCAAATTATGTATGTCAAGATTACGCCAATGAGCCAGATTGACTTGATCGTGTGGGCAGATTGACTTCAGAGGACGACGTCTTTCGCGAGCACTTATCAAGATTAGCCCGCGGCATAAACGTGATACAATGTTAGGGGAAAAATTGCTTACGTGATGGGCGGATGGTACTGCAGGGAATTTCCATTTTACTGGAGCATGAACGAGTAAGGTCTAATCTCGAAAAGTACTTTACCAAATGTACCCTAATAAACCTGATTAAGTGCGAATAAAAACCCCACCGAAGCCTCAACGAATCGCTCACTAGGAATCAGTACTTATTTACGATAAAATGATTAACTTTATAGCGGATAGACCGATGGAGGCTAGCACGAGAAATTTCGGACCTCATGAAACTGGACCGTATTAGGCTAATTTGAGACGCCATCCCTTACTGGGAAAGCCTCGAAGGTAAAAACAAGCCTAACTCAATCGCCTGAAGGCAAGCCAATATTGACGAGACCGCTTTCCCTCGTTACAAAGACCCGTGAGATAAAGCCGTTGTAAAGTTAGAGTAAATTTACGGCAAGCCCAATTGAAATAAGCCAAGAAAGTCATCGATTAAGACGTAAATATGTCGTTCTATCTCATTGAAGCTTAAATCAACACTGTGAAGAAGTATTTTTAGTCATGCTCAATACCGGAACGCTCCACAATACCGAAATGCCACTCTTGATTCTTGACATTGTGAATAAATTACCAGGTACAATTATATCGGAAGGACTAAATTGGAGAAGGGCTTATTGGTCCAGCCAGGATCATTTTGAGAAGAAAGTAAGAGTCCAACTCAGCTTGACGGGGGGCTCCTTCAAAGGCCCCAGCTGGCAAGGCACGACTGCTTGTTTCTGCACATGCAAGCAGAAAGCTAGCCAAATAGACGGTGGGTGCGTGGTTACTTACTGCCACAATTAGACTGCATTGGCACGTATATTATAAAAATAATTAGAATTATTCAATTTATAAATTGAGAGGTCCATTTTATGGGCAGTGCGACAATACGATGCTCATGGACCATTCACAAGCGAGAGCGCTCTTTTTAATGAGAAGCAATAAAAAGTTATCGAAGCCGACGGAGGGAAGGAACGAGCCGAGGAGTTCAATAACACCAACAGGTTTCGGAAGGGCCGGGTGTCTTGGTCGGCAGTGCCGACTCGGCACGCAACATCTGTATTCACAGAACGGCGGGACATTTGGTTGGCCATGTAAAGCTAGCCGGAGAATAGCGATCGCCAGATAGCATTTAGATCAATGATACGCCACCGGAATGCGCTGGTTAACTTAAGAAAGCTCAGGAAGGAAGATGAAATTTCCATTCGCAAGAACGTTGTAAGAGAAAAATAAAAGTGGTAAAGTGTACAAAATTCAAGGTAGGTAAGGGATGCGCCGAAGTCATTGAGTGCTCGTCTGGAGGAAAATGGAACACGCCGGTATTTCAAAGATAAGATTCCCCATCCAGCATCAACGGATGTTGAGCCATGCCTGCGTCCACTTGACTCGGTGTTGATATCACCGGAAATGATGATCTCTAAACAAATGTTTATAATTTGGCAACAAGGCTTAAAGTAAAAGAATTCCTCATGCTCCCCTACATGAAATACTACAACTTTCATAGAAATAGTTGAACAACACAATAACATCATGTTTTTACAATATGGAGGGAGTTCAACAGGGTACACATGAATGGAATATCCGTAAACTTTCTTCTCTAGCGATGAAAAGGGGTCTCCAACGCTGAAAATGCTTTCTCCCTTGGAGGGCCGGACAATTGTGTAGGTAACTCAACTGCGAAACGTAGAAAGAGCCTGACCGCAATCTCTAGGGACCCATCCCATTCCGACGCTTGTGTGACACTTCGCCTCACTTCCGATATCTGCAACGCGTCAGTTTATTTGGGGCACAGGTTATGAGAGGAGCCGCTAACTTGGGTGAGTTGTAATTATCGAAGACACTCCGCTACTGCCTTGATACTAATATCAAAAGCGATCGGCAAAGTGTAAGGCAGGGGGAAAGCCCACACCAACTTAATGAAGAAAAAAAAAAAAAAAAAAAAAAAAAAAAAAAAAAAAAAAAAAAAAAAAAAACAGAAAGAGAATACTATTATAAGGATATTTCTAACCCAACACCGATTGAGCAATATATCGATTGATTTCTCTACTTACATGGCATACACTTGAATCACCTTTAATGCCCAATACTGAAATGGTGGTTAACGTATGTAGTACCGTTCGAATGGCCTTCGTTTCCCCCTTAGAAACATCAAAGCTAACATTTTGCGACGTTCGTGAAGATAACGTCCATTTATCAAACTGCCCTGTCACAGCCAATTTCTCGGGCGGCGTAGGCGAACAAACGATGATTCAAGCAAATGAGCGCAAGTTAAAGTCAAGTTCCGCAGCAAAAAAAAAAGACAAGTAGAAACGTTCGCAGCTGACACCAACCGAAATAATTATCCCGAGTACAGACATGTTACTTACTCGTAACATTATACTAAATACTCAATTTTCCAGATGGTGATATGTTCTCTAGGGCGCCGATTCGACGATATTTTAGTGCGATTTATTCCAAATAACCGACTGCACTAAATGGCTTAGCATTCAATATTTACTGCAAATGACGAAATAGGACTACTAAAATGAAATCGTACCAATTTAAAGGGACAACTTCGTCAGTAGGGAGGCCCATTCAGTCCCAAGGGACACCTGCCGATTCAAGCAGAATTCGAAACCCAAACAATCCCAGTGCAAGACACCTGCTCCCCTATACACTAGAGGGTGCAGGCTACCTGGGCACGTTCTCCAACGGTTGAAGCAGCTGGTTATTCAATCATTTTCAAAGTGGATGTTTTGTTATTTAAACTCAGCAAACCCCAAATGGAGAGAAAAACGTAGGGAGATTGCTGAAGATGTAGTTGGTTTCAGACCCCACCCATCGTAACCCCGTTAAAACAACGACAGAATAGTGTGTTGAGTAGAGATAATAATGAAAGATGCTTTTCCCAAAACTAGAAAGAACCTGAACAGTTAACTTCGATTTTAGTACGGGTCACGTGCGCCGTCAGTACGCACAGAAATGATTACGGTGGCCTCGACTCCCAATATTTGTTTCGTAACCCGGAACTAGAAACGATCAAATCGGCACGCACAGGTGAACTCCCCGAAGGGGCATCTTGGAAGGTAGCACTAGCTGCAAGTGCACTGCTCGAGAAATTCTTTTTGTCAAGTTGCCAAGTAACCGGGAAACACGGACCAGAATCACCTCCCTCCAGTTGCTATATCTGGAAGATGTTGGCTCTCCCAATGAAACCCAAGGGAGATACGAAGGTGGCTTTCTTTCGCATACCTGCGGTAAACAGCAGATTTTATGACGAGTCTCACGAATGGGGTATGATAACCCTAAAATAGAAGGAAGAGATATCTTCAGAAGTCTGCTGTTATGATTAGAACAAGGAGAAAGCAGAGTTAGTAATGAGTTCCTACCCATCACTCACGTGGAATTAGGAACGTGGAACACAGGTAGAAGGCCTAAGGATGATACGTCAGAAAATCCAAAGGAGGTAAATACCCAAATTGATTTTGCCAGATGAAGAAGAACACTAATTATTATAGAACACTTATTATAATTTTCGGACCATTTCTGAGCTAAGATTGACGACAGTGAAAAAAGGCGGAGAGCCCACTTACGAAAAATCGCCAGTGACACACGGAAAATTAATTTTGTGACAACTCCTAAATTTCATTTCAACAAATTTGGCATTCTCCTGGGAGTCTTAAATTTTATGAAAAAAACGAAATGTCTCTGTTTGACCATGAGAGTCTCACAAGCTCCTTATCAAATTGAACCTCCTAAATTTTTCTTCGTAGCAAGGAATTGCTTATTGCCTACTGGTCGTCGGTATGAAGGTTGCTAGCTCGAATCAAACGCCCGACTACCTCTGGAAATGAAGGTGCGAAAGATTCAGGTCCCTAACGGTAGCCTATTCCTTATTCGTCATGCCTTCGTCCTTCCCATTGTGTCAGCATCATGAGACGCGACTCCGCCGATTTTCAGGCCAGACTCCCCAACCCCAATTCGTAAGCTCGGAATCGAAGGCATTAACCGTCGTCTGTCTCCCGCGCCTAGTCTTTTCCATCGGATTGGCTGTGTCACCTTTCTTATACGTGGCCGGTTTTTTTTTTAAACCTTTTCACCGTATCCAGTTTTTTCTCTACCGTTGTGAGTGTGAAAGTTGTCCGATCACTCTTCACATTGAACCCATTTTATGTAACGCCGTAAATGCACTCGGTATCAATAGAGTGGTACACTTGCTGTTTTTTTTCCACCAGGTGAAACCAGGTCCCGTCGACATTTACGAAATTTTCCTCAAAAAATGGCGTTCCTGACAGGTGGTGCCGATCTCGAGAGGGATACGGCATACATACGGCAAGAAAAGTGAACTCGAAAAATTTCAATTTTCTTTTTATTTCACAAATAGGATTGGTTTAGTCAAATCTTGCAACGGGAAAAGTGGCATAAACGTAGTTGTACGGAAAACCGCTAGAGTGAGCGATGTGTCATTTTGCCGCCATAGAAAACGGAATGTGATGGCAGTTGAACAACCACACATCTCAAGAGTTGTGACGGTGTTCTTGTTCTTGTGTGTGTAATTTATGAGAATCACGCGTCTCATCTTTTGCTTATATCTCGGGAACAGATAGTCAGATCTTAATTTTCTTTCGCTTCTGGAGAGAGCTGATTAATTTTATACAAGGAGCAGTACATTAAGAATTAAGGTTAAAAACACGTTTTTGCTCAAATTTGTCATTTTTTTTGCCATGCCTGCTCCTCCCTTATTAAAGCTCAAATCAAAATTTTACATGGAATAGCTGCGATGAAAAATTTATTGAGCTTTCACGGGAAAAAAGCCGATCTCGGCCGATCTTCAGAAAAAAAGAAAAAAGAAATAAAGAATCGGCCAATAGTTTCTAAACCACAGTGGAAAACGTTTTGAAAAACGTGGTTTTCCGCTCACTGAGCGGTGTAAGATTGGGCATTTCATTTTTTGGTTTAAATTCGTTTTCTCGGTTTCTATTTGACTTACTGGTGCTCAAATAAAAGCTAACTAGAGTTCCTACAACATCACCCAAACGAATATCATCGTAGAATAAGTATTTTGGCCGTAATTTGGGTCTGAAATTGACGAAAACTTAAAATTGAAATATTTTACAATATCGCCTATTTTCAAAAGGCTGTATAGCATACATAGATAGATAGATACATCTTGACAACCGTAAGTCGTACTGAGCTCGCGTTGTGCTCAAATTCTTGAAAATATTATCTACTCTAAAATAGGTTCGTATAAAAAATTCGTTGAAACGCTTAGTTTAGAAGATATAACGAAAAACCAAAACAACTGCGATGATCTCGCGGTTTGTGCTGCCCACGAAGTTTCCGACAATTTTTTTACCAGTAAAATTGGGCACGTGCTCCTGATAACCACCCAAACAAAATATCAAAAAATCAAAACAACCCGCGATTTTAGCCTTTTTTTTAGTGGGCTACCCCTAACTATATTATATTATATTATGACTGACCTATTAGTATTACAGGAACTGAAAGAAGGAAATATTTCTTTTGGCTCGCCTGAACAATTTGGTGCTTTTGATTTGTGTTACTTTTCTTGCGGACCCGCGATATTTGCTGCCCATTGGCTATTTCGTCACACGGTGTTTTTAAAATTACTGCGACAACAATTATTCAGCATAACATAAGGGCATTACAATAAACTCAAATCGCAGAACGAGGTGTATGGAATGTGAGACGACCGTAGGAGTAGAGGTCACGTCTCACAGGTGTTCGGCCGAGCCAGAACTTGGCCTACCCACTTTCGTCTGCCAGCCCACATTTTTTCACACCACTATCTAATGCGAAGTTTATTTAGTTACTAGTCTCTCTGGCTCGCTTCGCTCGCTCCCCTAGTGGGGTGTATTGCCGCCTATGGGGTGTATTGCCGCCTGTGGGGTGTATTGCCGCCTGTGGGGTGCGTAGCATCGATGGACACGTTCAAACCCCTACTCAGACATAAGGCCTCGCTCCGCTCGGCCCCTCCTATTCGTAGCAGAGACGATAGAAAAAATCGGCGTATTTTTAGGGCTTACCGTTTAGGAAATTATTATTTTTAATTCAATTCAACTTTTTTTAAATAAAGGCCTCTCCATCTATCAAAGTTCCCTGGACCCTCCGTTTTCTAAGATCCCTGGCCCTGCGCGAATTAAAACGATCCAATTGTCTTCTCACCGTGAAATCGCCCCCTCCCCCTCGGTTTTTTTGAAATCCGACTTCGGAATCGGATTGGCCATATTTTGGCGCGCATTTGGCTCGCTGATACCATACCCAAAAAATGGCTCCTTACTGGGTATTTTTGAACCCGAAAAAACGTGGGACAAACGCGAGAAAGACGATTTTTCGACGAATTTCCGGCGAATTTCCCGGGCGAATTTCCGAATTACGATTTGACCGACGTCTTCCTCCAGGTCTGATCTATACGGCTGGTATTTTTTCGTAATTTTTTCGACCCCTTAAACGGGCTTTGGCGCGAGTTGAAAGTGGAAAACGTAGGACAAACGGGAGAAAGACGATTTTTCGACGAATTTTCCCTGGCCCCGCGCGAATTAAAACGATCCAATTGTCTTCTCACCGTGAAATCGCCCCCTCCCCCTCGGTTTTTTTGAAATCCGACTTCGGAATCGGATTGGCCATATTTTGGCGCGCATTTGGTTCGCGGATATCATACCCAAAAAATGGCTCCTTACTGGGTATTTTTGAACCCGAAAAAACGTGGGACAAACGCGAGAAAGACGATTTTTCGACGAATTTCCCGGGCGAATTTCGGATTTTCGATTTGACCGACGTCTACCTCCTTTCGTAATTTTTTCGACCCCTTAAACTGGCTTTGGCGCGAGTTGAAAGTGGAAAACGTAGGACTAACGGGAGAAAGACGATTTTTCGACGAATTTTCGACGAATTTCCCGGGCGAATTTCGGATTTTCGATTTGACCGACGTCTACCTCCAGGTCTGATCTATACGGCTCGTATTTTTTCGTAATTTTTTCGACCCCCTAAACGGCCAGCGAGCGGAAAGTGAAAAAACTCATTCGGGAACGCGTTATCCAGTACCAACAAACCACACGGCCGTCTACCACACGGCCGTCGGCCAACACAATTTTATATTATTGTATGATTGTATGATAATATGGGGACGCACATTCTACAGAAACGGGAAGGAACGATAAGATTAAATACACCATTTCCAACTGAAAACTAAAGGTAGACAGGTCCACAATGTTTGCGCATTACATAAATTGGTAGCTTTACTTTATTCTTGAGTTTGAACTATCAGCAGACTTCGACAAGTGGTAAATTAGCGAAGTACGTGCAAGTTTGAACAAGTCAATCCTGTGGCGACGACGATTGTCAAGTTTGAAAGGTCTTGCGGCCTTGGAAAACTCTTCGCAGAATATGAATGAACTTAGTTTGTACCAACTTGACAACTTCTTTCAACAATATGAGCCAACTATCACAAGAATTCTAGTGGAAAGCTAAAATCGGTAAAACGGCCACGTTTTCCAGTTGTAGTTTGAAGACTTAAAAATTAAAACAGGAGACTAACTGATCTGAAACAACAGGGAGAATGCGCTTATGAAACAGCGAAATTGCTTGGGCGATCAACAAGCTCTCAAGGACGGCAAAGTATGAGAGCCATCAAGTGCCGATTGAGTAAGGTGTGTAATGGGAGTGTAATGTCTGTTTAAATAATGTAATAACTAGCACAAAAAACGTTTGCCGCTTCGAGTCCTTCAGTATAACTGGCAACTTGCAGCGAGTCCTAGGGCATGAGAACAAATGGTAAAAGGTCAGTTTGAGAAGATTGAAAGAACATTTAATGCGAAGAAGAATCCTTGGCCTCCAGTGTCAATTGGCGGGTGTTCATATCCCATGAGGAGAGGCCCCAAGTGGTAACTGGAGGCGGATAGGAACAGCGTGTGATCAAGGTTGCCACCACGACACATTACATAATAAGCAGATATAGTACCTACCAGACACTACTTCACAAGAATAATAGCGTCCGATCATGATTATCGAGCGAGAGGAGTTTTGAGATTTCAGATACCAGATAGGGAGGATAAGGTAGAAAAAAGGGGATTCTAAGCAGAACAATAGAAGCTCGGTAGAGAAAAATACTGGTTATGATCTCCCTTCGGCCAGGCACTTCTGTAAGAACAAACGATTTTTGGCTGACGCCATCCTCTTCACATTCAAGCCCTCGATCGGCTTCCTCCTACTCCAGGATGATAATCGTTTGTCGATAGAAATCGAGTGGATGTGCGGATTGAGCTACGAAGAAGAATCCTTGGTGGAGGGATCACTAGGTCAACAATCCATTGAAAACAATCCATAAGCCTTTCATGTCTTCACAATGCGGGTACGGCGGAGTTCCCCACTCTTTTGATATCCTGGATGGGTCATATCCGCTAAATTGATCTGACGAAAAAAAGGTTCCGATCCTTCCACCGCGCCCTGTTTCTCCCAATAGGAAACCGATTTCATTCAGTAGCGGTTCACGTTCTTCCGTCCCGCACAACCGACCTTTCAAAGCTTTGATCTCCTCGTCTATGCATTCCGTTTCACACCAAAGGAAGGAGCTGAATCAGATTTAAGCCTATGTCGGAATAAATACACCCACATCAACCGATGCAAATGACAAGAGTCTAGGAAAACATTTGAGACAACAAAAGTAAGTGATTCTGCCTAGCGCACAGCCTTACCCCATGCAAAGGCAGATCACGGACTAATGAGGCAGATCAAGCTGCATTACAGTTCGTTTGAGATTAATAACTTCATAAAACAAGCTCGCATTCGATTGTTAAAAAAGTAGGAACGTCACAATGATTAAATGACTTCAATTGGGCTTATTACAAAACCTAAATTCAAACAATTCAATTGGCTTATTAAAAAAACCTAAATTCTAACAACTGGCAATATGGAAAACACTAAAACAACGAGCTATCTACAATATTTGTGAAGGTTGCACCGAGATAAGTGTAATCAAGTTTAAATACACCTGAAGAATTTTTCTTCAACTAAATCCGAATAGAAGGGACAAATATGAAAATGAGGGGGTTGATAGATTCACTAACCATCACGATCATGGATCATGATTTTTATGCTATGGCGATAATACACAGAAGTTATTTCAAATACAAAATTTACTGAAATACATTTTACTTCAGATGGTACATTATAATATAATATTATTCTCCATCAAATATTAAAATTGTGATAACTTCAAGAACCCCCAATGGTGTAGTGTAGGGTTAACAGATGGTATCCTTGCGAGGACATGTCCTCTCGACTGGACGAGTCCTCCATGGAACTGAAATGTCCTCCATTTTCGGATCAAAAAGAAAACTCAAGCTGATGATTATTTTAACATGGATATGTTTTTGGGCTGGGGGTCATTCTAAAATTTGCGACACCTGCGACACCAAACGACACCAAAATTTGTTACGACAAGTTTACAGTAAACATATCCATGATTCAATGTGTGCGAGTACCTATTCCAAGATGCCTTAGTACAAGAAATGACAAATGCAACCAAACACAGGGAGTAGGGGAGACCGTTGTACCTTGGAACACTTTTCAGTTTTTTGGAGATAGTGCCTCGAAATTCGTCAATATTGCTCGGCTTTCGGTTTCAACACCTTACAGCAGTCTTGACTAATAGTTCTGTGTGCCAAAATTGTAATTCCTTGAAGCATAGGCGAAGCTATGAAGCAAAATCTGAAGGGACGTTTTTGTTCCAAGGTACAACAATGCTCGTGTACCTTGAAACGGGGTGTGTTGTACCTTGGAACGCTTATTATTTTCGAGAAAAATGAAGAATATAGTGAACGACGACGTTTTTTTCTCTTAGTAACAGCAGTAAAAAACACCTTGAAAACGTTAAGAGAAGTAATAATTATTATAATTGTTCATCATCGTCTGAAATATCATTTTATCAGCATCCGAAGAAAAACCCTGAAACGTTACATAAAGAAGCTATAGAAACAATAGAAGATCTCGTTGGGTTATAGCTCAGACAGAAAATTGATGAATTTGATGGCAAATTTAGTGTTTCAAGGTACACGAGGTACCAACCCTTCCAGCCAAACATCAGTTCCAAGGTACGAGACCCTTTTTGTTCCAAGGTTCAACATGGTCTCCCAATTTGCAAAAACGGAAAATACCCAAACCTGACATTTTTCTCATTGAAATTGGTCAGTAATTTGGTGTCTATATAGCATATAGAGCCATAACAGCTAACCATCGAACACTTATCTTCGAAAGCGTGGGATAAATGAGTCGAACTCTACGATCTCAAAAAGTTACTTTCTTATCACATTTGCCAATTCGACCCCCAATCGTTTTCGTGCATTGATGAAACTACACTGATAAGTTAGGCCTCCTCAGAGAAGAATTTAGGCGTACTAAGATCTGCTGGATAACAGCACCAGCCGGAGCTAATTCAAATGTTTCAAGGTTCAATGTGATCAAGGTACAACGGTCTCCCCTATTCAACAACCACTTTCATGAGCCGCGAAATATACTTGTACTTCGGAGCATTGACGCTATGGTGTAGAAGTCGCGACCTCAAAACGGTCTGGCGATAACTTGCATCTGACGTAACAGCATCGGCTCTTGGCATGGCCTCCCAGTTGAACCGGTTTGATACTTGGTCATTAGGTATGCTTGCAGTCGATAGCTTCGCGAGAATCATCCCAGCGATCCTTCGGGCAAGCGAGAACCGTTCCGTATGTGAACAAGACGCACTCACTTGTACGAACATGATAAATTTAAATTAACTTTTCAAGGTAGCAATTCGTAGCAACGACATTTCCTAAAGATATAAAGAAATCAAAAGCGTATAAGTTATCACCACGAACAAACAACATTTTGCGACTATACTCCGCCCTACCCTTATATAATATATATATTATATGCACTTCTATTGTAGACCTTGAAGCTGTGTTGTCTCATCATTATTCGCTTTCTTTCATTGGTTCGCTTTCTCGGCGCTATGCACAAACGGAGTAAAAACTGAGTGCAAAATTTCCATGTACTTGTCAAGAATAAAACTTGTTATTCCCAATTTCCCGCTTTTTCAAGTGAATAACGTAATACCAAGCCCATATGAGTATATTCCATATCGGCAGTATGCATGAGTGCCCCCAAGACTAACGAGATTTTCCAAGGTTTGAATATTTTAAGCCATGAATCTGCCGATAGGCTTTCTTCGCACCAGTGGCTTCATTGTCCTTGCTAAGCAGTGTTTACCGGAGGTTTGGTAAATCCTTCAAGAAAATTTATTATTATGAGTTATTTAATAACTCACCAGGACCTCCGGCTATAATAGGATGCCATCTAACATAGTAAGGGACCCTAGTCATATCACTTGGCACTAATTGGCTAAAGAGGAAATACTCTGCCTTGCTTGGTCTGATGGCGAAAACTGTGACCGGAACTCTCATAACCATCGAACCCTAAGATTACCGAACTCGGATAAAAACGGTGGCTATTATGACGGTGATTCAGAAGGAAATAGATTCATTTTTTCACGGGAATGAAATCACTGATTCCACTCCGCTTGAAAGCAAAAAATGAAAAACTAAAATCATTGATAAGGAGAGAGCTGGCCTGTGTCAACGAAAGGGGTGTTGGCACGAACCAGGCGGAACACTGGGTAGGTATAGGTGCCTATACCGGTGCGGGACAAGATGGCTGAAAATAAAACTGAATAGGGGTAGTGAAACGTCAAGAGAGCTGAAACCCTGATAACGAGCTTTCTATGGCGAACTGACAGTCTCATGCGGTTTTCATTGAATGTCCCTCCCCGGCAGCCCGGCAGTCAATACTGACGACCTATATTTCACGGAAAAGGGTCTAGCCCATGGAAACCATAAGGAGAAATTGTGTAGTACACCATAAGAGATACGATTAGAAAGAGGGGAGAAGGGAATCCTGACAAGTAACCGGGGGGCTGGATTCATCAAATCCCAATTTCCTGTACGGGAAGCAACGTCCTACAGAGGAATACAAACTACTGCAGATTCTGTATCCCACTGCTATCAGAATTGTCAATCAGGTACAAAACCATACTTCATACTGCAAGTGGTGTCCCCGATGTGACGTTCAGGAGGAAACCCTCACGGATTCGGCTTTCTACGAGCCACATCCGTTTAGATTACACGCTCAGATTTCGCAATCATGTGGAATGGGGAGGTAAGATAAAAGGGTAATAATGGTGGTGTAACTGAAGTGCCGAGTCACGGAGTGATGTGCGGTGGGTTCTCACCCTCCGTCGGTAGTTTCACTGCTAAGCCCTTGAGTGACGTTACTTGGTAATCCCTCAACGAATACCAAGTTTTCAAGCTAGCCTCATTCAGTTCGTACACAAAACCCATGGAAAGAAAGTGCACGGAACCTACTTAATAAGACCTACTTAATCATAATATGATATATTGCAACCATTATATTTAGCGCGGGGGATACGAGGCAAAAAATCAGGATGCCTCCCATACTTATCCAGAATGCATGCATTTTCACGGACTTCCTTGAGTGCTTAACCACTTCGAACTCGTGCCCAGTTTCTACAACATGGCGCGACCTTGGTTACAGAATCACCTCGTGACCGCCTTGTTCTTTCATTGGTAACACTTCCTCCAGTGCACACGCCAGGAAGGTGGTCTATATGGCCATTGATGTCCATATTTATATAATCCAAGGATAAGTGATCCCGTCTCATTACTTCGTAACAATAGAAAACCTTTACCTACCAACGACACAGGAAACTGTGACCAGGGGCGGATAGGCGGTGAACATAAGTGAGAAGGGGTGGACGAGAGATGTATGTTCCCCGCTTGTTCATTTCTTCTAGGCTCAACCTCAGACCCATGATAAATGTATGTCTGTTCAAATTTAATTATTTAAAAAGATTCGTTTTTTACATTAAATGTCCAAACTCTTAACGTGAACATTTTTCATGTAAAGAGTTTGGATGAAGGAGCCCGAAAAATGAATGATCATCATTCGACTCTCTGGCATCCTTCAGAAGCCCCATGAATCCCCACGTTGAAATTGGATGCTTTTGGGACTCCAAAAATGCATTTTACGTCCTTCGAATACTTCGAAAACGATAGCTAACTCTTACACCCCCAGTAGATCCACTGAGCTCCACGGGCTTGTGCGATTGGACGGAACACTTTGCGGGTACAACTAAAAGGAGATCCAAGTATTTTGACAAAATTTCAGATTTTTAAATAAATTTGTACTGCCCAAAACGTTGAGTACGGCAGACGGACATTTCAGTTTTGGAATCCACAAATCTTGAAACGGAGATAATATCCGTATATTATAATGACAAATTTTGTCGACGATTGTTGACCCCGTTGCAAATACCAAAGTGAATTATTCCAAGAATTTTAACCAAAATGGGATCAACAAGGGACCATGCGGTCGAGAAGGGCTGAAAACGACCGAAGCCCCTCGGCTCAGTGCTCCAGCCAGACGCTTCTGCTTGCAACATGAGATTCTCCAGATTGTTGTACTCACAGTTTGCCTCGGCCTTGTTTTGAGATTAATAATGTTGTACACAATAAATGGAGTAATGCGTTACCAAAAATTACCGAAAATCAAAAAGAGACTTGCTTGTCGAGGCCATGAGGTTGTACTGTTTTGAAACCTTGTAGCACCAATTACACATTTCTTGCACTTGCCATCCACCCTATGAGGAACAAAGCCAACAAGATCGCTTCCTTCTAAGTCTGAGTTTTCCTTTTCGTTCTCGAGGACATATTTTAGGTGGAATAAATTTTTTCCAGCTTCGACCGGCTCCTCGGCGTCGTCCAATCGCCCGACCTGCCTATCCACCCCTGAAGGTGACACAACCCAAACGTAAAGGAAATTTTTCAATATAGGTTCTATTCCTTTCAGAAAATATTCATATCTTCTCTTTTCCGTATTTAAGACATTAATAAATTACATGATCGAAAAGTAAGTTTCCCAACAATTTTGTGATTTTCGTATAGAAGCACCACATGGCTATTAGTTGCTGAGAAAGCGTTGCTTGGGCGGTTGAGCTATGACCAGGAAGACCTTCCAAAGTCATTGAGTGAATCAGACATCGTCACATCCGCGTGTTCCCTCCACAACTCGGCACTTCAAGCGACCTATGTCTAGGAGAGGGCTTATCACGCTCACACTCAAAACTCTTTCCACCTATGTTATTTTCAATTCTGGAACTGAGGGTTACCAATAAGTTTTTTATAATAATATTATCATTGATATTATGAGCAACAACTTCATATTATGATGTTGTTGCTCGAGCCTTACGTTGGTTGAATATGACACCTCTAACGGAACATATTTATTTTACCATCACCCGGCACGTACAGTAATAATACCGAATGTGCAAATTGACGGATTCTCAACGATGAACACAGAACAAAAAACCAAACCTACAATAAAATGCACCCTTGGCGAAAGATAAACCTTGAGGATGAAAAGGAACTTGTACATAATGCTGAACATAGTTCTTCACCCACCGCACGTCCAGGCCATTTTTCTTCAGAATCATTCTCATGGATGAGCACGGGGTTGTCAGGCAGCGGAACGAATTTTCCGCTTCCAAAAGGACCACTTTTCGCCCTTTCTTCCTCGATGTTTTTTCTTTTTAAATTACTAGTCGCGACGTAGAGACCCGTTAGCACGGGTCAGGATGAATTATGCAGATCGGGTTACCCGCATAAATCGATAGGCATGTCCTGCCCTCCCCAAAAAACGAGATTTTGTCCCTTGGCGGATCATTCAAGTCTGGAGACAACTCGACATCGTTTAAATACTCACAGGGACATTTTGAAGGAGTGGACAAAACCATACATGGCAACATCAAATACAATGGTTAACCGGCGCCTTCTTATCAAAATACTACGAACTAGGGATGTCATCTTATCGATTACCTCATGGAATCGTTTCCGTCAACCGGTTGTGAGTCACGAAACGAATTGCGGGTGTTTTCAAACTTTTCATCCCAGCAGAGTTCGATGATAAATACAGAAATATCTGTACGCACAATAACATGTATGTTATTAACGTATGTTACATATTATTTATGCAACATAATATTATTATGTGTATATAACATACGTTACCTAACATATAATTATGTTACAAAGCAGGTTTCGATTAAATGGAATCCAGGCCTGTCCGAGCCCTCTAGAACTAGGAACCCATGCTGTATGTAATAGAATAACAAGCGCATAACAAGTTAACTGAACTATCCAAGCATGATCCAACACACGACGTAAACAAATCAGAAAAACCAGTTTCCTGCCTCATAAAAACACACGAATGCTTGTCGAGGCCTGAAATTGAACCAGAATTCATCAACCATCCCATTAAACTAGGAGAGGGAAAATCGCGAATTCAATTGGGAACAGAAATAGTCTTTGGCATCAATTCCAAAACTTCCGAAGTTAACTCCGAAATAGAGACCTCGATTCTGTTCCTACTGTTGTCAAATATGGAAAAATATTTTCGAATAGTAATAGGCGATATCATATTATGGGAGCTTTGGAAACCATCGCAGGCTTGAATAAGCAAAAGCTGGCACAGCTTGAGGAAATGTAAGTGTGGTTTACCCTGGAAACTCCAGAGGTCGATGACGATACCTGATGATTCCTCCGGGCGTGGAGTTTGTGCCTCATCCCTTCCCTGAGCTTCGCCGAAGGTTTTCGAGCCGGAGGCGGCGGAGGCTGCAGGTTGATATCCAAAATTGGCTCGACGACGGAATACCGTTTATTCGAAATGACGACGGGCAAAGGCTGCTCGGACCTCCGGGTGGATTTACTCCGCGTGAGTAGCTTGAGCATAGGAGCTGCTGGCATCACATCAACGACAGGAAGAATTTTGGAAAAACTTTCGAGAACTTGGTTATCAACGAAACACTGAGAACTAACTCAAAACCGTACCGTCATGGAACAAAATATTTTATGCTGCACAAGCTTTACTGCTTCACTCACAGCACTATCGCCGGCCGGACCGAAAAACACTTCTCCATAACGTGAGCAACGGCACCCTCCAACTGGCGCAAGGCCGGAGAAGACTGCGGGTCTGTGAGCGGGGCAAAAGATCGGACGTGCGGAGGGGGGAAGACCCCTCCCACCAACGGGCTCACCAAACCACTTTTGTTTACTACCATCACCATTCACAACCACGCACATTCCTCGATAGTTACTCATAATGTCATACGTAAAAAAAAAAAAAAAAAAAATCACAGCCTCAGGCGCTGAATGATTCGTGAACAAGACTGAAACGGAGGTGACATAGCGGAAAATAAGCACGAACCACCAGTTAAAACCCACATTCAATCGATACGGCAAGTTATGAATAAGTTACGAAACGTGAAGTTCATCGCCTTCACCTTTCAACCATTTTCAGCAATGAGACGGGGGTTTGGAATAGAACGGAATCATATTAAATTTTCCTGTGTGGTATAAAATTCACCCTCTATCGCCATTAGTGCATCATAGGAGATTTTCAATGGGGGAGAATCCCAACGGAAGGGAAATCCGTAATTTTCCACGGGGCCTGACCGAGGAGGGACAGGAGAGAAAGTTGGATTTGCCGTTCGTCCCGAGCCCAGCCGAATAACCCTCGAAACCCGAATCTCTTCGATACGCATAGAGGGATCTTCACTCGGGGTGTTTCCGGATTGCTACGGTTCGAGTTACCAATGACGAACATCCTTCCTGGGATTCCACGCCACCTCAAAAATGGTAGATAGCAAAAACCAACAATAAGAAATGGACTTGCGTTTAGATTTTCTTTTAATCAATAGAAGGCATTTGGAACACTCTGATTAAGG
Organism: Pilophorus perplexus; assembly: GCA_955831195.1. Taxonomy (NCBI): domain Eukaryota; kingdom Metazoa; phylum Arthropoda; class Insecta; order Hemiptera; family Miridae; genus Pilophorus; species Pilophorus perplexus. The sequence continues at coordinate 12,884,953 of OY037011.1, read as the reverse complement.
AATGGATGTTTCTAGATTTTTTTTTTTTTTTTTTTTTTTGAATCGATAGAAGGCTTCCAAATAACACCGAAAATGGGGTTAAAACACAAATTGCAAGTTCTTACGAATTTAAAGAATTTATAGAAAAATCGCAATTTGAATTTTCGGCGGAAACCAGCGATTAGCTCCCATTGGTTGACGATTCCGCCATGAAGCCAAGTTGGCCACCATTAAAAAAAAAACTGAAGGATCGGTCTCTGAGGTTAAACTATGGTGAAACAGTTTCAGTTAGTTAGTTACTAAAACGCTGCAAATTTTACACAAGGGTTTATTATTCATTGATATACGTTACTTGTGCAGAAATTTAATTCTGTCAATGAAAAAATTTAAAAAATTTTTTTTTTTTGGATTTTTATCTCAAAAACTTTTTTTTTTGATTTTTTGTTCAAAAATGTGTTTTTTCAAAAACTCTGTATTTTTTACTCGAAAAATATTTAACATCCTGGGATCCTTCAAAAATCCCATTTTTAGCCCCACGAATGCCCTAAACATCGCCCCAGTGAAATCGGATCGTTCCGGGACCCCAAAAAATGGATTCTACGTCCAAAAATACTTCGAAAACGACACCTAACTCGATCCCATAGCTAAAAGCCTTCAAAAAAACCCCTCCCGTAGCCCCATTATAGCCCCATAGCGCCCCACGGGTTTGGGCGATCGGACTGAAAACCTTGCGGGCACAACTAGATGGTAAACCAAGTATTTTGTCGAAATTTCAGATTTTTTAAAAAATTTCTACTGCCCAAAACGGCCTGGACGGCGGACGGCGTACGGCGGACGGACATTTCGGATTTAGAATGTAGACCTCTTGAAACGGATAATGTCAAATTTTGAGCCCGATCGGAGTCGTCGACCCCCGTCGCGAAAACATAGGTGTATTATTCCAAGAATAATAAACCAAAAGTGACACCACGGCCGTTGTTTTGATTCGTGTGTCGGTTAAGGGTGAATAGCAGAAAAACTTTTTATTTTTTAAAATTAGGTAGTTCTAAAAATGTCAAGAGATTGTTTAAGGGAACAATCTAAGGAAAAACGCTGCAAATTTTACACAAGGGTTTATTATTCTTTCATATACGTTACTTGTGCAGAAATTTAATTCTGTCAATAAAAAAATTAAAAAAAAAATTTTTTGGATTTTTATCTATAAAAAAATATTTTTTTTGGATTTTTTAGTTCAAAAATGTGTTTTTTTCATAAATTCTGTATTTTTTACTCGAAAAATATTTTACATCCTGGGATCCTTCAAAAATCCCATTTTTAGCCCCACGAATGCCCTAAAGATCGCCCCAGTGAAATAGGATCGTTCCGGGACCCCAAAAAATGGATTCTACGTCCAAAAATACTTCGAAAACGACACCTAACTCGATCCCATAGCTAAAAGCCTTCAAAAAACCCCTCCCGTAGCCCCATTATAGCCCCAGAGCGCCCCACGGGTTTGGGCGATCGGACTGAAAACCTTGCGGGCACAACTAGATGGTAAACCAAGTATTTTCTCGAAATTTCAGATTTTTTAAAAATTTCCTACTGCCCAAAACGGCCTGGACGGCGGACGGCGGACGGACATTTCGGATTTAGAATGTAGACCTCTTGAAACGGATAATGTCAAATTTTGAGCCCGATCGGAGTCGTCGACCCCCGTCGCGAAAACATAGGTGTATTATTCCAAGAATAATAAACCAAAATTGGTTTTCTGAGTTGGCAACCCTGGCTGTCAAACCAGAACAACTTTAGATGAATAAACTACGTAAAGGAATTTTTGTCACAAAAATGATGTCGGTATTTTTTTCTCTTTTTGACTTCCAATATGGCACAGGATGATTTAACCGAAATTCAGGAGTAGGTACGTCTATTCCATAATTATTAGTCATTAAATGATTATTATTTATTAAATTATTATTAATATTATTAAATACATTTTATGTAAAAGTTGAAGTTTGGCTTCGAGGCAACACGAGAAATCAGCTGTTTGGGTTGAACTCGGCCCTCCTATTGTGACTTATTCTTATTTAACAATCTGAAATGGACTTTTCATCAGTCCATAAGACCTCTAGGGAATAAAGACCTGTTAACGTGACAGACCCCCATCCCGCGTGGGTAAATCGACAAAACGAATTGCAATTCGGAAAACTGCATGGGTGAGTATGGAAAATTTTCCAAGTCGATGTTTACAGAACGAAATCTACGTGGCATTTGCATAGAGCACGTCCAAAAAAGATTGCTTCAAAAGTTCAGGTTCGAGGTCAGTCAGTGCCTTGACGCTGCAGACTTCTCGCTTTCTATTCTAATCGATAGCGCTGTTCTCTCGGCCACTTCGCCGCCTCTTCCGTCACAAAGAATTATATTTAGTCTTGAAAACTAAATTTGTCTTCAGCTCATCCCTCTGGCCCTAAGTTCCAACAGTTCCAACGCAAAAAGACAAATTTTACCATAAACTAGGCTTGAACCAAATCTGATTGGGCAGTGAGATTTATAATAATATAGCATTTTTACCACATTTGATTGAGCTTTTGTCATCGATCAGCAAACAAAATTTACAAAACCAGGAATCGTATAAAACGTGCTCAAATATAAGCACTGCAAGGTCTGCTATAACCAGGACGATTAATGATCCAAACCATTTCATATTTTCTTTCCAACTTGATCTTTACACCAATTTTATACCTTCCAGTCGCTAAGTGGCCAATTCAACATTTCGTACATCAATCAACTCCGGTTTTTTCATGTTTACAGCTTTTTCCGCGTTTTTAGCTCAAATGGCAGCTGTGGCTTTCGAGGACGTTTACCGGCCATTTCACGAGTTTAAGGCTAATTTACACGAGTCGAGTAAACGGTAGAGTAGAGTGGTAGAGTAGAGTGACCTAATTGCACTCTACTCATGTAAACGTTTTCAGTATAGTAGAGTTCATTCTACTGACTAGTAAACGGTAGAGTTACTCTACTCTACCGGGTCCCCCATGGTGGGACCACCAGAAATTGGACTCTCCTGTTCACTCAACTGCCTACTCTACGAATGTAAACAGTTTTGGTAGAGTACAGTAGAGTAGGCGGTAGAGTGGTCAGTAGAGTGACAAGGACTCTACTCTACCGTTTACTCGACTAGTGTAAATTAAGCTTTTTTTTAAGGGTTTTTTCTCTTTATCCAACTTTTTTTTTTCCAGCCCATGAACCACCATTGACTCTATCGTATCTCAACGCGCTGAAAGTGAAAACACTGACCCCGATTCATTCAGTGAAAGGATAAAATGCGGTGGTTTTATCTGGCAGTAGGTAATTCTCGGCAACAGGAATACGTCCAGAAATCATTTTTCACGTCATGTAACCGTTTACTTCACTTTCAGCACTACATGGTGTGGTATTGAGACCGTCGTAACCTCGTACCGGACTTGAATGATTACAAAAGTAGGGTTATTCACCTAGCTTATTCACAGTAGCTCAGTTTCAAAATATCCCCACCCCTCTCCACCCCCTCAAGAAGATGTAATTGGCAGGAAAATTATTTATAGATTTCACTTGGCTCCTTCTACAGCTCGGGCCTACCGCCACATTCCTCTCCCAACATATGTATATGTACATGTCATTCGAATAAAGATGTTATTTATAAAAATTGGTGGAAACCAAACAAAGGTCATTCCTACGGCAAGAAGTAATTTTCTAAGTTCGTTGAGCGTAGACATACTCCAAGCAACCTCATCACCGCTAGTCCCACGACCACACTCGCGATTGTCAATGGACAATTGGGCCCAAGTAGCCATTTGTAGTCCAAGTGCATTTATAAGCCCCTTGAAATCACGGGGAAGGTTGTGATATTAAACCCAATGCCTCGCTCGAAACTGAACGATGTTTTGACCACGAAATCGTCACGAAATGAAACAAACTTTATCATTTAATGTCCACGGACGTTATGAGCTCAGCCGACAACGGAGAAAGTGTTCTCAACTCATTTAAATCTGCCTATATTGGATCGGTCCTTGCCAAGGGCTTCGATTTATTTTTAAAAGCTAAACCGACCGGTCCCTTGGCGCCCGACACTCCCCCACAAGGGCTGGATCCGACGCCGTTTTCATTGGCTAGACTCCTGAAAACAACTCAAACCTGAAAGATAAAAAAAACGGTGGAAACGTGTGCGATCAGGTGACTGGGGGGAGAAAAAATCAGAAAAGTGCACGGGGCAATTCCACCAATGTCATTGAATATCAAGGATGTCATGAAATAACAAGAACGTGGGGTTGCATCAAGACATTCTTTTCCATCCATAGTACATTGAAGAGGAAACGAAAATAACTGTGTTCTATTCTTCGATTAGGACCTATTTGAAAAACTTCCACGTTTCTATTTTCCTTTTCTATTTCTACAATGGGCCTGGAAAGTGTGTTGGTAATGAAGTAAAATAATACCTACCGATAATATAAATGATAATTTTCATCGTCATCATGACACCTTTCTCTCTTCTCCAACAACTCGGAAGGTTGAGATGTATACTACAAAAGGAAACTTTTGAAACGGGCTAAAGTCAGGCTAAGTTATTATAACCCGCGAAAAAATTGGTAGGTGTAGCTCAGTGTTCAGAATGGATCTTTCTGTTGAAAGAAGATGAAAAGTGGGATCTTAGCATGCACAAACCGCGAACGTGGTCGGATCGTGCACGGACACACGCTACTCTTACAAAAAATACTTCTTGGCAGTGGCATCGATATCGATGGAAGTATTACTCTGCAGATTCCAGGAAATGAGCGTTCAATTATTTACTGTGTGGCCATTGCAGTAACAATCGCTCAGATCGATAGAGGCTTATCTTTAGTCCACGATCAAACAGTAACATCTACTTCTTGGTATCAACATGAATCTAAAACAGCCGATTATTTTATCGATTAAAGAAATTTCTAGGGAGTAGAGAACAACCTGAGCTAAACGCAAGAGTAGGCAGTTTACTTGGCGATCCCCCCAAAGGTTATTCAATTTTTTAACATCCACTCAAATTATGGTTCACCTTCAGCTAAATGTGTGATATTTAATGGACTATCCAGACAACCATATAGTGAGAATGAAAAAAACTGTTTGACATCAGAATGGAATGTAAGACGGAAAGAGCCCTATTAATTGAATTAAAAATGGAAATAATACATATGGAAAAATTGGTCCCACTTCTCGGTATCCCACTTTCGGAAATTGCGTGGCGGGCCGAATTCCGAACCAGAGATTGGATAAAACGGGGAGGTATTGAAACGAGTCTTTCCCTTCAAGCCTTTTTCGTAATTCGACTATAACCGACACCAACCTCACCTTCTCAATTCTCCTCCGTCTCTACATTTTCCCCTTTTGGGTCTTCTATAGAAATAAAACAGGGAAGAAGGGCAGGGCGAGAAAGGTCATGATATCGACCCAACAATTGTTAGTTGAAGAGGGAATGCGACAGGAAGAGACAGAGACCCGCGAAACCTAGTAACCGACCATTCTTCCGCTGGTGTCATGGCATCAAGTATCTATCAACAAAGATTCACCACCCTACAACAGTCATTATTGTCAATTCACAGGCTAGTGAAAGACTAGCGTTTTTCTAGAGCTCGTAGTAAGAGAACCAAGACATCAGATCTGTTCGGTAACCAGAGACAAAATGGTCAAAGGCACGTAACTTGGAATTCGTTAAGGGGAACGAAGGTGATGGCTGGTTAGACGTAATTGAGAAGGGAATGACAGAAGCAGCACTTAACGGGGGCGAAGGTTTAGGAATACTTAGCGAACTCATGCAAATTGCAACAAGGGTTATACCACTCCATCACAAAAGAAGCTGCAAGAAAGGAGGAAAGTAGACCGATCAAAGCGGAACGAAGATTACCTCAGAAAAGAATACACGAGATACGGATATTTATAAAACTTAAAAGTTGATTTTGTTATTACTTCATCCACCACGGAACTGATATTTGTTCAACTTTTTCTTTTAGCTTTCTACCACATATCAAGCGCACGTATTGTTTAAATTCGGTAATAACCTGAAACAAACCTAGCCTGAGAATGAAATCGAAATATAATCTCAGCTTCTTATACAAATCACGTATACTTGCACAAATGGACGAGGAAGCCATCCAAAACACCAAATAAGAATGAATCTGCAGCATTATTAGTCCAATAAAATCAAGACAGGAATATCTTCAATAACTGAATCCAGTGAAACGAAAAGAATATCGCTAAATGCTTGGCATAAACACATTTAAAGAAAAAAGACCCTGATAAGCGGTTGAATTGCAAGTGGAAGGTTACACTTCGAATATGGTTGCCTGCGTTTACTCTCAAAACAGCCCCTCTCCAAAGGAAAGAGAAATAAAACTGCTACGTAAATTCTGGGGCCCCTAATTACATTGAACAATAAGTAGCATTTGTTTAACAGCAGTAAGGCATTGGTGTGAGTGATCTAAGATGTGATACCTGCTAAGAAGACTGCAAGGCAATCGATTCCTTCGGACAGTTCGATTGAGGTCGACTCACCACATAGCGAGTGTGTTGAGTTTTGTTTTACTCTCACTACAAGCTATGCGGTGGATATAAGTATGTTTATGAAGCGCTTTTCCATCAGATTTAGATCCTGGGTGCAACTAAATTTCCGCCAAAATTGTAAATCGCATGCATCTGTTGGACCTTTTTTGTGTCACTGAGGAATGGTGCATTATATTCTTCCTAATTCACCCTGCTGAGTGGATAATGGGAAACATTCACGACGTAAAAGGTATGCTGGTACCTAATACGACGAAGGAGGAAATATAGGTAGGAGGTTGGACCTTCTCTCACTCGCTTGATATGAAACTATGGTTGGAAATAGTGATGGGACGATAAGGGCAGGTAGAGTACTACTGAATAACCATTACGGTATTCAATTACGTACAGAGGAGTTATTGTTGAAGGAGAATCATGCCGATTAGACGGACAAGGTGCAGAAAGACGACCGGAACAGCACTGGATTGGAGGGCACGGGCAAGAAGGAGGTGGGAGAGCGCTCTGGCGATCTGTACAAGAACTATCGTATTGACTCCTTTTCAGAGGGTCGGGACTTGGGAAGTTTGCCCCTCCCGTGGCGATTCCGGACAGCCTAAACCCGTTAGCTGGAATGACTAACATAACCCACTTTAATGGGGAGGGACGACGGAAGGAAGGGATCCCCACCTTCAGAGCTGCGGTGAGATATTCACGGAGGACCAAAATGGAAACAATGAGCTTTCCTGGGGGCCAAGGTTTCGCTTAGCTGGCTGTGAAACCGTCCAGAGAAAGCAAGTGAACCTCAAGGGTTTTAGGAAACACCAGGGAACATGAAAAAGAGGATTCACTCAATCTACTAATGGCGACGGTTAGGAGTTTCAGAGGAACACTACTAACTCGGCCCACGGGATAAATCGGGCAAGGAATGCAATAAAGATGAGAGAAATTCAAATTCGATCATGTTCAGCATTAGCTCTGGGAACATGGCAATGGGCTTCTTGAAAAGGTCTGAATTCAGCATTTCTGACAACATATTCAGATTCAGCACCCTTTAAAACCCATACACCCCAATTTTTAGTTCGAAAATCCGTATAGGTACGTGCTGAGCTGTTTTCGAAATGTTAGAGATTTTGAAATGAACGCCGGGCAAATTTGACGTCACACCTCGCCAGGCTGGGCGTCGAGTAGTTGGGCACTGAGCCGCCAGAGCGCTAAATAACAAATCTGAACAGAATCGGAATAAAAACACTCGGCCCAGGTCGATTTTTGAATAACCTTCTTTGATAATAACCTCGATGCTCAATTTTCGAATGACCTTCTATAATGATAAACCCGATTTTCGATTTTTGGGGTCGACTTTTCGCGTAGCAAAGTTGGCTGACTTGCGTAGATGAGAGAGAGAGGGATCTCCTGGCCAATCAAAAGACGACGAAGCAGCCCACGTCATGTACCCTCTCCAGACCTCGGAATTCAAATATTATATTTTTCCTAATGCCCTATAAATAATTGAAACGGGGTTTCTGCAATATGGACCCGTTTTCGTAACTTTTGAAGCACGACCTTTGCAGGAAAAACATTTTCAAAAATCATTAAAGGAGCTCATTAAGCAGTTACAGACATCCAGGCAGGTGCCACTCATTTACAAAATAGGCAGAACCTAGCTTGCACCAAACTTGGTACTCAGAGAACAAGATAGATAGAATATTACACATTTTATATCAAACATATTACGGTTAATATAATGGTTACGTTGAAATCATTTCACTTAGATTACAAGTGTAATATTTATGATTGTTGATACATGCACTTTATTTTGCGTGCATTTAATGTTGCCACACTCAAACAAAAATTGAGAAGTCAACATTAGATAATATCATGCCATGCAATAGTGTCTGAACCCTACTGAATAAAATATATAGCCTAGCCTCCCTACGCGAGTAGTTGACGAAAAAAGCTCAATCGATCAATACGTGAGACATGACGCAAATAACATGCACCGCATCGCCAAGAATACAAACCATTTCAACCATTCAGATACGTACGTACTGACGTGAATAAAGTGAAAATTATAAATATAATAAATTGTGACGATAAATAATCATATTAATAGTATCATTGATGACGTAGTGAAGCTGGAAAATATGCACATTTCACGAGGATTAACCCTTTTAAAACTCGTTCTGCGGTTCAAGGACGCTGATGGCTGATGAATGAGGGCATAATCTGAAATTAAGGGCTCACCTTAGAATTTGTCACGTGATCGGCAGGGAGAGACTCAGGGACAGTCTGCAGCGTTGTCCTCATGCTGGATGACATCTCTGAACGCACCGCTGCCGTCGAGTTCTCGTGGAGCGCCGTTTTGGGAGCCTCCCTCGGAGTCGTGCAACCGCGCTATGTGACCACCGAACACCGCCCCTGGCCCTCTACCATTGGATCATACCTGGAAAACAAATACCGGTCCATCAGGATCGAACAATAACATAACATTTTATGTACGAACGTACGAACTCACAGTTGACCCTGTCGAAGGAAGGTAATAATCAAACCTCCAATTAGGCTATTTCATCACCAACATAATATGGTGGATATTATCCACCATAAAACATTGAAATTTTCATTCGGCAGCATTCGATGACTAGTTACTTCTGTTAGCAGAGAAGGTGTATCCAGTATGATAGCCTGTACACAGGATTGCCAGTAGCCGACAACATGAAACCAGTCAAGCCCCCCTACTAAATTAACTCCGATCAAACAATCACCGGCAAAACATCCTTATCTATCTATAAACCATAGCAGATCCGAGGTCAGTCCATCGTCTACCTCACGGCAGACGTTCAGAAACCGTTGCCAAATAAAACATCGCAAATCACCAAGTTGGAACGCAGGCGAACTCTTACGTGCTAAAATTTATCAGTATTTAATACTGAATAATAACATAATTATAGACTTCGGGGATCGTGCGAGTTGTGACATTCAGCTCAGAAGTGGAGCTGGACTCCAAAATTCTTCTGCGGGGAGGACATACCGAGCACGATTTAAATCAGCCATTAAAAATCGCGTAGGTACCTCAAGCGTTATAGAAATTAAATTTCTTAATCAAGCTTAGTAGATAATAAAAAATGAATAATAATTTTTTTAACGCTACATTAAAAAAAATAGTTTGATTTTTTTTTTTTACATTACGTTTTTTTAATTTTCAATAGGGATTGAAAATCAGAATGAATGTAGATTCGATTAATCCACATTCAACTCGCTAAAAATGAGAAGACGACTAGCAGCGTTCTCGTGTTAGACGTACTTATGTCTCTGTACTTACTTAAGGAGTTCTTAAGTTCATCAATAAGTGAGTCATCGTCTATATACCTGGTACCGAGTGGTGATCAAGCGCTTTCGATGTTTGGGCGCCATCTTCACATAAAGAGGTCTCACTACCAGCAGCGAAACGGGCTGAGAGGACTGACCACCACGAACAGGTGAACGTACTGTGTTTAGTATTGGATTATTCCAATAATTGGACCAAGTATTCCAATAATTGGGGAAGGGGAAGGGGGAATTATTATTATGATTTCTCCTTTACGAGCAGTAACTCCTATACTACCTTAATTTATTCTAGGAAAACTTTGCACTTAGAAAACATTGTATAGTGTTTGGACAGATCCGCAAAATGGATTCCAAACGCAAAACTACTACTAAAAGTCACCTCATTCGACCTTCTAGGCCTTGTCCGTGAAAAGCCCCATTTGTACACCGTAGACCCCCACGGTTTAGTCGGATGAGTATAATCCATTTATAGGGTCTAATACTTAGACCCTATAAATGGATTCAACGTCCCAAAATTTCTTGAAAATGACACCTCACTCGACCCCGTAAATCCTTTAAAACGGGGGGCCCCACGTGTCAGAGCAATCCGAGTAGAATCCGAGAATACATCATTGAAATTTGAGATTTTTAGGAAAATTGAAGCCTTTTGAGACCAAAGGGCATAAATGCCAAAATAAATTTCAATCAATAAATTAATTTAAATTAATCTGTAAATAAATCAATTAATTTTTTTAAATAATTCAAGAATTTCATAATTCACAATAATTGTTATATGAATTGTTTAATAATGCACAATAATTATTATGTGAATTATGTTTGAGGTGAATTATTAGGTACCTACGTTATTTAAATTAACTTATCATTTTAAATTATTAATTGCAATTAATTTATTGATCAAAATGTATGGTCCCAAAAGGCTTCAATAATAAGAATAATTATTATTGCTACTGCCCAGAAAGGAGTGAACGGCGGACGGACAATTCATCAGGACGAAAGTTGATGCCGATAAGAATAAATCATAACAATAACAATAATTGTTATTGCTAACCCCCCACACGAAACTATAAGTAGATTATTCTGAAAAGAATCAACCAAAATCCGATTTTTCAATTAAATAAATCCGATAATTTTTTGTAATCGTGAATTTCTTCCACCTTAAAATTTAAGGTGCTGATGCCCATTTAATGGGCTGATCGAACTAATTTTCCTTGAATCTAGTTAAATGTAGGGAGACGGATCCCGAAAGAGACAGACGAAGACTAAATGGAAAATTTAGCGAACTCTGCGAAGACCACGATCAGTGTAAGTCCCTGCAATTAAGTATCATGATATGTTGGACCAACATTGTTGGTGCTATTCCTGCGGGCGACCGAAAACACGGAATCTAGAGTTAGAGTTTTCTGTTTTTTCAACCCCATCATTTCTCATAATGGGAGGGTGGCTGTAACGAAGAAAATGACCTCATCAACCTCCATTCTACGAGTCATCAGTTCATTCCACTCCATCAGAGCTTCAATAAACTCATAGAGTCACGTACCATCATCGATCTGATGGTAATCATCAATCATTGAACTATTCAAAGTTTTATTAATTAAGAAACATTACTAATAATACCTAATTGACAACATTTTGCAGATCTCTTCTATACATCACCATTTTGCAGATCTCTTGTAACGAGTGCAAGATCGCTGCTCGCTGAATTTTAGCTTCCCGCAGATTCAGATAAGATGCGGATAGTAAAAGTGATGAAAGATGAACATTTTCGATATAAATATCCTCAACTAATACTCCATCACACAGGCAGAAAGCATGGAGATCTCCAACTGTGGAAAATTGTTCTATAAGTTTCTCTCTGCTGAGCTGAACCGAAGTTTCAAATGAAGGGCTGCGAAATGAAAAAGACCCCAAGTTAACAATTTCCCTCATTTTTCCACAATAGTTTCACGCCCCAAGTTATAGTTTCATCTAGAATCTGGATAATAGGCTTTAGAGCGCATTCAACCCGAACGTTTTTTCCTATACTGCAGTGATCAGCATTTAATTGAAGGAGAAATTTTCTCCTTTTTTTAAAACAGATTTCTGGATCACTGCAATTCATTTAATCATCCTGAATAGAACCCGTGGATAAGACAAAAATAATTGCCAAAGGTGCAACGATAAGATAAGGTGAAACATTTAGAATTACCAAGATTCGTCAACTGACGAACGGCCAGTCAATCGTCAACTCAAGCCTCTCTTTCGAGCGCTTGAGGTTTATAAAATACTCCCCCCCCCCCCCTCTGAATAGGTACCGAATAAAATAATAATATTATTTTTTAGTGATTGGTTACATTACATAAATGAAACAACGAACCAAAGAAAAAATAATGAACCTTCAACGAAACATCAGTACTTGGACAGTTCGTTTAATAATTTTTGTTCTCTTCAAAATATTGTTTCGACAAACGTTAGTGACCAACCAAGCATTTAACGCTCATCTTTTCGACTTTTTCAAGACGTGATAGTCCTGGAGCCATTCCCGATTTCGGGTGATGATTTCAGGAAAAGGTGTGATATAATTTTATCAAAATACCCTCCATTCTGAGTGAAAAGAGCAGCTCTTTTCACACAGAGCTGCTCTGTGTCTGCCATTCCAAAACCGCCTGATTAAAAATTGGGAGCAATTTGAATTCGGACCTATAAGGCGATTTGGGTGCTGATGGCAGGATGGCTGATATTTTGTTTACTACTTTTTTTAAACCATAATTGATCATAACTTTTGATGTCTACCAACCCTAGGATGATGGGTTCCCCCGGCAGAACTTTAGGAAGGTTGAACGTTTGACCTATAAAAATAGGCATAATAACTAGACATATTTATTGTTGTCTGCCATCCCAAAGCGGTCGCCATACCCTGGGCGACTAAATTTGAAAAATTGCAATTTTGGGGGTTAAATTTCATCTACTTTAGGAAAGTTGAAATTTGATATTGAGATATGAGATTTGAAATTTGAGATATTGATCATTGTATGCCTTCTCAAAACTGACCGGTTACCTCGGCAGCCATGAATTTAAATATTGCAATTTTAAGGGTAAAATTGAACGTTTTAGGAAACCTGAAACTTATCTACTCAGTGTTAGCTACCAACTTGTAGAGGTAAAAAACCCGTGTCTGCCTCGAATTATTCTACGGAAACTATAGGCAGACAAGCAATTTTTAAAAAATGGTCATTTTTTGTTCAAAATTTGAAAGAATTTAGGAAGCTCTAAATTTTGGCACACACCTCTTGTATTTGTTTACATTTAGGACATAGTCTGCCAGCAATAAACCACTGCCTTAACACTGACAGACTAGGATTTGAGTATTATATTAACAGCCTTTGGTATGATAATAATCAATTATTATTATTACAACCTTGTTTTGACATCAGATCTTTCCAAAAGGCCAATCCTTACGTCAATTTCATTGAAACCGGTGGACCAGAGGGTTTAAGGCCCAGAGCGAAAAAGAAAAAATTATCCCATTCTGCCATCCAACACACTACTCACAGACACCCCTCTGTTTCATTTCCACGAACAGCTTGATATGTCACTTGATGGATTTCTAAGAACCTTAATCAACAAAATAGATTCTTAAATAAAATCTGGTCGCCTTTTTGTCAAGCAGATGAACGCTGATAAATACAGATTTTGCCCATTTCTTATAAGGTAGGTACCTACCTAAGAGTTGAGCCTGCTGCAGTGATGGGCATCGAGAATTTTCCCCATAATATAAATTCCAAGAAAAAATTGGGAATTTATTTTTCCCCTTCTTTATTACCTTGCTTTAAAATTTAAAGCAATATTTAATATTTCTCATATCGTAGCTTAAAATCTTGCTTTAAAATTTAAGAAAGTAAAATTATACTATGTTTAAAACCTTGCTGTACGTCTTTAAATTGTTGTTGGTTAAATATAGGCCACACCTACCTTTGTTCTTTTTAAAAATCTTCTTCGTACCAACCTACTTACTTTTTATTGAAAAATTTGGTACAAATGTATACCTTAAAAATAAGCTATTTCAGCTAACTTTTCAGTGATCTTTAAATAAACTTAACAATTAAAAATGTTCTTAGAAAATAATGTTTAGGGATTCCATTGTTGCTGGAGTGCTGCACTATGATATATTATATCATAGTGATATATTAATAATATAATATAATATTATAGATGATAATATCATTATCATCTTCTCATAATGTTCTTATATAAGTATAAGAACCATAGAATAATGAAAATAATTTTTAATGTGGAAAGAATGTATTCCCCGGGTGGGGAATAATATTATTTCCCATCACTGGGCCTGCATTTCAAGTTCATCAAAATTTGAATTAAATTCTTAATACTTGACAGTTCGACCCCGTTCATACAGAATACTGGCAGGGCATGAAGCTAACGAGCTAAACATTGTCGCCCACCTACTTGGGGTACAGAAAGTAGCTCATGAACGTTATCAAGTTCGACCATAACAGTCTATAACGCCATAGCAAGATTACAGAAGATTTGGTCTCACATTTATTCGAATAAGCGATCAAATAAAAGTACAGTCTATGGTATTAGATGAATTCAGAGAGGAAACTGTAACAGGTGATAAGGTGTGTTGCACACATACCTATTGCGTCCCCGAACCCCAGCCCTGGCCAACTCATCAAACGCAAACAAAACAGAATGGTTTACCAGTTGATGACAAATACTCATCCTCGCATAAGAACACGTCTTCATTACGAGAATTTATTCGATTTGATTCAAATTACCTACCACCGACGGTGGTTCAAGACAAAAACCAAGTTTGAAAAAAATGAGCCTACGCTACACTATACATCATTTCGGGAGTTTCTGCGTCATTTGAAACGTTAGGGAAAATGTAAAGGGAAATTTCAAAGCATCGTGGCCATGAAAACAAATAAAGTATTCCATATTTAGCCGGTAAAGTGACGAGGGTGACGTGAAAAATCCCCGTGAGGTCATCGCAATGGGTCAAACATCCACAACCCATCTACCATTTCCATCGTTTCGCAGCGAAGCAGATGTATGCAAATCCACCGAAATGGGAAACTAAATAAGAGTAATGGCACATACCAAGCTGATGTCCGGGCTTCAAAGCCCAAAGCGGCACAAAAATACAAAATGAAATCCCGTTGTATATGGGGTAGGCACAGCCACATAGGTAGGTTCACACTTGACCACTCCGCGATCCCCAAGTTCCGGAGAGCAAAATCGAAATCAAAATTAATAGGAACACATTTCACTAAATCCTCCCCATACTAACCGGAAATGAGGTTTCTTCTTCGACCGAACAAATAATACAGATTTGTATGTACGACGACTCGTTACTCGCTTCAAATCCAATATGGCTGAATTTTTCCCTTACCTGACGCAAAATAGTCCGTGTGCGCATACACTACGGAGCAGCTGTGGGTGGGTAAGTCGCTACCGCAAGCAGAAAAAAGCTAACCGAGGAAAGCCGGACTTGCCCGACCGAAATATTATTTTTTGGGGGGGTTCCATAAAAAGACAATTTCCTTTGAAAACTTACCAGCCCGTCAATGGGCGCCAATAATTGAATGAGAAGATAACTATAATAACTTCCAGTTCATGCTGAGTTACCCCACGTCGTCAAATTGGGATAGAGTATCTCTCGGTGAACTTACTTTCTCCAGAATAGGTACCTACTTATCCATTAATTCTGACGTTGAAATATCTGTGGACTGCAGAATTGACGATTGATTGATCAACCTGGGTGCCTAGAAGAGGAGCCAAAACTCCTCTTACCTTACACATGAGGATGGTGGGTAATCAACAGGGTACTCCATAAAATGAAAGATTTTATTGAACATGAAGGTAAATTACCTGCCGCACAGCTAAGTAAAAATAAAGAGATTCGCTGCGCGGTACACCATTCAAGTAGGTACAACAGCATTGGAGAATTCACCATAATATAATACGTTACGGACATATTATTCCAAAACGTTAAACAGACACTTTATACTCAGTCATCGTGTTGATTCATGATAATTTACATGTAAATTTACATTTACATTATCCTTTCTTACATTTAATGTTCTTCTGGTATTCAAGGAGTTAGTTTATTCACTAGGGAAAAAAATTTGAAGATAGCTTTCGTAAATGGAGACATCTTCAGGAAGGAATGTGCAGAATATCACGCGATCAAACTGTAAAAAAACAATGATGCAAACAACGTTATTAACAAATTTTGTATCGGGAAATTTCATAAATGGGTGAAAAATATCAAAGGTAACATGAGACATCCTCAGACCATTAAAAATAATTTGCTATCCCAGATACTGCTCAATTGTTAGAAATAGAATTTACGAAATTACTATGGTATTGAGAACAACAAAATTAATGCAACTCCGCAGCCTTTTTAGGCCAGTTAGAAATTCGGATGGGACAACAAGAACACGATGAAAATCATAAAATATATTAATTTCATGGTGTTCCTGCTGTAAATATTAAATAATATTTCATTGTCATGCCAGTACAGTACCGACGACTAAATAGCTATAAGCCGGTACTCCTGAAAGTTTAATTTATCTCATCTTTCTGCTCATCTCATTTCTTTAGGTCAAATAGGAAGCTAATGAAGTAGTGTTTACAATGATGAGGAATGTAATGTAATAATAATGTAATGTAATGTAATAATGTAATTATTACATTATTAGACTGCTGCTGTTTACGTTTCGCAAGGTTACTACAATTTTATCTCTCCATGTGTTCATCCTTTTATCTGTCTAATGGATTCATCGGGTGCCTGTCGATATATATTATACATAATGGTCAGTAATTTGCAAAATATTGACCGATAGTGGGAGGGGACGTGTTCAGTGAAAACGTTTCAGCTGGAGATGTATTCGTTCTTTTCGTAGCCTCACACGCGATGAAGACTGCTTTCTTATCCGCTCGGTCAACTATTGTTCAAGTGGGACACATCGATTGATTTTGATTCTTCAAGGTACAAGCTGTGTCGTTTCTGCTACCTCAATCCAGCAACTAAAAGAAGTGAACCAGTGCGCGCTGGCTTTTCTCTTCAAGGAGTACGGTACCGGCATCTAGCTTTTTAGTCGTAGGTACTGTACCGGCATATATCCTCAACCATAATATTTACTCCTAGTTTCCTGGAAAAAACAGTCTAGGAGTCTTTTTTTTCTTTTCCGTTTCCCTAATTGTTAATCTTATGTTGGTGTTATTGAGAGAGGTTGGATCAAGCGTCACTCAAACGGCAACAGTAACTGTTGGTGTTCACAG
The DNA here is from genome assembly GCA_955831195.1 of Pilophorus perplexus. NCBI lineage: Eukaryota > Metazoa > Arthropoda > Insecta > Hemiptera > Miridae > Pilophorus > Pilophorus perplexus. Next base: position 12,867,847 of record OY037011.1, on the reverse strand, counting down.
TCCCACAAAATCATGAGATCGAAAAAATTGTACTAGTTATACAATTGCAGAAGAGAGATTGTAGTGGAGTAATGAAACCAAAATGATGTTTCTTGGCAATCCCGCGCACCATCTATTCTATTCTTTCAACCTCACAAAATTTGTGAAGTTTAATGCTTTTTACTCAAAGAATGCGACTCATAGCCAGGGAGAGTTCTTTGAAGTGGAATACAAAAGCAGGACGTGGATTTTACAAGAATAAGTTTTGTAAAAATTATTTCGTGACAACAGAGTAAACACAATAATTGTATTCGATCTACACATTTCAGTGTTTTAGTGATTCCTCGCCCATCAGTGCTCCGTGCGGCATGTAGGTAACGCAGGTGTGTGGACAATTTATCATTGATGCAATTGAAGTGCGCAAGGCACTGATGGCCACTGATGTCGCTGAACTGTGTGGAGCGATTCTTATAGGGAAAACGCTGCAGATTTTACAGAAGGGTTTATTACTCTATGATACAGGTTACTTGTTCGAGAATTAAGATCTCTTTAAGATTTAAATCTGTGTAAAAAAATAATAATAATAATAATTAAAAAGTTTGTTTAAACTTTTCTTTTTTTCAAAATTCTTTGCTAAATCAATGCTTTTGCATAAATTCTGTATTTTTTACTAGAAAAATATTTAACCTCCTGGGATCCTTCAAAAATCCCAGTTGTCGCCCCATGAAAGCCCTATAGATCCCCACAGTGAAATCGGACCCCCAAAAATGGATTATACGTCAAAAAATACATCGAAAATGAAACCTAACTCAACCCCATAGCCGAAAACCTTAAAATAAAACCCTTCCGTAGCCCCATAGCGCACCACGGGTTTGGCCGATCGGGCTGAAAACGTTGCGGGCACAACTAGATGGTAGACCAAGTAGGTATTTTGTCAAAATTTCAGATTTTTTAAAAGATTCCTACTGCTCAAAACGGCCAGGACGGCGCTTTGCTGAAGAAGTTTGCAATCGTGTTAATGTTAACAAATTCTGTTATCAGACCATTAAATGGTGATTGTGAGTGCTCTGTGCAGCGTGTTGTTTGAGTCATTTTCGAATAAAAATTTTGGTGACAACCCCCCTTCTCATTCTGGTTTCATTATCATGAACGCAACGAACAAGAACTAATAAGTCAAGTTGGAATTAAATAAAAAACCAAACTGACAGTAGTTCCCCAACTTTAAAGAAAGAAAATTAATTTTTTGGATGGAAATCTACTCTAACATTCCCAACAATAGTCAATAATACTAATGATAATAAACAATTAAAAACCAGATTGAAAAGGTGCAAAGACTACGTCAAAACAGTTTCTGAAACTTCGATTGCGTTTTTCTTAAAACAGCTTTTTCTCAATTCAGGCTGAATTTCCTCTTTCATCATGAGACCGTTCAATGTACCTATAGCGTGACGGAAAAACTTTAGCTGACCCCCAGCGGTAAGTCATATCCATGAACAAAAAAGCTGCAGATTTTACACAAGGGTTTATTATTCTTTGATCTAGGATACTCTTGCAAAAATTAATTCTGTGTCAATAAAGACTATTTTTTAGAAAAAAAGAGATGTGGGGCTTCGAAAAATGGATTATGCGTCCAAAATTACTCAGGAAATATTTGACCTCCTGGGATCCTTCAAAAATCCAATTTGTAGCACCAAGAAAGCCCAATAGATTTTCGTTTTTGGATTCTAGTCATTTTGAAACGGATAATGTCAAATTTTGAGACTGATCAGAATTTTCGATATCCGTTGCGATTAGTAATCGCCGATTACATAGGTGTTAATTCCAAGAATAATAAACCAAAAATTGGGCCTAAGAACGTCGCGAGACCCTCCGGGTATCTCACTTCAGCGCCTTCATTGAGAGTCACCCATTAAAACGCCACAATGTACATTTTGAAAATGAAGTCAAAATGATCCTGTTCTATTAAGATTACTAGACTTCATTTGAGAAACGTACATAGCGTGTTTTCGACGACCAAAAAGTGTAAATCTCAGCCCAACTTACATTCGAAGCTTTCTTTTCCAGGATAGTTCGAACAGTTTTCAGTGCCACCAGAGCAGCAGCTTCTTGAGGGTAGCCTGATCAGAAATACAAAGGTCAGTATTTTTCCAACACACGAGACAAACAAGTCACCCCCTCATGATTTAATAACAAATGTCTACCCCTACAATATAATTCTCACCGTATATACCCGTCGAAATGCATGGAAAAGCCTGAAATTATACAAAAAAATTACAGTTATCAAGAAGTTGTCAATCCAACAAATATATTCTCATAATGCCAAATAGAATCCCATATCCGATAAATTGTTAAAGAAATTACTCACAATTGATCGAATATTGTCTTTTAATGCAATTTCAAGGCACTTCTGGTAGCACGACTGTAGCAGGTCAGGTTTTTCTCCTCTGGGACCAACTGTGTGGATTATATCTGTACGACAAATAGAAGATCACTGATTAAGGAAAAGGCGTCGAGAAGAATCTGAAGATACAATAATATTGTCAATATTATTGAAGGAAAAAAAAGGAAAATTACGCCATATTTGAGGGAATTACATTTTGCTGGTAACTTGTAGCCTCCGGTCATTTTGGCTTCCCCAGTCTTGCATCCGTTGAGTTGCCTGCACTCTTCCAGCAAATCAGGACCGGCAGCTCTGTGAATAGCTCCATCGACTGAAAACAGTATTGGGATCCTATCATTGCTGACATCGTGGATCTAAGAATGTGATCGCTGACAGTCCACTTCAAAAGTCGTCCTTGTGGGGCAGATCAGATCGCTGAACGTGCTTACTGGAAGCAACGCGATTTTGTCAGCATGTGAACCCAGTTCACGAACTTTCTAGCGAGAAATCCGCCGTGTGAGTGTTGAAATGTGTATAACATTTAGACACATTTCCGAGATAGCAGAGAGATTAAAAAAAGGGACAAACAACCGTCCACATAGATCGCCTATCTTCTTAGAAGTTGAAAATCGTTCAACTTAATTCATTTAATAAATTATTTTTGTGACAAAAAGTATTGGTCACGGGAGAAAGTGGTCACTGGCTGGTTTTGCGGCTGTGGTCATCATTGCAAGCGCCAGATTAGATAAAATTCATCTTTGGAGCGTAAACCTGAAGTACAAGAAGCAGAAAGTTGTTCGGATAAGGATTTGGTAAGCAGTGATGATGTCAAGATTTTGTAGAGGTCTAGAGCAATTTTGAGTCGTAGCTTTGGATCGCCTGGAGGGTGTATTTTTCGGCGAAATCGTCTGCCGTAAGTTCTATTGTATTGTACTTGAACCCACTGATGAGCTCACTACATAAATTTTAGAATCCTTGCATTTTGACATCTTCATGTCTTTACTATGGCACATGAAATCAAAAAGCGACACCAAAAATTTCGACGCGATACCGATAAACAATCCGTTGTCAATGTTCACTAGTATGAAATGTGGTGACATTGATACCCTAGGAAAAGCGTATGTACATACACAATCCGTCGTCAATGTTTACTAGTATGAAATGCGGTGACCTTGATTCCCTAGGAAAAGCGTACATAAACAATCCGTCGTCAATGTTTACTAGTGGGAAGGTGATAGTACTAAAAAACCACTGAGAATGATTCATAGCTATCTACCTACTATCCACGTAAAGTTCATGATAAAACATGAAAATGTATCACTATGTTGCGGACTAGTACGCAATCTGTTTTTCACTAAAATTTGACATTGGAGGGCTCTGGGTCTTAAATTTGGACCACTGCATCGAGTAACATCGATATACCGATAATATCTAAGTTAAATTTTAACTTCACGCTCGGCAAGGTGTACCACAGGCAGGTGCGTGTGTGCTATTACCTGCGGTTTTTTAGGTCAAATTTTGGAAAACTTACTATGGGGGAGATTGCAGTCAGTCTGACCACTTTCTCCCTCAGATAGCCACTTACTGGCCTGGAGGGAATATTTTTCGGCAAAATCGTCTGTAGTAAGTTCCATTGTGTTGTACTTGAACCCATTGATGAGCTCTTTACATACATTTTTTGGAAAAATGATTATGGGGGAGATTGTGGTCAATCTGACCACTTTCTCCCACACACCTGGCCACTTACCCCCACTATGTTGTAATACCTGTCTTGTCCGTTGACAATTCACCTTTGAACTTTTGAAATTTTTTGTGAATCCTAGCAGAGGCTCCCGTGACGAAGTCATCCGTCTTCATCACACAAGATCAGAGGAACAAACAACCTCTCTTGGGACCTCGGACCGGGATAAAAATTTTCTAGTGGACTAGTATAAACATGTCTTCGATTGCTGAGAACATTAAACTAGCCACGTTATCTGATCTGCGGGCCGTGGGGGCTAAGGCGGGAGGGGGGAAGTACGCTCAACGTGGCGTTAACCAAGTGATTTAAATGTCCATAAATTGGTATGTACGCTCAACAAGAGTTTTGACTTCACGTGTGATGTTATTACTAGTATTGAGTATTTACCTCCACCTCCGCCAAGTAAAGTGTTATTCGCAGCATTAACGATGGCTCCGACTTCAAGTTTCGTTATGTCACCTTTCAGCAGAGAAACTTTATTAGCCAAATCGTCGTCTGCGGGATAGTCAACATTCACGCGAGACGGTTTTTCCTTCAACTCCGCCACTGAGAAAAAATTAAATTGAATAGATAATATTATAATATATCAGTCACGCACCATAACTATTCTACAAGGTGGAAAACAAAAACAGGGTGTGCCCTAAGACTTGGGAAAGGATGTAAAATACATAGGTCACACCAAGAACTACTCACATAAAGATTGTAGGCGAGCTTGATTTTCGGCATAATAATTCTTCCACGTCGGGATGTCCGCCAGAGTCACAAAATCTCCACCTGCATACTGCTGCCTCTTGACGGACAACGGCATGGCCAAATACTTCTCTGTAAAAGGGTGCAGGCATTGAGAAAGCATTACTCGGGGTAGTGATACAGAACATAATGTTATGATATTAAGAGAAGATCTTTAACTAAAATGAGAAACCGCCAGATTGTAGGAATGAGAGAGGAAGTAATCAAAACCACAGAAGACTCAACAGACATCCATGGAATAGCTTATTTACGAATCAGCTTAAATAATCCCCCATCTTGCCTCTATTGTGAAACAGTTCTGCCAAATCTTCTGGAAGTATTCCGTAAGGACGAGGATAGGATGGGAATCGGTTCAGGTAGGTGCAAGTCCTTTCAGAGTGAGAACTACCTGTAATCGGGAATCGTTTGAAGAGTGAAATAGCTGCGCCACGGCCCACCTGAAACAATGTTAAAATGACAATTAAATGCCAGCTGCAGTTTCTTAAAGCTTGTCATGAACGGTAATGAAAAACGGGGGTTGGCCGACTGGAACATTAAAATAACTCAGATAGTTTCAACGTTTCAACATTTTGCTATTCTTTGGAGCGTTCGTTCTTCTTTACCTAAAGCTTCGTCTACGCTAAAGTCTACAACGCAGCCCTACCATTCAACCCCTTTCCTTTCATAGTAAATAATTTAATATTATTACGCTATCGTTTTTGTAAGTCGACTCCAGAAATACCAATCAACTCACCAGCATTGCAAAAAAGGGTTAGAGAGAAGACTAGGAGGAATGGCACTGTGAATGCAATAAATGCTTCAAACTGTAATTTGGAAGCAAAATCTTATTTATTTAATAAAGATTGTTGATTGACTAAGCCAAAGCCAAAAGATTACTTAATGGTAACTATATTTATATTTCTACTGACAAGATAACAAGCAACAATACATACTGGTGACGGTACCTACCAAGAGAAATCATAAGAAGGCACGAGGCTATGAATGAAATGAACCTGGGTATGGGTAGGTATATTACATTTATAAGACTAATGCATGACCAAAACATGCGGCAACTCAGTTAGTTTGAGAACCGACTTGTTCAATTCCTTAATTACGTGCAGAATTTGGTATTCGTGTGAAAGATTAGTATTTCAATTTTAATTAATGAAAAACTAACCAGAATAACCATCGTTGGAATAAGAAATCCTATTGAAAATTAGTCAGAGCAACCTTCCACAGTACAAGAACCTGCAAAGAAAACAGATGAGATGGCGGGTACCTTCCTCTTCCCAACTACCTCATCTCAATGAACATCCAACAATGAACAAACCTAAAACTTTTCAATCTTGGCGGAGGGGAGAAAATGTTAGCAGATGAGATAGTAAGTAAGGAAAGGCAAGGTTTTCAGAAGGGTAAGAGCTAAGTAACTACGTGGTAGCATGAAGATTAACTTAACTCGACCCTCAGACGAGAATGGACTGTAATCCGACTGTTTCCATAATGAATAATGAAATATAACTATTATAGTTATCAAACTTACGTTTGAAGGAATTAAATAGCAACCGGGTAATGAAGAAAATGCAAAGCGTAGGCTACTATCAAAGAACCTCCATGCGTCAGCGACAAATCATAACAAGGGATGGGTGACGCTGTATCGATCTTTTGCATCGATACTATCTGTATCTGTATCGGGACTCATCTGATTCAAGGTGCGCCCACGCTTGTTATGTTGTTCAACGAAAAAGTTTCATTAAGTGAAACTTTTTCGTTGAACAACATTACAAGCGTGGGCCCCTAAATTTTAGGAGCCGTTCCCATAAAAAAAAACTGGGGTGTGGTTTTATGAAACCACGGTAAAAGTGAAACTTTTTTCCCACTAGTCTCTCCGGCTCGCTTCGCTCGCTCCCCTAGTGGCATCGATGGACACGTTTTTTATGTCTAGTCCCCCCCCCCATTTCCTACTCATTCACCTACCCTTGTATCTCTACCCACGGCTTCATTTTGGCGTTTTCTCAAATTGATTTCTAACGTGGCAACTGATAACAACAAAACAAGCGGCATTGTTTACTGCATCCATTAATAACATCAATAAATATAAAATGGGGACATAATGTCAAAGAACAAGTACGAAAGAAATGCGTGATAAATCGAGAGCTTTCCAACGAATGGTGAACGATTTTTGTACGATTATAACTGGCGAAGATGAAGTTCCGTAGCAACGAATCGGTTGTAAGCGAAAATCGACGGTAGCGTGACGGGACAAGAAATGACACACAGACCAAAAAATTTGGGACGATGTAATAAAAGTTTCACAACGTTTTCCTCATTGGACGCAGTAGGTTTTCAGCCCCACTCCATGATGTCCATGATGTTAGGGTTTGTTTCAGTAGAAACTATCCTCCCTACCTTATATTACCCCTTCTTTTTAAGCTCATGAATAATATTATACTTCAACCCCCACACAATTCAAAATATCGAAATAGTCTCCATTTAATGAGGACATCTCTTTCGACATTTCATTAATATCGATACCTGCTTCACCAAACAATGAATCGAAATCGAATGTTCCTGTGATGTTATCTTATCACCTGATAATCGGGCTAGGGATGTATGATACTTCAAAAGTATCGATAATAATATCGATACATCTAGTATCTAAAAATATCGCTACGATACTTCCAAAAAATATCGATACTTTCCGATATTTTTTTCAAAAATGGGTGGTCGTGGTACCTACATCAACTTTCTTTAAATTGTTGAAGTGGTCAGTCTCCCAGCAATCTAGGTGGAGGTATGGGTACGTCAAATGCCTACACAATGTGTAGGCCTGTCATGGAGTGGTGTTGTAGTAGGTAGGTACTGATAGAATTAGAATATTCGCGAATTGCCCGGGCAGTTCTGGAGATGCCCAACCAGCTATAATAAAAATCGGGCAAATGTAGGTAGGTATTATTGAGGAATGCCCGGGCAGTTCTAGATCTGCCCTATTTTCGATGGGCAAATACCAAAGTGTGTTAGTATCCATGTAAAAAATCATTCTTTATTCTTAATATTCTTCTTTATTATTATTACAATTAGAATTCCTTGTAGTCATTATTTGTCATAAAAATCAGTTCATTTATTGCCGCATGGCCCCGATTTGTGCATTTTGAGTTGCGCAGTACACTGTAGGCTCTGCACATACACCTTTTCGAATTGCACATCTTCTTGCACTCGCAGAAGAAAAATCCTTGGCCTCCAGTCAAAGATTGTTGGGCATTGGTTGTCCTTAGTGTTACATACTCGTTGCTAGGTAGGTACGTCAGATACCTGACATGAGATAGCTTGCAAGGGTAAATTTGGTTTCTAGGGAGCTCTTGATTAGCTAGTCTCTTTTGATTTTGCATAATGGCATGGCTCATGCAGATGGCATGCCATCTTTAGCACCAACTTCGTTCGTAGGTGAAGAAGTTCGTAGGCTAAGCGATGTGGGTGAAGATATGTATATATAATACATATACATACATACATATTATAAATAATACATATTATGTCTTTGGGGTGAACACGGAATCACCTAATCGTACCTACTGTAACAGACAACAGGTAGGTAGGTACCTACCGTTCAACCGATTGCAATGGCATTTGGTATGCAAGTGACAACAGTTGTCATACCAGTTGCCAATACAGTACCTATTAACGTTACTTACTAATTCCTAGTGTTCTTCGCCATGGTGAGCCAAGAAAGTAAAAATTCCAAGATGAATACTTTTTAATTTTTTTAATTTTAAATTACTGATTTAAATTAATACAACGGAAGCGTATCTCATCACATTTCTCATTTATTCGCTTTTGGCTTCTTCCTTTCTTTTAGAAGTCGTTTTGGGCATGGGGTAGATGCAGAACAACACCAATTGCGGGGCCAGCATGATGACGAAAAGGAGCCTCGACAACTGAAATCACCAAAATTTGCATTAAAGGTTGATGCTTGATTACGAGACTTGTAAGCTTACTTAAAAATCTGGATCGCTAGGTACCTACATGATGTTAGGATTATTTTAAACAGTAAACTTATCCCACAATACCTGTAGCAACTATCTTACATAATGTAAGATATAAAATATAAATATATAATTCTAAATTCTAAATATAAGATATAAAATATATAATTCTTAAAATATAAAAAATGGCCCGTATAATGATTATACGGGCCATTTTTTATATTTTAAGAACCTACATGGGAAATAGCCCTCAGCAGATATTGGAGCCAACTCACTCCAGTTTGGTGATTTTTACGATAACTTACTATTTCAATGTAATTTCCCAGGGTCAATGCATAAAGAAACCACAACGTAGATTGAACAGTTCCGAGAAGCGCCATCGCAAGAGACATGTCTCCTGTGTGCTTCTGTTTAATTACTTTTCTCTAGAATAACAAACGATTCACGATCATAAAATTTATGACATGTTAGATAAAATTATGTATTTAATACATGTTAGATAAAATTAGCGGCAGTTATTCGTGGTTAGCCACAGCCAAACTAGGACCTAGTGGAAGCCTGGAGTATCTTTCTCCACAAAATACACAATATGCGTTTGGTTAGGGAGAGAGAACGACTCCTCTGCTGAATACTAAATTGTTTATTCAGGTAAACAATTATAGCGTGGGGACCGGTTTCGAGCAACTAAGCTCATCTACAGCCCAGAGTGACTTGAGGTGGTTGAACGTACAATTAGTTCTTAGGAATGTACACTTTGTACACAATATGCGGCAAACATTTTAAAACTCCGAATTTTGATTACCATTTGCATGACTGGGAATGCCATGAGACAAAACATCATACCGGATACAGCCAAACTATAAACATATTCAGCTCTCGTGACGTCATCGAGGTACGTGTACGATATTAACGCCATAGGAATCATCATGAACTTGGCAAACGTTTTTGCAAGGTTCAGCTGCAAATAAATAAAATAAAATAAAAATTACACGGGGTTCTATATAGGTATACTTTTATAGAATTTCAAAGCAATCGAACCGGCTTGGGAACCCTTTAGTCGGTTCTACCTACGTAAATGGGAAAAAGCTGTTGAGTGGTCTGCTCCCCATAAATCGAACCTACGTTCAAAATTAGGAACCTACTTCGAAACCACCACTTCACTTCATAGTCCTCCATTGAGCTCACGGTGTTGAGTTCGCCTTGAAAATCTTGCGTGATTTACTAGGAGGGAAACCGAGAACTTTTGCCAAAACGAAAATTTGGTTATTTATTGAATAATACCGATCTTTGAAATTGAACTGAAGAGACCAAATTTAGTCCCGTTAACGGGAATCAATTTGAGCGAGAATGATTCCAGCTTACCTTTTCATCACAGTAGACTAGATAGACTGACAAGTAAACCATACATAGAGTAAAACCTGTCGCAGCCGATGTCACCATGTGGGAGGACTGTAATAGTTGACCATGTCGCACTTTCAATAAAGTTCTGAAAATAATCTTAATTTGAATTGAGTAGATGGAGTCACAAGCGTTGGCTTTGGTCGTAACAGGTACACGAAAAAAAAACCATATTAAGCACCGAATGTTTTCATTGATTTTCACGTTTTTTTAGTGCCAGTAGGTAATGTATTTAGCCCCCACCCCTTCGCCCTGCTATAGTGATATAGTACGATTTGTTTTCATTTTATAAATGTTGTGTATAAAATTAATACAGAACGTCCTAAAATCTCATGAACAACCAAAAAATTAACTGCAATCGGGAATAAAATTATCTTAATATTTAATCTTGTCTGCCGTTCCCAAAATGACCACCTGGTCACTAATGGGCTAAATCAAATCTTGCTAATTATCTTAATCAAATCTTGCAAGAAAACGAGACGTCATGGAACATGTTGGGCCAACATTTTTGGCTTTTTTCGTGGATTCAGCTCCCCAAAATCTATAGGAATCAGTAGAAAAACTGGAGGCAGTTTTTTGGTCGTGTACCTGTGTTAATTGTTTGGTATTTCGATAGCTAACTTACATACACCCTCCTATCATGAAATGAGCCGCGTTAACGTTTTCTGTACTTCCATGACGAATGATCTGCAAGCAAATTCCCCTGTGAAAGCAAGTTAATACGATGTAGGAATGCACAGGAAAAGTAATATTCAGGCATGTTTTCAATCGGGACGAAGACTACCTTCACAGATTTTTCGCGGTAGGAATCTCCTACTCATTGAACATTTGAAAGTGAAAGTGTAAGAAAAAACTCACGCTGGGATGACCAGATGGAGTATACCAATTGAACCTGCCACCTTCCCCAAAATGTCCTTATACTCATTTAAAACCATTTTGATGGAGTAAACAACACTAGTCGCTCGACACACTGTGATCACCACCTCAAGGAAAACTACAAGAGGAGGGTTCTGGCTACGTCCGCAAAACAAACAGGCCCCACTAGACCTACAGTAAACTCAATCTTATCTTGTCTTAACTCCACTTCAAGCAGAATGACTTGGCAATGCGATTTAATTAAACAATGACGAATTTTTTCAGCATTAAATGTTTGTTTTCTTGAGATAAAACACTAGATGTAGGACGATGACTGCTTCCGTCAAAACGGAGACCTACAAGGCCGGACCGTTTTTCCAAAAGTGTTCTTCCCCACAATTAATAATTGAATGTGGAGAAGTGAGAGCACTTTTTACTCCAAGTACAAACCCTGCCAAGTTCTTCGGACAACAGTGATGTGCAACCCCACTGGCAAGTTTTAAAAAATCGGAGTGAATGGCGAATGGGTGATTGATTCCACTTGAAATTTAAATTTTGGTGGTTTCAGATTTTGGTGGTTTCAATTGGTGGTTTCAGATTTTTCTCGTCATCTACTCGCCAAACCTGATTTTTGATCTTTTTTTTCAAATTTTTCAGAAAAGGTTTATCATCTTGTTTTTCCACTTTTGGAGTTTCTATGCGCCACGTGGAGCAACTTTTTGGTGGTGTCAAATTTTTCTCGTACTATGCTCGATAAACTGAATTTTTTATGACCAATTTCAGATTTTTCCGATATCTAGAAGTGCCAAGTAAAAAAGATGAGCATTCTCCCCCTCTCCTTGGAGCTAATATAGTAGTTTATTATTTCCGTAATTATGGTCCCCGCAATGTTTTCTGTAGGTATATTGTGTAACTCTTTGTAAGTAACCTGGTCAGCGGACCCAGTACAACATATTTCTTCTATTTACATTAATTTTCTTCCTCTTTTTAATCACGAGAACTACCTAAAAAACTTCCATTATATTGCGGGGCCAACTTTTATTTTATGTTCATTTACCTATCATGTTAGGTACCTTCTTGTGCATGGTATGCATGGAAAAGTTTATAATCTTATCCTAACTAGTTCATGAGTGAACCATTAGAGAGAATTATGGAAACGCGATTTTATTGATCAAAGACACCGATCAAAGGTGAAATTAGGAAGTCAAAACTTAGGACGCGTTTTTCTCAGTGATCAATTTTTTCACGTGTAAAAATCGATATTACTCCGCTTCTAATGAACTTACATGACTGAAACTTTTACTGCGTATTCTTAGGTATTTCATCTAAATATTTGGATGTAGAAAATTTTCTAATCTCCCTAGAAACAGTACCAATTTTTTGAAAAGTTTCGAAAATTACGACTTTATTGCACAGTTGTCAAAATAATTATTGAGTGTTGATTTAAAAAACCATTCTTCGCCCAAATTTTTAGATTAGACCTTGTTCTTCAAAATGAAACATAAAACGATCAATTTGGGTGATTAGAAAAATTGGAGGAATAACCATTTTAGTACGGTGCCAAAATTTAATGGTATGCTACTTACCTACCTATAATAATAATTGTTAGCTATTGCTAATTATTATCATAGGTAGGTAGTAGGTAAGTAGCCTGCCATTAAATTTTGGCCCCGTGCTAAAATGGTACAAATTGCTAATAATTAGCAATAGCTAACAATAATTGTTATTATTATTTTAGTTGAGTTAGAAGGAGAGAGAGCCAGTCGTTTGTTGTGGTTTTTTATTTCATAGCAAGCTTTCGAGGAAGCTAGTCCCCTTCTTCAGGCTGTGAACAATGCGAACTCAGTGTCACTCCTGAGCGGTTACAATTAATTTAGGTAGATGGCTTAGGCTAGGTGTTTACCTTAATTTAGTTAGTTGGCTATTCAACTCCGTCTCCGATGTCAAAAAATAGGGTCACATAGTTGGTGGGGTCCTGGGGGAAAAAATGAGATAAGTGTACAATAGGCGGGCTAGTAGGTGTATGGGATAAGTTCAGGTGATTCAGAATAGCGTTATGGATGGGTGACATTTACGTCGGAGTATGATTAAGATAATAAATTGAAGTTCTAAATGTCAAAATGTTAAAAATTATTGATTGAATTAATTTTTTCCTCTCATTTCCTCTCCTTCTCATTTTTTTCCCCCAGGACCCCACCAACTATGTGACCCTATTTTTTGACATCGGAGACGGAGTTGAATAGCCAACTAACTAAATTAAGGTAAACACCTAGCCTAAGCCATCTACCTAAATTAATTATAACCGCTCAGGAGTGACACTGAGTTCGCATTGTTCACAGCCTGAAGAAGGGGACTAGCTTCCTCGAAAGCTTGCTATGAAGTAAAGAACCACAACAAACGACTGGCTCTCTCTCCTTCTAACTCAACTAAACTACTCCCGCCAGTTAATCGCTACAACGTTATTATTATTATAGGTAGGTTATTATTATAGGTAGGTAGTAGGTAAGTAGCATACCATTAAATTTTGGCCCCGTACTAAAATGGTTATTCCTCCAATTCTAATTATTATTGCCAAACCCCTAAAGTCGATGGAGAAAAGCGGCGGTTTTGTGCGTTTCTCATGGCCAGGGAACTATAGGAACCAAAGAAAACATTCCTGAGTCAATAATAACGAATTTAGCATTTTCAGTATACCTACCCTCCCCTTAATTATCTGTACCTATGGGGCATGTTCCCTGAATAAAAATATACTAAAGTACGAACTGTGGAGAGTATCCCGCTTTTACATTACAAATCAAGGGTGCTCATAATGCATGTTTTGGCACATTCTTCCTTTTTTCTCGGCTTTTGATACCTACGTACAGGTAGAGTAGGTCTACTGTAACAGGCTATAGGAACCACTCAACCGATTGCAATGACATTTGGTATGCAAGTGACAACCAGTTGTCAATACAGTAGGTAACCCTTATAGTTACTATTATCTGACCATATAGCACCAGTGTTCTTCGCCATGGTGAGCCAAGAAGATAAAAATTACAAAATGAATACTTTTTAATTTTTTTAAAATTACTGATTTAAATTATCACAACGGAAGCGTATCACATCACATTTCTCTTTTATTCGCTTTTGGCTTCATCCTTTCTTTTAGAAGTCGTTTTGGGCATGGGGTAGATGCAGAACATCGCCAGTTGCGGGACCGCCATGACGACGAATATCAGCCTCGAGAACTGAAATCACAAAAATTTGCATTCAATATTGATGCTTGATTACAAGTAAGCTGATGTTAGGATTATTTCAAATTTCAGTAAACTTATCCCAATACCTGTAGCATCTGTCTTAATTATACGGACCATTTTTATATTTCAAGTACCTACATGGGAAATAGCCCTCAGCAGATATTGGAGCCGACTCACTCAAATTTGGTGATTTTCACGTCAACTTACTATTTCAATGTAATTTCCCAGGGATAATGCATAAAGAAACCACAACGTAGATTGAAAAGTTCCGAAAAGCGCCATCGCAAGAGACATGTCTCCTGTGTGCTTCTGTTTAATTGCTTGTCTCTAGAATAACAAACGATTCACGATCATAAATTCGTGTTAGATAAAATTAGCGGCAGTTATTCGTGGTTAGCCACAGCCAAACCAGGACCTCGTGGAAGCCTGGCGTATCTGTCCCTACAAAATACACAATAATATTGTGTGCTGCATATTGTGCAGCAAACATTTAAAAACTCCAAGTTTCTATTACCATTTGCATGACTGGGAATATCATGAGACAAGACATCATACCGGATACAGCCAAACCATAAACATATTCCGCTCTCGTGATGACATCGAGGTACGAGTACGATATTAACGCAGTAGGAACCATCAGTAACTTGACAAAAGATTTTACAACGTTAAACTGCAACAGAAAAAAAAAAAAAAAAAAAAAATGAAAATTTTACACAGGGTTCTTCAATCTTTCACAGAATTTCAAAGCAATTGAATGTGTTGGGGAACTCCTTCAGTCGTTTCTACGTCTACGGAAAAAAGCTGTTGAGTGGTCTGCCCCCCATAAATCGAACCTACGTTCAAAATTACTTCGAAACCACCACTTCACTTCAAAGTCCCCCATTGAGCTTACGGTGTTGAGAGTTCGCCTTGAAAACCTTGCATGATTTACTAGGAGGGAAACCGAGAACATTTGCCAAAACGAAAATTTGGTTATTCATTGAATAATACCGATCTTTGTACAATGTACTCATGAGAATGAATTTGATCGAGAATGATTCCAGCTTACCTTTTCATCACAGTAGACCAGATAGACTGACAAGTAAACCATACATAGAAAAAAACCTGTCATAGACGATGCCACCATGGGGGAGGACTGTAAAAGTTGTCCATGTCGCATCATCAATAAAGTTCTGAAAACAATCTCAATTTGAATTGAGAAGATGAAGTCACAAGTGTTGGCTTTGGTAGTAGTAACAGGTACACGAAAAAACCGTACAAAGCAACCAGTTATAAGTTTTTACTGATTTTTACGTTTTTTTGATGCACTGAATCCTAATCTAGAAATATCTTTGCTCCATCACGTAGACGTAGGTAGGTATATATTATTTTGCTACATTGGGCCATCCTTAGTCTCAGGGGAAAAAATACGGTTCCTACCATTGTGATAATAACCTGCAAAATGCTTCAAAATTTAGTAAACTTTTCATTTAATGAAAGAAAGAATAAATAAATAAATTGTTGTTACACACTTAAGGTAACAATATAATTTAAAAACGAATAAATGGACCAACACACTCAAGAAATTATCTTTCAAGTGTGGTGAATCACCACCCGTGTGTTGGTCCATTTATTCCTTTTTAAGTATCAAGATCTTGAGGGCGATGGTTCATTTATTCTTCAAATATATTTTATAAAATCACTACTAGGTGAATGAATCCTGGTAGACCCGTTTCTTTTTCCCCTGAGTGCTTAGTGCGCTTAGTGCTAGTATTGTATTTAGCCCGACCCTCTTCGTCCTGCTATAATAATATATTATGTATAAAATTAATACAAAACGTCCTAAAATATCATAAGGGAGAACGACCAAGAAAATTAACTGCAATCACGAGAGAAATAATTTCTCTCATAAGTTCATAAGATACCTAATAACTATTATTATCTTAATGGGTAAGAAATCAAATTTTTCAAGAAAACCTGACGTAATGTTGGCTATTTTTCCAGGATTCAGCTCCCCAAAATCTATAGGAATCAGTAGGTAGTAAAACTGAAGGCAGTTTTTTGGTCGTGTACCTGTGTTAATTGTTTGGTATTTTGATAGCTAACTTACATACACCCTCCTAACATGAAATGAACCGCACTAATGTTTTCGGTACTTCCTTGACGAATGATCTGCAAGCAAATTCCCCTGTGAAAGCAAGTTAATACGATGTAGGAATACACAGGAAAAAGATATTCAGGCATGTATTCAATCGGGACGAAGACACAGATTATTCGCGGTACTCATTGAACATTTGAAAGTGAAAGTGTAAGAAAAAACTCACGCTGGGATGACCAGATGGAGTATACCAATTGAACCTGCCACCTTCCCCAAAATATCCTGATACTCCTCTAAAACCATTTTGATGGAGTTATCAACACTAGTCGCTCGACACACTGTGATCACCACCTCAAGGAAAACTGCAAGAGGAGGGTTCTGGCTACGGCCGCAAAACAAACAGGCCCCACTAGACCAACAGTAAACTCAATTACTCTTATCATGTGTCTCACCCCACTTCAAGCAGGATGACGTTTGTTTTCGTAAGATAAAACACTAGCTACTTGTAGGACGCCACCTGGTTCGCAGACAAGGCCGGACGGTTTTTTTTTTCAAACGTAGTCTTCTTCACATTTAATAATTAATTGTGGCGAAGTGAGAGCACTTTTTACTCCAAGACCGACCCACCATGCCAAGTTCTTTTGAAAACAAGCGCAACCCCACTGGCAAGTTTTTAAGGATCGCAAATGGGTGATTTCACTAGAAGAGGCGAAATCTTGTCTTTTCTTTCTTTCGTGGAGACTATTGGGTAGTATTACTAAGAGGAAAAACACCATTGAATAGAGATCCATATTCCCCTGGTTATATAACTTGGAAATATACTATTAGTAAGCTAAGGAAAAACTACAAACTATCCTTAATGTCATTCCCCTGTCCTGTCCACTTCCCTAGGTGCACTACTTCCAAAACTCAAGATTCCACAGTCGTCCAGTTGAGATTCTGGAAAACTACCGAGGCTCGTGTACTCATCAAGTGGTCTGCTATGGACACATTTGCCATCATAATTTTATGCCCATAGTCTGCCAACGCATGCTTAAAGAATAGCGTCTTACAGGTTTTGGGTCATTCCCCTGTAAAATCATGCTATTCCGGTAAATGGGAAAGTACATCCGCTAAGGAAATTTTAAAAATAAAGGTTGATAGCTATGCTACTCATGAATTCCACTCATCTTTAACTTGAGGGCAAGTTCGTCTTGTGAGACTGGTAGGAGTAGGTCAACGTTCCAGTTGGTAGTATTTTTATTGTATGTCATCCTCCTGTTGTCCATAACAAAGTTGTTTCGTGGGATATAATTTTTCTACAAGCGCCGTTGTTCAGATCAGTTGCTGAGCCTTCAGTAATAATTTTGTTGTATTTTACATACTCACCGAGAGGAGAAAACAGTGTTTTGTAATTTCCCTGGATATTTCCACTTGTATGAATATATAATATATTTCCACTGCCTATGGGTGAATAAGCCGTACTGCTGGTATATACGTTTCATTCTTACATGGGGAAAGAACACTTAAACCTTCGAAAAACATTCAATAAGTTGTCAAAGACACAACATTAAATGTGGCCTCTACAAATGGCGAATTCCTGACTAGCAAGTTTTGCTCAATCATCCGAATCCACGTGCTTCATTCTACAAATTATCTGTCTACCTGTTCTTAAAATAGACCAAAAATCATGGATTTACAAGTGTTTTTATAAAAACACTTAATTAATCTTTCTTACGGCCTTCAATCAAATGACCTCGGAGATAGACTTGTAGATTGTATGTACTCAGGTGGGAGTTTTAGGAGAACCCCCAGCATGGAAGCTTGGTCACTGGTATGGGAAGTGTTGGAGTCTTGTTGTGTTTCCCCAAATGCTCATATCGCAGTCGAAATCTAGACGGACTAGGACATTAGACACATTTGTCGCATAGAAGGGGCCCCAAGAATTTTATACCTGCAGTACCCGAGCGCAGGACATGAATATCCCACATCAGAGCCACCTTGGTTAAAAATCAACCTATCAGATAGGTTAGATTCTAATGTGGCATCTTCCTGCATCGCAGCAGTGCTGCAGATTCGCACCCCTGTTGGTTGCATACGCTAGAGAGGGTGTGTCCTCCTGACAGCGCTAGTTTGTGAGATTAGGTCTTGAGAAGTGCAGTACCTGGAGAGGTGGTAGTCCGAAAATGTGATCCGTGTCCAATAAAATCCTAATGGGCCGTCTAGTACGTTGAAACAACATAATATGCCATATTATGGACCAATTTCACGACTTTTCCAACGAACAAAGGCGTTGAATTGATTGTCCATTTGATTTTCGTATAAGGGAAATTTAGAAGCCGTAATAATGACAAACGTCAATCAAAATACTGATTCAATTTAATATCTTAACCACGCAACACTAGCACATTTTCCACTTCGTTCAACAGCTTATAATATCACAGAAGGTTGATCAATCAAATCTTTCTACAAACCATTAAAAATTACATTAAAATGGATGTCAATGTAATAATTACATTTAAGTAATAAGTTAATTATTAACCAATAAATACGGACCATTTCATCAGCTATGGTCATTAAACAGAAATCTATTGCACTTTTAGGTAGGTAAATACGTGAAAGAGGTAATCATGTGTTTTAAAAAACGCGGAAACAAAATGCTGTTTGGTGAACTGTACAATTCACATAATTTGAGGCGTATTCCAACGTAATTCTAAATTTAATTAATGCACATCCACAGTTCATAATAATTATGAACTGCATGCAAATTATTTGCAAATAATTCTGGACCATTCTATTATAACAGAACAAAAAACTAAATTAGGTAGAACTCTCGTTTCAATCAAGTCATACAAATACTAGCAGCATTTTTGAGCATGCAATTACTCCACGAGTGAAACAATCCCACACAATGAGAGAAGAATGTTAATGCTAGGTGCTAGGATTTTGGTTTAAGTGTGGCAATGAGGAGCTACTTCAAAGTAGGGAAATACATTCAAATGCTACGTCGAAATGCGATTACATGCAAGTGGCCAAGGAACAAATCGTCAATAATCGACTCCTCTAAATCTAAGTAACATTTGAGTTCTAACGCTGCTCAAATGATTGTGATAGAAAGACTTGGGTGGGAACGAAACGTATTTAATAGTTGATCACATGGTAAGATGGTAAGGAGAATATTTCTCCTTAGAATGAACAATTGTTCATAAAATTTTGTTACCCACAACAATTCTTAATCTCACATCTTCTCCTAACTCATTACGAGAATTGCTAACTATTTATTGATAAATAGTATGTTCGACTAGAAACCTTGTTTGAAAAAAGTGTGTTTAATAAGTTCAAAACTTAGAAACAATACTGAATAAAGTAGGCTTTGATAACAAATAATGTCACATTGGAATTACTCCAAATAGGTAATGTCGTTCCTTAAATACTGGTTGAAATACTCCTAGCTCCAAGGTCGACTTCCGATCTTCTGCATCGCCCAACAAAGGGAACCGCAGTGGAGTACTTCGCGCGAAACGGTTTCGCAATGATGTGAAGGACTGCGGTTATGATTCGGCCTGCTTAGGAGCAACGTGCTTTCCATGTTTCGCTACAATAAATAATACAGCTTGTACCAGCCTTCGAAGTATCGAACACCAATGAAGCAACACTTGACAGACTAAAGTTCTCACCTTTTCCGAAGCAATCGCCAAATCCCCTTCGTTTGGTCTTATTGGCCGATTCACTCGGGTCAGATTGTTCACGAGCAAAGCGAATAAAAACCTGAGAAGAACAGGATGATGTCGATAAAATAAAATGGTTAACTTTGATAGTGGTTTAGAGGATGATTTAGAGGCCCATAAAATCCTTTAGTAACGAATCAACTACAAGTATATCATATACAGGTATGCAGGTCTGCGTAACGCATAGGGCAGGTTTATCAATCCACTGAATCGAGATTTTAGTGGATCTCTATTTTAGGTAATGGACGATCGTGTAGGTTTGCATGTTCATCAATATCCAATTAAAAGCCCATTAGGTGATGACAGTTTGGTAGAGGAAAATCGAGGGTACCACCAAAACCTCGACAAATCCTCTCATTTTACCAGTGCAACACTTCGTGGCTGATGTAAAGTGGACACCTCTGGGTAAACCCTAGTCAAACTACCGCCCAACTGGGTAAAGAATGGACGCCTAAGTGGGTCCACCATCCCGAGCTCGCGACGACCCATCTGAGTAATGGCCGATTTTCTAGTATTGATATCGATAAACAGCACCTTTCTTGATAATTATAATTGGAAACTTGCGATAGTGGAAGAATAATCGGCCATTACATGCATTTGATAAACCGGCCCTTTTATACACAAAAAAGTGGGTACTTACGTCTTCTAACGTTGTTTGTGTCACTGAGTAATCAACAACGATTTGTTTGCTCTTAGCAGTTTCCATTTCTCTCAGGACAGTGGACAACCTGGCTTCAGGGATTTCGTAGCGAAGCTGATTATAATGTTCCTCAGAAAGTTTTGAGGAACTTAGTCTCTCCGCCATGAAGGTTTTCACTTCTTCTTTAGCATCGCTAACACATCGTATTATCAGAGCATACCCTTTGCCGTATCTAAAAACCGGGCGGGTTGGTTTTAGAACGACAAATTACGAGTTTGCAGATTAACGGATCCCAATTTTGTTTTAGGAATAATTAATAACAGGAAGATCAATGACGAATGTGAACACCTACTTGTTTTTAAGATGCTGTGAAGACCCCAGGCACGTGAACTGACCATTGACCATGATGGTGAGCCTGGAACAAAGAGCTTGGCACTCTTCCATGCTGTGGGATGTCAATATGACGCAACCTCCGTCTTTAACCACTTCGCCAATGCAGTTCCATAAAAAACGACGGGCTTTGGGGTCCATACCGGTCGTCGGTTCATCCTGAAACATACCATTAGACAACCAAACATAATAATATTATACTGCAATTATAAGTTACATTGCCGTGGGGTTAAAAATAAAGAGAAGTAAAGAGAAGATAATACGAAGAACGGAACGAATAAATAGTAAAGAGAAGATAATACGAAGAACGGAACGAATAAATAGTAAAGAGAAGATAATACGAAGAACGGAAGAAAACTACGGTTGCGGAATGCATCGATATGACACGGAAGTCGCAGCGGTTTGATGTTTATTTAAAAACGAAACAAGTTTAGAACTCACCAAAAATACTAATGGAGGGTTTCCAAGAAGAGCAATTGCTGTAGACAGTTTTCTCTTGTTGCCTCCAGACAAATCACCGGCAAGCCTGTTTCTATATTGCCCCAGATTCATACGGATAATCAATTTATCAACTCTCTGAAACCAAATCAGATTACAGTAATAACAAAGTCGAAATGAAAAACATAAATGAACCGTCTAGGCTTGGTGTTCACCTGGTCAAGATCACCGGGTGGGATGTTGCGAACTCGACCGTAAAATAGCAAATGTTCGTGAACCGTCATTAACGGGTCCAGAGCATCGAACTGTGGGCAGTATCCCAGCAATGAACGGACGTCACTGACACCTTTGCCACTCATGAGGCTATGACCATCAATGGATGCATCGCCAGAGGTAGGCTTGATGGCACCAGTCAGCATCTGCAATGAACTAATAATATTACGCCCGCCAAAATAATATTTTACAGATACTTGTATTTAGGTTGATCATACCTTGAACGTTGTAGTTTTCCCTGCGCCGTTCAGCCCAAGAAGACCGAAACATTCACCCTTTTTAACTCCTATACAGATCTTATTAACGGAGGGCGTCTTTTTCCGTCTGTATTTCTGTCAAAAAATATTCTCCAATGAAAAAAGATCCATAAAAAAGACAGTAGTGGTAGCTCAGCAGTGGACGAATTGATGAAATGTGATGATGAAGTCGACATTTATCGATAATGGGGGTCAAGCAGGCTTTAGTATATAAAGCAGGGTTCACATTTGTGCGTCATTCCGCCAATGCGTGTGCGTTCGGCGATCTGATTGGCTGATCAGTTTTCCCACACAGATTTCCTCCAATGAGATCGCCGAACGCCTTGGCGGAATGACGCACAAATGCGAACCCTGCTTAAACCGGTGTTTCGGGTAATCTATTCCCTTCATCAGCGCTTGAAACATGTATGTAAATCAAGAATGAGTAGCGTTCAGGACGGATCCTAATCGAACGGATCTCCATAGTGAACAGACTCCTTCTGAACAGACTTTTAAAGAGTTGGCGTTCACTACCACGTTCACCGACTCCCGCTAGCCTACCATTTTCCCCCTCATACCCTACTCTTAACCTTTTCCCCGCAAGTTTACCAATCCCTCTTTACCCTCTACTTCGCTACACCACCCTTTCCCCCGACGGAGTGAACTCGTTTCATGAACTCATCTCAGAAGTTAGTGAACTGGTGGGAATCAACACCTTAAACTTCCACACCCCTACACTGAAGGAGGCTCAAAATCATTTTTCCACGGTATCTGTGTTACTGGGAGGACCAAGACTCCGTCCCGTGTCTTCATTAAGAGCCTACATCGGCTTAGGAACAGAGCAAGACTCCGTCCCACAAAGCAGCAAAGAAGATGCAAGATTCCGTCTGACCATTAGCAAAGTGGTTCAAGTGACATCCAAGACTACGTCCGGAGAAAAACGCGCAATCCTGAGATGGTTCTCATTACACTACACCCTTTACGTAGGCGAGAGCCGTCCTGTTGATGTGGACTATCTTCTTCAGTTTCTCCTGCAGAACCTGGAACAGAGCATCGTTCTTGTTCTCCATGACGATCCACGATCCTGTCCATTGTGGTTGGAGTCATGTAGCCAAACCCAGTCCTCAGTCTTCTGCTGCAGCATCTGGACCCCCATGATTCTTGTGGCATACTCTCTGGTTTCCTGCATGTGCTTCCGAAGGGAGAACACATATGAGATTGAGAGTGGCTTTTCCCTCATGACAGGCCTAACCAAGTCTTCCGGTAAGTGGCGCTCGCGACCATTCCATCAAGGCTGGCCAGAAACCGGTCGTGTCATGGGGCCCACTCCTGTGTACCAGCAGAAGAGTGGTAGAAGCATGTCCGAGGCAACAAGGACAAACCGATTCCCTTGTTTTGATTCGGGAATGGGCCCAGGATGCCGATGAACAGGAGGGAAAAAAAAAAAGCCTCAATGAACAGGAGGAAAACAAAAAAAAGAGTTCTCAGCCAAGACCCTAACAACGTGCGATTCCTATATTCAGTGTTTGAATAGGTCTCCACCATGCCTGGCTCGGACGGAGTCTTGCATTTTTCTCAAGGCGGGTCTTTCCCCCTCGGGACGGAGTGTTGACAAACATTCAACTTCCGCTTGGATTAGTCACGGATTACTGCCTTAAATCTAATGAGACGATGGAACGGAGTCTTATACCCCCCGTGTTACTAGAATGAGAGAATTTATTGAGATGTTGGTGGTACCCCTGTAAATCCCCCCCCCCCCCCCCCCCCCTCAAACAAACTCTCATTAGCTAATGTAGAACTAGCGTGAGATTGATAAACGCAAAATATTTACAAATCGTAGATTACCGTAATCGTAGATTTAGGTGATTCTTGAAAAACAGACCTGAAAAAGACAACTGCGAAATTTAACGCTCATTATTTACGTTACCTTCACCAAATCCTTGATGATTAGAAGATCGTCTGGGTTCTCATGCACTCTTTTTCTTTCAGCGGCAACATCTTCTTCATCTCCAACTCCAGTATCCGCAGCAATATCTTTTTTCTAAAACATAATATGTATATGTATAATATACAACTTTGTTGAAGAACTGACAAATGACACAAGTCAAAATGGAGTATAACAGGTTAAAATGGGCGCTTCAGTATGGCGAATTTCAGCAACAGCCGGGCAAAAGAAGAGTGGAGCCCTGAAAATGTTGAGATCGTGTAGAATGTGAGTAACGTGATACGTGTACATACGTGATTGTAAAACACGTAACCAAATTAATATTGCAAGAAGCTATACGCAACAAGAGATCCACGAATTCGCTTGAGAAATTAGCCACAAAGAATTCGTAAATGAAAGAGTTCATTAGGTAGCTGATTAGCTTGATTGATTAGGAACCAACAGTTACTGTTGGTTCCAAATCAATGGATATTTTAGAAAGCCTAAGCCGAACCACCAGAATTTTCGTTCTTCACGACATCCTTAGCTTCCTGAGTTGATGGCTCATAATATGATAACACCGATACGCATATTATATGGTTATATACGCATGCGTATCGGTGGTATCAGTTGGTAGGTTTCTTCACCGTAAAGGCTTCCTCAAAGCTCACGATTAGTGTGGCTGCAGTAGGCACGCCGCACCATCACTGTTCACCATCGATGTTTGGACTCTCTCAGTAACAGGTTAGTGCTGTGGAAACTGCTATAGAGCCTCTCAGTAACAGCGAGGCAAAACAAAATTTGTTTTACCTCGCTTATTAAATAAGTACCTTATTTAATAAGTACCTGTATGATGCGGGAGCGTTCACAGTGACATATCACCACTGCGATGCCATCATCGACCCTCGCTGCTTTTAGAAAATCAAATCTATTTGATTTTTTAATTATTTATTTTTTAATTATTTTATCAATTTTTATCTAGAAGTCGATATACAGATAAGAGCCCTAATAATAATTCTCCTTTTCTACTGATACCAGTAGCTCAAACAGGAGACTGCAGCACTAAAAAACGATTGAAGATCTTACTGCGGCGTCTTTGAGTTGCTCGATGTGAGAATAGAGGACACTTTTTTTTTTTCATTTAGGTAGGTAGGTAATTAAAAAAATTAGAGTCGTGAGAGGGGCAACTACCCCGTGTTATTTTTAAACGTCTCTTCTTCCCGACGTTCAACACCCATAGACAAAACAAAAGTTAAAAAAGCGAGATTGAGCAGTTGATTTAAGGAGACGACACAAATCGAACACGTTTGGTCGAGCCACACGAGAAACTGCATGCGCAGGCGTTTTAGTAAAAAATTACATTCAAAGTTTTCCTTCAGGTAACCGCTCGTAGGCCATGCAACAGCCCGCGAATTGAAGTTAAAAAAAAGGTAGCGGACAAACCGAAATGAAAACAATTAACCCAGAATTGGTCTGCCGAGAACGATACATTTTAAGAACCTTGTAAGGCTAGTTAAAAATATATATAAATGTCTACATGCATACTTTAATTTAATCTTACCATGATAAGGTTGATGCAATGGGGTATCACATCGAACTCAATCATGAGTGTTAGGAGGAAAAATGCAATTCCCAAAATTAACATGCAAAACATGTTTTTTCCAAGGAAATACCAGTCCCAAACGTCAGTAGACATGATGACGCCTGTCAAAACAGCATGGAATTAGTTTACGTTCAACGCGAATAATACGCAGATCTGCGTAATCATCTATGATTGAACACATCATATTTATACATAATAGGGATTTAACCTCAAACCGGCTTACCTAATTCAGCCAAACTCATTTTGGAGAAATGGTTAACTGATAACTTGATCATACCGTCCCCCAAACAGAAGTGAGGGAACACCAAAAATACGTCACTTAGAACGACAGCGAGGTTTCTCAAATCCTGGGAAAAAAAATCGAGTGGTTAAGCAGGATACAAGTCAGGGTTACATTGCGATGTCATAGTTGGGTAAATACGCAATTAAAATCTGCCATCCGTCCAGTTGGATATGCCCCATATTCAGAGGTGCCACTCAAGGTTTTTGTCTCCCGTAAAAATTCCATGATGCCCCGCAGGCATCTCTCTCACTATATTATTCTCATCTCTACATCAGTGGGTCACTAAATTACTCACAGACAAAAATACTCATTAGAAATATTTTTGAAAAAGTATTTCGTCATCAAGTTCAATTTCACCCCTACCCCTATGATGATCAGACATGGTAAGAAAAATCTTCCCTATATTTGAATATCTCTAAGTTTGGTAAGTAAATCTGAAAATGGAGTTTTGTAATGGACTAACTAGCTGTTTTGGTAAATTCGCTTCATTTCACTCTTCAGTGCAGTTACTGCACTGCAGTATGTCTTTCGATATAGACCAAATTAGTGATATGAGTACTCATATATGAATTATAAGGTTTTAATTTTAATTTTATGGATACCAGTATAATTTACACAAGGTGTTAGCAGGTGAAGTGGGAGAGATTGACACGTACGCCTGAACACAAAGCGGGTCTCCGCAAAATATCGTCCATGCCAAGCCGAGAACTAAACCAAATTCGAACTAAACGCCATTTTGGCTTATTATTCTTGGAATAATACACCTATATAATCGCGACGGAGGTCGACGACTCCGATCGGCCTCAAAATATAACATTTTCCGTTTCAACAGGTCTAGATTCCAAAACAGAAATGTCCGTCCGCCATCCCGGCCGTTTTGGGCAGTAGGATTTTTTTTTTTTTTAAATGAAATTTGACAATGGTTTTCCTACATGGTTTACCATCTAATTGTGCCCACAAGGTTTTCAGCCCGATCGCCCAAACCCCTCGGGCGCTATGGGGCTACGGGAGGCGTTTTTGAAGGGTTTTGGCTATGGGATCGAGTTAGGTGTCGTTTTCGAAGTATTTTTGGACGTAGAATCCATTTTTGGGGGTCCCGCAACGATCCGATTTCACTGTGGGGATCTTTAGATCCATTTTTTGGGGCAACAAACAGGGTTTTTGAAGAATCCCAAGAGGTTAAATATTTGCCAAGTGAAAAAAATTTCGAAATAAAATTTTTTTTAAAGTGTTTCTTTTTAAAAAAATGTTAAATTTTTTTACAGACAGAATTAATTTTTGCACAAGTAACCTATATCAAAGAATAATAAACCCTTGTGTAAAATTTGCAGCGTTTCAGAATATGGCTATAATAAGGCAAGGATTTTTACAAAATGCCTGATATCACAAACATAATATGTATATAATATATCATATCTACTGTATATATTATACAGATAGTACGCAGTGCGTACATAGATAGTACCTACGCAATATAGTAAGTATATTTTCGGCCTGAAGGTAGGGCTACCATACGTTCGCGCCCGTGACCTATGAATGACTGACTACGTTTGCGCCAGTTTGGGAAGGCGAGAGGCATACGTTTGCGTCAATTGGATTAAGGGAAAATTGAAAAAATGTCTCTACATTTGTGCCAGTTCTAGAACTACGACTAGGAGGCCACATCTTGCTGGCTAAAGCCAGCCAACCCCCGACCCACCTGGCCTCAGACCCCTTCTACTTCCTTTTTGATTAAAAAAAAAAGAAAAAAAAAAGTGGGTTTTATTGTGTTTAACCATTTTTGGTTCTCACAAGTGGGGCAGGAGCCGACCCCGCTCTGCACCCAGATAATCACAGATAAGGTAAGAAAGTCTTAGATAGTCTTGCTCCAGAGAAAGGATTCACATAAACTTGCGTTCAGAGGTGAATTGTCTGCCGACAAGCCAGGTATTACAACACATGATTGATTATTGGTCAAACATTGGTGTTCGGCCCGGATTCGAACCAGGCTGATCAGCGCTCCGAATGATTTGTAAACAGACGAAGCTCTGTCGCCTTAGTCCACCGGGCCACCCTGACCCCTCCTTTTTGATAATGAATAGTTTTTTCCTAAAGAAATTCGATCCTCAGGAGGGGGTGGTGATTGGGGGTGCGGTCCTATTAACTGATCTCGCAGCTTTTCGCCCCCCACCACGGAGCTAATCGCTCTAATTTTTCAGGCGTTGACGCAAACGTCGGAATGTTTCGGCTTATTTTCACACTTCTGGCGCAAACGTAATTTACCGGTAGGTAGTAGTTCTCTTTCTCCTCAAAACCTGATCGAGACCCCTGGACCTGAACACGGGTGGGACCTGATCAATTAATGGGACCTAAACGAGACCCACGGGACCTGACCGATGAACTTCCGCTCTCTCCACTAGAGTTACATGGGAAATTCAACAGGCTCTAGACAAGAAAAACGTTCTAAGAAGCTGGTTACACTCGAGATTGTTAAAAAGGGAGGTACAGATGAGGGCTCAATAGTGAAGTATTCCACAAATCGATTTTAATATTGGCCTTTTTTTAACGAAAGAAGGTAATAAAACTTATTTAATATGAGAAGCTGTCCTCGGTTTATTAACAAACCTTCCCAATAGTATGAAACTTACCAAGCTTATTTTGGCTGTCAATGGCAGATACACGAAAGCCAGAGCTCACTGAGCAATTCGAAGGGCAGTTTTCTTTTATTAATAAACTCATTAGCTAATCGTAAGGAGTAACGAGGTAATAATCAGGTATCTCTTGTTTTGAAATCTAGCCAAGGATCGATGTGTGTTGATTGTAACGAGTTCAGTTCCAACAACCATTAGAACTCACAACACAAGGTAATTCCATTTTAGTTCATCAGTTTTATTGAGAATCAGGGGGCTAGAAAGTGTTTACAAACCATACTGATCCAGAATTTATCTCTACAAAAACAAAGGCGCTCGGTACGTCAGAAAATTAGCATGAAAAATCAAATTCATTGACTCAAAATTGATTCTTGAAAAAAAATTATTTTCTTATGAAATCGAGTATTGAGATACCTTACAATGGTGCCCACTCTGAAAGGGAACTAGAAAGAAAAAACGACTCACCTCATCAGGGAAAGACTGCAAGACTGAAGTTGAAATAGTCGTGGCAAGGCCGACGAACATATTCCCACAACCCATAGCCACAAATGCAGAACTTGGGACGTCGAATACAAAACTGAATGGGTACATCATGGGGATGCAAGCCCACCTGAATGATAATCATATACGTTATTTTAGTTGTATTATTTGTGAGGGGGGTTTTCGTTAAAATAATAAAGTAAATTTACCCGTAGAGAAAGAATAACGTTACAAAGGGTAGAAAATGATCGCCTCCTATGTAGGTTTCAACATCAAACAAAACGAAAACCGTTATGCATAAAACAGCAGAAACGCTGAACGCTAGCTGAAATTAGAAAGTGGCATTGTGAAGATAAAACACTTTCTGGCAAGTTTCAACGAACGAAGTATTCAAAAACTGAGCTGATTAAATTAAATGTTCTTACCATGTCCCAAGTGAACACTTGCAACCAATACGTTAGACGGCTCACTCCAGACACAAATTGGAGATGTTTAGAGTTCGAAATTCGGTCATCAATCAAGTAGAGCAAAAACGAGGCAGTCACAAAGCTCAGAGCAAAAATTACGCAGATCGACTCCAGAAGTGAAAATCCTGATCTTCGCCTGAAATGTAAAATATACAGGAAACTAAAGATCAATTGGGTCGTTTCTATTATAAAATCCTACACTACAATAATTGTGAATTACTCACAATCCAAGCGTAATGTAAAGGGGTAAAGTGATTATAACGTCAAGGGTTTTGGCCCAATCGGCCAGACACAACGGGGGCGCAAAATTGTTATATCAGTATTCCTCAAGCTTTACAACACAAACCATATTAAATTGTATTGATACTTACATAATTACAACTAGGTTAAAACTTATTTCATCGAATAATCAAAATTTGAAGTACACATACCCAATTTCGACACGCGTTTGATAAGTTGTGAAAGGCATGGGGTGATTTATGAGAACGATGCCATAATTTTGCAAGGGCTCGTGTAAAGTTCCATTTCTCTGAACGTTAACTCGAAGAATGTTGTTATTGATCGCGTTCAGATTGGCAACAGACGCTAACCAGGCTTTGTTGTTGAACCAAACCTGAAATACAATTAGCCAGTTGAATCTCTAGGAGAATATAATTTGAGGGGGTCAGTTGGAATGGGACGTACCTTGATGTTTTGAAACTCGTCGCGGTTTTTGTCGGGTAGAAGACTTAATGATTGTTCATCCAAGCCAGAGGCTTTCAACATTAGCTTCACCTCAAACCATGAGATAGGTCCAAGCTTATTAAGGGCCGAAAGGTTTGCTCCAAATTCAAAACCTCCTAAACTATCCACGAATTGCCAAAAACAAGAAATATCGAAATTTATTGAACATGATATATGTAACCCCTCCACACCTGAGGTACAAGGGATGTACGTACTTCCTGTTTTTGTACTTTTGTATAGAAGATAGAATCCACTCTCTCGGGTTTAGTTTATTCATGTCATACACATTAAAGTCGGATACAATCTGAAAATGAACGAGGCCATAATATTATAATACGTCGACACCATTTCATCAGATCACGGCAAGTCCGCTATTGACATACGGTTGCCACAACTGCTATATTCGATGAATACAAAAGTGACTTATAATAATATAATATAATAAATTATTTATTCACCTTATGATAAGGCGGAGGTGGGTCATCAATCGGCTTTTGACAGATCTGAGAACCAGTTTCACACGAGCAGGTTGTCATCTTGTAGCTGGGGTTATCGATGAACTTGTCTTCAGAGTTACAAGGACTGAAACAAAAAGAAAAAAGAAAATCACTTCAAACCTACCTACAAACGAACAGAAATCTAAAGCTAAATTTAAACTTGAAAAGAAAAAAACTAGAAACATGGTAAAAAATAAAAATGGAAATAGAAGAAAAATAACAAGATGAATAACAAGTAAAACTAATAATAGTAATAGTAATAAATCAATTGTAAAAAAGCGCAGCCTAGTTACCAGTCCATGAGTATATTATTTCTATAATATTATAATGCTGTGTATGCAATTTTGTACATTATATGATAATATCAAAGATAATCTTTGTATACGTAAGTAATATAATTGTGATATCTGTGTGTAGGTAATATTATTGTGAAGCATTATCCTGAAATAAGTTGAATTATCTTAAAATTAGCTGTACCTGTTGTTGTTATTAGTACCTATTGTTGCGATGTTTGGGTATTGTTGATATGTTATGTAAAATTATGTTAGAAGCTCCCTGACGTTGGTTTGCTAGTAATTAGTGTAGTAACACTGTTCTATAATGTAATGAGAAAATATTTGGCACACACCAACTCACCCGCACGACATTAGTCATGGGTGGTCTGTGGAATTCGTAAATGAAATATGGACCAATAAGGAAGAAGATAATATTATTATAATTGCTGATGATGGTTCTTCAAGCGTAATGAAAAGTGAAAGAAGGATTAGATATAGTCACTAGTAGGGGATAAAAACCTTACCTCTCATCGTCCCAAAATAAACACGCAGTTCCCAAGCCGTATTGATCGTAAATTGACTCATGATAATCCGCCGGAAAATCGCCCTTGTTAATATCTTTGGCAAAGTAATGAATGTTCTGACCATATTGCAGAGGAGTGACTTCCAGAGGAGGCCTATTTTCCATGGTAGGTAAGACGTTCAAGACAGCGAGGGAGATAGTCACAAGGAGTGGAGGTAATATAAGCTGAGAGAAGAAAAAAAGTAGGTGAGAAGTATGTCACTCTTATAGCAGCATTATTAGGCCTCTATAGGCTACTATTTGGAACTAGATGTCACATAATATGTTATATAACTGTGAATGTGTATATATTATATAACTGTGAATATAACATGTGAAGCCATGAGAAAACCATTTGTTTCAAAAAGAATAAACTCACTTCGGAAAATAAGCCTTTCACATTTCGTTTTGTATGATGGAACCTTTTGACGTGTAAGGCAAAGTACTGTCGGACGTATTTGTGTGGAGTCTTTTTTTCAACCGGGGTTCTTTCAACTTGCACTGGAACTTGGCTGTCTGAAATAAACAATCACGCTGTCTTGTCTGAATAGTTTTATATTTACACAAATTTTGTGAGCATTGGTAGTTTGGATTAGAGTGTATTTACGTATGTAACAGGTAAGGAAATCTACCACCCTGCTTCTCCAGCACCCAAAGTAACTACAGGAAACAGAAACGACAATAAGGGATAGACATGCTTTTCGACTTTTTAAAATAGCAAAATAGCATTCCAAATAGCACAGTTCATATTAATTTATATTATTTATTCAAACTTCGACTTTTCCATAAATTTTATGGAAAAGTCGAAGTTTGAATTCGCAACAGGACGGAAACAGCTGTTTGGGTTGAAGTCACACCCCAACTCGGCCCCTCATTGGTCGGACTCCTAAATGAGTGGCCATGACTTCAAGGCCACCAATCAAAATCGTTCAGAACGTCATGGACGTCCAATGCACGAAAGACTTTTTGTCTCAAAAATAATTTTTCCCCCACTTTTTGACTTCCAAGAACACGGCACAGGATGATTTAACCCAAAATTCAGACGCACGTCGATTCCTGGGAATGGGTCGTTTCAAGAGGAAACTTTCCTTGGAACCTAAACCAACAGCGTCGTTCCTGGATTAGTGACGAACCATGGAAATTCCCAGTTCCGCTGGAACGCCAGAACACAAAAATTAAATTAGTCTCAAAACCCTTAGTATTCCGGGTAGTGAGAATTGAGTTTGATAAAACAATACCAAGAGACCCCGAAATGAGTTTTGCTCACCCTCCCAGTTGATTCAAATGGAACCCAGAACGAGGGCGTTCTGTGAAAACGCTGCAAATTTTACACAAGGGTTTATTATTCTTTTATATACGTTACTTGTGCAGAAATTTAATCCTGTCAATGAAAAAATTTAAAAATTTTTTTTTTGGATTTTTCTCAAAAAACATTTTTTTTTGGATTTTTTGTTCAAAAATGTGTTTTTTTCAAAAATTCTGTATTTTTTACTCGAAAAATATTTAACATCCTGGGATCCTTCAAAAATCCCATTTTTAGCCCCACGAATGTCCTAAAGATCGCCCCAGTGAAATCGGATCGTTCCGGGACCCCAAAAAATGGATTCTACGTCCAAAAATACTTCGAAAACGACACCTAACTCGATCCCATAGCTAAAAGCCTTCAAAAAACCCCTCCCGTAGCCCCATTATAGCCCCATAGCGCCCCACGGGTTTGGGCGATCGGACTGAAAACCTTGCGGGCACAACTAGATGGTAAACCAAGTATTTTGCCAAAATTTCAGATTTTTAAAAAAATTCCTACTGCCCAAAACGGCCCGGACGGCGGACGGACATTTCGGATTTTGAATGTAGACCTCTTGAAACGGATAATGTCAAATTTTGAGCCCGATCGGAGTCGTCGACCCCTGTCGCGAAAACAGGTGTATTATTCCAAGAATAATAAACCAAAAAGTGCAGCCTAGTTACCAGTCCACGAGTACCTATATTATTTCTATAATATTATAATGCTGTGTATGCAATTTTGTACATTATATGATAATATCAAAGATAATCTTTGTACACGTAAGTAATATTATTGTGATATCTGTGTGGAGGTAATATTATTGTGAAGCATTATCCTGAAATAAGTTGAATTATCTTAAAAAAAAAAAAAGCTGTACCTGTTGTTGTTATTAGTATTGTTGCGATGTTTGGGTATGTTGTTGATATGTTTTGTATAGTGACTGCAGGGGAACTGGAATGTATGGAACGGTGATAAATTTTGGAACGGCCCATCTCTACAAGAACCTTTCAACCCTGCATTTCAGTAGATGCATACCTACCTAACCATACAACCAAGCACCTATTCACCAATTTACGTGGATCTCCGATGCAACACCTTTCTAATGCAACACCTACCCATGCCATGACATTTCGGAGAACAAGAATACTCAGCAAAATGCTACTAGGTAACCTTGAGAAAACTCGCGGTCTTTCTGAATTTGTTTGTTAGGGTTAAACGTTATACACCACTGGTCGAGAACAACAACCCTTATTTTCTGAATTTGATGAAAACTAAAGCAACACATTTTAGAAGAACTTTGCCGTAGCGCAAGCAGCTATGGTATCCTACTCTGGCAAATGGATGACAAACAACTCATGCAATGCAAGACTGTATTAGTTGAACCCTTAATAAATTTTGGTGGACAGGCGGAGAGAAATGGGTTAAAATCCAACTACGACCGCAACCACCCCCCTACATGGACCATACAACGTCAACTATACGACACAGACATAACTGTTATTTTACTGATACATGCATCGACTTCACTGACAGACATGCGTCCCTTCAACATCAACCACACATATCTTCTATCAATACACGGAACTTTTACTCACACGTCACATTAGCTCCTTTCAAACGCACAACCTTTCCCTCTATATGATCTAAAACGTCACAAGAGAGATATTATTTGGAGAACTTTTACGGAAAGTAAGAAGTAACAGGTTGTTACTGGAATACAACACGCACAATGTTGATCAGAATGGGAAATGAAGAATACCTGAAAAATGTACAGATGCCTTTGAACTGTGAATGTATTTCTTTGACCATTCATTCAAAATTAAAACACAAACCTGAGGAAAGACCATACCACGGGCTTACAACCCAGTCTGGTAGTATGAAAGACTGGTTCATGAAAAATACTAACCGTTATCGATACTAAGCGGCTTCATTACTAACCTGGTGTTTTTTTGAGAAGTTGAAGTTTTCTGCGCAAGTACTCTACCAGGCCCTCTGAAATCAGACTCTTGATACGACAATACGTTCACCACAAAACGTCACAATTACGATAAACATAAAGCAAGACAAGACCAAGATTAGAGAAACAAGTCACTATCAACATTGGTAGGAATGAATAAAAGACAAGAACGTTCATGACGAGACAAGTTGGTCGAAGAGCCATAGCCTTTAACGTGATTGTAGGGGAAGAATGATTTCAGGTTTCTAGCCCTGACAATTAAAATTAATTTTTTCGTGAGGAATGAAAATGAGAGGGTGGGATTAGGAAAATAATATGATGTAAGTACTAGTCGTTAGAAAATATGTGACATTACTTTTCTTATTGTTCACATTATCTTCAGGATTTTCATCGTCAGTAATTTTGAGAAATATCTGGAACAAAAGGGTGATATAAGTACAAAGCCGTTCTCATAAATGAAAACAAGAGAAGTTGATTGGATCTTCTTATAAAAACTTCCTCCGCACGAGGCTTAATATCCCCCCCCCCCCCCCCCCCCCCCGGGTCCCATGGGTTAAATTCACTAAAGTCCATTTAATGGAGTTCACTGATTATTTCGTGTACCTCCCTATTAATATCAGATTCTAAAGATCTCAGTTACCTCTTCAAGAGTGGAGTCAGATACTCCATAAGATACAATATGCAATTTGTCCGCATCGTTGTCGAGTTTCGAACTGAGAGATTCTAATTTTCTTGCATCTTTAGTTGGTAGAGAAAATATAATTTCGTGGCCAAACTTGCTTTCTAAGACGGCTTCTGGTATATAATCTTTGACGACTTGTACCACGGCTAAAAACAAAAATTGTGTGATAATAATTGGTTTGAACAGAGCAGCAGAAAGGAGATCATCATGAATCAGGTACCTTGATCATTAACATCACGAGACGGTGGGGCATCAGATTCACCTGAAACACCACTTGTCGGGATCGAAGAGGGAGAGAGCTTCAACATAATACAACATTATCTAATTAGCGTTTAGTTGAGAAAAAAGTGTTATATTAAATAGCAAGAGGCACATAAATGCAATAGATATAACAACTAATTGAATGTATAATAACATACTTACAGGAGTCAATTCAATTGTTAACGAGTAACCAGACCCAAATTTCTTTTTAAGGAAAATACTGGTGCCACAACATTTCATGGAACCTTTTGAGATGATTCCGATGCGGTCACCGAGCAGATCTGCCTCGTCCATATAGTGCGTAGTCAGTATGACCGTCCGACCTAAGACATTTTAACCCTTAGATTGAGAAAACAAGCGACAAAAAAATGGAAAGGGGGAGGGGGACTTACCTTGTTTGTATTTCAATAGTAGGTCCCATATGGACCGTCGGGAATAAGGATCAACTCCTGATGTAGGTTCATCCAAAATTACAACCCTGAAATCAGAGAGAAATGGAGGATGAACAATAAATTCCAAATTTTGGAAATTGATACATCTTATTGGTTCCTAAAACATACAACGGTCATACCCTCGTATGTTACCTACCAAGTAGGTAGGAGAGCTCGATAGGTATACATAACTACCGGTATACATGAACCCGTCGAGGTCGATGCTTACCACGGGCGTACACGCTAAAAAAACCATCATATTATCTCGGACGCTCATGAGAGTAAGACTCGTAAAGTTCCAGAGATAATAGGGGGTGGGGGGGGGGGCTTCGATTAGTTGCAAATGACTTCGCCAGGATTGTAGCGATTGCGATTCGATTTCGGACTGCCCCAGTGTCTAGTACGGTGATGGAACAATGTTCATGTGTCTCCACGTAAGAGCAAACTAACCTTCCACATTGGTAACAGTGTGTCAAGTTTGGACATTCAAGTAAGAATTCGATCTCAATTCGACATCTCCCCCTCGCTCCCACAGAAGTTCACCTTGTTTTTGTACGTCACTTGTTCTTGTAACGGTGTGTTCTGTTTTTCGCGACGGGTTTTAAAACTTTGAGTCGCCTCCAAATTGGTCATTTTGTGTATTTCCTGATCGCCCATGTTGTTTTTGAAGTAACTAAATTTTACCTAATCAAGATAATATCATGAATTTATTATGGCGATCATGATTTGCTGAACAGTTTTAGGCATTGGCCGTGAAATAGCTCATGGTGAGCCGAAAACTGGTGTCACTTCTGATTTAGAGTGATTTTTGACATGGCTGCAATTGGCTTCTATTTCGCTTACCGCCAGTTCACTGTTACGGTTGCTATTAGAGTGAGGTTGTTCAACAGTTATATACTTACTTCGATCCACCAATAAAAGCCGCAGCAATTGATAATTTTCTTTGCATGCCACCAGACAGGTCACTGGGATAAGAGTTCTTCTTATCAGGAAGGTTCAAGTCAACCAGCATCTGCTCAAATTCGGCTTCAACTTCCTCCTTACTGCTACTACCCCGCAGAAACCCGTAGAACTGAAGATGTTCAATGACTGTGAGCCTGGACAAATCAATGCTTATTAGGTATCCGCTCCCAAATGTTAGGAAGGATTATGCACCGGTGGACAAATACCCACTTACCTATGGAACAAGACATTATGCTGAGGGCACATTCCAAGATTTTTACGGATCGTTGTCATGTCAGTGCGAATATCGTAGCCGCAAATGTACGCTGTGCCAGACGTCGGAGGATACAACCCCGTCAGGATGGATCTAAAAAGGTATTGTAACGTGAGAGTTTAAAACGCTGCAAATTTTACACTGCAGATTAGAAGGCCTCCGGTCAAATGTAAGTACTAGGGGGCCAACCACTGCTGGCAAAAGCCAGCCAACCTCCGACCATATTCCACCTGGCCTCAGACCCCTTCTACCCATTTTTCGACAATGAATTGGGTCCGCCTTATTGATGAATATTTTATTACGTGGTTACCTTTTGGTTCAAATGGACCAAAGCCAACCTCTCGAATTATGCTCACTTGTATTTAGTTTGTAGAACTCAGGTTTCAATCTGCAGAAACTTTGTTTAGGGGAAGCAGAAACCGGGTTTTTACCTGCCTCACCCGGAGTTGCGAAAACATATGAACCAAAAGTATAATACATAGTATAATCCAATTTTATACGCACATAGTCGTGGTTTTCCCAGCTCCATTGTGTCCAAGAAATGAGGTAATTTGATTTTCGTAGAAATTCATACTCAAATTATTCACCGCAACTTTTCCATTTGAATAAACTTTGGTCAAGTGGCGAATTTCCACTCCAACATTGAGTGTGCTTGGTTCAGGTTCAAAGTTGTCTTGATCTGAAAAATTAATACGGGAATTAGCTCCTTCAGGAAATAAAACCTTGTATCCTTGTCCAAGCAAAGAAATTTAAGCGCATACTTTGTTCTGATTTGGGACGCGTATCCCCATTGCTGACACTGGGACGTGAAGTCCTACTCCTATCAGAATCTATATGTTTGAGTTTCTTTAAATCAAGATGTTTGCCAGTCCAATAATGATATGAAACCGGAAAATACCAAGGCTGAGGAATCCCAAACTGCCCTGAAAATCATAACATGGTGAATCCCAAATGTCATCTGAACAGTATTTAGTACACAACTGTTATTAAGTAATTTTTAGGAAGGAATACTGGTTATTTAAAAATATACATAAAAGCAGTGAC
Organism: Pilophorus perplexus; assembly: GCA_955831195.1. NCBI lineage: Eukaryota > Metazoa > Arthropoda > Insecta > Hemiptera > Miridae > Pilophorus > Pilophorus perplexus. The sequence goes on along the minus strand of OY037011.1, from coordinate 12,829,468 downwards.
ATATCTCGCTCCCTTCAATATAGTTATTTCAAGTTACCTGGGAAAACACCTTCAATGTACCACGTTAATGTAAGGTATAAAATAACGTCAACGACCATCATCATCATTATAATGGATAAATTGAAATCATCGCCAACTACTGGACTGGTCGTAACGTTGTCCCAAGAGACACCAAGGCCTCGCTCTTCAAACTCTGCCATGTACGCCGCTCCGAGACAAAGAGCCACATTTGACATCAAGCACTTCAAAATGATATCAAATGCAGAGTTAATTAATGAGATTAAACTACTCGTGATTCAACGGTACTGAAGGAACTTACCAAAGCACCCTTTGAGAAAGAGTTGAAATTCATGATCCATCTAACCATAAAAGGGTAGGGTAAGTAAAACATGAAGAATATGATGCCACCACAAGCCGCAGCAACATTGGCTTTAGAAAAGAACGTGGAGATGAGGAACGCGAAGGCTATTGTACAGAGGGCGTACAAAAATAGGAACACAAATATCACGGTCGGTTGACTAAATAACAACACTTTTCCATACTGAAACATAAAATGAAAGAAAGAATCAATGCTGCTTACAATTATTGTAAAAATTAGCACAATAACTTACTTAAACAATGAAATAGGTACATACTTAATTTATATAATCTTTTATTGCTGAGAGAGATTTTAGTAAAAAGAATATAAGTATGTTGTAAATTCGTAACTCACCACCAAAATTATGGTTAGTAAAATGATGACCACGGTCATGGGTACTAGGCTGTCAACTATCCAACCAACCCAAAAAACCCAGTTACGAAGACCCATGACTTGCATGGTTTGCTTCAACCGCAACTCCTTCTCGTGCACAATGGATTTCACAATCATGGCACAAGTAAATATCCAAGCTAGCACCATGAACATCGGGAACAGACGGGAAACCGCTCGAATAAACCTTGAAAAAAATTACCTCATTAGCATAACACTCATACATCAGCTAACAGCTAACACTCATGTTTCTTTGGCCAAGGCGCTCGCGTTTACTACAACAGCAACATAAAGGTTAATGAACCTAGTTGTGCATCAAACTATTAAAGGGGGTAAGGAGAATTCGAGCACAATAAGAGATAGAATCTATCTCTAGTTGTGCTCGAATTCTCTAACCCCCTCATTGGATTAGACCTCTGCACCGTCGGCAAAAACCACACCGTCTCCTTTCCCCCTTTAATAGTTTGATGCACAACTAGGTACCTACATTAACCTTTATGTTGCTGTTGTAGTGAACGCGAGCGCATCTGATGTGAACCTCAGAATAGTAAAATTTACTATTCTGGTAAGGGAAAAGTAACTTACAGATCGTCAATTACGCAAGGGTGCGGATACTGCTGAAACAAAGTTCCAGGCATGTCGGCTAAGGCGGTGCCCGTTTGTTCACTGATTATGCTTTTTTCAATCATATCTTGGAGATAAGCAAAGCCATAAGTGAGGTACTTGAGGTCTCTAAAAGGACGGAATCTCCCTAGAGGGCGGTCTAGTCGGTCTTCAATAGCGTCTGTGCCATCAACATATTCGGAGTTCATTCTAAAAAAATTAAAAAAAAAACGAATAAGCTAATGCGCCAATTGAAGTCCATACTTTAAATAATAAATAACAACCTGCATCTCGGCTAGAAATTTGAGCTCTTTGAAAAGGTTGGAATTTCGTATTTCCAACAACATATTCGGGTTCAGCACCCTCTAAAACCCCCTTACAAGCAATTGTCACTTCGAAAAACCGTACAGCTAGTGCACAGGTGTGATAAAATTTTAAGAGACTTTGAACTTAAAGGGGAAAGTATTATGTCACTCATCGAATTTGGGCATCGAGCCGCCAGAGTGCAGTGATGTTTTTACCTTGCGTGCACACATCAGCACATCTCCAAGGAATCGCTAAGTGAATCACTTGTGTTGGCTGACGATAAGAATTTTAAGGTTATAGACAAATGGTTAAACTGTTGAGGTTAAGTTAGTACCTGCAATAATTGCATCTCGAGGACCAATAAAATCGCTGCAAATTTTACACAAGGGTTTATTATTCTTTGATATAGGTTACTTGTGCAGAAATTTAATTCTGTGATAATGAAAAAAATTAAATTTTTTTCCAAAAGATGTTTTTGATTTTTTGTTTATTCAACAAAAACATTTTTCAAATTTTTTTTTTGTTTTTTACTTGAAAAATATTTGACCTCCTGGGATCTTTCAAAAATCCCATTTGTAGCCCCATGAAAGCCCTATAGATCGCAACAGTGAAATCGGATCGCTGCGGGACCCCCGAAAATGGATTCTATGTCCAAAAATACTTCGAAAACGACACCTAACTCGATCCCATAGCTAAAAGCCTTCAAAAAAACCCTTCTGAGCCCCATAGCGCCCTTCGGGTTTGGGCGATCGGGCTGAAAACCTTGCGGGCACAACTAGATGGAAACCGAATATTTTGTCAAAATTTCAGATTTAAAAAAAAAAATCCTACTGCCCAAAACGGCCTGGACGGCGGACGGACATTTCGGTTTTGGAATCTAGACCAATTGAAACGGATAATGTCAAATTTTGAGGCCGATCGGAGTCGTCGACCTCCGTCGCGAAAACATAGGTGAATTACTCCACGAATAATAAACCAAAAACGGGTGAAAATTAGGGGGTTCTTGCAATTACACAGGAAGTACTATCAATTCCAACGGGCCTCCAATTCCACGGATTAAATCGGATAACAAACTGCTAGATGGTAACAGTTACTGTTCTTTATCCAGCAGCCACCCCAACATTGCACAATGCTTCAGGCAACGACTTCGAGTCCCAACCAAGTCGGCACTGGTGTGTAACCGGTGTAATTGATATTAGGTCCACTAGATAACAGAAAGTAAACAAGTGGAATAGCAAGGACGAATTACAACTAATAAGCTCCCTCCGGTGGGATCGCAAACAACCCTAAATTAGAACGTCACGTCCCGTTCTCAGGCCCCGGAATTCAAATATTTTATTTTCCTTATGACTAATGAAGACGGGTTATCTGAGAATTTGACCCATTTTCGTAACTTGTGACGCACCTTTCCGAAAAAAATTAAAAGAAATCATTATAAAAAAATGAAAATGAAGTGAAAATGGAAACCATGTCTTACCTAATGGTATAAACAGTTTTGGGATCAAAAGAGGTAGCTCCCCCGCGTTCTTTTTCCGAATTTGAATCATTGTATGAGCCTGACTTTTCTGTAGTAGTATCCTTGGATGAAGTTTCTTGATATTGTACCATATTCGCCACTCTACCATTTGCTGTTCCATGCGTATTTCTACCGAACCGTAATTTCTTCTTTGCACCGCTATTCGAATTTCCTCTTTTTCGTTCGCGATTTTCAAGCTCCGAGTCAAAAACCACCAGGGCCCACAATCGGCTGTTTGGCATCAAGTATTCGGCCCTGTGTAAAGCCTCCGACGGATCGTCTATTCCTCGAACTCTGTTGTTCTCCAAACACTATCGAGAGAAAACAAAAGGTTAGATGTGTAAAACGTCTTGCATGGAAACATGACAATGTGTGGAATCATTGAATATTAAAAGTGACCAAAACTTGCTACATTTGGAGGCAGAATCCTGCCTTTAGACTCCTATTCGTTGGAAACTTAATCTTAGTCAAAATTTTAGCGCATCAACACTTGAGTGTTTGCTGTTTATACCTGCAATACTGAAGCATTGGTCATTTGCCGGTCGAAACTGAAACAAAGTGGGAATCAAATTACGAATCACGGGCATATAATGGATCTTATTATAAAGAATTAACGGCGAGAGGTAGCCAACGCCTGGTTACAGGTACGGCACCCAGAGAAGAAGAGGTATTATATTAGTAAATATAAATGCGTTTGGATCCTGGGCGCCGTTAGAGACAAGTAAAGGCCAGGCAGGCACAAATCACGGACATGTACAGTGAAAATGATAAGTACCTATCAAAAGCCTCTTCTCCATTCTTGAGATTTTGAAGAAGGTGAGCCGTTGCATTGGAGTCATTGTCCAGAACTCTACCGATATCAGAATCCAGAAATACCTGCGGAATTAAAGAAAAAGGATGACAAATTTCCAGGCTTTCCACATTTTGACTCAGAATAGGCTGAGACAAAAGCTTCCATGAAAGTTTTTTTTTTTTTTTTTTTTTTTTCTCAGCAGAAATTTCAAAATGGAACGATGGCAAAGGCAGAACTCTCATAACGAAAATTCAATAGAAAAACAAAAGAAAAAGTTGAATCTTTACGTGCATGAATAATTAATATTCGAAGGGATTTTTTCGGGTTAACCAAAAGAAACAGAATACGTTCTTCAGTGGAGAGTTGTTTACCTACCTGAGAAGAATTCAAATTCGCTCGTGAACGATTAATGAATTCGCTTCCAGCTGTTTGCAAAGAGCCATTACGTGATAATTCACTAAGTGACTGAAAGAGTTTTCGGTATAGATGTATCTGAAAGTATGTATCATTCACTCTCTTCATAATACGGTCCGTCTTAGGAGTGACTGGAGTGTATAGCACTTGCCCCCTACGTAGAAAACGATGAACATTAATAATTATTGTTGTACAATTATTGTATGCAGCCATTGCAATGCAGTTCTTGAAATTTTTGCCTAACTTAACTTTGCATAACATACTACATTTTGAGCACAAGAAAGTTAAATATACTTACACAAAAAAGTGTTTGTAACTTCTCCAAAATAATCTTGTGAGTGGGTACGACTCTATTGCTTCAAAAACTTTATTACACTCTGCAGTAGTGTCATTATCGTAAGTGTAATATGTTTCAGTTTTGATTTTGTATTTTTCCTTGATCTCCTCAATGCTGAAATGTGGACAAATCAAAAGTTTATAATGTAATGATGAGGTTATAAAGATTTTTATTAATATTAACGGTTCCAATTCCTAAAATAACGGATCACCAAGCTTCTGAGGCGTAAATACCGGAAAAGGAGAGCTCTGCCACAGGGGATGTTAGTACCAACCTCTCATTTCCTTGCAAGAATTCATCCATGGATTCCTCTGGTGCATTAGGACATAATTGAGAAGTAAAACTGTTCATGACCTGCCGTCCAGCATTGGACCCCTGATTCATTCGAAGTAGCGATTGAACCAGCAGTTCGCCAGGACTGCAAACAAAGAAGGATTTGTTTTTTAGTAAACGAATGTAAAATTTACGAGAGTAGAACCGTTACAAAACGCGCTAAAAGACTGAAACTGAGCAAACCGCTAAAAATTGCTACAAATCATCCGTTCAAGATATTTGTTTTGAAACATTTCACAATAGCAAAAGAATTCGGCTTCACAGTTTTATCAATGTTCAACTTCAAGAAAAATCCTCATTTCAATTTTAAAATAGAAAGTAGCGCATTTGCATCAGTAGAGAGTGTAGGACAGTCAACCATTTTGATAATTTTTACACTTGAAAAATCGAATTTCAAGAGTGGTGGTTTACTTTCTCTCTTTTTTAAATGACATTACTTAAAAACTAATTATTTCACGAACCCCCCAAACGCTAGAAAAAAATTAATCATCAAATTTCAACAGCACTTGTAAAACTTCATACACATGTTAGCGCATCTTGCCTACTCATACGTGGATCAGAGTATTTACAAAAAATGGCAATCCGAACCGACTTAAGGTACTTAACTAGGTCTTTCTTCTCTTCATGATTTTTAAAAGGAAAATACTAAATCTGACAATGGAAATTTTCTTATAGGAGTACGTTTGCATAAATACCTTGTCTGTGGGAATGAAGAAAAAACCTCTGAAGCGTTCATCAGAGACTTACGAGCTGAATTTGCTTCAATCAAATCAAAAAGCGATATACTACGTTCTAAATTAAAATGAACGTATCTCTTCACCTAAAACGGAACGACAAATTATGAACGCCCCTCACAACCACAAATCAACAACAGTTTATTCTTCAATTATAATGTGAACAAGCATCAACGCACCAGGTTCTTGTCAAAAGAGGAATTCCAGTGACTGTCCAGTACGCTAGCGAAAGCTTTCGAAACATCGGGTGTAAAATTACAAACGTGGGAATTGACAGATTTTTCTGAGTTAGTCATTGAAACACTGACATTGTTGCACATCATAGATTCATCCATTATTAATGGAAATGGGCTCTGAAATGAACAATATAAACACACTGAGACTCGAAACAGAAAGGATTATAGCAATACTTGCCTATTGGCCAAGGTTGGTAGAACTTACAAAAACGTAGGTTTTATTCGATAACTTGAAGTCCAGAAGAGATTCAAAAATAGATGGAGTTATGTTAACTTTACTGGAAAACATCTCCGATTGAATACTAGACGTATTGACAAGAAGGCTTCGAAGAGGTACAAGTTCTGAAACGCACAAAACCAGAACGAAAATGTCAAAAAGTTAGGTTTCAAAAATGGCGTTTCCAAGAACAAAAAAACGTAGTTGGTTTTATACGTTTTTTGCGTCGCAAAATCCGAATCTGAAGTTTAACACCTCAAAAAAGGATGACTTCATCTCCAAAATAAATTTAAAAACTCGAAATGTTTGACCTTTTTTTCTTATATCTCGAAAACTAAGTTTTTCTTATTACATGGAAACACACTATTGCCAAATTAATATAGCAAAATTCTCCTCAACACCACAATCATAGATTGATATTTGCATTAAATTGTAATCCTTCCTACGTAGTGGTTTGGTTAGAGGCGATGACACAATAATAATTATGACAATTATTGTCATAATTATTACGACAAAGAAGAGGTCTAATTAGTCATATCAGGGGAACCGGCGATTGCTCCCGGTTTCTCAACTGCTCCCTCTGCAACTTTTGGTGATTCCTCCCAGTATGGCGTTTTGGGGTCTGCGATAGTGTGGATCCGCTGGCCATGTTCCTGTTGAAACATGCCTCAATAATAATTTTATTATTGTTGCCTATTATTGTCAATAATTTAATGAGGCAGGAATATTTATTATTATGCAACCGGGGGAGACATAATGGGCAATGCCCATTGGGCATGCCCGTGTAGTTGAACGGAATCGCCGCCTTATGTAACTATAAATTATTTGAATAGCATCTATATGAGGCTTTTTTTAAATCTTCCACCATGTGTCGCCCAGAGGCTGCTATTTAAATTTAAACAGTCTAAGTGTTTTAGATAAGGCTGCACACAAAAATTGCGAGTATTAGGGACGAAAGAAGAGACAGAATTATAGACAACTGAATGATTACTATCGTGACATGGTAATTTGTATTTTTTTTTTTTTTTTAATGATTCTTATACCTACTTAGGCATGGGCAACAGGCCGGAATTTTGTCACTTTGGTTTATTATTCTTGGAATAATACAATATCATCTATCTATGTATGTGCGTCGGAGGTCGAAGACAAAATGACCGTTCGCTGTAGGTACGCCGTTTTGGCAGGGGGCATTTTTTTTTAAATCTGAAATTGTGGCAAAATACTTGTTTCACCATTACGTTGTGCCCGCGAGGTTTTCAACCCGATCGCCCAACCCCTTGGGGCTCTGTGAAGCGAAAAAGGATCTACGGGGGGATTTTGAGGGGTTGAGTTAGGTGTCATTTTAGAAGTATTTTTGGACGTAGAATCCATTTTATTTAAATCGTAGACCCAAAAATGTCTGAAGTTGGGTTCACATGGCGTAAAAAAACATGTCCATAGAATGCACTTGGCGATCTGACTGGCTGATGGCACCATCCCAGGCTTCCCCAAGGCCAATCAGATCGCAAAATGCACTCTACAGACGGTTTTTTTACTTCATTTGTTTTCATTTCATTGTTTTACGCCATGTGAATCCAGCTTAATTTGAAAAGGCGACAGCTGGTCAGTGGACCCACACTATTTGCTTTATTTAAATCGCATGCGCGACACATCGACGACGTCCCAGGAGCTGGATGCTCCTCCAGCACTGCGGCGGAGAGGTGTACCGTGTACACTGTACACCCACCGTCTATTCTGGATTCTATAGAATACACTTTTGCCCCCGCCTTGATGCCACTGTCCCTCAGATCTGTCTTCACAGCACTAACCTGTCCCTCAGATCATTCCAAGTAGGATCACCTGGCGGCAGTGAAGTACTAGATTCAGTCCTGATACCAATGGTGCTTTTGAAGGACGCCTAGAGGTCGATCGTGGTGACCAAGGGCGACTCGACTAAAGTGACCAACCCCTACCCCATACCCCTTCCTTTTTCCTTGGTGATACTTGGAAAAATTGGTGTAGGAAATAAGACATTGATAATTCGACACCACGCATATTGCGAAAAAGTCGTCATTTTTTCTACCAGCGTTACTATTGGTCTGATCTTTAATTGTAATAAATGCATTTTGTAGGGAAATTTGTATACTCTAGTAGGCAACTGGTGTGTGCGAAAAACGCTTAGTTTTCAAGAGATAAGTGAAAAACTGGAAAAAGGTCGAAATGTCGAGTTTTTCACGATTTTCGAGGTGAAGCCGTCCTTTTTTAAGGTGGCAAACTTCAGATTCAAATTCAGCGACCAAAAAAAAAAAAAAAAAAAAAAAAAAAACATGTAGAACCGTCATAAAACCTACTACGTTATTATTTTTCTCGGAAAACCCAAGACGGACTGGACTGCTTGGGAAAAGTCAAATTAAGACTTCCACAGCTCAATAAGCATCACCAACACGTTGACCAACCTGCAGTGTAATTTGGCGAGCGGACCCGCTGAGAAATAGCAGCAAGTTTTGTAGTCTGCACCAGGGCACTTCCTAAATTATTCCCATTTTGTGTCTCAGCTTCGGAATTTAATATCATCCCCCATTGCTGGAAGAAAGGAATCATGTCTCGAAGTAGCGCGTTCACACTGTAGGTGGAAAATCGATGAGTGTAGAACCTTATTTCAAATATTCAAGAATAGAATTGGAGACAAAATGTTATTTATTAATAGTTACTTGGAAATGGGGGGAATCTCGGCTTTTTCGGGCATGTCGTAACAGCTATTGTTTAACGTGCAATACCAATTTTGAAAGAACGGTATGAAACCGGAGGAAGGAAGCACTCTCGGAGACACATTACCTGTTGAAAGAGTCAGTAGTAATCAGTAGTTGTTTGTAAGTTTCATTATAACAAGGAAAAAATGGAATAGCTTCACCCACAATGAAAATGAGGGCGTAGGTGGAAGAAGGGCCCATAAGCCAAAAGTGTGTTCTGAGAAATTGGCTGTCAAAGTTAGTTTCTCCACAATTAGCCTTCGGACTGGTTACAAAAAGCGTTGCAGTAACGCGAAAAATCATCGGATCGACTTGAAAATTGGAGGGAACCTTCTTGAGGAGCTAAGGATGCGATCAGAACGATTTCCGGAAAAAGGGCCTATGCGTCCATGGGCCCTTCTTCCACCTACGCCCTCAAATGAATGACGTTTTTAGTTGCCTAATGTTTCCTATTTATGTTATACTGGGGCTCACTATAACGCACGGCGTGCTTAAACTTGGTTTAGGATTTTCTAGGTCGGCGACGGTTGCCATATGCCATGAAGAGTTCTCTTTTCGATGAAAAACTCGAGGAAACAAATGGCGAAATCCTAGCTGATAATTTAAAATTCAGGATTTATTTCTTTTAAATGACTAGCTAGTAAAAACTAATTTTCAATGATTCCTTTCTTTTTCTGCTATGGGGTGTGGTTTTCGAAGTATTTTAGGGCGTAGAATCCATGTTTTTGGGGGTCCCAGAACCGAGATCTATGGGGCTTTCATGGGGCTACAAATGAGGCGACTGAAGGATGCCAGGAAGTCGAATGAGGCGTCATTTTCTGAGTAGGTTATGTACGCATAATACACACACAGTACGTGTATGCATTATGGAGATGAAGACAACTAAGTTTTGTAGACAAGTGTTGTCGTTTTAAATTTTCACAGCGAGTCTTATTTTTCAAATAAGCTAGGAGACGGTGTTTTCGATTTCCTCCTTCCTTTGTGTTATCTTGCGAGATCTCATTAAGCTACAGGGCGTAGTTTATTGGCGTCTACCCTTTGTAAACAAATGCAGCTTAATGGCGTGGTTACGTAAAATTGTATTAGTTATATTTCTTCGTCCATGCATATAATATATGCATATTATACATATTTACGTGTGTATGTGTGTGTATTATGCGTCCAAAACTACTCGGAAAACGAGGCCTCATTCGAATTCCTGGAATCCTTCAACCGCCCCATTTTTAGCCCCATAGATCCCTACAGTGAAATCGGATGGTTTTGGGACCCTCAAAAATGGATTCTACGTACAAAAATACATCGAAAAACAACATTTTTACTAGCTGGTCATTTACAAGAAATAATAATATTAAGTATGTCATAAAAGTTATATTATAACTTTTGAATGATCAGCTAGTATTTCGCCATTTGTCTCCTTGGGTTTTTTTATCAATAAAAGATAACGTCAGGGCATATGGCCTTATAACCGTCGCCGACGTAGAAAATCCTAAACCAAGTTTAAGCACGTCATGAACGAGAAAAAAAACGTAATGCCACTCCTAAACGGTTTTTTTTTTCGTTGCTGCACTTGAGCATGTGAAGTGATGTCTGCGGTATTATCGCCAGCGTCACCATCCAGACAGGCTAAAAATATCCAGAAAATTATTCTGTCATTTCGATTGTGTCGAAGATCGTTCTGTATCAAGTTCAATGTCATGAAGCCTACCTCTAACTTACCCAAAGATGTTTGAACAGCGTGAACGAAAACAGGGCGACCAAATTATTTACCTCAAGTATTTAGGAACGCACTCACATCTTCATTGAGGTTCACAAGAATTGTCATAATTGATCTACGTAGATCAATTTTTACTCAACACCGTCACTTGTGAAGGGGGTTTCAATTAACCCACTTTCGTATCAACAACCGAGCTGATTCATGGTTGGCGATCAATACAGAGGAAAACACTTCTGTAGAAGGTTCAAGTATATTTGCCATAGCTGGTGTCCATAAATGACGATCGAAATTGTCGCCTCTAGAGATGGTTAATGCATAGCTCAATATCGATCGAAACGAGAATTCTTATGAGGTAGCACGTTTCGGTACAAGCATAGTCAGAATGGTGGTAAAGAAGTAGTGTTTTGGTAGGCTGTTAACCTTTAGAAATGCTAAGGTCAAAATAGGGGGAGTACAAAATCGTTTATGGTAGAGCATAACTCTTATAACTAGCAGATTCACATTAGTTCACAAAACTTATGTATTTGAGAAAGTTCCTTACATTCGGGCATGTTTTCTCGCAGACCTCTCCTTCGTACCCACACCAACAGGAGGAAAAGCGACAATGGCCATACTACTTCCGCTATTAATCTCAACTGAAAACAAAATTAAATCGGTTAAACAATGAATGGACAATAATTCACTGACTAGGAACTAGTAACGTCACTATCACAAGACGAAATAGGAGTCTGCCTGGTGGTGCAGAGATGCTGATCCATGAAAGGGTTTGGCGATAAATATGACCCCTCTGCGTCTAGATTATATATTATTAATAAAATTATTCCTAATTCCAGTATCTCCTCCGTACATTCTACGAGAAACAGGAACATCCAATTAAATTGTATTCAGACTCATACGACAATATTTCAAATGTGAATAAACAACCTCTTGTTTTTCACAGTTTCAAAGGAATGACTAGAATACGCGGAACTCGAAGATATTTTTCAATATTTTCAAGAGGGTAATGAAGATAACGATCGGTGCGAACAGAGATAAACGTGGCCAAATAAATGCGTGTCTCGCAGGGAGTCGTATCCGTTTTTTCTAGACACGGCCCCTCACCTCTTCACCATCTACCTTTATCGCAGGTTCCCCAGTGAGTGAACACGGTAGAATTTCGACAGACTACACAGCTCAAGTTGAGAGGGTTATGAGTGGATAATGGATGAAGCCATAGCTTCTAAATAAGAGTTGGCAATTAGTTAATAATTTCAGCAATTAACTACATTTTTAACTACAAACTACTAGTTGAGAAGTTGCCCAGAGCAACTACTAACTAGTAGTTGGTAGTTGGATGGAGCAACTACTTTTTGGTAACTTGTAGTTAGTAGTTAGGGCGATTTCAACCAGTGGGGCAGTATCAACCACCTACCTACCTAACCCCTTCAGAGTAGGCGATTGACATACAGACAGACCCACAGAGACGGTGAGAATTAGTGGTATAGATAAGTCACCTCCAAACATATGAGAAATAAAAAAATTCTCTACCTAACGTTTCCCAGCTGTCAGGCATTGCCGAAGCGTCTCGTGGCCAGAAAGGAAAAAGAAATCCAATTTTCCAAATATTATAAACTTCCCGATTTTTTTAAAAGATTGCAATCTCATGAGGTTTTCCTCCAGTCGAGTCATGCGCTATATTTGGAAAACCACAAGATAATTTACCCCTAAATTAAATTTTCGTTGATAAGTGCTAGTGGGGCAGGATCAATCATTGAATGTGGGGCAGAATCAACCGTGGTCATGATTCTCCTTCAGTGGTTGATTCTGCCAAACCTTGATGTTGATTTAAAAACTTTATAGTGATGACTGCACTGACGAAGCTCCTAAACCACGTTTACCAGCTGTCAGTCAATGGATTTGAGGGTGGTTGGATTTCCCGACGCTGAGAACGATAACCCGCAGACTTTTCCTATATAAACATTGCATAGGGTAAGTCTGTGGGTTCTATGAAATATACGAATACAGAGTGGAGTTTCTGCGGATAAATAATGGGGGGCAGGGGCGGATAGGCAGGTCGGGCGATCGGGCGACGCCCGAAGGGCCGAAGGTCCTGAGGGGCCGGTCGAAGACGAAAAAAAAAAAAAAAATTGTCCTATCTAAAATATGTAAGTACTTTCCTAATCGAGACCGAAAAGGAAAACTCAGACTCAAAAAAGGCGATCTGGTTGGCTTTGTTCCTCATTCGGTGGATGGCAAGTGCAATAAATGCGTAATTTGTGCTTCAAGGTTTTAAAACCTCATGGCCTCATTGTATGCAAATCTCTTTTTGATTTACAACGTTTTGGTCAGTAACACTTTCTACGACCTAAGTCAAGTTCAGTCGTTTCTTGCCCTCCTCGCCATCGCCTCCATCATCAGCGAGCGTTTTGTGATCCCATTTTGGTTACCTACCTAAATATTCTTGGAATAATGTACTTTGGGCTTTGCAACGGGGGGGGTCAAAAATTTTGTCATAAGGTACCTCTATATATACGTTTCGAGATGTGCAGAATCCAAACTTGAAACGTATATCCGCCGTCCACGACGTTTTGGCCAGTAGAAATTTATTCAAATATCTGATGAAATTTTGGACGCAATACTCGGTTCACCATCTAGTTGTGCCCGCAGGGGTTTGAGGCTGATCGCACAAACCCCTGGGGCTCTGTGGAACTGAAAGGGCTACAGGATGGGTTTTTGAAGGGTTTAATCTATCCACTAACATCGAGTTAGGGGTCGTTTTCAAAGTATTTTGGGACGTAGAATTCATATTTGCGGGTCCCCAAAGCATCCGATTTCACCTTGGGGGCTTTTGAAGGATGTCAGGAAGTCGAATGAGGTCTCATTTTCCGAGTAAACTTGATAATTCATTTTTCAGGGTCCGTCATCTGTCCAAACACTTAACATGACATTAATGATAAATTTTTGAAAACAAACTTTCTTAATAATTATAATATAATTATTAAGAATTGAACTCGCCTTTTAGAAGAGGTGAATTCGCCTTTTAGCTGTATACATATTATGTATACCTACAGCTAAAAGGCGAATTCACCATGGGACTGAGGTTGAGCCTTGAATGAACTTGAATGAAGAAATGAACAAGCAGGGTACATACGTGAGAAGGGTTGGAGGAGTGATGGCGAGGAGGGCTGAAACACACAAAGCTTCTTGGCTCAGTGCTCCAGCCAGATGCTCTTCATCAATAAGCTGTGTAACTTTAGTAAGTGTGTAACTGATGAAATGTGCAAAAATGCATTCTAGCTTGAGTCGCTATTTTGTTTCTATTGATGGTGCCAACTAATTCACAAACCAAGTGACCCTTTAATTCTTTCTAAATAGAGGCGCAGTTATTTTTTACGTTCACCTCAGTATTACCTAAGTTCACCTCATATTATTAGTGTTTTCTCATTCCTATGCATTTTCTCATTTTTCCAAAATATGAAGAACCCCTCATTTGTTTGTCTTTGGATAGGTACCTAACTGTTGTGGTGGGGGAAGGGCCGGTAAAATTGAATCGCCCGGGCCGGTCAAAACCGCCTATCCGCCCCTGATGGGGGGAACCTCTTCACTTTTCCCTATGTTTTGGCCAAACTGGACAGCCCAATGACAATAATTGTCATGTGATCTTTTCTATAATTACATTTTTGTATGGAGTTTATCGTTCATTTCAACTTCGATAGACCTCATGTTTGAAAGTGCCTCACCACGTGGTTGAATCTATTCCACTGGTGGGGCGCAAAACAACAATTTTCACAAATAGATTCATTGTACTTTCCAGGGGAAATTACTCGTAGTTGACAACTATTTAGCCAGGACAACATAAAGCAAGATAGGTGCCATCAAGAATGGCGGTCAAACATCCTAAAAAACCTCAAATCATAAATGATGACGTAAATTTACGTTCAGAATTGGTTGAAGCTGCACCATTCTATACCTATCGCATCTAACGTTTTGGCCTTGTTTTCACTTTTTGTGGGCATTGTTTTCACTTTTTATCGCACTTAACGTTTTGCCATTGTTTTCACTTTGGCAATTGTTTTGCCTTTTTGTAGGCGAAAAAATTTTCTCCAAAATCAAACTTTTCACTCGCACTTAACGTTTTGGACCTGGCTGAATATTTTTGGTTCCGTTTCTGTCTGTCTGTCTGTGTCCGCAATCTCTATTTTTTGTCAATTTTTATAAGGTTTTAAAAAAATTTATTTTTCATATTCTTTTCGAGTGCTCTACAGTTGGCCATTATGTTCTTTGATATTAACATTTAATATTATTTATGTTCTTTCAAATAAAAGTTTGACATGACTAAACGATTTTATTTGTATTATTTACCTTGATTTTACGTAGGTACCTATTAAAAGTTTTCACCATTTAATGATTAACAGGACGATTTCATTTTATCAAAATTTAAAACCTGCAAGTTTCAGCTATTTTTCTTTTTGTAGTTGTAACAACTAACTAGAAGGTAGTTGGGGAAAATTAGAGTCCACAATGGACGTGGAAGATATATTTTTGCTCGAAAGCACGTAGGTAAAAATGAAAATTTGTCGGGAGATCGGAACACTGCGGGCAATACTTTTGGGGAAATCCCCAGTACGGAAGCCTTCTGGCTTATTGTACTCCCGAGCCTCCGTTTTTGACTCTATTTGCCTCCTGAGTGGTCGAGGTCCAATTCCTAATTACCTACCTAATATACGTCTTATCACTGCGTCTTCTTGGGGGGTAGTGAGGAGGGGGGGGGGGGGTTACAGTCCCACCGCCCCGTCAGGGACCCAGGGATTTGGGGGGAGCCGACACTTCCCCCCTCCCGTCCTTAGCCTCCAAGAGATCACAGATAGCATAGCTAGCTTAACGTTCTCAGCAAACGGAGACAATGTTTTTTTTTTACCGGTCCACCAGAAAATTTTTATCCCGGTTCGAGGTCCCAAGAGAGGTTGTTTACGATGTAAACTTTGTTCCTCAGATCTTGTGTGTTGAAGACGGATGTCTCGGCCGCCTTCGTCACGGGAGCCTCTGCTAGGATTCACATAAACGTCCCAACGTTCAGAGGTGAATTGTCAACCGACAAGACAGGTATTACAACACATAATTGACTTTTGGTCAAACATTGGTGTTAAGCACGTAGGTACCTATATGAATTGCAGAAGATGGGTTCCGAGACAGTTAGATTGTTCTAAAAAAATGTGTGAATCACAGTATTTGAGCTAGGGATGAGTAGGGATCGATTAAACCAAATAATCCATAACTTGAGTAATCATGATTGATTAATTGATCTATTTATTACGATAACAAAACTTTTTTCCACTGGGGCTTGAGATTTTATCACCGATATATTTTTCTCCCTTTGAGAAAAGCCACTGCAGTCATATTCTTTCCAACCACTTTTGGTTAATTATTCTAGGAATAATACACCTATGTTATCGCAACGGAGGTCGACGAGTCCGAACGGCCTCAAAATTTGACATTATCCGTTTCACGAGGTCTAGATTCAAAAACAAAAATTTCCGTCCGCCGTCCGGGCCGTTTTGGGCAGTAGGATTTTTTTCTAATCTGAAATTTTGACAAAATACTCGGTTTACCATCTAGTTGTGCCCGGAAGGTTTTCAGTCCGATAGCCCAAACCCGTGGGGCGCTATGGGGCTAAAATGGGGCTAAGGGAGGGTTTTTTTAAAGGCTTTTGGCTATGGGATCGAGTTAGGTGTCGTTTTCGAAGTATTTTTGGACGTAGAATCCATTTTTTTGGAGTCCCGGAACGATCCGATTTCACTGTTGCGATCTATAGGGCTTTCATGGGGCTGCAAATGGGATTTTTGAAAGATCCAAGGAGGGGTAGAATCCATTTGTAGGGGTCCCGGAACGATCCGATTTCACCGTGGGAATCTATGGGGCTACACATTTTTGAAGGATCTCAGGAAGTCCAATATTTTCCGAGTAAAAACAAAAATTCGAAGAAAAAAAAAATTTTAAATATTTTTTATATTTAATAACTACCTTTTTATATTTTTCTACTGACAGAATTAATTTTCGCACAAGTAACGACAAGTAACGACGTTACGTCGTATGTTAAAGAATAATAAACCCTTGTGTAAAATTTGCAGTTTTGAAAAAAACATCCCAATCGAAACGCCTATGTACTTGGATTATATGAAAGCTCTATCCTTTATTGGGGAAAATTGAGTAATGTTTGCAAGGCAGCATAAACTGTCGGCCCAGATGTACCTATCTCATTCTGAGACAAATCCAACAGACGTTGGCAACGTCTTGGCAATGTTTTGAACGTTGCGAAGGGCTAAAATTGATCGGCTGAGCCTCAAGGTCCTTTCTTCACGGGACGTCTTCTTGCACAAGTTGCAACACCTACCAACCAAAAACTAAAGAAAAAAAAAACAGTGCTTCTCTACCTTCGGTAGACTTGGAAGCAATAGAAAGCTAAACTAAACGATAATTTTACCTTTTGCCTCTTTCGAGAGAGATAGTTTTTCCACACTATTAGCCGCAACTGAGCCGACGCACCCATTACGGAGGGGTATTTATTCACTGAAGGGAGTCAATGGAACACATAACAGACGGTCGATAGTAGGTAGTTAGTTCAGCTTCACACTGACTTCGCGAGTTGAATCCGAAGCACACCCGGAGCTTCTTTCCGTGTGTCTTGTCACTTCTACGTACCGGCGGGGTACCGAATGGATTTCGCCAAAACGCGGCATAATTGCCGGTTCAAGTGTGTGATTCAGCGGGAGAGGGCGGACGAGTCTTTGTGTTCAGGGGAGAGGGGAACAAGGAAACCCGGACCCACCAGTATTTTTCTTTTTTCGTCCACGGGCCGCCACTTATCTAACTTTATCGATAACTGAAATGAAAGAAGGTTTCAGGATTTTATCAATAACTACAAAACTGGCCGTAACGAAGCAGCACTTTCCAGTCGAAGAAGTTTGGGTTTGTTGTTGTTGCATATTTTTATGTCGCCATACCTCCATAGCATACCTACAAGTTTGGCGCCAACTTTTTGAAGAGTTGAAGTGTTGATTGAATAATACGGAGCATTAGAATCTAATCTAATATCTCTCATGATGAATACCATCTGATGGTATTGATCATGAGAGATATTGCGGCCCATCATGGAGGAAAGGACCCTGCACATTGACCGACCAACTTCTGAAAATAAAGCGCTGCAAATTTTACACAAGGGTTTATTATTCTTTGATACAGGATACTAATGCAAAAATTTAATTCTGCCAATAAAAAGGTTTTGGAAAAAATTATTTTATTGGGATTTTTATCAAAAATTCTTAATTTTTTACTCGAAAAATATTTAACCTCCTGGGATTTTTCAAAAATCCCATTTGTAGCCCCATGAAAGCCCTATAGATCGCCACAGTGAAATCGGATTTCCCGGAGGGAAAACAACCTTAGACCACCAAAACTCATTCTGGGAAAATCATAACTTAATTAATAATTAAAGTTAAAATCATAATTACATATTATGATTATGATTAGGGGGTTAAACTTAAGTAAACTTTTGAAAGGTACTTACCTTTGAAAAAATAAAGAATCAATTTTGAAAGTATAGGACGCTATTCAGAATTTATCGAAAATTACCTACCACATGATGAGAAAAAAATTTAATTAAAATTTTAAATGCAATAGCTAGGTACATTCTCGACAAAAGTCATTCTTCTCCGGTTAAATAAAATAGTGCTAAGCCCCTTGGATAGTATCTATGATGCATCCTGGATTAGTTACCCAGTTACCCAAGTTACCCTGGTAAGCGCATCTAGATATTTTCATTTTCATCCAGCCTCGTGTACCTTCTAGTAATAATAACTCTTTCAATTTTAACTCACTGCAGTGAGTTTTACACATGTGTAAAACACTACTTCTTACTCTCATCTTGTATACACATAATTTCAAATTTAACTCTTGTATAAAATTTAATTTCTCAAACTTCAAAAGTAACTTCAATTCATACCTGTCCAACAATTCAAATCTTCATAATACGTTTATTGCCTTTATATTCACACTTAACATTTGTATAAATTTAATTTTAGCTGACCATGTTAACTGCTAGGTACCTACGTCATCATATTTTCTTATCTCTACAATTTACACCCCCTACTTTGTTTTCATATTCCAACGCAGTCCTTCCTAGTATTAGTTAGGTAACTTGTCAAATGGGTCCATTCTCAAAATTACCTCTAACAGTTCTCCATCTCACTGCTCACATATCGAGTACCTATTTGTATTAGGTAGGTAGGACCTACCTCTAGAACAATCACTCTCTCATTTCAGTAGTACAGCATCGCTAAATTGTTTTTTCAGTCGTTTCACTTGCCATCAGTCATGGAATAATTGGCTTCTAAAATTATTATTATTTTAAAAGTGGGTCCATATTTTAAAAAAATTACAATTGTCAAACTCCCCAACAACATTCTGCACCGGTTTCATCATTTTTACTTTACTCAATTACCTTTTCTATACCTTCATTATATACTGTTATGGTTGTTCTCTGTGATGTTAATGACTAATGTTTTTCTTGTTAGGGCTGTAGATGAGTATAACCGCTCGAAACCGGTCCCCACACTACAATTGTTTATTTAAATAAACAATTTAGTACTCAGCAGAGGAGTCATTTCTCACCCTAACCACCTCATTGGATTAGACCTCTGCACCGTCGGCAAACACCACACTGGCATCCTGGATAAGAAAAATCCTAAGGAACTGTAGGTATATTTCTGTTGTAGTTTGCAAGTTGAACATCAAACCGATAATTTCAATTTAGATACAAGCTATGAATAAGTTCACGTTGAGTGTGATCCAGTATAGGGCATTTGCAGAAGAGATGCCTCTAGGCAGGGGGGGATGAATCGGATAAGCTTTCAACTACTTCACTTAGCAATTCTAGTAAGCAGTGATTTGCAGATCGTATTGGGCCTCAATTCGAATGATAAATATCCAATGTTTCATCAAGGTAAGAGGTGATATAAATGTCCTTAAGCAATTGCTTACTTGAGTAATCGGTTCTTGATCAAATACTTCGTGGAAATTTGTAATAGGTACGCCTGATTTGATATTTTAATACATAACCAATAGAATAATTATTTTTCTGTTTCACAGAAAGGAAGAATAAACTGAATCATGGACTCCCTTTACCTTTCCAGTCCAGCTACCCTGGTAGTTTTGGTGAAATGTGCGGAGGGTGTGAGAAAATGCATGTATTGAGCGTGCGAGCTTGCAAGACACACGACAGGACTCCAAGAAGGTGTTTCAACGACTTCAATGAATTTATGAGTGCGCTGCGGGATTCAAGATACAACTTTGCCAAGAGGGATACCAAGTGTAATTTCCACGTGGTGAAATGCCTGCAGCAAGATGTTAATACAGTGACCTGCTTCGGCGGAGGGAAGTTTTATCAATTTCAAGGAGATTTGACAGCTATCAATGGAGAGCATGCACTCGGCAAAAAGAAACTGCATAGGAAGCGATGTTGTAGTACCTTTTCTCGTAAAAGCCAACATCATAAAAGAGATTTTACAGCTGTAAATGCAAGTCCTAAAGCCGCACCAGTCCTAAAGCCAATGACATCATACCAAGAAGTTATGATGGAACCTGGTTCTAGAAAAGGACTTCCCAAAAGCTGTTATGGCTTTGTTGCTCCTCAAGCTGTGGCCGCTCACTCAAAAAAGGCAAGTTTAGGACGAAAAAATTGTACAGATTTGATGAAGAAAAATGTGAATTCGACTCAAACTGTGAATTCGACTCAAACTGTGAATTCGACACACCCACATGAGAACTCGACTCAAACAAAAGTGAATTCGACTAACACAAAAGTGAATTCGACTCACAAAAATGTGACAAGCTCCAGCCAACCTCAAGTTAGCGCTATTTCTCCATTGAGGGCGAAGAATATTTTGGCAATGCCCAGAAAAAACAATTTTACGAGTAAAACCAATGGTTTCAGAAGTAGAAGGGGCGTATTTCTCTGGTCTTTGCTACGAAAAAGGAGTAATATGGTGACAATCGGGTGCCGACCATTGTACATACCGACAGCAAAACCATCTGTAAATGAAGGTACGTACTGAGTGTTGAAAATAATTAGTACCTATCATAATAGGTGCATGACATATTAACAACGGATTACATTAGCAACCACGGTAGCTGCACGGAACGTTACGGAACAAATTTTGTTGTTATTAGGTACAACAACGTGTAGGTATGTCGCAGTCACATACTCAAATCAGTTATTAAATAACAAATTTTGTTGAAATGACTAGTCACGTAGTCAAATTTTTACCATTTCAGTGGATGACTAGTCATTTCATCAAGAGCCTAGGCATTTCATGAAAAAGCTAGACTCTTGATGAAGCGCCGGGAGGGATTTAGGCAGTTGTTCAAAAACCTGTCTCCTTCTTAGAAATATTCTGCGTCACAATAGGTTCCAAAAAAACTGTCGATTATCGAAATCACTACTATCTACCTATTTGAACAGGTAAGACTTCCATGACATTTAGAATTGCATTTGAATTTTTTTTTTAAAGCAAATACATTTGTTTGTTGAACATTTGTTCTTTAATGATTTACAATTGCATCTGGCGAAACCCTGCCCGTCAAATAAAGAGAAAGAAGAAACTGCTTCCCTGATTGAAACCAATTGGTCCTTTGGCACATCACTTTCTGATAATTCTAAATTCACTTTCACAAACTGATCTCGTGAGCACCAATTTTTTAGAATTCCGGCTCTAGTCCCCAAGCGAAAAACGTCGTTCTTGATGTCCAAAATTACTCCTCGGATTTTCTGGCTGTCGAGTGGCCCTCTGTCTACATTGGGTACGCTCACCATCACGTTGTCACCTACATGAATAGCAATATGGGCAAACAGAGCGAAGGTGAAAACTCAGGGAAGGAAGATATTTTGTTTGATCACCTGCCTAAACAGTGTCCGTCATTTGATGAAATGCCTTGCCACTTTATGAAACGCCGAGTCATTTCATCAAGTGACTAGGCATTCGCTCGAATGACCATTTTTTGACTACTTTCCTAGGCATTTGATCAAATGTTAGAATTTGAGTATGTGACTGCGACAGGTATACATGTATACGCAGTACAGGAGTTTTTACTTCTAGAAGGGTGGAAGAGAATAAGAAAATAATAGGCTTCTAAGGCTTCTTGTTTCCTAGCCAAGCACAACCACCCGACTTTGCTGCTCATCCCCCCTACCAGTCTACTTAATGCTACTCTTAATCGAACTTTTTCCAACAGGGAGGATACCTCAATGCCGAGTTCCTTGTTATGCTCACAATTGCGTCCCACCACCGACCTGTCCGTGTCGTCCACCCTGTCAGACACCGGCCCCTCCTCCGACGACATGTTCACCCATTCCAGGTTGGGAAGAGGCCACAAAACCGAGTCCAAGCAGATGCGCTCCTTACGAGTTCACCGATGAACCTTGCCCGTCGTCATTTGCGTGCAAGGACGGATGCCCGTACCTGACGACTCCGGGATGTCCATGTCCGTTTAAACAGGAAAAAAAGGGACCGTCGATCATCGAGGTCGTCAAGGCGGGGTCATCTGAACATGGAGCGGGTTCAGTTCCCAAAAACGTTGGTAACTGGGGTATCAACAGAACCACAGAAACAAAAGCTACCATTGTAAATCATACAGCAAATGCAACCGTGCCATTAACTCGCAACATATCTAAGGAAGAAAAACTCACCAACTCTTCAACAGTTTCTGGCAACTTGGTAATCTCTGCAGAAGAAAGACCACCAGTCGTGGCAAATACGACGGCGGCAAAGATACACAACATCTCTATTGTGGAAAAACCCTGTAAAGCTGACTCACCAGGAGTTTCCGGTAACATGTTATTATGGACAGTAACATAATGTTATTAATACTATTACTTCCCTCGAAATTGCTAACCCAACTTGCATTTGGTACCATAAGGCTACAGAGTAACATTTCCTCTCGCCAACCTACGACCATCAGTGTTCAAAATACATCACTTTAGTTGAGAAATTGGCCCCAGTCAAGCTCAAAACCCAACACCCCACTATTTTCATTCCACAAGATCCAAAAAGACGCGGAAATTGAAAACCAACTCATAGATGTTCGAATTTAAAACTTATGACGTAGAGACTCCACTAGTCAATAATTGACAAACATTGTATTTCAGGTTCAGGTGTGGGGCCGGTCATGAAACCCGTAGGTTCGCAATACTCAAGTTACGGACACAAAGTGCCAGGAGTTTGGTCTAATTTTGATTTCAAAAAGCTTCTGAAATCAGCGAAAACCCATTACAAAGAGAAAATAGAGTCGAATCTTCAGAAGTACCTCAACGAACCACTACTGTAACGAACCATTGTACCAAGACCTTTCAGCATTCGCCAATTGGTTGATTCGTTCCTACCAATGTGCGAATTGATTGATATTAAAGTCTTCAGAGGAGAGCCTTTTTTCGAACGTAATTAATTGTCGAAAAAATTAAGCATATATTTAACAGGTAAATGATCTTGACGACGGAAGGACATTTGATTTTAGAAATCTATAGATACGTCTTGAAATGTAATACCTATGCCAAATTCTGAGGCCGATCACAATTTTCGGCCCCAGTCGCGAATACATTCGTTTATTATTCCAACTCATTTTAAAAACAAGCCATCAATTGAATTGAATAGATGAGCGGAACCTTTTTGTTATTACGATATATTTAATGAGCGAGAGAAACTAAGAAACAGTAGGTATCTAGCGACCAAACTATGCCACACAACACATCATCCAAGTGATGCTCATTACGTAAACAACTGCACCCTAACGACCGATGCGTAATAAAACCTTATGCCGATCAGAGGTAACGAACAGCTCAGGCTGCAAAAATCGTTTTGGAGTCGTTGGAATCAGCCTGAAAAGCTCATTCCATAGACCCTCGTACCAACGAAATCGGACCAAAACTTTCGTCCCCCTTTTGAGGCCTCCTTAGTTACACATCAGAGATGAACAACTTTCGTCGTGAAGGACCTCCCGAAAACCGATGAAGCGGATGAGGGAGGAAAAATCAAGGTAGCCTATAACCACCCCCCGAACTCGCTGATGACAATGAGACCACCCTCAAAATCTGTTGAGCCGCTCGGGCGTGATGCTCTGAACACAAACAAAAAAAAAAAAAAAAAAAACGTCGAAGAGGTGAGCGCACCTTTCCATTTTTTGGAAAAAGGTTGCGCTAACAAGAAACATGCTTTTTATCCTTTTTTCATTAAAGGAGTTGGGCCTAAGAAATTTCTCCCTTGATGGGAAAATCAATAGATCATGGATATGCTAAGGTAGGTGTTATTAGATGAAGGTTAATAGTAAAAATGAACGCAAGAAGATGTAGCACGCATAATAATTGTTAGGCTGACCCCCAGCGTTAACACCTATCCATGTCAAAATTGTCAATTGCTCAAGTTGAAGGAATGCGATTAAAGACATCAGTAGACTACATTTTAGAATGTGCTGATTGTAGTGGATGGACCTGTGTCGGACTGGGGATAAGAAAATGATTACTCCGGCAAATATTTCAGCATATATCGTCAAAAAATTATAATTTTTCAAATACGTATAAAGGAGGGTTACCTAAAGAGAAATGTTTATAGAAATAAAACTAAACACCCGATATAATATGAGAGTTTTATAACTGAAACATAGTTATGATTACAACAAAAAGGTACGTAATAAATCCTACGAACCGTATCACAATGGTATAGAAAATTGATTACATTCTGGAAGACATTCACGTAGGTATGGAACTTTTACATGTTATAAGATAAGTACATTGAAATGTTTAAAAATAAATTATATACTATTTACATACGTAAAGTAGAATATACTTATAATTTAATTTATCTCCCACAATATCGCAATCAGCCAGCGAGTACGACATATAGGTACCTACCTAAACTTCTTTATTATGGGTAAACTATACTGCAGATAGGCAAATAAGATCGTTCTGGAATCGAATTGAATATGACAAATTTCGTTCGAGTTATCCATCTTAAACAATTCAATGAGATTACTTTTTGTAATGGAAACATGAGAGCATCAGATAGATCTGATTTACAGGGATAACGAATGTCATGTTGCTGTCAAATCACGTATTCTATGAAGATCAAAATGTTCGTAAGTTCGGTAGGGAGTATGATATGTTTTTAGTAACATTGAATGTAAAAATTTTAGCTCTACGGATGGAGTTCAGCATAATATGCTATATTATGACATGTTATATTATAACATTCACTGAAGAGTAATAATTATTATTACTCTTATTATTGTTAGGTATTGGTAGATTTCGACACACATGCGCAGAATCTGAATATCTGATATTCATTTTTGTAGGTTAAGACCTACAAAAGGTTCAATTTTGTGATTTACAAAATTTGTAAATAGCAATCGGTGTCATCGACTGGCAGGTATAAAGGGGTAAAAATACATTGCGTGTCAACTTATTTGTCTATACCACAAAAGTAAGATCTAACAAAATGTCGAAAATACACTATGTACAATTTGAGGGACCATTTAATATTTCACTAGGTGTCCACCTTTCTTTTAACCACCTTCTACTAAACACCTTACAAAATTTGTTAATAGCAATCGGTCTCTTCTTTTTCTTGGTTTACGTCGTACAACAAGAAACATTATTAAGGCACTCGGAAGATGGATTTTTTTTTAGTCATAGAATGGCGTTATGTCATTAGGAAGTACAGCTTGATGAATAATTTTGAAATGATTGTAATATTGATGAATACAATGAAAATAAAGTAGAAAGTTCTAGTAAACGGTACCATATCAAAATCAGGTAGGTATATCATATTGTTCTCAAACAAAATTAGTCCATTAAATAAATGGATTAAATTTTAATGAACAACAAGAGTCTCGACTGAAACTAGACGTCACCAGAATAATAATGTAATACAACTCGGAACAAAATTAACTTATCAAAAATGGGATAATCCATGGCGAGGAAGAGTCCACCTAATCAAAATTAGGTTCTTAAGTTTACTGTGAGTGATTTATAGAGGTAAAAATTAAATAAATTGAATTTCGATTACTTTCGTTCCAACTTACAACAAAATGAACATCCACTCCCTAAATCGCCTCAACTGCTACGTGATATGGTGATGCCTGAAATTCATGACGAATGTTCATATTTAATATGCACATTTGGGATGACGTTGTTGGGGGAAGTTTCGGCTTGAATGTTATTGGAGACTGGTTTGGGGCATTCCCACCTTCAGGCCATAATCGAATAAAATGTAGTTGGGTTCCAGAGAACAACAAACGTTTTAACACCGACCTACTTCTTCCCTGAATTGTAGGAATCACCACCACCATCAGGCACCATTTACCAATAATGTCCCACTTGGAGGAGTGATGATGATTCCAAGTTAGAACTTGATAATCCAATATGTATTCCAAATCAAGTTGTTCGGTCACGCTGGTTAGCTAATTAGCATTAATGCAATCAATTTGTTTTTCGTCTTTTAGCTATTTTCCGCCTCCTCCTTTTTCGACGTCTTTTTGGTCACCAGGTGTTGGGGCTGCTGGCGCTGCATTCCCCCCAGCCTCCGCTGTAGCTTTTTCTGCTGCTTTAATTCTTCGACTTTTCCCTTGAAACAAAAAGGAATATCTCAATGATTCGGTTAAGATGCTTTCTCATTCATATAATATTATAATGTGGCATTCACTCGAAATGTGCGGTGTTCCTATAATGCCTGGAGGTGGTAGTAAGATGAACTTACTTGCTACTTTGACCATGATCACGCCCCACCATATGCTCCATCCCCATCCAACAAAGCAAAAGATGATGGTGAAAATTTGACTGATGCCGACGATTAAGTTGATACAAAGAGAACCGAGCCGTGCCACTCCCGAATCGTTGACAGAGAATCTTGGTTTTCCGAAGCACATACATAGAAATCCACTAATGACTGTACCTGAAAATATTGTTAACAAATCAGACAAGGAAAACAAGTTCCTGGGTTCTTAGAATATTAGTGTTAATAATAATGAACACGTAAATCTTTCTTTTTTTTTTCAGAGTGAAACCGAAAATTAATTAACGACATTCAATGAATCTAACAATGTATATAACAGTAACTGAAACTGTGTAATTGTGTAAACCTTCCAGCGCAGTGAGCGAAATCGGAAAAACCTGGCCACCACTGGAAAAATGAAAAATTGAGCAAAAACTCTTTTAACCTATGGAATGGAACTTAAGCAATTCCTATTTCTGGACAAGAAATTTATGTGGATATTATCTAACCGGGGTTAGGTACTTATAAGTCATTTTCAACACATACCGTGTCAACTTCAAACCGTACCTCTTAGTTGTTATTTTAAGTTCATATTAGGTAGGGACTGATTTTCAGAACTTCCAGCGCTTTAAAATCTGCTCTTCGTACCTAACAGTTTAGAATTTTTGAAAATTTTCTCGTGTTCATCATCGCAAAAACACGTAATACGGAACCATTCCAGAGTTTTGGATAGTTTTTTTGCGATTTCGCCCAATGTGCGGCGAAATGGCTAGCTATGCAGTATTAATTTCAAGAAAGGTGGTAGGTTCTACCTGATCCTGGAATGAAAATGTTCAGAATAAGACACATCCAGGCCAAACAAATTGGCAAACATGGTATGGCTCCCTTCATCACTGATGCGTGTTCTACTAAAGCACCATCCAGTTTTGGAAGACCCTGAAAAATACAAAAATAATCTGGTGTCTAACAATGTCTTGGTTATTTTAATAAAATTGGGTCCATGCATAATGCTACACAATAAAATTAAGTTTTCCTCTTACTGTCGCTTTTGGTGGGGCAGGCACGCTCGATGATCTCTTCATTTCCATCCTGCTGGCTCCAGCCGGTGGATCTGACGCTGCGGGTGCCGGCTTCTTGGTGCACTTCGCGCAACAAGCTCTGTCCAGGCAGAACAATTTTCGCCAGCAGCTGGGCGTAGGTGGTTTGTTTGAATCCATTTTCCCTTTCTTTTTGCAGCAGTTTAGTTTTGATAAAAAGCTCTCTCCTGGAATAAGCAATTAATCTTGTTGATTGAAAAGTAGCTAACTCAACGCTAAAATAGAATAATTCAATTATTGAATTATTCAATAGTGCTAACTCAGCAGAAGATCCAATTAGGAATGGAAGTGCTCCCGAATTTCGGGTTAAATCATCCTGTACCGTGTTGTTAGAAGTCAAAAAGGGAATAATACATCATTTTTGTGACAAAAAGTCTTTCACGTAGTTTACAATCATCTTAAGTAATTTAGACCGATTCAAAAACCACTGTGAGTGACGTCACCTACAGGTGTTGCGGTTTCCAATCAAAAGACACCAGAGTGCAGGTCGATTTTTTCTTCTTTTTCGATTTTTTCTTGGTGTTTGGCTCTAGTGACACTGGAGTAACGAGAAAATGGCCGTGTTCGCTTTGTTTTGAATGTGATCATGCTTATTTACTCAACTTATTTGTGATATAAATTAACTTATTCCAATGACCGATTCTTTAGTTTTTAGTTTTGTAATGGTGGCCAACGTGTCGACCAATAGGAGCTGACCTCGGGTTCCCGCCAAAATTCAAATAGCAATTTTTCCATAAATTTTATAAATTCATACGAGCTTGCAGTTTGTGTTTTAACCACATTTTTAGTATTATTTGGACGCCTTCTATCGATAAAAAAAATAATTCAGAAACGCTTCCATTCCTAATTGGCAAACGTATCTGCACACAGATACTTCATGGTATACGTACTGCAGTAGGTATGTATAAAACTGCATCCACTTTTATACCATCATTGAACAATAATTATTAAAGGAATAACGTCTTTACGTCGATTTCACCTTTGATTTTCATTGGCTTGGATAATCGCGGTGGTGGCGGCTCCTTCTTCCACTTGCACAGCTTTGAGTACCACTTTTGAGGTGGTTGGGCGTTTCCTCCTTTACTGCCAATAAGCCCTTTCCTGCTGGACGCGCTGCCGCCGAGGTCGTTGACTTTCCCGCTTCCTCGACGACAACAGCCGCACATTCGATCCCGGAGCTTGTCCCGGAGGTTCCCGTTGTTTTTGGGAGGGACTCGAGGGGACACAGGGTGGATTTCTGGAGAGCTGTAACACAATTAACCATGTCAAAGGGAAAATGAAAAGCCGAGGATTCATTGGCGTAGCAGGGGTAGATACGATAAAGGAAGTTGGGCTGCAAACCTTCAGTTTCATCTTTTCTCCAAATATTTGGGAAAAGATCCGGTAAAAACGGCTGCAAATTTTACAAAAGGGTTTATTATTCTTTGAAAAAGTTACTCGCGCATAAATTTAATTCTATGTCAATGAAAAAATGTTGAAAAAAGTTTTTTTTTCAAAATTATTTTTTCAAAAATGTTTTGTTTTTTACTCGAAAAATATTTAACTTCCTGGGATCCTTAAAAAAATCCCACTTGTAGCCCCATAGAAGCCCTATAGCCCTATAGATCGCTACAGTGAAATCGAACCGTTCCGGGATCCCAAAAATGGATTCTACATCCAAAAATACTTCGAAAACGACAACTAACTCGATCTCATAGCCAAAACCCTTCAAAAACGCCTCCCGTAGGCCCACTTTAGCCCCATAGCGCCCCACGGGTTTGGGCGATCGCGCTGAAAACCTTGCGGGCACAACCAGATGGTAAACCAAGTATGTTGACAAAATTTCAGATTAAAAAAAAAAAAAAATTCCTACTGCCCAAAACGGCCGGGACGGCGTACGACATTTCGGTTTTGGAATCTAGACCTCTTGAAACGGATAGGATTCCTAATGTCAAATTTTGAGGCCGATCGGAGTCGCGATTACATAGGTGCATTATTCCAAGAATAATAAACCAAAAATCTCAGCAGTTGAAAACGACGTTGAAGGTGCATCGCTCTTGAAGGCATTTATGGTACTGGCCTGATCAGCTCAGCCTATTGACGTAATATGTCTATTTCATGTTATGAATGACCCCGTTCTATGTGGGCTATGCCATCAAAGTTCTGAATCAGTACACCTAACATGTATCAATGGGTAAGCTTGGATGACATAGTAAATTTTATTATTCTAGCCGAGGGTTAAAATCTATTGCTGCTATGGACTAAAACTGCAGCCACCTTTCACTCGATAACTCTGACCTTTACGTGAGTGAAAAAAATCTGCATGAGCAATGAGACGGAGTGGGTGTTGTTGGGACGAAAGAAACGAAGGAAGAGGAGGACGAGAAAAAATATTTATACAAATTCATGGATCGATGCCACATTCACCCATGGAAGAATTGTTTAATCATAAACGTACTTTAACTATTTGGTTCAACACTTGAAGCAAATGTCTAATTCTTGCCGATTAATTGTCACAGGGGACGATGGGCGTGCGTAGAAAAAACTTCCGCTTGTCACTTGTTTATTGCCCAGACGAGCTTTCGGCTACATGGAGCCATCCTCAGTTTGTTGTTACTTATGATAGGTGTCGATCCGCATCTGTCCGCTCCAGCTCAATTCGTCGTCCTCTTTCGGGTGCTTGTAGGATCTTTAGGTTGTTTGGGAGGCGATATTCATTTCTCTACTTTGGTGGGTAAGCTGGGGTTGGGGTTTTGGTTTTACAGAGTTACGGTAGCGGCGAAAAAGTAGGTGGGTGTTGGCTAGGTTGGTTCAAAGTGAGTTTTTTAAAAGGTTTAACTGTGAAATTTATGGCATTTTTGGATACAATTTCGCGCGTAACCCTTCCTCCGCGAAGGTTGGGTGGTGGAGGCTTACCCAATAAAGTAGGTAGAGAAATAAAATTTATTAAATAGTAGAAAGTTTATTAAATGTAGAAATTTTCTACATTTAATGTCGCCTCCCAAACAACCTAAAGATCCTACAAGCACCGGAAAGAGGACAACGAATTGAGCTGGAGCGGACAGATGCGGATCGACACCTATCATAAGTAACAACAACCTGAGGATGGCTCCATGTAGCCGAAAGCTCAACTACGCAATAAACAAGAAACAAGCGGAAGTTTTTTCTACGCACGCCCCCAAACAATTAATCGGCAATGACAGCCCGATGGGAAACCAAAGCTCACGCCAATTTCTAATTCTGTGTAGTTCTCTCTGTATACCATTTGGCCGTTGAAATATTTTTTTAATGAACGCATAAATATTTTCATGTATTGCGGGAGACTCCAACTTGTTTTAAATCATTTTGTACAGGCTTTCGTGCTGCAGGCTGCTACAGCTACTACAGTAGTGCTAGTGTTCCATTGATTCTCATTGTTGCTATAAACTATTAACACTGCAGAAGTGTTCAACATCGTTGACGTTTTTGGTTTTTTTAAAAATTTATTCAAAAATGGGACAAGCCCAGTTACAGGAAACTAAATCACAGCGAACACGTAACAAAACGGAATTAGAACAGGGAGAAGTAACGTTATATGTTTATGCAATTGAAATTCACTCTATTACATTTAGACGTAGGTACGGTGGAGCAGCTGAATTTTGGGGCCTCAGTGGGGATGACGCAGTAGGTATTCAGTAAGTCGAGTTCGGACAGAGGGTAGGGAAACATAATATTATATTATAGGAGGTCAAGATGAGGGGGGGGGGGGGGGAAGGGATGAATGATATAAATTAGCTACGCGGAGTAAGCGGCTCAACGGTTTCACCCTTTTCTGACGGAGTGATGACACAAGTCTCACGGTGACTTTTGCAGACCCCTGAGGAAGGCATAATAGAATGCCGAAAGCTTGGCAAAAGCAATAGAGTTTTCTTTCTGACCCCGCTCCCAATCATTTAGACATCATCATAATAATATTATGATTGTGGGTCGATGAGCACTTCATTGATATATTATTATACAAGGAACAAAAACTAATTTGTCACAGTAAGCTTAGTTTCTCTAAGTTTCAGCCGGCAGAATACAAACAGTATGAGTTACTCATCTCACATCTTGGGCCAAGCGAAACTGATAATATTGATATTTTTCCACCGAAGGGTAAACAAAAGTTTATTTTGGACTATGCGTAGCTTTCAAGCACTAGTCGGCTGGGTGCTGAAATTTCCAAAACGTAATGTTTGAAACATACCTCCCAGAAACATGAACAAAACAGGCAAATCAGCATAATTTTGAGACATAATCTCTGACGAGACGTAGAACGTAGCCTCAACTTGGGCCAAGCAAAGCTTGTCACAAAATACGCAATTCATTATTATTATTAGCTCATAGGAAATATCGGGATCCTAATCCCGATATTTCCGACGATTAAATAAATTTTGGATCGATCTCCACAGTCTACAATAAATTATTATGAATAGCTGTCATAAATTGATTGTAGACGGAGAGACTCAAAACGACATTAGAAGTTAATACAATTAAAACGAAATTTTCTCCTTACTCGGTAAATGTTTAGATTATGGGATGTTTAGATTATACCTAGTCAGGTATACACATTTTGTCGATTAAACACAATATTCACTCAAGAAGGATGAAAGCAAAGAAAAAAGGAAGTGAAAGAAGAAAATCAAGAAACGGTTGCCAAGAGAACCAACCGAAAGGCATAAAAAACTTACTATTAGAAGAAGAAGAAGTATGTACCTACCAAGTCTTCAGATAGTAATCTGATCATGGGAAGACAGCCCGGTAATTTAACCGAGATAACATAAAAGGGATCGCACCCCTTTTTTGTCGGGTTCGGAAATTTTACTAGCAGTGGGTTAGTGGTTTAAGTGGCAACTGGCAGAGTGACCCCTCGCTGCCCCAAGGGGGTCCCTAGTAACCTTGCACAACTTCGTGAAAAGTCTGCAGTGAAAGGATTGGGAGGAGGGGGGTTGAAGGGAAGCCAGCCGGGTGCTTATCTCACTCTATCTGTTTTTAAAGGAATGTGGCGTGTTAGGGTTCTGAACCTCTGAACCAAAACTACAGAAGCATATTCCTCAGTTCTAAATATTAGGCGTGAAATACGACTTTGCTTATTTGGAGTAAGATAAACCCACAAATTGTCTGCTATCATACCATACACCAACTGCAACTATATATTTTCATATTTTAGTCTCCTGAAAATCATGAATGTGCATTACAGTGATGCAAAAAAGAAAATAAGGGCTCACCCATATATGAGGTACATACTGTTGAGGAGATGACTGAGGTCTGGCCCAAGGGCGCGGAAAATCGGCCCACCCCCCACCCTAAGGGCCACAGCTCATTTCCATCTACCAGGGGTGCCACAACGTGAAATTAAAGTCCTTGGGGTCACGAAATGGGCGATGCCTTCTCCTCCTCCGCCCCAGTTGAGTCACCTTCCTGGCCCTTAAGACCCACCCCCGCCCCAGAGCAATTGGTCATTAAGAGCATGGCTTTGCACGACATTCGACCAGTACATATCAAGGTTAAGGCCCTTTTTCTTCTTTCTTTATCAAAACCCGCACAACTCTCGAACTTGTGTTTTCCTCTTTGCTCGGGGTTTTCCTTCTATTATTCTTTCCTCCTTTTCATTCTTCTCCGTCACCTCCTTCGTGAAGGGTGGAGAGCTGGGGCAAATATCGGCTGGTCTAGCCAGGGAGTCCGCAGAAGAAGGATGGAATGGTGATTATGGAAATACCTGCTGTATTCTATTAACCCTTTGACCCCTGGACCCATTAGATGGATCTATTTATCAGGATTTAATCTCTTCGCAGAGTATCCCTTTATTAAATAAAGGAACTAAATTTTGGAATACTTATTTGCTCCTCATGGAAAATTAGAATGAGAAACTGACAATAGTATTTATACTATATCTGTTATAACAGATATGACAGATAATATCTGATGATACACAACAGAATATTATGAACAGATTCTGTTACGTTGTATATCATATGTCATAATATGAATATTATTGAATAGCGTACAATATTGCCAAGCAGACAGTATAAACCCATCTCATAAAATGACTCAAGTTACGGTAAGAATCATGACCGTTCAGTATTGCGGGCTACATTAAATTTTGTGAATCCGACAATAGATTATTTTGATTATAAGCATCAATGTTATTGCAATAATTATTGCATATAAGATTTATTATGATATATGCAGTAATTTATCAATTGCATAAATATTAAATAAAACACAATGTATGACATTGTCATATAAAAAGCATCGGATGTTAACGGCGAATGTGAAACACGTAGTAAGGAATTGACAATGGACAATAAATTCCACGATTGTTCTGAACTAACTTTGTTCAGGTACATTTGAAATGAAGAGAGGAGAGGTGAGAGATGCACTGCATTACTAATGAGATGTAAAATCGACTGACGGGATCATTCAAGGATGATTGACCAACAAATACATGTAGTTATCGCTGCCACAAAGCTCATTCACCACCATGAGGTGGCTCACGCCACCTTATAACATATTATGTTTTAAAAACATAAGTCAAACTCCTCGTACACATAATATGAAGCTGAAATTTGCCATAATATTATCATTGTGCTTATTTTGGGCGGCTTTCATGTTTAACTTGCAGGGGGTGTTGAGGGAGAAAGCTTTCTCCCTCAACACCCCCTGCATAATATTATTATGGCAAATTTCAGCTTCGGTGGTATAAAAACATGTCACCTCTTTTAATCAGAGTCAATAACTGGCCTAACGCTTGGTAACACTTGATTAACTATTTATCAACTGTTTATAAACAGTTGTTCTGTACAACATCGGTCTTATCTCCTAGACTTAAAGTTCGACCAACACAAGTGTCTTCAGAAAGCCATGTCTTTCGGTGATTCATCCCAATATGACGGCAGGGGTTGTTTGTTATTCCGAAAAATCATAAAAATGATTGACCATAAGGTGTTTCCTAGTAGCGAGCTTTTCCTTCGAGGTTGAGGTAGAAGAGGTCGTTCGTTACCCTCGGTAATCGGTGCACGTCGTCGCTCACCCCGGAAAACCCCAGTCTGGCCCACGACATCCAAGGACACCCCACCCACTTAAACCACGCCCCCTCCCAGAATCCTTATCAGTCCCAAGGTTTCGCAATCAGACTTGACCGGGGAAATATCAGGTATTCGTCCAATATTAATATTAATTCAGATCGAGGAACTTGTTAACGTGTTTATAGGGAATTCCTCATGATCCTGCTACGACTACAGCTGCAACGCCAACATTTCTATTACTCCCTCCGAGGATCGATTAGCATAGCATCAAGCTATTGTAGGGATTTTCTCAACTCCTCTCATTTCTAAGGTCACGCAGTGCCACTTCTTGCTAAGGCTTGTTGACATTTTAAGTCAGTCAGAAATTACCTTAATCTAGTTGATTGTAAATCCCAGAGATATCAGAAGTTTCTAAAACATTGATAAAAGCACAACTAGGAAAAATCAAACTTGGTCCTCTAATTTGCTTCAGTATACCTATAGTTTTGTCAGAACTCCAAGCGAGAACACGTGCTATCTGCATTACGAGATTTCAATAGTCTGAATCTGAGGGTTGCAATATGTGCATCCAACATTCAGAAGCAATATAAATGAGATCTAACTATCAGACACGCTTTGAAACCAGTTTGTGATAGGTAGTGCACGATGAGAATTGCGAGCATTGGCTCTCCCTGGTATTAGCGCTCGTGCCACTGCTCACCCACCTGGCTTATCGGCCTGGTAATTCGTGTCCTTCATAACAGACGGGTGGAGAGCCTTCATCTGAGAACCGTAATCAGATGATTCAGTCTAGTAGGCTGAATCATCAGCGACTTCTATCATTAACTTGGCCTCTTTTATTCAGTTCAAATTTGGTCGTTTTCGTTCACTTCGAAAGTTATAACCAGTTGAGCGTTTCACCGAACGCTGCTATCTGCTGTTGAAACGGCGAAGATAAATGCAACGTGGCCGGTCAACCGTGTAAAAAACTACGTACTTTCACGAATGCACTCCTTCAAGCTGTAATTTAAATAGCTAATTCGAATTCCCTTTCTAGAGTCCTACGCAGGTAACACAACAGGGCACCATGGGCTCGGAAAATCTGAGGGGTTGTCATCCATGTTCAATACGCTACTATTCGTTGGGGCCCTATTATTGCTATACTGATGACGAAACCAATCGCGGTCTATTTCAGTTTATAGCCGAGTGTCAGAAACGTTTTTCACAAATATCTCGGCACCGCTGATTCAGTATCTATTTTACACCGAAGTAAAAACAAAATCAAGAATAACAAGATCGATGGGGACGGTCATGTGCGTGATTGTGTTCATAGAGCTTGGCAAGGAGATGGAGGGGCCCTTGCCTGCCTGGTCAGTTTCTCCTCGAGTCCTATCTTGGCCATCTCGGCACGAAACTTACTTCCACAAGGGCCAAAGGTAGGTCGAACGGGTCGATTTATAGGTGGCTCTGAGGTGGGTTAGGTTATGATGACGTGACGTCCGTTGCTCCCTTTTCGCTAGTCCCATGTCGTTTTTGCACTTAGCACAAGGAGTAGTTATTAAAGTGAAGGAGTCAATGACTCTAAACACACCAACTTCGTCTGTAGAGGCGAGGAAACCCGGAAAGTATCTTAAATTGATCAGCGGAAAGATAAGGAAAAATTGCCCTTAATAAGACATTAGAATCTAATTATCTAATAATATCTTTCCGCGAAACAATACTTATTAAAGGTAATATAATAATATTTTATTACCTTTATAATATATTTTCTTTAACTGCATTCTTTTTATTATTTATTAGTATTATTCATTTCCTTACTGCATAATAATATTATTACGTTTCTTGCCTTGCATCGTACCGTGGCGATTCACAATCGTGTTACGATTTCTTGATAGCATTGTAAAAGTACCTACAGGTAGTAAACTAGGTATAGTTTTAATCACGTTTTTCGAACGCAATATTATCATATAGTATATGAATTAGGATAAAACTACCCCCCCCCCCCCCCCTCCCTGATAAGGGGGGTCTGATGATACCTAATATTACGGGTTGTTTGCAATTCCACTTTTTTACTTTCTGTTATCGCGTGGACCTTATATATATATACAGTCCACAAGATAACGTGTGTGTATATATATACGATTTACCCATTACCGACTTACTTGGTTGGCCCTCGAAGTTGTTGCCTGAGATGTTGGAGTGGCTACTGGAGGCAACGAGAGACAGACACAGGCTAGTGCTCAAGCCAGGGTTTCTTTAACTCGTCTGTCAGGTCCACAGCATTCGTCAGTGACCCAGATACCCCAAAAAGGACCATTTCTCACACCTGCACACTTCGCAGCCCCTCCTGAAATTGGCCAAACGAGACTAAGCCTCTGCGCCAGCCCCAGGGTAGGCCTTCCTTGCAGGCAGTTTCATTGCAATGTCTTGTGCCAGAGCTGCTTCTTGGAAACCCGTGCTTGATTGCCATCCCTGAAATCCACCACCTGCAGGTCAACCAACTCCCCATAGTCCCACTCTGGAAAATCTTGGAGCACGCACAGACCAGCCCGCCCTTAGAGGTGAAGAGCCACCGAGATACTTACGACTGTTATGCATCCACAGCAAATTAAAGAACAGTTACCATGAAGCAGTTTGTTATCAGGAACCGATACGTCTGGTGGAATTGAAGGCTCCTCCAGCTCCAGTGAAATTGAAAGCCGGTGGAATTGATAGCACGTCCGTTGTAATCGCAAGAACCCCAATATTAAGATCAAAAAACTTAATTAAAACCTCGTTTACAAGGCTATCAAGAAATCGTAACACGATTGCGAATCGTCATGGTACGATGCAACATTAAATTTTCACATTAATTCACACAAATTCAACACAAAATTTTTAACATTAAAATTAAGGTTAGTACCTAATGTGACCAATTTTGTTAAATTTAAAATTGAATTTGTGACATTTTTTTACACCAGCAAAGTGAAAGACGAATCCAGGTATGATGATGTACTGTTACGATCGCGATACTCCATTCCAGGAGGAGTGATCATAAGGTTTTAAAATATTTCTAAATTATAGAATAAAACTACATCAAAACGGGACAGAACATTTCTTAATATTGGAACCACGCCGAAATATGACAATATAATCCAATAGATTGATATTATCAAATCTGACGACGACACAGACTGAAGTGTAACAGTAGGTATCTGAAAAGATTGTGTGAGGCTCCAGCAGTCTACTGTAACAGGCGTCCTACTCCGTCTTCCCACATCTACTTATTGCCATCCTTCATTAAATTAAGAAGAAGTGTAAACGAAGAGTAAATGTCGCCACCTATCATTCCAATAGTGCATCCATATTTCATTCTTGCTCATCCTTTCTTCCATTCAAGTCCTTTCTTCCACTACACAATGTGTAGTGGAAGACAATTTCTTCCACATGACATTTAATGTCATGTCCAATCGACCTCTCGCCTTCAACAATCGCGACACAGAGTGCGTCAAGCAACTGAAAGACGAAAAATAAACTCCCCGAAATGGGAACCCGGAAAGAGTTCCAAAAATTATCATGAACATAAAAGGCAACAAAATACTTACCATCCTGTGATCAGCACATAAATTTTCTGTGTACACACGTAAGTAGTATTTTGATAAGGTACTACTTTTGCGGTAGGAACTGCAGTAGCGAGATCGATGCAAGAACCAACATAATATGTTATGAAGATATTATCTTCACGCGTCTTGACATCCTCCATGCTTCCAAACAGAACTCCTTTCTGTTCCTCATGATCTTCGGCGTCACATTCTTCCGGCATATCATCATCAGCATCCTGGAAAACATCTTCATCTTCTCCCAGCTCGATTTTCTTCATCTTCCCCCTGCATTTTCAGATGATCC
Source organism: Pilophorus perplexus (assembly GCA_955831195.1). Taxonomy (NCBI): domain Eukaryota; kingdom Metazoa; phylum Arthropoda; class Insecta; order Hemiptera; family Miridae; genus Pilophorus; species Pilophorus perplexus. Next base: position 12,791,011 of record OY037011.1, on the reverse strand, counting down.
CCTTTCTGTTCTTCGAAGTTGATGAATGTTTGGGTAGGTACAATGCCTTCACGAAGAAATCTGTTATCCAAGAATCTGTTTTCAGAAGGGGAGGACGAGGTTGGGGATGTCGACTTCAGTTGTTGACATTCGATTAACTGTTAATCATTGTCATTAACATTGTTAATCATTAACATGCCTATGGGCACACGACTCGCGAATTTCGTCGGCAAGAAATACTAATCTATAAATCTATAGAATCCAAACCAAAAAAAAAAACTTTATAAAAGGCTCTTAGTATGACTACCTACATGCGATTGGAAAGGGCCTTGCCTAGGATGACCGCCCGGGCTCTCCTTTCCCATACCGTACAGAACTCAATACAATTTTTTATTAAACAATAGAATTAGGAGTCCTAATTTAGGACTTCACTCGCGAGAAACAAGTTGTTTCAAACAACTAGGCCTATAGACAGTGTTGCCAGAAGTTCGAGCACTCAACCCGTCAGTTGAGCGCGCCGAATGTAGCCCAAAAACCGCGCAGTTTTCAATCGCACAAGCGCTGTGTGGGGGAGGGAAAAAGGAGGTAGGTTTCCACGAGAAAATTATTCTGTGATAAATACGTTTCCTGACTTTCAAAAAAAAAAAAAAAAAAAAAAAAAAAAAACGCAGCAAATTATTTCACAAAGACTTATTATTTCGAACAAATAGAAAAATATTTTTTTCATTTTTTGCGATTTTGCGATACATTGATGTCTCAACTTTTTTTGCCATCCCTAAACATACCCCACAACACCGAACATCTTTCTTCTTGGAAGAATAGATTTTTTCTATAAAAAAAGTATCGATTTTTTCTATAAAAAGTATAGATTTTTTAGATTATTTCTGTCCCCAGATGTATTGGAGAATCGATTCAAAACTTTTAGAATCGGCTCGATTCATTTCATTTTGAAGGAAAATTTGTGACAATCAAGTCAACCAATAACCCTAGTTCGTTATTATAAATAAATTATACGATGTAATTAGGTACATTTCTGTAAAGTCATTAAATGAGGAGTTTACTTTCAAAAGGGCATATAATATAGGTATTATCCATGTTGGGAGGATTTTCGGCTTTTGTGTTTTCCTGTTCTCATGGAAGAGGTCTATATACAGGTGCATCGATTTCCCTCCTAAAGCTTTTCTATCCCATAACAAAAGCGAGTTGAAAGTTGAGTTTGACCACCAAAATGGCACTTATATCCCACCCATAGTAAACTGTGAATCCGTTTCCACCAAAGAGGGATATATCCTGCAAGTAGAAAGGGTTGTTTTTTCCAAAAGGGCACATATCCAAAAAGGTTTTCCTCCTGATGAGTTTAATAATTAAATTATTTAATGATAAATTTTGTCATTAAAAGTTTCTGGTAAATGCGCTCTGACTTGTTTCGAAATTCGCAGAAGTTTAAAAAAAGTCGATACAATAATTGATAAAAATATTTTGTTTAAAGAATTGATAAATAGATTCAAATTCTTGAAAAACATCTATAATTTCATGAAAAGTCGATATGTACGATTTCCCATCCTTTGATTCTAATTTGAAGAGGTTTTATGAAAAAATCGATACGATTCTTTCCAAAAAGATCGATCCAATTTAATTGATTCTTTTTGAAGAGTTTGACATCCCTATCACAACTACTTTATAGGGATGTTTGATACTTCTAAAGTATCGATACAGTATCGTATCGATACATCCAGACACGATACGATACTCTCGATACGATCGATACGATACTTTCAATAAAGTATCGGTATCGAAGTATCGATACTTTTCAAAAACGCCTGCAAATTTTTAGTCAAGGGTTTATTATTCTTTGATATGGGTTACTTGTGCAAAAATTAATTCTGTCTCAATGAAAAATTTTTGAAAAAAGGTATTTCTTTTAATTTTTTTTTTGTTACCCAGAAAATATTTGACCTGAGATCCTTCAAAAATCCCTTTTGTAGCCCCATGAAAGCCCTTTACATCCCCATAGTGAAATTGGATCCTTCTGGGATAGGGTTGCCAACCGTCCTCCCCCGGGGAGGACAGTCCTCCCTTTTGGTCATCTGTCCTCCCAAAACCCGGGACCTCGGGAGGACGCCCAAATGTCCTCCCTTTTCTGTTTGTGGATTGATGTTTCTTCAACAAGCAATATAATAAGCAACAGAACGAAAAGAAATGAGATGAGGAAGAAGGAGTGATCACATTTCTTATCAGCGTTGTCTTTTTCTGTCACTTTATAATAGTTTGCCCTCTCTTGTTTGAATACCGGTGATTGTTGTCGTCTTCACATGGATCGCGATTACTTTGTGAGATTTTTGCTTAGTTATGGGTGGAGAAGTTGAGGTACAGTTTGTGCTAAAATGGACACGGAAGCCGACAGTGATGTTGAGGAAGATCCTGTGTTTGAAGGCTTGGACTTCTAAACGTGCGTGTTCTTTCAACTTTTTGTGGGAGAAGGATTACCTATGGGCATGGGTAGATAAGGTAAATCCCAAAAAAGCGTATTGCTCCTTTTGCAAGAAATCGTTCTTTATAAAATATGGTGGAATAAGCTCTTTGAAACGTCATGCCTCCAAACAAACTCATAAAAGTAATGCTTCTGCCGTCATACAGAATAAAACGTTGGCATGCTTTATGTCCAGACCAACTTTCACTCCTGAAAATGAGAAAATCGCTGCCACTGAGGTGACAAAATTGTATCTCATGGGGTGTGACATAGTGGTAGCTATTTAGCTACGAGAGGGTTTTTTTAAGGCTTTTGGCCATGGGATCGAGTTAGGTGTCGTTTTCGAAGTATTTTTGGACGTAGAATCCAGTTTTGGGGGTCCCAGAACGATCCGGTTTCACCGTGGGGATCTATAGGGCTTTGAATGGGATTTATTAAGGATCCCAGGAGATCGCATATTTGCCGAGTAATTTTGGACATATAATCCATTTTTCGAAGGTTTTGATTCGAAGGATTTGTTCGTGTTAGTTGATGGAATTTTTCTGGTTTTATATTTTATTTTATATAAATAAAATTCTCTTTTCATATCTCAAAATTTTGTTTGTGTTTTGAAGTTTTTCGTCTACGTTGTTCGTGTTTGAACGTCCCCTCAAAAGAAGGAAAGGACCATTTTGAAAAGTTAAACTTACGATGTAAAATTTATTATCCTGCTGAACCCATCGGTGATATCCAAATTAAGACGTTCGTCATATGATTGAAGTGCATGTACGACAATCAATACCTGGATATTTGAATGCAGGCATGCATTTTTATAAATGCATTTTATAAATTTTATTAAAATAGTTCCTAGCTTAATACCTGAGTGTACTAGGTACATAATATGTAGATTTATAATATATTGACATATTATGTCAATAACTTCCTAGTTTGGTTTAATACCTACAAATCTTTATTTTCAAACATAAACTGTTTTGCCTTATTTGTTTACATAGTGCATCAGTTAATTTTGTATTCGTACGTTAGTAAAATTATTTTCATTTGATAATGAATTTGTAAAACTAATAATATAATATATTATTGCAAATATCAATGTTGGAGTGGATGTCCTCCCTTTTTACACGGTGTCCTCCCCAATTTTTCCAAACGTCCTCCCGAACAGACTTTTGGAGTTGGCAACCCTATTCTGGGACCCCCAAAAATATACTCGAAAACGACACCCAACTCGATCCCATAGCCAAACTCCTTTTAAAAAAAACCCTCCCGTAACCCCATTTTAGCCCCATAGCGCCCCACGGGTTTGGACGATCGGACTGAAAACCTTGCTCCAAGCCTCGGGGGGTAGGTACAGGTAGCAAAAAAGGGGAAAATTCCCTCGTTTGGTGTAGCTGTGGCCACACTAATTTCTACTGTGATTAGTGAGTTGGGTTGGTTGGTTGGTCCAACATTTTGGTGGTCCGCCCTTGATCGAGGACGGCTGATTCTTCTGATATGAGAGCTGGTGCAGGTGGTAGTGGTAGTGTGGTGGTGGTAGGTACCTACATCAATTTTCTTCAATTGCTGGTCAAGTTAGAGGTACTGTCAACTACCTATATGCCGTAAGTTTTGAATCTGATGAAATGTGAGGGATAAAAAAAGTATCGGCGCCGATACCGGAAAAAATGTATCGATACTACGATATGTATCGGGGACAAAAAGTATCGATATGTATCGATACTTCTTTTGAAAAGTATCGATACTTTTAAGTATCGATACTTTTTCAACATCCCTACTACTTTATTTCTATAATTTTTTTTTTTCACATTAAGTTTTATCATCCCAAGTTTGGTAGTAGTTTAAAAAGTGTTTACACATCTAGGTTTATAAACATTTAGGTAAGATCCTAAACCTACCTACTTTATGCCCCCATAAATGAGGGGCATAAAGTAGGTAGGTAACTTGAATTAAAAAAAAAAAAAGATAAGAAAATTTCGTTACATTTTAAACATTTTTTATGGGTAACTAAATTTTAGTGTCCATCCAGGAAACGGAGTTGGAGCTTCCAACTCGGGACTTGGCCAGATATAAGCGCGTGGCAAGACCAGAGTTCACAATACGATTCGTTTTTTCCAGCAACTTGTCCAGGACAAATCGAAATACAATGATCGATATATTCTGTCGATTGAATAGACCAATCAGAATGCGTATTTTTTTTCATTGTGTTTGCCATAGGGATGTGCGATACTATACAATACCCGATACCAGTACCCGATACTAGTATCGAAAAAAGTATGCAATACTATCGAAGTATCGGAAGCAAGTATTCGATACCTACAAGTATTGGATCATATGGGTACTTTTATTAAGAGAAAAGAAAATTTCTGTATTGAATAGGGACAGTTTGAAAATCGAATCCTGGATTATCATTATTATTATTTATTATTATTATTATCATTATTGTTACTTCAAAGAGTCAGAAGAAGAAGAATGATATTATATTCATTTAATAAAGAAAATATTGTATATATAATATAATTCTACCACCATTCGTCGTCTGTGCCTCTCAGAAAACACAATTTGTCAACATATTTTGGTGACAACCGAGAATGTTCCTTTTCTCAAAATTCAGTAATAAGTTTGGTCAAAAATTATTTACCTAATCATCCACGAGGTCGATTGTGATAAATGAAAATAAGCAATCTGAGAACACCGCCTGAGTCTAGCGTCGCTATCGTCAGTAAAAACTCCCTGCTTATAATGTTTATAGAAAAAAAAAAAATTAAACCATGGTTAGGTATAATATTCTAGTTGAGTCCAATGCATTTTTAAAAGTATCCAAAAGTACCGATTCATAAAAGTATCGATACTTTTTGAAAAATATCGATCCAATACTTTTTGATACTTTTTTTAAATCAAAAATGTCGATGTGATAATGTATCAATACATGATAATATCATCACTTCAAAATGTATTGATACGTATTATGTATCAATACATTTTGAAGTAGGTACCTTACATCTCTAGGTTTGACTGATAATCTCTACTAGAGATTCTCTAGTTACCTACTAGAGTCAAGTACATATCTGTGTGACAGAGGTGAGCGTGGCGAGTAGATTCCTCGCTTTTCGTGTAGGTTATAGCACCAAGGAGGTATACCTATAGGTTATAGATAGTACACACAGTAACAACTTCAACATCAGACTCAGACGAGACGTTGTCACATAACTTATGTGTGTGAGTGTTCCTATATAATTTATTGGTAGAGAGCTTCCCTGTGATTCAAGTACCTATAAATTTATGAATAAATGATTCAAGTAAAGTTATTTTAGTTCTAAGTCGGTACATCTGTTTCCATTTGGGTATTTTTTCCGATACTGGAAAAATAATCGATACCAGTAGTAGTATCGAATGGCAGGATTCGATACCAAAAGTACCCGGTATCGAAAGGAAATACCCGATACTTTACCCATATCGATAAGTATCGCACATCCCTAGTTTGCCAAACCGTGGGATATGTCCTCTGTAAAAGAGGCTCTGTTATTCTGTAGTACAGAGTACTGTGGGTTATGTGTACATTGTGCAGTTCTTTGTTACTCTGTGGTTATGTGGAAGCGTCTCGGTGATTCCCTTATGAGCTGATCTCCTTGGCGAAGTTTCTCAGTACTTACAGGTACTTACAAACCTTTCGTACAAGGTGAATAGTATTCATTGAATACCTATGTAATGGTAGTGTTGAAAATCTCACGAAAGCGCGATCGGCAGGCCAGTGTGCCAATAATCGGATCAAGGTTAGTCCTGGTTTGGATTCGATATGGTTTTGTTCTACATTTGAAACTTATTAGGTCCCTACCTATCGACAGTAATCGAGAAAACCTCGTAATAACTCCATTTTCCTAAATTTTACTGGAGACACAAAAAACTGATTTCACAGCAGCTGTGAGCAATACTTGAAGCCTAGTTTTGACTGATAATGAGTTCAAAATCATCTTTGCGGAGAATTGGTATTGTAATGATGAAATAAAACTGAGTTATGATAATAGAATAAGAGCATGAATAGGACTGAAGTTTTATAAACACAATTATAAACAGTTCAATCTTCGTGAATCACTTCACGACTATGGTCGAAAGAGTAAGTCAGGACTCACTTCACTGGGAAACCCTGTAAAGCCTTGGAAAACCTTGTAAGTCTTAGACATACGAAGTTTGATAACCTTTCTGAAAGGTATACAGACTTACGTGTAATTTTAATTCCTTTCTGAACGCGAAATAACGCGTAAAAAAGGATAAACGACTACACAGACGTGCTGACTGATATCCGTTACCCAATAAGAGGGAAAAGAAGTTTTTGACCAAAAATCGTACTTACGAGGTTTTCTCGGTTTACTGTCGCTTTTTTCTAATTGATCAATGTAGAAACGTACCTACCTATATTCTACTTGATCAATGCTTCTCAAATGGAGTGTTAGTTACAGAATTCATGATATAGGACCTATATCATGTACCTGGTACAACATTCTGTTACGATCGCGATAAATCATCAGTACCTACCTACTGTTATAATATAACAAAATTTTGGTCGAACAAGGCGAGTGAGTGCTGAATCAACAAGAGGTGTTTCTTTTTGATGGATTGTGCTGCAACTGTTACAGTAGAAGTCTGCTTTTCGCTATGATCTTGACAAGGGTCCTCATAGGTAGGTATGGGCGCCGAAACGTCCATACGCCCATAATACATATTATGTAGTCATCATGAATACCTACATCATCAACCATAGACTGGATTGGTCTTTCACCTATCTTATGGGGTTCTTTCATGGAAGAAGGAATATAATAATATTATATTCCTTCTTCCTAAATAGAAAAATAGAAATATTATTTCTATTTTTCTATTTAGGAATATATTTATATTTTATATATTTCTATTTCTTCCATGGGGTTTCATTATAACCCTTTCAGTGAAGATAACGAATTCCTGGAGTACATAACGCTCCGTTTTGCGGTTCGATGATCCAAATCGACCTCTGTCGCAGGCGTTACGTCATTTTCTATTTCCTTTTAACGAATGCAATTCCTTGCTTTCGAGTGGATGTGACGGGGATCAAGACTTTCGCAATGAGGTCCCCTTCGGATTTCACTACATCCTTTTCCCGTATAATGGCAACCCATTCGGAACCAGAGAATTTGAATCGATTGTGAAGTAATACAAGTTCAGACTTTTAAATCGTGAATAAAACGTGTTCAGGGTTAGTAGGTTAACGTTAGATGTAGCGGGCCAACGAAGAGAAGGGATTGAACTGTTGAAGGGGCTCGTTGAATAAAACTACCAGCCCTAAAGATAAGAGCAACTACGGACAAGGTGACTACCAAAATCACGAAAGCTTAATAGACTGTAAAAGATATTTAGAGTTGTCAGTTGCTACCTTGTAGTGTTTCTTTGATATGATGGAGGTTATTGGCAGAGGTGACCATGGCCACCATGATGCATCAACATGGTTTTCGTTACTTGTTACGTTGTATTATTCCCCTCTTCCTAGAAAGATCCTCCAGAAAGGATCTTGAAAAAGAGGTCATCTCCTTGCGGAGGGGGTGACCATAAATCGTCATAGCGTGGCGTCTTGAATCTGGCGTTGTACCAAGAAAGGTTTCTGTTTCCCAATCAATCCACAAAATTTGTAGATACTTATTTAATATGAATCGTGGATTTAATAAGAATTTTTATTAATAAGATTATTTATTTGTGCTGAGGTTATTACAACCTCATAATAGCGTTAATAATAACCTATAGGTAATAAACCTCATAGCGCCAGGTCTGGTTTACCAGTGTACTACATCACTATTATATTAAAAACGCTGCAAATTTTACACAAGGGTTTATTATTCTTTGGGTTATAACAATACAATAAGAGCCTGAACAGGACTGAGGTTTAATTATAAACAGTGCAATATTCGTGAATCACTTCATGACTATGGTCGAAATACTCGTAAGTCAGGACTCTCTTCACTGGGAAACCTTGTAAAGCCTTGGAAAACCTTGTAAGTCTTGGACATACGAGGTTTGATAACCTTTCTGAAAGGTATACAGACTTACGTGTAATTTTAATTCCTTCCCGCACGCGAAATAACTCGTAAAAAAGGATCAACGACTACGCAGACATGTGCTGAGAGATATCCTTTACTCAATAAGAAAAAGAAAAGAAAAGGTTTTGACCAAAAATTGGACTTACGAGGTTTTCTTTAATATGTTACATATCGACCCTATACCTGCAAAACCTCGTATGTTCCAAACTAAAAATTTTACAGGAGACGCAAAAAACTCCATGGAAACGTCCAGACTGATGGAGTGTCAAAATCCTTGTAAGTCCCAAGAGCTCAGTTGAGTGACTTTTGGCGAATATTGTGACGATTTCTCATTTAAATAACTACTTCAGCACGTCAATTATTATGTGCAACGTATAACTACGTTACTGATGAAAAATGTACAAAACTTACCGATAAAAATGGAAAACATTGGAGAGGCGGCAGAGGATGAAACTTAGAAGGTCTTACAACGTTCTGGAGCCTTTCGGACTTGCAGGTTATTACAACCGAACACAGAGAAGACATTTCTCAGCGGATCAAAACCAAACTTCGTAGGAACATTCTAGAGCCTTATTTACCCAGAAAGCTCAAAACCTTACTTTGGGGAAAAATCGGACTTATGTACGAGGTTTTGCAGGTATACGGTCGATATTATGTTGATGGATTTAGAATGCTTCCTTCGTGTGGTTTTTGCCGAAAAACTACCAAAAAAAAAAAAAACGTGTTTTTTCCTCAATCTTGAAGATTTTTGTTCACTATTCTGACGATTCTGCAAAACCTACAATACTTAGCCAAACCACAAAATCTCGCCGTGTACTTGGCACCTACATTTCTGCGTCGAATGCGACCAACCGCACCTCGGTAAATGCAATAGCCGATTTTTGGCGACTGTTGAAAGTTTAATACTGGGAATTTCTAAACTAGGTCTAAACTGCGAATTTGGTGTTGGTTTGGTGCAACAGTTGCAAGTATCAGTTAAGTACTGATATTTTTTTAATTCGCAACTTGACTGCAGCCCTAGAATCGAGGAAATGGTAAGAAACGGGGCTTTATCGTCAAACATGGCGTCAAACGATATAAGTTGTCTGACTGTCAGAGGAAGTATTTCTGAACGTTCGAGTGTGACCTTAAGTTTATCGCTCCTACAAGCAATAGTGGGGTTAGTTGTAACTAACCTCGTATCATTAAAGCGTTGGAACTTTTTCCAGTTGCAGTAAAGTCCCATTAGTGTTGTCCCACTCGCGGGTGTCACCGGTCAGCCTACATGAAGTTACTGGGTCTAATTATTTGTGATATTCTTATTTTAACGGTTGTATCTCTTCTACCGGCCCTCTTGCGAAGATTCGGAAGCCCTCCAACACGGGGTTTTTACTGCGACGATGAAACTATTAGATATCCTTTCGTCGAATCGACAATATCAATACCGGTGTTATACGAGGTTGGTGTCGGGACCTCCGTAACTATAATTGTCCTGACGGAAATTGTTCAAGCGAGAAACAGAGGCCACCAGGGTTTGCATTTATTGCGTATGAATATTCCATTGTGGGCCGTTAACAGTTATAAATTCATTGGTGTATTTTCTTTCGGTGCAGCGTCCGCTCAGGTGATATCCCAAGTAGGCTCTTTCTCGGTAGGAAGGCTCCGACCAAATTTCATCGATGTGTGCGACCCCAACGTCAACTGCTCTTCACCCGATTTACAGTTCCAATACATCACGAACTACACTTGTCTGGGATCTCCCGAAAAAGTTAATGATTCCAGACTCTCATTCCCTTCGGGGCACGCTTGCTTTTCATCGTTTGCTGCTTTTTACATGGCGCTGTACATTCAAAGACGCTGGAGCATAATGGACTCCCGACTCCTGAAACCCGCCGTCCAACTGGGATGCATTGTGCTCTGCTGGGCCACATCACTCTCACGAATACACGACCACCAACACCATTGGAGCGATGTGGCTGTGGGACTCATCATTGGGATCACGACAGCGGGGTTTGCAGGGATATTTGTATCGGACATGATTGAATCTCCTAGGAAAGAAAGAATTGACCCATTAAAAGATTCGAAAATCATACTTGAATAACATGTCGAATAACCTGTGTTAATAACTGGGGACGCCTTAATCTTACGTTTTATTATAAGCTGATTCAGATGTTTACTTGTGTTTCCTAAATAAATTACTTTTTGAAATCGTGCAGCTGTGCGGTTTGAACAGATGAGGGGCCCCGAAAAAATGGATTTTACGCCTAAAGTAATTTTAGACGTAAAATCCATTATTGCTCGGATAATAATGGATCAAATGGGTCTGGCACCCCCGAAAATGGCTTCTACGTCCAAAATTATCTCGATAACTCAACGCCTTGTACCGAAAACCTTCAATAACCCTTTCGGTAGTCCCTATTTAGCCCCGCTGAGCCTCATGGGTGCCCAACCTTTCTGGTAAACTAGGTATGTACCAGGCAAACCGAATATAGGTCTATTGTCAAAATTTCAGGTTAAAAAAATTTAAAAAAAAAAATCCTGCACGTATCATTTTTTAAATCTTCAAAATTGAAGATTTTGTCATTTTGAAACGTATAAGGAAAAACTTTTGAGGCAGATAAAAATGTTGGGTCCCCGTTCAGGGTCTCCGAAAACATAAGTTCAGAAAATAATAAACCAAACGTTATTGTGATCTCCCAATGGAAATATTTTATTGAGCTTAGCGCCGATTTCACACACAACCGAGGCGTTAAGTGACGGTACGTTGTATTTTCGTGCTGGTGAAAAAAAAATGAGCGATTTTCTGTAATTTTCACATGTTTATACGGTGAAGAAAGTGATCAGAGTTAGGCAATGACGGCACTTTTCTTCATGGTTTGCCGCGTCATTTCTGGCTCTTCGATGCGAAAGGAAGGTCACCCAACGTACCGTAACCGCAACGCATCCAGATCCCGCCAATGAGATAACAAACAATAAAATACCATCAAACGTACGAGATGCCTTTCGGTTGATCAAGATTCCAACTCTCCCAAAATTTCTTTTGTTTGTATTTTATACCAAGACAAAGAGCCTGAGTAACAGCTACTGATATTGTTGTGCATTGTTGTAGAGTCGCTTTCGCTAATAACCAAGGGAGTTTCATTTCTCTCGACCTCCTCCGTCCGCCCATTTGTCCCTGTTGCGATTCAGTTTGAATTTAGGAGTTTTGGGAAATGCAATTTTCGGGGAGACTCCTTAGACCCCCACCAACCTAGCGAAGTAATTTTGAGCGTCAATCCGAAGGCTTCAAGAGTTTTGAAATAGGAATCGTGTGGAACAATTTTCAGGATACAGTTGCTACGGCGCGGCGTCAAATGTCAGAATACGTTCCTGGGTTGAGTGTCTACAATGTAGACTCTACATACTTGGGAATAGCGTTTGTTGCTGTGAATTTTCGGCTAGGGATGTTTTCGTCACAACAGAACCATTTTGTCTCGTGCCAACGTCTACCGTCTACGCAATGTGACAAAATAATTCAGTCTGTTATGTATTATGATTAACATATCGCTCGCACCCTTGCGTGAATAGTGTTACAACTCAAAATTTCTCTTTTATTTCCTAGTCAATTAGTGCATGAATTCATTCAACACTATGGCATAGCCTTTAAAAATCAGGATTGAATCCTTTCTTGGTGTCCCCCCTCTATTGAACACATTGTAAGAAAAGGCTCACTTTCCAAATTATAGCTATGTTCACGATTCTTCCTGGCATCAGAAACAGATTCTGTTTCTTTTCGAGTTGCGACTGTTTTCGATTATTTTCGATCTATTTCGGCTTACCCAACTCTAAGCTCCCGAACACCAATCGTCAAAAGGTGTTAACTCGAGATGTCACACTTAACTTAAGTCGTCATCAGCGTTCTAACTGCTTCCCCTGGATTCCCCTAAGCTGAAACGTCTTTTTCGTCGTTAGAGTTCTTTTTTCTGAATCCTCGATACGAATAGCTCAAAAACGCCAAATTTTGAGTTTTAACACTATTCACGCAAGAGTGTTTAACATAATATTATTATGTTGTACATTTTTGAAACGCCGCGTGTTTCTTTGTGACGCCACGTGTCCCCGTATGTGGCAGTGATTTAATCACATATACCTAGTGGGGAAAAAAATTGGGTTAGTTGCTTGCTTACTGAGCTGTTTACTTCGTTTTCTAGTGCAGTCTACCTGAACCATCAAGGAACCAGCTTTTACTCACTCGACAAGCTTGGAACTGCGCATGTTGATCTTTCAACTGAAACCTTACCTTTTTCAACGAGTTAGGGAGTGAACATTAAATGTAAAATTAAATTTTACTTCTTGTTAGATAATGATACCGATTACACAAGTGAGTACTTTTATTAAGAATTGTTAAAATAAAAGTGATTGATTTGTTATCAAGAAAAACAACTTGGTACCTAATCATCTTTTCAAGAATAAAGGGTTATAAAGGGTTTCCAGCGCATGGAATATACTTTACTTATTATTCATAATTTTCACAGTGGCTGGGTAATCAGCTCAACATCTCCACACAATATACCCATGTGAGGAATTTTCAAACCCAATGGAGCCTCGACCGATGAAAAATTATAATTTACCAGCTACATAGTTTACGGTGCTGGTGAAGGATAGCTGCTGCATTGGATATTATTATGCTGTCGTGACTGCGAAAGGGTATAAGAAAACACCTGGCACACACGCTACCGCTCACAGTAAACCTAATAGGTGAGTTTGTAGAGCACACCTACTCTATCAGACATCAGACTACCGAGAGTTATTAACAGGATATCTGAGTTGTACGGGGGACCACGGATTGTGGTTGTTGTTTCTTGAGATTCGCCGTAAATCGCGTTTCTCAACTCCGTGCTAACAAGTTCGGCTTTGTGGATGAATTCACGCTTCCCATGTAGTTCTGCATGAACTTCCCGGGCAACTAAACTCCCACCGTTGGAAGTTGTTGACTATGAATGGATGTACACGCCACGTTGACTAGGCTCCAGGCTGGCGTTGTTATTGCTATGACCTACTACTTTAATAAGAAGAAAAAACAAATACACTGCCAAGTGGAACATGGCACATAGCTTCCTCGCGTTCAAAGACTACCCACTGTTATGGCTGTAAAAAGGAACCAAACGTTTACGCCTGCGCACAGCGTTCCGCTTATTTAATCGTCATGAAGTGTATATTCATCAGGAGAATCGCTGTAACAAGGAACTGCGGACGGACAGACAGACACGGAACCACATTTTTCTCAGTAAGCTCTGAAACGCAAAATGCAAGTGGTAATTTTAATTTTGGAAGACAAAAATTGTTTTGATCCCGAAAGTGAAAACAATGCTTCCGCTACCTTTGGTACACTCGGAAGCAAAAATTATAAAGCAAGAAGCAAAATTCTCGGCAGCAAAACGTAGGCCTACGTAGCCCTGGGCAGTGAATGCCCGATTAATATGATCGTTTGGCTAGTAGGCAACAGACAACGCTGTCAGTTGTCATTTGTCCAACTTCTTCTTCTAAGCCATGGAAATATTTGAATGACTTGGGGCTAATGGCTCGTCTGATCTTGATACTCCCGACACTCCATCTGCGTCGACTAATTCCAGGAACTCCACAACGCGATGAGACTTTCGTAGGCATACGTTCCAATGTTGTCGTCTCGGGATGTAGAATCGAAGGATTAAATCCTACTATTTTTTAAATTTCCTACTAAATTTTGGTAGCTTACTGGAGTTAAAGTGCCTTTGTTTAAAAGATGCGTATGAAGTAATAATAAGAACTATTCTTCATTGATTTCGACGCTATAGCAAATCGGCTATCAGCAATGGCCCATTCGGTTTTCCCAACTTTTCAGTATACCCAAAGTCCCGGTACCCGGTAAAGTCTCAATGAGACCTCTAAAGCTGTGAGACGTGGAGACACATTTGGGCCCAGATTGAGACGTCTCTGAGTCTATCTCTACTGTGTGGGTAACTTGTCATAAGAATGATTTTAATAGGCAAGTAGGTTTTCTATTATATATATATATATAATTTATTTTTAAAGTCTTCCTAGCACTTTTAAAGTAATTTGGCTATGGGGGTCTGTGGTAGCAGTTTATTTTGAATAAGGCTCGAAGTTGAGCGGGAATTGAATTTTCTGCTCTCTAGAGCACTAGGTACAATTTAATGAGAACTCGGCCGACAATGGCGTCAGTGATCAATTTTTTGCCAAGCCCGTTAAAGTTTTTTTTTTTTAAACTTTATTAGGTACCTACCTACTAAACTCAATAACGGTTAGGTTTCGCATCAAAGAAAATGGATAATGCATTTCTCTTGCGAAAACTGTAAAAAGGACTTATTACATGTATTGTACGTAAACAACACATTTTAAACTTTGACGAGTCTAACTTTATCCCCATCTGTGGCTCACCGTCAACGTACCTTGTAATAAGGCACCTTTTGTCGTCAACCGTGGAAATTCGCCGCTCTAGTTGAGGAGTTGATAAGGTACAGCTAACCCAGTGCCATCGTACCAAAAAGCCCTCATAGTACCACATTTCTCCCGAGTTTCTGGCACCCATTCATTATCTCATTATTGCGTGTTACCGGTAACAAGTTGGGGACGTAACGTTTGCACCTAAAATTCCCAAAATACTCGCCAAGACAACGGTTTCATTTTTTTAGTGTTCCATTTCGTTGGGAGGTGAGCTGAATCAATCCCGTGGCCTTTGAAGCTCTACACCATTTTATTTTGACCCCGTTACTCACAACGGTTGATAACCATGCTCACGTTATCGCCGGAATCTTTTATTACACTTATTCACAAGGGGTGTCATACGTCTTTCCCAACTTCTTGATGATCTTCTTCCTATTCCCCTAGAAAATAATGAATGGTGTGCCACCTGGTTTTTAAAGATTTCTGGAGCGAAAAAATAAAAAATAAAAAATAAAAAAATAATAAAATAATAATAGAATAAAATAGCATCAGTTGGACATTGTACGAGTAGTAAATAGTTGCACATTGCAGTGGTAAGGTTTTTGCCAAACTAAATGTGTTTTACTATTTTCTCTTCACTACTTTTAATTTTAGGGGTGAAGGCAGTGGTGTACCTACATGTAGTTTTATTAGTGATAGTGTTCAAAATCTACGATAGTATCGTGTTTGGGTGTAGCAGTTCTCTCAAGTTCGTGAGCGATAAAATCTACACCACTCACTTTTCTAAAGTTTTGTCTTTCGTTTTGCCTTTTCGTTTGTTTCGGAAAATGGTCCTCGCGAGGAGGGTGAAAAATCTCTTGACCCTGAAAATTAAAGTAAAATGCGAGAAGACATTGAAAACTATATGATCCACTACTATTACGTCGTTGACTAGTTGAAAGCCTCAACATTTATTGATAATGTTCCTTTAAACACTCACTTTTCCAGTATGCTGTACGATATTTATCTTTTTATTCCCATTTACTTGAAAAATCGTATTTTCTCTCATTGTTGTATTCGATTGAAGGTAGGTATTTAGATCAGATCCTTCAAGAGCGTTAGCATGGAGAGCGTGAGGAAACCTCGTCGATGATCACAGAGAACGTGAAATATGGTTACGGCTGAGATTACAGAGCATGATTTGAGGTTTATATTGTCATATTCGAACTGCCACAGACTGACCGCGTTAGTTTAACAACTACTGTGTCCAATTTTGTGAGCTCCTTTCAACTGAGCCCCGTTGACGGTGCTCAGTTGACCACTGGCGTGACTTCATAGGAAATTCATATAAATCTGCTGTAAATTTCTGTTCTTCCTATATTTGGGAATCTCTATGGAACAAGGTGTAAATAGTGTCACAGGAATGATTCATCGCTGGGCTTTCATTGCCTTCTTTCGTGAGAACTGCTATCACCATTAGATGTTGAGGTTAGAACCTAATGCTTGCAGACATTAACCTTGACCGTGAAGAAACGTCTCCTCTTGCAATTGTCAAGTAAAGGATATTTTAGCCTTGGGAAAATAATATCACTATAGGTAATGATGGTTGATTTAGTTTGTCCTGGAACGTTTAGAGAATTCAACAAGGCAGGCATTACACTGCTAAAAAAAACCCTGCGAGTTGCCGGATTCTTTTTACCCTTACGAGCGGTTTTTGAGGGTGCTGAATCCGAAAATGATAGCCGTTTTTTTGTTGGTTCGAATAAGGCTTCTTTTTGCATTTGGTTTTTTGGACCTTCCTTTACACTGAATTTTCCAGAAATCACCGACTTCACTTTGAACTTCTTCAAAAGACAAGTGTCTTTTGTATCTTATAGGAAAGTTACTGTAGATTCGGAATATACACATACATTTAGTCTAAAACCGTTTTCAACCATCAAAAACCTTTAAAAAAAACTGCAAAGAAATGAGCACAACTCATATTTTTCGCCGTTTTTGGTTTATTATTCTTGGAATAATACACCTATGTAATCGCGACGGAGATATCAAAGAATACTAAACCCTTGTGTAAAATTTGCAGCGTTTTTTTTTTTCTTATATTACTCTCTCTACCGCTCTAGAAAGTTCTGTAAAAAAAAAATCGAGAGTAACGTTTTGAAAGTTCAAACGAACAGAATGTGACCAACCGCGACTTTCAAAAATTGAAACGAAGGGAGCTCAAATTTTTCCAAGTGTGGCAACTAAAAATCGCGAATTTGATTCTCTAGGTAAGTATACAGAATTTCCTGCAGCGGCTCTCGCAAGAGAAAAATCACAATGAAATTTTGATCTTCCTCGTCAACCCAAATGCCTGAATAAATTTTCAAGGCGATCGATCGATCATTTCAGAGTTGAGATGTTTTATAATCATAATTATTATAAAACATCTACCTACCTTCCTGAATTATTCAGTCTCACGATAATGAACACCTCAACAATTGTTATGTTGGAAGTAGTAAGATATGAATGGAATTTAGATACAAACTGCAGCGTACAGCAGTTGATTCGATCGAGTCTACGATTCCCAACGAAAACGACTTTCCCAGTTTGGTTCTCCTCCGTGCAGTTAAAAACCTTGCTCCAACATGGAAAAAGGCCTTATTCGAACCAACTATAAAAACGGCAATAATTTTCGGATTCAGCTCCCTCAAAATCCCCTAGAAAAAGTAAAAAGAAGCCGGCAACTCGTAGGTGTTTTTTTTTTTTGTAGACTAGTGTTAAGATAGTTACAGGAATTGCAAGCTTTCAAATTTTATGGGGTTTTGCAAAGTACAATTTGAAAAATTATACCAACCAATGTTTATTATTTGGAAATCATTAACCTTCAATTTTGTTATTTAACCTTATTTGGTTTATAATTCTCCAAAATGGTCTAATTAAATCGATTTAATTCCCCTGATCAGGTGAAAACTGAGCTACTAATATGACGAACTAGGTAAGATTTCAGGTTTTTCACTGACAAACCAGGAGTGGTCTGTGATATTTCGTAGGTAATGCGGATGAACCAACTCCATAAACACCTTTTGTTGGTGTAAACAGTAGGTGCTCTAAGCTCTATTAAGCCTCCTAATGGGAGATGAGCGCTCATTTGGTTTGCCCCCTTTCCCTCTCAGTCGGTCTTACCTCTCCGTAAGTAGACTAGGCTGTGAGGCACTTCACGGTAGTAATTAGAAAGGTATCGCCTCTACTGAGGCTGTGTAGCGGCGATGGAATAAGATCGCCCACAGCGAACCACCTGACTAACTTACATTAGGTAGACGTTAACGACCAACTTTCTTTTCCCTAGGAAGCTGCAAGTCTGCTCTTTGGGGCGGCACAACCTTCCTTCATTAACCCCTCACCCTCAACTGGCCGCAAACAGTTCCTTTTATATGGTCCGTTTGGGGCGTTTTCACATTATGTAATTTCTCCTATGGGCTGAGAGGCCTTTGCGAAACGCACAACGGCCATAGACTGCCAAGCACAATGCAACGTTGGAACGATCTGTGGAGCGACACACAGTAGGGCAAAAACGCAAAACAAAAAAAAAAAACCGCTTTATAAGTCGAATTTTTGAATGCCGAGATTTGGTCCAAGTGATGGGAGAACATGGTTTGTTTGCCTTCAATGTCAATGCCAAACGGTTAAAAAAACCGTTATGAGTAAACCGTTGAGATGTTTGTTCAATCATGAGAAAATATGTAAAAAGTTGTAAAAATGTTGATGAAATGTAAAATAAAAAAGACTTCCCGAGGTCGGCAGACTTTCGAAAATTGTGAAAACCAAGTTGGTTAACACACACACAAAAATCCTACAAATCTAGCCCCATTATAATTTTTTGGACGGAGTTCGTGATGACGAAGTGTATAAATTAAATCATGAAAGCAAGAAAGTTTTTCCCTGAATGGGAAAAACATAGGATCATAGATATGTCTTGTAATGTTCATCTCGGTATAGTTCAGATGGCCCGAAGAAGCTACAAATGAAATATCAGATTGTAGGACAACGGTAGCTACCTAGTGTTTTTTTTTTTTTTTTCAACTCCACGGTTCTTCTATAGCAGTAACCATCTTAACAACAATGACAACAACAACTATAATTTTCTGTTAAGATGGTTACCGCTATTTTCATTTAAATTCTTATTGGACTGAAACTACCCTCAAACTACCCTGAATAGTGATCCTATCTCAAAATGATGGATTCTCAGCCAACTAGATTATCAACAGAACCTTCATTCCAAATTTCAAGTCTCTACCACCATGGGAAGTGTCTCAAAAAGTGTGACATTTTTTTGTTTTATAGGTACCCCAGATTCTGGACTGACCCCCTCCCCTAAAGACATCTATGTCAAAATCCATTTTTAATATGATTTTTTTTGCGATGGTCCAAGCATGTATTTTTTAGCTTACATACTATAGTAGAAGTACTAATAACCATGTAATAGCCATGTCCTAATACTATAATGAGTTGTCTCAAGTTTGGAACTTTACAAAAAGAAATGTACGTACATGGTGAATTTTTTCATTTCACTGTACAGTTCTTGCGCATCCTTGCGCACCTTAATTTCCACGAATAACTGATGCCTCTACCTGTCTGGAAACACCTATCTGGTGTTGGAAGGCACTACGAAACACAATGGAAAACTGCAAAGAACAATTCATATTTTGACTTTAATTTGAATTTAATGATTCGTAATTTGATTTTAATGATTCGTAAACAATGTTTAAAATTTCAATCACTTGTAAAAAATGCAAACGTACGACTTTTGGCAACAAGGCAAACAAATAAATTATTTTGTTTGCAAATACGAGTATTTCACCGTGAAATACATACACCGTGAAATACAATATCGTAAAAAAATCAATACCTATTATTGCCCTACTTTTTGAATTTTAAATTGAAGGAAAATGCCGAACCGATCCAAACATGATTCCACTTAATTCAGCTTAGAAAATTACTTATAATAACACAAGTTTTTTCGGATAGCGATTTAGACAGTTGATTTTGAATTATAAGCGCGTTTTTGCGTTTGAGCCCACTGTGCGACAGGAGGATTGCTAACGAGTATAATATACTAGATTACTATATATTATATACTCGTTTTATTTCAGAAGCCCATATATATCCAGGCTCTTGACGGTCCCCAAATTTCTGGGCTTCTGAAATAAAACTAAGTTCACAAGCCTTGTGATTGAGGATTTTGTTATGAACTGAGCAGTTTTCTGGGCGCATCAAAGAAAAACAAAGCTTCTATTCAACTTGGAAACCAAATAGTCGTTTTCTTCTCTCAAGTCCTTAACCCAGGAGGAGGCTAAACTTTTAGACAGTGGAGGAAAACTGTGTCAGTCCGTTTTTAGCTCCTCATGTCTTAATATCTGAGAGGTCTTATCGGTGGTTGAGGGAAGGTTAGTAATGATTTCTCCCTTTTCTCAGTTTCCCCTCAACGCCCTTCGGGGGGGGGGGGGGGGGGGGGGGGGGTAGTGGCTATCGCCTTGGCGCTCACATCCGCCGACCCGCCTCTCCCCGTCACGCGCGACGAATTAAAATCACGCTATCCTCGCTTCTGATAACGGCCGTCCACTTCGCTTGGGGTGACCTAAAAAAAAATTGCGGTTCAAAGAGGGCAAAAAATATCCCCGCGGTCGCAATGCCCGGTTGCGAAATTCGGACGGCGTCTTGCCGACCGTTCGGTAGTCGTGTCCGCCGCCGGCCCGTATACGCATAGATCGGATTGTTTGATTTACAAGCCTCGTTTATCCCACAGGCGTGACGGAACTACGGAAACAGAACTGTCGGTGTCAAGTTGCATTTCGATTTCGTCTAATTCGGTTGATGGTTTAGTTTAGTTTGTGGTTATAGCGAGATTATAATAACTTTGAGATTTATAATCTCTCAATAAAATTTATTGATTAAGTTATTTATTACCTAATATTTAATATTATTGAGATATTAATTTCGATCTTGGAAGAGTCAGGCCTACGATTCCCGAAGTAACAATCGAAAAAAACCAAGCCTCAATAGGGATTTAGATAAAACCAACGTTACACGAGCCTTGCTCAAAGTGAACTTGAAGAAAACAGCTGAATTAGGCTATATAGTATATGATATTAGCGTATTGGTACGTAACATAATAATATTATGTTACGTACCAATACGCTAATATCATATACTATATAATATATAGTAACATATTATGTTACTATATATTATATAGTATATTATACTACATATGTTACGTACCAAGTCCGAAACTGCGTATTTCGCGAATTGTACAACGCGTATTCGTACAAAGTGCGGAGTGAACAGTTTATTAAGGAGGCCCAAGCCCGCAAAAATTGCCAAAAATCGATGTTTGGTAAACATGTTTTTAGACACTAGACTCAATTCTGGACAAAAAACTGTACATCTCAACAGTGGAACGGTTATGTATAATTTATTTATATAATACATAAATAAATTATATTATACATATTTTATGTATATATTATATATACATATTTATTTGAAAAAGTAGGTTCAGAATCTGAAATTTATAAAAATTTCCAATGTAATCCAGATCTCCAATTTTAACTTGAAACCTTAGAATTTAATAGGTATTATTTAATTTTTTGTAAAAAAAAATCATTTAAAATTATAAAAATGTAACGGTATGGAATTGGTATTGTACCAGATAAGGGATGCCCAAGAATATGGAGTTTTTGTTGTTGTGCAGTTAGTGTTAATTTTTTTTTTGTCAAATTTTATTTTGACATAGAAATAAATTGTATCACCAAATTTAAAGGAATTTGCAGCATTTTGGTGATTGTATCATGAAACGTAAAAAACCATAAACCCTATGAAAACTTTGGAGGCTGTCGAAACAGTTTCCGACGTCTTGTTTGTTAGATGTTTGGGGTTTGAAGAGCTGGTCGACCTTGCCGGATTTTCTGTTTTTTGCTCTCTTTGGCGTATTTTGAGTTACTCTGGTAGTACCAGACTGGTACAACCCAATAAGTTAGGACTTTAGGTACATACGTATAATATAATATATTATGACCATATTTTATTAGTAGATAATTTCAACAGTTTTCTTGTGAGCCTAACAAAATCTCTCCTGCAAGTGTGACCAATCGGCCTTAGTGGGCGGAAAGTTATCAAAAAACGCTTGCATACCTACGAGTCTGCGACACATTAGGACATTAAATGTCTGCAACACATTGGGACATGAAATTTTCATGTCTTTAGTTTAGTCGTTGCTAGGCCGTAACCCATAACGCTTTTTTCATTCAACGCTTTTTCGTTTGTGTGCCAAAGTAAAGACATGAAATGTCAAAAGTATAGCACGCTATTTATTCCCGCTATTTATTGATTGGTGAACCGTAAACATGTAGGAAACGGTAAAATCCTACTCATCTTCCGACTATAATATCCCGATAAACGGCGCAAAAAAAAAAAAAAAAAACTTTAAATTTAATTTTTTTAACTACATGTAAAATGTTGCAGAAACAACTTCTTTGTCCATCACCAGTAACAGTTATTTAAAAACTAGTGACGTTACTCGGAAACGCTTGAATTACGGCCTAAATTTTCATGTCTTTAGTTTAGTCGTTGATAGGCCGTAACCCGTAACGCTTTTTTCATTCAACGCTTTTTTCGTTTGCGTGCCAAAGTAACGACATGAAATGTCAAAAAAAGAAAACGCATTTTTGCAGTTTTAGCGATTTTGAGGCGACAACGAAAATAACTTGAATGAAACGACCGGTAGGTACGAGATGTAAATAGGGAGAGTCGGAAAATTTAAATAAAGCCAACCGCACGACACCCCTGCGATATAAATAAACAGTGCACCGAATGGACCAAAACAGCCACTATGGACCAACCTGCATCGACATTTATAAATAAAGCTATAGCTAACTACCAACTCAATTTCGGCAAACTATAGGGCATATTAATATGTCGGAATGAAAATATGATTATGTGTTCCTGGCAAATAAATGATATGATTTGATTTGAATAGAGAGTGTCCCTTCTCAAATACTTCAGCTACCTATTTGAATGTTTTATTTATTTATTTTATTTTTTAATTTTTTTAAAGAAAGGCTTTGAAATTCAACCTGTAAAGCTATATGAGTTACCTACGTAGCTGCCTTCTACCGCTCCATTCATTGAATGCATTTTTATTACTCTCCCGAACAATGCCAACTTTATGTCTTCCCGAGTGACGCTGGCAGACGTCGTCAGGGGATTTTATAGTACTTAATAATTTAATTTCAGCAGGGTGGGTACAGGAGGGGAATGGCCCACTATTTAAGAGCTGATCGACTCTGCCGAATTTTCTGAGACACACTCCATTGATCTCAACAGAACAAGGCAGTGTGTCTCAGAACAGATTGTTGCCAAAAACTGCTCTTTCACCTGAGTTGCTCCCAGAATGACTAACTTTACGCCTGAGGTACTCACAACTTACTATAGTCGGACAATTGATACGGCAGCTAAGGGATGAGATTACAGGATACCAGTTGAATAATTTAAACCATTTTGGGGCAGAAAACTGAGGTTTTCGTGGTTACTAAAATGTTACGTTTGACCTGTACATCATAATCTTGTTATAATAATTAAGTGTACTACTAACATAATAATTATCATAGTAAATACATAATTATTATGTTTTATCAAATTAAAATGCAATAAATAACTATTAGCAGGCCATGCCAATCTAACCCACATTGATGATATCCCCATGTGTTTTTTATTGTCTAGTCTAACTTGAATCCGAGGTCCCTTTTCGCCTTAGGTTTCGGTTCCATTATGATTTAGAACTTAGAACGTTAGGCCAACATTTAGGCCAGAGCGTCAAAATTTTTAAGTTACCTAGATTCTTTAGGGAAGGAGAGGGGGTTGAAGGAGGGGAAAACGGAAAAAATCCTTGAGGGCGCTCAACCTATCTCAGAACGTACATCATTTTTGAATTTCTCGAGAGTTTCAAGAATATATATATATAAATTACGTTCGCGCATGCGCAGGGAGTACCACTGATTCAATCGTGATGAAACTGATAGGGAACCATCTAGGGCTATACCCACACAATTCCTGAAAATTTGATTGAAACCCGATCAAAATTGTGGGAGTTATGGATGTGGCAAGGTAATTACGTTCGCGCATGCGCTGAGCGTACCGCTGATTCAATCTTAATCAAACTGATAGGTGACCATCTAGAGCTATACCCACACAATTCCTGAAAATTTGATTGAAATCCGATCAAAATTGTGAAAGTTATGCCTGTTTCAAGAATTTCACGTTAGCGCATGCGCAGAGCGTACCGCTGATTCTATTGTGATGAAATTCGTATGGGACCTCAAGGAGCCTTATCCGCATAATCCCTCAAAATCTGAGCTAAATTCATTCAAAATTGTGGAAATTATGGCTGTAACAAGGAAATGCGGACAGACCGACAGACCCACAGACCCACAGACCGACAGACACGGAACCAAATTCAACTAATCACGAAAGTTAGAATTGCTAACAAAACCAGATACAATCCATTTTAAGTTTTGTGCCAAAACCTGACTTCCAGCTTCGGCCAATAAGAGGCCGATTTTTCTGTCCCGTAACACATTTTGCTTTTTTTAATAGAAGAAATTATGTATTTTTTGTTCCAAATAAACTAGTTTCTAATATAAATGATTTTTCTGTACGTTTTGTGCCAAAACCTGGCATATCCAAAATTTAATTAAATGTATAACTTTGAATAGTTTCTCTAGATCTGCTTGTACTCGATATTAATGGAAGGAAACCATGAATGAAGCAAATAAAAAATTGGATCTTCAAATTTTAATGTTACGCATACGATCATGAAATAATTTCATGATTATTTATTGGTTTTTCTGCAAAATTTACTAAAGTGGATAGGTATGTCAGGTTTTGGAAAGAAACTCCTCAGTTATAAATCATGCTTATTTATATTCTGTTCTGGGACGTACCTGAATGTGACAGTGTGATTCCCAGCATCCACTTCTACTTCGGCGGATTCCACAACCGTCTTGCCCGTCTCCTCGACAATGTCGTCGACGATCTCCGCCGTCGGAGCCGAGTCGCCCGTCTTCCCCGAACCCGCGCTTTTAACGTTGACGGCCTTAAGGACGCTCACGCCGTTCCTGAATTTGTCCATTTTGGCACTCGCACGGTTCGCGTCCAAAACCGTCGCTTCCACGGGCAGGCTACCGTTGACCTCGGCTTTGGACGGGGACTGGTGCGTGCTTTTGACGCCTTCGAGCGTTTTCGGCGCCGACGGCGCTTTGGGCGCCGTCGGCGACGGCATGATTTCGACGTCCTCGCCCGGGGTTATCAGTTCGACTACTGTTATGGAGTCTGGGCCATCGTCAACCCCGTTGATTTCAATATTTAGTTTATGTAGTTCTGAAACGGTTTCTTGCGCCGTTACTACTTTATCCGCTATTTCCTCATCACCGACGTGTAAAGATGACTTAATCTCCTCAGCAACATTTCTCCTATTCATCTCTTCCTCTTTACTACTATCATTATTATTATTATTGTTATTGTTCACTTCAGATATTTTTCTATCTCGTTTACTTTTCCTCAATGTGTCATCATTTTCCGTTTTTCCTACATTCCGCCTGGTTGCTGGTTTTGGCCCGTTGATGCTGTTGGAAAATCTATCCTTGCTCACTGATCCCGCTTTCACTTCTGTACTCACTGGCTTGTTGTTCAGCCTCAATCTCGCTGCAGGCGCGGGTTTTCCATCAGCTGTGGTCCTTTTTGCAGGTTGGGGTGGTTTCAGGGTGGACCCGTTCACGTTGGTGTTGTTGGTTGTTCCACCCGTTTTTCTGGGTGATTTTGGAATTGGTGGTTTTGTTGATACCCGTTTGTTGTTGGTTGGTTCTTTGATGGTCGGTGCTCCGTTAGATATTTTCGAGCTGATCGGTACCTTGGATGGTGATTCTCCACGTTTTCGAGACACAGTTGATTGCTTGTTTGTAGTAGTCGACGTCTTTTTTGGTGAAGTTGGCGCACTTTTCCCACCTGCTTGAACTTTCCCGTTGGCGAGTTTCCCATTAGTGGCTGGCTGTTTTCCACGGACTGGACTAGCAGGGGCGGATTTCCCGGCCGGAACGGGTATCTTGGAAGACGGCGGTGACGGCGCCCGGAACCCGGAGCCCCGAAAAGGACTGACGCGCCCCGGTGTCGTCGCCCCCGTTCCCGGACCGTCAGGGATTTTGATCTCACCGAGGATGACAAAAGCGGACGCCTCCTTGTGGGCTACAGCCCGCGGCGCCACGCGCGACGCCGCGGGGGCCAACGGTGGCGGCGGTAGCCGCGGTGACAGGGGCGGCAGAACAGTGAACGCCTGCCCTTCCATGTTATAACTGATGATTTACTCCTGAAGAACGGGTATCTCCCACACCCACTACCACTACCACTGGCACCGTTTCACACATGGCTGGGCTCTTCTTAGTTGGGCAAACGCTCGACGGCACTCAGTAAACCTACATTTCTATCCGAAATCTCCCTCCCCCTCCCTTGAAACTAACCAATTGAATGATAAAAAATCACCGCTTGACGAGAAAGATTCACCGCGTCGTCAAGGGCGGGAGTTCGATGAAATGGGACATGGTGAGGCGTTAACTGTGATACCTTAAGGCGGCCGCTACACTGGCAACTGACCGCCCATTGCCGCCCCCACTTGCCTACTTTCCGCCCCCAAAGTTGAAGCTAAACCGCCACCGTCGCCCTCAGCACCTTTGAGGCCCCTAACCTCAATCCACACCTACAAAAAAATTCTCCTCGAAGACATCCAATTTCAATAATTGCACCATAAGGAGTGCCTAATGCCCTAAATCACTTGATTCTGAATGAAAATAGTAAACATTTAGTTGTGTTCCTAGGTACGATTTTTCAGAATGTACTTAATAAGTATCAATAGTTTAATTAATTAAATTGTAATTTAAATGAAGAGGGTTCAATGATTGAAATTGATAAGTTTTAGCTGATTGTGAGAAAAAAAATTATGTCACACATTAAAAAAACCGGACGGTAGACCTATGGTTCTACAGTCAGATCATTTAATAATGATTAATTTTTCACCAACCCTCTACTTGTAACCAACCGCTAAACTTCCTTAGAGACCAATCATGTGATTATAGTTTTCGCGATCATGTTGCGCTCAAAATCCCCCGTGACGTGACGCTCGTGACGTGACGAAAACAAAATTTGTTTTTTCCATTTAATGGAAACGTCCTGTTAATCATTATTAAATGATAAAAATCGTCAATAATATGAGGGTGGATGAAAAAATGAAAATCGTTCTACACTCTGACAAAATGGTATGGGCTCTCCGGCCAAGCAGAAATGGAACACCACAAACTACGTAGGTGGTGGCTCAACTTGGGGTCAGAAAGAACGCGCGAAAGTTGGGGTGAAGAGTTTCAACCAATTGGTTGGCACAACTTTGATATAAAGGCTTTTGATGGTTGGCGTTTTTTTTAACCCCAAAGGCGTATTTTTGGGGAGGATATAAGTGATTTTTTTCCCGTCTTCGAAGAACTGTGACAGCTGAGGTTTCGGAACAAAGTTTTTGATCCTCATTACACCCTTTCTTTAGGTCGTAAAAATTTGAAACCCCTAAAGGCAATTCCATATTTCTGACTTTCTAATAAAACTAGATTTTATAAGAATTGAAAAAAAAAAAAAAAAAAAAAAAAAAAAAAAACTGATGCGACTGTTAGTATTACAGTAATACTAAGCATTACAGGCTACTAGAAGTCTTCTAGTATCCACCTGTAAACACGAAAACAGAAAAAAGTAAAATAGAAATCTTAGTCACATTGTTGACTATGTAAAGGATGCCTTATTACACGAGATTGTTCATGTAGGTACCTGGAGTATACAGCCAGAGG
The DNA here is from genome assembly GCA_955831195.1 of Pilophorus perplexus. Lineage (NCBI taxonomy): Eukaryota > Metazoa > Arthropoda > Insecta > Hemiptera > Miridae > Pilophorus > Pilophorus perplexus. Next base: position 12,763,217 of record OY037011.1, on the reverse strand, counting down.
CTATCCAACGCCGAATGCACCAGCTGATCGGACGCTCCTCCCTGCCATAGTATTTTATTAGAAGAACAGTTTATTTTGGGCCTTTTTGTTTTGTAAAATTCATGAGCATTGATTCGTCAAGCCGACACGGAAGTGAAGGGTCCCCCGCTGCCCACAAACCCAAATTCGGTGTAGTCTAGTCACACTAGTTTCATTGCCCTTTCAACCATTGAGGAGTTCAAAGAACTAGGCAACATCTTCAACTATCCTCTACGTATAATATGGTATACCTTCTATTATAATATATTATGTAAAATAGAAGTAATATAATTTATAATAATATAATATTATATTATATACCATACCACGACGAGAAATGGTCCAATAACGTAATCCTGGACACACTAGCTGATAAAAGTGTGATACTCTCGCAGGTTCTTGGGAATTCTTTCTTCGTTCAATAGTGATAAAACAGGACCCGCCCTAGGCACAGTAGGCCACCGAGGCCAGACCGTAGACCATTTTTCAGAAAATGACGAGGGTTGGAAAAAAAAAAAAAAACCGTTCACCTCGCCCTTCCTAGCTTCCTTCTCCGCCACGAATCTGTGGGATCGTTACGGAAGTCATGCAAATTGGAGGAGACATCGGTATGGCAGAAGAATCGTGATTTGAGGAGCCAAGGGTCAGCCTAATTCATCAGTTTATTGGCTTGTTACTTGAGAGTGTTCAATTTATATTTGCTTGCTTGGATTTCATTTCCTAAACTGTAGGTATCGTATGCATTAAATTACAAAATTGTGATATAAACAGAGTCTACACTCTTAGTCACAATAATTGTAGTAAATTATTTACTGTGAATCTTCGGTACTGCTCTAGGCGTCGGATTTCAACACATTCAATTTTATTTTTGGTTGGACAGATGGCCTTGGGCAAAGTACAAATTGTGACTAAGAGTGTAGATTCTGTTTATATCACAATTTTTATAGCGTGGTTTTTATTTTTATAGCGTTGCTAATGAGAATTTGCACCATAAAACATGAGTTTATACCGAGAAATTGGTTAATAAACCATAATATTCTTTACATTTATACTCTATGGGGGGAAAATTCGGAATAAGGATTTATAAATGGCTATAGCCTGAGGCACTGGATCTGTGAACACATTAATAGGTAGTTACTATCTACTATTAGTGTTATGGCACTCCGTATCTACTCTGATCCGGCCTCAGTCGGAACGAGAAGTATTAGAAACGTGATTATAATTTTTTAAATGTAATCCCATAAGAGCCCCGATATTAAATATCAAAATTTAAATTTTAGCCCTGCAGATGCGCCTTCGAAAATTTCATGTATCTAAATTTGATTTTAATTGGATGTTGATAGGTACACCCTGGGGCCTAGTGTGGTTAAGAATTATTCTACCAGTCTAACCCATCCCTGCCACCCTCTTTCAGTGCCGCTGGCGAAGTGACGTCAATCCAAAAGGGCGAGTTGCGCAGCTCCTATTGGACCGGCTTACCTTTAGTCCTTCCCAAGGGATGATTATGTGGATTAGCGATAATATAAGTTTATGGCCAGAGGAAGAAGGGAAGGAGGCACCACGCCCTGACGATAGTACTGAGTGCTTCCCAAAGCCTGCACAGCCTTTCCCATCAGCCAGGATCCGGATGAATCCGCCCTTTCGAACCCGTTTACCAAAATGATAGACTTCTTCCCTTTTTTTAAAGCGAGATTCATCAGACTCAAGATTGAAACAGACTACAGACTACTCAACGACCGTTTACGGACAATAATTCCCATTTCGTAATATTATATATTATAATAGGTATAATTTATGTAGTGTAATAATTATAATATAATATACCTAATATTATCCTTAAGGTTCACAAAAATAGTATTATTATTATATTAACATGATCGTGAAATTCGTAATAATAGTTCCAGTATTCACAGGTGAATTTCACGATCGTGTTATTGTCAATAATTGAATAATTCAACAATTATTGTTTTGACGACTCAGAGAGCCAAACCCGCGAAACATCGGAATACGTCATGTGGTGTGATTCAATTTTGCTTTATTTTTCTCAGAATAATCAACCTCTTTTCTTCGTCAGGGGCCACACATTTTGGTGAGCTCAAATTTTTTCCTTATTGTTAACTAAGTTTCATGATTTATAGATTCCGAAAAGGCTGCAATTTTTACACCCCATTCATTATTGTAGTATAGGTAGTAGGTATTGTATAAAATTTATACAATGGGTGTGGCAAGGAAATGCGGACAGACAGACAGCCAGACACGGAACCAAATTTGTTCAGGAGTCTCTGAAACGCAAAACGTGAGTGGAAATTTTGATTTTGGAGAACAAAATTTTTTTTCATGCCGAAAGTGAAAACAGTGCTTCCTCTGCCTTGCAGACTCAGAAGCAATATGTTACTAATAAGAAATAACTTGATGCAATAAAATTAAATATTTCTTTAAAAAAAAAAAAAAAAATCTGATATCCGTGATTCCGTGGCCATTCGTGCTCTGAGCCCTTCAATGGCATCAATGATAAAATTTAATTGTTCACACACCGAGTTACACGCCGCACCGAGCACTGATGGCCTCGTATTCACTGAAACACTGAAATGTGTGGATTGGCCTTAAAATGTGCCATTTACCGCCGGTTTACATTTGACCGTGCCGGTCGTATCATATTAAATGTTATTTATAAAGGAACATTATAAGATTATAATCTACACAGCATGCAATTTTTTACTTCCGACGCGAAAACAAGACAACAAGTCAACAAAGTTTGTTGATTGCTCTCTAGATTCTCGAATAAGCCAAAATCAAATGTCCGCCCACCACTCAGCGTCCGTTTTGGGCAGTTGGTTTTTTTTTTTTAAATCTGACAGTTTGTTAACTACTAGATTCTCTATCTACTTGAATCCAGGAAGTTTTCAGCCCGATCACCCCAACCCATGGGGTTCTATGGGGCTTTTAAAAGAGTGCACATAAGGGGTTTTTGAAAGATTTGGGGCAGGGGCCCCGTAGGGTGTCGTTTTCGATGTGTGTTTGGACGTATATTTCATATTTGGGGTCTCTGTCATGTCTGACTTCTCTGTGGGGCATCTAGATGCTACGTCGCTAAAAAGGGGGTTTATGTCTGATCTGCAGGTCGAAAGAGGTGACGTTTTCGAAGTAATTTCTGAGGTAGAATCTATTTTTGGAGTCTCTAATCCCAAAACTGTACGTCAATTTTAAATTCTTAATTTTCTGAAATTATAATATTATCAAATGAAAATTTTTGTTTTTGAACGAATAGGGTTTTTTGGTATCCGAAAGAATAATTATAATTAACCCTCTTGCCCAATTTGTAGCGTTATTTCTTATTGGAATTCCAGGCATTTGGATGCTAATTGCGTGTAATCAATGCAGCTATTGATTGTTGAAAATTTTGCACGGCACCGATCGTACGTTTGAGTTGTGAGCTGTGGCCACCCTGCAGCTCCCGTCGCGACCTATAACGCAGTAGGCAACAACAACCGTCTCGTTTTTTGTGTGATTAGGTGATAATAATATTATGATCGTATCAGCATCATGCGTTACGCCTTTTATTTACAACATTAGGGAACTCCCTAATTGTTCTTGATCTCATTAATCTTATTGTTTTCCACTCTACCGTTATCTGAGGTTCCCACTTCTCGCACTTCAGATACTATCAATAAAGGTCACATATTAGCCTTGTATTACTTAATGCATGGCATTGTTGCTACTACTATCAAGATTTGTCACTTTACATTTTGTTCAAGTACAGGCCAATCTGTTAGATACTTGTCCGCATCGAACAGCGTTCGCAAAATGGGAGAAAGCACTTGCAGGCTTCGAGATAAGCTAAATTTGGTGAGGAAAAACATCAACTCCTATCCAGATTTCCCGAAAAAAGGAATACTTTTCCGGTAAGCGAGTGCCAATACCTACTACTTTTCTACACTTATTAGGGTTGAGCCCATATTTGTACTATCGCAATGAGCTCTAAAAATCATTGATTTAAATCAAGATTAAAATAACTCGGAAATGAATAATAGTTGAAAATGAGGATGAAGGTTAATAGAGCTATTAGCTATTATATTAAATATATAAATTTTATGAGCTATTAGCTCTGATATTTTTCGGAAAGTGGGTAAAAATGAGAAGAAGGCTTGCAGCTTTGTCTTGTTACTGAGATTGTCAAGTCCATCAAAGGCCATCATCTTCATAGCGTTGGTGCTGGTAGTTAGAAGTCCGATACAACGTCTTCACCAAAACAGCCAGAGAGGACTTGCTCTACCATTAAGTGCAAATCCGTTTAACGGAGTGCCCAGTGACAATCTAATAACAGTTATCATACAAGATAAAGATACAGTTACTTAGTGTATCTTTACAATGTAATGTAAATAATGTCATTATCTCTTATGGTATCCCCCGGAAAGAGCAACACTCCCTACCGTCATTAACTCGACGTAGGGAACTTTGCGGAACAAACTTTGTGGAGCGAAAGCGTTTTATTTAAAATTCAAGTCAAAGGTACTTCCTCCAGTAGCTACCGGGCCCAACTCGAAGTAAAACATTTGCGTACTCATATTATGAAACAAAACTTTTGTGGTGCATTGGAATAAATCAGTTATTTACATAAATTATTCCGGTTAATTTAATTTTCATAATCTGAATCGACTGAAAATCAAGCCAAATGACTCATCTGTGGTTGTTTTGGTACTATTCAAAGGTCGTTGCGAGAGTTACCGGAGACTTCATTCATCATAAGGACCTTGAATAAAACCCTGACAACAGCTGAACTGTATCATATCGATGATTTTCCCCAATCGTGACCAATATTAATGAATAATTATTAGTATTTATTCTGTATTTTTTTATTATTATTTTTTTCTTCTCGAATCTGATTGACGATTGTACTGCCTCATGAAAACCTACAATAAAAAACTTATTGACTTGAAGGCTTTGATACGGCCGGCTTCGCATCAAAAGCGCTCTCCACCTCTACCAAAACAGCTAGTGATGACTCTATCCACTGGTTTGTAGGTAATACCTCTGTAATACCTGCAGGATGTGTATCCTTATCCACAGATAAGCCCCAGATCAGCAAAATAGGACTCCTTGTTTCGAAATTGTGAATTAACAGATAGAGCCTTTAAAAAAAAAGAAATTCGGGTCTTTTTCAGTCCTTTTCAAATACAATTATTCCGATTTTTATATTTACTGTGTTTTTTCAGGGACATCTTTTCCGTTCTGAACAATCCTGATGCAGCATCAGCTCTGAACGAACTTATTACCGCACACGTGAAGAGTTTACCTCACCCTATTGACGCCGTTCTTGGGATAGAGTCCCGGGGTTTCCTTTTTGGGCCGCAAATTGCTGCGACACTGGGCGCCTCCTTCATACCCATCCGTAAGAAGGGAAAACTGCCCGGAGAAGTTTTGAAGATGGAATACAGTTTGGAGTATGGGACGGTATGTATATTAAATATGTATAGATAAAACGGGGATGTATGTTATGGTATGAATAAATTTTATTCGGAGCAGAAAATCATGACCTGTCTTAAATAGAGAGTTCCTAAAGAAACATCCGAGATACGTCGACCGTTAATTTTTATCGCCGTAAGGGATTTGTCTAGGGAGAATCAAAGAAAAGCTAACTTCACATAAGACCGTAACAGAGATACGGTCTTATCAAAAGTCACGCTAAATTTAAAGTGCCGCTATTTACGTTCTATTGCTCGAAATTAACAGCGATATCCTTAAGACCGTAAGCTTATTGCCGTAACTTTACGGCAATAACGTTCGACGTTAGGCATAAGGACGTAAGTTATCACCGTTATTTCTGCGCATGCGCGAAATCTCGAGTTACGTCGACCGTAACTCATCACCGTTAGGCAAAAAGTGGCTTTAGGAACTCTCTAATAATATTGTAAAATAACAGAATGGTTATGGTTTGTTGTTTGTTGGTCTAAAATTGGACTATTGCTTCAGCCTACACCTTTCCGACCACACCGTACGCTCCAAAAACGAAATGTCCATCCGCCGTCCAAAATTTATTTAAAAAAATTTTGACCTAATACTTGGTTTACCATCTAGTTGTGCACCCAAGGTTTTCATCCAGGTCGCCCAAACCCGTGGGGCGCTATGGGGCCAGGGTTACCAAATCTCCGAGGGCCAAAATCCGGAAACTGGTGGTAGTTTTGTTGAAAACTTTCTGCTGCAACGATTTAAAAGCGTTAACAAATAACACCTACTGAGGTAGGTATTCAGTTTCATTGAATTAAATTGGCCTTAGGTCCTAAAAAGGGACAAAGACACGAATAATTCAAATAGTTACGCATAGTAAAACAAAAAAACAAATAGTAAAACAATTTTTCTTCATTACATAAACATCGAAAAGGTTCTGTCTTGGCTGGAAGTCATCATAGTATTTCATTTTTGTGTTGAGACTTGTTTTAGTTGACCGTGAAGATTATTCTCCGGTTGGTCATTATTATTAGTATTTTATTTTATAATTATACCACGACACAGGAATAGTAGTATTGCGGCTAAATGACGAAAACCAGGACATTCCGCATCCTGGTAGCTCATTGGGCTGGACCCTGGGCTTTTCTCCCAAAATCAGGACTGTCCTGGTCAAACCAGAACGTTTGGCAACCCTGTATGGGGCTACGGGAGGTTTTTTTTTTTTAAGGCTTTTGGCTATGGGATCGATTTAGAAGTCGTTTTCGAAGTATTTTTGGACGTAGAATCCATTTTTGGGGTCCCGGAACGATCCGATTTCACTGTGAAGATCTATACGGCTTTCATGGGGCTAAAAATGGGATTTTTGAAGGATCCCAAGAGATCAAATATTTAAATTAACAAACGAGCCGCCTCGGGTTTTCTGCGAATTTTTCAACCACTACTTCCTTTATTGCTTTCTTTTGATCTGAAAGTGTAGATATATAATATATATATCTAATATATATATATTTCGAATGTTCAGAGAGAGGGGGGGTTATTAAATTTACGTGCAATTCAATCTTTCCATTTTGAAATTATTCCTTGTCGCATATTGTCTCATTACTTTTCCGGACGTTCCGTTCGTTGTCTCTAACAATCTTTTTACGGCCATTTATTGATCAGTTTTCATCTGAATGGGGAAAGGTGTCAATCATTTTGGTTTATTATTGTAGGAATAATACACCTATGTTTTCGCGACGGGGGTCGACGACTTCGATCGGCCTCAAAATGAGACATTATCCGTTTCAAGAGGTGTACATTCAAAATCCGAAATGTCCGTCCGCCGTCCGCCGTCCGGGCCGTTTTGGGCAGTAGGAATTTTTTTTAAATCTGAAATTTTGACAAAATACTTGGTTTACCATCTAGTTGTGCCCGCAAGGTTTTCAGTCCGATCGCCCAATCCCGTGGGGCGCTATGGGACTAAAATGGGGCTATGGGAGCGGGTTTTTGAAGGCTTTTATCTATGGGATCGAGTTAGGTGTCGTTTTCGAAGTATTTTTGGACTTAGAATCCATTTTCGGGGGTCCCGGAACGATCCGATTTCACTGTGGCGATCTATAGGGCGTTCATGGGGTAAAAATGGGATTTTTGATGGATCCCATGAGGTTAAATATTTTTCGAGGTTAAATAATGAGGTTAAATAATAAAGAATTTTTGAAAAAAAATTTGTTTTGAAACAAAAATCCAAAAAAAAAATTTATTTTTAAATCCAAAAAATTTTTTTTCAACCTATAATAACTTATATCAAAGAATAATAAACCCTTGTGTAAAATTTGCAGCGTTTTTTATTTGATTCGACCACCGAGAAGTGATTAATTTTTTGCTTCGTTTTTTCGTCTCATCAATCAAAAGGTGTGATTAATTTTTTGCTTCGTTTTTTCGTCTCATCAATCAAAAGGTGTGTAGTGATCGAATATTAGTGCCAAGTGGTCATCAAATCAAATTATTGCTTTTGTTTTGGTCGTGTTAACCTAGGTAGTTCAAATCGTTCGTCGCTAGGTTGCGCTGACGCTTGGCAATTTTACTCCAGCAACAGCCTCTTCAAACCAACGGGGTATAATACCCCGTAAGAATAGTTCTTTCTTGATGACGACGGGAACATGTGGCCACATCATCCATGTGTCCATTGCACTAGGTTGATTGGGGGCTCAACATGTGTTCACAAAGGTCACAAAAGTTAATGAATACATTTCTTTTCAGGACATAATTGAAATCCAGAAGGAAAGTGTTGCTGGAAAGAAAAAGGTTTTAGTAGTCGATGATCTGCTGGCCACTGGAGGTAAGCTGGGTCGAGCAATATTGTACCTAGTTTTCATTTGCAATATTTAGAAAATATTTGAAGTTTTGAACATGGCTACACGCCGTCATCATACCTGAACCTTAGAATCTCTGCTTTTGCTGTAAGGGGTCTTCACAGTTGGTCCATTCCACGAGTTAAGTGTGAAAATTGGTTGTATCTATACTACCGCTAACCATAACAGCACGAACTTTATTTCCAGGAACCATGAGAGCTGCCTGTGACTTGGTAAAGCTTTGCAACTTGGAGATAGTGGAATGTTTTGTTATTATGGAACTTGCTGATCTAAAGGGCAGAAGCAAACTACCAGCACCCTGCTATTCCTTGATATCTTTCGATTAGTGTTGCTATACATTCCGCCTGAGTGATACATATCCTCCCGATCACTGTACAAAAATTGAAAACGAAATTAACCATAACGTTGTTTGATGAAGGTCAAAATTTAGTCGAACGAGTCAAGATGTTAGGTACATAGTGAGATTTTTAACGTTGGACTTTTCAGCACATGTGTCTCATTGAATCGGTCTTCCTGCTCAAGCTCCAATTGCAATGCTAGGGATAAGAAATACGTATCTTGATACTGTAATCGCCAGTGCCTGTCTCACCTCGGAAACTCGATTAATGTTAATCATGTTTCTATTCGGCTCATTTAGATATTTATACCTAAGTATTTTCCGGTACATATTTGTATTAGTTACCCAATGATAATAACCCAGTTATGTGACTCGTTATGTACGTTCAGATAGGTTGTGATGAAGCATTCCACCTGATAGAATCTATCAGGAATATCTGATATTCCATTCCTTTTCGAGTGTTTAATATTAATTAGGTGACAAAGTTATAAATTAAAGACATTTAAGGGGTGTGCATATTTATGTAACTGCTGTGAATGTTCAAAATATATTAATGCATTCCGGCTTCACATTTTTACTATTATTCAATTCGACCTCGAGAAAAGACAAGTAAATATCGTGTGATCGAATGAACTGCCTGCACTGTAGAACTGCAAACCAGCTGGTTTTGAATGCGTTTCGTGGAGCCGCTACCGCAATTGAAGGCGTTGAGTTTCAGATCGGTTATAATCGAAAAATTTAATATGACATATTGACATACATTGTAGCATTTCAAACGGGCTAACTGATCAAAGCAATTTAAAAACGGCAACCTGGGGAAATAAAATGAATCAAAATGAAAAGGGTATACTAGTATAAGCAAGTTTGTGTCTAACGACTCATATATTCAGCTGTTTCAACCCAATGATAATCACTAGGGTTGAACATGAAACTACCAGTTAATAATAATTATTATTATTGTGGTGAGCTGAATATAATAATTACTAGTGCGCTTCGCTGCACTCCGTCCATCACCTTTATCGGGCGTCACCACCAAGTGACAGTCGCTCAATGCGCTAAATTTAGGCTCTACCGTTGAGGCTGGGTAGCGTGGATTAGACACAGCCAGCCACAGAGACGAACAACTTTAGTAGTATAGATAGTTGGGACACCCATGCTTCGCACGTACTATCACATTCCCGTCCAGCCCCCATGCAAACGCCCTTAGCAACCCGTCCACTCGTAATTTTTCTTAGTAACAACGATTGTTGGCCTCTCGTTGTGAAGTATCAAATTCCCGTCTATCACCAACTATATGCAGCCCATAGCAACCCATCAACTCCAAATGAAATTACCTAGTACCTATCAAAATAACCGAAGGCTCGCAAAAAATACTCATACCCACCTACCGACGATCATCGAATAACTTCCAAACGCGTTATCGCAAAGAAATCGTTTTGTACTCGTTGAAATCAGCGAGAAAAGCTCGTTGTAACAGACGTAGTTTCGTTCAAAACCGACGCCAAAAGTTGTATCGGGTTTTGGCGTTTCGAAAATTTTCCTAGCAATCCCTAGTAACGACGCTATTTGACCCGGCTCTCGTCGCGAAGGAAAGCTCCGTTCACGACGAAGGAAGAGGGTTGGCGAAATCTAATACAGCCTACGACACATCCGGGCCTACGCGGAACCGACTCGAAAAAACCCCGTCTCTCTAGGCTCTACCGTTGAGGCGGGTTAGTGTGGACAGCCAGTCAGTCCGAGACACGAACAACTTTAATAGTATAGACTAGTGGGCCCGGTGCGCTTCGCTGCACTCCGTCCATCACCTTTATCGGGCGTCACCACCAAGTGACAGTCGCTCAATGCGCTAAATTTAGGCTCTTCCGTTGAGGCTGGATAGCGTGGATTAGACACAGCCAGCCAGAGAGACGAACAACTTTAGTAGTATAGATAGTTGGGACACCCGTGCTTCGCACGTACTATCACATTCCCGTCCATCCCCCATGCAAACACCCTTAGCAACCCGTCGACTGTAATTTTTCTTAGTAAAAACGCTTGTTGGCCCGTTTCTCGTTGCGAATTATTGTTACCAACAAGAAATTATTCCTTGTGACTATCATGGCGGGAGCAGGGAGACACCGTCTGACATGGGTTTTCAACTGTCCAATCTTTGAACTTCAACCATAAGTTATTTGGCAAGTTCAAGTTCATTTCAAGTTTATATCGCGTATCTTTGTCTTCAAGGGGCTCAATGGTTTACTGTGACAGGTGTGACCTATGGTTTAAGTCGTATACGAATTTTGAAAAATCCTCAATGATTTCATTGTAATACGATATTACGATATTATACGTAAAGTGCGGAAGGGTGGACCACAATTTTTGGGTTATTTCTCACGTAAAAAAATATCCTTTCCCACTACATTGATGGAGTCCGATCGATCTCGACTATTGCTGAGTGCCCTAAGATGCCTAAAAGGGCACTAACTCCGTTATTTCAAATTGTAACCCCACTTTATTTGTTATTCTCGAAATACTGTACCTGTTTTCGCGACGGGGTCAACAATCTTGAACTTTTCCTTATGATATAAGGAACACGCTATGTTCATGACATTACTGTAGATTCCAAAAATGAAATGACCGTCTGCCGTCCACGCTGTTTTGTGCAGTAGAATTTTTTAAAACCAGAAATGTTGGAAATACACTTTTTTCGACGTAAAATCCATTAAGTGGATATATTTTATAACTGGAATAGATTTTATGGGGATTTCAGACGTGTATTTCCGAGTATACCATGTGGCTCTGTCGAGGCGGCAGTCGCAAAACCTGGTGGTTTCTGAAGGGCTTTGGCCTAGTGGTCGAATGCTGAGTTGTTTCCGAAGTAAACTTAGGGAATAGAATCCAACTAGCGTCGTATCTAGAATAATTATTACGCCACCCGATGACTTGGGAGGAGGATGAGGGATGTGTATGAACATCCCGAATTTATAACGATAGAGTGCGGCCCATGGGTCTCCCGCTTATCTTATTACGTCGTGAGTATTGATTCAATATTCTCACCTATAGATTCGCTTAATTATTATATATTCATCCGTAATAGATGCAATAATTGCAATTCACGGTTCGCATTTAAATCACCCCGGGTGGCCAAGAGGTAGCCTTCCCCATTAACCTCACCAAGACAGCCAAGACTTAATTAATAAACGATAAATGGGCGGGTAAGCTGAGGTTGAGGGTGGAAGGAGGGTGCGATGTTCCGCTAGGCGGATGACGTAGTGCCTCAGTTAATTACCCTCACCCAACGGATATGATTTAATGCCCTGCTTCGTCGCCACCGGCGGTAGCTCCGTATAATGTCTTAATCAAATCACCCATGCATGCACTGTTATTGTATTTCTCCCGCCCTTCCTTTCCACCCCTTCACACCCTCGTATTTTTCGGGTTGATCTGCGCATTTCGACGGTCTTGAAAACCAACGTTGGTTTAAATAGGAGGATAGTCTCGATGTTGGAAATTGAGAAGCTGCTAAAAAGTATCATAGGTTTGGAGGAGGATATAAATGGTTTAGCCTAAAAAGATTCAATATTGGCAAAATCGGCGAAGCCTCTAAAGCGAGATTAGTTTCCTATATTTCCTAATTCGAGTTATATGAGAAGTCCCTCTAAGAATCTTGCCTTCAACCGTTCCTTTTGAGCCGTATCCAGTTCTCCCCTACACAAGATTTTTTTCCTGTATTATAAATAATGAGCGGGTGGAATAACCAGTAAGACCGAAATCGATTGGGATTTATTCTATTGGTTTATGTCGCAAAAGGACTTGGACGAAACATGTTGGAAGCGGAGGGGACCTGAAGGGGAGTAATCCCATGGACCCGAAATCTTCACGGGGATGTGCACTTGATTGAATCGGAACCACCCCAGCCAAGAAGTGAACTTCCTTTTTGGCCAATACTGACTGCACCCCTTGAGACCTAAGCAGTGTTGGAAGTTTTGACGGTCCACTTTCACTTGTCATTAATAAACTTGAATTTTTCCTTCTTTCCACAAAATTTGTGGGACGACTTCCTTGTTGAAGATTTATCAGTCAGACGAGCTTTAAACATTTGTTTTTATGATTTCAGATGTTCCTCCGTTCCTCCAGCGATACGTTTAAAATACAAAATTGGAACTAAGCACGTAATAATATTATGTTTTATGATATTATCTGCTGCATTACTATAGATTGACATTGTTTGCTGCCAATAATTGTATAGAGTAAGAGAGTTACGAGGACTAGCAAGACTTTCAGAAACGCTACCGGCGAACCTTGGGCCGAACCCTCCACGGTCTTGACAAACTGTAAATTAATTTCTCAAGTCGTTACTAAGCAGTATCTAAGTGGGAGAGAGGCGATTACGGGCTGTGGACCGATATCTTGGAAGACAGGGAGGGGGTTACATTTATCATTCAACTAAGTCCCTTTCAAGACCGACCCTTCGTATTCACCGCTAAGACATCTTAATACAAATTATTGCTTTCATTCTGGGCCTTGCTTCGGATTTGTGTTTCCGGCCATCAGACGGCAATAACCTAAAAAAAAAAAAGAAAAAAAAAAGTGAATCGATTGCTCATAATTTCTTAAAATTATTGTATAATTTAGAAAAATAAATTATCAGTATCAGATATCCTTCGAACACATACCGGTGTATTTTTGTGTAAATGGGGGTTGTTGATTTGTGTGTATCAATCGTATTGAAAGAACAGATTGGAGAGCAAAATAGTGCAATATTTTTCCCTTTCGCTACGGAAAATGTTATCAAGCTCGGGCATCTTTATACGGGGAAACGCAGTCCCATTATTTAGGTGACCAATGGCTCAGGCGGAGCCCAGATACTACCATTGTCTGCGTTTGTGCGTCGTGAATCCCTCCTTCTTGGCTTGACCATCAATGCGTTTTATTCCTCTCCCTCTTATTTATCGAGTAAACCATAAACCGGCCTAATTAGCTGAAGACAAATAAATGTTGGTGTAGAACATGGGGAAATGTTATTTCATTGGAAAGTTATTTCAAGTTGGAGGAATCCCCAACCTGCAAATTACTGTGTGCCATACCTAGTGCTCAGAAGTCGGGACCAGTCCCTTCCCTTTACCACGATCTCATCAGTGCGAGCGTGCCAGTCTTCTCAATTAGGTTATTTCGGTTTGCGTATTTTACTGCGTCGCATAACGTATTTCCATCAGGTCTAGGGAAACCCCGGGCCTGGATTCACTGTTCAGTGGGCAAGGAGTGTGCTTCGTCGGCTTCAGACTCCTTCAGAACTGTGTCCGCGCTCTCGGGCCCTACCGAAGGCCTTGTAGAATCCTGTGTGGGACGAATTATAGAGCATCTCCAGTGGAAATACTCTGATCAGATCCTCCATCTCCAGAGGAGAAGCCCCAGGAACTCCCAGCCCACCTTCAACGTCTCGTGCTTGGTACCTGGGAAACCTTCCCTGGAACATCCAGTCATACAAGCGGCGGCGAGAACATGGAATGTGCGCCATTCTATCTCCTCCTCTCACAAAACACATTTAAATGTGGCTTAGAACTCTAGGAACTCAACCAAACACCCTCATGTTGGGTTCGTTCCTATTCGATGTATTGGCAAATTTGCCAATTTGATATTTATATCATTGCGAATACCTCTGCTGCGAAAATCTACCTTCTTAAATGCCCACCGTATAGATACACGAACTTAATATGCTGCAACTGCTGAATAGACAGAAACGTTTTAATGAAATTAAGCCGACTTAAATAAAGAAAGTACAAAAATGCGATTTAATGATGTTTGACCCGGTGGTATAAGGGGGATCCGAAAGTTACTTAAATCCAAAAGGGGTTAACAAAGGGGTTGGTTAAATTCAACAAACGAAAAACCTTGCGGATAACTGGGCATATTGTGGAGAAGGGTGGCCAATTAAATAGATGGGAAACCCAGAGTAAAGGGTTAGTTAGAGAGATGCAAACACGGATAATTGGAGAGAACATTGGAGATGTTCTGGGCGCATATCCACCACAGCAGTAACTTCCACAAGTTAGCGGTTGGATAAGTTACGTTTCTACGAGGATTCTATGCTCCGTGAGGCAGGCACTTCCCACTCGCATCTTAGTAGATATAATGCTTTTTAAATTAAATTAATGAACAACCAAAATTTAATTACGAGAGTACGCGGATTCCATTGAGGGTTGAACCCGGCACACTGCTCTTTCGTAGGCTTTCGGTCATGACAGTAAGTTTTATTCACTTCGTAAATTACCTACATTTTATTCAACACAAAAGAGACGAGCTCAACGTACTGAATAATTTGCCGTAATTGAACGTAATGGATGCGGTGATGGCCGAGCGAGGCAGGGAAGGGATGTGCCATCATCAACCGAGTCAGACAATGCGTCCCTGATTGCTAACGAGTGAACTCCGGGCGTGCCTACCTCCATTTCACCGGGACCAGGCCCCATTGTTTTGAAGGCCCATGGTGAACATGGTGAACGAGTGAACAAGAGACTGAGCACCTTTCTGAGTGGAAGGGAAAAGCCCGTTGCGGCCGGACACTGAATGCTCTAATGAAGAGCTGGCCGAGGAAGGTGAGCGGTTTAAACTATTCGCTTTTAACCAACCTTGCCGGGTGGGAGAAAATCATTCTGATGATCTACTCATTGTACTTATTGGAGGCTATCACATCAAATTAATGGAACTGCAGCTCAGATTGCCGTGGAATTTCGCTCCCGTTAGACTAAGTATTTCAACTATGGGGTTGGTAGTTTGACCTATTCTACCCGTACTGAACTCACGAAAGCGGTCGACTAGAACAGCAGGAGAGGAAAATCCCTCGTATGCAGGATACTCTGCATCTCAGCGTTGTGCATAGAAGCCGGTTTCACTTCCCAAGTGATCCGCTAGGTCGCGATCAACACGCGTGGAACGAGGAAAGGCGGATCGCTGCCTATTCCCCATTCGTTGGAGTTGATGGTTCAAAGGTGACTCCTTCTCTGCGCGAGCCAGGCTTCTCGATTCAAGTTTTTACTTGAATAAAGGCAAAATTGGGCCTGGGAGAACCCCAGGCTGGATAAGGGCTCGGGCGACCCTGCAGCAGGTCCCGTATTCTCTGGCAAACAAGTGGGCATCGTCGATGTCCACGTCTAGGCCCCCCGAATCTACGAGTGGGATGTATTTAGTTTCAAGCTCGATATAATCGAATGCACTTGTTTTACTAAAAGAAGAAACCGTCCTCTGTTCGTGGAATGTTAGCTTCCTGTGGGGTGTGATTCCCTGACTATTGTTTGGACTTTTTCGTGCCATAACAGATTTTTCTGTTATAACTTTTTATAAAATGTGGGGCCTCCCTTTTGAGATGCGGCCTAATTACACGGCTTTCAATCCTCAGTTTCTAAATCTGAAGAACTTCCTTGGTGCACCAAGGTATACATTACACAGATTTACATTACATTACACACATAATATTATATATTGGGTTCAGTTCCCAAACAGCACATTGATTGTACCTTCTATGTAATGCAAATAGAACTATTTTCAATTAATAGATGGGACACTTTCTTCTTTGTGGTTCCCTTGATTCCAATACTAACATGTGAATGCTATCCAATGTTTTGTGAATGCTATTCACCGATTCAACCTACACTCCCGATTGGTTGTGTAATGTACAAAGATATTATCGATTTCAAGCGTGTGGATTCTGAAACCCTTGACAATCGGAACAGGGTATGCTCACATACGCGGCAGATGTAATTCGAAGTGCGCAAGATGTCACCCCGGCGAGACTAGTTCACACTCGAAACCCAGCAGGATCTTTAGTCTTTCTTCACCGAATCTGTGGATGTTTACTCCGCTTGGGGTTCGGGTTCGGTATAATACCTCGGGATTGTATTTCGCTTTTGTGCTAGCATCATCCTATGTCTTCAAGAGGTCTTTTGCAAAAAGAAAAAGAGGAAAAAACCTCATCTGATCAACGATTACTTAAAAATAAAGTAGGTATACCTAATTATTATATATTGATTATATATAATCCCTCTACCATCTGGTTATTAATTCTTTTGGAGCTAATTTTCAACGCCTCAAAATTGGTCCTATTTTTCTGATTATAATCTGTTTTAAAATCAGATCAATCCCAGAAAAAATTCCATCTACCGTCCGGATTGGTTTTGTAGGCTTCAAGATCTTTTTTTTTTTTTTATTCTGAAATTTGAGTTCTGAAAGAATAATCAGTCAGGATCTGCAAGGTGATCCGCCCGCTCTTGTAAATTATGAGCGTCTACCACGTTACATAATAACACTAGGTACCTATTATTAACTAGTAGTAGTAGTAGATATTATCTATAATCGTGAATAATCGACTTTACCTTCCAACGACGTGTTATTATAAAAGTTGGTGCGTCAAAACATTATATTATTGAGATTGCGCACGTTGCCATCTTAGATCGTTGGTCTATCAGTACGTTCTTCGCTAGTTCACCAAATATGAATTAATATGAATTATTAGGATAATATTATTAAAGTTAATAAGGATAAATTTATCCTTATTACGACACTGGCTAAAAAATTTGAGGCCGATTTTGACCCAGAAAACTGTCCCTTTTTTCAACCGACATGTATGGACCGAAGGGGCCAGTTCGGTTCGATTGCTTTTATAATCTCTACAAAAAAAAAAAAAACAATGATAAAATTTGGAGCTCTTGTAAACTTTAGCTCAGTTTCTATCAACAAGCCCTCCTCGAGTAACTCCATCGTAGAATCACTAACGAGATCATGATCATAGAAAGTACGACAATCGTAGCAGTCAGCCTGGATCTGTCAATTTCACTCGAAGTTTTTTCGTCTGGATGAACATGAAAACACACCCCACAATCCACCTGAAACAATCGGGATAAAACCTCCTTATTCGTAATAATATGACATATTACATTGTATATTATACCTTCTCCTTTTCAATTGTTTCAAGATTAAATATCGAATAGCAGTTTCAAATGCGCTAATAATATGTGTTTAGCACCTCAGTAAGAGGAGAGGTGAATATATTTTATTCCCTCCTTATTCATGAAAGATATGTGATCAATACTAGCAGCTGGTAGCTATTATTGAAACCTCAACATTGGAGAATTCGACTGAATATAATATAGACAGCGAATTACATCCTTGGAAATAGTTTCAATAGTCATTAAAAACTATTTCCCAAGTTATTTAATTCGCTGTCTATATTCCTATAATGATTTGAATCTAATCAGTCTTAATTGTAGGTACTTACTCTAATCGTAGCCTTCACCACTCGCTTGAATATCTTATTTAGGAGGCTTGCAGCTTCGTATGAACAGTACTCGGAAGCTTGTTCAGTAAAGCAATCAATAACGGATCTCAACCTCCTGAAAGTTAGATGTTTAGTGAGCCGAAGTCCCCAAATTTTCTTGTGTGGTAAAACGTTATTTTCTGTGATTTCTAAATTCATAGGTGCAGCCTACGAACTTACGGGCACATTAGTTGCGGTGAAATGTCGCCAGTTGTATTGAAATCATCTGCTTGTACACACCTATTTGATGAGTCAAGTACACTTGCTAGACATTCGGAGTTTTCCACAAGCACTGTAATACAGTTATTTAAGGTAACTTGCTGCTTTACTCGAATGGAGTGATGTAGGTAATAATTATTAAATTGTTACTAACGGTCAAAAATCAATTTGTTCAAACAAGTGGTTACATGGAGCTCTTCAATTCCTTCAACTTGATGTTTCACCAAAGTGTGGCTTCGATCGAAACAACATTCCGCCACATATTCTAATAACTTTGCCAAACGCCTCTCATACGCCCTGCATGATGATGAAATAAAAGTCTTGATATTATAAATGAAGATAATAGCCATTATCAAGTGACGAGTTTAACGATCGCGCGATTTTCTTCACTAGCTGAAATAGGCATAATAGTATTTACATGCAATATTCTTCCAGCGTTTCGGGCCTTGCTGCCATTTTTATTATATACCGTACTTCTATTGGTGGAAAGTCTTCCAGCATACTGTCTATCACTGAGATTTTACAACAAACCTCCGAATCGTTTGCGTTTCTTCGTAATCGCATGAAACCGTCTAAAACGTTGAAGCTAGTGCCTATTACAGGACAAGAAAATTAGAGATACATGATAGAGAATTGAACAACTTAGGACTGCCCCGAACCTCAAACTTCCAAAACAACATCAATTATGTTTACTAAATAATTTAGCGGTCATTGTTAAAAGGGGATGTGTTACATTTACTTTACTTTAAACATATCCCCTTTTAACATTGACCGCTTTAACAATTGTTCGTTGGGTGTTCCATGCATGGAACATTCCATAGAACATTTATGCATAAATCATCCTGGTCGAATGTACTTACATAATGCGAAAGCGGGTGTGACAAAAACGATTGCAATGACTGCGCTGAGGATTCCATGAACCATGCAAAGTCATTTCGAGGGAAGATAGAGACGTTTAAAAACTAATAGTAAAGTGATAAATTGCGTGATACTATTGCTAGGCAAATGCGTTGCGTCGTAATACCACTCGTTAGTAATACCCTTCACGAATCGGGTTCATCATCCGAATTCATAATATGGTTGCACTTAGCATAATATTATCAGGCCGAGGAGTGTCTAGAACCTCCAGATTTAATGAAAAACGCAGTAATTTTACTCATTGGTATTTTTCTCTTGTGGGACTCCCAAAACCCCATTATATCTAGTGCTGGTAATATAAGTGTATGTGGGTAGTACAATTCGTATTCAAATCTGAGAATTCAAGAGAGTATTAAAATTCGAGAGAATCTGTTGAGAATGTTGATACCTATGGCTTTATAGGTCCAATGTAAGCCCTTTATTTGATTGCTAAGCATGCCCCAGGCAGGGATCTGGTATACTAGGATTTCCCAGAGACCTCTGGAAAAGCCCGTAAAATGTCTCCTCAAATAGAAATTCAGAGGGAAAATTGCCAATTCCTCGCAACATTTTCAAAGTGATTTTCCATCATTATAACTTTGAAATGGTTAGTCCTAGGCAAAACACTGCATGATCATAAAATTCTACATTAAGTGATAATCCTCGCTTTCAGATTAGCTGCCGCAGCGTTACGGCGAAATGTGATCACTTTGTTGGTGCAAACCCGTGTTTGGTGTCTTGTGTGGTGTCTCCGGGAAAATCCTAATATCAGTTCTGAAAGGAAATTTAATCAGCATTAGCTTAGGGACAATGACATTTTGATCGGAGAAATAGTTTCGGAGGGAGAGAAGAAATGTTCGGAAAAACGTGGTCGTTGGTCAAATTTCTGGTTTCCACCCTTTCCGGCGAATACTAATGTCACTATCACTGTCTCAACAGAAATGCAATTTACCGTCTATTATGAAAAATTTAATCTGCTTTCACAAGAAAAAAAGAGAATTAAGGACTAACCGTTCCTGAGTTAAGGGCAAAAATGTGAGAAAAATACGTTTTTGCCAAAATATGCAAATATCCAAATTCCTTTGCCACGCCTGCCTCTTTCTTAATAAAGCTCAAATAAAAATTTTACACAGAATAGCTGCAATAGGACATTGATTCAGCTTTCACGAGAAAAAAATAAATTTGGAATCGGGCGAATAGCTTCCGAGCTACAGCCGAAAACGTTCTGCAAAACGTGGTTTTCCGCTTACCGTGCGGTGTCAGAATGTGGCCTGTTTTGAAAGAATCACCCATTTTCAGTTGTCTGCATTTCCGCAACCAATGGACCTACAGAGCTCCAAATAGTTTCAAATTGTAGCAAATTTGACCTACTTTAACGGTGTACCTATGGGTGATGTTTGTAGAAATACGTGTTTGGTATGTAATACATACCATACTATGTATGTTTCATGACTAGGTACTTGCAGTAGTAGGGCTTTGTTTTCTAGATAGTACCTGAGTGGCCTTGGTTGAGATAAAGTCGGTGTTAGGAGGTTTCCTAACAAGGAATTTAATTCTCTACAAGTTTGAATACGTGACATTTTTTGATTGGGTACGTCTTTTTGATATAGAGGCTTTAATTAAAGCTCAAATTGGCTGAAAAATTGGCCAACTTGAACGATCTATTGCAGCCAAGCGGCCGAAACGATCTTGACATTCGACGCGAAGTTTTACGCCGTTTAATTTTGTAAAGAGAAAAATCTTCTGTAGGATGCGTAGTTTACGAGTTATAAGCAAAAAACTAAAACAAGTGGCAAAAAATCACGGTTTTTCGGGCACCAAAAGTTAAGCACTAGGAGAATCTAGTAGAAAATGCTAAAAACACGTTCTCTAGGCACC
Organism: Pilophorus perplexus; assembly: GCA_955831195.1. Lineage (NCBI taxonomy): Eukaryota > Metazoa > Arthropoda > Insecta > Hemiptera > Miridae > Pilophorus > Pilophorus perplexus. The sequence goes on along the minus strand of OY037011.1, from coordinate 12,742,282 downwards.
CATAAGTCACCGATAAAAAATCCCGTTTGCAAGCAACCCCTTCCAAAGGAGAAAAGCCGTAGCTCAGATTCACTTTACCTTATTTCTACGGCTTTTCTCCGTTGGACGGCAGTATACCGACTGGACTATACGGCTCGAGCCACCTACTCTCTGACGCCTTATAAGTCGCATAAATACGACAACTCCCTTGGTTGCCCGTATACGAATATGAAAGAGTTTATTTACATGATTCGGGCACAATAAAAGGTGTGCGGATCAATACCGTCATAATATGGCCGCCTTAGGTGAGTTGAGGTGCATAAAGGGTGTCGAGGTTAGACAAGGAGTTAAGTAGCATTATGAATATTTAAAAAAAAACAACCTTATAACATGGCGTTTTTATCAATGAGCACAAGAATAATGAGATTTCTTGCAAGTGAATATTTTGTCCACTTTACGTAATAATAATTGTACCTAATTGAACTGAAGATAAGACACGTGTGTGATCTTCTGACCCTATTATTTCTGCCAGACAGGTCAACCTCAATCAAAGAGGTTTTGTTCCGCGTGAACTCTACAGACAATGTTGTTCTCCCCGTCATTACCCAAGTTAGCATCTAAAATAAAAGATCTCGTTATCAATTTCGGAAGGATTCCCTGCGATCCTCTGAGCAGCCTTGCTTGTGGTGATAAACTCGCCTCAGATCACGGATTAGAACCGTTCACGCCACCGTTCGTGAAAATGTCATTAAATGCCGAACAACCATGCAACATCCAACATTAAATTTTAATGTTGGATGTTGCATGGTTGTTCGGCACTGATCCACTAAATGTAAAAAATAACATAATATCATTCGAATCAATACACTTAGCTACATTGTAACTAACAAGGTACTAAACAATGAATAATTCCTCTGCATAGATCCAGTAAAGTCACTAGTCGAACATACTGTGAGCTCAAAATTTAATGTAGTTTGTGTTCAGATACTGCACATTTGGTTTATTGTTATCAGAATAATTTACCAAACGGGGGTAAAAAATTATTAAAGGTTTCAAGATGTGTAGATTCCAAAAATTATTATTATTTTTTTGTCCATCCGCCGCTCACGCAGATTGGGACCGTACTGAAATTTTGACAAAATGCTCGGTTTTCAATCTAGTTGTTACCGCAAGGGTTTCAGCCTGATCACTCAAACCCGTGGGTGTGCTACAAGGGGGTTCGACGGTTCTTGGTGTTCGGGTCGAGTTCGTGGTCGTTTTCGATGTATTTCGGACGTAGAACCATTTTTAAGGGTCATATATCTGTCCAAACCGCTATATTAGAATATATTAAGCTTGTCACTCCTGGGACATGTTGAATAACGAACGATGAACTTCAAACGTATTTAATTCTCAATTTGGTCACGTTATTTAATAAAAAATCCTTTTTTCCAAAAAACGTTGTCACACATTCGCAGTCGTTGTTCAACTTCTTCTTCCCTTTTACTTATGTTGTCCCATTTTCTAATGCCCTGGGGATGTATCAGTGGCCATGACGTCACGTTAGTTCTTCAACTCCGTCAAGCTTTTTTACATAGAATGTGTGAGGTTTGAGGTTTGAAGTTAGTTTGAAGTAATATCCTACTGGCCGCCCACCAACCCCCTGATGCCCCCCCCCCCCCCCCCCCCTGGCGCTGAGAAACGCAACTCCTTCTAACCCCACTCCACGCCCCGAGTCGATCCCCTCAGAAGGACCCCTCTTCAATGTGGAAAATCCTTTTTTATGTCAACTTTAGGAAATGAATGTTAACATTGGGATCATACGGAGGGCAGTTGGTACCTCCAGACAATTGTTTTTTTTTGCGATTTTCTTGTTTTACGGTCATGACGTAAAACCCCGCTAACAAAATATTATTTGATCCGCCTCAACATTCAATTTCGTCATTAAACGTTTCATGATGTGTAGATTAAATCTGCTATTCATTTATCTACTTATTTATGTATTTTTGAAATTTTCAAAAATATGATTTTGACAAAATAGGTACCTAACTACCTACCTACCTACCTACTCGGTTCTCCATCTAGTTGTGTTAGAAGGTCCGCTGACCCTTTTCAAATTAGGCGTTTCTGGGTCTGCTGACCCAGGTGATGCAATTTAACTCGATCGTATAGCTAAAACTCTTCAAAAACGCTTCTATAGCCCCTTTTTAGCCCCATAGGCCCGATCAGACTGAAAACCTTGCGGGCACAACGCTCCTGGTCCTGGAGAAGGAAGCTGAGTGACTCATTTAGGTACTTACCTGAGGTGCCTTTAGGTACCTGCCTATTCGACCACCCCTCTGTGGAACCACCTAGAAACACACTCTGTGTTCCATTGGTTTGATCCTTGATCATAACAGCAATTATCGGGGGGTCTGGGGGTGTCCCCCAGAGCAACGCTAAAAAAAAGTTTTTCATCAAAATTTAATGAAATGTCAGAAATTACCTAATTTTTGCACAATTCATACCAAAAAATGATTTGGTGAGGAGAATGTTGACCATAATTATTTGACCGACCCTCAACAACTTTCCACCCTGATACCAAAGAATAATAAACCCTTGTGTAAATTTTCCTTTTTTTCTAAATACCCCGAAATTCCTATTCATAGAATGAGGTAGATTTAGAAAATTTTATTGAGGTAGATTCCGTTAGAATCCGTGGAATTTGATTTTACTTTTTCCGAGTCGAATTAAGTGTTTACGAGGAGGTAGAATTTGTACAGAAACCACTCAAATTCAATGCTGCGGATTTTTCAACCCCCTCTCAAGTATCGGGAAAATCGGTGCTTGTTGAAGTGTTTGTTCCATCAAATCCTCCCCTTCGTCAAACGCAGAAAAAAAGGACCGATTATTGAGATGGTTGGAAATGGATAAATCCCGAGGTTACAGGGTCGGGCTTTGGGGTTTATGAAACGAGGATTTAACCCCTACCGGCCTTATTGTTTGAATCGAAACCCTCTTTCCAGTTGTTACTGATGTTTACCTGCAGAGTCGGCAGTTGGAGTCTCCAATTAGTCCCAGGTGTACCACCCCTTCCTCCAACGCCCGACCTTCGCCCTTTCCAACTTCGCCATCTCCACTCCGGTTGAACACTAATTATACAAAGGGCGAACCAACCAACTAACGTTTGAACAGAAAGGTAGAGAGAAACCAACAAAGGTGTAGGCGGAGATTACGGCGGTAGATTTACTCTGTGTTGAGCCGCCAGTAGTTATTTCCTCATTATATAATTTCCACTCATCTGATAATAATGGTGGATACTTGCTTCTCTTTATTGTTGGTTTATTATTCTTGGACACATTATGTCTTCGCAAAGGGATCGAACATTTTGATCGGCCTCATAATCTTCCATTATACGTTTCCTGACGCATAGATGGGTGAATCTACGAAAAGTGCCATTTTCTTGTCCCGGCACAATATCTCTACTTCTGGGCATGATAAGAAAGCTTCTTTTTTTTCCTATGTGTCTATAGGTACGGGCTCCATTCTTCCGTGTCAGTTGGGGTGTTTCAGTTTAATATTTCACAGGTAAAATCTGGGTTGAATGGTCAATTTTTCATTCATCTGGCCTGTCCCCATCATGAGGTAGTCAACTTTCAGCATGTACCCCACCTTAACGTGAGAAGGAAAAAATCAGCCAATATTTTTACTAGTGCCTATAAGCCTGTAGATTACGAGCATGTGTCTTTTGAATATTTAGTTAATGAAGGTTAGCAACTACTGTTGATAATCGTCCTGTCCCGAGCTTTCAATTCATTCATCTGGCTCCTGAAGTTCATGCTTGGTGAAGGGAAACAACAACTTGTGGGAACATTCTTGTGCTACATGAGGCACCACTGAAGCCCGTGGCTTCAATCCCTCACCGTGAGGTCTCTTTATTATCCATCTTGTAGGCCTCCAAACAACAGCTCTGGGAAATATCAGGTGCGTGACTTTTTTGTGAGTCATTCTTCTGGTCATGGTTGTGGGTGTTCCAGTAGATCTATCAAAACGCTCGAAGTCCATTTTTGTACAAACACCTGCATAGATTATGATGAGCTCTTTGTTTTTTCTGTTTTACCTTTATCTACTTGTACAAGTGATTTATTGTAAAAAATTTCATTCATCTGGTCTTCATTCATCTGGCCAACAAACATTCTTGTGGCCAGATGAATGAATAGAGACCAGATGAATGAATATCACAGCAAAAGAAAGCCAGCAAATGACAGCACTGGAGTTTGCCTTTACTCAAGATTTTGACACTTTTTGTTAAAAAAATTTATACCATGGTTTCAATTCGCTGGATTTCTCTTTTAAATTCCGTCTACACTCTCATTTTTCATTCATCTGGTCTAAATCATTCATCTGGCTGTCAAACAGCTGAACGATGAAAGTTGCTGCGTAGCCACTGATACACAATAATCACCAAGGTAATCTAAGTTTATTACCATAAAAAAAGTTCGGAATTTCTCGATTTTTAAATTTTCAAATGTGTGACCCCGAAAATGGCACTTTTCGTAAAGAAGATATAAAAAAATCGCCGTCCGCCGTACGCCACCCGCCGTCCAGTTTTTGAGCAGTTGGGTTTTTCTTAAAAATCTGAGCTTTTGACAAAATACTAAATCACTATCTAGTTGTGTCCGCAAGGTTTTTAGCCCGATCACACAAACCCGTGGGGCTCTGTGGCCCCATGGGAGGGCATTCAGAAGGTTTTCGGCTATGGGGTCGAGTTAAGTATCATTTTCGAAGTGTTTTTGGGCGTAGACTCCATTGGTGAGGGTACTAAAACCATCCGATTCCACCGTGAGGATCTGTGGCCCATAGATTCCAGGAAGTCGAATAAGGTATCGTTTTTCGAGTAGTCTTCTAATCTTGGAGGAAAAATCCATTTTTTGGGGTCCCACATCCGTCCAAACACTTCACAAGAAAATTTAAAAACCAATTTTTTTCAAATGCGTTACTAAATTTGAAAAAATGTTATTGACTTGGAATTTTTTTGCACTATATGTATCAAAGAACAATTACTATTGAATAATATATTACATGGAGTTAAATTTTGCAGCTACTTTTTTCTGTCAGAGGGTCTGCAGGTGCACACTGTGCACTGCACAGCTGGACGAATGACCAGTGGTCATTGACCACCTTCCTTGTCGCAGAATCACAGCGTAGCTGTCATGAGATTCTCAGCCTGTGCTAGGTCTCCTCAGGTAGTCTCTCTGGCCTACCAACTGAAACCTCTGTTCGTCTGAAATAATCTTCTAAATTCGAAATTTCTTTGGATCTAAGTATGCATCCCAACGTTGGGCTCTATTGAATGCAAAATGCAGAAAAAAAAAAACACCTTTCCAAAAGTTGACCATTATAATAATATTATTTTGATTGTGTCACATCATGACTCAATCTATCAAAATGCTGGTGCAATGTGAAAAAAACTGAGTGCTGTGCATTCCTTAATCTTGGTCCGGGGAATCGGACCGCCAAACCTACCAGTCGTTAGTATTCGCTTATAACCCAGATGATACAGTTTCCTCTTTTGAAACTTCCTGTGATGTTGACTTAGAATGGCCCTGAAAATTATTTTAATGTATTTTTTGCTGCGCTTTGACGTACTCTATGTTTTTTATATTGAGTGTCACGACATGTGTGTTATTACAACAACTTCTATAGGTACCGTGGAAAACATTTGAATAGTAAGTTCCTCATACAATACTATTATATTATGGTATACTAGTAAAAAGAGCGATTAATGCTGCAAACGGATTTTTTGGCAGAAGCAAGTTCCGGGTGTGTGATGAACGGTTTAGTTGTGCTGATTTGAAATATCTGTAGACGCAGAGCCAGCAAACTTAACATGGGCTTATATCCTGATATATCTGCCCTCACGGCGAAGACTATCTTCTAATTAGCTCTTGATACTGACAAAATGGCTGACACGACGATCCTTCTGCTAATGGTGATTATATTTTACGACTATCTTTGATAAGCTCGTGTTAGGTCGCATCCGGTGGGCCATCTCAAGACGCTCCGAGTTCGAGGTTCATTCATTCATTATTGCTATCGTCTCCCCTTGACCCTAAGCCACCTTATTCTCGGACCATTTTGATATTAATGTATTTTGATGTGCACCAAATTTTTCAGATTAGAGGGTAAAGATTTGCGTCGTCGGAAGGAACCATTACTGACTCTTTCTTACAAACGGAGGAATTGATTAACATTTTGCAATGAGCATTGTATGAACAAGAGTCAAATGGGGTAAATTTAGTGTTTCTGCGTGAGGGTGTGACGGTGGCGTACACTAGCGCTAATACCCTTATCCCACCATACATTTGCGCTAAGCCATCGAGTTTTGCCTACCATTTACTCGCGCGAACCGAATCATCATTTGCGCGAACCTCCTAGTTGAGCCATACCCGGGAGAAACCAATTTTGGTGATGTATTGGAGGCGGGTTATGGTGTTGGCTGAATATTGTTCCCATAATTCGATGGTGCTGGAGTCTTTTGAAAGTTGCTCAGGCCTGTTCTTGCGTCCTGGATTCCTTTACAGCCCCCTGAACCAACTCACCAGGGGAATCATAGGAACCTCCATGGACAAGATATTTTTCTTGTCTATTATTATTCCCTACCTTTATCCAGGGAATGCTCTTAAAATTAAGGAAGTACTTAATGATAGGTTAGTACACTATGGGATGAAACCTAGGGGGCATTCACCTTTTTTATATACTGAAATGTATGGCTGCAATGACAGTCAGTAGACGTAAACCTATGGCTGGGAACAAGTCAGGAGAATGAAAATTCACTCGTGTTTTTATTTTTCCTGAGCGTGCTAACAGTAGAATACCGGAAAAAATTGTCTTGGAAAAAATTGTCTTTAGACAGAAGATTAAAAAAAAATTTAACTCCGAACGATAGCAGTGAAAAACGCCAGGACATCAATTTGGCCGCTATTAGTAGAATCGCCCACTACCTTGTTTATACACGTAGGTACGTTTGATAGGAGGTGAAACAGGACGTGGGCGCAAACGTCAATCATCGGCCTCAAACGTTCGCGCTAATGAATGGTCGAAATTCCGCAAACGAAACAACTTTGGGGCCAGATTTGGTCGGATTTGCGCAAACAGTGGTAGCCGGGTGTGATCCTGAGGCAATATATACTATTGGTTGGCGGAGTTCAAAGACGAAACCTCCATGTCCATGCTGCCGTTTGTGTTGGAGGGCGCGAGAGAGATTTCCAGGATAGGTAGGACCTACAGTGTCAAAGCAGCATCCCTCGATTCACTTCTCTGGAGGCGGTTGATGAGGAGAGCCTGGTCAGTGTGCTTCAGTACATGCGTCTGTTAAAAGCTACTCCTCCAGAGCTCTCTTGGAGCTGGTATAGGGTATCCATGGATTTGCTCGAGTAAGGCTTTCGAGTCGGGCTTTCTCAAGCCAATCTACCAGCGTGTAGGAATGGCATGAGGTTTCCCACCAATCCACAAAATAAAATCGTACTAAATCGGAAGGGAGCGGGGAATCGCATGAGAACCACCCCACAAACGACGTCACCGTCGTACAGGGAAGTTTTGGGCCTCATGTTCGTACTACTCAGTTTGTACTAACGAATGCTGTCATCGACGCCGATCCATCTTGCAATTCTGCACCCCTGCATTACTCAGTGGTACGGTTCAAGTAAATTGTACCTACTCTTACAACATCCCTCGTGGGAGCTCCTATTTCTTTGAAGATACCTACTTACGTATGGCGAAGTAAGTAGAAATGCAAAGGCTGAATGTGCGTGTTCTCAGTTCTCACGTTACTCTCCTTAGAGTTTCTTGGAACCGTTATTCAAAACAGAAACTTCAAAGTAGGTATGTACCTAAGCCCAGGCTGGGAAGAGGTCTGTTCCGTTTAGGACTAATGTAACAATGACCTTACCCCTCGCCGGTGAAATTTTGAAGAATAAAGAGCCCGTTTCATAAAAGGTTACATCAGAATAGTAGCAAACCTTATTTTGGGGTTCTGAAATCCCTTCCTGGCCCACCTGAGATCGAGAAGTTTTAAAAGAGGCACTGGGCATTGTTTCTGTTTGGTCGGGCCATCCTCATTGTGAGGTACGAACAATGAGGAGAGTCAAGATGGCTGTCACCGGACACCGGAGCACACAAGAGCTTCGTCAGCAATAACGATGGTATCTTTGATGCTCCCACGACTGGCTGTAGGACTGCTCAGTCGCCCATTTCACGTTACAGAAGATAGCGCTTGATAATAAGTTACAGTTATTTTCAGGACGCCACGGGATTTAAGAAATCGCGGAAAACCGTATGAAATAGGGTACCTACCGATTTCCCCTTTATTTGAACGAATGAGAAATTACATAAAAAATTTAGTGAAGAGCAATCAAGCCTGGAGGTGGTTTTTACGAACGCCCGATTTATGGTACCTACTTTAAAGAAATTTCTGTTATCCCCCCCCCCCCCCCCCGTCCATGTCGAGTTTCATACACACCCCTCCCGATGGCACCGAAAGCGGCCGAAACGCAACCAAAATCGAGTGGGGGGGGGGGGGGGTAACGGAAAAGTACCCGAATTATTAGTAGGTTCGTACTCATAACTCCAACTCGTGTCGCAACTCGACACCCTTCGTCCATTCGGAAAAAAAAATCGTCTGACCGTTTTTACTAACGTCGGCAATTATGATGAGAAACCGCCAGAGCACTAGTTACAAACAGCTCGAAACGGGTTTCGTATCCTTTTTCCATGACCCACGAAAAGCGTGTGACTCATCAGCGTTTCAACAATCGTTCGCCGGTCGAGAATTATTTTTAGTCCGTCGTAAATAATTGGGAAAGCCTTAAACGTACCAGTTCGAGAAAACCTTTGGCCCGAAATTTTCAAATCGATATCCGTTAACCTGCGGGTTATCACAGTACAGAAAACCCTGATTTTGCAGAAAACCATTCCATTCACAATACCTTACCTAATCGGGTGGCATAGTAACTACGCGCCAGATCCAGCAGTTCACCAGAGCTGACACCGCACAATATAAAATATCTGTTCAGAAACATCTCAGGATAAGATTATAAAAAAGGTAGTGGTTTTTTTACGATCCATTCATAAGCTGTGATTTCTTAAAATACAAAAATCATCATACTTTTTTCATCTTTTACACCCTGAAAACACACTCAAAGTTAGATTGTTGAGGTTCTGTCAAAGAATAAGATAAACCGGCATATCAAAAGATACATTCTCCTATCATCAGGGCCTAATGGAATGATCAGAAATCGACTTTTGTTACACATTTGAAGAATGTTTGTGTAGGTACTAAAAAGCCACATTTCTTTTCAAAAAGTACGGTATCCATAAATCCGAAATTTCAAATCTCCTTTCAAATTATTTGAAACTTTGAACTAATTTTACATTAAGTGTAAATTATCATAAAATTTTTCGGTAAAGGCTTTTTACCCAAAATATTTATGATAATTTAGAAATAAAATAAAAATAACATCATTGGCTTATAGCACGTTTTTCAAGTCGCAATGGTTTTTCGCGTTTTTCTCACATTTTACCAAAACGGATTTACCACCTTTTGGAATCAAACTCCTCAGTTCAACCCCTTCAAATTGGCCTGTTGAATGGAATCAATGAATTACCACCACGGGTTAAATATCGGTAGATGTTACTACAAATCGGGGTTGAAGAGGTTGAAACGAACGAGGGGTCCAGGAAGTTGTGAAAGCGAACGGACCAATTGAATGGGAACACGCAGCGACGTGAAAGGCGGAGGTTCCCACTAACCCAGAGCAAAGGGGGTGGTTTAGGGGAGGGTTTCGGGGGATGAGAAGATGAAGTGAGGGTGAACGGCGGTAGGGTTCTCCCAAAGGTTGAAGCGGGGGGTTGGCGAAAATCGAAACCGGTGAGTTGCTGAGCTCAGCAGTCTTACAACCGCTCCCCCACACAGTGTTCTTCCCTCTTCGCCACCACCCTTTACGTAACGCCAAACCGAATCAAACCAACTTCACGTTCTACCATGGCGTGCCACCACCGCTACGTGTTGCTCACCTTGATATCGATGCGTTGATTAAGATAACACAATGATGTCGTGTTATGAATCCGTATGAAAACAGAATTAGTGGTATAGATTACTTTTTTTCGCCATTTTGATTCGCATCAACTTTGTCCTTTTAACGGATGCCAAGAACGTATTTTTCTTATCCTATGAACCCATTCATGCCATGGGACGTCTTGTAGGAAGATAGCGAAACTGACGAGCTCGGCGATTTTCTTTGATAGATACCATTGTCTGTACAGAACGGTGGGAACCTGACCACTTGTACCACTCGCATCTTTGACGAATTGAGATAAAGGAACATTTTGATACGCTCCAGAAACAAGGAGATTGTTCTTTAATATATTTCAGTGGTCATGATTGCAACTATTTTATATTTAACTTGGAAGATTTTCTTCTTCTAGTATAATTGGAAATGACTGGGTGTTCCAGGGTAGGTTTCCTATAGGAATCCACGCTCGAGACGTCGAGTGTGTCCCAGGGGCTTCTTTGCTTTAGGATTATGATTAAATCATCAAATTTTGATGAGAGTATTTTCAATGGAGACATCCAGGTACGATACACAACACTCAGCGTGGAGTCACCAATTCCCTCAGTTTGGCCTGTTAATTCCGCTGTTACTCAGGACTTCAATTTCCCCAAGCTCGCGTTTTGCCGGAAAAGACAAGGAGTCCTCTAGAGTTGCTTCCAGGTAAAAATACGTTATCAACATAAATTGGTCGAGTAGATGAACAGGCATGTGCGAAGGAAAATTAGGGAGTCACCCCTACAGCATGGAGAAGGGGTGGAATGTATTTCCGCCTTCAACACGATCTAGCGGTGTCGGGATCTTCAGTTTTCTGGCAGACTCAACCCAGTTTTGTTTCACTTCAGATGGGTGTCGACTCGACACTCATCTGAAGTGATTACTCGACACTGTCGAGTAATCTGTATGTAAGATTTTTCTTACATTTACCTTGACAGATTTTCAGCGACCACTTAACACCGAATGATTCCTTCCTTGATTTGGTGATACAAGCAAACGCCTACCCGAATCAAACCGACTTCACCCCAATCCACCAAATCGGGGGCTGTGCCAAAGCGCCAGACGTGAGCCGTGAGACAGAACAGATTAGGCTCATCCCAGTTAGGGTGGAGTGCGAGTTCGATATGGCCTTCCGTTTTAGGATCCGTGATCACCAGCCACAACACTAGCCTCACTATCCAGTTGGGGTAGGTGTACAAACCGTACAATTGCGTGTTATCGTCGTTTTGTTTCGCGCAACGAACGAAAATTTTACGAGCGCACAATCTCAAAGGTTTTACTGAGAATCTACAAGTGTGGCATCTGCACGCGTAAACATCTCCTGATTTGAGAAATTCCAGTATCAGGCGATTTCCCAATCCACCAGGTCTTAAGGGTGTGTTCCCTTATATTGTCCTTCTTATTGCATCTAATTGTTAACTTAATTTGAATAAAAGATACTGAAGGTTTCCACAAACACTACGTTCGTTCCTTTGTTTTCCAAATCTTGGTGATCCTAGCGATATATTTGTTCAACTCACACAAAACTATGCTCCATGGATGAAATCCAAAAAGGAAATATCAAGATGACATAAATTTTACAAAAAATGAAATTGTCGCTTCAGCAAGGAATACGACACCAAGCAGTCCACATTTTCAGCACCCTTCCCTTCAGGCCCCTCACAAAGGTTCCGTGGGACCCGGACAAAATTTCTCACGTCGCCGCATCATTGTATTTCAAAACAGCTCAGTCAGTCAATAACATTTCCGCTGAGTCCGTTCGGCAGCCAATTTCTCATAGTTAGCTTCGTATTACGTTTTCTCCTTCTCAAAAACGTCACACCTCAATGTTCGCCCACACGATGGCTTCCTCGGGGATTCGTTATTTTTGAAGAGGGCGCTTGAATAAATTCTTCGGGACACCTTCGACAGCCATCGAGTTACGCAAAGGTTGTATCGGGGCGAACAATTATGGACTGGACACTTATTGGATTTGGGAGTGGGGTAAGCCTTCCAAGTGATGGCGACAGACGAGAGTGACTGCTCTGAGTGATTGGCGTTTTAAGGCTGCTTTGTGAGAAAAAGTTAAAACACAACTTCCACATTATATCAGTCCATGTCCGAAACCGCTCAAATCTCGAGTCCATTCGGCGATAAAGATCGCGTGAGACAATGAACTTGGTCTCACAACGTCCTTGGCAAAATTCACGGCTCCCAAGTCCGCTTTTGGACCACCCCTTTAACTCACTTTACGTGCTTTTTTCTCTTCCATGGGAAACTGTTCGTGCTTATCTTCAAGAACCACATGAGACGTTTTTGGGCATAAAATAAAACCGGGAAGACGGGCTGTCATTTACCAATAAAGACGGTTTGTAAGGGCGATGATTAAAAAAAAAAAAAAAAAAGATTTATTGCTAGTATAATAATAAGTTGATAATATCCACATAGGTATTATGTACTTGTCTGTGGGTAACCCAGTTTTTTTCTGGCCCGTACAAATTAATTTTAGCACTGACGTCCTGTCACAGTTTTAAGCGCAACGCTGGAAAGCTATAAAACTAAAATCCAGGGGAATAGCCTCACTATTTCATCTTATCGTTGACAAGAACCCCAACCATTAAATTTAAAAATAAAATCCTTTCTCGTTGACGGTATCAGCAAGGACGTTTGTTTCCTTTAAAACAAGCAGCAAAATGTTTGGAGATCAGAGCACGCTGTACTTGGTTGACTACACATTAACGTAAGATTAGAACTCATTTCACACTTATATATAAGTGATATAAATATATATGGCTTTAAGCAGTTTTTGTATGGGTCGGTGATTCAAATTTGTGGGACAGCCCTCGTACATGGCTCAGCGCACATCATTAAAATTTAATATGAAAGGAAATTTCACATTATTTCGGGCCTCAAAATTTGACATTATCCGTTTCAAGAGGTCTAGATTCCGTCCGCCGTCCGAGCCGTTTCGGGCAGTAGGAATTTTTTTAAAATCTGAAATTTTGCCAAAATACTCGGTTTACCGTCTAGTTGTGCCGGCAAGATTTTCAGCCCGATCGCCCTAACCCGTGGGGCACTATGGGGACACAGGAGGGGGTTATTTGATGGCTTTTGGCTATGGGATCGAGTTAGGTGTCGTTTTCGAACTATTTTTGGACGTAAAATCCATTTTTTTGGGGTCCCGGAACAATCCAATTTCACTGTTGCGATCAGTAGGGCTTTCATGGGGGCTACAAATGGGATTTTGAAGGATCCCATGTCAAATATTTTCCAAGTAAAAAACGAAACATTTTCGAAAAAAAAATCCAAAAAAAAAAGAAAAGATTTTTCTGAAAATTTTTCCTTTGACTCAGAATTAAATTTCTGATTTTTTTTTTCTTTATTATTCTTTTAAAGAATAATAAAGCCTAGTGTAAAATTTGCATCGTTTTTGGTCTACCTAATTTTACTGGACTGATAGGCGAAAAACGGGGGAAAAATGCAAAACTGTCGAGATTATGTGCTCGTATAACAAGAAAATTTTATTCAAGGCCTACGCGTTCGATGTACATAAGGCCTACGTGGCCATAAACACATTGGTGGAATATCGGACCTCAATTCATTGGTTGGCACAACTTTCATATCAAGGCTTTTGATGCTTGGCATCTATTTAACCCTGTTGGTGGCTTGGAGGGGGGGGGGGGGTTAATTTTGTACCCGGATATGACATAATATTAGGAGCCGTAAATTAGTGCTGTAGATTATGGTCGGGCAGAATGGACAGACCAAACGCCAACTGGCTTTACAAATCGCACGCGTATTTATAGGTTCTCATAAGACCCTTTAGTTGACGCCCTTAACAGTTTTTACACGAAGTATATTCAAATCTATCGGAAATATAAGTTTTTATTGTTATTATTTAATTACCATTATTTTTTTTAAATGAGCAAACTTATTTCATCTTCAACAGGTTCGACCGACTAACCGACAGGCTGTGAACGCATAATGTTGGGAATCGTATTAGCAATGTCACTGTGTTGGGTACTGGTGAACTGCAGAGTGACGACGTCATCTTTACCAAGCATGACGTTCACAGTAGAAGTGGTTGACACCATTCACGACATGACCACCCAGTCCACAACGCACTTTTCTGTGGAGAGGAACGCCATCAGATTGGATTTAGATGGAGGAATGAACAAGGCTTTCATTGATTTAAATCATAACGAAGTTCGCTATTACTACCCTGCCAAGAACGTAACTGGTTGTTGGACATTTGGACTGGTCTTCAACGTATCAAGGCTGCTGCCTCGTGTTGATGACCTTACTGATATGGGCCCAGAGGAATTTTACGACACACCAGCTGAAAAGTACGAATCTGACGGAATAGAGATGTGGGTGATGACACATGACCCTGAAACTGGCATCGACAATCGTCCTATTAGAAGAATCGAGAAAGGATCGAATTCAAGAACTTTCTCTATCACAACTTACTTCAGATTTTCCGTTGGAGAGCCGCCTTCATCTGTATGGACCCAACCTGATGCTGAATGTCTACCAGCACAAGGTTTAGACCCAATCGGTATGTTGGAGGTTATGTTCCAAATGTCAGGAATGGCCGCACACCGAACTCGGAGGAAGTACGCAACTGGTCGTAGACATCGTGCCAAACTAAATGACGACAATCCATCAGACCGCATAAAATTGGAATTCCCATTCACCAAAGAGGAAATTGCATCAATCTATAAAACTTTGCCAAAGTCTTTCGATTGGAGAAACTTCGGAGCTGTTACGCCAGTGAAAAATCAGATGAATTGTGGGAGTTGCTGGTCTTTTGGTACTGTTGGTTCGTTGGAAGGAGCGTATTTCATCAAACACAATGAAGTGGTTGTACTTTCCGAGCAAGCTATGATGGACTGTGCAGGTTCCAACCCGACTGCGGATGGTTCAAACGGATGTTTCGGCGGTGAAGAAACTGACGGTTACTTGTGGGTGAATATAACAGGGGGCATACCCCCGGCGGGAGAATACCCACCATACAAAGAGATGAATGGAAAATGTCGGGTTACAGACAAGACCACGTTGGTGGCACAGCTTGAAGGTTTCTACCACATCCCGAACAACGCCGAGGCGGTCAAAGTGGCTCTCGTCAAACTTGGTCCACTCGCTGTAGGTGTAAATGCTTGGGAAATTGGGTCTGGGAAGCATATCGTTAGTGGCGATGCCTGTAATCAAAGGCAGATTAATCACTCAGTGCTTCTAGTAGGATACGGCGAGAGTGACACGAATGGCCCCTACTGGATCGTCAAGAACTCTTGGGGTGTCAGTGCAGGACTCAATGGGTACTTTTTGGTGTCAGCTGTAGGAGATTGCATTGGTATCTTAGATGCGGTCCACTTCCCTGTTCTTGGTGACGCCCGTTAGCATTGATTTAAATGTTGATGAATCTTTATGCAAAAATAGAGAAGTATTTAATAAATTTTGTTATAGAAATAATTATTGACTCAACCTGATCTCCACAGAGACGATAGAAAAAATCGACGTATTTTTATCGCTCATAATTTAGGAGGAGTAGGCTCGTGACATACCCACACACACACACACCCTCACCCTAACACACATAGTCCACCTCAGACATGATGAGAATTAGTGGTAGGTATAGATTCCTGTTGAGGCGTCAGAGTAGGTCGTCAACGTAGAGCAACTCTTCTTTGACGTGTAGTTGTAATAATTGCAAGTTCACGTCAATGAAGTAATAATCATTTTTGATTCATTAAATGAAGTAACTCTGAATGTCGCATGCGTGTGTTGATGGCAAGTATTTTCTACGCTTAGTTCCATATTGCTAATCTATTGCTGGAGTTGATGGGCCTATCCAACGTCCAATCCAACTCTTTTAACGCTTAAATAGAAAAGACGACACGGTAGGTAATAGTAGTTTCCGATCGTGAATTTTCTTGTCATGCTGTTGAAATGTGATAGCATAACAAGGGGCTAAGGGGGTTTCCAAGTTAGCGCCCTACGAAGGAGTTTGTTATCGACAAGATACCGCATCTTGTGGTAAGTTGGTGTTAGCGACACGCGAACGAGAGATACAAGGCGCCCGCCAGTCCGCTGAGCTCTTCTTGGAACGAATTCTTCAAGAGCGTGGGTTTCAATCTCACTTGCAGAACTGACGTTCCCAGACTTGACAGATCATCGTGAGAACGTCTCAGGTGTCGATGATGTTCTAAGCAGAATGACAAGGTCAAGATGAGAAGTGTTAGGCTTGAAACTTGGACAAGCCGGGAAATCCAGGCCACCTCTCATGGGGTGTGTTATATTTAACCTATTAAAAAAAGTAACATTAACAAATATAACAGGGCGGCTAGTGCAATTACCGGTACAAGAAGAATAAACTTTTGAAAAAATGGGATTATTGTTTTTTCTAGCTTATGTAACTTTTACTAAAATTAGTATAGTTAACACAAGTATTGCCATGTGTACCTTATCTACTTCAATACTTCATGCTTATGACGCCGAACTTAATGCGTCTCCTTTATCTTGCGGTTAAGTATTTTCGGTGACACTTGATCAGTATGGTTTTTCTTTAAAAAAAAATTCTATTCAAATATTATTTGAAAACTGCAATCTACCATCATCATTGTTCCTTCTGAATGAAAGAAAGAATTCATTCCCTTAAAAGGGTATTGTGCTTTGTAAATCAACTAATGAATGGGATTTGTCCTCAATTTCTACTAGGTACTGCTCATTGCAGTCGGGATTTTTTGGGCTTCCTAAAAACCCAATGCTGGCGAATTTAAAACTAGTTAAGACTTAGTTAGTACATATCACATGTTCATTTTACATCTATTTGGGATCTGATTTTTTTTGCTCGAGGCCAGTAACTGGCAACGCGCAGTTTGCTCATATATGAGCATATACGATTATACTACATGTATAATATAAGCATCTACATGTATAATATAAGCATCTATTATAAAAATACGTACGTAAGACTACAAATAAAAGGCGTTGGAGTGTTGGAAAACTTTCTCGGTGGCAAGCGGCTACTGAACAAAACCTTGAATATAACACTGTTCTTCAAAGAAAAGTGGGTCTTCGCTTTTGTTTCCATCTGAACAATTATTACTGAGCTCGGTTTGAGGGCAGTTCGTTGCTCCATGGACTCGTGATGTATGTCAGTTCATTGCGCAAGAAGACGCTGTTGAGCAACCGAAAGATTGAAGGGAGACATGATAAATATTATCATTGAGGCCCGTCAAATCCGAAATATATCCAGACGGCCATGCTCGCTGAAAATTCGGATCCCAAGGTGTATTATTAGCTATGAATAAATGGTGAAACGGCTAAAGTATTTTTGATGGTAGGTATTCGATCAATGTATAGTTTTGACACTCACTTCATGGATTGTCCAGACACTAGATATTCCTTCAAAATTGCATCATACCAATGTGCTAATATAGAATGTGGACGTGGATGAATTGTTCGGGTTCGGAATAACTAACCAGGCACAATAGAACAGGGACTTCATGAGCTGGAAAACCCCCTTACACCACTTTATCTTGTAAAGATGAAGACTCATTATGGCTTTCTGATCGCACTTTTTCTCGCTTGAAAAAAGTAATATTTCTTTTTCTTCTTTGTAGACGAGCACGGGGGTCCTCTATTATGACGAGGTTGATAGTCGGCTAGGGTCGTCCTGTCAGGCCAAGTGCCGGCTCGATTTATCACGAAGTACAGAGGACCGCTGGACGGATCATTTGTTAGTTTAGGTGTCGACGGGATCTTTGAGGTCAATAAGGGTTCGATTCAATGGAAAGAATACGACAGCAAAATATTACCCAATTTCGATGTGAAATAAACCAAAGGGCTGATGTTTGGGCGGGGGCTTAAAGGCGATGCACTTCGTTAAATAAAATAAAATTAATAATACTAATAAAAACCCGCCCTCCCTCTTTCCACTCATACAGAAGGTTCCATCACTGATCGTAGTTTAGGTTTATTGGATTCCCGAAATGGTCGAAATAGATCCCCGGTGTCGACATGAACAACTAATTTCGGGGGTAGACAAGGTCTAAAATCAATCCCAACGCAACTTCTTATCTACAACATTCAAGATGTTGTATAAGTTGTGTTACGTGCAACTACGCATTTTTACGTTAATTGCTTCATTAACACAATAAATTACTCTTGATATTAAATATCTTGTTAAATTGGTTGAATTTGAGGAGAAAATGACGTCATGTTTGTTTTAATAAAAAGTATTTTGTTTTCATTAAAAAAAAACGAGCTAGTGTTCGGATTTTTCAATAATTAGGCTCAACGTGGTCTGAGATATGTATCAGCTCATTTTGGAAAAGGGGTATCTTGCAGATCTAAACAAACCAACTTGAAACTAAATTGGAGCTATCGTTTTCAAGTAAATTATTTTACGGTGCTATAAAGAATATCTGATACGACAGAATAATAAACTCATTATTAATTTTTTTTCAAACTATAGGGTGCTAAAGAGAATAATTCCTAGTAGGCGGAGGATCTTTGGATCCAATATTTTTAAGAGGGTGAGACAAATCAAAATAACTTCTCTAGAAATATTAGCTACCTCACAAATAACGAAAGTCTTCTCTCGAAGGTTTGGAAATAAACATTTTAGATAATTTCAAAAGGCTACAAATTTTGTGCGGGGTTTTATTATTTTATGGGAGACATTTTGCAAACGTTAAATGTTTCAAAATTTGAAATATTTAATATGAAATTTTGATTCAGTCTATAAAAAATCATTTTAAACGCAAAGGAAATGAATTTGCAAATTATAGATACGTGTTCGGATAGATCCAAGACCCCCAAAAATTGATTCTTTGCCCAAAATTATTCTGAAAATGTCACCTCATTCGACCTCGTGAGGTCCTTCAAAAGCAACCTACGCAGCCTCCTTAGACGTCCTGGAACCCCCCAAAATGATAACTTTTACTCCATTTAATATTTTGCGGACTCCAGGTTCAAATAGGTATAGGCACGTGGAACTACTACCAAATCGACACCCCACTCAACCCCACGGCCAAAACCTTCAAAACCTCTCCTGTAGCTCCACGGAGCCACATTGGTTTGAGCGATCGGGCTGTAAACCTAGCGGGCACAACTAGATGGTGGACCGTGTCTTTTGTCAAAATTTCATATTTAGAAAAATCCCTACTACCCCAATCGGTTCGGACGGCGGACTGACTTTTCATAGTTTGAATCTATGCATCTTAAAACGTGTAAGGGCGTATCTTCATAGCGATCAAAATTGATACGCCCGTCGCGAAAACACAGGTAGATTATTTCAATATTTCTGAGAATAAAAAAAACAAAAATTTGGTACCTACCAAAAATTTTCTGGCTTTATATTGACAGTTCAGTTTGATGGGAGAGACCTGCTAATCTTAGGTACGTAGGTAGCACCTGTGTAATGGGAGTTTCAGGATTTATTTTTAGAAAGGGGGATAGGGGGACGTAAAACTACTTTGAGTGCAAGAGATTTAAAATTAATTAAAACCGACAATATTTCCTGCAAATTGGTCTGATTTGGGGGGGGGGGGGGGTGTGCACCCTTTCGATCCGGTCCTGACCAGTATAATACAACGAAACGTTGATGTTACAACAGACAGACTGATGTGCATCGTTGATAAATCATTGTTTTTTTAAGGGAATCAACCTCATATCCGAAAATTTATATTTTAGTCGTACTAAATATTTTGATATTAAAAATTTGAATGACTATAAAAAAAATATGACAAAATTGTATGGGCTAAAAGGTATAATCATTATGATCAGTCGTGATCTAATAAGGTGTTGCGGGTCGAGGGTTTACCGGGCCAGCGGTGGAAAATAGGGGTTCCGGAAGGTGGCGAAGGTGCCTGCGGGCGAGAGGGTGAGGAGGCGTGTCGGAAACGGTGGGGAGCCAATGCAGAACGGCGAGGAGCCCCACAGCCCCACCCCCATCTGGAGTCTCCGTCAAAACCCTGCGCTTGCTCCTACCCGTTATAGTCGGAAAGAACAGCGTTCAGTGTTCATATCACTACCACCCGGTGAAGGTTTCGTGTGTGAGAAGTTGTGATATTTCTTTCAACCTAAAAGTAGGATCCCTTACTAAACTATAAACATCCTAGTACAGTGAAAGTGATCTGTGTTGCGATGTAAGATCGAGATGGGGCCCGATGACAAGATGGAACCAGAGGAAAATTTGGCCGAGTCTTACGTTGCTGATTTCGTTTTGGATCACCTTGAACAGGTATCAGTCAAGAAGGAAGGGGGAGGTATGGAAAGATTACCGCCTTCAATGCTGCAGTGCGGCGGCAATTTGGTTCCCATGAGCCAGACGCCGCCTCCACCGCCGTCTCATTTGTTGACGCCTCCGGGTCACCATGCTGACGATTATGGCATGGTTGGTCCTCAATCGAACCTGGTAATGCATGGTCCTATGATGTATCCTGACACGCCTGGCACCCCTCCTGATACTCCTCCTGAGAGCAGCTCGCCCCATTCGCCGGCAGGGAGGCATTTTCCTCAGCTGGAGCCTCAACTACTGCCCCC
This sequence comes from Pilophorus perplexus, assembly GCA_955831195.1. Taxonomy (NCBI): domain Eukaryota; kingdom Metazoa; phylum Arthropoda; class Insecta; order Hemiptera; family Miridae; genus Pilophorus; species Pilophorus perplexus. Next base: position 12,721,709 of record OY037011.1, on the reverse strand, counting down.
GTATCACCGAGGTGGCCAAGTACTACCAGATGAAGTCCCTTGGTCAATTATAATGACCAATGGGCTGAGACAAGAACCGTTGGACCTCAGACCAAACGGATCAAATGAAATAGGAATGGAAGAATGGCCCCCAATGCAGCAAGTACCTCAACCCCCTTCCGGGAAGCGTATCTCCAACAGCTTGGATTACCACCATCATCATCTCCACCACCCTCACCTTGATTCTGACGAAATGTCTTTAAGCCCAATGAGTTCCCACACATGCAAGCTCAACGGAGACTTCCCCCTTCCTCCCAAATCCGACCAAAGCATCGACGATGTCATCAACGACGAACTGTTGATGTGCTTGTCCGTCAGGGAACTGAACAAACGCCTTCATGGTTACCCCCGCGATGCAGTTGTCCGTTTAAAACAAAAACGCCGCACTTTGAAAAACCGCGGTTACGCCCAAAACTGTCGAAGCAAAAGGCTACACCAAAGACACGAGCTCGAAGTCACCAACAGGACCCTTCAAAATGAAGTTCACCGTATGAAATTGGACAATAGCCGCCTCCTACAGGAAAGAGACATGTACAAACACCGGTGCGACATACTCAAGAAGAAAGTCGATTTTTACATGATGCAAGCCAACCAGCACGAAAGTCCCATCGCCTCTCCAGACATCTACGAGAGGTTCCAATGACGTCAACGCAGGTGAGCAGTCACCTGAATCAAATGTGATACCTAATTGTTTAAGAACCGTTGCTGTTTAATAGTAATGATTAATTTTTTGTAGCGTTTCCTTTCTCAGAACTTAGTTGCGGCATCTCCTTCTGCTCGCTAAAGTTAACTCTCATACCAATTGATAGTTCAATGATTACCTTGCGGCTGATCCAAGATGTACGCAATTCACGGCCTTTAAAAGTCCACGAAATAAATGTGTCCAAGGAAGCGACAAAAAATAAGTCATTGCTAGAATACTCCATAAAACCCTTAGATACTTATTTAGTATAGATATTAGTTAGTACAAAAATAAAAATGATGAAGAGTTTAAGCAAACTTCTCTTAGGTAAGCCAAGTAATTCATCGCTAATTCAATATTCCACAATATTATCTTAGCTCCTTGGTGTATCTGATAGATGGGATCGCGAACATTTTTCTCTTCAATGTTACTTAGTTCAACTTGGCCACTCAAGCGTTATCGCCCTACAAATAATGTGCCACATTTTTTCTTTTAGTTTTACAAGTATTTTTTTGATACATAATTCACTGTATTCTTTTTACCGAACCAACACGAAAAACCTGAAACATATCAAAGCGCTCTCTAATTGTTTTCTTAGTACATGAAAGTAATCCTTGGTGCGATTCTGTCTGCTCTAGAATGTTGACTTTAACATTCATTTGATGTGAAAATCGTGTAAATACATTTTAGTTTCGAATTTTCTTTTGCATAAAAGTTATTTTCAAACCTTTTGGTTGTAAAATGTGTAAAAAATATATCAACTGACTTTTTGTCAAATATTTTATTACAATTTTATGTAGTGTTTCATTGTGGGCACACTCATTTGTTAACAAATATATTAAAAAAAAAAAACTACAAAAAAAAACTTTATATTGGTCATGACCCATACTTATCTGTAAATTGTTCATATCATAATGAAACTCACCCTGGGGTGCAATAGCCTAGAGTACAAAGTGGCTAATGTAGATATTTTTAATGTAAATATTTTCACCTTCGTCAAATCACTAAAAATTGAGTTCAAAACTCGTGCTTTAGTTAGCATTAGGCCATTCAGTTTCGGGAAATCTTTGGTGAATACATACTGAATTTTTTGTTCATACTAAATAAGTAGCTTTTTGAATTATAGATTTTTTTAAAATGACTGATGGTTTATTTCAAGTTACTTAAAAAATAGTGACCTCTATATTTGCTGGATACTTCATTAGAGCGTTAAAATTGTGCCAAGTTAGATTATAGCTTATTAACTCTTTACTTAGGAACATTGAAAAATGGAACAACATGGAATTCTTTGCAATAATGTGAATGTTTCAAAACCTTACCAGCAATCATAATAACCACTTAGGATACATCATTTCAAAGAGCCACCGAAGGAGATTTAAATTTGGGGTAATTTTTTATAAGTTCTCTAACATACGTGTGTATTACTTAGTAAGTTACGGAACAATTTTTGACATCTGTGTTTTTCTTTGGACCTATGTAAATAGTAATTAGGAACATTAACGAAACCTAACTGTAAATAAGAATTTTTGTTATCTCGTTGATGATCTGATTTTTTCTAGTTATTCGAGTACTTTGGCATGCGTATTGTGATTTTATTTTGAGTAAGTACTTTCCAAACGTGGTATCTTGTACCCGACAGGTGTTTCACATCCTACTTTTATTCGTTTCAATCTAATCAAAATTTGAGGAAAGTTACCGTACGTTACCGAGTATTAACAAGAAAGTACTACTAAATTTATGAAACAATTATACTTATTTAATATGATTTCTTTTCCTTTTCATGTACGTTAATGTTTAATAAAGCATCATTTGGAAAAATATTCATTTGTTAGTTTTTAATCCCAAAGGTTTATCCAACAGCTATTTGTGTGTAGTTATTCATTTATCGTATCAAATGGGGTGTTGGGTAGAAAGTGTTTTTTTTCTGAGGAAGTGGTTTGATACAACGGTCAAGGAGAATGGATCGAGCAAAATATTGAGATATTTCTAATATGAGATAAGTAAATGAATAAATAAAAAGATACTTACAAAAGAGTTACCTACGTAGAAAGGCGACAAGAGCAGAACAAGAAGAGGTGAGCCGTTGTCGTAGTATTAATACAAAATAGGTATCATGAAAAAAGGAAACTTTAATATAGGAAGGGAACTGACGACGTTGATGGACGCTTGAGGACTGGGCCAACAAACTTCAAGAGATGCCGATTTTTTTAAAGATTTTCCGAGACGGTAAGTAAAAAACGTTGCAAATGTTTAACCAGGGTTTATTATTATTCGTTCAGAAGTTCATACTGCCAATAAAAATTATTTTTAAAAACCTTGCGGGCATAATTGCAGTATTTTGTCAAAATTTCATATTTCCTCAATTCCTACTGCACAAAACGGCCGGACGGTGGACGGCGGACTGAAATTTGGAAATCTAGGTGTCATTAAACGCATTGTCGAATTTTGAGGCCGATCCAAATTTCCGACCCCCATCGCGAATACAGGTGTGCTATTCCAAGAACAATAAACCAGAATGAGATGTCCGTCCGCCGTTATGGGCAGTAAGAATTCTTTTAAAAAGATGAAATTTTAACAAAATACTCGGTTCTCCATTAAATTTTAGTTGTGCCTGCCAGTAGGGCTCTTAAGGAGCTGCGGGAGGTTTTTTCGGCTATGATATCGAATTTAGTGCCGTTTTCGAAGTATTCTTGGCATATAATTTTTTTCGGGGTCTGCCAAATCTGCCCATTGTAAAAATTAAAAAAATAAAGCTGCGAATTTTACTCTTGGGTTTATTATTCTTTGATATGGACAAAAATTAATTGTGTGTCATTAAGAATTTTTTTATTCTGTTCAATGTTTGGACAGATGTCCCACGAAATTACTCGGAAACTACATTTCATTTGACCTCCTGGGATCCTTCAAAAATACCATTTGTAGCCCATGAAAGCCCCATAGATCCCCACGGTGAAATCAGAATCTGATCGTTCTTGGACCCCCATAGATGGATTCTACGTCCAAAAATACCTCAAAAACGACTTCGAAAACAACACCTTACTCGACTCCATAGCCGAAAACCTACAAAAACCCCTCCCGTAGACCCATTTTAGCCCCATAGCGACCCACGGGTTTGGGCGATCTGGCTGAAAACCTTGCGGACACAACCGAGTATTTCGTCAACATTTCACGCGTGCGGTTTGAGGACCCCCTGAAACTTATAATGTCAAATTTTGAGGCCGATCGGAATTTTCGACCTCCGTCGCGATTACGTAGGTGTATTATTCCAAAAAATAGTAAACCAATACTTTTTTTAATTTGTAATTTTTTAAGCTATCCGTTTTTATATAAATTTCCGACGTTTTCAAGTATTTTAGGACGTAGTTTCCATTTATGGGGGTCCGAGAACCATTCAACATCACCTTGGAGATCTACGGGGCTTTTAATGAGCTAGCTACCAAATTAAACCAATAAACCATAATACCACAAAGGGGTTGTTTGCCGATGGTGCAGAGGTCTAATCCAATGAGTTTGGTTAGGGAGAGAGATCGACTCCTCTGCTGAATACTAAATTGTTTATTCAGGTAAACAATTATAGCGTGGGGACCGGTTTCGAGCAACTAAGCTCATCTACACCCCAGAGTGACTTGAGGTGGTTGAACGTACAATCAGTTCTGAACAACAATCAGAACTGATTGTACGTTCAACCCCCTCAAGTCACTCTGGGCTGTAGATGAGCTTAGTTGCTCGAAACCGGTCCCCACGCTATAATTGTTTACCTGAATAAACAATTTAGTATTCAGCAGAGGAGTCGTTCTCTCTCCTAACCAAAAACCATAATACCATTTTTTTCACTTTCACGATTTAGAAACGGGGCCTATTTCATAAAAGCCTCATTTTCAGAACAATCCTGAAAAAACCATTCTGTAAGTTCGTGAATGAAAATGTCTCTTGAAAAGACACTGCTGCTAATTTTGAAACGGTGGATGGAAATTTCGAAGTGGTGAACGAGAAACAGAAAAAAAACCTGAGTTGTGAAGATTGTTTTAGATACAGAAATAGTTAGGAATTGTACACTATACTTCACTGTTTGAAAATGGAAACTCCGTCATTTTGAGTTATTCCTAGTCCACTTTTTACGGGTTGGTGCCTAAATATTAGTTATTTACTTAATGTACCTAACTCTCAGATGGCAACTGAAGAGAGCAGAAGTCCGTTTGGTGGGAAATCAGAGAAGATTTTAAAACCCGTGACGAGGGGTCTTATAATGATGACATTACTCGCTCGTTATCCAAACATCATCCTCCTCATCCACCCCCGCGTCGGTAGCATAGCTTTCACACTGGGACCAAATGTCACAGTTGTCAACTTGAAAACGAACGTTCACGCCTCCCGTTCCCGCCCACCTTTTGCTCACCCCTATTTGGATACATCCAATTATAAGTTTAATTCGACAGTGAAACGTGGCCATTAGGGGCCCTCCGCCCTCTCGAGGGGTCTGATTCTTTATCTATTTCCTATTGGAAGGTTTTTGTACGCCTACTCATCTTCCAAGAATCCGTTCGATGAACTGTGAGGGGAAAATTCCCTGCATTGGTCTCAACATTTTGCTCGAGAGCAGGACGCTGCCTTTTCCACGTACATACGACACAGTCAGCACAGTCCAGGAGTGGCTTCCCTGTTTTCCGAGGATTAGTGTTCTTGATTATCATTTTGGTTCATTATTCTTGGAATACACCTATGTTATCGGGGCGGAGGTCAACGACTCCGATCGGCCTCAAAATTTGACATTATCCGTTTCAAGAGGTCTAGATTCCAAACCCGAAATGTCCGTCCGCCGTCCGGGCCGTTTTGGGCAGCAGGAATTTTTTTTATAATCTTAAATTTTTACAAAATACTCGGTTTACCAGCTAGTTGTGCCCGCAAAGTTTTCAGCCCGATCGTCCAAACCCGTGGGGCTCTGTGGGGCTAAAAAGGGGCTACGGGAGGGTTTTTTTTTTAAGGCTTTTGGCTATGGGATCGAGTTAGGTGTCGTTTTCGAAGTATTTTTGGACGTAGAATCCATTTTTTGGGGTCCCGGAACGATCCAATTTCACTGTTGCGATCTATAGGGCTTTCATGGGGCTACAAATGGGATTTTTGAAGGATCCCAGGAGGTCAAATATTTTTCAAGTAAAAATAAAAATTGTTGAAAAAAAGATTTTTGAAAAAAAAATTCTAAAAATTTGTTCATTGACACGGAATTAAATTTCAGCATAATATTATGTAACCTAAATCAAAGAATAAACCCCTAGTGTAAAATTTGCAGCATTTATTGTGTTACTTTCTAGTTGAGTAGAAATGGGTAAATATTGCAGTACTGCCTCTTACAGCAACTGCTTGCAAGGTTAAAATCGTACGGAAAACCCGTATTGATTGAAAACCCTGATTGAAATGTTCATCTTCTTTAAAGGTAGGTAGGTAAGTACTTTAAAATGATTTCAAATGCGATTAGGTAATGAAATGAACGAATATAGAAGGACAGGCGTGATAAATTATTGGAAAAAAATGAATGAAAGTGACAGTTTTCAGTATTTTGATTAACCACCCTCAACTCTATTTATAGAGTTGTTATAACAGTATAGGGTTGTTATAACAGTATAGGGTAACAGTTAGTTACGAGCCATGACTTCCCTGCAGGGAGGTACCTCCCACGTAGGCGGTGACTCATGGGGCCGGAAGGAACGTTCAAGTGTGGATCAAAAGCCGAATCAAAAAGTTCTAATCAATTGGTAGGGACGACTTTGGTGATATGAGATTGTAAAAGTGACATCATTTCAACCCATTGATAGAGTAATTTAAATATCTCATTTTGACAAAATTCAAAAAAGGTGCGGCGGGAGGGCTTTTTTGAAGGGTTTCGACTATGGGGTCAAGTTAGTTGTCGAAGTATTTTTGGGTGTAGATCCTATTTTTGGGGGTCCCAGAACGATTCGATTTTACCGTGGGGATCCGTTGGGCTCTCATAGGAATGAAAATGGGACATTTGAAGGATCCCAGGAGGTAAAATATTTTCCGAGTAACTTTGGACGCACAATTCATTTTCCGAGGTCCCAACTTTTTTTCTTTTTTTTTTTTCAAAAATATTTTCTATTGACACAGAATTAATTTTTTCACAAGTAACCTACATCAAAGAATAATAAACCATGACATGGTGTACACATTGTGTAAAATTTGCAGCATTATTTTCTTTAAAATTTCCCACCCACAAAATACCCACTGTCTTAATATGAGAGTTTCATTCACTTCAACACAAATTGGTCGAGCGGAATGGTCGATGTGAATGTATATTTCCGAGAAAAAAGGAAGAAGAATTTTGACTTCTTCGATGCTGAACACCGGGATGACTCAGGGTTCGTTGAGTTCGTACCAGTGGGACGTTTCATAGGACCTTTTGACGAACAAGTTATCCCTGTAATCGTCGAAACTGGTCTGATCATAGTACCTTATATCAGACAACTGGTTCTTGATTTAATCCTTTCAACGTGGGTTGGCTCACATAATGTATTGAACTTAATAAGTAAATTGGGAGTTACGGTATACTGAAACCGAATTGTACACACCAAAATCAGATCCGGACATCCGAAAGCGATTAATCTCTTCGAACGTCCAAGTCACAACTTTTACTGAGAGGAGATAGGTTTTCCACCCGATATCGACACTATTTGCACCGCGGGATTGATGAATGAGTTTGTAAGTTGGACATAGCAACTGGGCGTAAACAAAGGACTATAACATCAACATCGAAGTTCCAAAAACAACTCAGGGCCACACATTCTCGTTGGTCGGGCCGAGACGTCCGCTCATAAAATGTTCGCTTGGACATTACCGCCCGTCCAAGTGTGAGCCGTCCAGTGACGAATTTTGTTTCAACTTATTGGCGCCGTCTGGATTTTTTTCAACTTGAATCGTTTTCTGTCTACAGTTTTATTTGTCGTAAATGATTGACAATTTCGTTTTATGCGAGCATTGAGTTCACTTGGGTGAATATAAATTGGTTCATTAAAAATGAAAAATAAATGTCACAAGGGAACGTAAATAGAAGGAACTGGAAGATCTGTTGGTAAGGTTTCGTTGCTGTATATCTGGGACCTACCCAGGGCCACGTTACTTACGACTGTTGGTATTCCAAACTCAAGCTAGAAAAGCCTGGAAGGCGGAACGCGATGTACACTTAGAGAAGGGTTCTTCAGTGTTTACGGCATTGCCGAAACTTATGCATTGAAGGATCTAAGCTGGGGGGAAAAAGCAGTTCCTGTTTTCCACCCAGCAGAGTATTGCCCTGTGAGTATTTCGACCCTGTAGTAACATTACTGAAGCCGAAGGGTGGAGGAGTTTTCACTTTAACAGTGTAAGTACCGAGACTCCGCGTTTCAGAATGACTGTCAAACTGTACGCACTTATAGGATACTATTTCACGAGGAGTAGTTTTAGAAGATCAAATACAAAACGACGGGAGATAATATGGCGAAATTCGATGGGAGGCAGGATAGGGAGGAAGAAGCAGGAAGAAGAAGCCGGCGTGTAATAAATCTGGAGATAATAATTTCGACCCGTCCGATAGGGGAAGTGTCAAGAAACCCTCTTCCAAAACGGACCATTATTTTTATTGAACTTTAAAAATAAATCTCTCTTCCAACGCTGAAGAGAAAGAGAGAGAGAACAAAATTGAGAGGGGTTAAGGCTAAAGTGATAGGAAGGGGTGTTTTGGGTCCTTCGGGTAGTTTGGGAGTATTCAATAAAAGGGAGGGCCCCAACCCCTTTTTCGCGGAAGATATCCATCTTTGGGGCACAATTAATATATCTTTCCAAACGTCCCCTGCGCAAAAGTCGTGACAGCGTAAGAGGTGGGGGCATCGGTGACCGGTCTCTCGATTTAGGAGCCTTCAACACCAGCGCACGGCCATAAAGACCATTTACATAATAGACCCTGACCATTGGATAATGTCCAAGGTCCCCCGGATTTTTTCCTTCGCGTTTCTCCTTATTCTTCCTGTTCAGAGGCTCTCGTTTCCCGCTGTTCTTTTCCCCCAGATTTTCTAAACCTTGGAAACCCCCGTTGTGTTGAAATTGAGGGCTGGAGGAAGACGCAACAGGAGCCAAAAAGAGCATTAAGATGGAATGGGGTAATTGCGTACGCTTTTAAAAATAGTTCAACTTTGGATTTGATTATAAGCCGTCATGTTCCAGGTTTTTTTTTTTTTTTTTTTTTTTTTAAAGATTGCCTGTTTAATGCTGAATTCAAATATCATCAAAGGTTTTCATGTACCGTTGTTCATAATTTTGTAACAACAATTTTTTTTAAAGTCCTCGGTAGTTGGTACACATTTCCCCTGGTAATTGTGTAAATGGCTTCCATTTCTCAGAGTATTCGTGTTTAAGCATCGCGGGGGTAATTTTGGTTTATTATTCTTGGAATAATACACCTTTGTAATCGCGACGGAAGTCGACGACTCCGATCGGCCTCAAAATGTTACATTATCCGTCTGGAGGTCTGGATTCCAAAACCTAAATGTCCGTCCGCCGCCCGGGCCGTTTTGGGCAGTAGGATTTTTTTTTTTAATCTGAAATTTTGACAAAACACTCGGTTTACCATCTAGTTATGCCCGGTTTACCATCTAGGTTTTCAGCTCGAACGCCTAAACCCGTGGGGCGCTATGGGGCTAAAATGGGGCTACTGGTTTTTTTAAGGCTATGGGATCGAGTCCAAACCCGAAATGTCCGTCCGCCGTCCGGGCCGTTTTGGGCAGCAGGAATTTTTTTTTAATCTTAAATTTTGACAAAATACTCGGTTTACCAGCTAGTTGTGCCCGCAAAGTTTTCAGCCCGATCGCCCAAACCCGTGGGGAGCTATGTGCAAAAATGGGGCTACGGGAGGGGGTATTTTAAGACTTTTGGCTATGGGATCGAGTTAGGTGTCGTTTTCGAAGTATTTTTGGACGTAGAATCCATTTTCGGGGGTCCCGGAACGATCCGATTTCACTGTGGGGATCTATAGGCCTTTCTTGGGGCTACAAATGGGATTTTTGAAGGATCCCAGGAGGTCCAATATTTTCTAAGTAAAAAAAAAAATAAATAAATAAATAAAATAAAAAAAAAAAATAAATAAAAAAAGAAACCCTTGTGTAAAATTTGCAGCGTTTTTAAAAGGCTGTTAAAAACCAAACAAATGGTTTATTGAATTTTTTTTTTTCAAATTCTTATGGCTGTTATTAACTTTTTTTGTGTAAGCAGCTGTATATGCGGTAAAAAACAAGCGAGACGAAAGCTCTTCAAGCAACACCCAAAAACAGAATTATCCTACAACTTTCGTACACATTTGCCCCACATGGGAAATTCATGGGGTAAATGTGTATGATATCAATAATTATTGATTAAGTTGAAATCTTCATTCCTTGTATAGATTATAATCTATACAAGGAATGAAGATTTCAACTTGAAACGTTCACAATTCCTTAGGTAACTAATTAGAAGACAGAATCATATAAAAGGTTAGAAAAAAAATTTCACGCTCCTGGGAGCAAAGCTTACCTACCGGCATCCTCAACTCCGGTCGAAAGTAATACACTGACTGCCGCGGATACACAGCAGCAATACACGAATCCCGAATCTCGCCCTTTTCTGTGATTGAGACTTTACAATACACACACAGTAAAAATTTCATTATTGTAAGTAGCTTCATTTGGCGCCATTTTATGAATCACTAACACATTAAAATTTAATGTGAATTTCATGTAAATTTATTGTGTAATTTAACATTTAATCACAGTAAATTTTACGCCGTTTACGCGATTACCCCACTTCACACTAATTTGCTTAAACATGATTCTAATTTTAAAAGCAATTTACGCAATTGAAAGCGAATTAACAGACATAATATCCTCCGTTGGTTGGTCATGTTCTTCAAAAATTTGTTAGTCGCTTTCCTTCCCCGTTCCCCTTTTAGACGCTGTTCCCCGAGGTGTCCCACTTAGAACAACATCAACTATTGTCCAGAATATTATACAAACAAAAATTCTTAACCCCAAACATGAAACAGCGAAGGAAGGGGAAGGTGAAGCACCTTTTACGACGACCTTGTTAGTTTCTTTGCCTCGCGTAAATAGAAAACGGTTTGTTTGGAGACAAGGTTGGGCTGCTTCATCCGATAAAAATACGGTGCACAAATGTAAGTTGGATTAGGTAAATTTTAATGGTGGTATAATAACAAACACAGTGTAAATTGAACCTAGGGGTTCAAATATTGTGCTACTGCTATAGCATTGATAACCATCTTGAACACGAAAACTTCACGACTATAAATACTTATAACATTTTATGAATTGCCTGAGTAACAATACTATTTTTTTTTTTAGAAATTACAATGGAAGTTCGCGGTTCAAGATATACGTTGTGTGGAGTCTGGCTGATTGAGGGATATTCTTCTGAGGGCTTCTGCCCCGCTCCTGGACGAGATGAGCTCTCTCCGGAATGGCGGACAATCCCCTGGAGGACAGGTAAGCATCCATCCGCCGCCCATTGCTTTCCTACAACGGCAGTCTTCCTTGCACCAATCCAACTCGTCTTTCATAGCCAAGCCCGCCGAAGTACAATACGTCCCATGAATTCTCTCTAAACGACGGAAATGAATGTCTAATGAAATGAAATAAATAAACTAATTGATCTATTTTTTAGGATGAAGTGACATAATGAATAGGCCAACGTAAAACTCCTCCCAACAAATACATGCACAACTGAACATCCCAGTAAAGATGAAGGATCTTTTTTGTGTGATTTTATAAAGATTGATTACTTGATTACTGATTATGCAATAGGTATGAGATGATAATTATTCTGCTCTCATCAACTCACCTGGTAGAAAAGTAATAACTACGCTGAGCAGAAACAGCAACACTAAGAATGACATAACGATTTTTCGATATGAAGGAGACACGTTTGGCCCCGTTTGACGGGTGTGTGACACTCTCTAGTGAACCCTGTGAGGCTTTCCCAAAGCGCGAAACTCGGGGGAGCAAGCGCGACACCTGATATCGATCCGCGAGACGGCAAGACAGGAATTACAACAGGTGATTTCTTGCGGATCCAGAAGCTTCAGGACACATTGTTATGACACTTGAAAGGTTCGGTTATTGAAAATGGCCAACTGAGGCAAATATAAGCGTATTATCGAGTTGTCGACGATGTAGAAATTGGAGTTTCTTTACGATTTTGCTTGAAACCTAATCAATTTTGGCTTATTATTCTTGGAATAATACACCGATGTGGTCGAAAATTATGATCGGCCTCAAAATTTGGCATTATACGTTTCAAGATGTGTAGATTCCAAAAACGAAATGTCCTTGAAATGGGCTAAAGTTGGGCTATGGGAGGGTTTTCTTGAAGGTTTTCGGCCATGGGGTCGAGTTGAGTGTCGTTTGCAAAGGATTTTTGGACGGAGAATCCATTTTTGAGGGTCTTAGAGCCATCGATCTCACCGGGAATCTGTACCTATGGCTTTCATGGGGGGAGTCTTCGTAGCGCAGTCGGGATCGCGGCCGATTGTAGTGGTTGACGTAGTGGATTTGAGTCCCGCAGCGGGCTTTATTAATTTCGGTCTGTCCTCAGGTCCCGGACCGGAGTATAAAGTAAAGCCCACCACCATTATGTTTAGCTTACCTCATGGAGTATTCAGCGGGATTTTGCTATTTCGAACAAGAGAGGTAACCAGTGGATACAAACCACAGTTGGTGGTGCTCGAACGTTCCACATTATTTTATCTAGCCAGTCCAATTGAGATGAGGATAAATATTCAAAATGCTGGGTTGGGCGATCGGGCAGTCCCAAGGAACTCGCCCTGGTTTAGCAAGAGGGGGCTGCTCCCGAAAACCCTTGTCCACAGCACTTAGGAACAAGTGTTGCCTTTCTTTTCCATCGACCCAGACATTTATTGCATTTGGCCTTCAAAAGGAGCAAAAGGAAAAGCCTTTGCGGTCATCCTCGACAGAAGGGGTGGACCGGGGCTGCATATTGAAATCCATAAAGGAATCATGTGCCCTCTCGGTCTCAATATAACCACTTTACACCCCCGTTCAGATCTTCCTTGATCCTGTAGGCTTCCAGCCTAAAAATTCCAAGAGACCTCCTGTCGAATTCAGACGCCCAGAATTCGACCTGTCGAATATTTTCCGAGTAAAAAATTGCTTTAAAGAAAAAAAATTAAAAAAAATTTTGTTGTTCCAAAAATAATATTTGGACATGTAACCTATATCAAAGAATAATAAACCATTTTGTCAAATATGCAGCGTTTTTCTATCGTCTCGGGATCCCTTTTAGCTACTAATAGGGGGGTTGAGATCCTCCCGAAATGCGGGCCTCATTTGCGCCCAACTTTCTTATTTTGAATAGGAACCCCTAATTTTGTTATGCATTTGGAATCCCCGGCCATTTTTACGTCCGATAAGCGCATTGAGCGAAATTTTACCCGATAGAGGTAATGGTAGAGGTAATGGTAGAGGTAATGGAGGTAATGGTAGAGGTAATTTTAGAGGTAATGATTGAGGTAATGGTAGAGGTAATGATAGAGGTTATGGGAGAGGTAATAATAGAGGAAATGATAGAGGTAATGGTAGAGGTAATGATAGAAGTAATGGTAGAGGTAATTTTGGTGGTTGTGCAGGATATGATATAAACCATCTCATACACCACAAAACTATCACCATTAATACTAGGTACCCGATAGAGGTAATGGTAGAGGTAATGGTAGAGGTAATGGAGGTAATGGTAGAGGTAATTTTAGAGGTAATGATTGAGGTAATGGTAGAGGAAATGATAGAGGTAATGGTAGAGGTAATGGTATAGGTAAGTGTAGAGGTAATAGTAAAGGTAATGGTAGAGGTAATGGTAAAGTTAATGATAGAGGTAATGGTAATGGTAGAGGTAATGGAGGTAATGGTAGAGGTAATTTCAGAGGTAATGATAGAGGTTATGGGAGAGGTAATAATAGAGGAAATGATAGAGGTAATGGTAGAGGTAATGATAGAAGTAATGGTAGAGGTAATTTTGGTGGTTGTGCAGGATATGATATAAACCATCTCATACACCACAAAACCTATCATTACTAGGTACCCGATAGAGGTAATGGTAGAGGTAATGGTAGAGGTAATGGAGGTGGTTGCGATGACTCCTGTCCCAAAGAATTACGAATGAAAGTTGAACAAGACCCATGGGGGTCTTTTAATGCATTAAAACCCGCCACCTCCACGTTGGTCCATCCCGGGCGCACCAGAATGGTTTGGCTAACGCCGGAGATGGATAGAGGGCAGGAGGGCCCGCTGTACTCCCCCTAGGGCAGTGCTGAAGATCAAGAACAAGAAGACATCAAATTTTGAAGAAACATAAGTGCACTTTCCCTAGGGGAAGAAAGCGACGAAAGGGGCTCTAATGGTACTACAAATGGGATTTGAGAAGAATCCCAGGATGACTGTTCTTTCCAACGTGCAGCTTTCGTTCCAACGTGCAGATGTTTTTTTCTCAAAAATATTTTTTTTATTGGCAAAGAATTAATTTTCGCACAAGTAATTGAAGTGGGGTCGCACAATTTATTGTTCTTTGACTTATGTCAAAGAACAATAAACCCTTGCGTAAAATTTGCAGCGTTTATATATATATATGTAAAATAGCGCTTAGTGGGGTGGCCCCCCCCTTGGCTAAATCCTGCCTACGCCCATGAACCATGACATTAAATTGTATTTTGAAATGATTTGAATGATTTTTATTTTGATTCATTGTGGCAGTGACAAAATAGCAAATGATATTGCAGAACCAAAACCTGTAACTGAAGAACGTAAAACAATATAACCTAGCAGGAACTACAGTTGACCCTACTCGAAAAATCGAGTAGTGGGGTCATGTGAGGGTCTGAAAATTCGGCCATTTATTAATTATTTACTGATACATGGAGAATTTGTACCTACTTAAAAAAACGTTTCGACAAAAATTATAAGTTTACACCGAAGTCCGTTGGGCAATACGCGAGAAAGACCACTTTATTTCGTGCTCCGAACCCTTTACAATCGTTGGGGGCTATCGGGCGCCAGAGGCCAGTATGGTGATAATCTCTTGGCAAATGCAACAATGTCGACGATATAGAGTGCAAGGTCGTCACCGGTAATTTGTCTGCGCCCCCTCCCCTACCGCAATGGAACAGAAAACAATTTTAACACTATAGCCGAAAAATTGTCATTTTGCAAATGAATTCCGAGGCGTTGGAAGTGGATTAATATTGATGTTGACGAAAAGTCGTCGGGGCTTTGACGGGTTACCTACCTCAAAACACGCAATATCAGCAGGTTCTCACCCCAGTTAGCGATCAGCTAAAACCGCTTCGTGGCTGAAAGCGACCACCAGTTTTTAATGTCTATAAATAAAAACGTGGAATTGGTCATCCGACGTGATCAAGTGCGTCCGATGTGAGAGTTTCGATTCACAAATGAATTAACAAATCAGACATTCGTTAGATAAGTACAGTTTACTTAATTAAAGAATAGGTACTCAAGTCGGAATAAATACCTCTACAAAATTATTTTGTCTTGAAAATGAAAAATGATAACTGATTATTAAGTATAGGTAGTAGTATATTAATAGCATAATATTATTATGCTTGACGTAACGAATCAATGTTTAGATGAGACATTCATTGGGTATCTTCCATAAAACGTATACCTACTCGTACATCCAACACCAAGGTTGGGGTAAACGGGAGAATTACGTCAAAATCGTTTGACGCATCCGCGATAGCTTCCTTATCAATTCTAGCGCGTGTATCTTAATTAGCTGCAGTTATTGATTGTTTGAATGAGCCTGCAACAATGTCGAGGGTGCACGCGCGGTGAGTGTTATTACGTATGGCCCATCCTTGAAGGTTGAATGGGAAAGAATGCATCGGGTGATATCCATTTTATTTAAATTATGAATGAAAACAATTTACAACAGATGGTTTTCATGGGATTTTATGTAAGACAAGTTTTGATGGCCATAGGGCATTTTGATATTATTATTATCATTTAACCAATGCTTGATTGTTAATAATAATTATAATATAATGATATTATCATAATCCCTTCAGTATACTGAAGGACAAAAACTACTTACACTCATACATGGTAGGCAATTGTTAATAAGGTTAGTAACTTCCGAAATGCTATCAGTTATAAACCAACCACAACTTGATCAGACACGGTAAATGTAAGTAATCGGAGATCCGCACAATTCTTATCGCTCAAAGAATGAAGCGAAATGAAGCGAAATGAAGCGAGAGATCTGGCAGATGCACGCGGGCCCCCTACGATTTCCGTTGGTTGACCTTTCCGCGAGCAGGAACGTGAGATTTAATCCAAAGAGCCGTCCACGTACTAGCCGCAGCACACTTCTGCAATATAAACTGATAAACCTCTGCCTATTTGAGCGCAGATTGTAAGTGGATTGGCCAAGTTGTCTAGTAGAGGAAAATCATGTTGAAACAAATTTGAGTTCATGTTTTAAAAGTGAACTTGGTTGTGACGAAGAAAATCATAAACTCATTTGCTAAATTAAAAAATACTCCGACAAGTGACAGGGGTACACACTTTTGTGGCGGTAGTAGTGAAAAAATACTCCTGTTGAGACAGGCCCACCGAGAGGGGGGGGGGGGGGCAAAGGGGACATTTTGCCCCGGGCCCGGACTTTTACATGGGGCCCCAGCGGGCCCTAGAAAAATAAGAAAAAGGGGAAAAGGAGGAAAAAAGAAAAAATGGCTATGTTGCCACTTGGCAGGCAACTTAGTCTTCCGTGTGATTGGGCCTTGTAAAACTCAAGCAATGTGAATCACAATAAACCCTGTGAAACACAACTAGGCCAGTTAATTTTGACACTAAATTCGCAAAACGAGATGTATCTCTGATTTTTTAGTATGTTGTTCGGACCCATTAGGGTAGTGTTAACCGCGATTTGTGCGGCCTTATTTCAGTTTTGGCTCTATATCCAATAAACTATGCATTGTCCGATGAAAACTACTATATAAGTTTTTAAATAGCATTAAATGTGTGACAATTTAAGCCCAACCAGAGCTGTGTAGGTCAATTAGTTTCAGAGTTATGGCACTTTGAAAATAGCCCATTTTTCCAAAATGTGAACATTTTAGTTGAAGACTTGAAGACAGCGGAAGCACGTTTTTCAGAGCGTTTTCCGCTGTAGCTCAATAACTATTGATCTGATTCCAAATATCTTTTTTTCTCGTGAAAGCTAAAAAAATTCCCAATCGCAGTTATTCTATGTGAAATTTTGATTTGAGCGTTGATAAGAGAGGGGCAGGCACGGCAAAGATGTGGCATATTTCGAAACAACCGTGTTTCTTTGCATATTTTTGCCTATAACGCGGGAAAGGTTGGTCCGATCTTACTTTTTTTTTTTTTTTTTTTTTTTAGTCAAAAGCGGTGATTAAATTTTATACAGGGGACGGCACATTGCATGCCTATTGAAACAATAAAAGTGCCATTCGTATTCGTCGGAAAGGGTGAAAACAAGATATTTGACCATCTAAGACCACGTTTTTCGGAAGGTTTTCTTCTCTCCCTCCAAGACTGTTTCTCCGATCGAAATTTCATTGCCCCCACGCTTTTTAAAATTTAATCAGCTTTTACCTACAAAAAAAGAAAAGTAAGATCGGAACACCGTTCCCGCGTTATAGGCAAAAATGTGCAAATAAACACGGTTGGTTCGAAATGTGCCACTTCTTTGCCATGCCCGCCCCTCCCTTATCAAAGCTCAAATCAAAATTTTACATGGAATAGTTACGATGGGGAAGTTATTTAGCTTTCACGAGAAAAAAAGAAATTTGGAATCGGACCAATAGTTCTTGAGCTACAGCTGAAAACGCTCTGAAAAACGTGCTTCCGCTGTCTTCAAGGCTTCAAGTAAAATGTTCACATTTTGGAAAAACTGGCCTATTTTCAAAGTTCCATAACTCTGAAACTAATTGACCTACAAAGCTCCGGTTGGGCTTAAATTATCACACATTTATTGCTATTTAAAAACTCATCTAGTAGTTTTCGTCGGACAATGCATAGTTTATTAGATATAGAGCAAAAACTGAAATAAGGCCGAAAAAATCGCGGTTTTTCGTGTGCTACGCGTGAAGCACAGCTTTTGGGAAGTTGCAAAATTGGATAAACACTACTCTAATGGGTCCTAACAGCGTACCTACTAAAAAATCAGAGATACATTTCGTTTTGCGAATTTAGCGATTTTTAGTGCCGATTTTGACTGGCCTAAACAGAAAAAAGGTCAGGGGTTACATGGGGGCCCTATGCCCTCTCTTGCCCCGGGCCCGCTTTTTCTCTCGGCGGCCCTGTGTTGAGAATAGAAATGAAACCCTCTGCATGTATAATATTACGAACTTTGAGGATTCGTAGAGGTTTTCCATTGTACCGCTGGGCGTGTCGCTTCGACGGCTGGGGCTCTTGACTATTTTGTTTTATATTATCGGAGTCATTTCCGAGTCTTACAACCTGCAGTCGATGGTTGTAACTTTCTCGACACTAGCCCAGAGATTATGGTAAGGAAGAACCAAGACCAAGACTGCAAAGCGAGAGTAGGTATATTGCGAATCAGGCGAGGAAAGACCAGAACAGTATTGGGACCAGCAGTACGTAGCTGGCCAAACGCAATCTAAAGGCTCGGTACAGCTGGTCAGTGGTATTTCACTTGATTTTGCCAGAAAACTCCCTGACTCCAGGAAGGGCAGGCCTTGTTCTCCGCTCGTAAATTCGCGATCTGCTATGGGCACCAAAGACTCAACGGTTGCTAAGGAGGCAGTTTCCCCCAGGCCTAAGCCGGCAAATTTGCCGTCTTTATACTGGGGTTCTTTATGACTTGGGGTCCGCTGCCTTGCTCATGAAAATAATGAGAATCCAGTAGCACGAAATGAGAAGACGGATCGAGGATCTGGGGATCAAGGGAGTCGTCTTGGAACCACAGATCTTGTCGTCTTGTTGCTGGGGAAAGAGGCGGTGCCGGCGTATGTGAAAACCAGTTCACCTAATTGACTGTTGACCGGTATCGATTGTAGAGAGTTTCTACTACCTGCGCGGGGCTTGATGCGGCCCCATTTGCGTTCGTAAATACGGTATACGGGCGGCGCGGGAACGCAGGTAGTCGTACGTGCGGGACCACAACCGCATAAAGGGCTCTTAATCCGGGAAGGGACCGCATATAGAACCGCAAATAGAACCCCGTAAGGTAGTAAGGCTGTTGAACCAGTACCTTCCGGATAGATAACCCTTCACCGTCTGGCTGGTTATCAGTTGCTCAGGTCAGAAGGGAATTCCGTCCTCGTTCTTCATTAGTATTTTTGTGGTGACTAACTAAACTACTGCACAGAATAGGTAAGTGATATGCATCTATCTAATCAGTTTTCCTACTTCTAAAATGGTATGAAATGTTTGATGGGCGAAACCCACTCTACTTGAGAGTCTCCTGACGGTCAATTAGATAGATTCATTAGATTAGATTAGAAAATTTGGTAGATTCATGAGCAGTAGGTAGGTAAGTGCCCAAAGTAGAGAAGAGCGTGTACATAAAATACACGCGTGTGTACATCAGTAGCGTGCTGTATTAGGTATAATGCGAAAAACAGAAATCGCTCTGTATCTGTTGGTACTGTGGTACCTAGGTACATGAAATGATATTTTGTTCATGAATAGTGTTACTTGTAATTTTTTTGGTACTAAATCTAATGAGGCCCGCCAGTAATTCAAGAAAACTTTAGGATAGGTACCTACTCAGGTAGGTTTCGAAGTGGACCACTCAATTTGAAAATCGCATGACACTGAAATGTCTAAACATTTTATTATTCAACTTTGGCTTTTTGCACAATCTAATTTACAGTCACGCTTCTACTTATTTTGTGCTTGGATTGCATTGTATTAAAATACATACCTACTGCATTTGTGAGTAAAATAGCCAGACAAAAAGGGAATAAACAGTCACTCATGTAGCATAACAGGTTGAAGTAGCAAAATTTTTACACATAGGTATTGCCGTCGAAATTTCCTGGTCTCTTCATCTTCCCTTAAGTTTGCTCAATGTTTCAAAATAATACATACCTAATTAAAAATGTGGATTTTCAAGCTTTATCCAATTGTAAGTTATCGTAAGCAAGGTAACAGTAAAAATTGAAAGTAATGGGCACTTGTACATCCTCTTCGACAGGTAACCTATTCTGGAAAAGATGAGCCAGCCCCCTCTACTTGTCACAGATTCTCAAACAGTGTTTTGTTTCCTTTTGTGCTAATTAAACATACTCGTATAAGTAAATATTTCAGAATTAGAACACAATATTAAAAACAATGTGTATCCTACAACTCATCTCAATTATATTTTTCACTTTCTCTCAAAAAAAGTAACACCTAGTCTAAAATCCCTGTATCAACAAAACAATCACACTACTTCTTTCAACACCATGAGAGACACCATCAACCGTTGAGTGACGCTTGACGTGACTTCTCATTCCACGTTGGTGCCCCTACCAATGAAATCCCGTAAATAGCGTCTCGTAAGAAGTGGCTGTGCGGTTAGCATTCACCTTGGCTCGCCCTAGTATTTGCGTTTTCCGTAAGTTACTCCCGTCACCGTAGTTACCCTCGCATCTAGTAGAATCTCTCTTGTGTGAAGAGTTGGAACCGCTACATGAACTACGTTGAAGGGTCTGGATCAACCACGTAAGACGTTTTTGTTGCCCATTCCATCATGAAACCCTCTCCCAACCTTCTGCATCATCCCTTCCATTCTGTCCCGGCGCTCCCACCTTTCACTTAATTAATTAGAGTTCGGTCAGGCTACCCGCTGTCCCTCTCCATTCCTCTGTGCCGAGTTCGGGGACGGAATAACTGGTTCCAGCTTCCCCGTAACAGCTGCTATGGCGGCCCTCGATTTGATTGGTCCTTACCTGTCTACCTGTAGGTGCCGTTGTATCGCCCTCCATTTTCATTTCAGCTCTGATAGTTCAGTTCACATTCAATATAACCCCGGCTATATAATAATTATGTTATTATACGGCTATATAATTATATTACATTCAAAACGGCTACACCGGTTTTGGTTCCCAGCGAAATATTTGCTGTCCGAACAGGTTCCGGAGTATGAGGTCCGAATTGGCTCCCTTCCCCTTCGTTGGTCTAAGCGGTAAGGAATCTGTAGTCATTGACTAGTGGCTACGCCAGCCAACCCCCGCTCATTCAAGTTTTTTTAACATTCCGACAGCTGGAAGTACCCCAGAAGGAAGATGACCAAATTTGGGTCACTCTCCTTCTCGTGTGGCGGCTTTAATGCAGTAGATTAGAGGGCAATCCCCTACTGGTTACACCAGCCAACCCCCGCTCGTTCTGGTATGTTTTTCAAAATTTTCCGACAGTTGGAAGTACCCGAGAAGATGACCAAATTTGGGCCCCCCTACTGCCTACGCCAGTCAAACCCGCTCGTTTTGCCCTGAGGGGCAGTCGTTGCGGCCTGGCATTTTTTAGCATACCTCGATACGAGCATTCGAATGTTTAGTTGCAGCCAGTACTAAATCTGGATAAAATGCGAAGGGAAATTTTGAGAACCAACACAGACACAGACATTTTTGGGAACCAATTCGGCGGTAGGGAACCATGGTTGACGTGGTAGCACCCCAAATAGCCATAGAATTAAACCTATTAATACATTATAGGTAGGCAACTTGGAATATGATGCTTCAGGAGGGAAAAGTTGGGTGAATTACTTAAGCCGTGCAAATGGTCAGAGCATGAAAAAAGGCTGTCCGAACGTTGTAGAAAGCACATTTCCTCCCCTCCGACTACACACGGGAACTGAAAAATTGCGGTCCATAGCTCGGAAGATGATATCAGGAAGTTAGGGTCGTTAGGTTCAGGAGGCTTTCCCTACTTATCGGACATAAAAATAACACAAATCAGGGGATACGGGGTGGGCCCCCAGTGTCCAGGGCAATATGCGGCGAGTGTGAAAGATAAACAGGCGGCCGTAAACAAACTTGCCTCACCCCGAAGTCTCTACATCAACAGCCGACAGATCAGGGAGGCCAGTCGAGGAGGTCTGCTTGGTCATTTTTACCCGACCAAAATCAGCGTCTCTTTTTTTTCATACTCCTATTTTAAGTACGTAGCCAACTTATAACATAGCAGCTCCCAACATTAGAGATTTTAATAGTTATTATTACATATTCGATAACTCACAGAACGATTCGTAAGGCTAGTTTCAAAAATTGCGACGTGAAAAGGATACTACAAGTTGTTTCAATATTAACCCGAATTACAACCACAAAGAAAGTGCGTGCTGGATGTTCTTATGGTAATAAGGGATCAGTGGATGAGGGTTCCAAAGGATCGATTCTACGTATCGATTGTCAAGTTTAAATGCCAATCCACTTAGCCCTTTGGCTTCTTAGCGGGCTTCCCTAACACGGGGGTCAAACACATTGGCCTATCTAATTGCATGGTGCTCAAAGTAGTTTTTTGAAGGGTAACTTCGTCTAAAAAACAGACGAGGCAAGTTCACAGGCAGATACTTCTCGGAATCGTGGCAACGAAGCAGGAAAGGAACTGATAATGATTGTTCGCATGACATGATATGAATTACAGGTTCGGTTGTCGGACTGGATTGAACAAGGGGAAATCGGACTGACATGTTATTTTTATCAATAATCTCCTTGCTTTACAGAATTGTTGACAAAAACACTCAAACTTCGCTTAAAAAAAAAATCCCCCTCTATAATAGACTCGACCTAGACGAACATAATCTATCCGCCACGTGGAAATATGCGTTTGCGATTCAACATTATCGGATTCCCACTCTCTTCCTCGCAATTCCAAGCATAACTTCGTGCCGTTATGTCCAGTAAATCGGAGTAGATTAGCTGCCGAATACGGAACATTGGGCAAGCACAATGACTTTTTCCCTGCCAAATAAATAACAAAAAATCCTCCCGAGGGTGTTTAGAAGATTAGGGGCCGGCAAGCAAGTATGTGACGGACCATTTAACTATCCTCCCTCCTCCCCGTGCGATCAAGATGCGTGTTACTGCGGATTCCACTGTCCCCAAAAAGCCGAAAGTCCTTGGGGCGGGAAGTTGCCATCGCTTATCTTCATGGTAGCGACAAAGGCACAAAACTACTTCTCATCCGTCTATCCGTTGCCCATAAAAGAAGACTCATCTACACGTAGTATTCACAGAAAAAATACCGGCCGACGCGTTGTTTTTAATAAATTAGTTCTAAGAACGGCAAAGGAGTTCCGTCAGTTCAACATGCTGCATTGAATAACGCAAGCAGCTCAACAACTGCGCATTTTATGTTTGCGTACCCTTCGCCAAATACGGACGAAAATAAAACCGGTAGGTAGCGTCAGATGGAGGGCATCTACATTAAACATAGGGTCACTGCCATACTAGTGGGTCGATTCGGTGATATATGGTCAACATATTAAATATGGCCCTTCTTCTAAGAGAAACGTATGGCTCCAGCAGCACACTCGCCCTTCCCATTTTTATTGCTCGAAAAAAAGAAAACTCCGGGACTCCTTCTTGTAAGAAATTCCCTCTTGTCAAAATAATTTAGATAGTAGACTTTCCATGGGGATTTACTTAAATCAGAGAAGGTGTTCATCTTAAATCCGAAGCCCCCTCCAAACCATAAATAAAAAATGCCTCCCGTGAAAATAAAACCATATTTGTTTTCCCCGAACAAATTTGCACCCGCAGGTATTTGAAACGTACCCAGTTTGTTTCGAAAAAGCCACTGTTTCTCAAGGTTCAAGTTGTTCTCTATTTTGTCCTCCGTTACACTCTTTGGATTTTTCAGGGTACCTAATAAATAAGTGAGTGATGTTGTTTGGGAGTCTCGTAACTTGATGGACATCACAAAAAAAAAAAAAAAAAAAAAAAAGGTCCAACGGTGGTAAGTCATGGCGGGAGGGCCCCATCGACTCGTTTGTCAAAATCTAAAGGGTGTGTACCGTCATTCAACTTTTTACATTTCTTCGTTCCTATCCTTCATTTTTTCCCTTCATTTCAATTTTAAGCCTCCCTAAATTCAACGAGTAATGTTCCTCCTAGCCATAAATAATTCGATATAAGACACCTACTCGCCCTCATACCTACATCACGATATAAAAAGTACGTCGACTCTTAGGTTGTTCATCTATTTTGACACTAATAACCAGCCCTTCAGTTTTTCTTCTTCTCCTCCCGACAAAAAATACGAGCCAATGGGGTGGATTTAGGGGGAGAGGGATGACCCCTGAAACGGAAGAAATTATGTAAACTAACCCTAGAAAGGATTATTATAATCCTTCATTCTAATCACAGTAGGTATTGAAAATTGAACCATTAAATGGTTACAAATTTTGTATAAATGTTTTCCATGCGACTGTCATGTGCACGTATTTCAGACGGGATGGATGTTCCAGAGTTTATTAGTATCAGCACCTTTTTCTTATCTGTTATACCTACGCAGTTCGTCCCTAGTTCTCCAGTCGGCTCTTAAGTCGTCGTGTGCCGAAGAAAAGGTTTTTTTCATCATCATTCACGCTTTGGTTAAGTGGCAGGCCTCTTCATTGTCAAGTTATAGCTCAAGTGTTAGGTGATTTTGTACGATACCCCCAGACTCACCAGAACGCCCTTAACGTTCCGACGTACCGTATGTAGGTATTAACGAAATAAAGTAAAATATTATCATATTAGACAAAATACTTACTCCTTTTACAAAAAAAAAAAAAAAAAAACTGTCCGGATACTAAGTATCCAGTCTTGCTCGAGCAAAATTTGATGACCATGCCTAGCCGATTTCCACTGAATTAGGGGGTATGTCCACGAACACAATACCCGGCAACGGGATCAACTGGACGTTCCATTTGCGAGGCTCGCTCAATATTAAATATTGATTATATTAAATATAATCCTATAGCCTAAAAACGGCGTGCGGCGGGCAGATTTGGCATTTTTCGTAAAAAAAAAATTTAAAAATCTACATTACCATTCAAAACTAAATATTTTGAGGACAATAATGCTGATGAGCTGTAAATGTGCGGTATCATCTCCGAATCAAGTAGAGATCAATTCGGTTATTAAATTTATCCAATTTAATGAATCAGAAGGGAATTGTTGGTTTATAGGAAGTAATGAGTTGACAGAAAGGGCGGGGCCGTGTCACTGTTGATCCAGGCAAATTGGTTTCATTCGTACAACAGACACCCTCTCAACCCCAGTCTGGAGACAACCCATCGTACAAAGGAGTCCTTCCACTTTGACAGTTGACAAATGTCTGTGAGCAACCCCCACCCACCAATGACATTTTGAGGTACCTCAATTTTCCTCGGTATTATTTTTATCATGATTATAACCGTTATAAGCAGTTGAGAAATTTACTTCTAATTGTTGCATTTAATATAAATGTTAAACAAAAGTGTATTTCATACAGCTAACGTAAATAACGTCGAATCCAGTCAGTATAGTTAACTTTGCATGAAGAAGAATACGTCCACTCGTCGTTTGATGTTTAGTGAAGACGCATTCATGAAAAACTAGGCCAAGAAAAGATTTATATTCCGTTATTATCCCACTGGTTACTTGTAGCGTATCCCGGGACAGTGTGGGGATTTGTGTTCTTGCTCTCTTTTGCCCTACAGAACTTCTCGCAGTCGTTTTTAGAGTCGTAAACGTTCGAGCCAGGCGGTTGACGAGGTCGGAGGAGGGTATTCAGGAGGTTTCAGAAGGATGTTGAGGGGGTCTCAGGAGCCTACGGTTAGGTTGAAATAATGGCCCAGTTCGGATGCGACGAACCAGCGAATTGGGCACGTCCCCACACTTAGTGGGTCCTTTGGTATGGGAAAAGGACATCGACCTCCCGCAGTTGTGTTGGAGGCTGAAAAACGTAATCCAAGGAGCTGTTTTGTGTATATTTTGTAATATGCGTTCATGACAATGAAATCAAAGTGAAAATCGCTCAACCACCAAGTGACAGCGGCCCTAAATAAGATGAGAACTCGTTCTTGGATGTCACTCTGGCATCTCTCTTGGAACACTCCAGTGTGTTCGCCTTACACTGAGCGCATACTAGGTACATAGCAGGAATCGTATTTCTCAGGTCGCCCACACACGTAGAACCCTACAATGCTAATAATTTTTTATAAAGTACCATCGCCACTTGAGTTGAGGGGAAAAATGAACGATAAACCGTGTCCACCGGCGAGGAAGAGATAAAAGAGGGATAGGGACCGGGAGAGTTTAACTCGAAGAAAGGGAATCATGTTAATTAACATTAGCGCGAATGTGGGGGTGTATAGAGGATAAAGTGTGCGTCCTCACAGAGGGGGTAGTTTAGTCAGGGGTGCTGGAGAGCGTGTAACGATAGGCGGGGGTGTATTGATTGAGGGATGTGCTCCGAGAAACCAGCGGCCAGTGACGCATTCCTTCTTTATGATCCGGACTTCTGAAGGGGTGCATTCGGATCGAGGCGGAAAACATCCGAAAGAAGAAAAAAAATCCGATCGGCCTACTCTACCCTCCCAGCCACACGCAGTCTGCTAGGGAGGGGGTGGGATCACAAAACGTATACAAATTGCTTCCAGGATTTGTAGCCATGGGTCAGTCACTCCTCCCCATACGGTTTTCCTTGTGTTGCAAATGCGGCACAGCGCATCGTAAACGACCGTGTCACGCGTCGTCTTATAAATGACACGAATAAATTTCCATTCGGAAAGGAGAAAAAACGCTGCGAATTCGATTACACATGGTGTTATTTACACGTGGGTGTTTACCAAGGTTGCAAAGGTCCAATCCAATACGGGAATTAAGGTCAGAGACAACGCCTCTGCCAATAGTCTAAATTGTTTAATATTAGATATTGATAGATTCTATTAATAGATAATATGATCGCAGTCCATCAACAGAAGAGTCGTAGAATGCCCATGTTATGGAAAGAGAGCTTTGGTGAGTTGTTTTAATCATGGGAGAGTTGAAAGAGAAAATAATAACGGTTGTCTAAGTGATGGAGTATAATGAAAATTGAGCACTTTTGTGGGAAACGAAGGGTGGATTTTATCGCTTTGTTAGCGTAACGGCTGATATGCAGTTATGAAACGGATAATGTCCAATTTTGAGGCCGATCCGAGTCGTCGACCTCCGTCGCGATTACATACATATGTATTACCGCCGCTGAATGAGGCAAATCTACTCACTGTTATCATAAAACACGATAGGAACACTTTTGAGGGAAATCAAATCTGTCGAACCCCGACGGCAAATTTTGAGTTTATTATTACGAAACCAAAATAGAGCTGTACAATAATTAACTAGCAGCACCATAGGTAATACCACCAACCTCACTATAGCTTTCATCGTGCTAGCTTCTACGTAGAATAAATAGCAATCTGGAGGGAGCATCATCTCCAAGAACTTGAAAGAGATAACACTAGCATCGCTTCAGGTTTTCTTGCTAACCCACCCTAGTATTTGTCACTCGTCAGACTTGTCAGAAATCGAGGTTTGTCCGTTATGTAGGTACTTGGTGATCTTTCTTCCTCTTACCGCTGAAATGAATATTTCGTCGAGGTCGTATTTCAGTTGCGTGGCTTGTAAATTATGTCAACTTTCCAAGATGGGTACACATATTAGATGGAAAGTGATAAACGTACTTACCAATCACGGATTTGGGCAACTTTTGAGAACTTCTGGTTTTCACTAGTTTTACGGAAATCTCAAACACTGCCATCTTATAAGAACGAGCTTATTCAACGAATGTTCTTTTAACAATATGTATCAGTCCTTCTACTTATAAACTTAGGTAGGTTCATGAAACGATCTGTCAAAACGTCGGTCAGAGCTTTCCGTCTTTAACCGAAGAGGCAAGTTGAGCGAGCGTCCCCCTAGTGTGGAGCATCCAATTAGATCCGGCCGGCTTCTGCTGGAGGATTATCAGAATGCAGGTCTCGCAAGATCGTAATCACATCAACGAGGCTTGGGCTCACTTTCTCACAATGTCCACCCTCCCGCAAATCAACCATTTATCAGATTCACTTGTCCGCTACACTTCACATAACCCCGTTCGAAATCTCTCCCTGAATATAGAAAAGATTCCTTCAAACACGGGGTTACTTTGGACGTTCCCTGCCTACGGGGAACAGGGGCCTTAACGCACCTCCCACAGGATGCCGAATTTCAGTAGAACTGGCACCGTTTCAGAGGCAGGAGGAATCATAATATTATTACAACATAAGAACTTACACGTATCTACGGCAACAAATAAACGTGATGAGGTAAAGAAGAGTAAGATGGAATAAAAAAGGTAGATGTTCTAAAGCTTCTTCACAGATAACCGTCGGAGGAACAAGGAGGTGATAAAAGCCACCGTCGTGACGATGGTCATTCCGAAAGACCGCCGTTAAAAAACCTATGGCAAGGGGATAGGCCTATAAGGTCTTTTTTCTCCTTTCTCTCTTCCTCAACGATAGCAGCGTTATGTTACCGACAAGGGGAGTCACCCTTTTTTCGTCCCCTCCGAGAGCCAAAAGTGCAAATATATAAAATACAGAAGGGAAGGAAGTACTTACTGAATTATCCTCACTCACTCATCATAACTGACCCACCCTGGCATCTCTTCCCTTCCTTCATTAGATTTTTTTAGGAAACCGTATGTGGCACTTCGCACCCTCCTTTTTTATATGGGATCGTATCCTATATTGTTTAACGGCCCCCAGAATTGGCCCTATTGTTGAAGCTATGAAACAATTTACTTTTTTCCGTTCCTTCCGCAATTTAGGTCGGCATACATTTCTCGTTCTGTTGATGTTCCAATTTATGATGCAGAAAACCCCATATCTAAAGTTGTCCACCCTCTTTTAAAATAATAACACTTTATTATTTCAGTAAAGAATTGAAATTTGTATAATATACAAAATTTGTATATTTTACAAATTTCAATTTTTTTTTTGTGTACATATTTAATATGTATACAAAAAAAAAATACAAATATGTAAAATTTGTATAATATACATAATATGTATATTATACAAATTTTACATATATATATTTTTTTTGGTATACATATCTGTATATTATACAAATTTGAATATTATAATATTACTAGCTGACTCGGCGCGCTTCGCTGCACTCAGTACGGTTAAACTGCGAAACCACATCTAAAGATTTTGAAAATTCATTATTTCATAGCTGGGACACCCGTGCGTCGCACGAAACATCAGATTCCCGCCCATCACCTATCGATGATGCACCCGTGGCAACCCGTCAACTTAATTTTTCATAGTAACAACGCTTGTTGGTTTCCCCTAGTGAATTATCAAATTCCCGTCTATCACCAATTATATGCAGCCCATACATCCCTCACATCCCATACATCCCACACACCATCCCATACATCCCACACATCCCATACATCCCACACACCATCCCATACATCCCACACATCCCATACATCATCCCATACATCCCACACATCCCATACATCGGGCACATCCCATACACCCCATACCTTCTCTGAACTTCCACAAATAATTCAAGAAAAAATTTAGCCAAATCGGTCCAGCCGTTCTCAAGTTATGCGATCAGCAACAAAATACTGATTCATTTTTATAGATATAGATAGATCACACATCATTCCATACATCCCACACATCCCACACATCCCATACATCGGGCACATCCCATACATCCCACACATCCCATAGGCACATCCCACACATCCCATACATCCCATACATCCCACACACCATCCCCACAGTGTACGGATTTTTAACATTTCCCTTCATTTGAATCGTCGAATTAATTTGAGAGGAATTTCGGTCTCGAATTAATTTGAGGAGAATTTGTATCAATGAATAACAAACCCTTTTTGGCGGAATATAGCGGTTTTCCATTATTATATTATTATATTATATTATATATAAACCTTCTCTGAACTTCCACAAATAATTCAAGACCAAAATTAGCCAAATCGGTCCAGCCGTTCTCAAGTTATGCGATCAGCAACAAAATACTGATTAATTTTTATATATATAGATTATGTATGTCTAATGATGATGGTGGGAGATTTCCCACACGCACCTGGAGTCATTGCATGAAAGCTGAAAGCAGTTCACTGCTCGCCCGATAGAGCGCTCAGTGTACTTCCCTAATCAGCGGTGGGTGAACTCAGCTGTTTTATTATGACCTATACTCTGGGAATGGGGAACCCCTTGACCACTTGACTGATCTCACGAAAATGGGCTTGGACCAGGGGAACCCAGGAAATCTAGAGCTCGCTCACCTGGACCCTCTGGTGCTTCAATCGGTGGCGACTTCCATTTCTTGTCATATCCAGTGAAAGCCCGCTATTCGTCCTCACTGCCTTCGCTTTCAGTGCCAGCGCGGCAGACACAAAGGGAATCCTTGACTCTTCAAGCAGGGTCCACCCTGGGAAAGCGAACCTGGCCCTTCATATCCCAACAAAACACAAAATCTTCTAGGAACACATCCACTCATACGCTGACAATTCTCCCGCAACGTGGTAAAATTCCCTTATTTGCCAAAGACTTCCTAAGTCCATCATAAACTGCTCCGTTAAAAAAAAAAAAAACCCGAATCTTCTTCTTCTCTGGATGCCATACCTGTAACCAGGCGTTGGCAATCTTTACTACTAACTTCTCTTGAGAATGTTGAACAGTTATTGGTAACCTCTGCTACTAATGGCAAATGTGAGAGGTTTCCTGGGCGAGCCTTTCAGTGGTTCGCCATTGCCTTCCGAGAGGTGATTATCAGTATGTAAGGAAGATGTAAGGAAGATGTCCAGCGGCTGCTGGGATCGAACCAGCAACCTTTGCCTCAACAGTCCGATGCTCATACCACTGAGCCACTGGTAGCCACTCAAACCACCGAATATCGAACTAAATTTCAAATTTTATTTGAATATTCATGGCTCATGAATCTTGAGAGTACGAGCACGTTCACGGAAACCGGCGCTCATGTGAGATCTCAAGGACCTCCCACAGAGGTTTCGTTGACAATCCTATACTTCGTTATCTGGGCGTGAAAAAAGAACCGGCCTGGAAAACCGTCAAGTTCCAGTTCGACAAGAGGGAGAAATCAATGAGAGAAGAAAGGGCAGGTTCTGGAACCGAGGCGGGTGCCTACTTGACCCAGGGCCAGCCAGATAATAGAG
The DNA here is from genome assembly GCA_955831195.1 of Pilophorus perplexus. Classification (NCBI taxonomy): domain Eukaryota; kingdom Metazoa; phylum Arthropoda; class Insecta; order Hemiptera; family Miridae; genus Pilophorus; species Pilophorus perplexus. The sequence goes on along the minus strand of OY037011.1, from coordinate 12,690,752 downwards.
GTGTAGCGGGGACTTAGGCACGCCTCATCAACAATCAATACCTTCCGCTTCCTCGCGACACAAACAAAGGGCCTCCAAGATAGGCAGCCCTTTGTCGAAAGGCGAAGGGTACAAATTGTAGCCGAGTTTCATCCTGCTCGCTTGAACATTGAAACAAGTTGGGTCGTTTGGGAATTGGATTTTCTTAGCAATTGCCGTGTGGCGTTAGGTAAATTTGAACAGCCGCGACAGGAACCTTCGGCCGGAGTAGTTCATGGATGGGTGACCACGTGAGTAGCGAGGTCTCTCGTTCTCTGATCATTCGGCGAACTCCTCATAACCCAGGGGGACGAGGCGATGGGGAGACATGAGCGCAATCGCAACATTCCTTGGGTGGTCGGCTGGAGCGGCCATGTGAAGAGAAATGCACGAGTGAAATTACCGGTTCACATTCAAGGCTAGAAAAATGAACAGGAAGGAAGAGGAAATCTTAACACTAACACCATAGTAATTTTCAAGGTTTATGGCAAACGGATATCATCTACTAAGTATTAATAAGTCTTATTAATTCCACATTGAAAAAGAATGAATTTAATGCTCTATCCCAACAATGCAATCCATAAATTCAGGAAATTCAAAAAAGAGTCAGCTAATTCCACATTTGGGAGCATTTAGCTTATTCAATCTCATAGTTTGAAGTCGAAGGGCCAATCATAAAGCTCCCAATAAAGTGTAGCCTTGGATTTTATAGTTTATGCAAATGCTGTATTATTTTAGTTAGCGCCTTAGCCTTAGTTCATCTTCGTTTTCTTTCTGGTCAAAACCAATAGAAAAGATGTATGTTTTGGCGTAGGTACAGGGATTTTGGAAGCGCTGAACCCTCCTAAAGCACCCCATTTCATGAATAAGGCCAAAGAATGGAGAGTCCAATCTTGCAAAGAACAAATTCAACATAGATCAGAAACCTAGGATCAACTTGATTGACAGTTATGGACGGTATAAAGTATTTTGCGGATTTCTCCTAAACCTTAAAAACTGGTGATTTATGTTGATGACTTCATTTCAAAAGAGCCGAGAGTTAACTTGAGGGGTTTATCAGTATCCGGTTTAGAGATTTTCTGAAGTGGGGGATGAAAAGAAGAGAAAAGAGATAAAAAGGGAGCAAGGAAGGCGGGCAGGACAAGGTCTGTTCAATGAAGCAAACCCTGGGGTGTTGATCGAATGAGAGGCGCCTATGCTCAATTGAGCTCTCCTGAGTTTGGGGTAAAAGAGTGAGAAGAGAGCATTAGTGTAATGTTGATCGCTTAATCAGGGCACGGCGGGGAGGTAGTGGGTGTTGAAGGAGGGGTGCCTTTCCCTCAGCAACCCTCCATCAGCAACGCTGGAGACAAAAGAACGAGGAAGCTCTGCCAATCGCTTAAGGATCTTCAATCGATTACATCTGATTTAAGGAATGAAAATACCTAATTTGTATCAGCAATAGCTTCGTAGTAGAGATAAATCAGATGGGTCAGGATTGATTCAACGCTGATCAATACAAAAAAGTTGATTCAGTTACAAATTCTTCTAGCTCCTACTCTTTCTCACGAATTTAATTGGCAAAGCCTTCCAGTTTTCCTTAATACCTTCCAAACCCCGTGAACGATATTCATTATATTGTGATGGATTGGTGAATCCGCCCAGTACAAATGTAAGCATCGATAAGGATAGCCTTCAAATTCTGAAGGTATCAGAGCAAGATTAGCTCTATAGAAAAATCGTTTAAGGGGCCGAGTGCAACACGGGGCTTGAACATTGCGAAGTCCGAGCACGTTCTCTTTTTCCCAAACCCTAATCAAGTGCAGAACATCTCCCCACTCTCTCCTAGTTCACTTCTAGCTCCAGGGGCCACCCAATTATCACCCAAGATGTGGTTATTATCCCGTCACATTCAATCCTGTCACCCTCTGAGGGTGTACAATTGCTCTTAACGTTGTTACAGTTTTGGATCATAAAAAGGATCACGTCATTGAAATAACTCCGATTGGCGTCACTATTACTGGATCAGAGCTACGTGAAAGTACCTATTCCACATCTGTAGTAAACTATTTATTGACATTTTCATCTGAAGGACGTAAGAACCTGTAATCCTGTAGGATGTATACGATAAACCTCTATATTGTTTTGTTACCTAAGTAATTATAGCTATTTCTGACGCCAATGAGTGCTCCTTAATAGCGGTCTTACAATATTTGGAGGCTTTGGTCTTCCAGTGTTGACAGTCACCGGTTATAATCGGAGACTGTCCCGGTTGAGGTAAACAGTACGCTTGAAGAAAAAAAAGTAGTTTATATAGGTGTACCTACATAAAGTGGGTTTAAGAATGAGGGCATGGGGTAGTTAGAGCACGTCGGTGATGCGGGCACCTCAGCATTCATCAACTGAGCTATCTCGTCTTTATTGCCCACATTACCTTTGTTCTTTTTGGTATCAGTTCGGATCAATATTGGTTGAGGCGAATTTCCCCGTGGAGGAAGAACGGTTGAGAAAGGGGAGGAAGACTTGCACTATTTAGTCTGAACAAGATCCAATCATCTATAATTTCAGAAAATACAAATGCCTTCAGAAAGTTGGACATAATGTAAGGAACTAGACAGTTTGAGATTGCATGAGAATAACGATGTTGCTGTTTGAAGGTAACAACAGCAGCAGATTGGCGTTGTCTGATCTGTGGATGTTTCACGAAAACGGGGGAAAAAACTGTTCGAGAAGACCTGAGGGAGTCGAAGATAACCAAGTATTAGCCTTCTCGACGCTATCACTAGACCCTAAGGACAATAAGGGTGGCTTCCTGACTGGTCCACCCCCTTTTCTCAATCGACAAGGTCCCCATGTCGTCATTAAGGGCGACTCAACCCCAGGGACCCATCCGCGTCCCTTCCGCTGTATTACCCTCTAAATGCAATCCAATCAGACCCACCGCACATAAACACACCCTTACACCAACCTCCGTCAACCTTCTACTGTACAAAATTTACTGTGCAGGTGTCTAGCTGATTTAACATGCAAGTTTCTGCAGCAATTTTCAGCATTTTTATCGTGCAAACGGAATATGAGCGACAATATCTAAAAAATTTGTAGATTCACATTTAATGTGAACGTTGAAAGAACGTTTTTCACAATTAAACTCGTGATAAAGGATATTTGCCATCAAAATGTAATTTTTTGCGTGATCCCTCCACCACAACTCCCTTCTAACAGGTAAAATAATGAAAATGGCCCACAAAGATGCCCCTCGGCCAAAGCTATAAAGACGCTCGCTCGTGAACAGAGCGAGATTAGGCACCTAAACAAACACTACACTGACCACCGGTGATTATAAGGTTCTGACCAGATAAGAGGGGCTTTACCCCTAGACACACATCGTATACCGCGTCAACCCCTATCTAAAACGGCAGTGGTCCTCTTGACCAAACCCTCCTGCGCCTAAAATGTTCGCCCAGCTCAAACATCGTTTCCCCCCGCCCTCGCCCCACAACCTTAAAACCACTTTTGACCACGTTACCCTCACAGAATTTTACCTAATCTCCACCTCCCCCAACCTGACCTTAATTGCATCAATTAAAAATAATAGGGCAATAATTTTTATGTCAACCGCGTGCTCTTGAGGTGGATGGTACTCGCCCGCTCTTCCCCTTGTTTTTCGCCCAGTTTCATCGTGCCCTCCCTCACCCTCTCAAATGTTTCTGCTTGATAGTATTTTTTCCAAAGAAAATTTTTTTCCAAATACCCCCTCGAAAACGATCCATGTTAAAATTTGTCCGCAGGCACGGAAAAACAAAAAATCACAAAATAGTAGGTTGTAGGTAGGGGAAGGCCGGACAGTATGACCCCATGGGGGTACCTACTGCAGTACCAGGTCTTACCCGTCCTTCCCCTACAGCTTCCTGAGAATCAATGGAAGTGAAGGTAATTTTACCCTTTCTACGGGTATTTCTGCCTAATTAAATAGGACTGATGATGAACAGGTGTACAATACAGAGGGCGTCCTACCCACTCAAACGGCCGAGCAAAGCGAGGCCCCTTCATGTTAAAATTTGTCCACCGGCACGGAAAAACAAGAAATCACAAAATCATGGATTGTTTTTGAAAACTGTAGGTTTTAAACCTCTTTTTTTTTCAATTTTATTGACATTTTCATGTCTGCTCTGGCACATAAACTCGTTTTTTATTGTTTTTGACAATGCAAAAAGAAAAACGCTGCAAATTTTACACGTTTTTTTTTTTTGCTTTTTCGATCTTTACAAAAATTTGATACAACCAATAAAACAATTTAAAAAGTTTGAAAAAACTAAAAGCTAATACCTAATACCAAAAAACGCTTCACGTAAAATTATTTTTCAAAACGTGACTCGGTTTGTCTTTCGTATTGGAAATGTCACACATAGTCAGCAGACCCGCACTATGTCTTATTTATTTCGAGGGATTTCTATTTTGTGTCATGATCATCATTGAGGCATCTTGTGACTTTTAATCACAGAACAAATTTCAAGTAATATCCATCTACAAGATCTCTCGTAGACAGGTATAATTATTATATTCATGTCTAATGAATTTGTTTCTCTCAAGTGCAGAACGAATAAATTTCAATGCAATTCACGAAGAACATTAACCGAAAAGACTACCAGCCCTTAATTAAGCTCCGAGAGAACCATAAACGGTACGCTCTGAACAGAATGGAATAGAATGCATCGGGTGTGATTCCGAATGCATCTCTCCGTCATTGCATCTTATTTATATTCAAGGAGAAAGTTGTGTGAAATAAACCGTGTAAATTGGGAGTACGAGGGCATTCTATCGAACGTGGAAATCACTCGTAACGACAGCAGACAACCCACCAATACCACATTGTGTTACGTACGAGTGATTTCGCTCGATAGAATGAGACTTCATTATAATTCTAGTATTGTACACCATCACTTCCCACGGAGTTTAAAGACGATTTTTTCGTTTTCTAAGATGAATATTCAAGGAAAATCATTTCAGAATCATTGGGTTCAGTGTAAGGAACATTCAGAAAGACCTTCCAGAACGTAACTGGCTCGATGTTTCCTCTCAAAAGATGGACGGACGAAGGGGAAACTCAACTTCTTATATACTGGCCTCCCCCTTTCCTGCACGTATAAAACCTAATGCCTTTTTCCTTCTCGTCCGTTCGATCCATAACTTATAGATAATTTTATCAGAAGGCTCGTCGTAGTTGGAGATGGGCTAAAGCTCCGAGATAAATCCCCGTTTTCGTTTGAGGGTGGGAAGCAAGCCCACATCTTGACAAATAGGCACCCTGTCTTATGGAAACACGGACTCACTTACCGTCATACCCCGTCAATCTTGAGCATGCGAGAAGTTGAATGAACGGGAATCGTCTCATAAATTCTTTCAAAATAAGGTACATCGAAGGATACTTGAAGTGCCATACATTGGAGCGGATGATATTATGGGACAAAAACTGAAAAAAAAGAAGCTAAAATGAAGCTGGAAAACTGGGACAAAAACTGAATCGTCGGACGAGGAAGAAGCCAATTATCGGCAAAGGAAATGTGACAAATAATTTGAGCAGTAGTATGTGGAGCATAATAATTATGCTCCACAAGTCGAAAAATACCCACATACTACTGCTCAAATTATTTGTCACATTATTTGTCACAATAATTATTATTATATTGTTCGCACTATATTTATATTTTGAAAAACATTTGCTACAATAAAGTACTACATTACGTTTTATTCTTATCTCGTTCAATTATTGATCATCTTAATAATATCAAACACCACAGAAGTATTAAATTTTCATTTTCGAAATGCAGAAGGTTGTTATGAGTTCTCGGCCGCCTTACCATCATGGTGCTAGACGAAAACGTGGTTCCTGAAAAGTTGGGTTTTCTTCTCGATCGGTACAGATATTTCGGGAACCATAAAAGCATTTGACACAGAATGTGTTTTGCCGGAGGTTTTTTGGTTCGAAGTTGTTGGGCGTAAGGTAAGTCAGAAATATCCCTCCGGCCGACCACCGAACCGACGCCCAGATTGTTTCCTTAACAGCGGTGCTGTTACACTTACTTGATTAAAAACAGCACAAACAAACATTGGCTAACGAATGCAATAGGGTAAATGTGTATGGATTTATGTAAATACCCCCTTCGATGAATGAATGGTGGGTTCGGTTCTTACGCTTGGAAGGCTTGAGAGTATTGCATTATTATTCTTCTGGCTTGTCAATGAATACAAGGACGAGGACCAATTAATTAAATTAACATATTTCTGGCTCCAAAGGGTGGATCGATTTCGTAATGTTTGAACAGCATGTGAATTATGCGAATACGCGTCAATGCAATTAAAGAATTGATTATACTTTATGTATTATACGAGATCACATTGGGTCTATTGCGGTAGGGATATGGCACGTCCAAGAAAGTGGCCGAGCGAAGCGAGGCCCCCTTGTCTGCATGCTAGTATAGCGTATTAGTGTGACTGAGAGACGTATATAATTCCCTTCAGTTATTACTCGAGTGCTTTTTTTTCTCTTGATTTCATCCTTTCTAATCTCCACTCGAAAACCCTTAGTCCGTCGAATGACAGAGGGTTTGAGAAACAATACGTTCATCATTACAGTAACAATGGTCGAGCGTGCAGTATTGTTATTGTCATAAAAAAAAGACGGAAGATGAGTCTGAAAGGGGTAGGTAGCACACTCAAAAGGGAAGATGCGAGCGATAGAACATGCAGCCCCTATACAACTTAACAGTATTTCACTCCTTCAAAGTACCTTTGTCCTGCAGCTTTTGTCAGGCCCATAAATCGACTTTTTTTTTCTTTTTAAATTCTTGATTTGCATTTTAATATTCGTGGTATACGCTTGATAAAATCTTGTAGCGTTTGGAAAGCGAACCGTGTAGGGCATCGGGTTGTAGTTATGTTGTTTTGTCGAAGTGTCCGCGTCAAAAACAGACATCCGCCAGAGGTTTATTTAAAGGCGGGGTGTTTAATTTTTGTGTGAGTACGTACCAATAATGTAAATGCAGGGGGATACACTTCTTCTTCTTCTTCTTCTTCTTTTTTTTTTTTTTTTGTTCAAGACAGGAAACGCTCAAGGTAAAAATGGCAGGGCAAAAGTAAGGGGAGGTAATCACATGCATATTTCTTGTACGATGTATTTTACGACCGAGGTGCTAACTGTGTTCCACAAATCTCAAAAATAACCGCCAGAAGCCGATTTACCCCTCCCTTCATTCCTCGAGAAATGAAGTGTTCGCCATACCGCGGTTCTAAACCTCTGCCATCAAGTGAAAAAAAGATGGTTCCGTTTGATGGAGACGTAAGAGGAACCTCCCGCAGTGAGCTCGCTTTTAGACATTTGCATAAGCGTCAGGGGTCGTTAAAAAGATCTTTAATGCAGGCACCTTGGTCGACTGAGATAAGCAGCATCCAATAATAAAAACCCATCTTGGTTTACGCTCTGCCTTCTCCTCCCAACTTCCATTGGAAATGGAATGGGCCTCCGTTCTACTCATAATACGTTTTCCACAGTGTTAGAATTCAACAGTAATGATATTATGGAGGGGTTTTCAAACCTAATTTACTTAATGTATGAAAAATGGAATAGATACCTAATTTGTATCAAGAAATTTGATTTGAAAAAGTAATAAAAGTAATTTGTTTAAGTTGGATCCGTAAATTACGTCAAAATTTTACCACTTCATAACTTTTCTTGTCCGTCACACATTTGAGGCAATGAAGATGGAAAGGTCGTTTTCCTTTGAGGGCCCAGGCACGTAAAGACATTCAAAATCCGAGCTCACAATATGCTGACGCGACCGAGGGTCCTAAAAATTATGACCCCAAACACTCTGTCTGGAAGAAAAGAACTTGTTAGAAACCCGATTGAGAAGGACGGATGACGAGATAAACTGAAATAATGCTTTTGTAGGCATCGGAATCAAGTGTTGCAACAAACTTTTATGGTTACGCCTTCCAAAAATAAAATTGAAATATCAAAACGCTTCTTTAAAGAAAATCATGATTTGGGGAATGAATCGGACTGCATCAGAATTCGATTCTTTTACTCTTCAAAAATATGAGAGTAAAAAAGAAAACGGAAGACGATCGAGAGAAGACGATAAAGAGAACAGGGTGGAAAACAAGTTGGGAGAGCTTAAGGGCTATATAACTTCGTGTAGGGGAAGAAGAGAGGCCGTGTCTCTGGATTGGAGTTGAAAAGAAATCATTAGGTCACTTGTGGTGTTGTACGGCCTCTTCTTCCCCATTGACCGTGGAAAATACTTGGTCGTTTTCACTGTACGAAAACTAAATGGGGAGTCCCTTTGCGGTTGGGGAAGATATGATCAGCTCTCAGAAATGCTTCCGTCAACAACAACTTAAACTTTGGCACTTGGCGTGAAGATGGTGGTGTCTGATTGGAGGATCCACAGTGAGGCAAAAACGCAAAAAAAAAAAAAAAAAGTATAAGTAGAATTTTTGAAATTCCATATTTGGTCCAAGTGATGGTAGATAATGCTTTATTTGCCGTCAATGCCAAAGCCAAGCCAAACCGTCGAGATTTTTGTTTAATCATGACTCATGATTCATGAGAAAACAAGTTATAGAAATGCTGATGAAATGTAAAATGGAAATCAATTAAATTCTATTTTTTCTGCGATGGTCCAGCTTTTGCCGTGTCAGAATAATTATTTTTCTCAAGTTTGGAACGTTACGAAAAGAAATGTACAGATTAAGTTTTTTTTCGCTGTAAAGTTACTGCGCATCCTTGCGCGCCTTAATTCCCACGATTAAGAAGCCTCTACCTATCTAGAAACACTTGCAACAATAGTGTGCTGCAACCACTTGCTACCTTGGGCTCCTGAGCCGTATTTACCTTGACAAAAATGTTGTTAGAATTTTATTATTATTTTTAAATATTTTATTAGAATTGCATTTAATTCAATTTTTTAAATAAAAAATAAAATTCAAATCAATTTTAATCGTCTGATTAATTTTTGAATGATGGAAAATCTGCAGCAGGTTGCATGGATCATCGTAAATAAATTTAATATTTGACTTTAATTGAAATTTTATTTTAATTTAATTTATATTGAATTTATTTTGAATTTAACTTCAATCGTCTAATGATGAATTTAATTTTAATTTAATTTAATACTGAATTTAATTGTAATTGTTTAATGAATTTAATTTAATTTCATCGTTTAATGATTCGTTAACAATGTTTAAAACTTCAATCACTTGTAAAAGAAGCAAACTTGCGATTTTCGGCTACACAAATAAATAATTTTGTTTGCAAATTTGGCCCTAACTTTTGAATTTTCAACCCAAAGAGGACGTCTAACCGATCGATAAATGATCCCATTGGATTCAGCATAGAAAAATACTTCTCATGGAATAACACAAATTTTTTCGGATATCGAGTTTGACAGTTGATTTTGAATTATAAGCACGTTTTTGCGTTTTCACCCCACTGTGCGATCGCCCTAAAGAAACTTTGAATACTTGGGGGTATCCATGTGCTTTATAAACACTTGCAATAAATAGTTTAATTATGGACACGGTAAAATCAGGATAGCAATATTTTCAGCGTCAAATGAAATTGTGGAGGCAATTCATATTCAAGAGGATCAATCTGTTAAATCCTGACCCTATCTGTTTCCCCAACTCGAATAATGCCGGATGTGAGGGTTGAAATTCACTCGTTTAAAACGATGCACAGGGCTCAACAGTTGTGAACTGATTCACCCGCCACCCCCCTTGAAATCGGGGTCGATTATGCGGCTGTAATCAGACTCAGAGGGGTGGATTGCGGTCGAATTCAAATGGGGCTCTAATAAACAATTGCTGAGGAAAAGAGATAGAACGAGGGTAGGAAGATTTCCGAGGTGGTAAAGGAAGTTACTAGGAAGTGCAGGAGGATGGTGGGGGTTCGGCAACTCGTAAAACAAATTGGGTCTTCAGTTCAACCCTCGTCGGTAGAGCTCGAAGTCTTTCATGGAGCTTTCCCGGGCTCCCCACAGTTCCTGAGATTGAACTGTGAACACCTCCCTTTTGATGTAAGTCCCTAATTGTATTGACATGGGAGCCCACCCACAGTTCCCCACTATTCAAAAAGCACATTCGAGAGCAACCATAGTGATTGGTTAGAGTTGTAATGTGTACGCGTGAAACAGAAGAAATGTACAAAATGCGAAAATGCTCGTTCTTTTCACCAAATTGTTCAGCTCCTATCAGAGACGAATCAACTAAAACTCTCCGAATGGGGTATAACTTAGGAAATTTGACGTCCAAAATCTGATAAAAATCCCTTCAACCTAATTTTCTCGTTGTCACGGAAAAACGAATCGTTTGATATCACCAACCACGTAAGTCCGATTTTTGGTCAAATAAAGGTTTTGGGTTTTCAGAGTAAATTTAAGGCTTTAGATCCATCGTGCAAAGTTTCGTGAAGAAATGTCTTCTCAGTGTTCGGTTGAAATAACCTGTAAGTCTGGAAGGCTCTACGATGGTTGTAAAAAACGCGTGAGGCTCACACTGTGAGCCCCAGATTTCGGCGTGTAAATCCTCGTCAGTCTGGAAGAGTTCTTGAAAAAATCCTCGTATCTGCAAAAACAGCTATTTATTTTTGATTATGCGAATATTGGACCACCCGAAATTAATCATTTTTACTGAATGTTTCTAATAAACATTGGTCGATTTGAAAGGCTTTGGGCATCGCATACCGTCTCTACGCAATTAGTGTCGCCTGTAAAACTTTGATTTTGGAACTTACGTACATGGTTTTTGCAGGTATACGTCAAAATGCTAAATCGGCAAGACGTTTGTACTTTGGTACAAGATGATGATGAGAGAAGACAGGTAAATCAAGTATCTACTTACCTACGGTCTCTATGAACCGATTCAATCATCAATGTAAGTAAAATAATAAAAACCAAAAAAACACTCAGCAATAATAAATTGTTTGTTTAAATTTGAATTTATATAAAAATTTAAAACTTAAATGAGAAATTTAATTTCTCCCATTTAAGTGTTTAAACCACTATGTGCGTTCGTGTGGTGCAAACGACGTTTACGTTGTTTTTTTTTGTTTTTTTTTGCAGGATTGTATCTTTGTCGTGAAGGCGGGTATACCCAAATCCCTGAAGGGGCACATAGTAAGGACCTGTCAAAAGGATCACGAATTAATAGTTCAAAAAACACAAATCAGAATCACTTGTTGCAGCCCTCACCTCTCATTTATTAAACTTTAATGGATAAAAGAGTTGAACATGTTTTATTTAATAAATTTTATTAAACATTAAAAACGTTCAACTCGTGTAGGTATTTCACCCACGAGGATTCACAATCAACCATCAAAATACGTCAAATCAGTGACCTCTGTGTGGAGAGGATTTTTCTGCTTTCAGGTGTGGAGGGGTTAAACGGATTTTCTCTTGAAATGTAGTAAACACTCGTGAAAACCGGGAGAAGTCGGAAGGAGCTACAAACTTGGCTGATTCGATAACGCCCCTTCTTCCGTCTTCGGAATCTCTCCCAAAAGGATATTTACTAGGAGGGGTCCCTCGAGAAACGTTAAACTACACTTTACTACTACTAATCAATGGCCTATCAGCTAAAGAGGCTTTCTCTGTGGTTCCAGTATGTTTGTCTCCCGTACATGATTACATTGATTTTCTCATCGAGAACATGTGGATTGGCGAGGTTCACCTATGATAAGTAAAATACACTGCCAAGGCAATGGCACATGAGCTTCCTCGTGCCAGGTTCAAAATGAACGTAGTTGTGACTGTAGCAAGGAAACTACGTTTGCGCATGCGCTGAGCGTACCGCTGATTCAATCTTAATGAAACTGATAGGGGACCATCTAGGGCTATACCTACAAAATTCCTGAAAATTTGATTGATATCCGATCAAAATTGTGGAAGTTATGCATGTAGCAAGGAAATGCGGACAGACAGACAGACAGACACGGAACCAAATTTGTTCAGGAGGCTCTGAAACATAAAACGTGAGTGGAAATTTTGATTTTGGAGAACAAATTTTTTTTTTCATTTCGAAAGTGAAAAAATGCTTCCTCTGCCTTGCAGACTAGGAAGCAATATCCTACGATTGGATGTGAAATTGTAAAAAGGATCAGTGAAATTTGCATTCGAATTTACTCGTACCAGCCGGTACAGTAGGCTTGAAAGGGTCAGTACTTGTTCCCAATAAATCTTCTAGCGTAGAGTTACGAGGGCCATAACCCCTAAGTGCCCACTTGTTCAAGCTCTGGGCCTTGTAAATAATTTGATTCACGAGGTGTACAAACTCAAGGTGCTCTGGTCAGCGCATATTGAGGTTACCAGATGACAGAGACCGCAAACACCAGGGGGGACACCGACGCACATACCCGCGGCCGGGGATGTTGCCATCGTCAGCTTCTTCTCTGCTCCTTCGCTGGAACGCTATCTCTCCTCTTACGCGTCATCTCTCTACATCTTACATTTTTTCTTGTCATGTTTTTTTATTTATTCGTTGATAAGAAACCCGAGAACAGATAAGAAAGTGTCGTATATAAAACATAGGGTCCTTTGATTCGATCCCTTCAACTCGTCAACGTGTCGCACTCAAGCAACCGCATCAGCTAAAAACTACGTATGAGAGAAGGGACAATTTATTTTCATTGAATGATACCTATTTGTTTTCTTAAGTTGTATCATAAGGCCCACTTTCTAGCTGGTATGTTGTTCACAGAGAGAAACACCCTATCTTTATTAAATAAAGATAGGATAAAATGTTATTCCTACATCTCCTCCCAGTCCAATGATTTAGTAATTAAATCTTCAGTCTTGAGACATTATTATTGTCTCAAGTGTTATTTAGAAGAGAAGCATACCATTTCTTAGTGATCGTACTAATACATCTCTCGAATTCAACTCTGATGAAAAAAAAAAAAAAAAAACGGCTTTGCAAACGACGGTATTGTCACCACCAGAGTGAAGTTCAAACATGGAAATAAGGGTCGGCATATTACTCGGGCTCCGATATTGGTACTCAAGTCAAGGACTTCTCCAATATTAATCTATCACTCAGACGTTTCATATTTCATTCTTTCGCAGAAGAATACTCTATTTAATAGGGTCTAAACACTTAGCTTAGGTTTTCCCTTGTTCAAGGAATTTTCAACTTTAGATGGAAGCAGACTTGTAATCTGAAACCAACTATTAAAGTGTCGTTATCGAATAGTTCAATGGAGACGTTCAATCAAAATGAAAGGAAGGGCTTGAGGCAAAACAGGTAAATTTATACTGGACTTATAATTATAAATCTCTCCAATCTCTTACCTCTAACCTTAATTAGAAACTGAATCGAACATTCACATTTAATCATTTTGCAGAAGAACCCGAGAAAACACCATAATTTCACGTGGAGAAGGCGTAATTTAGAGCAAAAGGTAAGAGAGATAATGTTTTCTATAAGGTGTTGGACGTTGTCCAGCAGCCAAGCGATGCATCATGTTCTCCCTGAGCCACCCCGAGTTCTAGCAACTTTCCCCATCAATTACCTGCATTAATCCCCCGACTCCACGAGCTGAGATTCATTTTCCGACTAACCTGATTCATAGTTCGGTATCAACTCTACTCAGCGAGATGGATAACTGTAAATTAAACTAGGAAACTGTAGAGTTAAGTTGGAATCTTTACTATCTTACTCTAAACCCAGAGTCTGGGGTTAGAATCCTTCGTGAACGAGGCATGGATTCTGTCTCCCCGAACGCGGCTGGCGTATATTGCCAAATTTAGATTCAATAGGTAATCAAATGTTTTGTGACTATCGGGATATTATATGGTTGTAATTCAAATTATATTATCGAATGACATTATAGATATTAAATATCTAAATTTTGCCTAAATCAAATGAATTTAAAATGGAGGTGAATAATTAAAAACGCCTTCTTCGTGCTGAAGAAAATAGTCAACACGCGCTCCGTGGATGACTCTTGAATCGAGATAATTTGTGAATTTGTAATCCACGTTAAAACATGAAGAGGGTGGTGAGGCATTGGTTGAGGGGTGAGCTCTTACGCGGTTGGAAGCAGTGGTTTGTCAACACATTAAAATTCAATAGTCGCCCTACCCCTACCACTGCACCCTTGAAAGCCTTGTGAGGAGAGTGTGTCAATTTATGTATATTAATGAGGAGGGTTATCTACGGGAGTTACTCCCACCCGCGGCGTGACTTTAAATCCATCCCCAATGGTTATGTGCCCATCATCCATCAAGCCCGATTTCAAAGGACTTTATCTCCCTCTGGTATCCACCCAATGACAGCGTACTTCTGGTTGTACACCTTTCGAGCTACCTAATCGCCCGTGTGATGCGACATATTTTCATTAAAATCGGTCATTGTTTGAAAAAAGAACTTGATGTTCCATAAGGATCGCCCCTCTGCCAGCTTGTGCACAACGTCTCGAGCCATGACTTCCTGGGTAGCCTACGCTTCTGGCCTAATTTGCAGACGTCGCTACTCACTGAAGGGAGGCAAGGTGGCACTAAGCTAAGGCAGAAGGTGGCGGAAAAACGCTGCAAATTACACAAGGGTTTATTATTCTTTAATATAAGTTACTTGTGCAAAAAATAAGTCTATGTCAATTACAAAATATTAAAAGAAAAAAAAAGTGGGACCTCGAAAAATGGAATATGCGTCCAAAATTACTGGGATTTGACCTCCTGGGATCCTTCAAAAATCCCATTTGTAGCCCCATGAAGGCCCAATAGATCCCCACGGTGAAATCGAATCGTTCTGGGACCGCCAAAAATGGATTCCACGTGCAAAAATACTACGAAAAGGCCACCTAACTCGACCCAACGGCCGAAACTCTTTAAAAAAGCCCTCCTTTAGCCCCTTTATAGCCCCACAGGTTTGGGCGATCAGGCTGAAAATCTTGCGGACACAAATAGATGGTAAACTGAGCATTTTGTCAAAATTTCAGATTAAAAAAAAAAAAAAAAAAAAAAAAAAATCCTACTGCCCAAAATGGCTCGGATGGCGGACGGAGAATTTTCGACCCCCGTCGCGATTACATAGGTGTAGTATCCCAACAATAATGAACCGAAATGTGAAACCGAAGGTGAAAGTGAAACCAACCACGTATTCGCTCATCACGTCGCTGAGGCCTCGAATGGTCGACTAAGTGGCTCTCTTTGGTGGTTTTCTTCTCAGGAACAACAAGTTCGGTAAAAGGTGAGACGTAGGCGATAGCTAACTTGGAATTACCTACCACAACAAGCACTTCGGAGATATGTACCTTACGTATTATACTTACCTACTTGGTACCAAAAAAAAAAAAAAAAAAAAAAAAAAACGCGAGGGTTCTTTATTCTTCGGTGTAAATTGTCCAAAAATTAATCCTGCTATAAGAAATTATTTACAAAAACGCTGCAAATTTTACGCAAGGGTTTATTATTTTTTGATATAGGATACTTGTGCAAAACTTTAATTCAGTGTAATAAAAAAATTTGGGAAATAAGTAGTGTGTTTCAAAATCTTTTTTCTATTTTACACGAAAAATATTTGACCTCCTGGGATCCTTCAAAAATCCCATTTGTAGCCCCCATGAAAGCCCTATAGATCGCCAAAGTGAAATCGGATCGTTCCGCTACCCCAAAAAATGAATTCTAACTCCAAAAATACTTCGAAAACGACACCTAACTCGATCCCTTAGCCAATAGCCTTCTAAAAAGCCCCTCCCATAATATGGGAGATCTACATAATATTATTATGTATTCCTCGGACAACATTAGAGACCATCACAACACAGCACTCGAAAGTGGTTGCACTGCAATTTCGGATCTACCAGGTTTTACGGACAGACTCAAAATGAGACACCTCAGGCTCAAAACTCTGCTCCAACCTCCCACAATCACCGAAATATCCGTAACTAACAAAATCCACAACAGCCGTAAAGCTGGAGCTCAATAATTAATTATTAAAATCTTTGGAATTCAATATTTCTAAGTGGAACGCTCAGAAAAACTAGGTACGTAGGTACCTGGTAATGTCATTGACGAGTGATGTTTGGATCAATGAATCATTCCGACAGAAAGCAAAATTTGGTACTTTACTGATGTGAGTAAGAAGCTACTCTTTTTTATCACTACAAGAGATGTGCCTTCAGGGACAATTGCAGCCCCAGCAATAAGTGTGGGGCTTGATGGTTTACGGCAATAATTGGAGGGAGAGTTTTGATTCGTTCCTCTATCGCGTACTATGTAGACAGCAATTCGTACACCAATAGTCACGACAATGGTAAAAAACCTATTTTCGCACCAATGGGAAACGAGACAAGTTATTTTTTGTAATTCGGACAATGACATAAACTCGAAGGCAGCCCTAGAGGAAAGTAGATAGGAAATGAAGGAACCTCTTTGGGCCCCTCATGGGAAACATAAGTGACGTTCCAATAAACACAAACAAGTGACGCCGGCTGAATTGACGATTTCTTTGAAAGAGCTTGCCATCCCTTCCCTGTGCCAACCTTCAGGGGTTTTTTCTTCTTCCTTTTTTCTTTCGTCCTCCTCCTTTTTCCCTCTGTATCGGAGCTATATAGAAATAGGATTGGACCTTTTTGCGCGGGTGCCGCGTCGGGAGCTATAATGATCTGGGGTGCGGGTTGTCACGTGCACTTTACCCAGTGGCCACAAAAGGTAACCAACCATCAAACGAAATACCTTTAGAAATTGGGACGTGGAAACTAGAAAAGGTCTTCATTAATGTTGACAGTCCCGGCTCGACGGAAAACTACTGTAGCTCAGTGCACTACACATTACAATGTAATGTACTATTACAAGTCATGTAATGGGTACTGAGTTGGAATGTCTGTGGACCTTGGGAGATCCGACAAGGTATGAACTTACGACGATAAGTAGATGGATTCGTTGGCAATGTACACCACCATTTATCGTTTTACTACCTACTTACCAGGAATGTGTCTTAGATCTACGAAAACTCCCACAATTCATGTGGATTAGCCTGATATCGGAGCTGAACTTCAATCCAATGCCTGGCTGCGTTCAGTGGTTTGTTTGTGGGTTCAGACGAAGGTAGGAGGTGGAGCCGAGGGGAATTGGCCTTGTTTGGACCCTCAGAGAACACCTAAGGCTATCTACATGTCTTGTTACTGGCCCCAAGCAACTGAGCTGAAAGCACGTTCAACACTCACCCCTCCGCCTTTTTTCTTGGCGTTCTTTCAAATCCATAACCTCCTGAGTAACAACTCCTCCAAAACAATCGAATTGTAGTATCAGGAAAAAAATATTAACGAAAGTAAAAAGGCCCAGTATAATAATATTATGGTGACTAATTTTAATCTAACGTCATTGAGGTGAAGTAAAAGCTTAATGAACTCGCCAGGCTTCTGCCCTCAAAAAATCCGTCTAGTGACGTCTAATCAGGTCATCCTCCATACTTATTGTGGCTTTTTCTTGTCAAGATAATATATCTTTCTTGGGATTCTTACAAATGACCCCGAGTGAGTCATGTGCCAATCCTCCAGGTTCAAAACCTCGCAGTGCGCAGTGAAATCGGATCGTTCTGGGACCCCCGAAAATGGATTCTACGTCCAAAAATACTTCGAAAACGACACCTAACTCGATCCCATAGCCAAAAAAACCTTAGCCTTAAAAAAAAAACCTCCCGTAGCCCCATTTTAGCACCATTGCGCCCCACGGGTTTGGGCGATCGGGCTGAAAACCTTGCGGGCACAACTAGAAATTAAACCAAGTATTTTGTCAAAATTTCAGATTAAAAAAATTCCTACTGCCCAAAATGGCCCGGACGGACATTTCGGTTTTTTAAAGTATCTAGACCTCATGAAACGGATAATGTCAAATTTTGAGGCAGATCAGAATTTTCAAGCTCCGTCGCGATTATATAAATGTATTATTCCAACAATAATATTGGTAGGTACCCCCAAAGTTTAATGTAAGAATTGAAATTAGAGCCCCACTAACGACTGAATAGGTTTACAAATTTATATGACGAGTCATGACTTGTTTTCCTGTCTTTGTTGCTCTATTCAAATAGAGACAGGGAACCGTGATTTTGGAAGTTCGATTTCAGTTTGATTCAGCATGAAGATGATTCAGAAAAAGGAAATACCTGAAATTTGAGTCTTAAATTGTGATGAACGAAGAATTTTGACTCAGAAGGGTATATTGACACATAAATGAGTAGACATTTGGGACCCTTAAAGCCGTCTGGGGTGTTGACTATATGAGTCAAGTTTGCGTAGGTAAGGGTTATTGTATAATAGGTACTATAAATATTAATTTTTTTTTGTAAATGCTAAACCTGTTATCCGAGAGTAAGTAGAGAATAGTTTCGTAATAATTAAAAACGCCTGAAACGCAACCAAAATCGCGTGGTGGGGGGGGGGGGGGGGGTTTCTCGCCGTTTGGTTCCTTTTACATAGGTAGGTTTTTTAAGAAACAGGTTTTAGCTCTTCTATAGTAACTAAGTTACTTCAAGCGCCACATTCGTGACATGAAAATTTCTTTAATTATTTAATCATCTCACTTTTAACGGTGGACCATCGCGAAAACCTGTTTCCAGGTTAAAATCGCGGATACCCACTCCCAAGTTGTTTCTGCTAAAATGTGGACCGAGCTAAAACCATCACAGGTGGCAACGCTTTTTTGCCCTTAATGTAACTCAAAAAAATCGTCAACATCTTTTGAACAGTAGGTAGGTCACTAAATTATAATAACTCTTGTACAAGGTATAAGGTAATGTTCGTGGCAACACCTGCTTCGTTATTGTTATGAGCATGAAAAACTATCATAAACAAGGGGGGGGGGGGGTGTTTGCCCATGTTAATCATGGAACTGATACAATCATTAACAGTTTGTTCCAAAAACAAGGAGAGGAGGAAGATTGTTCCAATTCCATGCCACCTCTGCATGATTTCGTTAGATAACTTACACGGCTCGTTTATCAATAACCGTGAAAATGTGACGTTATTGAGTAAAGTAGGCTCCTAATTCGAACAAAACGGCAACCCTTGTATGGATAAACTAGTTTCATAACGGTATTCAACGTCACCGTGCCTTTCCAGTCGACCCCTTGCGACATGGCAGAAACGTTTCTTTGCGTCGGACGAGTTTCGGTGACTATCGAACATATTATGAGCGATGGTTTACCAGAAGAAGACACTAAGCTAAAGTAGGTATCTCTATGTTAAAACAAACTATAAAAGCTCCCGTGGTTAGCCTCCTGAGAGGAAAATGGGCTTCATTCCGAGGCCCGAGTATCCCCCTGGAGTGATACCACTCGAGACATCTGTTGAGCAGCGCCTCAACTAAACGTGTGGCTCAAGGGCAAGCTCCCTCGAAAAAAGGTAGTTATTCTTTTTTGACGATACGGTCCTAACGTAATCAGTCGCTTCATTTCATTCGTAGACAAAACTAACTTCACATTCCACGTTTCCCAATATACATTCCGCGCCCGAAATTGGTCTATGATTCTTCACGAAGAGTGACTGATCACATTTGAACTTTGGTAGTAAGTGGGAGTAGCCTATGATAATGGTAATAGGAATCAAACAACCCACCGGGTATCCACATACCATGTAAGTGTTGATGATAATCATCAACATCATCACACTACTTACCTAATTACGTTGAATTTGACTGCCCAGACAAAAATGAGACAGAAGATTTTATGTGTTGGTCTGGTTTGCATAGACATCGTTCAAATCTGCGACCAATTTCCTACAGAAGATTCAGATAGAAGGTTTGTCTTCTAAATAAATGCACATGCATAAAATTTATGCATAATTTAATTATCGGTACCTATCGTAAACTATACGTAATGAGAATGACTTGGTTCCCAAAGACACCTCATAAAATTGTTATTTTCTAGGTCCTTGGAGTGTCACTGGAGCAGAGGAGGTAATGCATCCAACAATTGCACAGTCCTTTCGCTTTTGGGAGCTGAATCCGAGTTTTTGGGGACAGTGGTTCACAACATATTTTGGAAGTAAGTTCCGACAGCAAGATTGCGATGGCGTAACATGTGATCTAATACTAGTTCATTAGCCCAACGGTAGACCTCAGATTCTAACCTTAGATAACGAAAAATTCACACACCTACCAATTCGTAGTTTTCGGTTCTACTATAATTTAATGGAGAGTAATTTTACATTCCAGGTACGCTAAAGAGAACTTTGACCAGTACAAGATTGACACGGCAAACTGTGTCATGTATGGAAGCAGTTTTGAATTTCCATTGTCAACAGTGATTGTGAACCAACAAACTGGAACGAGGACAATAATTCATTCAAACAAAAACCTCCCTGGCCTGAGTACTGAAGAATTCTCCAAGATTGATTTGTCCAATTACGTTTGGATCCACTTTGAGGTGATGCATTGACATCACACAATTCATCAGCTAAGAATTAATGCAATATGTACGACGTATTAAATACAAATTTTGTATTTATACCGACAGGGTCGCAATCCGGGAGAACTGATCAACACGCTTCAGCTGGCCAAATTCAAGCTTGGTGATCGGAAAGTGAACGTATCACTCGAGTTGGAGAAACCGAGAGACGGTTTTTTGGAACTAGCGAAACATGCGGACGTTGTTTTCATCAGCAAAGACTTTGCTAAGTATCAAGGTTGGGAAGAGTTGGACGTCGCAATTGAAGGGATGAAGAAACACGTGCAATCAGGGTAAATTTGCTAAACTCAATTAATACCAATTCAACCACAGTTCTGGCAAGTCAAACATCGACGGTTAACCCGTATCCATGACCTGTCAAACGTTTGGCAGGCTTTCAGAAGACACTGTGAGTTTGCAGAGGAGTTCTGGTCGTTCGGCGCTTGCACATAAGTTTCTGCCTTTGGCTTGTCAGAGTGAAGGCAAGCCAAACCCCCCCGGCAAGCCAGGGTGGTCTGAAAGTAGAGGGAAGGTTTAATTCCTGGAAGCGGTTGATTTTTTTTATTTTTTTTTATTTTTATTCCTAATGACCAGGACTGCTGTGCTAACTCCCCCACTAAAAACTCATCAGATAAGATCTGCTAAGAAGGAAATTATCATGCCCGAGTTTCCACGTAAAACTCATCCGATTTTACAGATCCACCATTATTTGCCCTTGGGGAGAAGCGGGAGCTGCCGCTTTCCAAGCCGATGTGGGATTTGTAAAAGCCCCCAATTACCCACCGCCAACGGTAGTGGACACGCTTGGAGCCGGAGACACGTTTCTCGCAGCCACCATTTTCTGTCTCAGCAGAGGGAAAACTCTGCAACAATCGATAGACTTCGGGTGCAGAATGGCGGGCGCCAAGGTGGGTGCGCGAGGGTTCGACATTGTCGAGGAAGCGTTTCGCAAGTACAAAAGTGACCATAATATAGTAATCGATGAAGTGGAAAGCACCATCCGCCAGATTAGGCCGGCCGAAGTGTAAGAGCGCGGTGACAATCAAGTTCTTCAGACCTAAAATAGAACATGTCGGTTACAACCTTAGGGCTTTTGTACGATGAGTGAAGAACCAAAATATTCCATAAGTAAAAAGCATTTTGTACAAGTGAATTAAACAGATATATTTTCTTATTGACCAAAATCGTGCTTTATTTTACCGGAAAATAATCTTTAATTTCCCTATTACTGCAAACATTTTCAGTGGTATCAATCATTCACTTCTGGAGTCTATCCTACCCAACTTCAGAAGTGAAATTTTATCTACGTAACGAAAAGGTTCTGGCCAGATAATACCCACTCTGTGAACTACTATATTCGTCACTTTATTGCACAAACCACAAATACAGTGACACCAGCTATTGTTCACCAAAACTGGAATGTAGATAAGGAGTTAAAATTCAACTATCCGTAGATTAACAATACATATTTTACACTTTCATAGATAAATTTAAAACTAAACCAACACGATTGGCGTAACAGAAATAAAACACGCGGAGAGGATGAAATATACATTAGGTGACTGTACAGAAACACATCTTACACTGTATTCCACAGGCTACACTACGCTGCGTGATAAATCTAACTGAAGAGGAAGTGAACGGGGTCTTTTTCATCAGCCATCTCATTTTTTCCCAAGAAAGCAAAAAAGTGAGGATTTACGAGAAGATGGGGATGTAGTTGTCGATTTTGGCGCGGTGCTTTTGAGCAACGCACTCCGAAATCCAAACGATATTCCTGCATTCCTGCTCTTTAAGCTTCAAGTACGAGTAGAACACCCCAAAGTGGAATTGCTGCATAAATGCGTTCACGTTCAATTTGACCTGGGGAATTACAACAGTTTTAAAATGTAGCAAGTGGCACACATTTTGTGATCGTACGACTCGATCAAGTGCGTACCTAGAAAATTGCCAACAGATAGGGCATAGCTACTTGAGCTTACTTAATACAATTATCTTATTTTGTTTAAAAGTTTATATCAACAATTTACAACGTGGGCTCACCTCATGCTCAAAAAATTTATCCTCCAACGTTTTCTCTCCTGGATTGTTACCGGCGCCATCAAAGAGCTTCGCGTATTCCTGCGAAAAGGAAAGTAAAGCTCGTTAGCGTTTCCCGATGTCGAGGTCATCGAAGCGATTCCGTATCAAGATTTAAATCGGTTTGAGACCGAGGCTGAGAAAGAACGTTCCTCAAGGTCAGAGTGAATTTCATGGTATGGAGGTATAAAAACTCACAGCGTAGTACTCAGCCACAGCTCTGACTTGCTCGTAATCATCAGCACGGGCCAAAGCAGCCAGACCGTCGGGATGCAATTTACCGCAACGGGGGTACAGTTTGAACCGATCATCCTTAGTGAGCTCGGTCCCAAATGAGTTGATAGTGATGATGAACGCTCGGCGATCGGCTTCGAACTGAAATTTCAAGCCATGTACAATATAAACAAATTTGTCATTGAAACCCCCAATCTTGCAGAAAAAAGTGTTGATACAGTGATATTATAGTGATTAACCCACAGCAAGGATTTCACACATGACATCCGCAGTGGTACCACCCAATTGCTTGCAGAAAGTGAAAAAAGCCTCCAAGTAAGCCTTGTACAGAGTGTTACGGATGATTTCAATATTCATTTCATCTAAATCTTGCTCGCTAATGCAGTCCACGAAGAAAGGAGCTGCAAAACAAAAATTACGGTAAAATTGATTTTCAAAGACATTCCACCCAAGGTAGCAAATTGTGCAGCATAACGTACCGAGGGGCGTGTCGACAAGCACTGCATTATAGAGTTCAGCAGGGGTTGCAGCAACGTGAATGGCTTCCATCTGCTCGAAGCTCCCCAAAGGATGACACTTGGGGATCAATTCAGAAATTGGGCGCTGGTGCAAAGTGCCCGTAATCAACAAGATGATGTTGTCGATCATGTAGCTGTAACTAAAAATACGAAACAGTAAGAAATGAGAAATTGAGCTAAAATGACGAACAATTAGCTGTATTTAATATTAGTGATGAAATAGTAGAACCAATCTGACCAAAAGTAGGGCCAATAAGAAATGGACAACGTCCATGCATACATGTCATGCATGGACGTTACATGCTTTTAGGTTTTTTTTTTTTAAATCTGTAGAAGGCTTCCAAATAACTCTGAATTTGCGGCAGGACGAAGAATCAGCTGTTTGGGTTGAAGTCACATCCGACTCGACGTCCCAATTAGTTAACTAATTAGCCCCTCATTGGTCAGAAACAGGGGAACATTTTAATCTATGATAGACTGATGATTTACTTCATGTCCGAAACAGGCATCCTGTAGTAAAACATTCCAGTAGAGTCAGCATAGCGATACATCCCCAATCCATTATTGT
This sequence comes from Pilophorus perplexus, assembly GCA_955831195.1. Lineage (NCBI taxonomy): Eukaryota > Metazoa > Arthropoda > Insecta > Hemiptera > Miridae > Pilophorus > Pilophorus perplexus. Next base: position 12,666,917 of record OY037011.1, on the reverse strand, counting down.
TACGGTAACGAAAGGCGCACAACAGCAGTAGCCGGCCGCCTGGTAGCAGTATCATCATTAAGAGCCCGAACCAACTTAGGAAAAGAGCAAAACTCCGTCCCACAATTAACGAACCGACTTAAAGAAAATGGAAGACTCTATCCAAACATCAGCAAAGTGGTTGAAGTGAAATCCAAGACTCCGTCCCGGAGAAGAACGCGCTATCGTGAGCGATAGAAGCTTGTCCGAGGCTACAAGGACAAACCGGTTCCCTTGTTTTGATTTGGGAATGGCCCCAGAATGTCGATCCATCCTCTCAAACGGCCTCAAGAACAGGAGGCCAAAAATTTTCCCAGCCAAGACCCTAACAATGAGCGATTCCTATATTCAGTAGATCACCCAGCTGTCTGAATAGGCCTCCACCATGCCTGGCTCGGACGGAGTCTTGCATTTAACCCGAGCCGGATCCTTCCCGCTTGGATTAGTTACGGATTACTGCCTTGAATGAGACGAGGGGACGGAGTCCCTTCCCATCTGATAGTGAGCATTGAATTCTACCCGTTTCCTCTTCCTAGTTCAAGTCTACAATGGGCAGCCTGCCCCCTTCACGAAGCCTCAGCTTGATCTTGATTATGTCTACGGAGTACTTCAACATGGAGACAGAAAACCGAATCATGTGAATGCTCTGTCAACTCCGGTTAGACAAACTACAAACGGCACTCTTCGGTGTCCGATGATCCAATGTTATGGAGGTGACACTGGAACAGGCATTGGGCCTGTAAGAATGTCAACAATCAATTCAATTTCAATCAAATCACTCCTCTCCGAAATGGACATCTCCCAAGCTCTTCAAGAGATAAGAAGATTGTAATGACAGTCTCTGACCGGGACAGTGCTAATTGAATAACGTTGAATGGAAGAAATGGCTGCAAGTTTATACGAATTTACGGTGATTAGTGATTTAGATAAGAGGTGTACTCGGGCCATCCTAGAGGAGCAGCAGAAGAACTGTTACAGTACAGAACAGGCCTAGAAGTATGACCTAGACGGAAACGGAGGCTTCATATCGAAGCAGGTATATTGATATTTAAAAAAAGGGTGATGAACTGATCCTAAACTTCGCTTTGCAACATGTCCTTGCTACGTACCTACTATTCCTAACCGAGGATTCATAACTCAAGGATTCACGTTACTATAATGCTCTTACGTGATGAAGTCCAGGAATGTCGAGAGGGGCTCGACAGCATGGTTCCTCATATGCTGAAACTCAATGACCAACTTCTCCCGGAGCTTATCATCAATGACCGAGACTTGAAGAGGGCTGGGCTCGTTGGCCAGGAAACTCCCATAATCCGTCCCTTGGAGATGCAACTTCAAATCTACGGGAAAGGCAGTCAAAATGTAAACAATCAAGTACAACGAAACTACAATGAAATATTATGAAAAAACCAAGAACATTTGAGGCTCACCTTCAAGGCTCTCGCACTGAACCAGATTGAGGTAATCTGCCTGTCGCAAGATACCGCATTTGAAACCTCTGCACAGGCCCTCCAAGTATCCACCATCGATGTTGAACATGAAACCCATCATTACCAAATAAAAGTTCAAACTGCAGGATCAAATTTTACAAAAATAAATTACTACCCAGAGATGTGATTGTGAGGAGGACTCGCCCACTAAAAGAGAACGTCCCACTGATCCTGGTACAATTTGACAGTATTCTTATCTGTGTAAAACGGTAACGATGCTAACCACAGTGAATCGAGCTGTTTTCTAAAATAGAGCAGACAAGTTTTCTTCGCTGATAAAACGAATGAATTTTCTCAAAGAATTGTTTCTAAAACTGTGATTGAACATCAAGTTATAGATAATTAGTACTACTATCTATTACCATGAAAAATCCTATATCAATACGCTGCGGCAACACTGCACACCTCGTGGTATCGCCTCCCTGTTACTCTGTGCCTCCCTACTACTACAAACTAGGGGCGGCACGATACTCAAAAGTATCGATACTGCTTTCAAAACAATATTTTAACAATAGTATCGATATTCAACATCCTTCGATATTATTTTATGAAAGGTATCGATACTTCGATCAATATCGGCACAAGTATCAATACCATCGATCCTTCCATGACCATTTCACCGATTTGTAAAAAAAATTACATCCTTTATTTATTTATAAATCAACATCCTTCGATATTATTTTATGAAAGGTATCGATACTTCGATCAATATCGGCACAAGTATCAATACCATCGATCCTTCCATGACCATTTCACCGATTTGTAAAAAAAAATTACATCCTTTATTTATTTATAAATAAAGCTTTTACAAATTTTGTTGAAAAAAACCACCAAAATCGATAACGAACGGGGGGAGCCTCCCAGATTATCTCAGGTTTGATCATAGCAAGGAAACCTACACTCATCATTGATACGTCCTCCTTTTGTAAGACATGTCTTACATTTTACACTTTCTCCTACAAAATGTCCTACACGCTTAAATTAGGGGAAAATGTCCTACATTCCGACTTGAAAGAAAAAATAATTTACAATTGTGTATAACTAACATGGCTGCGGCCAGGACATCAACGTTAAAATTAATCCGTTTTAGCAGTTTTTGATGGATTAAAGAGGTTTTAGACTAAATGTAAGTATATATTGGGAACCTAAAGTAAATTTGCTATAAAGTGAGAATCTTTTGAAGAAGTTCGAGTGAAGTTGGTGATTACTGGAAAACTCAGTGTAGGTAAAAGGTTTACAAAAAAAAAAAAAAAAAAAAAAAAAAATCAAGAAAAAGCCTTATTGGAACCAACTTAAAAAGGCTATCATTTTCGGATTCAGCACCCTCAAAAACCGCTAGAAAAGGTAACCATCCCTAGAAAAGGTAAAAAGAAGCCAACTACTCGCAGGTCACTTTTTTTGTAGACCAGTGTTATTGATCTATTGAGAGGGAAAATCAAATCCATTTGAGTTCATCAAGTCCTGTATTTAAAGGTATTAAATTTGAAATTTTTCTAAAAGAAAATGACGGAGAACAATAATTGTTCTCCGTCATTTTCTTTTAGAGAGAACAATAATTATTATTGTTCTCCGTCATTTTCTTTCAGAAAAATTTCAATTTATTATGTACCGATAATCCAATAAAAGTATCGATACTACCGATGAAAAGTATCGATATCAATATCGCTCGCCAGTATCGCAAGGGTATATCGATATATCGGTGGTATCGTGCTATCCCTACTACAAACCTCTCCGAATTCCCATTTCTGTTGCTGATCCTTTTCAAACCGGCCTCTTTTAGTTGCGAGCGTCTTGTGTTGAATTTGTTAGCTTCACGTTTGTTGTTCTTCTATTTTTATAACCAGCGTTGAAATTTACTGTACGATGGCCACAGATTACAAAATCGGTAAGTTAATGACTGCTAAGTAATTGGTTATTTTTTGGACCACCTGGTTGATACAAAGGGGGGTAAAATTTCCTTTCACCAGGAATAGGACCTGGTCTAGGGTCCTGCCTTCACCGGACCCATTGTGAGGACGCAGCTGGCCCTAAGGCATGTGCTCCGTCTGCAAAGTTCAGGACGTTGTAATGCTTTTGAATTGCCCGGATACTTAACTACCTATTTGTGGAGTGTGGAGATACCTTCAGCACTCCGATGGATCCAATAAGGCGAAAACTGATAATGATTAATTCGCCCTATTGGATTCGTCTTAATCACGATTGAAAACGCTAGTAGTGGATAATATTGTAATATCCACATTCCTTAGAAATCGCAAAGATACGTGTCTGTAAAAGTACTTGAATAACGGTAAGGAATACCTGTACATGTTTTGGTGGGAAAAAACCAACCACCTGGGAAACGTGTTGGGAGTTCAAAATAAGAAAATATATCCAAAACGTAGGAGACTTCAAGAGAAAATTATAAATCGTTAACAGTGTGGTGTTTGCCGACGGTGCAGAGGTCTAATCCAATGAGGTGGTTAGGGTGAGAAATGACTCCTCTGCTGAGTACTCAGCAGAGGAGTCATTTCTCACCCTAACCACCTCATTATAAATCGTTAATTTAGGGAAAATGATTAAGGGGTGAGGGATGACAGCGGGGGATATTACAATATACATAATATTATTATAGTCATATCTATGGTTGATCGATCCGGCCCCTGAGTTCGGTATTAAATATAGTAGGAACTCACCCCCAGATACTGACGACCCAGGCGTCGGATCAATCTATCGCGATATGACTATATCCACTGCCAGCGTTTTTAATCGTGCAGCGGAATCTCCCAAAATGACATTTTTATTATTGGAGATTGTATTCATGGAAATTGTTATTATTAGCTTGTAGAAGTATCACTTTCATTAATCTTCTATTCTTTTGTTTAGCTGATATCTCTCTGGCGGATTTCGGCCGCAAAGAGCTGACCCTTGCAGAAAACGAAATGCCAGGTCTCATGGCCCTGCGAAAGAAGTATGGACCCTCAAAGCCTTTGAAAGGGGCCAACATTGCTGGTTGCCTCCACATGACCATTCAGACAGGAGTTCTCATCGAAACCCTAGTTGAACTTGGAGCTGAGGTAAGAAACAGCAGATAAGATATTCTACCAGTCATTTTTCAATGATAACAGTTACGTAAGGTATTTCATCCTTCTTCTCGGGGTCTTTTGTCGAGAAGATTTTTTTTTTTCGGGTCGGAGTTCACACATCTTGTGAATGCCGTGTTTAGAATGGATGAATAGCGTCACTAACTTGAGAAAACACATGGAGCGTCTATCTTAGGAGAGAGGCTAAACTTAGGCCTAGAGAACTTACTCTGCGAATGCACTTTATGATCATAATGATATGTTTCGATCATGCGGAATGTTACGAAACGTCATAATAATAATTCCGCCGCTATTATTTGTCAAAATTTGATATGGTTGGTTGCATTGAATCCACAGAGTAACAGAGAGCAAATGATCTGCCTGATGTGGCATGTAACAATTATCTCTAAAATCTCCTAGAGATCCAAACATTGATGCAACATTTTACGTACCTAAGCGCATTGGAAATTTTAAATTTGCTTCGCTATCATCACTGGCTACGTTCAGGAGCCCAGATGAATATGAATTGAAATGGGCCGCTGAGGTTTCGAGGAACTTTTGCCAATTTGGGAATGGGAACTTTTGCCAATGGTGGCGCCATCTTTTATTTCAGAATCTCACCTCCGTTCACATGAGCCACAAGGGAGTTTCCAACTCAAATTATGTCATTGTAGTGATGGTCCGAGCCGCACATTAATTTCGTTTGGTAATAGTTGATGGAGTGAGTAAAAGGACTCCAAAGCCCGTAAAGATCTTGACCTACATTAGTCATAGACATTCATAAATGAATCTTTACTCTTATTTTACTAGAGTTCGTTTATATTTTACTAGTCAGCTATGTGTGCTACCTCTTTTTTTTTTTCATTTCGGTTAATGAGAGGAAGCGAATAAATTCAATATGACTGTTTCATAGTTAACCATTAAACATGTCCACCGTATTGCAGGTTAGATGGTCGAGTTGTAACATATTCAGTACCCAAGATCATGCGGCTGCAGCTATCGCCAAAAGAGGAATTGCCGTTTTTGCTTGGAAAGGCGAAACAGACGAGGAGTACATTTGGTGCATCGAACAGTCGATCACCGGGTTTTCAAATGGACAGGTACCGAAAAACTATTTTGTTTCTACTTTTAAGAGGCCTTTCAGGCATTCAGGTGCCACTGCTGTTGTCATTGCCTGTGTTCTAGCCATTGAACATGATATTGGACGATGGCGGCGATCTCACCAATCTGGTCCACGAAAAATACCCTCAATACCTCACCGGCATCAAAGGCATATCCGAAGAAACCACAACGGGCGTTCACAACTTGTACAAAATGCTCAGAGAGAATAAATTGAAGGTTCCTGCCATCAACGTCAACGATTCAGTTACAAAGGTACCAAAGATGTCAATAAGTCAAATGCCACTTATAACTTTTATAAACAAGTTAAATGCCACTTATCAAATGCCACAAGTCAAATGCCACAGTTACAAAGGTACCAAATTTACAACCACAGTTACCACACACCACCGTTACCAACCACAGTTACCACAGTTACAAAGGTACCAAATGCCACAGTTACAAAGGTACCCAAGATGTCAATAAGTCAAATGCCACTTATAACTTTTATAAACAAGTCAAATGCCACTTATCAAATGCCACAAGTCAAATGCCACTTATAACTTTTATAAACAAGCGTTCAGCATATTTTCTTGTTTTTTCTCTCCAGAGCAAGTTTGACAATCTGTATGGCTGCCGTGAATCGTTGATCGATGGTATCAAGCGCGCTACAGATGTCATGTTGGCGGGAAAAGTATGTGTCGTTGCAGGGTACGGCGACGTCGGCAAGGGATGTGCTCAGGCATTAAGAGCGTTTGGCGGTCGCGTTATAATCACTGAAATTGATCCAATAAATGCACTTCAAGCTTCAATGGAGGGTTATGAGGTGAGCTGAATTTTAAAATTCGTTAACTCTTGTGTCCTGTTTAGGCGCTCATTTCGAACACTTTGTTTGCAAAAAGTGGCAATAACAAGTTTCAATGTGTTTTAGGTCACTACGATGGACGAAGCTAGTAAGGAAGGTCAAATTTTCGTGACCACTACAGGCTGCAAGGACATCATCTGTGGCCCACATTTTGCCAATATGAGAGATGATTCTATCGTGTGTAATATTGGTCACTTCGATTGTGAAATCCAAGTGTCCTGGCTGGAGAAGAATGCAGTGGAAAAAGTCAACATCAAGCCTCAGGTGAAGCTTTCTTTTGATTTACAGTGAAACTTGGTATAAGGAACCTGGATGTTAGGAAAAACTCTATCTAAGCAAGAATTTTCGCGGTCCCTCCTCCTTGTAAGCCAAAAACCTACTTGTAACGATGTTTTTACCTCTATGTAGGAATAATTCCTAATTATAAAATATAATTTTATATTTAGCCACTAAGTCACAATACCTCTATGAAAGGAAGATAATTGGGGGGTGTCACCGTCTTGGTTTGTGCGAATGCCAGTGGAACTGGAAATCTGAAAAGCAAGCGAGCATGCTTTCAGAATTTTATTTCCCTTCAAACTTCCGAGAACCTCTATATAGACCTGACTATAAGGAAAACTTGGTTGGGCCCGGTGCACCCTAGGCAACGCTAAAAAGTTATTTAATAGTAAGTGGCTAAACGAACTGTTGTTTGGAATGGTTCCTTCCCGAACTGAAGCACGCGAAGGAACTTTTCCGTCTGGACCCATTAGCTGTTGAACGTCATTAACGGGAAGGAACTCGATGGTAACCATATTACTCACTTGTTCTTTCTTATGTACAGGTCGATAGGTACAAGCTTTCCAACGGTAACCACATAATCGTTCTAGCTGAAGGTCGGCTCGTCAATTTGGGATGTGCAACGGGACACCCGTCGTTTGTCATGAGCAACTCCTTTACCAACCAGGTTTTGGCTCAAATTGAATTGTGGACGAAGACCAATGAGTATCCTATCGGTGTCTACATCCTGCCCAAGAAAGTGAGGCTACCTCCATTATAAAATTTAATATGTTGTCATTGCCGCCTTATTTTTCTATTACAACAGCAAACGTGTTTTCTGACATCACTCTTTGTTACAGCTCGACGAAGAAGTTGCCGCTCTTCACTTGGATCACCTGAGAGTCAAATTGACCAAACTGACTCCCGACCAAGCTACCTACCTAGGCATACCACAAGGTGGCCCGTACAAGCCAGACCACTACCGCTACTAAAGCCCGCCTGCGTATTCTGCATAATACTCGCACTATCAACAATTTCTTTTTTCAACCTTAGCGGAGAGCAATGGCGTGTTCATCCTGCCTTTAGTGGACACTTTTAAAAGGTGCATCGCGCTTGTGGAAGCTGATCAATTGTAAATACACAAAAAAATCACGAGACTTCTGTACGTTTTTATTAATTTTCCTCAATTTTCGAGTGCCTTGTAAATACTTGTCAGTCTTGTAAACATTCATATGCCCAAAGGAAGTACTGCACCATCTGGATCACGATAAGAGTTGACAACAGCTGATCCCCAAAGTAACTTGAATCACTTTATGCAAGAAGACTACTCATTTTAGATGCGCATTCGTTTTGATCCATCACTTAATCAGTTTTGAGTTCTTTCTCAAATCGCTTCGAAAGTTCTTGAAGTTGACGTTTCAGAGTAGCTATCTCTTCGTCCTTAGCTAAAGATTGTTTTCTCAACTCCGAGATCGTACGCTGGTGTTCTGCGACTACTTCCTCGTGTTTCTGTTTAGGCGGTTTAGTCAGCATTTCGAGTAAATATGACGAAGTCGGCCTTTTCTTCACTGAAGTTACAACAGTCTGGCTGATGATCAACGCCTATAAAATTCATTTCGACATCACGAGTAGTTAATACGGGATTTTTCGTACAAAAATTTTGTTAACGTACAATTTAAACTTGTGCGTACTCACAATATCGTTGTGGTTGGCAGTAACTTCAGTAGGGATGTGGCCTCCACGTAACTGGGAAACGACTTTACTTCGCTCCATCGCTGTGTTGAAAGGTTGGATCAGCTCAAACAGGATGATACCCAAACTGTATACATCACTCTGTAAATGAAATGTGGCGTACAATGTATCATGTCATGATGATGTTTGGGTCAACTTTGAAGAACCTTGAATACGCATTATTCACGAATAAGGATAATATCCTAAACTATATTAATTACTATATTATAGTAATTGTGTCGTCTGGTTCCAAACCGGCCTCGATTTTCGGAGTTTTTTTTTTAAATTTTTCAATGTCCTTTGCGAACGTTCACACCCATTAGCAACAAGAAACCGTATCAAAACAGGTTAAATCCATTTGTTGTGGAGGTTAGAAAACTGCAAAATCGGACAAATCCACTTTTCTGTGTTTTTCAAAACCACCCGTTTTGATTATTCGTTTCAAGAGGTCTAGATACCAACAACGAGATGTCCTTCCGCCGGATTTTTTTTTTTTTTAAATCGGAAATTTGGCCAAAATACTTGATTTACCGTCTAGTTGTGCCCGCAAGATTTTCAGCCCGATCGCCCAAACCCGTGGGGCGCTATGGGGCTACGGGAGGGTTTTGTTTGAAGGCTTTTGGCTAAGGGATCGAGTTAGGTGTCGTTTTCGTAGTATTTTTGGACGTAGAATCCATTTTTGGTGGTCTCAGAACGATCCAATTTCACTGTGGGGATCTATTGGGCTTTCATGGGGCTACAAATTCCCCATCGGGGAATCGGCTTTCCTGGAAACTTTTCCGTTTTGGAGATGGCCGATTCTGCAACCAGACGACACATAATTGTACTTAATACTTTCTTCATACTCGACAACTTCCCAGAATACCGATCAATAAAATGTTTAACGGTACTGAAACATTTTGATTGAACTATGTACCTTAGCATCGCAGACTCCCTTCAGCTGTTCTGGAGCCGCGTAAAGTTTGGTACCAAACCCACCAGGCAAATGCGTTGCAATCACACTCAACGAAGACTGGGGATGAGCCAGAAGACAGCACGCTAGTCCGAAATCTCCCACTTGTACTAGACGTAGGTCATGACTCACAAAAATGTTGCTAGGCTGTAACAAACACAAGTTAATAATTTTTCAAAGAGCCGTTAGTTGAAGTTGATCTGGGTTCAAAGTTAACCACATCCCCACATTAATATTTTTGTAATTCACCATTCAAGGTACCTTGATGTCATGATGGACGATTCCTTGGGAGTGAATGTATTCGACTCCTCGAACAACTTGTTTAAAAATTTCCTTCATTTCTATGGCGTTGACAGGCCTCATTTCCTGGTTCCTGATGTCCAACCATTGCCGCAATGTTTTCTGGCACAGCTGCATCTGAATGAAGAGAACGGCCGACTGCTGTAGAGCTGCCGCGTTCAATTTGAAGTGGAAATTGCTGTTACCGTCGTTGAATTTGCAAATTTTCCCTGTCATTTCTGCGCCTACGTCGGAGCTCATCGTCGATTCAGATGATTCACTGACGACGACAGTTTCTTCGATGTGGGATTCTTGTTGGGACTTGTCGGAATTTTCAAACACAACCTCTAACGAATCGTCGGATTGATTCCCATTGGTGGTTTTTGAGGGAGGTTCACTATCAACAATCAAAGGAAACGTTTGTAGAAAAGGGTGTGGTGGTGTCTGCGGTAAATAAAAATATCAACAGTACTACTACTAATGCTTTATTCATAGGTACCTATTCATTTATTCATAGGTACTTGAAAACAACGGTACGCGGTTGTTGTTCATTTTCAATGCTCAAAAATGGGGAAGGCCTTTAATATTTCCATCCGTAGGCTCTGTATTAGGTAAATCTTGAGTTGCAAGTTCTGTTATCGATTCCCGATCCTGACAGCAACGATAGGTTTATCCACTCAAATGACTGCTTACGCAATATTTGAACAGTTTTAGAAATATCTAGGGGAACATTCAAAGGATATGATGCAAGAGGCAAGGAACAAGAGAAGCAACAGGAGCGCAGTTTTTCTACTCAGAGAGGGCACCTCCCGTTCAAGTATTACGTAAATACTTTCATTTGGAGGGGGATAGCTGGTGTGCATCGACTCTTATTGTTGGCTGTAGGTGGGGAACTGTTTGAGAAGTGCTTACGTAATATCTTGCGTAAGTGGCAGAGACTCACGAGATTCATTTGATGTCTGCAGCCTCTCGTGTACAGAACAGAACTTTCTAGCCGCCTTTCCCCTTCGATATTATCTCAACAGAGATTTTTGTGAGTATGATGAACACAATTATTTGAAGTATTTCTCTCGGATAGGTTGCCAATTGATGCACTTTGGTTCTAGTCTATTTTATCAAATGTATGCACCAATTTCAGAATCCCAAATAATTTTGAGAGTTGGTAGTACAGATGGGGTAGTAATATCTAATTCACCTAAAGGAGTAAAGGGAAGGAATACTCAGGAAAGATGCAATTTCAGTGGTGGTTTGTAGGGGGCAAGGGTATCCTCTCATAATGCTCCATTAGACTCTCGAGAGGCATTGATCTATGTCTAGGTAGATATTATACGGTTCGGACCCCAAACAGAAGGACCTGGCGCAAAAAAAAATCACTCTTGTCCTTTCCTTCCTACCTGGATCCGCCACTACACAGAATTTTGAGAGCTCAGGGAATAATTCGTGGTGAATTCACTAAATTCATGTTTTAATAGACGCTTCCTCCCAAGGACATAACAAATCGATTCCACCCACTAGCCCTCGATAAATCGAAAATTGAATACTTATCGAATAGTATGGGGATGTAAAAGCAAGAGACAGTCAGGTACATTTTATGGAGATCAGGAAACAACTTGGAGAAAAGGCCGGGTTTTCTTGAAGTGCTTTTAATCAAGTAGAGCTTTCAGGTTAGGCTATGAACGCCCGAGCTAGCTCGACTTGACTTGATTAAAAGCACTTCAAGAAAACCCGGCCTTTTCTTCCAAGTTGTTTCCTGACTACGAAAGCCGGTTCCTCCATCCTACAATTTTATGGAGATAATATCCATATAATATTCCAGTCTTATTTGACCTATCCTCAACAACTTTCCACCCACATAATATATATTATATGTAATATCAGAATCTGATAGAATCTGATAGAATCCATAAAATATTATTACGAAAGCAATGGGAAAAACGTGTTCTACTTGTGTCTGGTATGCTATGCAACTGGTAGGGGAACATGGGGTGAAAGTGGCGATGGGAGAAAGTGACCACTGGCTGTTTTCGTGGATGTGTTCATCATTGCAAGCGCCAGATTCGATAAAATTCATCTTTTGAGTTCAAACGTGAAGTACAAGAAGCAGAAAGTAGTTAGAATAAGGATTCGATAAGCAGTGATGATGTGAAGTTTTTGTAGAGGTCTAGGGCCACTTGAAAAGGAAAGGTCATGTTCGGATTCATTCATTTCTATTCAATATTCGGATTCAGCACCCCTTAACCCCCCCCCCCCTCCCCCCCCCCCCTACACAAATTTTAATTCGAAAATCCGCAGAACTGTTTTAGAAATGATGACGATTTTGAACTGAAAGCGTAGGCGTTGAGTAGCTGAGCACAGAGCCGCCAGAGTGCTGAATAATATATCTGAGCGGAATCGGAATAAAATCGGCCTGAGTTGATTTTTGAATAACCTTCTTTGATGATAACCTCAATGCTCGATTTATGAATGACTTTCTCTGATGACTACCCCGATTCTCAATTTTCGAGGTTGGCTTTTTGCCTGCTTGCAATGTGTTCATCATTGCAAGCGCCAGATTCGATAAAATTCATCTTTTGAGTTCAAACGTGAAGTACAAGAAGCAGAAAGTAGTTAGAATAAGGATTCGATAAGCAGTGATGATGTGAAGTTTTTGTAGAGGTCTAGGGCCACTTGAAAAGGAAAGGTCATGTTCGGATTCATTCATTTCTATTCAATATTCGGATTCAGCACCCCTTAACCCCCCCTCCCCCCCCCCCCCCTACACAAATTTTAATTCGAAAATCCGCAGAACTGTTTTAGAAATGATGACGATTTTGAACTGAAAGCGTAGGCGTTGAGTAGCTGAGCACAGAGCCGCCAGAGTGCTGAATAATATATCTGAGCGGAATCGGAATAAAATCGGCCTGAGTTGATTTTTGAATAACCTTCTTTGATGATAACCTCAATGCTCGATTTATGAATGACTTTCTCTGATGACTACCCCGATTCTCAATTTTCGAGGTTGGCTTTTTGCTAGCAAAGTCTTACATGACATGTTATATTGTATTGTACTTGAACCCATTGATGAGCTCATTACATAAATTTTTAGAATCCTTGACTTTTCGAGGTCGAATTTTCGGTGTTTTGTAAAAATTAGGGCAGATTGTGGTCAGTCTGACCACTTTCTTGCACACCTGCGGCCACTTCTGGCCACTTACTCGCTTTTGAAAGTTGACGGTATTAATTTTGAATACATATTTACTATTTTCCAAGAATAAAATCGTTTTTATTCGAGATTTGTTGGTATTTGAATGGTGGCAATTTTCTTCCACACCCCTCGCCATTTGCTCCCCACTGGATGTGAAATAAATTTGGCATGATATAATCGTGAATTATGAGCAGGCAAACAATTTATTGAAGCTAAGTCGGTGATTTTTGGAAAGCTGAGATCCCAGGGGTTCCAAAATTGTTGAAGAAAACTTGAAAGAGCCCGAGCAATTTCAATACATATGAGTAAAAACATCCAGGTACCTACCTATCCTGGGTCCCCACTTTAATCAAATGATTTTATAGTTTGACGGAGGGTACCTTTCACATCGGCGTAAAATCGAAAGACTTGGCAACACTGAAAGACAACGATAAGGACTTATCACAATTTGTGATAAGAAGCCGTAATGTTTACAGTTTTCTTTTTGATAAAATTTAATGCTCGGAAATATTCATATATTTACCAACTTTTTTAAGTTCGTAGAGAGTGAAAGGATTGACATCCTATTATTTTATCATGTTACCGTCCAGATACAAGTGTACCACATGAACTTTCTAGGTTATTCATTCTGCTACCCAACTAGTAGGTGATACTATTGTTATTACACCCAAAATACCTACTATGATACCCGTGATCCGATTTATCCAAATCTCTGACTCGGAGGCGAATTCTTAAACTTCATTCTGCAACTTCGTGGTCTTGTGTGAAAGGATAGTGGTGGTTTCACAGTACAAGTTAAGTTCAAGTAAGGTTCAAGTAAAAGTTAAAAGTGGTTTCACAGACGTCACAACTGAATCCTTCTCTTTTGATAAAAATATGAGTCACCTCTCAAACAACACTCACAATAAGATAAGCTTAGTGATTAGAATCTACGCCGTTTGAATAAGCGCAGGAACAATTGAAAAAAATGAGTTTAGAGTTTACACAGTGAGGTTTTACTTTTCAATAGTTAACAACCGGTGGGAAAATTTTTTGCTAAATATTGTATTTTCTTAATTTTCAGATTGCACACAATGGTTGAAGGATACTAGATCAGTCGGGCATCAGCGAAGTAAAACCATTCACTAAAACTCGTAAGCTATGGCATCACATAGTCGGAGCCAACGAGCTAGATTTGCTCAGGAAGCCTCTGAAAGAAGAATAGCGGATCTTGAAAAAAATCTCGAAACCCTATGCGCCCAAAAACTATCAACCGGCGACAATCGACTTGACGTGGAAATACAAAAACTCGCCATGGAGTTGAAAAGGGAGCGGCAAGCGTTAAAAAGGAAAATACAGAATGCGGAGAATCAAAAGAAATTCCGAGACAGCAAAAAAATGAAATTAAACCAACTGTGCAACGAAAATCCTGACATAAAGCGAAAATTGGCTCTTAGGGATGCTGTAGGTCGCCCAAGCTTGCATCAAGACCAACCTGAATTGATGAAAGCCATAGCAGATATTGCCATGCGTGGAAGTGCGCCCGATGCGAGTGGTGGTTATGTACAAAGTAAGAGGACATTAGAGGAACTGACAGCAGAATTAAACAGATTAGGTTTCAACATTAGCAGGAGTGCCACATATTTACGACTCCTCCCAAGAAACGCGTCAACTACCGAAGGCGCAAGGCACGTGAATACAGTACCAGTGAAATTGTGTCGAGCGCAGGAATCATACCGCCCCCACACTGACGGCCAGTTTGCAGCTGCATCAATACGATACTTGGAAGTATTGGCTTCTATTCTTGGACCTTTCCAAACTATTTATCTCTCCCAATTCAACAAAGCACGCGTCCCCTTAGGTCTAGCCGCAGCTGATGAACAAGCACCTCTTCTGATGCACATGGACTATCTTAATAAGTTACCAGATCGCGACTGGATGGAAGCAGAACGACGGAAATTGATTCCATCCGTTTACGCTGGGATGATACTCGAAAAAGGGAAAATCGGGCTATCTGATGCTGTTACCTCCTCAGGCCCAACTTACATAGTAATTAGAAGCGGACACCACAGTACGCCGACGCCAAATAAGCACTTTCAAGATATTGAAAGTTTATTGAATCTGGAGGAATTTCGAGTTATAGCTAAAACAGAAGATGGATTGGTAAAACCAGTGATTATTATTATTGTCGACGGAGGTCCAGACGAAAGTCCACGTTACAGAAAAGTCATTAGTGCAGCGATAAAAATCTTCAAACATCATAATTTGGATGGGTTGTTTATAGCAACCAATGCACCTGATAAGAAATATAGCAAAATTGAACGACGAATGGCTCCTCTCAGTCGGGAAGTTGGTGGCCTCATCATCCCTCACGATCACTTTTTGGGGTCTCTTTTGGATGCCCAAGTTCCAGAGACCGAAGACATGGAGATGTCGAAATTCGAGGCAGCAGGGAAGATTTTGGCCGAAGTGTGGTCGTCAATGACCATAGACGGTCATCCAGTTCGAGCATCATACACGGATCAGGTTGAGGAGGAAGTACCGCCATTGCCCGATGGGGACTGGTATGATCGACACGTACGAGAGAGCCAATATATGCTCCAAATTACCAAGTGTACAGAAACATCTTGCTGTTCGCGTACGAGAAGTGCACTATTTCAAATCTTGCGGGAGAGGTTCGTGCCACCACCTATTAAAGTTTTACAAACGGAAACTGAACTAGTGGTGAGTGAAGAAGGGGATTTCTTAAATCTTTTAGATCGACTGTCCCTAAAAATCGACATTATGAATCAACCTGCTCTCGTTCCATATGACTATATGTGCCCTTCAGTCAAACCCCTTCTTCAATCCAGAATATGCACCAGATGCGGGTTGTACCACGTGTCAACGAAGTCTCTAAGTCGTCACATGAAAACTGTTCACCATGTTGAGGAGATGACGCCTTTACCATTACTAAAACCCATCCGAACAACTCTGCAACGAGGCGATGAAATACTCTGTGTACTTGCCAATGAGGATGGCTACAGTGACGCTGAATGGAGAGAAAAGGACGAAGTAGATTTATCCGCCCACGTCGACGAAGAAATGCGAAATGATAGTGATAAGAATCAGGAAAAGCTGACGGTGAACTCCTGGATACTGAGTGCTCACACTGAATCGACTTGACGCTTGTTGGGAGCAGCTACCGAGTGCAAGATACACGTACGCGAACGCACTTAGAAACAACAGTTTATTAAAAACGCAGAAGAGAATCGAGCAAAGGTTCCGCGATTACAATAAAAAAATTGAACGTATTCAAACAACGCAAAAACGTGAAAAACGCATGGGGACAGAGGAAATTTTGGACGCTTAAGAAAACGCAGTTTGAACTAGACGGCGAATAAATCAGGAAAACGTTAATATATATGGGAAAAACGCTTCGATCGAAGCAGTGCAAATTCATGAACCAGAAGAGACACGTTTGATACTTTCATAAGAATTGACACTGTCAGTTACATCAATATTCATAGTATGAAATAAACCCCATCAACCTCAAATATGATTTCATAGTTGGTGAACGAAATGTTCAGCTTCTATAACTTGATTTGTTATACAGGATATACCTATGAGATTTAATATCAAACAAGTAACTCAACATCTACTTACCTCACGTCAACTATCTGAACTTTCTTTTTGCATTTTTCTGACGCTTCAAGCCAAGCAGCTTTGTAAGAGACTATATTCGGGTGGTTGAGCTTAGCAAGCATCTTCACCTCACGCAAATTATGCAAAAAGTCTCCCACGCTGTGGTACCTGAACAATACCAAGTTTTAAATTACCTAAGTAAATTCTGTTTATGATTGATGACAAATGATGGACAAATAATGGACTTTTTTCTAACCTCAAATATATTTTCTTGATAGCGTAAATTTCACCGTCCAATTTGTGTTGTGCCTTGAATACGTGCCCAAAACCACCTTTTGCAATATAGTCGAGTTCATGAAATTCTGTTCTATATCGTGACCACTCGATGGGGTTCCCCATGGTGTTTAGAGGCACAGGAGTCCTGATCAAGAAAACAGCATTAGAGTACACAGGTTCTGTCTACTAATCTAACAAAACAATATAACAATAAAATTTATTGTTGGCGAAACTCACTTCATGTTTGGCAATAATGCTTTACTATCGGTAGTAGCAGATTTAGCAATGGCAAGTAATTGGTACAGAGCTTTTTGGTAATGGCTCCGCATGAATTGGAACTCTTCCCTTTCATAACTTTCTCCGATCAAATTCATGCGATGAAGCTTCCTGCACACATCTGAGAAAAATAAATAATTTAATTTGGTAATACAGTAAAGAGTAAAGATACTTAATCTCCCGATAATATTCATAGTTCAGAGGTAAACAATCGTCAAACATCAACCTTGAGGTACAGAAATACATACTTACCTAAATATAATTTTCGTTGATTGGTTGGATTCTTCTCTAACAGGCTACATATCTGTTCAATAAGGGACTCGATGAGGAGACTGGAGGGTGAAAAATTTTGCAAATCCTGCGAAGACACATCGAAGGCAAAGGTTTCCGCATCCCCTACAGACCAAATGAGAAAAAATTATAATTCATAAAAATAAGTATATAGGTATTTCCGAGCTACAAATTATTTGTAGCGATTTTAGTACAAAAACAAAAAGAAAGGTCAAAATACGATTCTCAAGGGTTCATAATAAGGAATGAACGAAGGCAATTTTTGGTTAAATCATCCTCAGACGTGTTCTTAGAAGTCAAAAAGTGGGGAAATTATCATTTTTGAGACAAAACGTCTTAAAAGAATGGGGATATTTATATCAAAATAATATTTTGATATAAAGGGGGGAAGGGGGGCTTTATTGACCAATAGAGAGGCAGAGTCGCAGCGCGTTGGGGTGTGAATTCAACCCAAACAGCTGATTCCTCATCCTGTTGCAAATTAAAACGTCAACTTTTCCATAAATAATAGGTATAAATTAATATGAATTTGGGATCAGTCTTTGATTCCATTTTCAGTGTCATTTGGTAGCACTCGATAAACCGAAAAAAAAATCTAAAAGCATGGCCATTCCTTATTCTTTTATCATTCAGTTGTGCATCGGAAAGGCCTGGGATCCCTCTGAAACCGGCCATGAAGTGTAATACCATACTATGGTGCGAATGGCATCACTGTGCACATTAATTTCTAAATGTAAAATTATGAGAAAATATTAGGTTTCTCCTCCTAGTTATATCTTCGCTCTTCCAGGCAGAGATTGTGGCAATCGACGCAGAAACCTGTGATGGAGTTATTAGAGCCCAAGTCCGCGTTTTCTCGAATAGCCAGGCGTCGATCAAAGCACGCATGACACCATACATCTTGCTACGAATGGTACGGGACATCAGACACACACAAACCTGGCGGACCGGAACAGGGTAACTCTGGAGTGGGCCCAATCCCCATTTGTAGGCCCAGTTCAAAGGTCCCATCAACACAGAGAGTAACAGAGAGCATCAACAGCTGAATGTTTGCTCAAACTGCCATTTTGTGGCAACTGGGCACGCTCACACAGCACATGGGCAAACTTTTTCGAGGGAGGGCCAAATAAAACAAAAATTATGAAGGCGGGCCAAAAAATAAAATTAAAAAAAATTGAACAAAACACATTTTTATAAACAATGGACTTTATTTTTGATTTTTGCATCACATGAAACTGAGGCCGTCCGCACATCTAGTCTCCAGATCGCTTCGCGAGTTTGGCTGCAAAGTGCAAACTTGCACGTCAGTTAATATTAGGTTTGTTCCAGGTCTGACTGCGTCTGTCGACAGAAGTTGAACAGCTGTCGACAGAATCCGACCGCACATACTCGGGGTGTCGGTTTCCGTCCAACTGCTGTCAACCTACGATCGACCTGGAACAGTAGTATTAGATGCGATAATACCCTACTTGCCCTACTTGCCCGAGTTTGTAGGGTTTATTCGAAACCCTGTCGCGGGCCGGATTAGACTAGCCCGAGGGCCGCATTTGGCCCGCGGGCCGTACTTTGCCCACAACTGACCTGTGGCTACTGAGGAGCTGCTCACACTGAAGCACGGGGAATTACGAGTCTTCATCACTTGACTTGAGGGGCTCAAGAAAACACAATAGACCAAACTAAGCAATACCTTAGCAATTTCCATCCGAGGCGGGAGTTCGCTCCTATTTGGAAATAAAGGTTTTGAATTTGAATTTGACCTTAAAATCTACGATCTAGTTATATCCATATGTTTTTCAGCTCATCAACAACTCCCAGAGGCTAAGAGCGGGAGATTCGAAGGGCTATTCGCAAGAACAACTCGAAAAGGATTGAAAACTAATCTGATGACTCCGGATTTTTTCTCAGGAAAAAATGTGTGTCACCGATGGGTTGATACATCTATATAACGTCCATTCCAAAACATGGCAGACTGCCATTGGCAAGAGGTACCTACTAGGTATATTAAATATAGTGGGTAAATTAATTTTGGTTATCACGAGCAGACAATGTCTGCTCATTTAAATGTAAATTTACAAGCCATATGTAAAATACCCGGGTATTTACTTTTCTGGATAAATACCCAGGGTACACAAACGATTTTGGTATTTTAGCCACAATGAAATAGGATGAAAAAAAAAGTAAAAAACGCCTGTGCCCAATTTTCAAGCATTTTGCCTTCATGACCACCCTCTAACTAAATAAAATATCATGAAAGGGGTGTACATGACATGAAACTCTGGGAGATTTCCATATAACAACAGCTCATAAAAGTGAAACCATTCGCTTGGCTCCACTGCATTTGAACGGTGCAAAAATTCACTCGGGATAAGGTTCTTGAAAAACAAATCACTCAACTCATTCCTTATCATTCATAGCCTAAACCTAAATTTAGAAGAAAATTTGTGGTATTCTAAATAAAATTTATTTTATAAACAATTGAAAATGAAAAGAAAATTTTAAAAATTTAATTTTTCTAAACCAAAGTTTGTGAGGTTGGGTTTTTACAGGGAGGTATACGGGCTTGTATACCACAAGCCACTTTACGAACACAGTTGATCCCCAATCAGGTCCGTGGTAAACAACACTCAAGATAGCAATAGAAGGAGAATTTAGTCGAATGGGTAGTGTCATCAATAATTATTCATTCATTGCACAAATAGGGCCTTCATGCTGCAATGAGTGAAATTTACTCTTTGATTGAATAAAAATCAATACAGTTTTCGGAATAACCCGCATATTCCTGAGAACTTAGGAACACGCCAATTATTGGTGGACCTCCCAATCTTTGAGACTGACCCTCAGAGACGGCCTTGATGAAAATAGACATAATATGCATAATCCGCCAGGTAGGCGGATAAGTTACCTACCATATTATGGTACCTGGCGGATAAGTTACCTTGATGACAACTAATACATTTTGTGGATTTTCATTGACAATACGATGTAGAGATAATAATATATATAATAATAATATTTCATGGTGTCAATTAATGGGGTAAGTAGTTATCATATCATCACAATTAGTACTATGTTCTTTCTTTAAATTAAAATTAAAATCATTTTAAAAGAACACTTATGTACCTACCTGGATCAAAGGATGAGACGGTTTTTAATGAGGAAAACTCGGAATCTTCGTTCCTCATTTTTTAAGGCTGTGATAGACGTTACAATAAAATTATGTTCAAGAATACGTCATCGCTGCCTGATAGCTTATGAGAAGGTAACACGTCAAATAATGATCGAGCGCACTGGAAGAAATCGTCAATACAAAAACAATACCACGAATGATGTTATGTGAGCATATCGAGTGTCTTTGGTTGATAAGGGTTATCAACTGAACCTAATTTTCTGATATATAAATTTTATTGCTACCGTTCATAGCCATGGTGGGCACAATACGAATTTAGCACCTGGAAAGCTGCTCCTAGATAGTGGGCTCTCTCTGCCCACCTCTAGCGATCAGAACCTGAACTACTTTTTATCAGGATCTGACGTCATCACAGTACCTACCGACCGTCATCAGTCATCATCAGCAAAACATAGGTAGCCTCATTTCCACCTGCTTGCCGCCGCGTGTTTTCTGTGTTCAGGTATTCTGCGTTCACACGTAGGTTCCGGCATCCTAAGATTAGTTTGGTTTCCGTCAATGTAACGTCAACTCCATAGGAATGGCTCCTTCTATCAAAGTTGATGATCTCATACAATCTGTCACACTTCACAAGCTGCGCCCTATCATTTTCCAAGGGACAATATTTCCTTTTATTCTTCCCTACGTCGGCTGGTTCTACGTCTGGTTGTACATCTATGGCCTCGAAGAATTTACAGAAGGTGGATTTATCGGCACGGCTGCGATCGCTGTCGTGCAGATCCTAAGCTGCCTCTGCTGCTACTGGTCGGTCCACGTACAGTCCTTTCTCACCTGCTACAAGGTACGGAATTATTCGTTTTCAAATGTAAATTAAGGTTTCAGAGTCATTTGCACGAAAACTGCATCAGCCGGCTTTCGGATCATTTTTAGCTTATAAGAATCCTCGGTACTATTTGGTTGGTAACTCGACAGTCTTCAGTGATTACTACAGAATGAACGATAATATTGTACTACTGTTACTCTGTGCATTATTATTGTACCATGTAGGGTGGTAGTACCTACCCCGCAGCGGCTTTCTGGAGCGATTGATTGAAAATTCGTTAGTTCTTGAGACACGACGAATTTGGTTTTGTCAGGAGAAAACGTGTTGAGTGTGTTTTCCTCACTTTTGGTGAAGTTTTTTGGAATTTCATGTGAAATTTCACTGCTACAGCAATGTACATGACATTTACAATCATAACATTGTGGATTGTTGGGGGTTTTGTAGCTAATCAGCGGGTTCTACGCCCTCAGAAACCTACCTACCTACAAATGCCATTGATTTGAATTCGTCTGTTTCATTACGATATAGCTAGGATGGTTTTCCCCGAGGTGCCGAAATGGGCACATCCCGGCAGCCCGAAAAGCGAGGGGTTTTCCCTCATTCCGCTCAAAACTCTCATTTTAACTTCCTAAACTGTATGAAATACTGAAATTTAAGGGTGGGATGTCCCTGACCCTGTTTTAGGTATATTTGTAGGAGGTCCGGCATTGGTCGGTTTCGTGTCAGGGAATGGGAGTCCCCCTTGGGGAAGGGGTGGTGCACTCCTTGTTGTTTGCGGATGATTTGGTGATTATCGCACATGACCGGTGTGTCCGATGCTGAGTAGGTATATTATAATATAATATATATTATAATATAATATATATTATTATGAAACTGCATGGTGCCTTCGAAGAAGAAGAACTACATATAAATGTGGGCAGGGACGCGATATGCATGTCTCAGGCCTGGCGATTGTGCGCACAGTCAGCTAATTTAAATACCTACCTGGGTTCTGTGTTGGATGCTGGTGTCGGTGGTTGTCATCCGGACTTTGACGCCAGAATCGGTCTTGCCCGAGCTGCTGTGCGTTCGTTAAATAAGGTGCTGTGTAGTAGGGAGATACATCGGCGAACGAAGAAGATGATTCTGACTTCAATCGTAGAGAGTATCTTGATCGGAAGGTTGGTCCCTTACACAGTGAAACCAGCAGCGATTGTGTGCAGTGGAGATGGTGGCCGTAACCCGTCGAGTTGTCGTGTATCGCGGCTGGATAGAGCCCGGAGTGTGACCATCAACCAGCCAGAATCAGTCGTAGAGAGGATAGAGAGAGGGGCGCTGAAATGGTATGGTTACGTGAAGCGAATGCCTGATGGAAGGTGGCCTAAAATGGTCCTTAGAGCTAAGGACCAGCTCTGGTCGCCGAATGGCAGACGGAAAAAGGGTCGGCCAAGAGTCACATAGAGGGGAGGAGTCGTTCGCTCTGAGACGACTCAATCTGGAGGACGAACAAGCTGAGGATAAGAGTTCCTGGCGTCAGGCGATTTTGGGGAGACGCCTATAAAAGTAAAAATTAATGGTGTTTTAAAATTGTAAAGGTCCGAGTGGAAGAAGGGGTTATGCGGCATTTTCACCAAAGTTGGGGTATTTGCATAAATGAAGGCTTTGAAGCGCCATGTCTGTGGCAGCCTGGTTATGGACTAACTACACGAAGGTGGTGCTTTTTCTCGGAATCAGCTGTCTATAACATAGCACCCAACACCGCAGAAGGACGGAGTAGAGCAGCAAGATTCCTCCACTCTCTCAGTGCTGCGATTTCCGTTGCCTCAGCATCGAATTGGAAAGCCGCTTCCAGATCCTGAATCGCTTCGGCAGGCTGTGGAACTTGAGTATTTTCCATTATATGGCAACAAATCTGGTAACTTAATCATCATCCATGGTGAACTCTTGATTGTCCCCTCCGATCCAACTTCGAACAGTGTCACTCGTGACCTCTTCCAGACCGGGCACCATACATTTATACAGTGGACATGCATACAGTGGGTTCCCCAGCCGTTTCCCAGTCCATGTTCAGCTTGAATGGTGGTGAGAGTGTTTTCCTCTCAGAAAGGAAATTTGTCAGCAACATTTAACATTCAACCTTTGCATGAAGTGCTTTTGGTTTATTATTCTTGGAATAATACTCAGGACTATGTTTTCGCGACGGAGGTCGACGACTCCGATCAGCCTCAAAATTTGACATTATCCGTTTCAAGATGTCTAGATTCCAAAACCGAAACGTCCGTCCGCCGTACGCCGTCCGGGCCGTTTTGAACAGTAATTTTTCAAAAAATCTGAAATTTTGACAAAATACTCGGTTTACCATCTAGTTGTGCCCGCAAGGTTTTCAGCCCAATCGCCCAAACCCGTGGGGCGCTATGGGGCTACGAGAGGGGTTATTTGAAGGCTTTTGGCTATGGGATCGAGTTAGGTGTCGTTTTCGAATTATTTTTGGACGTAAAATCCATTTTTTGGGGTCCTGGAACGATCCGATTTCACTGTTGCGATCTACAGGGCTTTCATGGGGCTACAACATTTGAAGCCATTTAATGGGATCTTTGAAGGATCCGCTTCAAAAGGCCTTAACGCCTCATATCATAGTACCTCTCTACTGGTAGAGTAGTTTAGTCTAAACTACTTTCTTAAATTAAATTTTGTGATGGGTTCAAATCATGCTACCTCAGATTCCACTTTGGGGGCCATGTTTTCTAAAAATTATTGTTGAATATTCATAATACCCTCTATGGCATTTTTAGAACTGCGTTACAATGTTGTAATTTCTGGCCCCCAACTTCGGAGACCCTATTTGTGGTCTGCATTTAGGAAGTAAATTTTACAATCGTGGGTTAGTTACGATGGAAAACGTTCATTCTTCGCACTAGATATTATGACTTACAATATATCATTAACAGCCATAACCTCAACTATTAGTGCTTCACATGTTTAAGAGTATATTCCCACATGAATAAAAACGTTGAATCCCCTTTTTTCAGGCAAAATCCCCCAAGGATGCTGAGTTAGTGAAAGTCGTGCCTACTGAACACAACGGATCTTCAGAACTTGTCACTCTTCATCACCCTCTGGTAAGTTGATCTATCTCGATTCATCGTCTTGGTAAGCCTGGGCAGAACCGCTTCCTGCTTAGCCGAGATAACATATTATCATTTAAATTAATTTAAATATTATTTTTAACAAAAACCTACCTACAGCCTCTGTCTTCAACAAAGTTTTAATCTTTCATTTTGTTTTGTAGGCACTCGGTGACACTTCTGAATGGTTTTTGTTTCAAAAAACCAAATATGTGTGGAGTGATGAGAGAAAAACCTTTAGAGGTTTGGAATTTCCAATCAACCTCAGATTCAGCGATTATTCCAACTGGAAAGGTTACCAAGATGAAACCGAGCTTAACAAAGCAGAAACAAAATATGGCAAGAACACGTACGTTTTTATATAGAATTTAATTATTTATGATCCAATTTAAAATAAAATTTATTTTCTCATATTCTCCTGTCGAGTGTGAGATATAAGCAGGTAAGGTATTCAGAACGATTGCGCTTCAACAGGTTGGATATGGCTGTACCGGAATTCATGGAGTTGTTCAAAGAGCGCGCAACTGCTCCGTTTTTCGTGTTCCAAGTCTTCTGTGTGGCGTTGTGGTGTCTGGACAAGTATTGGTACTATTCCATATTCACTCTCGTCATGCTCATCTTGTTCGAGTGCACGTTGGTTCAGCAACAGCTTAGAAATATGGCAGAGATTCGAAAAATGGGGAACAAACCGTATATGATTCAGGTAGAGATTTTTTTTCTAAATGTGTCTAAACAAGTCATGATGTCAACTGTTGAAAGTATAAGTAAAATCTTCTCTCCACCATTTTCAGGTGTATAGGAATCGTAGATGGCGCTCTATCATGTCAGACCAGCTCATTCCAGGGGATATAGTGTCTATAACTAGAACCCAGAATGACAATCTCGTTCCTTGTGATATGCTCTT
This sequence comes from Pilophorus perplexus, assembly GCA_955831195.1. Taxonomy (NCBI): domain Eukaryota; kingdom Metazoa; phylum Arthropoda; class Insecta; order Hemiptera; family Miridae; genus Pilophorus; species Pilophorus perplexus. The sequence goes on along the minus strand of OY037011.1, from coordinate 12,641,576 downwards.
GCTCCGAGGTCCTTGCATTGTTGACGAGAGTATGTTAACAGGTAAGAGCGATATGCATTTACAAGATGACTAATTACTATTGTTATGGTTGTTTCACATTGTTGATTTATCGATCTTTTAGGAGAATCTGTGCCTCAAATGAAGGAGTCGATTGAGAATCTCGATCCCTCCGGTGTGTTGGACATCGACAGCTCTGGGAAGCTCCATGTACTGTTTGGTGGCACCAAAGTTGTACAACATACTCCGCCCAATAAGACATCTTCTGGATTACGAGGTATAAGTCTGCATATCTGATATTCTATCTGCTCCATCTTCCTAGTCTACCAATTGTCCATTCACTGAGTTTCATTCCAGCTCCTGACAACGGCTGTGTGGGTTACGTGCTAAGGACTGGTTTTAACACTTCTCAAGGAAAACTTCTCCGTACTATCTTGTTCGGAGTCAAGCGTGTAACTGCTAACAACCTGGAAACGTTTGGATTTATCATGTTCCTCCTTATTTTCGCCGTCGCCGCTGCCGTTTACGTTTGGATTAAAGGTGCGACACGTTCCACAAAAACTTGATTGTGGACAGACTTGTGGGCTTATTCGTCATTCTTCACCTTGTGGTGGCCAATTCCTGTGTTCCGCTTGCTTCGTTGGAACGCTTGTTTGACGTAAAATTTTCGAATGATTAATTTCTAGGTTCTGAGGATCCTACTAGGAACAAGTACAAATTATTCCTGGAATGCACGCTCATTTTGACTTCCGTGGTACCCCCGGAGTTACCGATTGAATTGTCGCTGGCAGTCAACACTTCACTGATTTCTCTGTTCAAACTTGGTTAGCCTAAATTGTATTTTACCATTTAACTAAGTGCAAATTATTGCCCCTTTTGGTATTATGACAGCAGTACATTGTTGTTGCTTTTGCTCAACGATCTATGGCTCTGTTACAGCGGTTTATTGTACGGAACCTTTCCGCATCCCATTTGCTGGCAAAGTGGAGATTTGCTGCTTTGACAAAACTGGCACATTGACAAGCGATGATTTGGTAGTTGAGGGAGTTGCCGGAGTTGGGTAAGAGTATTATTCGGTTGTTGATAGGTTCAACGCTGGTCTTTAATTGAGGTTTCTATTATTAAAAAAATAAATAAATAAATAAATAAATAAATAAATTTTCAAGAGAGCGGCCAGAAGAAGTAACACCAGTAACGGACCTGCCGCAAAACACCGTCCAGGTTATTGCAACTTGCCATGCTTTGGCTCAATTAGAAGACGGAATGGTTGGTGATCCGTTGGAAAAAGCTACGCTTACTGCGATTGACTGGAATCTGACAAAAGGTAGTCCGAACGTTAACTATGTATTTGCGAGATTTCGAAAACGCGAAGAACAAAGACTTTTGGGAACAAATATTTCACTCACACGTTTCAGGCGACGCTGTTATACCTAAACGAGGGAAGAGCCCTGGCCTCAAAATTTTCCAACGTCACCATTTTTCTTCGGCTTTAAAGCGCATGTCAGTTGTTGCGGGATATACCGTTCCTGGAACTGCCGAAACCAACTACATCGCCACCGTGAAAGGGGCTCCTGAAACCCTTAAACCCATGGTGAGTTCCAGTAAGATTCAGTAATTTTGAATTTAGATTCCTTTATTGACATTCCCTGCTGGATTCCGTGTTTCAGTTCGAGACTGTTCCAAATAATTACGATAAAGTTTACCTGAACTACTCGAGGAGAGGGGCTAGGGTTTTAGCTCTCGGCTGGAAATCGTATGGTCATCTGTCTCACGCAGAACTGAGAGAGCTAACAAGAGAAGACATTGAAAGCAAGCTGACATTTGTTGGGTTTGTCATCATATCCTGCCCACTCAAACCTGATTCGAAGGCTGTGATCAAAGAAATAATTGCAGCTTCTCATGTTGTACGTACTTGTAAACTAGTGCACTATAAGTATGACGATTTTTTTTTTTTTTCAATTTTGCTAACGTTAGATTACTTCCCTTTGTAGGTAATGATGATAACTGGGGATAACCCGCTCACGGCATGCCACGTGGCTAAGGAACTAAGGTTTATCAAAAAGTCCAAAAGCGTTCTCATTCTACGAGGGGCCTCTGAAGAGTGGTATTGGGAAGATATTGAACAGACTAATCAAATCGATCTGGACGATGATTATAAGCAGTTGATTGAAAATTATGATCTCTGTATAACTGGCGAGGTGAGTAATTTTGGCATCTGCAAATTGTCCATCACCAATCTAACCCTCTTTCACTACTTGCTGTTAGCGTTGTAACTTCAAGACTTGACAACTTTGTGACAAACGACTGCACGATCTGAAGTGATTTCAAAGCGGGTGGTTTCACACGACTAGAATTTCCCACTGGAGGATACTTGTAACTAGTTATTTGCCTTGTGAACGTCACTTTCTCTCAAGTTGAGTGGAGGAAGGAGAGTTGTGGGATCAGTTGCTCGTCGCTTGGTATAGTTTAAACAGCAGTGGAGGGCTCTTGTTGCCCTTCATTCCAATTCCGGCTAGTTGGTGATCCTGAATTGGTAGGTTTTCAGTATTCAGTATTCCTCAACTCCCGTCATCCTGAAAATTTCACATTTAATGTAGGAAGTGGCATGTAGGAGCACCCACGGGAACTGGGTGATTTTAATGTGTTCCTAATTGTTTCTCTGGGTTGCCATTATAATTTGTTTTGTGTGTGGCGGAACGCCTCTGGCGTCATACGGTGAAGGAGGAACGAGCTACAGGATGGCTGGAAGAGTCGAGTTGTCCTGTAGTGTGTCTTTCCTCGGGCTGTGGTGAATCTAGTATCAAACACGAGGATTCATGGATATTGTGGATTCTCCCACAGCTCGCAGTAAAATTGAAATTTGATGAACCAGCTTCCTAAAGCAAATTGTCGTTAATGTCGCTGATGTATAGTATTGTTAATAGTGTTGTTAGTATTGATGTAGTATTTGTGCACGAATTATTGAACAATAAACATGTTCCTATTCTATTCTATTCTATTCTATTCGTTAATGTCGCTGTCGAAGCGCCTACAAGCAAAAGTGTCGCCAATAGACGCCTGGGCAGCTGTCCCACGCGTAAATATTGGGTCCGCTGATCTGGCGTCCCTAACTGAATTGTGCACCAGACATGATGAAAATGAATGATCAGTGAAGGATACATGTCAGTGAGATAAGGGATAGTCCGGGTGAAGGAGGTGAAGCCTCCCCCGGGAGAAGCTGGGCCCAATTTCACCGCCAGGCGCAGAGCTTCCTGGCAGACTGGCGAGTTTAGAACCATAGAGTGTGGTCCATGAGCCCATGGACGCCACATGGCACATTAGTTGGAATTAGTCCTTCAACTACTAAGCTCACAGTCTCACTCTAAAAACCTTGAGATCTCGGTTGTTTCATCCATCCCAACTCATGAATGGCGTTATTCTGCAACTGTTGCAAGTCCTGTGAAATTTTATTTTAACCCATTTTGTTGGTACCTACTTTGCAGTCCCTGTCATATTTGACCATCAACCATAAAAAATTCCTCATGAAGATCCTTCCGTACGTTTCCGTATTTGCTCGAGTGGCGCCTAAACAAAAAGAGTATGTGATCACGAATTTGAAAGCGCTTGGTTACACCACGCTGATGTGCGGAGATGGAACGAACGACGTGGGAGCCTTAAAACATGCTGATTGCGGTAATGCTTGTCTTCATTGCTTGTCGGGTAGTCATGCTAGTTGACATTTTCAATTTACATTCAATACGAACTTGTTCAGGCGTTGCTATTCTGGCGAGTGCTCCAGAAGCGAAAATGGACCGAAAGAAAATCGAGCAAGAAAAAGAAAAAGTGAAAACACTCTCTCAGAAACTGAACTCTTTGCCGCCCAGAGGAGGCAGCAACGAACAGCGGGCTGTAAGCACAAAATCTCATTCCCTGCATATAACTGACACTCAACCACCAGCCATCACGTGTTGCATTCGCTCTCGCCTGCATTCTTTTTCCTGTTCCAGAATTCAATCAATGCTACACAAGAAAAAATACAGAGGTTAATACGAGAAATCGAGGAAAGCGAACAGGCGCAAATTGTCAAACTAGGGGATGCGAGTATCGCTGCTCCATTTACGAGCAAGCGTTCCTCTATCCAATGCAGTAGGTGTCTTATTGCTACTATAAACCTTCCATAATTGCTTTCTGTACCTGCTATTAAAGAAAAAAAACTTGTTTCAGTTTGCCACGTAATAAAGCAAGGACGATGCACCCTAGTCACTACATTGCAAATGTTCAAAATATTAGCCCTCAACGCCTTAATTTTGGCATATAGCCAGTCAGTGCTTTACCTAGATGGGATAAGGTTCAGCGATATGCAAGCCACCCTTCAAGGCTTACTACTAGCAGCTTGTTTTCTTTTCATATCTCGATCGAAGGTAAGCAGGAATTTATTTCGTCCATTACTTTACATTTGTTAGTTCTCCTAAAATTTAATTGCATTCTGTTGTTTCAGCCTTTGAAAGTGTTGTCTAAACAAAGGCCGCTACCTAACATTTTCAACGTGTATACAGTCCTAACAGTATTGCTGCAGTTCGCTGTCCATTTTGTGTGCCTCGTCTATCTTGTTCAGCTAGCTAATGAAAAGTCTCCTCACAAGTAAGGCAATTCTGTGGTAAAGTTTTAGACTATGTATTACAATGTAGAGCCCTATTATTAGAGTAAGTAAATTCCAGTCAAATAATGTCCGACGTTTTTGTGCATCGGGTCCTTGGGTAGGTTGTACTTGCCGTCTACATGCTCATACATCAGACGTGGCCAATTTTGGTTAGTGGGTGCTTAGGCCCTAGACTGGTGGGCCGAGCGACAGAAGACTGGGCGCTCATCCGAGGAGAGCAATGGTTAGGCGCAAACCTTCACCCCGCCCCTTGTAGCAAGTAGATAGCCAGCCAAAAATTACCTGCTGTGAAAGAAAAAGGGGAGTAGAAAATTTGGCGAAAAAAAAAACCCTTTGTTTACAGATTATGAACACTGGAACATGACTTCCTCAGACTTCGCGCCGAATATTCCTCTGCCCACTAGGCCAACGTAGTCCATTCCACTAAAGCAGTGGCTACAAAATTTCCGTTTGAAGCGCTCAATAAACCAATTCGTATGCGCACAAAGACGAATGCATCGACAAATTCACACCGGCAAATGTTCATTCAAACCAGTGAAAATTTTTCCAGTTGATTGAACGTTGGTGCGGATATAAAAACGCAACAAATTGGATCGCAGCGGGGTTTATTTTTTTAATTACGGCAAAGCCAGTTGGAGGGGGGGGGGGGTGTCAAATGGATTTTACGTCCAATTTAGTCCGCTCCGCTCGTTTCGAGTTCCAAATCCAGGTGCACTCTTTGAGATAGGTATCCAGCATCCAGACCTCTATTATCCCGACTAAAACACCTCTCTCGACTGTGTCCTAAGCCCTGCGACCCCACTCCTTTCATCATTAAAATCATGCGCCAAATATTTTGCCAAAACTTGCGATTTTTTAAAAGAATTTCGCTCTGCCGAAAAAGTAAGAACGAAAGTTTCGATTTTTGAATCCAAACATCTTGAAACGTAAGAAGAAGAAGAATCATTTTTCAGGCAAAACAAAATCTTTGGCCGCACCAAAATAATGTTGATAATTAGGAATGAACGTGCACCCGAATTTCGGGTTAAATCATCCTGTGCTATGTCGTTAGAGGTCAGAAAGAGAAAAATACATCATTTTTGTGACAAAAAGTCTTTCACTTAGTTTTTATATTCATCGAAAGTTGTTCGGGTCGATTCTAAGGACGTGCGTTTTGATGGCTAGTTTCCCACCAGCACCAGAGTGCAGAGCGATTTTTCATATTTTTCTCGATTTTCTTGGTGATTGGCAATAGTGACATTCGCTTTGTTGTGAATGTGATCGTTACTTATATCGACTTGATTTTATGTGTGGGTAATGTCAGAGACCGATCCTTCAGTTTTTAATTTTTTTAAATCGTCGACCAATGGGAGCTGATCGCTGGTTTCCGCAAAAAATTCAAACTGCGATTTTTCCATAAATTCGTACGAACTTGCAATCTGTGATCTAACACCATTTGGTGTTATTTGGAAGCGTTTAATCTATCGATTAAAAACAAAAAACAAACGTCCTTTCCTAATTCTGGGAAACTAGAGCCACTGACCGAAATCTTCAGTATTTTTTCAATGTGACTTTTGACAGAGTTTCCTTCTGACGAGGAAGTTCGGTAACCTCAATGGAAATGATCAAATTATTTAGTTCAAATTGTACTTTGAGCAAATTAAACTTATCTCGGGTGATATTGGGTTACCCGATTCTCTTAGATTTCAATTTTATTTCCTCAAAAGAAAAAGAAAAACAAGGTCAAATTGCTTCGCGGGCGGGAGTTTGGCCACCCCTGCTTCAAATAATGGAATCTTGAACAGTAGAACGAAAATAATGAAAAAGAAAAAGAGGGCTGGCCATTTCCGCTAGGCAACGCCTTCACTTTCCTTACCTTTTACCTACGCGAATTTTACCAGTAGGATTCTCTTTTTAGTCTTTTTCAACAAATATTTTCTTGAAATACACTACATTAGGTACTTTTCCGTTATACCCCCCTCCCGATCACGCGATTTCGTGTTTCGTACACATCCCTCCGGATGGCTTTAAGGCACCCAAATTCGAGTACTTTTTGACATGGATATGTCTTAGTTCTGGGGTCTTGCAAAATTTTGCTTCGCTCGAAATATCAAATTTCCGTCCATCACCTATCAACGGTGCACCCGTGGCGACGGCGGCCACAAATTGCGACACGGAAAAGTACCCTACATTAAAACCTTCGATCGACGATACAGAATAAAATCAATGAATTTATAATATATTATACTGAACCGCCATCTTATGTTATTGCCGTTGAAGCGGTAAAATGAGATTTTTTTACCTTTTTTTCATTTTTCCATTTTCAGACCTCCCAAGCCTTCAGATAGTGAGGAAGAATCCGAATTTGTGCCTAGCTTGTTGAATAGTACCGTGTACATAATATCGATGGCACTTCAAGTTTCCACCTTCGCTATCAACTATAGAGTACGTTAAAATCGTTGTACATAATATATTATTTTGTATTATACTAGAATACATGTTGTTTGCAATATGACTTTACTTAAGTAGTTAATTAATGCAAGTGGTTGTCTCATTTGCAGGGACATCCTTTTATGGAAAGTTTGTTTGAGAACAAACCCTTCATGTACATTATTCTGTGTTCAACGGCGTCCATATTTGCGTTGGCGCTCGGAGCTTTCCCCGATGTTGCTTATCAGTTTGAGATCGTAGACTTTGACCCTGACGTAAGTATCTACGTAATTCTCAAGCTGAATTGTATACCTTCCATTATTATCGCCGATTTTATAATTGTTTGATGATTTGCGATTGTTTCAGTTCCGGCTCATCCTTGTTGGAGTGCTCTGCGCTGACTTCTTTTTCTCTTATTTGGTAGACCGGTTATGTTTATTGATATTTGGAGAGGGAAGACTTAGAATAAAGAAATAAACTCATTTAGAGCAATTAATAAACAAATACCCACTTTCGTTCTGCCTTGTTGGCAATGTCTAGCAAAATCAGATGATACTAGTTTAAAGGGGATGTTGTGTTCAGTGTTGATGACTTATCTGCTCATGGCGCTCATTTCATATTCAATATTGGAGTTCATCGCCAAATTGTTTTCCTTTGAGCATTCAGGTTGGGTTTTGTTATTTTGGTTGAATGAGGGTTCAATTTTTTATGCTGGTAGGTACAGTTTGGTTAAAGGAAAGTATGTTGACGATCCCATTCCCGATTTGAGGTTAACTCGTAGTATTGTTGAATTTTGGCACTGCCGATTCATATTTTTGAAAGACTGGTGCCTATCTCCTATATTCCATTAGCTTTTATGTGCTTGGGGTTTTTCAACTCCATTTCTCACCTCTTTGATTACAATTTTAAAAAAAATCCTGTTCCGTAAACATATTTACAGGAATTTATGAGGCCATGTGTTGACCTAGTCATGCATTTACTGTTGAATAGTGTCTTGATCTACGGAATTCGTGATCTGCATAACAATTATTCTGGAATCTGAACTTGACGCTAAAACCGTAATGGCGCAAGTTATTTCACGACCTAGTGGGCCTGGCAAATATATTAGTTCTACAACTTTGAGCCATAGTTTGAGCTTTTAATGCTGATGATATGTGGCTCCAGCAGAGGTCATCAATGTAAAATACATAATTCTGACGCGGCCGTTTGTATTAAATGAAAATTTCATTCCTTCCGTTACTTGTTTTTAGTTGGTTTTTTCGATTCCTGTCAACGAGTTTTCTCAAGAGCAATGAGTTCCAGTGTTGACGAGTTGTAAATAATGATTTGTGATAATTTCATGTTGAAAAAGAATGTCGAAGAAGAAGAAGGTACCTACGTAATTGCATCGCAATGAAATTTTTTATTACAATTCCTTGTTCGATAAGATGGGTTGTTTCATTCATTCTTTCCGGAATATGCCAGATCCCTGCCCATAATTTAGTTAAACGCCTAATTTTACTAAATGCCTGGGCAATCTGTCAAATGTGTGTTTTCTTCCAACAAAAACGAATATTTGACAGTTTGCCTAGGCATTTAGTAAAATGACGGATTTGACAAAATTACTGCGACAGATAAAACTGCTGAACCAAAATACAACCAGGTGAGTGTTGAAAGAAAATACCACCACAAAAATCGTGCTTTACTCTGCCCTTTAAAGTTTTCCAAGGATCACTGCGTCTTTTGATAATGACCAGCTCAATAATTTGCCGGACCCCTGCCCGTCATTTAGTTAAACGCCTACAATAAGAGTATTATTGTGAATTACACCACTTCCTTCGCAAGATTCCCAGAAAACCTTTAACGGAAACCGGATTTAAACAAAAATAACTGGGTGTTCTGTTTTGATTTTGTGGAATGAGCAGGATGGGTTGACACTGACTGCATGATCAGTAACAGTTACCTACTGATCATGCAGTCATGTTTTACCAAATTTCTTGACGAATCAGAATAGAGGAAACTCCTATGATGTCCCACCCCTCTCTCAGGCATCACATTCAAATATTTCTTGTTGCCTAAACCAGGTTTAGTAAACCTCTATAAATAATGTTAACGTTTTTTCGGATGTCAGGTTTTGTAACTTTTGAACGATGGCCACAGCAGAACAAAATTTTAAAAATCATTCCATGAGCCTTCTAACCTGTTATAAAGAAAAGCCCTTTCTGGGTCGCTGGTTGCTGGGGCGCAGGTAATAGAAAATGTTGAAATATATTTTCCTTTAGCATATTGTCATTGCTCAGTTCCGTTTAATTTTTTCTCCACTGTAGACGAGTAGCATTACAATACAGAGAGTAGGTACATTGTAAGGAAGAAAAAACGCACTCTTCTACCTTTCCAATACAAATTTACACATTCTAGATTACACCAAATGGGCGAGATGTATCAGGGTATTTTCCAAAACTGTCGAGGAGAAGGGGGGTTTATTTACAGGAAGTAACGGAGTGTTGACCGCTTCTCTCGTGCTAAGTTCAGTCTGTGGTAAGCTGAAAATATTTTGTTGGGAACTTGGAAAAGGCTGGAAATCCATACTAGCACGCAAGAAAATTCATCCGGGTAGATCCATCAACAGTGATTTAAAAACACCCCCGTTGCATTAAACGCTTTTATTCATTTCATAAGATTGAGTAAAATAAAATAATGTATCCTGTAGATAAATCATGGAATCAACTAAACGTATTGTCGTTATCACATGGTTCCAGAAAACTTGTTTAAAATATTTCCCAAACTGTTATGCTTACTGGTAGTAAATTTAAAAACTTATTTTTCTGTAATTACATTCAATGATATCACCCTGATCAATTCCAACAAAATATACCTCTGCCTACTCAACTCCTCGCGCATACGGTCAACACCCCTCTGATATGAACTTTTCTTTCTGCTCATCTCAAAAATAATGAAAAGCAATTGCCTAAGGTTTGTATTTTGTCTTGAATTCAATTCGATTATCCAAAAACAACCTAAAATTTACACGTATGAAAAATATTGTTCACAGGATATTACAGACAAAGCGTTACGGTATAATTTACAAATACTTTTCAAAACCATCCAATATTCCTTTGATTTGAATGGTGCCTAGCTTAATTTTTTTTTTTAAATTAAAAAATCAAAAACAAAATAAAAACTTGAGATCGATGTACTCTTTACAATACTCTTAAACACTTATAAATAAATCCATATTTTAAAAACATAATTTATTAAATAGCAAAACAATATTTCTTTTCTAAAATTCTAGAACAATATGTTTTGAACAAGCAACATGGGAAAACATTTTCTCATTTTGAAGGTCTAAAAAGTAAACTATGTAGTTCATTTTACCATAAAACTGCATTACCTTTAATGCGTCTCTCATACAACTACCTTGATACATAAAAATATAATTATGGAAACAATAAATTAATAATACAAAATTAGTGATATATTAAATTGTTTTTCATATCACAAAGGCTTTGATAGGAGTTCAAGCCGTTTTCCTCATTTGCACATTTACATTTTACAAAGATATGAACAGTGGTATAATCACCAGTTTTATAAAACATTATTATCGAAATACTGCGAATTTCGCGAGGTTTTCTATGTAATTTTGTCCCTCTTTTTCATCTTCCATATTGGAAAGACAAACCATAATTCCATGTGTTTGTCTTCAAGATGTCCATGGCACACGAGTAGGAAATCATAAAGGGTTCTTTTTTTCCATTTTAAGTGGATTGTAGCGCCTCTTGGTACCTAATTACCTACGATTGTGATGTTCTAATTTTCAACACCGTTCGATGAAAACTGTAGGTAGTACGTTAGCGCTGTTGAGGTACCTGACCTCAGGGCAGAGGCTTCAGCTCGAGCTGATTCGGGTCTCTAAGGAGGAATGGGGAAAGGGATGAATTTGTTTCATTTTTTCCGAATTTCGTATAACCTAACGGCGGTTATGTCCTCCAAGCTCAGACGGGCCCTTTGTGCGGCGAAGATGGGTTTTCGTACGTAGCGACGAACATGTAGTTGCAGTTTCGGGGCACGGGGTCGCATATTTTGAACCGGTGCCTTTTTTGGCAGTAATATCTTGCGCAAAAGGCGAAAGCAAACGCCACCAACGTGCTCACAAAGATGAGTATCATCCACAGTTTGAAGCCCCGTATGCCTCCGACGTCGCGTGGAAATTCGCCTGCACAAACATGGAAAAATGCTATGAAGTACGATTAATAATTATTATGGAAATATTCATATTGTACACCCAAATGTTCCTTTTTTTAAGAAATTTCATGAGACGCACTTGGACACTTGGAGCAACATGGATTGGAGTGGGGGCACTCACAGACGGATTGTGTGCAAGTGATCACACGACCAGGTCCACACGTGCAACTTTCGCATTTCTTAATTTCCCAGACGTCTCCGATATTGAACGTCACGTTGCCCACTTGACAGGTGTTTTCTTCCTGGACATCTACACAAAAAGGACACAAGATGTTCGGTTAACAAATTAAATTTCTAATTGCATTAGGAAATTAACTCGATTTGGGTGTACCTATGTGAGTTTGTGTAGGTACCAAGATTTAATTGTATGGAAAGTCGCAGACGCATTGTCCAAGTTCTTGCCGCCGTTTGTGTTGGAGGAAATGATTGGGCAATTCCAGTATAGTCCCCCCCTTGGTTCTAAGTTCGATTCGTCAAAGTAACGTCCTGGATTTGCTTGTCTGGAGGCAGTGTTTTCACTTGATTCGCCCATATAGGACGCACTTTCTGAAACTCGGACGGGAATTCCTTGTTCTCCACGGGTGGCTCGTGAAATCGATATCTGCTGTGGTCCCCCCTGGACTCAACTGTTTGAAAGGAGGCCCAAAAAAGACAGGGGCATGCTTCTACCTCAAATCTAGAGTCGCCTCTAGCGTTTGTCGACAGTAAAAAAAAAGACTGCAGGGCGCATTGGGGAACGGGAGTCACCTCCGTCCCATTGAAGGAGTTGGATAAGCACCTCTGCACCATCAGGTAGATATCCATCTCGTCTTGATATTGTGACCACTGAAGGATGATGTCCCCGGGTCCCCACAACGGTCTTAGATGTGACGCCTAATGGCGACAAGGTGTATTGAAACTGGTTTAGAGCATTAATGCTCCAATGTCGTAATTACGACTGCATAGCGTAGGGATCTCAACGCATAATACGAATATAATATACCTATATCAACCGTGTAGACACAAGGCGGGGGTAACGGATGCATTTAATGTGCCTACGTGAGGTTGTGTTCCTAAACCAGTTGGACGTTTTTAGTGTGTTTGGCGGAGTTCCGAAAGCGATCTAGTCACCGTTTGTTGTGGTGGAAGGGGGGCAGGAATACAGGAGAAGTTTCTCCTGGTACATAGTACGAAGTTTCGTGGTCTGCTACAGGAGTCCCAAAAGCTGCAGTGACGGAAGGTTCATCCAGAGCAGTTTCGGTAGAGATTTCTGGGTACCGGGCTCCTCCTGAACCTCCGAAGGGAGATCTGGGGTACATGTCCACTAACTCGCACGAAGTATCGCGGTAATTTGTGGCGCTCTCTGACCCCGTAGTTGAGCGTGAGCCCATCTCTCCTACGTCCTGTCGAGGTTAGACGCAGGATTGATGGGCTCCCGCCTTGAAATATAATACTGCGATCATAATAATATGAGAATATAATACGGGGCGCTGAGTAGTTATAGACTGATTAGTTGGCGGCAACATGCGAAGTCCATTTTCATAACGGTAAAACCGTCAACAGGGGAAGTGCAGAACCCGCATGATCCCGCCAACTCTCTTCGCTCTCGTGGCGGATCCCGCCTCAACTAAAATGGGCGCTCTTCAGAGCTTATGATGTCGGGAATGAAATAGACTAGAACTTACCAAGGCATATTGGACAACAGCTGTTCTTCACTTGCAAAGGGTGTTTGCACGAAGCATCCAATTGGTCACATTCTTGAGTGTAGCAGTCAGCAATTCCATTGATACAAACACACGACGTGCAGCGATCCTGTCTAAAAGTGCTGCCTGCAGCTCTACCAGCTCCACATCTAAGGATAAACACAATCGACGTCAGAGTGGGAGCTCAAATAAACAGCTTATAATTTGCGCCAAATTTTTTATGTTGCATAATTAATTACTCAGGGTTTATGTTATATAATTAGTATAAATGTTTATGTTATACTATAGTTTAGTATAAATTATCTACTATATTAAAGCTCCAACACGAGGAGGAGGGTGACACGATTTTGGTCATCTTTATTCTCGGGTACTTCTAGCAGTCGGAAAAATCTGAATTGGTCTTAAAAAATCCAGTTTGGCGAGCATAGTACGGGAAAAGTCTGAAGCTCCAAAAGAGGAGAAAAAAATAGGGATTAGAGCAGTTGACAGGATATTGGGATAGTGGTGGGGCAAGGGGTGCCCAAAGGCTACGCGGTTACCTCCCCTCCCCCCACCGACCACCAAAAAACAAAAATATCTGTATTTTTTAAGAAGAAAAAAACTAGGTACACAATATGGGAAAATGAGTTGCTGGGTCTGAAGCCAGGAGGGATACGGTCGGGGGTTGGCTGGCGTAGCCAGCAGGGGGTGGCCCCCTAGTACTACATTAATGTTAATACTATGTTAGTACTACATAATATTAATTGATATTATTAATTACTAACAAAGTTTCATTGAAAAATTCCTTTTTGTTTTTAATAAAGATATAATTTTTCGATTGTTAACAAATATTACTTAATTATATTATTTGAATATTATTTATTAATAACAATAAATATTATTTTATTCAAGATGCATCTTACCCGACTGAATTCTTTTCGGGAGGTTTTATGGGATGGGGGCACTTAGTCGGGCAGCAGCTGCCATCTGTTGGAGGGAGAGGATGAGCGCAGAGGACCGGCGGGCACTCTTCTTGGTGACACATGATTCTTCCTCCGTGGCATATGCACTCCATACAACCGTATTTCCACGTTTCTCCTTCGTTCCTCACTCCCCCGGGTCCGTAACAAACCATGTACATCCCCAATTTGGTATCGTTTCCTGAAAATAGTAACGGATTCAGTGGCTTCTCTGTGCGCTTCAGTCGAAATCAAAAGCAAATGGATCTGCGTAGGTAGTAATACAATGCAAAATATAACAGAATCAACTACTGCAAGAATACCAGGGCATGTAGGACAACACGAGTTCTTTGATATAACCGGGTCTGGACAACTCAATTTAGGGCAAGAAACGAGAGTACACATCTCCTTGCCGCTGTAGCAGTAACATTGGTGGCAACCGTCAAACCAAGCTTCTCCGTCGTCTTTCACGATCCCTCCGCCTGAAAAAGATGAGAAGTGACTAGTTTTAACGTATAGGTTACACGTATACTAAAACTCAAGCTTGTTGAATGTTTCAGCAATTATTTCACAGCAACATGAAAATCGCACTGAATCAAAGCAACGAATGACAGAGTAAACTGCTGACCTGTTGAACAGCTAGTATTGACAGCTTTGACGTCTATGCTTTCATTGATAGCAGAAGAAGCTGTAACAGTTAACGTACAGGTAGGTAGATATAAAGTCGGTACAGGCCGGTACGATATCTTTCAGTTGGTTGTTCGGCAACTCACGTTTGCACTTGCATATTGGGCATCCTCGTTCGTTCGTTTGAAGTCCGTGCGGGCATCGTTTTTTGCAATTGTCCACGGGCTTGCAATGGTCGCATTTGCATATGGGGCATCCGTTTTTCGCGGTTTTGAACCCGTGCCGACATTTCTTTGGGCAACTCATCAAAGAAGGGCATTTGTTGATGCCGTCATCGCAGTGGCAAATCATGTTGCTGCCGTCGTTGGAAAGCACAAGCTCGCAAGGAGGTTTGCAGCTGTTCTCTGGAGTGGAAACAATCAGCACTTTTTACAACAATTAACTGTCAACGGACAACACGATATGTGTGAAAGTTATTAAATACAAGTTGTCGAAAAAACTGAGGACGAAGGTTTTTTCCCAAATTTAGGGTATTGCAAAAACTGTATTATATTATTATGTACCGGGTTCAGTGGCTTCTCTGTGATCTACAGTCGAAATCAAGAGCAAATGGATCTGCCTCATGCAATGTCAAAATAAAGTAGAGTCCATCAGTTTAATAATATAAATCCGGAGTAATTTTATCAGAGTCCATCAGTTTTATAATATTATTGTAACAAAATTTGTATATTCAATATTATTTATAACTGGAGCTACAGTTACAGGGCCATAAATGGGGGGTTTTGAAAGACTTGGGACAGGAAGTTGAAAAGATGTAATTTTCGAAGTAATTTTGGACGTGGAGTCCGAATATAGGGGGCTCAAACCCATCGGACCTCACCATGGATGTTTGAGGCTTCCACTGGGCTACATACGGTGCTTTTGAAGGATGCAGGTGGTCGAATGAAGGGTCGTTTTCGGAGTAACTTTGGACAAAGACTCCATTTGAGGGGCCTCTTATTAGGGCAAACACGACTCAGGTAAACATTTTTTGAATTTATAATGTTTTAAATGAATTTCATTGACCTTCTTCCAGAATCAGACAGTGACGGCCATTTTTCCGAAGGATTTGTAAAACTCAATTACTTTCCTTTTTGACTTAGGTAACAAAAGGGGTGAGATTCTGGCTTAATTTTTTTGTTACTAGAAAAATGTGCACGAAAATTACTCGAGTCCCCGATCGGCATATTCTTGACCCCAAGTCTAGGAGAGGGGGCAGCTTTTTGGCCTTTCTGTATCGAAGCCTAGGTGGTGTAAAATGTATCGCAACACAAAATAGTTGCGGAGTGTCTGGTAGATAAGTGACCAAAGAACAGTAGTTGTTTTTCAAATTCAGTAGAATTTAATATATACAACACTGAAAATCAAACACGAATTTCCCACTAATTAAAGAAATACCCCTCGATATGCGAGTGTTCGGGGCCCAAATTCTGGGGAAATTTGATTAGAAACAAAATATTTATACGAAAACCATAAGAATGTGCATTAAATGCATATTCTAATGGTGTTCGTCTAAATAGTCTAAATATAAATTTTATGTGCGTTGACCGCTATTTTAAGCTCAACGATTAATTTAAATCATTAAAATTCTGTTGGTCCCAGAGAGGTGAAAATTCTACCAAAAGGCTTCTTTCAATGTTAACTAGACAGGCAAATATAAGGTAATATGGTCGAATCTGAGCCCTATTTATAACGGACCAATAAGTGGAAAGGTTAATGTGAAGATGAACTCTTTTTTCTCGGATGCAACAAAAGTTTTCTTTTACGAGGGTTATCTATTCAGCAAGTCCGTGTTACCCGTGGCCTATTAAAAAGAATCAACAATTAATATTAAAAAAATTTGCATTCAATGCAATTTACCGTTTGGCTGGCACATTCCCGCCTGGCAGACCTTTGAGCCTTCTTTACAAGTGCAGAATGTACAATCGTCCTCTTGCCACGATTGCCCGTTCTGGTAGATGACGCCTCCCTCCATACATCCTCCAGGCTTCGCTCCGGGACCGTCAACTAGATACAAAGACGTACATTTTTCATCGGAAATTTAAACATAGCTGAGTAGGTGTTGTGGTCCGGGGGAGAGGCTACTGGACTCAGCAATCGGATATCAGCAGTATTTCGGACCTTTGTGAATGGAGAGATAAACCCAACGAACGAAGAAGTGATTGGTGGACCGACGTACCTGGATCATTAACACAGATAGGACAGCATTCCCCTTTCGGCAGAGTCGTCCTAGCGCATTCACTCGGAATGGGCGGACAGTTTACGGTGCACTGAACTGTTCCCCCGACACAGATGCATTCCGAACACTGATTTTTCCTCCATTTGGATCCCTCCGGCTTTTCCTCTTTGTTGTAAATGCACACATTGTCTTTACTCTCCTCTGAAATGAGCAAAGAACTGGAGATGAATGCATGTACCTTATGGAATTCTATAGAATACCTTATAAGGTAAAGAATAAAATGTATCACGATTGGACTGATAATATCATTATTTATTATTTATTGTTACTGGGATAAGAATAATGGGTTCCGTTTTGGTTTATTATTCTTGGAATAATACACCTATGTTTTCGCGACGGGGGTCGACGACTCCGATCGGCCTCAAAATTTGACATTATCCGTTTCAAAAGGTCTACATTCAAAATCCGAAATGTCCGTCCGCCGACCGCAGTACGCCGTCCGGGCCGTTTTGGGCAGTAGGATTTTTTTTAAAAATCTGAAATTTTGACAAAATACTTGGTTTACCATCTAGTTGTGCCCGCAAGGTTTTCAGTCCGATCGCCCAAACCCGTGGGGCGCTATGGGTCTAAAATGGGGCTACGGGTGGGGTTTTTGAAGTTTTGTTGGAGTCAGAGGCTGCAGCTACCTCGGACAAAATGTCGTCAGAGGTGTCCAGACCCACTGGTCCAGTCTTACCCAGAAACGCACCCGAGGCTTCCTTCGTCGGATTGTCAACGACGGATGCCTGGGCAGCGGATCCAGGCGTCGGGATCTCTCCTGCAGACTCAGCTTCCCTGGACAAACTGTTGTCGAGGGAGGTCGTCAGGATTGATCCCAAACACAGCACTGCGTGAAAATACTTTCCTCCATGATGAGGAAGGTCGCCTCACCGGCGGGAGAAGAGGGGTTTTGCACGGCCAAACAGCGACCGTGGCGCGACTCGCTCCTCCCGCCAGTACTACCTCTGGCTGGTTGGCAAGAGTGAGACACAGGGGGGTAAAACCCCCACAGGGCTTATGTGATCTACATTAAAATTGAAATTCGGTACACTTCTGCTTATTGGAAAAATCGGAAAACAACTGTAAAATTGTAAAGGAAGGAAGATCAGTAAAAATAGGATGTTTTGATGGTTTTAACGACGCAGGGCAGTTCAAAAATTCAAAAACGTAACAAACAGAAAAGAAAGGTTCAAATATGAAAGTTACTTAGTGATGTATGAAGAATAGTGATTTGGGTTAGGGGAAAAATGAAGTTTTGTAGTTGTTTGGAAAGTTTCAATGCGATTTGAGTATAAATTTTTCCGATAATAATTATGACCACTATTATAGTGGTCACTAAAATTACACCTGTCCAAAGTGAAGGAGTAAGTGAGTGTTTCAACTTACTTATAGGATGACATTCATAAATTGGACAACAGGAGCCTGGCTTCCCATTCCCTGGCCTGACAACTTTCGATGTTAGTCCGGCAGGGCAGGGTGAGGGGGAACAGACGAAACATTCGCAACCGTGGGAGACGGCACAGCAATCCCCTTCTTTCATCGTTCGGGGAAGACGGTTGCTGTCAGGTGGGCACTCCTCTTCATCTGCAGGACACACCACGCCGGTACAGTTCATCTCTGGGAACGACAGGTTGAAATTAGAACGTGATGTAACTCCAAAGCATCAATCCATATGGCGCATCGACTGGCAGGACGAACTCACCTTCAAGTAAATTATATTCAACTAAACAAGAGTAAAAAAAATCCATAAATGTTATGACGCCTCCTAACCCACTAGTATTGGGATGTTGTTCCCATAAAATTTGGTCCTCAATAATGATTTCTACGAGTACTATCTAGTCTACACGACAAACAGCGGTACGTGGTTGTAAAGTGTAACGACTCTGGATGAGGCCTTTTATGAGCCCTTCGTGACGATCAACAATACACCAATACTGTGCTTACCTCGGCTTTCTAATGGTGGACAACCTCGCAAGTAACGGTATGCAATTTCGAATGGCTAATCAGTTTCTCCGGAGATAAACCTTTCTCAATGTTTCATTCACTGAGTCCCAACCATAGATTTTAAAGAGGCGACAAGGAAGGAAGTTGGCTCATGTAAAGTACCCTCTAATGCTAACTAACTTAACGCCGTTCGAACAATAGAAAAGATATGCGGGGTGTAAATCTCGCGGAGAGTCGGAAACTCGGAAGTGAGGTGGGGAGAAGCAATAACAAACAATTTCAGTCCTCCACGTACTCACCATAAATAAAACCCTTCCATGGGCTTCAGGTCCCAAACTCGAGAGAGAACACCCGAGTTAGAATTTCAATGCGATCGGCTTTTCCGACGTGAGACTTTTGCATGTTTCACGGCTCGGTTCGCTGAATAAGAGCTTTAAAATAATGGTCCTTCTACATCTAAAATTTCCACAGTAAATCTTTATCATTTGACCCGGTCAGGTACTATCTGAGAGATAGTAAAACATTTGGAAAAAATATAAAAGTTACACGTTTGAGTTTGAAGAAACGAACAGATAAATGAAAAGAAAAATTTCAATTTCAAAGTAAAATTTTTCATGTTTATGTAAGAGCGTGAAATTCATTCATAACATCGACGTACCGGTTTCAGAAATGCACTCGTACACATCGCAACAGTCGCCTGGCGTCTTGGTTGCTTCGTGAGCTAGTTTCCTTTTCGCTTTGAATGGGCATCTCAAGGGGGAGCAGTGACTAGGGGTGCAGATGCACTCGTTAGTTTCGGGGTCCAGCGTCGAGTCAGACGGGCAAGGCGGTTCATCTTCGCACTCCTCGGACTCGGAACAGTTTAATCCAACTGGAACAGAAATAATACAACGTTGAGGCGAAGGAATGGTGAGCAGGGGCGGATAGGCGGTATTGACCAGCCCGGGCGATTCAATTTGACCGGCCCTAACACACACACAGTTATCTATCCTAAGATCTTACTTTTAATACCTAGGTGAACCTCAGGCTTAGGTGAAAGAGAAAAATAACAGCGTCTATATTTAGAAAAATAAAAGTGGCGCTTGGTATGTGAATTAGTTAGAACCATCAATACAAACAAAATAGTGCATCAAGCTAGGATGCATTTTGCATATTTATTTAGTTAAGTACACTATCACAGCTTATCAACGATAAAAAAGAAGGCTCGCAAGAGGAGCACTGAGACGAGAGGCTTAGGGCGTTTCTGGCTCTCCTCTCCATCCCCCTCCACCCCTTATCACGTACGTCGCCCGCTTGTTCATTTCTTTCGAATTCTAGGCTCAACCTCAGGCCCATGGTAAATTTATATCTGTTTAATTTTACCTTTTAGACCTGTTTAAATTTAATTATTAAATAAAAAGTTTTTTAAATTTTCACGTTAACTGTACAGGAAGGAGGATGAAGAACCCTG
Organism: Pilophorus perplexus; assembly: GCA_955831195.1. Taxonomy (NCBI): domain Eukaryota; kingdom Metazoa; phylum Arthropoda; class Insecta; order Hemiptera; family Miridae; genus Pilophorus; species Pilophorus perplexus. The sequence continues at coordinate 12,621,412 of OY037011.1, read as the reverse complement.
AAATATGAGTTATCAAGATTACTCGGAAGACCAGACGATTCGTTTTCCTGGCATCGTTCAAAAGCCCCATGGATCCCCACGGTGAAATCGAACGCTTTTGGGTCTCCAAAAGTTGAGTTTATGTCCCAAAATACTTCGAAAACGACACCTAAATCTTCAAAAAACCCTCCAGTAGCCCCTTTTTAGATCCGCTGAGCCCCACGGGTTTGTGCGATCGGGCTGAACACCTTGTGGGTGTTCTAATAAAAGAAGACCCAATTATTTAGTTAAAATTTCAGATTTTTAAATAAATCCCTACTGTCCAAAACGTTGTGGACATTTCAGTTTTGGAATCCACACATCTTGAAATGACAAATTTTGACAAACATTTTTGACCCCCTTTGCAAATACCAAAGTGTATCATTCCAAGAATATCCAAAGCCGGATCACATAATAACGCTCACTCACAAAACGCTCGCTGATGAGGGAGAAGGGACTGTGCGGAAGGCGATGGCAAGGAGGACCGAAAACGACCAAAGCCCCTCAGCTCAGTGCTCCAGCCAGACGCTTCTGCTTGCAAGCCATCATGAGATCCTCCAGATTTTTGTCACTCAGAGTTTGCCTCAGCCTTGTTTTGATGATTTTAAATTTTGAAAAACTCCTTTAACACTCGACTTTCGTCATAGAAAGAGCAACCAAAAATTTGTCAGAAAATCAAAAAGAGACTTGCATACGATGAGGTCATGAGGATGTACTGTTCTAAAATCTTGTAGCACAAATTACGCATTTATTGCACTTGCCATCCACCCACCGGAACAAATCCAACTTTCTTCTAAGTCTGAGTTTTCCTTTTCGGTCTCGAGTACATATTTCAGGTAAGTCTTCGATCTGTCTATCCGTCCCTGATGGAGAGGGGTAACCCCCAATAAAAGTTCATTCCAATTCAGGTTTATTATTCTTGGAATAATACACCTATGTTTTCGCGACGGAGATCGATGACTCCGATCGGCCTCAAAATTTTACATTATCCGTTTCAAGAGGTCTACATTCTAAATCCGAAATGTCCGTCCGCCGTCCGGGCCGTTTTGGGCAGTAGGATTTTTTTTTTATCTGAAATTTTGACAGAATACTCGCTTTACCATCTAGTTTAGTCTAAACGTTTTTATCTCCGTCGCGAATACATCGGTGTATTATTCCAAAAATAATACACCAAAAGTAGGTTTAGTCTTCTGCACGGTGTAAACAATAGTGAAATAATACACTAATATTTTAGTGTACCGTTAGCATTTTTAGACTGTTATTTTAATAACTCCAGTCACAAGTTTTGTGACCGGAGTTTCAATTGAAAAGAATAATGTAACAATTCCAAGATTACTTTTCAGACGAAGGGAACAAAGAAGGATCAGACCATAAAATGTAGAGGGCTCGTGAATACAGCAGGGATAAACTTACAATCTTATTAGGATTCCTGTCCAGAAGAAGAAAGGACAGGTACCAAAATACGTAGTTTTATTTTATAAGTTTAATATGATACGCAAACAAGATGAAGTCAGGCGATGGGATGAGGGTGACATACTCTCTGTATACTAAAGAGGAGTGGTTGTATCTTATCTGGAAGAAGCAGGCTATGCTTGGAAGGACCTCCATATTAGGGGAAGGTTCTATACCCCATACAACTTGACTCGCTCTGAAGTCACGCTTCGTAATATGATTCTCTGAACGCTGCCGCATAGCGTATCTTAAGAGACTGGGTTAACTCCTCTTCTGTATTATCTACAATTTGTTTGCATTGTCAACGTCTATGTCCTCGTGAGGATGACAAGATATAGTCACGTACGTATGTGGATGACAGGCCAGGGTTAGAGGGCCAAAAATAAATAAATCGTTGAGGAAATTGAGAGGACGTATAATACCGAATGGCACTCACGTTTTCAATATACTCGATTCTATTACTAGTGATCTAAAAGGGTTGAGCATTTTTCGATGCTGATTTCAACAATTGATAGGTACTACTAATAATTGATACTACCAATATTTGATATACCAATTATTGGACTAATTCATTTTCTGTACCTTGGCGCAGAGTGGACATCTATTATAGGCACGAAAAGAACGTGAATTCTCTGAGCACATCTCGTATATTTTGTTCAAGCGTCGCCCGTGGGACAAAATGGCATTATACTGCGACATGAGGTTCTCGTAAGGTCATATTCCCACGGAACCTTTAGTATGTATGAAGCACATGGGAGGCTGTATTTCAATTTGATGAATCGCCAAAGTGTTACGTGCATCAGAAAAGTCGCCCAAGATGTTTTTCCAAGAGCTCTCAGAGTGAGAGGGTAGATTAAACCTCTTCTTAAATATCGTTTAGCTAGACAAACTATTACGTAGCGCAATATTCTGCATTCATAGTTGCATAATATCCAATGAACTGCCACATAAGTTGGGGAGCGTCATGAACGTTCTCATCCGTTCAAAAACGTCCTCAAACGGTACAGACACTGAAAACTGACTAACTTCTAATTAAATAATGAATTCATTATAATTTTAAAATTATTGGATAAATACATTTTATCATTAAATAAATTTTACCATTGAGTGATGACAACTATTCCAAAAGACACTAAAATTATAATTAGGATCACGATTAGAACCAGAGATTAAATGGCAGTTTTCATCAAATTTGTAGTTAAAGGAGCGACGAAACGGAAGTTACCTATATGGATAGAACCCACGTAGTGCAATAAATAAGGGAGACGCCAAGGCAGTATGAATGCGTTCGTAGAAGCAAAGTGCTCACCTGAAAAGGACCATTCCATCATGGAAGGTGGGTAGGTGACACTGATGTAGAACCAAAAATCAAAGAAAGCCGTTTCTTTACACTCCCTCTCCTCGTTACGAGGAAACGTTTCACTAGAGGTAGAGTAAATGACTATCCCTGGGCTGCTGCTGGGGTGCTTGAACAGAAAGAAAGAAAGAAGAGGGAAAACCTTTCCGAGGTTGTTAGCCTGGATATTCGAGGCGGAAAACGGTTGATTTTCTTTCCATCCATAAGAAACCAACAGTGGCCTCAAACCCCTTTCGTCTTCAAGTGGAAAATACACAGCTTACACCACGTACCTACAAGAGCCTGTGCTGGAGAATTGTGTCAATTAAGCCCAGCCCACGTTGTCAGACTCAAAAGATCCTTCAGTGTCAGATTCAATCAACTTCGCATTCAATTGTGCTAAAAGTAATGAAAACCCTTTGAGAGCAATCAAAACACCTCACCTAATTCCAAAATAACGAGTTTTGAAATGCGGTGAGTGTCATAAAGTTCTAGGGCTCGGATTGATACGCTCGATAAAATCAACAAAATTTGTTGATATATTTAATATGCTCGAAAAACATCTGTTTTATGCTCAATAGATATACTTGAAAAAAAAAAAAACAGAAAAAAAAAAAAAATAGAAAATCTACAGAAAGGAATGTAAAACGTAAAAATCTACATCTAATGGAGCTATAAATGGGGATTTTGAAGGGCTTGGGCCAGAAAATTAAGTGAGGGGTCTTTTTCGAGACTCAATTCAATATGGGCCAACCCATCCAGTACACCTTGGGGCTCTGTGGAGCTAAAATAGGACAACATGAGGTTTTTTTTTTTAGATCTCTGGCCATGGGGTGGAGTGGGGTGTCGTTTTCTAAGTATGTTTAGACGTAGAGTCCCTTTGTCGCGTTGTCAGACCCATCGGACCTCAACGTAGATGTGTGTGGCTTCTATGGGGCTACATACGTCGCTTTTGATGCATCAAAATCCATGGATGTAAGGAGGGAAAATAAGGCGTCGTTTACAGAGTAATTTTGGGCATAGAAGTCATTTGTTTTTATGGGTCTCTTATCTCTTCAAAAACTACACAGGCATACCTACAGTTACACGAAAAATGATTTTTCATGGACCGACTACCAGAACCAGACAGTGATTGGGAGCAGGGTCAAACAGAAAACTTCAATGCTTTCGCCAAGCTTTCACCTTGGGTTAATATAATGTGAAGTTTTCTGTTTGACCCTGCATAATCATCATATCATCATCATCATACAATAATATAAAATCGTGTTGGCCGACGGCCGTGTGGTTTGTTGGTAAGGGATAACGCGTTCCCGAGTGAGTTTTTTCACTTTCCGCTCGCTGGCCGTTTAGGGGGTCGAAAAAATTACGAAAAAATACGAGCCGTATAGATCAGACCTGGAGGTAGACGTCGGTCAAATCGAAAATCCGAAATTCGCCCGGGAAATTCGTCGAAAATTCGTCGAAAAATCGTCTTTCTCCCGTTTGTCCTACGTTTTCCACTTTCAACTCGCGCCAAAGCCCGTTTAAGGGGTCGAAAAAATTACGAAAAAATACGAGCCGTATAGATCAGACCTGGAGGAAGACGTCGGTCAAATCGTAATTCGGAAATTCGCCCGGGAAATTCGCCGGAAATTCGTCGAAAAATCGTCTTTCTCGCGTTTGTCCCACGTTTTTTCGGGTTCAAAAATACCCAGTAAGGAGCCATTTTTTGGGTATGGTATCCGCGAGCCAAATGCGCGCCAAAATATGGCCAATCCGATTCCGAAGTCGGATTTAAAAAAAAACGAGGGGGAGGGGGCGATTTCACGGTGAGAAGACAATTGGATGGTTTTAATTCGCGCGGGGCCAGGGATCTTAGAAAATGGAGGGTCCAGGGACCTTTGATAGATGGAGAGGCGGGGAAACTGGTCGGCCGAGTATACAAGTGATTTCACTAGCACTCTGACAGGGGGGCCTTACTTCGCCTTAAAAATTCGATTTAAAAAAAACCGAGGGGGAGGGGGCGATTTCACGGTGAGAAGACAATTGGATCGTTTTAATTCGCGCGAGGCCAGGGATCTTAGAAAACGGAGGGTCCAGGGGGTTGATGTTGAAGGAGCAGTTGACCCCACGTGAATTTGGCTCGGCTTCACTCAAACAGCCTCTACCCCCCCCCCCCCCCCCCCGCCATCATTCTTCACTCTGAGCGGGTGGGACATCAGCCTTTAAGGGGCGCTCGCTAGGTCTACGACATCTCTCCCTGACGGAAATGGATGTAAATTAAATGAATCGATTTAAATTGAGTCCTTAAAGTTGAATTGAATTTAAAAAAGTTGAATTGAATTAAAAATAATAATTTCCTAAACGGTAAGCCCTAAAAATACGCCGATTTTTTCTGTCGTCTCTGTTCGAATAAGCGCTCGGCCGAGCGGAGCGTTTCCTTATGTCTGAGTAGGGGTTTGAACGTGTCCATCGATGCTACGCACCCCACAGGCGGCAATACACCCCACAGGCGGCAATACACCCCACTAGGGGAGCGAGCGAAGCGAGCCAGAGAGACTAGTTGTACATAATCTTTTCGATGGTCGATCGCCATTTCATCGAGAACCAGACGGTGACGGCGATTTTCCCGAAGTCGCGGATTTTTGAAATTATTTATTTCCCTTTATGACTTACCACTGGGGGTGTCATTCCGCCTTAATTTGCTGATCCTGAAAAATGTGCCCGAAAATTACTCGCGTCCCCAATCGGTATTTCCTAGTACCCAAGTCCAGCATAGGGGGGCAGCTTTTTGGTCTTTTTGCGGTGTAAAATGTACCTATCTGAATGCAAAATTATTGGAACCGGAGTATTTACTTAGTACGTCAGTGAAAATTTTTTGGAATAATACACCTGTTTTCGCGACGGAGGTCGACGACTCCGATCGGCCTCAAAATTTGGCATTAATAATTAATGTCTAGACTTCATGAAACAATTCTAGTACAAGATTCTACAAGTCTAGATTCCAAAACTGAAATGTCCGTTCGCCGTCCGGGCCGTTTTGGGCAGTAGGAATTTTTAACAAAAATCTGAAATCCCCAATTCTGGGGGAGTTTGATGAAAAACAAACTATTTTATCGAAAACCACTAGACTATGCATTTATATGCGTTTATCTTGAAGACCGATATTTCATGCATTTAAAATATAATAATATTATGCTCGATAGAATTCAATTTCATTGGTCCCAGAGAGGTGAAAATACTACCAAAAGGCTTCTTTCAATGTTTACTATATAGGAAAAAAATATGCTCGAATCTGAGCCCTAGTCATAACATAGCCTAAATGCTGGCAAGTCACACAGAACTTGAAGTGAAGCTACTTTGTAAACACTAATTCTTATAATGCTCTGTAATACTTAGAGCAATTCAACTACTCGTAGTTGTTTGATTCAGAAAATCAGCTACGTCTGAACAATAAATCTGAAGTTTTCGGTGACTAAAAAAAAAAACAAAACTTATTCGCATAACCATTTGGGCTTAATTTTTAATCATCCATCATTAGCAAGATTTTTCTGCCACGTTGGTGTTTTAATTATCGAAATTATTCTCCCGGTCTCGACAGGGTTGCAGGATCATTTATGGGAATGTAATTTATTTATCAAGTTTGATTTTCGGTTATTGCTCAAATAACAGAATGAATTACTGAGTTACCTCGTCGATGGGGAATTAGGCCTCAGGAAAAAAAAAACTCTTTAATATGTTTTTTCACAATTTCCCGAGGACTCACCTCCCCCAGTGAAATATCGACCCTTTATTGACGGCGCGCCATCCCTCCTCTGATTGAGAGAGGAATTATGCGTGGTTGGCATCATAAATAATTTATTGCACAGCAAGCGCTGTTTCCTAACGCGACGGGTGAAAGAGAGAGTAGGGGGAAAATGTTTGTAGAGGACGAGCCTCGGAGACCGCGAGAGGATTGGAGGCTCAAAAGTGATTAACACAGGGAGGCGGGGTCCGCCTCTTTCGACAATAATTAGTCAAACACTTCTTGAAACAACAGGGCTCAGATCTGGCCACCCTTCTTGTCGACGGGTTTTCAGTTGGAAACCGGGTCTCCCAACAGACAGCCATCCGTTTCGCTCCTGAGTGAAATATCACTGTCGCCTCTCATCCATTCTGGATAAATTAAACCTCGAGCGCCCTGGCCATTAATCACTTTCCGGTTTACATGTTATTGTGCGAAAAACGCTGAACTTTTTTCTGCTTTTTCCTTCCCGATAAATGAACCATGCGAACAAACTGGTCACAATATTAATTATGACGCCTCGGTGATTATTATTCGAATTGTCAGATAATAACATTATGAGCATATGACAATTCTAAGTGAGGTTCATTAAAGTTGACACCTTTGGGAATCGGATCCACAGTGCGGGTGTCCTGTCTACCTAAATGTGGGCGTATTCTACTCGTAGGTTGCTGGGTGTTATTTTAGTGTTATGAGTAGGGCGGATATCCGAAGGCACAAACTCAACGTTCTCGCCGCCACTTGGGGTTTGGCGATGTTTTCGGCAAACTGAGTTAGCATTCTTAGGGTCCATGCTTGAAGTATCTCCGTCGGCTGAGCCTCCACTGCCTCCATCAGCACATCTGATGTGCTGATGGAGGCAGTGGAGGCGAGCAGCATTCACCCTGACGACGCCCAGCGGGGCTGAAGCTAAAAGGTGGGGGAAATGATTTAAAGTTCATTTATTGCATTTGGCTCATCATTTGCGGTGTTTTATACGTCGCACCGAATTTACTAAAAGTGCCCCGAAAATCACCAAATTTTCACGAAATAAGTTTCAGGATGTCCAGATACAAAATCTAGTTTTTGTTCAACATGATACTGAACAATTCAAGCCCAAGCGCATTTAGGCATTTAGGCCTATCCCCCCCCCCCCAATTAATGAGAATGCGCACAATTGCGCACGATCTATCTTTGGAATCAAATTCCTAACTGATCACACCGATTTTTTTCAGTTTTTTTTTTATCCGTAAAATCGATGAACGCCAATTTCATGACGAGAATATTTTTAATGATTTCGGGTACATAGCCTAACTACAAATCAACTACAAATCAATTAACATAACTACAAATCAATTAATATGTGGGGCCCGCTACGGCAAAAAAAAGAACTGGTTTTTTCGCACACCTGCACTCCTCGAGGAGTCCAGACAGCTCGACACGACAAAACCTGTATTGCTCGTTGTTCATGTATTTATCAGCTAAAGAATCAACATTAAACCGATCGGCTAAATGCGTTTTTAATTTTTCGAATTACGGCCACACTGTGCGATGGTAAAGAACGAGAGGAATCCAGACAAGTCCGTGGCAGACCTAGTGGTGTTGAACTATCGATAGTATCGATAGTTTCTGCCGATAGAAAACTATTGGAACCTACTTACCAGGGAGGAATAGAGACTCTATTCCTCCATGGGAACCTACTGAAAACCGCTACTATTCTCCAAAATTCAAAAGGACGAGGACCGGAAAAGACATGTAATGCACGCGGAAATCGGACAAAATTGCCTGATAGGAAGAATCTACTTCTCTAGATTTTTTAAATCTTTTTTATCAATAGTTCGGAACATTCTCTGGAAAAGAATTGGAAAAAGCAATAATTGCCTATTATTGGGAAAGAAGTCTCGTGTTCACAGTTCATTCAACACAATTACTATCCATTTTTAGACTAATTCTAGAAGAATGAAGTCTCCATTCTTACTTGCCTTTTCCAGGCGAAAATGGTGAGAAAAAAAAAAAAATGTAAACAGTCATGACAATAATTATTCTTTACTTTACAATACAATACTTTACAATTACTTTACTTTACAATAATTATGATCATAATTACATGACAATCGATTGTCATGTCTGTTTACTTTTTTCCCACCATTTTCGCGAATTCGCCGTTTTTGGCAAAATAAGGGTTTTATAAGTAACGGATAATTATTATCCTTTACCTGTAAAACCCTTATTTTGCCAATAACAATTTGAAAAATATCAAATCAAAAAATTGCCACGCAAAACCCATTTTCAAGTGACGTAACCATAATGTTTGGAAATTGTCAGTAGCGAATAATATACGCTACTGACAATTATATTCGAAAATTATTATATTTTGAAAATTATATCGAAAATATTTCTTATATTATAAGAAATATTTTCGAGGGGAGGGGACAATGTCTGGGGTAGTAAAAATTTTTCAACCCTCTCAGTCCGTACGTCCCACCATGTAATCAGGTGACTAAAATCACGTTTTAACTATGCTAGAACAAAAACTCTAATAGAATATTGATTCATTTCTCTTAGTAAAAGCGTCTTAGATAAAATTCATATTATTTATCGAAATTATCAGATTGAAAAAATATTGGCCTCATTTCGATAGTACTGTCGATACTGTCGATAGTTTTATGAAAAAACCATCGATACTATCGAAAACCGAAACTATCGATAGTTCAACACCAGCCGCTGTCCCTCGACTGACCAGACGGAAGGTCGAGAGACTCCCCTCCCCCCCCCCCTTTCGAACGAAACGATCGCAATTAGGCATAGTATAAAGCCAATTACTAGAGTTGAACGCGCATGGAGAGCAGGAAAGCGATCTAACGGATGAGCGAGAAGTTACTTCCATCTTCCGTGCCCTCAGCTTGGGCAGAGAGTAGCCCGCTTGGGGGTTGAACACCAGCACTCATGAACTTACACGTATTCCGCATTATTTGACCTTTCATTTCATATAAAAACCAGTGGGAGTAAAAAGTTAGGAATAAATAACGGTCAGAGAGGGGAAATGAGGTTTAAAAGGAGGATAAAAATGTCAATGGCCTTTTCTAAAAGCCGGTGGCTACTAGGTATCAAAATTAATTTAGTTCCTTGCCAGTTTGTCAGATAAAGCGCGGTCCCATTCAGCCCTCTCGGGGTTTTTATTCCAGGGCTTGAGATAGTTGAAACAAATATAAGGAATGGAGGAGAGGAGTTTCTGGGCGTTGAATTTTTGAAGTTGCACTGGGGGATTTTAAATGTAAAGTTTGAAGTCTCGTTTCACTCACACCATTGGGAACCTTTGGATGAAAGGTCTTTTTTATCAAACGAAAAAAGTTCTCTAAGCTCCTTTTCAAGGAAAGCTATTTTCTTGGTAACGTGCAGAATATTTAGGTCGCTAGGATTAAAGAGGACATCACAGACCACTTCACTAGTATTTTGAAGCTTTGGGCGACTTTCTTGTCTATCCATGTGCTAAAGCGTTTAGCTTAATTACAAACTATGCATATAATATTTTTGCTATATCACGAAAGGTGTTAATGACATCAATATCGTACATATTATCGAACCCCTGACTTCCCCTGACGTCAATGAGAAGATAGTAGTGGAAGAGGGAGTAACATGACAAACGGATTATTTCTAGCCGCTTTGAGTAGCGTTCTCAAATCGGTAAAAAAGAGTTTTCCCCCAAAAAGGGAGTGCTCCTCGGCCATTTATTTGGCAGAAAATTACGTCGTCTTCTTCCTATCCAGGTTTTACGGTTCAAAAGAGTACGGGTGTTTACCCCGTTCTCGCACGCCCATAAAAAAGTGAAAGTACGCAAAATTTGTACTTACTACAATATCGTACTGTACTTACTTGAAAGAATTCTTGTTTCTATAGACAACATTAATAAATAAAATAGGTAATAGCTTTTAATGTTATTACCTATTTTATTTATTAAAGTTGTCTATAGAAACAAGAATTGTTTCAAGTATGATATTGTAGTATTCAGTGGTTGCCGGACGGTCTTGCGGGTTTTTGCCTATTCGAACGCCGCGATGCTCCGACGAGCTTTCGTTGGCCAATTGAAATCCCACCGCCCTCCGGCCATCCCTCTTGTATGGTTCGGCCCAGCGGAACCTGAACGCGACAAGCCTAATATTGGCAGATCGGCGGATATATTGTCTGAATACATCATCCTCCCCTCCATCTCCCCACTCTGTACATTCATCGTCCTCCGTCCCTTCCGTTCTGCGTCCAACCCGTTTTCGCGAACAATGCAGGTATGATGTATGCAGGGGAAGCGGTAGCCCTGGGCAAGAATCGTTTTAGGGTAATCAATCTTCCGTTTTGTGTTCTACAGAACCTATTAAGAGATACAACGGCCCAGTCATTGATCTATCTACATCCCCATTAATCATCCGTATTGCCCACTGAACACCTCATTTTTTCATCAGCAGTAGTGTGCAGTTTGCAAAAGCGATAGCAGCTCAACGTAATCACAGCTATAAACACATCAATTAGCCCATGAAATGACTTATCAGGTATAACGTGCATCAAGGATGATTGAAGTTGTGCCATTCTTGTAGCTCCAGAATTTTCCCGTATTTTGGAATGGAACATGAAGAATGTCAGGACGTTTGTTAAGGAGGTTGTTACTCTTGAAAGCAACTGATTTGGAAATGAGAATCATCCAAGCTGATTACAACATGCTTGATTTATCAAATGAAGGCAGGAAATTTGATTCTGCAGGAGGAAAGGAAAGACAGATGTAGACTCTGGGAAATCCATAAATATGTAAAGCCTAGGAAGACACGTAATGGCCATATATGATGATCCTGCGGGAAAGGGGGAGAGTGAACGCGAGTTTCCTACAATTGATTTACAAGGTTGATAGCAGCAGGGTGGTACGATATGGGGAAAGGGTTTGGAATGGATGATGGAGGAGGAGAATCCGCCCGCGTGCCGGCACGCGGTACCAACTCAGAGCAACACTCCCGAGTATAACCGTCGGTTTTTCCGCTCGAGTTTCTCCGGTATCCTGGCGAGCACAGATTGGAAGGTAACATGCTAGAACTAGGGGAGCCCTGTTGTTACGGGCGTGATGCATACATGCATGGTGTGGCAGACCGCATCAATCACCTTCCTTCGACGCCCTCTGGCAACATATTACGTAAGCCCGGCCTTCTAGGAGGCTTACCCCGACCCCGAGAACTGATTGATCGTCTTCTATCGGTCGAATAATGCATTATATAGTTGGAAAATGAGTTAACCCCTCTGATGACGACAAGAAGTAATAATACTTACTAGAAGAAATAAATAGGTACTAAATACTTTATTTTGTCAGGATAGGGGGAAACTTGGAGCCTACGGCTGAAATTCAAGAAACATGGAGCATAATATGGAGCAATATATTATATAACCGTGGGATTGAAACCCATCTTCCGTGCTGGAAAAGTAACAGTCCGATTCCGAACAAGTGGCCTAACGTACGATCGGTGAGGACGCCGCACTAGTGGCCTAACGTACGACAGGTGAGGACGCCGCACTAGTGGCCTAACGGTAGAGCAAGTGAGGATGCAGAACAAGTGGCCTAAAGGCAAGACTCGCGAAGATGCCGAACTAGTGGACTAACGTATATTTATATATTAAATCATAATATTAATTAATGTATAAATATACGTTAGTCCACTAGTTCGGCATCATTTATAATATAAACGTGACACTCATGTGTCTCCCTGCCAGACTAACGTTTTTGGGCAGTTAGTTCACGGTTAAAGCATGTTCCATGCTGAAAAATTGGGAAAACCCTGGACCCGGTCGAGGAGTCAACTGACCCTTCGTCTGGTCTGACAAGGACCAGCACTTGGGGAATCTGGACTCCACTAGGTTTTCACTGTCACCAAGATCCAAGGATTGAATAAGAATTGAAAAAACGCTGCAAAATTTTACACAAGGGTTTATTATTCTTTGATATAGGTTAGTTGTGTAGAAATTTCATTCTGTGTCAATGAAAAAAATTTTAAAAACATTTTTTTGGATTTTTGTTTTTCAAATACATTTTTTTCACACAAATGTTTTTTTTAATTTTTTGTGTGTTTTACTTGAAAAATATTTGACCTCCTGGGGTCTTTCAAAAATCCCATTTGTAGCCCCATGAAAGCCCTATAGATCGCCACAGTGAAATCGGATCGTTCCGGGACCCCAGAAAATGGATTCTACGTCCAAAAATACTTCGAAAACGTGACCTGACTCGACCCCATAGCCAAAAGCCTTCAAAAAACCCCTCCCGTAGCCTCATTTTAGCCCCATAGCGCCCCACGGGTTTAGGCGATCGGGCTGAAAACCTTGCGGGCACAACTAGATGCTAAACCAAGTATTTTGTCAAAATTTCAGATTAAAAAAAAAAATCCTACTGCCCAAAACGGCCCGGACGGCCATTTCGGTTTTGGAATCTAGACCTCTTGAAACGGATAATGTCAAATTTTGAGGCCGATCGGAGTAATAAACCAAAAGGTGGCAGGTCCTAGGGAAACTAAAGCGGTGCGGTAGTGGGGGTGGGGGAAGATGTATTCTATCAAGACGCTTCTAGTGGAGGTACGCTGGTCTCCCTCCACTGCCACCAACCGTTGCAGCGGACCCAGGGGGAATCCTTGACAATTGACCCTAGGAATACTAATCCAACCATATGCAGTGGCGAGAACATGGAGCCTGCGCCTTCGGATCTTCACCCAATACATACAAACAGTGTAGTATTACAAAAACAAGGATCATACCCACACTTAGCTACACAGGATACACTGTGGAGTCAGTGACCATACCTTTAATAAAGAAGAAATCTACTGCAGTATCCCATGGGAGTTAAAAGTGGAAGCTCGTTTCATACCCCGATTTTCCCATAGGGCTTCGCGTGGATACAATTCAACGGAATATACTATTTGTTTCCTACTCCGGCTAACATCAAACAAAGTGCTTCGGTAAAGGTAAAAGAGAAATCCTCTCTAGTCTGCACACCTCTACGCTCCACGTCATTTCCTGTGTGAAAAAACAAAGGTTCCTAAAATGGAACGCCAAAAGAAATATAATAGAACGGCAGACCGGGCGTATGGGGTTTAATATAAAACACCCTATCTACGGAGAGCGGAAATAAGGAGGCATCGCTCATCTGGGCCACCCCCTGTCAACTGGTGGGAGCGTTCCAGTCTAGAACAACTGCAATATCTCACCCTCGCGTCACTAAGCAGTCAATACCGCCAATTTCATTATAATGTTATTAAATATCGAAGTTTTCAATTGACCATCTTTTATTAAATGGAGGATAAAAAAGGGACGACGGGAATATATTAGATAACAAAATTCGGAAAACTCTCAGAATGCAATGTCAGATGAGGGACATCAATAAGGCAAATGATTAGGTGAACTCCCCCTCTAAAAATGACAGCGAAATTGTTGAGGTTTTAATGTCTCCAATGACTACAAAATTGAAGTGTTAAGGTAAAAACGATCGGGACGTGTGACCTCGTAGGACAATTAATTAACTTTGAACCGATTTTATATTCGGTATTCTGCAAATACAACACTGATTTTGCGTGAGTAAGCGAATTCGTGTAAATCCGGTTCAAACTCCACAAGGGAGGGTACAAACTTGATGCCTCCTAAAGTTCTCTGCGGCCTTCGCCGACGTCATTTCATCTAAGGGCCGGCTTCCTTTGAGTGAGAGTTATCAGTAGAGAAGGGAGTCAAGCTTAAGAGGGTGGTAGCGAGCTAGGCATAAGGGCGTTTGCTGCTGGTAGCGGTCTCAGAAAGCTGGAATCGTGGTGACGAAGGCTTAGGACAACTACAACTGAGAGCAGGGTGAGAAGGGTGTTTAATAGTATTAAACTTACTCCTGTCAGTCCTGTCTGGGGTTTAGTTTGGATCGACCGTTTACATTACTCCTCCATTTGTGGCTGAGTCAGCCGATTTCCTCAAGCCATTTTTTCATCATTGCAAGTGAAATAATCGGTTTGAAAGTAAAAATCATCGCACATTAGGAAGTTCACCTTTCGGAAAGAATCCTTACTTTTCCTCGATTTCCTGCATGTACATAAGAAAGTACTACAAGAAAAAAAAAAGAAAAAGTTTTTTTTTTTTTTTTGGACAAACTGTCTGTGCCATACTTTTATCTCACGTCGCAAAAAGTTATGAATCGTAAATCCTGGCTTCTCCTCACAATGCTGGCCGTATACAGTACAGAATTTTACTTTTTAAAGTTTTTACTATTAAATTTTAATGGTACAGAATTCACAGTCTCATCTTATTCTCAGATATAAGTATTCTCCCGTAGTGGTATCCGAACAAATAAGAAACATCATGCCCATCATGCCTGCGCCGTAGCATGATTTCTCTACTATTAGTGACTGCTCCATCTCAAGGATCTCTGCTCCCATCAGCCGAATTTCATATTGAAATAAATCACGATACACTATTTACGGCAGGAAGTAAGGGAAACCGTCTGTGCCATACTTTCATCTCACGTCGCAAAAAGTTATGAATCGTAAATCCTGGCTTCCCCTCACAATGCTGGCCGTATACCGAGGCCGACATATCCATCATTCCTGCACGAGGACTGACGTACCCTCTGTGTCAATTCAGTACGGAGGTAGACCTCGTAACGGCCACGGTATAATTAATGACATTCCTTGGCTTGTATTCGGGAAACCGATCAACAAGCGTGAGGATGCGAGTAAGATAGATGTGCAATTGAAGGTGATTACGTTAATACCGAGCGTTGATCCACCTATAAACCGCATTCATCGAACAACTTGTGGCTTCCCTACAGTGGAAATCAAAATTTGATTTCTATTTAATAGACTGCAGTCTAAAAACCATGGTTTTTTATATTAAAAATAAATGTAAGGAAAATGAGTGAACTCGTACATAAGTAGGTAGATTATTTCTGCATGTGTTGATATACAAGTTTCTGCTCTATAGAGCAGAAACTTTATCTTGTATTAAAGAATGTGTAAATTTTACACAAGGTTACAAACATTTTACCAGTAAAATAATATTTTACTGGTAAAATGTTATTACCCACTGATAGTACCTACCGCAGGTGGTTTTCATCAGAAATTCGCATTCTTCTTCTTTCGTTGGCCTGAAGAGTCCAAATATTCAAATTCCTAAGTATTCTTCTTAAATTTGGTTCACACTCGAAGACCCCCCGTGGAGAATGCGTTGTCATTTTGAAATTCCCTCGTAAATAATATAGCAAAGATGTATAGTTTGAGGAATGAAAGGCATGATCTTCTCATATTACGGCTTCTGTTGAGCGATATCTCTTGAGCTTTTCGAATTCAGATAAAGCCTTCCAGCCGTTAGGGTGAACAACGGGAGTTGAAAGCATTCCAAACATGCGTGGAATTTTTTTCTTATACTTCCCCTCTTACACCAATGGGCAGACATCCCGAGCTCAATAAAAGAAGAGATGTGCTCCTATAAATGCACGTTGAACGACTTTCATGGTCGCATATCTTCTCCTTTTCCATTGTCACCAATCCTCTTCACCATAGCGACAGTTATTGTGAAACCGAAGTACCCACCTCCATAAAGCGGTTTTGCATTTTACTTGGCGATGCGGTTGAATACGCATCATAATGCAATATTCGAAGCAATCGAAGCCTTTCTTTAATTGGCTCTTTCATGACTGAGATGTTAAACTTGTAAAAGAACTCAACTAATCTGAATTCATAGCCGACAGATTTTTTCCGGATATTTTATACAAGATTCGGGTCATCCGTATGAATAGAAACCCAAGTATTTTTCTTTAAGATTAACAAGAACGTACACCATGGTAATAATGTAAGGTGGATGCGGCAAGAAAGTGGGAATCCATCTTAAAAAAGACAATTTCAGACGAAGTAGTTATACAGCTGTATTGTACTGATGACGGTCTAATCAACCGAAACGCGGCAATTTGTTATCTACTTCGTCTAAAATGTCTTTCTTCACCATGATGCATTATGCTTGAATACTATAAATAAAAAAGTAATTTTACGGGCGTTTCATCTAACTTGTGTTGAAGGAATTTCCGCATTTAAGGAGACAGGACGCTTGTTACAGGCGAATAAGGTCGCACCGGAGGATTCGGGCTGAAGTGACGATGTCATGATGAAGGAGGACGAAAAGTAAGTTCTTGAGGACAAGACGAGATAGCGTCTTACGATAACCACTCTAGCGTAGCGCGTCCTTAGATAAAAGAACGAGATAGGTCCTTTTTTTTCAGATGGAGAAAGAAGCGGTTCTGAGGAGAAACGGAGAGAACACTATGAATGTAAATGCACGGAAAAGAGACCACACGAAGGCGGGAAGACAAAAAGTCCTCTGCTTTCACATCAGGGTTTGGAGTTTGTTTCCCTTCCAATTAGCAGATCGGTCCGGCCTTTCCAGGTTCCATAAACCGAAACACCCGTCGTTCATCGGGCTGGCGAAGACGAAGATGAATATTGACGAAATAAAACGAAGAAAAAACTTCATCCATTATGCACAGAACAAAATTTGTCGGAAGACCCTTTTTTCAATGCCATCATTTGCATCATACAGGAAACAGACAAACCTGCTTCAACACATTGCTTCACACACCTGAACAGCAAATAAATTTGTTGTTTTCCGACTATAAGAAAATACAGGAACATCTCTGAAATTATAATATGACCAAACTATGTTTCGATGAATAATATATAGGAGATATGACATGCCTCCTACATTGTGCTACGTAGTCCAAAGGCAGAATCATGTTTCAGAAAACCTCATGGAAGAGATTGGGAAAAGATCCCTCTTCAGATAAAAGAAAACTTCCTACAACGAAACTGGGTCATTGGAGATTATCCACGCGGGGCCCTTGAGAACTACGGAAAGTTACCTCCATCACGTTTATTATTACGGCAGCAACAAGCCCTCAAGCTAATTTACATCCACCCAGCCTTCCTCGGCTGTGGGGGATAATTTGAAAAACACAGAACTAACTAATCAGATAAACAGCGAATAATGCACGTGACGTCCACGTGGCAATACTGTATCGTCTTCCTACAATATAAAGTATACTGTACTGTTTTTCCTATCAAAGTTTCGATGAGTTTGATGATAAATGTCCCCGAACGTATAGAAAATTGTCATTGACCGAATGAGAAGGTATGGGTTTTACAACGAATCACGTCAAGGTAGAAAATTCACGTCGCACCGCGTTGTGATGCGATTGCCGAGTGAAAAATCAGATTAGACGTGGCGAGCAGCGGAGGGAAACTTGTTTTGGGGAAAACACCTTTCAGCATTCACGAGAGAATTTCAGCGCCGACAAGCCCAGAGTTGGCCGTATACGGCTATAGCTTCACTCATTCACCAAACGGGGTCATAGCGGTTTAACGTGTCTCCACCACTTCAAATCAAATTCCATCTAGGAGACTCGGCACCAAAATATGCATGGATAACGGGCTTAGCATGTATGCAGCACTCTCGAAAATTCGTTTCATCCACTCCGGTTCGCGGAATCCCACGAAGGATGGAGAGGTCTGATGAGAATGTCATCAATGGGAGTGATTCGCCATGCGACGTGAAATGTGTGAGCTGGAATAGACAAAGAAACCTGGGCTTATTCAGCCCCAGTACCGGCGATCCTAGAATAGGTACGTACTACCTATCTTCTTGGTTTCAATGCCGGAGACGTAAAGCCTTCCTGCGGTGGAGCTAAATAAAGCCCTCAAAATACATGGTCTACCGAGCCCAGCAGTCCGTTTATTCATGCAAGAGACCTCCTACATTATTGAGCTCAGTCGTCTGTACAACTATGGTCTGATTTATTAAACGAGAGATGTATGAAGAGCAAAGAAATTTTCAATTTTCTATAGATGAGGATGAGTCTCAAATCTTTAAGCCTGGTTCACCACCTCGGTTTACTTGAGTTTTGAGCTAAAAGCTTACTAATGCTAAAGCGATTGAAACATAATTGAATTCTACTGTAGTTTAGTTAGTTCTGTTGATCTCTCCCTCCCTCTCTCTCTCTGTCTCCCTCATTAAGTATATTTTCGATTGTAGAAGAACTATCGTTTTCCATATACCGAGAACGTATAATCAGCGATGCGAGACCACAGAATCGCCGAGAGGGGTGAGCAGAAGTTGTACTGCTAGGCCGCGGGATCTTCACGCTTCCGCGCCCTGAAATAACCCCTCAGGGCATTCGTGACGGTCTTTTGTTGGACTTGAGGGCTTCCTCCGACCATACCCGGCCCATAAAAAATCCGATTCATAAATAGAAGAACTGAAATCATGATTAGCTAGCCTGAGGCACGTGAGGGGAAAAGTACGAGATTTCGTAAAGTCGATGGAATTATTCGATCCTTAGCATACTTCAAAAAGAGCCAGGTGGTCATGAATAACGCCCATTTCAAATTTACAACCAACAATAACAATAAAACATTCAATCGGGCGTTACGGGGTTTTTATAGTGCTGTCGAAGGTTCAATTCCCAAGACCCAGCTTACCCAAACAAGACAGGAATCATTAGAGAAATGGCTTGAGAATACCTTCTTGAAGGATAAGCAGCTAATTCTGTGGGAGATAAACTGTAAGGTAGGAATGGCCACAAGGTTCTGTGCAGTGTGCAGGGCAAGGAGGAGAACGTTTGTTAGCAAATTCCATTAGTTGATCCTCGTGTAAATCCCTTCACCAAGCTTTTAGGCTTTCAAGCATTCGCTCAAGTTTGTGGGCTGACCCCATCCCACAGTTCCCATAAGTTCCTCTGCCACCGTCGGAATGACGAGAGGTGATCTGAAGGGGCTGATGACTATTGAGTCCCAGGTATTTCATTTAGGAAAATCCAGATGGGAGAGAAACAAGGCGGAATTGCTGCAACCACATCGAGACCACGAAATTCCGAATGAAAAAACGATCCTCGGCCGAGGTTGATATTTCCATTGAAATTGAACGTTAAAAAAAACAAACAAAAAAACGGTGTTAATACGTTTACAATGGGAAAATACCACCAGAGGATCTCTTTGTTATGTAGCACGAGTACTTCAGTTCAACACACTTTTTTTACTCTTTGTAAAAAGGCATACGAAACAAAAAGCTTTGTAAACTCACGCAAACGCTTGTACCTATTTCATTTTTATCGTTGTTTTTGGAAACACCGAGGAAACGGGACAAAAACGGGTTCTCTGTACTCAAAAGTGACGCCGAAAGAATTGAAAACATGAAACATAACAAAAGAGGATCCTTTTCTTTCGACTTACCATCCACAGCAAAGTTTACCTGAATTATTAAAAAGTTTAAGATTATTAGCATAGTAATCGTGGCGGATGTTGTTCTTCAATTTTATGGCAAGATTGTTCGCCTGGGATGAGGAAGCGTAAAAAGTGAGTTGGAAAAGCGCCTTAGGAATCGTTGTTGTTTCCATTAGTTCAGAATACTTCGCCATTTTCCTTCCTCTTTGCTCTACCCAACTTTCGGGTGACTTCAGATACCATGGTACATATTTTGCATTTCATGATGATGGCAAACAACTCAGATAACGCGAAATATGAATGGGGGATAGCGACTCTTTGAAGAAGTAATGAGCATTTGAAATGTCTTCAGTTTGAGCAAAAACTCGGATGACAGCTATTGGAAATTATCAATCTTCGCTTTCTTATACTACCCACAGCTATGCTGATAAGCGAGAGGTTGCACTCTGTTTTCATTGCAAAGAATGATTTGTCCAATCCATGGATGGAGGGTGCACCCTGCCTTCATATTCCATTTCTACTTCACATTTTTCACGTGCCAAGTGTGTTTGTCAGTCGGTGGGAGAGGAAGGGGAATCAATACAAAGTTCACCGCTTCGCAGGTAAGCCACTTTAGTAGAAGGAAAGGTCTGAAAGGTTTGGTCAGATTCCTTGGAAAACGTGATGTATGTCGAGACGTGCTTCCGTTGCGTTGGGCTGTGGGGTGTAGAATGCCACTTTTCTACTCTGGTGGGTCTATTACTCTTCCTATTGTAACGGCCTTTTGTTTGACCTCATTGAACGTTCCATCCATTTCGGATTGGAATGGATTTGAGTCCCGGCTAGCTCTACAATGCGTGAAATAGGGCGATAACATTATTTTATCCCGTTAGTGGACGATTCGGCTGATTCGATAAGTCTCCAAGGCTCTATCGAATTTCATCATGCTGCTGTTTGAGAAGACTCAATTTTTTCTCATTTCACACTGTAGCAAGTAATATCGACAATGTTGTATTAGCGTAGACGTTTCTTCGTACTGTCCAATTCGTAATAATACTCAATGACGTACTTAACTTATAAAAGACGAATGATTAATTTATTAAATCGTATTTGCTAGGTTGAGATGCTTAATAAAAAGGAAGAGTGAATGAAGACGAAATGATAGCTTTTTGCCGATTTTAACGAGGACAGGAAATGACATTTACTCAAAAACCGACTAAAGGCGATATGGTAGTCAACAAGTCTGGAGATTTATCACTGGGGGGTGATGACTGTTAGCACTCCTTTTCCCGTCTGTAGAAAACAATTAAGCACCTCCCGAACGACATCTTGACCGCCGAGTGATCAATCATGACGGATCATTAGAAGGGGGGCGTAAGAAACCTAGAAGGCTCCCTCCTTCCTGCCCTGTCCTCTACCCCTTCCAGGAACACCGGGCCCCCAACATGGTTAGCAAACTTATTCCCATCGCTTATAACATGATGAATATCCTGTCTGCTTCAAAGTCGAGGGGAAGGGAGATATTTTCTTCAACACTTTCCTCGGGGCGCATTAGCAGATCTGATCCCGCGCGTGGGAGAGGCACGTCTTTCTCAGGGCTCACGTCGGCAACTCGTGTTCCCACTACGAACAGGGGTTGCGGGCTCGTAGCAGCTTGAGAACGAGGTATGAGAAATCGTGGAAAAACAAACTAGGGTAAAGAAGATAAAATGGAAGTGTAGTAATGTATGAAGAGCATTTTTATACATAAATAACTTTTCATGATGAGTAAGCTAGAGGAGCTGAGGATCTTAATGAAGGTCCACACTTTTATTACAACTAAAGAACAAGACAGTAAGATAAGTTACTGTGGATTTGCGTTGAATATACAGTACGGCTTCAACCTCCACTTCCTCTACTTATCAGTGGTTTTCTATTCGAATTAAAGTTCGTTCATTGAAGCTTTGAACAATGGATTTTTAATCAAAGGAACGATAGTTTGAAGGAGTCCCGGAGAATAATTAGAAGTTGAGGGATAGGTAAGCAGTTGAGCTGAGGAAGCACTAGGCCCCAAAGGCAGCTTTGGAGAGTTGAGCGAGGGTGGAGGACTTCGTCCTAAACTTGAGATTACACCTCCAGGAACAGCTGCACGAAGTTGCCATTGTCGTTAAGTAAATTTATAATAGGCCTTCTCGTGTACCAGGGGTTGGTATAGCCGAGATAATTTCATGAGTTAATTTTGTAACTCCCAGTAAACTGAGAGAAAATGCAGGTGAGTTGGTACGTGATTCCAAGTAGGTGTTGTTCGAAAAATCACCTCCATGTTAAACATCAGATGTCAACAAGTTGACCTCCTGAGTTGAAGATATTTATTATTGAAATAAAAATTATATGGAAAGTAGAAGAGTAAAAATTACTTTTGGAAACCTAGTAGTAAGAAATGATACAGCGGGTCAGGAGATGGATAAAGTTCTCCAACGTTGAATT
The DNA here is from genome assembly GCA_955831195.1 of Pilophorus perplexus. NCBI lineage: Eukaryota > Metazoa > Arthropoda > Insecta > Hemiptera > Miridae > Pilophorus > Pilophorus perplexus. The sequence goes on along the minus strand of OY037011.1, from coordinate 12,599,166 downwards.
GTGGGGTCTCTTCAGTAATAAAAAAGAGTTAGCAGCTAATGTGAAAGGGTGTGAAGGTGGTGAAAGAGACTGTGAGAGAGAGGCGGTTAATTTGAAGTTCGAAACGGAAGTTGCAGAACAGCACGGTAGTAGGTAGGTACTAACCCTACCATCGTCTTCTACTCCTCAGTTAGTAAATTTGTCACGAACGAGCCCTTATCTCCAGCCCCACCTTCCTTTTCACAGATCCCTTATCTCTGACTTGTCTGACTTTTACTTTTGTTTCCGTTTCCCTGGAGCTCCGTCTCATCTCCCTCATTCTCTAGCCTCAACTACAGGAGCTTTTTCGACCCCGTATCTTTGCTTAAAATAGGTAGAAGCTTGAGAATTATATTTTGAGGTTTATGCATTTCAACGAATGTTCTTGATAAGCGTGGGCTGGGATTTACGAGGGTTGCCGCTTTTACACAAGGTGTCAAAAAATATTTGAACAAGTTGTTGTTAGACCTAGCTTCCTCTTTTAAGAAGCAATTCAGAACGATTGTTATATGCTTGCCAAGTCAATAACAATTATTGTGCTATTGTATATACTTTTATTACTCGAGGAGAGGAATTATGACAATAGTACAGTTTAGGGATGGCCATCTATAGTACCTATCGAAATATCGATGTTTTCCTTTGATATAGGAGACCTATCGATATTTTTTCTATCGATGATGCAGAATCCAATACTATCGGGTATCGATACTCAGTAACCGATAGTTTTGGTCGATATTTTTTTATCCGATATTTTATTATAGACTTTCTGAATCTGATATATTGACTAAACAATGTATCGACCAAGTTTCATAATATTTCACAGCATCAAGTAAATTTTAATTAATGAATTCAGCACCCATGTCACCTAGGTAGAGAGGATTATCGAAATCGACCCATGGACGAAATAGTTTCCAGGTTCGATTAGAAGAGAGGAAGGTAACCTTCCGAAGGTTGGTATTGTTGTGGGGAGAAGAAGACCGAGAAATGAATTAATGAAGTGGAACATTTAGTTTTACTCCTTGTATCGCCGGAAGGCTTAACCTTTTAATTTCATTTCATTAGTTTTATTCTAATCCACGATCAACGGAAGGCTAAACCTTTTCATTTCATTAGTTTTATTGTAATCCACGATCACTACTATAATAATCCACAACTAGGGCTTCATATTGTAGGTATTAGTATTATTGTTAGGTAGGTATTGAAAAATATCGTCAAAAAATCAACATTTGTTTGTAGAAATAAACAGTTAAGTGGTTAACTTATTAATATTATTCTTTTTAATAAACTCAATATTTTTCTAAACGTATCGATATTTTTATTCGATACTATCGGTGACTCAGAGTATCGATGCTTCAAGTACGATATATAGCGGTATCGGTAAACCGAATATCGATATATTGACCGTACCTAGTACAGTTTGGACTTCTGCAATTGTGGCAAAATATGGGATCTGTTGGTAGTTATTAGATCTTTTTCTTACTGAGAAACAACAAAAAAATACTCACGCAACATCATAACGAACAGTTTACATCATGTACCGTATACCACCGAATTCAAAGAGCTGGTCGTATTTTTTCAAGATTGTTAATTTTCTACATACATTAACAGGGGGACCCAAAGGACGCTGGAAACCAACAAGGGATTTTTTCCTCCGGGAGCTCCGTTTTTCTGAATATGCAACTTTCCTACCCCTTTAGCTGAACATCCAACGCCGAGAGGACGCCCATCCCTTAAAACCGTCCAGTACATTTACATATAAATTAATCTGTTTTGAATCTACCTCCCCCTTCCGTCCACTTGGGCTAGCACCCATTCTCACCTCAAAGTATTACTCTTCCAACCCGTTTTTTCGACCTGCCTCCTTTGTTTGTAATTTATTTTGAAGTTTTTGGATTAGAGGCCGTCGAAAAAGGAAGTACCAACCCTGTACCTCTCCCCTCCCCCCAGCTGTCCCCTTCTTTATTTATAGGGCCTGAGAATAACTTGCCCTTTCGGCTCCGCAGCCTTCAGAAAACCCTTTAATATTCAAGTGCCTCGCTTTGATTTTCTTTTCCTCTTCTTGAAGCGAAAAGACGCCCGTCCGCAACTTTCCCAATTTTCCTTTCGTCTGGGAGGTGGAAAACCTGAGGAAAGCGGAGGAGTCTCTTGACGATCGTGAAAACAACTTGGTTCTTCATTGTTGCTGAGCCAAGCTCCGGAGTAAAGGGCTGGGACATCAGCTCGAAAATAATTTCAGAGATTTCCGTCCTCGTGGAGCACTTCAAGAGGGGGATAAAAAGCAGGTATTTACGGGTAAGATGAAGTTGTTACCCACTTTTGGTCGGGCTAAAAAAAAAGTTCTTTGATGGTAAGAGTAAGTAGAGATTTCTTGCCAGCACCAAGGGATCCTTGGAAAACCAAAAAAGTGGAATATTTTATGTAATATCGTTGAAAACCGAGTTTACAAAGTGAAAGGTTCACAAATTCAAGCATTAGTGCGAACAATTCAAGTACAGGATAATTATTATTATGTTGGCATTTGAAACAGTCTTTCGAATCAGTGTTGGTTACCACCTTAGATCACTCTACTATGGAGGTCGCCGCCCTTCAACTGATAGCGATCCCCCATATCCCATGTTGTGGTAAACCAATTGTTCAACGATGCGTGATTAATATGTAACGAAGCCCTGGAATACAGCTTCCCAGGTGCTGCCAAGGGTCGACCGCTTCGTGGATTGGAGGGGAATGTTCTTGATGATAGAAATGCCCCTCGAACTGATAAACTGATGGAGTCTCAACGAGCCTTACTACAATCTAAAATCTCTAAATTCCTACGAGATTAAAACATCGTGGCAACCGAGAAAAACCGAAAGGCCGCGGGCGTTTCCGTAATAAACCTGAAGGCCCGCATGAAGTTGTCGAGGATCCCCTGAATTAAGGCGTACACTCCAAGAAGAAGCATTATTGGAATTTCCGATATATAAAATAGCTAGAATTTCAGATGTTATATATAAATATCTAGAATTTTAGATTTTATATATAAAATGAGCATAATAGTATTATATTATATTATATGCTCATGAAAAGAGATTCTCTCAAGAGTAACGAATCCGATTTCTTCGACCTCAAAGTGAAATAGCCAAGATTCGAATATTAGCAAGCAATGCAATGTTAGTTATGTCATATTAATCGTTTCGGTAATCTTATTTCACTCGTTTCATCTCGAATGAACAGACCATTAGACATTAGGTGCCATCAGCTGATTGCAAATGATTCAGAAACAGAAACAGTTACATAACAGTTATGTAACTGAAAAGAAACTCTTCAAAACGGAAGATTACTTCAAAGGGGATCCGAACAAAGTTTAAAAAGTACCCCTCGGACGAGAAAAACTTCTTGTAAACGTTCGCTTTTTAAGTTCAAATGTTCCTTGCACAATTGCTTCCAATGACTGACCCATTTTCTACGATGGCAATTACATGGGCTGCGTAGTTCGGTTTGGTTGACTTGATAGAATACAGAAACCCAACGGACAATGAGTGACGGACGTGAAAACCCGTCAAGTCCAAAACTGAAGTTTTGAGATAGGTAAACCTTTATTTCCCCGGGCCTTTAGCTTTCAAAAAGTGGAAATTCGAATTTTAACCGAATTGTGGACGTTTTTTGATAATTAAATAGGAACCCAAATGTTAGAAATGATCACGATTGAATGTGAATAACACACACGCTAAACGCTGCAAATTTTACACAAGGGTTTACTTATTATACTTTGATAGTCTCCTATACTATAATATAGTATAGGAGACTATCAAAGTAAAATAAAAAATCAAAGTATATATTATATACTTTGATATATCAAAGGGAGGGATTTTTTAAAGGTTTTCGGCTATCGAGTTTTCGGGGTCGAGTTAGGTGTCGTTTTCGAAGTATATTTGGACGTAGAATCCATTTTTGGGGGTCCCTGAACGATCCGACGTCACTGTGGCTATAGAGCTTTCAAGGGGCTACAAATAGGATTTTGAGTGGACAAAAAAAAAATTGGAAAAAATTTTGTTTATTGATACAGATTTAATTTTCGTACAAGTAACCTAATAGGCATCCTTAATAAAACCCATTTGTAGCCTCATGAAAGCTCTATAGCGACAGTGACGTCGGATCGTTCAGGGACCCCCAAAAATGAATTCTACTTCCAAAAATACTTCGGAAACGACACCTAACTCGACCCCATAGCCGAAAACCTTCAAAAAACCCCTCCCGTAGCCCCATAGCGCCCAACGTGTTTGGGCGATCGAGCTGAAAACCTTGCGGGCACAACTAGATGGTAAACCAAGTAGTTTGTCGAGTCAAAATTTAAGATTTAAAAAAATGCCTGCTGCCCAAAACGCCCGAACGGCGGACGGGCGGCGGGGGACGGCGCCCCGGACGGACATTTCGGTTTTGGAATCTAGACCTCTTGAAACGGATAATGTCAAAGTTTGAGGCCAATCGGAGCCGTCGTGATTACAAAGGTGTATTATTCCAAGAATAATAAACCAAAATCACAAAACTGGTGCAAATCTACACGAAGGTTAATTATTCTTGAGTATAAATTGTGCGTTGATTTTGTTAATTATAAAAAATTTAAAATTTAAAATATCTACTTGTATAGTGTTAGTAATAAAATAGGTAGGTAAGGGAACCCAAAAAATCTACGTCCGAGAAAACGACACCTCGAACGTCTGGCCAAAGTCCTTCAAAAGCCCGATAGGAAGCCCCGAAGGGTCCCCACAGTCGGATCGGTTTGAGGCCCTATAAGGCCCTATAAGACTACTTCGTAGTAGCGTATAATGTCAACATTTAAAATAATTTTATTGAAAAAAAAAGAAAGAAGAAAACTCCCGAGAACGGCGTTCTCTTATTAGGAAAATCCATGAAGTGCACCCAGCTATTTTGGCTGTCATAATAATTATGACATAATAACGCACTGCGAGTTCGGGGCTTTTCTAAAGCGCCCCTTGTACTCTGAAAAACTAAAAACTCCTTATGGAACCGGAAGACCGAGCTTTACCAGATTTCTAGAAAGGGCCCCTTGTTCCCTTGGATTACTCAAAAGAGCCGCTTGTGCCCTGTTTTCCAAGAAGCGCGCCTTAATAAGGAAATTTTCCAGTTTTTGAATCTCCAAAAAGCGCCCCTTCTACTAAAAAGCGCCTTTTGTGAACTCCCGTAGCCCAAAGGCCCATAAACCAACAATAATTGTTATGGGCTACGGGAGGACACCTTGGTGTTTCCGCTCCCGATTTTCAGGAAAACTGAACTTGAAGGAATTTCCTTCACTATTTCATACTTTTTTGCAGCCGAATCCTCGCCAAGTGACACCATTTGGTTGCTAAAATAAAAATTACATTACCGTATCAACTGGGCTGCAGATTAACAACAGTAGGGAGAGAGAGATTTGTTCTGCTTTTCATTTACAGGAGAGCAGCAATTTTTGTTCGGGTTGGTCCGAGTATGAAAATGAGGAGCTATCGGTTATACAATGAAGGTGTCCGAGTGAGGGAGTGCGAAATACATCGCATAATCACACGAACCTACAGTTTTATGAGGTTAGGCAGTAAATTCAAAGCCCGACACACGTTCTCTCAATCCCGCTGTAATCAATATGTAAACACCGGGGTAACCACGAGCGATTTCACTGGACGGGAAATCCGAAAGCGACACCGTCAAGAGACCCCCATCCCCTTTCTAGACCGTTGTCATGAATAATGTAACCAGGCGCTAATAAATACGGTACTCTAAACGCTGGCGGGTGGTACGAGATGGATCGCACGGTAGATAAGCCGCGTATATATAGGGGGTGCGCTCTCAGTTAGATATGCGGGGGAGATAGCTGAGCGAAGGGGGCTAACCCTGTGCCCCAGGACCTTCTCCCGTCTCCCGGCCCCCCTTTAAGCCTTTACAAGCGTCAAACACTCCGTTAATTGTCAGGAGGAGCTTTTAGGCTCCAGACTAAATCACTCCGGACTCAAGTCGTCACTATCGTCACGGCCATAAATCCTACCGTTGTTTTTTGAAAACCGCCGACCGGCCTGGGGTGAGTAATGTGGGCGCTAAAGAACGAGACCAAGGGGGAGCTAAATATGCGAAGAGAGACTAGGAAGGTGTTTTTTGCGGCTTGGAGATCTCAACACCCAACTAAGATACCATCCATAATTGTCTTTCGCTTTTCTTGCTAAAGCAAGGTAATCACGGGGACAGAAATCGACAGCGAGGCACGCTTTCGATCTCCTTGTCGTGGCCCTTGACTCGATTGGGAATGGTATACCATGAAGTATACTTATGAAGAATCAGCCTTGGGTAGTGAACCGTTCACAAGATCTCGGCTCAGTATAATAATATTATACTGAGGATATTATCCTTTGTAGCCGACCATGAAGGGGCTTCTCGTTGAGAGTTGTCCAGTCCAGTTTTGAGTTTTGAGTGTAAAGTTAATAAGTCACGTAAACACATAAAAACGGTGCAAATTTTTCACAACACAAGGGTTTATTATTTTTTGGCTGATATAAATTCTGAAAAAATTAATTTCGTCAATAGAAAATTATTTACAAAATTAAAAAGAAAGTGCATTTCGGTACCTAGTGTTGATGATACTGATGCTGAAACCCCCACTAATAATAAGTCCAAAATACTCGGAAAACGACACCTCATTCGACCTCCTTGGCACCTAATCCTTCATAAGCAACATTTGTAGCCAGAAAGAAGTCCAATATAATATATGGAGATATTATGGATTTTGTGCTCCGAAAAAAGGATGTAACATCCAAAAGTACTTTGATAACGACACCCCACTCGACCCAATGGCGGAACACCTTCAAAAACCCCTCCTGTAGCGCCTGTTTAGCTCCACAGGGGACACTTGCAACAAACGATTTGTGGGCACACCATCAGGCAAACACTAAGAAATGATTACTCTGCTGATTTTAACAATATGCCAAGAATGGTAAAGTTCAGTTTGAATTCACCATTCATTTCGGAGTCGGACACCAACATAAGACAAGCTATTAAAGCTAAATTAGTACAACTATACAGTTTAATTAGTTAATTTAACGTGTAAATTAGTAGGGTGAAGTGGGGTAATTGCGTATGCTTTTATCAATAATTCAACTTTGAACTTGATTATCTGCTATCAATTTGCAGGTATTTCCATTTTTTTTTTTTTTTTTTTTTAAATGATAGCTTGTTTAATGCTGCATTCAAATATCACAACAGTTTTTCAATTACCGCTGTTCATAATTTTGAAATAACAATTTTTTAAAAAGTCCTCGGTAGTACACATTTCCCCGGGAAAAAGGGGAAATTGTGTAAATTGCTTCCATTTCTCATAGTATTCATTCGTATGCAAACGCCGCGGGGCTAATGTGTGAAAAGGCCATTAAAAATCGAACAAAATGGTGTATTCAATTTTTTTTTTTGTAGATTCTTATGGATGTTATTAAATTTTTTATAAAAGCAGTTGTAGGTGCGGGGAAAACAAAGGGGACGAGAGCTCATAAAATGACACCCAAAAATTATAATAAAGAAAAGAAAAAAAAGAAATCATACGAATTAGTAAACTGTAAACAAAACATGTAGTACCTATAGTAGATTTTGTAAATATATTTAATAATTAGCAACAAAACGTAGGTACTAGTAATTCTGTAAAAATAGTGAGAGCTAAATTAATTAGCAGTTGCGGTCTCCACTTCTTGCTACTAATTAGCATGCCACGCCTGAAAATCAAACATGTTTGATTCCAAGCCTGAGTGTTCATGGACTCTACACTCCTCGGATGACGACAGAGGCGACTTTACGACCACTCGCTCAGGCGGAGGCAATTCGAATAATTCGAGTGCCACGAATTGATTTGTACACAACATTCGCAGAATTGTTATGTCGGTTCTGCATTGGCTGTTGCTCCCGTTGATTCGGCTACTCAGCGTTTTATCGGAGCCAGTCCATTCGGGGTTGATCTGATTGGAGATAGCCTATTTGCATGAACCAAAGAGGAACTGAGTTGGCATGATAGAGTCCTTAACAAGATCAGTAAACATTGTCTTTCATCGCGTCACGAAGATCGAACTCAGATAATTGGCCGCCGCATCTGACCAGTGACGTAGTAGATTGATGATTCGGCAGCGAATTCCAGTTCAAATCTTGACATGAAACCAAAACTGATTGGCTTGAATGAGTTATGCCGAGGTCACGAGACGGCATATTCTGTCAAATCCTCCTGAAATAAATGGGAACAATTAGAGATAGAGCAATCGTTGCTCTAAGATAAAATCGTAGGGTTTTTTGGACACTATGCTGGAAATAACAGAGATGAAAAAGAAAAGGAAATCGTCGTGTTGCCAGGTTGGTTCGCGCCCCTCTTTTTGTTTTGATGAGTTGAATCGTAATAATTCTAGTCTAGTCATTGATTTTCTTATTGTGTGCGTGATTTTCGAGAGATGAATACTATTACCCGTCGCAAGAAGCCTTCGGCACTCCACCCTAGGAAGACAGATTGGAAATGAAACGCATGGGCCATGATATTATGCAGGGACGTGGATAACGTTGCTTCTAAAATAAGACTTCTTGCTGAAGGTACCCAGTCAGCAGGCCTACTACGACTATGTAATGTATTATTCGGTTGTGTATTAACTAGGTACTTAATATGTTATACAGCAGTACGTATTAAATTTTGCTGTTGAACCCCCTCTTGCATGTAGCACGAGCCGGCACTGCCATGATGTCAGTCTGATCATCGTTTCTACCAGAAATAAGCAACAGGCAAACAGAAAAGGAAGGATGAGAGAGTGAATGTGCTCCACATCGTCACTCCATTTGTTTACGCTTCCTCCGCCTTCTGTATCCATTTACAATTCTTTCTTTGGGGGGGGGGGGGGGGGGGAGGGGGAAAGGGCCGTATTTTTTTCGAATACTGGCAGAACTAGGTCGGCTTTGGAAGGCCAAAGACGAGATACGAGGGGCCCCCACGACTCCAACAGCCGGAGAAAACAAATAAGAAACCCGGAAGAGCGGTTTTACTATCGCACGGGAGAGTTGAGTTGACCTATAAATACGCACGCTTGACCACCTTTGTATATATTTTCTGGAGAAAGGGAAAAATAAAAGTGGGCATCTCCAGAGTAAGTTTTCGAGTTGTGCTCTAGTTCCAAATGGCGGTCTCTCCAGTAGATACATTGACTATGAAAAATTTTCAATTCTTGCAAGGCAGTGCACAAAAACCATTAAATTTTAATGGTTTTTGTGCACTGCCTCGCAAGATGCAATACTTCTTCAGTTTCGCGTTGGAGATACTTACTTCTGAAGTAATATCTACACCCCCACCGTCCTCCTCATCTTCCCCGGTGTCACTCGTAATATTAATTATTAATAACAATATTCAGCTGTTCAAAAACACACTTTTTAGCCACTCTCGCAAATAATCAACCATCACCAGAACGATTACAACAATAATACGCCAAGTCCCTGTTCTTCTTCTTCATGTTTGATACAGTTCAGTTCGCATTCCATCATAGACCTGACAGAGGTTTTCCGGCCTCACTCCAGAATGTTGGTGTAATAGTTATTCTGCTAGTTCATTATCCCACATAGGTACGTAAGAATTTTAAGAAATTTTTTCTATTGGACTGTTGAAACTGCGCCAAGGAAAACACTCGGTAAAAAAAGCTTCCATTAATTGTGTCCCGGACAGATTTACAGTGTAATTAAAGCCAACAGGTTTCCCCTCTCTCCTTTGGAAATAAGAAACTCAGGAGAAGAATCGACCCAATTAATGAATGTGAAAAGGTAGCGGGTGAAAAGTTTGCGACCGGAAATTCATGCGAGCGGTCCAATGAAAGTTAAATAAGCTGACAGGATGCATAATAAAGGGAGGGTTAATAAATAAGCTGCGGTTTCATTTATTTGCCTCAAATATACACTAGTGGTGAAAGGAGGGAGGCTTGGAATGAGCATCAGGTAATTACTGCTCACATGTAATGACCGTCTCTAAATAATAGATGAAAGCCGACTGAAACTGACCGTTAACTGAGTATGAAGTCTTAGCAGCACCATTACGCTGAGGTCTTAAGAGCCTCTCCTCAACACTATTGCAAGATTCGGTTTGGAGTCTATCGGCTCATCGAGTTCTCGACTGTACCTGTAAATGACATTGACGTCAGAGGAAACACGTATGATGAACTACTCTAATTTGAGAAGTAGTCAAATTTGGCTGATGTTTTTCATAGCGTCGTTGAGGCTTATTTCAGGTCTCAGTCAGCCTCAATTCTGAGACCTGTGGAACCGAAAGTACGACTTCCAACACCTCCAGTTCCTCCCTGCACGTCTGTGATGAGCAATTTAACCTAGGTGGTGTTCTAAAAGTCATCTTCTCACACCACCCGGCCGATACGCTCCTCTCGGGACCTCTATTACCTCTTCTGCTTAAATGAGACTTTGTACGGTCTTACGATGAACAGTTAATTATGGCAATGAATTTCACGGCAAGAAGGGTTGGAATTCAATTTCAGGCAGCCGTTTTTCAGGCTAATGCCTCCTGACGTTCCTGGTCCTGCAGAAACTACACTCTACTTGGGCACCACGGTACGCGGAAGGAGCTTCCCAAGCGAACATCGGCCTTTCAAGATGAATATTTGGATACAAACCTTCAGACCCAACACTAAATCCTCGGTTCCCTCCTAGTTCATGGCCAGTATTAGTTGAGGTTTTGAGAAGGATTTCCGTGGTATTGTGCTCGCATTAATTAGATAAGGGTGTAGCAGCGAGTCGGGAAACCCAGTTTTGCGAGAATGAATCTAAGAGATAAGGGAATACTGAATGTTAGTTTGCATTACATTGCAATCGAACGGGGGATTAAAAAAAGGCTCGTTTACGAAATACCATCAGTGTACGATTTCCGTTGAATTTCGAAGAGGGGAAAACAGTAGAGATTTCCTCTCCTAATCTTTTGAAATGCCGTTTATTCGAATAGTTCCTACGCCAGGCAGGCTACTTTCAAAGGTTACCATGGATTCAAATTCTACTGAAATCCAGAAACTATCGATATAGGTATAACTACAGTAACATGGTTATAATATAACCATGTTACTGTAGTTATTATGGTGTCCTGGTGTTGTGTGAGGGCTATCTATATAAGGATAGAGAGTAAATATTGTCCACTCACTGTTTTATTGGAAAATATTTACTTTCTATCCTTATACAGTCACATGGAGTAAGAAAATCCAAAATCGCACGTGATGCCACTCTTACCAGGCCCTATTTGCTTTACAATAAAACAAGAAGAAAGTGTTCACACTTTGGCTAATGACTGGAGTGAAGTTGTCATTTGCAAGTTGCCACTCTAGCGATGTTGTTTCAGCTCTAAACTGAGTAGCTTCCTACTTTCCTCCCCATTCCTACCTACCGGTATTATTCGTACTAACTCCAGAGTAAACTTCGTTATGCTTCCAAAGTAAACACTTGAAAACGAGCAAACAGTTACCAAAACAAATTTTTAAATTGCCGACCTCGGCGCCCCTCTTTTGAGAGACTGAATTGAGACTAGGAACCAGTTCCTGCCGTATGAAATGGGAGTGTGCTGTTTTAAACAATCGAAAGGGTTTAAAACTCAACAACGGCGCAACCCACAAATGCACAATTATCAGGGTATACTAAAATAAGGAGAACGTTTGCAGCGATTTGTTGCCAGCGTTCAACGCCCCGAACACAGACTAACAGCGTCAGGGGAAAATAAAACAATATTTCCCATGATGCATCTTGAGCGTGACGACCAAAAAAACTCCGTTCTGTCCCATTGTTGAGGTTCAATTAATGAGAGTCAATTTTATTAATTCAGTTTTCAATGCCGTGATATGAATGAATAGAGGCACTATTGATAATGATAAGCTATGAGCTTCGTTCAACTTTCAAGATTTTAGGTGTAGGTACAATTATTCTTTCTAGTAGGTATTATATATTGACAATATTGCAATGAACTCAATTATTCCGGTCCCAATCAAACTAATTGAAACGTGATCCACTTTATTCTCAAGTGGTGGCCAAGTTCTAATTCTTGGAATATAAGCTGACAAACGTATTAGTTAATCTGGATATACATATCTGGACGTACGTACATGGCCTACGATCGGCCGATAATTGAACCAGTGGTCGTGACGAGCGCTGTAGTGTAAAAGATATAAAAAGGCGATAACACAACCAACCACTCGTATCGAACATGAACCGGTTTGATTAAACGTCATCGTCAGCGTCTAACTTATCAATTCATCAGCGTCCACGGACAGAGAACTCATAAAGCGGCTTAACGACCACCTGCCTCGCACAGGGAAGATCTAGTGTTTCCGTAATACTGTGCACAACATTAATTAGTCCGGGCAAGAGCAATACTCCGGAAAATTACCACAGGGGTTGGAACAGATCCCGAACCTCTATGCGTACTGCTGAGTCTCAATAGCGATCGGGACATCGACTAGATAGTCCAATTCAAAACCTACGGCCGGCCCTCTCCGGGTGAGTTGTTCAACTTCCGGCTACATCCCATGTACTAATCCTTCGAAACCATGATTGAGGGCTTCCGATTCAATTTAGTCTGATTGCATTACCCTGATTCCGTTTGAATAGAACACGAATGCCCTATTCACCGCGAACTAGGCATTGGGAAGAGATTTACGAGTAAGTTACCCTTCGTTACTTCTACGTAAACCAAGGTTGTAGTTATCAAAGTGCAAGAGCCAATATTAGCAGGCTGCTGTTTTGAATTATAACTAGTAACATAAAAATTTGGTGTATTATTTAGTAATATAAAAATTTAATATTACTAAATAATACACAAATTTTGTATGTTACTAGTTATTAATTCAAAACAAAGTATTTAATACTTTGTTTTTAGTACCTACATGTATAGCAAAATATAAAATTGTCGTGTATCTTTTTCCATCATCAGAAACGATCGTGACTGCAAAAATCTGATTATAGACTTAGGGTGGGTACCAATAATTGGTATTATAGAGAATTATTATTCTCTACCTACCTACCAATTCCGCGCGGAAGTGAATTTTTCAATGTTACTGTGCCACACCCGACAAAAGTACTGTAGGTGCCAGTTCCGCGCAAACAAAAGCTGGTTGGCAATAATATTGCCGGTTGGCAATAATTTAATGAAGAAATAATGTGAGAAAATCATGTGCCAAGCAATCAAATGTTCTCAACCACTCACGATCAAAAATAATGCTATGCTGCAACGAAGCAGAGTGTTAAAGTGGATAGTAGTGGTGCTTTTGAACCAGTGGTAAAGCATGAATTTCCACTTTTTTGGAAGATTTTGAGTTTGTCCTCATGAAGAGTAAGCTAGCTAGCTTAATAGCTATTGATACGTGTCTGCGAAGTGGCCTGCGTAGCCTTCAGTGCTTCAATGAAATGGAAGATGTTGGAGTGTGGCGAAGAGATATTTTGAGCAAAGGACGCATGAAAATATTCGCATAAACGCACAAATACGGCAAAAACGCCGATACGACATCGCAGGGCGAGAGTTCAAGTCGAATAAGCAAAGGAAAAGTCGTACAAGGATCAATGAGTAACATAGGATAAGTCAGACATCACAGATTGACAACACACTGACATTTCATGTTGACACAGGGACCCCTCCCTTGCGCGGAACTGTACGACTCGGCGCGGAATAATTCCGAGGAGGTTGCATCACGAAAGGTATCACTAAACGCCAGATTTTTCCATTTCTGACTAATGAATTGTAAGGGGTTTTGGGAACTGTTTCTTCACGAAAATAAAGTCGTTTCAGCTCTAAACGTATTCAATCCATTGAAAATAACCGTTTTAGAATTGAGTTTTCAACCAAAAAGTAATAAATCCATGAGGTATGTACCTACCAAGCAAAACGTACCTACTCAAAGTGGTTGCTTGCTGATGGTGAAGAGGTCTAATCCAATTAGGTGGTTAGGGAGAGAGAATGACTCCTCTGCTGGTGTCAGGGTGTCAACACCAGGAGTCATGGTGTCAACACCAGCAGAGGAGTCACTCTCTCTCCCTAACCACCTCACGTACGTACTCTATCCATTTATCAATCAAAAAGTAGGTACTCCATCCAAGTCGTCCTTTACTTCATGCACACTACTTTCAATCAAAAGGAACTTCATCCTCACCTCCAGCGTTGTTTCCTGGTTCAAACTTCGTTTTTACTGTTTTTGTAAACATGAATAACTCTTCAGGGTCATTTTTTACCGCAAATTTGTGTTGGCCACATTGTCAAAAGATGTCCTAAAAAAATTATATGCGACAACCCCACCGCGATTTTATGTGGCACATGTGGATAATATGACATATTTGTGCATACATTGTGCTAACTCACCTCGGTCAGTACACTTCACTTTCGGTTTCATTTCGTGTCTTGCAAAACACGTGTAAATACATGTATTTACTAAATTTCCAGCTAAATTCACGGTGGCGCATGTTTTTCGTCTTTTGATCTTCAAAGAAGATGAGTTATGGAACCCGCAAAAAGCGGAAACTGTGGAGAAGGCTGTTTTTTTTTTAAAACAAGGACATAGACTATAAGAACCTCAGGTTAGGTGTTATGTAAAAATTTGGCCTGATTCTGGGAAACTGCTAGCTTCTTGATCTTGAAACTAAGTTTCAAGTCTTGTCCTCCTTACTGCGATCGAAGATGCGAGAAACTTGAAGGAAGGATTAGTTAGAGTAGCTGAATTCAAATAGATTGTTTCAACCAAATTAGCTGGAGAGAAGCGCTTCAGATGAGAGGAAATCAAGCAGCCGGAGGTTGAAGGAGGCTTGCGGATATGGATAAGTCTAGCCGGGATGAGAGGAATGCCGAGGGAACCGAAGTTTGCCAGATAACCGCAAGTCGGGAGCTTCGCGTGTTTCCTCTGTTCGCTCCTCTATGCCCTCTTGCGACTTGCACCGCCATACATCGCCTTGACTCGAGCCTCTAACTGCCTTGAACTGTTAGAAGACGTGTTTTCTTCAAACCAGCATGGAAAAATGCGTCATGAGATAGATCAATATTTTAGGACCTGATTTAGTGGATAAAATCAAATTAATTAGGTTCTATTCCTATAAATGAAAGTTGACTGATTTAAAACTGTAGTAAGGTATACCTTTTAACGATGAAAATTATTAGGAGTTCCTCGGACAAGAAATGAATAGGTTACTTATGCTCTACAAAATCAACCACAAAAGCAAATATCGAGTGGTATCTATAATGTGTATTAGTGCCACATTGGAACGTGAAACTTTTCATCCATCTTCCACGGTATCTTCCACGGTTTTCTTCTGCCAACAACTACGTTCTATGTATAGGAACATCCTTGGCTACGTGTAGGCGAGTATACAATCTCGTTTGAAAAGCGAATACAGAAAGGTGAATGAGGGACTGATTGCTTCCTCGAATCAACCTTCCTACAACTTTCGAGATTCTCTACCCACTCCATGTTTCTTTCCGCTCATTTCAAGTCCTACAACGTTGAGTGAACTTCATTTGGGCTCAATCCTTAAACCAAACGTTAAAACCAACTTTTTAATCGGAACGATATTTGTTCGTTTAATTGACACAATTTTGTATGAAAATCAGAACGGTCATAGTTTTTATCCACGAAGTAACTGTGCGGCTGTTCACCGATGTGAGTGATTTTATCCTACCAAAGGAGCAAGATAACAAAATTATTATAGTAAGAGTGACAGATTATTTGGTTTTCATGTCAATATAGTTAACAGGATTTTAAAATCCTTTTCAGTGCTTTTCAATAATTTGTGCCTACTACTAATTACGAATAATTGATCCAACTTTGACTACTGAACTATACCTTATTCTGGCCCATTCTTTAGTCAAACAGAGAAACCGATAAACGTGTACAAAAGATATTTACCCGATCTTAATAAAGGCCTTTCTAGAACTGACAACGCTGGACAAAAAAGGAAGTGGGTTAACATAACAAGATCGACGGGCATGACTTCACAGCCTTCACCGTCCGGCGTTAACAATACGTTTACGTGCACGAAGTGAATATAGAATTACATCACAGTCGATGATAGACAGTTCATTAAAAAAAGGCAGAGCTCGCCTGAAGGGCACCAACTGATTGAAATCCAGCCACGGGACGTGAGAACAGGGCCTTGTCGGCACGTTCTATCCCTAAGATAATTTAGGTTCCATCTGAATAGCACATTTTTTCCCCGATAGCTCTTGTTGTTGACTGATCTGCCTGCGGGATACAAATGAAAAGAAATTCACGTTATAGCACGTGTGGTTAAATACGTTTAGGTGAGCTGTTTCCTTAAATTAAGGAATCTTGGTAATTGCATTTTATTTTATTGGAGTTGGTATAGTAGGAATTATTCCGATGGGTGAGAGACAACCAATTCAATATTCGCAATAATATGCTATATTATAGCATTATTACGAGGAGGACCAAGATTGGTTGTTTACAGTCTGATTGAGTCGGCGTTTTCCCTCTGTCTACTACCTGGAGATCCAAATTTTAATGCTAAATCCCGAATTGGCGAATGTAGACGGCGAGTTTAATTTGAACGATTCATAATAAACATAACCCGGTCCAGAGAGCTTGCGGTCTATGAAGTCTGTGCCCCGTTCGTTTGCGTGCATCTGTCTAGTGTGTCCTTCTAGGGGGCGCGTGCAAGGTCAAATCTATGAGATCTCCCTCAATCCTGACTGACTCAGGTCGATAATAGGTTACTTCAGATGTCGGTAAGGTGTCAGGTAAGGTGACTGTCAGAAGTCAGTAAGGTGCCGCATTCGTTGGGCGCTCGGGAATTTTTATTTTCTCCTCACTAATTTCCGGTAGGTATATACTGGGCTTTTAGGTATTTTAAACACCCAAAGGGTCGGATTAGACTTCTTCTGTTCCCCATCACTTGATCCATTATCCCCCCTGTCAGAGTGCTAGTCAAATATTAATAGCTCAATAGCAGGTTCATTTTTTCTACTAAAAGCCCTAAATCGAACCTACTAGCCAATAAAGTAGGAGTAGGTTCGGAGCGTAGAAATGGGATTTAGATACAGCCCTCCGACAACTGAATAAAAACGTGTTTCAATTGTGCGGATAGCGTTTCAGAGCAAGCGTGAGGTAAAAGTTTCTGATTCATTTACCTATGCCAAGGGCATCCAGTTATTCAACATAGTTCAACGGCGAGGATGGTTGCAGAGAGGGTAGAATATTGGGAACGAGTACCAGGTGAGGTAATCAACTTGATCGAAGTTCAGATTGGCAGAGAAGGGACCTCCCCGCTCGCGGTAAGCTCAGTCTGTTCGACAGCTCCCTATTTCCCATTGCGGCGCCCTCCTCATCCCCATTCTATTGGTACGCACCTCCATTCAAATGAATACTGCGGGTTTATTGGTTTTCCCTATTAATTAAATTAAAATCAGAGTAGGGAGGAAAATCGCCTTTCCTCTGGGATTGTATACACACAATATGCCTTTTTCGAAATTTTCCCTCCCGCCACAATACCGTTTGTTGACACCGGTGAGAAAAAGAAAATTTAATTTAAGCGCATTGATTTTTCAAAACATAATGAAATAGGTACTTGATTATCACTGTACGAGGTAGGAACTCCGATTAAAGAAGCTATCTAGCACGAATCAAAATGGATCAGACAAACTCAATCACTTCTTCGCCTTCCTCCGAAAAAAAAGCCACTGTAAATTTGCTAATTGCTAAAGTTTTGAACATGCTTTGGGTTTTGGAGAAGTAAAGGGTGGGTTTTGCAAAGGGTTACTAACTGAAAAGGAAGGGGAGAAAACTCGCCTTGGAATAATTATGACAATGAGCTTCAGAGATAGGGACGAAAAGTTCTCCCTACTTCCCCTACTTTTCATGCTTAGGTTTAATCTATTACAATAATACGCTGGTTGCTTCCGTCTGGTGCAAAGTCAAAGCCTCTCTCATCTCTTCCTCAAACCAGGCAACCGTTTCTTGTTTCCGTTTTGGACTTGAACGTCCAATAAAATTTGATAAGGAAAATGTCTAGGGTTTCTGGCGGCAAAAATCAATGAATCAATTGAATAAACACAGTTACGTGAAACAATTATGAATCCGAAACACAATATTTTTCCCTTAAAAAAGGTTTTGTTGTGAACTTTTCGTAATGAGAAAAAAAAACTATTCGCAAAAAAAGAAGAAATCTTGGAGGAGAAAGGGCTGAACAACGAATTTTCTAGAATTTTCGTTCATATGGGAGATTTTCCTTTGGTAAGGCTCCTTCAACGAGCAGTCATGCGAAAGAGCTTTGAAGGAGATGGTGAGAGCAAAACCTTGATTCCCCAAAGTAAAAAGGCGCACTCCCGCGGTCCCTTTGGACCGTATTGAGAGGATCCGAGGTGAGTCGATGGAAAGCGGTCGAGGCTTAAACCATTGTTCTCTCGTGAAAGACCCCGAGGTGAAAAAGCACGCTGGAAAAGCTTTAGGAGAACAGGGTGGAGAATGGAAGCCAGGTAAAAGACTGCGGTAAGTGTAAGTACCAAAGAAAGAGTGGGTGTTCAATCAAGCTTTAACGAGAAATTTTCAAATTATAATAATAGCTTCCATGTGGTACTTGCAGGTTGGACTTAACGTTAGAAATTTCAAAATTAAGAACTTCATAATAATAATTATTGTCTGTGGGAGCTACCACTGTACAAAACTAAGAGATATATGAAACTGTAAGTGACCAAGTGAGGTTGTGAATACGTTCGACTGATCACGGGTTTTTCAATACACGAGGAGGTTCTCTGGTGAAATCCATTAGGATCAGCCTAGATCAGCCTTGTCTTTTGAAGTCATGTATTTCTCCAAAAATACAGTAGTAACGTTTCTGCCCTGACAGGGAGGGCCCTATTCATACATATAGACACAGATTGTGCATGGTATCAACTAAGGTGCAATGGTTATCACAAGAGAATCATGGAATATATCTGATATACTTATTTTAAGCTAGGTACTAAATATGGATCGAGTGGGTTGAAAATATTTACATACATAGGTAACTAGAGGACCTAAAACTAGAAGAGATTAAAAACGTGGCATCTTACCTTGGGGGAGGTAGAACTCTATCACAGAATGTAGAAGAGAGAAAAAAAAAAAAAAAACAGTGTAGACAGACTGTAGAAAACACAGTGCAGACTATGTACAGATGAGGATATTTACAAACATTAATGGAACTGTAGTAAAAAATTAAAAAAAAAACTCACTTCTGAGCATGTGGAAATAGAGATTATGGTTATCACTGATAACTTATCAGGCTGCAGGTTACAATGAGAGACGTTTCGTAAAGGTTACAAGTGCAGGTTATAATAACATGATTTTGTGTTGGTTCTATACAATTTACATAGGTAGAATGAAGCAGACTTATTAAAAGAAGAGCTTTATTTGATCATCTTGATCCTAGAAGACTGTAATAAACCCTACTCAAGCCATTTGTGTCTCTGCTGTGGTTTAGTCTCAAGCCATTTGTGTCTCTCCTACTGCTTTTTCCTAATTCTGGAGAATATGGCATGCCTCTTTAAATTCACGTAAATTCACGCTTTTTCTTATTCTTTTCAAATCCCTTAATTTCAAAATTATTAAACTGAAATTGGTGACAAGAAATACATGACTTCAAAAGACAAGGCTGATCTAATAGATTTCACCAGAGAACCTCCACGTGTATGATACCAAGCAGCCAGGGAAAGCCCCTACAAAAACCTTCGGTCTTTTCAATGTTCTGCAACAGACAAGAGAACTCGGGGTTGCAGTCAATACCAAACTCGCGATACCAACAGTTTGCGGCGAGATTGTGACAAAACTTCTCATTAGTACCACCCCGAGCAACCTCTCCCAACCTCTGAATTAACACGAATAGATGATAGCTCTTTATCGAAAACCAGCGGCGAATACGCGTTCCCTTCAGGTGAATGTATTCTCTTGCGAACAGGAGCCGGTATATTTTCATCCGTAATCCATTCAGTGGAAACGGTTATGAACTAGCCCGCTCATCGCGGCCGTTGGACAATTTTCAGACAATTAACATGCGGTTGGCATTTGAGCGGAAACGTTGCCATTTGATTTTCACTCAGGCAGAATCGTAAGAGTTAAAATTAATTCACCTTCACGCCCCAAATAACAAACCAAACTCGGTTGGCGGTTATTTGATATTTAATAAATATTAAACAGAAGATTCACGGAAAAATTTGAAAATATTACTGCTCTGTGGTGGGATCTTGAGGTTCAGTCAAAAAAGTTGAATTCTCTTACCGGGCCAACGTTTCGACAAATTTATTTGTCATCATCTGGGCTGTAAAACAGCAAAAACCCAGAAGGATGTCAGACATAGGCACAACACAAACTGCTCTTAGAGATTAGGTAGGTTAGGTATTCTAGGTGGATAATGATGTTTGCTGCCTATTTTTTGTAATTATCCACGTAGAATACCTAACCTACCTAATCTCTAAGAGCAGTTTGTGTTGTGCCTATGTCTGATATCCTTCTGGGTTTTTGCTGTTTTACAGCCCAGATGATGACAAATAAATTTGTCGAAACGTTGGCCCGGTAAGAGAATTCAACTTTTTTGACTGAACCTCAAGATCCCACCACAGTGTTAAACAACCCAGTCGAGAATCAAAAACCCTAATTTGAAAATATTCTTTTCAAGAGGTCTAAATTCCAAAAAGGAAATGTCCGTCCGCCGTCCGAGCCGTTTTTGGCAGTAGGAATTCCATTCCAGAATTTCTGAGTTTATAAAAAATTGATTAAAAAAAAAAAAAAAAAAAAAAAAATCAGAAATTGTGACAAAATACTTTGTTTACCATTAAATGGTAAATGGTAACCAAATTTTAGTTGTGCCCGCAAGGTTTTCAGCCCGATCGCCCAAACCCGTGGGGCGCTGTGGGGCTAAAATTGGGTTTTTGAAGGATCCCAGGAGGCCAAATACTTTCTGAGGAAAAAAAAAAATTAAACAAAAAAACTGCACTACGTTCGGACAGATGTGGGACCTCGAAAAATGGATTATATTTCGAGGTCCCCCATCTGTCCGAACGTAGTGCAGTTTTTTTGTTTAATTTTTTTTTTTTTTTCCTCAGAAAGTATTTGGCCTCCTGGGATCCTTCAAAAACCCCATTTTAGCCCCATAGTGCCCCATCTGTACTTACATTGCTTGGGCAGATATCTGTCCAAACAATATAAGTACAGATTTTTTTTTTCAAAATTAAAAAAAAAAAAATTGTTTTCGCAGAAGATACTATCATATCAAAGAATAATAAACCGTAGTGTAAACTTTGCGGCTTTTTCGTATCCGAACGTGGACAGCAGACACCTTGATTTCGCACATGGTCCATGTGCCATGGGTGGCTTTAGCTCAGGGAAAACTGACTCCTGCTGAGAAAGCCAACGTTAAGTATTTAAATTATGTACCCTGAACCACCGCACTGGGAGCTCTGGAGGTGTGCTTCATCTGCACATCCCCAGTGAAAATACACTGACCAGGCTCTCCGCCTCCAACATGCTGACTCACCACCAAAGCGAGCCTGGGATGACACTTCGACACTTTGATCGAATATCCCAGAGAACCTATCACAGAATTCCCAACCACTTCCACAAACACAAACGGCGGGGAGAACATGGAGAACCCGCCTTCGGATCTCCGCCTAATTCACAATCGCAATTTAAATTGAATTCAGGAAGATTTCCTCACTAAGGTAAACAAAATACACGAAATTGGGCCCTCTTCCCTTGCTCAATGCGTAATAATTCCTGAAAGTAATCCTGATCAGATAAGAATACTACTTACAGGTACTCAGATAAGAATACTACAAGGGGAACTTACAGCCTACTACCAAATGAATACGTTTAGGCAATGAAGGTACCTAAAGGTTAGCTAGTTGCGTAGGTCGAACACTCGGAAGATTTGTCAATGAACAAACATTTTATTGTCTGGTATAATAAACTATATCTGGTCGATAGGCTGACCGAACCCCCATGTTTTATGGCGTCTGAAGCAGTTTCAATTTTTATTTTTTGCGTAGTGTAAAAATACGATGTTGCCGCTTTCCCCCGACATTGAGAAGGGTCAGGGTCAGGTTTAAAATGTTTAGTGCGCCCCGCTCGCCACAGGCGCTTGGCCTCAACCATTCGTCTTGAAAGGGCTGATGGATCGAGACCCGATATTAATGGTCCCCGCTCGGTAGCCAGGCTCTCCAAAGTGCCAGATACAGAATCTTGAGGCCGTTTAACGTCTGTTCGATCTGATACAGTTTGTTTGGCCTTTCCGCTACGCGAATAAGATTTTAGCTCGCCCTAGTTAACTTCCCCACCATTAATAATAAATTCTCACCAGTTTACGTCGCAATAAAGTTTCCATCAAAGACGGGGAACCAACCGAGTTGCCATTGGCCCAATTATCGAACGACATCGCGAAGAATCTCGACAAATTAATCATCCCCAGACGTTATTTTCCTCGTCAACCATTAATTCGGTTTATTAAAACCCTTACAGTCTTCCTTCGTTCCCTTTCTTCTTTAATAATTAATTATTTTTAAATAACCGAATGCTTTGAACACCCTGCCAAAGTAATAGAGACATTCAACACTGAATGGTGGGAAGAAGTCACCGGAAGTTCAACTGATCTAAATGCCTAACAACGTCTTTGACACTCCAATTTTTCTCAATAGCGCCAACATTTCCAGTGGGACCGATTTTATGACAAAACGTTTATATTCTTTTTACAGCCG
The DNA here is from genome assembly GCA_955831195.1 of Pilophorus perplexus. Classification (NCBI taxonomy): domain Eukaryota; kingdom Metazoa; phylum Arthropoda; class Insecta; order Hemiptera; family Miridae; genus Pilophorus; species Pilophorus perplexus. The sequence goes on along the minus strand of OY037011.1, from coordinate 12,576,422 downwards.
TATCAGAAACACTGCGTAAGGAAAATAGTCATAAAACTTTTATTTTCGTGCCAGTTCACAGTTCGCAACAGAATCCCTTAGCGTTAGATTGTTATTTGATACAACGTTACGCGATATAAAAAGATGATGTTCTCAGGATGTGTCTAGTGTCACAATCATGGTCACGTCACGGACTGTAAGAAACGAACCTGAGCCAGTCTTTTGTCCTTCCTTTGAGCGAGCCCTTTGTCCTTCCGCTTGTTATTGCGTTGTGTCACAGATGGACGCTAAGGGTAGAATCGCGCCAGTATAATATACTCACATTAGGACGTAAGTTACCAACAGGAGATTCCATTCCACTTATTGAACAAGAAGTGTAGGCAGGGCGGAGATGTCCAATTCAGGACTACTCTCCCAAGTAAATTTCCTTTTGTGGAGGAGTTTAGAACGGGATACTTTTCGCCGAGAACCGAGTGCAAAGTTTTATTTGAGTACTCTCCTTTCTCGTATTTTATTCCTGGAGAGTTAACATTGTAAAAGTTCTCTAAGCTAATAATACGAGTAGCATTACTCAAAAACGGTCCATTCACTTTAAACTCCACATTTTCAGCTTTTCGCTTCCCTCCGGTTCCCCATGTGAAGCATAGGAAGTTTGCTGCAGGATCTTCCTCAAAATTTGAGGATTTACATTTTATGTAAATCCTTGCAGGAATCACTTTCGTTGATTTTTCAAATAGAGATTTTAAAAAAATTACCAATGTCAGTTTAAATTTTAAATGAATTGCCCACTGTGAACCTACAGTATATTCTTGAAGTGGCTTGGGAGGCCGATTTAGTTTCTTAATTTTCGCTAGTCTTAGTATCTTTGGTACTGCAGACCGTGTCTGTGATTTAAAGGCACACTAAAGCTGTATCGAGCCTGGCAATAGGAGGGAGGTTTTAGGAACCTCAAGGCGTGAAAATAAGTGCGTGGTAAACGAGGCTTCTTATCTTCTCGTAGCGAGCAGTGGAAAGGGGTTAAGTGGAAAGAGGTACTACTAGGCAGGGGTGTTTTGGGATGACCGAAAAGGACGACCCCTGGGTCAATATCGAAGGGAGTTTATTGCGGTGCCCAATGGGAAACGAAAACCGCGACAATGGTGAGGGCCAAACAATTGAGGAAGATTGGGGGCTCGGAAGGATAACAAAGAAAGAAAAAAGTCTTGGAGATTGGGAGGAGGGTTCTCTGCGAAAGGCTACAACCTCTAAGAATGATACTTATTATTTCTTATCCTTCCAGATGACGGCTCAAAGGGTTAGGTGAACCCTTGGAGATAAAGGGTAAACAAAAAATGGTGATCTTGGCAGCACCAGTAGAAAATGGGGTGAAACACGAGGTGCTTGAATCCTTTTTCGGCCACCCACAAGATTTCCTCGATGTCCCAAACAAATGTGTAACCAGTTATGTTCTTTCTGCAATCGTCATCGAGAAAGCGGAATAAACGTCTTTTTTATACGACAACTGATGCTCATCCTAATAGACTCACTTTATCTCACTGACGGACGAGAAATAATTGTGAACGATATTTTTCTAATGAGCCACCAATGAAATCCCAGCGTTTCTGGTGGGAGTTAATGTACGGTTCAAGATAAAAGAGAAGAGTCATTATATCTCAACGAGCGATGGAAGTCACTCGAGAGAAACAAGAAATGAGCGGATTGAAATAACAATAGCATTACATCCGGGAGAAGATGAAGCCGTCCGGAAAGATACGAAGCGTTCTCATTATTCTTTGTTTTGACGCGCGTAATACGTCAACCGTGAGCCTTTACCCAACTGCCCACCTCCAGGAATGATCATGAATTAATCATTGTGGTTTGAAACAAACAGGAGGGCATGAAAAAACACCGAGGCCGGTTGATCGAAGTGGAGAAAGACCAATGAATATCCCTCTCACTCCGTGGGCATTGTACGGGCCATTCATAATTCGCAACTCGGAAAAAGGATCCTTCCTCTCGAGAGGAGATCGTCCCTTCTATGGGATGCAAGCAGTTCAACGACAACTGGAATAATTAGCATATCGAACATTTGCATTCACTAATAATAATGTGAAGATGCCCACATCATGTTATCCAATCCACTATTCTTTTTTTATTAGTTTTATAATTGAAATATTTTTGTCATAGGAAATACTAGCGGGTTTAGAGGTCTACTTCCTCAAACGAGACTGTACCCAAAGCCAATTAAGCTGAAGTTCACTGCATGGGACCGAAACAACACTTGCTTAGAACCTCTAATCTGACTTTCCGTTCAGCTTCGACCAGTCTCCAACCCTTTAAGCAGTCACCCATTGTTAGGATACGAATTAGAGTGGAGGGGATCTTAATAGAAGCATTGTCGTTGAGCCGTAAATGCTTTCGGTTCTCGAGATTCGGATTCCTCAATGGAATTGGTTTGGGGAAGGACAAAGTGGGAAGAAGAAGGAAAGCACTGTTCACGAATTGAAGCTACTTTTCCTTTCGGTGAAGTGGACGTTGAGTGATTGTAGATCGCTAAAAAGGGCACAGGGGTGAAATACTATTGAGGAAACTGGATGTGCCAGTGAGATGAGAGCGCATAGGAATTGGAGACGACCGCCTCAATTGAAATGAGAATCGCTCGCTATTCCACTTTCGGTTCCACGGCAACCTGACTTGATTTGTCCACCTCTTGAATCCGAAATGATCTTTAATGACGGAATAGGAAATTGAAAAGGAAAAGGGGAGTGTACCTTGATGCGGAAATACCCATCCCCTTTTTAGACGCTATGGGTATTTTTTATTGACTATCCTGACACCCTAAAAACATTGTTTAGTGTTACAACAGGGAAGCTAACGTCGCAGAACTAGACCCTTTTTCTAACTCTCTCACGACTCTGTTGATTGGCTTAGTTTAGGTTAGTTGTGACGTGCTCTTCTTCTGTTTGTTGAATCAACTTCTCCCGTTCTGCCTCTGCTAATGATTTGTCCAGAGTGGATTTATCTGAATGATTAGAGGCGATTCAATCGAGTTGCCACGAAAATATACAGAATAAGATTTGATGATAAACAAGAATCTACACGGAGAAAAAAAATGGCGGTATTTTAGACGAAAATGTTCGGTAATCGGTGGTCAACCGAACAATTTTTCGAAAAATGGAGAGGTAAAAACGCAAAAAATGTAAGGTAAAGTGTTGAATTTGCGCGGTTGACCACCGATTACCGAACATTTTCATTCATCTTTCTACCGAACACCAAAACTGTTTTACCGCTCAAAAATCGGAGATGTTACCGAACATTTTTACTTAAATTGTTCGGTAATCCCTCTGTCCCGCAATGTTTACCGCTCATTTCGTCCCGCCAACTTACCGAACATACCAAAATGTAAGGTGAATTTTAACCTTCCAACCTCAAACCTTTTCGATTATGAGCGGTAAATTATAACCTCTCAAAGTTAAAGTGCGCGGTGAATTTTCACCTTCCATAATTAATGTGAGGTTGTAAAATTACCTCCCCTACTTCAAATGTGCAGTAAGAATCACCTCCCACAACTCGGATGTGCGGTGAATATTCACCTCTCATTTTAAATTTCGAGAAACATTGTGCGGTAAAAAATTACCTCCCACACGCAATTGTGCGGCCAGTATTCACCTCCCTAATTTCAAATATCGTTCGGTAAACGTTACCTTCCACACCTAAAATGCGCGGTAACTAATCACCGAACAAATGGCAAGAAGTACCTCTCAACGTAGTTTGAGAGGTAATCGTACCCAAAAAGTGAGGTAATCCCTTGTTGGTTTGGGCGGTAAATGAACATCAATGAGTTACCTTTCATTGATGTACATTTACCGCCCACACCAACAAGGGATTACCTCACTTTTTGGGTACGATTACCTCTCAAATTACGTTGAGAGGCACCTCTTCCCATTTGTGAAGTAATCAAACCACGAGTCGAACGGATAGGATACCTAAGGAAGAAAAATAATTCGGTTATGAATACAAACCATGTTTATTACAACGCAGAACGATACACAACATAATATAACGTATAAAATTATAATTAACTGTAAATTAAAGGATAAAGGATACAGTAAATTAAAACTTAGGCATGATCCAACATTATTAAATCATTTAAAGTACAAATAATTTAAATTTTAAGTAGGTGCACGACACCCCACTAGATTTGTCAAGAACTAAAATTATTTATCAAGTACCTATCATTATTTTATCAAGTAGGTACAATGCTATTAACCATGGGTTCGATTTTACATTAAAAAATGGGGAAAGTCGATAAGTTATCAATGAATATGATAACTTATCATATTCAATGCCAAACCGGGGACATTCTATTTCTCAACTGTTAAGGATATAATATAATATATTATTATCAAATCATTGATATTATCAAATAAACACGTGTACGTCTATTGACATGATCCAACGTATTCGTACACGCCTACCAACTAGATTAAACCAGAGCAGAATCTGTTCTTGTTCAATCTAGTAGGGAGATATAAATATATCTGATATAAATACAATTATTTTATGAAGTACCTAGGTAGGTACAATGCCCTAGCCATGGGGTCGATTTTACTTTCTCAAGTAACGTTCTTAAGTCAGAAAGTAAATTGCTAGGGTTTTGTGGGACCCCAAAAAGAGGATTGTACATACAAAAAGACTTAGAAAACGACACCCCACTCGACATCAAACCCAAAAACATGAACCCCCCGTAGCCCTTTTTTAGCCCAATAGAGCTCCACAGGTTTGGGCAATTGGCCTCTTGCGAGCACAACTAGATAGTAAATTTAATAAGTAGGTAAAATATATTTTTTCAATATTTCAGATTTAAAAAAAAAAAAAAAAATCATCCAACTGCCCAAAACGGCCCTGACGGCGTACGGCGGACGGACATTTCGGTTTTTGAATCTAGACCTCTTGAAACGGATAGGTAATGTCAAATTTTGAGGCCGATCGGAGTCGTCGACCTCCGTCGCTTAAACATAGGTGTATTCTTCCAAGAATCATAAACCGAAACTGACTAGAGATTGCCAAATTCGTTTTGGAAAAAACGCTGCAAATTGTCCACAAGGGTTTATTAAATAAACTAAATAAATGTTATACTAAAAAAATACTACCAAAACGACACAATAGCCGAAAGTCTTCAAGAACCCTCCCGTAGCCCTTTATAAGCCCCACGGGATAATAATATTATATTTATTATATTATAATAAACCATCCCGGGAATAATATACCCCTATGGAATCGCGACGGGGGTCGACGACTCCGATCGGTCACAAAATTTGACATTATCCGTTTCAAGAGGTCTACATTCTGAATCCGATATGTCCGTCCGCCGCCCGAGCCGTTTTGGGCAGTAGGAATTTTTTTTTAATCTGAAATTTTGACAAACAACTTGACTTACCATCTAGTTGTGCCCGCAAGGTTTTCAGTCCGATCGCCCAAACCCGTGGGGCGCTAAGGGGCTAAAATGGGGCTACGGAAGGTTTTTTTTTTAAGGCTCTTGGCTATGGGGTCGAGTCCAGGTGTCGTTTTCGAAATATTTTTAGACGTAGAATCTATTTTTGGGGGTCCCGGAACGATCCCATTTTAATTTTAATTATTTTCTCATTGATATAGAATTAAATTTTACCTAACCTAGATAAATCAAAGAACATTGAACATTTGTGTAAAATTTGCAGTGTTTTTAGACATTTCCACTGCACAAAACGGCCAAGATTAAAAAACCAAAAATTTTGGTTTAATGTCGTAGGTACATGCTACAAAAACAGGGAGAAGCCATTAAATTGGGGAGGACATAAAGTACTTGTACTTATGTTCATAATGAGAGAACAGTAAACAGATTGAAAATGATGGCTCATGACCGTTATTTGGATACATAGGACTTCACGACAAGATAAATGAATTTCGTAAACTTCTTTTGGCTCTGCTGAACAGTTGATATAATATTATTTTGCATATTATGATGGTTTACCTTTGAGGTACAGATACGCGGTGCAAAGGTATAGGCACGTGCGACGGTTTTCTTCGATACAGCCCGGCCAACTTGGCGGTCCTGGACGGTGGCTTTTTTGCATATCAGGCCGAAGACGTAAGGCAGCAAACATAAGAGAGCTCTTCGTTTCAGATGAACATCTGCAAGTGGAAATGGAATGCTGTTAATAATTGCCGACAATTCTGTTTTGTGATTTCTGGACTTGACACACTACCAATTAAAAAACACTTTTTGAGGGACTATACCTAACTGAAGTGTGCTCTGAAGCTTACCCGATGTAGCGGTTCTTCTGATAGAAGGGTATTCCACCTCGATGATCGGACGAATTCCACAATTCTGGGACCTTATTCGTCGAGCTTGGAACTCAGGAGAGGCTCCTCCACCCCAAACCATCCGAAAAGGGTCTGCGTGAATCTGATTTAAGAAGGCATAAAAACATGAGATCAGCTTAGGGGAAAACATCAAAAATTTCATGCAATACACCAATGACGCATGGAATAATGCTTACACGTAGGTAGGTACTTTAGATGGGAACGATATAGGGACGACACTGCAGCGACATTTTGTCAACACCCACCGATGAAATGAGTCGATCGACGCGTAGTCCGAGGCATTTTCCCAATTTTGAAAATGTATCGAGTAACTGTAATCACAATTGATTTGCATTGATGTTAGGTATCGACGAATAAGCATGCAAAATGTTCATACATGTACCTTTTCAGTAGTGTCCAGTAACTGAATTTTCTTGAATGCTTTAAACTGCTTTCAGTCTTTTACGAGAGAAACAGGAATTCCATTGTCTACGATCGAATTGGGCCTTGGGTCGAACATGCGAGAACACGAAAAAACAAAATTACAAGCACTCCATTATGTTAGCATCATACATACCTCACAAGCTGAAAATCTACGAAACTGACAAAAGATAATTACCTTTTTCGGATGTTCCAAACAGTAAATTCACTAGACCGATTTATAACCGTCACCAACGACAAACACATCAATACTAATGGCCGCCACTCGGCCGAAAACCCCAGCAAAGCCCCAACGCAAGCGCTTCCAAGCGCCTATCTCAGGTACTACTGTACGGTAGACATTTACCGCACTTACTTTTGTGTACGGTGGAAATTTACTGCCCACGTCTTATGTTCGGTAATTATAAACCTTTCTGTGAAGGGGGTAAAGTTGGGCGGGAAAACGTTTGTGATGTGAGGTAGAAATTAACCATACGGCCTTTGGTAGGCAGTAGACATTAAATGTAAATTTTACTGCCCACGTGTTATGTTAGGTAATTATCAACGTTTCTATGAAGAAGGTAAAGTTGGGCGGTAAAACGTTGGTGATGTGCGGTAGAAATTAATCTTACCGCCTTTGGTAGGCGGTAGAAAGTTACCGACAAGGTGTTATGTTAGGTGAAAATCTGACCCAACATATTCGATAGCTTCATAGACCGGTAAAGTATCACCTCTCCTCAAAGGAAGGGAGCTTGGGCGGTAAACTGTTGACGATGTGAGGTTGAAATCTACCTTACAGCCTTTGGCAGGCGGTAGACATTTAATCTAAATTTGACTGCCCACGTGTTATGTTCGGTAATTATTAACCTCTCTATGTAGATGGAGAAGTTGGGCGGTACACGTTTACTTCACTTTTTCGCATGTGAGGTATGTTTGTACCGAACTGGCTTCCTTGTGCGGTTGATAATCGAGTTGTTCGGTGAATTTAGCTCTCCGTTTGTTCGGTTAGTTCTGGCAAGGTAAGATTTCTTGAATTGTTCGGTAGCAGAGAAGAAATGTTCGGTAAGATCATCGAGTTGTAAGGTAACCAAGGGTAATTGGGCGGTAAAAATGAAATTGTTCGGTAGATTTTCACCGCTCACGCGGTTTTTTATACTATAAAATGGCCGCCAAAGCTGTTTACCGAACAAAAACCGCACTTTTTTTTCTCCGTGTAATGATGTGCCCGTTTTACCCATTTTGGTTTTTATTGTCAGAATAATCAATGTATTTTCGCGACGGAGGCCAAAAATTGTGATCGGGCACTAAATTAGTCCTTATAATGCTGTCGGTCCTTATAATATTTTGGCGTTGGTATTGTAAAATGAAAAGATGGTTATGAATGTAGTACGTGAGTGTAATTCGTGGAATGTCTCGCCTAAAACTGAACTAAAGAGGATTTTCTTTCTTGACAACCGGAACATGTGGCCATCAGGTGATGTCCGTTGCACTATCCCCTTCTTCTTTTGATGTGGATCTCTCGCCTGCACCTTCCCGATCTTCTTGATCGCCTCTGGAGCCGCTGACCCACGTGGGCGCCACCAACGTGGGGTTTCTTCTCCCCGCGGGGTCCCTCGAAACCCAGGAAGACGTCAGGAAACACCGTGTTCCCGGGGACAACTACTCCCCCACGGACCTAACCCGTCCTTCCTTCGCCTCTAGCGACACGCTGTAACAATGGCTGGTGTCGGCAGACCAGCGGGATGTCTCCCTCTCTGCCGACACCCGGAGCTCAAGGTGTCGATCCTGTCGGGGAACGAGCTGCGATCGGTTCTGCAGGACTCTTGATCCACGAACTCATTTCTGCAACACTTGATCCACCAAAGTTCGTGGTCTCTTCTTCTCACCACCCCTTCTAGAATTCTTCCGTAACAGAGTTCGGACGGGCCCCCAAATGTAAAATGAAAAGATGGTTATGAATGTAGTACGTGAGTGTAATTCGTGGAATGTCTCGCCTAAAACTGAACTAAAGAGGATTTTCTTTCTTGACAACCGGAACATGTGGCCATCAGGTGATGTCCGTTATATATGTTATATTATGTTAAATATGTTATATTATGTTAAATTATGTTAAACAATATGTTTTACGTTAAACATGATATGTTTTTACGTTAAACATGATATGTTTAACATAGTATATAATATATACGTAATATTATCATATTATACATATTATGTTAAACACATTATGAAACATAATAATACTATGTTTCATGAGGATTGATTCCAAAAACGCTGCAAATTTTACACAAGGGTTTATTGGTCTTTGTATAGCTAGGTTACCTACTTGTGCGAAAATTAATTCTGTGTCGGTAAAAAAAGTTATTTTTCGAACATTTATTCTCTCAAAAAAAATTTTTTTTACTCGGAAAATATTTGACCTCCTGGGGTCTTTAAAAAATCCCATTTGTAGCATCATGAAAGCCCCATAGGCGATTCCCACGGTGAAATCGGATCGGTACGAGACCTCCAAAAATGAATTCTACGAACAAAAATACTTCGATTACTCGATCCCAAACCCTTCAAAAAACCCTCTCGTAGCCCCATTTTAGCCCCATAGCGCCCCACGGGTTTAAGCGATCGGGCTGAAAACCTTGCACAACTAGATGGTAAACCAAGTATTTTGTCAAAATTTCAGATTTTTAAAAGAATTCCTACTGCCCAAAACGCCCGGACGGCGGACGAACATTTTGGTTTTGGAAGTTAGACATCTTGAAATGGATCGGAGTCGTCGAACTCCGCCGCGATTACATAGGTGTATTATTCCAAGAATAATAAACCAAAAATCTTTTTTCAAAATTTTTCCCTCAAAAAAAAAAAAAATTTTTTTTTACTCGGAAATTTTTTGACCTCCTGGGCTCCTTCAAAAATCCCATTTGTAGCCCATGAAAGCCCTGTAGATCCCCGCAGTGAAATCGGATCGTTCCGGGACCCCCAAAAATTAATTATACGTCTAAAAATACTTCGAAAACGACACCTAACTCGAGTTTTTGAAGGTTTTTGTCCATTCGGAGGAATAGGGTGTCGTTTTCGAATTAGTACAGTCGACTCTCGATATAACAAACATTCGATATAACGAAACTCTCGGTATATCGAAGTAAAGGCTCGGTCCCTTGAAAATCTCTCGGTATAACGAAGTTTTTCAATGTATTAGAATACACTCGATATAACGAAGCCGCGCGGCGGGTATACCCGGTGGGGAGGCTGGGCCAGCACGCGGTATACCGATTCTACGCTATACATAGCGAAGTTGTAACTGCTCAACTCTCGGTAGGAGCGAAGTTTCTACAGCGAAGTTTCCCACCAGTTTTCGACTGCTTCAAAAAATCTGGATTTTCCTTCGATCCCACCCCCTCAGGTTCACTCAAGCCTCCGAGATTCCACAAGCACCCTGGGAGTCTCACCCTGTTGTTCAAGGTGTCCCTTTTGACGAATTCGTTCGTATTGACAACGATATTGCTGTATGCGGAACCCTATCTGACGCAGAAATACTGGCCGCACACGACCCTGCTCAGGCAAGCAATGATCAAGGTGAGGATGATAATGATGACGGTGACGACACGGGGCCACAACTCGTAACGTTGAAAGAAGCCTGCAAATCTTTAGAAAAGCTTCAGCATTTTACTCTCCAGGCGGACGTTGGACCGGAAGTATTTGACGCTCTATACACCCTCAGCAAAGAGGTAGACGAAGCCAAACTTGCCAAGAAGAAGCAATCAAGAATAACAGACTTCTTCAATGTGCATAATTAGCTTGATGAGGATATGTACTTACATAATTACAGACATGGCGTTCATTTTTCGAATAGTAAATGCGTTTACGAACCTACTCTCGGTATTACGAATTTTTTTCTCCCACCTCTCAGTATTACGAATTTCTCGGTATTGCGAACCTCTTGATAATATCAAGAGGGACCAGCAATATTATATTATAACGAAGTATTTTGCTGGTCCCTACCACTTCGTTATATCGAGAGTCGACTGTATTATTCACGTTCGGAGGTTCCACAGCTGTAGAGGTACCAAATGTTTTCAATTAAAAAATATAATCTTTAATCGACAGATTCCTGCGGGAGTATAAATTACTATGAACCAAAAATATACCTTCATGTAGAATTTTAAGCATTTCAAAATATTCTTACGACATACCTAATGAGGGAAAGGTAGTTGCAACAGATTGGGCAAAAACAAACCCCATTTAGGCGATGGTGTACATATAATATCATGTTATTTGGTTGAATCGGACATTGAAGGGGTTTGTTCCATAAGCATGAGGTTCTTATAGCTGCCATTTTCCACTTACATACGACGTATGTCGGACTCACAGGACACGTCGTGTCTTGTAACTCAACCTTTGTTTGATTAGTCGGGATCCAGCAAGGAAAGGGCAATTATTGACAACTGGTTGATTTATGAGAACTTTTTCACTCTGTCATTGCTCCACCACACAAACAAGCCTCTGCAGGGTGGTGAGGCTCCACGCACAAGAAGTAACTGGATTTTGTTGAACGTATCGACCGGCAACTCCGATGCTTTCATCCGTTTTTTTTTTTTTTTTTCTTCTCTTTTTTCAGTCAGACGTAAACATTGATCCTGCGACTGGAAATCACATAGCCTTTTTGTTACGTTGTCTCTGGTTGCCAGTGATTTAAGAGGATACTTCTTAATGGTGAGAGCCAACCACACCCCCCGCTGGCCCCAAAACACCAACTTGGAAATTAACTGAACGCGACCGAATTAGTCGAAGCGATTTATGCTCGACAGTTGAGCTACTGTTTAAGAGCCATAAATATCACTCACGGGCTCATTAATGGAAGCCACTCTTCGCAAGCTACAAAGTGCCTAAATTTGTCAGAGCCCGGGAAGGGTGCCAAGATTTCGCTGAGGAGAAAGACAGCAGTCAAGTTGAGTCGTGTTAACTCATGACGTGCGGATATGTTGAACAACGCTGGACACTATTTATCTTCCCGTTACATCTCATTAGCACTGAAGCTTCTACAGTCTGTCACTGCCTCTAGGTAATAGGACGCAATTGCCATTTCTTCTCCGTGACAAGTATAACCTACCTCTGGGTGCTTTTATACGTGAAATAAATCTCTTGGTATCAAGCCTACCATAACCAACCTTAATACGTCCCCGAAAGCGGTGATTCACGATGTAGATAGTAATCAATTTATACATTAATGCTCATAATAAAAAAGTTGATAATATCAACAGTTTTAATAATTATGGTTATTAATGTTGCATGAAATATTCCATAACATACCTAAGATGGGATGGATAAATTTTTCATCCAGTAGAAACTTTTTTTAACCCGCGTCCAGTAAATAAACTTCTCTAAAGCAATTCATAACAACCTACTTTCCTGTTAAAAGTCTTGGTAACTTTCCTCGTTTTTTTTTTTCGAACCGTTCCAGCAGAAAGCAACAGCCTCCGTGAGAAGTTAATATAGGGTGCATTATGCAGGGGTGTTGAAAGTAAGTCGGCTGCCCATTGATTTTCATTTACAAACTTCTCTTTTCAATCTAAATTAGCCTGTAGACTTCCGTACCCCTGTGCGGTGTCATGTTACCAGCGAAGGCTTGTCGAAAGCTGGGACTCACCAGTGGCTTGTGGTATTATTCCCAACCTAAGCCGACACACTCATCGGGTTGTAATGAGATGAATTGTGGTCGGAGAAAAATATACTGAAATGAAATCCATCCAATTAGAAAGGTTGTATGAATTATTATGGTAAGTATTACGATACTTATGATAACCACATTAAATGTAATTTTCAAACGTTGGAACGGACCTGAGTTCGACAACTTGGAACTTGTTAGCATCGCGCTGAAAAATATCAACAATTTTCTTCCCCTTGATGAAGAGAAAATAATTTTCCACAATTATTCTACAATGCTTCCCACATGCCAAGTGAGTCGTGCAAAACGTAAATTACATTCGTCGCGGAAAGAGCACGTAGTGGCTGTCGGGAGGTATTGAACCTGCTCGCTTTTGTGTAGATGGATACATATATTCGGACCTCTTCTCCCCTTCCGCACTTTACAAAACAAACCATTTATGAAACAAGCCAGGTAAAAGATGGAAACTCTTATACGTTCCTTGTAGTGGAGAACAATTTCCCGTGTACGCATACGCTAGAGAGAAAGGTTTTGCGGAAATTTCGCTTCCTTCGTTTAATTGGAACAAGGGAGGTCTTGGCAGGTTGAGAAATAATGCGGGCTCACCTAGTGTACCGTTTTACTCGAATGAGGCAATTGCTGCTAATAGAGGTGAAACTCGTTAAGGTCGGCATAAAGATATACTCGTATAATGGCTCTCCAAGAAGCCTCGGTTACTAGTTCGCTTAATTAAGTAACGAAACGCGGTCCTGTTCTTTAGCTAATGATCAGCTTTTGCGAAGAAGCCATTAATGCATGAGCGGAACAAGCCTTCAATCTTTGTCGATTGAACTTCGGTAACAACACAAGCAAAAAAAGGAGTTATTGTAGTGGTTTCTGCAGAATTATTATGAAACAAAAGGCTAAGCTTTATATCAATGTACGACAGACAAAATAGGCTGGATATAATTTATTTCGACTTGAAAACAGGATGAACAATAGAATCTACTGAGCGTGGAGAGCCAAGTGAAGGGAAGAAAGGGGATAACGAGGAAGAGGCCTCCGTGATTTACAGCGCATACCAGCGGTCGAGAGGTGGTGTTAATTTTCTCTTACTAACCAGGAGGACTGTTAAATGTTATATCCCTTCTCCCCTCTTCAGCATTTACAGATTTAGCTAATAAATAGGTTTTATTATCACCATAATCATCCTCACCTGACAACCAACACACACCAAATATACTATAGTATATATTTATATCATGAGAATATATACATATTATATTATATTTTCTTTATAATGTTCTTTTTACATTATATTATATATACAACACTTAGTGTTGTTTTGCTTAAATGATTATTAAATTAAATTTAATAAATTTAATTTTTTTAAATTGGACGCTGCGCCAAATGCATTCCGCCACCCATACAACAAATTTTGTTGTATGGGTGGCGGAATGCGATTGGCGGAGCGTCCGTGGTTACACCGCCAGTGTTTTTGGAGGAGGCCAGAGGGAGTACGGGTGGAGATTTGTCAGAGGCTTGACACAAGTTGTTGTGATCAGCAGGCAGTGAGAATATTCCAGCCGTAGTGCAGGAGGATCTGGGTTCCTTAGAAATTCCCGAAGTGTCGGGTTTCCCCAAGTCTGGCAGATCTGCGGAATGAGTGGGAGAAAACAGACTTAACCGGCACGAGGAGCCGTGTTGGGTAATGTTTTCAGTGGCCGCGAAACACCGATGGTTCCCTGGGGTTCTGATCTAGGATTTGTCAAGTACGGACTCCTGGTCTTGCGGGAGACCGCTTTTCCGGCTTCCAATCTCGAGTAGTCGAGTATGGACTCCAGGACAACCGGCCCCCGCGTGTTCCCCTATTTCCTCCCCTATCAACTCCCCTTTAAAAGAAAAACATTTTCTTTGCAATTTATTGATTTAATCATAGTGCAATCAACGGTGTGGATCCAGTGGCGAACCGTGAAATCTGAAACCTATTTTGCAACACGAAATGACAACTTTTCGGGAAGACCGAGCAACAATTAAACCCAACATAAACCCGAGCAACAATTAAACCGACCCCCCGAGCAACAATTAAACCCAACATAAACCTCTAAATAATCAACCAAAAAGTAACAGTGAAGATACGGAAGCGCGGTTCAACCTGATATTAAAAGGTAAAGTAATGAAAAGAAATTACACCTTAAAATCAATTTCAGTCCCTCGAAGTTTAGTTTCTAACGAACGGATAAAGTGAAAGTGAGTTAGCGGGTTTAATTCGTCCGATCATGCAATCAGCGTAATGCCCCTGTTAGCGAGGGGAAATAAATTAACCAATGTCTATATTTTGCGATTAATTAAACCCGCAACCCAATTTTCGGTGCCCGTTATTGCCTTGAATGTTACGAAACATCCATGGAGTGTTGTTTTTCTAGTTTTTCAAGCTACCGCCAATTGGATTGTGTTCTGCAATATTTGGGTCAACTGTTTAATCGGCTTGATTACAATCGAGGCGATCAGTTTCTGATTGGCATTCAAAAGGGCTAAATTAAATCTAAATTTTAGAAAGCTAGCAAAACTCGATGTACGGAATTATTATAATATTTTTTCCTCAGTAATTTTGTCCCTAGAGTAAAAGTGCCCAGTACAAAACGAATTTCTGTAAATGAGCTTGGAAAATTAATAGGTAATCAACGTGAGAAGTGTTGATTAGAATTTGAACTAGATTATTCTTTGATTTTTCGATAAACCAAACACCTAGTCAAAGCTCGACTCAATCAATTTTGGTTTATTATTCCTGGAATAATACACCTATGTTTTCGCGACGCGGGTCGACGACTCCGATCGGGCTCAAAATTTGACATTATCCGTTTCAAGTGGTCTACATTCTAAATCCGAAATGTCCGTCCGCCGTACGCCGTACGCCGTCCGCCGTCCAGGCCGTTTTGGGCAGTAGGAATTTTTTAAAAAATCTGAAATTTCGACAAAATACTTGGTTTACCATCTAGTTGTGCCCGCAAGGTTTTCAGTCCGATCGCCCAAACCCGTGGGGCGCTCTGGGGCTATAATGGGGCTACGGGAGGGGTTTTTTGAAGGCTTTAAGCTATGGGATCGAGTTAGGTGTCGTTTTCGAAGTATTTTTGGACGTAGAATCCATTTTTTGGGGTCCCGGAACGATCCGATTTCACTGGGGCGATGTTTAGGGCATTCGTGGGGCTAAAAATGGGATTTTTGAAGGATCCCAGGATGTTAAATATTTTTCGGGTAAAAAATACAGAGTTTTTGAAAAAACACATTTTTGAACAAAAAATCCAAAAAAAAAAATTTTTTTTTGAGATAAAAATCCAAAAAAAAATCTTTTTTTTAATTTTTTCATTGACAGAATTAAATTTCTGCACAAGTAACGTATATCAAAGAATAATAAACCCTTGTGTAAAATTTGCAGCGTTTTTTTCTGTCAATTCCTCCGCGTTGACGTCGTTACTTGCTAGTAAGAAACTCATACTTCAAATAATCTACTAACTTTTATAGTTGGTTATTGTTAGCATTCCTTCGTTTATTCTTAGGAGTAACAAGGATGACTCAACCTTGAGTCGAACTGCAACATTTAATGTTAATGCAACTTGCAAGTGAATCAAGTAAAGTAGCACGATTACTCGAACGCCCGACCTTGTCCTCAATCGTCTTCTGTTGATATTTTTCGACCCTTTTGCATATTTATCATCGGCGCCGGAACGTGTCGAACCGATATAGTCACGGTTTTATGTTAATGGTAAAGTAATGATAGTTGTTAGGTTCCGAAACCAATTAATTCGATACATATCACCCCCGACGTGATTTCATCTTGCTTGCCCTCCAGTGCAGCTTGAGGCAGAATGGTTGGCACGATGAGTCAACTGCAGTTTATATTACAGGACTGAAGTTTATGTATACGCGGTTTCGAAATGTTACGCCAATATTGGCATGCATGTCGAATTGATTTTCGTGTAGCCTACACAGCGTTGAAATTGAGATTGGTAAATAGGTAGCCTTATTCCCCTAGTATGCTCTCGCTCGATCAGCCCTCAAAAGCTCGTGCCCTTCGACGTGGCAGTAAATTAGGTTTTCCAGTCGTTCGTTAGAGACTATTCTTTGGGACATGTAGGCTTGTTATATTATGTGTCCTCCCGAGGACACACGGCTAAAAAGTAGTTCAAGTCCTTACAAAAGTAGATATTCTGGTCACCGTATATACTATATATAGTACTAAGTAAAAGGTGATTCTACCATTTTGACATGGATACATCTTTTATCCGGGGCTTTTTACAATACACCACCTATTAAATAGGTGGTCTATTGTACGCCTGATTACTAATTTTGTAATCAGGCGTTCTGTAATAAGGCTAGGCTTGTTACAAAGTGACTGATTTCACAAAAATGACTCGACATAAAGATATTATACGACGATAAAGATATAGACTCGACATAAAGATATTATACGACGATAAAGATATAGTATACGACGATTCGTGAGATTTTCTAAGGTGTCACCCGATACCAATAAATACTTATAGTAACTAGGAAGGTTATTAACTCTGAGCCTTCAAAAACATAATATATAATATGATGGATATTATCCATGTATCTCTTGATGAATCTGCATGAAGTGTGGATACTCGGATTTGTTATTTTGTTTGAAAGAGAAATGAGTGCAGAGAGTTTCAATTCATAGGTAGGTAATTTATTTTCGAAAAAAAAAAAAAAATTCATGAAGTTCATTTATCAGTCTTTTTTAAATTTCGGATTGCATGACCGAACCTCGAAATTCGTGAGGTCAACATAAAAAACGCTGCAAATTTTACACAAGGGTTTATTATTCTGTGATATAGGTTACTTGTACAGACATTTAATTCTGCCAATAAAAAAATTTTTAACAAAAATTTTTTTGTTTGGATTTTTATATTTCAAAAAAAAATTTTTTGGGGGAATTTTTTCTTCAAAAATGTGGTTTTTCAAAAATTCTTTAATTTTTACTCGAAAAATATTAAACTTCTTCGGATCCTTCAAAAATCCCATTTTTAGCCCCATGAAAGCCCTATAGATCGCCACAGTGAAATCAGATCGTTCCGGGACCCCCAAAAATGGATTCTACGTCCAAAAATACTTCGAAAACGACACCCAACTCGATCCCATAGCTAAAAGCCTTCAAAACACCCATCCTGTAGCCCCATTTTAGCCCCATAGCGCCCCACGGGTTTGGGCGATCGGACTGAAAACCTGTGCCCGCATGCACCGATGGTAAACCAAGTATTTTGCCAAAATTTCAGATTTTTAAAAAAATTCCTACTGCCCAAAACGGCCCGGACGGCGGACGGACATTTCGGATTTTGAATGTAGACCTCTTGAAACGGATAATGTCAAGTTTTGAGGCCGATCCGAGTCGTCGACCTCCGTCGCGAAAACATAGGTGTATTATTCCAAGAATAATAAACCAAAATTACCTGAGACAGCTGAATAAAAATCGGCTCCTGATAGTTTCAATTTTAGTGCGAAGCTTTTGGGTAGGTAGGTGTTTTCCGAATTCAGCGAAAGTTGACCTAATACCTGTACTGTTCTGTTAAACCAACAGAACCCCCCAGTCCCAGTACCAGTTGGGGAGTGAACGTAAATCATCCTATTAGATATCACTCATAGAACTAAAATTATGTTCAGGCGTTGAAGGTAGACTAATTGCTGGAAAGCAACAAATTACACAATCTTCCTTCCACCTCCGTTAATCCAACAACGATTTCATTCTAGACAAATTAGGCCCATTTGAAAGAACGAGTGATGGTGCTGAGCAGATTCGGGGCTTGAGCCCACCAAGAAATTACTTCGGTGGCAATAAGGCTGGCGTTGGAAAAGCACCTATTAAATAAGCTACAATACCGTTGGGAATAAGAAGGCTTTCCTGAATCCTACCCAGTACTAAAAGAAGAGTCTTTCCCTTTGAAGTAGCTCTGAGACCAATGTGATGACTCTGCACCAAAACCACGCCTCTCCCTCGACTGTGGTATCTTACCTGAAACAAACAAAGGGAATCGATAAATGCTAAAAGGCTTTTGCAAAAGACGCGCGAAAATGGGGAGAGCCTTAGTATGCGCTTAAAGCTACGATGTGACTATGGAGAACGCTTTCTCTGAAAAAAAAAGGGAATGTCAAACGTTGGGTTACACTTCAACAAGCCCATTCACATACCCAATATGTTCTCGAATTGCAACACAAGGCGACAATGTAGGGGACGTGTTCTCATGCTTTCTAATACCACTGTTTCTTTGCACTGAGAATACAATAAAATATATCATACTTTATATAACATTCTGCATTACACCATACTAGAGAATATTATCCGCCAGTGAGTTTTCCCGCCCATCTCCCATTATGACTTGGGTACTAGAAACCGTTATTTACCGCGGTTCCAAAGGGCCTTTATAATAGGTCCTTGGTAATATATTACCGATATTATTTGGAATTGCAACCCAGAGGTAAATCTAACAAAGATGCTAATATCACCAACAACAAACCAGGCGTTTCAACGGTTCGGGCCGGGACAAAATAGCTTTTGGAGCGATGTTTGTTATTCTGGCGACAATGAAAGCTGAGTGAAGAGGGTTTGACTTTTTTGAGTATCTACTGCCTCCCGTACAATTGAGAATCAGGAATGCAAATACCGAAGATACCTACACATTGAAAATCGGTGATATATCAAATTTTGATCTAACCGTACCTAAATGGAATAATATTTTTTATACCTTTCATAATTACAAAAATGACCGGTGAAATTGATGAAAGAGCAATGGAATTTCATTGATGGTTCAGCGAATCAAATCACAATCGATCAGGAGTGAAATGCAATCTCCCATTTCCCATTGGCCCGTGAAATACGAGTTATGGGGCTACGCTTCGGTGAAAGAAGTATCTGGTCGTGTCCGTGTGGAGAACTGATGACACGGAGATAAGTTGTACCGTTCCGGATGCTAACCCAGCTAGTTCGGGATGGCACGAGGGTGGAGTTAACAAATGGACAGCGTATTCCACAAACAAACGCCCACTCTTCTTAATGCCGCATTCTTCTCGTCATTTCAGGAGGGGAGGACTTAAGGACAACGATGAAAATAAACAAGAGCTTAAGATAGATAACCTCCCGTCAAAAACGAATCTCTAAAAATTTCAATTCAATCTCTAAGAATCTCAATTCTCAACTATATATAGTTGAGCTATATATCGTTTATAGCTCCCCGGTATAAACGATATAGGTAGGTTTTAATATTACGTTTGATTTTTACGAAAAAGTGGCAAGGACTGAAAACATAGTACAGGTAGGTACTGTGAGCATACTAAACCAGGGATTCCCCAAATGGTTTAAGCCAATTTTTCAGCAATCAACAAAAACGAAAACTAATTTTGGGGTCGATGAGATTCAAAACCTACACGTATAATACTGCCGTCCTAGTATGAAACACCCTATCGACCATTTTGGTGTTTTTGGAGTCAGGTGCATGGTTGAGTAGATTTCGGCGTGGCGCGTCATTTGCACCAAGTTCCTATCTCCATTTTAAAGGTTCGGTAAAAGACTATCCTTTCTCGAATAGTGTGGATGGCCTACAAAATCTCATTCAACAGCTTTTTTCTCGATATAAAAAAAAAAGGTGTTTTAACTAACGACGGCAGAATAGTGGCATGAAAGTTTTGATTAAGAACTAAGTTCTCAACACAAGTCTTGTGTTAATTCAAGTGAGAATTATTACGTAATTCGTATTAATAATTATTTAAAACATTCCCCTAAAATGTTTTTAATACAGTAAGTAAATGACAAATTTAGATTTTATATATCAAATAATTTAAGAAAATGAATAGACGTACAATTAAATAAATTTTACCAAATCCTAAAGCATTCGTAAATCTCGATAATTCGCATTTTATACTTGGTCCCTAGGGACACGAACTATCGAGATTCCACTGTAATACTAAATCCTAAGTCTCTTCATTTCCTTACATCTTGATGAGAAAATTATGTGAAGTTTACTTATTTAAGTAAGTAACTGCAAAGTTATTAATTTGGTAAGTATGTATTGTGCATCAATAGGAAAAAACTAGAAATATTAATCAAGTTAAACTAATATGGTTTAATTTAAAATAAATAATCTAAAATATGTAGTAAATAAAATCCAATTTAAAATTATTCCTCAAGTACAACTTATGTCAATCATTACAATAATTTAAATTGCTTTTTATTGTAATTAGTTATTAATAATAACTTACTATACTAACTTATTATACTAACTGATTATTAAAATATCTCAATCAATCATTTGCTTTAATCAATCATCAATTATATTTTTGAATTAAGTAGGCTATGGAGGTTTGGAAAATGGGTCGCATGCCCAAAATAGTTTGAGAATCCCTGCACTAGACCCTAGGGATTATGTTGAAGCTCCTGATTGATTATATTGAAAGAGCCTCCTAGGGCTTTACAATATCCACCGGGAAATGATGTTACCCAAATCACAAGACGCTGAGGAAGGAGTAGAGACAGTGAGATAGTGAATGGAAAACGCTCGAGGCCGAGAGCGCATTATCATTCAAGAGGGGTGAGCTGAGCAAACCCGAGAGCATCTGGCACATGGAGACACCCACAAGTGTAATGAGACGGCTTTTTCAGCCATAGGGCGGTGGTGGTTGGGTATTTGCCTATAGTAACCGTCTCCTTTACTTCTTTTAAAGCTAATCGAACCTGTTCAAGTCCACCACGTAGTAATATCGCTTCGTGCTTAGAATAGCCGAGCAGTCAGCAACCAATAAGAAAGAGAGCAACCGGAAAGGGGGAACCAGAAGCCGTCAGTTCAGGGTGTTAGTAGCAATGAAAAAAGCTTACATTGGTGAAATTCTTTCAATATATGACAAGAGATTTTTCCAATGTACGCAAATAACATGATATCGGATGTAGTATAATATACAGATTAATGTAATGTAATTTGCTTACAACGTTCTTTCCTGCTACATTCGTAATGAATTCAAGAAAAAGCCTGAAAAAAGATACCCACAGAATGTCTACAACATTTATATCATTTTCTCCTCCATATAGGAATATACCTACATTGAGTACCTAGGTAATATGTAGTTGTACAGGTATGTGTAGTGGAACTTAAAGCAAACTACTTAGGTTGAATGATTTCGTTGGCATCTTTACATTACTTACACATGCAGGGAAGAAAGCTAAACTCGTCTGATCTGTGCCGCTATTGTTTACCGACTGTTTGAAACGTTGTAAAGTTTGTCCTTGTCAAACAAGCTTGTAGACTCAAAACCCCTAAGAGCGGACGAAGATAACGTATGTTGGTATAGTTAAATGTTCTAGTAAATAACGCCCAAACCTTTTGGGAGCGTAAACTGGATCTCCTGACGAAAAACCGTTACCAATCTGCAACTGCGGCCACGGACACAGTCATAACTTACCCGTGATCTCTTCTGCTGGAGGTTATGAGTGCGTTAACTATAACAATCGTTATAGTTTTGATTGTCGTATTATGACAGAATGGACGTAGGATTGTCGTTCCTATGTTCGAATGTCGTATTCATTCTGTACCAACTTGTCCCTGAAAGTAGTTTCAGGAGATGTCAACCCTGAGGGTGATTTCCATAATTTTGACCAACACCCGAGGAAAAATTTTCCTCTAATCCATCTATCGGGCTAAACCTAATACGGGAAACGATTGGCGATTGGGAGTTAAGAAAGCAAAGTTTCTTCTAATCAATAGTTCGATGTTGATGAAAAGTCAGAAGAAGAGGAGAGCAGCGGATAATTATTGCCAGATTATCAAACAGAAGTTGGCTCCTCAAGACGAGGAATCCCGTTAATTAACTTGGGAAAGGACGGCCTCCGAAGCAATTATCTCGAAGGGGGCACGCTAACGGAGTAACTCGAACCCCTTCGCGCCTTTCTCATCATTCTTCGCTGACTTCGACGGTCGCATGTAAATTGCCCATCACCAGCTTCTCTAAACGATTTAATGTATGAATATGCGCAACAACTCGGGAAATATTGCATGGGACATGCAAAAAATATATCGAACTAACAGGTGCCATTTGAAAGCAGTAGACAGAAAACGAGCAATGATTCAATTGACCGTGAATCTAGCACGAAGACTGGAAATCAGTGACAGTTAAGATCTCAAAAAGAATTCAACGTTGAGAGCTGCTGGTTGAGGCACAGATCTCGAAAATGTTATGGTCATGTGCGGCGATGATGCCCTTTGCTTAAGAAAGCTAATAAACCTCAGACGGTGAGGCGCCAAGGCAAGTTTCCTAATTTCTCCTACTGTGGGAAACAGGTGCACATCATAATGAATCTCATCACGGCGACTCATGGAAGCCAGCAAAAGTATGATCAGGTGACGCCAAACAACGGGACATTTCCTTCAAAACCAAGGTAGCAGCAGAAATGAATTGGTAAAGAAGCGGTGAAGAAGAAAATTTCTTACATTTAATGTTTTGCAATAATATGCGCAGTTAAAGCGCTACCAGTAGTGGGCATGAGCTCAAAAAATCCTGTTTTCAGGGCTAAGAAGAAATATCAGAAGTAATACCAACGTTTCCTTGAACCGATGAAAGAAAACTTATTTCTTCGGAGAAGTGACAAACTCCTAAGCGACAAAGTTGTCGACGATGAGCCAAGGCTCTGGATCTAATACCGACAACTGAAGAGGAATTAAAGGCGTAAAATCAGTGATAAGCCATTTCATGCCGGGAGGACCTGGAAAGCTTGAGTGTTCTAGGGTTCGATTCTGATTCGCAATACGCGGACACAGGAGTGCTGAAAGAAGGGCGTATTGGTAAATTAAATTAAATTTATTAAATACCATAGCAAAT
The DNA here is from genome assembly GCA_955831195.1 of Pilophorus perplexus. NCBI lineage: Eukaryota > Metazoa > Arthropoda > Insecta > Hemiptera > Miridae > Pilophorus > Pilophorus perplexus. The sequence goes on along the minus strand of OY037011.1, from coordinate 12,553,186 downwards.
CTTGCTACAGTCTTCGATGGTTTGCAGGTAGGGATTGCAATCCCGGGATCCCGGGATCCCGAAATCCCGGGATCCCGGTCGATTTTTGCCAATTTGAAATCCCGGGATTCGTAGAGTCAATCCCGGGATCCAATTACGGGATACGTAGAGTCAATCCCGGGGTTCGAGAATTAATTGCACATCGTACGTAAATTGCTCAAGTCTTGTCGGGAAAAATCTTTTAATAACGGACAATAATTCGAAGGCTAAGTGAAAGTGCTCTAAGATGAAAACTGTGAAGTCCCCTGAAGAAAGGATTCGGAAAACTATGAACCAGCCGGTGCCGGTGCCGAAAATACGAAAAGATTTATCGACCACAATTAAAAAAGAAACGTGCCTGTTCAAAAATGGAGGCAGCCGAGGCCACCATTTGGATTTAGTATACAAAATTTGTGGATATTTAATATCTCCTGTTAGGCCGGTCAGCGGAAAAAAAAAGAGGGCTTAGAACGGAAAAATAGACACGTTCTAATTTTTTTTAAATGTTTTCAGGGACGTTACCAGCTTCGAAACCCTTGTGCTAAATGCTGGATGCCCGAAAAACCGCGAAATTTTCGGATTTTTTTTTTTTTTTTTTTTTCAGTTCTTGGCTTTTAACTTCAAAAATGTGCGCCCTAACGAAAAAGTCACTGTATACTATTTTCAAGTAGACAAGATTTGCTACCATTTGAGCGCAACGGCAGCTTTCTAGGACCAATGGGCCCCGAGATTAACCGTCTTCAAACATTGACCATTTTCCCCCAAATGTTAGAAATCGTGGTTTTATCCTTCTTCAGTACGGAATATCGGCTAGAATATTCATCCCACGAGGAAAGTTTTGAGGAATGAAATTGTAGAGCAGTGATTCAGCTTCAATTTAAGCACAACCAGAACACGTAGGACTATCCCACTGACCTCCGTGGAAGCTGAGAGGGCCTTTTGGGTAGCAGGACTATTTTCGACACAGCTAAGAAGCAAATTAATTGGCTGATCCAACTTTGAGTGCTTTCTAAGATCCAACATTATGATTTCTAAAAGTACATTTTTTGCGTACATGAGTGAAATTTTTCCTTCATGAGAGAAGTAATATTTTATATAATTTACAATTATTGTAAATAAACAAGTTTTTCGTCGTTTTTAATCAATTTTTTCACGTTCAAACAAAAATCATCAATCCCGGGATTAATCCCGGGATCCCGGGATTGCCTCTGAAAAATCCCGGGATCCCGGGATTCAGAAAAACGTTCGGGATTGCAATCCCTATTTGCAGGGTAAAGGTCGAAGACGAAGTGTAGTGAGGAATTCACCGTAATCATGGAATGGTGGTAAGTCAAGGGTGGGTGCCCTCCAAAAAACTAAGGTGATAATGTTACGGATTTCGGGTTGCCATGTTCGTGTTGTCGCTAAGTGATTTTTTATTATTATAACGTCGGCAAAATGACAAAGGCCAGGGCTCTTATATCTGCAAAGATCAAGTTCTGGGATATTCACGTTTGAATGTTCGAGGGTGAATGAATAATCAGCGGGCGGACAAATTCAACCGAAATTCTGACCAAATACTTTGTTTACCATCTAGTTGGGACTGCAAGGTTTTCAGCCCGATCGCCCAAACCCGTGGGGCGCTATGGGGCTAAAATGGGGCTACGAGAGGGTTTTTGAAGGGTTTCGGCTGTGGGGTCGAGTTAGATGTCGTATTCGAAGTATTTTTGGACGCAGAATTCATATTTTGGGATTCCGGAACGATCCGATTTTACCGTGGGGATCTAGGTAAATGTAATCCTACATGTAAATAGCAAACATGTAAAGTCACATTAGTTATATCGTATCTTACGTGAAAAGTACCTACCTAATGTCGAATAGCAGAACCTAACGAAGATTCATGGTTTTAGAGGGTGGAGAATTTTCGAACCCGGCAGCAGAACGGATAATCGTGACGCAAGCTCCCTGGTGGGAGAGGAAGTGAACGTGGGCGTCGAATAAACACGTTGAAACACCGCTGACGTCACTTTGGAAGTAAACTTCATACTTACTGATCAAACTCGGTTATAGTCACCAACCTACGCTCCCCATGAATACCACAACCACAACTGATAGATCATATAATCAAAATAATTCTCGCAAATGGGGCTCCTAGAAGCTATGACGGGGCAGCGGGAAATACGCCCACAAGGATATTTCAACATGTGGCTATGGCTTGACGATGTACGATTAAAAAACCTTCTTCCTGCCTCCCAGAATAACAGTACGTAGGTAAGGCAGGTTGCCCATATAGTCTCTGGTATTTGTCCGCACTCTCCGTACAGTTCAAGGGAATAAAATCCTGCCTCTCAGGGTGGACTTGGTTTATTGATAACTGCAGCCTAGTCCCCTCTAGTGACCACTGCACAGTTTTAATTTTCTTTCGCCCTATTTTATTCTGTTTCTCTTATCCATTCATTCTCAACAATGGACAGCTGCGGATGGGGTTGAACAGACGGAAAACGAAGAGCATTAGGGACTTGTTATCACAAAACCCAGACCAGCCCTCGTTAAAGTTCCACCGACAACGTGCCGGATAGGAACTTGAAAGTACAAAGACCTGATTCCGATTGGAAAACTTTCGGTCCAGAGGTACAAAGTAAAAGTTTGATAATGGAGGACCTTTGCCATCCGGTACCGTGTTCATCAACCCCCGCCCGACTATCTGTTTTCAATCGAGGCGATCAAGTTGTAAAAGGAGGAAAGCAATACATGTCAAGAGGGTGATTTCAAACCCGCCATGATTCCAACTCATGCTAAGGGCAAACAGGGCAATTTGGCAGGTAAAAGTTTATAGCAAATTCAACATTTAGTTGTCAGAGAACAATAAACTGTAATTTGAATTAAAAATTTGATATGGAGCACAAACCAAGAACCACAAGAATTGTAATTCGTAATTTTACCTTTCCTGCTTAATACTAGCAGGAATCAATGTAATTGATAATGAAGTAGGGTAGGGCGACGGGCTTGTTTTCGACATTGTTTCGGAGGCGTTTGTTCCCTCACGTTTTCGCCCAAAATACGTGACGGCCGAGCGAACCAGGTGTTGCGAAGGGGGAATGAATTGTGTTCTTATGAATGGCCTCCGAGGGAAGGAGAAACGAAATGTGCGAGTGCGAACAACGAGAATTTGTCGTGAACCTTGACGCACTATTGGAATTGAAAATTTAGTAATGGCGAATAATCGTGTTTGGAATTATATTCGGATCCAGGATACAAATGATTAAGAATTACAAACCACGCATGCCATTATTGTGCGAGTGAATGCTGTTGGGATTCAAGCACCCTCCTGGATTCAATTCAAATACCTACGTAAAACCCGACCCCGATCAACCAACCACGCTCAACTCATTGACCTCGATTTGGCTTCAGACCAGGTTATAAGCTTGCAACTAATCATGCACGGTCATGCTCTTGTTGAGACTAGCACTACACGGTTCAAGAGGTCAGGTGGGGGAAATGTCACTGAAAATGAGTCTGTAGAATTAGCTTGCCGTGGAAGGGCTCTTATTCCTCTGTAATTTGGGACTCAACCTTTGCCAGAGTGTAACTAAGGGAGGCTGAGAGGGGGAGCCAACATCGATCTTTACTCAACTAAATTAATTAAACATCGGGGAGGGGGATATGCTAAAGAAGCTAATTAAGTGATATCCAGGTGGCGCGCAACTCAAGAAATAATCAAATTCATCCCAAGCTTACGTTGGGATACATACATAGGTTTACAGCGCAACAAGAGACTTGCTTCTCGTTGAATCCGAGAATTGAGTCCGGTTAATTAGTGGAGCGTGTCAAATTGAAAATCGCCCTCCTCCCCGGACTCACGTAAACAAGTTTTACCTGCCACTATTGCAAGGTAATTAACTGGATTGGGGATAGCGTGCCACGATTTGTAGGGATGATAAAGAATGATTACAACGTGTTGTTCTATCCTGATCAATTTGCCCCATAAGTAGGTACAAAGGTACCATCGCAACATAAATTCAACCCAATCGAATATTGTAAAGCATTCTCCACTTGAACACAATAATTCGTATTACAGGAAAATGGAAAAAAAGTACATACAACGAGTTTTGAAGCGCGCACTCTTCAAAACAAATACATCAATTTCCGTGGAGTAAAATAATATTTTATTTTATGTAGAAACTAGTCTCTCTGGCTCGCTTCGCTCGCTCCCCTAGTGGGGTGTATTGCCGCCTGTGGGGTGTATTGCCGCCTGTGGGGTGCGTAGCATCGATGGACACGTTCAAACCCCTACTCAGACATAAGGCCTCGCTCCGCTCGGCCCCTCCTATTCGTAGCAGAGACGATAGAAAAAATCGGCGTATTTTTAGGGCTTCCCGTTTAGGAAATTATTATTTTTAATTCAATTCAACTTTTTTTACATAAAGGCCTCTCCATCTATCAAAGTTCCCTGGACACTCCGTTTTCTAAGATCCCTGGCCCCGCGCGAATTAAAACGATCCAATTGTCTTCTCACCGTGAAATCGCCCCCTCCCCCTCGGTTTTTTTGAAATCCGACTTCGGAATCGGATTGGCCATATTTTGGCGCGCATTTGGCTCGCGGATACCATACCCAAAAAATGGCTCCTTACTGGGTATTTTTGAACCCGAAAAAACGTGGGACAAACGCGAGAAAGACGATTTTTCGACGAATTTCCGGCGAATTTCCCGGGCGAATTTCCGAATTACGATTTGACCGACGTCTTCCTCCAGGTCTGATCTATACGGCTCGTATTTTTTCGTAATTTTTTCGACCCCTTAAACGGGCTTTGGCGCGAGTTGAAAGTGGAAAACGTAGGACAAACGGGAGAAAGACGATTTTTCGACGAATTTTCCCTGGCCCCGCGCGAATTAAAACGATCCAATTGTCTTCTCACCGTGAAATCGCCCCCTCCCCCTCGGTTCTTTTGAAATCCGACTTCGGAATCGAGTTGGCCATATTTTGGCGCGCATTTGGCTCGCGGATACCATACCCAAAAAATGGCTCCTTACTGGGTATTTTTGAACCCGAAAAAACGTGGGACAAACGCGAGAAAGACGAATTTTCGACGAATTTCCGGCGAATTTCCCGGGCGAATTTCCGAATTACGATTTGACCGACGTCTTCCTCCAGGTCTGATCTATACGGCTGGTATTTTTTCGTAATTATTTCGACCCCTTAAACGGCCTTTGGCGCGAGTTGAAAGTGGAAAACGTAGGACAAACGGGAGAAAGACGATTTTTCGACGAATTTTCGACGAATTTCCCGGGCGAATTTCGGATTTACGATTTGACCGACGTCTTCCTCCAGGTCTGATCTATACGGCTCGTATTTTTTCGTAATTTTTTCGATACGGCCAGCGAGCGGAAAGTGAAAAAACTCACTCGGGAACGCGTTACCACACGGCTACCACACGGCCGTCTACCACCTACCACGTACCGTCGGCCAACACGATTTTATATTATTGTACTAGTCTCTCTGGCTCGCTTCGCTCGCTCCCCTAGTGGGGTGTATTGCCGCCTGTGGGGTGTATTGCCGCCTGTGGGGTGCGTAGCATCGATGGACACGTTCAAACCCCTACTCAGACATAAGGCCTCGCTCCGCTCGGCCGAGCGCTTATTCGGACAGCCCCCCCCCCCCCCTATTCGTAGCAGAGACGATAGAAAAAATCGGCGTATTTTTAGGGCTTACCGTTTAGGAAATTATTATTTTTAATTCAATTCAACTTTTTTTAAATAATCGATTAAATTTAAATCGATTCATTTAATTTACATCCATTTCCGTCGGGGAGAGATGTCGTAGACCTAGCGAGCGCCCCTTAAAGGCTGATGTCCCACCCGCTCAGAGTGAAGAATGATGGCGAGGGGGGGGGGGGGGGGGGTAGAGGCAGTTGGAGTGACCCTGGACCCTCCGTTTTCTAAGATCCCTGGCCCCGCGCGAATTAAAACGATCCAATTGTCTTCTCACCGTGAAATCGCCCCCTCCCCCTCGGTTTTTTTTAAATCCGACTTCGGAATCGGATTGGCCATATTTTGGCGCGCATTTGGCTCGCGGATACCATACCCAAAAAATGGCTCCTTACTGGGTATTTTTGAACCCGAAAAAACGTGGGACAAACGCGAGAAAGACGATTTTTCGACGAATTTCCGGCGAATTTCCCGGGCGAATTTCCGAATTACGATTTGACCGACGTCTTCCTCCAGGTCTGATCTATACGGCTGGTATTTTTTCGTAATTTTTTCGACCCCTTAAACGGCCTTTGGCGCGAGTTGAAAGTGGAAAACGTAGGACAAACGGGAGAAAGACGATTTTTCGACGAATTTTCGACGAATTTCCCGGGCGAATTTCGGATTTTTGATTTGACCGACGTCTACCTCCAGGTCTGATCTATACGGCTCGTATTTTTTCGTAATTTTTTCGAAACGGCCAGCGAGCGGAAAGTGAAAAAACTCACTCGGGAACGCGTTACCACACGGCTACCACACGGCCGTCTACCACCTACCACGTACCGTCGACCAACACAATTTTATATTATTGTACTAGTCTCTCTGGCTCGCTTCGCTCGCTCCCCTAGTGGGGTGCGTAGCATCGATGGACACGTTCATAACCCTGCATCAAGGCTAACTGCTCCTTCAACATCAACCCCCCTGGCTGATGGACACTTTCATAACCCTGCATCAAGGTCAACTGCTCCTTCAACATCAACATCAGCAAGGCCCCCCCTGTCTAAGTGCTAGTCAAATCAAATTTCAAAAGTCCACCTCAATAATAATAGAACTACCTATGTTGGTGGCCAAGCAAAGCGAGCCCCTGGCTGATATAGTGATCGGCCGGGAGAATTAAGGATTAAGGCCCCCCCCTGTCAAAAAAGGATCATAGCAAGGAAGCATGGTACATGTTTTTCGGATTGGTATATTTTCAGAATTTGAGGCGGACATTGACATGATCGCTCGTATAGTGTGTCTTCTCATTGTATACTCGGCAGACCAGTTTCCCCGCCTCTCCACCTAACAAAGGTCCCTGGCATCCTCCGTTTTCTAAGATCCCTGACCCCGAGCGAATTAAAACGATCCAATTGTCTTCTCACCGTGAAATCGCCCCCTCCCCCTCAGTTTTTTTGAAATCCGACTTCGGAATCGGATTGGCCATATTTTGGCGCGCATTTGGCTCGCGGATACCATACCCAAAAAATGGCTCCTTACTGGGTATTTTTGAACCCGAAAAAACGTGGCTGATAAAATGATCGGCTGAGCGAAGCAAGTACCCCACCCCTGTCAAAGTGCTAGTGAAGTCAAATTTGAAAACTCCACCTTCAATAATAATAGAACTACCTATACTCGGCCGACCAGTTTCCTCGCCTCTCCACCTATCAAAGGTCCCTGGACCCTCCGTTTTCTAAGATCCCTGGCCCCGCGCGAATTAAAACGATCCAATTGTCTTCTCACACGTTCATAACCCTGCATCAAGTCAACTGGTCCTTCATTATCAACCCCCCCAGGCTGATAATGAACCCCCCACCCCACCACTTCGCTTCGCTCCTCCCCCCCCCCTCACTCACCCCCTCTAAGTGCTAGTGAAATCAAATTTGAAAACTCCACCTTCAATAATAATATAACTACATATTTGGGCGGCCGAGCAAAGCGAGCCCCCTGGCCGAGAAAATGATCAGCTGAGCGAAGTAAGACCCCCCTGTCAAAGTGCTAGTGACCTCTCCACCTTTCAAAGGTCCCTGGCACCCTCCGTTTTCTAAGATCCCTGACCGAGTCCCGTACCACCCTACCACCCAGTAGGCAACACGATTTTTCGCCAGCCAACCCCATCCCTGGCACCCTCCGTTTTCTAAGACCCCTGACCGAGTCCCGTACCACCCTACCACCCAGTGGGCAACACGATTTTTCGCCAGCCAACCCCCATCGTTCCAGCCTGGTGGGCCGCGTGTTCCGCCCAGAGGGGCGGTCGTTTCGGCCTAGCACTCAGACATAAGGCCTCGCTTCACTCGGCCGCCCTAAGTTTCCCCGCCTCCTCCATCTTTGGAAGGTCCCTGGAGCCTGGAGGTTTTGACGTACGTCTTTCCTACGTCCTTGACCACCCGTCGGCCAACACCGACAACACCCCGCGCGAATTAAAACGATCCAATTGTCTTCTCACCGTGAAATCGCCCCCTCCCCCTCGGTTTTTTTGAAATCCGACTTCGGAATCGGATTGGCCATATTTTGGCGCGCATTTGGCTCGCGGATACCATACCCAAAAAATGGCTCCTTGCTGGGTATTTATGAACCCGAAAAAACGTGGGACAAACGCGAGAAAGACGATTTTTCGACGAATTTCCGGCGAATTTCCCGGGCGAATTTCCGAATTACGATTTGACCGACGTCTTCCTCCAGGTCTGATCTATACGGCTGGTATTTTTTCGTAATTTTTTCGACCCCTTAAATGGCCTTTGGCGCGAGTTGAAAGTGGAAAACGTAGGACAAACGGGAGAAAGACGATTTTTCGACGAATTTTCGACGAATTTCCCGGGCGAATTTCGGATTTACGATTTGACCGACGTCTTCCTCCAGGTCTGATCTATACGGCTCGTATTTTTTCGTATTTTTTTCTAAACGGCCAGCGAGCGGAAAGTGAAAAAACTCACTCGGGAACGCGTTACCACACGGCTACCACACGGCCGTCTACCACCTACCACGTACCGTCGGCCAACACGATTTTATATTATTGTATGATGATTTGTATAATATTTTTTCGTACGTATTCGCACTACGTATTCGATTCAATCCCAGAAAACGAAAACGAGGTGAAAGTACTCGAGTCGATGCATCGGTTGGGTCACGAATGGAAGCGATGAGCGGTGAATGGTTTTATCGGTGGACTCCGTCGATAGAGAGTTGAGCCACTTCAAAAATCGTTCATGCCATTCCAGTGCGTTACAGACTGAGGTGTCAACGCAAAATGTAGTGAAATGCCCGAGTGGGCCGAAACCACGTTGATCGGATGTAGGTTCCACCTGCGTCACCACATAGGTAGGTATGTGTGCAAGTTCGTTTAAGAAATTGGAATAGCGAATGATAAAAGACGATACGGGGCACAGTGGGACAAAGGCGGCCAAAACCCCCCAAATCGAGTTGTGCCTTTTCCCAGTTTTTATGTGAGGGTTTTACACCTTAATACCTGCAGAATGAAGCCTCATAATTAATTTATTTAAAAAAATATTTAGAGATAAAAATAATTCAGTAAAATTAAATGTTACTTTTTACCATTTTTTAAACCTATTGTAATGAATAGTATAATAATAAATAAATCATTTAAGTAACCACCCACTAATAATACTTAAATTATTTAAGTAACCTTACACATGATCTTTACTACACTTATGTAGTTTCTTAAAGTGGCTTCAGATCAGCGATAAATTGCAGTTTGTACTGTCTGTATACCTTGTAGGTAGTAAAAATCTGGTTTTTTTTTTTCGCATTTTTGATGGAATTGGAAAAAAGCTACTCCGAGCTGAGCTGCTAACTATAGTAATCTGTGCCTATTGGAGTGTATTATCTCAAATTTTCATCGCCATTATCCGCCGAATATGTGTAGGGTTCACATTGAAAGTCGCTAAGATGGGTGCGTCAAACAACAACATTCTGAGAGAACAATCGTACAGTTGTGTGTATCGCGCAATCAGCAGCGCAGAGCACGATATTATGTACGAGTTTAAACCCTTCCCAGCCCCGTAGAGAGAGAGGGGGGGGGGGGGGGGGCACTGAACCCGTTGCCCCCGGGCCCGGCCTTCGTAGGGGGGGCCCGGATTTTCTTGAGATTTTTTGTTTGTTTGTAAAAAAAGGGGGTAGGAGAGGCAAAATAGGAAAAGGGACATATCAATATAGGAAAAATTGTCAAGGGTACTTTTTTTTTTTTTTTTTTTTTTTTTTTTTTTTAGGGGGCCCGATGAATTTTGCCCCCGGGCCCGGATTTTCTCTCCACGGCCCTGACCCTTCCTTCGACCCAGGTTCCAAAACACAATGGTTTCTTTACTGTATAGAGTGGTACACTTGCGTTAAAGTGTATGGGTTATACTCGTACATAAGCAAAAACAGATGAAAAAGCTGAAAGACAGTGAGTATACCCATTAAAATGCTGAATTATGGTCTCTACAAAACTGTATGTACCGCAATAACTGACGTGAAATTCCGATTCTACGCCCCGAAAAACATAAATGTACCGAGTTATATTAAAATATTCCGATGAAAAGGGGTTTTTGCCGCTTTTGGGGGGTTTTGCACCACCGGTGGGGGTGGGGGTTTGGCTTCAGTAAAGTAGGCCTTCCTTATTAAATTTTGGAGCCTGAGCAAGTAAAGCGGTGTGTACTGCGACTGGTTGCGTGAGCGCCCCGACGATCCGCGCACGATGCGATTTGCAGTGTACCTACTTGCACAATTCTTACATTGCTGTCGTTGGCAAGTACCACCCTCCATTATGGGCCAAGAAAACGTCAGCTGTAACAAGGACAACGAACGCTTGCGAGTCATTTCATGCCCATTCCCAGAAAAACTTTACTTCGCCACATCCAACATTTTTTATTTTCAAGAGGCCGTGTCACCGAACGGGAGTAAACCGATATCGCAGAAATCGCGATGCAAAAGTGAAGGGGCGTCAATAAATATAATTATTCGCGTGCGTGAGTGAATGGATGAACATCCTTCAGGCAATTGCCGCATTAATCTAATGGTGCTGAATTCAGGGTATGTGTTAGGGATTTCAGGGAACAACTACGTTTGAAAGTGGGCCATGTTTTCGCCTTGATGGGGGTGGAGTTGAAGGATTCAGAAGATAACCATATTTGGACTGACCCACATATTCCCGAGAGGTGAGAAACAGTGCAGTTGTCCTTGAACAAGCGACTTCGACCGAACGATTTACATCAATGCATAGGGAAAACAACCTCACGTTAGTTCTCATCAATCTTCTTACTTCATTATCTCATGATCATTACCAAATAAAGTTAATTAACCACCCGGCTTCAAAGATGATCTGAAAATGTTTCAAATCTGAAAAAAAAGGCCATAATACTGATACAGAATTTAAATTACTTGCCTTCCCCTAATTATAATTACAGAAAAGAAAAAACAGGTGACGGCAATCTTCTCGGAGGACGTTAAAACCTCGAGGACTGCGACTTGATAAAGCATTATGGACCAGACTAGCATTATGCCTGTCAAGAAATTGCCCGCAATAAATTTTCTTTCTGCCCCCTCCCTCCCACACCCTTGTTCCCTATCTTCTTTTATGCCATTTACGGGCAAGTTTAAAAGTGACCGAGGAAGGAAGAAAAAGCAGGCAGATCGTACCTATTACATCTGGGAATTTTCAACATGTACTACGCTATATAACATAACATGATGGACGATAGTTTACCTATGACAAAATAAGATAAAATCACAAATTTTGTGATGCGTACCTGTCATAAAATTTATGAGGTTTATTTAATAAACCTCTTGAACTTGTATTAAATACAAAATACTTTAAATTTTAACGTTAGAATTAGGTATTGACAGTATAATAACATTATATTATCAATACCTACTGTACTACCTCTTTTTGGTTTATTATTCTTGGAATAATGTTTTCGCGACGGAGGTCGACGACTCGGATCGGCCTCAAAACTTTACATTAAAACTTGACATTATCCGTTTCAAGAGGTCTACATTCAAAATCCGAAATGTCCGTCCGCCGTCCGCCATCCGGGCCGTTTTGGGCAGTAGGAATTTTTTTAAAAATCTGAAATTTTGGCAAAATACTTGGTTTACCATCTAGTTGTGCCCGCAAGGTTTTCAGTCCGATCGCCAAAATCCGTGGGGTGCTATGGGGCTAAAATGGGGCTACACGAGGGGTGTTTTGAAGGCTTTTAGCTATGGGATCGAGTTAGGTCTCGTTTTCGAAGTATTTTTGGACGTAGAATCCATTTTTGGGGGTCCCGGAACGATCCGATTTCACTGTGGCGATCTATAGGGCTTTCATGGGGCTAAAAATGGGATTTTTGAAGGATCCCAAGAAGTTAAATATTTTTCGAGTAAAAATTAAAGAATTTTTGAAAAACCACATTTTTGAAGAAAAAATCCCTCCAAAAAAATTTTTTTTTAAATATAAAAATCCAAAAAAAAAAATTTTTTTTTTAAATTTTTTATTGACAGAATTAAATGTCTGTACAAGTAACCTATATCAAATAATAATAAACCCTTGTGTAAAATTTGCAGCGTTTTTTAATGTATTGAATGTACATTTTTAATGTGTTGAATACATTTTTTTAAACGCTACAAATTTCACACAAAGGTCTATTATTTTTGATATAGAAAAATGGTGTAAAAATTATTTCTGTCAATAAAAATTAATTTAAAAAACGATGTAAAGAAAAAAAAATCTGTACAACGTTTGAACAGTTGTGGGACCCCCAAAAATGGATTATGCATCCAAAATTTCTCGGAAAACGAGACCTGATTCGACCTCATAGCTGAAACCCTTCAAAAACCCCTCCCGTAGCTACATCGGGTTGAGCGATCGGGCTGAAAACCTTGTGAGCACAACTAGATGGTAAACCGAGAATTTTGTCAACATTTCAGATTTAAAAAAATTCCTACTGCCCAAAACGGCCCGTATATTTGATTTTTTAAATCTACGCGTCACGAAACGTAGGTGTAGTGTCAAATTTTGAAGCAGATCGCAATTTTCGATCCCCGTCTCGAATAGGTGTATGGTTAGTAGGTAATTTAAATTGTTTCGTTATAATATAATATTATATTTAATTTCGAAATAACAAGAGTAGGGTGTAACGTAATAAATCCTATTACTTCCTATTACCTATTTTATCATTACTTTTATAAAAGTATTAGACCATAGTCCTAGTTTCCGCTAATATGACAGATAATGATTTGGACCAAGAATTACCTAAAGGACACTTTAAAGTCGAATGCCATACGAGATTGTACAGAAAAGAATCGTGGAAGATAGATTCAGTTCCTGCTGCATCAATATGGGGACCACGCGTGAATCGAAGTATCGGTATACCATCTGGGGTAAAATTGAGGCAGATCGCCCACGCTATGAGAGGTATTAATAGAAACGTGAAAACGACCATCCCGAAATAGAAGTCCTTGCCAAAGGTCGTAAACTCTTAACCTCTGGGGAACCCTCGTTCGTCCCACATCTTTGGTGCTTTGTTTACTGCGCAGGTTTTCCACCCGGTCCCCCTTATGCTCCGCATTTACTGCAATTATTCCCGACACCATTCTTCTTCCATCATCAGTTCTATCCTGCCTATTGTTCATATTCAATGGTGGCAAGCGACGTTAGTTCCTTCCCGCAAGTTCGAGGTCATCAACAATGCATTTATTGCCCATCGATCTCATTTCATTCCGGAACCAACATTTCATGTGCCGAAATAGTAGGCAACTGAAAACATGAATTATTTTCTTCCTGTGGCTTCATTAGAAGAAATTTCACCAGGTCCACGAAAGGGAAGAAAATGATTCTTGTAAATGAATAACAGGTTCAAAATTGTGTATAAGGCCTAAATAAGCCAGACTACTGAAGGAATTTCTTTTAATATGAAACGAAATGAAAAGGTTGATTTAAAAAACCTTTTTCATTTAATTTCATATTAAATTTTGTAAAAGCCCTCCGGCGATACAAGGTAATTCCTTTTGATATTATTCATTTGCAGGATTTATATTCATATGAAAGTAAATTACATCAACCAAATAAAATTACTAAATAATAAATAAAATGATCGAATTTCAAACTTTGAAACAAGTAGGTAACATTTCATGGACTCGTATCACTCATCTTATATGATAGTTTCACTCATCAATGGAAGCGCTCTTCAGTATTAATTGAGTGAGTCCGAGGAGAAAGGTTATCAACGTAGACATGAGGAACAGCAGCGATATTGTTGAAAGAATGTACCTTTAGCTTAGAGGTTTCACGGATTAGCCCACCAGATTTAAAGGTTGGTCAGAATGCCCTAATAACTACTTGGAATAAGAGGATTATGAAGAGTAAAGCCCCTTACAGACTAAGTCTAAGTGTTGGTAGGATGTTCAACCAGAGTGGTGGTGGAATGGGAAGCAGGAAAGAAAAAAAAAAAAAAAAGAAAAGAAATGAGTTTAAAGAAAATAACATAATTTATTGTCTCTGGGAGTCCGGACTCAATTAAACAAGGGCGGCAGACACTTAATCTCCATTTAGTTTCCGAGTGGCTTTTCGCAGCCTCGATCCTAGGAGCCACTTTCCACGGTCTATCCCCTTGTTCCACCCCTCACCCATTCTCTTACATTAGCTAGTTCATCTTTTATCCCACTTTTCCAGCCTCCCTTGCCGTCTTTGAGTTTCTTTAAAAGCCCCCTATTGCATCATAGGTACTTTCCCGGCTTAATGACGGGGACCGAAGCCCATCATTGTGGATTGATCTACTTTCTTGAAAAGCCCTTTACCGTCATCTAATATTTAAGCGACTTAAATCCTCCATTGTATGCCAAGTCCTGATAATCCTATCAACTTATTGAGAAAGTTGGAGAAGGCTAAACGAATTTCCTAGTCATTTCAAGGGGTTTACATGAACTTTAATTCATGCTTCACTTTCACCATAGAATTGTATGAGGAGTGGGGCCGGGATCTTCTGAAACGATTCCGTCAATGAGCTCAAGATTTGACATTTGTGACGACTTGAAGTTCATTGAACAATTAATGGGTACAACTAATATATAGTTCTAGGCGAAATTTCCTCATAGCAGAAATCAGTTTATCAAATATGTGCTGTTAAAACCGGTTTGAATGCCCAGTCGGTCCGCTATCCGTCAGGTCTCGCATTTTCTGCAGCGCGCGGGAAAAATTTGACGACACTCCTTCCCCGCACGACGTCAAAGCGGGATGACTACTCCGCCATATCATGTTGCAAATGAATTTGCAAATTTTTGAGTTGAAGACTTATGTAGGTACCTCGTGATCTTCAACTGAAAGTCAATAAACAGCTTAAACTGCAGTCAAATGTCATCTCAAATTCAAAATTCTCCACAGCGCTCGGAGAAAATACTTTTCCTCGGAGCTTTAGCCCCAGCGATGATCTCGCTCTTCACCTATTTGTGCGAACAAACATTTTCAAGGATGAAATTCACAACATCTAAAATTTAGATAGTATTTAATACAGGTAAAATTTAGGTAGTATACGTACAGGGGCTGTAACAGGGCCAACTTGACTGAAGAACATTTGGAAGCGAATCTGTTGATAGACACGACAAAATTTGAGCCAAATTATGTAGCCTAAATATTTTGAGCAACAAACAGTAGGTACCAAACCTCACATTAAAGTGCTCTGCGAATATACTTCAATATTACCTAACTGGTGCAGGTATCTCTACCTAATAAAAGGAGGATGGTTCTTGTTTGTTTGTCTGTCTGTCTGTCGGCAGCTCTGCAAGGTAAACGGCTCGGTCAATTTCGGTGCAGTTTTTTTTTTCAATTGACCGGTGAGTAGACATGATGATGCCCGTATTTTTAAATTTCTTTTAAAGGATTAGGTACATATTTAATTTTAATTTTACATCTTTAATTTTACATCTTTTTCGTCTGTGTGTCGTCACTTCACATCACTCGTAAAGCGACCGTAATTACTCCACTCGCGCCAAAGGCCGTTTAGGGGGTCGAAAAAATTACGAAAAAATACGAGCCGTATAGATCAGACTAGCCGTATAGATCAGACGAGCCGTATAGATCAGACCGACGTCTTCCTGGAGGAAGACGTCGGTCTAATCGAAAATCGGAATTTCGCCCGGAAAATTCGTCGAAATCCCCCTCGAAATAATCGTTTTTTTCGCGTTTGTCCCACGTTTTTTCGGGTTCAAAAATACCCAGTAAGGAGTCGTTTTTTGGGTATGGTATCCGCGAGCCAAATGGGCTACAATCTATGCCAAATCACATTCCGAAGTCGGATTTCAAAAAAACCGAGGGGGAGGGGGCGAGTTCACGGTGAGAAGCGAGTTCATCGTTTTAATTCGCGCGGGGTGAGGCTTGAGTTGCGTGGCTGCCGAACATCAGTGAGCTATTTATTGAGACTCTAACAGACTGTTTATTGAGCTATTGATTGAGACTTATATATATATATTATTCTTGAAAATCTCTAGAAATTCAAAAATGATCTACGTTCTGAGATAGGTTGAGCGCCCTCAAGGATTTTTCCGTTTTCCCCTCCTTCAACCCCCTCTCCTTCCCTATAGAAGAGAAGGAGTGGGGATTTCAGCCAATATTGATTCGATTTTGATGAAACTTTCAGGGATTACGCGGGTTGTGCCTCCCAGATTTTATTGAAGGTGGAGTTTTCAAATTTGATTTCACTAGCACTTAGACAGGGCTGGGGGCCTTGCATCGCTCGGCCGATCATTTTATCAGCCAGGGGAGGCATTTTTCAAACTTTTCAATTTGCATAGGCGTATTATTGATGGTGGAGTTTTCAAATTTGATTTCACTAGTTGTGGAGTTCACAATGTGGACCAATTGATTGCCCAAAAAGGTCGTTCTCGTCTCAGGCTTTCGAAATAACATCAGTGTGCACTCCTATTACAATCGATTCAGCGCCTCAAGTTCCTAATAGTATTATAATTTTTAATACTAATACTAATATGTAGTATTATAATGTTTAACATATTATAATGTTTTGACATGAATAATTATTAATTATTACACTTCGATGTTTATGGAATCTGTATAGTATTATTTTTATAGAAAAATAATAAACAACCGAGTAAGCATTTATAATGTTTTAACATGAATAATAATTAATAATTATACCACTTTATGAATGTTTTATTTACATTTTTAACTATCCCGAGCGAAGCATGGGTTTCCTGCTAGTAGTACATAAAGGGAACACGGTTAAAAGTTCTCAATAAATTTCATTTATTCCTCTTCATCTCTAAATCTCTTTTTCTTCTCTTAGTATTATAATGTTTGGCCCGTGCGATGGAGGGGAAATTTCAATTCGGCCCGCTCTGAAAAAAGGTTGGAGACCCCTGCCTTAGACGATTTCAATGCTATTGTGAGGGAAACCGACGCTGGAACACCCAGTCATTTCATGAAGCACTAGCGCAAAGATTTGGAGGTGCTGCCGGAAACTTTCAAACCACCACAAAAACTATTTTAGCATACCTACAATATAATTGTTGGAACACTTCAACACCTGGAACACTTCAAGTCCGTATAAGTGGGTCAGGTTATTGTAGCGATTACTATGGTATTTCTATAGAATTACGTACATATCACAAAATTATTCGATTAGTAAATTACTGCAAGGTAAGGGTCAGAGCCCTTGCGTAAAATATTAACAGTGCGACTCACAGCGGGATAGCGGCCACAGCATGCGTGACTGAAATACCGGTTTTAGAAAGACGTCGCAGATTTACGGGCGGGCGCCCGAAATGAGGGAAATCCTCTTTGGTTGATGATATACGAAGAAAGTAAGCCGATTGCGGTTTACCGTTTCACACCAGCCGACCTGTGGCCACAACAAGAGGGGCTGTGAGTTTTCTTATCGCTGTTGCAGCTCATGAAATCATCTGGGCCGTAATCTGTAGTATAAATACCAGAATGTTGATTCAGGATAGATGTCGACCTTGTGAATACAACAAAAGTTAACAATAATGGATAGAAAAACGAAAGCTACTGGGGAATAAGGAAAGGCTTGCAAAAAGGGAATTCGCTCTCATAACAAATCACTCTAATAAAGAGACAAATTTGTCAGGAAAGGAATAAAAATGTCACTAGTTAATTCCAGTGTACGAAGCCGCAAAGCGGAATTATTAGCATTGTCTTGCAAATTATGGAGGCATTCATCATCTTGACTAATTGGAATGAGCAATAATCCTCTTGATTATTCAAACAGTCAAATTACTTCGACACCGTTCTTGTTTGCTTCACACTTTTTTGTTTCATTCTCATTAGCATTTCTATTCATACTAAGGATTGTTTCTCCCTCTATTTCATTGTACGGCAGGTTTTTTTTTTTTTTTTTTTTTTTTTATAGTGATTACCTAACTCAGTCATCATCGTGATCGAATTTACAAAGGTTCTCGGGAAGGGATTATTTTCTTGGCAATTTATGTTGATTTGAGATAATTATACTCAATGTACTACAGGTTCGATAGTAGGACTCTGAGTTTCCTGAGGATAACTTCCTGTTCCA
The DNA here is from genome assembly GCA_955831195.1 of Pilophorus perplexus. Lineage (NCBI taxonomy): Eukaryota > Metazoa > Arthropoda > Insecta > Hemiptera > Miridae > Pilophorus > Pilophorus perplexus. The sequence continues at coordinate 12,534,956 of OY037011.1, read as the reverse complement.
GAGGTAAACCAACCACGTGAGTATTTATTTAATTAAACCCTAAAAAGTAAATTTATATCGAACTTTCAATCTCGCTTCGGTAGTGCTTTAGTGCGGCGTAGCATTGTGCCACAATGGTTGTGGGTTTGACTATGAGGATGATCCATTCCCAATTCTCTGCATCTTCTCTGCATGCTGGATGGCCCTCAACTCAAGTCAGGTTGTTCAAAAAGTGAGTGCGTGAGTAAAAAATGTTGAATCTGAATTAGTTACAACGGAATGAAATTTATCTTATAGCAGTTTGTTTGCTTTTGATTCAGCCTCCATTTGGATTTGTGCTTCTTAAATGAAAGCCCCGTCATCATTACAGTTCCGTCACTTCAAGTTCAACCCTGATCCCAGATCCCCTGATGATACGCCGAGAGATCCGTCTCCTACTGCTCGACGAAGTTTCCAGCCCGATGGAGCTAGTTGATCCCCTGAGCTCGGGGTTGATTACTGTTGGGATACGCTTGTCAAATGATTATTGTTGACGGTCCCTGAGGGAGATAGTTGGAATTAACTAGTCGTCTCTCCTATCAGTTTCTCCCGCCCTACTTTACTGTTGTTCTCTCAATTGGAGTTTCAGATTTAGATCACTACACGGAATTCCAATCGTGAGGGATGCGCGACATGAAACCACTAATTAGATTGATTTTCAAAGGCATCAACCGCACAACATCGATTCCATTGTATTATACCAGCCACTGGAGGTCGCATAAATACACATTCTGACTAAAAAGTAGTAGGCCACGAATGGCGAGAAAATTAAAACAAGAAAAAAACATCTACAGTACTCAAAAATTATATAGGCCTAGTACTAGCTGGGACACCCGTGCTTCGCAAAAAATCACATTCCCATTCAATAATGCATCCATTCTTCAACAAAACGCAAGCACGTCCAACCCGTACAACCTTATTGTCCCGTTTCTTGTCGTGTAGTATCAAACTATCTCGAATCGAAGGCCCGTATAATAAGAGAGGGTAAAATTACCTGTCGTGTAGGTTCACTACGATTGATCCTCAAGAAGCTGTACCCATACCACATTTTAGCACACTGGGATGAGCAGGAGAGAAATTCGTCATTTCGTAAACCCCCTATCAATAACACAGGTTTACAAAAAAAAGGTCAATCTCAGGCGCCGCAGAAAAAACCATCAAACTCTATGTTTTTTGGGGTGCTGAATCCGAATCCGACCCCCGTTTTTTCCGGTCACGTCCAAATTTTCGAGATATTGGCGATTTTTCGTTTTTTTCGACCTTTTTCCGTTTTGGAAGTCACAGCTAAACGTGCGGATACCACAAAAACTCTCTTCTTACTGGAAATTTATCGCTGATTCCGAAAATATATATGAGTTGGTGTCTAAAACCACGAGAAATGTGTGATTTTGCCAAAAAATATTGAAAAAACGTGTTTTTTCAAAACCAAAGTCACGTTTTTTGATACTTTTTACCTTCTAGCGTGAAAACTAAGGCCGTTAATAAAATTTTTCCAACGAGGTCTTGTATGTAGATTGATTCTGCGTCGAATGGGACCAACCGTGATTCTTTACCTTCCATAATAAGGGAGCTATGATTTTTCAAAGTTTCTACCCATTTTGGCCATGTCATAGAATATGTACTGCTGGAGTCGGCAATGCCACTTGATCACAACAAAACTTTGTTCCGAGGAATATATTGGACTCGGAGGCATCAATTCAGACCGACTCAAATATGGTTTTATTCATCAAGAACTCACGGAATTGCACTTGAATCCCTGAAAAACAAGCGCCCAGAAACTTTGAAAAATCATAGCTCCCTTATCATGGAAGGTAAAGAATCACGGTTGGTCCCATTCGACGCAGAAACAATCTACCTACAAGACCTCGTTGAAAAATTTTTATTAACGGCCATAGTTTTCACGCTAGAAGGTAAAAAGTATCAAAAAACGTGTCTTTGGTTTTGAAAAAACCACGTTTTTTCAACATTTTTTAGCAAAAGCACACATTTCTCGTGGTTTTAGACACCGACTCATATATATTTTCGGAATCGGCGATAAATTTCCAGTAAGAAGAGAGTTTTTGTGGAATTTTTGGGCATCCGCACGTTTAGCTGTGATTTTCAAAACGGAAAAAGGTCGAAAAAACGAAAAATCGCCAATATCTCGAAAATTTGGACGTGACCGGAAAAAACGGGGGTCGGATTCGTATTCAGCACCCCAAAAAACATAGAGTTTGATGGTTTTTTCTGCGGCGCCTGAGATTGACCTTTTTTTTGTAAACCTGTGTAATGCTTCATTTGGAATACCCGCAGCAACCACACAACTCGTGATTTTTCTTAGTAACAACGCTCCATCAAAACGTTTCTCGACGTTCTAGCTGGGACACCCGTGCTTCGCTCGAAGTATCAAATTCCCGTCCATCACCTATCAATAATGCAACCCACAGTTCATAGATATTTATGAAGTTATAAATATAATCAATTTTAACGATCATTGGCGTGGTGAACCCAGCGTGAAGGTATAGCCATAGCTGACAATACCTGTTACCACATAGTTAAGCCAAGTTGACAACTTCTGTCTGCAGGCAAAAGTGGCCCCGCTAGTAACAGATATTATAGCGGATGGCTGCGTGTATGATCTTTAGGCCATGAGGCTGCGCAGCACACAAGAGTCATCGAGTTACGAGTACATTCAACTTGGCTTTGTTATGTTCCTAAGAGCCCCTAAAGCCCTTGCCTGCTCATGCGCAAGTTTACAAAGGGATTCCTGCTATAGTAGAAACTCCGAAGAGTAAGGGGGAGTTTGGGGAGAATACACGGACGGGCAATGTTCGGACAGATATGACCATTCATGATTTATCTTGCTCGGTAACTCCTGTGTGATATAACTCAGCACGGCAGGTCCGCTGATTTATACCTTGGAATCGCATAAACGCTCTGGAAATGGTGATTGTCAGGCGCTTCCTGTGACGGTAAAGGAATTTAACGGTTGGCGAATTGAACCAATCAGATCCTGTATGATCCTTCAAGTTAACAGATGAAACGTATGTAGTTATCGAATACTGTATCTCGGGATGTTCCAAACGGAAAGTACGAATCAGCAATAAACGTATAATCACATTTTGATTAATAACTTCTATATTCACACGTGGATGCAATGGAACAGTGTTTTATATGACACATTAACTTATTGGTGAATTGAATTATTCCATTATTGTATTACAGAGAGCAGAAAGACAACATCATGTCATGATGAACATAAATCAGCAGGAAACAGACATTCCTTTGCGAGTGAATGATCCGCTATTATTCAGGATAAAGGTTTTACGTAGATATTCATTAAATGAATTTGTAGAATCTAGACATTTTGTAGAATCTACAATTCTGACGTACCGAGTGCGATCCAACTGAAGTATTCCGACAATGTAAACGGGCGACTCATTAAGAGAAACGATTCGGCGAATATCGTATAAGCCTTGGCATGGATGGCAGCATCAGATTTCATTGCGAGGCGTGCGTTTCCAGTTGGGTATAAAAGGGCACCGTTTGAATACTGAACATTCATTTTAATGGGTCCCTAAATTAAAGTCGAGCAGCCCATTCGAACAAGCGAGGGTCACCGGATAACGCTGGGGGCTTGAGGGCCCTTTTCTCTTTCCCCGCTCACGAAACTGTGTTTTCAATACGATTACAAGATCCCTCGATCAAGAACTACGAAGAATTTTACTACCAATGTAATATTTCCGAGAAATAAGTAACCAGAAGAAAAATAAAAAATATTGCCCCGAATGGGGTGTATTGCCGCTAGTGACTATACGTGCTAAATGTGACTATATATCTTTCACCATATATGACCAGGACGGAGGATGACCTGGTGACAATTTTGTCTTCTGTTTTCATCTATGTATGTTGAAATTTAAACTAAATAAAAGCATTAGTGATTGACAACACTAATAATTTATTGAAAGGAAAGATTAGATCAGAGATGAGGTAGCTAGGTTTACATGCATACATGCATCTCATGAGTCAATACCGACTTCATTTTGCCTTATTTTCACAAATTGCGTTTTGAAATACAGAACCATAATTGTTCAAAATTCAAGGTTTTTTTTTTTTTTTGCGTTCTGAGTAGCAAAGAATTTTTCAACTGAATAAAATGTCGATCGTAATAATTATAATAATAATAATAATTATTATTATTATTATAATTGTCTTTTCCGTCATCCTCTTGTACATTGCGTCATTCTCCGTCCTTCAATGAAATAGGGGTGGATGGAGAATGACGGGAACAAATTGAATTGACTATTTAAACTTTTTTATTTTTTTTATTTATAGGGGGGGGGGGGGGGGGGGGAATTGGGTTGTCGGGTCGGTGGGCGGCTGCTGGGATATATCTGTTGACTTCCCTTAAGCCCAACAACCAAAACCAAATAACCTCCGTAAACACAAATACTGTGATAAAAACACATTCTGTGTTAAAAGGTTTTTCGCATTATATTTACTGAGGAGAAAACGATTTGTTTGAGTAATATCCATCATAATATTATTATGTTAACAGAAGATTCCTTTTTTAGGGTAGGTACTGGAAGATCGAGTCGCATATTTATATTTAATGTAAATTTTGTCGGTCAATTTGGATTTATTGGCAATCTATAGTAGAATTTAAAATTTAACGTTAACATTTAATGTTGAATATTATGATTTTTTTTTTTTTTTTTTTTTTTTTTGAGTTAAAGAAATAATGACACCTCGACGGGAAGATAGTCTTTTTATCACTGGTTTACTTCGTAACTGGGAAAGAACCTCTAAAAGAGAAGTGACACGAGGGAGAAAGGTTGAGAAAAGAGGGACATTCGTTCGGGTTTAGCGTTGGACGAAGAATCGCCGGTTCCAACACTACAAAGGTCATTACGACATGTAATCGCGTTGCCCGCGGAGGTAGTACAGGAGGGCAATTCTCCAGGAAGGTCCAAGTGGCTAAGCCAACCAAATGGGGGTATCTTTCACTGGAAGTTATTGGTCCACTTTTGCGAGACAATGATCGCTTCGCCTGAAATGAGGTTTCTTGAAATGGGGTCGGCGGACCACGAGTGGATGTCGAAAAGTACGAAGAGTCATCCGCAAATTAAGGGAAAATGATGTTTTTCAATTATAATGAACTCCTCCAAAACAAACGGCAGCATGGAGTATGTGTCTTTGTAGGAGGACAGACACAACATTCGTTTTAATTCAAATGATAAATTTATGTATTACTTTTAATTAAGTTCTCTTACATTTTTCAAGGGTTTTACATGTCAAATGTTGGAGAAGTCAGTCGGCGATAGGGGAATAAAGCTAGCATTTATCAATATAGAACTTTTCTATCGTTAATTGGAGAGCGACTCTTTTGAAATGAAACACTCGACTTCAGAAGTTCACAATTTCCTAACAGGTTCAGGCCTCTGCCAGACAATAACATTTCTATAAGGGGGAAAAGACTCAACTGGCTGCAAGCTTTACTTTGTCATTGTTCTATAGACCCTTTCTGATGAGGCGAAGACGTTTCAAGTTCCCGATTGGGATAATTATTATGTCTAGTGGAGCTCTCTAGAACGAAAGAACGGGGGAAAATGAGGAGAGAAATTTTCTCTTTATTCATTTTATGAATCCATGGCACAACACAACAGGTAATTTGTGTGAATGGCACTCAAATAAAATATTTTTTCATTAAACCGAATAGAGGCTTTTGGAGGGAGTTAACCCCTATAAAAATGTATTACCTAATTAAAATGTCAGCATAAATGTAACTTTTACATTTCACTTAACACGGCAGTGTGTAAAGGCACAAGCTCTAAAAGGCGAGAAACAGTGGATTTTCACCTTTGAACTGATTAATATTAACCTAGTCAATATTAACTGGGATAATGATGACACAAGACCGCATCACAGCTGAAAGTCAGATGTTTCTCGCCTTTCAGAAGCTTGCGTCCTTGCACGGCAAACGGAGGAATGATCTACTCGGTTAAATTAAATCCAACCATGTGATAGGCTCCCGCTATATAAGGGATAATGCCTTTGTGCCTTGTGCACAATACGTATTGCGCACCCGTTCCCGTGCCGGGACTTCTAAACAGATTCATTGGATCTTTTGAAACATTCATTTCCCTGCCCTTTGATAATAATGCCACCAGCCAATACTTGCTCATAGAATGGGAACTGGCGGCAGAATATGGCCGGGTTTTAGTTGCATAATGGATGAATAGAAGGCGATGTACAAAAGCATGATTACAGCGAATTGATCAGGCTAAAGTGCCAGAGCGCGTTATCATTACGTGAGCTATCAAACGTACGTAATGGTACCTCTGGGCTCAGTGCACAATACGGCTAGGATGAAAATGCAGTCATTGAAATTCAACTTGCTCTCTCTTGGAAGTAAGCTTGCATTTTGCCAATAAGGAGAGAAAATTCGATTCCAATTCATCTCCAAAATATGTGCCTATGTATAATTACTTGAATGTTGCTTGAGGCTCGAAGATTGTACTTTATAATTTCCTAATACCCAGCAATTCTACACTAAGTCTTGATCCATCGTATCGAGTTTGATTGAGCGAATGCATTCCGTCGCATACGATAATATCTTAAGATATTATCACACCGCGATGATGTGTAGAAGTACATCTGACTTATACTATGAGGGATGCTGGAATGGGTGAAAAGGAAGCCCTGGAATGACTTTCTTTCCACCTCACGTAAATGTTGAGCAGACAACTGTCATGGTTACTCGCACTTTCAGTCGTAGCGCACTCTCCGCTAAACCATTTCTCCTTCCCTGGACTCCTTCAGGATTTATCAATTTAACGGACTAACTTCCACTCGGCTGGTTACCTAACTCTACCTACGCAAGTTCTTCTCCCTATTTTCCTTCTATCTCGTCAAGTAATTTAGTTTTGTTACAGGAGGCCCCTCCGAAGGTTCCAAATGTAGTTCCCCACAAATCCTCGTTGACTACTTCGCCAAGAGAGGGAGGAAAGAATAAACTAAAACTTCCCCATATCAAATAGTAAAGTCAACCGAAGGAAGAAGTTTTTGTCCGGGAAAGCTTTTACGGTTCGAAGAGAACCACTAGCTTGAAGGTTACCTACATTTCTTCCTGGAGGAATCCGTTCCCTTTCAGTTAAATCAACCAAGGAAATGCATCTAACGAGTGCACAAACGGACTTTATGGGGTAAAAAGCTGTTCTTGCAGAAATATTCAATACTCATCATTGAAATGCATTTATTCAACTGGATATACAAATAAACCACCGTATATTTTTACTATTAGCGAATGCAGAGGTATAATGAGGATTATACTTACAATACATAGAAATATACCTATTTTACAGCAGTTGTATAATATAATTATATATTATATATAATATTAATATATATTGTATATTATACAACTGTTATAAAACTACATACTATGTAGTTACTTCAAACCAAGAAAAAGTACGAGTAAAAGTACAGTAAAAGGTGATATTGAAGTAGAAGTACCTAGTAGAAGGATAATCGAAACTAGTTCGAACGATTGCGTTCATAGCTCCCCATTGCCTCGTCTACCTGGGTTGGGAGGATTTTGAACGTACAAAATTATTGTTCCGGTGACCTTGCTATTCATCTATGTAGGTACTAACCACGCCCGACGTCCATGTACTTCAATAACTGCACGCTTGTTTTGAAGCTCACTCACTCTTGCGTCTTGATCTCATGTTTAATTTAGCTTCCGGGGTGAGTGCTGTTGAGATGTTGAGGCCAAGTTGTACACTTGGTTAAATTGACGTAAGCCAGACGATGTCTGGTTGGGATTTTACAACAATTCCACCAAACTTTCGTAACGAGACGTACCTACTACCAGAAAATTCACTCTCGTGTTCCCTACTTAAGGGTCGCGAGTTGTAGCAGTATGAGCACATCTGGATTTATACACGAGTAAGACAACGACAAAGTTACGTCGCAGAAACTGCATTACCCAGGTGTTCTTGGTGCATTGCAGAGGAGCGTCCCCGGCCCAACGTCGATAGCACAATTTAATGGGTAATGAAATGACCTGTAATTCGCTTCAGAACGGCTGTCGCGAGTTACAGCCATCGGCGGCAAGACGGAGATAAGCCCATCCCACAGCGCATTCTTGCGTTATTGTTACTTTCCGAAGACTTCGAAACAGCAGGTTTCATTCAACCTCAGAATGGAACGAGGCGCCAATGAAGCACATTTCTGAGAATAGGAGTCTAAGGTAAAAGAGAAAAATTATATAAAAGTTATTTTGCATTTTGCTATGAGCAGGGCATGAGGAGGGCTTGAATGCTTCAGAGAAAATAATCATTTTGGGCCTGTTATTAGAATAATGCGAATTAGCTACTTTTCATCTGTGAAACCAAGGATCTTGTAAGATATACTGCTGAACAGAACACACAAAGCCGGCTCATTTGGTAAGGCTGGGGTGATCATTCAGAAAGACAAATTGTTATTAAAACTGCTACTGTGTTGAAAAAGAGAAGGTTTCCACCATTGCTCTCAATGTTGTCCTGTTCCGCATAAATCAGAGTAGCTAGTCAGACGAATCCATATGCCCTTTTTTTCTCTTCCGACTAGCATGGCTGCTGCCCCCTGTCTTTTTCCTTTTCTCTTTTTTCCTTTTCCAACCGTAACGGATTTATTACCTCAAAACCCTCTTTTCCATTCTAAAGCAACGTCTGCGACTTAAAGCAATGTAATAGCAGACGGTGGCCCCGCGACCAAGTTCGGATAGAAATAATGATAAGACAAATGGATTTTATAACTCAGGAAAATAATTACTAATGAATAATTTAAAGAATAAGTTTAATGAATACATAATTAAACGAACATAACAAATACTACTACCTACTAAGTAATAATGATATTAATAATAATAATAATAATAATAATAACAAAACAACCAAATTGATTAATTTATTAATAAAAATTATTAATAACTAGCTGGGACAACCGTGCTTCGCACGAAATATCAAATTCTCATCCATCACTTATCGAAAATGCTTCACACGAAACATTCGTCGCAACCCTTCAACTCGTGATTTTTCTTAGAAACAACGCTTGACAACCCGTTTCTGGTCACCTCAAATGCAGGCCAGTATAATAAGAGAGAGTAAAATTACTTCACTTCCATTGTTCCTCAAGAAGCTGTACCCGTACCTAGTAGGTAGGTACTACCTAACAAATTTTAACAGATACTGTCACTTGAACTCCCGTAACTAATAAATCATAATTCTTCCTAGTAACGACGTTCACAATAGTTATGACCGTGAAAGGTTGACCCTGTTAACCAGACATGTGTTTTTGATGATCCTGAGTATCAAACTACCTTCAAGAATCAAGAATCAAGAATTTTTTTATTTGCCAAAGCCAAATAATGACAGAGCAAAAGTCAAAAGTTAGAACATACAGAATAAGCTGACTGGTTATAGAGCCGATTATATTGACTGTAATAATGGGAATGGCAGAGAAAATAGCATCAACTCGACTGCAGATGTACACAATGAATGGCCGTGCACAAGACAATGAAGACTAATTCACCACAGGCCATTTGATCTTGAAAAATTCCTCTAGAGAATATAATTCTTCTTTTACCAGGTGGGACTTCACGTACTTATAGAAGGATTTAGCTGGTAAATCCCGAACATGGTGGGGTAGGGAGTTGAACATACGGGAGTCCACCTGTATTGGGTCGTTCTGTTGGGCATTAGAGAGGCGGGTGAAAGGGATGATGACATCACCCCGGGAGCGAGTATTATGCTGGTGCGAGTCAGCAACAACGGGCAGACACGAAGAATTGGACTTTACATGGTTTAACACAACCAATACATAAGTGCTAGGAATAGTAAGAATTCCTAAACGAGTGAAAGAGCCCCTACAACTCTGACCCCATGATAGGTTGTTAGAGACCCCTTGAATCGAAGGCTCACAATATAAACTGTACCCACCTACCATCATCTTCGAATAACTGCCGAACGGGTTGTCGCACAGAAATCGTTTCGTACTCGTTGAAATCAGCGTGAAAAGCTCGTTTTAACCGACGTAGTTCCGTTCCAAACCGACACCAAAAGTTGAACCGGGTTTCGGCTTCACGAAAATGTTCCTAGTAATCCCTAGTAGACGCTATTTGACCCGGCTCTCGTCGCGAACGAAAGCTCAGTTCGCGATGAAAGAAGAGGGTTCGCGGAATCTACTATAGCCTGTTATCTAAGTCGGAACAATTCGCTCCCACCCGCACGGAAATTGGTTCAGCCGTTTGGGCGTGATGTAGGAACAAACATACAGACATCCATTTTTATTAATAGTATAAAGATATTACGTGTCTATTTTAAAGATATTAATGATAATTATTATTAAATCACCTTACAATTACATACGATTACAATCATTCAATTACTCAATACAATAGGTAGATAGAACGTCAAAACAAAATTATTGTAACAACACACAACCAATCGATAAAAATCCAACAATGATAGGTGAATAATTATTATTAGATAACAAACAACAAGAACAAAATTTAATGTACCGTTCGTCGATTTATTTTTCTTTTCTCTACCTTTCTTCAGTCAATCGACAACTTGATAAACAGCCAATAGGTTTATATTAACTACGAAAGAAATGGACTAAATTTATACGATGGAAACGGCCAGGTGGGTGTACGTAACTCTTGGAAGGTGAATGATGATTCAAACGGAAAGTTTGGCAACCTGACCGGCGAAGGAAAGTCAAAGAAATATTAATTAACTTTGGAGAGAGAAGAAAGAAAAATATTTTAACAGTGCCGCGTAAAAGGGGGTAAGAAGAGTGGTCAGTGAATTTTATAAAACCAAGGAAAGAATCTGCTATCAAGATTTCGCCCCTTGTATTCTTTTGACGTTTCAAAAAGTACAACTTTGTTTTGTGCTCGGGGTTAATTGCTCTTCTTTTTCGAGAAAACGGAGTGGATGGCTAATCTATCCATGGACCATTTGGAGATGATGTACCAACGCAAAGCTTCGAAAATTAGGTTGTTTGCAGAAAAGGGAAGATTAAAGAGGAAGAGCCTGAAAAGGTAAAAAATTTACCTTCCACGTTTTATAAACGAGTTCGAATCCACAATCAGTAGAAAACAGTAGGGAAAATTCATCCGTGACTCCTAGAAATCAGAACGAAGACGAAATTTTTATATCAAAGACGCATTACTCATCTATTCACTGCGATTGACTCAACCGGAGGTAGTTCAGAATGTAATCCTCGGTCGTGTTTTCTATCAGCATAAATTACTTATAACGTGTTTTAGAATAACTAAGTTTTGTTTGGGAGCATCCTCAAAAGCCATTAACGGATTTGATAAACAACTTCGGGATTCCAGAGTGAAAACCATTCATTGATTACATCCATCGTAGGAAATATTGGTTACTAATTTAATTTCCACGGTCAGATTATAGGCGGAAGGATGTAAATCAAAATTAAGGTTTAACTGTAACTCGTGGAGGACCGACCGTTAAGTTTATTTTGACGTTAATTTAAATAAGTAAGTGGGGGGGGGGGGGGGGGGTGAGAGCGTCTGCTCGCCTGGGCATGGTTGACTTCCGAGATGAGCGAGTGGAGGCTCCAAGTGGAAGTTTGTTTATTAATATTGATGAAGTTCTTCCTTGGTGCTCAAGGGAGGCTGCAGGTTGCCAAGTGCCTACATTAGGTGCCCCTGATAAGAGCTCAGCTCTGCTCCGTATCAATGGAGCCACCCATTTAAAGATGTTTCCCCTCAGGCTACACGAGGAAATTTCAGTGAGAAAAGCGTGTGGACGTTTTGCTGTCTAATGGAACACCGTAAAACAAAAATTGGAACGAGGAAAACGAACAAGGAAAAGAAATTGCCTCGCCAACCAATGGAAACTACAAAATCCATTGTCTCAACCAATCAAAAGTGGTTGAGGCCTTTCAAATCCAAATGGAATGAAATTCTCTCCTCTTTAAACCATGACAAAACTCAATTAAGCTGTCAACGTTTCACGCAGAAAGTTTTGGAATTTGAATTGACGTTTATTAAAAACAAAAGTACCAATTACGAGCAAACCTCTCCTCATCTAATCACGTTGGAAAGTTGAGGAAAAGTTGTCATCAAGAGAGGGAACGCCGAAGGAGAAGGCGCCGTACTGAAAGATCCCTTCTCATCGCTAATGAAAAATGTCAATAGAACACAATCCGCGTGAATATTCATTCGTTTTGAGTTCTCTGCTCCTGTTGTTAATGTCCAACAACGGTGGGTTGAACCGCATATGAAACCGAAATGGTGCCACCCCCTGAAATATACGTTATACGTTCATTGTACTCAGCTATTCAATTAACAGGCTTTGCTTAGGTTGTTATCCATTTTATTGGTGCTCAGCTCTGAATCCCAACAAACGGAAATTCTAATCAGTCGAAATAATTCACACGCATAAAATTGGATATCGCAAACCTACCACGTTATCGTGAAAACAAACTACGTTGGTATATCAACGCAGTTGTTGTACACAATCCCAATTGTATAATCGTACAATCCCATTTCAAACTAAATATCATTTAATTAGTGTTAAACTTGTGGTTATCAGTGGCTCAGTGGTTTGAGCGTTGGACTACTGAGTCAAAGGTTGCTGGTTCGATCCCAGCAGCCGCAAGACATCTTCCTCATACTGATAATCACCTTTCGGTAGGCAATGGCAACCCACCGAAAGTATTCTGCCGTGGAAAACCTCTCAAATTTGCCGTTCGGAACCGGCGTTAAGCAGTAGGTCCCTACTACTTCTGTATTAGCTGTTCAACACGCTCAACAGATGTTAGTAGCGAGAGGTCGCCAACGCCCGATTACGGGTATGGCACCCAAAGAAGAAGAAGAAGTGTTAAACTGTGAATGGTATTAAATGAAATACCAAATTTGGTTCACCAACCACGCTCAAGTTTCAGTGCGGAGTTTCAGCCAGGAATGGTTATTTCATTACTTCCGAAATTGAATAAAATCATTAGCTATTAGGTATTAATAATACCTAATAAGGGTATGATAATACCTAATGAATTAATTAATTAATACCTAATTTCTATATAAGGGATTAAGAACATAATATGTTCTTAATCCCTTATATAGAAACAAGGCTTTTCCCAAAATTACTAAAATAAACACTAAGCCTCCATTTCGCTTGGGACTAGTAAACCACCATCAATGCAAATTTTGCATCCCATCGTATAATTTACTAAACTCTGAGGGACTTGACCAAGGTGAGGCTGCAGGAGCTGTAAATGTGGGAAATGAGGATAATGGGAAAAAACAGTTCGCAAGAAGCTAATGAATTCACGAAAATTTATTCAGAAACCCCTTGATGGTATATCAATCAAATTACGATGATAGATTTTCAGTAATAGCAGATCGGAACCCCCAAGCAAAAAATTCAGTGTTGGATCGGGTAGGTACTATATAAGAAATAGTAACACTTCAGAGATTACGGAAGCTGGTAAACAGAAAAAGCGGGGCTCTCCAAAGCTCTACCATCCACAATCTTACTGCAGCACTCGCTTTTTTTTTTCCTCAACTACTTTTACAGAAGACTTCACTCTGAAAAGTTTCGTTTTTTTTTTCTTTGTACTAAGCTTCATCTTCTCCCAGTTTTTCTTTGCGCCTGCAGTGGTGTGATCTCTTTCCGGTTTCTCCGCGAATCTCATCCTCCAAAACCCACCTGTCTGTCTTCGAACAAAACTTTTTTTCTACTTGATATGGATAGAGAGAATGAGGAGAATTTGACGTTGTTTTTTTAATATGATTGTTTAATTTAATTTTATTTGACTTTTATTTTTGACGCTTATAAGTATTGAAAGTTGTGAGTAATAAGTAATTCACGTCACCATAGACACACCATTGATACAGTTCATAATAAGAACTGTATGGTACTAAAATTTAGTATTAGATATTTAATATCATTTACATAGTAAGTAAATTCCTTTAAAAAAAATTGAAAATTAGTAACACTTTCAATTTAAAGGCATTTACTATTATAAGGCATCTAATACTATTAGATAGAGATAAATGTGAAAAAGGTATGCTTATTACGCATATTATAATATTCCATATTGATATACCTATTTCATTTTGATTGAAAAACATTTCTAGTTATTTGAGTCAAAATTGTTACCTACTATACAACCAAGCGTCACTTCCCTTCATAGACACCATCCATCATAATATAATAATTATATAGGTACATAATCTATCATAACAATAATATACCTATCCATAATTATTATGGACATATCTAACAATATAATTAAGATCTCGGCCAACTATTTTGCCGCCTTTTTTTTTGTGATATAATAATAGTGATATATTATATCACTTTGATATATTATTATTTTCCTGTCGTTTTTTGGCCGGAGACCGAGCGCTAAAACCTGTTTCCAGGTTTAAAAAACAAACAAAACAATCAATAACGTAGATGGTGTTCAAAGTAATTCAACTCTTGGTAACAGGTTGGGTTGGGTGATGAAGTAAATAGTCGAAAAAATGCGCGCCAAATGTAGGTGTTTGTTGAAGCTCCCAAGCAACAAGTCCTCACCCCATTTCTCCAATGTTCGTCGTTTTCTTGATTGTGTGGCCCTTTCGGCTCCCTTCGACCTCAAATATACTGCTCCCGTCGCGCCCAACACCGTGAGATGTTTGCACAAGGGAAAATGCAGACCCTCCACTTCAGCGGGCCAGCTCGTAAGAGTTTGTTTGCTCTGGAAGCCCCCGGACCGCGCAGATGTTGTTCTGGGATCTACGGCCGGGCCATTCCCACCGATCCTGCTTCATGAACCCATACGTTCTAGGAGCCAATGAAGGAAAGTGAACGAAGAATTTGTAAAATGACAATCTCAATGAATGGGAAAGCCCTGAAATATTCCGTTCCAATGGCTAAATGGTTAGAGTTTCGTCGAAAACTAAAAATACACCTTTCGATTTCAGAACCTTACCACAAGTCCCACACTCATTGCCGGAAGCAATGATTGACTATAGTCAAAATGGAGTGTCTCGATAAATAACAGACCAATGCAATAAATTTTGACAAGGCTCATCCTGATGTTGTTCACATAATACTTTATTGCCAGCTTTGCTCGGCAGGCTGCTGCTGAAATATTGAGAGCGCTCATCATCCGTGCTTAACCTAGTTTCCGCCCTCTGGAAATCCGTCGACAATCCAATTACGCCGAGAGGATTAAGAAGAAGCGTTTCATGAAGAGAATTACTGGATTTATCGGCCGTTTGAAGAGTTAACGGCTAATCATCACCGGTGGAATAATAAATAGTAACGCTAGCTTTACATGTGAGTTTGATTAGATTCAACTCAATACTCAACCACAGCGATCAAAATACCTACCTCCTTTTACCAGTTGCCAAAGAAATATGTTCTCGAGTATATCTACTCCACTATAGTAGATCATACCTACCTATGATCGATCGTCGCAATAATTGTGTTGTAGGTTAGGTCACTGTTCCTCGACGTAAAATGTCCATATATGGAAAACATGATGATTACAATGCAATTGTATTAATATGAAATAGAAAAACAATACAAAGTAATACAATATAATATAATATTATACTATTTAATGTAATATAGTAATAACTGTAACTGATGTAATATTATTACAGTATTATAGTAAAACGATTGATTGAATAGTAATATTTACAATAATTATTATCGTACTTTCTTTAGGAGTAGACATTTTACCTCGGGAAGCAATAGAAACATACTCTGGAAAAATGGAATATCCCTCCAGTTTCGAGATTTGACAACTCGAGCAAGTAACTTGTTCGAACTTTTTTCCTGCAGGAAAACATGGTATTCGGCCTAGGCAGTTGGTCTTTCCGTCTGAACACACCTTTGATCAAATCCGTATTATGGATCTTGAACCTATTCAACACAATGTGTTCACATGTCATGTATTCTTCTACTTCTCGTCTACTGATTTTGAAATTGCTCTGCATATTTTCTTTACCGATTCCTGATTCAATATTGAGTTTTGTTAGTAATAAGAGAATACCTAAAGAGAAAATCCAACCTAGTTCATACTAAAGGCAAATACCTTGTTGGTTTTAGTTTCACGCACACACAAAAGGGAGAAGCGCTGTGGGAATTTCGGGAGACACAATAGGATATTTGGCTCAGGAAAACGGATATGTGACTGTGGGCAAAAGGGAAGGTGGAATATAACGGGTAGGGGAGCGGAGGGCTCAATATAAATACGAAACCCGAACGACGGAATGATATGAAACGATGGGGCTTCTTTTCCGCCGAACACGTTCTGATCCATCATACAGGGCCTGGGGCACCGAGGGTGGAGAACAGATCAATTTTGGGATTGTGTTAGAGAGAGTACCGACAGCTGTCATGTATTATTCATACATTACGATCGTCGTTACCGATAAAAATGTCCCTTGGGGTCCACCAAAAAAGGGCAATTCCACTCTCTTTCATCCGATTGGTAAAAAAATCATTTCAACCTCATTGCCAAAGTCAGGCGACATCGGCGACAAGCCAGATTTTCTTGATGATGAAACTAAAGGCTTTGATAACGGCTGGCGACCGAATAATATGCGAGGGTGAATCATAGCATCATTCTAAACATTCCATTGATCAGCTGTTGAAATTCGTTAGATGAGTGCAATTAATAATTAATTATTAGTAGTGGATACCTTACGGCTTTAGGTTTGCTCCTCAGAAATGTCGATCTCATCCAGGAATTCGATTGCGAAAATCCACATCATGATCTTGAAACGGACTCGTGTCGACATTACATCTACATTGTAGATTAGCAATCAAGTATTTCGAAATTCGAATGAAATACGTGAAAGGGTATTACCTCTCTAATTTAAAATCAGATTCGATGACGTCATTGTAACCAAGGGATCAGCAACGTACCCAGGGGACAAGAGTCAACTTTTTTGTTGCACTACTCCTTGAAGTGAGGATGTTTCATGAAAACAAACCCCCCTTATGTCACGCGTTACACGGAAATCGTGCAGCGTGATCATGATGGGGATATCAGACTAACTAACCTGATGTATGCGATTGATAATATCCAAGCGGAACGGATGTGTGACACCTTTAATGCCATGCCATTTTTTACATAATTTTTTCTGAGACAAAACTTTTGTGTGATAATTGATCATCAAGATATCAAGGACTTGGAAATAAATTAGCGTAAAGAAGCTCATGAACCTACCATACAAATGAACTTTCTAGTTCGTCGAAATGAAACGGCTTATAAAACGTTGGGACGCTGTGGATGACCTCTCCATTTCTAAAGTCCGCTTTACCTGCAGGATTTAAAACAGGAATTCGCCGACTGGATTCTAATAATCGTTGGCGCCAGGAGTCTGTGAGAAAGAACGAAAGCGATTGGATTTATTCGACTTTCATGGGAAAAGCTTAATCCGGAGCTTAGGTATACGGCCAATGGTGGTTTATTGTCAAATTTTACGTTAGCGTAATAAAAGTAGATTTACATTTTATACAACCGCTTTCCAAAAATATTTGTTCCAAATATATTTGTTGTCCAAATATATGGACGTTCACTGCCATTACCTGCATAATGCATAAATAAACATATCGGTAAATAAATAAAATATCGTAAAATCTACATCATGATAACTTCCAGCGACCATGATGTAGTTTTTACGATAATTAATATTTGATCACCTAATCACCATATTGAAGAGATGCGTGATGCGAAACGTCACGTTGTCTCCCCATGTGAGTCTTTAAGCTAGGTACGTACAATAATTGTAAATTATTTATAAAAGTGGTATACATTTAGCTATCAGAAGTTAACTATGAGCACTCGATTCGGCAAAAGAAAGGAAAACCCTCAGCAGACCACGTGTCGACACTCTGAAGCTTATAGTTTGGTTATTGATGAAATTAGCACTCAAACCCTATGGAACAATGATGACGGATGTCTTTGATTAGCATAATCTCTCCACTTCTTCGAGCTTACAATAGCCTCCCTAGGAAAGACCTATCAGGTGTTAGATAACAATGCCCGAGAGTTTCGAATGCTGCCAGCATCGATTACCAATGAACCTCAGGTCGGAGAATGCCTTTTACCAAGTTCAGAGGCAATGTTGACAGTATTTCATGGTTGAGTGAAGAATCTTGATTGATCAAACTAACTCCAGGGGCCTATGAAACAGACGAGTAGGGATCTTTTATCCTTCATGTGGGCTGGAGATGTTTCCTTCCATTCGTGTGCCTTTAGGCCAAAGATAAGCTACATCTGTTAATGAAACACCCATTTTCACTGCCATAATATGTCATACTATGACAGTTATTACATAAAAGACTTTTATGTAAGACTTAGTGTGTTACGAATAGCTGCACTGTGGCCATGTCCCGACTTCGACGGTCTGGGCCTGTTCTCATTTTTCAGTGATGAGTAACCTCGTGAGGTTTGAGTGCATTTGAGGCAGAGGCGGAGGTGATCTGAGTGGCTCAAACGCCTTGAATAGCTTCCAAGATGAAAGTTGGCTCGTCGGAAACGTTGCATTGATTATAACTGACTATGTAACAAGACAGACGGTGCCTAGTACAGTAACTCATTCAAAAACCTCACTTCCTCGAAGCTAAACCACCTTAATCTCGAAGTATCTTATAACAAACTGGTAGGTACGATTGAGATCATTATTTTGTTTTGGACAAAACATTTGCAGCTGCAATTCGATAAAAGATGATATGTATTTTGACCGAGGCATAGACTTATGTGATTCGTATTAACCTCCGAAACATGGAAGACATGGAGAACCATGCCTAACGTAACAACAATACTAATTTATTTACATATACCTCGTTTGAAGTAGGTAAGTAAGAAATATCCTACTAATCAACAACGGGAAAATATTGCAAAATAATATCTTAGTTATTTTAGGTGAGTAAAGTGTATGAAAGAATGGAGAATCATAGACACTAATTTCTGCGTTAATTATTAACGGGATTGTCATTTCATTGCTTCTGTAGTGACTGGTTTGCGTCGAAGTACCGTCCTTCTCATCCAATTTCGGAAAGTCGGATCTCCCCCTCATCCCTCCACTAGACAGACTGGAAAGTAAGGTAGTAACTAAGATGATTTATCTTTTAATGGATGCTCTTCAGGTCATTGTACCTATATCGGTCAGCCTCAGAGCCTTCAACCTTCCGATAGGTTAAGAAACAAGATCGAAGTCATTGTCCGGGTTTATCTGTCCCTCTGGGAACGAGGGTTACCTCAACGCCGATAGTCCTTATTGTACTTCATATTTCCCTCTTCAAACCCACGACCTTACCGTCTTCCTTTCGATTGTTTCGACATTAATTTGCGGTTGTTATTTGATGATTTGCGGTTCACACTAGCATCAGGGTCATTATCAATCAATGATAAATCACACTTTATAATTCTGTTATGTAGAAAGAGGACTGGAGTAAAGAGGAACATAAGTGCAAAATTCGAAAATTTGGTGGCAGGTATTTGGTAGTAGGTAGTCGTAAATTGTTAATTAACGATAAATGGATTGAACTGGTCCATCGACTTTCAGTGGTTAATGAATGGCAATATAATGTATGAAGTATAGTCTGCGTGCTCAATAGGGTCTTGTGATTCAGAAAGTTCCACCAAAGCCGGTTTTTGACTCACGAATATGCTAAAGGAGGTCAAGCTTCCAAAGGAAATGAGTCATACACGACCAGTGGACGTCGGATAACAAGAATGTTCACATTTCGTAAACTCCGTCAACTGAACAAGCTACCTGATTCAAAACACTATAAACAAAAGGGGGAGTAGTACTATGAATCAAAAATCATGATATTAGTGCCTGTATTATATATAATACATGAGATATATCACTCCAATTGAAATTGTCCACTCCAAATTGAAATTGTCAAGAAGGAATCTTCACTGTAGCCTACTGATCTTCCATTAGTGGTGTAACGTTCGGCGAAACACTGTTATTTGCACTTGTTGCCCTGTTTCCTGTTTTGTCGAACAGGTGCCGTTGAGTTGTGATCGAATGGGTCTTGGTCCACGAAACCGACGAACGGACTCACGGGTGAACGGCAACTAAAAGGGGGCCTTCAAATATTTGCTCTAGACGGGTCATAGAAGTGGGATCGAATCAAACCGCCAGATTCGGTCTAATTAGGCCGTGCGGTCCGGGTCCTTCCGTCTGTAGAGGATATTGAACAAGCCCGCGGATCTTCAAAGCCCACCGTCTGCCCACCGTATTCTTCCAATCAGTTTAAATCCAATAAGTTTTTACTTGCGAAGTTCAGGGATGATCAACTTCAATCAAAGTTACACGGTTTCAGTCAAATAAGTATCCTAAATCGAAATATTTAGCAGTTTTGATACGATTCCCACTTGCACCTAGCAGAAATACCAACAAAGGAGAGTAGGCAACGAAACCAGCAAATTTAGTCCCAACACCAACCCTTTTTAGCTCCATGGAGCGCTAAATCTCTATGCATAGAGCCACACGGGTTTGGGTAATCGAGCCGAAAACCTTATGGGCACAACTAAAATTTAGTGTGTTGGCTCCATTTTTTTCAATATTTAAAATATAGAAAAAATTCCTACAGCCCAAAACGGCCTGTGCGGCAGACGGGGTACGACTGACGTACATCTACACACCCTGAAACGTATAATGACAAATTTTGAGGACAATCAAAATGTCCGAACCACGTCGCGAATTTCAAGAATAATAAACCAAAATAAAAACGACAGAAATCATTTTACATCATATTATCCAAAGTATGAAACGATATTTTAAATCATAACTACAAAACATTTGATGATACAATCTTCATAAATTGCAACAAGTGATTTTCCCTGTATTACAGTTATTCTGGGATTTTCCCTGGAATTCTGCATGCGCATAAGGTATGTTCAGTCCACAGGGTGTTCAGGAGTCGGAAGATGTCACTGGTGGACCCCATCGGGTCGGTACAGGTCATCAACAACGGATAGAAAAAAAACATCCACCAATGCCATAAATCATTATTGCAGAATGATCAAGCGAAAAAAAAAAAACCGTCGACATCGGACTGAAGACCTCGTACAATTGATTTGTGATGACGTCACTTGATGGATGGACCTTCTCAATTAATGACATATAGATCATGTATGGGCGGATCCCCGAATATTAAAGGGATTTGAAATGTTGGGCTCGACGCGATTGAGGCCTCCAGAGAGGCGAAAAAGAGAGACAAAAAAGTGACGAAAGGGAAGTGTTTCTTTTTTTTTCGGGCTTCCAGGATTGCAGACGAGGGGGAAAAAAAGGACGAAACCAAGCGAATAATTAATTGGAGGAAAACTGACGCCTCGCGAAACCGACTGGCTTTGTGTGAGATTTCGCAATATGAAATCATGGAATTTAAAAGTCGAGATACTAATTGTAATTTATGGCATAATAATATTATGTAGGTACTGTTACCTGTAAATGAGTATCATCGTATTATGATAATAATCATTTACAGGCTCTGAATTCGAAGTTCAACAAAACGTGTAGAATTTTAAATGAATAAAAACAAATATCACTCAGACACACAGCCTAATGATCATTATAGGCTCTTTGTATCGTCGCACAGTGCGTTATTTGAGCAATTTAGGGGAAAGAAAATCATAGCATCTAAGCGATTCGACTTATTGGGCTTGATATCGGGGTACATTAAGTGTACATAAATTTTATGTTTTTGGATGTGTCCAAAAAATGCTTCGGTCTGTGGGTCTGTCCGCATTTCCTTGTTACAGCCATAATTTCCACAATTTTGAATGAATTTAGCTCAAATTTTTAGGGATTATGCGGATAAGGCTCCTTGAGGTCCCATACGAATTTCATCACAATAGAATCAGCGGTACGCTCAGCGCATGCGCGAACGTAATTTCCTTGCCACAGCCATAACTCCTACGACCTATTTCTACGGCTTTTCTCCTTTGGACAGCAGTATAGCCCTAGATGGTCCCCTATCAGTTTCATCACAATTGCATCATTGGTACTCCCTGCGCATGCGCGAACGTAATTTTCTTGTTACAGTGACAACTACGTTCATTTTGAACTTGGCACGAGGAAGCTCATGTGCCATTGCCTTGGCAGTGTATTTTCTCATAAGTACATTGGGTATCCAAGTAGATTTACATTGCGACCAACTTTCTTTTTTTAATTGAAACTCTCATTTTTCGATTTTCCTTTCCCTAAATTGCTCACATACCTAACGCAATTTGCGTCGGATGGCTTCGGCGGATAAATCTTTCATTTCATGATCATTAGATTGAGCAAGCAACTGAGCAAGGAATTTCAACCAACAACTCACATAATAAAATGTAATGTAATATTTAATGTTAGACTCCTGAATTAGACGATATCAAATGCTTGACTATTTTTTGGGTTGTAACGCAAATAATAACCTGAGTATTGGGGCTTAGTTATACACAATTCCATCAGTCTTCAAGCGAGCACCTCCGTTTCGGTGTTACTCGTACAGACATGGATACCCTCCTCTCTCTGAACTTGTGTGATGTGTCACACGAGTTCGCGTTGAGTTTGACGAAGAGAATAATCTTCATCTCCGTGCCCATTCTGCACAGCGCGCTAACATATCGAGAACAAAGACGAATAAAACATATCACCCTCGCGACTTCTCTTCTCTTCCTGTTTCCGTAGGAAGTCATCTTCCAGCGAATTGTTTTGTCAGAAGCCGTTCCCATTGAGCAGAAGAGCAAACTTAGTTGAACAGCGACAATAACCAGAAAATTACAGAACGGTACCCTGTGGGTAAGAAGACGCAACACACAATTCCCTCAATTGCTAGTACTAATGATTATAATTATACAATTCATATTATGAATTCGCCTTACTCCGTCGACCGATTGGACCATCGCACTATAGCACGGTAGTTTTCTCAATTACAGGACGTTAGATGATCCCTCAAAGAGAGTTCTCCCCCTCGCAGGCCTATCAATATCGGTCCATGAATAAAACAAATCTCGACTCTACGGATCTTCTCCTTCATCCCCGGGAGAGAGGTATGAGAATAAAAATGGAAGCTGTGTTTCAAAGACGGTCCTTTCCATCTCTCCTTCCATGATTAATGTGGCACAGCAAATGGCTTACGCAACGTTACTACAGCGACATTTAAGCCTGTTCATTTAAATCGGGGTTATTATGATCTTTTTTTACTAAAATCAGTTCATTTAAATAATTTCAGAAGACGTATGTGAAAACTATTGTCTCCAATAATTAATTGGGGAAGTTGAACTATAGAAGTATTATACTTATCTTATCAAATCTTATAATAAGACAATATTGCGTAACAATGCTTTCTAATGCCTTGATCTATTTATGAATGAAATACCAATCGAAACGTGGTTGTATTGAAGTGTTGAAAACAAAGTGAAATAAAAATGCTTACAAACGGTAATGGCATTGCGGGGCACATCTGACCTCCATAAAGAGAAATTGCTGACCCCGACTATTTCATGTCAAACCTCCGATAGACCAAACTTCTGAAGCTTTCCGGGCGGGTAAAATATGTTCTCGATGGGTTAGGATATTCCAATATCGGGAAGGATGGTAAAGAGCACATCGAGAAATCGAAGGTTCTACTCGCAGCACTACTGGCATATCAATGGCGAGGAGGAATGATGTCCACAACGCGACAGGTGTTGTTTATTAGAATCGTTTTTGACGCTCCACTGTACGCTTCATCTTGCGTTCACAAAAGAAGAGACGGAAAAAAGAGAAGTACCTACCTGCTTCCCTCCTTTCGTTCATGAGACAAATGGCTTTTGATATGAACGGTTCGCCATAAATCAAGTACAGCGGTTACCAGAAGCTTTTTCATCGTCTACACAAGAGAAGGAGCTTTTGAAAACCATTTACAATCAAGAGAGACGCTAGCCTCACGATGCCAAGCCGAAAAAACTGGAGTCAAAGGCCCACCCCGGTCGCAAACCCACCATGACGAGCCAGCCCTCCATCATACAGTCGCAGATCATCGTTGCGCCAACGTTCCAAGTCCTAATCTAATGAAAACCGTCTTCCTTTAATTGAAAACCAAATTTTAATCATCCTCGTTCGACATAAATGCCAAATTTCTCATAATTTAACGACAAGGCAACAACCTCTAGTCCGAAAGGGCCACCATTAATATCAATTCATCTACAAGAGGATACACGCATTTTCGAACAGTCGAGGCTATCAATTTCCATAACATTAGCCTAGGCCCGTATGTGCGGGCGGTCATGGTTCAATAGACCCTTCAAGGTCAACAGCTAATTGGTTACACAGTTGCAATCGCATTAGTAGAATTTTGTGGTGAGTGGTTATTAATAGAAAGTGAATAAGTAACGTAAGTAACAGTAACATTACAGTTGGCCAAAATAAATCATTAGCATAGTGAGTAACATGAGAGTTTCTGCCGGAGCTTAGCTCTAGAAGGATCCATGAAGCCGAGATCATATTGGCTGGAATATTTTCACCCAAGTCCGAGCATCTACTTATTCTAAATGTTAATAATCGTCGCCATTTCAATTCTCTATCAATGAACAAGAAACAAAATAAGCTAAAACACCCCTCAAATACTAAAGGCGTAGTATTTGGCTTTGACAATATCAAAGAATAATTTGTATATTATAGAAAACTCGCGCAAAAATTTATTTTGTCAATTAAAAATGTACAAAAATAATAATTTAATAATTTTTTTATATATATTTTTAATAATTTAAATTTTTTTAAAATTTTTTTGTAGGTATTAAAAAAAAAATTTCCAGTACAATGTTTGGAAAGATGTGGTATCCCGAAAAATGGATTTTTCGTCAAAAATTACTCCAAAAACGAGAGCTCTTCCGACTTCCTGGCATCCTTCAAAAGCCCCATTTGTAGCCCCATGAAAGCCCCATAGATCCTCACGGTGAAACCCTATGGTTCTAGGTCCCCATAAAATGAATTCTACCTGCGAAAATACTTCGAAAACGGCACCCCACTCGATATCATACCCCAAAGCCAGCACAAAAACCACACCCGTAGCCCATTTTTAGCCCCACAGAGCCCCATGGGGTAGGGAGATTGGGCTGAAAACCTTGCAAGCACCCCTAGATTCTGGACCGAGTATTTTGTGAAAATTTCACATTGAAAAAAAAAAAAAAAAATCCTACTACCCAAAACGGCCGGGACGGCGGACGGACATTCCGTTTATGGAATCTAGTCATCTTGATACGTATAATGACAAATTTTGAGATCGATCAAAATTTTCGACTTCCAACACGAATACACAGGTGTATTTTTCCCTAAATAACAAACCAGAAGAGTCCTGGATCGAATGAAGGAACTGCTAAAAGGAATGCGGTTCGCCGAAAAACGCATGTTTACATATCTTTGTGTTCTTTGCCTTCCTCGCTGTTAAAAGGAAATGAATAATTCATGATTCCATTGTGATGCCCCAACTTCTTCTTGTACGTAGTTAGTTAATTGCTCAATTTGCATTAGCAAAAGAGACCGATTCCGCTTGCTTCGGTGTTACTGTGGAATTTTATGGAAGCAATACCAATTATTCGTTGTGAAAAAAAGAAGAAAGAATTGGGTATTACTCATAGAACCGCAAAGTAAGAAAGATCCCTTCTACTATTTTCTATTCTTTCCTATCTATTATCTATTTCTTTCTTATTAAGAAAGTCAAGAAACCGCAAAGTAGGAAAGATCCTTCCTACTATTTCTATTCTTTCCTATCTATTATCTATATCTTTCTTATTAAGAAAGTCAAGAAATGAATTAAATTATGTGAGGAAAGAACAATACGCTATAGCGTATCCAGATCAATCAAAGGGTTCTAAAACAATTTTGTTTAACAGGAAATTTAATCGTAAAATCTACGATGCCTATAGACATATAATACATATCATATGTTGTCCATCTACAACATTACAGAAATCAAGTTATTAATTTTTTAACGAATGAGTTCACAAAGAGATTGGCCTCCAAATTGACCATTTCTTCCATGAGGGGGTACTGACTGCCTACTCTTATATTCGAATTATCAAGATATTTTGAGTCTAAGTATCTGCAATGAATCTGGTGTTGTACAATTTAGTGGAGCTGATGATTTGTGCACAAGCCTTGATGCTCCCTTAGCGCGATATCACCAACTCCAGCACAGTCATTAAATGACAAATTTTCACCCTCGTTCGGGAAGGCCCGAGTCCAATCGAACTATGCGGGCGCGAACAAGACTTGTATAACGTCTTGTATACATAACGTCCTTCTGCAGTACAGGGACTCCAGGAATGTCGTGGGAGACTAGTACCGATTACAACAGACCGTTCTGAGCGAAAAACCAATGTGTCTAATTCATATGCCGGCATAGGAAGAACGTAGCATATTGTATCAATTTATATTTCAGAAGTGGTGTACTGTGCACTGTAATGTAACAGACGTGTCGTCCAAAAAATGAGTGGAAATAAGGTCCCAATGGTAAGTGACCTGTACGAAGATGGACTAGTTGTCCGTAGCTAGTATCCGGCAATTAACAATTAGCAGAAGACAGATGACCACTTTATTCCTAACCAAGTCTTGTACACATCCTTGAACATCAGACTCCATCACACAAAATATTTTTTTCAGAAATTGGAGTTTTTGGTTTTTTTGATCATTTCCATTTGGAAATTATATGTCCAAATCCAAAATTTTTGGCCATAATAATATTATGACCATATTATGGTCATTCTCCCAGACAGATGGTAAGTAATATTATTACCATTCAGGTGGCCCCTCTTTTTACAATAAGGTTACTACAGGAACCCTCCTAAGAACATCTATGGCAAGACCATTCGCGGAACGAAGACCTTGCAGGTAGTCGGCTAATTAAATGGTCAAAGTTATAGGGCCATTCAGGATGGGGTAACCTGGGAGAACAGTTCCGCGAAGGAGGTTAATTAAAAAATAATAGTGGGCAGTTTAGGAACAACTTGAAGGATAAAAGCCTCCGAAAATAGCGTGCCTAACGGGTGTTGAAGCTGGGGCATCTTTTGGTTAGAAACGATAATGATGATGACAACCGGAATGATGATTCGACTCATTATGACCAGGCATTTGATCCTGTTAGATCTTATCCGAAAGGCTAATGAGCCTCGCGTGGAATGGAATGGAAGTTCAGGAATGGATTGGACTTGAAAATGTTAACGCCGAAACTGACTTCATAACCGTTATCTTGTCAGTTATTGGCATAAAACTGATGGGGGCCATCAATGGAGAAACAAATTCGAAATTGGAAGTTGGTTCATCGGCCGGTGGTTCCTAAACTGAGAGTCCGAACAAGATAATAAAGCAGTGTTCGTAAGAATATTATTGTAATAAAAATCAATTGTATTTAATAGAAATGAGAGAACTCTCATTAATAACATTATTAACTTTAATAACAAATAGAAAGAAGGCAAGAGCCGGCTATTTTGTTGTGGGGATGATATTGAACTGAAATCTTTTCGAGAACACGCTTCGTAGGCACACTCCAGGACGAGCAATTTCCCAAAAATATATTAGAATAATTATTGAGGCCAGGATATATTAAAAATCATTGACGCCAGGAATCTTCACGAAAAGGTTAATCACAATAATTGTCACAACAATTGTGTTAATCACAACAAGAAGAATAAATAATAATTATTTAGCCTTCTTGTTGAGCACAAGGAGCTGCAGTAGTGAGACAATTTTGTCATTGATGATGAAATCCCTCATCAATGGATAAAAGAACGCACCAACCAGATGATTCAAGTACCGTAAATCAAAAGCACTTTTATTTTTTTTAATGCGTTTCTTTGAGACCGTGAATAATTCAGACCGCCGGTTGAATGATGGCCCTCCTCGTTGGTATTCGGCATCGATTAAATGAATGACAGACTTGCAATCCACAGCAAATTAATAGTAGCATTGCATAATGAAGTTGTGGCAAATCCAAATATACTAAATCATCTGTTGCTCACATAATTCACAGCGAGGGACCCCCAGGCACCTATGTGTAATGAATTGTTATTCAAGCATCTTAGTTACAATAGCAGTTCACGTACTGAACATTACCACGTGCACGTACCCAACATGACTGCAAATGTTCTCGTATGTAGTGAGCAGTTGGCGTTGAGTGCAAGGCTTACAACTCAACCTGATCAAACCTACCTAATGCATGATTCAATTCACACACCAACAGTTATTGGTTGGACTGGCTAATTGAGGACACCCATGCGTACATGGCCATCATTAAGGAGTAATCCAGGAGGTGAACGTAATAAGTATACTATACTTATTATTATTATTGCTTTACACTCATACTATTAGTGTGAGCGGGTTGGTTGCATTTCCACCAGTGAGACCTCTTCAGTCATAATGCGGCCTTGCGATTCCAATTAAAGAGTAGGGAAAAACCGGGTAACTCGATCTTTGGTCGAAAATGAGGTAATGATGGGTCCTTATGTTTGGAGAGGTGCTGTATCGAATGCAAAAGCGAGAACTGGGGAAAACCCAGGCCAAATGCCTCAAATCATCGAGTGAACATTCGGCATACAGGGGAAAAACCAGGTCCTCCGTGCGCTCCAAGGGAAGAACCAGGTAACATTCTCTCGTCGCTTCCCCCACTCGAGCCTTCTTGCCTTCTCCCCTTCCAATTTCTCGGTATTCCTCGTGTGAATCACAATATTTTTCGTGCCTTGTTTCTTGTTACCCTGTTTTTCCCCAGTTTTTTGTTTTTTATAACCCTAGATAAACTGTTTTCCCCAGTTTTTTGGAGTTTGCGAATTTGTTAATGAAAAAATAATGAATAAAATAATTATTACCAGGATTTGATTATTGGATCATATTCACCTATACTCCAAGTTTAATTGTACATTTTTTCAAATTTTTTAAGCACACTTATCAGCATGAAATTTTGTTTTTGACAGAAAAATCACTTTTATTCGAAATGTGAAAAACCTGAGTTACCCGGTTTTTCCCCTGTGCTCTTCACTTGGTATCAAGTGAACTTAGTATCAACCACAGTACATAGAAAGAGGCCTTTTTCTATGTTCTGTGGTTATCAGCTATTGGAAGGTTCGGCCGTGATCACCTGTAACACCATGAGTGTCTCTCTGAGTGAGGATCCGTGCGAGTTCATGTTCTTCGAGCGCGGAACGCAAAATCACCGAGTTCGACGGATACACATGATATAAAAGTTACTTTGTGAAACAAGTAGAAGCTTTTAAGTGGAGACAAATCTTGTGGACAGGACCAGTGAGTGCGTTTTCTGCCAAATATCCCCGAAAGCAGAGCCAAAGTTATTTAAAGGACGAACAGTAGGTCCTATACACGAAAGTCCTATTCTCGATTACCTTGAAGTATGACATACTGAATTTCAGACATTGTCTGAATACAAGCCCTGCTACACCTTCAAAGTTCAGACATGTTGCTTGTTGGGTGAAGAAGTTTCTTGTTAATAATTAACAATAAAAACAAGCGATGCTGGAGACAGGATCCACAATAATTGTGGAGCCAGCTGACTCCAGCATCGCTTTTTTTTCTACCCCGGACAATTTGCGACTCCTCTGCTCATCCCCAACCATCTTCATTGACGGCTCGTTTTTCGCATTGTGCAAAATATTTCAACTTCATCTCGGTCCATTAAACTAAATTTTATGAGGTGAAAGTTCGGATATTTACCTATGCCTCTACAATATGAAATAATTTTTTATGAAGAACAACACAACAATTATCAAATTTGATTGTATTATAGGTAGGCGGTACATCACATGATCGTTTCATTCCGCTCAACAGGGAAAATCACTTATTTCATTAAAAAATAAATTGCACACCGAGTTGAGGAACGAGCCCAAGTAAAAGATTTCGCAAAATGCTGAACACGAATTTCAAATAAAACCCACTGCTAATATTTTTTCCATTACCTCGGTATACATAAATTTCCAACTGGTAGGTATCCCCTTTATCTTATGCATTATTTAAAAACACGGCCTACGTTCATGAATATAAATGGCTCAACGGTCGGGTTGTTGGCGTTTTGATCTGGGAAGAACGGATGCCATTCTGACAGGTCGACTTCTGAAATGAAAATGTTTCACTGTACATACGTCTGATCAGTAATGGGCAGATTCCCGGGAATTTATTTTTGGGGAATATTTCCCAAAGTACGGGAATTTATTTTTTCTCAATTACGTTATTAAATGTAATGTTTACATTTTAAACTATATTCCATGAACACAAATGGACTTGACCATTTTTTCAATATCAGAAGGCAGCACTATAGCCTATTATCTATGTCGGAACTCGATGGAAAATTTGCGCCCTCCCGCACAGAAGTTGGTTCAGCCGTTTGGGCGTGATGTTGGAACAAACAAAATTTGTTCCAACATCACACCCAAACTATTTATATTTTGTATACCTAGTTAATATACATTAATAGTACAAACATTACACAATACATTATATACATATTATGTACATTATGTACATTATTCCAACATCACGCCCAAAACTATTTATGCGTTCATCCCCTTTCCTGGCATTACACGGAAATGATCCCAAACAGAGTCTTTCCTTGTCCTGCCCATTTCAAAATCAATATAAACAGTGAAACGCCGGAGCCGCGAAGCAAATCACGAATTAAACCGGGTAGAGATCAGGTCATAGCAAAAGATGATCGAGGACCTCAAGTTGAGGTTAATCCCACTGCCACTTATATATGGTTATCACAAGTTCCCCCATCCTTCAGAGAAGGGGCCGCATTCCGCTTTTTGCAGCGCGGGATGTTGGGCGCGACCTAGCGGATTGCCAGGTAAGAGAGACGTGAGCTACAGCGTGCTTCTGAGAACTACAGCTAGATGCAGCTTATCCTGCATAATACATTTTCAGAATCACCCCACAAAATGACATTTACCTTCCTATAAGTAATTATAACTGTTGTCAAAGTCATCAAGTGCACATGGCACATCATAATGGAACCGTATCAGAAACCGGCATGGTTGGGTTCAGTAATTATCGCTGGTTATATTTAGGCGCCCTGCAATCGCCATGTGCTTTGCGATTCCGAGGCATCCATCGGAAGGTTTAAATAAAAAATCAGGTAAGCGCCAAAACCACCAATAATGTTAAAAGGAGAGGCGTGGAGAATATAAGCTCGGCCTACGGGTTAAAAAGGGTCAAACGACTAGAGGACGAAAGGATGAGGATTCTAAAAACCTCGCGGAACGTGGAGGGAGATAGGATTGAAGGTATTGTCCAGTTTTATCAGTCCCGTAGGAAATGAAGGTTACATCACGCTCTATCTAGCTCATCCTTTTATGCCTGGACCGCCCCAACTCCCTACCCAGCCACCGCGCACAGGGCAGAATCCCTTCAACTCGTAAAATTCCGATGCTGGTCCCACCCTCGAGCTTTTTGCATATTTCTACTGCTCCCGACCCTCGGCTACTTTGTAATGTGATCTGAATATTTTCATACAACCTACCGGCCTCTATAGATACTTATTTTCATATTAAACCGAGCAGGACACTTCTGTTTGAGTAGTCCATACGCCGAACCAACACAACTGATAATTTTGGTTTATTATTCTGGGAATAATTCACCTATGTACCTAATCGCGACGGAGGTCGAAAATTCTGATCGTCCTCAAAATTTGACATTACACTATTCATTATAAAATGACATCGTAAGATTCTTATAGACATTTTCTAGATTCCTAAAACGAAAAGTCCGACCGCCGTCCGAGCCGTTTTGGGTAGTAGGAGTTTGTTTAAAAATCTGAAATGTTGACAAAATGCTCAGTTCACCATTTGGTTGTTGCCCACAAGGTTTTCAGCCCGATATACCAAACCCGAGGGGCTCCGTGGGGCTAAAAATGGGCTACAGGAGGGCTTTTTTGAAGGGTTTCGGCTATGGGGTCGAGTTAGGTGTCGTCTTCGAAGTAATTTTGGACGTAGAATCCCCACAACGATCCGATTTCACCGTGGGGATCTATTGGGCTCTCATGGGCCCACAATTGTGATTTTTAAAGAATCCCACGAGGTCAAATATTTTTCGAGTAATTTTGAACGCCCAATCCATTTTTCGAGGTCCCGCTTTTGTCCAAACATCGTAATGAATTTCTTTGTTTCTAACATGATATGTTATTATAAGAGAGTATTATTCTCTTAATGACAGATTTAATTTTCGCGCAATTATTCCATATCAAAGAATAATAAACCCTTGTGGTAAATTTGCAGCGTTTTTTAATTACACCGTTGTTCAAATGTAACTCAAAGTATACTCGGAGAACAATGGAATTAATTGTTTTCAGAAGCAACTACTAACTCAATTTGGTTAATTTCCTTTTAATTTACTTCCAGTGCGCTGCAGGGTGGTTTTTGCCGAAATTTGATGTTGAAGAAATCTCCTGGTTCCATGGGAGTATTTTCCCGGAGAAGAGGTAGGTAATCGATTGCCGATAGATTCCGTTGTTCCCGAGCGTCTTGGGAATAAATGAAAATGGAGGTGGAAGATGAAACCCAGAGGCTCTCATTTGAAGGGTCCTGATCGGTTGGTTTTGAAATTACCCTTCTCGATTGCCTTGATTCCATCTCCCTTCGCAAAATACACACAATGCAACGAAACTCTTTCTTATTATTGAACGCGGTACGGGACACAGGGGCTTCTTCCCCCAAAGTAAATAATAGTGGTCATCTTTTGGTCCGTTATTCTACCCGATGTTTCCCTAGCTGTGGAATGAAGATTCTATCTATATCAAACTTTAGCATTTGGTCCAGTTGTTTTTTGTCCTAATGAATGTTTGTTCTTTTTCAGGCGTTCTTCCAGCCAATCGCCATGATGGCGCGTAGCAGTACGAAATAACAGAGAATAACATTGTATTCGCATCTGAGAATATTTTTCGGGTATTCTTCAAGAATGTTTATTTATTTACTTATTTTTTACGCTAGTGCATTTACGGATGTATGTTTTTCTATTCTGAATAAATGTATTACAAAAACGCTACAAATTTTACACAAGGGTTTATTATTCTTTGATAAAGATTACTTACTTGTGCGAAAATTAATTCTTTGTCAATAAAAAAAATTTGGAAAAAAATATTTTTTTACCCGGAAAATATCTGACCTTCCTACGATCCTTCCTAAATCGCATTTGTAGCCCCCGGAAAGCCCTATAGATCCCCACATGGAAATCGGATCGTTCCGGGATCCCAAAAAATGGATTCTACGTCCAAAGATAATTTGAAAACGACACTTAACTCGATCCCGTAGCCAAAAGCCATAAAAAAACCTCCCGTAGCCCCATAGCGCCCCACGGGCTTGGGCGATCGGGCTGAAAACTTT
This sequence comes from Pilophorus perplexus, assembly GCA_955831195.1. Taxonomy (NCBI): domain Eukaryota; kingdom Metazoa; phylum Arthropoda; class Insecta; order Hemiptera; family Miridae; genus Pilophorus; species Pilophorus perplexus. Next base: position 12,501,575 of record OY037011.1, on the reverse strand, counting down.
GCGAGCACTACTACATGGCACACCAAGTAGTTTGGAAAACTTCCAGATTAAAAAAAATTCCTACTGCCCAAAACGGCTCGGACGGCGTACGGCGGACATTTTGGTTTTGGAATCTAGACCTCTAGAATCTAGCACGAATGTCGTCAAGCTATGGAAATATTGCCGGTGGTAGTATGGCAGCAAAATTTGCGGACAGTATCAGTAAAGCAATGATGGAGCCCCGAAGGGATGAAACCAATTCATTATCACTTATCTCGCGAACCCGTTTGGCATGACAGCCGATTAGCACGTACTTCAATGACTCCCTTTGACGAGAAAGCTACCAAGGCTAGACGGTTTTAGACCCAAGTCAAAAAGGAAGGGGGTTAATTAATCTTAGCGAGCTGGAATACCATGATAATATCATATTATGCTGATACAGTTATGAAAGTTTGTACAACCTAGGTTGGACCAGCTGGTCCATTGATTCATGATACTGTGGTGAGCATAAGATGCCTACATTGTATCCACTCAGTATAATAAAAATTACATAATTTAATTTACTACTTTCATCCTGGCAGTACCACCCAAATGGTTCTGGGCAGACACTTCGTGCTGCATTCCGGCCACCAGAGTGGGGCTCTTAGGAAACCGAGGAATTTTCACTAGCAATAATTGCTATTATTGCATTTGTAAATAGTATTGCATTTTTTTATAGTAAAAATCGACAACTATTGTCGATAAGTAAGTGGCCTAAAATCATCGTGAGCATTTTATTCCTGACTGATTCTGATCATTAATGCTTTCACGGGTTGCGTTAAAATCCTAAGAAGGGAGTCAATTTAGTTGCATATATACTTAGATCTATCGCGTTTCATAGAGTAGGCAGTAAGAAATTGAGAAACCATTCGGAAAAAAAGGACCCAACCACTCAAAGAAGGAGCAACCGATCCTAATGAAATATTCCGAAGTTCCGAGCGAGGCGTGAAGAGAGGGATTTCATGAGCTTTGAAGTGCCAAGTTATCGTCAGTAAATAACAGCTTGCATTTATAGCTATGCCTGAAGGAACTCCCACGTCGTTTGATGTCCTTAAAGGTGGAAGATCAAGGCCTTCGAATCGAGTCTTCCAGAAACTCATGAAGGAATTCAGGATCTCTATACGAATCAACGAGGCGATAAAGTGGAAGAAGGTCGAGGAATCTATAGACCGAAAAAAAATTCTGGACGCTATGATTTTAAATTGCTTAGGGTAGGTAAATAATAGGTAGTTGACTAGGTAGTTAACTAATCAGGTATCTAAATTAGAGGAAAAATCAATGTAAGTTGATAGTTAATTTCAAGGGTACCCACAGTAGATACATGTCAAATCAAAATAGTCCAAGTGTGAAATTACATGACATAATATGCCATAATATGGCATATAATATATTATATATTATATCCGTATGAATAAATTCACATAACTATTATAAGAAAAACATCAGATCATGGATATGTCTTTAGTGGCTTCTTTTCGTAGGAAAACGTATTGTAGGTACATCACACCAATTATGATTGTGTACACTATCAATGATTTTGTTTAATCTAGATACTAGGGTGAATATTTCGACGCGGGTGAAAATTTCGTCACGCAAATTTTTCCATGACCCCCAGCCAAAAGACATATCCATGTCAAAAAGTGTACATATATGTACAATAACGAATAATAATATAGTAGGAAATAATTATACTAGTTATAATAATATAATATACTATGTTATGTTGTATTATACATAACATTATTACGCATGCATAATGATATTATACACACATGTGATTAATCACCATTCATCACTTGGATTTTTCTCGTTTTTAGCGCAACCTTTTTCCAAAAAATGGAAAGGTGCGCTCACCTCTTCGACATGTATGTTTTTTTTGTTTTTGTTTTGAGCGCAACCTTTTTCCAAAAAATGGAAAGGTGCGCTCACCTCTTCGACATGTATGTTTTTTTTTTTTGTTTTTTTTTTTTTGTTTGTTTGTTTGTGTACAGAGCATCACGCCCGAGCGGCTCAACAGATTTTCATGAGGGTGGTCTCATTGTCATCAGCGAGTTCCGGGGGTGGTTATAGGCTACCTTGATTTTCCCTCCCTCATCCCCTTCATCGGTTTTCGGGAGGTCCTTCACGACGAAAGTTGTTTATCTCTGATGTGTAACTAAGGAGGCCTCAAAAGGGGGACGGAAGTTTTTGTCCGATTTCGTTGGTACAAGGGTCTATGGAATGAGCTTTTCAGGCTGATTCCAACGACTCCAAAACGATTTTTGCAGCCTGAGCCGTTCGTTACCTCTGATCGGCATAAGGTTTTATTACGTAATGAGCATCACGTGGATGATGTGTTGTGTGGCATAGTTTCGTCGCTAGATACCTACTGTTTCTTAGTTTCTCTCGCTCATTAAATATATCGTAATAACAAAAAGGTTGCGCTCATCTATTCAATTCAATTGATGGCTTGTTTCTCTTCATAACATGTATAATAATATAGTATAGGTACTATAATATTATTATATATTAATTATATTATTAAGTACGAATGAAAAACTCAAATGATGAATGGTGGCTAATTACATGTACTCAAGGGGGGTGCTATAGTGCTTTACGTCACGTTACAGAAGTCATTCGGAGACAAGAGTATGGCCTAGACCAACACGAGTCAATTTCCCCTTGCCACCCCATCCAATTATCAACGGGTACCTCATTTATAGGGGGGCATTAACATACGTACCAGGGTGGTCCGGAACTTCAACATTCGATCGAGGCCACCCAGTGCGAATCGTCCCGTTATTGGGGTCTCCCGAATCGGCGGGGGCGAAAATGCGAGGGTGTGGGCATTTTCCGTGTAGTCAGTTTAATTAGAGATAAATTAAATCGATTCGGTGGGCAATTTGAAGGGACTTTCGAGCAATTACAACCTAGTTGGCTCTCGCCCTGGACCGTTAACCGAATCATAATCAATTGGGTGTAGAATTGAACTTCTTTACGACAGCTTTGTGCATAATGATTCTGACAAGATATTTATATTTCAAATGTGTTATTAACTAAGTCTTCTCCTAGTGAAAGCAGAATTTGGACACGTAATTATCAATAACAATACCTTAAACATTATTCGTTTGGATACTTTACAACTATGATCGAAGCATGAAATGGGCCAAACGAATCCTTGCAATAGTAATTAATAACATGAATGAGATTCAAAGCAGGGGTCGGGGGGAAATTTTAAAAATTTCCCTCAGCATATTACGTTGTTGATCAAGTAGGTACCTACATGTTTGTTAGCCTAGCCTAATGTATCAGTATCTGTTAATCTCTCAGCTGAAGCTGCAGCAAGCAGCAAAACAGCAAAATTTGCAAAACTGCAACTTTGTATTTAATACAACTGGGCCGAAGAAATCGCAACGGGATTTATTCACCCCTCGTAAAGGTATGGCTCACCCCACGGCATACAGAATGCACAGCACACACCTTCCAAAGGAATATCCATGACTCGCCCAAATATGGAGGAAACCATATTTTTAAGTGGACAAAAATGGGCCTACAAATTGCGATTATAAAGGCAGTGTTGCTTAGACTGAGGGGGACCCGCGATGGGGTGTGAATTCAACCCGAACAGCTGATTCCTCGTCCGGCTGCAAATTCAAACTTCGACTTTTCCAAAAATAATATAAATTAATGAGAACTTGGGATCAGAGTTTTGATCCCATTTTTAGTTTTATTTGGATGCCTTCGGCCAATAAAAAAAATAAAATAAAAAATAAAAAATAAAAAACATCTAAAAACGTCTCCAGTTGCTACCGAGTTGGTTCCCTACGGCCGAGTTGATACCCAAAAATACCCTCCGAAATGTCTGTGTTGGTTCCTGAATGGTGGAGGGGAATATCACTATGAAAACCAACTTTATTTACCAAGTTAGTACTTAAATTTAAAGTACAAACTCAACTTTATTTAGGTCACAAAAATCGAGCTGAACATAAGGAAATCGATAGGTAGGTACAACTATTGTACGTAATCGAACAGAAAAAATTCCAAAGTAACGATTTGAATATAGTCAGCTTGATAAATGGGAAGAATGAGGTGGTTTTAATTGGCACAATTTAGAAATAGCTGGTTTAATTTTTGATAGTCGGAGTCGGATGTCTGGTTCAGCACCTAGACGGCATCGAGTTTAGTTTTGATCGCAAAAGTATACTTATTCTACTAAGTAATTCTTATAAGATGTGGCAGCTTGTGTGTTTTTCCATTAAATGGAACAAATTTTGTTCGCTGAGGAATGCTTCTTTATTAACAGTCATGGTTGATCCTCTCTGCTTACTTCGGTATTTCACGTAAGTGCCAGCTTGGAAGCCCAGAAGAGTGTCAGCAAGGCACTGACGAATCGAATATCCGATCACAACTGAAACTCTACTGTTTCCACTATCCGTCCGCGTATCACAATAAGGAAGTGAAGGTCCTAAGGGTCGCCAGCTTAGTCCGTTTTTCACTTCCAAATTAAAAGAGGGGAAACTCGCTGAACGCATTTCACAATCAGCCCTCTCCTGGAGAAGAGTGGCCCAAATTTGGTCACGAGGCGTTGCCGACAGCCCATGAGTACAAGCAGCGCTTCATCTGCGGAGCGTAGAGGAACTAGTTACAGACGCCAGATTCGCATCGTCTACAGTTTTTTCCGTATAGATAGCTATAGGCTACAGTTTTTTTCGGAAAAATATTTTTGTCTCCTTTAGTTTTAGCTGAACGGGCGGTCAATATATTCCTAGGGCGTATAATCACCGGGTTCCACTTAATTCAGAGGTTAATAATAATTATTAACCTCTGAATTAAGTAAGTGTATCCCGGTGATTACTTTTCAGGGGATACCTACTGACTCAACAGGTTAGGGAGAAAAAACGTGTGATAGGTATTTCATTGCTGTACCTATTTTATCATTATTTAATATTGAGTATATTTATTGCTCAAAAAAGCTATCCTTAGAAAAGTACAAAAATATCATGCAGTCAAGAGTATGCAGTCTTGGAGATCACAATGTGATGTCGTGGTCGTCACATTTCATGTCGTAGTTTCAATTTTAAGACTCTTATTCTTTGATATACATTACTTGTGCAGAAATTTAACTCTGTCAATGAAAAAATTTTAAAAAATTTTGGGATTGTTGAGATATTATCTCAACAAAAAATTTTGTTGTTGATTTTTTTGTTTCGAAAATTCTTTATTTTTTACTCCAAAAATATTTAACCTCCTGGGATCCTTCAAAAACCCCATTTTTAGCTCCAAGAAAGCCCTGTAGATCGCCACAGTGATATCGGATCGTTCCGGGACCCCCAAAAATGGATTCTAGGTACGTCCAAAAATACTTCAAAAACGACACCTAACTCGATCGCATAGCTAAAAGCCTTAAAAAAAAACCAATCTCGTAGCCCCATTTTAGCCCCATAGCGCCCCACGGGTTTGCCCGATCGGGCTGAAAACCTCGCTGGCACCACTAGATGGTAAACCAAGTACCTATTTTGTCAAAATTTCAGATTTTAAAAAACTGGCGTGTGGTTTTATGAAACCACGGTAAAAGTGAAACTTTTCCCCACTAGTCTCTCCGGCTCGCTTCGCTCGCTCCCCTAGTGGGGCACGTAGCATCGATGGACACGTTTTTTATGTCTAGTTCCCCCCCCCCCCCCCATTTCCTACTCATTCACCTACCCTTTATCTCTACCCATGGCTTCATTTTGACGTTTTCTCAAATTGATTTCTAACGTGGCAACTGATAACAACAAAACAAGCGGCATTGTTTACTGCATCCATTAATAACATCAATAGATATAAAATCGAAGATGAAGTTCCGTAGCAACGAATCGGTTGTAAGCGAAAATCAACGGTAGCGTGACGGGACAAGAAACGACACACAGACCAAAAAATTTGGGACGATGTAATAAAAGTTTCACTTTAAAAAATTCCTATTACCCTCAAAACGGCCCGGACGGCGTACGGCGGACGGACATTTCGGATTTAGAATCTAGACCAGTTGAAATGGATAATGTCAAATTTCGAGGCCTATCGGAGTCGTCGACCTCCGTCGCGAAATTATAATTAAGATCATATAATATATAATCTTAATTATAATTAAGAGTATATATTATATTATAATAATTAATATTATATAATATATAATCTTAATTATGATATCTATAATAGATGATCACATTATTGACGAAATAGGAACAGTTCCTATAACAGAACTAACTTTACTTTACTGAACTTGAAGACGAGAGTGAGACACAGCTGACAAGAGTGATAACATAAGTTCCTCTACGCTCCGCAGATGAAGCGCTGCTTGTACTCATGAGCTGTCGGCAACGTCTCGTAATTTGGTCATCTTATTTTTAGGTTACTTCCAGCTGTTGAAAATTTTGAAAAAAAAAAAAAAAAACTGGAACCAGCCGGTGGGCTGGTAGCCCAAAAGTAGTCAAAGACTACTTTTATCGCTTAGGCCAACGAAAGTGAAGGCAAGCAATCATTATTCGACCTCATACTGCGGAACCTACTCGGACAACAAATTTGTATTTAATATTTCGCCGGGAACCAAAACTGCTACACCGACTTATTCATTCCTTATTGAAAAATACCACGCAATACAGAACGAGTCGAAATCTGAATAAAATCTATACACATTAAATATTTGTTATGGGACAATTTTGTATTCCGCCCTCATACTCCATTCATGTGTTTCCTCGTAATTGAATAAGCATTGTTGTCCATTGGCTCCGAAGACGTTTCGGAGTCTAGAACATGGTTGTTTGATTAAAAAACGGAAACTTCCGAATGCTAATGAAAATTAAAATTGAAAACAAAAGAGGGAACTTATCCGCATCGATAGGTTCAAGGATTGGACGACGAACAGGTAGATGTGGGAGGGAATCGAAGGGGTCCCTGAACCCCACGGCCGTGCCAAGGAGGGATTAAGGGTTAGATTCAGTTATCTCCCAACCGTGATCTATCGCTTCGTCCCAGCCAGGACCGGTGGGGGCTACCGTGCTATGCCTCCCGTATCACACGTTGGGACCCCCTACCTCAAACACTAATTGACCTATCAACAGTTCACGACCCAGGCCCAACCTCTCCCCTTCACAAGCCGCCACTTGAACTCCTGAGAAGGTTCCGTGTCTTATCTTCTATACTAATAGGAAACGGGAATCCGGCTGATAGAAAAAGGTGAAGAAGACTTGTTGCTATATTACAGATACCAGTCAATTCTGCCTCTCTACCACTGACTCATCTTCAGAAATATTCGGGCGAATAATTTGTCACTGATACAACGGATTACAACGACTCATTTACTACGAAGAAATTAATATACTTAATATAATATACTATATCGTCACTCAAGTTCTAACGCCAAGTAATTGGCTTTTCGCAGCTTTACAGGAGAGAGAAAAACTGTAAAATAAAAATAAATTTTACGCCCATGTTCTTACTTTTCTCCCATTGTTACCTCTCTGTAGAATCCCAGAAACTCAGTCTATTTTGACTTGTGGATAATATCCACCTGATGTAGACGATATTATCACGAAAATTCACGAAAATTTGTTAATTGTCCATTACGGGGTGTTGATTATTCAATGAGGTTGTTAATTTCGTGGTGTTGCTCGTGATTAACCAATTAGGAGGTAATCAGCGTTTTTCACTGTGGGACAAATCCGCCTGTTGCAGGTCACTCTTTATACATCCATAGTGTGCAGGAGTCATGTCACTCATCTAACAATCCACTTGATCGTGCTCAGCGTCCTGAGCGCGGGAAAAGGGCGACGTAGCCTCGTGCCTGTATTTCGATGGTACGGGCTCACTCCTGCACGGGGTCTCTCCTACCCCACGTAGCTTCCATCGGGTCTGGGGGTACCGCGGACCTGGAAAAATAATCTGAGGACCCCTCGAGGTCGTTTACTCCAGTAAACGCCGGATTGCTGGAATACAGACCCCTTCACAACCTTCTGGACCATTGCCAGGTCCTGCTGCCCACAGCAGCTCCTGTAATTGCCCGGCATACTGTGGGAATCTGCGCCGGCCTTGCTGAGTATCTTGAAGGAGTATCGTGCCTGGACGTCTCCAGTGAGAATCAGGACTTCCGCCTCCACAGCCTCCAAAGAGGAAACCCCAGGACGTGTCAGTCGACGTCTCGAACGTGGTTTTTGGGTCGAACTCCCTGTCATTTCTACCCAGACAGGACCCACAGCAGCTCCTGTAATTGCACAGAATCTGCGCCGGCCTGCTGAGGATCAACAAGATTATGGAGGATACTTTGTTGTGCTGTGACTCGGTCGGTGTAAAATAGAGAGGGATGATTGACCAAGACGTTCACGACTGGTTTGGATCAAACCGTTTGGTCAATCATCCCTCTCCATTATGGAGGATTTGCCTTCAGTTCTCCTCCAACAATACAAATCAAATTTTAACAAATTTATCATCATTTATGATGAAAATATTGCCCACGTATCACAATATCGTATTCGCAATCATTACACATTATTGGGATTGGCACACATAGCTTTGTAGCTGTGCGTTGACTAGTGAATTTTATAAAATGTATAAATTATTTCTTGAATAAAAGCACTTACTTATGTGCACCTGGTGGGATGAATGCACTTTCAAGAAAGGCTCAGGCGCAGGTGTTGACGTAAACTGTTTTACTGCCAGATAAATTTTATGAAGATGCATTCACGGTAGGATATTTCATTAGACCTCCCCGATCCTAGTCGTTTCCTTCGTGGGGTTGTCTGCAAGGGATGGTTGACGACCAAGCAATGATACTAGCAAGCTTTTTGCGGGGTGACCTCCGAAATGATCTTCACAACGTCGTTATCCTCTTCACGGAATACTTTATCCTAACTCTCCACCACTTTGTTGTAAGCTATGAACTTGGTCTGGTAGTTACCTACCAATTTTGCCGTAAATAGTGATTTACTAACTACATACATAAGCAATCCCAATTTATTTCAGTGTTCTAGGTCGGGTTTCTACCACAACATTCACCATGTTTTATAAGTTGAAAAAGGCCAGTCTCCCACGCATAAAACAATTTATTTCCTTCTATATTCGGATCCCTCTTCAACAATCCCCACGTAGGTACTCGAGTGCATGGGAGTGAAAAGTATCTGCACGTGGATATTGCTGTTCCCCTCATTTCCAGAGGCTCCGCCGAGGACAGAGAGAACAGGGAGATACACCCGCGCTGGAATTATTTTTTCGAGCACCCCCCCCCCCCCCCCCAGGTCCTCTTGTTATAGAACTTTGAATAGAAATCCCCGCGACCTAGTATGAAAAGGTTGAATGGAAAATTATTTATTGCATCATTCCTCTGTACACCTTCCATCCTTTCAGTCTGGTTTTATGATTTGAAGCATGACAAATATTCCAGTTAGCTCAATTAAACCAAGAATGAATTCCCAATCGCAACTGTCATATTAATCCATAGGGATGTTTGCTTCAATTATGATATAATTTCGATTTAAACTGATGATTGAGCTCATTCATCAGTTTAAATCGAAATTATCTCATAATTGAAGCAAACATCACAATCAAAGTCGGGGCACCTGTAATATACGGCAGAGGAAACTGGATATGCACTTCTGAGCTTTAATGACGTATGAAAATCGAAAAGAAAACACAGAAAAGGTTTGGAGAAGCCTCACCGGAAGGAGGTAAAAATGAAAAGCTTTCCCTTTATTTCGACCGTGGGGAATTTTCATCTCAAAGGAAACACGAAGTTGGGGCAAACATAATATACATAAGTAAAACATTAAAAAGAGTAATATTCTTTTACATGTAAAACTTGAAAAACCGTTTTGTTCAACAGTACTTATTAGGTACACTATAATATATTATAGTGTTTCCTAATAAGGAACACATATGTAGGAACATATTATGTAGGAAATAGCTTTCGACAGCTAAGTCCGGGGAAAAATTTTATTATTGCCATTACACGAAGAAACTTCATATAGGTATATGAACGGTGAACCAAACAATTATTGACATTAGTAGGTATCCAATAAAATAATTTCTCCAGGACCGTGGGGAAAAATCTAAACCAGCGCATGATAGTAAGAAAAGCATTCACTAGTTATTGTACTATAATTAGGGTGACCAGAGGTACTCCTTTTGGAAGGACAGGTACTCGAGTTAGGGTCCTCTCATATTTTTGGATACACGAAAATAGAGTAATGGTACTCCTTTTTTGCAGTGGTACTCCCGAAGTCCTACTATTGGAAGCTACAGTTCTGGAGAAATCCAGATTAGGCATTGAGACATTGAAAGAGGTAATCCTAATGCAGATTAACCAAAATTTTGAGAAAAATTGTTTAGAGATGTTTGAGTTTCTGAAAAATCACGAACAGCTGCTCAAAGCCATTCACGGCTCTGCAAAATATGATGGATTAAAAAAATTAAAAAATTGAATTCCTGAAAAATTGAGTTGAAAAACGATTTTTTTAGTTTGCTACGTCCGTTTGTTTAATATCACTTGCTTATTTTAGTTCCTTATCCCATGTCAATTTATTGTTGTGACCAACCATGCTGTGGAACTTCCTATAAGAAAAAAAGTTTATTTTGAAAATTAGGTACCTACCTAACATGAAACACAATCTATACTTATAATGGTACCTATAATAATGTTAAATATATTATGATACCCGCCAATATATTTAACATTATTATATATATATATAAAGTAATATAGTTGTTTTCCAAATGGTACTCTTTTTTTGTCTTGAAATTATGGTCACCCTAACTATAATAGTATGCAGCGGTGAGTCACATTTCTACCAGGAAAAACGCTGCAAATTTTACACGGCGGAAGGAGATTTCGGTTTTGGAATCTAGAACCTTGAAACGGATAATGTCACATTTTGAGGCCGTTCGGAGTCGTCGACCTCCGTCGCGATTGCATTGGTGTATTATTCCAAGACTAATGAACCAAAAGGGAACAACAACATCTATTTTTCGGGTAACAAAAAAACAAAAAAGTTAAAAAATAGAAGTTTTTTCTAAACATTTTCTCATTGACGCAGAATTAAATTTTTGCACAAGTAACCTATATTAAAGAATAATAAACCCATGTGTAAAATTTCCAGCGTTTTATTTTCCGATCTGTGCCAATTTTCGTTTGGTACGAGAATGAACATTCTTCTTTTGATCCTACACTAACCGAGTACCGAATTATACTGCAATAATACCGTATAATGGTTTTAGTTGAAGAATAAAGATATATATACGTATATATTGTTGAAAATTATATGTAACACAATGAGGAAGAGAGAACTGCAATAATTTTAATGATTAAAATTACAACAGGTTTCCGCTTGTAGCAGAATTTTCCTGTTGTATTCAAAATTTGGACATCATACATAATAAAATGGGGATAACGGATGTTATAACGTCTGAGGCAGGAATGGTCAGGATCTCCAAGCCCAACGGCCTTGTGATCTAAGTCCAGCCAACCCCGAAACTTTCGACCCGCTAAAGGTCAGGTCTGAAGTGATTAACACATCCCCATCCTCAGTTTTCTCTCCAGCGAGCTGGACATAAACTAACGCCAAACAGGGGAGGCTATCCGGGTCTCGGGAATATAGGCGGAAAGTTGAAGGCCGAAACTTCTAAAAGGGACCGTACCAGGTAGGTGGGAGAGCCAGGCGACCTTTCGCGGGGTTCACCACTTTCTACCTTTTAAGCCCCCCTCTCCCCCAAACCGTTCATCTCGACTTTAACATGAGCGAGAACAATAATTTGTCTGTGTTGTAAACTAGTAGGTAGTTTTATTGTGTTTCACTTACCTACCCTAAAAATCGTAATATCTGTAAGAAAAGTGTACTTACCTGTCCTCAAGACCACCTTCCCAAAAAGGCCCGATCGTAGAAATGTTTAATCAACCACGACTGAATAACTAATAACAATTATGAATCCTCAGTATACTCTATAGAGATCATCAATAAATGTGAGTATCGTCGTCACTAGAGTTTACATGTATGTAAATCAGAAAATTGTTATTGTCATCCTGTACAATTCACAACATGCACCAAGTATTTTCATATAGTTGACATTTCTCTAGATAGAGGATGGAGGGATAACACCATGGAACGGGATGCGACGTTTGACAAATCCTGAGTTATTACGGTGTAACAACACAATCCAAGATATTTTATTGCACTGTGTAAGGCACATGTGTATTGTTGAACCACATAACCATCAAAATGACGATTATTAATAGCTTCCCGATTGATTTGGGCTCGACTGATGACGGTTCGATAACCATTACAGGTATAGCTCTAGGCAGCCGTTTAATTATCTAATCGCCATTCCACTCCCACAATCCCCTCCACACTCCACGATTGGAGGATTCGATTGCAATCATGAATGTGGCACATGTATCCAACGGTTCACCGGAATCGATCGAATGGCCATGGGAATTCCTCATGGGAGTTCCATGCATTGGCCATACTGAGTCCAGCGGTTGCTATCTGGCAGATTATTTCGATCTACCCCCCAAGAGAACTTAAAGGAATCCCTCTGCCAATTATAGAGAGATCGTAACTATGCTAAATGCCTGTACAATCGTAGACTACAGCACAGATTCCGATTTTGCTGTATAGCCTCGAACTGACGATCGACATAGTTTGGCTGGATCCGCGAATCTCCAAGTGCCCAGCTTATAACACAACTTACGTCGATCTCTCATTATAAAGGCTAAACTTGAACAATAAGACTTAGTGTATTACAAGTACTTATTGAAGAAGAGAAGAAAGTCGAGAAGAAAGAGGGTTCTTTATTGTCGAGTGGTTAGCTATGCTACGAGGGGGTGACATTGCAGCAACTGAAGCGTCGTCGTGATGACACATTACGACGTAATAATTAAGAAAAAATTCCGAATTCCGTGCTACCCGAATGCCAGGTTATTCATGCTAGAAGGAAATCTCGTTCCATTTTTCGAGCCGTTCCCTGCCTTTGACTATTCGATTAAAATAAAAACGCTGCAAATTTTTCACAGGGGTTTATTATTTGATTATTGTGCAAAAATTAATTCTGTTATTTCCTATTAAAAAATATTTTTGAAAATTTTGTTTTCTGTAAAATATTTGAACTGATGTAGGACCTCAAAAAATTGATTTTGCGTCCAAAATTACTCGGAAAACGACACCTTGTTTGACCACCTGGGATCCTGGGATTAAAAAATCCCATTTTTAGCTCTTTGAAAGCCCCATAGATCACCACAGTGGAATCGGATCGTTCTGGGACCCCCAAAAAAATGGATTCTACGTCCAAAAATAATTTGAAAACGACACTTAACTCGACCCCAAAGCCGAAAACCATCAAAAACCCCTCCCGTAGCCACATTTTAGCCCCATAGCGCCCCACGCGTCTTGCAACGGTTTTCTACGTTTTTCTACGGTTGTGTACGTGTCTTGAAACGGTTTATGTCAAATTTTGAGGACGATCAGAATTTTCGACCTTCGATGCGATTACATGGGTGTATTATTCCAATAATAAGCGTTCTACGATAATTGTAAGGTACATCCTACATTTCTGTGATTTCAAACTTCTTTTCAACGCAAATAATAATACTGTATATCACATAATATTATTATGTAATAATTATTATTACGTTTCCAGCGATGAATCATTAATCGTATCTTAATGCCTAAGTCAGGAAGCATTAAGAGAGGAAGTATATCATCGCTGACTCGATCGTCACTACCGCTTTTAAAATGTGTTCTCACTGAGGAACCTGACTTAGACCCAGGTCAGTGATCGCCAAACAAACTCAACGGATATTCGTAAAAGAAGCTTGGGTGCAAAGTTTCTGGCTTCTAACTTCAAATTTGCGACCATTACGGGCTATTAATATGTCATATTTTAGAATATAATGAATCGCACCACCAGAAACACCTGTTGACAGGGTACCCTCCATTTCAACGCTCGTCTTCTCCGCCGACCGCATCATCACTCGCGTTTTCGCTTTACCCCACTTTACGTAATTGGACGAGAGTTGTTTCTACTATATTCCGCTATTTCTCGACTCTACAGGCCCTGGGAGGAAATCCCGTTCCATTTTTCGAGCTATTCCTCGTCTTTGACGATTGTTCCGTCAGGACTGTCGCCCATGACAGTTGTGATGAACCGCCTTTCATTTCCCACTCGTTTAGCTGGCAGGAAAATTCCCATCGTCGGTGAAATGTGCGGAAAAAAGGCGCAGACGGAGACTCACCGATTACTGGCACCAATGGATGAATGATGAAATTTCTACGTGCAGTACAAAATGAACGTCGTAACGCTCTCAAAAGCAGTAAACAGCGTTATAAGTGTAATAGTGGCTTATAACGAAAACCCTCCTTCAATAATTCAACCCGCTGGGATTCATCATTTCGCAAACCCAATTTTTTATTGTCATTCTCTCAATTACTTCCACGCTTCGCCCTCGTACTCTCAAACGTCGTTCATTAGGAGCGCAACGCACCCCCCAGTCAAGTCCCCAAAGGGCAAAAACAGAATCTCTTTCCAACGCTCCCAACAAAGACGTTTGATAAATGGCTCAACAAACCCCCATAGGAGTGGCCAGGCAAAGCTGCCTGGGAAGCAGCCCGCCCCACCAATTCAATTCAGCGGTACCGTTGAAACTCGAACGCCACGAACATGGACAGTTTCTTTTCCTGATCCTAACAGTCACTTTGTCCCTTCTAAGAGAAGTTAAAACCCACATTGTAATCGTGAGCGTAGTAATTAGTGGAAACAGGTATTTTGAATTGCATTGCTGATCCACTACACATTCAGAATTGTTTTGTCTGGAATTCTTTCGCAAGACATCTTCCTCATACTAATAATCACCTTTCGGAAGGCAATGGCAACCCACCGAAAGTATTCTGCCGTGGAAAACCTCTCAAATTTGCCGTTCGGAACCGGCGTTAAGCAGTAGGTCCCTACTACTTCTGTATTAAGCTGGTCAACACGCTCAACAGATGTTAGTAGCGAGAGGTCGCCAACGCCCGATTACGGGTATGGCACCCAAAGAAGAAGAAGGAATTCTTTCCTTTCCACAATCCGTACAAAATAGAGAAAAAAAAAATCACTGATATTCTCCATCAAAAACTCTCAGGGGTTAACAGATGCCGAGCTAGAAAAGGACTGATATCAAAGTTTTGCATACAAATAGAACGTTTAGATCCAGCTGCTACACTTGGACGTCCTTTCCGATCGCAAGTTGAGTAACCAACTACTTGGGTGGTGCTATCCATTCCAGCTTGGCCTGACAACCGTGTGGATTTAAAATAATATTCATGTCCTTGGTGGACAAAGGTTAAGAATAAGTGCTCAGCACCTACGTAGGTGGCTTGATGTGGACTCGGGATAAACTAAGTGGAATCACAAACTACCGAATCGCAAGTTGGGACATTGAGGACTACCTACGATCGTCAACTACTTGGTGAGTCGGGTTCTTCTCCGTCTACCGCAAGTATACCGCCACGAGGGAGAGTAAATATCAGGTTTTGCAAAAACCACACTCATTTCATACTTGGGCCCTTTAAACCAAAATATACCAATTTATTAGGCATTTATATGAAAATATTCGCGTGGCCTTTATTTCTATCAAGCGAACGCCTCGAAAAATCCTATCGACAACTTTTCCAAGAATCTCTAAATCACCGTGAGAAAACAAAGGCTAGTTTCAATTTTTTCAGACCGGGCCACCAGCGCAAGAAAGCCGTTTACCACGTCGGCTGCAAATGTAACGGGAACGATCACCGAGAAAAGAGGACTCGTGGGATTATACGGTATTTTCCGCCTCCACACCAATAAAAATAGAAGACAAACGTTTCCCCTTGCAACAACCGTTTATTGTGCATACAAAAGTTATTGAAGCTGAAATTGTTCGGCTGGAGATAGAGATTCGGGTAGGAATGAAGGGGCAACGTTAATTAGAGATAAGTGTCCCCCTAAAACGTGTAGCACGTTACTGGAAATAGTTGTGTATTCCCCAACTTCGTGTATTGGATACTATCAGTATAGAGTGAATCAAAACTATTGTCTTGGCAACTTCATTGAAAATATGTGACCTTTTTTTTTTCTTCAGTTTATTGGTTATAATACACAATACAATAACATTAGCTGTTATGTTGATTTCCTAACCACGTTGATCACAATCAATAAATGGGCTATTATTTACTGAATTCCATCGTAATCCACCTGTTTTGAATAGAAGCGCATCGTCTATTTTTGGCGCAGAGTAAGGAGTTGGATTGAGACCAATGCAGCTTAGCGCAGAGGTCATGTTTTTCGACGGCAAGGCGTCGTGGGGGCGACGGTGTGATGAAGGGGAGGGGAGTTGAGACCTTGAAAGCGGTTCGGGGATTTTTACGAGAGTGGGTTGGTTGCATATCCCAGTGGAGACCGCGTGTAGTGTCTGTCTACCTAATCATCCTTGAAATTAGTTCTCTTTTGGAACGGTTATTAAAAACGTTGGACTTGGCGGCGCCATTGACATTGTCCTTGTAGAAACTTTAGCGACGCTCTGGAGGCGGATTATCACGAGGTAGTGCCATCTACCTTGCGTTAGGTGCCTTCTTTCCGCCTAGGGAGATTTGACTCATTAGGAGAGAGGTGCTTGGAAATGAGCCCATTTTTTACCAAGCGAAAGAGTTCTATTTTATTTTATTGTTATTTATTTATTTATTTTACAAACAACGACATTCCAGCAAGTATTTCCCAAGCGTGAATCTTTCAAAACAAATTGAACGAGTAGGTACGTCGTGTAAAGAGGGTGCCAACTTTCTTATTTCTTATTCCCGCATCTCCAACCCTAAGGCGTTCAATCACCTTCAGTGCCGTTCTAAAATCTGACCACTCTAAGGCAAGTGGGTCGACGAGGTCGCAGTGGGTGTCAAATGACATGCTACAGATACCACGGCATGTTGTCATGGAATGCGTGTGATCTCTCTTTCTTCAGGGAGGTTCGAGTGAAAGTGAGAAATGGATTACGTGGGATGGAGGGCTGGGCGAGCGTGATGACCGCGAAGAACTATCCTTCTTTTAAGATTAGGTTAAAGAAATGAACGAGTTTTCGGGTCGTTATTTCTCAACAACGACATTATGGCAAATTATTGTGACAATTTTGTCCAGAAACAACAAATTCTCTCAAACCCTAAATCTGCATTTTTTGAAGCAAATCAAAAGATTCCGCGTTATCTCAAAATATATTCCGTGTATTGTGTCAGTTGAAAATTAAATATAACTGCAAGATATGAGTAATTTCGAAATTGACCTGAATCTGGAGTTCCAAAAAAGCCACCATTGGTAGAATTGTCAATAAACCAAATGATATTCGGTTGAGTAAATTGTAATAACCGACGTGCTCAAAATAAAAATTTTATTTTATTTTACATCAATGACGCTGCTGTCCTCAAATAATGTTTGACATTTAATGTCAAACATTATTTGAGGACAGCAGCGTCATTGACATTGGCCTTGCACACGTGTTCACTTAGTTATAAGCCAATTTGTGGGCGGCTGCCCGAACCGGAGGTGCTCCGTTTTTTAAAAAACATGTTAGTTATGAATAATGTACGACCATTCTCGGTATTTATTAAGCGAGAATCATCTTCAACTGCCTTTTGGTTTATTATTCTTGGAATAATACACCTATGTTTTCGCGACGCGGGTCGACGACTCCGATCGGCCTCAAAATTTGACATTAACCGTTTCAAGAGGTCTACATTCAAAATCCGAAATGTCCGTCCGCCGTCCGGGCCGTTTTGGGCAGTAGGAATTTTTAAAAAAATCTGAAATTTTGACAAAATACTTGGTTTACCATCTAGTTGTGCCCGCAAGGTTTTCAGTCCGATCGCCCAAACCCGTGGGGCGCTCTGGGGCTATAATGGGGCTACGGGAGGGGTTATTTGAAGGCTATTAGCTATGGGATCGAGTTAGGTGTCGTTTTCGAAGTATTTTTTGACGTAGAATCCATTTTTTGGGGTCCCGGAACGATCCGATTTCACTGGGGCGATCTTTAGGGCTTTCATGGGGCTAAAAATGGGATTTTTGAAGGATCCCAGGTTGTTAAATATTTTTTGAGTTAAAAATAAAGAATTTTTGAAAAAACACATTTTTGAACAAAAAAATCCAAAAAAAAATTTTTTTTGAAATAAAAATCCAAAAAAAAAAATTTTTTTTAATTTTTTTATTGAGAGAATTTAATTTCTGCACAAGTAACCTATATCAAAGAATAATAAACCCTTGTGTAAAATTTGCAGCGTTTTTTCAAATTCTTATCATCATCGAGAAATTCAAAATTTCAATGCAATTCAAATAAATTTATAGAAAAAGTATAAAAACTGTTAGATCATTTTACGTTACGAACGGCGATTCAACTTGGATAAAATGTGTCAGTATATTATCTCCACGTAGGTAGTATTAAATAAGTACTATGAATATGGAACGATAAAATAAAAAAATTTGATGTAAATGGTGAATTAAATTCATCATTAACATTAAATGGTTTAATGATCAAATTTTGATCATTAATATTTCCGCAGGAATATTTATCCTGGCCCAGTTCCATTGACAAAGAACAAATCAGAGGAATTAAGTCACGGTATGATCCTCAACTTAATTCCTTTGGTGCGTCGTCCTTCTCCGCTTGCTTTACAAAAAGAAAGACGCAACCAGACCTATCTGTTACGACGATCAGTAACGAATGACGAGTCTCCCATTGATGAGAAACGCGTGGGGGATTTGGGATTCCTAGGAATAGATTAGTGCGGACGCCCGTCGGACCCACGTGGGTTTATCGTCGGCGCAATCAAGACGGAAGCGCGAGTGGGCAGTCGGAGTCATTTACAAACGAGCAACAACCTTTTTACGCCCGTACCAATAAAATATAATTAACTTCACTGTTTTGATCGAGACGTCCCCTTTCACTTCCTTTACCGCCTTCAGTAATGGTGATATTTGGTTGTGAAGGCTGTCACCCCTCAAATTCAGGGTCATGGTAGTTTTTCTGTATGTAGCGTTCTTTCACCTTACGAATAATTTTGTTTTAAATATATAATTAGGTAATTCATTTTATTCAAATGAGCGGACGCCAACAACAACAACGCGGACAATTTTTGTATCAGTCCTTATGAATAAATTGATTTTATAATAATATTAAAATAATAAAGTATTATAATAAGTGAAGTATTACATATAATATTACGTCGTATTATAAAACTTCACTGAAAATCCTTTGTTACATTCTACGCGTGAATCAACGGACTCCAATGGGATTTCAATGCAGCTTTATTGATCCAACGTCAACTTGAAAATCGCCTAATTTGATTGAAAACAAAAATCTTCACAGAAAATGGTTTTGGTTTATTGTTCTTGGAATAACCTACGTAACGAGACGGGGGTCGAAAATTCAGAGATCGACCTCAAAATTTGGCATTATTCGTTTCAAGAGGTCTAGATCCCGAAAACGAAATGTCCGTCCGCCGTCTGAGCCGTTTTGGGCAGTATAAAGTTTTTTAAAATTCTAAAATTTTGACAAAATACGTGGTTTACCATATATTTGTGCCCGCAAGGTTTTCAGCCCCGCGCCGCTATGGGGCTACAATGCTGCTAAGGGAGGGTTTTTTGAAGGCTTTCGGCTATGGGGTCGAGTTAGGTGTGGTTTTCGAAGTATTTTTGGACGTGGAATCCATTTTTTGGGGTCCCGGAACGATCCGAATTCAAGGGGCTACAAATGGGATTTTTGAAGGACCCCTGGAGGTCAAATATTTTCCGAGTAAAAACTAAAATAAAATAAATAAAGGACAAAAATTTTCTTTTCCAAAATTGTTTTCATTGACGCAGAATTACTTTTCGTACAAGTAACCTTTATCAAAGACTAATAATCCCTTGTGTAAAATTTGCAGCGTTGTTTGTATCGCTTAAGCCATAGTAATTACTACGAGTATCGGCTGAACTGGGAATTCTCAAGTTGCCATCCAACATTAGGGTAGGGCCTAGACAGATGTTGACAATCATTTCAAAATCGCAACTTGAAGAGTATTGAGCGCCCTACAACGAAAATGACATCTAAGAAATTACGGGTTCACGGGAAACTATGCCAACCTACTGTTTATAAGGTTTTAGTTTTTTACTTAATTTTTATTACCATAGAATTTTTTTTGCATGATTGATAGAAACGAATAGTAAGCCAAAGTAGAAAGCCTCATTGATAATTTTTAGAGCTCATTTATGACGTGTAAAATAAGTGTCTACGTCTGATACAAATTGAAGCGACTTGCTGTAGACCTCACTCATTTCAATACGCACATGAGGGAAACCATGTTTCACACCGCCAAAAAATTAAATTCAAGAACCGTTACCATTTCCAGGCCAATTACCCAATTCTCATTTTCCCGTATTATCCCAACGAATTATCCCCTGTCGTAAATACTGCAACCGTACAACGTCAAGAGAGAATTTTCCCCCAAGAAACGGCCCACTAAACCTGTTTCAGTGCACCATTCTGGGATAACCAAGATGGTTTACGTAACAAGTGAGCAAGGTCGCTTTGATCGTAAATAGCGTTCTTTCAAGTACCAAAGTTTATGAATGAATCCGTAGGCTGGGAGAGGAAAGCGTCTAAGATAGAAGGACAAGAAATAGCGAGGGCCGGATTAGAAATAGCTTCGCTCGTAACACATGGTTAGCCAGTTCGACACGAGGTAGCCGTCAAATGCAATGGAAATAACTTCAAAAAAACCAATGAGCCATTAGCCATTACCTGTTTCAGCTGAATCTAATTCAACCACATTCAACTTGCACGTTTTACGTTAATCTTGAAATTGCATGCAGATGATCGACCAAGTCGATTGCATAAGTTGTGGGCTTGAGTCAACATTTAACAACGCCTAATCACCTCCAAGGTTGAGCGAATATACTTTTTACGTTATCTCCAAATGCCAGTTGAGCGAACTCAAAAGGGAAAGGAAATGGGAATATCACGCATTTCATTTACTGTGGCAAATTGAATCATTCCGCAACTTGTGCCTACCTAGGGCCTACTCAACGTTTACGAATTTCACCTCAAGCAAGTAAAACAATCGATTACTTTTTGACGCAATAGTACACAAAAACGAGTTTTCTTGCCATGGAACGGAATATAAAATGCGATTTCAGAAATCTTAAGATCCGCTTCTTCATGTTATGTATCCGTTTCACTAACTAATGACATTGAGAGATTTTAATGTGATATTAGTAGCTGAGAATCAGAAATATCATTCGTTTATCCCGCTTAGGAAACATTTTCGACGATTCGTCAGATGACTATTATGTCTATGAGTTCGCCGCCCGGACACCGCTGGATTCCTTATTTGGTTATCCGTGCCTCAGGGTTCCCGTTAAATCCAATAATCCGATAGACTGGTTAAATTTTTTTCCTCGGCCTGACTTCGCATATTCCGACACGATGTGACCATTCGAGAGTTGTTCAAAACGGAGTATTTCCGGTTGACCAAATACCGGGGCTCCTCTTCCCACTCCTCGTTCGACGATCGTAAAAAAGAAGAAAAAACGAACATCATGTTCCATTGTAGAAGCAAGAGGGGAAAAAAATAAAATTAAAAAAAAAATGGGAGGAAAAAAACTTTAGCTTAGCGGTTTGAGTGGAAGGGGCGTTCATCCCCTTCACGCGCCAATGCTATTGTATGGTGCACACCCCTCTCCTTCCATCAAGTCTCTTCTGCCCTTTAACGGAAGGGAAAGGGCACTAAATCAAGCCAAGATTTTTTCTACTACCCTCTTTTTAGAGTGGTTGGATGCGGGGTGAGAAGCCCTTTTGGTAAGGGAAATCAATCGCCAATAAAACGGTTGGGCCCTGCTGGTTTACATTGCGCCAGCTTGTGCGACCGCTCTTTCCATCAGATGAAATTCCCCAGGTACCTTCTTTGATTTCCTTGTCTTATTAAAAAAAAAAAATCTTTAAAGGTAGGTAGGTACCAAGTTTAACAGAACTTCGACTTTGGTATATTTATCTCAGAACAACCGATGTTTTTGCTATGGGGTAAAAATTTTGTTCGGCTCAACAGTTTGCTTTATTATTTTTGGAATAATACACCTATGTAATCGCGACGGAGGTCGAAGACTCCAATCGGCCTCAAAATTTGTCCGAAATGTCCGGGCCGTTTAGGGCAGTATGATTTTTTTTAAATCTGAAATTCGGAAAAAATACTCGGTTTACCATCTAGTTGTGCCCTCCAGGTTTTCAGACCGATCGCCCAAACAGGTGATATGGGGCTAAAATGGGGCTACGGGAGGTTTTTTTCAAGGCTTTTGGCTATGGGATCGAGTTAGGTGTTTCGAAGTACTTTTTGGGGTCCGGGAAAGATCCGATTTCATTGTGAGGATCTATAGGGCTTTCATGGGGGCTACAAATGGGATTTTTGAAGGATCCCAGGGGGTCAAATATTTTCCGAGTAAAAAAAAAGTGAAAAACAAAAACTTTGTCGACACTAGAGCTAATTTTTGCACAAATAGCCTATATCAAAGAATAACCCCCACCCCTTCCCCTTTTGTTAAATTTGCAGCGTTTTCATTATACGTTTCAAGATGTATAGATTCCAAAATTGAAATGTTTGTCAGCCGCCCACAACGTTTTGGGCAGTAGGAATTCTTTTGAAAATCTGAAATTTTAACGCAATACTCGGTATACCATCTAGTGGTGCACGCAAGCTTTTCACCCCGATCGCTCGAACCCGTGAGGCTTTCATGAAAGCCTCACGAAAGCCATGAATGGGAGGTTTTAGAAGGGTTTCGGTTTTGCTATCGAGCGGGATGTCGTTTTCGAGGTATTGTTGAACGTACAATCTTTTTTAGGGGGTCCCATGTAACTATCCAATTGTGTCGTTTTCCGAGTAATTTTGGTCGTAGGACCAATTTTTTGGGATACCGCATCTGTCCAAACACAAGAATGCCTATTTGTTTTTAATTTTTGATTTTTTACCTTTTTTACCGCAAAGTTGATGCTTTAAATGATGTATTGATGTAAAATGATTGAATGATGTGAACACGAAAATTTCATTTAATGACTAATAATAATTATTATTGATGCATCAATTTAGATGTAAAATGTAAATTTTTAATTTCATGTAATCTAATTTTATGAGCAAAGTTCGATTCCCAGAAAAGTCCCCTTTTTAGTTTGCACCTACATTATACAAGGATATTGTTTCCGAGACTACCGAAGGGAGCGGATGCTTTCACTTTCAGGTTTTCAGCCCGATCGTCCAAACCCATGGGGCTCTGTGTCCGTTCGGCTACGGGAGGTTTTTTTTTAAATGGTTTTCAGGTTTGATATCGATCGGATAGTCGTTTACGAAGTGTTTCTGGACGTAGAATCCATTTTTGGGGGTCTCAGAACGATCCGACTTCACCGTGGGGATCTACAAATAGGATTTTTGAAGGATCCCAGGAGGTCAAATAAGGTTCTGTTTTCGAGTAATAATTACTCGAAATTATTGTGGACGCATAATCCTTTTTCGAGGTCTCACATCTGTCCAAACATTGTACAGAAAATGTTTTATTTTTATTTCTTCAAAAATATTTTCTTGTTGGCACAGAATTGATTTTTGTACAATCAACCTAATATCAAAGAATAATAAACACTTTTGTAAAATTTGCAGCGTTTTTATTTCTAGGTGAATATTGAGAACATAATGGTGATACCTAATAATAATAATAATCTACAACAGTTGTAGAACAGTTACTACAATAATCTAGAACAGTTACTGTTCTTCATCGAACTTGTATCAATTATTGATCTCTTTTATAAAATAACAGCAGTTCATCAAACGAAAGAATTTCCGAATTAACTCAGATTCCGGGGGAAAAGGAACTGAGCCCTGAGGAATGAGTGTTCTTAATTATTAGCCAGGATGACAAGCGAGTTTTACGTTATGAACAGATGGGGGGATGTCGGGGGACGGCGGCTGCGGTGACCTTGCATTTGGATCATATTAGGAGCACCGGGGAATAGAGGAGTCCCAATGTCAACGAGCCACGACCCAGCTGCACCGCGTCTTCACCTCCACCTCCACCATCCCGCATTCCACTCGAAAATTATTCGACGCTAAAAATAGCTGCTTGAAATACGGAATTTCAAGGTCTACCGTCATTTTTTTTCCCGGTATCTTTCAAGACGCATATATACGAAAACAAGTGTGTTCTTTGGTTTATAAATGGAGTAACGGGTACGATATCCCAGAAATTCATAACTTGTTTCGATGGCCTAAAGAAACGAGTAGCGTTTGTCCTTCCGCAGTGTTCGTAGTTGGCCAGACTTTAGAACCGAAGAATTTTGAAGTGGTAGGGGAGTGTGTAGAAGGGCGAGAGTAGAAGAGTGAGTCAGACAAATAATAAACACAAGTTTAAAATAGCAAATCGCTCTTAGGTCAGTGAATTACTAGTTGGGGGTTTTTGAGTCACTAACAATTTATAGAAGAAGGATGAGACGGCAGCGTTAGAAGGAGAATAGCCAAATAGCGAAACTTTCAATTACGGCTCATAAAAATTCTTAAACAGAATTTTTCTTCGACAGCACAACGCTAGTGAAAATTTCCATTTCCGTGTCTTCTACGTTCGAACGGTCGGAAGATAGATAAGAAACTTTTAATATTGTATTTCAGGAATATGATTGGCTTCAAACGCCCTAAATCCGCTTTCCCTTTGCACAGAAAGCGGGAGGGAAGGTGACTGCATGACCTGCAACCACGCAATCGCAGAGAGAATAGGGAAAGGTTCCCCGGCCACCTCCCACGACACCACGTAATGAAACTGTCATTTGCCGCTCGCTAATGGACAAACCAGATGAGACGTGCGGAGCAGCGTAAAATGGAACTCCATGCTGGTATAATTATACAGGATCGCTCTCAAGAATCGCTCAAGCTCCCTTAATTAAGAGTTACTGCGGTAGATTTAACCGAGGTTGAAATAGCTGTTGTCCAGAAATTGTCAAGATGATGACGCTGGGTGTTGCATCAACTAGCTACAACGGGTTCCTTTCAATGCGGTTTCATTACGAATTTACATAGAATAATATCAACATTGGTTGTCACCATGGTGACAACTGCAGGGAGACAAATGGATAATGTAGCATTTCCCAGGGGCTGATCAATCGTTGCCTGATTGGTTTTGGCAATCAACATAGGGCAAGTGAGGCAGTTTCCCCTTTGACGTTCAATCTTGGCCTCATATGATTTGGGGCAAAGCTCAATCTCCAAACGTGGCCATGTGATGATTGGACTCTCAATCAAAAGGGATAGGTTACCAATAACTGGGGAATAAACAATAATTGGTATTCGACGGTGAAAATTCAAGCGTATTGATTTCGGTTCAGACGTGTTCCATAGAATTTTCTGCCTTCACCTTGGTGAGTGAAAGAGTATTCCTATTGCTTACCTGTGCGCTTACAATTCTTCTGGTGAAGTACTACACTACCTACCTGAAACAACAGATAGATAATTATTGTAAATGTCTATTTCAATCTACTAATCCTCAATGCAAAACACAATAATCAGGGCGAAATCACCCGACAGAGGGCGCATAATTAACAAGCTGGTATTGTTGTAAAAGAGGTATAAACAGATTAATCAAAATGCCGAAGTTCGTTCAATGATTCAGCCCTTACTTTTTCAAATATGCGGGGGCACTGGTGGAATACCAAACTCGTTAACGTAAACCAGACCAAACAAATTTGAATTGTTCTCAACCGGACTCAATCCGGTTGTGTAAATATTGAATTTGGCAATTCTTTGCTCTCGTTCTTCCCAGGAATACATTTTTATTTCAATCGTTCGAAAAGCCAAGAGACCAAGTCTTCGGGGAATCCTAGAGGTTTTCTCATTTTTAGAACGTCTATAATTATAGTAAGGTTATAGCAAGAATGTTTTACTTAGTGAATATCTTTTCTTTGTTCTTTGCGATATTGACTTACCAGACGTCACCTATACTATCGCATGGTGGAAGAAGGGAGGACCCCACAAACCGAAAAAGAGTCCGAACGACAAGACTCGGGATCGGATTGTAAATTTGCAAATCGACACCTGGACACGTTGATAAGAGGGAACGCTGCCGACTTAGCGAGAACCAGATAAAAGAGCTGAGGAGTCAAATAAACCCTTTTGGATGGCATACCACCGAACGCTTTCAGAGGTCTTTCCCCCAGCTTGATTTGTGGACCGAGGGCCTTCTCGATTCCCTACCTACTTTTGTGAAGGTCGGGGGTGGGGGGCTGCAAGGGGAAAAAAGGTAACCTTTATAAATCTAACTGGGGCCACTCAATTTCTCCGAGGCCTCAGCGCGAAAAACACCATCGCTAAACTCCATAATTTTTTTAGACTTGTTTTTTTACGCCCAAGCCCCGTCATGGAGAGAGGAGTTAAATCGCGACCAATTACAAAAGTCGGAGCGCCTCCGCAAATATATTTTGGTCACTCGCAGATATATTTTGTTCTGGCGGGAGCAGATTTGCGTTCATGTAAATCAACAATACAGCATCGGTGACTATAAAGGAAATATTATTACCTCACTTACTACGACACATTGCAATGCTGTTTTCGACACATGATAATAATAATAATAATAATAATATGGATGGAACTCTTGGAATATTTATTGAATTCATATCACAGTAACTGTTAGAAAGTTGAACCATTGTGTGAAACACCTTAGTGAAAATAATTTTACAATTATTGTAAAGCAGCCAACTTGAAAACGTAAGTCTATTTAAATTTGCTAGTTTTAGTTCGTAGCTGGAAAAACGTGAGGAAGAATTTAGAAGTTTTGAGTTTGAAAGTTCCAGAAGTGAGCTTGATAATGCCAAAAAGTGGGGATCTCGAAAGGGCAAGAACCGCAAGAAAACTTCTCCATTTATATTCTCGAATCGTCAGCAGTAACTTTGTAAACTAATCTAGCTTGTTTGTTAATTTTGAAGAACAAGATCTTGCTTTGGCACGGCAGAGTAATCCGATGTTCTTACATTGAGATTTAATAAAAATAATAATCTTTGGATCAGCTTTTCGCGGAAGATTTGATTCTGTCTCTTGGATTCGATCCAATGAAGCTGATAATGTAAAATTGAGCTACACAATCTCCTTATCCCTAACGGGGCAACTGTCATCCTCCACTGGTTTAGTAAAGCCGGTCATCTTTCAACTGAGGAGGTTTTGTCTTCTTTCCAGGCATTGTTCTTCCTCCTTCATCTGTTCAGATTATCATTTTCCGAAAGTATTAACACTTCCTAAGCCGCGGCAGACAAAGGAAAAACGCTGCAAATTTTACACAAGGGTTTATTATTCTTTGATATACATTACTTGTGCAGAAATTTAATTCTGTCAATGAAAAAATAAAAATAAAAATTTTTTTGGGATTTTTATCTCAAAAAATTTTTTTTTGGATTTTTTGTTCAAAAACGTGTTTTTTCAAAAATTCCGTATTTTTTACTCGAAAAATATTTAACATTCTGGGATCCTTCAAAAATCCCATTTTTAGCCCCATGAGAGCCCTATAGATCGGCACAGTGAAATCGGATCGTTCCAGGACCCCAAAAAATGGATTCTACGTCCAAAAATACTTCGAAAACGACACCTAACTCGATCCCATAGCTAAAAGCCTTAAAAAAAACCCTCCCGTAGCCCCATTAAAGCGCATTGTAGCGCCCCACGGGTTTGTGCGATCGGACTGAAAACCTTGCGGGCACAACTAGATGGTAAACCAGGTATTTTGCCGAAATTTCAGATTTTTAAAAAAATTCCTATTGCCCAAAACGGCCTGGACGGCGGTCGGCGTACGGCGGACGGACATTTCGGATTTAGAATGTAGACCACTTGAAACGGATAGTGTCAAATTTTGAGCCCGATCGGAGTCGTCGACCCCCGTCGCGAAAACATAGGTGTATTATTCCAAGAATAATAAACCAAAAGTATAAACTGCAAACACCAAATAAGTGCCCTTCGCTTAGTAGTTTTTGTGTAATAAGGGGGTAAGGTAGTGAATAGGCAATCAATTTTAATTTTTGGAAAATAAGCGTAGATTTAGTACAATACAGAATACCTACAGAATATTATGCCCAATGTCGATGATTATGTACCTATAACGAGACGAGACGAGAAATGCCTAAATATTACCCATCAACTGTTGTAATCAGTAACTAATTACAGTAACTTTTACTGATTAACAAAGATTCTTGTTGCTAGAACGCTCGGTTTCCAGAGAGTACATACTAATATTACATATTATGTACTCTCTGGAATGAATATTATTCCTGTCACAATCTATCTGCACGAAGCGTTGATACTTTTGTTAGATTAAAAAACATGCCGCGAGAAAAGAGAGCTTACCATTTTTCGTTTCTACAAGAGAATCCAAGAATGATGACGCATGTAATAGTACGAAATGAATCATGCCACTTCAGTATTTCAGCGTGTGACTCATGACTCAAGGTTTGTAATTGGAAAAATCTCGAGAGTCTAGGAAAAAAAGTTAGAATACTTAAGGGACCGTAACCAATCACATAATTGATAAGATCGGAAAGATCTCTCAAAGCGTAGTTTTTCGAAAAGTCTTGCGTTTCCAAACACCCAGTAAGTATACCCACTTGATAAAAACACTTTCAACCCTCTCAGAATTGCATAGCTATTTACGTCAAGCATAACTATTGAGATTGAACCAAATATTTGAATAAGATATCAAAAATATCGAACAACAAAACCATTTTCAAGTTTCGAAAAACAGTAAGGTAAAATTCTCTATCCCGAGGGAATACTGGAGCGTTATTGTGAGGTTAGTTAGAAAATATTGGGGCTCATTCGTGAATCCTTTCTTTACATCACGTCTCCTGGGTTGGTACTTATCTTATCTTGCTCTTTATATCAACTTTGTTTAATCTCACAACACTAATCGTTCGTTTACGGGACGTGAACTCAAAAGTGCGCTAGAAGATGACCGACGATGTCCTTGGAATGAAATTAAATAAGATGTAAATTAAATGTTAGTAAACCTCGCTAACAAGGTGCACGCGGCACTGCACAGGTGCTATGAGAATTTTGTTTGTTCACAATGGTGGAACTATAAATAGCAAGCATTTTCGTTAGAGATGGATGATGTCATTGTCAACAATTATTGCACAGGTAACGAAACAATAACTAACCTACCGCAAGAGAAAATGTCTTCGTTATTAATTAAAATTTCTTCAACTGATCAAACTTGCGCTAAGTAGTAAAACGAGACGCACCCGGTTCCATAACAAGCAAAAATCTGTTTACAAGATCATTAAAATTTGTTACAAATTTTGTTCAGTTCGGAGTTACAATTTTTCCTAAAAACGTCTTTTGTATACGTTACTGTACACTGTATTGCAGTACTGGGATCAGTTCAAGAACATACAGAAAAATATGCTGTATAATTTAATTATCGTTTCCGTGCATGTGGTACAAAAGTAGACCAATCCCTTCGTCTTGCTGAGCCACGCTAAAACCTTATCAGTCGGATCCAATCGATCAATCATTACAAATTCTTTGACCGTGATGAGATTTCACAACATTGAAATATGATAGTTTTCCGTGGATTGCTCCGTTTTGACACAGTTGGTCAAATTCCGGTATCGATTTGAGAATCCTTTCATTCCCTATTTTTAAACATGACGCCTCTGAGTGAGCAACATTAAACATCGGAGGTTTCAAGTATCGTCAGCACCGTCGTAGAATACGAGATGGCCAGGATAAGTAAAGAGACGTGCATAAAAATAGACCGTAAAAGACAAAGCGGACGATGTGAACGGAGTGGACACAGACAAAAAAAAAAAAAAAAAAAAAAAAAAAAGAAGAAGAATACGAATAAGGAGCGAGGGAGAAAAAGCTGAGCAGACTTGCTGCGTCAGGACCTCTCGAAGAGTCGGCGATAGCTTGTCAGATGCAGTTGCAAACGTTTGCAGTAACCTGCGCACGATGATTTCTCAGAAGTTACAGAGGTATCGTATTTATCCGGAGAAGGAATCACAGCGACGAAATTACCGCAGGTAAGTTAAACGAAAACGGAAGAACTTGGCTAACGTATTGATGATTATTCGTCAAGTCGCAAGATCAACGTTGAAGAACATCTCATGAATGGGCTCTATGGGCTGTCAGACAGGGTTTCCTCGTACAGAACTACTTCAACAAAATCGTATCTTTACTCCGATAAATTAGGTATTTCTTTATGATAATCACGCTAGTTCTCCATAATCAATCATATTGATACATAATAATATTATGTTCTCGGACGAAGATACTAGATGCTCATACTAAATATTATTCTATTTCAAGTAGGAATGAAAAGGAGCAGTCCGTGTAACCATTGAATGACTCTCGCAACACCTGGGACACCGTCCGCACAGCTACCGGATTATTTTACCGCAGTGGGTTCCACCGGATGAAAGAGCGTCACAAAAAAAGTGAGAAAAACTGCCTTTCAATTCTCGGGCACCTGCCTTCTGATCTACGTCTCCAACCGCAGCCCTGAGCTATAGCAATCCACATCTCAGCGTTTTCCCCCTCATCATCAAAATCGTTGGGGATGGAAACCTCATCTCTGTCAACAGTATTACATTGCTGAACTTTTTTTTCTAACTTGAAGCAAGAAATATCACCTATTGATCCAGTAAGTAACCTCACCAATCCAGTTGAACAAATAAGCAAAAGCATTTTAAAAAAGCGGTAAAACTTGCTGTACGTACTGTCCAACTTTGCTACTCTCGCTTCCAACCCTATCCTAACATTCTTTGAGAACTATTCCCGCAATTCATTTTGTTGCCCGATGGGTACCTTATAAAACAGTGGCTTCGACAACAAAGAGAAGCAAATCAAAGTTTTACCGCTACGGTCTCGCATAAGAGGGGCAACCGGGAAGGGGGAAAAAATTGGACGGCATTACTTGGGTCGCACGTAAGGACTCAAAACTTTCCCAACTGCCGTCAATCACTAAACTTTCCATTCCCAACTTGTTATATTGCAGTTGCTGTGTTAAACCTGGCCATGTTTCGTATAAAACGAAAACCGTATAAAACAACAGGTTTAGAGTTTAGAAATAGTTAAGAAGTCGCCAAAGTCGTAGGAAAAATTGCGCTTTCCGCCCGTCACCATAAATAATAATTGTAACAATAACTCTACCAATTATTGTAGTCAAAGATGGAATGCTTGAAATCGAAGATGTAAATTGATCAAAGTATTCAGATTAAGGGGAATACGAATCGAGCTCTAAATTTCTTAAACAATTTGGGCTAAACTTCATTTCTTGGAAAGGATTCGGGAATGAAGTTGACCTTTCCTGATATGGCTTTTGCTAACGCAAGAGCCGTGGATCGAAATATATTATTACTTGACCAAATGCATGGGAGGGAACAATAATGGACTATTGATACGGAAAGCTCAGGCCCTGAACCTCAAAGAGGGATTTTCTGTTTATCTTTAACAGTGCGGTTGGCCATTACCCACTATCAAGGTTGGCGCTAAGGTAGGCCGATTTCGCGGGCGTCAGCCTTCGAGGGGATCTGTCGCTTTGGTAGCCCGTTAGGCCACGAGTAGGAGTAACATGCCCTGCACTCACTTATCTTTACGACCTTTTATACTGCGTCATTGTTCCACTTCGGAACCACCAGAGTCACGGCAATGATAATACGACAAGCACCGCTATTTCTAACCCCCTTCACCGTCGAGGGCATGCCAGCGGTGATTTAGCACCCGCGTAACAGCTCGGTTGTCACAAGCATCCTCGAAATCGTCGTGTTCGCAATGTAGGTTATCATCACATAAAGCGGTACGCACTATTTGAATGGATGGTGCTCTCGCAACCTGGTTGTATGATGGGAGGGAAGCCACGGAAACTATTGTCCGTATTTTATTGTTAGGTTACATTAGCGCTCTTAAAGTTTACCGTTTTGATTTTGTTCTCAGCTCATGGGAGGTCTAGGACTTTCTCCACATTATACCCAGCAAACTACAGCTCAAACGACTAACAGCGCGCTTGAGTTCAGCTCATGAAGGGTATAACCTTCCTGAATATTTATGTGGCATGTTAGTCATAATAGCATGGGAAAAAACCCAGCCCCCCCCCCCTCAGATATTGTGTTGTATTGGATTTTCAAATTGTGATGGTTGAAGAGGTTTTAAAATCAAAACTGAGTCTCACGGGCACAGTTTGGTTTATTCTTCTCAACAGACTCAATCGTCTTCTCAACTCAGACAATCATCCTACCTTTTCGTGTCGGGGGATCAAAAATCTCTATTCTCTTTTCTAGTCCGCCTTCTAAGCCTCTACGCCATCTTGGGCAGTAGAAAGTTTTGACAAACCTAAAATTTGGATAATATCCCCGGTTCTTCATTTACGAGTGTAAAAGCCGCAAAACGTTTTGCCCAATCGCCTTAACCCATTTGGCTCAAAAAAGGATTTAAAGGATTAGTTTTCTAATAAATTTTTGGACGTACGCCACTTTGGGAGTCCTCACACCTGTAGAGTATATAGTTGAATGGCTCCCTCAACAACGTTGTAAACGAAAAAATTGTTGTTGTCAGCTGTTGTTTTGGTTAATTTTTCTAGGATAATACACCTATGTAATCGCGACGGAATTCGAAAATTCAGATCGGCCTCAAAATTTGACATTACCCGTTTCTAGAGGTCTAGATTCCAAAAACGAAATTTTGACAAAATACTTGGTTTACCATCTAGTTTTGCCCGCAAGGTTTTCAGCCCGATCGCCCCAAATCAATGGGGGTAAAATGCTATGGAGGTTTTTTTAAGGCTTTCATCTATGGGGTCGAGTTAAGTGTCGTTATCGAAGTATTTTTGGACGTAAAATCCATTTTGTGGGGTCCCAGAACGATCCGATTGCACTGTGGGGATCTATATGACTTTCATGGAGCTACAAATGGGATTTTTGAAGGATCCGAGGAAGTCTTATATTTGCCGAATAAAAAAATGTCGAAAAACAATAATAATAAATAAATCGACACAGAGATGATTTTTGCACAAGTAGGTAAACTATATCAAAGAATAATAAACCTTTATGTAAACTTTCCTGCGTTTTATTTTTATTTTTTTAAATAATTTTATGAACGTGGTATTAATTTTTGCCTAATTTATAGGTACTGTTCAACAACCCTAATTTATAGGTACTGTACAACGGCCTGAAATAGCCGATCCTCACCAAAATTTAGTTGTACCTCCCTACGTAATGACTATAATTCCTACCAAGGAAATCTAATTTTGATGGCTAATTAAATAGTATGTTACCTATAGTATTTAATGAGCCCCATCCTGTCTACCAGTATTTTCGCACAAAAATCGGGTAGTTCGAGACAGGATAGCATTTTTTATTCTCTCTCTCTCTTCAAAGTACTCCTCGATTGATTTATGGATTTTTAATGTCCATGAATCACTCCAAACTCACTTCCCACTTCCCATTAATAGTGGGTGTTTCTACTATACTAAATAACCCAGTCCTGGCCCACCAGGAACAATAACTCCCAAACGATATGCAAATTCTCATCAACAGTGAATTCATTCCACTAATGGAAACGATGTGAAGAGCCTGAGCAAACAATAAAATCCTTGTTTCATTGTGAATCATCACGACGAAGGAGTGGAAGGCAATGTTTACATACTCGTGTTCACAGGATTGAGAGCAATCCAAACTCAATCATAATGGCGTTAGCTTTTCATGTACTTTTGTTCGAAGTGCTCTCTCACAGAGAAATGGAAGAAGAAAAGGTCACCATTAGTAATTATTTCAACAAGGAATGCTGACCACGGAAATTTTCTAGGATGTTCACTAGTAAGTATAATATACATACTATTATTACAATATTATTGTAATTGTGTACAATAAAAATTATAATAATCAAATTATGTTGTCTCCTACTGGCTGGTGAGACTGAGAAAAGAATCAACACTGCAGTGTCGAAAAGTAGCCAACGAGATTCTGTTCCTGATCTTATCATTTTCGGGGACTTTTGTGAAGGTTGGGGAAGGACTGTTCGGATTTTCGGAAAGGATTACCTATTAGTCATTTTAAGGGATAGTTATCCCTTACAGAAGGATTAAGGGGTTTACGTCCGTTCGGGCTGACAGACAAGTCTTGCTATAACAAATTTTGCTCCAGGGTGGGTCTCAAATCGCCTCTAGTTCCATTCAACGTACCATACTATAAACGACTATTTTTTTAGGCTCCGAATAAGCCACGAAAAGAACTTGTTCACGTGGGCCAAAAAATGTCCCGACTCAATTTTTTACTTGACTCAGGCCCCTGGGTGAGTTCCTCACTATATTAAATAAATTTTATTCGCGTACATTATCGGCCAGCCCTCCCTTTGCCAGGAATAAAAGCCCTACCGACTTTGTCAGATTAAGCTGGCCTGGTTGAAACGCACTATAACCAACAAAACCCCATAGCTGTAACCCACACAGAAACCCTGTCCACTGGGAAACACTTCGTGGGGTACGAGGAACAACCGGAATTTTTCACAGAGAAGGTATAGATTGAAGTGCCGTCGCCACACAAAAGAGGAAAGTGACCCTGGTGTTGCGTCACGACGTCCCACCATCCAGCAGACGAAGGCTTCTAATGAAAACGCTTCGTTTTTCGCTGACTCGGTCGCTACTGCAGGAAAAAGGAGCCATCGTTCGCTGTTTTGTTTGCCACAAACAGTCGTTGCACGCCGCAAGCCGTTGCCAACCAGTACCAGTTAGTCGAAAATATTCGCCGCTCTCTTAACAAAACCCAGCCTTGGCTTCAAAATCGGAAATGCGAACTAATGCACTGACTGACAAATTCAACCGTCCTAAAATTTTTAAAGTACATAAGTAACTTTCAAACCATTGAGTAGGTCGAATAAAATTCAATAATATTACTACTCAAACTTACTATAATAGTGTGAGTATATCTATCATGATAAACATATTCTTACGTGAGAAGATGTATTCGTAATATTACAAGAAGAATCTAAGATGGGAAGACCTCAACATATTTCGTCCTGTCCTCTCAATCCGACGTCAAATGTAAATTTTACGACTCGTTTTTTCTCCTTGGTAACAGACAGCAAACTAGTAATGAAATATGGAACAATATAAAACGAATATAAACGCTCACAGACGTAGAGGCGAATCAAACAATGGCATTGAGCGTTACCTTTCAGGTTTATGATTATTATGATTTCCACAAATCGAAACAAAACACTATTTTAGCTGTTTATAACAACGTACGATTGCATTTGAGACTCAAAGAAACCGGAAGTGGGAGTGGAAGTGTTGAGAGGACTTCCTCATAATTTAATGTCGGTAAGTCTCGCTTTGCTCGCCCAGCGTCAATACTCGGACGCCTGCTATCTGGCACATAACGGTTCTTGGTGTAGAAAATTTAATAAGAGGCAGGTACTCGAAACGTTGCTCGCACACCAAAAAATTCTTAGCGCCGTTGAATTTGCAAACTATGGGTCAAATTTAGATTTTCAAGGCGATACGAAAAATATTCTTTGGAAAAAGCAAAGCAATTTATCATGTATTTGTAAAAGCATAATTAATAATAATATTATACAAAGTTTACTAGTGAGGCATTTGATTGAAATATAATGTTCAAAATATTTCGAGCGAATTTACATCATTTAAAAGCATACTATAATATACGTATTATATTCCAACACTTTTCAAGTTCTAAAAAATTGTCTAACCAAGGTGGAAGGAAAACGAACAGAGTGCATCAAATCCCTCGAACGTCTTCGCTCGTAGTTGTAACGTCAAAGTAAGTGCTTACCTCGTAAGCTAAGTAAGTATGGATTTATACTTGATGTGTGACTACCTTTTTCTCTGGCTGATGCGACAACAAGCAGGAAAAACAGGATCCACAAAGGCTGCATCATGCCGTTTGAAGATTCAGATTATCCTCACATTCGCGAAATACGGACGAACACCTCACATACTATGAAACACTTGTCGCTGCAATGAATAGGAATGTCTCAAGAAAATTAACAAGGAACAGAAACTCTCGGCTTGATTTCGAAAAAGAAGGAGTGAACGAGGCGGGATTATCGGAAACTCGGAAAGACGTCAAACACGGAACCACCCGTAAAACAAACACCCGTACATCAAGCTCTCTGCCAGGTCGTAGCGATACTGTCAGTCGAGGGCAGCGAGCGAAGGCTTTTAATCTGAAGTATGCAGACCCGCACGACTCGGAGTCATCTCTCCCCTCCTTCCAAACCAACGGTGAGGCGTAACGCCGCTCGCACGGTATGGACGCCTTGGCGTTAGGATCATTCATGTCCTTTTTATCGTTACAGTAACGACTGCGTACTTTCTGTCAAGGTGAGACGCGTTTTCGTGACTCATCTGCCTGCCATGAATCATCTACAGACTAAATTTGGAACGTTTTTATTCATTTTATGACGATTATTCAACTGCTAAAGTAGTCGTACATAAGCATGGACATACCATGATGGCTAGGCCATACCGCTCAAGGGCGAACAAACGTCTCCACTCGCGGCGAACACAACTGAGGTTCATCGTGACCCAAGACGCACGACATGGGACCTTCAGAAAAACAGGATTGGGATAATAAATGAAGAACCTCTGGAGGTTACGTGGAAACGAAGAGGAGACAGCTGCTCACCTCATCTTCAAATCTGGTGCCCTGGAGCGCAAAAGGAACTGCGGATCAGTGGACAGGGATGAGATATTGGTGCAACAGGACCATGAAGGAGAGGGCATGCTTTTTGAGAGCACCGACCTCCTACTGTCGTAAACTCGGAAAGGCAGCACAACGGGGTCTTGTGTGTGTGTGTGTAGTTATTACTTTCATTACCTAGGTACATTATAGTTTATTTTTTGCTTCCGAGACTGCGGAAGCATTGTTTTCACTTTCGAAATGAAAAAAAAAAAAAAAAAAAAAAAAATTGTTCTCCAAAATCAAAATTTCCACTCACGTTTTGCGTTTCAGAGCCTCCTGGTGGTTGACGATTTTCGGCTATGGGATCGTGTAAGCTATGGGCCATGCCCCACTTGGCAGTGTATTTTCATGTTAAATAACATTCTTATTATTTTCTTTAAAGTGAAAAGTTTCATTAGAGCGTAGGATGATTTAGACAAGGCCCCGTTCACCTTTACTCACATATTAAAATTAAATACCCACAATCAATTTTATTAATTTAATAATCAACCTATTTCAATTATTTGACAATCAACCTATGTATTCGCGACGGGGGCTAAACACTTTGATCGGCCTCAAAATTTGTACCTAGGTTCCAATAATGAAC
Source organism: Pilophorus perplexus (assembly GCA_955831195.1). NCBI lineage: Eukaryota > Metazoa > Arthropoda > Insecta > Hemiptera > Miridae > Pilophorus > Pilophorus perplexus. Next base: position 12,464,244 of record OY037011.1, on the reverse strand, counting down.
GGCCAGTTCAGGGCGTTTTGGGTAGACGGAATTAAATTCCGTCAAAAAAACAAACATTGTTTTTTAATTTGGAATTTTGACCAAGTACTCGGTTTTCCAGTTGTGCCCACTCAAATTCCTGGGGCTCTCTGGGGGGTGGGGGGTTGACGATTTTCGGCTATGGGATCGTGTACCTTTTGGGCGTTTTTTGGACGCAGAATCAATTTTTGGGGGCTCCACAACCATCCAATCATCACCGCGGGGATCTAAGAGGCCGAGCAAAGGCCGTACGACTCGCACTGACTTCCATCGACAGGAAACGATGTACCCAGAGAGGATATTAGTATGTAGTTGTATCCTACTGTTCCGACCGAGTTTAAGTTCAAGAATATCCCCCAGAAATGTGACATATTTCAGTTTATTATCTACATTAGACTATAGGTATTATAATACCGTCTTCTTGAACCCAAATCTCACGACTTTGTTCACTGTGAACCAATTTTTGGTCTCCCTCAAGGTAGGACCGATTGCGTGCAGAGAGAATAGTGTTGGGTGTCTAAACCCCCGTTATCTTGGATTAAAACACCATCGAAGTTTTATCCGTACCTACACAGTGGATGTAATGTAATGATCCAATATCAAAAAACTAACAAACCAAATCTGTTACCAGGTGGTGGCATTGTGGGCACGTCATTTACTAGAATTAGGAACAATATTGTCTGAGACATGACCGTCATTTTATTGAGCAGCCACAGTGTTGGTGTGCGATTTGACGTTTTATTAGCGCAACCTTTCCTCATTGTTATTAGTCACGTCGACCCGTCTCGAAGGTAGAAATCACCGCAGCAACACTGAGAACTGGAAGGAGATTCTCTTCATCGGTCGATGTGGTAATGAGGAGGGTAAGTGGAAACAATCAAACAACAACAAGAGCTCCCAACAACATACTCGCAGAAATCCCGAGCCAAGTCTTTAATTGGTGATTTTGATCCTCGCAAACAAACCAAGTTTCCGCCACTTTCCCATCTTCCTTCCCTGTCTCGTCTTGTTTTCCCTCCAAGCAGTTAGCCGTCATCAGTAAAAATACACTGCTCCCAAAAGAACGAGGAATGCTAATGCCCCTGCTTGCCACTTCAAATTATTTTCGACCAACGTCATCTCGATAACGGATTATTTTTAACGAGTTGAAACAGACATAATCGGAAACAGATCTACATTTAGGCCCCGTCCAAATCCAAAACTGTTATGCTCAAAGGATTTAGGAATTTCAAGTTGTGGGAGAAATCGATTTCAGATGTTGGCTCTCTAACTGAGGTGTCAAAATAAACGTTTTTGCCGAATCACCGTATTTTCCGTGTCCTGTACACTCCGACATGTGGGTTTTTTGATAGACTTTAGTACGTAACCATGTGTGGAATGCCATAAACGACGCGATGGTGGCTTGAACAAATTTTCGAGTTCTGCGACTAATGGGGATTTGCTATCAACCCCTCAATTAAATCGGTCATTTTGAAAAGGGGTTATATCCTATAATGAAAAATTGGAGATGGCCCCATTTCAAACTTACCGATTCAATTGTGCAAAAATTAATTGTGTGACATTAAGAAAATATTTTTGAAAAAATAAAAAATAAACAATTTTTCTGTACAATCTTTGGACTGGTTTGGGACCTGAAAAACGCAAATACAAAATTTTGTGGCCAATCAGAATTTTCGACCTCAGTCTAGATTAAATAGGTGTATTATTCCAAGAATAATAAAACAAAATTGCACTGTCTTGTTGTTCGCTTGAGAGCCAAAGCGTAGATAAGGTTGGAGAAAGGAATGCGCGGAATGAGCAAATATTGTTTCACCACAAAAGGCACGTGGATTCTGAGCTCTTACCGCCAATCAAATAATTAGGAGGTTACACAGCGGCATGCTTATCTTCTCCGGTATGCGCTCATCCTGGGAGGTGTTATTCACGTGGTTAGAACCTATCAACCTCGTTACGGCACAAAAGATGTTTTATTTAAAATACTTGACATCTGGATTTAGCAATGCCCATAACTTTTGTTTTAATACGTGGTAGACACCACTATAGTTTTTTCGTAACTATAGTGGTGTTGGTTGTGGACGAGAGGACGACGATTGATTTTTTAAATAAAACTAAATTGGCTTTTATATCATTTCTATTATCTATGGGTCAAACTACCCTTATATAATATATAAGGGTGATTATATAATATATAAGGGTATTTTTATGATATTATAGTAAAAAAATCTCCTTCATATAATTGGTACAGATACCAAATCATTAAATGTAATGGTTTAATGATTAGGGCTCGGATTCGACCATATTAGCTACCTAGCACAGTTTTTTTGTATTTTATGTAAACATTGAATGAAGCCTTTTGATAGTACTTTCACCTCACTGGGACCAACAGAATTTAAATTTATTGAGTTTAAAACAGCGGAATAAACGCGAGTAAATAAATAATCATTTAAATAATTTATTTTAATGGTGTTTTTCGAGCGTATTTAAGAGCATGTAATGGGGGTTTCGAGCATATCTATTGAGCATGAAACAAAATTTGTTGCTCGATAAATCACACAATGATAAATCATACGTTCGAATAACATTTAATGTTATTCGAGCATATTTGGTGATTTATCGAGCATATCAACCCAAGCCCTATTTTGTGGATTTGTTGAGGGTTAGTCAATAAAAATCCACCATCAGTCGAAACAGTCAACATCAGTGTATATTACAGAGCCTATAATATACCAAACACTATAGGCAGCAACAAACATGATCCACTGTTATCATAAATAATTTATAAGTAATTATTATTGTCGATTATCACATCATTCTTATTAAGGAATTTTGAACATGGATTAAGTTATAAACATCCAAAATATCCCAAAAATTCATATTTTTAAGGCATGAAATACACGAATACCATTCTTAGGGATGCTGTGGCTGAGGAAGCTTTCCGTCATAAATCCCTTATAATTCTAGGGATTAGCCGACGACATATTTTAAGGGGATACGGGAAGAGCAAGTTCCCCCTCAGTGTCGCCTCAAGTGCTTCGGCAGCCCTTGTCCTTGGTTGTTAACTGGGGTTATCCGACTGGATTATTCGGTAGTGTCCATAGGGGGAGTATAACCGAGGAAAACACGAATAAGGGATATAAGGGGTTGAGCTGTTGGTGGGTTAAGGGTCTTGATTGAATCTCCTCCCACCTGATCCCAGTTTATGGCAACTTGAGAACCTATCGGGAGGATATTCTTGGCCAGTATAAAGCGATCCAAGGTTGTTGTTTTTTCTCGAAAAAGCTGTTTGCCAAACACACGAATTTGGGGTGGGAGTTGAATAATTATAACTTCCTTGACGATATTGAAAACAATATAGTATATTATATTCGACGAATATATTATTCATAATAACAGACAAAGAAAGATTCACGGGAAGAAAATCCCCAGTATTTTCCGGTCCCAGAAAAAAATCCCCGGAGAAGAAATAGCGTTGGCTGAATGGAAAGGACAGGAGACGATAATATTATCTTCCGCCGTCCGCCGTCCGTGCCGTTTTGGGCAGTAGGAATTTTTTTTTAAATCTGAAAATTTGAAAAAAATACTTGGTTTACCATCTAGTTGTGCCCGCAAGGTTTTCATCCCGATTGCCAAATCCCGTGGGGTGCTATGGGGCTAAAATGGGGCTAGGGGAGGGGGTTTTCGAAGGCTTTTGGCTATGGGATCGTGTTAGGTGTCTTTTTCGAAGTATTTTTGGACGTAGAATCCATTTTTGAGGATCCCGGAACGATCCGATTTCTCTGTGGCGATCTATAGGGATTTCATGGGGCTAAAAATGGGATTTTTTAAGGATCCCAGGAAGTCAAGTATTTTCCGAGTAAAAATAGGTGTTTTGAAAAAAAATTGTTTCCAAAATTGTTTTTATTGACACAGAACTTATTTTTGCACAAGTAACCTATGTCAAACAATAATAAACCCATGTGTAAAATTTGCATCGTTTTTCAATGTTTTTAATTTTTTTTTTCTGCCTTTGAATATTCTTAGGGTTTTTTCCGCCCTGCAGGATTTTATTTTTTTTCCCCGGGGAGTTTTTTCCGATTACCGAGACGAAAACCTAACAATGCTCATCCCAGGTGGAATTTTACGAACGCCGGTGATTTCAATACACATAATTAGGGTCAAATCAGAATACGAAATTGATTTCACACGAATAAAATGGTCAAATTAAGCTTCTTTTTTTAATGTCGGGGTTTTACATTACCTAATTTTTATCTTACTGCTTTTTCGCTATTTTCAAATCCTGTTCGACCCTTTCCTTCTATTTTATTATTCTTCCTTCTAAATACCAGATCTCGTGCATTCTATGCCTACTTCTGTCTTTTGCACGACTCCAAATATTCTAATTTTTTATAACTTCCTGCTCTGTTGTCTGTAACTGCCAAGTCCTCTTCTCCATTTCTTTCTCTATGCATCTCTGTTCTTTCTATTTTGAAACGCCAGAAGGCTCCCAAGATTTCATTGCATTTCAAAAGGTCCAATTCGCACATGTAAAAGGACATGAATACGGCGTTTTAACTGCCGTACTGGAGGGAAATTTACTTAACACGAGGAGCGAACTTATTCCACGAACTGAAGTCTATTCATCAGAGTTAGGTTGCTACCCTGACAGGTTGGCACCACATTTTACATACGAGCACATACGCTTGAGGCAATTAATTCTCCTTCCAGACATTCTTTCGACCAAACCCTCTCTTGAATCAGATTATAACAGAATACGAGTAGTATTACAGCACCATGATGTACTTTAAATAATACAACCTCATATTAGGAGGCCCGACAATCGAAAAACGAAATATTATCTAAGGGAATTAAAAAAATTCAAATTTTTCGATCTAATGGGGTTATCATCCTCCTTATGAAATAAGCCGGGACATTGTAGGTACTGATTAAAATATATAGTCTCAGTATATTCTTAAGAGGCCGTGATAGTATGATAATAAATCTCCAGCAGAAATGTTGGCTTAACCCTGGTATGTGTATTTAATATAGGTATATCTTTTTTTTAATACTCGTATAACGATCCTCATCACATCCACAATTTATTATACTTTCTGGGAGGTACTTGCAGGATCTTCACGGGGAACGTTCACTCGACTCCGTTGGAGTTAGAAGAGTCCGCCCGAGGCAATTCCCAGGGGAACCTGTGATTCCCACGTCCATCCAAGGATCGTTCCCGGCCAGGAGATACGTACCCAGCTCGGCGTTATGGGAAGCTTGTAGAACGGTAAGTTCGTCAAGTAAGGGGGTGGAGGGGTTAAATCATAGCTCCCTGGATCACCACACTTCTCCTCTATTGTTGTACCCTCACAAACCAGGAAAACCAAAACCAACGAACACCAGCAATCAGGGATTGAATGGATTGAATGGGATTGATTGGAGCAATTTTTGTTATTCGGAATCGCTCAATTTCAGATTTTGAGTTTTATTTTTTCGCTCCCCGGGTAAAACAACACGATATTTTTGCGATAGTTTTTCGCTCAGAAAATTAAACTTAACTTTTGAGCGATATTTTTTTGCTCAAAATAAAATTCAACCAAGTTGAAATTTGCTAGCTGAGCTATATTTCTGGGTGAAAAAATTGAAAAAAATATTTTGAAAAAAAAAAAAAACCAAAAAAAACTGTAAAATGGGAAAGTTTTAGGACCTCAAAAACCGGATTGTGCGTCCAAAATTACTTGGAAATTTATTGACCCCCTGGGATCCTTCAAAAATCCAAATTGCCCGACGAGAGCCCAATAGATCTCCACGGTGGAATCGAATCGTTCTGAGACCGCCAAAAATGGGGTTAAATCTAAAAATTCTTCGAAAACCACACCTAACTCGACCCCATAGCAGAAACCCCTAAAAAAAAAACCCTCCCGTAGCCCCATTTTAGCCCCATACCGCCTCATGGGGTTTGGCGTTCGGGCTGATTACCTTGCGGGCACAACTAGATGGAAGAACGGGTATTTTGTCAAAATTTCAGATTTTTGAAAAAATTCCTAATGCCCAAAACGGCTCAGACGACGGACGGACATTTCGTTTTTGGAATATAGACATCTTGAAATGGATGTCAAATTTTGGGGGCGATCAGAATTTTCGTCCTCCGTCGCGATTACATGCATTCCACGAATAATAAACAAATAAAAATCGCTCCAATTCAAACTCTGCCAGCAATAGAACAACTAGTGATAACACTATCCACAAACTGGGTAATGACTCATTGACGGACTTGTAACAACTCTAAGTACAGACAGGTACGTCTAATACGAAAAGGCTTCAGTCTTTCTTCTCACTTTTAGTCAATTAGCGAAAAACATTTTTGATTTTTGATTTTTTGTCCAGCTGAGTGAAGATCTGAGGGATGAAATGAAAGTAGGTACAATGTACCCCGAACAGAGCGCCACCCTTTGCGCTCAGAAATACGCTTTAATCAAGTTACAAAGGAGACGATCTGATGGGCGATAGCGTCAGTTAATAGCTAGTTAGTAAACTGAGTCAAGATATCCAACACCCCTGAACACTCTCAACAGCCTTCAACATGTACCTCGACGTGAACGAGGGAGACGACACGTGAATGTAGTACTATCGTCACCAGTAGAGTATGATACGCTAATTAGAAGCTTACTACCTACGAGCTTCCATGTAAGTAAGTTGACCTTTTCCTGATAGTGGCTTCTTAATAATTATTTGCTGAATTATTGCGCAAGTGACATTCAAACCTGTTTATCGTAGCGAGTAACTGGCTGGAGTAGTTAAGTTGAGCCAGTGGTTTGTTGGGGTGCCATAACAAGCTTTCGAGGATGCTGGTCCCCTTCTTCAGGCTGTGAACAGGCGGACACAGTGTCACTCCTGAGCGACAAGGCGGATGGCTTAGGCTAGGTATTTACCTTAATTTAGTTAGTTGGCTGTTCAACTCCGTCTCAAATGCAGAAAATAGGGTCACATAGTTGGTGGGGTCCTGGGGGAGAAAAGTGAGATGAGTACATATAGGTACAATAGGGGGGGCCTAGTATAATATACTATAGTATATTATTAATATCATATTATGAAGTTAGTTCGGGCGATACAGAATAATGCTGTGGTTAAGTTAAACTTACGTCAGATGATGATTCAAATATTAAATTAAACTTTAATTTATTAAAGTTTTGAATGTTAAATTATTGATGTCAAACCCAAACTCTCGTGTGCGGTGAGTCAGCTGTTCGGCGTCTCGCACCTTGCAGGTATTGTTGTGAGGTCTATGGGCTTCTTCTTGTGCGGTTTGAAGGGTGGAGAGCAGTGATGTGGTGGAGGAGGCGACGATTTTCTGCATTTGAGACGGTGTTGAACAGCCAACTAACTAAATTAAGGTAAATACCTAGCCTAAGCCATCCGCCTTGATGAATTGTAACTGCTCAGGAGTGACACTGTGTCCGCCTGTTCACAGCCTGAAGAAGGGGACCAGCATCCTCGAAAGCTTGTTATGGAATAAAGCACCCCAACAAACCACTGGCTCTCTCTCCCCCTAACTCAACTAAACCTGTTAATAAACGTTCATAAATGTATAACGTTATATCCTATTATGTTCGCTCTGGATTCAATAATGATGCAAAATGTGCGTTCATGATTATCTTTCAGCAAGGATACATGAAATTCTATCACCCCGGTCAAAATGAGTTTGGCTAGGTAGGCTAGGTAGGCTAGGTATTAAATACTATTATGTAAATTTTACATAATGTAAATAGCCAATGACGGTAACAGGAAATATTCAGATATAAAGTTTGTGCTATTCGGAAAGTACCGCAGTTGTTGACGATAAAATTTCTTTTAGCTTCATTTCTTTTTGTGTATACATTTTTATATATAAAAATGTATACACAAAAAGAAAAATCATAAATCTATTGTTGCCAATAAAGTGCATAATCATAATAATAATAATAATAATAATAATAATGCAATTTATTGATGAAGGATTGCTACAGTAGATGTACGAACTTCATTCCTTGACATAATGAAATCAGCCGCCAACTTCAAATAATTCCGTAATTGAAGATTGCGGGGAGGCAGGGGGGAGACTCTTTGTTTGCGATCACCTCAGGTTGACTAAAAGCAAACAGCCGATAATTAAACGAAACTGTACATAACCATTGTTTCTTTCACAGAGGTGTTTCATTGTTCAAAATTAATTAAGCTCCTTAATGTGCTACAGGGCGCCTGGCTTCTGTTTGAACGGAGGAGCTGAAATTGAAAAGGTAGAATAGTCCCACGTTGGGCGGAGGTAGGTATGCCGCATAGAACGAACAGGGCCGGCTATCAACGCCGAATAAGAATGTTACTCATGAGGCATGCCTGATATTGTGCCTGGAGGCACAATAAAAATGTGAGGCTTTCTGCTTCCTCTTAAAAAATGAATAAATATAAATAAGCGAAGAAACTTTTTCTAGATGGACGAGTATTTTTCTTATATCAAGAACAAACGTCCTGTCTTCCCGCCGTCATTTGTTACAATACTGCGGTCAAATCCACGAAGAATTTAAAAATAAAGCTGATAAAATTTATCAGCTTTAATGGAATTTAAAAAAAAAAAAATATCGTAAAAACGCAGAAAATTTTACACAAGGGTTAATTATTTTTTTATATAAAATGTGCAAAAACTAATTTTGTCGATGAAAAACTATTTTAAAACCCGTACAATGTTTGTGGAGATGTGGGACCACGAAAAATATGTAGCCCCACGGTGAAATCGAATGGTTCTGTAACATCTAAAAATGGATTCAACGGGTGTATGCCAACTGGGCCGGGATTTTCCAGAAAATTGGCAATTGGGCCAGCTACCTTTCCTACCTCTGTTATCGGACATGTTAACTGGGCCGGTACTCAACTTCTTAGGGTAATATTAAATATTACCCTATTGTTATAATATTGTTCCAAACGGAACAATCGAGTGTTTGTTCCGTGGTGGGCGATTAGCGCTACTCAGGGAACACCATGAGGAGGTTGCTCGATTTAAAGAATCACCCCACCACGAGGAACTGGTCATTTTGAGGATTTATCTCCCTTTATGGCTCGGAAAAGGATATGCGAAGGTGTTGTCTCATGGAGTTTGCTGGGGAAGAGGTTTAGGATTTTTCTCAAGGAGAGCTCACTGACGATGCGCTGAGAGATGGGATGGGCAATACAGTATATCCTGCAAACAGATGGATGCTCGATGTACCCGTTTCTCGTGGATGTAGTTGAAATTGGTCATCAATTTTGCGTGGAACGGCTCACACACTTAGGTTGTCATCTCGGAACCCGACACCTTCTGGTCGATGAAAACCTTGCGGGCATAACTGGATGGTGAACCGAGTATTTTGTAAGCATTTCAGATTTTGAAAAAATGCCTACTGCTCAAAACGACCCGGACGGCGGACGGAGTACGGACATAATAATATTACTTATGTAGGTTTTTGACATCTTGGCGTTATGAAACGAATAATGTCAATTTTGAGGACCCCCGTCGCTGGTACGTATGTATTATCCCAAGAATAATAAACTAAAAGTACGAATGGATTGAGTTAATTCGTGAATTACATAATCAGTTTGATTTAAATCAACTGTACGACTCGCAAGAACAGAAAGAGGGACATATCTCGTCTAAATCTAACCGTGAAACTTGCAGTCTGTCGTAGAAGAAAGGCTGCTACGATGGTCGTTAGCTCTGGTAATTACTCGGTAGTTGGAAAGGTGAGAAGAAGTTGTGGGGATGACTCGGTTTCGAGAACCGGCATAATGCCAACGCCTCTTTTACCGTGAAGCAAAGCTATGATTAAAGAAGTCATTTCAGAGCCTGGTAATGAAGGGTGCGAGCTCAGTAAGAACGAGGTACCGCTGATAGGATCTATAAACTCGAAAAAAGGGCATAAAAAATTATTCTCGAATTAATAAAGGCTGAATTATCGTGCCTACGGGTGGACATAGAGATCAGTCAGCGGAAACTAGTTTTTATTCGTCGATTTTTTTCAGTAGTAAAGCAGTAAACTTTACTCTACTTGTAAAGTAGTAAAGTAGTCAAAATTGTTTGGATATCGTAAGAATTCAGAGGATAAGCCACGGAATTCCGTGGGATAAGCCAACTGCGACCAATAGAGTCCATTGCCCCTCACACCATGGGCCACTTTCCTGCAATGCATTGCTGTCCCACAGGTCTAACATTTTGAGAAGAAGAGGAGGGATAATAATACTTGTTATTATTATTAGAGGAAGGATAATTATTATCCTTCCTCTTCTTCTCAAATAATAATTATATAATTGGTACTAATTGGTAATAATTGTATAATTGGATACTCAAAAATAATAATTATTATTATTGGTGTGAACTGAACGACAAAATTTTACTTCGTAACTCTAAGCTTAGCAATTGTATTAGCCACATACCGCACATCGTATGTGAAGTTTTATTTGTACGTAATACTTGCAGCCCCATGAAAGATTCAAAGACCTCATTAGACTTGAGTGAGTACTTCAATAACTTAATTAAACGTTAGTTCCTCGAAGCCGTTTCTTCTGATACATGTATGAGATGTACGGTGGATGAAACGGGTACAGATGCTGGCAAGAAAAAGTAATTTCCCCAACACCTCCTCAAACGTCTATAGGAAAGGCTAGGTTGGGGGAAATGAGCCACCCAGCCGAGAAAAAATTACTGTTTCATAAAAGCAAAAGAGGTTGAAATCCACTCGGTGGGTAGTGCTCTGAAGTTCATTTCATTTCTCGAGTCACCAAGTTTCATCCAGTCATTCTTCTTTCTATTCCACTTTTTTGCCCATCCCCTCCCGCCATTAGTTCTTTTTTAAAAAGCTCTATCCGAGGATGAACTAATCTGTCAAGTTGAAGATGAGCGCAAACACATCCACCGGAAATATCAATTTAGTCACAACGGTAATAATTATTTTTCCCTTTGTTCTAACAGTGTAGATGTAAATAGACACTTCGACCAATTATTCTTCTTCTTGGATTATTCTTGGATCTTACAGAGTTTCGCCCTTTCTGAACAATTATTACGCTCATGGCTCCTACCTACTGCCTGGTCCTTGTGAGTTGGGAAGGGGTTATGATTGGACGCAGAAAGCAATAATTATAATAATTATTGAAGGGTGCCATATGCATAAGGGCCCAAGCGCCATTGGGAAAACAGCACAAAACCAGTCGTAAACCAGCCGAAACACAGCGATAAACCAGCAGAATAACAGCAATAAAAACAGCACAAAACCAGAAGATTAAAATTTGAAAAAAAGCGCTTGGGCCCTAATGCATAATAATATTATTATGCATATTATGGCACCCTTCAATTATAGTATCGGTGACCTCACTTCTCATGCTGTCGCCCATCCAAGAACTAACCACGCACGACGTTAGGTAACTTCGTCGATTGAGAGATAACAATATTGTTGGGTTGAGTGGTTTCGGCATTGAAACCAGGGTAGTCGTCAATAAATAAAAGTGTTGTTGTGATCTTGAAATTAACCCGAAAGTCTTGTTCTTAATATTGGTGTCAGATTTTGGGATTTGCCCTTTCAAAAATGATCACACGTTCTCGTGCGCGGGTATCCCGTTCAGCGGGAGGTTCGCCTTTGCTGGCGCAGACAAACCCGGGGCCTACAGGTAGTGTCGAAGTACCACTGCCGATACCTAGTCGAAGTGTAGATCCTGCTCCAGAGCAAAGCGCGGGGCGCTTCCGAAGCGAACAGACGCAGACCGTAAGTGTCGTTTCAAATGATGTTAGGCAAGAAATGGGCCCCCTCCTAGATGAATTTGCCAGCAACATACAACTCCATCTTGAGGGGCGGTTGGCGATAGCTGGGGAGGAAATCGAGAGCCTGCGATCTGAGTTGGAGAGGTGCAAAGCTGACCTGCAGTCGTTGAAACAGAGCCATGTGAAGCCACCCAAGTTTGATGGGAAGGTTGACTGGCCGTCGTACTTGAAGCAATTTGAATGCATTGCAGAAAAGCACGCTTGGTCGGATGAGGTCAGAGCGGATAAACTGCTCAATTCGCTGAAAGGAGACGCTCCGACGGTACTGAAGCTGGTCAACAATGCACATGACTATAGTCAGTTAGTCGCGGCACTCAACGACAAATTTGGCGACGTAGGATCGACGCAGGCATATTGCAATCAGGTGAACAACCGCACCCAGAAGGCCAAGGAAGGGATCAGGGAGTTTCACTACGCTCTACGCGAGTTGGCTAGCAAGGCTTGGCCAGGGAATACTCAGCACATAGAGGAGCAGGTGATTCTGCTGTTCTGCAGAGGGCTTCGAGACCCTGAAGTGTCACGTCATGTGCAAATTGTGGGCCCGAAGACGATGGCGGAGGCGCTAGATCTTGCTTTGAAGGCGGAAAGCGTTCCCTCTCGCTCAGTGGTGAGACAATGCGCGACTGAACAAGGAGAGACGTCGGTAAATAAAGCACGTACGTCGAAGCGCCTTTCGTCTTTCACGAGGGGTCCACCGCAGAAGCGCCAGCTGACCTGTTGGCGCTGTGACGAGGTCGGGCACACCTGGTTTTCATGCCCAACTCGTAATGAAGCCCCCAAAAGCCTCGGGCCACTTGGCCACTTGGCCAATCTGACCAAAAGTTCGGGAAACGAAGAGCGGTCAGATTGAGGGGCCGCAGTCTGACCACCCACCGCACAATGGCCACCCAGACTTATGACAGCATGGGAACAGCACAGGTCGTCTATCGCCTTCAAAGTTGCCCTTCGATTATAATGGTAGGTAGGTTGAACGGGTTGCCTTGTAGCATGATAGTTGATAGTGGGGCCACTAGTACAGTAGTTTGTAAAGACGTCGTAGAAGCTATGAAGCTAGTTATCAATGTGCGGGATAAAGGGTGGTTGAGAAGTGTGACAGGAGATGTAGTCCCTGTCATGGGAAAGGTAGACGTTGACATTGACCTGGGTGATGGACACTTGAGGAAGCACACAGTTCAAGTGGCAAATATTAGGGAGGAGTGCATTTTGGGAATGGACTTCTTGAAGAAGTATAAGGTTCAGATCCATACCGAGGATAGCAGCATAGTGGTGGGAAACAGGAAGATTCTCTCCTCTTACGATCCTGTGGTAGAACCTGAAGATTGCACCCAACCAGACACCGTGGATGCATTGTGTTACCAGGGATTCCATGAATTTGAGTCCTCAATAATGGCTGCAGTTGACGTTTCTCTGGGCAAGACAAGCGATAACTGCACAGGGGGTGTTCCATCCCATCTGCAGGACCTTTTTTGTCGGTCCAGGGGCTGTTTGCAGCCTGACAGCACCCGCCTTTTGCGAGATCTTCTCATAGAATTTGAAGATGTATTTGCCAAAAATGAATCCGACTTGGGCCACATCAAGGGAGTTACGCATTCGATAGATGTAGGTTCACACAGGCCAATTTGTCAAGGGCCCAGGCGTCTTCCTCCTCACAGATTGCCTGAGGTGGAGGACCTGATCAAAAAGATGGAGCGAAACGGGGTCATAGAGCTTTCGAAGGGTTCATGGGCAAGCCCCATAGTCCTAGTGAAAAAGAAGGATGGCTCGACAAGATTTTGTATCGACTACAGACAGCTGAATGCAGTGACAAAAAGGGATGCTTATCCATTACCAAAGGCTGATGAATTGTTGGGGGCATTGGCCGGAAGTGCGTGGTTCTCGACGTTGGACCTTCAAAGTGGTTACTGGCAGATCGACATGGAAGAGTGTGACAAAGAGAAAACTGCATTCTGCACACCACATGGTCTCTGGCAGTTCCGAGTGATGCCTTTTGGTCTAACTAACGCACCAGCCACTTTCCAGCGAGCCATGAACAACATGTTGAGGCCAGAGACGGATGCTGGGAATGTGAAGGTGTACCTCGATGATGTGCTTATCCATACGCCCTCTGTGTCTTCTCAAATTGAGAAATTGCGGCAAGTGTTCACCAGATTTCGCCATGAGCGGGTCAAGTTGAATCCCAAAAAGTGCGAATTGTTCAAGCAAAGTGCCACATACCTTGGCTATAGGGTGTCCCAAGGGGGCATTGCAACGGATCCTGCAAAAGTGGAAAAAGTTCGGTCATGGCCGGTACCAAGTAACGTCAAGGAATTGAGAACTTTCTTGGGGTTTTGCTCCTATTACCGGAGGTTTGTCCCGCAGTTTGCAAGATGTGCTTCTGCTTTGTACCCTCTGCAGGAGAAAGGATCTCAATTTGAATGGACATCTGCTTGCCAAGTTGCCTTTGACAACCTCAAGACGGCGCTTACTAATGCTCCACTGTTGGCACACGTTGACCCCTCGGCAAGATATATCCTGGACACTGATGCAAGTGAACGAGCGATTGGTGCCGTCCTTTCCCAGGTTCAGGGAGGGGAGGAAAGGGTTTTGGCATATTTTAGTAGGTGCTTACACAGAGCAGAGCGAAACTATTGTGTCACCCGTAAAGAACTGCTCAGCTTGGTGGAGGCCCTGCGGCACTACAGCTCTTTTGGCCTGGATTCTGGGGCTGAATTCACAGTTCGTACGGATCATTCGGCTTTGCAGTGGCTACGGACTTTCAAGGAGCCCGATGGTCAGATCGCCAGGTGGCTGGAGAAAATCCAGGTATACAACATGAAAGTGGAGCATAGATCTGGAGCTAAGCATCAGAACGCTGATGGCATGTCTAGGCGGCCCTGCTATGACAGCGACTGCAAGTACTGCACACGGGCCGAAAAGAAGCAAGACGGGTTGCCGGACAACTTGCGTGGGCTGAAGCTGGAGCCTGAGGTAGACTGGAAGGCTGAGCAATTAAGAGACCCTGCCTTGTGCCTACTCTACAAGTGGGTGGAGCAGCAGCGACGTCCCTCGTGGGAAGAAATATCCCATCTTGGGCAGGAGATCAAGGCTTACTGGGCCATGTTCAACTGCATAGTCCTACATGGGGGCGTGCTCAAAAGAAAGTGGGAAGCAGAAAACCAGAAGTCATTTTCGCTCCAGACGCTAGTCCCAAAAGATAAGAAGGGTTTGGTGCTGGAGCAAGGACATCGGCTGGGGCATTTTGGGCATAGGCGTACCATTAACACGTTAAGAACGAGCTTCTACTGGGCAGGTATGCACAAAGATGTCCGCCGATTTTGCGAAAGTTGTGAGATTTGTAACCGACGGGGACGGCCATTAATTCAAAAAGCTCCGATGAAGACCTATACGGTAGGCGTGCCCTTCGAAAGAGTAGGTGTGGATTTTATCGGACCTCTGCCCATGAGCCATCGGGGAAACCGCTACATAGTGGTAGTGGTAGACTACTTCACCAAGTGGCCCGAGGCTTTTGCGGTACCCGACATCAGAGCAGAAACAGTCGCGCAAGGCCTAATAGAAAACGTGGTTTCGAGGTTCGGGGTCCCGCGAGAGATGCACTCGGATCAGGGACGGACGTTCGAGTCAAATGTCTTTCGCGAAGTCGTCAAGATCCTCAACATCCACAAAACCCGAACAACTCCTCTACGGCCTCAAAGTGACGGACAGGTTGAAAGGTTAAATCGCACCCTGTGGAACCTGTTGTCCAAACTCACCGAAAATCGACAGAAAGAGTGGGAAATGAAGTTACCCTTGGCTCTGTTAGCATATAGGGGAACCGAACAAGCAACGACAGGCTTTTCTCCTGCTCGCCTTCTGTTTGGGAGAGAGTTGAACCTACCTTTGAATTTGCTATATGGAGCACCGCCGCACAGGGAGAGCAAAACGGGCTATGCTGGCAAGTTAGAAGATGGACTGATAGAAGTTCATGAACTGGCACGACAAAGACTACTGAAGGCAGCAGAGAGTTCGAAGCGGAAGTACGACGTCAAGTGCAAGACACCCTTATTCCGAGTTGGCGACAAGGTCTGGTGCTTCAACCCACGGAGAATAGTTGGGCGTTGCCCGAAATTGGATTTGCCGTGGGATGGGCCTTGTGAGGTCGTGACTGAGATTTCCGATGTCATATTCCGCATCAGGGCCACTAATGGGAAGCTGAAAGTAGTCCACGCTGACCGTCTCCGACTCATGAGAGGAGAGGGATGATGTTGGGTTGAGTGGTTTCGGCATTGAAACCAGGGTAGTCGTCAATAAATAAAAGTGTTGTTGTGATCTTGAAATTAACCCGAAAGTCTTGTTCTTAATAATATTATCTCTCAATCGGCTAAGTTAATTGAGAGATATTATCTCATATTATGGTAGTTTACCCCACGAGATATTATCTCATATTATGGTAGTTTACACAACTACAGTTCTCTCATTGTGGAATGTCAGTGTGGTGGTACTATTTGAGTTGATATTTCTATTTCTGTCCTTTGGTACTGCATTCATCATTTGTATATTACACATCAACTTTATAGAAAATAACAGGATGATGGAATGGTTATTTTGTAATTTTACAGCTCTCTATCAACCACGAGGATGTAAAAACATGTTGAATGCTCAACAAGTGCGAGAGTCATATTGGTAGTTGATCCCATCAAACTGGTTCCTGGACGTCGGAAGAAGAGGTTTTTATCATTCAATTCCCCGTCGTTGACACCAATCATTAGGTGCGGGTTAAGAGTCCAACTACTGACGCCAGGCTTCCGCATAAGTCTTCATTGATCTCCTTTCTGCTGACTGTCGGGCTTGGCGGAAATTTCCATTCTCAACATCTGACGGTGTGGGTTACGCCGTTGACGTAATAATTTATTACTTGCAACAGTGTGAGGTATCCTATCATTCAACCTGCTAAGATCACGACAAGTTCGCAACTCGTTACAATCCTCAACCATCCTCCTTAGAGGGTTGTGGATCCGAGAATCTTGCTGGGGAAGGGGAAGCAACACTCAAAACGGACGACGGACGACGGTGAGTGGTGCCCCTGATATTCAGCAATGGTCAAGTTTGGCAGTTCACGCCGAAACTTTGGAATGAAGCTGAGAGACCAGTGCTTAATATTTAAGGAGCCCCCCCCCCTCCCCCCTGCCTTATCCGCCTTCGCATAAACTACCAAACTTTGACTAACTGCCTCAATGGTTAGGACCGCTTCGCCCTCCCTTGTTATCACGTCCGCGATCCGGGTTTTATGAACCGTTCAACTGTTTTTGAATTTCGGTGCGCTTATAACATACGGCTGGGTTACTCGACTGCTAGGCTCAGAACTACGTTGTGGGATCTTGAGGTTCAGTCAAAAATTTGACTCAAGATCCCACAACGTAGTTCTTATAACATACTACACACAATTCACACAACGACTACCACCAATAGATTCGTTTGTTTGTTCACCGTCAAATTCAAGACTTAATTCAATGCCACTGGGAATTTTATCACGTTCGGCCAGATGTTATGAGCAGTCCCTCCGAGTGTATTTTTTCAAACGTTTGCTGAATAAATGATTTTAAATCCGGCTTATACACAAAAGTTTAAGGATCCCATTCCAATTGTTGTTACCACAGGTACGAGCAGCGTTTTTGGATAAGAATACAAATACCCATTCCAAATTACTCTCGAAACCTAACTTAATGCATAGGTACCTTTTTGCATGAGGATAAATTGCACATACATGACTGTTTATGTCCATGAAATTTCATAGGTAACTGGAAGTTGTGAGTTGAATGGGGTACGGACCAGCACCAGGGCCCTGTCGGATGCAAGTCTTACTTGGTGAATCACTGACATTCGCCAAAGGCCTAGTAGAAATAAAATTCCTGGTCAGAGGCACATATTCCATGTTCGTTATTTTTCCCTTTTCCGATCTCATTTCACTCTCACAACTGGAAATTCTGAGAACAACTGCTCGTTAAAGAGGCTTGCTATTCCCAATAAGGTGGAGCGCCTACTCAATAAGGTGGATTTCTTCGGATGAAAGCGCATTCCCATTAAAGTAGACTGCAGCCCACCTTATTGAGAAAAATGTGCTTCATTGAGCACTAAATAAATATACACCTATGTAATCGCGACGGAGGTCGGAAATTCTGATCGTCCTCAAAATATGTCACTATCCGTTTCAAGTTACGTAGATTCCAAAAAAGAAAATTTAGTTGTTTTGGGCAGTAGGATTTTTTTTTCTTTAATGTGAAATTTTGACAAAATACTTGGTTTACCATCTAGTAGTGCCCGCAAGGTTTTCAGCCCCGTCACCCAAACCCCGTGGGGCGCTATGAGGCTATGGGACGGGTTTCCGAAGAGTTTCGGCGATGGGGTCTAGTTAGGTGTCGTTTTTGAGGTATCACATCATTTCCTGATTTATTGAAGGATCCCAGAGGTCGAAATTTCACATTTTTTACTCGGAAAATATTAAATATTTTCCCTGTAAAAAAAAATAATAATAATAATATAAAAAAATCAACATTTTTTCACTGACCCAGAAGTACCTAGGTAATTTTCGCACAAGTAACCTGTATCAAAGAATGATAACCTACTGTAGAATTTGCAGCGTTTAAAAAAATAAAACTCACGGAAATAAGTATCGCGTTAGTGTTTTGGGGAGAAAATATCCATACACGTGTTGTGGGGAAAATGTTTCCATATACCCCTAGCGAAGACATTACCATGATAATTTCATGTAAAATTTTTAGTAAGAAATTAAGTCTATCATAATATTAATTTCTTCCTGAAAATTTTACAATTGTCGTATAATATTACTATACAATGTATATATACATTGTCGTATGTATACGACATACGACAATTATTGTACGATGTAAAAGTCATACTTTTAGTTTCACAGGTTAACGGAGCCATTTTATTTGGTTTCGCAGGTACACACATAATATGATGTGTTACAGTTCCTGTTGAATCCATCATAATTTCATACAATTTCTATTCTCTCTCTACGGTAGTGTTTTTCTTCGTAGAGCACGTAAAATCCTCGCAAACCCGACTTATTGTTCCGTTAAAATTGAACAAGTTGAGGGCTTATGTGCGTACTGAGAGAACGAAAGAGATTCAGTTTCCCTTCTTTTCATACACCGTGTTCCCTTCAGCCGCACAATGGAAATCAGAGGCAGGAATTGGCAATGTTCCGGATTTTGTTGAAAGGACTCTCTTCAGTTAAAAGCCAATAAAGTTGCCCGTTTCAACGCAGATTTTGGCAATAGTATTCTGTGCATGTCTACTCCCGAACGACGAGAGGACAGGAGGGGAAAACCCTTTACAAAACCCTGCGCTTGAGATACGACTGCACTGAACTTTTTGTTCTGTTTTAAAAGAGCTCTTCAGTAGGCTGTGAAAGGAATCTGGTAAAAGCCATGTGGTAGGAGAGTAGGTGTGCTTTTAAAAATTGATTTGTGGGATGGGGATGAGGCAGTCGTGTGTTTGCTCTGTTGTGAAACTGGATTTGGAGAGGTTCCAGGGGAGGTAGACAGGGGACTCTGGAGAGATGCCACAGATCCAAAACAATTAGCGCTGCTGCGATGATGTGAGGGGGAGGAGAGAAATGGGGTTGAAAATCGTATGACTGGCGTTAATAGGTTTTGGCGAAAAGGGTTTAAAAAAACCTATAGTACATTCTGACGAGTGCTTGTCGAAGGTGCAGCCGCCCCCATCCAATGAATATTTTTTCACTATCCAGCTTTATACGTAGGACGTAACTACCATCCCATCCCATTATCTCATACTTGAGGATCTGCCATCAACATTGGATTCAAAATACGCTTACAATACTTGGAAAGGTGTACGGACAGGCCCATTCACAATAAGTTATGGCGCCTTTGGTGAAGAGGGCATGTGCCGGAGGTTCGGGGTTTGTAATTCAGTTAAGTAGGCATAACTACACAGAAAGCAGCGAGCGCTTGTGGTTGGAGTGGGGTAACGTTATTTATTGAGCCAACCTGGTTCAGAGTCAGCGAAAGCACACCATCCCTTTATCGCACCCTTACCCGTATCCTGAACTTTATCATAGCAAAGAATGCCGTCTACCCTTCACAAATATCTTTCTGTAATAAAAAATCCATGAAGTGCCTAAGAACAATTTCCCAGTTCAGCTCGTTCTACCTGACCCTATTGTATGAGTAGATAATATGCATTTTTTTCAATTCAGCAGGATATAATAGATAACACTGAATTTACAAACTCAAATTTCCCACTAATTAAAATTAAAATATGAAAAACCTTAGTCGGGCTCCAAAATCGGTGGGAATTCGATGCAAAACAAGCTATTGAGACGAAAACCACAAGAATATGCATTTATATGCGTTTATTCTTGCTGTTTAATGCATTTATATGCTCGATAAATTCTAATTCTGTTGGTCCCAAAGAGGTGAAAATACTACCAAAAGGCTTATCTCAATGTTTACTATACAGGAGAATAAAATGTTAATATGCTCGAATCCGACCCCTAGTAATAACAATCTACAGTTAAAGCGTTGTTCATTGGTACAGATCAAAAAGTACCACCCATCAAGGTAAAGAAAAGTCTTCTCATTCTTTGAACAACAAAGAACCTGGTAGTGACACGAAATGGCTTCGGGTACCGCTTGGCTTCCCGATGTCAAAAGTTAAGCTTGAGACAAGCAACGAAGTTAGACCCCCACGACCTACCCTGAAAAGAGGAGGGAAATTGGTTAGAGGGGGCTTTAACCATCCGAGTGACAGGTCTGTAAATTATTTTAAGTCCGATCCTCTCCGATTTTAGGGTTGACGTAGTGTGGGACGAACCTCACTCGATAACTTTACAACTCTTTCATAAGTTTAGCAGGCCCCTTTGGTAGACGGATATCCACGACGAAAAAGTTCTTTCGCGGATTCTCTATTAAAAGTTTGGTACCGTTCTTGTTGCCGCGGTATTTAATCCTGGTGGATTCAAATTATTTGAATTATGTATTATGCACGTGATTCAAGAGTGAGTTGGCAGATAAATGTCCATCACTATTACGAACGATGTTGATATACAGATGCTACTCATAACCTCACTCTGTATAGGTGAAATCCCACGTGACAATGGTTTGCTCTTCCTAATCTACGTCTATGAGTGCAGTGGAACGTGTGCTCATAACCCGCGTGTTTTAGGATTTTATTACCCATAAAAAGGCCCTTCTGGACCTATGAAGACGTGAAAAGTGGGTCTTTGGCACTTATCTTTAAGCTATTGCTTCGCTCCTCCCATCTCATCAATGTATCTCGAGCAACCGTTTTTTCCTTTTCTACGCTCTTTTCTTTGCGAACTCTGCAACGCTCGAACAACTATCTAGGAGAAACATGTTATTTCCGAGCTACCTATTAAATGTTATAACATTTAGGTGGGAAAACCATGCATGGTTTTCCCACAATGGACTTTTCATAAGGCTTATCGTGAAGACCTTGTCCTCTTGTTGGCCGGCCCATGTCACCAGATCAAATCTTTATTAAACAAATCTGCAATGAGTCGTTACTGTGCCACAATTTTTTTTCAATTTTTCCGAGAATGGAGTTTGTTTTTCTGAAAAAGGAATGCCAACGCGAACGCCCGTAAGGAAAGAAGTCGCTCTACTGTAGCCGGTTCACGGCACAAATGTTTACCCGCGGGCATCCAACCATGCTCAAACAACACGCTCACTCACGAACTACCTTTTGACCCTTTCAAATAGGTTTCCTCCGAGGTAGGAATATTTATTGAAAAAGGATTAGGCTTAAAAGGCAATTCGGCAAACATAAAGGAGTTGCGGCCTTGACGGTGTTCCTAATCGCGTTCTTACTGAAAAACAAATTCATCTTGAGTTAGATTGGTATAACCGGCGTGTAGACACTCCTTTCGAGGTCTATCATAATGATTATACGAAATAGATGTCTTGTGTGTATAGCGCAATTGAAGGGATCAAGTGATTCACTATTGATAGGACGGATTTGCCAATGGGGCCTTATGATACGCCTTGGCACTATTAGACAAAGGAAATGATTTATACATCACAGTGACGGCAGAAATGTCAGCATGAGGAGACATTTTCTCGTGGCCTGACGCCTCTCCCTCCCCAGAACCCAATTTGTCTTCAGTAGGAGGCGTGACATTAATAGCTCGTACAATTGCGAATCCCAGTTTTAGCGAGGGACATGCTGTGACAAATAACGAAATTTCGACCTCTGGGTATTCAGGAGCGTTTCACTAAATTTTGAAGAAAGAAGAAAAAAAAAAAAAAAGATTCAAAACGTCATAGCAAAGCAAACACATCTAAGCAATCCAGGGGAAATGTATGAGTGAAGCAAGAGAGGGAGTAGATGGCGTTTGATAAATTTAAGTGGGCCGTCCAGCAACGGCGATTTGAATTAATTGACTCTATGAATCACTGCGTGACTAATGAACGTTCGTGACGGCCCGGAAATGAGAAAGGGGAGGAAAACTCGAGAGAAATTCGGAAACGAATAATTTAAAGTGCAACGAATCTCTTGTGGGACCAATCACCAGAGTGATTGTGCTTTTGTCAGGCGATGCAGCTATTAGGTTCATCCTCCCTTTTCCACCATCAGAACCGCTGCCGCCACATTGAAACAACCAATCTAATTTAGACGAACACCCACAAACCTCATCTCGCCTCTCATCGCTTCCCTCGCCATGTACTTCAATAGAAATTCCATTTGGGGGTCCCCCTCCCCCTACTACCAACTCTTGTCAACCCCGAACGGATTTCACTCATCATGCCTCACCCCAGTGAAAAACTTGGCACTTCTCTCACCATCTCTTACCTTGGGCAAAAAAACTCGGGTTAATCCGATTATAGCACGCTAACGTAGGTGAAATTCAGTGAGGGTCATGGATTGTTATAAAAATGATAAGAACTTGGAAGTGCATGCGTGATTGACACAGAAATCAGCACAAGAACAATAACATATGTTCCGAGATGAGACACCTGCGAAAGGTCTTAAATTGTAGTTAAGGTTTTTATGTAGGTCCTCTTTTCCCTTCAAGTTATGTAATTCCTGACAATTTTCCTACATCAGCTCTTCCTTAAGGAAAATTGAGTTGACCTTCTGATCGCTGAAATATATTTATTGAGAACCGTTCGAAAATGAAATGTAGACGAAAAGGTGTTCGTACGGGCCGTCGCCGTAATAAACCTGTCCAATATCGGCTTTCGAATTTTCGCGGTCATCGGTGTATTTTAGCGTTTTTTTTTTTTTTGTGGCACCGACGATGATGCAGAGTGAGAATTAATGGAATTTCGAGTAGTACTGGAGAGCAGCTGTGATTTTTTCCAGTTCGCTAACTTATTTTATTTTACTTTTTCAAAAGTCAAACACGGAAGTGAACTTTTTGTGAAAACTATGAATGAAAATCATGAACGTTTTGTGGAAACCATGAATGAAAATCATGGGTGGGGTCAGGTTTTCCAAACCCTAAAAGCTTATTATCGCAGGTAGCACCCTATCAGCTTTTAGGGTTTGGATTTTAAGGGGGGATTTTGAATTTACTCGCGAATTATGAATACGGTTTATAGTATTTTAAAGTATTTAGTTGAGGTCCAACATCTACATCTGAAACGCGAAATGCATAAAGTGGGTGGTATAAAACGACAATAGTGTGGGGATGTCCACCGGTGTACGCTCTCTTGACGCTCTCTCGCCCTGGCCCTCTGGCATCTTTCAACCACTTGGAAACAGACTCTAACATTCGGCTTGAATTGCTGAAAATTCCCTGCCGCTTGAGTCCCATTCGCCCGCGGAACAATGTCTTCCCTCCCATCTACCCTGTTACGTTGAAAGGCTCTGTGGAAAAGCATTGTGGAGGTATTCACCTCCTTTTGTTTTCAACTTTACCTCACCATAACGTCCTAAAGTTTACAACTGGGTTTCGCTTTTGCCTCGGGATTAGAAAACAGCCTACCCCCCGAGGGCTTAGAGGATTCGGTCCGTTTTTGCTTTTGTTGACCAATTTCATTTCGGGTTTCATAAATAACGCCTGCAGCATTCAGGGCGTTATCTCCATTTAATAAACACTGCCCCATTATTCTTCGACTTTTCAGCCCTCCATGATCTCTCCTGGTTGAGTAGCCTAAACTGTGCTTATTTCGTATACATCTGGGACTTTGTTGATTGTAAAGGCTTTCAAGATTTTATAGTAGGTATCATACCCAGCCACCCTATATACTTTTGAACATTAATAACAATTAGGCATGATGTTTTTAAGCCTCGTTTTCATTTCATCTTCACCATTTATTTATTGCCGACGCTTAAAAAAATTAACCTCTTCTCTGCCGTATATTTCACAAAATTGGTCATTATGCTAATGTCGGGTATTTTAAAACTGTTTATACTAACGTTCAAATACTACTAGGTAACTTGTGGATGGTGGTAGGAGGGGTAAAGCAAGCCGAAAGGGAAATTCCGCAATGAAAAATGCATAAAGAGGAGCTTTAGGGAGGGCGGAGTATTAATGGCAGTTTAAAGAGAACTCTTATCCCTTATTATGGTCTTGTGGCTAACCGTATAAATTGGATGTACCTTGCAATTATTTATTCGTTTGGGCTCAGAACCCCCCTGTTAACTTTTCCTAGTATACCAAGGGCATTAAAATATAATTACAACTGTGGCAAAGAACCGAGTTAAAATGCGGCAAGGCAGTACCCAGCGCTGAAAGAATGAAAATAAATTAATACGATTGGAAGCTATCCAATTCAATTAATTCTTCGATTGAAGTAAAATTCTACTCTTTACAAACCCCTGCGTGCATATCATCATCAAAGGCAGATCATAGTAAGAAGAACTAACCCCTAAATTTAGATGTAAGGGAATGATATCCCATAAAACCACCAAAGCCTCAAGTAAATTAACTCCAGTTGCCTCCAATGAACTCCTTTCTGAACATGTGCAACTTCAGGACATGAACAATAGACCTTTGTTTTTAAACCGCTTCATAATTTCAGACCTATTGTCCCAAAACGGGGTAGGGAATGAAATGGAAGGATTGAGGGCAGCATTACTTTCCCCCGTTATCAAAGTTCCTATTGTATAATATATATTTGAGCTCTTTACAGAAGTAGTCAGACGCCCTGGCCGAATGGACTGCCGATTGAAAATCTCATTATGAGTTGGAGCGAAGTTGTCACAAAAGTGGTTTTTCGACCAGGAAACGGTTAAGGCTCAGTCGGGCAGCTAAGATATCTCGGAACTGCGCGGGGGTTTACAAGGTGGGAGGCAAAGTTCTGTTGTAGGTTGTTTAAATAGAAATTTTACTTTTGTTGAATGTCTTTCGAAACAATGGGGCACTTAAGGGCGAGAGCCGGGTCTCAGCCATATTGATCTCCTTCCCTTGCTGGGATCCTTTCTCCAGCCCTTTAGAACCACTTCAGAAACTTTTGCTTTAGCTTTTTGACCATACCGTGTTAAAACTAGAAAATGGTTAGCATCATGGCGGCTTTAAAACTTACATAATATTTGATATTATCAAAAGAACGTCTGCCACTTCATTCCTAATACTTACATAATTACTTTGCATACGCATATTAACTAATTCGAAAGGCAAGTTTGCAAATTCAAAAATACGCGTTGTGGGGATTCCCCGCCTGCATGATTTTTCCCACTCACATGAATATTAAATATTTAAAAGGCATTTTCTGAAAGTTTAGGGTATAATAACAGTTATTGCAACCACATTTTCAACCAAAAATTTTTTCCTCCTGAGGGAAACGCTACATTCCCACTCTGCCCAATCGATGTCCTTCCCGTTCACGCAGGTTCAGGGGTACGACGCTCAGCGAGCTACTGAGCTCAAGCGCATTGACTCTCGCTACTTTTCCCGAGATCGGGCTTTCGCCGGCCGACTCAGGAGGCCCCTCTCAACTTCCGCCAGTAGCTATCATAACCTGTAATTCATGTGCATTAGTGATCGCGTCTAAGCACAACACTTTTCGACCTATTTCTAACGATATGGAAATCCCCACCGACCTCTCAGACGGGATTTGCAATGAGGGAATAGAAATTTCTCAAGGGGCCCGTTATCCAGGAGTCCATACTTGACAATTCAAGGTTGGAAGCCAGCGAATCAACCCTCCTCCCTTGGTACAACCATGGCTGTAGAAAACCTTACCCAACACGGGCCTTCGAGCAGGGTAAGTTAGTGTTCTCCCATTCATTTCATGGATCTGCTGAACTTAGAATACCCTAGTGATGCGTTGTGACAGCTTTTTCCAGTCACAGGAACAAAGTGTTCCTGCTCCTTCTCAGTACCTGATACTTTTACCTGATACTTGTCACATAATGTTCCTAGGAGCAACCTCGGGATTCATGTTACTTTGTTACCGTTCTGAGGACTACTAGCAATCGTCCCACTTCCCCCCCCCCCCCCTCATGCCGTTGTGCCTGGAAGGGAGCGGGCCTCTTCTAGGAAATTTTTGGGTGGCTATTTTTAGTCTTCTCCCTCGGACTTTGAGTTCGTTTATCGAAATCTTCGTGTATGAATTATTAACAAATACAGATTATAAAAATTTTATATATACCTACCTGCTTTTTTTTTTTTGCTTACTAACTTAAGTAATTATCCTATTCTCAAATTAACAGTCCCTACAGTATATGGTATACGGTATATCTACCAACCTAACCTAAGTATATTTTATATCTAAGTATGCGAAAGAACAGAGAAGGTAAGGTACCTAGGTATTACGTATTTAAAAGCAGGTACCGTATACCTACCCAACTTCTAGGCTTCGAGTTCCCACAGCTCAGACTTTCCCAGAGTAGGTGCATACCTACTTGATGATTTCTGACCCCTAAACAAGCACAATAAAACTGCTGCATACCAAAGTAGGTATCCGTGCTACCTACAATATAAACCGAAACGCTGAGTCTTCAGTGAAGAACAAGATACAGTTTGGGGAAGTGAGGAGAGGATGGTAATGGTGGGGCAGGCGGGGGTAGTTCTCGTGGGTACGTGTAGGTGATGCTGGCAGGCGTGGAACAACAAGGAGCATCGAGTTGTTACTATTTTTTATAGGAACATCGAGTCCACGATGTTACAAGAGGTGACTGTGACGTAAAATGTGACACAGTGGAACATGGGCCGTGTAATCACAGGAGCATGTAGGAACAACTTGAGGACCAAGCTGTGACTGGAATATCAGGTACTTTCGGCTTGTCACATTTAAGAGTATCAGTTACTTTCCGGTACGTAGTACAAAGTAACAGATTGATACAGAACAACACATCACTAGAATACCCTGACACCTGGGGAAGTCCTAAGGAACCAAGATCCATTTCTGCAGCAGGAGCATTCTCAGTGCCAGCAGATCACAACACATTGTGTCATGCCCCTGATAGTGTAACCGCGGACGCATTCCGCCATTCCGCAACATACCTAATACTCTATTAGGAAAAAAAAAAACAATACATTACACACCCAATACACATACACATGCTGGGGCGTACGCTAGACCTCCTTTCCTCAAATTTACCTTCAAGTACTCATTGGAAGTATACCTAAACAAACAAACGAAATGGTTACCACAACATTAAAAGGGTAACTAGGTAAGTATACAGAAAATATTAAAAACAAAAACTATAAATCGCAAATTTTTTCCGCTCCACAGAAAAACATTGAAGCATGGATATGTTTTTGGGCTTGACCATTGTCTATCCAGGTTTCAACTACATAGCAACACATAGGTTTATTGGTATCGCGTCACAAAAAAAGTCTTACGAAATTTCGCATGAACCCCAGCCCAAAAACATATACATGTTAAAAAATATTTTCAAAACACTAAAAAATAAATAAATAAACAAATAATAAAATAAAAACTATAACAATAACAAAATATAATACACAATAATATTATAAGAACTCCTGAGACTGGCGATAATCTGACGGACTGAGGGAAGATAGAGGCACTCGATTCTAGTGCCATCTGGTAGAGGGACATCTAGAGGAGGAATACCCTGCACTGTTTCCAATGTGATGAAAGAATGCGGGGTTTTTTCACTTCGTTGAATAGTAAACTTTTCGGCCATTTTCACGGTCCTGAGCTGGCTTTAGGGGCTTAATTGCCAGATTATAATATATATTATTGCCTATAATATGCATAATATTATAATACAAGATTATGCATATTATAATATAATTTATATTATAAATTATCGTCGCATTGTCGCTCACGTGAGACACTCATCCCCTGTAAACACGCAGGTACCATGGTTGGGTCTAACAAGTTGATGACCAAGTAAGTAACAAGGTTTGATTTAATATTCCTGTGTGAAGAGGCTCTAAAATGTGAAATTCTCCATCGGAAAAAAAATCAACCAATAAAGGAATGTTCATACTTCAGTAAAATGTAGTAAAATTTGTAGTAGAAATTTCATTTCTTATTAATATTAGTTGATTTTAATGAATCGGTTGGAGCCATTTTATATTTCAGAACATGTGTTGATTCTCAATATTTGGGAATATATCCTGCTCGTTATTTGCCGCTTACCTAAACCACGAACGACTGGGAGGGAACTATGTTGGTAGAACGAGGGTACGGCCCTTTCAAGTGGTTTCGTAAACTGTTCCAGTTTAATAGCTGACCTACCACCGTTTACACGACCCTGAGCTCCATCCAGCGTTCTTGTACATGGCCTACGGTAACTTGCTATGTACATACGCGGATCATCCTTGTTATTGTCGGCCAAACACTGCATGTAGCACCTGCAGCGGTGCGCATGACGTGAGAGGGCAGCTGATGTTGACATACATTATTGTAAGCCATACGTGCCAACGCACAATTAGCGTAGGGAGGTACATCACTTATCTATCAAAACCATATTGTCACATAGTAGATTTCCATTGTATAATATAAGGAAAGAAGAGAAATCAAGGTGTAAATAACATCAAACTAGAAAGAGGAACCTCAGAAATATTTTGGAGATAGGTGAGCCATGAGGAAGCGCTAAACTTATCAAAATTTGATGTTGAAGGTTTTCATTCTCTTCGGGACGCTAATAAATTGAGTGAACTTTGTAGCATTGCCTGTGCTCGAAGTTGGACGGGCAAGTGTGGTTGAGAGGGCAGCTAAATGTGTATATATTGCGCTACTCGCTTTCTTTTTCACCCTTCACTTTTCGTATCAATATTTATGAGTCGGTTATACTGGAATGCCACTTGTTGATTTATGCCTACTAGGGATGGGGGCATTAACGTAAAATGGAGTTTTACATCGCGCGAAAAGCGGCTGGGGGTGGAGACGGAAAACTGTCGGCAGCATGCCCATTTCTCATATCATTATTTATGACTGGAAATGCAACGAGGACGAGAGGATGCGAACGTAACAGAAAAGTGCTATAATTTTTCAAGATGGAACAAAGCTCTCCGAATTCAGTCTGGTTTCGTTGGAACCGAGCAACAATATTGTTGTTTTGCAGTACATAACCCTGTGAAGATGACTGAATACAGTCGAAAGCTTGGGACACATACGGAAGGGTAGTTTTTATTTCACCCGAAGCACCTCCTAAGAACACCCCAACGCACTTAGGCCAGCACAGCCAAGGAGGATGTCAAACAGATCAATTACACAAGGGTTTATTATTCTTTGATATAGGGTAATAATTATTATTATCCTATTAATGTGCAAAAATTAATTCTGCGTCATTTAGAAATTATTTTAGAAAAAATTTAAAAAGAAATAAGAAGAAAAAAATAAAAATAAAAAGTAAAAGAAGAAAATAGTAAAAGAAAAATTTTTTTTCTGTACAATGTTTGGACGGATGAGGGACTTCAATAAAATGGATTTTGCGTCCAAAACTACTCGGAAAACACCATAATATGGACCATATTATTTAACCTCCTGGAATCCCATTTGTAGCTCCATGAAAGCCCTATGGATCACAACGGTGAAATCGGATCATTCTGGGACCCCCAAAAATGGATTCTACGTCCAAAAATCAAATATTGAGGCCGATCAGAATATTCGTTCTTCGTCGCGACTACATTGGTGTATTATTCCACGAATAATAAACCAAATGTGGGGGGGGGGGGGGGGGGGACAATTTTTGTGTTAAAAACTCATTCACGTTGATAACATTCATCAAAAGCTTTTCTGAACGACGTGAACGCCAGACCGAGACGGCTAAAGCCGTTTGTTTCCAACGTCACTAGCAGGTTAGGATAGGACTCCGTCCCTGGTCCGAAAAGTCCTGCACCTTTGAAATAAGTCGTGTGAATAAACGGAGCGAAGTGGCGAGTTCAGTTTATCAATTTAATAATAGGAAATCGAAGTTTGATTTTGTGGCAGGTTGGTCATTTGAGCTACTAAAGTAGCTAAAATTGATAAACTGAACTCGCCACTTCGCTCCGTTTATTCACACGACTTCTTTCAAAGATGCAGGACTTTTCGAACCAGGGACGGAGTCCTATTAACCTGCTAGTGACGTTGGAAACAAACGTGGACAATGTACAGTATACATGTACAATGTACAGTCTGAACACCAATTTATTCAATACCAAATGAGCCCTAATTGATCATTTATGTAATATCAATTTAAATATATGAGCTGAAAACGTGTTAGTTCACGTTTGTTTTCAAGCTTTGGATATATATACAGAATCTGTATATATATATCCATATTCATCTGATGAATAGTTCCTGGGCTGAAACAGCAACAACTTTGAAGATTATGTTGAGTGAATAAATAAATAATGTCGAGTGAATAAAACGTACCTCCAATTTGATAGCACAGTGATAGCGTGGGGGACTGTCATTGTGTTGCCGATGTAGGGGTCCATGGGTTCGAATCCCATGGCGGGTGAGGGAGTCCCTTTGACTTGAAGTGTACATAAAACGCTTTCGCTCCACAAAAATCTCACTCGATTCAGGTTATATTGCGATACTATAATTGGGAAAATATGCAATTAAAGAGTTTTTTAAAGTATTTGTTTGTAAGTTGAGAAATGGGAATAATTCCCAGAGGATGACTCAATGGGATCGAACTTGGTAGCGCTGGTGAAAATAGTCTGTGCAATGCACAGACTATTTTCACCAGCACAGTGAGCACAGTGTGCATAGTTGAAGTTTCACATGGCAAACGTGATTACAGGATGTTTCTCAACTCTGTGCTCTCCAAGTTAGGCAACGCCCTGCAATATTGTTCAGTCGTGATGGCTTAACATATCCCAGTCCGGCCTCGCATGTCTTTCACGACGTCCTGCCACGAACTGGTTCATTCTTCTCAAAGACATCTTTGTAAACCCTTTATTATAGATCGACAAGTGCATTGCACGGTTGAAATCGTATCATTGTTGGTCGCTTAGTGTACCTACGGTGTCGGTAACAATTCCTTTCATGCCTTCAATGATAATTCAGTATTCAATGATAATTTCGCTGTGAACGTATCTTCAATATTGAGGGTTGTTTCACCCAATTAGGCACTTTATGAAATCTCCAGAGGTTCTCATTTCAGGCTGCTATGCCCCGACCCCAAATTGAATCAAGCCAAGATTGAAAGTGTCCTTTCAACATCATTTGCAGCACCCTCTTATGCCTTAGCGACCGAACGAGGGGTGCTTTCCTGAATGCAAATGCCTCTAATGACCATAGTACTTCGGGAGTATTTCCCCTTTTACTGGCATTTCATGGAAATTTTGATCGCAATCTTGGGCCTACAATATGCTCCGATGGTTTCTCGTTTAATATTGCGACTGATACGATTACGGTTATTAAAACGCAGGTTTGTACGTGCAATACATGACTGAGAAGGCCAATAAGCTGGAAATAATTCTTGGTGAAAGCGGATGTTGTGGGGGCTTCTGTGTAATAATGAACTGAAAGCGTGTCTTTGCACCATTTGCCAACAAAGAAAATTTTAATACACGAGCGCAATACTAAATACGAAATGAAGAAAATTTAATATTGCTTGAAATTTTCTGCTTCCCACATGTAGCGATGGCAATGTAGAACCAAATATTGGTTATTATACTGCAAAACACTTAAGTCCCATAGTTACAGGTAGAGATGGCAGAGAAGGCGAAATTTTGAATGGAAAACGAACGAAAATTATGACACGAGACTTTAATGGCCCAGTTTTACCTTCATATCCCAATAATTTATTTTTGTTATCATTTTCAATTTCAAGACATTTCTCTAGTGAAGGTCGGTACTAAATAATCTCAGATACCAGATTACCATTTGAATGGCTGAATGCGCAAAGGAGTTGGAATCGTTTTGGAATTCCAAGAAGGGTAGTGTCAGTTTCGTTCCGATGGAAATAGGAATACCAAAGGTGAAAAAACACGGTTTTCGTTATTTTCCATACTACCAAGGAACATTCGATTCACCCCGATCAAGTGGATTCAGATGTGATTTCAATGGCCTAAAGCCACCCACGGAACTTGATGATCACAATGAGACCACCCTCGTGAAAATCTTTTCAGTCGTTCGAGCATGGTTGAAAAACTCACTCTCCTCTCGCACATACATAAATGTCAAAGAGGGATGAATAATTTTCTTTCTTCTTTTTTTGTTATTGAAGTTGAAGACCTGAATCTCATTTTCATATTTGAGGGTATTCTGTTTTAGATAAAGAGTGAATCATTTCTTCTGAATATAGATGAGAATTATCGGACCCAGGGAGTCGTGCTGGACAGCAAAACGCCGTGGGTTATGCCATCAGGGTTATTCGAAGCACGTCGTGACGTCCTGCCCCGGTCTTGGTTCGAGGGTTGGTTGGAGGAGGGATTTGAAAGTCTACTGCGGAGGGAGGTGAGGGAAACTAAGGGATTTTCATCGACCTCGTGAACTGCGGTGTATTAGGGGCTAGTACCAGCAGGGAACGTCTCTCGAATGGCTGGGGGTCCCCCTCCTGTATTGTGCAACAGACTGATCGTTGCCAACGGGCAATGAACAATACAACGGTGCTGCTGGTGTGATAATTTTGACCTAGGTTCTCTAAGAGAACTTCAAGCGTTGGCGGTTTTAAGGTTGCTGAATTTTTAAATGTATTAATTTTTACGTAGTTCCCCTCGGGCATCGCTATGTCGAAAAACAATTCCGTTTGTAGCTTACAAGACTTATCTATGGACGTTCTCTACTTGCTTCTGGATAAGTATGGCAGCAGCAGCAATCCCCGGACTTCCGGACCTCTTGATAAACTGGGTAAGTGAGATTCATTTGGCAAGTAGTGTTAGCAATCTCATCAGTCATTGATGACATAATTATGTACATACTTATTATGACTATACTACGTTCTCGATGGGGTATGACGAAGAATGTGGCCGGTAAGTTAACTTTCAGAGGAGTCATAATATAATCGGATAAGCACTTCTGCACCATCAAGCCGCCAACTGTTATGGAGCAATACCAAATCGTCAGATTTTCAAAATGTGGCGATTAAAATTTAATTAAGATTTAATCTAGAAATTTTCTAGATAAAAAAAGTGGGGTGGAGTTTACGCTCTCTGAAAAAAAAAATCTCACCCTGTTCCTCTCGAATTTCAGCGGGAGATCTGACCGAGATGCTAATGGAACGGGCGTATAACACGATGCAAGTTTGGACAACATCCTGGTATCTATTTCTGACCCCGAAAATCAAACGAGCTTACCTACCATGGGATACAAAAGTGTGGAGATTGGCCAAAAATAAGTGCCGGGTGAGTTTTAATACTTATAAACGATGTAAGCTAGACAGTGATTCCATAACCCACGTGGGACTCAATGATTCAAGGAATGAGTTAACGAAACAAGGCGATCTTTTCCAAAAGTCAATAAGAAATCTCCAGAGAACCGTTTAATAAAATTTTCAATAACATCGAATGTCGTGGCAAAAGAATGGTCTCCTCTAAACGAAGTTAAAACCCGAGGAGGGTTTTACGATTGAATTGAAAAAGGCATTTGGAGGGGGAAGAACTCGTCCTTTTGAAACTACCATCAAGGACCGAAACGATTAAAATTTATCCCACCCAAAAGTTCGAACGCTTAGCCCCCTCACCGTCCAGCCTGACCCATTAGGTGTACCCTACCTCCGCACCTGTTATCCCCTGGACTTCCCCAAACTTCCGCCTCAGGGCCTATTTGGGGAAATGAGGCCTTGTTGAAATATTCAAAGTGTACTTTCGCCCTGTCCAACAGGCTTGCCCTGTACTTCTGGGCACAACCCCCTTTCCGTCACAATTTTCCTCCAACTCTCTCGTTGCCGTGTGGTCATAGACCCTGCACGTTCCACTCTTGTTACTGGATGTAACCTCTCCAAACCCTCCTAAATCACTTGCGATTTATAATGCCGCCATATTCATAATTTGACACCCTTCTTTATAAGAGTGAAACTACAAACTCAAGAGACCTTAAGTTATTCATGTAAGCCCCATATCCCCTCCACCTCATCACTCCACACCGGTAGATATAATATATCTACATATTATGTCATATTATGTCACATGCTATATTTTGCAAAGCAAAAGATAAAATCCTCTTAACGGTTTTTAATGATTCTTTATCCTTTATCTTCGTATGCAGCTAGCAGCCGATCAATGAAAAAATATTTCAGATTGGTGAATTTGTTCAAGGTTGGCCAGAAAATCACGGGAATTATGCTACAGTAATAAATAAATATTCTTTCTTTGTTTACAAACCGTATTACTATCCTTCACTTGTTTTTATTTTTATCATTTTTTTCTTTTCGTCTATGACTTGTCGGTATCTGCATTAAATACAGATTTTTGTACTAAATTTTGTTCTACTCTGTACTCTCTATTATTAATTTGAACCCAGTACCTAATCATAATCTGGTTAACAATATTCGTTATCTACTGAAGTACCTACCTATTTACATAATGCACAGATGGCTGCTTCCATACTATCTGTATAGACGAATCGATAACCTAAACTTCATAACATAACGTTTCTAAACGTTATATGTACCTATAATATAACGTTATATATATTATAAAGTTTAGGTTATCGATCTATAGAAATTTTTGGTTTTTTGGCCTGATGGCAGATTTGTTGAGTGTTTTATCCGTGATTTGTCTGACTGACCCTCAGTCAATTCACCAGTCATTGAAACGGTCGCAATCATGGCAAGACAACTTAAACGGTCAATATGTATCATTAACCATTCAATCAATAGTGTTCACAATTTTAAGAAACACTGCACATCAACAGATAATACCAGCCATGATATGATATTACTACAATCAAATAAAACTAAGTTATTATCGCTACAATTGGGTTTGTTTCTAGAACTTGCGGGAAGTGTACGTTTTCACGAGGAACGTGAAGTTCAAAACAATGATACTGGACCTGCTCCCGGCAATGCTGACCACCCTGGACCTTCATGGAGATTTATTTTACCGCGGTCGGGCACTCCCCCACGGGTACCATAATAACTGGCTTACAGAAGCAGAGGCCTGGTTAAGGTTGGTCAAGCTTCCCACCACACCATAACCACCTCCCGCTAAGCATTTTTAATCACAGATTCATTCCCGCTTTGCATGAATTCACGTGGCTCACCGGGTTTTAATTAAAACTTCAGTTTGGGAACAGCATGACCGCAATTTCTTTACTCGAATAATTAAAGAGGTTATACATCATGTATATCCCTATAGGGATGTCAAAGGAATAACGTTTAGTATGGCAGTACGTCTCAGTACATATGAAAACAAGAAAATCTGGACATATCTGGCATTAATCTAGAAAATCCGTTTGGAATTTGATAGCTCATTAAATTTTAATGATGGTTTTTAATTATCTTCCTCTAGTGCACAAAGTTACATTAGCGGCCTTATCTATAACGATTAATTATATCACAACGAAAAAACGGAGCAAATTGTACATACTCAAAGATTTATTAAATAATCTATTTTGTACGAAGAGAGCAAAAATTACAGAACATTACAGTAATTCTACTCCAATAAAAAATAATAAAAAACGAGAGAAAATTGATGACTCAGTACGGTGGAATTGACAAGCCAACTGACGGGGCAGCTCATTCTGAAGGAAACTAAGTGTACGGACTGGCGTTGTGAGAGGGAGAAGGGACAAACTGACTGCTTGACTGGAGTTTCGGAACAGCCCAGTGTAAAACGTCACGTGCAGTTCTCCTCCCCAGTTCAACAAAACAACAATACACGAATTTTAGCTTCGGGGGTGGGGTGAACCCGCTGGTGCAATGTTGAAATCAAAGCACGTCGTTCCCATCACTCAATATGAATATTCATTTTTAAATCCGCAAACAGTTAAATGATTTATCCCCCTTGCCATACCATGTGAATTTATTACCATTCGAATGATTTCACCGCATCAGAATTTAATGTCTATTCTCTATGTAACCAAAGCTTGATCGTTTCCCCTTGGCATGTGTTCATATTTCTTTGTCTTTTTTAAATATGTATAATTACGTATTGCCAGTAACAATCATTGTTACTACTACTAAATTATTTAATCCGGTATTATACAATGACATTGTACATTGTATAATCATGTATAATTATGTGTGGCTTTGGTTATTAATCCTAATGGCATTTTCAGTGGAAAATGTTTTGGGGTCGGTTCCTATAGTTACTATGTGACCGCCAACTTAAAAACGCTTTACACAAGGGTTTATTATTCATTAAAGTACCTAGGTAAGTTGTGCAACACTGAATTTTATGTCAATAAATAATATAAAAACGAATAAATAAAGAAATCTTTCCGTATAATGTTTGGACATATTTGGGACCCCGAAAAATGAATTATCCGCCCAAAGTTACACGGAAAACGACACCTCATTGTCCTTATCACATTCTTCAAAGTGTAGCTCCACGAAAGCCCCATAGAACTAAATGACCACGGACGACTCGGATGGCTCTGGGACCCCCCAAAAAAAGGATTATACGACCAGAAAGAGAAGGTTAGGGTCGGTTCCTCGAACATCTCTCATCTCATCCGCTGTTTCTAGTGCCTGCCCAGCGGACCCGGGGAAAGCCAACCTGGCTCATCATATTCCAATTCCTCCAACAAGAAGCGATAGCGTGATTTTGGTTCGAGCGCCTTTGGAACTCCGCCCTTCACACAAATTAACTTGTTGGGAACACACCTGTGCGTAGGATCACTTTCCACCCACACTGTGGGCTCAGTTCCCATAGCTGGCAAAATGCTAGGTCCCAATTTACCGCCTGCTCTTGGCAGCTTTTAAATTGATGCTTGAGATTCACTCAAGGAAATTTCTTGTGCAAAACAATTACAATATAATGTAATGTACATGTCTTGTACAAATATGATGCCTTGAGGGACACGTGGGCGCGGGTTATCAAATCGAATTACTTGGTTAAGAGATGGCGCGTGAATGTACTGTTGGTGTGGAATGGCGGAAGGTGGAAGCTGGGCTAATGGAACCCGAGCGAGATCATCGTTCTGTATATATCGCACTTAATAGGGTACCTGCAGGGGCGGATTGCACTAACCGGTATGTTTGCCTATTACGGTCGTGATCAACGAGGACAGGGAACGTGATTCCACGAGCCATGAAAGCGATTGAGCGGCCACGGTGACTTACGCTCAAGTTTGGTTTTTGCCCGTTGAGGGGCAATTGACTCAAATAAATGAATAAATGGATAATAATATTATCTATATATATAATATTATCTAATATTCTATATATAATATATTATGTATATAATAACCCATGTACGGTGCGGGGTAGGATCCTGCCCCAATTGTGAAAACCAGTTGGTCAACACACACAACAACAAAAACACTACCTACTTTACTTACTTACTGTCAAGGCTGGACACCATAACAATAACACTGTTCAATGAAAACATTTCGATCCAACTGTTTGATGACGTAATTAACTTTTCGTGGGGCATCAGCGCCCCGTGTGGCTATGGACATTGCAATGATCTGACATAGGCTCAAGCGATGGACTGGACACAAAGGACCTGATAGTAGAGGCGTGTTTGACTCGTGAGGGCAATCCATTAGGTCCCACTTGGTCCTTATTTGCCCTAATCCGCCGAGACAAGGGGCCTCCTAAGCTAACTGCGGTCGCTACTCACCTCAGACCGTTGTTTCCTTGATACAGCTTCTCGTAAGCGGGGTTTCCTTCATCCACCCTTCACGCTCGTGTTCGCAGGATGTTCCTCTCCGACCGCTTATTCCGCCCGTACTTGGGAAGGTATAAATCCCTCAGGGAATTGTGGTATAAATATTCCATGGGGAAGTTAGGTATAGGAACTATTCGGAAATTAATTTGTCAGCTCGAACTCCACAGACCACCCGCACCACTCACAGTGAAAAAGAGACATACCCCAACAGTTGGTACCAGCTACCTACTAAAATAATTTTAGTATCTTTAGATACAGATCATACACAAAAAATTGTATATTGTAATTATTGTTTATGTAACATAGAAATACATAGAAATAAATTAGTAATACAATTTATTATTATTATAATTATTTACTATTTTATTTTATAGTAAATAATAATTATTTATAGTATTATAGTATTATTAGTTATAATTATTATAGTATCTGAATTGCTTCATGCAGAAAGAGACATAAGTCCATCCGACATCATTTTGAGGAAAGTAATAAAAAAGTAATAAATTTGCTGGAAATCAAGCTATTGTCTTCAAATTTTTTCATGCTTTGGGGCTATACAGCCACTTTCTAAAAACAAACTGCCTTTTTCCCCAGTTAGTTTTATTTTCAGACTAAAAATTAAAAAAGTCGTCGGACTTAGGTCCCTTCTTGCAAGAAGCAAAGGTAGGGGTATGAAAAACATCTACAAATGTACCAAAAACGTGTATTTAAAATTGGAATAATTACCTCAAGTTAATTTACAAATGAATAAATAGATTTTACTCGGAAAAACTACAACATAGGGTTCACAGTCCATCCACATCCAGTGTTACCAATTTTTCAACTTGCAATATACATAATATGACATTACATTGTAATATACATAATATGTAATATTATTACTGAGAAACAACATTTTTGTGTCTTGCAGTGTTTAATACGGCCCACAGAAACTAGAATTATGATGATGAGCTGGGCGAGGTTACAGAATCAGGAGCGTTTTTTGGATTCGTGTGAAAACGGTCCTAAGTCCTGGACTCAGGTCCCTTCTTGCGCGAATCTCGTTTTTTCAAAGTGCTCTACACGCTCAGGGGAGCGCGATAGAAGGTCCCCGACTGCACGAATCGATAAAACGACCCCAAAAAACCTTTTAGAGCCAATTTTTCGAAAAAAGGTGTATTAAATACACCTTTTTTCGAAAAATTGGCTCAAATTTTGTGACTTAAGTCCCTTTCTCCATAAAGCAATTCATCTATAGAAACAGTTCATACACAAAGCATTTACATTCTACTCCGTCTGTTTTCATTGGCGGCACTGTGCATCAAGTATATGACCATGGTAAAAATAAGTGAATATGTGTGCTCGAGGATGGGCCAGTAATAGAGAAACTTCGAGGCAAGAAAGCATCTCAGGTGCGGAGGTAGGCACAGATTTATTGATGTAGGGACAGGCACCTGGCCTGGGCAGGGCTTTGGTAGATAGTGTCAATCCATTCCGTACTGGGTGAAATGTACAATCAATATAGATCACAAGGATCCCTTTCCTTTTCGAGTGATGTATATTGTATACTTAAGGGCAGGACCTCTCAGACAAATCCGGCTGCTCCCAGCAGTAGGCCGCCAATAAACTACCAACTCCTCCTAACCCGTTTTGCTCTTACCCCTTGTTTCACCTCCTATATGAAAGGTAGCCCACAAGGGTAATCAAGAGCAAGCTGGGCTTAAGGTCAACATCGATTTACTTTATGCCAGTTTATTTTTATTACCAAGGTTGAAAAAGATTGGTGTTGGTTGCGGTTGGATTTTAATACATACGTAGTCCTCGACTGCACTTTATTGAAGAGTAGATAATTTGGAGATATTCAACTCTGCACCTACGCTCACAGTTTTCTTTCGACCGGTGTGCATGTTATCAAACGTGACTACAGATTAGAAATAATAGATCAGCTTGTGGTGATGAAAAAATCTATTTACGTATGTGTACCTACAGCAACAGCCAATTGCAAAGGGCGAAGGGACATGGATACTGGGCGGGAGAGGGTCAAGGTAAGGTCACAACCCTGGACGACCCCAACAGGATCCGCCCTTTTCCTGCTAATGATATGGACATCGAATTCTTTTCCACAGTGGAAATTTCTAACGTTATTCTGAAGGGTTAAAACAGCAGTATAAGAAGAGTTACATTTCATTTATTCATAAAAGGAAGTTTTTCCTTATTATTACAGTATAATCTACTCCATAAATAATCATTATAACAAAGGGAGATTTTTTTTATGAATTCAAATTATAAAGTGGTTGTTTGCCGATGGTGCAGAGGTCTAATCCAATGAGTTTGGTTAGGGAGAGAGAACGACTCCTCTGCTGAATATTCAGCAGAGGAGTCGTTCTCTCTCCCTAACCAAACTCATTCAAATTATAATATCATGATAATAATATTATTACATATTATTATATTATGATTAGCTATTATTAAAATAAGTAAACCCCCTTAAACCCTTAAATTTTTATGCGAATACAAAATAATGTATGCGAAAGAGAGAGTTGGGATACTTTTACGGTTCTAATGATATTGCTTGTAATCATATTGTTTGTTTGTAATCTTATTTTATGTTATAATATTTTAATGTTTGTAAAACAATGTTAGTTAAGATTATTAAAGTGAAACTTTTATTACATCGTCCCAAATTTTTTGGTCTGTGTGTCGTTTCTTGTCCCGTCACGCTACCGTTGATGATGGTGGGGGGGGGGGGGGGGGGAACTAGACATAAAAAACGTGTCCATCGATGCTACGTACCCCACTAGGGGAGCGAGCGAAGCGAGCCGGAGAGACTAGTGGGGAAAAAGTTTCACTTTTACCGTGGTTTCATAAAACCACACCCCAGTTTTTTTTAAATTACATCCGTTTAGCTATCGATGTTAAAAACTTCGATTAGTTATGTCCTCTGTTATTTCGAGTCGTGTTATATCGATTGTGAGTGATATGATAAGAACGCAGAAAATGTAAAAAGCTCTCGCGATATACCTACTGAACTTCGTTTTTGATTAAACGATACATCTTTCGAGTTCGCGAGTGTTCATTTATAAGAACCTGTAAGTTACTTACTGTGTCCGCGAGATGATAAAAGCACAATTTCGCATCGCGCTCGAGCGTTCTACTTCAGACCCGAGGACGTCGACGTATGTGGTGACCTCGATCCGAATAAACGATTAACTATGCTTATTTTCGTCGGAAAGCTCACCACTCGTGTTACATAAACAGCTGAGTCAACTACCAGCGGTAAAGAAAGCAGTGAAAAGCATCCACGGGCGAGGTCAATTCCGACATGTGAATGTTACGTTGGACGATAGTCTTCGAGGCACCTACCTTGATGAGGACGATAACGTCATCTTTGGAGCGAAACTCCTGTGGGATAGTATTCCTTGAAATGAAAATTTTTGAAATAGAATAAATTTCGCCATTTTTTTGGTTGAGAAAAAAAAATTAATTATGATATTTTGCTCGGCTTGGACAGAATTCTTGACTTCAGATTGCGCCAGGATGAAAATTTACAAATCTCCCAGGCAATAGGAGAGGCCCCAGAAAGAAGTTGGTCTGTACACCAGCAAGTTCCTCCTATTAACTGGAATGAGTACCTCCCCATTGAAAACATCTATATGAAAACAGAGCATCTGTCTAAAGACAAGCGTCAAGCAATTTATGACCTTGTCGAAAAATATGGACCCTGTTTTTGCCAAGGATAAGTTTGATATTGGTCAGGTACGGGGTTATGAGGCTCAAATTAAATTGACCCCGGATACTTACGTCGCCAAAAGGCCTTACAGGTGTTCTTTCGAGGATCAACAGGAAATCCAATCACAAGTAGCTGCATTGTTGAAACACGGGATTATAGAGGAGTCTTATTCACCTCTCGCATCCCCAGTGACAATGGCATACAAGAAAGAAGGGAGCGAAAAACTAAAGAACCGCCTATGTATAGATTTCCGTGAGTTAAACAAATTCATAGTGCCGGAAAGTCAACCATTCCCGCTAATAGACGATTTAATTGTTCAAACCAAAGGATGCCAATGGTTTTCTGGTTTTGACATAAACTCAGCATTCTGGACCATTTCTTTATGCCAAGAAGATCGACATAAAACAGGTTTTGTAACCAGTAACGGGCACTATCCATTGACCAGCTTACCTTTTGGATTGAAAAATGCTCCGGCGGTTTTCCAGCGTACTTATATTATCGGGAATAATTCGCAGATATGGGCTTTCAGATTTCTGTTCAAACTATATTGATGACATTCTAATATTTTCTCGTACATTTAAGGAGCATCTAAATCATATTACCCTATAAGAAACTTATTTATATAACGAGTATAATATATTATGTTAATTATTATGTTTAACATATTATGTTAAAATATATATTATATATTACTGATGAACTTGCAATGTTGACCTCCGAGATACAGTTGCATCGCAACATAAAAACAGAGGTGATTCGAATTGTAAATTGATGTTGGCCTTATGCCGTAATAACGTAATCAACTTCTTGGTGGATGAAACGTGTTGTGGTTTATTTCACACAGACAATAACCATTTTTTTACCTAGTGGGTAGATGTACTAGGGGTAGGTAATAGTATCCCAACTGAACATTTTGATGGTAGGAAGGCCTGTGAGTGGAAAGCGGATCACGATTTGAGTTCAAGCGGATATCAATGACAATGATTCACGCTGTGATTTCCTGGATGGAAATTCTCATCAACTTCTCCGCTTTCTCTAGCTATGCAAACCAAGTTAGCATATTAATCACCCGCACTCCATCATTCGTTCCCCGCTTCCCTTCGTGTCTCATCGTAACCAATTTGGTGTTATGACCAATACGAAAATACAATTCGGTCTTATGACAATACGATTCGAAATAGAAACAATAATCGCAGGGGTTGAAAAATTGAAAATTGTACGAAAAATAAAAAAATTTGTTATGCAATATCTTATGGAATAAAATATATGGTATAATATAAACAGGTAATTTTTAAAAAGAGTTCTCATCAATATTATCAATCAATACTATTATTTTCTTTCAAGATAAAATAGAGATTGTGAGCAACCAGGGATCTCACTACTTTCAACCATGTTTTGAGCAAGTTCAAACTGGTTATCAAACCACTTGAAACCTACCTCACACACATCTTTTTCGAGTAAAAAACAAAACGTTTAAAAAAAAAATTTAAAAAGTTTTTTTTCCCAAAAATGTTTTCTCGTTGACACAGAATTAAATTAGAGAGGAGTTAGAGGAGGTTGAATGACATCACGATATGAAGAAGAGTTAGCCGCAGAATATTTTCCAGATAAATAATTATCATTATTATTATTACGCGAAAAAAACGAACTTGCACAACCTTCCAAGTTGAATTTCTGGAGGAAAAAGGACACTCAGTGTTTGACGTTGGTATTTTCGGTCGATAGTAATCGTCCAAGTGTGTCATCCAGAAGTCCAACGCCGTGTCAGTTGCCAAATAGAAGAAGCC
Source organism: Pilophorus perplexus (assembly GCA_955831195.1). Classification (NCBI taxonomy): domain Eukaryota; kingdom Metazoa; phylum Arthropoda; class Insecta; order Hemiptera; family Miridae; genus Pilophorus; species Pilophorus perplexus. Next base: position 12,420,814 of record OY037011.1, on the reverse strand, counting down.
ATTGGAGGTGGTGGTCCAGTCTCGGTTCGTTATTCTCGGGTTAATCAACCCGAGCGGTATATCACCGTCGCGAAAACTTGGGTTGACAATATTATTCTTTCACGGAGTGCAGATAGAAACAATTCAATGTGGCGTTTTTTGGCTGCAGGATTTTAGAGTGGAACACGCTTTTAATCTAACCTAATTATAGAAAAAAAAGACACCAAAAAACGAACCCAGAAAACATCTGAACACTGGAATGTTGTGATAAAACTTTGGTTCGGGTTAAGTAACATAATATTTGCAGGGAGTGTTGAGGGAGAAAGCCGTTGGTTATGTTGTTGAAATGTTTATTGCATTTGATGAAGTATGCAATACATCTCGAGGCGCCTTTCGCTCTTCCCACAGGGTTTGAGCTCTTCAGGAGGTGATTTGGTACCTACCGACACATGATAAATTTTTGCTTTACGAGGAGGTCCGAAAAGACGAGTCTCACGTCGCACAGGACTTGGTTATTTAACATTAATAATTAAGAGAATTAGGTGTGTTACCTTCACGACGTACGAAAGTTGAAGGTAACACACCTAATTCTCTTAATTATTAATGTTAAATAACCAAGTCCTGTGCGACGTGAGACTCGTCTTTTCGGACCTCCTCGTAAAGCAAAAATTTATCATGTGTCGGTAGGTACCAAATCACCTCCTGAAGAGCTCAAACCCTGTGGGAAGAGCGAAAGGCGCCTCGAGATGTATTGCATACTTCATCAAATGCAATAAACATTTCAACAACATAACCAACGGCTTTCTCCCTCAACACTCCCTGCAAGTTAAACATGAAAGCCGCCCAAAATAAGCACAATGGTAACATAATATGCTTACAATTATTAAAGTTAATATTATTAAAAGCAAATGAAGCGTCTCCACGTTCCTCCAGCGTTTAGCCGGTTTTTTTAGGCCCCAATCCGGGTGTCCCGGCAGTCATAATACAAAATAAATTATGTATTTTAAATCTTAATCTTATGTATTTTAAATTTCTTTCCAATGTATTCTTGACAATGTATTAGTCGTGTGTCTTAACAGTAACTTTTAATGTTACACAACTATTGTGTATTCGTACAGGAGCATGAAAATTGAAAGGAATCCTATTCCCAGCCAGTTGGGACCCGGGCTCTCTGAACTTCACCTGGGAGACGCTCAAGTAGGCTGTGAAGATTTAGTGGTGATCCTGACGCAGTTTCCCAACCTAAAGATACTTCGTCACTACCAGATGACGCGCGCTTTATGCAGTATGCACGGACAGGCCTGGCGGTCGAGCCCGAATTCCGTACCAACCTACCAATTAACCAACATCGATGCAGACTTCTCTCACGTAGTAAGTACCTACAGATGCAAATCATTGATAATTAAACTTCTTGTTAGCAATGTTGTACTGTTGATGAAAAGGGGGAGAGAAACTGAAATTCAGTTTCTAGATCAGGAACTAAACATTGAAAATGCAGTTGAAGATTGTAGGAGCAACGCTGAATGGGATTTCATATTTTGTCCGACATGACTAGACCGTACCCTTTCTTGTTTCCTCGCACGATAACAAATGAGGCCAACCCACGTCTGAGCAACATATTTCATTTTCTGCTTCATGCGTCATCACCCCATGGGCCTCACAATATGATACATTCCCTTACTTTTCAGGGTTGACGTAGCTCCTTGTCAAAACGAACGATACATGATAAATTCCAAGAACCACATTATCTTCCTTGAAGATTATTATAGATGTTTAGGTTTACCTACCTACGAAGTTAAAGGGTAGATTGGCAGCTAATAAAATCACATCAGATCATGTTCAGAAGTCCTTCCCTTAGGCCGGGTTCATGGGGAAAAGCATGCCGCACCGTCCACATCCATATTCTTACTTAATGAATTAGTTGAGAACAGTGAATAGTGTGTGTGGCCTTAGGATCGAGGATTTTCATTCTGGTGCCCCCAGAATTCAAGAAACTACAACCCATTACGAATGTTTCAGGTAAGGTGTAGAATGGAGCCTACCGCAATACTTCCTGGTGATGCTTTACGCCTTGCAGTTACAGTATGCCCCCAAGCAACTTCTGTGAGGTTGAGATTTGACTGTTCTACACCCAACCACGTCATTGGACCACTTACCGCACTCGCTAAAATAGAGGAATTGAGTGCTGTTTGTGTCACCAGTGGAGAAAGGACTCTTTTGGATTTTAGCGACCTCGTACCAACCCTTGATAAATACGGACCAACAACGCTGAAAAGTTTGGAGTTGAAAGTGAGTTGTACATAGATTCAGTAGACACAACACACCAGAAATATTTTAGATTGTTTGGGACATGGAACTGTTCCACGTCAGCAATATTATGGCTTTTTAAGTTTGCGCCGAAAATAGATTGCCTTTAAATGAACAAACAACAAACGTTCATCATTGGGTTTCCCAGAGTACATAATATACTATATTGGACAGTTTCGGGACACTATCCCAACTGTTTATTGGTCGCGCGTCATCACCGGATACCAGAAATCAGATTGGAATCTCTAACAGCTTAGGCTGGAGAATAACGGAAAGCAACACACACTTGTTCAATGGATGAGTTTTAAACTTAAACACATCGAGCTGGGTAGCTTTATGCTCTGTGGAAGCCGTAGCTAAATAACATTACACAGTGAAATTAATTACGGAGATATCCGGTTTTGCTGAACCAACTATAGTAGCAAGGCAATCATGCGATGAGGATCAAATGAGTGAGTTTTATTTTTATTTTATAATACAAGTGACTAATATCATGTAGCGCTTTCCCTGTTAGTTCAACCTTTTCCTCACTGATTTAAACCTTTTTGACTTAAAACCTTGCGAAAAGTTTAAATCAAAGGGAATAAGGTTCAGCTAAAAGGGAAAATGCTATACATTAAGGTAGTCGTTAGGGATTGGGAATGGGGTCGTTACATGAACTTCTTTCTCTTACTCAAACTCGGAGTTACTCGGTACAATAGAACTGTTTTATTACACAGGACCTAATACATCATCGAAAACTTATGATCAACCGGCAGGCGCAGTGAAACCGATAACGGAAGACCGCAAGGTCGTGAAGTTGAGGTATACTACTGCTGAAATGAGAGTGCTCTGGCGGCGAAGTGGGTAACATCGGCAGGGCCACCCTCTGATGAATAGCATTACGAAGCATAAGAATCTTGGGTTCAAGTGTATGAAATAATTTTCTACACTTAAATTGCACGTGTCACGCCGTGAGGGAGCAACAACTCAAAATCTTCATTAGGTTTATGGCAAAGATATCCTCGCCCATCATCCACCGCTCTCGGGCCATTTTGAGCATTAAATAGGAATTTCGTGTTGACTGATGTATGAGTATGATGATATCTTTGACAAAGGTACCTTTTTTTTTTTTTTTTTTTTTTTTTTTGGTGTTGAAAGCTCAACTTTCATAGCTTCCATTAGAGATTTATCCATTTTGAATGCGGAAAAGCGTAGGGAAACACTGCCAAATGCAGTCCAGGTCATCTTCCCCAATGCCATGAATCACGTCAAGTCGAACGGAAACTTGTTAGTTGCCTAGTTATGTTGACGGACGTTCATTTAATATTTATATTTATTATGATAATGCGACGTTCATAATATTTATAAATATTATGATCGATTTTACTAATGGGTTGGCGCTGGAATAAAGTTTTCTGGGTCACTGAACAAAGTGGGTTCTAGTAGATTTAATATTAAAAATATGAAACGTGTAATTATTATTCCTATAATATATTCCCCTCATAATCATTTAACTAATTCATTACCTAAATAGGGTAGAGTAAATATGGATCGATTTTACCTGGTTAGGAGGAGTGAAGAATGCTTGACATGTTAAAACTGTTCAAGAAAACTATCCCGAGTAAGCTGTACAATATAATATAGCAGTACAATAATGTTCCTACTATAATATAATACATTATAATCTATCTATACTAATATTATAAAATTTTCCTGTAATATTATTTAATATTGTTGAGAATATATTATATAAATTGATTATTAATGTTCACCTACAATATCCTACTTATTACAGGTACTGGAAGAAGTTGACTGCCATATTATTGGTAAGTCTTGTACTATCTTGGAGAGGCTTACTTTATCAGGTTGCGGTTACGTCGCGCCCTCAACCTGCCAGCAGTTTCGGTGTAAAAACAAGCCGCAAACCCTTCCGAGGCTCAAACTTCTGTTTTACGCCGACGGTGATGACTTCAGCTGGGATCACAGCCTACCTCAATGTTTTTGGAAGACCACAATGTCATCTGGCAAGTAAACCAGTTGGCAGTTGTTCTGTATTCTGGAAGTTTTAACGTACCTATTGCTAGTCCTGAATCATAACTTCAAGCATCGTTACTTATGTAGGTACCTGCTAGCATATCAGGTACATCAGCAGGATCTCATCATAAGCGCACTCATTTTTTACAAGACTTTATCAAGCGATGTCCTGGTCTAAACACCTTATTTCTCTATAGAACTCGAGTGCTTCGGGCAAAAAAAAAAAAAAAACAAGAGAGGGGAAAACTATGGAGGCTACAGGTACGCGCAGTGTAGCCTGCATTAGGGCAGGAGCTTGAAATACATTATTCATAAGAGCATATTTCGAGGAGAATACTGATTCATGCATTACTTACTTTCTCTTGAAATTTAATTATGATGCAAAACTGTGGAGTTGACCATAATGATATCATCTCATTTTACGGGAGCACGTTTTTCCTTTGCTTAGCTTTCTGTATAATCTAATCCGCCTGGCTCTTTCTATCTCCGAGGCCACATTTGTATGGACGGGTAGAACCTTGACCAGGTATCTGAGCATTGGTTTTGTATAACGCGGGTATTACGATTGTTGCAATTGAAGTTCTTTCTGTTGAAAATTATGTTGTAATCGAAGATTTTTTCTCAATTTACGTTATTAATTCATAATAACGAATTAGGTACCTACCTATCTAAAAATCTGCAGCTAATGCGGTCGTTATACGACCTAATTAGCTTCTTTTTTTTGGTAGTAGTCGGTAGGTACTTCTTCGTTAAACATATTTTTTACGGCCGCATTAGCTGTAGATTTTTAGATAATTCTTTATTATGATCTATACCACTAAAAAGATTTTTTTTTTTTTTCAGATATTCGGAAAAAGAGTCTATTGGAGGGAATATTTTTGGAGTCACCACGAATTTCCGTAGACGTGATGAAAGACATATTTAGCTCGAAAGCGTCCTATCCATCCCTGGAAGTACTCAGCTTGTGTAGGTCCCCAGAAGTGACTTTAGAGACACTGCAAAACGCTCGAAACTCGATGCCAGCTCTGAACTACTTACGGTTGACCGCTTGTGAGAACTTAACGGTGCGATTTGGTGTCAAAATCAAACACTTGTTCCCTGGTGTCGAAGTGAAGATAACATAACATGATAATTTTGCTACTAATTTTTGGCCATCTTCTATGTAAGTTGACAAAACCACGAACGAAATTCGTTTCAAGATTTAATGTAAGATGGTACACTGAGATCCTTAGAGGCTCCGCTCTTAATAAATCTCCCATCTGAGGAAAATCGACCTACTTGTGAATGCCTTAAGTTCTCAACGGGAAGATTAATTGCTTTGCGGTTACTTTTGAGTGGGGAGCGAGTGAAATATACCGACTTATATTTATTATTCACTCTTTTTCACATCGCTCGTAGTGTGTAGGCGGAGCTACTTGTGGTAACACTTCTCCAATGTAAACAATATTATCCTAAATATAATCCTACAAAATGTGTGAGTCACATTATGATTCCCAAGGTTTTGGGGTTATTAATACTAAGAAAATGCAAGTTGATCATTAATGGAACCTCATTCCGTTCCTGAACCATCAAATTCTGCCTACTTATTAACTAACGTACGCAGCAGCTCTGTATTGTTCTCGCGTGGACACTTTATATTCAGTGAGCAGCTTCAGGGCCTTATGGCGTCAAACGAAGCAATTCCAGGGTAACCCAGAATCGGCGAGAACAAGGCACGAACAATCACGGCACCCACAATTAAACCACAAATCCTGGGTGAACGTGGAAAGCGGAGGAGCCTGAAATTAAAGCTCTATATTGAACCGCTCACAGGGTAAACATGCTGCTCATATCAATGTGGAACGTTAATGCCGAAAGACGGCGTAAGGCAAGAACGTAACGACTCATCGAGAAAAGGCAACATAATATGTTTATAGATATAGGCACTAGAAGACTCTCCATGATACTACTGCTAATATCATTAAGAACCTATCTGACAGCAGAGTCGTTACGGAAAACCAACAAGAAATTATGTTCCATCGCCTAGTTGAACAGGTCCAGCAGTAGAGCTCAAAAGTTCAATTTAGTGAACTTTGTCAACAGTGTAAATGAGGTTACGAGGCCCTTCAGGCTAATTCCATCAGCAGGGGCCTCCCATTTCCGTTAATTACCCAAACCAAAGAGATACATCGGAGGGAGGAAGAAAATTATTTGTGTTGGTGACTGATTCATTTAGTGTGAAGGGTTTGCGTAGAGAGTGAGGAGAGTACGAATTTAGTTCCATCCAACCCAGCAGTCGTGTGTGACATAGGCGTTAATGAGGTTAGGGTCCCCTGTTTCAGCTTCCTTGGAGTCCCAGTGCCACAAGAATTAACATACTCCGATGCTCACATCATACAAGTTCATTTCACATTCGTTATCGCTTCATGCTTTGTTCTCACTTCATTACGATAATAGTAGGTAACTACTGTTGTCTGCCTGTTTTTAAGATCTCATTATCCACAATCAAAAGTCCCTAATAATAGGTTAGTGTGCTCGGCGAAAATCAATATAGCCTATTTTCAGCACCCCAAGTAAATTCAGTATTTCATAAACGAATTATTGCCTATGGTTGGTTGAGCTAACTTGGGAACAATCAGCTTTGTTAGAGGCAGATTTGAGGTAGAAACTAAACCAACCGAGATTAGTTGTAACCTTATTGAATCAATTCTCCAACCCTTCCTTCCCAGATAATGACACTTAGGAAAGTTAACTTTTAAAGCTATCACACGATATGTGCCGAGTTTTCATCAAGAGGTGACTTTCACGATAAAACAAAAGCCGCCAAGTTACTTATCTTGGCAAAATTTTAACAGCTTGCAAGTTTAATTGCCAGGAGGAATAAACGTAAACTCCCTCCATGAAAAACTCACTGAAATGTTCAGTAACAAAATGTAACTTAGAGATTGTCTTCTACTACCCCAGCTCTTTTATTAAAGGGTCATTCTGTTTTTCAATTAATAGTCCGCAGATTGATCATCATTAGAGCACATTCGTCGGTTCGAGGTTTTCTACGACTTTCCTGCTTTCACCACTGTGATTGCCGCAAGATTTATCTTTCCTAATTCCACTGGCACAAATTTACAAAAAAAAAGTTGATTTACTTAACGGATTCATCGTACTTGTAGATTGCCATTCGGCAGTAAGCCAGTATTAATTTCGGACTCTTTTCTCATTTAACCGGCCTTTCCCTTTCCTCGCTCTCTCCTCCTCTAATAATGTTGGGATTATAAAATTATACTTTGCACCAGTTTTAATGAATCCGGGACTTTGTCCCTCTTTCCTTTTCTTCCCCCTGGAATCAAGATAATTTCAATCCTTCCACAGAAGGGAGGAAAAGGTTGGGGAAGGCAGGAAATGAAGGGAGGAATAATAGCAGCTGATTACAATATGCGTGTCAGCATTTTAATGAGAGAAATTTTATTTGTTCTTATGGCTTATAGAGTTCCTTCCAGTCGTGAAATTGAAAAACTAGAAGAAAAACAACGGGGGAATTGTATTTTATGGTAGTTATCAAGGCACAAAGTTCTGTTGTTATTAGGGGATTAGAGGTTTCTTATTGGCAATATTGTTGCATCTTGGACTAACGAAAAGAACACTTCGCTGTTTCTAAATTGCGAGCTTCGTTTCAGTACAGTGGAAATTTTTTTTCTATAGGAACCAGAATGCTTTTTGTAATGGAAATTCTCACTCGCGTTTTATGTAGATATCCTGCTAATTTGGTTCCAAGTATATCAAACGTAACTTCTCAGAAACTGTCAGAACAAGCAACGGTAGGAAAATGGTTATTAGGTCACGCAAGGAAGCTACCATGACCTCTTGGTTAAGTATTTCTTTTTTTTTTTTTTTTTGTTCTTTCTTTTTTCAGCTCAATTCCAACGATATTCTCTTGGAACGTTTTCTTGAGTATGATGAGAGGAATTCACAGTTGATTCGTTGTAGCAATTTTCCTGTTGAGCTCTGTCAATTGATGCAAAGTACAACAAAAACGATACATAGTATGTACGTGACTAGTTAAATCCAGCTGGGGGTTTCTAGACCGGTGGATTAAATGAAGGTGATGGGATTCTGAAGGATTCATCAAATGAGACGAATTGTTCCTGGGCGATTCGAAATGTTTATATTTCTTCTTCGGGGTTAGGAAGGGCACAGCGTCGTTAGAACCGCCCTAATTCTTAGATACGATGCTTTTATGTCACGGAAATATTATATATAATTATATAGGCTTGCTATTCCGTGCTTTTATGCACAACCTACTATATAGTAGTATGGACCTGATGTATGGACTAGTATTATTTAGTCTTAAGATCTATGCACTGTAATTTGATGCCTATCCATTATTGTCTCGGTACTCCGGCATTGAAATAGGGCAGTTCCAAGGACGCTGTACCATTCCTCAGTTGTCAGTTGAAAAATAAATTTTCTTTGTATTTAATACAAATATTTCGATTCGTCTAGAAAGAATCAGTCTCATATGATCAACCCTCGAGAAACCCGATACCCTACAACAGGGGTTCTCAAACGTTTTGGCTCGCGGACCCCTTTCACGGAAAAATTTCTACTGCGGACCCCTCTTACCCAAGTGTTTAGATTAAATCTAAATTTCAGATACGAGACACTAAATTTGTAGATTGTGATACGACAATAAAAGTTTAGTAAATTAACCAGGCCATGCCTTATTATTTGAGGGAAAACTAACACACTATGAACACTATGAAAGAAACTTTACATTAAATTTAAAGTTTACATTGTAAATTTTACAAACTCAACTTTAAGTTTGGTTAGGGAGAGAGAACGAACTCAAAACTCAACTTTGTTTAGATCACTGTGATAATAATTAAGTGATAATAATGTTACAAGTCCTTTAACATCATGCCGCATTGCAGTTTTGGTATTTGTATTAGTGACACTCGACGAGGCTTTCCAGGATACAATGAGCCCACCAAGTTCTACAGGTTTCCTCAGCCGTGTCTTTTTCTTCAGGAGAATGTGTTGACGTGGAGTAAAATGAACATATACGAAGACGGTGCAAAAAAAAAGCGATATCACAAGGGATTGGATGATTTCCTGTACCTACAATCATTATACATAATGTGTCTTCTAAAAACTTCAAGGAACTGCTAGACAACATGGACTACGAAAAATTCGGCCTTCTTCCGTTCAATCTGAGGTAAGATCATTAAGTCCTTGTATTACAACAGTTACTCAGTTACTGAGTAATTGCGCATGCTTTGAAGCCTGGATAATGATGGATGAGTAGGTAACATCAGCGTACGTGCAGTGTGGACGATGGTCGACAAAGTCAACTTCTATTACCCGAATCTCACAAAGTTTATCGTACTAGGAACCTGTCTTTAATATCACTGACGGATCGAAATAGCAATTCATTCCTTGTAGGTAGGTAATTAGGAATTGACTAACGAGGGCTACTCATAATAATATTTTTTCTTCTAATGTTCTCCAGACACTCCTCTATATTTGAGACCGTTGCAAAATTTCAGTTTTAGCGATACCTCTGAAAGCATGAGGAGTTTCTAGACTACAAACAAGTTTGTATTAGGTACCCAAAACAATGTTGGATAGATGGAATATTTTCATTAATGGAAATTTTGTTTGTTTTCAACAGAGAAAAATGGGAAAAGACGAAAAAGATCCACCCCTCCAACGGTATTTGCTGAACTGACAGTAGGAGAGAATGTGTTTTCTTGCCAGTTCATCGCTTTGGCCTCCTGCCGTCCACCCCCTCCATTTGGATTCTTTTTGTAATGATTTATTTAAGAGGTGGGACCACAATATAGTTCCGTCAAGAACACTCTGGGTCTTTCAACCTCCCTTGCTCCAATCTTCTGAATAAACATGCTGGCATCTTTAATGTATTTCCACCCCTCTATTCTTATATGGATCTTCTCTCTTGGTGGAAATGCTTGCCACCACCGACTTTCAGAGTTTGTCAACCCAAAATTTATCAGATATCCAAGTCTATTTATTTTGGACAAAAGTAACACGACTTAACCTGTATTCCCACTATGATATAAATAGGATGTTTTAGTATGGTAGGCCTACTCTACGAGGGCAAAATTATTCCGCACGATGACAAGTCTCTGATTTTGAGGAATTTTCTTTACCAATTCCTCTACCTATTCTACCAAATTTCGACTTCCATCGTACGATTCCTTATCGCCGCTTATTTCTCATTCAGTTTCCTAACCGTCTCACCCACAATTTTCAGCACAAACTGATACCCGATGCCAAAAGTATTTGTAGGCTGAGAGTGAAATAAAATAGTGAGGACATGTCCTCACTATTTTATTTCACTCAGAAACGTTTCTGTAGTCCGCGAAGTAAGAAACCGAAGCTAGCGGGATCAAGCAGAAGGGGAGGAAAGACGCGTTATTGAGTGAAGGCTTTGGAGAGGAGGATCAGAACAATTCAATTCGATCCTTCGCCCCTCGCCCGAATACAAAATCCCCAACCCATCCCCTCATTTTCATCGCACAGTTCAGGGAAATCGCCCCCAGCCCCCTCCGGCGCTTTTACCACCGGTCTTTCCACCTCGCTGATCTCCAGGCTTTTCGAAGACTTCTGAAGAGATATTGCCGACTGAGTGATGAATGGCATGGTGGAATTAACGGGGGATTTTCAGGAGAGCTTTTATGTGGAGTGACAATTTTTTCGGCAGGTCCACAGCTTTGCATTTAAACGACAGGAGAAGGTTCAGTGATTTGATTTTCCCCGTTATCAACTTCCGACAATCTTACTTCTCGCTTGGGTATATGTCATATTTGTATGTAAACCAGTGTGGTCTATCATTTGCGAACGACAAAGAAACTCAAAGTCGGCCGGTATGAGCGAGTGACGTTTGCGGAGAAAAGAGATCGGAGGCATAATTTCTCAGTAAATTTGAAAGAGTTATAAAGATCTGTTACAGAAATTGGGGGAAAAGAAATAACGTAGAGACAGCCTCACCGCGTGGTTTTGCAATAGAAAAGACTACCCGACATTAGAAAAAAGATAAGGGACCCCATGATAAGAGTGATTTAGTGTTAAGTACTACGATTGCATTTTCCTGTTGCTTTATTTTCCGTCAGTCTGTAGGAAAAAGCACGCTCTACGCATACCTAGTCTTCTGAGTGCATCTTCGTTCGCAATAGTCGTAAGCACAATATTTTTCACTGTTGAAATTGTTACAAACTTAATAATATTATGAACAAAACCATAACCTACAAAACTATTAATAATAATTCAGAAAAACCTGTCAAAACTCGAATTTGATTGACTTTTCTTTTAACATAATATGCATATTAAGCATTTGTGTATTTTATGCATCAAATACATTTTGATACCTAAGCCAAATTTTGATAAGCCGCCGTTACTCGGGCCTTTGGAAGTCAAAAATGAATAAAAACTTCCCACAATAATTCTACAAGAATTATAAATTTTTAAGAATTGTGTAATTTCGATATATTTAATAGTGTTTTTTTTTTTTTTTTAAATACCTATAAAGAATACCAAAAAGTATTGAGAAGAAAAAAAATATGAAAAGTAAATAATATGAAGAAGAAGAAAGAAAACAAATATGAAAAAGTAAATAATATCCAACTGATAAAGTTTATCAGCTGGATATTATTTGTCAAAGCGGTTTAACCCAACGTCAGGTAGTAGTGAAGAAGCAAGTCATAACATTCGACAATCATGCACCTAATTAATGTCGTTGGAAGTCATAACTTGCTCTCATTTGGTTTTGCATCTTTTTGAAACTGATTTAATCATCTTCATTCAACAAGCATCAATACCCATATTTATATCCTTGTTGCGAGTTGATTTCTCATTCCGGCAACTGGGGCGAAAGATTCTCCAGCTTTCAGATGAGAGAGCAAAGGGAGGAAACCTCTCCGTTTACATTTCCCACGGGAAATGTGCAATCAGCATGATTGTCTGATTGGTGGGGAAGCGGGCTGAGCAATTAGATCCAATCAGTCTAGATGGTAAGAGGGGGAGGAGGTGATTCACTTCCCAGCCCTCACGTTTTAGAGTGACCTGCCGGCAGTGATGGATCACTGGATAACATAGGGGTGAAGTGCTGAAATTCGTTTAACAAAAAATCCTACTGACCAAACTTTTACATCCTCTCTTCTTATGAATATGCTACGACTAAAAGCACCTATACACTTGTGTTATGTAATAACTGAAGCAGTAAGTTCTCTTAGGCCCTGGCAACTATGTACAAAAGCAGTACCAGAGGTAAAGAATAAAAAGTGTGTTTGTTTATGTGGCCTATAGCGATCAACGCACGATTGTAACCATAAAAACTCATTGTAAACGTGTTCAGCTCCACGAGGCGTCGCATTTAAAATCGTCTTAGCAGCATGGGGACGCCGCCCCCACACGACGAAGTTGGCCGATCGGGTGTGACTCCCTCGTCCTCCACGAGATTAGTCTTATCATTTACGCAGTCTGATTGTAATTAGGTGGAAGGGTGCATTCTCTGAAAGAAGCTTTGGAACCGGACGCAGGAGAGAGCAGACCCCTTGCCTTGACGATTCTCTGGACCGGCCCACTGGGAGCTCTGAAGGCGTGCCATATCAGGCATTATGTGGGCGATTCTAGTGAAAACACCCTGATGAGATTTCCCGGCTGACAACTCTGTGTGCTGTTCTAGTCACTGCAATTTTATTCCCTAATGGTAGGAGAGTATAGATATTATCAATTGTAACGTCATCAAATTCATCGTCTCGTTTGACCGAACTTCAACAAATTTCTACCCTCGTAGCTATGAATATTCAATGTTGCAAGAGATTTACATCATAATGCATTAAATACATTGCATGCATAAAATTTTAATGCTGAACGATAGAAAAATGCCATTTCTGATTTAAAATAAAGAAGATCCCATAGTAATGAATAACCAATGAAGTGTCATTTAAAAAACAGTATGGTGTCGCCATCATTCTGCATTATTAATCGTGAAGCAGGAATACAAATACGCTCAGGCATTCCTATTAGCGGAAAAGATTTTAATGGAGTCATTACTCACCGAACTCTGACTTATCGGTTATCTTCACAAAAGGAACCATTTTAAAGGAGAAGAAACGGGAGATAAGGCTTTGTGTGAGTCCCTTTCGCACGTGGCCAGCAGGACCATCAGAGGGGTCCCGCAGGTATTCAGTAAAGGTCATGATGAATTGGAGGTAAAGGCTTTCTTTTCGCTTGGTTGAATGCGAGGTTTGAATTGTTCTTTTGAAAGCACAAACCCTAAATTTCACACTGAGTAGCAGGTTACTGCAGTGAAGGTTTGATTATTCCAACAAACAAGTAGATGTAATTGTGTAACTAAATCCTGAGCCATCTTTTTGCTTGAACGGGTGGACAAATTGAGAATACTAGATAGTAATATTACTATATTAATTAATTAATAGTAATTATGCTGTATTAATAGATAGTGATATATTAATCTATAAAATCTTGAAGATTAAGTAAGTCATTGTTCAGATTGGTTTATGTTCGTTACTAGTGCATTGATCCTCGGGACACAAAAGAACGCAATCCCATTTTCACATAAAGTAGAAAGGATTATATCTGGAAAGCTAACGCCAACGTAACCATTCAACAGCTGCACTACCGCGATGGTGGGAAGGGGATCAGGGAACGCTTAGAAAGATTTAAAGCTCACGCAGGGACTTTACTACCTTACTCTGTGCGCAGGGAGAATGTTTTGCTACTTCGCGTTCTATTCTGTTCTGATGCCACAAACAAAACAAAACAAAAAGATGGAGAATTCAAAATAATACTTTTGGTTTTTATATCTGCTTCAACTCATCCGGGATTTGTTGATTCAGACAGTGGAGCATTTCTGAAGGATCGCTTCTCGATAAGTGCCAGTGAGAAGCAATAAATGCTTGAAAGGAAATTTTCCATTGATGTGCCGCATCTAACCAAGGTATGGATGATTGAAAATACTATCGTTCCGGATAATGTGAGAGCTCCAATGTTTGCGTAGTGTACATAAACCTTTCTAGAGCCTTTTAGAGAAATGGGGTGGAACTGGGGATGGAATTTAGAAAGGACAATGCCTAACACCAATGAACTTGTCAAGAGTGGAGTTTTGGATGGGCAAGGCGAGACTGGTAGGACCGTGCTCACTAACGGCCTGTATGAATTGTTAATGAACCTCCTCTCCTCAATCCTCTCCTTGTATGATGGAGGCCGACATCGACAGAAGGAATATGTAATGATCAACCGAAAGTCGCATTTTCATTAGGTTCGGCAGAGAGTGGCATGAAAGGGTTAATTCACCATGTTCAGCATGATGACAACGCTCCTATAGGTATCGATAAGGATTCTTCAAGTACAAAAGTAAAAGATAACGCATAGTCCAAAGAGAGCAGTCAGTATGATATCGCTAGATGATGCCAACAACTGTAATGCAGGTTTAACAGTTTATTAGTGCATCACAAACTTAGCTGTAACTGCAAGAAACAAAATTTAATGGAGTTTGCAAGACCACGCTATTACGGACAGACAAGACAAGCCAAACCAACTAACCCCGCTTTTAACATTACTTTTTGCAGGTGTGTTGTCAATTGAAATACTATTCCATTATGTTTTTCCTCTGTAATAACCTCAAACCTCTGTCCGTACTGCATTTCTACCAGATCTTTCAGTAAGTAATTTATTTCTTTGAAATGAAACTTGTGCCAACGCAAAGGGCAAAATATCAAGGCTATCGGTTACAAAGAGAGTACCTAATTACTATTTTAAAAGAGTCGGTTTTGTATGAAAATATTTTCTCTCAATTGTTTAGGTTACTTTTCCAATTCTTTTCTAGCAGGCTTTTCCAGGCCGAGACCTTTTTCCCGAATACGAATAAAGAAATTATCTCAACTTGGATCAATCAACTGAATTATATTTTTAATGATTTACTTTTTTTATGGTCTAAATAGCATAAATTCAAGGTAAATTTTCGCTAAAGCTCAAAATTGTTGAGCTTACAAATAATCAACCCGATATAAGATATATTACGGTATGTATAATATTATGTAAGAAAACTTAGAGTCAATAGTTGCAATATTTCATGTCACTTGTCTTTACTAACTTCGAAAATATTGGGTATTAACCATTCAATGGATGACAAGCCAGGTTAGAGAAGAGATAGAATAACTTCTGAGCCATCATGATGACCTGATTCACTTCGGAATTGCGAGGAAGGTTTGCGGGGAGCGAGTGTTTCATAATTCAATAAACGTACGTTTTCCACCTTCGCACCTAACTCCACCAATCTCCTTCCGCTTCGCCTCTCCATCTATCAGTCTCCCCAGCGTTATTTCTAGTCAACATTCAACTCCGCATCCCTGAGGTCCCATGCCTTTTCTTAATCAAACCGCGACCCACATTGTCTTCAAGTTTACATAAGTCGTTACAGGTACTTCCTTCGTGCCTCGAATTGATTCGCGAGCCGCTGAGGCAGGAAAATGTTTCAGGGGTTAGAAGACCTAGTGTACAACTGGGAATTTCTCTAATAATCGAATTCAGCGAGAATACTGTGAGCGATACAATAGAATATTTGTTTGTGAAAAACGCAGCTAAACTAGTATCTAACTCTCGTGCATAATGTAATGTGGATGCGGCCAAACTTTCGTTCGCACATCGAGCTGAATTTTTGGCTGATCTACACACACTGTCACGGGGGCCGAGACGTTCCATAATTGAGCGAATTCCCCATCTCAGGGTAACATGTTCTCTCATAATCGCCTAGGTCTGGTCTTTCTTATAAATCAATATTACCTCCATCGACCTTCCAATATAATAGAGTTATATCAATCTACGTTTAAGGTACCTGCATAGCTTGAAGATAAGATATGTAGCTGCATTATTTAACCCCAAAACTGAGGCTGATAATTCGGAGACAATCTGCTGGTTTACCCCATTTCCTACAATGAAGCTCACTGAGGCGCGGCACGGGTCCCGTCGTCTGGGAGTAATTAGGGCCAACACTGCGACCCATTGGCTCGACAACAATGCAAGGTTGTCTCTTGCGAGGTCGTGGGTGAGGGTTGGACAGCTTATATGGGAGGGTTATGAATAGGCTTCGCATCTACACCTACGCTGGCACCAACCTTTATCGTTGATTTGGAAGCCGAAGGGACACATTGAAACCTCACAATGGGAGCTGTGATTGATCAGTTTCGAAACCCCGCACGGTTCACTTATCGCACCAAGAATCATCTGTGATAGTGAAGGATCGCTGACCGTGACTGGGTCAATAGGATCGCCTATGTTGGGAAACGGACAGACTACCTCCGCCCCAGGATAAACAAAAATTCAACTTTTTATAATCAAAGTAATCTCTCGGAAAGAGAGATAGAAAAAATCCATAACCAACGCATGAGCAGTCATTGTTTCAATAACTTTTCAGAAGAGATCTTTCCAATAATGAATCAAAATATATTTCTTTCTATAGGAGGAAAACATACCCATGCTGACATACCTAAGCGTACATAGGTAGTGAGTAAGCAGAGCTAAATGACGTTTTATAGCCAAAAAAGGTTTTACAAGACGTGGACAAAACTACTTAAGAGGTCGAATTTAATAAGTAGACAATTTAGGAAATAAATAAATTTATGAATTACAATTAAATAATTTATGAATTACAATTAAAATTTTAGTAATTACTTTCTTACAATATTAATGTCACGGGTTTAATTTATATTTTTAAATTACTTTTACTGATATAAAAGACTTATATCTCGAACAAACTACACGTATTTTTCTCAAATGGTCTGCCAAGTTCCCCGGTTGAAGGGTGGAAGAATACTCGCTCTTCACACATGAAGCAGAATTTTATTACAATAATATATCTTTGAAGTTGATTAAATGCTTTTAGAATGCTTTAACAGAGTTTTCTTCAAATTCACAAAGTTGATAAAATTCTATTGTGATCATATTTTAACAGTTTAGGTAGGGAAATGGGATTACCAATGATAGCACAAAAGGAATTACTGTGAAACTATTAATTCCAGCAGTGATCAGAAAGCAGATCGAACAAAGCTTAACATTAAATGTTAAGTGTCTTAACAATGGTGGTAACTGGCTTGAATCACCTACAAGTGACAAGAACCAGTTCGCCTGGTTTATTTCAAAACCTAGGCTACATGAAATGAAGTCAAATCCATTAGTTTATACTTACAAAAGCGTTTTATACATACATAATTGTAATATCACAGTAATTTCCCTTTTGCACGTCTCGAATTCTCCTAGCTTGCGAGGCTTATTGGTAACCCATTTTCTAATCCTGAAACAGACAATAAATTAATTTTGAGGATGTTTAAATGGAATAACTCAAGGCTATGAATGAATAAAACTTGTCCTAAACAGATAGAACGTGGTTGACTTTTCGGTACCTATAGAACTGAAAAGTGATATATATCGAGTCATTATATCGAGTGTTATCCAATTATCCCTGGTAGGTCTCAAAATGAAACTTTGACATAATTTGTCATAATATGTACAAGCTCGTTTATTTTGGAATTACGTTACCTGGATCAAACGATATGTTCGAACCTTTTTCCATTTATTATATTATCAGCAACCCCCTGCTTTGAAAAGGTTTCGTTCAATGCAGCTGTTTTGAAAATAGGTTGAAAGATTGACCTGGTATCGTCATTGACCTCGTGTTCCACCATAGGGAAAACCAATTTGGAAATCTTTCACTTTTTCAGCATAATGGATCAACGTTATCATAATCGTTATATTATAACAACACTCACGTAAGGATAACGTTATCGTCTAAATTTTCAGTGCCGTAGGATGCCTGTACCGCGGTACAGGCATCCTACGGCCATTCCGCGGAATGGCGAGAAAAGTATTTTTTTTTTAAATTTGCGCGTTTACTGGAGGTTTCATAAAGAACTAGGATTCAATCCCAGTTCTTTATGAAACTTCCAGTCAACGCGTATCCATACAATACATTCTGTCTGAAGGTAGGCCTGACCAATCTGTTGAAATTACTGAAAATTTCAGTACAATAAGCTGATACATTGTGACTCGAATATGTCTGGAACTGATAAGGTGGTTCAAACGCACTATGATGACTGATACCAACAAGCAAGAGAGATTGAAGAAATACATGGTGGTCAAAACGGTATTTCACAAAAAGATCAGTGGGAAGCAAGGATATTTTATTACAAAAGTCAGCGACAGTCATAAATAGGTGGTTGCAATAAGGCGTTCCGCCGAGTGCAGGCCCTCAGCCAACAACTGACGTTCTTTAGTGATGCGTAAGTCGATAGATACGTGTTCACTTTCGGGTCATCAAACATATTTTAATCCAAAAAATCACACAATACAATGTATTATGAGGTTTTTAGTACACATGTACCTAAGTATTCTCACGAGTCAAACCAACATTGGGAAGACCAATTTGAACATCTTTCCTTTCTTAACGAGATCGGGAAATCGTTCCCAAATTTTTTAACCGAGTGCTGCCCTCCACCGCCCCAAAAGAGCAATATTGCTTCCCTTTCTTGAGTATCACTACTAAACGGCGTTTCGAACGCACGAAATTCTTCACTATTCCGTAGATTATCATCACGTTTTTGTTTCTTCAATTCGCGAAACGAGATTTTGATTACGGCGGCAATACTGTTTCAAATACGCCTTCCTGATACCCTTCATCATTACTTACTTCCCAACTGGAGTTATCAGTTATAAATGTAATGTTTTGGGTGTCGGGATTTGCATAAAGACCCCCAAACCATAAGACACGTGACTGTTGCGCGCAATCACGGATATGGATAAAACAACTATTCCTAGCAAGAGATCGAACATTTTGTCGCTCAAAGAATACAAACAAAATAGTGATGAAGAAAACATCAGATCTTTCCGAAGATTCTTCCGATTTCAGGGACGACAGTTAAAAGGTGAGCCTGAGCCACTTGCTAATGTAGTTTTCTTTGGCAGTGGTGCTCAGCCTTGAAAAGGCCTATAACTACCAGGGTTGAGCCACGTGGAAACAACATCGGTACATAGGTACATATTTAGCTGCTTTCGAATTAACAACTCAAAATCAGCAACCAAGATCATTGGCTGTACAGTCAAGCGTGAATTTCTGCATTGATTGATCATGTCCTTAAATAGCTCGATGAACATATTGATGAAAGAAGAGACTGAACAAGTAGATTAAAATGACCATTTTGAAACAAAAGAACAACATGCGAAAGTGTTTGGTTCAGTCATTGAATGTGCCACCATTGGTGACCCACCAACTAAAAATATTTCAACTTGGAGATTTCTCTTCTGAGCTACTCAGGGAGCACCCGGCATGGAGGCAACACACAGCTGAGGAAGAAAAGCTGAACCTTTTTATTACGAGTATTTTATTTTTTAATTTTTTTATTTTATTCATTTATTTCACAAATTTTATACATAAACTTATTTTTCGTAAATATACTATGGATCTTTCCCTATTCCAATCTTTCGCATACCGACCTAAAGGTCTGCGACCCGTCCAGGCCCGTCTCAGTAACCTACTTAAGCAATTGTACGTCATCAGTGGCTGTTTATTTACAGTGATCCCCTCGCAAGTAAGACATCGCAAGTTCTAAATGTCTACAGTACAACATCAAGAACTGCGTTGTTATTGGTAAGATAAGCAGAAGATTGCGCGGAACTGGCAAAGGTTTCTTGACTGGGTCGCGCGGAACTGGCCAGGATTATCTCACACTCACTGACTTTCTCCCTTTTGGAGAGAATAGGTAATGAACTGAAATTCGAAATACAGAGCGAACAGTAATAATTTGATTTTCTTACAAACAAAAAATGACATTTGTAATGCGTGGAAAACGAAAAGGATGACTGAGACGAAAAATGTCGGCAGGAAATGATCGAGCGAAAGAGGGTGTAGGGTAAAAGGAGGCACCTTCTAGGAAGAAGTTTGATCGCAGAAATCTAATAAGAAACCTTACTGAAGAAATTTGCAACCGTTCGGTGGACGGCATAAGATAATAAGGTATTCAATGGAGTTAGGAGGTTTGTGAAACACGGAATGTTGACAGATACTTTGAAAGTTAGAGAGCTTGGAGAATGAATAATTCAGAAGTCCCTTCCTTTCTCTGGTTCTGCACCTACCCCCTGGGCGTTGGAGCGACCGAAAACATAAGCTGCGCGGAGAAATTTCGTATTGCATTCATGGGAAGTGGCCACCACTTCGCCACCGATTTTAGTTCCTACTAGTGAGTAGAAACTTTCAATGAAAGAGTTTTCCAGCTTATGTATCTAACAAACCATCTCACCTTGTAAGTCACGTTGCCGTGCGTGCTGCTTCATGATATCGAGGTTGATCTCGCACTCCATGAAATTGGCAAACGTGTAGGGAGAGCTATCCCCAGAACAAACCGGGGCGGTGCTGCAAATGCACCGCCCCGAAATCACGTTGCATCCAGAAATTCTTTCCGGGTGAAGGCAATGCAGGTTCGTCCCTGGGACTCCTGAAACAAAACGATTATAATATAAAATGTTATTTTAGTTTTTCTGATTCGACTCAACCCTTTTATTGAAGTTTATTCGTACTGTACGAATCGTTAATATAAAAGGGATTTATAATAATTTGTAAAAATTATTTTTACAAAGAGATTAATCCAATAATTACACAGGTTTACAAAAAAAAAGGTCAATCTCAGGCGCCGCAGAAAAAACCATCAAACTCTATGTTTTTTGGGGTGCTGAATCCGAATCCGACCCCCATCTTTTCCGGTCACGTCCAAATTTTCGAGATATTGGCGATTTTTCGTTTTTTCGACCTTTTTCCGTTTTGAAAATCACAGCTAAACGTGCGGATGCCCAAAAATTCCATAAAAACTCTCTTCTTACTGGAAATTTATCACTGATTCCGAAAATATATATGAGTTGGTGTCTAAAACCACGAGAAATGTGTGCTTTTGCCAAAAAATGTTGAAAAAACGTGGTTTTTTCCAAACCAAAGACACGTTTTTTTATACTTTTTACCTTCTAGCGTGAACACTAAGGCCGTTAATAAAATTTTCCCAACGAGGTCTTGTAGGTAGATTGTTTCTGCGTCGAATGGGACCAACCGTGATTCTTTACCTTCCATAATAAGGGAGCTATGATTTTTCAAAGTTTCTACCCATTTTGCCCATGTCGTAGAACATGAACTCCTGGAGTCGGCAATGCAACTTGATCACAACAAAACTTTGTTCCGAGGAATATATTGGACTCAGAGGCATCAATTCAGACCGTCTCAAAGATGGTTTTATTCATCAAGAACTCACGGACTTGCACTTGAAGCCCTGAAAAACAAGCGCCCAGAAACTTTGAAAAATCATAGCTCCCTTATTATGGAAGGTAAAGAATCACGGTTGGTCCCATTCGACGCAGAAACAATCTACCTACAAGACCTCGTTGGGAAAATTTTATTAACGGCCTTAGTTTTCACGCTAGAAGGTAAAAAGTATCAAAAAACGTGTCTTTGGTTTTGAAAAAACCACGTTTTTTTCAACATTTTTTGGCAAAAGCACACATTTCTCGTGGTTTTAGACACCAACTCATATATATTTTCGGAATCAGCGATAAATTTCCAGTAAGAAGAGAGTTTTTATGGAATTTTTGGGCATCCGCACGTTTAGCTGTGATTTTCAAAACGGAAAAAGGTCGAAAAAACGAAAAATCGCCAATATCTCGAAAATTTGGACGTGACCGGAAAAAACGGAGGTCGGATTCGGATTCAGCACCCCAAAAAAACATAGAGTTTGATGGGTTTTTCTGCGGCACCTGAGATTGACCTTTTTTTTGTAAACCTGTGTTATCGAGTTTCTGACTTGAATTGCATTTGTTTGTCGGTCTGTTACTCCGTAAATGCCAACTTATTGGCACCAATCTGTTATACCACTTGGATTCTTATGATGAACCAACAAATTTTCTCAATGGCAGTGTGGGGTGACAGGGCACAGGTCTTGGCGGTTGGATGGAGTAACATATTGGCGCCGGATGTTCGCTCCAGTTCAGCACCAGATGTAATAATATCGAAATATGAGGCAAAAATGCCTGGTGAGAGGTGGGGGAAAAGCGAAAAACCTTCCCTGGCTTACAAGGATGGTTGAGCGTGATTCGGGTCCCATTCTTCAGCTTTCCACGTTAATATTCCTGCTAAGGCTTGGCGACGGAATGTAATATGAGTCAGAGGATTTATGGATGGTGAGGAAGTAGAGGGGTGAAGAACGAAGGAAAAAGTACGTTGCACCAAAGAAGAGGTGAAAGAGGTAGGAAAGTGAAGGGCGAATATATTGCTCTTCCGCCTCCCTTAGCACAGGCCCTTCGTCGTCATTTGCATCGAACGCATGGAAGAAAATTGATTAAAGTTTGCACTTAGGCTCTTGAAAGGATTATATTGTAAACGAGGAATGCCTAGGTTTTTTATAGCAGTTTTCAAGACAAAGCTGGGGTTCCTTAGTAAGAAGAAATAAGAATACCGACCAGAAGAACTTTTCAGTTCAAACTGGTCTGTGGCTCAAAATCTAAACTCTTTCAATTTTCCTCGCACAAATTCGCATGTGTGTTGTACGGTCTATATCGCGTCTACAAGACCATTACCTACCTAAAATAGTGCATCAACTGCTGATGCTTTCACTATCATGCAGAATAAAAAATGAAGCAGCAACCCGCATCCCTTTTAATTTCCAGGATCATTGAAGAGTGAGTACAGTTCTTTTTGCTACCTTCCAGTTTACCCAAGGGAGATATTCCTTAAGAGCGAAATTGAAAACTGTATTTACCCGCAGTGGTTTAACCGACAAAGATGGCACCATGTATGATTTCCCCGCGGAATCGCTCTTTCCTTCAGTTCTTAACGACCTACAGGACGAGGTCTACCTCAGGTGCCACGGAGTTTTCATACCTACCTCACAATTCCCGTCCGTTTCCCCTCTCAATTAAAACCACTCGGTTGAAAAACGCCCTTCAACATAGCAGTGAGAAAAAATTGCAACCCTCGGGGATTTTCTCAGAATTTTTGGGTTGAGTTTGGGACTGTCTTAGTGAATACCAACGGTACCGCCTAACGTTCTGCATGAGTAGATAATTTTTCTCGCTGACTTTTCTTATCCATCTTTCCTTGGGTCATCTACTAGGTACTATATTCATTTCTTTCATGTTTTCTGTTGTTTTTTAAAATCTATTTCATTCGCGAGGAAAATCCCTCACACATATGAAACTCTGCTCTCAAATATAGTGCAAAAAACTGGTCTCACCTTTCAAACAAGACACTATATCGTACTCAATATTCCCGGGCATGGGAAAAACAGGACGCTACCCCTTCCCGGTAGGATTGGAGTTGGCGGTAGAGGGGGATCCCCCCAGTATTCCGTTATTGCGTTATTTCGTTATGCGTATTTTTTTCATTCTCATCGGAGGAACCCCAGTCTCTTCTGTTGGGAGGAAACTGAGCCTGGACAACGACTCAGAGGACTTCTTCCCTTTTCCGGCCATGGGGCGGCCTAGACTTGGGGAGTTTAAACCTTCAATACCGTCGCCAGGCCCGGCAGCAGCTCCTGTATTCGCGGGCAAATCTGTGGGAATCGGCGACCAAAATAGAAAATGCTCTGATCAGATCCTCTGCCTATAGTGCCTCCAGCAGAGAATCCCCGAGAGGCACCCTCGGCGTTTCAAGCGAGAACCATGGTTCCTGGGAAACCTACCCTGCAGTCATTTCATCCAATAAGCGGTGGCAAGAACATGAAGTAAGCACCTTCGGATCTCCACCCATCACTCAACACGAATTCAAATTTTAATAAATTATTAGGAAGTCAATGTTCACAACAAACAAATTGCTTTCAATTGCCATAGCATTATGTCCTACTTTGAATAGAGTTTCTCGCAAAATGTGCTAACAAAGCACCGAAGAGGGCAATAATAATGGTTTCGAGAAACACATAGTTGAACAAAGTTGCCTTTCTTACACGCTCATATTTATTCATTTTTGAAGATTTATCTGGCGCCATTAGCTCGAAGGCCGTATATCATTCAGAAGTGATGATAGGGGATGAGGCGTTTCAGGGGGAAAAAGGGAAGGATAATGAGAAAATCATGAAAGGAGATGAGTGAAATTAACCGAAAAAAGGGAGATGCGGAGATGAAGATAGAAGCATGCGGATGAGACGACGGTGTATTAAGAATGATTACTGACGACATTAGCTGTGAGACGGAGAATGATTTCTTAATACGTGACATTAAAAGATTACTTGTTAGTAAGAAGGATGGGTGAAATGCGAGTCAAGGTCTTCAGCGTAATGAGATTTTAGGACAGCGGTGGAGGTTGAAAATGGGGTGATTCGTGCGGGGTGACACTGAGTTTGGAAAATGAATGTTTCTAGCTGGATGAAAGCGACAGAAGAGGAGGTCTTACTGGAAGATCAACAAACCAGGCGGAGTTACCTTCAAGAACAGATGAGTACACAAAGTTCGGTCTACGGACATTGTTGGACTGTTGTACATCCATATTATAGTAACCAACAGTTGGTTACTACTCTTGTATTAGAAGAATGCAGCAGTAAGGTCCATATTCATCTTTTTAAGTGGTTAGTGACTTTTCATGAATAATCCCTATCGTGGGATCCGCGGGAGTATCTGCTGGTTATTTGGTTTGTGCGAATTCCATCTCGAAGCCTAAAATGACGAGAACGCTGAATAATTCACTCCGAAACCATCCGGCTTTCCAATTGTCGAAGTCATGTTTAAGTAATTACCCCAAGAGTGTGGGTCGCTTGCGAAGCTGTTGAGAAGCGATATGACGCTTTATTAGTGGTTGATTGCCTAAAATGAGGTCGGGAGTCGATCGGCGCTCCTAACACGAGACGCGACCGGGGTGGGAATTTCATTAAAACAGAACACGGTACAACGCTCTGACGGGACATCCTATGTTCTGGCTGGGAAATCAGACGAGTATTAGGTCCGATTATACACATTAATTAGTTCAACTCTTTATGAGTGGATGAAGTTTTAGAACTGGATCGGGGGCGTGGACGACGTAATTTTAGAAGCATGATTCCAGCTAAGATATACCTATATTATAATATAGGTATATCTTATATAACTATATATTATATAGTCCACAGGGATCATTAAACCAAGGAAAATATTTTACCCCGACTTGAATTACTTCCCACCAGGAAATATATCAGCATAACCGATGAAGTGGGAATGATCATGATACCGTCCATTACGTCTGACTCTCAATGGCTCTTCAACCTACTACGAGCCCCATATTTCAGTTCGCTAAGCGGTAAACTTTTAAACGGATGAAAATCCCGGATCTGAAGTTGGCCCAGGCTTTCCTTTCCATCGTTTCCCATCGAATACCCCGAGGCTTATATGCGGAGGCTGAGAGTATGTGCAGGGCTCAAGTTTCAGTTTGCCCGTTTTGGATATCTTTCATCTTCCGGGAAACTGCCGAATATTACTCCTCCTCGAACTTGATAATTCGTGTCGAAAAGGCCACCAGGCAACTGAAGACAACAGTCAAATACCGTCACGACATAAACGAGGAGTTCCCTAAAAAAAACACTGCAAATTGTACACACAATAAGTCTTATTATTCTTATTACACAAAGAATAATCTTATTATTCTTTAAAGGAGCAAATATGAATTTTATGTTTAACAAAAAATGGTTCGACCTCTGACACGAATACATAATCGAGTATCATTTCAAGAATAATAAACCAAAACACGCTTTGGAGAAGCCTAATGATAGGCGGAGAGTCTAATGATTCAACCTAAGGTGTAATAAAGTTTGAAATATGACTGGGACTAATGCGATATTGCTACCGTACTTCTTTTTTCTGAGCACGTTTTCTGGTGGAACCGAGACCCCCCCCACTTTATGGAACGTCTCTTCCCTACCACTGTTTCTGCGTTTCTCGGCATTACCGCATTTAATAAGCTCCCCCTCTGTAATTTTCCCTCGGGAGAATAGCGCATGGAATAATATAATATTATATTATAGACTCCATCTTGGCAGAAACGTATTAGGCTAACTTGCTCTGGATTATGAACGCGATTTTACACAATATAACTCCGTACCTATTCTAAATCACTGCAATATTCTACAGTAGTGGCCACTTGTGTACCGGGTGCAGGTCAGGTCATCCGAAATAATCGGATTACGCCTAAGCCGATTTTCGGCCCGTAATGAGGTCCGACTTGAGTAAAAGGTGTGTGAGAGTGTCAGGTCGTCCGACCGAGTTCGAAGTCAGTCAGCTGGGCCGGCCTTAGTTGTTTTGCTAGTCCGGGAGCCCAGGCCGGTTTTCCTACCTCATAAGAGGGATAAGGTTTGACCACCTAAAGTTGTAGGCATGCATCCCGTGATTAAGAAAATCACTTTTCTGACGACCAATCAGGTGCTGTTTAGACGGAGTGAATTTAGAAATTTTCAAAATTTGAACGAATTCTACCTCATAAGAGGGATGCAAAAATTTGACGTGATTCAATGGGCCTCGGCACCCTGAACTAGAATTCACCTCGTCAGACAAAATTGCTGGTGCTGTTGAAAAGTCAGACGGCAATTTAAATTTGAAATTTCGAACGAAAACTACCTCATAAGAGGGATGGAAATTTGAAACGCCATTTTATTCCTTTAGTCCACCTAAGATGATATCCACTTAGTCAGACAGAATTTTAAGTGCCATAAACAAGTCAGACAACCAAATTTTAAATTTTAAGGGAAATTACCTCATAAGAGGGATGCAAAAATTTGACGTGATTCAATGGGCCTCGGCACCCTGCAACAATGAATCCTAAGTACCTGTACCCTGAAGATGACTGATACAGTTGAAAGCTCGGTAATGGAGGATGATCAACAGTACAGCCACGGAGGATGAACAAAAAATCAACCATTCATTTCTAAGTTGTAAGCGTTTCCCCCGCCCTTAGGACGAGTTGACACTCAAAATTTTGAGCATGTGTCAAGTCGTCCTACGAGTAGGATTAACTGGGGGAGGATGAGTTGATACAACCCCTTCGGACGAGCTGACACTGTAATCGGACGAGCAGACCGGAACCCTGTGTACCTATCATACAAGTAGACACTGTTCGTAAGTTATACAAATTGTATCATTGTATAATACAATATCGTGCAAGCTTATTTAAATCTACAGTCGGGAAATAGGAAAACAGTCCTACTACGTAACACTAAAGCCGTTAGTATTGAAATACAAATTATACTGAATTATTCACTATACCTAATTCGTATGACATAACTAACTGTATGACGTAGTGTGAATGAACCTGGTCCAAGTAAATTTTGTGTAACTAATGGTTTGAATGTACCTACAGTCAGTCCCGAAAGGTTGACCCTTTTGGTTTATTATTCTTGGAATAATACACCTATGTTTTCGCGACGCGGGTCGACGACTCCGATCGGCCTCAAAATTTGACATTATCCGTTTCAAGAGGTCTACATTCAAAATCCGAAATGTCCGTCCGCCGTACGGCGTACGCCGTACGCCGTCCGCCGTCCAGGCCATTTTGGGCAGAAGGAATTTTTTTAAAAATCTGAAATTTTGGCAAAATACTTGGTTTACCATCTAGTTGTGCCCGCAAGGTTTTCAGTCCGATCGCCCAAACCCGTGGGGCGCTATGGGGCTAAAATGGGGCTACAGGAGGGGTGTTTTGAAGGCTTTTAGCTATGGTATCGAGTTAGGTGTCGTTTTCGAAGTATTTTTGGACGTAGAATCCATTTTTAGGGGTCCCCGGAACGATCCGATTTCACTCTGGCGTTCTATAGGGCTTTCATGGGGCTAAATATGGGATTTTTGAAGGATCCCAAGAAGTTAAATATTTTTCGAGTAAAAATTAAAGAATTTTTGAAAAAACAAATTTTTGAAAAAAAAATCCCCCCAAAAAATTTTTTTTGAAATATAAAAATCCAAAAAAAAATTTTTTTTAATTTTTTTTTTATTGACAGAATTAAATGTCTGTACAAGTAACCTATATCACAGAATAATAAACCCTTGTGTAAAATTTGCAGCGTTTTTTGACTGGTGATCGAACTATAATATAGTTCGGGATTCGCAGTCTGCTGTACGCAGAGTCAGTTCGGGACTGTCGAGAACTAGTTCAATCAGTCCAGGATCTTTGTCAGAGCTGTCCGGAGCATACGCAGTAAACTTTTCACCCCCTGTGGAGCAGCGTTGCCAACCTGTCGAGAAGAAATTTCCTATTTCCTTTTTTTCGGCCATTCATCCATACGATTTCTGGGTGACCGATTATGAGCTGCATTTTCGTAGGCATTTCCTCCAGCAAAATCTCGATCTTTTTTCAGTTCTCCTAGCTAAAAACATGAGCAGGGGAGAGTAGGGTATAGTGGGGTTGCCTGTAAAGTTGGGTACCTACCCCCTCTGTACGGACAGGTGCAGCTATCTAGAGATCTCCATGCTTTCTACAGTCTACATTTCATCCTTCAGTCCAGCTTCACCTTTTTGAAGGCTTTTGGCTATGGGGTCGAGTTAGGTGTCGTTTTCGAAGTATTTTTGGACCTGGAATCACTTTTTTCACTGTGGGGATCTAATGGGCTTTCATGGGGCTACAAGTGGTATTTTTTAAGGATCCGGGAGGTCAAATACGCATTTTGTTTGAGACGTCAAATGTTTTTTGGTTGTATTTTCCGAGCAAAAAAAAATTGCAAAAAAAAGAAATTTAAAAAAAAAAACCCAAATTTTTGACTGAATTAATTTTTGCACTATTAACCTATATCATAGAATAACAAGCCATCAATTGAATTGAATAGATGAGCGCAACCTTTTTGTTATTACGCGAGAGAATCTAAGAAACAGTAGGTATCTAGCGACCAAACTATGCCACACAACACATCATCTACGTGATGCTCATTACGTAAACAACTGCACCCTAACGACCGATGCTTAATAAAACCTTATGCCGATCAGAGGTAACGAACGGCTCAGGCTGCAAAAATCGTTTTGGAGTCGTTGGAATCAGCCTGAAAAGCTCATTCCACAGACCCTTGTACCAACGAAATCGGACAAAAACTTTCGTCCCCCTTTTGAGGCCTCCTTAGTTACACATCAGAGATAAACAACTTTCGTCGTGAAGGACCTCCCGAAAACCGATGAAGGGGATGAGGGAGGAAAAATCAAGGTAGCCTATAACCACCCCCCGAACTCGCTGATGACAATGAGACCACCCTCATGAAAATCTGTTGAGCCGCTCGGGCGTGATGCTCTGTACACAAAAAAACAAAAAAACATACATGTCGAAGAGGTGAGCGCACCTTTCCATTTTTTGGAAAAAGGTTGCGCTAATAAACCCTTGTGTAAAATTTGCAGGTTTTTTTTTTTTTTTTTTTTTTTCAGTTTTTGCTTGTTATTTCCTTGACACTGTTAAATGTTTCGTGGGAACCGGCTTGCATGTCCGCAGGTTGTTATGGAAGAAAAGGCCGGATGTTGGTTACTCTTTTACTCGGATTTTCAAGCTTTCGGGAGATGCTTGCTCCCTTCCTCTGGATCTACAAAACGTAGCCACATACGGCATGGGACCTAAACCTTACGTCAGTACACGAATGTTTCTTATGGTATAATATTAATTCTCACCAATAAATATATGTAGAATCCGATTAAGGAAGGGAGCGAGCATCTCCCGTAAGCTTGAGAGTCCGAGTAAAAGAGTAACCAACATTCGGCCTTTTCTTCCATAACAACCCGCGGAAACTGTTAAAGAGAGTTCAATTTGCGACCATTTTTAACCAAACGTCGCTCAGTAGATCAGTCAGGGGCCCTTTGAACTGTCTTGCAAGTGCAAGAAGGGGGGTCGAAGTGGCTGCTCTTGCTTAAAGTACCCCCTTTTGTACGCTTCCTGCCGTGGTGAATCATGGTAAAATGCGGCCATAATCCTCGTCGATGAAGATGATGACAATCCCGGCGATCCCTGAATATTTGCGGTTGAAGAGATAGAATGCCAAGAAGACCAGGACCCTGAACCGCACCCACTCATAAAGTAGGTTAAGCTATAATATAGGCTATATTATAGCCTAATTTTCGGTATATATTAGGAGAGAATTGAGGTAACATTAAATGTTAAAATTAAGGTAAATTTTACTGTTGCTTGCGGAGAACGGTGGAATCGTCTCAAACCCGCTGACTGCCCTGCGCTGCCACGCCGATTTTAAATACGACGCCTAGTGGCGCCGACCGGTATAAAGACGGGTTCACCGCACAGAGTATTGATCGTATCGTTCGTATATATACTCTATATATAGAGTTGGGACACCTACAGCATGTACGCTCATTATCTTGAATCTCCTGAATTTATAATTCCTCCTGAGTAAAGATAACTAAATTACAAATTCTGTAAAAGGAATTAGTCCGAGTAGTGTTTAAAACATAGTATACATCAACTGAGGAAAAGTGTTTAGCGAGGAACGGGATAGCAATGCATGGAAAGCAGTGTATAATCCCTTGTAATCTTAATGTAGCTAAATTCTAAATGACCGTCATCTGCTGCTACAGCGTTTGTTATTCTGTGACCCGCATCACCCTCTATAAACCCGTGTAGGCGAGGTATGCGAGGAGAAAGCAGGTAGGTCAACTGTCATTGTCCCACCTTCTGGAATAGAACTGTTCCTGTACATTCAACCTCCTGTGTATGAACAAGCAGATAACGAGTTCAACCTGTTGGTATATGGTGTAGTCCGGGAGTTCATTCATTCCTTAGAGCGTTGGTATATCCCTTTCCAGTATTAATTCCACGCTGACTTATCCTCAGGAATATTCCCCTAATAAAAAACGGGTCTGATAACGTGCACCAGGAAAGACCAAGCTTGCTGATAGCCGATAGGCGGCGGAGATGAAATTTCATCCGGGTCAAATGTTTGAATTAAATTCGTCTCATGTTTGAAACTGAGCCAGTCCTCCGAGTATGAGAATATTCAGCCTGGAAAGGATGCTGGAGAGGAAAAGGTTGGTAACTGGGTTGAAGTTCTTCCGATAGCACTAACCCCCGGAAAGTAGTTCGGGGAGTGTGGGGAGTTTCACGGCTAGTAGAATTAACCACGACTTGGAACGGCTAATGAAAGGACGACGGATTAGCGTTTTGTACCCTTTCGGCAGTGTTACTTCTTCAGTCAAGGCAAACCTTACATTACTTTCCTCCCCCCTACCCCCTTCAAATAGGTAAGTCCTTTTCTTTTCTTCGACTACGGGTGAGATAGGCCTGTAACGTTGAGTGATTAATGGCACAATCAACCAGTAAAAGGGGCTCAGTCAGCAGTGCCCCCTAATGAATACTAGCTTCTACTGCTTTCCAAGTTTTACCTACCATTCAAAAACATCAAATGTTCTCTTGTGTTTTATTATTCAACGAGTCCGATATTGAACTGCTTTAATACGAGTATTTGAGGTTAATTGTGTACAATCGTGTCCAATATTGTTCTTGATTTTAGTACTGTATTGTTCGTCCGTGATTTAATTGCACTTGACTCGACGAAGGTAAAATTACTGCTTTGTTAACAATGGTTACAAGTGTCGGAAACCCCAACAAAAAAACCACCGTACAGGTGATTTGACGGGTAAATGACATTATTTTTGGTATCGTACTTGATGCTGAATCGATTCAAGATACGATGGGACACTCCAATCCGGAAAGAAGCCCGCCAACGCGGGAGAGTTCGAGTATCCTTGAAATATTGGTATTGGAAGTTTAGTTTGAAAAATCTAGTAAGAAGCAAACTCTGGGTTCTGCGT
The DNA here is from genome assembly GCA_955831195.1 of Pilophorus perplexus. Classification (NCBI taxonomy): domain Eukaryota; kingdom Metazoa; phylum Arthropoda; class Insecta; order Hemiptera; family Miridae; genus Pilophorus; species Pilophorus perplexus. The sequence continues at coordinate 12,388,738 of OY037011.1, read as the reverse complement.
CAATGTCAAAAATATACATACTCCACTATAATTTTATTATAATGCTATACAATGTATAATAACAATAAATAATTTATTTATAAGAATAATTATTATTATAGTAGTATGTCATACTATTATAATAATTATTATTCTTATAAATAAATTATTTATTGTTAGGTATACTGTTTTTATCAGTATTTAATGGTAAGTTTGCCCCATTATGGGCGCACCAAAATGTTGAGAAGCCATTTACACTGTAGAGGTTGGAATTTGCCGACATTGCTTTAAACTTTAAAGCGATTGCCTCCAAATTTTTATTGAATTGCATACATTACCACGATTCATATTAAATATAAATAAATTTTATCCATTACACTGGCCAACAGAATAAGCGGTCATTTTGACTTTGAACATGGCTACCTATTTTTACCATGTTTTAGGCATGACCCCTAAGTACAGTGAAATCCCTCTATAGTGGACAGTGATGGTACCAACACAGATGTCCACTGTAGAGGGGTGTCCATCTTAGAGGGTTGCCCCTCTATAATGGACACTTGATATATTATATCAAGTGTCCATTATGGAGGGGCACCCTATAGCCTATAGGCAATAGGTGTCCACTATAGTGGAGTTTTTCAGAGGCAAACACTTGAAAAACTCACTTTTGTTCGAAAAAAATTGTATGTATGTTTATTTACGTATGGAAAATATAAAGTCATAAGAATTCAGTCAAAATACATGTAACATACATAATATGTATGTTATGTATTATTATGTAATGTGTACATATGATAATATCACATAATACCTATGAGACTACTCGATATTTATGTCGGATTACAAGCAAAAGGCACCAAGTTCAAAAAACTGCTTTTAAATTGATCGAAGGGTTCGTATATGGCAGTACAAATTTGTACTGCCGTCCTAACGTATAACGCCCTATCTCAGTTTTTTGAGTTTTGAAAAATCCAGGTTAGATTCTCAACGCCATCCATGTTTTTCACCCGAGCGATTTGAAATTTTTACCACAGATCCTTGATATCATCCCCCAACTTTGTCAGTTGACACGAAACCTCAATATTAAATCAAGTGGTAGCGATTATCACTTGTATATCTACTTTTATACCTGTAGCAGCGAACGTTTTTGTTAAATAGTTTTTAGTTAAAGTTTTCGTGGATGGTTTTTAGAGCTTTTTTCCTGGGAACTCTTGATATCAAGATTCAAGTTATTTGAAACTCAGTAGGTATGGCCTGACGCTAAAACTGATTTTCCTATGAAGATACACTTGAGGCACTATTGCAGTTTGCTTGTAAGCTTCGATTGAAACGTAGGTTCATCATGATTTGTTATCACTTAGGTTGCGGCTACCTACTATGCTAAACCGTAATGATTTTTCTCCTACGCTCAAAGCAGAAATCCGCGGATGGGGTTCCCAAAAATGTACCATTATGAGTCTAGACGTCTATACGTTAGAAGTCTGCTCTGCAGAAAATAATTATACCCTTGTTCACCTACCTAACCCACCAAAAATATCTTCTCGATCGTTATGGGACTCAAAACCTATTTCAACTGGTGAACACTACCCACCGTAGTGTTTCTAATTCTCATGACTCCGGAGCACAGGGAAACCAGCTATTTGAAATAGATTTATTCGAACCCCCATAAAATTCCCATCAACGGGGTATACTAGGAGATAAGAATATATTAAAGCTCCCGTCCGTCTCTCCAAAATAATTAATCGAGGTAGTGAAGTTAGTAATCCAAACCTCGTTATGAAACAGTTCAGCCGGGTCATCATGATTACCCTGCCCATCGATATCCCGTGGTCTTAGAGGGAGAAACACAATCAAACTTCCACTATTATACCATTCACTGTGATATAATCCCAGAGTTTCAGAATCCCTCTATCTGTAGCTAAATTCTTGCAACAATCTCTGGTCTGTTAGTCCCCTTAACGCTCCGTACCATTTAATTTATAGCCTAGTGTAATATTCATTTATTTATTTGTTTGCCCCTCAATGTCGCAATTTTGTGTGCAAAAGTATACAACGCTTGTCCTGAGCATATTTTAAACTTCCGAAGCTTCCGTCGAGCATTCCGGAACGGAAAGTGGTGCACGAAGAGAAAAACTATTAAACTTACACAGCGCAACCGTTCAAAGCTTTGAGCTCTCTTCAAACAACGAACCGCTCAAACACAAAATTTGTGATCCATTTAATGGATATGTAAAATGCGCACACGGTACAAACGGAGAAAAAAGGTATGGGAAGAAAGGTGGCCTGAATGAATGAAAAAACTCCTACGTGGGTAACCTATTACAAGAAGATTTCAACTCCGTATACAGTGAATTCAACTTCCTGTTAATTTTTGGCAAAAAAAGCAGCGTTGTCCATTAAAGGGGATTCATAGCGTAGAAACTGGGATTCTGAGATCTTTTTCTAGGTCATTCTCCTCCTCTCATAACTGGAATAGCAATCGGACTGAATTGCCGGATTTACCTATTTAGGGGGAGAAAAAAATTAGGCATTCAAAAAATGGCCCAGTCCGTAGAAAGGAAGTGGTGGGTTAAAGAACAAACTCTTTTTATCGTGACCAGCGATCCCCACTGGCAAATCGAGTTTCTGCTTCGGGCCCTTGGCTCAACGACTCGGAAATAATTGCCTCTACTTAGAAAACGCTTGCAAGACCACTCAAATCGGAACGATGACTTTTTTTTTCATGAAACTCCGCCCTCAAAACCACCGGAACCCGGATCGTTCTTGGCGAAGGGACTCTTCAATTGAGGGATGGATGGGAGGTAAATGATAGTAATCATTCGGATGTTTGGTAGTTATTCTGAGAGGAATAAATCATACTATTAGAATAAATTATTTATAAAATGAATACTCTTCCTCCCCTCCTTCAAAGTAGGTACCGAATTCCCAAGTCGAGCAATTTTTGGTAAAATATGTAAAAGTACGTTATTATAATGCTTGCCGTTACCTAGCAGTTTGGGCTAACTGCTAGGTACCTGATGATTTACCTGGGGAATTGATATAGCGGCCCTAACCCTTGTTCATTGAAGCGGCAGTTATCGAAAAGCTTCCAATTAATTGATCACCTGACATGATCCCGTCTACGAATCCTGGTACTCCTGGTACGAACGAGGGTTCTCAACTCGGTCGAATTGCGTTCGACGTTTCAGACTAGTTTGAGACTACTTTGAGACATTAAAAAAAAAAGACATGATTGCAATCTTCCGTTTAAGTAACGTCGGAAAACAATTATTTTATAATTATAAAATTACTGAAACCATTCAATCATCGATAATGAAATTTTATTGAACTGAGGGTTATTCGATATACGGTAGATCAACAGTAACAGATATCGATATGGAAGTATCTCTCCGGGATTGCTTGACGTCCGAGCGCTCACGCATCAACAAGAGCCTTTATCTGTTGGCTTGTTCTTTCCGGTGAAAGTAGGTAGTTCTCGGTTGAAGTAATGTGCAGACAGAATTACCGCCAATTCAACAGAAATTCGACCCAGAACCCGTGTGTCGCATCCACAACGAAAACGCCAACGACCCAGATGACTTCGTAGTGGTTTTCCGAAAGGTTCGGTGTCACCCGGAGGTTCAGTCTTTACTCGCGGTCCCAAACCTGGAGTCCGGCGCCATCCTCCAACCCCAGACAACGAAACTTCCGCCGAGTCCCCCGCAGTCTCATGGCGACGGCTCGGAATATTAATGAATGATACTGCCAGGAACCTCTCAAGCTTCCCGCCGTTTTGGTTTAATATTATTGTAATAATACACCTACCTAAGTATGTAATCGCGACGAAGGTCGACGACTCCGATCGGCCACAAAATTTGACATTATCCGTTTCAAGAGGTCTACATTCAAAATCCGAAATGTCCGTCCGCCGCCCGGGCTGTTTTGGGCAGTAAGTACAAAGTTTTTTTAAAATCTGAAATTTTGACAAAATACTTGGTTTACCATCTAGTTGTGCCCGCAAGGTTTTCAGAGGCGCTATGGGGCTATGGGGCTACGGGAGGGGTTTTTTGAAGAGTTTTGGCTATGAGATCGAGTTAGCTGTCGTTTTCGAAGTATTTTTGGACGTAGAATCCATTTATGGGATTTATAGATTTCACTGTGGATATCTATGGGGGCTTTCATGGGGCTACAAATGGGATTTTGGAAGAATCCCCGGAGGTCAAATATTCTCCAAGTAAACATTTTTTAAAAAATTGAAAAAAGAGAATTTTTTTAAAAATTATTTTACAGACAGAATGAATTTTTGCACAAGTAACCTAAATCAAGGAATAATAAACCCTTGTGTAATTTGCAGCGTTTTAAAGAAAATATCACAAACGTTTATGACGAGACGTTCTTCAACATCGACACCAATCACAAACTTTTAACCACACCTTGCACGTTCTACTCGTGAAGATAGTATGTAAAGCGGGAATAAAAATTTGTGGAAAGGGGTTGGGGAGTCAGTTGAGACAATTATTTCAGTTTTTTCGCCCTTGGGGAGTCAGATGGGCTTTCTCATTTTCGTTCTACCCGTGAGTCAGATGGTCTTTTTGGCGGCCGCCGGGAGTCGGTTGGGCGGCACCCCATCTCACCTAGACGCTTCTAGTGAAAATTTACTGATCTGGCTTTCTTCACCTTCAGGATGTTACCTATTTTCTGCTTTAAACGGACTACTTACCGGAGGGTCTATCCCGGAATTCCCCGTCGCTCCCTCCAAAACAAACGACGATATGTACAATGTCATAGGATATGCACCATCAGCTCACAATAATAATAATAATTATAAAGAATATAATATTATTATTATTATAAATTATTAATATTGATGTAAGAAACTTACCCCTGTACATACAATGTAACACACCTACCCGGGCACAATAGCTACAACCAGCGTAATGATATTAAGTACTTGGTAATACATAATAAAAATATAGTACATAATAAAAATATAATACATAAAATAAAGTACTTGGTAATATATAATAAAAATATATTCGTATAATATTATTTTCCTTTGTTTTTCTTGGAGAATGCTCCGTCGAGACTTGAAGAATGTTTCCTGTCCACTATTTGGTTTGATTAAAATGGAGGGAAAAGGGGTCAAGGCAAACAAGCCCAAACGAAGGTAAATACAACGAATTGGAAACTTTCTGGTCCTCCATCAAGGATTCTCATCGACCTCCCGCCATCCCGTCACACTGCAAGTAGCCTCCTTTCCACGGTCACCACCATAGTCTCTCTTACCAGAGACGGAAGGAGTGAGGGGGATGAAAATGAAAACACCTCCAGATATAATACCCCCAACATGGAGTTGCTCTTTGCTGTTTTCTATAAAATGCTTAGGTATCAAGAACGAGGCTGCAGTTTTTATAAATAGATTTTATAGGTCTCGAGAAACGGTTTTCATTCGGGTGTGTGGTATCCCATTAGAACCCATTAGAGTCCGGCGGTTCATGTGGGAACGGCCAACTTGTGTTGACTTTTGACTATTCGTTGGCCATATTTGGAACTCAAATCATCGTTTCTTGGTTTCACCTGACGGTAGAGACTTACTGGCAGGGAAGTACCTAGTACCAAGTCATTCGTCTGCTAAATATTCCACCTCTCCCTGTTGACATCGAAGGATTGGAGATTTTATTCGAATAGGTACCGTGAATTTTATGGTGTATTGTGGTATTTATATAAAATTTATATAAGATAGTAACTATGTTATATAAATTTTACATGTTGTAGATTGTTAATCTAAGATAGTTGTAGAATCGCGACAATGAGTTTCAAAGTGAAAAGATGAAAATCGTTCAGTGAAATGGAAATGAATCGGCCCCTCATCGTTCTGTGAGTTTTCCCCACTTTTTGACTTATAAGAAACGGCCCGAAATCCAGGTGCATGTCCATTCCTCATTCCAATACTTCATGTCCCGTGGGAACTCGCTGAATTACGGTCATATGAATATTCAGGGGAACTTCTGATCCTGGGAGAGAACCCCCAGGTGTTCCTACCTCACTCAATACGCTGATCCATGAAAAAAAATCCCTGGACGTCGAAAAACAAACAAAAGTATGCAGAGATAAGCACTTCACGATAAGTAATAATGTCCGCTTTGAGCAAGAGAAGAAGAGGTGTGCAGCATATAGGTAGGTACTTATAATGTCGAAACCACCTTGTGCTCTCTCAGGCCCCTGTGGTCACATTTGGTGTAGAATGATAAAACGTTATTATTTTATTAAATAAAAAAACACGTATGAGGATGATAGTGTATACGCCTTGTAAGCCCTCTTCGTCTCAGTTCATGAGGGGATAAGAGCGAATTCGTTGACTACAGAGAAAGTGGTGCGGGGTCAATCAGTTTTCTTAGATTCATTAAACTCGTGAATTATCAAGCTTGATAAGTGGGGCAGGAAGGTCCTAAGCGATGGAAAAGGGCTTGAAACAAGAGCTTCGGATGGGGTCCAGCCCCGCAGGCAGCATACAAAGTGATACCCATCCCAAGCAACCTATAAGCGTTGGGGTTTAATTTCCGGGGAACCACCCCCTGAACACTCCATCGCTCTTTACGAAACCACAGGCACGGCCTTCTCTCGTGCGGTTTTCCGTAAATAATGACCATTTTGAACTTGTTTGAACTCTAAAGGGAGGTGGACTTTCGATTGGAATGGTGATGAGGATGCAAGGGGGGGAGGGGGTCGTTATCTTAACCACTTTTCCTGACCTGATTCTCACCCGGTACACGTAACAAGTGTTCCTCTTCATGCGATGTATCAGTAATCTAGGGACATCTATGCCCTGGGGTTATTGAAGAGTTAAACCCTTTCATCGAGTGTTGAGAACTGATATAAGTATGGACCATCTGCCCCGTATTAGCAGCAATTATTGAGTCTCCAAGTCCAATAATCCTCTCAGTTTTTACATAGGTAATCTTTATGTATCCGGTTCAATATTTATGGTACGTATATTCATATTTTACTAGCCAAGTAACTAATTATAAGTTAATATTACCACAAATATTGAACCCGATTCATAAAGAACAATTATTGTCGAAATAATTTGTACGCTGCATATTAATACTCGGTTCCGAAGCGATCTTGTCGTCCCCAACACTCGCCTCAAATCAGTACGGCTGAGCTGGGTTACCCAATGTGTTGGTGGGCTCTCCCTGTTCAACGCTCTTCCCCACGGGAAATGCGAGAGCTCCCTATCAAGTACTTCCTCAGGACGGTTCAACTCAAACTTATTAGAGCTGAGTTGTACTCCCTTGAGGAATTTGTGGGGATTGACAGGTTGGTGCGTTGAGTTCGTATGCGTTAGTAGGTGCCTATGCCGAGACCTCAAACTGTTAGCAACTTTTTACCAGCTTTTTTATGTCCATGTGCGGTTTAAATTTTATTTCTTGCTTTTGTAAAAAATGAATATATTTCTAACGTATGGTATTCTATGCTTACATACGCAACTACTCATAGTTCAACTAATTAATTACGGGGAGAAACAATCACACGACTTGTTTACCCCGTGGTGTTAATTACTGGGATTATCTCCTCTAGTAGTAAGTTTGGTTAGGGAGAGAGAACGACTCCTCTGCTGAATACTCAATTGTTTATTCAGGTAAACAATGATAGCGTGGGGACCGGTTTCGAGCTTTTTCGTTCAGAACTGATTGTACGTTCAACCACCTCAAGTCACTCTGGGCTGTAGATGAGCTTAGTTGCTCGAAACCGGTCCCCACGCTATAATTGTTAACCTGAATAAACAATTTAGTATTCAGCAGAGGAGTCGTTCTCTCTCCCTAACCAAACTCATTGTATTAGACCTCTGCACCATCGGCAAACAACCACTTTGTCCTCTAGTAGTATTTGTATTTTGCTGTATTTGAAATGTGTTTTAATGTATCTCTGTGTACATTACAACACATTTGTGGAACATTGCAACAAGAATAAAATTCATTCTTTGTAAAAGAAAAGATAGGTAATTATTTAATAATTTAATTTATTCTTCTTGGTTTACATCCATTTAATAATTAAATTATTAACGAAAATTATTAACAATTATTGTTCCTTTTTTCGAAAAATGCATCCCCCCAAAAAACTGTTTCATAACGGGTTTTATCTTTTTAAACCACTATAGATCCTGATTCTCACGGTTGGTCCTGTTCCGTATGCCATACCAGCATGGGGCTCCTGTCGGTTTCTCAGAGATGCTAACTACTTTGATTAGTTGGCTCAAGTGATAACACAGCTATGGCCACCCCGCCTATATCTCCCTAATTGAGTTAGGACGGCTCGGTTCAGAGTTAATTTGTTAGCTGACTAACTATCAGAGGTGCCTGGTTCTTCAACGGCTTTCATCGCTTCATACCCTAAGAATGGCGTGAATGGCACGTCAACGATTGATGAATAGGAATTCCACAATGAGCTTACAACGTAATTAGGACATAATTATTCAATGTCATTAGGTCATAATTATTCAATTTACATTTTCAATTTTATTGAATAGCAATCTTTGGTGCGAATGCGTAGGGAAGGAGGGTCTATAGCAGCTGCTGCCGTTTATGATGAGTAGGAAGCTGGAATTCTGACTTTCTACTTTAACTTCCATCCATTAAAATGCTCTATTACCGGTTTAATTACAGAAAAAATTTCTTAAAAAATTACTACAAAATTACCTGCTCAAAATTTAAAACTCCTCATAAAAAAAGAACGATGAAGTGAAATTTGCAGGATTTTCAGATAATAATAATTTGATGATGTCTTATGGAGTATTGTCTTCCATGCTATCTGAGTTTTGTTCTCCGGAAAAGGAAGGCTAGTGCACGAGTTAGTCCCATGGGACTAACACATAAGCGATTGAACATACGAGGAGGAAATATATACAAGAACAAAAAAGACCTTTGTGGTTAAGAAAATATAACCGCAAGAAAAAAAAGTAAGAAAGGTTTAGCCGCTCGATTACAAAGCGAGAAGTGAACGCTTGTTATGATTCAATCTCCCCAACGAGCAGTCTACATGACCCGATGAAAAACCGCCAGCGATCAAAGCAATGAAGCTTCCTTCAAAGAAAAGCAGGCTCGAGCAGGGAGCGTGTTTCCTTCCGCCTCCGTGATCCTCCCATACCCTGACATAGTGATCGGGACGCGCCTTCCTTTAAATCTTCTCTCCTGGCTCATCCCACAAAGATTTAAAGTGCCTGCTTTGATATGAAACTCTAGTGCTTGCAGCAGTATCTTCGTTGTCTCCGAGGTTTTTTTGTTGCCTTTTTTCTGAGGCCTTTGTTTCGAAACTTACATCAGAGGACAGACTAACGGGTAGAATGCTTTATTTATCCTCCCTCTCGAACACTCTCACCGAAAACCAAAACTAATAGTCCAACTGTTTTTGGTCTGATCCATTCAACACAATTACGTTTCTAAGTTGGACATCTCTTCATCCCTTATAAATCTTTGACGGGTAATTGCTCCCACGGAGAGTTTTACCCTTAAGGAAGAAATAAACTATTTCTCGGTGAAATCAAGTCTCGTTAAAAGTGAAGAACTTCTAATTGAGCGGTCTCGCAGTTTCTTCATTAGAAGTAGGTATGTAGATTGAACCGAAGTCTCATCTAGAATGTTGTTCCCAATTGAGGACGGTATCATTGAGCGGTGCACTTGGTTGGCTTCAACACAAGAAAGTCATCATTGTTGCTGTTTGCATAATTGTTGTTTGTTTTTCTCATTCGAGCTCCGAACACAATGGCTCAGTGCCCCACAAACGGTAAACGCGACCTCGGCTGTGGAAAGCACACTGACGGGGCTCAGAATAGAAGTTGAAATTGTCACCAGTCGAATGAGAAATGTGGCGGGGTTTGTTAATTTATCAATTGTTTGTGAGTGGTGGACTGGCAATAGATCGCAATGAGAAGTTGGCCAAGTGCATCCCCGGGTTTCATGTTCCTCAAATACATCAACTACAACAAGTAGGTACCCGAAATGCCCAATTGTATTACATCTAGATTCGTATTGGCGTATCCTAACGACACAACCTAGTGTCCCATTGTACCCAATAACTTGGACATTTTTACAGAATGAAGGAATTTGGTTTCCCCAATATCGAACTCGTGATTCAAACAACAAGAAATATAAGTGCCACACACTCTACGAAAAAATGGACTATGAGGAGCCTATTTCAATATATTCTGAGTCATACTATACAGTGTAAGTTGATACAATTGATTACATTCTCGAAATCATAGTATAACGTACACTACTTAGTGATTATTGTAGTTAGCATTAAATTTTCGTACCATTATTATGTTCTACAAAACGTTTCTTCGGCGCTAGACGTTTCAATTTTATTTATGTGAACAGCGAGTTATTAACACCATCACTTTTGAAGACACTAATGCGATGTGAGAAGTCAACTGGAGGATGGACCGAGCCGTGCCGTCCAATCCATTAGGACTATTAGTTTCTAACATTTCTTTTCCTCTAACGTGAAGCTGAGTCTTCTGCCGCGAACCCGTAGATCTATGTATTCTTCCAATCTATTGGAAGTCATTACAATGTCATGGGCTTTTAGTGCATAAAGTTTGATGGCAGTGTGACACAAGCTTGCCTCATATCTCTACTCGTATATTGGCCACACCTTCTCGTGAGAATAGTCGATTCCGAAAAAAAAAAAAAAAAAAAAAAAAAACTGAACGAGACTATGGGGACCAGAATCGGTTCGGGCCCTTACTTTAATGAAACGGTTGAAAAGCCTGAGCCGAGAAGAAAGGAAAATCTATATCACCAGGGTCTATTCACTAACGCGGTCTGAGTCACACCATCCATGTTTGGCCAGACCAGCCCCGAAGGGACTTTGTTAAAACTAGGCAAATTGGAATGGGACCGGCTCTTCAAAGCGGTGAAAAAATTCTCTGGCAGCCAAGAAAATCTCGATTCCCTGCTGATGACGGGCCCTCAGGGGCTTTGGTATTGACGGTTTCACGCTCTTCAACCGATGATTTTCCCCTCCACCTTCCCCGCCAGTCGCAACAAACCAACGGATTGAAAGAGGGAAGAAAATAATGGTGAACCGAAGGGAAACTGTCTCTTTCTTAAGTCAGCGCCGCCTTCGGGGTATCAGTTGGTATGATCTTTAATTTCAATGCGCTTTAGTTTGAAATTGAATATATTGTTCTTTGCCCACTACAGGATTTTGAGTAGGTAATGAAAAGAGTAGTAAATCGTAATATATTTTCCACTTAGAATAAAGTTTGATGATGACTACGTATCTACCTTCCAACAGAATGATTGTAAACTATGGGAAATATCTCTTTCGGAACAGCTGGACTTCGGGGAGCTCTTGGTAACACCCCAAATTGGGAGTTCCAATCAACGACTACAATTTGAAATTACGAAATAAACAAGTCAACACCAACCACAATTTTATAAAAACTGAAAATTGCGGGCTTTACCCTCACCTGCCCTACTTCTCGTTTCCAATAATTATAATTATTGAACCCCCTGAGGATAGAATAATTTTTAGCCAAAACACCGTGATATTTTCTAAAAGTTTAGTTATAGGGTGAAGGGTTTGTGCGTAGCTAATTTATTATGATCAGGGTGGAATTTTTTTTTTTAACGTAATAACTGTCGAATATTATAATTTAATATTCGACAGTTATTACGTTTAAAAAATAATCGATTAGTTACTAGGTACTGTAGTAAAAAACAGCAACACTTCGACTAAATTTTAGTCTGTGTTCCTGTTTTCATGTAACCATAATGTGTTTCATTCATAACCAGGAAAAACTATTAGTTCAGATCAGTATAATATACCTAATCGGAAAGGAATAAATCCTTTTCTTTTGTCACTAGGAGCTCATTACAACCCAAGTAAAGGGAGATGATTCTATTATACGGTAAACTTCAAAAACCATAACCAAATTGTTTATTAGGACCTAATAACCTGGTAATTTTGTGGGTTAGCTAATTTACTCAAAATGTTTTAACACCATGATATAAATAATTTATTATAATAATTATTAGGCACTTTTCCGTTATACCCCCCCCCCCCCTCCATCATGAAACACGAAATCGTGTTGGGGGGGGGGAGGGTAACGGAAAAGTACCATTATTTATATCATGGTGTTAAAACATTTTGAGTAAATTAGCTATCTTAATTATTATTATAATGAACGTTCCAAAACTGTAAAAACATGGAAAATCAGGAGCTTCAGGAGGAGTGAATTTTATTAGGGGGTTTCCCTTCTGGTTGAGATTTTTTTTTTCTCTGAAGCAGTTTTAATTGACAATTAAGTGACTTAAGCAGTTTTGGAACGTTCATTATAATAATAATTATTATTATTATAATGATCGTTCCAAAACTGTAAAAACATGGAAAATCAGGAGCTTCAAGAGGAGTGAATTTTATTAGGGGGTTTCCCTTCTGGTTGAGATTTTTTTTTTCTCTGAAGCAGTTTTAATTGTGATTTGGCCACTCATTGTTCATACCCCAATCCTCAACGCAACGATCGGAAATAATAAAACCTTAGCACGAAGACCTTCCTGAAACTATGTTTGTTTTTTTCCAGATAAAGGTGGCAGAGCAAAAGAGTTTCCTAATCCTTTTTTTTTTTTTTTTTTCCCCTGTTCCAAACCTGGTCGTTTACTACCCCTCAGTTAGGAACGTCTAGCAAGCTCCCCTCACTTCAACGCCTTGCCTTAGTTGGAGGAGAGAGAAGATCCTTTTTTAAAACAACCTTCCCAAACCACCGTTCCCGCTACCCACTTTTTGCAGGTCTGGTTTGGTGGTGGGTTGATTTATAATTTATGGATTTCCCACTCCCTTCCAGAAACCAACCCGGTTACCATTTTCATTCACACCTTATTCTTCTATGGTTCGAACGCATTCTTTTTGTGAAGGCCGCTCGTTTCGTATAAGCTTATCACTAGTGATGCAGGGCCACACAACTCTGGAGGAACGGAAAGAAAGCGCGGTTGCCGATATTATCTCATTATACCACCGTTCAACAGTGTTAGTGTCTCGTAAAATGAGATTAAACAGACTCACAATACACAATACAACAACGACAATAAAAAACACTCAATGCTCACTTTTACACCACATACTTTCGCAATCTCAGTTAGGTATTATAAAAGTGTTCCTATGGGAGGTAGGTATAAGACTCCGTCCCATCGTCTCATTATAGGTCGTTGAAAATCTAAACTGGGGCTATAAGAATCGCGAGGCGACTTGAGAAACTGCTGTTTATTTTTTTCAAAAATTCGTTGTAAAGGCTAGGACGGTCTTGGGACGTTGATCCAATTTTTTTCCGACGCTACTATGATGGCTATACACGCTAACGTGACTAATCAGCGCATATCTGATAACGCATAGCGATGGCGGCTTATCACATTTTCCAGCTGTTTTTGTACGTTAACGGCACAAACTTCTACCTGCCCCTGTGGTACAACTTCTACCTGCCCAAGAGGATTCAAACATTTTCGGGTTAGTTCAACTATCCTATCTTTTCAAAGGATATTTTGGAGAGATTCTCTCAAAATCGCAGCTTTCTATCTTCAAAAATGGCGAATTTTTTGTACAATTTTGAAAAAAAAAACTTGGGGCTATTTGAGAATGTGTTTTTACGCCGTTTTTCGCGTTTTTATTCCAGAAAATGGTTCGTAGCTATAAGAGGAAGTTCAGCAACCACAGAAAAGTTAAATTGTTCAAGCCATACATGGAGGAATTGCTAGGGAAGGCGATTGATCACGTCAAAGAGGGCTCTGGTTCTCGGTTAAGTTCTGGTTCTCTGTAGAGGCAAGACAAGTTTAAGTTTCATTCGAGTTTGGAAATTTTATGGTGTTCTTTAAAAAAATTGAAACCTTTAGTTGGATAGTAGGGAGTCACTTTACCATTTTGTGATTGTAGTAAGTACTAAATCACAAAATAACTAGTTATTATTTTATTTTTATTGAAGAAATGGCCAAATTGGCCGTCGGGTGTGTCGTTGGGTAAACAATCGTTTTTCTCGATCACCGAAGTTAGAGAACGTCGGCGTGATTAGGCCTAGTGCTTGGATGGGTGACCGCGTGAGTAGCGAGGACACAGATACAATATATAATTGTAAATATAAAATTATATAATACACAGAATATTATTCTGCGTCTAATCGGACGGCGAACCCCTCGCAACCCAGGGGTGCGAGGTGATGGGGAGCCACGAGCGCAGTCGTCAGAACGAGTTCCGGTCCTCCTTGACAGGACGGCTGACGACGTCCGCGACGGCAGCAGCCAGTTGGACGAAAATGCATGGGTAAAAATCCCTTGTTTCATTTCATTTTCTTTTTTTTTTTTTTCAGAAATGGCAAACCCTTGAAGGAGCCGTTCGCCCAATCCTATAGACAAGAGAAAAGGGATGTCCTTGTGGACGACGAGTACGAAAGTCGTGAGTAAACAGTTTGAAGGAGGGTCCTTCCAAGTCCGCACTTTTCTGGTTCATTTTCATAAATTTTAAAATTCGCCTATCATGTATTGCTTTCGTGTTGTTTTCATGAATTAGGCCACTGGATAATCGAGATACATGGGTGATGAATATTTCATTTTGCTTCTCAAAGTTATCAACCACCAAGAAAGTGAAAAACAAGGCTTTTTCGATAGTGTGATACGTTTGTAAGCCGAGATAATGAAGCAATTAAATGCTTCGGCTAGTAACTTAATCCTCCCCATGATGTAAGTTTTCTTCTCAATATTTAATGTTGCCAAAAGGGGAGCCTTAAGATTCCACCCCGTGATGTCATTATCTCGAAGGTTTTTGAGCCCCTCACTGAACCCATCGACTTGAGAGTGACCTTAAGACTCCACTCAGTCTATTGTGGCCAGTTGAAATCAACCTTATGATTCCACCCAGCCTCCGTGTTTGTTGAGCTCCCATGTTATCTCCCGCGGTATCGCCTGGCGATTTCAGTCAGTACCGATACGGCAGTGCGATGGCTAAATCGTCCGTGAAACAAATAGTGAAACTCGAAATAATGACAAGTGAAAGAAGAAACAGATGTTGTTCGACCAACAACTTTCACTTGTCATAATTTCAAGTTTTTCAAGCAAAAAACGTTAGCGGCGACAGGAGAACTACTCTGTCCAAAATTCCGGACTGAGTTCTGATTATTGCAACCGAACCAATGGGTATTAAATACCCAAATTTTGGCTTAAAAGAAAAGTTACATTTATACTACGACCTATCCATCAAATCTATGGGCAGAGCTTAGTTCTGATGTCAATAAAACGACTAACAGCTGTGAGTCGTTCAACAGACACCTAGGTGACTGTTTCATTAAGTCTCACCCAGATATCTACTCTTTCGCCGATACTCTGTTGAAATTCCAAAATGAGTTACATATACATAAAGTTGAACAGCAGACACGCCACCCATAGATTTCATGATCCCCGCACTACAGCTCGCAAAACCGCACTTCAAAACCAAATAGAATAATTCTGTTATACAATTATTGTACGTCGCTCAGCAAATATCTAGAGCCGAGCTAGTTGCGAATGTATCGACGTTTTATGCTGAGACTGTTGGACATAAATAATGTTTTCATTAATTGTGTGAATTGAAACCAGACATGTTCCTAGTACGCAGGACTCAAACGATATGAATTTTGTTAATAAACATTGCTAAATATTATGTCCATTTCACGTTTTACGTTTTCCATGTCCTCGGGGTGGAATCTTAAGGTTACGCTGTGCTGCCTGCAGGTAGTCGAGGTGGAATCTTAAGGTTGCACTACTAAGGCTGCTCTAATCCTTTAATAACCTCACTGGGTGGAATCTTATGACCCCCTGCCAAAAAGTGGAGAAACATCCTTGTGACAGAAAAGTGGTGGACTTTCGTGGAGTGACCCAGGAATGTATCATCGTATGTATTACCTACTGTATGTATGACATACATTGTATTTTCGGTTTGACCCATAATTAGGAATGGAAATGCACCCGAATTTCGGGTTAAATCATCCAAGGTTGTTGTTAGAAGTCAAAAAGGTAAAAATATATCATTTTTTGTGAAAAAAAAGTCTTTCGCGTAGTTTATAATCATCTTAAGTTGTTCTGGCCGATTCAAAAACCGGTGTACCAATCAAAGACACCAGAGTGCAATTTTATAAATTTGTACGAACTTGCAGTTTGTGTTTTAACCCCATTTTCGGTATTATTTGGACGCCTTCTGTCGATAAAAAAAAATAATCCAGACACGTTTCCATTCCAAATTGACCCCAATAGAAATGGTTTGAACAATAATAAAATTTATTTATTTAATACATATTAAATATGTATTAAATATGTGTTAAATTTTAACATGTTCTTCGTTAAGTGGATGCAGGAGCGTTTTTATTGAGGAGGGGCTACATTTATCTCATTTAATGACACGGTTTTACGGTAAACGACACGCCGTGTCCTGTGAGTGAGTAAGAGTGAAGTAACAATATTACGACTTACCATGTCATATTCCTTCAATACAACCAGTAATATTGACACAGACTCGTTTGAATACTAAAGGAGATAAAAACGGCAGATTTTTTTTTTCTTTTAGTATCTTTTAATTTTCAACTTTAGTAAAATTGAGTTCAAAGTGTTAGGCAAGATTTCTTCAATAATTTGCCTCTCTGATAGTAACTATTGATAAAACTGTTGACAATCCGCTAATTGTCAACAAAAGTTCACCTTTTTTTGGAGGTTGCAGGTAATTTTTCCTTCAAATGGATATCCAGATCGCCTATTCTTGAATTAGGAAATAAATACATCAAAGTTTCGGTCGTGAACTGTGGTAAAGTGTTGACATTTTTTTTTCAGAATATGGAGCTTACAAAGTGTATAGCTACACCATCTCCATTACGAAGGAATATCGAGTTCGGTATGTCTGCACTAACCATCCGAGGTCCGGTGAGTGACAATGGTTCAGAAAGTGCATACTTGAATCACCAGGTGATTGATGGTGATGTTTGCATTGCTGTTGCAGTTTTGCAGCTTTTCGCGTTTGTTTTGCTTAACCGTTTAGTTATCAGCAGTGGCTCGTAGATAAATACTTATATCAATAATAATAATAATATTCTTATTACTATTGCTTCTTTCAGCGCCCAGCCCACCTCTGGTATACATTGAAACCAGAACCGCCAATCCCTCACTTGAAGACGTGAAACCAGCATTCATCCAGGTCCGTAATTCTGGAATGAAGATAACATTGGACAAGATAGACCAACTTCATTGTAGCAGACCTCTTGGATACGATGGATACAAAAGCTCTTCACTAGAAAGGCAAGATCGTACTAACTGAGATAAACAAATAAATTATTGAGTGGTCTGTTCGTAGAAAATAACATTTTGATGTTGGTTATTATCGTATACCTAGAAGAGGAGGTTACTACGTAAATTTGTCAGTAAGGCAATTTTAACCGTAACTTATATCAAACTCAAGTATTTAGTGCTTCTCGATTTACTCCATCTATTGGGCCCGCCCTTACATCTTGGTGATTCGGTCAATGGAAACAATCAAACTAGATTAGGAAACTCGAGTCACTCGCTTTTGAACGCTCCCACTCCCCTACACTAAGTTTATATGGGCTAAAGGATGCTCCTTGCATCCACAGTAGACATAGCTAGTAACTAGTGACCCTCAAGAACGATCCATTTCGAATCCGCGTCCTCATGATCAAAGCAGAAAGGAAGAGGGAAGCCCATTTGAAGCCTCGAACTCTCCGTCCGATCACTGACACGACATGGAAGGTGACTCCCATTTAGTCCGGTTTATTAGACCCTTTCCATTAGGACTCGGGTTTCAAATGCACCCTGTGATCGATTCCTCGAGAGGCAGGGAATATTAAATTCCTCACATATCCCATGCTCCAGTTCGTTTTCCGGAGTGTACTGTTCTCCCTTAAGCTTGAAAGACTCCCGTAACGCTTAATCCCCCCTCAAATACTACACATCGTGAAAATAATAATAATAACTGTGATCATCTTGTGCAATCGTAAAAGAACGACCACTATTCAAAAGGTAGACAAGAATATTGTCAACTCAGACATGAACCATATTTCAAACATTCGTTAGGTACCATTACGTTTTTATCCTTGTCTAAGAAATAACGCGTCAAATGGTACCAGCCGATTTATCGTTGCAGAGTATAACTTCTGGTTGGAGTTGGGGAGAGTTTTAAATCTTATACAGGACTCCCAGGAGGTTCTGGTTATAATTAGATGTAGGAAGGCGAGACTGAAGCGGTTGAAACTTAACTTGATGTACGCAGAGAGAGAGAGAGAGAAGCCGTGGCTTTTCTCTTATCGCAAGAAACTACCCAGCAAAAAGGCGAGACTTCCCTCTAACGCTATACCGCTTTCCATCTCCGACCCTCCCAATGGGCGTAATGGTTCTCTGACCCCAAAAAACCTCCTTTTTGTTGACTCTACACCCCACCTTAGCCTTTCAGAGCCCCAGAGCTTGCCAACTTTCCCGACTATGATCAAATCGCAAACTCATTGATTCATGTGTCTATTAATATTTTTCTTGTTTCGATGCCCTTTCGCATTATAACAATCAAAGTTCAGGCCCAGCAGCAAATGGTTCCACTTTAACTTCTCCACTACGATTTCCACCCCGTGAACGTTTGCATATACATAGTAAATCTGTATAATGTAGAGCGGATGTAACATAGGATATGCGTTGAAATTTTGTATGCAACATAATAAAATGCAAAAATGAAAAGTAATGTGAAGCAAGGAATTTCTGGCCATTCTCATCGAGAATAACATTGTGGACGTCGTTAGCCGTCCATCTGATGGAGTATCGGAACTCGTTCTGACGATTGCAATGGTGGCTGATTTTTTAAGGGGCTGTGTGGCCGCCGCATTCACGACATCTGGAAGTTACATTGTAGCCTTGCTGAACCTTGACGTGCGTTCATCAATTCTATATACCTTCTCGTTTGCTCGTGGCTCCCCATTGCAACGTCTCTCTGGTTTCGGAGTAGTTTGCCGTCCTATTGAACGCGGAAAATAATTGTATCCGTGACCTCGGTTCTCACGCAGTCTCCCATCCAAGTAGGACGTTGCTTATCTTCGCTGGTCGAAGGAAACGGTAGTTTACCAAACGCAACACCTGACAGTAAGTATGCGATGGGTGAGGGTAATGGGCCCCATGGTGGGTTAATCGGATCCACCCTCACCACTCAATGATTTACCCCTGATCACCTCCTGCTACGGATCAATGATTTGCTGGATCACCCTTTTTTCTCATTAAAAAAATCCTTTCTTTTTTTTAAACGCTGGGAGCGCGTTAACGAAAGGATAGAGTTGAAGGATACAGAATGACCCCACAACGCCCATTAGAAGTTCCCTTTTCTCCCTGGATCACGAAAATACCTCAGGCCAACCCTTTCATGCCATTCTAGCAGTTTCACCCCTCGACTTCATCTGATTTCTGTTCAGCCGTATCCTCCCGCAGAAAGCTCATCCTCCCATTAACCCTTAGACGAGGGGTCAAAACATTCGCAACTCTTAAGGCCGTTTCAGTCTTGGATGTTTCCCTTTCTGTTTTTCGTTCCCCTTTACGAAACTGTAATTGGTTTTCGGGAACCACAACATGTTGATGCGGTGGAATGGCACGATCCTCACCCGGCCCAATATTTATCCAACCGTGAATGCGCATGTCAGTCTCTGTTTACTTATCATTAAATTAAACCCTCCATCAGAACGTTATCACAGCTTAGCAGGTACAATCACAAGGTCCTTGATCATATCAGAAATGGGGTAGTGTATTCAGTTAATGAGTATTTGAGTTGATGCAAATTCCTTTGCAACTTTTAAATTCATGAAGCAGGCCACTATACAAAATTGGATTTAATCAGCCCTATTTAAGTAGACCTTTGAAAGCCCCATAGATCCCCACGGTGAAATCGGATCGTTCTGGAACCCCAAAAAAGGGATTCCACGTCCAAAAATACTTAAAAAACGACACCTAACTCGACCACAAAGCCGAAACCCATCAAAACCCCTCCCGTAGCCCCTTTTTAGCCCCACGGGTTTTGGCGATCGGGCTGGAAACCTTGCGAGCACAACTAGATGGTAAACCGAGTACTTATTTTGTCAAAATTTAAGATTTAAAAAAATTCCTACTGCGCAAATAGGCCTGGACGGCGTACGGACAGTTCCTTTTTGGAATCTACGTGTTATGAAACGTTTAATGTCAGTTTTGGGGTTGATCTGAGTTACCTACATAGCCTATGTAGTAACATAGGTGTTATTCCTAGAATAATAAACCAAAATGGGTCCATTATCCAAAATTACTCTAGTAAATGCAAGCCCACGTTAGATTTGTTTATTCTCAGTCAACCAGTTGACTGGTCATCTATCTTCAAACTACCTACCTCTACCTATTTTAAAATTGGGATAATGTCCAAATGTATACCTGATGTATATCAAATGTATTCCAACCTGACTTTGGGTTAACATGTTGAGTTAAGTGCTCCTGCAAAGGTTGTTTCAAGCGGCGAATGTGAACATTACTAACGTTCACAGAACTCTAACTTCTAATGGCATGAGAGGAGTTGAGAATACGGGTGATGCTGGATGCCGATGTAAATGCATTTGTGACGCCCAGGGCTGACTCCAAGTTGGGCCCCGAGCCCCCTGACTTCTGTGCCAACCTGCTCCGTACTCTCTAGGAACAGTGCCTGAATATTCCGAACTCAGGGATTACATTAATAGTCTAGGTGTGGACGGGGGCATACATCATGGGTCACTGCGTCAACTTAAAGTAATTGAACTTGGGCCAACTCTGAACCGGCTTCCCAGCTTAACCCCCATCGCCTTACTTCCCCTCTTCAGCAATTAGTAGGCTCGTTTAACTTTGATATCTCAAGCCCTGGGGTTGACGAATGATGCTGGAAGGAAGCGAGCAGGTTACAAGGGAGTGAGGGTTAAACTTGATCGCCTTCGGGGGGTCTTTTGGGGTCAATTCCTCTGCAATTAACAGAGGTTACCTCTCGCCTCCATTTACCCACCTAAATACCGAAGCAGGAAGTGGGAATTAGTCAAACGAGTTTCGGTGCGATTGTCCTTTCCTTCCATTTTAATGAGGACTTCGACCGCTACAGACAATCCTTTATCCTGAGGACAATATCTGGTGGGAAAGTTAATCGCTAAGATTAAAGGGGTTTACCTATCAAGAACACAAACCGCAAATAACACAAGTCATGTTACTGCAGAGCTCGTTCCAATTCAGAGGTTTCTATACAATTCCAACAATTCGTATCTGTTTAGTAGGGAGAAATTATCTCCCCGAAAACCCCAGATGCTGTATGTCAAGCAATAAAGGGACTGACATTGAACTTGAACGAACTAATACGCGTTTTGTTGAACATTTTAAACTTATTCTCTTGGATTTTGGATCAATTTGTTGCCAGGTTCCTCGACGGGACCGACCTTGCTCAAACTATTGTTCTTGAACCAGCCTCCCCTAAAGAGCACCTTTGGTGAGACATCATTTGACTGATCTGCTCAGCGCATTGCTCGGCGCACCTATGAACGCGAAGAAGGTGTTCGACATTCTGGGCTTGATGCGACAAGGAACTCTAGATGTACGCAAGTAGACACTCTAACCTGCACAATTAAGAATCACAGTGGACATAACTTATCTCAAAGTTTCGTCAAAATCGGTTGGCGGTTTTTTTTTTTTTTGTATTCATCATTAATGTAAAATTTCATTAAATAGCAGTAAATCTTACCATCTTGTTGAAAAAAAGTTGAACCCCCCATTAGACAATCTTCCTCAAACATAACTTGCATACTAAATTTCATTGAAATCTGACTTTCTGCTGCCCTATAGGTATACCTCACCGATTCCCATTCATCCCTTCAAACCCCCACCCGACTTGCTTTTAGCAAGTTGCTTATATCTCTAAAACTGTCTCCAAGTACGAAGAATGGCATGGCGGGGGGGGGGGGGGCATCATTCTATCTTTACAACATAAATTTATCTGTTAGGTGGTTCGACAGACAGACGAGGAGGACTGTCAGGTTGACTGTAAACTAGGGCTCGCCTGATAGTAGCCGACTTTTGGAGCTTGGCAACGGCATTTCAGTTAGTTGCACTCCTCTGATGGCAAATTTTGGATATAATATACCTGTCCATGTTTGTACACATCAGTAGTAACGGACCCAATCCACGCTGCCTGTACGAGTATGCTACGTCTGTTTACATCCCGTTAATAGGCTTAATTGGAGTAGTCGCGGGTCTCGGAGAATACCACAAGATTAAAAGGTCTTGATGTTCAAGTTGGGTGTAGCAATTATTGGATTAATGCTAACAGAAACTTCTTCAAGCATCTGGTAAGTATTACAACATCTTCTCTTCCATTTCCAACTGCTAGCAACTGCAACTGAAAGCGAGCTAGCAATCAACCAACATGAACTAGTCTGAATCAGCCGAACAGAATTTCATTCGATTTCTAAAGAGAAACTTAAGCGGTTCCGCACAAAAGCTTCCACATAGTTGATAAGGCGTCTGCTCCAGTGTTATAGAAGCTGAAGCCTAGCCTACAACGTCGTCAACAACTTCCTTGACAGCTCAATATGAGCCTCTCTCTTGTAGGTTTGGAGTAGGGGGCTATGCGCTACAAACGGAACTCTGTTATGCACGCGGCTCCTTTATTGGAAAGCAGGCGAACTCAACCCTCCTCCAAGCCGTTCTTCCGTCTAAGCAGCCTATTAGCGTGCCGTCTCTTAATTTAACTTGACGAGCTGCAAATCCCTCTTTCTAGCTACCACCTGAACATTACCTCGTCTCATCGCACTCCTCCGCAATTACTTCAATGAAAAGTCGGTGTTCTTTAGAATTATTTGTGCCTAGCTAGGGATTATAAGGGAACCGTCCCTCCGCAGCATCTGAGAAATATCGCTGCAGGCGTCAACCACTGCGTCGAGGGAAATAATATTAAAGGCTCCTGTCTGGACGTACCGTACCTACACATTACACAGTTGAATTCGCCCAGCTTGTCATTTGTTGGAATAATGATGATCAAATATTTGCTCGTTATTACACCCTCACCATATTCTGGTGACCGTGCTTGGTATTATTCAGCAAATAGTGCCTTAAAACAGCTCTTCAGACCATGTCCATTCAATTAAATGGACATGATCTATCTTCTCCCACGAGTTATTATCATTTAATATGACGTTGATTTGTCTAAATGTGCGTGCTTCGCGACTGCATGGGGTTCCCTGACACTTACAATATGTTGCTGTTTTTCATGTGCTCCGGATGGTTTCACGGACTTGGGCGATACTCATGGCACCATACGAAGTACTTGACCAACCTTTTTCGAAGGGGTTGTTTGTCACTTTCTGGATCTTTCATTGAATACAGATTTTTCAATTGTTTATTTAATTTATTAATATTAATATTATTTTTTTGTCAATGCTTGATCAAATACAAGTAACTATTGTGCGAACCCTTCGCTGTACAGGTCGGTGATACCATTATGCAAACAAACGATTGTTGATTGATTGATTTCCCTTTATTGCATACGTTGCGTTAATTGCTATTGAAAGGAGGCACGTAATAATGATTGATTGGGTTCAACAGGAACTCACGGACTGTCATTTTGCCAACTTTTGATGACCAAAACAGTGGTTTTCAAGAGTGGCTGTCAATATTGAGGATCGAGGAAAGAGTGGCTTTTAATTAATTAACACTCAATATTCAATGTTTGAGGAATAATTTGTTTGAAACTACTCTTTTGCCGTCCTGAAAAGTTGGCTTAATGGCAGTCCGTGGAGTTGCTGTTGGACCCTCGATGTAGGAATACCATTCATCTGAGTCGGCAGAGGAGTTTTTTCATTTGATTAGAATTTATTCGATAAATGAAGCTGATCGTTAAAATTGTTAAATAATTTTTTGACATGAAAATGTCGTAGGGTAACGATTTTGTGACATATCTACCCCTTAACACAATAAAAACGCCGCAAATTTTACACAAGGATTTATTATTCCTTGATATAGGTTACATACTTGTGCAAAAATTATTTCTGTGTCAAAAAAAGATAATTTAGAAAAAAAAATTTTGGATTTTTTTTTTTTCAAAAAAACTTTTTTCGGATTTTTTTTTTTTTTTTTCAAACATTATTCTTTACTCGAAAAATATTTAACCACCTGGGATCCTTCAAAAATCCCATTTTTAGCCCCAGGAAAGCCCTATAGAACACCACAGTGAAATCGGATCGTTCCGGGACCCCAAAAAATGGATTCTACGTCCAAAAATACCTCGAAAACGACACCTAACTCGATCCCATAGCCAAACGCCTTCAAAAAACCCTCCCGTAGCCTCATAGCGCCCCACGGGTTTGGGCGATCGGGCTGAAAACCTTGCGGGCACAACTAGATGGTAAACCAAGTATTTTGTCAAAATTTCAGATTTTAAAAAAAATTCCTACTGCCCAAAACGGCCTGGACGGCGGACGGCGTATGGCGGACGGACATTTCGGATTTAGAATGTAGACCTCTTGAAACGGATAATGTCAAATTTTGAGCCCGATCGTAGTCGTCGACCCCCGTCGCAAAACATAGGTGTATTATTCCAAGAATAATAAACCAAAATAAAGCCAGCAACACAACTACGAGCGTTCATTATAGAAACAACAGCTTCATAGCTACCGTTGTTTCGTGTGATTTGCATCAATTCGGGAACAAAAATGTTATAATTATAACATACTTAAGTATGAGTATGATAAGCCTTGGAAAAAATCGGCGAAAAAAGCGAAAAACTTGAACAATTACACAAAAACTAGCGTGTCTATCGAAGACATTTTCGTGTCAAGGTTCGAGACTCTCAAGAGGGTCTCTCCCGTTTTTTTTTCGGCTGGTTGAGTGCGTGAGATGCGAGGTTACCGATACAATTCTTCTTCTTCTTTGGGTGCCATACCCGTAATCGGGCGTTGGCGACCTCTCACTACTAACATCTGTTGAGCGTGTTGACCAGTTATTACAGAAGTAGTAGGGACCTACTGCTTAACGCCGGTTCCGAACGGCAAATTTGAGAGGTTTTCCACGGCAGAATACTTTCGGTGGGTTGCCATTGCCTTCCGAAAGGTGATTATCAGTATGAGGAAGATGTCTTGCGGCTGCTGGGATCGAACCAGCAACCTTTGACTCAGTAGTCCAACGCTCAAACCACTGAGCCACTGATAACCACCACCGATACAATAATTGTATAAAAATAATTATCATTTTCGGCGTTCAATCCGACGGCGAGCTCCACCCAACTCACGGGGTAAAGGCATTGGGGAGGAGCCATATTTGAGGTATGAAGAATTGTTGAACACACGACAAGGTTCAGCAAGGCTGCATTACGGTGTAACTTTCAGGCAGCTTAGTGTCGTGTCGGCCACACAGCCCCTTAAAAAATCGACCTTTTGGAGTACATATTATAATATATTATAATATAATCGATATGATATCATCGAGCCAATGCATACACATATCGTGTCGAATCTACACACAATTCTGAATTTATGCATAAAGAGAGACAATCCAGTCATTGTACGAATCCAAGACCGTAATCTCGTAAAATGAGCCAATAACTTGAGAACCTGATAATAAAGGAATCAAACAACCATTTATAACTTAACCTTAATCCGTCGTTCCGATCAATTGAAAATCGGAACTTCTCTACAACTTTTCTACTTGCGCTGAAAGACTTTAATCAATAAAGGAAAAAAGGCTGACCATTGAGTCTTTTGTTCAAAGCGTTTTTTCCTGACGCATTGATGGATTAACTTAGTTGGATAATAGTCTATAAATGGTGATAAAACCAACCTCACTATAATGGATAAGAATAGCAAGCATGTTGAAAATGAATGGGTGCTTGCAAGCAACGTAAAATAATTATCATGATAATTATTTTACCTAACCGATGGATTCGTTGATTGAGCAGATCTACAAACCATAATATTAATATGTGTTGAAAAATTTTCAACACATAAGTAACATTTAATAATATTTAATGTAATTAAAATGCAATATTCGGCTCTTTCAACAGCTGTACATCCAATAGTTCAGTATTAAATACTGAATTAAATTAAATATTAAATTTTAAAATTGAACTCTTGGATAGCCTGCTGTTGAAAGAACGGAAGCGAATTCCTCGAAAACGAATTTAATAAATAATATGTTGCTTGGGAGCATTCCAGTTGGGGCTGAAAAGTAATCTGAAATCATCACTGTCGCATAATCGTATTTTTTCTTGTCTTCTGGTAGCAAAAACTTGACGCTGCAAAAGTTTTAAGAGGAAAACCCCATGTTGTCTTCATTTAAGATGGATGATGTAATCATAAACGTCTCGTAAGATGGAATCTCATTTAAATATTCTAGCGAGATCAGGAAAGTAACCGTCAGCCAAGGAACAGTTGTTTAAGCAAACCAATCTCACCCCTACGGATAATTTTTAATCCCTAGAAAAGCTCGAAAGGGGAGGACCGGTTAACGGAATAAAGGATAAACGGGAGATGCTACACCGCGAAATACCCGCAAAACGCATTCCAGCTTCCTCTCAAAAGTCCTCCCTAAAACGCAAATAGAAACCCGAGCAAGGATTTTAATTAAAAGCTTTGAAGAAAAAAAAGGGCGAAGAGGGGGAGAGAATAAAACCCAGGAAGCTTTCCCCCTCTGCCATAACACTGTAGATGCCAATTAAGTTCCACCATCTGGAAAAGCGGTTGGTTGTTTGTTGTGACGGAAACGCGCTTTTGCGCTTCCTCCCCAGATAGTGTAGTTTGGAAAGAAAAATAGACAGGTACCAATTCCATAGGCAACCATTTCAATTATTCGTTCAATAGGTTTTACATTTTTGTGCCAATTAAAATCTTTCAAAGGGATTCAGGCCCTTTACTCACACAAGACTGAACCTTCACAATAATTGTTTTACCCTCACAAAATTATTTTGGAATTACTGCTTAAATTATTTGTACAGTTCATTGTGATTCAGTCCCTCCTCCTTGTATTCCGCTTTTTCGAGAATATTCACCTTCCGGTTGCGTACAGAGTTAATACAACTACTGTAATTACCGTGATAATTAAGAAAGGCTCAAACTTACGTTTACAAGTGCCTTCGACACCTTCGGAGCGAACGTCGCTAACGACGCACTGAAGCCCTTGGCCGCAGGTCCCGTAGAATCCATAAGGCCCTCCGCAGGGCTCGTTTTCTGTTCTGGCGCAAACCCTGCAGCATCCACAAGGGTCCCAGACTGTTCCTGCGCCAGGTGGGCAGTCATCTTCGGCCAGCGGTTCGCACTCGCTTGGTGAGCAAACGCATGAAAACCCAAGAGCGAGGTGGACGCTCGCCAGGACCACAGTCGTGTAAACCCACATTCTTCCACTTCTACATCGCTTTAACCCACCACTTCTTCCTCCATCTGAAACAAAATTTATGAAGCTATTAGTTTGAATTCAATTTAAACTCTAATAACGTAGTATACCTGTTGACTCTACCATCTGGTATGGGTGGGGAAAACCCCCCACTTTCAGATTACTCTGTATGGGTGCATAGATCTCACTTATCAAGCCATCGCGCTCAGCATCCTGAGCACAGGAAAAGTGGGACACCGCGAAATGGGACAGGGCTGGAAAATACCTAAAAACGTTTCAATTTCGACGTTGTTCCCTTCCGTTTCTACATGACATTTAGAAATTTAATAAAGGTTTTTCTACACGACGTTTTTCTACCTTGGATTAGGTAGTTCATAAACGGTAGGAAGAATTGCTTTGCGTATGGCTTTGTCAATGAAGCTAAAACTTTGCAACTTTTATAGATATGTACCTAGTACTATAATAGGTACATATTGCCGGCCCTGGACCTAACTAAATAGGTCCAGGGTGGAGATACCCCTTCTGGGGGAACCGGCCGTGGCCATGGGCCGGCATACCGGTGTCCAGCATTTGCCTTACGGGCACAACTAGATGGTAGACCGAGTACCTATTTTGTCATAATTTCAGATTTAAAAAATTCATGACAGGAGTTAAGGAGTACGCAATAGTATTTCAAACACATAATATTATGAGTGATCGTTCCAGTTTGAAACCAACTCGGGAATGACTCGAATTCCTTCATTGGCATTATATAACCGACGGACAATTACAGTAGTAATCAAATCCAATTTAGGTCGTAAATCCATTTTGTAAAACGCTTGCATTCGAGTATGCATGACATTGAGACATTTTATGTCATTCGTCTCGTATTATACGAGTAGGTATACAGTTTCAGGGAGGCTCCGCACATAATTTCAGCTTTCTTTGGTGATCAGGCTAAATTTAGCTCTCTCAGCTGAATTGGTGTAGCACAGCAAAGACAACAATTTTATAATGTTAAGTTCTATCTTGTGTACCTACGAGGCGCAGACTTCCGCGAGTTAGAAACGTTTTTCCTCCTCGAAAGTTGACATACCTACTAATCTCATTGTCCTGTAAATTTCATTACCGGTCTGAACCGACGGTGATGTGAGTGCTGTTTCAAACTCGCGATTTTCTTTCATTTAACGATTGGGTTTGTTCGAACATGAATTATTTTTCAGTTAGGCGACAGGTTGCTGCTGAGAAATTTCAAATAACATTTATGTTATTTTTCGACATCAATCATGTACTACTCTCTTGTTGTTGTTGTTTTCAATTTAATGGCGTTCAATCGAAATCATCAACTTCAGGGTGTTCAATTAGAAATAATTAGGGTGTTCAACCGACATCGTCTACTGCTCTCATTTTTGTAGGAACAGTTCCTACAAACAATATAAAAAATAAAAACAGTTGCTGTCGTTGCTGTCAATTTTAGGATGATCAATGACGTACGTTATTGTTCTACGTGTTCAAACTTCATGAAAATCTTTTGGAAATTATGGGTTTTGAGTTGTTTATTGTTGGGGGGGGTGGGGGGGGTGAAGTTAAGGAGCAATCGTAGCTATAGGAACATGGGGTAAATTCGTGATCTGCGTCAAATTCCCTATCTCTATTTCTATATTATAATATTATTTAACATTATTAATGCTCCAACCCGAGGAGGAGAATGCTCATCTTCATTATTTGGCACTTCCAGATGTCGGAAAAATTTGAAGAAGAAAAATCGTCTTGGCGAGTAGTTGACGAGAAAAGTCTGAAAACACCGAAAAGTTGGCTCAAAATGGCTCAAAAAATGGATCAGTGTGTTCCAAAAATTGAAACAAAGCCAGTTAAAGAAAAGTTGTGGCGCGTGGGCTCCGCGGAGCGAAGACGGGAAGTTCTCGAGTTCGCGAGAGGAGCAAGCTCTCTGTTACTCTGTGGGAGCAAGTGAGCTGGCTGTTGGGAAAAGTGGGATCGAAGGAGGGGAGGAAACGGCTCGTCACGGGATCATAACGGTGCCGAGAGAGTATGAGGGACAAACGAAAAGCCCTTCTCGGTGACCAGAGACCTTCTTTTGGGAAAGCGGGACTGAACGGTGGCGGGGGTGGAGCGGACGGCCCGTCACGGGATTCTATCGGTGCTGAGGGAGAATGAGGACACGCGGGACAAAGAAAACCCCTAACCCCCCCTACTCTGCAGAGTTAGATAAGAGGGAGACAGTTGTGGAAACTGCGGAGCTCAAAATAAGGAGAAAAAAAGGGAAGGGGGGCGGGGGAGATTTCCGACAGGATCCCTTCACCTGTCGACGATTTTCGCGAAATTTGAAAGTTTAGTGCTGCAGTTCCAATAACCCCCCTCTCCCCCTCATGTATATAATAATTATATTATAATAATTATATATCAATTATTGAGCATAAAGTAAGGTAGATTTATTTTATTTATCGTGGAAATAGACTACTTCGTCTGAAATCGTGTTTTTTATATTTAATTGAGAATAATATAGTCGAAAATAGGGTATTTCTGTGATCATCTCTTTTAAATTATTCAGGAATTAAATACAGGATGAATTATTTTTTAAATGCGATATCAAATTTGGTTTCAGTGTGAAAAAATGTGTAGGAAAACGATTATTGGGAGAATGGTGGGGAACATGACATGTAATGTTATAATATAACATTACATAATATTACATATATAATAATATAATATTACAATATTATTGTAATGTTCAGTCCTGGCCGCCAGGCCGCAACGACCACCCCGCCAGGGCGGAACGACGGGGTTTGGCTGGCGTGGCTAGTAGGGGTTGGCCCCCTAGTTATGTAATAAGTGAGGAGGTTTTCAGAGTTTTTCCACCAAGAGATGGTCCTTCGTCACCACTGTGCGCCACCCCTTCCCTGCACGATAGAGTCGACGGTAAGGGGTGACTGCGTCTTTTGAAATGTCGCATACCTTAATGCATTTCAATCGGCTTTGGGGGAAACCACAGACAGTGGACGTGGAGGCTTGGGGACATCATAATCCTTCAAAACTGCGGTGTTGCTAGGACCCACAGCAGCTCCTTAGTTGCGTACAAACTATGGGACTCGGCGACGTCCAGGTCGGGGTTATGAAAGGGTGTCGTATTTGAAACTCTCCCATTCATTTCCACCAACATATAATTGAGTATTGAGTACTTGCTTTCGAATCTCCACCACAAATGATAATTTTAATAGTTTAATTCAAAGGTATACAACACACCCGCCATTCGGGTTCTGTTCTCATAGTATGATCTCATACTAAGAATAGGTACATCATCAAGCTGTCATCACGATATAATAATGTCAAATAAGGTTTAACAATAATAAATTAATTAAACATTACTGGCAGCTAGGCGTATTCACTGCTCTCACCAGTGATTTGTTCTTTAGGATTTTTTACTCTTCCAAAAGTGTTTTCATTCGTGTTTCTAATTCAGTTGTTTAGCTATCGACATCTGAGAGTGAATCGGACAAGTACAGCCGATCCAACATTTTGATAACGAGTGACATCCGCAGTGAGGAAACTGGGAGGCGTGCAGTATCGGAGGGAATGGGAGAGGTAGAGTATCTTCGAGGAAAGATCTAGTCAACGAAGCGAAACCCTTCGGAGCGAGGCGATATAGAAGGAGGATGGAAGAAAAAGGCAGACCGAAGGAAATCCGCACGAAAGAGAAGCTTTTTTTTCTTGTTTCTTTGCGCTCAAGAGTGAAAAAGAGTGGCAAGTGCATTGAGATAGAGAACTAATGGAACGCTTCAGCATTCCCACAGTTCGATGCCGAAGCTCTGTCGTTAGGACATCACTACGATAGTGCGCTGCGGATTTCATCGGCATTTACTCAAAGGTTCGCCATGTTCAGCATAGCATTTCAAGGTTTTAGTTGGATGCGAGGTAGGTACTAGTAAATGGGCTTGATAGAGTTTGAAGAGTGCTTGCTGCGGAAAGAATTGCCGATAATGGTTCTTTCTGGTTCTTCCGTAAATCTCGGTCAACACGAGCGTTGAAAGAAATTCCCCCTCATCTTTGTATCAAGTAATTTAAATAATTTTTTTTTAAACCCTAGTGAAAATGTTCCGCTCACTGACTCAAAAACAAGTGTTTCATTTCTCGACTGAGGCAGCAGCGATATCCTCCTATCATAGTAAACGAATACAATGGGAAAATGGAGCCGTATCTAATTTAGCGCACGACCGTACTAACCAAAGGACTAACCTGGTGATGAATAACGAGCTACGCCATAACCGGATGCAACGTGACTGTAACGTGACAGGAAGGTCGTCTCATTTCCTGATGTACTTGGCGCCATTTGAAGTTTAAAAAAAAATTCTCTCTAGGGGTGAGCAGTGACTTTTGCTGAAACCCTTCGCTCCTGTGAGCGTACGTATTTTGCATAGTAGGCTACATTCAACTCGTTCTTGAGAGGAACCCGTTAGAATTGAATTATAGTCCCCATTTTTCGGCGAGTCTGCTAGCGTTGGGTTCGTGCAGTATGTGCCTGGCTGCAGATTTTTTTTTTTTTTTTTCTGAAGATCTATGGGTTGAAATTTTACTCTGGGAAGTTTGTATTATTCACCCATAGCGGGCTTAAATCAGGGGCATCCACCACATATTGCGGGGTATATCTGACATTTTCGTGGTGTGTAGAGTTAGTGATTAATTCTTAGCATAATTTTCAATGGTGTGAGCCTTTGGTGCAACATGTAGAGTGGCTCTGAACGTCAATGTACACGATTCCTCGTAATTGTAACTCGTCGGTTTCAGGAAATCAAGAAACTGGTGCGGTTTTTGAAACCGCCCACAGTGGGCCCCCGGTTCTAATCAAATCAAATCAAAACTTTTATTTGCCAGAAACACAGAATGTATGGGCAATGGTCAAATACATACAGGAAAAAAACAAGAAAAAAACTGATTAACTTAACCTAGCTATAACAAAACAAAATACAGGCACACTACATGGACCAACTTAACCTAGCTATAACACAACAAAATACAGGCACACTACATGGACCAATTTACGGCGTCAGCAAAGAACTCATCAAAGCTGTAAGGAGCAAGCCTGATGAGGTAACCCTTGATACGGGCCCCGAACGCACCAGCTGGAGCATCCCGGATATCTGCTGGGAGAGCGTTAAAAAATTTGAGCCCCCACCAGGTGGTGCAATTCCGGGAAGTAGTTAGGCGATGAAAGGGGAGTATGAGTTTGCTTTTGCCACGTGTGGAGTATTGATGGTCGGGCCTGAGGAATTTATCAAAGTTCCTCCTCACATAATTTAAGCCTTCAAGGATGTAAATAGCTGGGATAGTGAGAATTTTGAGCTCGACAAATGCTGGTCTACAATCCTCGCGATAGCGAATACCAGCCACGACCCGTACAGCTTTTCTCTGAGATGCAAAAACAATGGAAGATGCGGGGGAGTGTCCCCAACAGAGAATTGCATAGACAGCTCTGCTATGAAAACAAGCATGATAAGCTGCGAGGACAGCAGGCTTTGTCAGTCTTTCAGAGAGACGCCTCAATAAAAAGGTGTAGCTATTGAGAGTTGAAACGAGGCGAGTACAATGGGACCTCCAGTCAAGCCTTGGGTCAAGGGAGACGCCAAGGAATCTTACGTCAGCCAGATTATTGTCGAGACTCGACAAATCTCTCAACCCAAACCTCATAATGCTGGTCTTATCACAATTTACTGAGAGTTGGTTTACTGAGAACCAATTTGTGACAGCTTCAAGAGAAGCAACTTCGATTTCGCAGAGAGTAGAACATGATTTGCTTCTCATGACCAAAGATGTATCATCAGCAAAAAGAATGGGAATTGCTGAAGAATTCAGAAGGCATGCCGGGAGATCATTGATAAAAATTAGAAATAAAATTGGGCCGAGGACTGAGCCTTGTGGGACTCCATAGTTGATTGGCAAGAACTGGGATAAACCTCCGCCATGGCGAACAGCCTGTATTCTGCCGGATAGATAGCTTTCTACCAAAGACAGGGCGCCACGGGAGAAGTTATACTTGTGGAGCTTTTCGACCAGTATTCTATGGCAGATGCAGTCGAAACATTTCGCGACATCCACCAAAGTCGCGGAAGCGAATTCTCCGTCCTCGAAAGCAGATGCCACCAAATCAGTGAGGCTTTGAATTGCGTCCCTTGTGGAACGACCCTTACGGAAACCAAATTGTGAATCATTAAACAAATTATGCTTTTCAAAATAATCTATTTAGATACGATCGAGTCTCTCTGACATACCAGTAGGGGGTGCAGACTCTAAAGCGGAGTATACAACTTGATGTATTCACAGTATACTGTGAATACATCAAGTTGTATACTCCGCTTAATTGCCTCCTATAGGAGGCAATTAATTATACGCTACTGCTCATTATGATTCGTACCTACATTTGGAGGTGGAGTGAAATCCATCCGGGTCACCACTTCCAACCTCCCGTTCATTCTATTCTATCGATCATACGACAATGACCTTTGCCGTCATTGTGCAGACTTTGCTGTTTAGTGGAAACGCCCTTAGATGTGGAGTTAATCGGAAACACGATTGACCATTGTCAGTGCCCACAGTTCAGCAACGTTTCAGTTAGCCTGATACAAGCTTCTGTACCAGAAACACGATTCTCTTCTATCACAATGCATTGGTTGTTATTAGAGCTGTTCATGGGCGTAGGCTTCGCCGCGTATCGTCAGATATTAGCATGAGCACCGACCCGTCGGGCGGTTATAGCTGCAGAACTAGATATTTTTACGATAGCCCTGTATTTGCTAGCTAAGCTAAAATTCAAGTTTTTCTCTCAAAGGGAATAAAAACCAGAATTACGGGATCAACAATAGCGATCCATCACGACAACACCATCAACCCAGACCAAACCAGTTTGAAGTCCAGCCAACTATACTTTCCAATGTTCGAAGCATGTGCACTGCAAATTGTGCAGCCCCGATGTTCACTTGGCGGCGAACACTGCGAAAAATGGCCAATCTACGTGGACATTGGACCCAAATTTTATATCAACGAATCAAATGAAGAACATTACCTTGTTTTCATAGATGGTTGACTAGATAAAACCCGCATTGCATCTCACATTTGACGCAGTCACACGAGTTCAAACATGCGGCTCATTCCAAGGCGAAATGCAGCTCCTCACTCAGTGCAGATTTGGATCCTCATTGTTGATTCTGCCGTCGCTCACTACTCTGCCGGGAATATTTTTGAAGCTTTCCTACGTGTTAATGAAGGTAAGAAGAAGGTAGACTACCATTTATACGATGTTTACATACCTCGGTGTAGGAGCCTACCTGGAAAATCAACGACGATCTTGGGCTCTAAAATACTATTCACATATTTCACCTATGTAAAAAACCAATGTTTTGAGGTCCGAAACTTATTTTGTTCGGGTTTGTTTACCTTGCCAGTGTTCTGGTTTCAAATTATATTATGTAGAGAATATATTTAAAAAAATCATAACCATACAGAGCCATACGGCTTGGCAATTAAATTTAGAAAAATTTTAACTGCGTAAAAAATCAACTTTTTATCAAAATTTGAATACCTACCTAATAATTTTCTTAATTTTTAAATTGTTACGATTTTTTTTTTTTTTTTTTTTTTCAGGCGAATGGCTCTCTCAAGAAGGAAGCTGTTCAATGTATGGGTGGCTCACGATCGTGGGCGAAAGGAATGGTGGGAATATAGGTTTTTTAATTTAAATTCTAGAAGACTTGATGTTATTTATATATTTTTGGTTCACCATGAACTTCAAAACTGTGAAAATACCTATTCTATACTATGTTGAGAAACTTGAACTACAGTTCCTAAGAAATGGTATGATTTGTTTACTCTCTTCATAAACAGTTTATACTGAAGTACTGTTGGTCAAATTTACAATTTACTTTTGAGTCCATTGTCCAGTATAATAGGTATACCTATAGGTAATCTGCAGATTCTGATGCAGCTGGCGAATATTAATATCAACGTCGATTTACAGCAATAATAAGTGGATTTTCCGAAAGTTGATAATCCGTAATGTCGATTAGGGTGAGAGTTAGAGCTCTGAAAGTGATTTCATTCGACTCAGCATCCCGAAAAACTTATTAAACCATTTCAAACACGGGTCCGTTTGACGAAGTTGCAAAGAAGTCGCATAGTGGACGCTACGACTGCCGCAGCCGCTGCTGCGGCCAGCCGCATTCGCATCACTCCTTACCCTCGTACTTGGGATGATCTTACGAACATTTCGTCTAAATTTCAAATGGTTTAGACGATTTGTCTAAAAGTTATGAGCAATGTCCACCTAGATTGGCCCTTTTTCTCAGTGAGCGGCTCCTTGAAACAAAAAAAAAACAAAAAAAACAGATAAGTAGGCGAAATTGTTGCCATTCTCAGTTCAAATTTGACGGAAACTTTTTCATTATACCAACATTTAATGGTGCAATGTTGATATAATGAAAGCGTTTCCACCAAATTAATCAATTAAATGGTTATTATTTAATTGTTTATTTGGCGAGTGTAATTTTTCATAACGGTCAACAGGCCGGTGGTTGATATGCAATAATTGCATTAAATTATTTAAGTTATAGAAAGAGTACCGGGGGCATAACCATCCTTAAACGTCCTTGGGGGTTTGTCAAAGTGCACCGCCAACTACCGGATATGTAAAAGGCATGTGAAAGGGTATGTAAAAGGGAATGTGAACGTTTCATCTCGGGCCCTCACAATTTCATTCATTTTACAACGGCGTGTCGGACAGGGGCAGGAAGCCTCTCTCGCCGTGGTTCCTTCCTGGACATAAGTACCTATACTACCTATTTTTGAAAAAAATTAGACGAATTTTTTTTTCGACAATGTTTTTGATAGATGTGGGACCTCGAAAAATGGATTATGCGTCCAAAAATACTCGAAAAACGACAGCTTATTCGACCTCTCTCGTATCCTCAAAAAATCTCAGTTGTAGCCCCATGAACGCCCCATAGATTCTCTCGGTCAAACCGGATCGTTCTGGGACCCCAAAAAATGGATTTTATGTCCAATAATACTCCAAAAATGACACCTAACTTGACTCACTTTGTATCGCCGGAAGGCATTTACAAATAAAATTTATTTGTATGATGATGATGATAAGATTTAATCTTATCATCATCATCATCACCTAACTTGACTCCATAGCCGAAACCCTTCCACAACCCCTCCCGTAGCTTCTTTTTAGCCCCCTGTTACATACCCAGGTGCATTTCGCTCGCCACTATAATTTCGTCTCACATTTGGTGTCGTACACACGTGTGTCATAGCAAAGACTTGAAAATATCTGTATTGAATAATTTATTCTATCCAGTCGAGCGTGGACTTTGGAAGTTATAGCGTCACGGCCGACTGAATAGGCTCAGTCTGAAACGGCTATATATAGTGATTATGATCCCATTGCAAAAGATAGGTCTACCAACCTTAGGGAATTTCATCCCTGATCCTTGTACTGTAGCCATGGGAACGTAACAGTTTTGCGGATCCAATTTCCACTCTATAAGCGGCAAAACCACTGATAAGCCCCTGAAAGTGTTGGCTTTGCGAGAAACGCTCGAGAGTGGGTTGCACCCTCAGAGGTTCTATTTTCTATTTTACTGTGAACCGCATCCCGTTACCATACACATTCGGGTCAGACCATATCAGTTCTGTTCCCAGCCAATCGTTTGTTATTAGAACCGTTTTTCCAAATCAGCTCAGTGAACCAGTTAAGCTTTCGAAACGAATATAATTATTTTCGTTTTCCTTTTCATCCCTTCTACATGCTTTATATCCCTTTTCAGAATGCTTATTGCAAAATGGGTAAACGGGTCAGCGTAGCTTCTAGAGAGCCATGTGGATATAATATGTAGAGAGGGATAAATTATCCTAATAAGCTGAATCGCCACTAACGCAATTAACAGAGCACGTTAATACGTATGAACGCCGTAAAGAGAGAAACTCCTCTACTTGTACGGTTTCAACACCGTCCGACTGCTTTGTTCTCGGAAGTCAAGGTGCATTGCAGGTTGGGTCATGGATCAGCAATCACTGACAATAGGAGCTTCCAAGTGTAGTGAGCTGTTCCCAGCAATCGATCTCAAAGCGGAAGTGTCAACAGCTGTTAGAACTGTCAACAGCTCGAGCGACATTGAACCGCAAACTGGTCACGTTGATCGTGTTCGTGCTCTGCAATAGTAGAATATTCAAAACGAACAAAATGTATTTGGGCATTTGCTTAAAGATATACGACTTTGAGACAGAAAGAGGTAGCGCCAGGCTCCAGTGCCGTCTCCAGGGGGGGAAAACCGTTAACTTGCCAGCCCGGCGAATATTGTAAAGACCTCCGCGAGTGGAGAACTGAGGAGGCGGCATGAAACTGTGAGATAGAAAATTCTAATGAACGAATAATTTAGTGGAGCCTGACGCGTCACGGTGGATAGGTATTTCCATTTGATGAAGGAAGGTTGTAAAGCCATCTCAAGCACATCGTTTGGCGGGAAGCCGGGAAGATTGCGCTGCAAGAAGTGTTTCTCTTGAGCTACCGTAAAAAGGGAGATCCATTTGGGCGAAATCTTTGTTTACTTACTTCTTTTCTGAGTTTACTTTTGTAAATTGAACCGTCGTTGTTCTCAGAAAAGAAAAGCCCTCATCGACGAGGCCTCTATAGCAACCACTGAGACTTGTTTTAGCTAAGAGCAAATAATCAAACACCTTGTTTGAATTAATTTCATCAAACTGAGCATTCGGTTCCCTATTTCTTACTCAAACGTTAATGCATTGCGTCCTTGTTCGCTACTTTTCAGGAGCTCCGGAAATAAATCTCCTATTTAGCTAAGAAAGTCAACTCACGGAGAAAGCCAGAAAGGAACTGTGGTAATTTTGACATGTCGCCCCCCTTTTTTCGCGAGAATCGCAGGTCAATCAGGTGGTTTTGAGGCGGAAAAGGCGGGGAAGCAATAAGACTTCGTTTGTCGAGCTGAGGCGCGAGAGAAGAAACCCTGGTTCCCCAGTGGGATGAAACCTTCCGGTCTGCAGACTCCAAGTTGAAGTGAGAAGTCGGGAGAACTCGAAAAAGCGAGGAAGAGCTAGAAAACCAGAACGAAACGAATCCACCCTTCACCCCAAAACTTTACCGTAATTAGAGCTGTTGTGCCATTGTCAATTTTTACCAACCTTCTAGTTCAGTGTCGGTCGTGGGAAGTTCCCAAGCGTCGTCCATAGTCCACTAATTTATTTCATAGAAAACCACATTCGAACGATGAATATTCAAATATTCGTAGAACCCCTCTGAATATTTGGTTATCGTCAGTGTGAAGTAGTGAACCCCAAATAAGGGTCTTCTAGCTGGTATGACAGGTATCGACATTTGCCTGTGGCTTAGGAACACAACCGGGTCAACTTTGCAAAACGGTGGGTCCTGTCTAGTTGCACCTCCCTCATTGATTCCTTTCAAGTTCACATTCGCGCATGGTCTCTGTATCATAGCAATCATAGCTATAATAAGCCAACTAAAATCAAAGAAAAAGCCCAAATCTGCGGTTTACCTATAATATTTGCAGTTTGCACACGATAATTTGTATAGTAGGTATAAAATTACTGTATCCATGTACATGGGCGTACGCAAGGGGGGGCTAGGGCCCCCCCCCCCCTAGACAAACGAAAAATATATATATACACTTTCAGATAAAAAGAAAGAAAAAGAGGAAGTAGTGGTTGAAAAATTCGCAGAGAACCCGAGGCGGCTCATGTTGTAAATTTAAAGTGAAAAAAATCAACTTGACATTGCTGGGTACTTATGTTGTGTACATTTTGTGTAAACATTTAATGTTTTATATTAAGAGGGGAAAAAAGTTAACTACAACACTTGATTTTGTAAAAATGATTTGCATGTTATTTTGTATTATTACTCAAGCTGTGTAATATTATTTACGATATAGGGTATCTATCACACCATACTCCGCACTCCAAATACCTACATGCAAAGTTACGATCATTTTTGTTTGTTCTTCTTGGAATAATATACCTATGTAATCGCGACGGGGGTCGAAAATTCGGAGCGGCCTCAAAATTTGACATCATTCAGTGGTCCACAGGTGAAAAAAAAAAACCAAAAAATATTTTTAAATCCCCCCCCCCCCCCCCCCAAAAAAAATCTTTATATTCCATTCAGTATTAGTTGGAGGGTTGATATGAATAGTTTTCGTATCAAAAAGTCATCAACTTGACTCGTACTGTAGACCTGACTCGTGCAGTATACCTTTCTCGATTTTGGAAAATTGTAAGTTGACGGGAGCAGTATTAAACCTATTTACGGAGAATCGTAGCCGACTCATTTTGCATGTGAAAAAATTCGTTTGTTCAGTTTTTACTCAGCTACAAGAAAGTAATTTTATCTTTCTGCGGAAAAAATCTAGACACAGGTTTAAACACGTTTTTAGCGGATTTTGAAGCAAAAAACTATGATTTTTGTGCATTTAATTCAACATAAGTAGAGCTTGGGCTAGCTAAGATAGGTATGCGACTATTTTTCCTGGGTAGGTACCCTATGTAGTGCCCTATGTACAGAACAACTCCGACATTTGGCGTCCG
The DNA here is from genome assembly GCA_955831195.1 of Pilophorus perplexus. Classification (NCBI taxonomy): domain Eukaryota; kingdom Metazoa; phylum Arthropoda; class Insecta; order Hemiptera; family Miridae; genus Pilophorus; species Pilophorus perplexus. The sequence goes on along the minus strand of OY037011.1, from coordinate 12,348,776 downwards.
TTTTTTCTACAGATTTTAAGGTAAATGCTTGAAATGTGAGAATTCCTTTTTTCGCCAAAAAGACGCTGAATAGGTACCAAACTTCAAAAATATGTATTCCCGCCGTTGGATAACGTAAAATCTCATCAGATTGTGTTTGAAGATTCTTCAAACTCGACGTTACCTAGATAGACCTTTCAGAGAACCTGCGATAGTTACGGCGCTCGTTCAGTGAAATCGAGAAAAAAAAAAACTATGAAAACATACATAATATGTATGTGAGTATATTATACCCTATTAGGGTCTTTGCAGTGTATAAAAAATAATACGTTACAGCGAGATATTTCTGGCTCGAACCTTCGAAACAAAATTTAATTTAAAAGGCCACATTTTTTACCTTACAAAGTCATGAAAATAACTAATTTGGCTCAGCAATTTTCCGTCTACAAGTAGAAATTTTCAATTCTAGGGTGGTCAATGGAATTCACCAATGTTACGGGGTTCCATCAGAAATCATAGGAGTGTTCGATCGAAATCATCTTCGACCTCCTCAGTTTTGTAGTAATTTTCAATTTTAGGGTGTTCAATCGACGCCAAATTTATTGCTCTACAACTTTTCTTTATGTACAAACTTCGGGCGAATCCTTACTTGGCTCGCACACTGAAAAATGTACTGAAAACGTGTTTTTAAAGGTATTTTGGGAAAAAACGGCTCAGAATCCATTTTAGGTACAGGGACATGGGGTATTATACGAATATAATATTCGTGATAAGCGTCAAATTTACGAATACCTACCTACTATAAGTATGGGGGTTTCAGAGTCCCCCCCCCCCCCCCCATATGGCCGTTTTGCACCACCGTGCGTCGTCTGCTGTCCGGTGCGTTTTGGGCAGTAAGAATTTTTTTTAAGAATCTGAAATTTTGACAACATACGTGGTTTACCATCCGATTTCACTGTGGGGATCTGTAGGGCTTTCATGGGGCTACAAATGGGATTTTTGAAGGATTTCAAGAGATCAAAAATTGATCTCTTAATAAAAAATATTTAATAATGTCCGAGTAAAAAAAAAAAAATGTAAAAACAAAAGATTTTGAAAAAATAATAACAGATAATAATAATTTTTTCAAATCTTTTTTTCAAGACACAGAATTAATTTTTGCACAAGTAACCTATATCACAGAATAATACACCCTTGTGTAAAATTTGGAGCGTTTTTAATTTTAATTTAACTAGGTAGGTACCCTTGCTGGCAGCATGTCTACCTGCAATATTTTTGAGCCCCCCCCCCCCCCCCCCCCCTAAAGGAAGACCTGCCTACGCCCATGTCCATGTATACAATATATTATACTAGAATACAATAGTAATGTAATATAATATTACACAAATATAATATTACACGATAATAATTATCGTGTAACATATAACAATGTAATAATGTCATTATTGCTGTTGTAAGCCTGTTGCCTGGCCAAGAGGGTTGTTGTCAACCATTGTGGCTCATTTCATTGAAAAGGATCAGTGAAGGAAGAGGGTTTCGTAACTTTCCACCATGGCCCATTTTCGGCTCACCATGACGATTTTAGAAGCCACCTTTCCCCCTTCAACGTGGTTTCAATCACCATCACTTGGGAGAAAAAGAGTGGAAACTAGAGCGAAGCCACCTTTAAATATTCAACTTGAAATGAAAACCTTTTTCCCTTCCCCTTCCCGCCACTCGTCGACAACCGTTCCCAACCACAGGTTAATTTATGAAGTATTTCATGCGTAACGAAACAGGAAGCTTTCATGCATATACCCCCTCTCCAACCTCCCAAAACCGACAAAGAAATTTTCACAAAGCCTGGCGCCCTCCCCTCCCATCAACTAGAGTTAGAAGGAAGAAAAAGGAGGCAGACACCACAAAGTAAAATAATGGGGACACGGATAAAAAGAATCTGGAAAAAGGTAAGCCGTAAAGTGCTAATCTTCTGGAACCGTTTCATCCACAACGTTTTTCAAACTCAGCATAATTTTCGCCCTTCCTCTTTCACATCTTTGGGACAGAGGAACGACCGAAATTGTTCCGTTCGCTTCACCGTCAACCACCAAGTAGGGGGGCTTTAAAGTGCAGCCGATTCTTTTTTAAGCATGGTACATGTTTGTTGCTGGGGGTTAACTGACTTAAAGAGCGGGAGATCTGCGGGGAAATTAAATGACACCCACTACATTGACATATAATAATAGAAGAGCAGCTACTTGCAACATGTAAGCTCTGTGTGGGGGAAGTTGCAGAGAGATAGGCTCATGGGCCTTCTGGGTGGAGCCTGATGATTGGGAGTGGGGGAGAGCGTTTCCCACTGAGGTTTAAACGGAACAAGAGCAGTTGAAGGCGTACTTTGTACACTCCCTCAAACTACGAGTACCAATTTTACTACTCCAATAGAAAATTTAGTCCTGATTTAATAATGATGTGTTCTTTGCTTTGATCTTCAATCTAATCAAAATAAATCTGAGGGTCTGGGGGGGTCTTGACCCCCATTCATGTGTGCTATGCATAGCAGAATAGATTATACACAGATATACTAAAAACAATCACAAGCGGCAATACAATCCCAAGCAGCAACGAAATTTTACAGGAGAGGGGAGGGATAAATGTTTGGAACAACATGTAGGTTCCCAATTCCCTGTTTCTCTTTTGAGATCAAAGATATTAAATATCTTTTTTTAAATCTTTTCCCTTGTAACCTCTTCTGATTTTATTTTAAAGAGGGATAAAGGCCGAAGGGTCAACTTTCTGGAACTAAGCCAATGTTAACCTCGAACTCTTTCGAACCATAATTACCGTTCTTTATGAAAACGCCTTCTGTATTCCGAATGATCTAAAGAAATATTAATTAGCACTGGTGGATTATTCACACAACGTCCTTTCTCTTGTTCATGAATGGTAACACGAATTTCTCAACCTGTAAAGATTACATCCGTTAGATCTGAGGAATTGGGCTTTTCACCGAACTGGGTGAACTGCCCTGTGACCGAACCCCAAAGAGAAAAGTAGTACAGAGTTGAAGAATCTCGAAGAGTGGGTTAGCTGTTTCCCTCTAACCAACATCCTTATTTTCCAACCTGCGTGGGAGACATAATTACTTTACCCAACTCAACTTATCCATTGCAACACTGTCCCCTTTCGTCAGGCGAGCACTTAAACTAATTTCCAACCACCCACTTCAGACAAATTGAATTTCTGGCAAGAAAAAGCGGGGAGAACCCGAACAAGTGGAATTCAATAAATAACTTAACCCGAAGAGTGCACTGAGAGAAAAAACGGCCTAAAATACTGTTAAAGTTTAACAGTATAATCCTGTAATGCTCTGCCAACCGTATTGATACTGTTAATGAGTGAATACTGTTATTGAAATGCCGCCCCCTGAGTATACTGTTAATGTGTCCGCTGCCCCCGCCAATACGGTTAATGTAAAGCAATAGCAGTATTTCAATTCGGTAACTCTCTGCCAACAGTATTACTCAGTAAAAAAAGTTTGCATTAGCAGTATCCCTCAATACTGTTGATGCGTTCATTGGCAGTATTTCTTGTTCTGTTAATGCCTTCATTGACCTCAATCAATTCTGTTGAAGTTTGCTTTTAGCAGTATTGCTCAATGAGGTCAATGAAGGCATTAACAGACAAGAAATACTGCCAATGAACGCATCAGCAGTATTGAGCAATACTGCTGATGCGTTCATTGGCAGTATTTCTTGTTCTGTTAATGCCTTCATTGACCTCAATCAATTCTGTTGAAGTTTGCTTTTAGCAGTATTGCTCAATACTGCTGATGCGTTCATTGGCAGTATTTCTTGTTCTGTTAATGACTTCATTGACCTCAATCAATTGTTGAAGTTTGCTTCAGCAGTATCGCTCAATACTGCTGATGCACGCACTAGCAGTGTACCCAATACGGTTAGGGTAGGTACTATCAGTATATGAGTCGGTTGATGTGACCATGTTCTGTTCAGTCAATGTATGCATTGACAGTATAGGCAATACTGCTGATGCGTGCAACAGCGGTATTGACTATACGGTCAATGCATACATTGACCGAACAGAACACGGTTAATGTACCAGTGTTCTTCTTGGATGATGCCAGCATCGACTGAATAGGAAATTCTGCAGAACAGTATTGCCTATTCAGTTGATGCTGACATCAACCAAGAAGATCACTGTTACATCCACCAACTCATATACTGGCAGAACTTGCTCTAACCGTTTTTTTTTTTTTTTGTTTTTTTCAAATTGGCTGCAGCATTTTGAAGCAATGAAATATCAAGCAATTGACTGCAAAACCAAAAAAAAAGAAACGTTTAGAACAAATCATACCAGGATACAAGGGAGAAGACAGTTGGAAAACAAGGTGTTTTCAATTTATATACAGTTTATTCCTTAATAAATCTTGAATAAATCACATTTCTTTCAAGTACAGTCGTTCAAATGTGCGTACAAAACCGATTTGTTTTTCTCAAATTTTGTTGATAACTAAGAACAAGATGATACTTCAAATTCGTTAAAGTTGCCTATAACCAATAGGTAGGTAATTAAAGTCATGTATTATGAATGGGCGATGAAATTCATTTCAACATAGCCAAGAATCTTAAACGTGAAATGAAAAAGACTTGAAAATGCGAACAATACTTATTAGAAAAGTGCATTCTTTACAACATTCAAGTTATTATTCTAACATCGACTGAGTTATATGATTTGTTAATAAACGATGATATTTACATTCAATAATATTTAAATTCGTGCAAATTTACATACATAACAAATGAGGAGGTTGCACGACAAAAACTATAGTTATAGTATAGGTACTATAGCCATTTGAGTGAATTTAATTTCTTTGTTAATCAACATGATATTTATATTCAATGATAAATTCTTTCAAATTTACATACATAACAAATGAGAAGGTTGCACCACAAAAATAATACCTAGCGTTAGTATACTATATTCGCTTGAGTGAATTTAATTTTTGGTTGGTTTCAATTTGGATTTAGTACTTTTTGGTTGAAAACTCAATTTGAAAACGCTAATTTTCAATGGATAGAATGGATAGATAGCGCGCCTTCTTGTCAGTTCCTCCTCAGCTGATTGTAGACTCAAGCGCAAGATGAAAGCGCTGATCTTCACGCCTTGCACCCTGCTTAGCCCACCTTTGACGATCAAGGGCAGTAGGTTTGTTCATCTCCCCTGTTAAAAAAAGGATAATAATTGTAATGTATTTACATCAAAAGGGTTTTCAGTCACATGGGTCAGTTCACAAATCAGCAACTTCACCAGCTTTCCAATGGTACTAAAGTCAACATAAGTTGTCAATCAGGTGATTGATAGCTACCTGATTTTAAGTAGAGGTTGAGTCGCTCCATATATATCTGCTTCCTCTCCGCAGTTCTCTGATTATCCTTCTCACAAACGGTGAGCTGGAATATTCCCTCGTGGTGTGTACGGAGGCCTTTCACCAAGGCTGTTGGTTCAACTTCAGGGTGTAAGTACGCGAAGTCTAGTGCTACCTGTCAACAGATAAGAGATAACACGTCATAGCGGACCATCATGGAGAGTTGTAGATGCAATAGGGGGGGGGGGGTGTAAATGGGCACGTACTTCATAATTATATGAAACATTCGGGCAAGAAAGCGTCTTACCAATTTATATCCAATAATTGGGAGGAATGGGTAAAAGCAGACATCAGTGTACTGTTGCGTAGGTACGCAAGTCTGTTGACTCGACTGTTGTCGTCTTCTTCGACAGCTCAGTAAATTGTGGGGAGTCACCTCCACACTACGCTTGTGCTCTGGAGGAGGAGGAAGTCTCTTTAAATCTGTGAACAACAGGTCAATATGCCAATCAATAAGGTGGAAGACATGTTTTAGTCAAATGTTCTTCAAAATCTGACATAATTACCTTCAACTGAAACTTCTGCCTCTAACTGCAACCTTTTCTTTGCCCTTGGATGAACTTTTGAGCCCGAAGAGTGCTGGGAGTCGTTCGACCCGCCTGGCTTGTCTCTTCAACGGTAGTTCTCCTCTGCTGCTTGATTGGAATGACGTCGACGGTTTCGCTGGACTGGGAATGGGATTCGCGAGAAGGGATTCTGCATACTGAAACAGCAAATTGGTGGCGTTATCCAAATGACCATGGTGACGTGTTGATGGAGGGATTCATGTAGGGATTCTGCTAAAAATATGGCAATATCACGAAATCGCAACGCTTTGGACAACCTACTTCGTGTCTGAGGTTGAGAGGTTTTCGTCTTCTGAGTCTTGGAGCCCACGGTTGAACCACGCTCAGCACTTGAGAAGGAGAAGGGCCTTTTCTCCAAAACTGATGCCTTCGATTTCCTTTACCACCTCTCGGTTTAAAAGGGTCTGTAACGTCGCCGTTCTGTCAAACCCAAGAGCTGAAACCAACAACATCACCGCACATTTCGTTTTTGGAATCTAGACACTGAAATGGATAGGTAATCAAATTGTACACTATCGTATGAATCCAGCGCATTTTGAATAAGCCGTGATCATTATAGTACATGTGGGTAACATCCCAGCATTACGTTACTACAAAATGGAAAAAAAAAAAGTGTGTAGGTATGTAGAAAAAACGCTACAAATTTTACACTAGGGTTTATTATTCTTCGATTTAGGTTACTTGTGCCGAAATTCAATTCTGAGTCAATCGAAAAATTTTTAGAAAAACAAATTTCTTTTTGATTTTCATTCAAAATTTTTTATTTTTTTACTTGAAAAATATTTGAACTCTGGGATCCGTCAAAAATCCCATTTGTAGCCCCATGAAAGCCCTATAGATCGCAACAGTGAAATCGGATCGTTCAGGCACCCCAAAAAATGGATTCTACGTCCAAAAATACTTCGAAAACGACACCTAACTCGACCCCATAGCCAAAAGCCTTTTTAAAAAACCCTCCTATAGCCCCATAGCGCCCCACGGGTTTTGGCGATCGGGCGGAAAACCTTGCGGTCACAACTAGATGGTAAACCGAGTATAATGTCAACATTTCAGATTTTTAAAGAAATTCCTGATTTAAAAAAAAAATCCTACTGCCCGAAACGGCTCAGACGGCGGACGGACATTTCGGTTTTGGAATCAAGACCTCTTGAAACGGATAATGACAAATTTTGAGGCCGTTCGGAGTCGTCAACCTCCGTCGCGAAAACATAGATGTATTATTCCAAGAATAATAAACCAAAAATTAAAAAAAGACTTCGTGTTTTAAAATTAAAATGCAATTCACAAAATTAATAAAAGTTGAAAATTAATTAACAAAATACCGAGTTTCTACTGTACAGGAATTTGACCGTGACAAGTAGGTACCTACGACAAATACAAAAAATGAAATAGGTACGTAAATAATTTAAAAATTATAAAAATAAATTTTTCCTCTAATTTCTTATATATATATAAGAAATTAGAAGAAAAATAAATAAAATGGGTAAAAAATAAATAAATAAATTACAAAAATTGTAAAACAAAAAACACTACTCAAGACTAACAAAAACTCCTAACTACCCCTGACACTATACCTAGTGTGGTTAGGAGTTTTTGTTTATTAGGTTTTTGTAGTATTCATTTAGAGGCTTATAGTCTTCTCACTAAATAAATACTCCTAAACCTATGTGTTCTATCAACCTAGTCAATAAATAAACCTATTTCTTTCTAACCTATTCAAAAGCTAAATCTATTTTGATTCACAGAAAAAAAGTACCGAAATAAAAACGCTGCAAATTTTACACAAGGGTTTATTATTCTTTTATATACGTTACTTGTGCAGAAATTTAATTTTTTCAATGAAAAAAAAATTTTTTTTTTGTATTTTTGTTTCAAAAAAAAAATTATTTTTGGATTTTTTTTTCAAAACTTTTTTTCAACATTTGTTGTTGTTTTTTACTTGAAAAATATTTGACCTCCTGGGATCCTTCAAAAATCCCATTTTTAGCCCTATGAAAGCCCTATAGATCGCAACAATGAAATCGGATCGCTGCGGGACCCCAAAAAATGAATTCTACATCCAAAAATACTTCGAAAACGACACCTGACTCGATCCCATAGCTAAAAGCCTTCAAAAACCCCTTCTGTAGCCCCATTTTAGCCCCATAGCGCCCCACGGGTTTGGGCGATCGGGCTGAAAACCTTGCGGGCACAACTAGATGGTAAACTGAGTATTTTTTCAAAATTTCAGATTTTAAAAAAAATTCCTACTGCCCAAAACGGCCCGGACGGCGGACGGATATTTCGGATTTTGAATGTAGACCTCTTGAAACGGATAATGTCAAATTTTGAGGCCTATCGGAGTCGTCGACCCCCGTAATAATACACCGGAATAGGTGTATTATTCCAAGAATAATAAAGCAAAAGGGCCCGGAAAAAAATCCCCAGTATTTTCCGTTCCCGGAGAAGAAATAGCGTTGTTGGAAATGCAGGAGAATCTCCTGATGATAATAATATTATCATGTACCTACTATACTACAATTTAGTAGGATACTATGTCATATTATCCTATAATAATAATATAATTATCATATAATAATATTATCCTACTACATTACTCATAATAATATCATCCTACTACATTACTCATAATAATAATATCATCCTACTACATATTATGTCATATTATGCACTTGTCGTAGGGGTTAAGGTAAGCAGTTGGTGCCGTCGAATCGGGTCTTATTGTTTCTGTATTTCAAAGCTCCGGCTTACCCACTCATCGTGCACGATGTATTTGAAAATTTTCGGGGCCCAAAAAAGTTTTAAAGTCCCGTCTACTTAAATTTTTGGCGGGTAAAAAAATTATTTCCGCTTGTTCCTTTTTACCATGAAGGATGAATCGATTTACAGTCATTTTTCGTTGTTTTTTCAATTATTTTTACGCTGCTCCCGCGGTGACTAGGTACAGGTTTTATCTTTTTAAAAACGTTTTCAAAGGTTCCGGGACGAATGATGGTAGAATTCGTTTGCGTTTTTTCAGACTTTATGATTCTGAAACCGGGCTTACATTATATATTATACCTCCTGACGAAAAACCATGTTTGGATTTCATCTATTGTTATCATTATTATGAAATAAAAGATTTTTAAAGTTACGGATCCCCCCCCCCCCCTTCCATTTTTTGTATTGGGGGATTTTTTTCCGCCCTGCAGGATCTTTTTTTCTGGGAGTATTTTCTGATTATCCCTATTTTTTAGTATCCTAACCAAAACGTGAACCTATCGCTAATAATAAAAAATTAAAAACCTACACCTAACACTTACTTTGTCAAAGCAAATATCCAAATGGTGTGGAGAAATCCGAAAGAAGTCAATAAAAATCGCCAGGTTGTGAAGTAGGTACACGCACTTATCTTACACATGCTCAGTAGAGCCAAACAAGTCGAAGTGAGCTCTCTGCATCAGTCAAGTTGGTGGCCGGAGTTGGGAAGCGCATGCGCAGTGCTCAAATTTCTCGTGGAGGAGATGCTTTAACAGTACCAACTGCCCATAGAAGACACGATAACAATATCAAATTCGATTGTTGCATCCAAAACAAAATGGCTACTTTACACTTGACCGAACATGTTGACCTTACACTCGGTGACGTCACTGGTCAAAGTCGGTTACCTACTGATTACATAGGTACGTTTTGAATACTGTTAAAAAAACAAAGACGCAGTTTAACAAAAGGACGAAATAAAGGAACATGCACTATTTTTTTCATTCGCCAGCCGAGGTGAGTCAATTGGGGCTTCCCAAACAATTGCATTGCGGAATATGGATGTTCATTTAGCGAAATGAACCCATTTCATCAGAATGTTTCCTGCGTCTGTTTTGAGCCAAAGAAATCATATGTTGTAACCCTGTTCTTCAAACTAAGAAGTGCCTGATTTCTTTTGCAAATTGACGTTTAGACAAATTTGAAGGCATGGTGACAATGAATGCATTACATGCAATGAATGCATCGTAAAGAGAAAGACGTAATTTTCAAATGTCAACATGGGTTTCAACATGTTAATCAAGTTGCTGTTCTGTGATGACAGTTAAATTTAACTGACATTTATGTATGATCGATCGATCATGCATTTGACTGATTTCCATACAAAAGGTGAAGGGCAGTATCCGGTAACAGATCATGACATTGTCATAGTGGATTACCTACAGAAAAGTCCAATGTTAGTAAAAATTATAAATTCAAAAAGCTAGATTGAACTATGACATTTGGATCCATTTTTCACCCTCAATCAGTGATTTTCTTTATTGAATCACTCAAAATAATTTAATTTTATGTTTCATTTGAAGAGTTGAGTCCAAGTGTTGGGAGAACGCCACAATTTGATTCAAATTTAACTGATTCCATCAAATTGTCCACCAACTACCTACCTAGGTCTAACCACAGGTAGGTAGGTAGTTGGAAATAGCTTGACGAAAAATTCTAAAAAAAATATCAAAAAATGTTGAAAAATGTTAACAAATGAATGGACATTTTTATCATTTTTTTTTTTTTTTTGGCGTTATGAAAACGTGCAATTTCACGAACTTTACGTGCGCTAACGCTAAATGCCCTCCTGCACTTTAAGTCGTGGAATCTTGAATTTTCCACCATGAAAAATCATTTGTATTCCTTCTCTTGTGCGGGGGATTTTTTTGGGATTTATTGGATGTGGTCAAGCACACTTTTGGTTTATTATTCTTGGAATAATACACCAATGTTTTCGCGATGAGGGTCGACGACTCTGATCGGCCTCAAAATTTGACATTATCCGTTTCAAGAGGTCTACATTCAAAATCCGATATGTCCGTCCGCTGTACGCCGTCCGCCGTCCGGGCCGTTTTGAGCAGTAGGAATTTTTTTTTTTTAAATCTCAAATTTTGACAAAATACTTGGTTTACCATCTAGTTGTGCCCGCAAGGTTTTCAGTCCGATCGCCCAAACCCGTGGGGCGCTATGGGGCTACGGGAGGGTTTTTTTAAGGCTTTTAGCTATGGGATCGAGTTAGGTGTCGTTTTCTAAGTACTTTTGAACGTAGAATCCATTTTTGGGGGTCCCGGAACGATCCGATTTCACTGTTGCGATCTATAGGGCATTAATGGGGCTAAAAATGGGATTTTTGAAGGATCCCAGGAGGTTAAATATTTTTCGAGTAAAAAATGAATTTTTGAAAAAAAAAATTTTTTTGAAACAAAAAATTTAACAGAGAGCTATGTTGAACAGAGGCTGAGCTAGAAATGTTTTAGTGACAGCACCGCTGACTGCGGCTGAAAAACGTGACCAGACCCCATGATTTGCCCCCCAGCGTTCATGATTTGCAAAAACAGAGTGGGAGTGTATTAACAAAGTTATAAAATCTCAAACGTTTAATATACACGTTTACAGAGTTGATAATTTTCTGAGTTAACCATGTCAAGAAGAGACAATAACCATTTTGGGTGTCACAACTTTTTAGAGCAGTTAATGTATAAATCAACAGACTTTCAAATCTCCTGCAATAACCGTATTGTGGGGTGGCATTTACAGAGTCGGGCTGTAATAACAGTATTACAGGTTTCGATACTGCTGATGCATGTTATAAATGAATTCAGATACTATAGCAATAACCGTATTGGGTGCTTGCAATAACCGAGTTGAGGGTTCTTTAACAGTATCAGTGATGTTTTAACCGACTAATACTGCCAAGCCATGCTTTAACCGAGTCTCCATACAACAATTGTCATATTGCTCAAACCCTCATTAACCGTCTTCGCCTGTCCTATAGTGTTAACGCTTTTTTCCAAAGCTCATCAATAGTATTATACGGTTACTGCAACTATCTAACTCTGTTATTGTTACCAAAACACTGTTAAAGTTGGGGAAATCTTGGCAAGGGGCGGCATTTTACTCAATAACAGTCTTATTCTGTTATTGCAATACCGGGAATCGACGATGTTTAACAGTATTTACTCGTTAACAGTATTTTTCGTCAAACTTTAACAGAGTCGTTTTCTCAGTGTGGCACCACGCGAAATCTGTTTTCAAAACTTAATATATTACCTACGGTATTCGATCGAAAAAGGTTTATTCGTTGCGGCTTTTGCAATTGTAAAAGCAGAATTATCATTCTTGAGTTTTCTGGAAATTGGTAGCTCCCACGCACTTTTTAGAGGGCTGTGGCAGGTCTGATTAGATTGAGAATTCCGAGTTAAATACAGCAGATAACAAGTTGCAACTTTTTTTCAACTTAAATTAAAGTTTTTTTTTTTCCATGAAGAATGTTTACGTTTCGTGTTCGATGCCTCCTTCTGAAGCCCTCTTCCGAGACGACGTCCAACAGCCAACTTTTCTAGATGTTTGAGCTAGGTGTGACATGCTCTTGTAAGTTTTTCATCAAAATGTACAGCTCCCTTCCTTTTATGTAACCGCAAATATATTGCTTTGACGAAAAGAAAAGAGCGTCATAAAGCAAAAAAAAAGACAGGGTGTGTAGTAAACTTCAATCATAGGAAACTCTACTATTCATAAACTTCCATGGTGGGCTCATGCATTCAAAAGGGCTACAAGTTACCTCCAAGGACAAGAACTGTGACGGCGAAAGAAGGGCACCCTTGACATCTTTGAAGACTGCGTCTATTTGTAAAAGAGCTTCCCCCGACTCCTAATACGAGCCACGCCTCGTTCATAACCTTTTCCACAAAGCAGCCTCATTCATGGGACCTTTTCTTAGAGCGAGAACTTTGTGTTTCAACCCGAGGATGAGGAAAAATGTACAACGCCAGCCCTAATGTCACGCCACAGCGAAGCCCATGATCAAAACAAGGAGAGCCCTCGTAATACCGTCGTGTTCTCCATAATATAGGGAGAAAGGATTATGAATAATTAAGAATGATCTCAAAGAAAAGAACTTCAGCTTTGAGCTCAGTTACTGAACAGCTTGCTTTTTAAGGGACAACACTTCAGAAAAAAAAGCAAAGGGAAGAAAAGCAGTTTTTTTTTTTTTTTTTTTTTTTTTTTTTGTTCCCAGAGAGGGAAAAGAAAAGTTTGTCTCCAAGATACATACTGAACGCAATATTCTTGCAGGCACGCTATCCTCACGCTAACTTTCTGGGGGTGTATTTGCATCTAAACACCAATTAAATAGTGAATTCGCTAACGTATTCAGGTCAATAATTTTAGGTACACCCTCATCAATCGCAAATAATTAAATCCATCTTGCTGCCTATGGATCAGCATGAACAGTGGAGAATTGGGTCAAGCTTAATGTAGGATGCATGTTGAGAGAGCGGACTTGGGGGAAGGGATGTTCGTCACCCTACAATCTTATCATTAATCAATCTTATGCCTCAAAATGCAATCAAATAACAGGTGAATCGTTTTTATTGCATAGAAAAGGTTTTTTTCCGGGAGGTAACTGGCACAATGGGCAATCATGGTCGGTAACATTCATGAAACCATGAAGTTAGTTTTATGGTACAATATTTTCAGAAAATTTGCTACCTCTGAAACACAATTATCATCCCGGCCTCCAAATAGTTCTCACCTTCCTCTGGGACCTCATTTTTTCTGAGTACGTACAGCAATAAATGTATTTAATAGGTAATTATTTGATAGACGTTTACCACGTCCTGACTTGGGCACATCCTTCGGTGTCAGGCACTCATATAATTTATGCAACACCGTCAACTGAGCTCAAAAACTGATCAAGTTTGAGAAGTTTGGGCTGTAGCGTTGATTTAGGAGACCTCGACGTTGGCGCATACGCAGAGACTACCGATGAGATATTGAAATAAAATAATTGTATTTGATCATCGTAGGCCTACCGACGGTACAATGTTGCCGGTTACAGAGGGAAAGGAAAAACAGAACAGAAATACTTAAATAAACAACAAAATGATGAAAGTGACGTAAAACCTAAAGCCATGTCACGAGATATCCTGGTGGAAATAGTGTACGGTTTTCTAACATGATCGACATCCATGTACCTATTTGAGTTGTCCAGTTTCGAAAGCCTCCATGTCCTCAGTAACCAATTTTAAGATATTCGTGAAAAACTGTTATAATATTTCAGAGTAGTTTTTTCGCCAATTTTTTTTTTTTTTCAAGTTTCTTGATAAAATTATTTTTATTTACTTAGGATATATTTTGAAAATCTTGGACCTACCTATAGTTTTTTTTTTATCCACTGGAAAAATTTGAAATTGTGGGTTTAGAATCAGGAAAGAGGATTTTGAAACAGTAGAAATGAGATGGCAGCTTTTGGAACTCCATTCCCTTTGGCCATGTAGGGTTTTGGAACGCAACACGATTCTTCAAGGGCATTATGGGAGAACACCAAATTTTGGTTTAAACCTAATCTTTGAACCTAACCTTCTAATTAGAAAGAAAAAACTTCACCATTTGATTCGTCACCCTCGATTTAAGCATCGATAGTTATCTCGAATTTTCCAAACTTGGACGAAGTGGCTTTTGGAACTGGACGACTCATTTGCTCAAGTTCATAACTACGGATTTTGGACGTTGTAGGTAGCGAGTTTTTCAATCTACTGCATAGCGCATCACCGGCACACCCCAGGTATGAGTGGCGAAATGGACTCTTAATAGTTGTCGGAATCCCCCTTTCAAATCCACGTTTTTCTAATGCCTGAACGGGCCCAATCGGTAGAATTAACATTTCCCTTAGGTAATAATAATTAATTATTATTATCATATGAAAATCCCTTATTACATCCTCATTAGGTATTGAAAGTTCCCTGCAATAGGATTCTGTTCTATTCTTCTCGGGGAAATCGCCAAGTGAAAGTTAGGTACTCAGAGTAGCCTGAAAGAAAGTTGATGAATGAAATCAAATATGAGTCAACTTACTCACCAATTTCCAAATATGAGACGAAAGCCGCGCCTCCAAATTTATTTTTTAAATTGACTAAAACAAAATATTCAATGGCGTAGCTTGGCGAGTTAAGTCGAGTTACGTCTCGTTAAAGTCACTTGTCACGGAAATAACACTGCAGAGTCTGGTGCTGAGAGGGGATGTCTACGACAAAAACGCGATCTGGTCTTTTGGATGCGATACCAACGGGGGCTACTTGTCTGTACATGCACAGGGAGCCGGGAGAAGACTGGGGGTCTCTATACTCCCGAATAGGGGTTGAAGATCCAACCCCTTCGTATAATAGGGCGGGTTGTTCGGAAGGGGTGGAATCGGAGAGCTTCATCCCTACTATGCCCCCGCCCAGCATCATCACCACTAATGCAACATCATACCATACCGAAATGACTGTTGAAATGTTCACGGTCTATATTTAATTCTCATGTATTATTAATGCCTGCTATAATAATTATAGCAGGTATTAATAATACATGAATACAATTCTTGTACTAATTTAGTACAAATATAGCAGGCATAAATCGTCGCTGTAAAAGCAACACCGCCTAACCCCCACCCCTACTCGTAGGAACTTTTGGATGTGAGAAACCCCATCAAGAGTGAACAGTTGTTTATATGAGAGTTAGTTGTTTAGCAGTTATGAATTTGTACGAGCCGTAGTTTTTAGGCTCGGAAATAGAAAATTCTAACACACAGCATCACAGATTTGAGCGATCGGACTGAAAGACTATCGCGCAAAACTATAACTAACTTATATACTATATTATAGTTATTATGGAGATCTGAGTATATCGTTGAAATTTCAGATTTAAAAAAATCCTACTGCCCAAAACAGCCTGGACGGCGTACGGTGGACGGACATTTTATTCATCATCACGAAACATAATATTATTAGGACATTTTTTCCTACACAACATAATAATAATATTATTATAAAATAATATAATATTTATAATAATACAGTAGTCACCGGTTATATCGGCGCCTGTTATACCGTCCAGCTGGTTATATCGTCCAAAAACGGCAGGAACAGAACGAATTGCGTTCCAACGTGTGTTTTTAGCCGGTCTTATACCGGCCAAGGTTCTCCGAGTTTATAGGTCAAGTGTGGAACGATGAACAACGCGAGTTCGATTCAGTTGTGTACCTACTGTCGTGCGATATGGCCCCTCACAAACTTGTGTGCAAATCGGATGAGGAAAAGCAACAACTTCTGAAAAAATATGATGAGTTACCCCCCATGAACCAACGGGATGCTGCTGCAAAATTAGGCATCGCGAAGTCCACCCTCCAAGATCTCATAAAACATCGCTCATCTCTCAGTACCTACGCAAAGTAAGAGTGATTCTCGAATTAAAAAACGCAAATGCAAAGGGGAAAAACTGACAAAGCTTTGTTGATTTGGTTTCGACAAGCCACTGCAATGAATGCTCCCATAAATCGGGCAATTCTCATGCAGAAGGGGAATGAACTCCGAGTACCAGTCTCACTACGAGATGTTTTGGGCGCAGTCAACATCTTGAGGAGAGCTGTAGAAGAGCGTGGTTTGAACGAAAGCCACTTCTCATCCCTCCGAGTGCTCGAAAACACCATGAGGGACGCGTACCCCATTTCTCAGAAGGCCATAACTGATTATTTTAAGAAGTCCTAAAAAATACGGAACGGTGATGAATTGTGAGCTTAAGCTGTTATATGTACATACATAATTTCTTTGTTAAAATTTTTTCATTAAATTGTTTTTGTGCTACTTGATGCACTGTATTTACATATTTGATTAATTTTTCATTTGCCTTTTTCCGTCGGTTGTACCGGCATTTACGTGTTTTTTGTGGTTTGGCCGGTATAAACGAACGTCTATATCGGCCAGCCGGTTATACCGGCCAAAAACTGGTTGAACCAAATTGGCCGATATAACCGGCGACTAATGTAATAATAGTATATAAAAGTATTATAACATAATATTATTATGTTATAATAATTTTATATTATTGTGATAACACCACTTTTATTTTTCTATCGGCAACCACTTTTGAATCTAAACTGACCCCATAATATGCTCACAACGTAGCAACTAGAGTTGCTACATTACCCTTGGCGGGGGGTGGGAGGAAGGGATTATTCTTCCTGCGTAGCTGACTTGGTAGAATGGACATCAGCCCTTGCCAGTCGGTTGGCGTGCAGCAGTCGTTTCCGGCGGCCCATTCCGACTTCAAAGAGTACGTCGTTCGTGTTTTTAAACATGTCGACCGACTTCCGCATTAGCCCACCAATCGGGGCAAATGTGGAAACGGTCAGCAAAACCTGTAAAAAACCTCAAGATGCATTAAGGGCACCCGGTACCTAAAAAACCGATTTTTTTCGATTTTTTTTTAAATTTTTTTTCTACTCAGAAACATTAAAGGAACAAGATAAAATAGTATTTGCATGAAATATGGACTTACAAATTGCCGAAATCAGTGAAGTCCATAGCCGTAAGATGGGTCGTCCGCTTCCGCCTCGTTGAATTGCTCTTCCAAGTTCACTCTTGCATTTCTCCTGCGTTGCCTTGCCTCTTTTGTGTTTTTTTCAGCCATTCTAATGCTATTTCTTATTCGTTCCCGATCTATCTTTTTCACTGCATCAACACAAAACTTTCCAGGCTGAATTCCAAGAGTGCTCAGTACTTGCAATTTACCACTGAAACCTTCATTGTACGTCAAAACAGCTTCGTGGGCCCCAAACTTCAGCGTTTTGAGGGTCACAAACACTCGTTTAGGTATTATGGACCACATGCAATTATTAAAACTCTCACTGACATTTTGCGTTTCCCCATGGAGGCATTTTGCAAGGAGCTCGGGAGCTGCCAAATCCTTGAAGATTGGCTTCACAACTTTCATTATGGCTTCTGGTAAATGGGTGTGTTTGTCATGGTCATAGATGTCTCCTGTTCTTTGAAACTTATGGTATTTGCACCATGTGTCCTCATCTTTGGGGCAAAAGTTATGATTAGGCTTGGAGTTTGAGGATTGAAGATGAAGATGTGGGGATTCAGTATAGACCCCACGGCATTTTCCTTAAAATTGGTCGGCAGCCACTGCATTCAATTGCAGCGCGCTCACGGGGGGGGGCAGCAGCTCCCGGCCAGCTCCCGGCGCCCACGTGCGGGAGGCCGGTGGGATTACGTTCCCGATACCGCGAACTCCCCATGGTTCACTCGGGCCTCTCGTACGTCGGCGCCTTATTTATCCTTATCCTTATGCTTGGGATCCCCATTCTACCTATCGTAGATTTGGATATCTATCGCACATTTTTTGCTGGGACCGCTTGCCAGGACTCCCCCTCTGAAGACATTTCAGTTGGGGAAGCCGGCTCAGCGGACTCTATTTTAAATTCACGCGGGGTACTTGCCCAGGCCGATCCTACCGACAATTTGCTCGGATCAGCCGGGAAATTTACCCCTCGTCAGGAGCAATCTGATTCTGATGCCACTCCTACTGACACTTCGCTCGGTGTAGCTCAGAAGCTGATTGTCTCAGGTATAGATCTGGGCCGCGGTTCTGATGGAGGCAATTTATTGTCTTCAAGATGATCCTGCGACCAGACTCATTTCCGGGAACGAACGCGACCCAATTGGGCTAAATCTGTTTGGTCAAATTGGGGACTGCGAAATTCCCCAAATTGCCCCGACACTATTTACTGGACAAGCTAACCACAACAAATTGTGCAACGCCCCAGATAGATGTGTTTGCGCACTTCCTTCCTCTTCCTCCAACAACACAGGGAGCGAAATCTTGGTTACGCCAGAGGCCTTCTCCCAAACACACAAAACAACTACTAGGGACAATATAACCAATCTAGGTACACAAATTACTCATGTAGGTACACCTTTCACACCCGGTATGGAGGATCTACCTACAACTGGTGACCCCGACGTGATTTGAACACGCAACATTCTTTCCCACGGTCTTTAGATATGAGAATCAACGTCAAATGAATCTTGGGTCGTCCCCCCAAGTGACCACAAGTCAGAACGGAGTTTCTGCACCATGGCTACCGGGCCATGGAATTGATATTACTCAACGTCAGAACAACATGTTTTCGACGCCATTTTTTGAGGCTAACTCAAATCTCCCCAATTCTCTCAATAATGTAACAGATCATATGTTACCAAGCAGGCCCTTGATGATTACATCCTCAGATGTTAATCAGGGACCAGCACCCTTTTCTTTTCCGGCTTCTTCAAGCCAAAATTCTGCGCCTAGCACGCAGACAGTCCTAGACCTGCTACTCTCACAGGTCCCTAGGCTCGCTAATTCCTCCAGGAGAAGGACAACTCTCCCCGCATTTACACCCGACAATTTTGAAGGGTGGTTCAGGCAGGTCATGGCAGCTTTCGAGGCAGAAGACATCACATCACAAAAATGGATGTTTAGGGACGTCAAGTCCATTCTCCCTTCCGAAACACTCGACCTCATCAGCCATATAAATGCGGACGACAATAATCCACTGGAACAACTATACGTTGTAATGTCCCACGTTTACGGGATGACCAGTGAAAGCCGCATGACCACATTTATGCACGGTATGCCTTATGACGCCACGTCATTACCCTCAACATTATATAGGCGGTTACAAATCCTTGCGGGCAACTACGTTAGTCCACTCATGCTTAAGCATGCATGGTTGTCGAGGCTACCAGATCATCTTCGCATGATCGCCAGCACTGCACCGGACTTTGGGTCGATGCTCACGATGACTGACCGCGCTTTTAATGCACTCTCTATCAAACACTTAACAGCAGGAGTTTTGCAAGCAAGTGAACCCCAAAACACCGAAAAGAAGGTTAGCAAACCTCGAAAAATTTCGGTCCCTAAAAAAGGACAGGAGACTGAAAAACCTAAAACAGGCTCCACAGTCACTGTCGACAAACCTTCGCGGCCTACCTTCACGTTAAATAACGAAGGTATTTGTTGGTACCATGCTACCTACAAAGAAAAGGCCCAGAAATGCTACGAAGGCTGTAAAATGTCTTTAAACTGATTGCGCTGAATAATTTTTACTCGGGAAAAATTATTGAACGCGCCAAATCTCACCCGAGGCTCTTCTTAACATGTAAGAGCTCCAACACGGACTATCTTGTGGACACGGGCGCAAATCTTTCAATTTGTACTACAAAAGGTAGAACCTGCAAGCCTTCTCCAGACATTCTGCTCGCAGCAGCTAATGGAGAACGAATTCCGACCTTCGGGTTACACACGTTGACCCTGGATTTTGAAGGTCTGGACAAAATTACACATCAGTTCGTCGCTGCCGATCTCCAACAAGGAGTTATCGGGATGGATATCCTCACTAAATTCGGAATTTCCATCGACGCTAAAAACCGCACCGTAACAATGGCAAATAAAGTTGCAAAATGCGAGATACTTTCAACGTCGACCGCCAATGATGAGCGTCACAACGATCGACTGCCTACAACGGACCGTTCCGTCGAGGAACTGCTTCAAACCATTTCTTTTCCCCCGGAGTTCAAATCAATGATAACAGCTTACCTCAAAGGGATTGCCACCCTAGGGAACAAATGGAAGGACACTTCTGTCTCCCATCAGATTATTACATCAGGTCCGCCCTGTGCGGCGCGGGCACGCCCGTTACCGCCAAATAAACTTGCTCTCGCGAAGGAAGCGATGCAGGAGATGGTGCGCGACGGCATTGCTCGCCCTGGGAAAGGCTCATGGGCCTCCCCACTGCACACTTTTTGCTGAGACCGCTTGCCAGGACTCCCCCTCTGAAGACATTTCAGTTGGGGAAGCCGGCTCAGCGGACTCTATATTAAATTCACGCGGGGTACTTGCCCAGGCCGATCCTACCGACAATTCGCTCGGATCAGCCGGGAAATTTACCCCTCGTCAGGAGCAATCTGATTCTGATGCCACTCCTACTGACACTTCGCTCGGTGTAGCTCAGAAGCTGATTGTCTCAGGTATAGATCTGGGCCGCGGTTCTGATGGAGGCAATTTATTGTCTTCAGATGATCCTGCGACCAGACTCATTTCCGGGAACGAACGCGACCCAATTAGGCTAAATCCGTTTGGTCAAATTGGGGACTGCGAAATTCCCCAAATTGCCCCGACACTATTTACTGGACAAGCTGATCACAACAAATTGTGTCAAGCCCCAGATAGATGTGTTTGCGCACTCCCCTCCTCATCCTCCACAAACACAGGGAGCGAAATCTTGGTCACGCCAGAGGCCTTCTCCCAAACACACAAAACAACCAATAGGGACAATATAACCAATTTAGGTACACAAATTGCTCATGTAGGTACACCTTCCACACCCGGTATGGAGGATCTACCTACAACTGGTGACCCCAACTTGAACATGGAGCCTTTGCTTCAACCTCAGGGTCTACCTACAACTGGTGACCCCAACTTGAACATGGAGCCTTTGCTTCAGCCTCATGGTCTACCTACAACTGGTGACCCCAACTTGAACATGGAGCCTTTGCTTCAGCCTCAGGGTCTACCTACAACTGGTGACCCCAACTTGAACATGGAGCCTTTGCTTCAGCCTCAGGGTCAAACTACAACTGGTGACCCCAACTTGAACATGGAGCCTTTGCTTCAGCCTCAGGGTCAACCTACAACTGGTGACCCCAACTTGAACATGGAGCCTTTGCTTCAACCTCAGGGTCTACCTACAACTGGTGACCCCAACTTGAACATGGAGCCTTTGCTTCAGCCTCAGGGTCTACCTACAACTGGTGACCCCCTCCAGAAGACGCAGTCTTCACTTCAGTCGCGGCATGAAGGTGGCATGAATTTAAATTCAAATTCCCCCACCAACATTCAGACAATTTCTTTTCTTAATATCCCACTCAATGGAAATTCTTTTTCCATCCATTAAATCTTGGGTCGTCCCCCCAAGCTAACACGAGTCAGAACGGAGTTTCTACACCATGGCTGCCGGGCCTTGGAACTCGTCTTCCACAACGTCAAAACGACGCGTTTTTCGACGTCATCATTCGAGAGTCACTCGAACCATCCCGATTTTTTTTTTAACTTCATCTTCAGCACCGGCTTCTTCAAGCCACACAACTGTGTCCACACACGGTCGGTTCTAGAACTTTTGCCGTCACGAGTCCCAAAATTCAATACCTAATTCATCCTGGAGAAGGACAGTTCTCCCTGCGGGTAAGCACGGACACTTTCGTCAACTGGTTCACACAGGTTCTGGCAGCGTTTGACGCAATGGATGCCTCATCCTAACATTGGATGCTCCCTGCAATATAACCCTAGACCTCGTAACCATGACCCCACAAGTTGCCGCATAAACGCAGTCATTTCACAACCCATCTCTATGGCTCTCTATGCCAACCTTTCGGCCGACATGGCCAGCCCATTCTTTGGGGACAAATGACGGCATCCAGAAGTTCACAAAAACACCACCGACCGCGTGCTCGTTTTGGCACTCGGTGCTCTCACGGCCTACATGGTCTTCATTTTTTTTAAATTTCTCGGACTACTGTCTCCCCTTGCCGACCAATTTTGGGGGGAGCCATGTGGGGATTCAGTATAGACCCCACGGCATTTTCCTTAAAATTGGTCGGCAGCCACTGCATTCAATTGCAGCGCGCTCACGGGGGGGGGCAGCAGCTCCCGGCCAGCTCCCGGCGCCCACGTGCGGGAGGCCGGTGGGATTACGTTCCCGATACCGCGAACTCCCCATGGTTCACTCGGGCCTCTCGTACGTCGGCGCCTTATTTATCCTTATCCTTATGCTTGGGATCCCCATTCTACCTATCGTAGATTTGGATATCTATCGCACATTTTTTGCTGGGACCGCTTGCCAGGACTCCCCCTCTGAAGACATTTCAGTTGGGGAAGCCGGCTCAGCGGACTCTATTTTAAATTCACGCGGGGTACTTGCCCAGGCCGATCCTACCGACAATTTGCTCGGATCAGCCGGGAAATTTACCCCTCGTCAGGAGCAATCTGATTCTGATGCCACTCCTACTGACACTTCGCTCGGTGTAGCTCAGAAGCTGATTGTCTCAGGTATAGATCTGGGCCGCGGTTCTGATGGAGGCAATTTATTGTCTTCAAGATGATCCTGCGACCAGACTCATTTCCGGGAACGAACGCGACCCAATTGGGCTAAATCTGTTTGGTCAAATTGGGGACTGCGAAATTCCCCAAATTGCCCCGACACTATTTACTGGACAAGCTAACCACAACAAATTGTGCAACGCCCCAGATAGATGTGTTTGCGCACTTCCTTCCTCTTCCTCCAACAACACAGGGAGCGAAATCTTGGTTACGCCAGAGGCCTTCTCCCAAACACACAAAACAACTACTAGGGACAATATAACCAATCTAGGTACACAAATTACTCATGTAGGTACACCTTTCACACCCGGTATGGAGGATCTACCTACAGAAGATATGTAGCCCATATTGCGCGCTTCATATCGTCAACAGAAGACGAGCAATTACGACGTATGGCCAAACCATAATAAATTTGTATTTTATAAATTGCCTGATCAGTCAATCTGTTTCGCCCTCCAATCGGTTTGCCATCAGCAAGTTTGTTTTTCGCACATTTTTTTTTTTTTCAAGTTCCGCAGTCTCGTCCCCATTCTCTTCTGGATGTGTCCAATGCATTCCAGTTTTTCCAGAAGAACGTTTTGGCCATATGGATTTTGTTTCTGTATGCTAGTAAAGGCCTTAGAATCCCCATCTCCCAGGTATTTAGTGTATCTCAACCCATACTTTTCCCCTGATCTTTCGTAAATTGCCTTTACTCCTGCAACCTCCATGCCGCCACTTGCTCCTACAAAATTTGCAGTACAATCAGGAGTATGCACATTATTGAGCCTCCCCTTGCAGTGACAAAATTTTGACATGATCTCAATGTCAATGACTTTCTTGTTTTGGCCACTTATTGCTGTCATGATGCCATTCAGGGATACGTGGCCCCTTTTCTGCCACGAGCCATCGAATGTGACGGTGAGATCATTTGAACCATGATCATGAACAGCCTCCTCAACAGCTGCTTTCATTGAAATATTAGCAGCTTCTTCAGATGCCTGTCGAATGAATGCCTCATAACTGGCAGGTTTGGAGACAGGAGGAGGCAAATTCATCAAAGCACACATGACATTTGTACCTGTTCGCCCTTTCCCAATGTTTCTCATAGAATGGACTAACCTCAGATTTATGGCATAGCATTTGAATGTCTTGCCTTCAGGATTCGAGTACGAAAGTTTTGTTGAGTTCACCATTGTCTCGAGTTGACCACATTTTTCACATGATAGTATCATGTTAGCAGCAAGACCGATTCGAGAAGAAACCCCAAACGACAGCTCACCATGACAAACTTTGCAAACCGCATACCTGGAGATGGAATTCCATATTTCACCAATGTCGACAATGTCGTACATATGATTGGTATCTTAGTCCCCATAATCCAAATCCTTCAACTTTCTTTCTGAAGTCGTCAGAAGCCGGCGTTTAGGTGGCATGTCAGGAGTTGCTGAACTGGAAGGAATATTTTCCGTGTCCTTTTTAGGCCATCGGACTGGGGCATTCCGTTTTTTAAAAACACGATGTGATTTCCCCATTACAGCGGAGTCAACCGAACACAACACACACGAAAACAAATATGAAGAAACACGCGAAACAATTCGACGATACACTGTATCGGATACAGGCAAAACAATACGAACATACTCGCGCGATAACCAAGTTCAAGTAAAAACAAATTACTGAAGTCAATGAAAACATTAAAGTCCGATTTCAGATCCCTTCCCTATGTTCTACTTCTTCTTCTTCACATTAATAACCCCAAAAAATCGATTATTAGAAATCCTTTTTAGGCCATCGGACTGGGGCATTCCGTTTTTTAAAAACACGATGTGATTTCCCCATTACAGCGGAGTCAACCGAACACAACACACACGAAAACAAATATGAAGAAACACGCGAAACAATTCGACGATACACTGTATCGGATACAGGCAAAACAATACGAACATACTCGCGCGATAACCAAGTTCAAGTAAAAACAAATTACTGAAGTCAATGAAAACATTAAAGTCCGATTTCAGATCCCTTCCCTATGTTCTACTTCTTCTTCTTCACATTAATAACCCCAAAAAATCGATTATTAGAAATCAGGAGCTGAAAATCATCTCGAATTCACTTGAAATCACAATCGATTTTGTTTTTCTCGTTTTTCTCAAAATAGGGTTTTTGGACGTTCTCGGCGACTTTTCTCGGGAAGTACTGATCCGAATTACTTTTTCTTGTTTTCGTTTTGTTAAGGAGACCTAGGAGAAGAGATAGACGGATGCTTTTGGCGATTTTCGAATTAATAGTACCGCCAGACTACTCTGAAGTGAAAAAAAAAGTGAGATTCCAGGTATTCTCACACAAAAATTTTGTTTAAAGAATTAAAAAAAAAAAGAATCCGTCAAATGAAAATAGACTATATACTGATCAAAACAAAACAAAAACCAGACAAATCCGTCCAGTAGTTCCTGAGAAAAATCGCCGCGAAAACATGTCTAAAATGGGCGGGAGGGGGGTGGTTACCGAAAGGTACCGGGTACCGGGTGCGGTAAACGTACACAACGCTCACTTCGAGACGAACAGAACGCTACGCTCCATTTTTTCCCATCCACTTTTTATGGGCAAAATGAACTTTTTTATGGGCAAAATGAACTTTTCTTTTCAAGTAGGAAAAGAACCTACCTATGTGTTTCAAGGGAAAAGTAATAACACTTTCACTGTCGATGGCTCATGAAAATTAAGTTGATGACTGACCTTTGATAGTTAGTTTCATAGGAACAATTAGTTAATAATTAACTAGAACTAATTATTAGTTTCTACCATTCAATTGGATGGAAACGCAATAATGAAAAGATGAGTGAAAATCCGTTTCTGGGCTGTTTGTCGATTTCATTAAAGATTAAATCCACCCTTCCTTCGTTGACGGAGGGACTAAAACACGAGTGATGGCTCATCCCCCACGGAATAAGCAGAAAAGTTGTTTCTCGAAGCGGAGGTTTCCGGTGAGATGGAGAAGGTTTTTGATGGGCCAGGGAAGGGAATTTCAGCAAGGTTTCTGCAAGTTGATAACGGCCGATCCAGAGGAAGGTTGGACGGGGGTTTTGGAGAAGGCCGTCTTGCGGGAGGAGCCTTCAGTGGAGGAGGCTAAATCCCTCCTGAAGTTGAAGTGATAGACGGGGGCCCTCGGAAAGCTACGCGCTTGGGAAGCTTGGAACTTGAGCCTTGCCTATCTCTGAATTCAATTGCGGTCTACATCAATTCTATACATTTTTATTACGTTTTTCGTTCTCCACCTTCCAACTCCCCTTCTCAGTCAGGACACCGAAGGAAAGAATTTCGTTTTCTCTTTCCTTTCCCGTCCATCAGTCGCAAAGCCCCTGTCAACCTAACCTGCATACCGCTTCAGATGGTAGGTAGGTACCTAAAGAAAGTACATACATGGATCGTACCCCACTGTTTCATTTTTATTATTCACCATTCAGCGTCCGACGGGTACCCCAAGGTGACCAATAAAATACGTTTATGGTGTCCACTCTTCTTAGGAAGAAGATGTGATCTTCCTATGAGACAAAAACTGCACATTTTAAGTAAATTATGATTTTTGAGAACTCAAATTAAATTATTATAAAGTTCAAAAAGTTATCAAATGGCCTGAAGACTACAACTATAGTTGTTTTATCGCCTACCCAGTACCTACCTTATTAAGAACACTTATAGCAATGATGCTTCCAAAAATACGAGATGATCTTGAATAGTCTTCAAATTCAGGCCGAAACTGTATCATTAGAGGGTGTTGAAGATCATTACGATCGAGATGGAACCATCGACGTTGGAACGGTTTAAAATATCCATAGAACTAATAAAAGCTTACTTCCTTAATTTTTTTTCCAATCCTGTCTCAGTTTCAGTACCTATAGCCTTTTTTCGCTGGTTCTTACTTGCTAATGGCAAAGCGATTTTTGTCTTTTTTTACGGTAACGTCGTCGACGACTTCCCAATCCTTTCCGTTTCTCCTTTCAGAAAAAAAGTGACATAGTCATTGAATCTAATGTTCCAGGAGTTACTTTATAAAGTGCGAGAAGAAAGAATATTAAACATGGAAATCGGAGTCCGTATCATTTGCCTCATCCTCTCGCACCGTTGGATACGCCATTACTTCTGGAACATTACACTCAGAAGTTGACGCAGTAAAAAGGTCTCAAGCCCTGGATGCCGATTCTTCTAAGCTTTCGCCAATATCTGAAGGAAAGGGATTACGAACCTTAATTAGGTCAGAGCGCGTACCTTCAATACGATGGGGATGAAGCGTCTCATTTGAATAGGGAATAACTACAGCAAGGCTTGGAGAATGGTTCTTGATCAGGATGGTGTATTATTTCAACAAATATCGTAATAGTAATAACGAAGGAAGGGGGTGACATCCCAGGTGACGGCATAAAACGATGTCAGGGCGTAGAGGGAAAGACTGAGACTTAAAATATAATACTATTACTTGATACTATCAGAGAACGTCTGTATTGTAGAAAAACTGTTCTGGGGTACAACCCCTGACCCCCGGATTATTACCGTTATAATCATATATGATCGAGGATCAAACCAATAAAACACAAAATGTGTTTTTCAGTGATTCCACAGAGAGATGGTGGAATAGGTAGGTACCTAAATGTAATCAGTCATTCAGCCACACACACAACTAAGGCTTCCGGTTTTTTTTAGGATTTACTTCATTCCCTCTCCAGCACCAGGAGCGTTGTTCCCGCAAGGTTTTCAGTCCGACCGCACAAACCCGCGAGGCTCTGTGAGGCTAGATAGGGGCTATGGAAGAGTTATTTAAGAGTTTTAGCTATGGGATCGAGTTAAATTGCAGCTCATGGATCAGCAGACCCGGAAACGCATAATTTGAAAAGGTGTCAGCGACATGTTCAGCGAACCCACACGGTTTGTCATATTTAAATCGTAGTATCTGGGTCAGCGGAGTTGGTAGGTACCTATTTTGTTAACAAATTTTTGAAATCTACACATCATGAAACGTTCTATGGCCAAATTTAATGTTGTGGCGGACCAAATTTTCATAACTGTAAAACAAGAAAATCGCGAATCAAATTTTGGGGTAGGTATACCTACCAACTGCCTTTCGTATGATCCCAATGTTGACATTTGGTTCCTAAAGTTGACATAAAAAAGGATTTTCCACATTGAGAAGGAGTTGTGGTTCTCATGGCGACGGGGGGGGGGGGGGGGGGGGGGGACTGGGCGTCCGGTCGGTGGGCGACTGGTGGGATATTTCTGACTTACCTAACTCCAACTTCAAACCAAATAACCTCCGTAAAAACATCTTCTGTGTTAAAAACTTTTGTAGGTAGGTACCTCAGATTATTTACAACCTGTATGCTACCGCAGAATGAGCTGGGTGGATGCCTAATAGAATAATTGTACATAATTATATATTGGGTCTGCCGACACCAGCCATTGTTACAGCGTGTCGCTAGAGGCGAAGGAAGGACGGGTTAGGTCCGTGGGGGAGGAGTTGTCCCCGGGAACACGGTGTTTCCTGACGTCTTCCTGGGTTTCGAGGGACCCTGCGGGGAGAAGAAACCCCACGTTGGTGGTGCCCACGTGGGTCAGCGGCTCCAGAGGTGATCAAGAAGATCGGGAAGGAGCAGGCGAAAGATCCACAGCAAAAAGAAGAAGGGGATAGTGCAATGGACATCACCTGATGTGGCCACATGTTCCGGTTGCCAAGAAAGAAAATCCCCTTTAGTTCAGTTTTAGGCCAGACATTCCACAAATTACACTCACGTACTACATTCATAACCATCTTTTCATTTTACATTATATATATAATGGAGGATCATATTATAATATATATTATATATCATCATCCTCCATTATAATATGATTATAGTACGATTGTTAATCATTAACAACGATCAAGTTACTGTAGCATGCTACTGGGCTGGAAGTGCTCAAGGTAGCTCACATCATTAGCATCTACCTACGTGCGCCATGGGATTCCTCAACAATTGGGAGGTTTCTGAGTCACTTTTGGCTTCTGCTGGAAACAGGGGAAGGCAGTTGTCTCTGGTTCTTAGGGGCTAATGGGTAATACAATCCTACTTAAGGTCTTGTAATAGGAGACCTTTCATCGGCCTTCGGTCCTTTAGTACTGCTAGCATCCCTTTGCATTGTCAGCTCAGGTCCGCTGGAGCAGAGGAACGAGTTTCAATTTCCTCAGAACTCCGAGAGCATCCCTTTGCGCCTGTATCCCCTACTACTCCCATTCAAAGCTCACAAATCATCACTCAAATTTGACAAAGACTAATTGTCCTCCGCATTAAAAGTTTACGTAGTTGTATTCTGCTATGTCAAAATGGTTTATTTATGCATAATATGAATAAATAATATTATCATTTAATTTTTTCCTAAAGCTTGCTTCTGTACCATCCCTAAATAGTTGCGGAGGCTTAACCATTTCCCACAACGTATTCTGCAGAAAATGTTCGGTAATATCTAGAATTCGGTACAATGGTTGGCGTGGATACATCCAGGCCCGGATTAACGGGGGGGCTAAGGGGGCTATAGCCCCGGGGCGCACACCCCAAGGGGGCCACTTCGCCACCGTTGATTTTTTTTTTTTTTTTTTTTTTGGTTGAAAATTAACAAACCGCTTTCCTTATTCCTATGCTGATCTCCAAAAAATTGTTTTCCCGAAAAAGAGGTAGGTTCTTTCTTCTACCTTGTTCTTCAGATCTCCCCTAGGGGGAGTGTACAGCGGGCCCTCCTGTCCCCTCCAGCGTTAGCTGCACCATTCTGGTGTGACTGGGTTGGACCAATGTGGAGGCGCCGGGTTTTAATCGTGGTAAAGGAGGTCTTATCATGGTAAATTGGCTCGAAATTATTTGGGACAGGAGTCATCGCAGCGGACCTACCTACTATTCCACCTCTTCTTGTAACTTGTGGTGTTCGGGTCATTGGTGGCTGCGGAATGCAGCAGACCGTACCTACCTACTCTTCTACCTCTTCTCGTAACTTGCAGTTTTCGGATCATGGGTGGTTGCTCTCTCTACGTTTACCTACTTGTCTGGTGGAGGGCGAGTACTTCTACAAAATTTCCTCCCCTCCCTAAAACTAACACGACCAGCCTAGACAAAAATACAATCTGAACACACATACAATGACACACACTGAAATTGAACACGCATACAATGACGTCCGCCATCTGCCGTCTGGGCCGTTTTGGGCAGTAGGAATTTTTTTTTAATCTGAAATTTTGACAAAATACTCGGTTTACTATCTAGTTGTGCCCGCAAGGTTTTCAGCCCGATCGCCCAAACCCGTGGGGCACTACGGGGCTAAAATGGGCTACCGGAGGTTTTTTTTTAAGGCGTTAGGCTAAGAGGTCGAGTTAGGTGTCGTTATTGAAGTATTATTGAACGTTCAATCCATTTTTGGGGGTCCCAGAACGATCCAATTTCACTGTTGCGATCTCTAGGGCTTTCATGGGGCTACAAACGAGATTCTTGAAGGTTCCCAGGACGTCAAATATTTTTCAAGTAAAACAAAATATTTTCGAAAAAAGGTTGTTACAAAAAAAAAACAAATCCCAAAAAAAATTTTTTTCTTAACTTTTTCTCATTGACACAGAAATAAATTTCTTTACAGGAATGACTTGAGGAAATTTGACCTGCTTCCTCATGCAGTGAAATAAATTTCTGCACATGTAACCTATATCAATGAATAACAACCCCTAGTGTTAAATTTGCAGCATTTTTATTTATCGTAAAAAGAACTTTTTTCTTAATTGTAAAAATAGATTGCCCTGCATTCGGAGCGTTTTTTGACTGTTTTGACCCAGTTTTTGGTTGTGAAGCGACAGACGCGATTTTCTAGTGGTTTTTACGTGATACTCCTGGCCAGAGGATCCACTTTCGTACATAATATATATGTATATGTACATATATAAAGGGGGCCCCTTTTATAGTCCCAGCCCCGGGGCCCACGAGAGGTTAATCCGGCGCTGGATACATCCTTGAAGTTGCCGCGATCGATCAGTCTTAGGACATCACACACCGTAAGAACTAGCGAAGCTATAAAGATCCAATGCTATTCATTAGAAGCTATGGATGTTGAGAGGGTGGGGGTGTGTTTTTCTTGGGAGCAAAGGATCCATAAATCAGAGGGAATAAAAGCCCCTCTTATCTTTTTCCCTTAGCACTAAAACCTACTCCTACAGTGAAACCCATCCCTTTTACCTCGAGGGACATGCCCTCTCCCTCCCTGCGGTGATCTTTAGGGGTTCGAAGGATGTACCTTTATTGCGACAGATTTCTGTATTTCTTGTTCAACATCCCCTTCCATTGCTCTCCCGCTTCACCATCCGTCCGGCTAGCTGCCCACCTTTATCCAATAGAGTTCCGGCCATCGACCATAAATATTCTCCCCCGAGGCATTACGCTGACCACTCCCTCCAATAAAATTTTTTTTCGGTAGTTCCCCGACATATTTTATATCAGCTCGACTGCAATATTGAGGGAAATATATTGATGTGTTCCCCAGTTTACTCAGCGAATTGCCGTTCAGTTTAATTGGGACCCTTGCGGCGCTTCGGCCACGCAGACGACTGTTGCTTTCAATCTCGGTACAATGCAGTGTTTCAACAAAACGAGCAACGTACTCCCAAGAGAACAGCATAATATGGGGGGAAAGTGTGAAAAAGAGAAAACATGGCACATTACTGCGGACTCTTCTGATTCAGTTTCACCTTGAGAAATAACTAGGTACTGGATGTAACAATAGGTTCATCGATTTTCACGAGCCTAAGTGATCCATATTCTTGTTCAAAATAAATGATGAGCAGCTACGATGAGAAAACGTCTAACCAGCACTAATGTAAGTGGTCATGCGGCGCTTTGAAACGAACGAGCACTACCAGAAAGGTAATGACCGCACTTCCACGTGCCCTTTCGCACTACCTACCATACCCACATTTATCTTATCCCCTGCTCACCTTCCGTCTTCATTAGTGTTAATTTCTTCTCCATATTTTTTTTTTTTTGCCATAGGTTATGAAAATAAATCTAAGAAATTTCTCCCCTTCAGGGAAAAACATCAGCTCCTGGATATGTCTTTGGTAAATATCACCAACTCCATCGTGTGATGTTTAACCTAGCAATGATTTTGTTTACTGGTATCGCGTTGCATTAAATGTGACAACAACAAAAAACATAGCGCGTCACAAAAAAAGTCTTACGAAATTTCGCATGACCCCCAGCCCAAAAACATATCCATGTTAATTTATGGGCTTTCATACTGATGTAGTTAGTAAACTGAAAACGTTAATAATATAAAATATTTCGAATGGACAAGGACAGAAATAATGAGGCTAAAACGAATATCTTGGAAAGCTGAGAAGGGTAGTAGTTTGCGCATCGCCCAGAGATATTTGACCGACCCTGTTTTTCCAGTCTCGGTTTTCCTCTTTCTGCCTTTCATGCTGAGATTGTCTTCAGTTGTCTCGCTCTTACGTTTTTTTATCCCACTCGTCCTACATTGTATATTACTGTTTCATTAACTCCTGAGCCACGGAAACTCCTTTTTTTGGACTGCCTTATTTCTTTCTTCGCCGCAGGATGAACTCATGAAATGGAACTGAAGGGACCCCCATTTTCGCTACTTAGGCTGAGTTCATTCTTTCCAAAGTGACCTGTGTCATGTTTATTTCAATGGAATGTAAAGCAAAACGAATATGAAAAGAATGGATTGATTTAAGAGGTTTGATGGGCGCCCTTCAATACTGAAGTAAATTTTCCAATGAGCTCACTGAGCCTCGTCATTGTGACGTAAATTTAGTAGTTTTGATAATTTTTTCTCATTGCGATGGTAAATGATATTGTGAGGCCATTACCTACAATAGACGTACAACTTTCAAATTTTATTTTAAGCGAATATTGAAAGTATTTCAACCTGAACTATTTAAGGGGCGGGGGTAACCCCATCTGGCTCTGAACCGGACTTACACATTATGCTCCGTTCCGGGACCTGAGGACGGACCGAAATTAATCAAACCTGCTGCGGGACTCGAACCCACGACGTCAACCATAACAATTGGCCGCAGTCTCGATTGAGCTACGACGACTACCCCACATAGCCTATAATACGACCCCTAAACTTCGTTTCATTTTGCTCGCTGTCTAAACCACAGACACATTCTCCATTGGTACTTATTTACTTGTTGTCAAACCGCCTAAGTCAGGGCGAACTGCTGTGATGACTTTTCAGTGACTTTGAATATATTACGTTTTGCTTTCAAGTAGTTGTCAATTTATGAAATTCCAGTTCTTCTGTCCAGGTTATGTACGTTTGTAAGTAATTTCGGCATTATCAATGCGGACTTCGAGTGATATCAAGCAAAAAGAAGTGGGATGCCTGGGCCAGAGAGAAATATCAAGCAAAAAGAAGTGCCCTGGCTGGGCCTGAGACGAGATACCAAATGATGAAGAGTGATGTCCCTGGACCAGACGAGATATCACGCGGGGCGACATTTCGGACCAATGTTTTGGAGCTATTTGTAAACGGCTCCAAGTATTTAATACCCTTCAAATACTCATCACATTATCAGCCTAAATAAAGGCAGGTCTATGCAAGTTGATTCAGTTCCCACGAAGGCTCTGTCGCGAAAGGGTTTCTCGCATCACGTGCAGTGGACAGCAGTCAACTTTTTACGGGAACGTGTTTCTCGGTTTGTTTAGTGCGTGTTGTGTTGATGATTGCTTTAATAATATTAGCGGTTTAGTGAAGGCTCGGGTCATATTGCTTCAGTTCTTACCTAGTGAAGGGTTAAAGCTCAGGATAGGAGCGTTGATTAGGAAATGCCTTGCTAAATCGTTGGCTCCCTATTTTCATTTACCCGGAATGATAATATGGATCTATCAGGCGAGAGGGAGCCTCATTATTAGGCCGTAATGGGTAGTGAAAGATGCGAGTCATTTGGAGCTTTGGAGGGCAAACTCATTGACAGAGTGGCCAACTTGGACGATTGTGCCGAGCAAACGCAAAACATAGACAGCCCTCCACAAGATACGAAGGACGGGGACGGGGTGATTAGGGGGAAAACTTGAATAATAATCCGCTATCGTTTAGGGGAGGTCGACCGGGCAGAGGGAGGATATGAAACGGGTAGATGATTGAGAGAGGAAGTTGGTAATGTTTTGGACCCAGCTTTATGTGGGGAACCCTTATCTGGGAAAACCGGACGCGGTCAGATTAAATAATTAGTAGATCTTGAGGGGTCATAAATGGAAACCGAGTTCTCAGCTCTTTTTTATGTCTGAGTTTTTACACTACACACAGGACCTGTGTGGGAAAGCAAAACCATTGTTATTCCACAGTTCTCGCCTTTCTCGTCTCACCTCACACTTCCTACCGACCCATTTCGTCTAAAACTCTCATTCAGCGGGAATCTAATCTGTTTCCATTTGCAATCTAACTTTTGCTTGTCTCCAGCTTCAACTTTTTGTCTTCACGGGAATGGTCCAAAGGTAGTTTTACTTTCCACTTTAGTACCCAGAAGCTTTTGTAGGTTCGGGTTTGTAGCACACCCTTCGAATCCTTTTTTCTTCTCATCCAGTGACCCCCGCAGGGCGTGCACCCTTCTCTTAGCCTTCGTTGCCCTAATTCAATCTCAAGCTTACATTAATATTCCTTTTATG
The DNA here is from genome assembly GCA_955831195.1 of Pilophorus perplexus. Lineage (NCBI taxonomy): Eukaryota > Metazoa > Arthropoda > Insecta > Hemiptera > Miridae > Pilophorus > Pilophorus perplexus. The sequence continues at coordinate 12,314,169 of OY037011.1, read as the reverse complement.
CCACTCTCGATCTAATACTAGCCCCGTACGTGTCGAGCATTCACCATACTTTTTAGACGAAAAAAGAGGGAAAGGATAAAGAAACACGAAGTTACATCAGCTAAAGGTGGTGATTATTTATAATGCGAAGCTTGCCATTTCACTCCAGCGCTCTTGTATAAATTAATTACAATTTTTTTTTCAGCTGGTACCGTCTGGACAAGTGTAACCGAGCTTGTTTGGATTCGATTAAATCGAAGGATAAATTTTATCCTTGACATTCGCACCAAATCAAAAATACAACTCAAGATATGTTCAGATTGCGAGGGCACCTTTCTTCGCGGCCGAACTCGCATCTCTCCACCGCCTTAGTAAAGTGAAAAACGTATTTTACTGCACTACTCCTAATCAATTCTATTGTGGTATTTTTTAGCACGGTACATGTTTTTGCAGGGGTAAAATGGCTTGAAGACCGAGACGCTCGTCAGTAAGTAACAGCCCCACACTATAGACATTGAAGACTCTTCTAAGAGAAGCATAAACTAGCTCCCCCCCCCCGACACACAGTCGTTTTTTTTAATGCAACATAACATAAAATTGAGTAGATAATATCTACTCAATTTTATGTTATTTCACATATTATGTTGTGAACTAAACGACAACTAAGCAATGATCACGGTTATCAAGCGGAAGATGAACGACTGAACCGGAATAACTCGAGATGGAATCGTAATCAACATTTCGAGTTTTAAATTAGATGGAGGGGTTCAATTGGATTATGCAAAAATATTGACTAAATTGTCGTGAAAGTCGTAGGGAAGGGTAAAAATACGTCGCCTGCAGACGGATGCCACGGAATGAACCCCTGGTTTGTACAGTAAGGCGGTGAGGGGGTTGATGGCATAACGCTGAAGAGGTGGAAAATGGAAAACTCGTTTCTTAACCGGAGGAAAGCGGACTGAGTGTTTCCACGACAAATAATATCAGAGAAAGATTGCTTCAAACTCTTGGCTGCACTAACATGAGGCGAGGAGTGAAGGGCGGTGAAAATGGCAATAAGCTGTTATTTAAATGAGATGAGGTTACGTTTCCTCTCCGCTTCCTTCCAGGGTACCGCAATGAGCGAAAATTTTGAAAAAGCCAAGTAATTCGTTTGCAGGAACCAGCCATCATTTGTTCAACCTAGATTCGGCTCATTAACTTGCAAAACATGGATAATGTAGCAATAAATTCAGTCAATTGACAGTTTGGAGTGAGTCTGAGTCTTAGAAGGCAAAAAGTGTTGAATACTCTGAATGAGACGCTTTGATCTTACCTAAGTCTACATGCGGATCCTAAGATCCACTGTGCTAACAATCAAACCAATAGAAATTCGCCACCAAAACCCAACTGAAAATTCCTGTTTTTCTAAAGAGCATTTCAAGGGCGAACACCTTGATGGAAGCTCGCTTTTCTCCCTAATGTAAGAAACTGACAATTTTCCTTGATAAGGGAGGGATTTTGTTGAAAATGATGTCATCTTTTGTGAGTGTAGAAGATGATTTCCCTTGAGTGCCACTGGACGGGTGGGTGAGGTAGGTACCTTCGTTCTTCGTCCGAACGTGGAGAGGATTAGGCATGACCTTTTTCGTTCTTTCGTTTAATTTGCTCGGTGAAACCTTCTAGCGGAACTCGGGCAGTTAAGAACAACTTTCGCAGTCACGTTGGTTCTGGAAAGTTTCCTCCTGAAGTTGTTTCAAAAAATTTACACCGCCGAATTGCATTGCATAATAATTATTTCAAATAAGTAGGGTACGCAAACATGTACTTAACCTTACTCCCATTAAGTTTTTAATTGCCTAAACCAATTCCCATGAGAATTTGTAATACATTACAAATTTTGTTACTGGCTCCTCAGGATTTCCCGGACAATAAAACAATTTCCCCAGAAACTACAATTGTATTTTACACGTGTGTATGCAATACACACAAGAACATGGCATGGACTCATACAATGAACATCTAATTTAGATGACAAATAATGGAGTGTGGAAATTTTCCATGAATGATACGTCACGTAGAATCTAAACTAATTTCCAGTCTCTTTCTGTCGGGTTTATACAAAATTGACTCACTCAGTTGCCTCATAGGATAATCAGGTGATAATAATACATTATTAAATAAATAACAATAAATACACCACCGATTATAATTTTAGGAACAACTTCTGAAGAAACAGGCTCCATTTTTCAATCAATTTCATTAGTTTGACTTGAGTAATTCTTGAGCAATGAAACTAAAAACGTAGCTAGTTTTGATTGATTCCACACTTCAAAAAGTGGGATCTCTGACAAAGTTTGTCAGAGTTTCAGGTTTAACCTGAAGGCTCAATACAACTGCAACCTTCTTATCATGGTTCATAGGGGGGGGTTCGCTCAAAATCAGGGCGCGTGCAGTGTAATGTAATGATCCCACTACAAAGACGTAGGTACCTACTGAGTGGAGTCGGGAAGTTGGAGTACGAACCAGCTTATAGTATAAGCTGGTATTTTACTACCTTTGATCTTTGCTTTCTTTTCTGTGATTGTTGTTCTAAACTATAGTATAAATAACTAACTAATCCAATGGTTTGACGTCAACACATTTTTTAAATCAATTGTAACACACAGCAATAAAAAAGGACACCAATCTTTCAGAAGTACAGAGAAGTGGAATACTATTCTAATAGAATAATAATTATTCTAACGACCATTATTGTCGTTAGTCTCAATTTGTGTCTAAAGTGGATACTGCCAAATTCCAATTGGCTCGGTATAGATTACACTATAGGATCATTTTGCAGATCCAACAGGCGTGAATACCTCGTAATCGAGAACGGTGAAGTTGTAGTCGCCCATTAGAATGGAACACGAAGCTCCTTCGCCGTCGTAGGAATGTGGCAGGTTAGAATAGCTATCCATATTTGCATTGCAGTTGCTCGATATGAACAAATCAGCTCCAGCTCCAAATATCGGTCCGCAACTGGAAATAAAATTAACTGATGAAAATGTTCCACCACAACGTATTCTTTACCTACACCCTTCATCTGCACATTGCCCTGAGAATTAGATATTTGATGCGCTTACTCAGGATGGTAGCAAATAGCAAACGGTTTTTTGACGATGTCAAATTTCGTTGGCGGCTGGTCTTGGTCGTTGGTAAGAGTAAAAAGAAATGCCCTTTCTGACGGGACATAGTGGCCCTTCAGGTTGGTTTTGCCCCAGGGGACGTCCGACATCCCTCCGCAGATAGCTCCGTGTGTGTTCTGCAACATCAAACAAAAACTCTGGTAAGCCGTGTTGTTCATTTAAAAAGGAAAAATAATTTTTTTGCTGCTATCAAAGAAAGAGAAGTCGTGCGTTCATAAAAGCACAGCCGCTGAAAAACAAGCTAATTATTTTTGTTGATTACAATTATTTTTCTGAGTAGATTTGACACTAAAACGAAGGTTTAAGCTGCCTTCAGTTTTAGCATTTAACTTCGGTGAAACTGGCACTAAGTGTACTTTTTTAACACTACCATGACAATCACGAAGGTTGGTGAAACGTTGTCGCAGTTCCTATGAAAACTTTCGGCAGAATAACCATGAGTAGAGGCTCTGTAGACCATCCGCCAGACCTGCTTAGGTTGACCATACCACTGGTTCAGAACTCGTTGGTAACAGCATTTGTCCTTGAATGCAAATAAAAGAAATCCCCATCAAAGAAAAAAAATTAACCAGGCTGAAAATTAGAATGATTAATTGTACCCTTAGCCAGTGAGTAACTTACATTCACTAGAATCTGCGATCCTGGAAAGAGCTTGAGTGAAACCCTCGGTTGAAGTCTCTTGTCTTCGGTGCTCTCCCTGAATTTGTATGGGAGTGCTGCATAACGATAACGTTCCAAAGATAGTTCCATCGGCACAGCCCCAGTAGGTTCCACCTCTTCAGCAAAAACCTGACTGTCTAGAACCCCAACATAATATTTTTATTAATTAAAAAAAGAAAAAAAAAAGTCCCTTGAAAGTTTGGAGTGTTTATTTCCTAATTTAGGAGTTTGATTCCAAAGAGTAGGTACTAAATACCTACCATTTTCGTCGAAATAGAGTTGACACTTTCACAGGGTTTAAGGGGGTTTCTTCACAGAAGTGCTATCGTTTTGGAGCACAATATAGTCTGTCCCCTTGAAAAACGTGGATGAATATTCCGAATATTATATTCGGTTTCATTTCAAAACTATATCTAGCACACTGGCGGGTTCTTATCCGTTTTGTTTCAAAACTTCATCCAGTATCTGGTAGAATACAGGTTTTACTGTTTCGAGCAAACTGTACCTACTATATCCATTTCTCGACTGTTGAAGATACTTTTCGAAGTTTTTAGCGGTAAGTTTCCAAGTTTTCGGGATTAATTTCAATGAAGATGTGTTGGCAGCACTGGTTAAACCACTTTTTGGCTACCCTAGTCTTACAAAATAATGAAAACATGAAAACCTGGCAGTGATTCACACTCAATACTTATATGTATGTAGTATTGAGTGTGAATCTCCGATTTTGGTTAACTAATTTCAACGCGTGCAAAGTTATTGTAAAGTGACCGATAAACCATTTTCTTCCCGCAGAAATCAAGATGGACGCAATTGGTGGCGGCAACCAATCTCTATGTACTACCCAACAAGATAGACGCTCTCCTTGGAGACTCGTGGGAGGAGCCAACATTTTTTAGCGCAACCTTTTTCCAAAAAATGGAAAGGTGCGCTCACCTCCTCGACATGTGTTTTTTTTTTTTAGCGCAACCTTTTTCCAAAAAATGGAAAGGTGCGCTCACCTCCTCGACATGTGTTTTTTTTTTTTTTGTTTGTTTGTTTGTGTACAGAGCATCACGCCCGAGCGGCTCAACAGATTTTCATGAGGGTGGTCTCATTGTGATCAGCGAGTTCGTGGGGTGGTTATAGGCTACCTTGATTTTTCCTCCCTCATCCCTTTCATCGGTTTTCGGGAGGTACTTCACGACGAAAGTTGTTTATCTCTGATGTGTAACTAAGGAGGCCTCAATAGGGGGACGAAAGTTTTTGTCCGATTTCATTGGTACAAGGGTCTATGGAATGAGCTTTTTAGGCTGATTCCAACGACTCCAAAACGATTTTTGCAGCCTGAGCCGTTCGTTACCTCTGATCGGCATAAGGTTTTCTTAAGCATCGGTCGTTAGGGTGCAGTTGTTTACGTAATGAGCATCACGTGGATATTTTTGATGTGTTGTGTGGCATAGTTTGGTCGCTAGATACCTACTGTTTCTTAGTTTCTCCCGTAATAACAAAAAGGTTGCGCTCATCTATTCAATTCAATTGATGGCTTGTTTTTGTTTGTTTGTTTGTGTACAGAGCATCACGCCCGAGCGGCTCAACAGATTTTCATGAGGGTGGTCTCATTGTGATCAGCGAGTTCGTGGGGTGGTTATAGGCTACCTTGATTTTTCCTCCCTCATCCCTTTCATCGGTTTTCGGGAGGTACTTCACGACGAAAGTTGTTTATCTCTGATGTGTAACTAAGGAGGCCTCAATAGGGGGACGAAAGTTTTTGTCCGATTTCGTTGGTACAAGGGTCTATGGAATGAGCTTTTTAGGCTGATTCCAACGACTCCAAAACGATTTTTGCAGCCTGAGCCGTTCGTTACCTCTGATCGGCATAAGGTTTTCTTAAGCATCGGTCGTTAGGGTGCAGTTGTTTACGTAATGAGCATCACGTGGATATTTTTGATGTGCTGTGTGGCATAGTTTGGTCGCTAGATACCTACTGTTTCTTAGTTTCTCTCGTAATAACAAAAAGGTTGCGCTCATCTATTCAATTCAATTGATGGCTTGTTTAAATCGTAATAAGACGCATTGTGATACTTCAACCAAGCAGATATTGTGATTTTTTCTGGAAAAAATAACCTAATGAAACCTATAGAAAACAAGTGATTTTTCAACGACGTGATTTATCTATTTCATAAGGTTGTCTATTACATATTATGGCAGGAAGACTCTACAGTTCCTTGAGCTAACTCTTACAACTGTCGTTTATTAATGCAACATTGTCTTGATGAATATCTACTTATAAGTAAACCTAATGAAGCTCCTTGTTTAGACCAAATAGTTCCTTGAATTTGATGAGACTGACATTTTTTAAATAAATGATAATACGTAGGATTTGTTTTCCAGTATTTTGATAGGTAGGTTCCTAAGAAATCCTCCTACATATAAAAAGAAAAATACGCAGGAAGGAAACTCTTATTTTTGAGTTTGTGAGTCCCGCAAATGGGCAGATTTTTCATTACAGGTGATAGAACTGCCTATTATTTTACAGGGATACGATATTTTGTTTGACAAAGTACTATATTCACGTCGTTTGATTACATCAATTACTAAACGCCACGATTCGTTTCAAAAAGTACTACCCATCAACCAAAATTTCAAATAGGTATCTTCACAAATTATTTGAAACTGAACTAATTTACACTTTTTACCAAAAAATTTATCACTATTCAGAAATATAAAAATAACGTCATTGGCTTACAACACGTTTTTCAAGTCGTAAAGGTTTTTCGCGTCTTCCGCATATTTGACCAAAAAGTATACCTTTTGGAATCAAACTCCTCAATTTGTATTCCACATGGTAATATCACATTAAATAATACACCAACCAATGAGTAAAAGCCGAACATGGTTGATTACTCCACTCAAGTGCTGACAAACTCTTGCTCTTTCCTCTTCTGTCCAGTGAGCTGTTGGTTGTGTCACTCCAGTGTGGTACTTGGCCCAGCTCAGAACAGCTCTCCAAACGTCTTCTTCTTCCAACGCAACCTTCAAATAATAGATCGATCTTGAGCAGGTGGGATGGGGTGATATGTAACTTGGGACAAATTATGAGCACTCACACAGTCGGAAGACATCAATTTGATCAGAGCTTCTTTGGGCAAGTTCAAGAAAGAATTCGTTTTTACGCACTCAGCAGCATTTTCGCCAATGTATGAGATACAACGGTCGACAAACGATTTTGCTCCTTTCCCTCCTTGAACACAAACATGATAAATGGGCGTTAGGCAGATCCGAATGGAGGGGGCAACTCCTCAAAACCATACCACGTAATATGGGGACTGTCTTATTATCACCTGTGCATCTGTCCTGTATTTCCATGGCCGCGGCAAGGAAAGTGCATGCGTTCATGACTGACAACGTGGAGGTGACATGGTCTTCACAAGTGGTTCTTAGTTCCTCCATACCAAGGTCCTGTGCTAGCGTCATCATCTCAAAAACTCCCGTATCTTGTAATATGATCTTTTGGCGGACAAATAAAAATGAGTATAAATACGGATACCTAGCTGAGTCTTGCTAGTGACTTGGTACACTATTGTACTGGGTCGAATAACCGCCAGCTCAACTCCCTTCAGAACGAAAATCCCCTCTATAGATAGAGGGGATCAGATCTGACACTGGGGACTCAGTAATTAAGTGTACGTACCTTTCCAGTGTAAACATGTTGCAGAAACTGTCTGAACGCTTCGGGTTGAACGTGGGGTAGACGGACAGGAGTGGGTGTACCCGGGGCTCCAGGAACGACGCTGCTGCCAGGAATTCGACATACTTCTCCTCTTTTGGCTGTTTGAAAGCTCTTGCATCTGCAATGACCATAGAGATCACGTTACAAACCAGGGGTGAATATTCAAATTCAACCGATCCACGGGGCATTGGGAACAGATTGGCTCCCTCTGGACAAAAAGCTACAACAAAAAAGGGACTAGACCTCCCTAGGTTCAAGCATGAAGGGTGAAAATAGCCAACAGTAAGCCCAAAACAAGGCCACACCGGGCCTGAGAAAGTTATTGAGAGAAAACTGCAAAAGCTTCCTTATTGTTTCAATAGTGACTATCAATTTAAGAATAGTATCAGTTTTTTCCTTACTAACTTCTTAGGGACCAGTTTCATCAAAACATTTAAGAATAAATTTGAAACCGGGATTAAGTTTTTTGTGAGCCAGATTCACCAAATTTAAAACACACAATATTATAATCATTATCGTATTAGCAAATCTTGGTTTTACTGGCATCCAGCAGTGAAAATAAAATCATAAATTTAAAAAAACGGGCCAACCAGGGCGCTGCCCTATTCTCCTTTCCTTTACTCTTATAATACTTTGAATATCCAAGGGAAAACTCGAAACTCAGGTAACATAGCATATAATTTTAATCACTACTCAATCAGCTTCGCCAACCTGGACATCATAATGAGCCTGTGGGCGTAGATGGCAGCTTCTTCCCTGCCAACAAGGAAAACGAGATCCGCATGCTCTTTATCTTCTAGTAGCCTCTGCATATCTTCCAAAAGCTGGCTAACTCCTGCCAAGCTTTTATCGGCAGACAGACAAACACCACGTGGGGTCCCCATTCCTCCTGTTTGGACCAATTAAAGTTTATTAAGGCGATAGAACCTGTTCTTCGAAAAACCTTCAAATTTCCTACTTGGAAATTCACGACTGCAGTCCAATGACTGCATCCTGTTCAACACCGTGGAATTTTTACCAGAAATTACTGAAAAGTATCGAGGAAGTGGTAACAACTTAGTACCGCATCACGTCAGGCCAACCAGGGAAACTATCGTGACATTTAACGATTTTTACCTTCCCCTAGTCTGGCGCATTGTTGTTAGATGCACCATAATATTGCTTTTTTGGCATACTGATCACTTCCTTTTGACAATCCAGGTGGAATAATGTATTCCTCGATTACTGAAAACAGTGAATTTAACCATCATTGTTCAAATGTACGTAGGAATCACTTATTTTATTGTAGGAGTGCTCCATGGTTCTCAATTCACTACTGATGACGGTTTCAAAAGTCATGCATACCACGTACAGGTCATAGAATATAGGAGATACTCGTTGTGGGCTCGCTGACGACTAAGACGCTGGGTGCCGTGCCTACCTTCTTGTAAATAAAGAAAAAAAAACCTAAGCTCACCTTGCTTTTAGATATAGTAGACAGAGGTATTTATGTTCTATTCAGAGGGTTATAAAACACTGTGAATTCACTTATTCACCATTCCTTCGTAATGTTGAGGAAAGAACCAAAACATTTAGTAATAATTTCATGAGCAACAGACAAAAAGGGAAGCAAAGAAGTGGATGGCCAAGGAAAGAGGACTGCGGTTTGTGAGGATGAAGAGGGGGCAGCAGGTGGGAGGGCTCTCATCCTGTTTTGTGACCTTACCTGGAGTGGGAGAGAACCTGGGAGAACCCTTCTGTGATAAGAAAGACAGGACCTGTACCTGGTGTACTGACGCTCGTGTTATTTACTGAGGGGTACTACGTTAAGTTATTAATATTGCGTCAATTCCTTACAAAAACCCGACAAAAAAAAAAAAAAAAAAAAAAAAAAAAAAAAAAAAAAAAGAAAACCTTTCACCCAAAGGCTAAGGAGCGTTTCGGGTTTTGTTTGTTGTCGAAGGATACTACTGCTTCAAATGCTCGGGTAATTGGTTAGCGACTTCAACCTCAAGGCAAATATAATTACATACTATAGGTTCTTGTATCGTTGTTAAGCTAGATTGTTAGTGGACAATTTTCAGCAAAAAGGTTTTCAGTTCAAAGTAAAAGTAAGTTAACATCTCGTCTTGTCTGCGGTATGAATATTCATACCTAGTTCTCGATCTTTTTTTCTTTTTCGTAAGAATGGAAAAGTCCACGCTTTCAATTAGCCCGAAAAATTAATTCGTACCTTTTATTTTGCATAAAAGATCGTATGAATCGAGACTCCTCCCCCGCCTCCTATTTTCAATGAAAATCTTTTGCTATAGAAGTTGAGCTGGCGAGAGTTCATTGGGAACCATTAATATGCCGCAGGTGAAATTTTAATGGAAAGGAAAAAGTTTGGGAGGAAGTTTTTCTGCTCTCACTAAAGAAGACCACTAAAACCGGACCGTCACATTTGTGAACATTTATTAGTACACTACTTCAACTTTAGTTGGTATACCACATACTTATATGTGTGAATAAATAGTATCGTAAAAAATTAAACAGATACACAGTACAAACAAGGGGGTGGGGGTACTTCAAATGCGTTATGAATGACTTGCTCGATTGGATTCATATTAATATTCAAACTAAATTGTGACGACAGATTGTGTAAAAATTAGATAAGATCAGGCTGGGGTTGTCTTAGTCCAATCGGGGCCACTCTCCGTGAAATAATATTTTATATAAATTGATTGTAAATGTTGAAGATTGAATAATTCAATTATTGATGGTAACATATAGCTAATTGTCCAAATCGTATTACATTTATTAGCGCAACCTTTTTCCAAAAAATGGAAAGGTGCGCTCACCTCCTCGACATGTATGTTTTTTTTTTTGTTTTTTTTTTTTTTTTGTTTTTTTTTTTGTTTGTTTGTGTACAGAGCATCACGTCCGAGCGGCTCAACAGATTTTCATGAGGGTGGTCTCATTGTCATCAGCGAGTTCCGGGGGTGGTTATAGGCTACCTTGATTTTCCCTCCCTCATCCCCTTCATCGGTTTTCGAGAGGTCCTTCACGACGAAAGTTGTTTATCTCTGATGTGTAACTAAGGAGGCCTCAAAAGGGGGACGGAAGTTTTTGTCCGATTTCGTTGGTACAAGGGTCTATGGAATGAGCTTTTCAGGCTGATTCCAACGACTCCAAAACGATTTTTGCAGCCTGAGCCGTTCGTTACCTCTGATCGGCATAAGGTTTTATTACGTAATGAGCATCACGTGGATGATGTGTTGTGTGGCATAGTTTCGTCGCTAGATACCTACTGTTTCTTAGTTTCTCTCGCTCATTAAATATATCGTAATAACAAAAAGGTTGCGCTCATCTATTCAATTCAATTGATGGCTTGTTTCATATCTATGGTGCCCCACTTTGTAAGAGAATAACTAAAGCATGAATAAAGCAGATAAGCAAACAGAAATGAGACCAGACATAATACAACGACGCTCGCCCCCTTCAAATGCGTGGCAAAAGTAGGGTGTTTCCACAAGAACACCCACCAGCGAGAGTCAACCCTCTCTTCAGGAAAGCCGAGAGAGCCCCTCAGTGGGGGTGAGCTGATTATACCAAGGCAGGATCCAGGACAAGACCTTCAGTCTCCATTCAATTTTCGAATTAGCTAGTTGCTCCTTCCTGCTCACTTACATTACTCCCTAACAAGGGTCTTGCAGTTCTCTTTCTCCTCCTTACAGGACTTAGCTGTCAGGAATAAATCACGTAAGGAACCCCAAATGTGGGATAACGCATCCTTACCAACTTGCTCTTCAGATTCAACACATAAGGATCCCCAATCTTGGGTTCACGCATCCTTATCACATTGCTCCTTCAACTACCTTCAGTTTAACATCTTATATTACCCGGATCCCCAATATTGGGTATCCTTATCAAATTGCAATCATTCAATTTAACTTCTTAACACGTAAGGAGCCCCAACTTTGGGTTCCCTGCATCCTTACCAAAAATCTCCTTTCTAACTTACTCAATGACATAAGGATCCCCATTCGTGGGTTTAAGGCGTCCTTATCTAACATTCTTTCATCAAGTAAATTTTATAACAAATTTTGTTATACTTGCGCAAACACAACAATATCATTTGGGTAAAAAGAATACAAAAAAAAAAAAAAAAAAACATGCAGGTTGTGGGTGTTCTCCCACATGTGATTATCTTAGTTCAAAGGACATGCTACATCCTTTCCCCAACTTTAGAACTCATTTTCAAATCGATCTAAATTTCTCATCAGAGAGGTAAAATACCTGTGCACAAATTGTTTGGTTATCTGTGCAACTCTCTCCTTCAACTGCTCCCCTCTCATATAAACCTGCAATCCATTGAAGATATCAGAACAGGAATGCCGCTCTTCTAAGTCCATGGATTGAAATCGTAACATTACTCAGCAGGCGTAGCACCAATCTGTGGTTTACCCCCGACGTAAAGCCTTTACGTTGTTTATACTTAGAATGAACCATTTTGATAAGTTTGGATCACAAAGAGGTTGTTTGCCGATGGTGCAGAGGTCTAATCCAATGAGTTTGGTTAGGGAGAGAGAACGACTCCTCTGCTGAATATTCCCTAACCAAACTCAAGTTTGGATCAGGTTATAACCTGATTATAAATAACCATCTTGGTGATAGATGCAGCGATAAATATTTAGATAGTTATCTATTGTAATTATAATAAGCAATAAGTTTGAGTAAAATTACAAATATATTTCACTATGTTGGCGAGGGCCTAAGAAAGGCACCTATCAATCGTTTAATTACGATGTGGGTGGAAAGTTGTTGAGGGTCGGTCAAATAACCGATAATAATAATAATTATCCGTTAGGTATTTGATCGACCCTCAACAATTTTCCACCCACATTCACTAAAACGGTCAACATCATCATCGCCATTTTAATTACTATAAATTACGTAAAATGCTTATAATGAAAATACGATGTTACACATTCCGTACGATCCTAACAATAAGTGAAGATAATAAGCCGCCCATTCACTCTGTATTCTTTTTCTTATAAAAAAAAAAAAAGAACTAAAGCAATGATGAAGCTTATAAAGTTTCTATCCAAGGAAGAAGAACCAACCCTCAAGATCCCGACTAAACAACAGTTACTGCCCTCACTAAGAGTAATTTCTCCTCCAGCTTCTATCCAAGTTTTTTTTTTTTCTAATCTTTAGGCGGTAGTGCCTACGAACGATGGTGGTGCAAAGTCTCCAGTGCCGTTAAATCTCTGTCACCCCATTCCACCCCGCAAAAAGGTAGGAATTTCTTTACTCCCACAAAACTTGGTATTAATAAAAAGTTTCAGGAACTTTGTCGGCGGGACAAATTCTCAGTAATATTTTATTTTCGTGTGGAGGGAAAGTGAGAAAAAGGACGGAAAAATTCTCTGGCAGGTTAGTGACAACCCGTTAGAATAATTCTAACGGGTTATCACTAACCTACCAGATTACAATAATTGTAATACCGTAATTATTGCGGTACAATTATTGTACCTAATTAGAAAATACGCGATGAAGACTAGTGGCCCATCCAAGATTTTTTTAAGGATAGCAGGGAACAGAAACTGTTCCCTGCTATCCTTAAAAAAATCTGCACGAGTAGGTATGTATCTGATACATACTCGTGCATGATAAGAAGAGAATGGACAGGTGGCTCAATGGATTATGGCAACACTCTTATAGGTACGCAGCAAGAGTTTGGAGCATTCAGTCAGAGCCGTCTAGCGACTGAATCCGATAAAGGCTAAAGAGCAATGTTTAATCATTGGGAAAACTAAATGATTCAACTAGCTGCGACGCGGGAATGTTACCACAAATAATTGATAAATACAGTAATCCCTCACTATCCGCGGTTTCGGCATCCGCGGGTTTCGATTATCCGCGGTTTTTGCCCAGTGCCCTTGAACCTTGAAGAATCCTTTTGTTTGTCATCGATAAAACACCGACGCAATGGCTCGAGATACAGGCATGTATCAACCATGGTTGACTTTTGAACGTTGTTGCCATCATCTAGTCAAGAGTAACTGTTACTTGATAACTGTTATCGTCGTGTCAATCAGTTTTGTCATCTTAGTCAAACGATTATGTCTAAAATCGAGAAAAGAAAACTGTTGTGCTCACTTTAGTTGAGAAACTGAAAATTTTAGATGCGCTGAAAATTGACAGAGCTGCTTCGGTCGCAAGGAAGTTCGGGTTGAGTGAGTCAAGTGTTAGAGAGATCAGGAAAAACGAGGAGAAAATTAGAGCCGAAGGAAGTGGACTTATTAATAGTGGAGATATTAATTATACTTTTTTTTTTTTTGTTCCTCTATGTACCTACGTGCATTCACAATACCAAATTCTCTCTAAAGAACCAAACCCCCCCGTTTCCCATTCAAGTAAGGTCGCGTTATCCGCGGTAACTCTCTGGAACCTAACCCCCGCAGATAATGAGGGATTACTGTAATTCTATAGATGTAATTATATAGATCACCTTATGTAGACAACTATTGTGTACATCAACGTTTTCATTTTTTACGCTATCAGAAATGGGAAGAATCAATCAACCAAGTAAAGAATGTTTGTAAGAATTTTGTAATACGTAAGAAAATCGTGATAAAACATTGGAAACATCTTACAAAAATATTGTTATACATCTTACATTATTCCATTACTATACTAATAATGAGCGGAAATGGAGTGCAAATGGTTTGAACGAGCAATATTGATCGATGACTGACGGTCATCCTCAATCCTTGGTTTTTTTTTTTTTTTTTTTGCGTAAGGTGTGATGGGCGCAACATACCAACGATCTTCTTATTCAGGCTTGTTAAATTCAGCAATCGTTGTGGCGACCGTTACCGGGGAGAAAATTTCGATCCAGTAGTCATCAGGATCCTTGATAAAAGCAATGTTCTTCATCTTGCCTGGAACAACGGCAGCAACACGTAAATTACGGGTCTTACTTTGATGAGTGTGTCAATAAACCAGGAATCTACCTACCATCATTTGGCTTCTTCACAAATTCAACCCCTAATTTTTCAAACCTCTCACAGGCTGCATCGACATCAGGAACAGCGAGGCCAATGTGTCCTAAAATGCAAGATATTCTGCATACAATAACATGAAGTATTTTCCCTATTGTACTACTTAGGGCTCGGATTAATACCATCAATAAAATCTCCAAGTATGCTCGAAAAATATTTGTTTTGTGCTCGAAAATCCCATTACATAATAATATATTGTAATGGACATCACCTGATGTGGCCACATGTTCCGGTTGTCAAGAAAGAAAATCCCCTTTAGTTCAGTTTTTAGGCCAGACATTCCACGAATTACACTCACGTACTACATTCATAACCATCTTTTCATTTTACATTTGGGGGCCCGTCCGAACTCTGTTACGGATGAATTCTTCTAGAAGGTGTGGTGAGAAGAAGAGACCACGAACTTTGGTGGATCAAGTGTTGCAGAAATGAGTTCGTGGATCAAGAGTCCTGCAGAACCGATCGCAGCTCGTTCCCCGACAGGATTGACACCTTGAGCTCCGGTTGTCGGCAGAGAGGGAGACATCCCGCTGGTCTGCCGACACCAGCCATTGTTACAGCGTGTCGCTAGAGGCGAAGGAGGACGGGTTAGGTCCGTGGGGGAGGAGTTGTTCCCGGGAACACGGTGTTTCCTGACGTCTTCCTGGGTTTCGAGGGACCCAGTGGGTCAGCGGCTCCAGAGGTGATCAAGAAGATCGGGAAGGTGCAGGCGAAAGATCCACAGCAAAAAGAAGAAGGGGATAGTGCAATGGACATCACCTGATGTGGCCACATGTTCCGGTTGTCAAGAAAGAAAATCCCCTTTAGTTCAGTTTTTAGGCCAGACATTCCACGAATTACACTCACGTACTACATTCATAACCATCTTTTCATTTTACAATATTATATTATATTATGCTCATATTATATCGTATTATGCTCTTGCATATTATGCTCTTAAATTTGCTCAAAAAACACTGTTAAAATCTATAAAACGCTGCAAATTTTACACAAGGGTTTATTATTCTTTGATATAGTTTATGCAAAAATTAATCATGGTCATTAAGAAGCTTTTTTGAAAAAAAAAAAAAAAAAAGTTTTCCTGTGCAGTCAAATTTTGACCTCCTGGAATCCTTCAAAAATCCAATTTGTAGCCCTATGGATCCCCACAGTATAATCGGATCGTTCTGGGACCCGCAAAAATCTATTTTACGTGCAAAAATACTTTGAAAACGACACCTAATTCGACCCCATAGCCGAAACCCTTCAAAAACCCCTCCCGTAGCCCCTTTTTAGTCCCACGGGTTTAAGCGATCGGGCTGAAAACCTTGTGAGCACGACTAGTTGGTAAACTGACTATTTTGTCAAAATTTCAGATTAAAAGAAAAAAGTCCACTGCCCAAAACGGCTCGGACGGCGGACGGACATTTTGATTTGCAATCTAGACATCTTGAAACGTACCAATAATGCCAAATTTAGAGGCCGATCAGAATAATTCTTTTCCTCCGTCGCGATTACATACGTGTATCACTACAAGAATAATAAACCAAAAGGAAAGTGAAATGAAACCACTTTCGTGGCTCTTTTAACCTATTTTTGGAAACAATTTCAAATTTTTGACGAGTTTTGCACAGGCGACTTAACCGGATTGGGTCGATAGGGTAGGTAGGTACTCATTCGACGCAGAATTGTGTCCTCTAGGGAAAAGAACTGAGTAACTTCCTTCTGGATAAAAATGACCAAAAACGTAAAAGAAAATTTCGATTTTTAGGCTACCAAAAGTTAAATTCACATCCCACGACGATGCAAACTCAGATTCCTCACATTTGGGCCCAATAGAATCGTCAAAACCATTTCCACCTTTCCGACGATTACACAGTTCTGCACAAAAAAAACTTTTTTTCGCTCCCTTGGGAAATGTTGGGTGGTTCCGAAGTTTTTGAATGTGCTGAAACCAAATCTGAAATCCAAATTGCTCTAGCACCCACCATTTCTTGGGGATGAAGGGGTATGAGGGAATAGTAAAAAAAATTGGTGCGTTATGGTAACATTTATTCTTGTATTATTATTACTCCATTAAAACTGTTAGGGAATGTTTATACTAAGACCTACCTCGCTTGAAATTCATTTCGTGGTCTTTATTCATGTATGGGTCCGGGAAGAAAAACGGTACGTGCTACTGAAATTCTGACTTCAGATTTGGATTCTGCGCACCAAAAAACAAAGGGAAATGATAGTTTGGGTCAAGGGAGAATTTCTTGCAGAACTGTGTTATTTTTCCATTTGACATCAAGGAAATAGACTTTTCCTTTTATAATTCAGTGGAAACATGAAGAAAAACCAACTATTTAGACGAAACCACAAGACTGCGGTTTTATGAATTAAATCCAAATTTTTATATAATAAATAATATTATAATATAATGTAATGTTATAATAATATTATTATATTATAATGTAATATTATTACAATATTCAAATATAAATTTTCTATTCTCGATACATTTAAATTAATGTAAACGTTCAATGTTAACTATACAGGAAAATATGCAAATATGCTAGTATCCAAGCCCTAGATGTAGTATAATACATTACATTAGTACCAATATTATAGGGACCGACGTTATAATCATTACGATGATAACGTCCACCACTTCAAACCTGGGGCTCAACTGCTGAGAGGCTTCCAGCCAAGTTAGCGTTCAACGAGGTCTCGCGTTGGACATTTTTTCTCGCTTCACGCCTGACCTCAGCCATAAGATAATATTGACATAATAATATTATTATTCATGTCAAAAAGTTGTTATCAACGTACTCACCAAAACCACGAGGTTCCTGGTTCCCGTTGTGATAACGAAAATTGTCGTCATTTTCAGTACCCCAATTGCTGCAACATTTTTTTTTTTTTTTTTTATAGTTTAGGCTTAGAAGATTAAACGTTTGGCTTGAATAAGTTGATGAGGAAGCTGTCGGTAAAAATTTCTTCTACAGAATGCAGCGCGTACAGATCTGTACATATCTATATTTAAAACCGTGCATGGGGGCACAACTCGATACGTGCCAAGTTGATAACAGAGACCATTCGGTTAAAATTAAAGTAGGTACGGTTTACGTCTACAAGTTTAATGAAAAAATAATTCAAAATATTTAATATGCCTTACTGGGTCAACTCAATGGTAGCCTTCCTGCTCAGGGCCCATTTTGTGGCTTCAGTAGCATCTTCCGGTATGTCACTAGCATCCTCGTAACCCACAAAATACAGAGAGAATTTCAATTTCGTCATGTCGATTTTCTTGAGCAACCGCATCCCAAGCACACCAGTGTAAAACGGTAGGGACTTCCTTGGATCTTTAATCCTCATCATGGTTTGCTGCATGATGAAGTCCTGAAAAGAAATATGTCGTCAACTTCTCAACATGGTAGGGTTCTATGAGCAATCTCCAATAATTTCAAACGCCGTCGGCACAAAATTGTGATCCAAGAGCCGTAAATTCCTCAACCGGGATGCACTTCGCAAGGGTAGGACCAAGGTTTATTATACGTACCTCCAGCTTAATAGGTACATGGATGAACTAACTAACAACCGTTCAGAATCAATTTCCAACAGATCATGAATACGACAGGAAGGTAGAGGGTTTATGGGTCCGCCAGTAAGTTATGAAGGTAGGTACTTTCTTACAATGACTTCTCACCTTTGTGTCAGTACTCGGTTCCTGGCAAAGATCACGAGCATCTTGGTCGGAGAAAGGTGAAGTATCTACCATCGTCTCCTAAAAGAATTGGCTGGATGTTAATTTGAATGGTGCAACAATACGAATTATCATTTATTCACTTAATTTGAATGGTGCAACAATACGAATTATCATTCTACTAGAATGTTGGGAGAATAGTAAACGCACTTCTAAGTAGGTAAATATTTAACGTACTTAAATCAACCACTGTGAATGAAATCTAAACCAGATAATATCAAATTGATATTATCAATGTGTCATAAAATGCTCGTTGTGTGCGTTACGCAAATTGCGTATTGCTAGATAAGAGCGATATGATAAGCCATCCAACACAGGGTTGCCAGGCCTAACAGTCCTCATCTCGGGGTTCCTCTTGTTTGAAAAAGTCCCAACCGTAGTAATATTTCTTACCTCTCACTTTACCTATCAAGTGGGGGGGGGGGGGAGGCAAGTGGTGTTTAAAATCAGGTATTGGGAACAACGTTGTACCTATACAATAGGTACTTGAATGGAGCAGGCAATCTGTAAAATAAATCTCATTAAATGAAAAAGTATACATTTTTTTATACTTTACCTAGGCATTGTACAGAATGCCCGATCGTGCACTCGACAAAGTGTGATTTGAAAGGGTTTGTTCAGGATCGTGATGTCCCAGAAACTCGAGAAGCCACAACCCGAACCGGACATAATGAATATGGAAATTAAGATCACTTTCGAACTTTCCGAGAAATCTACCATGGACTTTGAATAAACGAGCTTAAATAAAACTAGGTAACTTAAATATGATGAAAACTACCTAACTTAAATAGACTACACAATTTAATTTTGAACATGGTTAACGGGATTTAATCTCATTAAATAAAGAAATTTTGTTCAATTTATTGGCGGTTTTGTCATTAAAAAATAGATCATCATTAAATATAATTTATTTTTAAATAAAATTTAATTTTTAATGGCAGAAATTGTCCACTATTGCAAAATTTAAGAAAAATTCATATTAATAATTTCTCGTTATAACTTTCCCTTTTTCGACTTTATAAATCCCTATTTTCGGGTCGGAAGACTTCCCAGGGCAATCTATCAACGCTGATCACTGATCAGGGATGCAAATATCGGAGAACAGTATCGATATTTGAAAAATATATCGTTTTAGTAATATATCGTCTGATAATATCAATATATAGGATATTTTTCAACAATAATTGTTAAATTATTAAAAAAATCAGTTTAAATAACGATTTTTGTTGTCTAGTAAATTAACGTTGTTCACTTCTTAATTTTTCTCATTGTTAAAACGTTCCTGAAAAAGAAAAAAGTCTGAGCTCTTGCTTAGAACTAGTTAAAAAAAAAAAAAGGTTTCGCTTATTTTTTTCACTGGAATAAAATTATAATATAATTGGTACACACACAAATCTTTCACGGGGAGATCATGCAAAATTCTCAATTATCAAAATATTTTGAAAAATTTGTTGGTAAGGATCTTTTTAGAGGGGACCCCTCTATTATCATTAGGTACCGAGTTATTTGTAAGATCGCACAACAAATTATTTGTATTGTTTACATCATTGTATGGGCATTTTACATCTTCATTTACACGATTACGAATCAATTAAGTAGGTAAGCGAATTCATAAGTGCATTGAGCGTTTTAGAGCTACACAAACAAGCTACAAGGAAAAGTGTTGTTGTTGAGGTTCTCTGTCTTCCCCATTGAAGGCTGTGGAATTATTAGAACGTTCCATCACCGCTATCATCTGGTTGTACCTATGTGATTCAAAATTCAGTTTCCTACATAACACACTAACACACTAGATCCTAGATACTCAGGCTGGTGTTTCGGATTTATTTCGGCACTTTCCAGGAGAAAAAATATCGGTTCTCGATATTGTAAAAATAATATCGACTTATCGGAGGAAAAGTATCGGCCAAAGACATCGATATATTTTAAACAACCCTACTGATCAGTGTTTTCTTTCCACTCTTCCGTCTTATCTGAGTCAATAATTTTCTTTGTCTCCGTATTCAATGGTTTATTCTGTGATTATTTCGTGACCTCTTCACACAGTTCAGTTGTTCTTCGTTCTTTCTGGCGTAATGGATCTGTGCTAGGTTTTAAATTAGGAAATCGTTGCCCAATATTTCCGCGTTAAGTACGTGAATTAGGGTTGAGTGGAACAGCTGCCCGTGACAAGTGCCCGATGATGCTTTTAGATTGACTGTTTTGACGATTTCCTATAATTTAGTCTCGCTTTTTGTTGCGAAACCATGGAAAGGACGAGCAGCGATGAATCGGTCCTTATCGTGGACCAATCGAAACCAGGATCTGGCCACAAGTGTTACAGGCCATTGGCTTTGTTCTTCATGTGCTTCCTGGGATTCGGTAAGCTAATTACTATTTTTGCACAAGAAACTATTTGTATGCAAATACGAAAGCAATGAGGCACCTCGACATGCCTCACTGCCCTCGCATAGTAAGAACATGACGTTGCTGATTCATTCATTGTTATCGATATTAAATATTGAACCAATGTTGTTTCAGGGTCCTATTTCTGTTATGATAACCCTTCAGCTCTACAAGCAACTATCACCAAAGATTTGGATTTGACTACTTCAGATTTCTCATACCTGTATTCGATGTACTCGTGGCCGAACACTGTTCTGTGTTTTATTGGGGGCTTTCTTATTGACAGGTACTTTATTCTTTGTTCCACAAATAAGACTGGTCATATTCGTGGAAGCAAATTTTTGAATTTATAGAAAGCCAGAAATTCATGCTACGAAGGTGTTAAAATTCCCAACGTACCAAATTGTGTAGGTCCTTTACAACCTTCTGTTTAGGTCTAGCCCCAACAAGTGCGCATCTGCACTCGAGGAGGAGGCTGCGTTGTTCTATTCCAACCCACTTGGGGACTAGGTAGTTTGGGGCAACTTACTCTCATTCCATCCGATGCGCAGTGGGCCGAAATGATCATACCTATAGCGCGAAAAACTTCAAAACATGCTCCGAATTCATGGTGCACCGCTCCAAAGGTATATAGTTCTAGCTATGTTCTTGGCGACAACGCGACGCACAGAGGGGCGAAAACGCAAAAACGGCTTATAAGTCGAATTTTGAAAGTCGAGATTTGGTCCAAGTGATGGTAGAAAATGGATAGTTTGCCATCAATGCTAATGCCAAACGTCCAAGTGATGAGTAAACCGTGCAGAGTATTGTTTAATCATGAGCACTACTCAACGGGTGTATTTTTACTACTTTTGTAAAGATGTTGATGAAATGTTGAAAGGAAATCAATTCATTTTCAATATTTTTTTTTTGCGATGGTTCAAGTAAAATTGTTTAGCTTACATAAGTACTCTCGTTTCCACGATTAACTGAAGCCTCTACCCATCCAGAAACACCTCCAGCAATAGTTTTCTCGAACCACTTGCAAACCTGGGCTCCAGAGCCGTATTCATCTTGAAAAAGTTAGCCATGCCATTTTTTTTGTCGACAAACAAACGGGGTTGGAAGGCATTGCAAAAACTCTGACGAATAGGTATTAAATTCGCAGCATTAAGCTGAATTTAATTTTCATCGTTTAGTGATTCGTAAACAATGTTTGAAATTTCAATCACTTGTTGCACCAGGAGATGATGGCCATGCTCGTTGGTCGGTGGCAGGAGGATTGGACCGCAGAGTCCTCTGGAAGACTCACTTTTGAGTTCTTCCCGTCAGTGGCTCGGCGAATGGAGATGAAGTGGGAGGTCCCCGACCACAGGGCGAACCAGTTCTTATCGGGTCATGGGGTCATTCCCGCAAACCTCCACCGACTGGCACTGGCCGACGATCCTGGCTGTGTGTGGTGCACGGACCCGGAGGGCTCGGCGAGGCATGTGCTTCGGAGCTGCCTGGCATACGTGGGGGAACGGGCTATCCTGGAGGCCGAGGTGTTCTCTGGCGGCGTGAGAGAGGAATGGAACAATAATGTATCCAGCCCATCCCGTTACAAGGCGTTTGTTGCCTTTGCGGCAGTGGCTTTGAGGGTTACGACGGCCACAAGGCCCCAATAGGCAACAGTGAGCTGAGGGGAACGACAGCTGGTCGAGTATTGACTCCCAATAGTCCCCCGCCCAGGGCTTGCTTGGTAATGAAGGGTGGTTGAGCAGTGGCTCCCACTCTGAGTATCGCTAACCCCCCCAATCATCATTTCCCTTCACTTTCCCTTTCGTCTCCTCCTGTCGTGGCGCCCCTAAATGTTGGGGCCTGCTGATAGCTCCAATGGGTCATGCAGCCACTTGAAAAAAATTTAAAAGAAGCAAACTTACAATTTCTGGCAACATGGCACACAAATAAATCATTTATTCATCTAAGGAGTGATTTGAATAATGAAAAATATTACTTATTGCTTTATTAATATCAATAATTTCTATTACAACTATTTTTAATTATTACTAAACCTTAGTGAAAATGCATCTGCCAGTTGGCAGCTCACTCCCTAGATTTATCTCAGTTGTCATGTGCGCCCACTTAACAGACTCACTACTACTAACCTTGAAAATAAGCCCAGACCGAAAAAATCGGTTTCAAGCCGTTTTCCAAACAAACAAAAAAGTCACAACGTAATTGTACCATAATTTTAAAATTTCCCGCTGCCGTGTTTTGGTGGCTGTTCGACGGTGTAGACCAGGCTATGAGCAATTTTTCATTCATCACATGGACCTAAAAACTTTAGACATGGTCGAAGGAAACCCATCCCAAACTCTGCTGTTTGGGCTGTGTGCTAATCCTAAAGCTTCTGTGACCAGCTTGTAAATGCAAAAGAAAGGTTCTTCGTGACTTATTCTAGTCAGATTTCAAAGCGTTGAACAACAATTTGTCCACCTCGTGGAAAAGATGGAGGAAACAAGCACAAGCAACCAGGTTATTTGAGTCAGGTTGACCACCGAAATTTCTATTCTAACCGTTGGGTATCAACAACTTGTACGGTACAAGTCCTAAGCAAGTTGGTTGGAAACGACCTTGCGTACCTACTACCTACTACCTAGAACCAAGGCTTCGTTCGCCGTAGACCTAAATTTATTGTTTTCTATAAATTCATTCATTTGGATGCTTTACAGTTCTAACCTCGCTTTTGTTGTTATTTGGAAGCCTTCCTTATCAGATGAGTGTCCCTTTATCAATGTTCCGATAAGTATTCTTACTTTTATAGAGTGTTCGGCATCCGATTCGGCACCTCACTTTACGCCCTCATAGTGTTTCTTGGTCAAATAGTGGTGGCCTGTGGAGCACTGTTCGACTCTTTCCGCGTTATGCTCCTGGGAAGATTCATTTTTGGGTAAAGTTGTGTTTACATCTACTTGTATGACCTTGCCTGCAGAAGCGGATTGTAGGACCTACAATATGTTGGTAAATTTCCAGGATCGGAGGAGAATCATTGGCCGTGGCTCAGAACTATTACGCCGTTTTGTGGTTCAAAGGAAAAGAGTTGAACATGGTATTTGGTCTCCAATTGAGTATAGCGAGAGTAGGCTCCGCTGTTAATATGATGGTTATGGGGCCATTGTATCAAGCTATTCTCCCACATTTTCCCCAAGAAAGAACAGCCTTGGGTGTAACTTTGCTTTTAGGTACCTATTATATTATTATATTCGACGTCCTCATCAGCCATTGATGTGAATCGTGAAACACTTTCCTTTTTCTTTTCAGCATCCGGCTTTTGTCTCATCTCTTTCGTATGTGGTGTCGTTTTGGCTATTCTTGATGCTAAAGGAAGAGTAGTAATGGAGGAAACCAATGAGCCCTCAATTGAACCAAAGAAAATTGTCCGTCTAACTGATGCTTTGTATTTTTCTCCGGCGTTCTGGATGGTTTCCATAATCTGCGTCACCTATTACATTGCCATTTTCCCGTTCATTGCTCTGGGACAGTAAGTGCCGTAGTGTCTGATCATCTATTGTGCACTTTTTTTTTTTTTTTTTTTTTTTTTTTTTTTTTTTTTTTTTTTTTTAAAGTTATTACAGTACAAAGTTGAATTTACTTGACCATCACTTCCGTTTGTTGCAGGGTTTTCTTCATGAGGAAATTCGCTCTCACGAGCGGTGAAGCCAACTTTCTGAACGGCTTAATATACATCATTGCTGCTATCGCTTCGCCCTTATTGGGATATGTCGTTGACCGAACAGGATGGAACGTGCTGTGGGTGTGCCTTGCGACAGTTGGAACTATCGCCGCACATGCGATCCTAGCATTCACCTTTTGGAACCCTTATTGTGCTGTTGTAAGTAATGAAGAAATTTAACAGATTCGATGGCCTTGAAATACAGGCTTCGGCGTCCGTTGACATTGGGGGGGGGGGGGGGGGGTCGGAGCGTAGATATTTTTAACTGCTTCTAAGGTTGTCATTTTGTGTAGTGCGATTTTTTGCAGTATGAATTTTAGTAAATCGGAAAATTTGTCAAAATACTCGGTCCTCCTTTTAGTTGACTTGCTAGGTATGTCAGATATGATTGGATGCAATACGATCAGAAGTAGACATGTGCATACGAAATCGATCGGCTGAAGAAAGCAAAACCGGTTAGCGCTAGAAACTATACAAAGCTGGGCCACTATATGTGCTGGTGCTCATCCGTTGCTTCATTTGAAGTATTGGATTCCTGCAGTAAGGAGTCGGCTCTGATTCAAAATGAATCACTTGAAGCAAAACAAAATATTAACCTCACACGTGGGAGATGTGGATCACCAATCGCGTCTCTTATATTTTAATATGACTCCAACTGGAAGGTTCCATTTGATTCTGGACATGACTGTATTATAGTCGAAGGGGCTAACCCAACTGAAGCGAAGTCAACCTGAACTTGGGTGAGCCCCTTTCGAGGATCCTGCCGAATTAAGAGACCAAATCGCCTGTGAAGCCAAACCGCTGGCCTTACATGTTTTATTTCCTCTCACAAAGGAAACGCTTTCTCCTCTTTTGGGTAGGATTTTTTCGTAGCTACTGGAAATTACTGTGATCTACTACTTATATATAAGTATATATACTAGCCAAAGCCAAAAAACGCCATTTGGTTTTTCCTTGATTAAAACTGAGGAATTTTATTGCCACAATCCTACGAAGGGATACGGTTTGTTTCCATTAAATTTCTCATTGGGTCCTATGGTACCCTTCCTTCTTGAGATGTTGAATTTTTGCCCTATGCCTTGCAGGTTTTACTGGGTATAGCGTATTCTATGTGTGCCGCTGCTCTCTGGCCGATGATTTGTTTGGTGACGCCCGAATATCAACTTGGAACTGCCTACGGAGTGTAAGTGGCCTTCTTTATTCCACCATTTCGTACTTAGAAGTTCATTTATACCACCTAATCGCATTGTGACAATTTAAATTCCGTTTTAGGGCTCAGGCTCTCCAGAACCTGGGATTAGCTGTGTCTATCAACTTGGCAGGAATGGTTGTTGATTCTGGTGGTTACTTACTTCTTGAGATATTCTTCCTTTGTTGGCTTTTTGGTAAAAATCTTTATTTTTGTCGTATTCGCTTGTACTTAACCGTTGCACCAACCCTAGTATGGGGTTGAAAGTTAAAGTGAGCTATACCAACACCAATTTGTGTTCATTTTACAGTTGCCCTAATCACATGTTTGGTTATGTGGATCTATGACACAAGGACTACAGGTATCCTCAACATGACGGTCGCTCAGAGAGACATGCATAATTTGCTGTTCAACAGGTGAGGGGTAAAAGGCAAAAACGATATGCAGGTGTAGGGCATGTACGATACTACGAACATCTCCTTCATCCCGATCCAAACTGTTCTTTCTTTTCAGTGCACCTTCTATGAGTGATCCCCTCGTTATTGACGATAACATTTTGAATGCCGCTACGGATTACCTCAACGAACTTCAAGAAGGACAACCGGAGCGAACTTTACCTGGAGATGTTGAAGTATGATAATATCATATTATGTTGAAGTATGATAATAACATTATGTTTTTATTCAAGTTGATTTTCATGTACTATGAGCAGTGACCCTTGAGGCCATTACTTCTAGTATTATCTACCACTTATTCATCATACTATTTCTTCCCCCAGATACCTCCTCATGCGATGAGATCGAAGAGATGAATGTATTCTTCAACCGAATGAATACTCTTATGTTATAGACGACTGTCAGTCAGGCGGTATCCTCAGTAAGCTACTAAGTTTCTATATGAGTCGGCTAGAATCAAAACGCATCCCATCCACCCTTCCCCAAAACTCACAAACCGCAAAAAACTGTGAGACAAGTAATAATTAACACAAAAGCAAAAATTCTTTTTCATGGGGTCCGTAGTGGGCCAGTGTTGCCTTTTGAATAGGAAAATTGAAGATTTTTCCGTCCTAATAGTAAAAAGAAGGGAAAAACAGGTTGGATAGGTTACACTTTGGTTCTCAAATCATGATTTGGTTCAGTCTGACTCCAAGTTGAGTGGACAGGTCACGCTTTGATACAGAATGTAGTGGATAAAACTTGGTTTGAAAAACGGATAAAATGTTATTATGTGAAAATCTTTTTAAGTGCTCAGGTTTCACATCAAGAAAAAAATTAACGTAATGAAAACCGGAAAAAATAATGTACAAAAAGAAACTGGTAAAAAAATGTAGTAGGTAAGCAACTGATTACCAATTTAATTATTAAATTTTTATTTAAATTTTTATTTTTAATTACAAAATGCGAAAAATGCAGTATGAAATTTTAAATGGTTAGATACAATCGTAAACTTCCTCTGGAGCTTCACAGACATTATTAACATCCTCTCTTGAATCCTCCTCCGCAGCTCCGTCGATAACATAGGCGTAGAATCCCAAGTCTGGGAGTGATCTCCAGTCGTCTCCGTAGTGAGTTTCAAGAAGTTTTTGAACGTCTTTTTTCTTTTCAGCCGAAATTTTATTCATTTTCTGGGCAGGAATGAGTGAAATATCGTCTGCTTTTTTATCTCTGGCAAAGAGAGATTTGTACATCCCGGTGTCGTTTCTGAAATAGATTTCTCCACGAGCCAAAATGTTTCGAGGATTTTTCAAACTTCTTTTGAGGAAGACTCTCTTGCATTGTGAAATTTTGAAATGCCAAGAGCTGCAATTTCTCACTACCCCCTTTACAGCTGACTTGAAGTCAAAAACTTCACAGTTTTCGAACAGTTTTTTCACTGCAGCATGGTGTGAAACGATTTCATGCACTTCTGCCGGGGTCACGATGACTTCCTTCTTTTTGATTTCTCTTTCAATCAATCCAAATACTCTGTCTGGCGGTATATAACTGTGTCCAGTCACTGGGAAAACTAGCTCAACGTGGTCAATGTTTTGTGGTGCAAAAAAGTTGAGCCATTTCATTGCCATGCTGACCATTACTGTATTTTTATTTTGGCCGCCACATCCATCTGAAACCAGTCGTACAGATGTGTATGACGAAAGGTCAGGGCACGATTTCAAGGCATCCAAAACGCATGATGCGATTGTGTTTGAGTCTTTGGGGTACTCGTTCTCAGTCCAAATGTAGGACGTAACATTTTCGGCGTTGAGGGGGCTTTTACTTGGGCCTTTGACAACAGTTAAATTGTAAGAATAAAACTGCCGCGAGTAATAAACAGACTGGTCGGGCAAACGAGGGAGAGCAATGTTCTTTTCACAGTCAAAACTCAGAATGAGTATTTTGTTGGAATCATCTTCGTCTAGAAGCTGAAAAAACGCTGCAGCACGCCCTTTGTGCACTTCTAGCTGAGTTGTTAAGCTTCTCTTATCATTTTCATTTTCTTCGATTTTAATTTTTTCTTGAAGCTGCAGACACGTGGAACAAACATCAGTGCGCGGCGCACCAAAACCAATATTAAATTTAGTGTTAAATACCATACGGAAATAACTCGATTTAACGTTAGTACTACCACCTTCAACTTTGTCGCGAAACATCTTATACAACTTCTCAATGTTTAAGTCAGCAGGCAAATATTTTCGGTTCCTTCTTCCCCGGCAATAGTGAGACTCGCTGCAATCGAGGGAACTAATGAAGGTTGCTATTTTGTTAGTTTTCTCATCAAACTCGCCTCGTTTGCGAAACCCCCCTCTTCTTTCATCGGTATTTCCGAAATCACGGAAATTCTTTATTACCGTGTTGATCCTCCTCATCGTGATTCCGAGTATTTCCATGAAAGCCTTGCGACACACCCTCTTTAGTTCTTGATTCCTCAGTCGCACATAAAACTCGGCTGTCGCACTCCGAGGCACCCGTGGACTTGCTTCGACCCGTCTTCTTTCAACTGTCTTCATTCTGATGTGTTGAACAAGAAGTTGATCTTGAAAGCTTTTCACTGGCTTCTGGTAAAAGAGAGAGTGAAAGTATTTCAAATCTGCCATCAGAAAATCTCTACAGTAGTACTGTTTTCGGTCGTGAGTGCATGTAGGGAAGGTAGGTAGAGACGAGGGCTTGTGTCTGGAAGGAAAACATATGCCAATAAATAATTTACTCCCTAGCAAGTTTTGTCCTATTTATTTACTTGCAAGTTGTGCTAAATCCTGGGCTAAATCATGAATATTCATCAAATTTTTGATGGTACGGACTTGAGGGAAGGGAACGTACCTGTTGCATTTTGCGACGTTCTTTTTCCAATTTTGTGGTTGAGGAATTACTTTCCGACTCTTCCCTTCTTGCTGAGAATTTCCCGCTGTTTCCATCTGGAATAGTCGCGTCGCTCGCGCACTTCTCTTTACACTGTAAAGTTTGAAAACTCTGAAGCACTCCACTGACCACCAACTTGGCCGAAAACACGAACAGCAGTGGACTTTGTACGAAGCAGTGTTGACCCCTACATCCATTTTTCCATTTCATCAGTTTTGAGAACTATTCACCCAAATTTCAAAATTACAACAGTTATTATTTCGTTACTTAAAATTACAAATTTTGAAAATGAATAATATAACATGACTCAAAAATACCTACAAATACGTACAGAGCAACCATGTGAGGATTCAGGCACCTGATTGGTCGATGGGCCACTTGGAGCCAAAACGCAACCCATCCGGTGGATAGGATACACTTTGATTCCAACTACCGTTTTCTCTCGCCTTCAACGTTGTTTTTCTAAGGGAAGGAAGCCGTTTTGACTCCAACAGACTACACCATTGAATCCCCCATGACATTTCCTATAAGAAACCGCCATTATCTCAATTTTTTCAAAAAGTGGATAGGATGCGTTTTGATTCTGGGCGACTCATATATAGACCATTTTAAGCTACCATTCAGTTAAGGAATTCAATCAGTGGCATCCAAGTTCATGAATTATAATTGAGTCTGACGATTACTTGTCGTTTTAACAAACAAAGTTGACCTACAGCTTATTAAGAATCAGGTTTAGAGAATTGTTTGTGCTGACACTACAGTTCGACGATCAAAAGACTGCAGTCGGCCAAAAGCAGGTAGATGGCCCCTATCCCTATCTTAACACGTTGCACTACCCTTTTCGCGTAATTGACGCTCGGTCCCTTAACGACGTCCAGCACTGAAATTCTAACTGAACTGAAAGGGAAGGGTTCGACCGAACTTATTTTGCACGGCTAGTAACTGATTCCCGACTGCAGTCTTTTGATCGTAACACTGTACCTACAACATCACCGTATCTTTAATCGTCGTTCATTTTATTTGTACTTGGGGCAAAATGTACCTTGCAGGATTTTTATTTGATGTTAAAT
This sequence comes from Pilophorus perplexus, assembly GCA_955831195.1. Classification (NCBI taxonomy): domain Eukaryota; kingdom Metazoa; phylum Arthropoda; class Insecta; order Hemiptera; family Miridae; genus Pilophorus; species Pilophorus perplexus. The sequence continues at coordinate 12,284,226 of OY037011.1, read as the reverse complement.
TATGGTACCTACGCTACAAAACTATGCTTGGTGAATGCCCGTAGTTAAAAACGAAAAGTGGGGGTATTTAAAGTTTTGGCTGGCATGATACAATGTGCCTCCACTTGAGGAAATTTGACTAGGTTTATTCCTCATTCACCTGGGGGATATTGTCATTCAAATGGTGTTGTAGTAGTGAACTATTTTTCTAGGTAAAGTTGATGACCAACCACTCTGGGTTTACAAAGACGTTAGTGAAGGAAAGAGGTTAGGGGAACCCCGAGGTGAAGTGACGGTTAACTACGTTTCAAGTCTGTGTTTAATTGCCGACTGCGTATTCCGTTTCTGAAATTCGTCCAAATCTCATGCTGCACAAGGTTGCATCTTTGGCAACAGGGTGCTACTTTCACGATGGTTTCACGGGGTTCAACCTCATCCCGTATCATAAGTTGAAGTTACCTCCCGCTTAATTTTGCTCAACGAGTGCAAGTCATTGGTCAAGTTATAACCTATAGGACCTGTGTACCTAACCCTAATTTTTAATTTACCTTTTATGTGGAATTATATTTAACTTGGTGAATATTTGCTGAAGGTGGTCTTTTTAGTATGTTGAAGAGACCGGTTTGTAGCAGTGTAGACCTAAGTCCTACAGCTTTAGTTATCCATCTTGCACAACGTCTTTACTGATTTAACTATAAATTTAGCAAAAATAAGGAGTTTGATTTGATGTTTTTGAAATATTTTCTGTTTTCCTGGTAGTGCACATAAAAGGTGAGATGTTCGTGAGACGAGATAGTAATGGTGTAATCCTTTGACGACTTCGGATGCCACTTGCTTACTATCTTTTTCGTTGTTACATATTTAATTTGGGTGTAGTAGTTTGCAAATGTTCGTAGTTCTGATCAATCCGAGTTGAGTTTCGGGTCATTCCCTTAAATAATTGTGATTTTGACGAGATTTATATTTTTGTAGTAAATAGTTCATATAAAATACTATTCCTTACCTACTGTTAATCATGTGTGCTATGTATTTCACGTGGGCCTTGACACACGAAACGTTTTTTCTTAGGGACTTTGTTTTTTTTTTAAATCGATCTGATTGTTTCATTGTGTGAATCAAGGTGATTGTCGTAGTTCACCAAGAGATCACATGCAATATTTAGTTTAGGTTATTAGAACGGAAGTTTGGGATTATTAGAACGGATTCATGCTAGCACAAATCACATTATGCGGATCGCAAGGTCGACCACATTGAAGTGAAGGCTTACAAATAGTCGTTATAATTTTTTGAGAATTAAACTTCAACCGGCTCTTAGATTGCAGCATTGATGTTTCAAAGCTTCAGTGTACAGGGTTTTACAATTGAAAGCTCGCGAAATAATATATTATATGAATAGTTTGAAGATGCCTGAAATTCTCTGAAGTTCCTTACTTGGTGACTCCATCGTGTCAAATTGAAGCATTTCTTCAATGAAAACGTAGTGAATCCTGAATATCAAAATGTTTTCTTATGCATTCCAACGTTCTGTGATCTCTTTTAGGTACCCATGACTGTTGCAAGAACGGATGAATCAGCTTATTAACAGCTTAAATAGTTAGAATCCGTACCCTAATTGTATACTGAAAATCACTATTGTGCGCTAGATAACATATTTTATCAGCATAACTTTGATATGTAGATGAATGTCGTATTTGTAAAATATTCATAAGTTAGTGATTTAATACTATTTTGTTTATTTGTGTTAGCCTACACTAAATTTTGCCAGCCAAGCCAAACCTATATTAGCGCTTGTGCTTTAGTTACCCAAAGATTAAGTAGGCAGCCTATTTTCAAAATTATAACTTCCTCTGAAGGTACCTACTTCTTGTGATATCCAGTATTTTTGTCTAAAAAAATTATGTGTACCTACCTATGTAAGGATGTTTAATTGACGTACATTAATAGATTAAATACATATATATTTATGAAATCCAGGAAGTTTCGTCTGCATCTCTTGTTCTTCTATCCTTAAATTGGAATGATATTTTGGGATTGTGAAATTGCAGAACCTTGAGGCATCTTGAAGTGTCATTCCAGTAAGATTTATTTCAATCATCTTTGTCACCGCAATTATTACTAGACTGCCTGGTAGCCATGGTCGCATACAATTTTGAATAATTGTACTTATTCGTTTACTTCAAATTTGATTTGATCAAAAATGAGTGCCCGATCAGTAAATTCTGCTCAGCCATCAGTTCGATCGCTCACTGCCAGTAAGAGCTCCGATCTGAAAGAATTGAGTGAAGAAATCGGAGAGAGATCTCAAAGTAAGAGAAGTATTGAAGAAACGCCCCTTTCAGGAGTTAGTGAAGACGGTGAAGAATATGAAGCTAACGAAGATTTGAAAGATCCATACGCCGAGAGCGAAATTGTCGGCGAAGAAGAGGTTGATTATGATTTACTGGCATTGGAACTTCAAAGCCCACCAAGCACTACGTTCTCAGAGCTTGCTGGAAAGATGAATGTTACTCCGCTCAGAGACAAACCTATCTACAGGAATGTGCTCAAATATATCAAAATGATGCTAGAGGAACTAGTGAACAAAAACACCGAAAATGTCTTATCTCACTTCGGGGAGTGGAGTTTGAGGGTGATAAATCATCTGCCGAATACGTATGGAATTCCTCAAGACCTATTCGTCCCAACTGCTCGTAGTAATATTTACACCCTCAGGAGTTTTACGTTTGGGTGGAGAGACGCTGTGGAAGAGTATTTACATGAGTACGGACCAGAAATTATGGGGGAGGATTTGGACAAACTCAAGTTGAATGTAACGGAGGAATATGAGGGAGAGGATCCCATCAGAAGTATAGAGGACGTTGTTATTAGAGATGATGATTGGGACGAAGGAGGTTATAAGCATTATTTAGACAGGAAGAAAGAACCTAAGGAACCCCCATTCGATGAATTTGAGTATGTTACACTGGAACAACAAGCTTTTTTCGATGAAGTTGGGATCGGGCTGCCGAAACATGAGCGTTTTGAAATACACATGGCTTTATTCAGGATGGCGAAAGTGAGGAATTTGACAGAAGTAAGGTTTTGGGGGAAGATATTTGGGCTTTACCAAGATTATTACATAGCTGAAGCAGTTATGAAGCCAGAAGATATGAAATTTGACGACTTCGAGGACTTGCCAGAATACGAAGAGTCCGATTATGTGGGAGAATGGTGTGAAGAGTTGTTGATCGAAGAGGTAGAAGATGAAACCCAGCCTGAACCAGAGTTGGAGCCTGAAGAGATTGGGGAATTGTTAGCAGAGGATGTTGATGAAGAACACGGGATGGCTGAGGCATATGGAGAGTATTACGGCGAATACGACGAAGAAGAAGCACTTTTGAAAAACAAGCCAAGCTTAGAACCAGTTGTGCCCAGTGTAATTGTTGATGACTTCCAACCAGAGCCACCCTTGACTGTGAATGATGAACTTGAAATGGGTGAAGAAATGTTCGGAGAAGAAGAATCTGTTTTCGAGCTTGAAGTTGACGATGGAAAATTCAAAGGGAAAGTTACACTCAAAAACTACAAGCTACCCCAACTACCAAGAATCAAAGAAAAACCTGTCAAGCTTCCTCCTCCCGAAGAACCAGGAGATGGGACCAACAAATTCGTATTTTTTGTCACCAATGACCCAAAATCAGATTGGATCAGACTGCCCCATGTGACTCCAGAACAAATAGTTGTGGCAAGACAAATTAGGAAATTTTTTACCGGCTATTTGACTTCAAGAGTCAATAGTTTTCCCAAGTTCCCTGGTATTGAAATGAACCTCCTGAGGGCGCAGATTGCCAGAATATCCGCCGGTACACAAGTATCTCCTGCTGGGTATTTCAGATTTGACGAGGGGGAAGAGGCTGCTGACGCATTCGACATTACAGCTGGGCAAGGTGGTAAGATTATTCTAAATCGTGACTTTGAGCCATTAACAGTCAAGGACCTGACTGACCCGACTTGTACATTTTGGGTTCATCACACGTCCCACATTTTGCAACAAGGGCGAACTGTTTGGTACAATGTGAATCTAAAGGGGCCAAAAGACAAAGTTGAAGGAATGGAAGATGACGAAGAAGGAGAGGAAGCCCCACCTTTCGAAGAGGTTATAGGGGAAAAAGGCCCACCTTTGCTGACCTCGTGTGCCGAGGATTTATTCTTGGAGGCCATACCCCCATGGACCGTTAAGCCTGCTATTGAATTAGCTCCGCACGAAGGGTGCGTCTACGTCCGATCTAACTTGTGGCCTGGTTCATACTCTTTCGCATTTGGAAGAAAAATAGGATTCATGTACCACGGCTGGGGAGTGAAGGCTGTAACTTATGGATACACACCTCCTCCACCCTATCTACCAATGAAGGAGTACCCTCTGGGGCCAGATATCATCGAAATTACCGACCCAACGCCATACCAAGAAGAGGAGTACAGGCTGAAGTTAGCAGAGTGGCTCAAGAAACGGGAGAAACACCCAATTCTTGGTGGAGAAGGTGAAGGCGGTGAAGGAGAGGGCGCCGATGAGGAGGCAGTGTGAATTCCAAGTTGTTGTTTTTTTTTAAATCCTCATTATATATATTTTTCCAGTAGATACCCTGCGCCCATTCACCCAAGTTGCATAATATTATGTACATGCATCCATGACAGACATACCTGCCAATGCCGTTTCCAAGCTTCGAATAAGCCAAAATACTGATTTTTCTAGAGATAATCCACGTCTGACGAAATGAGGCTGTTATAAGCAGGGTAACATACTGAAACCCTCGCAGGTAGTGATAGATCTATCTATCAACCATTTTGATGGGCCTCAAAATGGTTTTTCATAATACATTTCAAGATGTGTAACATCCAAAAATGAATTGTCCAGGCCATTTTTTAAATCTGAAATTTTTACAAAATGCTTGGGTTGCCATCTAATTGTGCCTTCAAAGTTTTCAGCCCTATCTCTCAAATCCGTTGGGCTGTGTGGGGCTGCAGGAGGTTTTCGGCTATGGGGTCAAGTTAGGAGTCGTTTTCGAAGTTTTTTTGGATGGTTATCCATTTTTTGGTTATCCATGGTTATCCGTTTGTTTCCCTCCCTATCATCGCTGCTTTTATCGCAGCTCTACTCTGGCAGCACCCTTATGGGACACTGTCGGAAACCCCCAGCGAGCCTACGAGCTGTCGGAGCCGCCATTATGACATCACAATCACGACACCTTCTCCACCCTTCATATGTGAACGCCCAACAAACCGTTGTGTAGTGAGAACAGTACTGACTATAAGATGGTTTGTTGAACGTTCGGCCTTCGCAGATCAAGGGGGGGGGGGGGGGGGGGGTCGTGAGTGTGCGTCATAATGGCCGCTGCAACAGTGTTGAATTTTCCCTACTTGACACCATATTTCCCTCACTTGTCAGTCATCATGTCTTTCCTGACAGGTTAGTGCTGTGGAAACTGCTTTAGAGGCTTATCGCCTATCAGCAGGCCCCCCCAAAGGGAGCTCCAACCCAACAGGGTCTGACCTTCCGCCGGCCTCCACCTTCCAGCGGGTCCCTCGAGACCGACACCAGTCCAAGGGGGGCGGCCAAGGACCGACGGAGGTACTGGAGGAGAGGAGATGCTCCAAGCGAGTGGTTAATGCGTTAAGGCCGCTTGACACGCTACGACAAATCGTAACGATTTATCGTTCAGATGCGATCGTTACGATTTATCGGAACGTGTAAATGGGACATCGTAGCGATTTATTGGAGTTGGAGTTCCAACCCAACTCCAATAAATCGCTACGACTTGGAAGGTTGATGCCGGCCAGCATCAATTTCTCGGAATCGTAGCGACTTGTCTGAACGTGTAAACGGTCCCTCCAACCAATTCCCACCCAACGGTCCCTCCACCCGATTTCCACCCAATCACTGGGTCCCAGTGTGCATCCGAACGATAAATCGTTACGATTTGTCGTAGCGTGTAAAGCGGCCTTTATGGGAGCAAACTCCTCCCCATTAAGGCCCCTACAGTGGGAGGCCCGAAGGGACTAGCCCCTCTACCGCTGCCCCTGATTCGCTTCGGCGGTACATATACTAAAATTGGAAATTGTCTTTCCTGACAGTGTGATAACTCCATTTCGGGGGTTATCACACTGTGTCAAAGCCGCCATTATGATGTCACAATCACAATACCGCCATCCCCCCCCCCCCATCCTCCATTTGCGAAGCCCCCGTCTGACAAACCGTGTAGACAGAACTGTTCTCACTACGGCGTTCACAGATGAGGGGGAGAGGGTACCGTTATTGTGACGTAATAATGGCCGCTGTGACAGTGTTATATTTTCCCTAATCGAAGCCGTATTTCCCTTTTTCTCCTCACATGTCGGGTCATCACGTCTTTCCCAACAGTGTGATAACTTTATTAAGCGTCTAGGTACCAGGTTAATCCCTGGTTGAAACAACAAGGTACAGATATGAATAAATTTAAAATAAACATTATTGAATAGAAACAAGAACCTTTAAATCAGAAAATAGCATCACCAATATTTTAGGACTACCTTTTTTGAATAAAACCAGCAAAGAATTCCGATGCTAGAAACGATATACGAAACAATTATGAGCAAACTGATAATTGGTGGGGTAAGTAATGTCTTGATGGAAACGTTCACAGCTCCCGTGAGTAAATTCCCAACCAAAAAGAAGGCCAAATTATTAGTACAGATGGCTTCCAAGATGAATAAAGTTGATCCTTGGTGTTCACCACAATTCATTCGACGGCACAAAATGCCAACCGACGATTCTATTATGATGGATACTCCCAAAACCAGGAATATTAAAGAAATCATCCAAATCACGAAGGCAGGATTAGCGAGTCTTCTCGAAGGCTGCATTTGACTGCCGTATAGGAATATGGTCAGAATCAGAAACCGGAGTAAGCACGTGAACCCTTTCTTCAGTTCTTGTTTGACAAGGGGCTTGTGTGTAGCGTACAAAAGCCAACTACCCAAATGAACTCCAAGAACGTACAGCCATAAATATCCTACGAGGGACACGATCCCTTCCCTGTTTGCCGTTAAAAAATCCATCCTGGGTGCTTCACTCATGACCCACGGTTCCAAACCAATTTTCATAACGACCTCATGCGCCGCAAAGCCAATTGCCAAGAGGTACCACTTCGGAGTAAATTTTGTCGCCAAAAAAGGTCCCAGACATTTCACTATGGCTAAAGTGAAGAAGAAATTCCAATGCACTCCATACTCTGTGACGTGTTTCTGGTAATTCACTTTTTCAGTGGTCACGTACCGTATTACCCCCAATATTAATATAGGTACGTTGCTGATGAGGGACTTGCGGTTGAGGTCCTTGAACTGTTTCACATTGCAGGTCAAAGCATTAGCCACGATGAAGAATCCCACTCCGGTGTCCATCAGGCTGTAACCGTAAGCTTCGGTTTTGATTAACTTCTTAGGAAATACGGTAAAATCCACTGCTAGGATACATAGAACGCTTATTAAAGATACAACTGCTTTGAACTTAGTGACAAAGGGCCGACGTTTGAGAGAAACTTTGGAGTTCAGGCCTTCCGAAAATTTAAAATTATTTTTCCTGAAGAAGAGTTGTCCAGTTACCGATAGGGTCGTAAGGAGAAGTAATGCCAACGTACACACCGTCACATGTTCATTTAACACCGTCAAGAGTAAGGTGGTTGGAAGCACAACGGTAACGACGTCCAACAGGAAACACCATAGATGATTTTTGTAGCTGACGAAGCATCGAAGTCGCAATGCATTGAAGCCAAGCAGGAAGATTGGTAAGAGGATCAGCGGCACGTCAAGTAGGTCTCCACCGTTATGGTTTGACAGATAATTTTCGTGGTATTCCCTGTAGGAAATGTTCATGTTGTTCATCGTGATCCGTTCACACACCGCCGGAAAGATGATGACTTATTATCTGACCTTTTAGTTCAGATGCACTAGTCAATGTAGAAACCGCAAGCCGAAGCTTTACAACTAATCCATCTTTCCGTTGAAGAACAGTAACCACTTGAAACTAAACACACCCACACTTGTGAAGAGCTTTGTATCTATGTTGGTGATGATGAATACGGTAGTTCATTCCCCACATAAATTTTATCCATTTGTCAGCGACAACTCGCATCCCATTTTCATCAGCATTGAGTGATCCAGGAAGTTTTAATTTTGTGACGGAAATAGAAACTTGAAGGAGAGTCATAACACAAAAAACTACCGATGTTTGTTTGATAAGATGGCATGTTGATCTTGGCTATCGATAAGCATTATCAATGAAACAACAAATCTTCATGTTGTGTTGCCTAACCTGCTTTCTGTTAGGTGGTGCTTCTTCGCCATAGAAGATCCTGTCATGAGACCTTTTCCACCCTAGGTAATTAATTTACCTACGTCTAATTATTATACAAAAGAAGGACCCTACTCCCACTTGTAGGTCGTTCCAGGAATTGCCATCTCTGGATGGTGCCAGCGACGTGGGGAACAGCACCAAAAAGCCGTTCCACTTACATGACTCGATAGTAGCAGCTACAACAAATTTTACAACAGCAGAGGAGTCATCCTTCTCCCTAATATAATAATATTATATAAATATAAGAGGTTATATAATTTTTTGGCTATAGTATTTATTTATTTATTTTGGTTATAATATTATATAAAGAGGTTATATATTATATAAGAGGTTATAATAATAGTATATAACCTCTACATTGGGTTGGACCTCTGCCCCTACGTAAGCTACTATACCATACAGTATTTCAGAATACCTAATTAATTATTAATAGGTCGACCTACCTACCTACCACCAACCACCACCACCACCTACCTACCTACTTGCCAACTGCTAGGTGGCCTATTACGCTGGCACCTTCATTTCATTCTGGACGCCGCAGAATGGGTGATAACAATATCTCCTGAACTATAATTTTTTGTAATTCTTTTATTCTCAAAAACAGAATTATCAATTTTTTTGTACTTGATTTTTAAGTACAAAATAGTTTCACGCATAACAGCATAATATGCTGTGACAATATGGCTGATTCTCCGAAAGTGGGGAAATCCCAGTCTGGAGCTTCCAACAGGCGAAGTTCGAGAGATTTAAAAGAAAAAACGCTGCAAATTTTACACAAGGGTTTATTATTCTTTGATATACATTACTTGTGCAGAAATTTAATGGGCCCCGGAACCGACTGTCGAATAATACTTTTTTCTGAAAGAACTTCATAATTTGAAGGCATAGCAGTGAGTTTTGGGCTCCTACGGTGTAATACAAATTTCCAGGGCACTGTCGAAAATTTCAACTTTGAATCTGGAGGGAAAAGTGGAGCCACTCTCTCATTGGCTGATCACGGCCGCCATTTCCGCCGTCTCCTCCGGCAGATTCCCGTCGGTCCCTTCTTATGCTAGCGCACTCTGGCGGATTAGTTATAGTGCCACCACGGGAAAATTCAAAACGCCAAATATTCACTAGTGATTTCCTCTGCTCAGACACCTAATTTCTCAGTGCTAACTGTACAGAGTACTTTGTTCATTACTAGTTCCACTATGTTCGGCCGAATTTTCCCATTTCTCTGACCTAGTTCCGTGGCCCATTCTGTCAATGAAAAAATTTTAAAAAAAAATTTTTTTTGGTTTTTTTCTCAAAAAAAATTTTTTTTTTGATTTTTTTGTTCAAAAATGTGTTTTTTCAAAAACTCTGTATTTTTTACTCGAAAAATATTTAACATCCTGGGATCCTTCAAAAATCCCATTTTTAGCCCCACGAATGCCCTAAACATCGCCCCAGTGAAATCGGATCGTTCCGGGACCCCAAAAAATGGATTCTACGTCCAAAAATACTTCGAAAACGACACCTAACTCGATCCCATAGCTAAAAGCCTTCAAAAACCCCCTTCTGTAGCCCCATTATAGCCCCAGAGCGCCCCACGGGTTTGGGCGATCGGACTGAAAACCTTGCGGGCACAACTAGATGGTAAACCAAGTATTTTGTCAAAATTTCAGATTTTTATAAAAATTCCTACTGCCCAAAACGGCCCGGACGGCGGACGGCGTACGGCGGACGGCGGACGGACATTTCGGATTTTGAATGTAGACCTCTTGAAACGGATAATGTCAAATTTTGAGGCCGATCGGAGTCGTCGACCCGCGTCGCGAAAACATAGGTGTATTATTCCAAGAATAATAAACCAAAAGGTCATGGTTCAAAATTACCTCGAGGCATTTGTCGTAATATGAAAAATATATTATACAACTTCTTTGTACCCTCAAATAATAAATAAATGGCCGAATTTTCAGGTCCTCACACGTTCCAAAACTCGATTTTTCGACTTTGGTCAACGGTTTGGCGAACTACAGAGGTAGACATACCTACCTCTATAGGTGACTTTTCTACATTTTTCATTTCGAGGTTTTGTTCCTACCTGCCTGAGATATCACCTGCTATTTTGGCACCGCCACATTTCATGTTCATTCAACAATTAAAAAAATATTTAAATATTAATAAAATTTATAATATACTTTTATTTTTATTTAATAATAGTAAGTATAATAAATTTTATTATATAATATTATTTAATTTTATTATTAATTTATTATATAATAGTATTTGTTATATAAATATTATTTAATAATATTTTATTATTATTATTTAATAATAGTAATAATTAGTAATAATAATAATAACTATTATTATTAGGGATTATGTTCCACGTAACAGCTCCTGACGGAATGATCCACCCCTATCGCGTTGACAGCTCCGGAGAAAAAGTAAACGCTGGTTGTACCCACGTTGAGTTTGAGGCTATCTGTTTACCAAACAGTGTTTTGAAGTTATTTTGTGCCACAAAATTTGTGGAAGTCTGTGGTTTTGTCGTTGTTGACGAGTTGGGGCGACTAAAAGGGTTTATTTCAATTTGCCGAGTACGCATTGAATCTGCCTCGGTATCAAGTGGTGGTAAGTTACTAGAAAAACATTTCCCCCCTTGGGAAACGTTTTGTACTCCCCCAAGGAAGTTTTAACGAGGGCATACTACAGGCCTGTAAACAATAATTGTATTGCACTATACATCAAAATTATTTTGATGTATAGTGCATTGTCCAACTGGGCGAAGATGAAACTGCCAGTTTCTTTTTTTGTGGAAAACCAAATCTCCCCCTATTGAACGCAAAGCTCTCCTTTGACCTGAATGAATGGCAACTTTTAAGCAATCAAAACTCTAAATTGGGAGCTTTTTATTGAGCATGACCTTAACTGTTATTACATGTTTATTGTCAGCCTTATGAACTGTTGGAACGGTCGTTCTGACAGGATTTACACACCAGCCATGAAGCGGCCTCAGCCTACTATCAACTTCCCGCCAAACAAGCAGAAGAAGCCCAATTATGACAACTCTCGGCCGGAGAAACTAAGCCTGGAGCAGCAGAGGAAGAATCTCCCCATTTTCCACGTTAGAAAGAGGTTAGAATCCTGTCTGAATACAAATAAGAGTTCGTAAAAGTGCTCATAATTACGAACGTAGGTATATTTTACTACCACGAAGTTAAGAATTCGTTTACTTTTAAAACAGGCTTCTTATGGAATTGGAAAAACATGAAACTCTTATCGTCATTGGTGAGACTGGCTGTGGAAAATCAACTCAAATCCCCCAGTTCCTGCACGAATTAAACATGGAAGGGGACGGCAAAATTGGCATCACTCAGGTACTGACGCAATAACTATTATTGGTAGGTATTCTATCATGAATAATTATTGTGCTTCTCATGATCTGACAGCGGGCTTCGGTTCATCGCACTCGTCTTTCCATCGTCAGAATTATTTTTTGCGCAATTTACACAGAATAATAATGAACCCTGAGTGCATTTGACTGCCCCCCCCCCCCCCCCCAGCGTGCTGGGTGCATTAAAGGTGCACCTTACTAAGGGGAGATCTTTACTACCTTACTCTGTGGGGGAGATCCTTATTTTGTAACGACACTGTGTTAGGGACTTGTCGATTTATAAAAAATAAATTTAACCTACCTACATCACACTCCCTTCTGTTATGCAACTTTTCCGAAGAAAAGCCCCCCCCCCCCCCCCCACCCCGGCACGGCTTGTTTTCACGAGTTTGGAGGTCCACCTTGACTCGGCTCAATACTGAAAATAAGCGTTAGGCCAGCGATGAACCGATACTTGTGCAGTGCGACGAAACGACAGTAAGCGTAAGTCCATCGAGCAAAAGGACGTGCGATGAAACGAGACCCACAATACTTTGCACATAAGCCACGAACGGTCTCTTTTACTCTGTGCCCACAGCGAACTTATCAATAGGTTCCTGGAGCGTGAGTGTAAGTTGAGCGTGAGGATGTATGTGCGGGTGTGATTTTTCAAGGATGTCAAAAATTAACTGAAGTAAACAAAAAATTTTGTGCGCTTGACACCATTGAAGGTAGGATATAAGAGATCTGGCCAGGTTACGCAAGGTTATCAAGCGAGTTGTTTGAGGTTAACTCATGCTCACAGTCCGAAATGTGAGCAAGTGTGAACATTGCCTCACAATCACTCTCCTGGATCTGCAAATTAGATCCTCACATGTGAAACCTAGCACTGCGCAAGCGCAAGCTCCTCACATCGCCTCACACTCACACACCAAGAACAAACCTAAAGGTTCCCAAAAATCGTATCGATAATCGATCAAGTTTCCTTCTAGCCTCGAAGGGTTGCAGCCATGACAATTGCGACTCGGGTGGCAACGGAAACAAGGTCAACTCTTGGTCAAAAAGTTGGCTACACTGTTCGTTTTGAAGACGTCACTAGCGCTGGAACCAAAATGAAGTACCTAACTGATGGCATGATGCTGCGTGAAGCTATGTCAGGTAGGTGACTGCCAACTACCTTCCTCAATAGCCCGTATAATCTTCTTTTTCTCCGACACAGAGAGGCACATGCGCGATTTAGTTGACATTGTTTGTTTGAACTGATTGATTGAACAGTAAATCCCACTTCCGCAATCCAGCCCCCCTCTAGCTTCATTCTAACGAGAGTCGTCCCTCCTTACTTCACTATATAGAGTGTTCCTTCGGCCACCACCCACTCACAGCTCATCCCAGCATTTCACAGTACCAAGTGTATCTAAATAGACAGGTTTTTTTTTTTTTTTTTTTTTTTTTTCATTCTACCAAGAGATTCTCAAGGGACCAGAGAATTCATTCCCACTATCGAGGTTTTCACTATATCGAATGTTTTTATATCGAGGTTCGACTGTACTATAAACATTATACTTGGTAGTGAAAACTGTGGGGGCGGGCGGTATATTAATTTTAGGGAATAACTAAATTGATTCATTATCCCCAGATTCGCTCCTTAGTTCGTACAATATAATAATTCTTGATGAAGCTCATGAAAGGACTGTCCATACGGACGTGCTGTTCGGAATTGTCAAACAAGCTCAAAAGAAAAGGACCTCCCATTCGTCCCTACAACCACTTAAGGTACGTTACTCTCAAAGCCCTCTTTGGCTCATGTCTTAACATGTTTAATCTGTTGATATTTGGTATAACTAAATGCGCCTTTTCCCTCAGGTCGTAGTCATGTCCGCCACCATGGACGTTGATCATTTCAGTAAATACTTCAACAAAGCGCCCGTGGTTTATCTGGAAGGTCGCCAGTATCCCGTTGAAGTGAAACACGCCGTCGAGTCCCAGGAAGATTACATACACAGTTGTCTTGTTACTATATTCCAAATTCACAAGGAAGCTGTTGTCAAGTGAGGGTTTATTTTGCGCCCATACATAGCGTGGTGTACATCTCTCTCTCTTTCCCATTTTTCTTTACAAAAAAGAAAATCGTCTGTTTTGTAGCCACCACATCCTAGTATTTCTCACAGGGCAAGAAGAAATAGAAGCGATGGCTGCCAACATTAGAAATATTTCCAAGGTGAATGATTGGTCATTGACTAGTTCTAAGACCCCTACTTCTAATACAACGGATTTAGTTATTTCTTAATGGTTTCAGGATCCATCCTTTAATCTTCCACCCATTAGGGTAAACCCATTGTATGCTGCATTGAGCCCTCAGAAACAGTTGGAAGTTTTTCAACCTGGGAACCCGAACGCTAGAAAAGTTATTCTCAGCACGAATATAGCAGAAACGTCCGTTACTATTCCCGGTATCAAATATGTGATCGATAGTGGGATGGTCAAACAAAAGTTAGTTCGTTATTGACTATTGCATTCCCTCTTGAAATTGAAAGTTTTTGAGTATTGAAATTTTCATGTGGTGTACATTTTATAGATTTCATCATCCTACAACGGGAATGGACATGCTGAAAGTTCATAGTATATCTCAAGCTCAGGCCTGGCAGAGGTCTGGACGAGCTGGGAGAGAATCAGAAGGGTTCTGCTACAGAGCATACACTAAAGCTGTAAGAAATCAATTCTTTTGCGGTGTTTGCGTGTATTCTCACTGTTAGATTAATGTTTTTATTTCGCATTAACAGGAATTTGATTGCATGATTGCAAATCCAGTGCCGGAAATTCTGAGAACTAACCTGTCTGGTGTCGTTTTACAATTACTGTCACTGAATATAAACCTGTTGACGTTTGACCTTCTAGATAAACCTCCAACGGAAGTAAGTGGTTCAGAGTTCTGAGTTGTTTGATAGGTAGGTTATACTTGACGCGTTTTGGGACGTGCTTTACGATAACGAGTGAATTGCGTGGTCGGTCGAAACCACTGTTAATATAAACCTGTTGTCGTTTGACCTTCTAGATAAACCTCCAACGGAAGTAAGTGGTTCAGAGTTCTGAGTTGTTTGATAGGTAGGTTATACTTGACGCGTTTTGGGACGTGCTTTACGATAACGAGTGAATTGCGTGGTCGGTCGAAACCACTGTTAATATAAACCTGTTGACGTTTGACCTTCTAGATAAACCTCCAACGGAAGTAAGTGGTTCAGAGTTCTGAGTTGTTTGATAGGTAGGTTATACTTGACGCGTTTTGGGACGTGCTTTACGATAACGAGTGAATTGCGTGGTCGGTCGAAACCACTGTTAAGTCCTAGCCTGGCTCACTGACTCTTAAGGCAGTACAATCAAGAATCAAGAATTTTTATTGCCAAGAACGCAGAGTGCAAAGACAAGGTCAAAATTTCCATGCAATATTTCAGCTCACATAAACTTACGTACAATTGAATTTAACCTAGATTCAAGGTTCTCTCAGAGTTGCTTCCAGTTCAGTTTTGGATCCTCCAATACTCCAAGAAATCTAACGCTTGGGGGTTTTTGACCAAGGATGACGTCTCGCAACGCAAAGTAAAGAGTCAGTTTTCGTCTCATTAACTGTGAGTCCATTTCTAGCGGAACACCCCGATGTCTCTTTCACAGAACCTTCGTTTGCCAGAGTTAGTGACGCTAGAGCTGCGTTTTTCGTCAGGACAGAAGTTTCGTCCACAAACAGATGGGCCTCAAGAGGACTTAGACCTGAGAATCATTGATGAAAAAAAGTAAAAGTATGGGATCCAAAACTGAACACTCAGGTATACCATATCTCGATTTGATCGTAATTAAAATGTCAGGATTCGTGGGTGGATGTGAAATAAAAATAATTAAATGCGAAAAGAACGTTTACTCCTTGAAAGCTACAAATCAACTCAACCAAAACGCCAGTCCGACTCTCTTATCAGGGTAGGGAGTGCGCCCTCGAAGGGTGGACGTCCCCCTCTCCTCTACTACCTCTGCCCTGTCCGAGAGCTTTGGGAGGAAACTAGGTACAGGAAGCGATCATCGGGAATCATATCCCGACACGGCTATCCTGACCTTCCACGAGTCCCTTTCGTGGAAAAGAAAATCATTAGTCCCATCAAGTATATCTAGTTATTTACAATCAATATTTCAAAATTTTGAGAGTCGGTTCCCTACCTACATAGTTGCAGGGAAAAACTGGCCATAACCGCATGTTTCAGCGTTTATGCCCAGGGAAAAAAACCCTGAAGCCTCTGGCGTATATCATTAAATACTTCAGTTGAATGTTAACATAATTAATCAGTAAGCTATTTACATTAGGTATGTACAAGATTTGTGAATCAAGATTTTATTTTTAACGCGTATGTTCGGAATTCCCTTTCGAACCTGAAACATACAAAAGGATTAGAAATCGGAAGCAGATGTACACCATTATCCTACGTCGTAGGAGCTGCATGCAAGTTTTATCGTTTCCTAGAACCACTTCCGCTAAAGTCAGTAGGTCAATAAATTCTTCAAGGTGATGACAGCTGTCAAAGGAAGAAACCCTAATTGCACACGTATTTCGCTAAACCCTTTGTTGGGTCTTCCAGGTAGAGTAAGTCTGACGGAAGATTACCTCGCTCACAAACCCACTCGGCCATTCTGCGGTTTTTTTTTTTCTTTTCCTTTTGTAATATGCCGAAAGGGGAGAGACATGACGCCAGTTGAATCAGGTACATCTCAAAACTTGGAAAAAGTAAAATTATTTTACACTGAATCGTTATGCAAATTGAAAATACCATCAAGCAATCCGGAATGGTCTTGAAGCACATTGAAAATCGTTATTAGGCACATTGAAATTGGCATTAGCATAGAAATATAATATTAATGTCGTATGGTCGCTATGATTAAAGTTAAATGGTTGTGATAATCCACTTTTAATTGATCGTTATGCACCTTGAAATCAGACTGGGACGGCCACGAGAGCCGAAAGGACGGCCACGAGAGCCGAAATGGTACGGCCACGAGAGCCGAAATGGTACGGCCACGAGAGCCGAAAATAGTACGGCCACGAGAGCCGAAATGGTACGGCCACGAGAGCCGAAATGGACGGCCACGAGAGCCGAAATGGACGGCCACGAGAGCCGAAAGAAAAGCTGGCTTCACATAGGAGTCTACCCTGAACAGGCCTAGTGCCATATTAGGGCGTAACTCAGATGATGTTGCCTTCGCCCAGGGACTTGGAGATACTCCTCATCCGGACCAGCGCCCTATAGGTCTCCACCACTAGTAAGTGTTGACCGGGGAGGCCATCAACGCCGAACACAATCTGCAAACGCCCCAGTCACCAAGACGCCTTTTGAGCGCCAAGAGCAAGGCCGCGTTGTACATAAGGGTTCGTAAGCATTGAAGGGACAATGTTGTTGTACACCAACATTGGCCTATGCCAAGTGTCCCGATTACAAGAGCATAGTGCGACCAAAAAATTTTATTTTGAAGGTAGATTGAATAAAATTCAATTAAATTTTCTTTTATGAAGTTTCATTTTCGGAGTCAGTTTGTGATGAATCGTCTTCGTCAAGAAGTTGGGGTAGAAGATCATTTTGTTGTGTTATTTTCCTCACACGTTCGTGTGGATATTTGACTTGACGATTTGTATTTAAATTTTCCAACAGATATCTGTCTCCAGGTAAAATTTCGACCACACGATACATGCCTTTAAATTTTAGAGCGGTTTTCTGAGATGTACGAGGTTCAACCATGCGAACACATAAGTCACCCTTCTCTAAGGGAATGACCTTGGCTTTCCTTCCCTCAAAACGTTTCGTTTCGTATTGAGCTGCTTTGTCTATGTTTTGTTTCGCTTCAGTGCGAATATCAGCTAAGTTAGAACGCGAAGGGGGAGAAATTTCCTCGTCCACCGTCACCATACCTGGTAAAGAGGGTTTTCTACCAGTCAATAATTCAAGTGGTGTCATCGTGGTCACCCGGTTAGTGGTAGAATTTAAAATTAATTGGATTTTAGGAGCCAACTGTCTAATTGTCTGCTGTTTCAAACTGAGAGCTACAGTAATGAGGTTAGTGATTGAAGACATAACCCTCTCGACTTGGCCATTCGCTCGGGATGCACCAGTCGCAATGGCATGCGTCTTGATCTGGTTTTGATTACAATAATCTAAAAATTGGGTGGCTGTAAAGGAAGTGCCTTGATCAAAAATCAAACGTGAAGGCGGGCCGAAAAATTGAATTAATTCGGCTAGCGCGTTCACTGCCGACTTGGCTGTCAAACTTCTAGTATGGTGCAACAAAACATACTTGGTAAAAGAACAGATTAGTACAATATAATAATCAGGCGGACCATTAGATCCTGATAAGCGTCCTGTAACGTCAACATGAACTGTATGAAATGGTACATCGTTTTTCGGGATCATATGAAGTTCCATCTGTTGCTTACCAGAAGGGTTTTTTGCAATTTTGCAGGTAATGCAGTTTTCAATGAATTTCTTTACAAATTTATGCATCTTCGGAAACCAAAATTTTTCTAGTATTTTATCCATTGTTTTGGAAAGACCTAAGTGGAGAATAGCCTCATGGACCGAATTGGTAACAACCCACCTATAGGTCTTAGGTACAATCGGTGACCTTTTGTTCTTTTTCTTATGTTGGTATTTCCGAAATAAAACCCCATCAGAAACATCGTAGGTATTTGCTAAATCAGAATTGAGTGTCCCAGTTTCAAGTTGTTCCTTAATAAATTGAATTTCCAAATCAGTGTTCTGAGCTGCTATCAACCAGTCCCCAGTTAATTCTAGTAGGTTTACGCTTTTTTCAATCAGTTGGTTATGAGTTTTGTCAGTAATACGGGGTAGATTGGATTCTATTACTTTATAATTGTCAGAAGTATGGGCTGGTGGAAAATCAGTCACGGAAGTTTGGAAAATTCCTACATCTTCAGCTTCACCAGTCGGGTGCCTTGAAAGAAAGTCAACCACTTTCATTTTATCGCCCGGCCTGTGTTTGATGGTAAACGAGAACATCTGTAGATATGCCCACCATCGGTGAACCCGAGTGTTAAGTTGCTGCTTTACATAAGAAGCTTGGAATGATTGACAATCAGTAACTAGAGTAAAATCAGTATAGAGTAGGTAACATTCATATTGTATAAATTATGGATAAACTGTCCAAAGTAAGAGCTCAACCCTAAAAATGTTCTTATTCTTCGGCTTACCGGTAAGCCGAACCTTAAGCCGAGGTGGTGAAATCCACCATAAGGGCTATCACATTTTGAGGCGATGGCAACTTTGTTAGGGCCTCGATTTTACCTTGTGTGGGCGTATGTCGCCATTATTGATGTGATAGCCTAAATAACCGGAGAGCTGTACTGACTTGTACTAGGTTCAATTATTCCGGCATCCAATAAATCCTTAATGTAATTGCGTACAGCTTCACGGTCGCGCGGATGAAGAGGATAAGGCCTTTGGTAAACTATTTTAGATGGGTCTATCAATTTGATTTTAAATTCACTAGTAGTCACTTGACGTCTGGGTAAGCCTCGAGTAAAAGTGTCAGCATATTTGTGTAATATTTCCCTTAGCCTGCGAACATCCTCTTCCCCCTTTAGATCAGTGTCTAATGTTTCCTCTAAAGGGTTGAAAATTTCACGGTCACGGTCACCACCGGTTGACCCCTGAAGTTCGCGCTGCGCCAGCGGACCCTCTATTGTTTTGATGGAGTCCACTTGAACGTCTATAATGGGTTTCTCACACGGAATGGGCCAAATATCAGAATCAGTAACAGTATCGTCATTTGAGGGTGCAACATCAAGGATTAAATTGTACTTTGTGGCCTCACGCCTTTTACGTTCCAAATATTTCGATTTTATCATTTTTGATTTGGCCTTATCGTCTATCTTTTTAAATTCATAGCGGTTGCGTAAAATAGTTATGCTGAGTCCGCACTCCAAAATTTCTTTTCCCAGAAGGAGATCACAGGGACAAACGTCGTCCGGAACATTTAAAAACGTGACTGGAATGTCAATGTCATTGATTGTAATCATAACTGAAATTTGTTTATGAATGACTACTTTCCCCTTTCCAATACCTGATAAACATATGGGATTTTCGTAGATTTTCCCCGAAAATTATGGCAATAATTTTTCTGAGAGCAGAGACGCTTCGGATCCAGAATCGAAAATAAAAGGAAAAGTGTTACCTTGGTGTTGAAGAGTTCCCTTGGGATTAATGTTACACACATTAACCTTCCGCTCAGGCAGCTGGTTGTTGGATGCAGCTGCTGCAGGCTGCTGTTTGCTGGCAGTGCGGCGGTGTGGATTGTGGTGACACCACGACCAATCGTGGTTGGTTTTCCGGCATTTTGGGCACCACCTCTTCTTATTTGCTCCTTGTTGCTCTGAGTTGGCTGACGACGAGCTTGGAGGCTGTTGACTGCTGGTAGTTGGTGTGTTGGGGCGGATGCGCTTTTCGTGTGGCTGTGGTCCATCTGAAGGGCGTTTTTGGCTGGAGCCCTGAGGATGTTGATTGTGTTTTTGTCGATGTTGGAAATTCGACTTATGCAGAGGCCTCACGGCTTTGGCTGCTTTTACTGTTTTCATCAGGCCCACTTCATCTACATTCTCATGAATGTATGCCCACTTTCGCACCTCATTTTCTGATCTTGCTGCTAGTGCTGTCATCAGTAATAGGGCACATTCTTCGTCAGTTTTACCCCGGAAAACGCCACGAATTTTCACGAGGAACTCAGAGACATATTTTGATACGTCTCCTTCTTTAGGATAGGACGTAACTGCCTGGTGAAGAATCGCTGCAGGGGTGTCCACTTGGCAGTATTTGTTGGTGAAGGAAGCCCTGAAGGAATCCCACGTCAGTGCGTCATCAAGAATCTCCGCCAACCATTCACTGGCTGTCCCCTTCAAACTATCGGCCAATGCCATGGCCAATTCTGATCGCCTGGGTTGCCGATCTGTCATTATCAGGCTGCAGGTGCGAATCCATGCCTTTGGGTTTGATTTGGCGTCATCAAATTCCGGAAATCGAAGAGGTTTTCCCGTTGGTTGCGAGGGCAAACGGTCGAAGATAGCCCCCAACATTTGCGTTTGTAGGTCAACGACTCGCTCGATGGAATGAGCGTCGTTCCTGGTTGATGGCGCCGACGGCGGTGTTTCCTCAACGTCCTCAACGATAATTTCGTCGTCGTTCTCCATGGCACTGTCCTCACTATCACTATCACGTGACGCGGAATTACCTATTTTGGCAGTTATAAAATTCACAGTCCAAAAAATTTTTTTTTTTTTTTTTCGAAAACAATCACTGTAATTAATCACTGTAATTAATCGTGCAAACGCGGATCACATCCCACTTCTGATCTCGATTTGATCGTAATTAAAATGTCAGGATTCGTGGGTGGATGTGAAATAAAAATAATTAAATGCGAAAAGAACGTTTACTCCTTGAAAGCTACAAATCAACTCAACCAAAACGCCAGTCCGACTCTCTTATCAGGGTAGGGAGTGCGCCCTCGAAGGGTGGACGTCCCCCTCTCCTCTACTACCTCTGCCCTGTCCGAGAGCTTTGGGAGGAAACTAGGTACAGGAAGCGATCATCGGGAATCATATCCCGACACATACCTGACTGGCAAGAAACTTGATAAAGAATCTCCATGGTAAACAGCCTGTCTTCTACCTGTGAGATAGCGCTTTATGAGACATTTCCACTAGAAAATTGCAAAATAAAACCCGGTGATCTGAAAAGAAGACATCATCCACCAGGATGTCGGCTTCGTACTCTGGCAAGCAATTAACGAAAGCATTGACAATGCTTCGACGGTACCGTGTAGGTTTGTTATTTTGCGGGTGGAACTTGAAAGAACCGAAAAGACCGGTAAGCACTCTGTATTGAGGCACATCTTCGATGGCACCAACGTTAAAATCACCCAAAATAATAACCATCTTCATTCGAAATACAAGTTGAAGCACCCAATGGGCAGTATGGCCTAGGTACAGGTAGATGGGGCCCGGCTTCAACCTTAGAACGCCTCTTTGCAGTCACATGACCGAGAGGTTGGCGCCTGGTTGGTTAGTGCTCCTGTAGATATGACGTGTAGAGTATGTTTATTGTTAACCGTCGGTACTATGTTGAATCGGGCTGCTCAAAATTCCGTCTCGTCCTCTCAGCTTAGCAGAATTATAGGACACTGTTCTCCCTAACCCTTACCAGCTTATGAGATAATCGGGATTCTGTCCCGATCAGAAATGTGAAGGGGCGTTCAGGGCGTGACCCCGTACCGAGGTTGTTACCATATAAAAATATATCAAGAAATGATCGGTTTTGCATCACGGTGTTATAAAGTAGCAAAGAGGGCTCTAGTATTGGTTGGTATCAAACGTGATAGTGTCGTCGTTTAAAGGCATTCAAGCAGGATAATATCCTGCTATAATAATATTAGATATATTCTATCTTATAAGATAGATTTGTTCTTAGTATAAAATTTGTTCTAGTGACCCTGGGAATTCGCAGAAAAACTGGTAGCTCTTCTGTTGAATTCTGCTCGTGAATGTGGGTTTGAGGGGTGTGCATTGAACAACTCAATTTGATTTGTAACGCTTTCTGACGTGCCAAGGTCTGAGGATCGTGGATATCTATGGAGAGCGTCCCTGCTGTTCAATTGTGTGTATAGTGAGAGTAATATTATCATCAACTTCTTATTTAACAGTTAATCCTCGAAGGAGTTGAGCAATTGAAATTTTTGGGAGCTGTTGATGAAGGAGACGAGCCAGTGCTAACAGAAATTGGGAAAGTGATGGCGAATTTCCCTCTTGACCCTCGTTTCACAAAAATCATTCTTTCTGCCAGGGATTTCGGCTGTGTGTAAGTTACCTAAAAGATATTTTTTGGCAGATTAAGGAACCCTATTCATTCAACTTGGTTTCAGTAGCTTTTGATCTCAATCTTGATTACTTTCATAGTGTAAAGTAAACAGCATTTAGGATGTAGCAGATTTTAATAAAGGGAGCACCAAGTTTGAACATGGGGATCTGGGTTTTTTTAGCCGATGGATCTGTCGTGCATGGTACAGGATTTTCTGCTCTTTCAAAAATAAATAGCACAATAAAATGTCACTACCTGGTAAACTACAGCCCTCTACTGGTTCCCGCTCGTGAACGCAGAAGGCTAGCAGGGACTCTTGTCGCTTCTTACTGTCACAGTCAGACCCCTATGGACTACGGTGGCGTGAAAGGCTAATTTAAAACCCGGCAAAGAAATAATTTCATTTTATTTGTATTTTTTTAATCAGTCCGTCACACCACTAGCTCGCAGGAGTCGGGTTTGCGTGTAAAAATAAGATGACTCTCTTCTTACATCAGGTTTCATATAACAAGTTGAATGTTATATTTGTCCCCACAGAGACGAAGTGGTCACTATAATTGCTTTCCTGTCTGGAGAATCAATTTTCATAAATAATTTGGTCAAGAGGGAAGAAGCAGCTGAAGCAAAAGCTAAATTTGCATCTTCCGAAGGAGATCATCTGACGCTACTCAACGTTTACAGAGCCTTCAATTCAGTTGAAAATGGGAAATACGTAAGTCTACCTTGTGTTTTGGAACCCATTCGCTGCAGCCATTCGGATGCTAATTCATTGTGAAATTCTCTATGTAAATTATTTCTTTGGTCATGTTTTTCAGGGGTTTTGTTATGGGAATTTCTTGAACTTCAGGAATTTGGAATATGCCATCAAAGTTAGAGCTCAACTGATAGAAATCTGTCAAAGGTGTGGGATTCCTATGTCATCGTGTGGCGAGGACACGGAGAAAGTCAGAAAATGTTTTGTTTCTGGATTTTTTATGAATGTTGCCGAGCTGACCCGAGACCGTAAATACTGCACGGTAGGTACCATGAAAAGTGGCTGTCCTAAAAAATGGCTGAGTAATCTCTGGCAATGCCCGGAACTGAAGTAAGCAGAGAGGAGTCCCCCTTGTACTTGTACCAAACTAAGCAACAAGATGATATCTTCCAGGTGCCTGAAACATCCTGATAAATCCTTTTTTCGGATCACACTACTTTCTAGAGGTGGGCGTTTCTGCTAATTTTCAAAAACTGTTGATCAACGTTTGTTGAGAAGAATTAACCGTTAACGTAAACTGTTAAAAATTAGCAGTTTGAACTGAGAGTTGAAGAAGAATGTGTTAATTTTTTGTGAATCCGTTGATCGCATCAACAGCTAATTTGCCGTTACCGTTTCCGTGACTTTAACTTTCAAATAAATGTTGCTATAGCTCAATAACTAGGTACCTAGGCGAACATGTGCATGATGGAGATTGGAGGGTTGTTAGATAAGAAAAACTTATTGTATGTCATGCACTAAAGCCGGAATATCAAGCTCATCACTTAATATAGTGCATTCACTACTAATCATTAAATGAAAAAAAAAACCTAAGAAAATAAAATGAAACAACATACACCGTGCATTTTTGTTCGACTGGCTGCTGCCGTCGTCAGCCGTCCTCACAAGGAGGATCGGAACTTGTCATCATTAACTTAATGACATTAAGATAGGAACAGAGCAAATCGTTATTGTTTGTCACTATTCATTACCTATTAATGAAAGAAGATGAAAGATAAAAAAAAAATACAGATATGTGAGACTCAAGAAACTAACCTCGTATCGTGGCGTCCGAAGTCGGCGAAGAATGTTTCTTCTGTTGTTGCCAAATGTGGCCGAGAGTTGAGGAACAGTTGACAGGAAAACGAAACGTTAAATTCAACGGAACAAACAGTTGAAGGGTTGCGCTAAGCGTTGAAAACGTCGTTTTACTGTTAACTGTTGTGTCACACTGTTAACCTGGAAACTGCTAAATTGTGGACCCAGCGCTTCGTTGATTTAACTGTTAATCTGGAAACAGCTAAACTGTTCGTTCGTTTTTTTATGGTTAACATGTTATTTTTAACTGTTAACCAATTAACGCCACACCTCTACTACTTTCATAAAATCTTGGTTCCTTTTCAATCCAGTTATGCCACCCGATAGTTCATAGATGGTTTCCCATGAAGACGACTTGCGGCTCTTATTGATGGTTCTTTATTTTCAGATAATGAAAAAACAAGTTGTCAATATTCATCCTTCATCGGTGTTGTCTGGATCTATGCCGCCATTGGTCTTGTACACGGAACTCGTCAAAACCGCTAAAAGTTATATGAGATTTGTGATGCCCATCGAACAAGAATGGCTGGATACGTTGGCACCTGAAAACCTCAAAAACTTGAGTGGGATCTTGGATTTAGATTGAACTTTTGGAGTTTGAATGTTATGTAAAGGAGAGCGGGGGAATGCCGTGCACTTAAATTTGTGGAGTTCTTCTGAAGAGGTCGAGCATCGTAGAAATGTTGTCTTTTCACGAATTTTTTGTGTCCAGATATATCCCCCAATAGAAAATTGTGGATAGCTCTTGATCTTATTTATGTTGGGCAATGCCATGCACCTTTTCTTCCATAAGAATTTCAGTCTATCGTATGGGTGCACTTTTTGCGGGTAATAGGAGTGTTCCTTCACCAATTTGGTCATTAAGATTTTTGTGTTGTGTTTGGCGGAATACCGGGTGCGTAAAATCCCCAATTAAGCCGCCACGTGTTTGGAGGAAGGAAATACAGGAAAGAGTGGAGGGGTCGGTGTACCCTTGTTGCATTGCCTGCGCATTACCCAATGCTCGCTATTCCCCTGCTCTCCCCTACATACCTGGAATTGGTTGGTACAGTCTGTGATTTGGCGTTAATAGGAAACTGAAGAACCTACGGTGAGTATTTTCCTTCTGCCTAAATGTACATAATGCGTGTGTGTCTGTCTCTCAATCTACAAGTTGTGGTAGTAACCTTTGGGGATGTCATTATTTAACGTTTTATGCCATAAAAGGCACGTGTTTTTACCTGAAAAATTAAATTCGAATAAATAATTGGTAGCATATTGAAGTTGTTTACCTACTGATGAAGTCTGTCGTGTTTGCCTCACTTATTGGACCTAACAAGATCTACTAATACTAAACACGCCCTATCATTCATATTCTAAATAACGTTAGACAACAATATGTTGTATTCGGCTAATTTTTTATTGATGCACAAACCGTCTGGGTTCTTATTACTTTGAGCAGGAAAGAGCGTGTTTGGACCGCGTTAGTGAGTGTCAGCTTTCAGGCTTACGTTTGGAAATAGCTAGGATGCGCTGGTTAATAATAAGTTTGGAAATAGCTGGGATAATAGCTGGCAATAGTTATTGCATTATTATCAATTAACCATAATAAATAATTAATTAATAATAGTGCACTGGTGAATGCATAATAATATTAATAATATGGAATCAGATGCCATCATAATATGATGTCTTGCTTGCAATCAGATGAGAAAATTCAAAAATGGTTCGTTGGTATTTGTGGATATGTTGTCCTGATGTATTTTCACCTTGTTGAGTTGATGTTTGTTTTAGATTTTTATTGTAGCTAGTGATTTCTATATTTATTTATTTATTTATTCAAAACGGGACAAACCCACAAAAACGGTGAAACGCACCACAGCGGAAATAGAAGATTTTTATTTACATTATACCGGAATTGTGGATTGCTCAAGGGCTGAATTTAATCTCTCGCAACAATAGGATACTGGAATGCCAAAAGAGCTATCTAACAATATGAAATGCTGATGGCGCAGGCACGTTCTAATTTTTTTGGTCGTCAAAGACAGCTGTGAATGTCTGTGACAGCCGTCAGAGACAGTATCCTTTTTACTAAACGGTGGAGGGAGAGGAAACGTATTATGTCAGAATAAAATATTGATGGGCTGTTGACGTGGGCCCATTAGTACCCATCAATTATTGACTGTGCAGATATTATACAGGTTAGGGTATCAACAAAAAGAGAATAATAATTATTCTCTTATTACAATGATTGATTTCTTTCAAATTCGTTTGCCTTATAGTCTCTGGTTGGTCAGGATAAAAAAAAAGCCATGGTAAGTTTGCAAACAATTTTAACAATTTTTAGAGGTCGTGCAAGCGATTTATCATTTTCTGGGAACATTTCCTATCTTTGGGATTTTCCTATCCCATAATATCCTATATTATATCATAGGGGGGGGGGGGGGGGGGGAGTGAGATTTTTTTAGCTCGTGATGTTATTATAAATATAAATTTTTTTTGGAATTTCAAAATTTATTTATTTATTTTATTTTTTTTTCAAAAAACTTTTTCAACGTTTTTTACTTGAAAAATATTGACCTCCCGAGATCCATAAAAAAATCTCATTTTTAGCCCCATGAAAGCCCTATAGATACCCACAGTGAAATCGGATCGTTCCGGGACCCCAAAAAATGGATTCTACGTCCAACAATACTTCGGAAACAACACCTGACTCGATCCCGTAGCCAAAAGCCTTCAAAAAAACCCCTCCCGTAGCCCCATTTTAGCCCCATAGCGTCCCACGGGTTTGGGTGATCGGGCTGAAAACCTTGCGGGCACAACTAGAATCTATGGTAAACCATTCACCATCTGATGGTAAACCGAGTATTTAGTCAAAATTTCAGATTAAAAAAAAAAATCCTACATCCAAAAAAGGCCCGGACGGCGGACGGGGGACGGACATTCTGTTTTGGAATCTAGACCTCTTGAAACGGATAATGTCAAATTTTGAGGCGGGTCGGAGTCGTCGACCTCTGTTGCGAAAACAGGTGTATTATTCCAAGAATAATAAACCAAAAATGAATTCTGCCAATTAAAATAATTTTTTCTGCTTTTTTCGCTTTTCTCTAGTCAATGTTTTTTTTGTTTTTCACATCCCCCTCCCACCCCGTGACTAGTAAATAGGGATTGTAGGAAAGGACCAAATTGACAGGATTTATAAATTTTAGAAAAAATACATCTTTAGAATAAATTCTAAAGATGTATTTTTTCTAAAAGGCTCAAAGTTCCTTTTATTGACAAGTTTTAACAAGAGAGAGTTTTAACCTAGTAATAAATAGAAGCAATAGCTGGAAAATAGAGGTTGCTCAACCTCTTCAAGGATTCAAAGCTGATGGAGTGAAAAAATGTGTACCGACTATTTCAGAGGGTTTTTTTTTTCGGATTTTCGTGATTTTTATGGCACGTGGAAGCATCGTAGGAAGAACTTATTGACACCATCGGGTTCCTTGACTAAAAATACTTGAGATCAGAGACGGAAGAGAAATTTCTCACCCTGCGCGCCCCCTCATGCAGTGTTACTCTGATAGGAAATTCAATGTCCCCCAAAAAGGTGCTTGCGCGACCTCTAAAAATTGTAGAGATGGTCTGCAAATTTCCATGGTTATGTTTTCATCATGACGACGCCGAACTAGTGGCCTGGCGGTGAGACGAGTGATGACGCCAAACTAGTGGCTTAACGTAAGACATGTGAGGGCGCCGAACTAGTGGCCTAACGTATATTTATATTACGTAATATATAAACGTGACACTCCCGCATCTGCCTCGCGGACTAACGTTTTTGGGCAGTTAGGTAATGGCTAAATTTGTCCGTAAAACATCAATCCATCATTCTTTAAGTACTTGGATTATGTAGGTACAGTTCACAGTCCACAAAATGGTGAAATAGGCCACACTCTCGTCCTTCTTGTTGAATATTGGATTGTTATACATAATACTATCATGTTCCTACAACAATCCTGTGCATTGAATATTGAAAAAATATTGAAATTGTTGAGGTACCTACATTGAATATTGGATTGATATTCATAATAGTATTATGTTGTGTAAGGTGGATGCGGTGAGATACTGGGAATCCATCTTTTAAAAGACGATTTAAAACGAAGTAGTCTTTTTATACGATTATGTTCCTACAACAATCCTATAGGTGTTATGCAATTTATTAATAAACCTTCTGAAGACTATTTTTGACCCTCGAGATGCCGAAAAAGTGAATTAGAATTGATGTGCTAATTGCGTAAGCTATGAATAACCTGGTCCCTCCTATATAAGAGCAAGAAATAAAGAAACTGCCGTTCGCTAAACGGTGCCTATTTTAAGGCATTTGGTGAAAGGGTATATTGCGTAACCGGAATATTATGCCGAACAAAATGGCACATCAGAAGACGAGTACAACTTTTGAAAAGCTCGAAAAATGAATTCAAAGGTGAAGGAAACTCATGCTACTTGCGTAATATTTGAATAACCTTTTCCCCCGTTGTTATGCAACCTGAAACTCCGGCTGTTAGCTAATCTTCCAAAGGGCCTCTTTCACCTAACCTCTTCTTGAATTTAACCTTGTTCAAGAACCTGCAAATGGGTTAAAAGACTTAATATGAACACAATATTATAAACACAGCACTGCAGTGGTATGAGAGATGTTACCTATTACTCGTTTATAGATAGTGTTACCTATTACTCGTTTACATGGAAGAAGGAATCTCCTTCTTCCATGACTCGTTTATAGATAGGTAGTGTTGAAGTTGTACTACAACTAAGCAAGTTTGGTTGTATTTTAGATACTTACCCTTCTATAGGTGGGTTTTGGCCATGTTGTAACAGTCGGAGAACGGGAAGTAGGTAACTGTATTTGTTAGAAGGTAGGCTTTGTTTTATTTTATTCCCCGACGTAGGAAAGTGCGTAGATCCTTCTTGGATGAAATTTGGGGACAGTAGAAAATATAAAAATGACGCTGGCCGGTAGTGGTGACGTGGCCGGATGTCATGAAGGCAAAAACTGGCCCGTCCCATCCCATCAAAAAACTGTGGACACAGTGGGGCCAAACGGGTCTAAGCGTGGCAGCAATTCAAAATTTAAAAATCGCTGTTGGTCGATCGGTTCTTTGTGGATGTTGATCTACATGTACCTATGTGAACTCGGAACAAAAACTCATTATGAAGGACTGGAGAAACGATGAAAGTTGGGGTTTGTGCTCAAAAAACATTTTTCGTAAGATTTCGTAAAGATTTCGTAATTCAGTGTTTTCGTTGGGGTGGGCTGTAGTTGATATATATTTATAAAAACGACTGAACCTCAGTCACACTAATGTACTAAGATTGGAAAATCTACTTTCACAATGCTAATTCGTTCATTTCAAAAATCAGAAACCAGAACCGGTGTAGGTGACCTACACCAGTTTTTAAACGGCCAGAACAACTTAAGAAATTATGTATTTTTCCCTTTTTGACTTCTAACCACATGGTACAGGATGATTTAACACAAAATTCGGTTGCATTTCCATTCCTAATTGGTGATTCTTTAATAATTAAAGAATCCCAAAGCAATTACCTATAGCTTTAACGTATGAAAATCGGTTTTCAAGACCAAACTATTTCTACTAGCCCACAATATCCGCATGGGAAACATCAGGCATGGGAAATCCTCAAACTCTTCATACAGATCACCACCACACAAATTTAACTTCACTTCATACCTCATCAAATTGTCCCCAGAAAGCTTACTGATGTAATTTCAGTTAAATTTACGCCCTGACATTTCACAAAAACAATAAAAACCTCAAGATCCCAACTACCGGCACTCTTTCGAGCTGTTACAACATGGCCTCCGCCTGGAATAATTATTACCCCGAAATCAGCTGACCTTCTTCTTCTTCACAATCGAAAACAATCGAATTTTATGTATCGAGAAACCCACCTATAACAAAAACCAATTATGGTTGAATTAACGAAATTCTCAAAAAGAACTGCGCTGTATTGTGTGAGTGACTGAAAAGAAGTTGAACGTTTCGATCCCTTGCAAAGCTTTTGATTCGACAATCAACAGCCAATATTCCCATGTGAAGCCACACCTTGAACCCAGCGACGAGTGTTTATTTTTAAGGCCCTTAAAAATTCCCAGTCTTTTCACACCCAGGGTCGATTTATTGTCTGAAATCTCATTTTCGTGCGTTGTCAATACATAATGTGTTGTTGGTCTGGCTTTAGGTTCAATGTCAATGAACTCGAATGTTCGTCGTGATTGAATTTGCCTCAGAATTCCCTTCGCTTGCCCTTCGAAGTAGTACGTCGTTTAGGAAGCCTTAGAACGCAGGTCTTACTGTTAAGGTTCTTGACCCTTTTAGTAAACAATCTCCGCGCATTTTCAATTACGGGGATGATACAGAATCCGTGTTTATGCCTCAGAAAAGAAAATGGGCAAGAAATGGCGTCATCTTGAAAAATGTGAACGCCGTGGAGTCGCAAAAAAGCTATTTTAGAATCTAATTTGAGTCTTGCCAAATCCCTGATTCAAAGCCATAACATGATATTTGGCGTCTTGGGTGGGTTGAGTAGCCTAATTATAGGAGCGTGAAATTCTTTTGAAAATAGTGTGAACTCGAAGGAATGTTACTCGCCCCTCACTTGAGAGGGAAAAATCGACGCCATTTAAACGACAAGAGATAACTGCAAAATTTGATGACATGACAATGTCATTGTAATGTCATCAATTGCTCTTAGTGCTCCATGAAGGGACGGCCCTTAGAATAAAATCATATTGTTTAATATTATTGTACGGTGACGTTTCATGAAATGTTGGCTTAATACCAAAATTAAATTCTTCTCAGCGAAGAGTTATCAATTACGTGGCGCAACAATTGAAACCTTCCTTAACTCACCTGGGCCCTTAAATGTCAACGTCTTTTTCGCTGATCTGGATGAAAATAGTCTCTTCAACTTAGGAGATCAACTGTTAAGAATCTTAACATCTGATGTTGTCTGGCTGACTAATCGAGCATTTGGTGAAGAAATGTTTCCTCCTAACACCAAAAGTTGTGATTCACTAGGTTGTGATCCATCTCAACTGACGTTTTCAGAATAGGTCAATTCTTTTCTAACTTCAGCTGAGTGAAAAAATATCTTGGGAGGCGGGATTTCAGAAGTGTTACCTTACTGGGGAACACAACCATTACTTCTCATTTTCCTCTTGGTTCCATGCCTTTTAAAATTGTGTTTTCAAATAATACTGATTGAGTAACTAATATCTTACAGCCACGCTTATTTCGGATTTATTTGCTGTGTTTTAGCCAGCGTTACCTACTCATTTCTTCCCAACCTAATGGCCGAGAGAAGCGCCTAATGTCATACTGACGCGTATTAGTAGTCATCGTCGCGTATTACTATTATAGTAATACGCGACGAATAGTAGTAGCGAGGCGTATTGCATTAGCTTAGGATATTTGCCTTCTCAATTCTTATTTAAACTGGGATGAATGATTGCATCGACGAATTGAGTTGATTACGACTGTGTAGTAGGTACGCGAGAAAAATTGATATTTACAAGCACTCATTTCAGATGGGCTCGACAACGGATGTTCAGATAAGACTGACCTTGTACTGGGTGTTGTTGCAGGCGAGACCTGATAAATGAAACCTGTCTTCATTCTTAAAAAATCCGACGTATTGGCGTTCTCATAGACGGCTTACTTTACATCAACTTGGCAAGCACAAAAGTTTGTGATCGTTCATGATTTGCCAGGCGAAAGAAATTATTCATTTACCAGACGATGGGCTAGATGGTATTTATTGTCTACTCGTTTTGGGTGTTGCAAGATTGTTGTGTTCCGAATGTTGTGTTTTGTACTTCTCAACGGCTATTCTGATTCAGTTGTTGTTGTTTATCGTGTCACTCAAGATAACGTGTTGGCTCGTTCAAACCAAGCAGAACTCAAACATGTAACTTCAACACAGTACCCGATTTGGACATTTTGACCTCCCAAGCCCTTTTCGTGGTCTAATGAAGAGAAGGTTGGGCCATACCGTAAAACCAACCGATGCTATTGAAGATAGAGATGAAGTCACTTTAGGCATTTCGAGATAGAAGTGACTCCAATTCACAACTTAGCTGAGCCGTAGGCTCGTGTTCCAAGCAAGGAGGAAACTTCCTACTTCCGTCTCCATGGTCACTTGGCAGATTAAATCACGTTAGTGGCAACACCTGCTATCTCATTTTTTGACGAAAATGAGATAGCACCGGATTCTAAAGGAAAATGGGACGGGGAATCGATTAGTGAAGCTAGTTTTTTGGTCCACTCAACAGGGAGCGCGTAAATCGTGATTTAGTTAACAGTGGCTATCTAAATCTGTTCGTCAACACCAGCTATCTCAGTGAAATCACTATGGGGACGCTTGGAATCGACGACACTCTCTCAGTTACGTGCAGTTTTTATTGAGTTTTCTCGTGAAATCAGTGGTTTTGATGGTTTATTCGTTTAGCCTCAAGTTGTCAGGATAGATGGAGCGTGTTGAAAGCAAAAATTGATCAATTTTTCATTTATAATTGGCCTCACAAAATAGGGCTGTGAGATAGCATGTGTTGCACTGAACTGCTCCATGTGAGATAGCACCTGTTGTTGAGGGTTCTGCAAGAGAAACTTGATCCTATATTCGTATTATGTTGAATTTATTATTGATTCCACACTAATTCTACTCTAAATCTTTCTTCTACTAGACCCAGAGAGTGATTTGTAAGAAAGAGAAAATATATGTAGGATTAAATACCTGCAGTGGATTAAATAATATTTCATAATATTATTATGCTTCTTTCAATTTTAATACTAAATTTTTAAAGAACATTCCGACGATTTGAAGGATTTTAGTATGAGCTAGTAATAATAATTATTACTATTGTAAAATAATATTTTACAATTTTTTTATAACTAGCTCGTCTTACATATTATGTCGAGATGGATAAAGCGACGAGGTGGCTTTCTGAGATGAGACCTTCCCAACTAAAAACTCTTTAATTGCATACCTATTTTCCCAGTTATGGTAAGGTATATCACAATATAACCTGAGTCGAGTGAGGTTTTTGTGGAGCGAAAGCGTTTTATATAAACTTCAAGTCAAAGGGACTTCCTCACCCAACATGGGATTCGAACCCATGATCTCTACATCGGCGACACAATGATAGTCCCCCACGCTATCACTGTGCTACCGACCTTCCCAACTAATATTAAATGAAGAGCTTAACACGTTGAGCTTATCAAGTGAGGAGTCAAATCAGCAGAACAGAGAATTCTCTTCCTTGTTATTGAATTCCTTGTTAACAAGGAGCCTAGTAAGCTATGGTACACCAAAGCTAACTATAGTTAGGTCCCGGTAAGAGTATGCTCCATACTAAAATCATTTTTGAGACAAAAAGTCTTTCATGATGTGGATTTTTATCTAAAGATGTTCTGAACGATTTGAATCGCTGGCCTTGACGTCACTCATGAGGCACTCAGTTGTCAGGAGAGGGGCTATCCTGGCTAACTAGGAAGCTGAGTAAGGTGTTTATTTAGCTGAGTAAGGTGTTTATTTAGCTGAGTAGGTGTTTATTTAGCTGAGTAAGGTGTTTATTTAGCTGAGTAAGGTGTTTATTTAGCTGAGTAAGGTGTTTATTTTTAAAAACGCTGCAAATGGCCTGGACCCCTTCAAGTCGCAATTCTCAAAAATTCGCATTCAATAATTTTCGAGAATAAGAATAATCCGTGTTCTTCTCCCACTTCTTTTTGAGATTTCACACGAATAAATCGTGAAATTCGTTTTCTTAATAATTAAGAAAACGCATTCCTACTTGGATTTTTCGAAAAATAATAGCGATTATTCCTGCACCGAATCATACATTTACCTATGTACCTACCTACGATAATAGTTTAATAATTTTAATTATTTAATTAGGTAATTCTGGATTTTCATTGAAAACTTAGATTAATTTCATTTAAATTTAAAATTAAGTAATGAATAATCATCACTATTTAAAAATAAATAATATTATGCCATATTATGCCGTTATTCATTACGCAACACCAGCTATCTCATAATGTAGTAAACTACAACACACGCTATCTCAGCATAAACTTTGCGTGCTACACCCGCTAACTCACCCTTGCAAACACCAACACCGGCTATCTCAGCTGAATTTTCATTATAATTTATTTTTCGTTTTTTTAACATTGAAATCAATCATTGGGGACCTCCTTATTGTCCTAAGCTACAGACTTGCGGTAAAAGTCGGTCCAGGGATTCAGAAATCAGTTTTTAGGCTCCCCTGAAAACCTGAGAAAAATGAGATAGCAGGTGTTGCCACTAACGTGACGATTTGTTTTTTACAACCTACAAGAAGTGACCTAAAGATCGTCTCCTTTCCTTCACGACATGGATGTTCGAAATACAAGAAAACATCGGAGGGTGACGAAAGTAAAATACGGAGAGAAAACAGTATCATGCTTCGGTCCACCATGGAAAAATAGACTCATTCGAATGCAAACGGTCTCGCCCGCTACAAGGTACACTGGTCTCAAGCGGAACAGTCGTCTTCCAGTCTACATCTAGGAGATTACATCACGTTGAACCCAAACATTGTTTTGTACGGATTCGCACACATCTTTGGTTCACCGACCCGAAGTAATGTCGTTACCCCGCTGGGATCCAGTAGAAACGCTCCCCCTGTATCCGGAAATTCTATAAGTTCTTGAGTCCATTGAGTCATTAGAGAGTTCCTAAAGAAACATCCGAGATACGTCGGCCGTTAATTTTTATCGCCGGAGAGAATCAAATAAAAGCTAACTTCACATATGTTATCACCGTAACAGAGATACGGTTATCAAAAGTCACGCTAAATTTAAAGTGCCGCTTTTTTCGTTATATTGCTCGAAATTAACGGCGTTATCCCCCGCCCTTCCCCGAACTATAGTAACTATTGAAAACTGTTCTCAATTTGCGTTGTTCGCCGGAAAAGACTCAATCTTTGTCACAATTACGTGAGTTGAATTGTGTAGTCGGAAGTTGGTGCCTTCTGAATATTAAAACGAAACCGTTGTGTAATCTGCTTTTGGTCGATTATGTAACGGAAGCAATTGCTCGTGAGTGGGCCAAGGTCTCAGCATAGGTCTTACCCCAACCTTGAAGTTGCCTCGTTGTATTTGATGAGAAAACTTCTCAATTCTCAAACCAAATACTCCTCCTCAGCAAGAGCCATTAAAACTTTTTAAACTTCCTCACTTTCTCCGTTTCACTCAGTAAACTCAATTATTACTTACTCATTTCCGTCTCGCATTCTTCTATTACTTGACTTATTTTTAGCTCAAGGTTTTCCTTTTGATTGAACTTACGACCTGGTTTTTTCTTGATGCGTTGTGACGTCCGGTTGAATTGCTGATGAGCTTTCCACCCCCGCCTTTTAAATGAATAACCGGTATTTTCAACCGTCGCGTCGCGGTGAGGATGAAAATAATATTTTAAATTGAGATGGGAATATTACATTAAATGTAATGGAAATTTTCCATCTCAAACGTTGTTGTTGTAGTTTACTGCTGTGCGACTTTTTTCGTGTCGCAGCTGTACATGTTTGTTGTAAATATCCCCTTCGGCTTTCATCGATATACACGTCACAGGAACATTCAAATGAATTCCATACAACGGAAAAGTTAAAGGTACTCTAACCTAATCTTCGAATAACTCCCTTCTACGCAACGGTTCTGTCTTGGAATTCAGAATTCGTTTGGAACTATTGGTAGAACTGAATTTACACGGCCTCCTGTTAGCACCGTCTCCAAAAACCTTCTCCGAGCAACAGAAGGCTAAATTAAATTTGGGGGGCTATGTTCGGAATACTTTCTAACTACACGGCACATAAATCTACGTCTCACGACCTGCCAACCCTCTACGTGAAGAAAAAAATGGGGAAAACGAAATTCTCAATGATTCAATCGCCAACAACCATGACGTTAGTGTGACACTCGCCTCGTTCCGCTAAGCCTTGTTGCTCGTTAAATCCGGAAAAATCGGCCAAGGACTCATTTTTGGCGACGATTGGGAAAGTGTTTTTACAAAACCCTACATAGTTTGCTCAATTTTCTTCACGCATACTTAACGTATTCAAAGGCATAAGTGACGTGTGTACTTGAGAGACCAAAAAAAACGAATTTCTTGGTTGTTTTTTTGGTTTATTATTTTTAGAATAATCAACGTATGTTTTCTCGATAGTCACGCTAAAAATCCAAAACAAGGTGAAATTTTTAACGGCTTCGAATTTTTTCGTGTTAATTCCACAAATGAAAGGTGCCGTTTTGGGCAGTAGGATTTTTTTTATATCTGAAATTTTGACTAAATACCTACTCGTTTAACCATCTAGTTGTGCCCGCAAGGTTTTCAGCCTGATCGCCTGAACCCGAGGGTTCTATGGTGCTAAAAAGGGGCTACGGGAGGGGTTATTCAAGGGTTTCGGCTATGGGGTCGAGTTAGGTGTCGTTTTTGGAGTATTTTTTTTACGTAGAGTCAATTTTTTGGAGTCCCAGAACGATCCGATTTCACCGTGGGGATCTATGGGGCTTTCATGGGACTGAAATGCGGCTTTTGAAGGTTGCCAGGATATTTTTAATAATAATTAATAAAATGATTTATTGTCCAATTGATTTTTGCACATTTTTTTTTTTTAACATCAAGGAGTAATAAACCTTTCGGTAAAATTTGAAGCGTTTTTCATCTTGACAACTTGACAATCTTGACACTTTGACAAAATACTGTGTTCTTCATGTAAGCGATTTGGGCTAAAATGGGGCTGCAGAAGGGGGGTTGAAGGGTTTTGACCACGGAATCGAGGAGAGAATCGTTTTCGGAGTATTTTTGGACGGAAAATCCCTTTATGGGGGTTCTTTATCTGTCCAAACACTGAACAAGTATAAATTTTTGTTTAACTAGCATAGAACCAATTAACTTTTTCCAAAATTTGTGCTAAAGAATAATGACCCTTAATAAAAAATTTGCAGCGTCTTGTTTAATGGTCAGTAGGGACTCCTTCCAATTTGAGAAGAGAAAACCCGTTTGTTCTTATCTTCTTTCTCGACTACCATATCCCGTTAAATTATTGGGTAGTGGAAAACGATCGTTGTAACATTGCTCTTACTGATAGGCTGATGACACCTATAAGATATCCCGGAAATTCAGATATTTACGCCGGGGCCGGCTTCAAAACGAGACTCGAGACTGCTGTCATGTCAAGAATCCCGCTGGACACTGTCCAAGTGAACTGCTGCCCGCTAATAACGCTAAAAAAGAAGTAAAAACACCCCAATCAGAGTCCACTTTTCACCATTTATCAAAAGAACAGCCTTGTCCTGAGGGGACTGTGGGATCCTCTTATTAATAGTGAGGGAAGCCCCTACGCTTCGGGTGGGGGGGGGGGGGGGGGAAGAAAGATGAAATGAAAATTCAGGAACACAGGCGCCTATGCTTGTTTTCGATCATTCCATGGTCCTAATTTTAGTTCACTATGTGGGAGAGTATTTTTGTGAAACGAGTCCGCTGAACCGCCGTGTTTTCCTATTAACGAATCTTGCATTTTTTAATGTCAACTCAATGTGTCCTGTTCCTTTCAACGGGAATCGGATTTATTCTTCTGAAACCGAGAGACAACGTAAACATTCGAGATCCGAAGTGGCGCCTACTATGTTGCCAGACTCAACCTGATGTTCAATTAGAGAGGACATCCACCCTTGCTATTTTGTCTCGTGGACCGTAAGTTATGTTGGTACCTAACGCTTTATGAGCATTGAGATGAGGCCTTGGAAACAGATCACCATTCTCCAGCGGTGGGCTTTTTCACTATACAGTGGAAATCATCGTAGTGGACTATAGTGGATATAGTGGGCAAACTCTTCGGTCTCTCCCAGTGTTATGGCATTAATATAATATATTCTACATTATAGAAATCGTTAATAGTGGACGGTATCGCTTGTAGTGGAATATCGACTGTAGTAGTCCCTTCCCACGTATTCTATAGTGGGTGTAGTGGTTCCTAGTATGTATGTAAAATGATTATAAAATTCACCTCGAAAATGAACGCGTACCTACCTGTTCGATGCATTCCATAATATCATATTATGATTGATCATATCGAAGCGAAAGCAGCTAACGACCGAAGAAAAGTTTGCCATCATCTGCCTGCTGGAAAGTGGTGTATTAGCACGCAGTTTGGCCGGTGAATTTTCAGTCGATCTGCCGTTTACTCGAGTTTGTCGATCGATCGCGAAGTCGAAATACAAGGTGATTGAACTGTTAAATAGTTAAATTTAAACTATTTTCGATATTAAACTAATCAAATTTTGAGGTATGTGAGAAAATGAAGGGGGTAAAAGCTGCAAATTTTACAGAAGGGTTAATGGGCCCCGGAACCGACCGTCGACTAATACTTTTTTCTGAAAGAACTTCATAATTTGAAGGCATAGCAGTGAGTTTTGGGCTCCTACGGTGTAATACAAATTTCCAGGGCACTGTCGAAAATTTCAACTTTGAATCTGGAGGGAAAAGTGGCGCTACTCTCTCATTGGCTGCTACACGCCCGCCATTTCCGCCGTCACCTCCGGCAGATTCCCGTCGGTCCCTTCTTATGCTAGCGCACTCTGGCGGATTAGTAAAAGTGCCACCACGGGAAAATTCAAAACGCCAAATATTCACTAGTGATTTCCTCTGCTCAGACACCTAATTTCTCAGTGCTAACTGTACTGTGTACTTTGTTCATTACTAGTTCTACTATGTTCGGCCGAATTTTCCCATTTCTCTGACCTAGTTCCTTGGCCCAATGGGTTCAAAAATTAATTTTGTGACTAAGAAAATGTCTTTGAAAAATTAAAAAAAAAAATCTGTACATTGTTTGGACAGATGTGGGACATCGAAAAAACGGATTTTGCGTCCAAAATTACTCGGAAAACGACACCACAAAAATCAAATTTTGACCTCCTGGGATCCTTCAAAGTTCCAATTTGTAGCCCCATGAAAGTTCCATAGATCCCCACGGTGAAATCGGATCGTTCCGGGACCCCAAAAAATGGATTACGTCAAAAAATCTTTCGAAAACGACACCTAACTCGATCCCATAGCCGAAAACCTTCGAAAACCCCTCCTGTGGCACCATAGCGCCCCACGGGTGTGGGCGATCGGGCTGAAAACCTTGCGGGCACAACTAGATGGTAAACCGAGCATTTTGTCGACATTTCAGATTTTTAAAAAAAATTCCTACTGCCCATATCGGCCCAGACGGCGGACGGTCATTTCGTCGCGCGTATTTTCACGGGATGTAAACCCTGTGATTAGTAGTATGTGGGTAGATGTTTCGCCTTAGCCTAACTATCTTTTTTGTGTGCTTAGTGATGCTGCTGTTTCCACGTATCGACTTAGGACTTTTTCGGGTTCACAGGCCTGTAACCACAGTCAGGTTACAGAGTATGTGGTGGCGGAAATTCGAAAAATAATACCTAATTTACGTCTTTCATCTTGTCTATCACCCTCACGCTTGACTGCTCCCGAAGGAAATTTCCTAGATCGGATCGGAGCGTTGACCTTTATTGAATCAACTCTGCCCCTAATGGGCTCTTAATTGGGATCTGTGGATACAAGAACGGCACCCAAACACCAAGACGGCGATGTCAACAATGACTACGTTAGGACCTTGGGGTGGTATTGCGACGTTCTGAGAATCCGCTCAAAGGGCTTAGTGGAAATCTACTGGAAGCCCGAAAGAGCCTGTATACATACATGTATGTTTTTATAGCCCGTGTTTCCAGCGGACTTTACAGAGTCAGCTTTTGTCGATTTACTTAAAATGTCAAAAATTCACTTATCACTTGGCGCATGGTAGACGGTAATTATGTAGAATCTATCGCTTTGGAACAGTTATCAACCATATTTCTGGGAAGTTATTGGAATATTCTTCCCAAAAATGTTAAACCATAACCCTTTCGTTTTTATATGGAGTTCTTCCTTATTCACGCTTTAACCTTGGATGATAAAAAGCTAAAGGAACGTGTTTTTTAAAACTAGCTTTCCTCAATTGCATGTCATAAATTTCAGCGAGACATGGCCCAAACATCTTTTTGGTCCTTCACCGATATTATAACACTCATTTGTTTTATTCATCCCAAATCTACTCTGGACGATATTCTTGTTGCCCATCCGTGTTTGGCGTCTGGTCCGGAAAAATATAGCTGCGCCTACAACTTGCAGCTTTGCGAGCGCCTGTTTTCCGCTAGGACACTCTCAAGGACAGCAGTTTACAATAAACGGACAATTTTATGAAAAAATAAACAAACATCGTGGGTTCTATATTTGAAATTCACATTTAGGAAGATATTTTTAGCGGAGGTTGACCGCAATGTTACTTTATCTGGCGTTGCCTGACTAAGCCAATATTAGCGTTATAATTTTCGGCCCCGATAAAAGTTTAAGCGAGTCACGTTGCGCTTGTGTCTGCGCTGTGTTGTCTCTCTCTATGATTTCTTTTAGCGACATTTGAAGAACAATAATTAATCATTAGGTACAATTATATTTATTGTTCAATTAATGAACTATTTCTAGGGGTTTGGAATTGTGTTAGTAGCCATTGAGAAAAAATGGTTGATGGATTGGTTAATTTTTTTCCCCTGATAAGTAGCTATTAGTATTTACAGATAAAACATCACATTTCGCAGTGACGTTTCA
Organism: Pilophorus perplexus; assembly: GCA_955831195.1. Lineage (NCBI taxonomy): Eukaryota > Metazoa > Arthropoda > Insecta > Hemiptera > Miridae > Pilophorus > Pilophorus perplexus. The sequence goes on along the minus strand of OY037011.1, from coordinate 12,243,088 downwards.
AGACTTGAAACCACTTAGTGGTTAAGTAAGTTGTAATGCAATTCAGTGAATTAAAATACAATTTATTTGCATTTTATTGATATATAGGTTTATATTTAAGTTTTTGTTGATATGTATTTCCTTTTCAATTTAGTTCTTTCTTCATTTCCTTAATTATTGGGCCAGCCTTTGGGATAAACAGTCAAAGAAGAAGGTTTCGGGGAAAAGGTTATTTCTTCCACAGTAACGATACGAAAATGTGAATAAGTTGTGCCATAATATTATATTATAATAAATGGCACAATATGCATTTGCACAATATGCACAATATGCATTATGCTCTTGACACCGAAATAATTAACCTATGATATTTGTCTAGACATATCCAAAATATACACCCCCCCCCCCCCCAATTCACTATATCACTTACGTGACAATCGGTTCAATTGAACTTAGCTTGTTTAAAAATTGGGACGAGTATTGGGTTTAGGTTTTATTATTGATAATGATTATTATTATTGAGTTGGTGAATTTGTTGAGGTTCAGTCTAATGATTAACTATTTGAACAATTAACTATTTGAACAATTTTTATATTGTTCTTCTGAAACGTTTGCATATTCAGCGTTCTTCCTTGACCGAGCCTCAACAAATTCAGCACCCACATTAAATTAAAATAAGGGTTAAATTTTATCGCACCGGCCAACAATAACTCCATCATTATTGTTAAGGGAAAAAGGTTGGTATTTCAACGAAGATCTGATGTCAAGGTTAAGGATTCTGAGGTTAAAAATTAATGTCAGAGGCCGAAGGGAATGGGCCTTTCCTATCCATCCCTTCAGGATCCGGCTCATGCGATCCAAGGAAAGCCCGACCTTGCACTCCTCCCCTTTCACAGTTGATAACCGTTTGATGGACGGAGAGGCTCTTATTAGCGGCATCAGGTGTATCGCAGGGCTTAGCGACCTACCCTTGACCTAATTTTACCCGAAGGGACTTCCTTCTCGAGTGTCGACGCCTTGATGGTTAACCATGCAACCTTTTATGCCGCCCTTCATGGCCCAAATGCTCTCGTTCCCATAGTCATTTTCCGTTGTCACTTGGCAGCGTTGAACTGGATTCCAGACGCGACCCACTTTTTAAGGCCACTACTTGCCGGTGTGAAATTTGGCATCATCATGCAAACTAATCGAGGACAGTAGGTACAGTAGGTACAAGACCATGTGACAGTAAGGACTGACGATTGAAGCCTTTTGGGACCGTAGGGCCTGAGTGCCAAAATTCATTTTAATTATTTATATATTAATTGTTACCTATAGGTAATTCATTTTAGCTAATAATAATGTTATTAAAGCTCATTTTAATTATTATTGGTGATGGTGTGGACCGGTTCAATGAATATGGGAAGTTGATTGGTTAAGGTTCGGCCAAAACAAATTCAACAACAATTCAACAAATTCACCACCCACATTTCAATTAATAATTACCAAATTAATCAATATAAACTCAAACTTATGAATAATAATAAATTAACTCAAATTTTAATTATTTAATTTAAATTAATAATTAAAAAGTGTAATACATAGTTTAATTAACCGTTCAAATTATCATAAGTCACTTCAAAATTTTAATAATTTGTTTGATCTTGGCGTTAAGTCTCTTTGGTAGGTAATAATGATAGTGGTATTGTTGCTGCTGTTCAACACCACATCGGGGATTGTACATCCGGCATAAAGTTATTGTCAGCAACCGTTCGATAAGGATCAACGGACGTCCTCGAAAGTTTGTTGCACCTGACAGTGGATCCCGACCAAGCAGGATACAACGCCGCAGACAGGCAGACGCAACATTTGCTTATCATGTATCACTTAGAGGGTAGATTTCATTTGTCAAATGGGCCATCCATATTCATTGACTGAAGAAGGACAACGTTGTTGGGCGGGCAATGTAATCTTATCTTGTAAAATGGATGGCCACGTGGATACTACGTCGGTGACGACTTTCCGTCTCCTAGTCGTATCTTAATACGTTTTCGTCAATCGATCACCATTCTGTATCAATATCTGCTTCCTGAAACATAAACTTGGTTTTATAAAATAATCAACGTTTGATCACCATGGCTGGTGGTGAGATCTGCACAATATTCCCCATTAACACGATAATCCCTCAGGCTGCAGCAGTTATACAATTATATAACCTGCACTAAGTAACGTGATAGTGGATACATAATGTGTTCATAAATATTATTTACGATGGAGTTTGAAATGCGCGGTGGGATCTAGGGGGAACGAACCTCGCGTACAATTATAGGTTTCGTGGACCTAAGGGAGGCATAAATTTGCTCAAAAAGAAGTTGCCTTCGCCTTTAAGGGTGGAACCCACATAGTCGTCCAGACAACGAGTTAGTCTTACGTAAATGACAGGAGGGGTTTTCAGGAGAGTTTTGCGACCGATCGTACGTTTTCGTAGTTGAGCCTTGAAGACACTCGATCCGTCTGGAGCCGTTCCAGGGAATTCCTACGGCTCGCTTCTGGTGCCCAATAGATCACGAAGAGGAAATAAAATCTATTTGCTGGAGCACTTTGAGAGGTGATTACGATAAAATATACGACAATTAGTATCTCTTGGAAATTGAGGAGACTCACGGTTTAGAAAATTATAAAATGTTTCTTCCGGACTTGTTCTGAAAGTAACGTGCCGTAAAATCTCTCATATTTGCTCATTCTAACTTTTTTAACTTTCTAACCATTTACAAAAGATGTTCATACATTAACGCCTACTCTATAACGTAAACTGAATACTAAAATAAACAACGAAATGAAGGGTTATAAAAAATTAACAGTTAATTTCAAATAGTTCCTATTTGAAAAGCGAAATGAATTTATAGAATATTTCCCTATACCCTTATATAGATATATAATCTATCTATAGATATTCAAAACGAAGCTATCAGGTGGAATCCGCTTGTTTCAACCTCGGGATTTTACCCAGCACCATAAAAACCTGTACCTGTGGGTATCTACCAGAACATTTTTCTGCTAGTAAAATATTATTTTAAAATTTTAACTCACATTACAAGTGCATATTCTACACAAATAATTCAAGAACAATTAATCCATCTGAGTTCCGCCCAAGTGATTCACGCCCAGAATCTAAACAGCTCCATTTCCCTTGTAAATAAAAGCGGATTTCTCTTACGCTGTGTGGGTGGAAGACAGCCGAGGTCTTGTGTTGACCTTTCGAGGCAAAGTTGAAACCGCTCGTAAAAATCGTCAAGCAAGTTAAAAAAAAGAAGAAACATAAACGTGAAAGAAAGTCGAAATTAGATTACCCCCACAATCTGAGCTCAATTTCCCCAAATTGTAATGTTAAGGTCCTCCCATGATAAAAAGTATTTTGCGATCGCTTTCACGCTTCCTTCAACGGAGGGTGCGATACGAATCGCATTTAAATTACCTACATCAGACGTAGGATTCTATAGGTATATCTCCTTATCTGCAGTAGTGTCACTCGTAATCTAAATAGTTTTTCTGTACAAGTACAGCTGTGCAAACATAGGGTTTAATTTTGTTTACACAAATATGAATATTTCTGTAAGATCTTGACAAGAGTCATTACTCATAGTTTAGCAAAAGCAAGAACAAAGACCATGGATTTACCACTCGGGTCCATTAAAATGAGGAGAGCTTTCACCTTGAGGAAAACATAATAAACAGAATAGTATATAATCTGGAGTACCTCTCCCGTAATTTCATTTTCAGAATAATCTCCGGCCTCGACCCACATAGATTCGCTCGTCACATGGTATGTCTCGACCAAATTATGAAAGCTGGTCCGGTGACGACCTCCTTTCCCTCATTTCACGGTATTCTTACTTCTGAAATACCGTGACCGCTATAGCATTTATCTTTTAAGAGGGTAGAGGAACTCAGAGCGAAAAAAAGTAACCTAATGACGGCTCTAACGAGTCCAGTTATCTAAATTAATCATCTTAGGACCTATTCGTGCTAAGTTACCGTCCTTTTAAATTTACATGCCAAGCTTTCCAAGTAGGACCCAACTATCCTCAGTTGAAGACGAAATCTACGTCCTCTAGGATTAGGAGTCGTTCATAACAACCGTCAACCGTCAAATGGGGAAAAATTAAACTTAGAATATCGCGATTAGAGAAACAAGGGCGGCCGTTGCCGGGGTGGGATTACTTGGCGCCCGTCGAGGCCTCATAATATGGGATTTTGTCAATTTCTCGCAGGAATTAATCTCACGCGGCAATGCCATTACAATATTTCAAGAGGAGATGCCTCACTTTATTTGAAGCGAGTGCTCTGTTAATTTTAGACCACATTTGCAAGCTGTTAGCCAGCCGATTATATTTAAACCAGAACGTTAGGGAATGGGGAGGGTTCGAGTGCCGCAGTCGTCTATCCAATGGCTTCCTAGGGCATTGCACATACAAAGCCTAAGAACAACCAACTTCCTGTATCATCTTCCTCTTATCTTCGTGTACGGTTTACAGTTTTCTCGCTAATATAAGCCCTTAGTATTTCTCAACTTCCGGCGTTTTCGCTCATGATGAGTCATAGATCACGAAGTCGTATTTACGAAAGCTGCTAATGCCCAGATTCTAAATACACAATACATCACATATTGCTGACGAGTAACCAAGTGAAAACCTGTCGAGAGATCCGGCACGGAGTGGATAGTAATTTATTTCTGGAACAAAACGAATTCACGATGTTGGTTTCCGTTCTTTCCTTCCATGAAAGAGCAGATAATTTCTGTGTAAACAAAGCCCCATCCGCAAATCAGAAATAACTTGTGTTTTGTCAGACTTGGTGAACATTGATTGGGATGACCAAAGAATAAGGTATGACCAATTGGGATGACCAATTTAAGGTATGCGTTTATTGACAAATCATTCGCTTCATGGGTGCAGGACGTATCGACTCAGGAACCTTCATTCATCTGCCAATATATACAAAAAAATTGATACAAACCAGGACTGTTTACAGTGTGAACAATTTTGCTAGCACAAACGAACAAAAGTAAGTAACTTGGCCTGAAATGTTGAAAACGGATACGATGACGTAGTTGTGTCAACTCTTTTTTCAACCCAACTTCAAGTATACCCCATAAATAGCCAACCCATACCAAATGCGTAAATATGATGAGTAACGAAACTTTTATCAGGCCTTTTTATTATATGGAAACCTCCATATTATGGATATTCATATATTATATGAATCTGGAGGTTTCCATGGAAATCGATCGCCGGCATTCATGGAGTTATTTATAATTTATCTTATGGTAGGAATTATAACTATTATAAGATAAATTATAAATAACTCCATGAATGCAGGCGATCGAACCCGTCTAGACCAGAGTTCCCGTCGATCGATTAATTATGCTCCCAATAAATGAGAGCTCTACAAACAACCTGCTTTTATTCGCCGATAAACCGGGACGTCGACTCCAATAAGGGCCAAAATGACCGATACGTGCCGACAGGATCACGTCAAAAACATGTTTAAAAACATGTTAAAAAATTGCAGGATGGGGGATTTTTGGAAGAATAATTACGATACAGTTACATACTTATTAGGTTTGTTCCAGGTTTGACGGAATGTTAACAGAAATTGTCGGAGACATGCGCAGTTTAGAAACTGCTGTTCCAGGTCGATCTTAGGTTGACAGCAGTTGGACGGAAACCGACAGCTCGAGTATGTGCGGTCGGGTTCTGTCGACAGCTGTCCAACTTCTGTCGACAGACGCAGTCAGACCTGGAACAAACCTATTATTATCAAGATGTTTCAAGACACTTACTGAGAATGGCGCAGTTTCCATGGATGCGTGCTCGCATGGAAATACCGAGCCTTTCTGGTGGCCGTGTGTAACTGGCGGACTGGAGAAGTTGGAAAAAGTCCAGAAACAACCCCTAGTACTTTGAGCCTTCGGCCAAAAATACAAAACATGAATATACTAAAGTATTAGTATTAGCCTAAAGCCTTAAACGTCAAGTATCGATCCAGGAACGCTAACCTCAATACTTCGCTCAAGCGCACCAAACACTTGTCGTTTCCAAAACGAACAGAGTTTACCCAAATGTATTTACCATTATTCAAAATCATTAAGGCCCATTTCGGCGTTTTTCTTCATCTGAAATTTTGACAAAATACTTGGTTCTCCAATCAGTCGTGCCGGCAAGCTTTTAAGCCCGATGGCTCAAACCCTTGGGGGCTCTGTGGGGCTAAAAAGGGGCTGTGGGAAGGGGTTTTGAATGTTTTCGGCTGTGATATCGAGTGGGGTTTCGTTTTCGAAACATTTTTTGGGGGTCCCAGAACGATCCGATTTCACCACGGGGATCATGGGGCTACAAATGGCGCTTATGAAGGATGCCAGGTCCTGGCAGCCAGGAGGACAAAATTTGTCCTCATTTTCATTGTCATCATTTTATGATGAGTCGTTTACCGAGTAATTTTGGGCGTAAAATCCATTTTTGGGGCCTCACATCTGTCTGTACACTGAACAGGAATACATACAGATGTTTTAAACATTTTTATTGGATTTTTGGAAAGTTTATACCGAAGAATAATAAACCCTCTACACAATGTCAAGATGTCATCTTGATACGCATAATGACAAATTTGTAGGCCGATCAAAATTTTCGACCCCCGTCGCGAATTCATAGGTGTATTATTCCAAAAATATTACATCAATAGTGTTTCTGGTCTTGAAATCTACGCCTAATCGCGGCTCGCCCGTTTAGGAGGTTTGCCTACCTGACCCTCTACGCTCCACGGTTTTGAGGGTACTGTATAACCTTCTCCAAAGAGAGGTTTTTTAAAGGTGTCTACTCATGCTATAGTACTATATATAGTTATACTTATAACGGAATTACAGAATGCGAGTCAATTTTGAAACTCATATTTAACACTGATTAATCCCCAGACTGTGGCGACAATATTATTTATAGCTACATTACTCATTTCCGATGTGCGGGTTTTTTTTTTTTTTTTTTTTTTTTGTTGTTGTAAATAAGAGTCTAATTTCAGATTTGATCATCAACAATGGGTACGTGACAACGTTCACAAAATGATTAGCTTAGTCCAGGGATATCCCGCCCGTACTTCCAGAGTCCAAGGGTCGAGAGGGATTGATTCGTTCGATTCCATTATCTGTGAGGAAAGGTGGTCGATGTTGTTGATCGGCCGCCAGAACAGCTCGGTGTAAAGTGAAAAAGGAGGGAGGTGCACGACTGCCTCTGGGTATAACTTTGCAGCCTTGGCCGTCGCGCCTTTTCGCCTAAAATCGGTGCCAAAACAAATTAAAAGGCCTCTATAACAGCCAAACCACAAGATGAAACGACTGTTGAAAACACTGGCGTCCCCCGTGGACCATATTTCCAAGTTTAATTACTACGACCAACGTTATTATTGTGGGTGGAACGGTCGACATCATCACCAGTTATTATTTTTTCTAAACACGAGTACATATAACGTCATACAAAATACGTTTATGGTAGGCGAGCTCGCTCAAGAATTAAAGAGTGTCCACAAATAGAGCTCTCCAATGAGTGGAATTAAAAATATGACATATTTGTACACATTGTGTACCCTGGAAAACCTGAAAAAAAAAAAAAAAAAAAAAATCAGAGTCTTATGGAAAAAAGTTGCCTGTGAGCAGAAAGCGAGAATCCATGGACACTACAGTGTTCAACGACTTCCTGCATCGAGCTGATTCTTAGAGCAAATACCAATAAGTATTTGAGTATTATGTCCTAAGAGCTGAAGAGGCGCGAAAGTCCATCACCATTGACAGACAGGATTCATGGAGAACAGCGATTCATTGTTATTACTTTTTTACATACGACTCGTCCCTTACTGCATGTTTCAATTGACGGTTAATGACGCAATATTTTGTCTAGCCTGAATTAGACGCTCCCTGACTATCGTTGTAGGATATTATACTCATTGAAGAAGCCGAATCACGCAAATATGCTGAGATTCCGATTTCGAATCGGCACCTGCTATCCCACATTCCCTTCTTAATTTACTCTGGCTTTGAGCCAAGGCCCCGCCTGGCCCGTATACAGCCTCCAGATCGTTGTTTCAACTTTCGAGCCCCATTAGGTTTTTCGAGATCAACATGTCAGGATTCCTGGCAATTACACTACTAGCCGAGTAAATATAATGTCTAACTCAACCTAAGCAGATACCATGAAAATAAACCATATGGTTGGTATGTACATACATCGATTTTATAAACCTAAAGTCGAGAAAATCCTCGTTTGTCAAAATGTGTAAAGCCTCCATGTAAAAGGGAGTGATCGGGAACTATAAACACCCCCATATTTTCCGTAGTAGCTACTGCAGAAACGATCTCCCGAGGTTAAAATGGCACTGCCAAATTCAATATATATTATGAACCAAACTGCTGGACCATTTGAAATATTTTTTTAGTTACACTTCCGCAATCGCAATCGCCAATATCTGCGTATCCTTCTTTTACATGCAGACGCTGGAGGGTGCAAGCTCGAAACCGCCACCCCGAAAAAGAGGGGGAAGGAAACGCCTTGGTATTTTTAGTTTAGGAATGCCCCAACACGACTAGGTGGGTGGGGGTGACTTTAGGTCAGGTTGGCTGGGTTCGACTGAGGGCCTTCTCATATTATACAGCAAACGAAACATGAGTAACCCACCGGAACTACGAGTAGAACTGGGTCATAACAATGGAATCTTTTCTGATGTATTTGAGTTGGCTGGGGTTTTCGTTTGTTTAACCCAGAACTCAGTTTCCGTCAATTCGGTCTTTCAAGGGTGTTTCATTGACGGTTCTGCCAGAGAGGGAACTGCCAATCCAGAAAAAAATGACTGCTTTTATAAACCACCTGTATCTGACAAACTTCGACGTGAATGAATCGCTGCAGGTTACTGTTAGCGTGTCTAGCAGTTTAGGGCATCATGTGACAAGTATGTGACGTCTCATAAGAAACGTTTCAAATAGATAATAATTCTCTGTAGAAAAACATGTTGGTATTGATGATATTAAATGGCACGAAACCCCTTGCGATAAACATAATAACCTATGTATATAAGATAATCCCAACAATTTGGAAAATTTGTCAGTTTCAAAAAAATTTACGGTTTTGCAGGGAAAAATTCCGGTTAATTTCTTTGCTTTCGGTTTCAATTTGTCACGCTTTTCCACGCACGTCTCATAAAAGACACTGAAATGAATTGTTCGGGAATTGGGTCACACGTAGCGCAAGTGATAAATTTCAAGACTTTTCCAGCAGCTACTTTTTTTTTTATGCACATCCTGGGCCTTCATTAATCTTGATCCGACCTGATTCTCTCGGATCGCAAGATCCGCTTGTTCACCCCTTACTTTGTTCTCGTGTTGCAAAAGTGGGCACTCTCTTCCGGCTTAAATTCGTTCGCCCGCCCCACTTCGTTCACTCGCGGGCCAAGGGAGGCGCCACTTCCGACGGCGTGATCGGGAAGTCCAACTTCTCTCGCTAACGAGGAAGCAGTTTATTACTCGGACTCCCGATCTCGCCGTCTGCGCCATCAATAAGATATCGTAACTGCATTTATTTGATATATATAATTTAATAATTTATATAGGATATTTATATAGGAGCCCCACTATTTATAATTAATAAACTCAGATACAAATAAAGTAAAGGAAGAAGAGAGCATGAGATAGGTACAAGGCGCTCGCGCCTTGGGAGTAGGTCACCCCACGAAGGTGGCTTCCCCCACCAGAAGGGCCCCTTCCACTCGGGCGGAGCCCGAGAGGAGGTGGTACCCTAGGCGGGGGTACTACAGGGTATATAATCACACGCTCTGACAGCAGAGCGTCATTCTTGCTCTACAGTTCAATTCATCAACATCTCTCTCCTTCCTCAGTGTCATTACCTCAAAAGTGTGTTGTCAATCTTGCCCTTCTCCCTTGATTTAGGAATCTCTCTCACAAGGGCCTTTTAACTAAAAACGGCAGGCACCCCTGAGCTGTGAGTTCCGCCTAAATCATTTCTGATAGTCTTTCCATTTAACAAAGCTGGCACCCCTTTGCTGTGAGTTCCGCTCAAAAACGACAGGCTCCCCAAAGCTGTGAGATCCGTCGCACTAGGCTTATTTCTAAAATGGCTGGCACCCCTTTGCTGTGAGTTCCGCCCAAAAACCAGACAGGCTCCCCAAAGCTGTGAGATCGGTCTTACTAGGTTTTTGATAAAAATAAGGCCGGCACCCCTGAGCTGTGAGTTCCGCCAAAATTGTTAAATTCAAGACCCTTGCGCTAGGTTAGTCTAAACGGTTGGCACCCCTGAGCTGTGAGTTCCACCATAAACCAATTTCTGATTCCACTCAGTCACTCACGTCCTCCAACACTCCATTAGACAACCTAGGCTCCATTAGGCAAATATTTGGCACAACATTTATATTATAGGTATTTATTATAACTGAACGGCCATTTCCTATTGATAACAATAGGAAACGTCATATCAAAACGCATTAAATGCATTTTGATATGAAAAATTTTTTTTGGCACCAAGGACCGGATCAATGCCTCAATGCCGTCTCCTAGGACAGCAGATCGCGACATTCCGCGTTATGCCCCAGATAGGGATATTCAGGTACTCCCTTCACCTTCCTCCAAAGACATCGGGGGCGGAATCCCAGTATAATGCTGGAGGACTTCCCCCAAACACAGAACACAAATATTGATATAACTAAATCAAATTAATGCACATTGGTACACGCCCAACACCCGCCAAACTGGGCGGACCTACAGTATTCATCCCAATAAAGTTTGTTTTATTAATTACATATTTAAATTATTTAAACTAATTGTGCATTATTAAATTATTTAAAATAATTGTGCATTTATGGTAATTATTAATTTAAATGCAGATCATTTTGTACAGTCAAATATAAAAGCAATATCCTCTGCGTTACATGAAATCTTCTTGATAGTTACCTGCATGTTTACTGAAGGTAGAAAAGAGTAGAAAGATGATCTGCATTGCAAATAATTGTGCATTTGCAATATTATAGGATCTACTAGGAGAGTCTAGGAGTGGTGAGGTAGGAACCAAATGAAATGAGGGGGTCTCCTCTTGGGATTGAGACAATCAGAATTGAGAAAACTGGCAGAATAACGTTGTCCCAGTTTTACGGAAAGGGCCCCTTTCAAAGGGGGCTTACGAGAAATATGACGTTTCCCAGCAGCCGGCCAAAAGCCCTTTGTCGTGGATTGCCATCTGAAATGAATTCGGTTGAAACAACAAACGCGACCTACATTCCGAGCTTCTACAGTAGATACCTCATAGATATTTACACATACCTTCGGTTGGTTTTCCATTGATGTATCGATGATATATCCAGTGGTCGGGCAATTGTAATGATAAATGTTTTTCTTTGTTGGCGTACAACCCGCACGATCAACATTCTCCAAAGTTAATGGGGGGCAAATTTATAACAGCTATAAATTTGCCTCCCATGACTGAATCTTAGCTACATTTGCGATTGCAAGTTTACTTGGTACATAATATATTATATTCCCTTATATTTCTTATTCCATTTGCCATAATCATTGGTGTCGTTACCAACAATTTCAATTCTGTACTTTCCAACTTGTCCATAATCGCCTGCCCAATTCGTAACAGGTTTTTAATGCAAGCTTTCTAACACCCGCTGCGAATTTTACACAAGGACTAATCATTCTTTGGTATAAATAATTTTTATATAATTATTCTTTGGTATAAGTTTTAGATAATTATTCTTCAAAAACTAAAAAAATAAAAAATAAAAAGTAAAAAAAATCTGTGCTCCTACAGGGAGTCTCTGTTTGGACAGACGTAGCAGCACGAAAAATTAATTCTACGTCCAAAATTACTCGGAAACGACAACTCATTCGACCTCCTGGCATTCTCCATTAGTATCCTATTTGTAGCCCCATAGATCCCCACAGTGAAATTGGATCGTTCTGGGACCCAAAAAAGTGAATTATACGTTCAAAAAAACTTCGAAAATGATATCTATTTCAACCACTTGTCCGAAAACCTTCTAGAACCTCTCCCGGTTCCTTTTTTTGCCTCTCAAAGCCCCACGGGTTTGGGCGATCGGGCTGAAAACCTTGCGGACCCAACAAAATGAAGAACAGAGTACCAAAATTGTAAACATTTCACATTAAACAAAAAATCCTACTGCCCAAAACGGTCTGGGCGGTGGATGGACTTGACAGTATTGGAATCTACTCATCTTGAAACTTATAGTCGATGCTGATCTAAATTTTCGAAACCCTTCTCAAAATTTACCAACCATACAGTAACAGGTAATCATTATAAGGGGAGGCTCCTAATGTAAATGTCGAAGAACAAAGCAAATCGAAAAACACAACACACGACACTAATCACAAGTTTTTCGGGGATACGCGTCACATGGCGGCGGTTGCGGATGCAGCATGCAAGTCCTTCTCTTCCGAGGGGGCTGTCATTGGTTTCAACAAGTCGAAATACTTTACAAACGCCACCTGTACTGCAAATTCCGGAGGTTCAAGGTGTCTAGTAGACACTGACTACCCTCAAAATTTCAGGTCCCTAGGTGCACAATCTCTAATGCTGATCGAGTCAAAGTAGGGCCTCAATAATGAGTGTACATTGCCGCTCCGCCTCGCTTCATTCGCCATCATTTTCTTGCATTTTACACTCTAAACTTGGAATTTTCTGCCTTCTCTACTTGTGGATAGGAGATAGGATGCGCCTCAGACGTTTGGTTGACGAAACCTAAAGGGTGAATTGGACATTTTACTCCGAGACGCAAGGCGCAATATAACCAGTGTCAGAGATCTCGAGAGTAGGTACTAATACTAGTACCTACTATTCGAAGGACACACGAGAGACATTGTAGGCCCACTAAAACACACCATAGCACGACGTCGCATCGTTAAGGTGTTTAATGGGGTGTGAGTACGCTCTTCAATCTCCACCCTCTGTGGACAAACTACAGCATGGAGGCTCACGTTCTGGATCTTAGTATCTGGGTCAGGGGGCAAATAGCGGTTACGTTAGCACGGCTAGCGAAGGCCTGAGAATGGGCAGTGGTGTTTACCAGACGGGTTGTTTGCCATCGTCGACAGGAGAGTTTCGTGTTTGCGGGCTCTGCAAGGGTCTGGAATTAGGACTGAGGGCATTTAATCGTAAGAGTGCATGTGGGTGGATTCGTAGTCAACATTTCAATAAACGTGTGTCATCCGTCGCATGCATCCACGAACTTCACCTGATTCCAAATATGAAACCTTAATTATTAATTATTTTCATTTTTAGTTCGTTTCCCAATAATTATTCAATTATTATTCAACGATTATTCAATTATTGAAGTAAAGCGGCGTGTGCTATTTTGTTTCCCATGAGGAGATCTCGAGCTCACACACGTTACTGTTATTACTGGTAATTCTTCAAAGCGTGTACTGGGATTGTGCCAACTGACTGAACATTTCCGTTCCACCCTGACCCAATTAAATAGCTAGAAAAATATCGATTGAGGTATATTTGTCCGTGAGGATTTCAAATCACTTAATTTCTCCTCTTCTCAAAGGCCTATTTTGGTCGAACAGGTCGTTTTAAGTGGGTGGCGAAATATCGTTCACTGATATCAAACAAATCCAACATTAGGAAACGAGCAATTTTCGGCCCTGTATCGTCACGTACAAAAGAAGAATCTCAAAGGAAAGTCGCAAGGCCTTGTTATAGACTAGGGGAGTGCCAACTAGAGCAAATACTGCAGCCTTTACAGAATTGCCGCAACGAAGAGACCTTTATTCTAATTATACGTAATGTAGTCAACCACGTTTCTTCGTCATGAAATCCCTTCTTTTATTGTAATTTTATTTGGGCTTATTTTATTTCATCATCGAAATATCATGGAGAAGTCGATTCTACGTCCACAATTACTTTAAAAAGAACAATTCACGAGCGGAGTAGCAGAGTGGCTCTAGGCTCTATTGTTATGAGGCAACGGATTCAAATCCCGTTGATGAAACAGAAACGCCAAAAGTTTGAAAGATCTAAGAGACAAAAATTTAATCTTGTTGTTAATCCGTTAGGTTTACTCCTTTTACCCTTTACCTCAATCAACCCCCTGGTTAAAATCCTTTAAGCATTTCACTTGTGGCCCCTTAGATGATGAACCTTGCGGTCTCATCGATGAGACTATCCAAATCTAAGACACTCACCTCGAAAACCTTAGTTGAATAATTATTTGTCACCAGATAATAAACCATCACAGTAGTTATTAGATGAAACGTGTCGATTGCTACAATTGAAACTTCTTTAGTGGCTAACGTTGAGGCTATAACTCCGAGACAATCTAAATATAGTACACACCAGTTTGCCAAGGGCGTGGATGGACACTTTGCCGTCTATCCTTCATGAAATGGTGACTTGAGTAGGTGACCCAGTACTCAGGTGAAATGTACATGAACTCAAAACTTTTTTTAAACTGATTTTAACCTATATGGCGTCGGTGGGCACGAGTTTGACAGCTATGATAATGGCCCTTGGCCAGGCGCGTTGCGAGGGAGAATTTTCGTACTTGCTCTACATGTCTGGTTAGAGTTTAATTGACGCAAAGCACACATCAAGTGTGCTACTTTTAATCCGTTGTACCGTCCCTCAATCCCTCAATCCTTTCCCATCCAATTTTCAGGTCCAACCTTCCCACCAATGACCCCCGCCCGTCGATCATCACATTACGCCTGAATTGAGTGTGCACATGATCCGGGATTCAGAACCAGTGGGAAGATAAAGAGATCAGTAATGATGCGAACTCCCGACTCGTGCTGGCTTCCATTATTTCCCAACTTGGAAGGGCCTGCACGTGTTTTCCTTGGTAAACATCCTTCTACATGATTCATTACTGATATTTTTATACCCAGGAATGACCCTAGGATGTCACGACGCATGTGTGGAAGCATTCTTTACAGGAGAAAAGTAAAACGAGCTTCTTATTCCGCAGGTAAGCTGAGGGTGAGTATGATAATATCATAAGATATTATCTAGGTACGTGATTAAAATGAATGTAAATTACAAAAATTGCTTAACAGTAGCTGTTTCATTTGATATTTGTCATATACACACTGAGAGAAAAAAAGGGCCTATTCTAGGTTATTTTTCGATTTTTTTCTAGGTTAAATGCTGCCAACCTAGATTTTTTTTGGTTTTCATTCTAGGGTGGAACAATTTAGTCTAGGTTGAATATAATTTAACCTAGATTAAAAATACTGGTGAAGTTACCTTCCTAAAAATGCAAACAACCAAGATTTAAAATACGCCACCCCCACACTTTAGTTCTAGGTTAAGTTCACGGTGTGTGCCGCCGCCTCCATCCATTTACAGTCTAGGTTAAAAACATTAATGTCTTGGTTGTCTCACCCTGGTATTCAATGTTTTTCACTTTCATAGATGGTTGATTTACCCTAAAACAAAAACGTTCTCACCCCACCTAAAACAATTTACAGCCATGGCGCGTTAACCTAGAACCCTTTTTTCTCACTTGACGTTCACCCCACACCTGTAGTCCCCCACCCCGTCAGCCAATCAAACCCGCAAACTCAGGGATGCCAACTCAAGAAACCACTTTTCCGTAGATCGTTCACATAAATTCAATAGATTACGCAAAAAGTCGGTAGCTAGACTAGCGATCAAAAATCACTAACAAACGCTGCAAATTTTACACAAGCGTTTATTATTCTTCAAAGAAGGTCAATCCAGGTTCAATGGTTAAGTTTTCAAAGGGAACTTTGCTAGCAACCTGAGCTGCGACTTTTGGTTTATTATTCTTGGAATAATACACCTGCTTTCGCGACGGGGGTCGACGACTCCGATCGGCCTCAAAATTTGACATTATCCGTTTCAAGAGGTCTACATTCGAAATCCGAAATGTCCGTCCGCCGTCCGGGCCGTTTTGGGCAGTAGGAATTTTTTTAAAAATCTGAAATTTTGACAAAATACTCGGTTTACCATCTAGTTGTGCCCGCAAGGTTTTCAGCCCGATCGCCCAAACCCGTGGGGCGCTATGGGGCTAAAATGGGGCTACAGAAGGGGGGTTTTTGAAGGCTTTTGGCTATGGTATCGAGTCAGGTGTCGTTTTCGAAGTATTTTTGGACGTAGAATTCATTTTTTGGGGTCCCGCAGTGATCCGATTTCACTGTTGCGATCTATAGAGCTTTCATGGGGCTAAAAACAGGATTTTTGAAGGATCCCAGGAGGTCAAATATTTTTCAAGTAAAAAACAACAAAAAATGTTGAAAACAATTTTTTGAAAAAAAAAAAAATCCAAAATAATTTTTTTTTTTAAACAAAAATCCACAAAAAAATTTTTAAATTTTTTTCATTGACAAAATTAAATTTCTGCACAAGTAACGTAGGTACCTATATCAAAGAATAATAAACCCTTGTGTAAAATTTGGAGCGTTTTTTTAAAGCATCGATGTGTTTGAAACACATCTCCAACAGAAACATGACTTCGAGTTAAGAGTAGAACGCAAGACCTTCAAGACAGAAGCGGAATGGGCGAACGACTTTGCACAGATTTTGCAACCTATGGTAGGCATTTCGTCCAAAAATTCTCTACATACCTACTAATCTGTCAACTAAGCACCTTGAACTTTACAATTTGGCAACGATTGATAAATGATAACGAATACCAATAACAGGGAACGAAGGGTACCTACACACCGCATGACCGCGCCACTGTCGATTTCGGGGTGCAAGGTGGGGGACTACAGGTGTGGGGTGAACGTCAAGTTTTTTTCTCTAGGTTGTGCCCCTTTATTTACGAGGTTGTTTCAATTACTATCCCTGTTGTTCCAGTTAAATTTATAGGTAGCTTCCTATTCTTTTCAGGTTGGTCCTAATAAATTACTAGGTGGTCCACTTTTCTTACTAGGTTTGCTCCACTTCCATTGCAGGTTGTTTCTATCAACTTCAACTATCTTTCTGGGTTGTCTCTGTTTCCAACTCTGTACGAAAATTTGAATGTGACGTCATAATATGACTGCACATAGTGACAGAAATTAAATGATTAGAATTTGACAAAGATTTGGCCTCAACCCCACCGGCTAAATATCAGGGGTGCCAAGACAACGAGAATTAACGCCCACCGCCTACAGTGGCGCTCTCCGCGGCCGCTTAGCGTACTGTAGAAACAACCTGGAATTTATTGAATGAATTACAATCACTGTTGTTTAAACCTAAAACTATTTGTGGTACTACGGTAGTTTTAACCGAGACTGAAAGTCTAACTTTTTCTTCTGGGTTGTTACCTAAAGTAACAATCTCGCCTTTTAAATCTCTCGGTTGTTTTCAGTTGTACAACCGAGACTTTAATAGGAGGCCATACACGAGCAGAAATCCGCGGCAGATTTGGCGTTTTTAAACGATATCTGTGGGAAATATC
This sequence comes from Pilophorus perplexus, assembly GCA_955831195.1. NCBI lineage: Eukaryota > Metazoa > Arthropoda > Insecta > Hemiptera > Miridae > Pilophorus > Pilophorus perplexus. The sequence continues at coordinate 12,225,652 of OY037011.1, read as the reverse complement.
TGTGCGTTAGTGGGCGTTGAAAAGACGAAATATAAGCAAATCGGCTAAGCGATGTCTGCGAGAGTTCAAATCTGGCAGACGGAAATCGGGCGCCCCCCCCTAACATGCAGATTTCTCGGAAGCGATGTCGGTGGTTCTGAGAACTGTTCGATTCGGATCGGGCAGAGTCCCTTAACGTTCAGATGTCCACTAGTTCTCCCTTGAGATCCTCCTTATCTCCTTTATCGGTGTTTATGCGTGGTGCGTTTTATCAAAAAATGGATTAAAAATAGTCCCCGAATACCTGATGGGCGGAATTGGGATTTCCTAATTTTTTTGTCAATCGCGATTTTGGGTTTTCTCACTACAAATTCTAGCATGATTTTTCAACAGCCGTTTGGGCTTCAGGAGGTTAAGATAGACCCTGCTGGTAAGTTAAACAGTTTTCCGGACGGATTTACGTTTAAATCGAGCTGCTATGAGGAAAAACGGTTAGGGTAGGCGGAAATTGGCTCACTTACCAGAACCTCAGGACGAGTTTCAGAAACGTGGTCACCAACTTCATGTGTCCGAAGTTTCTTCTTTCCAAAACCCAAGACTTCTCCCAAACTTGTACCTATTATTTTGCCTTAGTCATTTTAAAGGTACCTACTGAAAAAATTCCGGAAAAAAGATCGGTTAATTTACGTTTGTTATCACGGACAGTCACTAACCCCATGGCATCATCAACTTACGGCGCTGCAAATCGGTCACCGATCTCAGAAATTTTCGGATCCAACCGAAAACTCAAATCTGCCAGACGAACGTCGGTGACAGACCTGAATCTGCCAGATTTCATCCCACTAACGATCAGATGGCATCGGGAGACAGATCTCGGGCACGAAAGATCGGCCGAAAAGTTTTTCGTGTTAAGGGGCAACGACCGATTTCATCGGTCACTCCAGATCGTTAGCGATATCTGTCAGATGAGATCGGCCGACCAAATCTGCCGCGGATTTCTGCTCGTGTATGGGCCGCTAATGGAGGGGAATTATATGGAAGGTCAAATCATTCGATTCTAGGTTACCCCACTTAGAAGTCAAAGGTAGGTAATATATTTTCTAGGTCTTCACAATGTCAACCTAGACCAAATGTGAAGTTCACATTTGTTCTAGGTTGACACTTTTTTATTCCAGGTTGTTGTCAGAGGGCTGGTAATAACGGATTAGGTTGTTTCTATATGGGTCTAGGTTGTATTAATATTTTTCGATGTTACTTTAACCTGGACCTATTTTTTTCTAGGTTGAATCAATTGATTCTAGGTGGTTTCAATTTCTTTTCGAGGTTATTTCGGATTTAACCTAGCCACTAAAAAAATCTTTTCTCTCAGTGCAAAATTTGTCTGATATTTAATATCAAATTACCTTTTTTATTACCTAACTACTGTTATCTACCTTCGACCTTTACCTTTTTTGATAAGTACTTTTATGGTCTCGTAGATAATACAAATCATCGAATATGAAAGTGTTATGAAGGTCTTAGGACCTGGAATTGGCACTTTTCTTTTTTTTTATAACTGTCGTCGAAACGTTTGGCACACACCTTTGGCAGAATGCCTACTGGGATATGGACCATGCAAGCTTTGAGTATTTCATTCATACTTCAATCTGAAACATTTAATTTCAGTCGTAGGTGGCCAAATCTTGTAAAACTTGTGATAATACAGCTTTCCCTTTTCCCATATTTTTCTCCTTCAATTCGGGATGGCCGAAAGCTTGAAGGTTTTACGCTTGTGTTTTGGACAGAAGTTAGCCCAAAGAAAAATTAACCGTGAAATGTTTACGATTCTCGACGCTCCCCTTACGAGTATTGAGATGTATAAACGGCCATGATTTACTTGGAGTGAATAAGCTTCTCAGTATATCATTGTAGTTTAGTGTAACACTTTCCTGTTTACGACCTCAAAAGAGCCCTGTTACGATCGACACATGTACTGTCAAGACACCATCGAATCAGTTTATGTACGTACCTACGGCAATTTTTTTGAATGACTTTCCTGTGACAGCATCAGAGGGAAGGACTTCGTTTTTGTATACAAAATCTATAGATTTGAAATCAAAGAATATATTCAATAGGTACCTATCACACAAATTCAATTTTGCAAACATTCTTTGACTTGAAAATTTCAAAAACCAAGTCCTTCCCTCTGACGCTGTCAAAATATTATGATAGGACTTAATATTATTGTTATGTTCATAAAATTGATAGAGCATGGTTGTTTATATTATACTCTCAGTATATTCTTAGTATCATATTAGCAGAAAAAATGGTTTTTTCCGGGTTTGTTGTTTTGTTTTTTTGTGGAGAGTTATATTTTCAGACGACGTACCCGACATCCGCTGAGGGTGTGATATAAACAAACATGGCCCATAACAAACATGTTTACACCTGCAGATGATAGATTTGCCCTCCCCCAGCACTTGGGAATTAGCGATAAAAAGCACGATGGGCCCTCGTGTTCCGAGTGAACGCGTAAAACGTGTGCGTCCTCCACTCTCGTCACTTACCTGCTCATTTCAAATAATAAAAAAATGACATCATAATATGATATTACCTACGTAGATTATAGTAAAGTAATATTATAAGATGACGATAAATCGTAGATCGTAGTGTGGGTAATATCCGTGGAAGTCTACAATGACAGATAATGCGCCAAATGCCTCCCAAGAAGTATTTATTCTTCTTTTATTGGTATTAATTTTTATATTTAAATAAATAAATATTTATTTTTAAATAGATAAAGCACACCTGCGCACCACGTCTGCATGAAAATGTGCGAATCAATGACATCACATAAGGTAATGAGGAAATGACCGAATCTGAAGCTGTGCCAACTGGAAGTCTGTAAATCTCCCGTTACCAACTTTTGTCTCGCTCAAAGATTACTTGGCGGCCTTGCGAGTTTCTTCGCGGTTGTAAAACTCCCTCGGTCCGTCCTTGCTCTTAATGTTGTGATTGATGTTCAAAACACTTCTTTACATCACACGAAGTTTTGGGGCTAACAGAATAAGAGCCAAGCGATAACTGTAAATCTGTATGAATAAGTAAACACATGGGACTTGTTCTTCAATGAGCCACCCTCGATTTAGGTTTTCCTTCTTCTAGGAAGTAGCATAAGATCTAGAAATTAAAACAGTGGATACCAGTCTTTAGGAAACCAATGAAAAACTGTTCAACTCGTTTCTGCTCACATGTCCTAGGTTTAGTAATAAGAAGTTCTAAAACAGGAATGCGAAGGCAAGCAGATGCTGAGAACAAACCTACTAATCTTTCCTCAATTCTTCTGAGCGACAAAATCGTCCAAAGACCTCCGCGTTGGAGGAACATGCACCAGGAAGGTAAGCGGCTATCTCCAAGCTCCAACTGCGTAGCGGCTCGAATATAATTACGCTAAAAGACCTGTTGGGGTTCAGATAACTCAATGTACGGTGGACATTAAGGGTGCACTCACGCGAGGCCAAGAAAGCCCGAAGGCCTGTACTGGGCCGGTCGTGACAACAAATTACAGCAAGGATTACGTCTTTACGTCTTTACGCCGCGGCGTGGGAGAACGTCCTATGTCTCAAATCGTCCTTTGAACCATTATTTTACGACACATAGGTACCTAGTACACATACCTGCATCATTTGAGGGGTTGAGGCTCGGTCAAAGAAAATTTATTTTGTGGGTGGAAAGTAAAATCGATAGTTATCTCGAATTTTCCGAAAATTGGGCCAAGTCGCTTTTGGAACTGGACGACTCATATTAGCATGTCTAAAAACGTAAGACAATTAACAAACTGATTGGACCGACCCTCAACAACTTTCCATCCACATTCATTGAAACGGTCAACAACATCATCATCATCATCATCATCATCAAAATGGTGTATATATATACCATTCCATGATTAAATGTATATACCTATCCATGATTGTTATCTTTACAATATCGTAGAGAGTGTGAAGTGAAGCCTCCTGATCAGGCGCTAATGCTGTTAATCCAGATTGCTAATTCGGCCAAAGGTCTACAGGATGATTTATCACCACCCGATCTATAAAATTTATAATTATTAGTCACAATATGACTGATATATTACCTATACCCTATTTACTTCCTATTCTTAGGTTCAATCACAATTTCATATCAGTCATTTAAGGTACCTACTGTCAGCAAATCATTGGGAATAAAACGCAAAAACCTGTCGTGCGTGATAAGGTCCAAGTTCTATCCTTGTGTTTGTTTTTATCAAGGTTTGTGATGACAGCCGGCTGAAGACGGGATAGGGTTGTCCGTTACGACGACCATCCTAAACCAATATTTAAACTTCGCTTACGTGACAGGTTTACATCCTAGAACCGCGCAGGGATCACGAAAGAGGAACCTAGAAAAAAGTAGCTATTTACTTCCGTTAGCGCCCCACATTAGAACGAACACACGTACACAGCACGAAGGGTTGCAGCGTATCATTGACCCATCAGTAAGTATGTATGGATAAATTACATTGCTACATGGTAGGTATAGGTTGTTGCAATGTAATTTATTGCATTTAATGCTGCCAGCAGTGACCAAAAACGCATAAAAAAGTAGGTACACTTCGATCAGTTTCTATTTAGTGAGAGAGGAATATACAGTCATGCCATTAGAAGAAAAATTGCGAGATGAGTTGTGGTGATAGTGCCACGTGGATGTCAGCCATTGGTCGAGTTGTTTTCCTTATTTTCAAGTAAGTCGGACCTCGTGCACGAGGGTTCTCTGTATTATAAACACGAACAAAAAAGGCTCAGATGGTTCGCATCCGCCGGCACACAACCACCAAGGATTATCGTCCTCGTGTCATGAATCTCGGGAGAAGGATTTTTGCTAAGTTCTCATGTAGCAACTACCGCTCTCTCCCATAGCATTCATCATTAAATAATTATTACATTTTAATAGTTTATAGTGGCTCACCGTCGTACAATTTACGACGAACTCCAAAATTTGTCGTGGTAATTGGCGACAGTAACTGTTGGTTACCTACTCAATATTAGTGTTTTTTGTTCTTAACATCTTGAAACGGGTCACCGAGCAATCGACAAAGCATCAGATTACGCAAATTGTCAGAATCAGGATGAATGTCTCTGACGGGCCCTTCAGAGCAGTTGTAAAAACATTTAGGACCTATTATTCTTGTCAGGAAACACTATTTCCATCTTACAAAACATCATTGATTACTGTTATAGAGGACCTAGTAGCGTGCTTTTAGTTTTGCTACGTAGGTACTACTGATTATCATCATACATAGATTGACACCTAGTATACTACATTATGACATGATTATCTTTTAATCGTGGGTTGCTGGTAGGGGGAGTACTGAATTCGGTTCGTTTGCCCATTAGTGTGCTTTCCAATAAGATCGGGAACGAACTCGGGTCTTTCCTCGGCTCAGTTCTTCTGTTATGTCGCCAGACGCTCCTTTCACCATTAAATTCTGATCAGTGATTGTTATTTTTGTTGTGGTTATCAGAGGCTCAGTGGCTTGAGCGTCGGACTGCTGAGTCAAAAGTTGCTGGTTCGAACACAGCAGTCACTAGACTTCTTCCTGATAACACCTCTCGGAAGGCAATGTCGAACCACTGACCCATCATATAAGTAAGTATGTATGAAATACCGAGAGTATTTCGCCCAAGAAAACGTCATTTGCCGCTCAAAGCCGGCGTTAAACAGTAGGTTCCTACTAGCTCTGCAATAACTGTTCATCTCGCCCAAGAGAAGTTAGTAGCGAGAGGTCGCCAACGCCTGGTTACAGGTCACCCATACCAACTGAGAAGAAGATTGTTGTTGCTGTCATATCCAAGACTTGGGAGACGATTTTCGGATCATCATCTCATGCACCAACTGGTTATTACTACTGTTGTAGCAATTGAGTTACTACTCAGTCCTCACACACCCGAATTGCGGACAGCGCCTATGTCGAAGATTTGTTCAAATATAATTTGAATGACTCAATCGCACTGTAAACAACAGACTGTAAGGCGAATCTTTTCAACTATAGTTGATTTAAAATTTAGAAAGTAGAGAGTTGGGCACATTTCAGTGGGGGTCTCATGTAGTGGGAAATTCCCGTAATTTTATGACTTATCGTTAAAAATTAGTAGGGACCACTACGTCTACAGATTTCCAGATAATCACACGTATCCGCAACATTGTTATTGCGTAAATCATTGCGTTTATATCAACCCCAAGATATGAAAACATCAGTCAATTATCATCCCTTAAGGGCTTCCAATAGGGAAAAGGGCAAAGTTGTTTACAGCGGTGGAGGGGAGTGTAATTGCTTGTGTCGCACCAAGTTAATGTCGGAGGCATCTCCCTCAATTAATGGAATTTCCCCAGGCGACCCTCAGTTTAGTCTGTTGTTTCCCTCGATCCACCCTTTCCGTATACTGATATATTCATATTAACAACTCTTGGGGGCCGGAAGGTCAACTGAAACATAGAGGAAAACGTTTTGCGTGATGCTAAAACAGTATGTATGCTAAACAGTATGCTATTACAGTATGTTACAGGGTGTCATTGAAACTGAAACGTTTGCAAGAGTAGCCTGAAATGTCAATGCGTAGGTAAGACATTCTATATTCGTATCATGTGGAACAAAATCATTTAATGATTTCTCAATAACTATTATGGTAGAGTACGCATAAAAGAAACAACAATCCGCAAAGAAAACACACATGTGACAATAAAATATATTAATATCCATATATAATAATACAATTTTGACAGTTTGCCTAGGCATTTAGTAAAATGACGGATTTGACAAAATGACTGCGACAGATATAACTGCTGAACCAAAATACAACCAGGTATGAGTGTTGAAAGAAAAAACCACCACAAAAAGCGTGCTTTACTCTGTCCTTTAAAGTTTTCCAAGGAACACTGCGCCTTTTGACAATGACCAGTTCAATAATTTGCTGTACCCCAGCCCGTCATTAAATGACTAAATTTTAGTTAAAGGCCAAGTCATTTTACTAAATGCCTAGGCAATCTGTCAAATGTGTGTTTTCTTCCAACAAAAACGAATAGGTATTAAATACCCATATTATGGATATTCGTTTGATGAAATCCGTGCTTTATAGCACGTGTGAAAACCACGTGATGGTTCGCCGTGAAGGTCCAGTAGCCCCGTTTTACTTAATTTTGTCCAAAACCCTCCTGTCATTTACCTCCCATTCAAACCATCCTCGTGCTCCCTTAGCTGTAGATGACAGCCGCACAACTGCCCTTTGTGAGAACTCCACCTCGTGGTTTACGCTCGTGACTCACCTGAAGACATGAAATGTTGGCACACAGTGTGAATCAAATGACGTATTTTGGCTTGAAATCAAAATTGCCACCGTTAATCTTGACAGATGGGAAGTTTGCGTGGGTGTTGAAATTTGGAACAGTCGCACAGAGGGGTCGACCACGAATCTAGTTAGACAAAACTCGAAAATGAAGGTGCATAGTTTGATTTAAAAAGTGGCTTTTAAGACGTTATTTTGAGCCACTATAGGAGTGTAACGGTTGCATGATTGATTTTTAATCTGTTTTCAACGTGAAAAAGAAGCCAAAATGTAAATATCGAAGCCTAATGTGCTAAAACAAGTTATTGGTCAAAACGTCAATCGTCAATTGGTCAACGTAATGAGCCATAGGTATATTAGACTCCAACTTTTGAGGCATCTGATGACATTGTTTTTTCATGCTCTATTTTTACTGTGTATGTCAAACCTGTTAGGTTACAAAATATCATACAATTAGCTGCCCGTTTTTGTTCAAAATTTAATGATGGAAATTTAAAAATTTTGTTTCAGATGAAACCGAAAAAAGTTCAAGAATTGAGCTTGTCCGAGCAACAGAGGATTTTTTTAATTTCAAGATTTTCCTCCGTAATTCAATATTTTTCAATTGTGGAAAAAACATTTTTTCATCTTTTTTCAACAGTTTCCGCCAAGCAATGGACTCAAAATTTTCAATATCTTTCCCGTAATCATTCCAAACTGTTGAAAGGGCCTCCAATGGTAGACAGACAGCGCGGCTTTTCGGAAAATTTCCATTCATAGGTAGAATAAAAATCGATTTGGGATTTTAAAGCGTAATCACGAAAGTTTGTAGCTACGTAGATTTTTAAGAAACAGAAGCAGTCGATTATTTATGGACCCCTTATTTCAAATTCTTCCGTCAAGTAAGACAATCTCTCTCCTAGCCTCTCCAGATACAGAGTAGCAGGTCTGGAGCCGCCAGTGATTAGAGTTCTTCTTAAATAATCTTGTTCACTACTTACAGTTCACTGGATGTTTCGCCTCATCAGCGACATTCCTAGGATGTCTTGGGAACTTGGAAGCGGGGCTGCTGCATTGAATACTTGGAAGTTATTAGACACCGGGACCTCGACGGTAATCGGATGTGTTGCGAGCTTAACCTTCGAACGCATTGCGAGAAATCGTCGCCGGTGGTCAACTCATGAGCTAAGTCGAAACTGGTGTGACAACGGCTAGTCCAGTGAAAACCTTTTCACTAGGTCAACTTGGTGAGGTCTACTTTCTTTCAACGAACAATCTTCAAGGAGCGTGGACTTCAAGTTCAAAGATTCCGGTGCTATATGGAATTTTGTCATTTGAATGGCCAGGTCTCCACCTCAATATTAACTTAATATTGATGTCCAACAAATCTTCTTGAAATGTTAGTGATCTCCTCCAACTTAATCTCTTTGGGAATTGGAATAAAGGCCAGTCTATAGTAGGTAGGTATACCTATATTAAAATCTCAAACTAACGGGGAGATTTGAATTTTTCATACGTTAGGGTTACTTACTAAGTAACCGTACTAAGTAACCGTTACTAATATCAGTAGCACGAACCCTAGGTTGCTTTGAAGACAGTGCTCCACAAAAGCTCCTCTTTTGAATCGGTGATAATAGAGTACGTCGAACTGTATAACGAAAAAAAAAATTGTTGGAGGTGGATCCGATTCTGTGGTTTTGCAGTATTCATCCACTCATCCACTATGCTGTATTCATCCACACCTCATTCAATTCAGAGGGGAGGGGGGGGGGGGGGGGATATACCTAATATTTTTTTCCAAAAGCCCGGAGATTTTGGTTTATTATTCTTGGAATAATACACCTAGATAGTCGCGACGGGGGTCGAAAATTCAGATCGACCTCAAAATTTTACATTGGTACGTTTCAAGAGGTCTAGATTCCAAAAACAAAATGCACGTCCGCCGTCCGGGCCGTTTTGGGCAGTAGAATTTTTTTTTTAACTTTGAAATTTTGTCAAAATACTTGGTTTACCATCTAGTTTTGCCCGGAAGGTTTTCAGCCCGATCGCTCAAACCCGTGTGGCGCTATGGGGCTAAAATGGGGCTATGGGAGGGGATTTTTGAAGGGTTTTGGCTATGAGATCGAGTAGGGTGTCGTTTTCGAAGTATTTTTGGACGTAGAATCAATTTTTGGGGCCCCAGAACAATCCGATTTCACTGTGGCGATCTATAGAGCTTCCATAGGGCTAAAAATAGGATTTTTGAAGGATCCCAGGAGGTTAAATATTTTCGAGTAAAAAATAAAGAATTTTTGAAAGAAAAAAAAAAAAAAAAAAAAAAAATGAATAAATAAAAATTAAAAACTTTTTTTTTTCAAAATTTTTTTCATTGACCCAGAATTAAATTTTTGCACAAGTAAGCTATATAAAAGAAGAATAAACCCTTGTGTAAAATTTGCAGCGTTTTTTAAAAAGGTTTTGACATTTTCATGTCTTTACTTTGGCACACAACCGAAAAAAGCGTTAATTTTTCTCATCACGAAATTTGTACCTAAGTAGCGTCTCCTGGTCAACAACAAACACAATAAGGTGAATAATATGGAAGACATGAAAATGGTCTCCTGTGGTTGCAGACGAGTCTCACCCCGAGCGAGCGAAGCGAGTGAGAAAACTAGGCATTTGGCTATGGGGTCGAGCTAGTTGTCGGTTTCGAAGTGTTTTTGGACGTAGAATCCATTTTTAGGGGTCCCAGCACGATCCAATTCCATTGGGATCTAAAGGGCATTAATGGGGCTGCAAATGGTACCTATTTTTGAAGGATCCCAGGAGTTCAAAATTTGATATTTAATATTTTCCGAGTAATTTTGGACGAATAATCTATTTTTTGAGGTCCCACATCTGTCCGAACAACGTAGTTACAGATTTTTTAAAATGTGTTTATTGTCACAGAATTAATTTTTGCACAAGTATCTAACCTACATCAGAGAATAATAAACCCTTGTGTAAAATTTGCTGCGGTTTTTCTTACTTGCCCGTTCTCAACTTTGAGATGGGGATTTGTACCGGGGAGTTTTTTCCCCCGAAATCTTGGGGATTTTTTTCCAGGGAAGCAAAAATGGAGACTTTTTTTCCGGGTACTTTTTTCCACATACCTACCTTTCTTACCATCCCGTTAATCGTTTTTTCTTCTAGCACCAATCGATCACTTTTAAGGTGAACCCAGAAAAGTGATCAAATTCTGAATCAAATGACGTCTGACCTCATTTCCTGTTGTAAAATGACCCAACATAGGTATCAACGGGATTAATGCCTCGAAGTATGGATTCAAGAAACCTCTTGAGTGTGTCACCCACCTAATCCTTACATTCCATGATAATTTCACAGAAATCAGTAAATCCACTTCAATACTTTATGGTACACCCCAAAAAGAAATAGGTATCATAAGGAAGACTGACTATGAGATAAGGGTTTTTTTTTAAACTCGGATAAAAGGATTAAATGATAGGAACAATACATTTTTTTGGACGTTGAGTTTTTGGAAGGGGCAAAACGAATTTCCCGCATATAAATGTTAATCCCAGTTGTCATGGATTAGTTCCCCATCGACTCCAACGAAGGTAAGACGCCAGGGCGTTGGTAACTTTATTAAAATTTAGGTAATGAAGTTTTTAAAACTGAAATGTCCGTCCGCCGTCCACAACGGTTTGGGTAGTAGGGATTTACTTAAAAATCTGAAATTTGTAACAAAATACTTGCTCCTCTTTTAGTTGTAGGTACCCGCAAGGTGTTCAGCCCGATCTCACGAATCCGTGGGGCTCAGCGGTTCTAAAAAGGGGCTACAGGAGGGTTTTTGAAGAGTTAGGTGTCGTTTTCGAAGTATTTTTGGGCGTAAAATCCATTTTAGGAGTCCCAATAGCATCAGATTCTTTCACCGTGGGGAACCATGGAGCTTTGAAGGATGCCAGGAAGACGGATAAGGACTCGTTTTCCGAGTAATCTTGATAATTCATTTTTCGGGGTCCTTAATCCATCCAAACACAACCATCCAAAACATGAAAATTTAAAAAACAATTTTTTTTAAATCATTAAATTTCAACAGATTTGAAAGGTAAATTTAAACAGATAGAAATTTACCATGGCCTGGGGTTGAGCCTAGAATTCGAAAGAAATGAACAAGCGGGGGACAGACATGAGAAGCGGCGGAGGGGGATGGTGAGGAGGGCTGGAACCGCCCAAAGCCTAGTTAGTTATAGCCAAGTTATTTTGGTTTATTATTCTTGGAATAATACACCTATGTTTTCGCGACGCGGGTCGACGACTCCGATCGGCCTCAAAATTTGACATTATCCGTTTCAAGAGGTCTACATTCAAAATCCGAAATGTCCGTCCGCCGTCCGCCGTCCGGGCCGTTTTGGGCAGTAGGAATTTTTTTAAAAATCTGAAATTTTGGCAAAATACTTGGTTTACCATCTGGTTGTGCCCGCAAGGTTTTCAGACCGATCGCCCAAACCCGTGGGGCGCTATGGGGCTATAATGGGGCTACGGGAGGGTTTTTTTGAAGGCTTTTAGCTATGGGATCGAGTTAGGTGTCGTTTTCGAAGTGTTTTTGGACGTAGAAATCATTTTTTGGGGTCCCGGAACGATCCGATTTCACTGGGACGATCTTTAGGGCTTTCATGGGGCTAAAAATCGGATTTTTGAAGGATCCCAGGATGTTAAAGATTTTTCGAGTAAAAAATAAAGAATTTTTGGAAAAGTAACATTTATGAAAAAAAAATCCAAAAAAAATTTTTTGTTGAGATAAAAATCCAAAAAAAATTTTTTTTTTAATTTTTTCATTGACAGAATTAAATTTCTGCACAAGTAACGTATATCAAAGAATAATAAACCCTTGTGTAAAATTTGCAGCGTTTTTTTCTCTTTCACCTCGTATTAGGTTCACCTAGGTATTAAAAGTTAGGTCTTTGGATAGGCAGGTAACTGAGTGTTGGGGGGGTCAAACCCTGATGTGTTTGGTAAGCGGGGAAGCATTGTGCATAGGAATTTGGATCAGTCAGGGTTTTGTGATCCCCCTTGATGGCCAAGTCGAATGCGAGCTTAAAGCGAGAGAAAGAGATCTCCGGGTGGCACGAGTTGCTAAAACAAAGGCGGGAACCAGTTCCGTCGTCGGCATCGAAGGGAGTTGGTGAGTGTAAGTACCTATGAGATTACATTTATTAAAAATAAATTTTTTTTTTAAATCCCGCAAGAAGAATGCAAAAACGCTTTGGATCAAAAATATGTTCGCGATCTATGTAACTGCGAGTTTGAGCGATGTTTCGAACAAAATTCATTCGGTTTCTTGAGTGGTGAGTGTGATTGTCTGTGGGCTGAACCCGACTAAAAATGCTTAGAACTACCATGCCTGCAGTGATCAGAAAATAATTTTCGCAATTATTGCGGCTCTTGCAAAGGTATATTGTTGGTCAAGTGATTAACACTTCCCCGAAGTTTGTAAGGTCATATAAAACAATAAGTCATACACAATCTCATCTCACGTACCGGAACAGGAGGAGCTTAGCTTGAAAACTCGTCTAAGCACTTACCAGAATAAAAGGATTCCAGCATGTACGTAAACGCCATTTGATTCACAAGTTGTTACTTGTAAGACAGGATTCATGGCTGGGCTCCTGTTTCTTGTCAATAAGGGATTTCTTAGCGAGAATGGGATACGAAAATACTAATCGCTGTTTCGTAAATACGATACGGTTCAATGGGTAAAGATAATGAAAATGAAGAACCAATGGTTGAGACAATGCCCGAGTGCACAAGCAAAAAAAAAAAAAAAAAAAAAGTACCTACTTACTACTCAAAAACTCTGTAGGTACTCTCTCTGTACAAAACAGAAACTGGTTATTTTGAATCGGAAAGAGTTTTTCGGTTGTACTTTTTGTGCTTGTTCACTCGGAAATTAAAAGCTGTGTTCTACTCATGTTACACTCCTCGAATAGGTTGCACTCCTACTTCGCGAAGATGTAAATGTCAATTATTGTCAACTATTGACGGCGTAAACAAAAAATTGTAAAAAGCTGGTTAACATTGTGCCGCATGAAGCAGCTGTATGATGGAATTGTTGTCGATTACCGTTATTAACACGGCTCCTTGAAAAAGTTGCGACCCCAACGCTGCGCTGCTTTTCTGATGTATCTACCTAACTAAATTATCGTTTCTAGATGAATCCCACTGTCCTGTGTTACGCCGTGTTGGCATTCGTCGCAACCACCAATGCGCTTCCTGTTGTAACGAGCGACAGAATCGAAACAATACCCGTAAGAGCTCTTATACAATAAACGTAACATCATTGTTCGATTTATGATGCCTTTCATTTGACAATGATATTGTGTGCTTACGGTGGGAGGGGGCTAAAAACAGTTTGCGAATAATGGGGTTATCACACTGTCGAAAACTCCCAGCCAGCCGACGAGCGACGATTGACGTTCTAATCACGGCCAATGACGATGGGAGCCGCTTGGTATACGACACTCTCTTCCCCCCTCATCAATGAACGCCAGACGTCTGGCACCCCGTCGTGCAGTACGAACTGTCCTCACTACACGACGGATTGCGAGGCGTCAGTGTCAGGAGAGAGTGTCGTATACCCAGCGGCTCCCACCACCATTGGTCGTGATTAGAACGTCAATCGCCGCTCGTCGGCTGGCTGGGAGTTCCGACAGTGTGATAACCCCATAAGTAGACACTAATGATGATATTATCAGGATTCACAGATTCAGTATAAGCTTCAGAATTTGATTTTCCTGTATACTTGCACGCTCTGTTTACCTTACTATCCACTCGCGAGTGCATCTGAATTCAATATCCATTCTGTATCGTTGTTTTCAGACTGTTCTGAGTTCATGGAAAAAAGACTTCGTTTTGGCAGGACAGAAAATTATAATTGACGTCGGTTATAACCATTCGTCCAGCGACGTTACTGCTTCTGTTGGCGTCGTTACTGCTATAAACAACATAAGTCCGGTCACACTTGGAGTGGGCATTGCCGCCAATACCAAACAATTGTCTGATCTGGAACTCCAAATCCAAGCTCAAGTAAGAGGAAGCTGATTTTATTTCTGTCCATTTATTGTGGGGACTAGAACTAGAGTATATTATAAGCTGGAAATTTTCCAGGTTTCACCACATTCATCTGCCAATTAAAATAATTGCTAGAAATTATTTCTACTTACTTTTGAGTATTGTAATACCTACTGTACTTACACTCGTTATTTTTGGTTTATTATTCTCTGAATAATCAACCTACGTTTTCGCGACGGGGGTCTACATTTTAGATTCCATGACGTGTAGATGTAAAAAGTGAATACCGTTTTGGGCAGTAGAATTTTTTTGATCTGAAATTTTGACAAGACTCGGTTCTCTATCTAGTTGTTCCCACGTGGTTTGCTGACCGATCGCTGTAACCCGTGGGGCTCTGTGGGACTGAAAAGAGGCTGAAGGAGGTTTTTTTGCAAGACTTAGGGTAGAAGGTCGAGTGGAGCGTCTATTTAGAAGTGTTTTCTGTCGGCGAATCCAATTTCTACAGGTCTACATTCTAAATCCGAAATGTCCGTCCGCAGTAGGCCGTCCCCCGTCCGCCGTCCAGGCCGTTTTGGGCAATAGGAATTTTTTTTAAAATCTGAAATTTTGACAAAATACTTGGTTTACCATCTAGTTGTGCCCACAAGGTTTTCAGTCCGATCGTCCAAACCCGTGGGGCGCTATGGGGCTATGGGAGGGATTTTTTGAAAGCTGTTAGCTATGGGATCGAGTTAGGTGTCGTTTTCGAAGTATTTTTGGACGTAGAATCCATTTTCGGGGGTCCCGGAACGATCCGATTTCTCTGTGGCGATCTACAGGGCTTTCATGGGGCTGAAAATGGGATTTTTGAAGGATCCCAGGAGGTTAAATATTTTTTGAGTAAAAAATAATGAATTAAAAAAAAAATTTTTTTTTAAAGAAAAATCAAAGTTTTTTTTTGGAAAAAAAATCAAAAAAAATTTGTTTCCAAAAATTTTTCCATTGACAGAAATAATTTTTGCACAAGTAAACTATATCAAAGAATAATAAACCCTTGTGTAAAATTTGCAGCGTTTTTTATTCAGTCAGCGTACTTAAATGAGACTTGCAAATCGAGGACCACCTTTCTATCACCAAAATGGCTTTTACCATTGCTTCGCATTTAACTTCAAAAGTCTGAAGTTTGGGTTTATTATTATATAATAAATTATAACATTGTATATTATACATTATTAGTCCTATATAAATTATTATTTATTTATCTTTTTAGGTTGAACAGGTTACAGCAACGCTTTGGGGTTCGCCGTCTAAGCGCGAAGTCAACTACCTGATCAATGCGTACCCTATCAAAGTGGCCAAAATCGATGGGAAAGGCCTAACTATCGGTGTAGGTCTTGAAGGAGAAAATTTGAAGCCCAAAATTGTGGGTGCTGCCATTGGATACAACGAAGAAATCGCAAACGTGCAAATCGGCCTTGACCCTAAATTGGTACCCGAGTCAGTGAATGTTGCCTTGGTCGGAGACACAAGTGATGTTTGATATCGCCTGTTACGGAAAATAGATTTTCATTTTACGAAATAAGAAAATGTTTAGTTTTTCACTTCACTACCTACTCCTTAAGTACCTACTAAACTTATTTTAAAAGGCTGTTGACCGAGCGCCAGAAGATTCGTGATGAAGCAGATAATACTGAAGAGAACTCATTGCCCCTACAGGCCATCAACGTTGCACTTAGTAGCTGTAAGGATCACAATGTATGTCATACTGCAGTATGTCATACTGCAGGTTAACCTACATACATGTGATCCTTGCAGCTATACGCTGCCGCCGTATCCGTAAACAATTTGAGTTATGAGACATCAAAACGATGATGATTGTTGACACCGTTCTAAGAAAAGATCTTGTACCTACCTCAAATTTTAGCGCTCTTCCTCTTCCTGTGAATTCCCCCGCCCAATGGAAATCACCCCTTGAAACTGCTGGCTATCGTTTCGGTTAAAAGTTGAGATACGGGTTATATTCTTAGTACAGCCAAAATTCCCCTTGGGGTATTCGGAATACCTAACGTATTCCCCCTTGGATCTTCGCCTTCTTCATGTCACATATTACGGATTTTGAAGAGAAGGTCCATGGGGTAATCCCCCGAGGAGAATTTTTTCGATTTTTTTTTTCTTTAGCAATCTATGACCGGAAATGTGATGAGAGCATGAGTAACTCGCTGACACATCTTATTGAAATAAAATTTTATGTTGGCATCATCCTGGTTTAATAAGCAAGCTTATCTCAATTATTTGTCTGGCTCAGGTGAGTACTTTTGAACCATTCATTTATTGAATTTTCGAGTAAAGAGCAATTATAAAAGATATATCCTTATCAAACTACAAATAGTGATGGAGTGGGGTTGGATGTTCTGGGAAACACCCATGACGAAATTGTTGAATTTCACATAAATAGTTGAAGAGGTGGCATTGAAGATTAGTCGCACTCATCGATCCAACAAGGTAAGCATTCCTCCTATCATATATTCGTATTTGAAAATGTTTCCTAATAACTGAATTCGCAAGTCTTTATGGTCTCTTTGAACTTCGGGAACTAAATAAGTCGAAACCACGTCTCCTAAATTCTAAGCGAAAGTTTAAGGCAAAATAGTACCAACGGTACAATTTAAATTTTTGTTTAGCAAAATGTCCCAGGGATAATTAAATAAATCCAGTAGAAAACGGAAAGAAGGAGTTCTGCACAAACAGTAATAATTAATTAATTGTTGCCAATTAAGCGTAAATGGTGGAACAAGCATATTAGCGCTGCAGTTGCATCAATAGTTGTAGTATGTAGGTACATTCCTGCCAAAATATTGAAAGATTAGCTAAAATCGACAACGTTGAGGGAATGTGAAGGTGAGGGAGAGAGATCTGCGGTTGTAGTGCAGTTGTAAATTCGAATAACCCCCTCATTGAATTACAACTCTGCACCTTCGACAAACAACCACTTCGAACTTGACCAAATCTGGGCTAAGAATAATTATTATATTACAAGATAATAATAAATCATTATTATATGATTACATTTTTTCTTCTTTGCTATATAGATGAAGTTCTTCGCCGCTATCGTTTCGCTGGCCTTCGTTGCCACGGCCTATGCCCTTCCCTTGGACCTATCTGACAACTCTGAAGTGATACAAGTAAGAAGACAATTCTTACTTCACATCGTTTTAAATAATGAGCCGGGTTGTGTAACTGATATTACTTATAGTTTTCTTTTGGTACAGTTTGATACGAGCAGGGATTCGGTTTAGTAAATTCCAATCATAATAATATTATCATTAACTTAGTATATTATACTAAGTTATGGATAATATACAATAACATAGTAGGTACCTAACGCCAATACTACAATAATACGGACTGTACTTGAGCTGCTCATAATCTTAGTAACTTGTTAGCTTTTCTTTTCGATTCAAGCATTGCAATAACATTTATCTGATATAGGATGACCTGAAAGCATGGAGATCGAACTTCCTGATCGCGGGTCAGAAAATCCAGTTGGGCCTCGGTTGGAAGACTGATGGTACCATAGCTGTTGGTGCCAAAGCGACCGCTTCAATCAATGGCGAAGATCTACCAATAAGCGTTGCTGTGTCTACCAATGCAAAAGAACCACTCAAAAAAATCAACTATGAGGTTGGAACAAAGGTAAAAGCAAGGAGAAAAATACTTTACCGTATTAATAATGTTAGTGGATTTTGTTTGGGCTTGGGTAATTTTTGTAATGTCGTTACAACAGTTGTAACAGTTACTGTAAAAAAGAATACATAAAGTACGAGTAGTTCCCTTTTAATGCACGGCTTGCAGCATGGATAATAATTCTCCATTATAGGGTAATAATTATTATTACCCTATCATGGCACGGATAATTGACCAAACTATTTGTGACCAACCATAGAGGAAAGTGGAGCTCTTTTAAAGATTTTAATTCTACGTTCTAAACGTTATTTTTTAGTTTTATATCAATTAGCAGTACAAAACAACCCATAACTTGCAATGGTTACTTTTTATGCGCAAAAGTATAGTGTAGGTAGTTTAAGTGAAATGAGATTGGTTAATCTCACTGGAAATACTATAATATAGTATACATACTATATTAGTATGCATACTATACTATATATACTATATAGTATACATATATAAATATAGTATACATATATATTACAGTATTTCCTATGAGATTAATATATTATATCAAGTGCCTACGTTATGTTATAGTTATATAATATCAAGTGTATATATGATAAATACAAGTATATAATAATAATAATAGGTACTTATACTTGATATTATATAACTATAATATATTATATTATCTCAAGTTTCATTTGACTTCCTAGGTTCTCGACAAAGTCTCTGCCGTCGTCTACGGTTCCAATGACGGCGATGTGAAGTACCTCATTTCAGCCGCCGCACCCATCTCTCAAGCAAATTCAGCTGTAGGAGTCTCTTTGGAAGGCGAAAAGCTGAAACCCTCGGCCTTGACAGTGGGTGTTAGCCACGGTTCGGAAGTCATCCAGGCAGCGGTTGGTCTTGGAGACAACTACCTACCCAATAGCGTCAACGTTAAAGCTGGAACCGACAGAACTAACTTTTAATAAGCTTATTATTTTTTGTTGGCGATTGTACAATAAAATTTAATAAACCAATTGATTTAATTAGGTATGCCATTATTTATCTCAAAATTAAATTGTTGTCAAATTGAATGAAACATTCAATTGACAAGTATAATGTAGGTATTCATTTCTATCTGGAAGGTTTCTAACTGGTAATCTTAAAACGGATGAGCATGACATTTTGAAAAAGCTGACCAAGTTCTGAGGTCTTCGTAGAATCTTCGGCGGTTGATGCATCTGATGCTGTTTTCAACTTATAAAAAGACGATTTAAGACGAAGTACCTAGTCTATTCCCACGATAAAAATATAAATATAACTTGTAGACGCGTCTCGGTTGATTAGACCATCATCAGTTCGGTATCGTACCAAAGTTGAAAAAGTTCCTTATAAGGATTATCTAAATCTTAAATATCGAGTCAAATAACGACATTATTTACATCATGTCATTAATATTATGACCTACCTACGAAGAAAGTTCCTAGGATTGTGCCCAAAAACATTTTGACATTTTCATGTCTTTACTTTGGCACACAACCGAAAATAGCGTTACTTTTTTGAAGCGTTACCGAAACCCGTGGCAACCCGTAAACTTTAGTGTAATGAAATGGCATCACGAAATTTGTAACTAAGTAGCGTTAGTTACAATAATCTCCTGGTCAACAACAAACACAATAAGGTGAATAATATTACGAAGACATGAATAATTTTCATTTAATGGTTTCCTGTGGTTGCAGAAGAGTCTGTAAGCTGATTATGTATACATCCCACCCCGAGCGAGCGAAGCGAGTTTTCAAGGGTTTTGCAGTTTGAAAATTTCCGTCCATCCCAAGCCCAAGCATACGTGCTTCCCCGCTCTCCTTCACGTTCCCCCGCCCCCTCAACCACTCCTCTGCTCTACTTTATCTTTGTCTTCTCGCCCAGCTGAATTTTGACAACTTTTGACAACACTATAGTGGCGGAAGCATGATAATATCATATTATGTAGTATTATAATGCCGATGGGTCACACTTGCAGGAGAGATCTCTTTAGCCTTCGGCTCTAGGTACTTCATTATTCAGTTTCTACACAGCGTTTCTCTAAGGTGCGTCCCATAGCACCATCGCACCGTGCGACGTAGCATTTTCATGAGCGCCGAGGGAGTCATTTCATACAAGCACTAGCTGACCCAGTGCGCTTCGCTGCACTCAATAAAAATAGAATTTTGGCTCGCAAAAAATACTCGTACCCGCCTACCGACGATCTTCAAATAACTTGCGAACGGGTTATCGCACAGAAATCGTTTTGTACTCGTTGAAATCAGCGTGAAAAGCTCGTTTTAACAGACGTAGTATCGTTCTAAACCGACGACAAAAGTTGTACCGGGTTTCGGAGTTTCGAAAATTTTCCTAGCGATCCCTAGTAACGACGCTATTTGACGCGGCTCCCGTCGCGAAGGAAAGCTCCGTTCGCGATGAAGGAAGAGACCGATTTTGTAGAAACTTCTTTAAAACCATCTACGATGCTTCACAAACAATCTCACACAATTTGGTGCCAAAGACTCCACTGGTTTTTAAGTAGTGAGTCCTCAAAGATTTGGCAGTCATTTTTATAAATATAGATTAATCGCCCTGGATTTTTTCCGTCAGATACCACCATTCAAAAATTTTAATTTTACACTAGTGGGCCCGGTGCGCTTCGCTGCACTCCGTCCATCACCTTTATCGGGCGTCACCACCAAGTGACAGTCGCTCAATGCGCTAAATTTAGGCTCTACCGTTGAGGCTGGGTAACGTGGATTAGACACAGCCAGCCACAGAGACGAACAACTTTAGTAGTATGTATAGATAGTTGGGACACCCGTGCTTCGCACGTACTATCACATTCCCGTCCATCCCCCATGCAAACACCCTTAGCAACCCGTCGACTCGTAATTTTTCTTAGTAACAACGATTGTTGGCCTCTCGTTGTGAAGTATCAAATTCCCGTCTATCACCAACTATACCTATGCAGCCCATAGCAACCCATCAACTCAAAAAGGAAATTACCTAGTACCTATCAAACTAATCGAAGGCTCGCAAAAAATACTCGTACCCACCTACCGACGATCATCGAATAACTTCCAAACGCGTTATCGTACAGAAATCGTTTTGTACTCGTTGAAATCAGCGTGAAAAGCTCGTTTTAACCGACGAAGTTTCGTTCAAAACCGACGCCAAAAGTTGTACAGGGTTTCGGCGTTTCGAAAATTTTCCTAGCAATCCCTAGTAACGACGCTATTTGACCCGGCTCTCGTCGCGAAGGAAAGCTCCGTTCGCGGCGAAGGAAGAGAGTTGGCGAAATCTAATACGGCCTACGACACATCCGGGCCTACGCGGAACCGACTCGAAAAAACCCCGTCTCTCTAGGCTCTACCGTTGAGGCGGGTTAGCGTGGACAGCCAGTCAGTCCGCCAGTCCGAGACACGAACAACTTTAACTGTATAGATTTAATGTTCTCCTTTCTATTCAGCTGTTCAAATAAAAAAATACTGTTGAATAAAAATATCTACAACTAAGCGAATGTTTATTTTTCCTCGTTTCATCCTCACTTGTTGGTTCAAGAAGAAATCTTTTTTCAATTCCTAACGGTCCCTTTTCAAGTAGGTAGGGTTTCAAGTAGGTCCCTACCTAAGTTATTGAAATTGAAATTCATCCCACCTAGCACCTACCTTCTCATAACTGCGTTGGTTGAAAAAATTTAAAAAAAAAACCGTTTTTCTAACATTGATGATTTGTTTACGATGATGAAATCGATATTATTCATGTTCCATCCCTAATGTGGATAAGGCGTGGTCCTACATCGTTGGGCTGGTGGTCTGCGGAATCGTTGATAAGTTAGGGACGTTGGAAACCGTGTCACACACAACATTTTATCTACAGACGTTTTCCTCTTCAGGTGTCTGGAGGTGTTCCGTTGGAAAAGAGGTGTTACTCGAAGCCAAAATAAGTACCAATTTACGGTATAGGTAAGTAGGCAAGTAATGGCAATACCAAATTCCTAGTCATACAAATGTTACACATCAATAAGATAGGAAGTTACGCTTTATATGCGATAAGATGGCACAATGTTTCATTTTCCAATATTATCTCCCTCAATATTCCACCGAACTGGATGAAATTAAGCTCAAAATGGTCGACAAGAACTGTGCTGAAAATAACCTATAGCTCAAGGTCAAGAAACCACTTAGAAATGTCTCTCCACTTTAAAATTCCAACCATGTCTAAAAAATATAACCATATAAAACTCCATTATCTTCAGTGTGGATAACACTGCGACCTATTTCGATTTTACATTACAGCTGAGTGAAGAATGCCAACCACTCGAAAAATGAAATCATCAACTCGAACTTGATAAGAATCACATGATATCGTCCCGTTTAGTAGTGGCGTGCCATTCAATACAATAACCTCATTTAACGTGAGTTCATATGCCTACTGTTATTATTAAATTAACCGTTATGAGAGGATGGGAGGGGGAACTGAGATCTGCATGGAAGAAAATTAGGTATCCTTTTACTGATTCGAGTGATTCTCATTACTGCCCAATTTGCAATAAACCATGCGGTGTAAATCATTAATAATAATCATTATTAATCGAGATTGTATCTTGTAGTTTTCTAAACCCTTGGCAGTGATAATTGAAGGATTGAAACTTAACAAAAGCATTGTTTCTTTTTCGGGTCTACGGTTAATTTGCGTACAAATAAATTAGTTTCATTGTATTACAGATGAAGGTGTTGGCGGCACTCATTCTCACTGTTGGGTTTACGGTCCCATTGATTTCAGCAAAAGCAATCATACCATTGGTGAGTACATTCCAACAGTATTTACAGTAGGGTAAAGCCCCGTACCTCCCCATGCTCCTACCTCGCCCCACCAGTGATATTACCTAGGTAGAGAAAGGATATAACAACTTTGAGCCACTGATTCGGTAGCTCTCTGAAAATGGTTGAATTGGCTGTGAACTTTTTTGTGATATCTAGCACTGTTATCTTAGGAGAACGTTAAAACGTTTTTGAGGTGCCAGTTTGGGATCGTGGAATTTGTACATTTGATCGTCCCAGGGCTGAGTTAAGTCGTATTTCCGTACAATTGTTTGTTTAATGTGTTGTCCAATATGTCTGTTAAGCACTGAAAAAAAAGTTTTTGAAAAAAATAGGATCTGTGGGTGTCATGACCGTTTTTCAAAATTGGTGTGTATGTACGTACCTTGCCCCACCTCCTTGTGCGTACCTCGCCCCTAGGATTTTGTGATACCGTTGTGGTTACCAACCAATTCCTAGCCATATTTTTCTAATTATAATTTTTTTGTTCACTATGAACTTCAGTCAATTGTAAATTTTACAACTTTAAGCTTAACAAGAAAAGTATTCGTCCTTGACAATAATTCTAGGATTTTGTGATACAGTTGTGGTTACCAACCAATTCCTAGCCATGTTTTTCTAATTATAATTTGTTTAATGCATTTAAGTTTATATTCAATATAAAATAAACGTATTTGATTCATTTTCCATACTTCTGAGAGCTCAATTTCGAGAAATAGGGATGGTGGAGCAAGGTACGACCCTATCCGGAGCGAGGTAGGTACTATGTTCGTACCTGGCCCCACTTTGGAGGGTTTTAGAAATTTAGCTCTAGAAAACTCGAAAACTTGAAATAACCCATTTCAACACCTGGCTCTTAAAGACAACTTATTTCCCTAGCGATCTGTAAAAAAAACGATTCGATCAGAGCCCTAGGGGTCTCCCAAGAGAGGAAAATCTGAAAAGTGGGGCGAGGTACGGGGCTTTACCCTATTCTTCCG
Source organism: Pilophorus perplexus (assembly GCA_955831195.1). Taxonomy (NCBI): domain Eukaryota; kingdom Metazoa; phylum Arthropoda; class Insecta; order Hemiptera; family Miridae; genus Pilophorus; species Pilophorus perplexus. The sequence goes on along the minus strand of OY037011.1, from coordinate 12,201,838 downwards.
AAAGAGTAGATATTCTCATAATATAATATATTATGAAGCTTTTGACATTTCATGCCTTTTCATTAATACGAAAAGCGTTACTTAAAAATGAAAGTTTTTAGCCATCGAGAATTAAAGCAAGCACAAATTATGCCGTTGGTGAATTATTCGAATACTTGAAAAGCCGTAGTGGAGGTTGAATGATACCCCCTGGTATATTGTTTTCTATAGAAGTGCACTTCTGACTTTGCATACAATCCCTCAACCGTAAGGCATTTGGCCGTGAATATCAATAATGTATCAAACTCATAACGCCGGATTCGTGTTACACTACAGTAGCGCGTGACGAATTCATGAGTTGACGTTCCGTGAGACCGAGATGGGATTAACCGTGATGAAATGAATCATTGACAGAGTTCGTCAAATAGATCGTCATTCTATGAACTTCGCTGACCTAATAAGCCAGATGGCATTTTCCTTCTTGGCGAATGCTGAATTGACTGTGTTGAAGATGGGGAGGGGAAGTGATTCTTTGCAACAATGGACTTGAGGTGTCGTACCACTGGACTGCTGCTGCACTACTTACATATATGTGTTACCCATTTTAATGCTCTCAATCCGAACGAATCTGAATAACATTGCGTTGAAGAGGAGACGTTTTTGCTGAAATTTGAGAACTTCAGCGTTCATTTCAAGGAGTGAAGACTTGAAAACTCCTAAAACTGAATTCATACAATTGATCTTTTTGAACTTTACACCGACTTTCATACTCGTCGAAACCATTAACTCTAAAATTGGTGGAATCATGAACCTGGATTCGAATGGACTAATTTCGATGTTTGAAATCACACAGGAGGATCCATACGTGTGGCGCCATGAGATTCTATATGACAGCCAAACGAAGACTTCGGTCGCCCTGAGCCTCACTGAAAGCGGAGACCTCTCATTTAATCTGAGGATCGGCCGTTGGAATGAAGCTTACTCCAACCAAATGCCCATCTTGGCTGCATCGTTTTTCATAAACATATACACAGAATTCGTCGCCGCTAAATACGCAGTGGGGTTGAATTTATCTCTCGTCAGCGCCATCATTACTGGAAGTACCGAAGGAGAGTTTCAATACCTGCTGAACAACTGGATTTACGCTAATGAAAAAATAGCAGTCGGTGGTTCTCTTCTAGGAAACAAACTGAACGTGAAAAAATTTGGTGCTTTGCTCAATACTTTTGGTGTGAACTACAAAGTGATGTTTGATGAAAATCTTTCCCTGTCCGAAATTTCAACTGAGTACTGATTTGAGTAAGCGAGTAACGAAGTACATTCCATTACGCATCATTAAATTCAGCCCATTAAATTATTGTATTGTTGTTAATGCCTTCACCTACATAGATTTTGTGTATTAATGTTGAATCTATTTTGGTAATTATTGTTGCGATTATGTATATTGCGAAGGGATTCAGCTGTTACCAAAATTTAGTACATTTAATATGATGTAAAAATGCTAAATAGCATCAAATGCAATACTTGCAAGTGAGGCCATAACTATTGAAAATCATTATTATTATGCTGATTTCGTTTCCTCTTAATTCAATTATATTGCGTTGTATGACAAAAAAGGTCGTTCCTTCATATATACCCGTTTGAAACCAGCCAATTTCGAGGAATATTACAATCGTTAGTTTTCTCAAAATGTGGAGATTGGGGAGAAATATGACTTCTCTGCTGATCGTTCAATTTCTTTAGATATAATATACGTATCCATATTATGTGTGTAAAAAAGTTAGTTTCCCATGGGTCGACATGAACGAAAACTGATTTTGGGGGTCGACGAGGGCCAAAAATCCGCCCCTATTAATTAATAGAATTTCTGAATTACCTAATTAAAATTTATTAATTAAAAAATTTAAATTTTTTTATTTTATTAATTAAAATTTTGATTGGCTTAAGTTTAGGTCCTCTGTGCCGCAAGCACATCAATTATTAATTACATTGGTGTAAAATTAATACCTTAACAAGACTTAGTGTCGTTATCATCAGGTGCAGTCTCAATGTTCTAACCTTAATTGCATTTTTCTCCTAAAGGATGACCCAGAGGAATGGCGTAACTCCATCCTATGGAATGAGATGAAGCCAGTGTCCTTCTACGCTAAATACGACAACAGTGACGAACTTGCGGGTGGTCTGACTCTGGGATATTCTGATAACTTAATGCCAACAGCCACAGCAGCAGTCTCCAATCCTCTGAGTGACATTATTAATGGAAAATTTTGGGATAATTTGAAATATTCGGCTCAGCTGAATCACGGCTTCCTTCAAGCTGTTGTAACAGGCAACCGCTCTGATATAAAGTAAGAGACGCATTCTGTAGAATACAATGAAAAATGTCTCAACCTTCGTAGAGAGTAGAAAAACAAAGGAAATTTCCTTGATGCTAATTTGTATTATTGAACCAACGAACAATAATTTCACATCAGCAATCGCTATAATACGTACTTTTACACACATTTGCTTATTTTTCAGGTATTTGTTGGTACCGAAGGCACTTCGATCTGACCAGCAGACAGGAAGCGAGAAAGCTTCTATTGGAGCTATTGTCCAGGGTACCAAATCTCAGCTCACTCACCTTGGTGCCACCGCTAACATTTACGGAGTCGTAGTCGACTCAATAAGTAACGACGATTGGACAAACGCGAATGACATATCTATTCAGTTTTAGAAGTAACCCTTTGGCAAGTTAGACTATTGAAAATTGGTCTTTTCAAAACTACCGAGGAATTCCATTTTGTAGATGGACATGAAAAGACTTCACTTGGCTCATCAAAGAGAAAGCTCTGCGCGCTCTTCTTTGTGAATTAAACTCAAATTAATTCAGTTTAAACTTTGTTGTTTATCCTCATATTATCAACGTTTTGAATTAATTTATTCAAGTTTCCTCCACTCCTTTCCTTCTTTGTTTCTTGAGGTACGAATCCCGTTGTTGGCGCTCGTGAGTAATGAGGTGGCGGTTTCAACGATAGCTCTGACGATCAAGTCTTAGATACTATTTAGCCTAATTCTGATAAGTTCAGTCCAACGCAAGTGAAAGGGCGCCCACTGCACTTCCAGAAGTGGGGAAAGTTGTGTGAAAACTCGAATACGGTTCTACAACTCATATTTAGTAACAGTTGTGAGTTGTCTCGCGTTCAGGTTTTGAGAAAGTTTTCGGGATGTACGTGAAAAACTGGCGACATTTATTTTCCTTTAATAAACTAATCTGTCTTTGATTTACAAACACCAAGCGAAGGATTTCACTTCCCTACAATGCACATCGAAATAGGGAACCGAGTTCTTCACGAGGGTAAGCACTTAGTACCTACCAAGTATTGCCATATGGTTATGTAAGAATTAGATCAGGATAAACGACTATTTCAAAATAGTAACTCATTCAGCAATCGTTGGGAGTGGAACGTTTGATCAATTAGTACCATGGGCTAGTACGATGAATGACAAGTTGATTAAAATTTGGTTCACTTATCTACTTGATTGAGGATCAATAAAATCTTTACCGTTGGTAAGGATCAATAGTAATGATCGTATTACTTCAATAGATTATCCCATGGGAGGTACACTGGAGAATGATTTGGATCGCTCTGTCTGCAGATCGCATAGTGTTCAGGGCTATGCTCAGTGAGTAATGGGTGAGTATATGGGCGGTTTAACGCCAGATGGCCTGAGCACTTGAATCCTAAAGATAGCAAATTATCTCAAGTAGGTATTCTATAGTGATGCGGTTTGATTAAAACCTCTGTTAGTGAACACCATTCTACCCTTGGATTTCAGCAAAGGTAAGAAACGTACTCTTTTTTTTTTTTTGTATACTAATGAACTACTTTCTTTCCTACCTACGTGAATCGAGCTGATCAGAGGAGGAAAATACGAAAAATACCCCCTACCTACATGGTGGGGGTACACTGCTGCATACCACGGACGCGATCATTAAAATACAAGTTCAGTCATGTAGAACGTTTCGTCGACTAGACGGCGCTATCACCTCCATTTTCTATCACCTCCGGGATAGAAAAAATTGAGATTGAATTCAGTTCTTCTTTCGAATTCTCCATAGCCAACGTCTTCGCAGAACTTTCATCTAATGCTGAAAACCGCGTTTTCCACAAAAGCTCGATTTTCAGGGAGTTCGTACACTCGGTACGTGGCTCTGAATAATTCCAATTATTGGAGAAGACTATTGGATGTGTGCACGCAAGCAGGGTAACTCAAGCTTCCAATTTTATTCCCCTAGTAATACCCCTAGTGTCCCCTAGTATTACCTCCTCACTGAAAGGACAGGCCTGCTTGTTGTGAATTCCTTGGCAATTTTGTTGAATTCTATCAGCGGTTTTGCACTTACAATTAACTATAGCTTGTACTTAAGGCACGGTTTTGCAAAAAAAAAAAAAAAAAAAAAAAGGTGCAGCCGACAAAATTGGAAAAATCGAATCAGATATCAATTTTTATGAAAATTTCACGAGGAACGATAGATGTCACCCACCTAAAACGAGGAGGAATGTTCAAGCGTTTTTGCAAAATTATAATACGAGTATTTCGTGAAGTTTTTCAAAACGGTTTCTACGAAAATCCTTGGAGGACAGTGCGGAATAGGATTCTGATCGACGTTTATATAAAATTTATATAAACGTCGATCAGAATCCTATTCCGCACTGTGGGTGAGTTAATTTATTTTAACTTCTTTTTTTTTTAATTTATTTATTGATTTTTCTTGTCAACTTTTGAGAATCATCGGCTGAGCTGAATCGACTGAAACACAAATTAGCGATTGGAAATTAAATTTCCAATCGCTAATTTGTGTTTCAGTCGATTCAGCTCAGCCGATGATTCTCAAAAGTTGACAAGAAAAATAAATAAATAAATTTAAAAAAAAAGAAGTTAAAATACATTAACTCACCCACAACAGTTGTATAGTTACTACAGTTATAAGGCGACTGTGTGTGTGCGGGCGTGTTTAAGGATTTACTTCCTTCCCTCTCCAGCACCCCCTTCTGGTCTCTTTTACTCTGTGGCTGGATCGGCGGGAGGGATATTTCTGACTCACCTTACGCCCTTAAGTACGCCCAACAACTTCAAACCAAATAACCTCCGTAAAAGCACATTCTATGTTAAAATTAAATCTGAATAAAGGCCAAATGAATTATTCCGGATTAAATGTACAAAAAAGTTCTCATTTACATCATGAAACATAATAACTATGTGATGGTATTATGTATCGTGTTTCATGATGTGTAGATCTCAAAATGTAGGTTCGTCCAAGGTCCAAGCCGTTTTGAGCAGTACCTAGTTTTTTTTCAACCTCAAATTTTGGCAATATGCCCGGTTCTCAATTTTGTTGAGTTCACAACGTTTTCAGCCCGTTCAACCGAAAAAAGGGCAGCGGGAGTCGATTTGGAAGGTTCTACGACATGGGATCGAGTTAGGTATCATTTTCACTGTTTTTTGGACGTATAATTCAATTTTGGGATTCCAGAACCATCCAAATTCACCGTGGGGATTCATGGGGCTACAAAATTTGTGCATTTAATGCCCATAGTTACTGATGGATGCCAGCTGGTCGAATAAGGTATCGTTTTCCGAGTAATATTTGACATAGAATCCATTTTTCAGGGTCCACATCTGTCCAATCACTATTGTAATACAGTTTTCAAAAAGTCATTAAAAATTTTTTTTAATAACCGAGAATTTTTCGCACTTCATGTATGTTTACCTTAGAATAATAAACCCTTGAGTAAAATTTACTGAGAAAGAAACGATACACCAGACAACGTGATGTGTGTACAATGCCATACTCCATCATGAGAGGTGTTCCGTGTTTTTCTCTACTATTATGCTCGCGAAGTACGCGTTTATAGTGTGGTCCTATTATAACCATCTGCTATCTGAATTCAACTGACCTAACATCAACATTTTTCAAAACGAATCATCAAACTTGCAATGAACCGAATAGCTAATAAATTCAAATTTATTGGTGATGTCGGGTTAAATAAATCAAACTGGTATTTAATTAATCAAAAGGTATTAAAGGCCACTAGGAAAATCTTCGTTGCCGTCGAAAATAATAAGATAGATAACCTAGTAATTAAATCACTAATGTTTGGTCTACACGAGGTGACAATCACCTTCGAGATATGTAAGAATGAAAATTATTATCCTCCTTGCGATATGATATTATGGGGGTGCTCAGTTGAGTGATAGGTACTACCATTCAACTGAATACTTCCATATTTCAACAATGAATCACTTCTTTTACATAGAAATCATAAATTTTATTATAGATAATAATAAATTTTATGATCGATTTAAGAGGCCCAACTAAGATATCTCACACAGTTTTGATTGTACAACTTGGAGATCCATCCTTCTCCATTGTGCCTCATAGCCGTTGATAGACCCACAATTTTTTATATTTATCTTTCAGATGAAGGAGCCAGCTCTTCTGATCTTGCTGTCATTCGCAGCTTGTGCTTTCGGTGCACCACCTGCAGTAAGTGATTCCTCTCATATTAGATCACGCATAAGACTGTTATTTGACACCAAGTACTACACTATAATAATTATAGTGTTGCCAATGACAACATCAATATACTGCTCCACATTGAATAATCCTAGTTTTATAAAATTTATATAATATTTAATAGGTATCTACAAATCATCTGCCAAATAAAGGAGTTCATTTTCCGCAAAGTTTCCTTGTGTTTCAGGTTTCATCAAGTCCCGCTCTCAAAATCGAGGCTAAGTTCGATGAAAAGAATATTAAAGGAGCTTCAGGAATCGTGAACATTCAGTCTGGCCCAGTCTCATTAGTTGCAGCGCGAGGAACTGGCGGCAAAGTCTCCTTGGGAGGAAGTCTGCTTGAAACAGGTCACATTCCCTTGGGCAATTATGGAAAGATCAGTATCAAAGCAATGTCAACCATGGAGGGAATGTATCAAGCTTTGGTAGACAGTGAAATTTACAATGGACGAAGTTCATTCAGCCCATTTCAAGTGACGGTCATGAGGACAACGAACGGGTTGCAGTATTCGGGGACAGCAAATCTGGGAATTCTGGGAGGGACTTACGAAGGTTCCGATGGTTCATTCGTCTTAAACCTTGACGCTAATGGTTGGGTAACTGCGATGGCCACTGGTGCATACAGGGACCAACAAATAAAATGGAAAGGTTACAATGCAGCTGTAAATTTGGGAATTGTATCCGCTGCCATCAACATGGACAATCAGATGTCACTCCTGGACTACGACCTCGGTGGTGTCTTGGGGATCTTCCATGGGACAGTTCACAAGAACCGAGTAACGAAAGGCACAAGTTACAGGGGCGGTGTGAACTTGGGTATCGTTAATCTAGAAGCCAACATCAATGAGGACAATTCACATAGCTTCAGCACTCAAGTTGACACTGGTATGATGCGGTTAGCCTATAATGCCGATCCTGCCAACGCCGATTATAACTGGAGTGGTAGCCTTAACATGGCAAACTTGGAAGTAGACTGTGCTCACAACAAAGAAGGGTTCACCCTTGGAGGAAAAATGCAAGTCGGTTCATCCGTCGTCACAGTCCATCGAGACCCCAAAGGAATTTACACGGTGAAAGTGGACAAAGGGATGCTGATAGAGTAATGGACCAATCTAATCAACTCATCTAGAAGTGTTGGATACTTATAATAATTTATTGATAATCTTGGAAAGAGTAGTTTTCTTATAGCTTGGGACATGGCTTATCTTCGACCCGGGACCAATTTACCGACACCAATATTTGTTCTGTAGTTATATTATTTCAGTTACCTACCTACTTCAATGGGTATATGTGTATATTTTACTGCCAAATCGTTTAACAACTAGGGCTATCCATTAACAGCAATGTGAACGTGTTGATCGTGAGCTATTAAAGTCACCTAATAACCTAATAGGTATCTCAGTATGATACGATTGTTAAGACTCTATATAATAATTGTTACGTACCTAATATGCGTAATTGTGCAACTGTGTTTCCTGTAATTAGTTACCTAAAACATTAGCTTTTTTTTCAACCTGAATAAACCCTCTCATAGAATATCTATTCGTTTAGCCGTCCTTTATTCCCTAATTGTATAATTTATTTTATTTTAATTTATTATTTTAAAGTAAAGATACCCCCTATTCAGTGGTGTGCAAACCAATCAAAAATTAATAGGGCGTGAAAAAATAAATAAATAAATGAAACAAAAGATTTTCACTCTTGAATTTTCGTCCGAATGGCTGCTGCGTCGTCAGCCTTCCTCTGAGGGAGAATGGTAAATTGTTCAGACGATTGCACTATTGGCTCCCCATTGCCTCGTCCCCGTGTGTTGAGAGGAGTTCGCCATCCAATTGAACGCAAAAAATAATTGTGTCGGTGACCTCGCTTCTCGGGTCATCCTTCTGAATACTAACCACCCCGACGTTTTTGACCTCGCTGATCGAGAGAAACTGTAGTTTCCCAACGCCAAAAACATCTTCGTATACCCCTTACAAAAAACGGGGTAAGCAATAGTTGCCAGTGAAGACTATGAACGATAGTAACTGTTTGATAGCAAGGATAAGACATGCCAATTATTTTTTCAGTTACTTTACGATATCGCAGTAACTCCCAGTCAAGTACCCATGACTTGAGAGGTCTCTGCCCCAATGTTCTCAAGAAGTCAGACATTCCGATGGCGTGCGTTGCCTATCTCTGACGCAGGAAACGCTTTAGCCCTTTTATCCTGTAAACGGATTTCTTCTACACTGAGAAAAAAAATGGTCGGCGATTGGTGGGAGTGCATTGGCACAGTCTACCATTCACATATGTGTCTGGTGGGAGAACAGAAGGCGATTGGTGGGAGAGCAGAAGGCGATTGGTGGGAGAGCAGTTTGTACAAGTTTTTTGCAGGTTGGAACAAGATGCGATTGGTGGTAGTGCATTGGCACAGTCTACCAGTCACATATATGTATGTGACATGTACATATATGTTACTGGTCGGTGAACTGCAAGTGAATGGTCGGAGAAATTGTGATTGTTTTCTACAACCATTTAATTAGAAGAGAAAATAGTCGATGACTGGTGGGAGCCGTGGTACAGCAGACCAGTATGTTAGTGGTTGGAGAACTGCAGGTGATTGGTCGGTGAAACCAGTTTCCACGACCAATCTCATTATTCTCCCACCGTTTGCTAAACACAAGTATGCAACTGGTGTGTGAAACTCAGGTTTGTACAACTAAACGCTTGAGCGGTTGGTTGGTGTTTTTTCTACCACCGCCTTGAATTTGTACAGCCAATCGCTAATGAGAATGGTCGGAGAAATTTCAGTGAGTGAAATATGAAAATTGGTTGTAGCTTCAGTAGCGAATGGTGTGTGAAAATTCCACCAACCACATTATGAAATTTGGTTGGTGAACTAGATACGAATGGTCGTAGAGCATTACATGACTAAATTATGTGTTTGCTCGGAGAAATGTAATCCGCCTTAGGTAGGTAGTACATTTCTTCGGGCAAACACATTATTTAGTCATGTACTGCTCTACGACCATTCGTATCTAGTTCACCAACCAAATTTCATAATGTGGTTGGTGGAATTTTCACACACCATTCGCTACTGAAGCTACAACCAATTTTCATATTTCACTCACTGAAATTTACCAGCGACCATTCCCTTTTGAACCTTGAGGGAACGGGTAACTTCGCAGATAAATTTCAGTTTCATATAGACACGTGTTTATTACATGAAAATAAAAATAAAGTAATTCCATCAATGCGCATACATGATTAATCGTAATTCAATTTTGATGTCAATCAACCAATACATACATAATACCTAAAAAAACGCACTTTATTACTGAAATCCAATTACTGAAACCTAATAGGAAACCTAATTAGGTACTTAGGATTATAACGACACCCAAATATTGACATTATTCATCATTCATAACGATATTTTTAAAATTATTTATTTTTTAAAATTCTAGTATTACTGACTCTATAATGGTAAGAGGTAACTGTGGATCAGCGAAGGTATTTCCTGGAACACAAAGAGCAAAACACGAGTTAGAGTGAGATTGACACTGGTATGTCATCATAATATTATTATATATACCATGGCACCGCTCAACAGGAAATCCATGCAATTTAAGTTCAACAGGTTACTCACTTCTGGGCTGAAGTATTCTGCTGGGACAAGCCCTCCTGAACCCCTTCTGGAGCACTATCCCGGTCTCGAGGGCGAAATGACTGTGGGAAAGAGAGGAAATTTCAATTGTGTGTTTGCAATAAAATCATGAAAATATTATGAAATAATATCCCTTTTTGTGTTCCCTTCTTTGGATAAAAATATCCAAATCGGTATCGAAGTTGACACTCATTAAATCCATCCCCAGTCAACTCCATTAAATGCTGTAAATTTTACAGCAGGAAGTGAATGATAGTAGAGATGTGACCAGTTGTAGGTTTTGGAAATGGTCAAAGAATTAATATCAGACCAAAATGTGAATGGTAGTAGAGCCCGCAAGGTGTTCAGCCCAATCGCCCAAACCCGTGGGGCTAAAATGGGGCGACAGAAAGGGTTGTTGAAGGGTTTCGGCTATGGGGTCGTTTCAGAAATATTTTGGATGTAGAATTCGACAAACAATAGATTGTAGAAAGAAGAAAGAAAATATCATACAAAACGACACCTAGCTCGAACTCGTAACCAAATAGGTGCCTGAACAAAAAAACAAAAAAAAAAAAAACTCTCCCGTAGGCCTATTTCATCACAATAGCGCCCCACAGGTTGGAGCGATCAGGCTGAAACCGTTGCGGGCACAACCAGATGGTAAACCGATTATTTTTGTCAAAATTTCAGATTTAAAAAATCCTACTGCCAAAAACGGCTCGGAGGCGGACGGCCATTTCGTTTTTGGAATCTAGACCTCTTGAAAAGAATAATGTCGAAATTTGAGGCTGATCAGAGTATTCGACACCCGTCGCGAATACATAGGGTTTATTATTCCAAGAATTAAAAAAAAATCCAAGAATTTAAAAAAAATTATTCCAAGAATTAAAAAAAAATTACCTATAAATTTTAAGTCATTTGGACAAAACTTTTTTTAAAATTGTTATTGACACAGAATTAATTTTTGCACAAGTAACTCATACCAAAGAATAATAAGGTAGGTAAAATTTGCAGCGTTTTTGGTTTATTATCTTGGAGTAATAAAATTACTATGTAATCGCGACGGAAATCGAAAATTCCGATCGGCCTCAAAATTTGACATTGTTTGTTTCAAGAGGTCTAGTTTCCAGAACCCCTACAAATTTTACACAAGGGTATATTATTCATTGATATAGGTCACTTGAGCGAAAATTAATTGTGAGTAAAAAAAAAATTTCGAAATTTTTTTTTACTAGGAAACTATTAAATAGGTAACTTAAAAAAAATTTTTTTACTAGGAAACTATTACAAAATTAAATCAAATGTTGACCTCCAAAATTTGGAGGGATATTTAATATCCCTTCATCCTTCAAAAATCCCATTTGTAGCCCCATGAACACCCCATAGATTCCCTAAGGTGAAATCGGATCGCAAGCATACCTACCTAAGGTCAACATTCAAACCAAAATTTGGTTATTATTTAATAATCTCTACCATCTTAATTGTGTTTTGGTACTTACATGGTTAGCCTATGAAGTTTTCACTGCAGGATGTAAGAACAAAGACGCCGGAGGATAAGCTGTCTGATCGCACTCCCACGCCAGAGGATAAGCTGTCTTGAGTAACCTCTGAGATAAAAACGCTCCTGTTGGGGCCTGCGGCTCTGGCAAAAACAAAATGGCGGACATTCACTCGCGTTCACGCGTCGGTTGCAATAAGTTGAGTGAGCTGCCGATGTTGGCCGCACTCCCTTATATACTAACTGGAGTGGGGGGAGCGCTAGTTGTCATACATTCTTCAACCAAATGCTAGTTCTTCGACTAATTGCGAAGTTTCTATCACCGTTTCATTACAATTGGTCGTAGGAACATATGTGATGGGTTAGTGAAACTGCAATTGGTAGGAGCTATTTTGTGAGCGGTATGAGAAATTGTCCCAATATGGCTGACGATTGGGAAAGAGAAATTCTCGTCACCTTTGAAAGTTTTTGGGCCTTTGCCTGCGAAATCCGTGCTTCCCCTAAGGAAAATCAAACCGTCAGCCGATCGTTTGATTAGTCAAGATTTGGAATGAATGGATATAAATCGGTTGAACGGCCTTGCATCATGAAATGAATAAGATCTGGTCTTAACATTTAATGTCATTCCCCCATCTCATCAATCTCCCCTTAATCCTTTTTTCCTAATTAACGCCTATTAATGATATTACTAGCAATCATATACATGGACACGTATATTCTTGCAGACTGTTATAATAATGCGACGAAGAAACTGAATTTGAAAAGTTTTTTTTTTTTCTTGGAAAAATTGTGGATGGATGTGTATGGAAAGTGAAAAATGGATAATTTGTAGCCCCATGAAAGCCCATGACATCGGTGGGCACCCCTTGTTTGAAGCCTTAGTGTGAATGGTAGTAGAGGTTGGGGAAGGTAGTAGAAACATTCACAGACTAATAACTTTTGATGTGACCAGTGGTAGGTTTTGGAAATGGTCAGAGAGTAAATCTCATACCAACATCAGCCTTCTTGTAAATGGTAGTAGAGGTGGGCGAAGGTAGTAGAAACATTCACTGACTAATCGCTTTTCGATGTGACCATTTGTAGATTTTGGAAATGGTCAAAGAATTAATGTCATACCAACATGTGAATGGTAGTAGTGGTTGGGAAAGGTTGTAGAACAATCACTGACTGATCTCTTTTCAATGTGACCAGTTGTAGGTTTTGGAAATTGTCAAAGAATTAATATCAGACCAAAATGTGAATGGTAGTAGAGGTTGGGAAAGGTTGTAGAACAATCACTGACTGATCTCTTTTCGATGTGACCAGTTGTAGGTTTTGGAAATGGTCAAAGAATTAATATCAGACCAAAATGTGAATGGTAGTAGAGATTGGGAAAGGTTGTAGAACAATCACTGACTGATCTCTTTTCAATGTGACCAGTTGTAGGTTTTGGAAATGGTCAAAGAATTAATATCAGACCAAAATGTGAATGGTAGTAGAGATTGGGAAAGGTTGTAGAACAATCACTGACTGATCTCTTTTCGATGTGACCAGTTGTAGGTTTTGGAAATGGTCAAAGAATTAATATCAGACCAAAATGTGAATGGTAGTAGAGATTGGGAAAGGTTGTAGAACAATCACTGACTGATCTCTTTTCAATGTGACCAGTTGTAGGTTTTGGAAATGGTCAAAGAATTAATATCAGACCAAAATGTGAATGGTAGTAGAGGTTGGGAAAGGTTGTAGAACAATCACTGACTGATCTCTTTTCGATATGACCAGTTGTAGGTTTTGGAAGTGGTCAAAGAATTAATGTCATACCAACATGTGAATGGTAGTAGAGGTTGGGAAAGGTTGTAGAACAATCACTAACTAATCTCTTTTCGATGTGACCAGTTGTAGGTTTTGGAAATGGTCAAAGAATTAATGTCATACCAAAATGTGAATGGTAGTAGAGGTTGGGAAAGGTTGTAGAAAAATCACTGACTAATCTCTTTTCGATGAGACCAGTTGTAGGTTTTGGAAATGGTCAAAGAATTAATGTCATACCAAAATGTGAATGGTAGTAGAGGTTGGGAAAGGTTGTAGAAAAATCACTGACTAATCTCTTTTCGATGAGACCAGTTGTAGGTTTTGGAAATGATCTGTGAGTAAATCTCATACCAACATTAGCCTTCAAGTGAATGGTAGTAGAGGTTGGGGAAGGTAGTAGAAACATTCACTGACTAATCGCTTTTCGATGTGACCAGTTGGAGGTTTTGGAAATGGTTAGAGAGTAAATCTCATACCAACATGAGCCTTCAAGTGAATGGTAGTAGAGATTGGGGATGGTAGTAGAAACATTCACTGACTAATCGCTTTTCGATATGACCAGTTGTAGGTTTTGGAAATGGTCAGAGAATTAATCTCATACCAACATGAGCCTTCAAGTGAATGGTAGTAGAGTTTTGTGAGTGGTCGGTTTTTATTCTGCCACCCCAGCATTCTAAGATGTGATTGGTAGTAGAACAATAATATTGGGCGGAGAATTCACGAGTTTTGCAAGTGATTGGGTGTAGAAAGTAAGTGATTGGTAGGTGAATCCTAACACTGGTAGTAGAAATAGATGTGATTAGTCGTAGATTTGGCTGCATGTGATTGGTCGCAGGAATTTATTTTGTGATTGGTAGGTAATTTAGCGTTTGGTAGGGGAAAATCATCAAAATGGTTGTAGGTATATTGCAATTAGTCGCAGTATTTGCGATTGGTCGTACTTTCTTGCATTTGGAAGTAGATTTTTCTCCCACTAATCACACTTCTACAACCACTAATAACACTCCTACAACCAATTTAAGGGATTTTTTTTTCTCAGTGTACTAGCAACTTAAATTTAATTGCTCGATTTTTATTCAAGTGAGAATCAAAGTGCAACATCAGCTATCCCAATTTCTTAAAATTTTCAAGAGACACAAAAACTATTTGGCCAATCCGAAAACGACCCTTGATTGTTTTGTTTTCAACATGGATATGTTTTTGGGCTGGGGGTCATGCGAAATTTCGTAAGACTTTTTTGTGACGCGATACCAATAAACCTATGTGTTGCTATGTAGTTGATATGTGACGCTATTTGTTTTGAAATACGTCTATAAGATCATACATTTCATCATTACAGCGTCATAAACTTGAAATAATTGGGGATGTCTGTAGCGCACTTAGAAGATCTCACTACAGATTTTGTGTTGCTACACTGCAAGATATTGGCTTTATGTGAAACCTGGATAGACAAGCCCAAAAACATATCCATGCTTCAATGTTTTTCTGTGGAGCGGAAAAAATTTGCAATGTGTTTAATAATTAGATAGTCAAGTAAATCAAGGGGTTTTAACCTCCAGGCACACTCTCATCGTTGCTTCTTAAAGCCGAAGACTTTCACCCCCCATCGGTGACGCCACTTTCATTCGCTCCAAGTATTTCCAGCACAATTTTTATTTTAACATATTTTCCTAACAAGGAGCCACAGCTTCAAAGCCACAGCTTCATAACCCGCGAAAACCGGAATGCTCCATCAGCTCAAACCCTTCCCAATCCACATCTCTCCCTTATCCCTCAACTCTAATGAGGAGATGGCCTTGAGCTGTCCTGTATCCCAGTTATTGCGGGAGGATGATAACTCAAACGCCAACTTACTCCACCTCTGGCAAGCGAACCCCGAAAAGTAATTAAGGTTTCTGATATTTAGGGCAGATTCTCTCGCAGTTTTCCAGGGTAGCCTTCGGTTTTAAGGATTGACCTCATTTTACTGTAGTCCCACAATATGCTGAAGTGACGGGGATAAGTACCTACTATGGGTTACCTAATTACATAATGGTACGTGGCGCTTGTATTAACGTGTCATTACGCTCATTCACCGCTCCTTCGCAAATTCACGAAGGGTTTACACCCAAAGTTTAAATTACATTCTGAACGTTAACTAATTCTGTTATATCAACCGTCGAAACTATAGTTTGAAGGTTAGGAGTTTCATGTTAGTAACGCCTATGACCACCCTTTCTAGGAATTTGAAGCGACCTATTAGTACTAAGGATAAGCCAACATATCATACTAGGGATTTATCGACAGAAAGAACATGACATAAGAATACGGTTCACAGAAGTGAGCATGTACAATACTTTCTCCCGTTCACCAACATAATAAGTTCTTACGAATGTTACTGGTGGAGCTGTTATCAGCCAAAAACCAAAACAACAGTTGTTTTGTCAAAACCAATTACTGATTTCACGTAACAGAACTGAATTTATCAACAACTAAACATAGAATGCAACATGTATTATGTACCTCAGGTCAAATTAAAAAAAAAATTAAATTCTCCGTTTATTAATACTCAAACATGTCAGGATTACACGCATAGAAAAAACTGAAAGCCTTGGAATGAGCATCTCTCTCAGTACTGAACTTAGGCAAAAAAATATTAGAAGACCACGCCGTATGAGTGCCCCGTAAAACAGATATGTTCTGGCAGCATAGGCACGTCTGATAAGCTAAAAATCCGATAATTCCAACGCTCTTCACCACGTGAACAAGTGAGACGCACTACACCGGCTCTGTTCCTTCCAATTATCCAAATTATTGACGACCTCTCATCATCTACGTCAGTCACGCCCCACCAAGTCTGAGGCCGGAGAGTTGCTTTGGTCTGACCGAGGGTCTGGAGGGCAATCGTTTCAAAGAGGTATGTCCCCCCACTGAAGCACGTTCATGATGATGGGGACCAAGTATCCATATAAATTTGTCAGTCTGCCTACCTTGCCATAGAAGCTGAAAAACGTATGGTAAAATGAATACGATTTGAGCCCTTTTTGTAAGGTCGGCCGTTCATACCTCCCCAACATCTAACTAACAAAAAATGCATTATTACGCCTAGGAGATGATTTTTCGAATCGCCACGACCTCCTGGAAACGTGTAGCTGGTGCCGCAAACGAGCCGTCTAACGATCCGTAACGACCCTCGGCGTGTGAAACAACTAATAGGTTAAAAATCTAAACCTGCCCGATGTAATCAGGTTTGACCGCTAATAACTCCGGAGTAATCGCCCGGTACGATGTTTTTTCCATTATGAATCACGAAAAGGTGCAGGAGACTACTTAACCCTTAGCACGCTTCCATGAGAGCCAGTTACGAAATGACGTGCATTATAGTAACGAGTCGACAAAAAAAAATTAAGGTTTCTCACAGATTACATTCACTTCGTCCCCGCAAAATCATTTGTTTGATGTGTTGTCAAAACAACTCTTCAAGATTATTGCATGTTCCTTCATCAAACCTTTAGAGGGTTTCTCTTTCTGACAGAGTGACAAGACATTTGGCCTCTCTCAGGCATCCTAATCAAAACTCAACGAATAAGGGATGGAAATCTCTCCACGCCGATTGCGAAAATCTTATAGTTTGGTGGATTCAGTTTTTAGATTTATTTTCAAGTATTAAAATGTTTAAATGTTGGTGACGATAATGAAGGTTTGAATGAATGAATTTTCTACCTAGGTAGAACAGTGAGAATTAGGAAGGAGGAATAGAAAATATAATAATACCTAATTATTCTTCTATAATTATTGTGGGGGTTTGCCCGGGACCTACGCTGCTACGGTTTGCCCCCACGTCTGTGGCTGTATTGTCAGCGGGATATAGCACAGGAAGGTGGCGCCCATCCTCCCCATTCGTAGATGGGGAGAATTTAGTATTCGATTTTGTCATTTACTGCTCATTTTTTCCGACATTAAATGATGTCACTTCACAGACAGTTCAATGAAATGGACCCTTATTATATGCCAGGCCTTCTTAGTCGACAATTCGGTTGAGGAAGCAGCAGCAGCAGCCTTCCCAATTTACACTGCGAGCCCAAGGATGAACTAGAGCCAGAGTTGGACAAAAATAACTTTTTCATAAATTGCTGAAAGGGTAACTCGGTACCTTCTTAGGGGACAGAATAGTATCTCAAGTGCATATCCATATACCTTTGATGTGATAAGTAAGTATTTTGGCGTAGGCGCTATTCGTACAAATAGGTACATATTTTACCTGCACACGTAATTTTCGTTTCCGTTCTTCCCCTTTCCTGGCATTATACCAAACAGTCTTTCCTTGATCACCCCATTTCAAAATCAATATAAACAGCGAAAAGCACCCGTGAAGAAAATCAAGAATTAACCGTGTTGACTTCAGGTCATAACAAAAGGTGAGGTGAGCATCACACTGCCATTAAATGGCATAAATTGTATCACAAGTTCCCCCTCTCATCCACCCCTATCGTCTTCTTCTTCGATTTCAGTATTGGAGTTGCTCAGGGGCGGATAGGCGGGTTTGACCGGCCCGGGCGATTCAATTTTACCGGCCCTCCAACTGTTGGAGGTAACTGGTAGTTACCTATCAAAAGACCAACAAAGGAGGGGTTTTTCATATTTTGGAAAAGATAGCAAATGAATAGAAACGAGAAAACACTCAAATCACCTACTTTTAATACCTAGGTGAACTTAGAGAGAGGTGAAAGAGAAAAATGACAGCGGATAATGTCAAATTTTGAGGTCGATCGGAGTCGTTGCGATTACATAGGTGTATTAATCCAAGAATAATAAACCAAAATTGCAGATTTTGAATAAATTTCTACTGCCCAAAACGTCGTGGATGGCGGACGGACATTTCAGTTTTGTAATCTACGCATCTTGAAATGTAGATACCTACAGTGAAATCCCTCTGGGGCGGACACCCGCGGGACCAGCGAATTTGTCCGTTGTAGAGGGGTGGCCGCCCCAGAGGGGGTGGTAGGTAAATGAGAAACCACAAAACAGTAATATGTATCACCCGAATAAATCAATCACCAATCAATCACTTCAAACACTTCATTCCAACTTACTCTGATTAAACCAGTATAGTGTCCTACTAGATGCTCCGGCTCGCTTTGCTCGCCTACGCACCCAGCTGGGGGGCTCCGCCCCCCAGACCCCCCCGTAGGGCCTCGCTTCGCTCGGCCGGGGGAGTTCTCAAAGCAGACCGCTTAATCAGACATAAGGCCTCGCTCCGCTCGGCCGAGCTCTTATTCGGACAGGGGGGCCTCGCTACTCGCTATTCGTAGCTAAAAGGTCGGCAAAACAAAATTTCCCCGCCTCCTCCACCGTTGTAAGGTCCCTGAAGCCCCACCCCGGATTCCACCCGTTCTGAGTACGTCTTTCCGACTTCCTTGACAGCGGCCGGGTTGGAAGAGCCAAACGCGCCCCATCTATATCAAATATATATATCGCGTTAGAGACTGACTCACGATTTTCACGGGGAGACTCCCCGAGCAGCGAGCGGGGGGCGTCCGTATAAAAGCTTCGCTTCAAAAAAGAAGACATTTTGGTTTTTTGTTTTTTTCATTTTTCAAAGACGAAATTAAAAATTCTATCCACATCACTGCCTTCAGAACGTCTATTCCTTGAAATTCTGGATTCGGTGTCCGCATGAGGGGGGGATCTTATCGGATCAAGCCTCTTGGGGCCAAAAAGTAATGTCCGCGGTGTCCGTCTCAGAGGGGTCGCTTCACGTAGGTTTCCCTATGTTCTCGGCCGGGGCCGAGAGTAGTGCGTCCGTTAAGAGGGGTGTCCGTCCCAGAGGGGTGTCCGTTGAGAGGGGTTTCACTGTATAACATTCCGCTCCAAATCTGTATGAGGCTACATGCCAAATTTCAAGTCTCTACCACCACGGGAACTGCGCCAAACAGGTAACGTATCATTTTTTTGAGGACGCAAATTTCAGAATGACTCCCAGCCATAAGACATAATTTGTCTAGGATATTATCCTTGTCAAAAGAAAAGTATGAATACGGAGATTGGACTAGATGTACAAATCTACCTTGGCTACCATTTGGTCAACAAAATCTCTTACACCTCAAACCTAGCCAGCTCATCAACGACATTGTAAAATAATATTATACAAGCAGTTCCACGTGCTAACACGTCACTCTTCCTCGATGAAGGTGGCATTCCACGGACCAGCCCGACGTGGAGCTAAACAGGGCCCTGTTTACCAACAACCTGGTTTTAAGAGGGGGCTGCGGAAAACCAAATGTCTGGGTCACAGTGATCCAACCATAGGTAGGATCGGGGTCATTCGGAATCGGAGCTCGGCTTGACAGGAACTATTATTGGACGGAAACATGGAGTTCGTCAATGTTGAAGGTGATGGTCTTTCCCAAACACGGCCAATCCTAGCTTTATTAGTCGCACTTTGATGAACGTGGGCCTTGTGAAACCGCTTGTTGAGTCACGGGGTCAGCATTGTTGTTCTCGGTCAGGTTGGTTTTGGGTTGCTTCCAAGCTCGATGGCCTCTATTCGCAACGTCAAACGACCGACAGGTTGCAACACTATTCTCCGCATAAATCTATTCATCTCCCTCATTGGGATAGTAGTAAAATCTGGAACGCAGCAGTAAAATTATCAGTAGCACTGACGAGTAAACACTGCGGCAGGAAGGAAGATAGAAGGGTTATTTTTAAAATTAAAATCGTTAGCACAAGTGGAGGGAATAGTCTAGGATGACTGATGAAATAAATTTTATTGATTCAATCTCCCTAAATTCATTTCGATTTCCAATGTTTTAATTATTAATCTTATACAGATTCGGGACACACTAGGGATCCCAGCCTCTAACGCAGGACAGAGTACTGAAGGGTTAACGCGATGGGACTAATCAGTTTCTGCTTTTTTTTAAATCCAGCGAATCTGGCGACTGTCTGGCGTTCCAAGAAATCGGATGAGAAGATGCGGAATGCAATTTATGTACTAAACCAATTCAAAAGAGCTGAATAAAGTATTGCGTACAGACATTTATTTATTAAAAAAAAAAAAAACCTCATACCTAGACTGAGGTTGAGGTTGACGTAATCGAAACAAGTTTTAATAATGTTTTTTGCTTTCACGCAGGTCCCGGAAATCTCATGTTTCTCATTTAGCAACCTTACGACACGTGTTTTCTGTTCATCTCCTTTCCCAACAGCCCTATCAAGTTTGACCTCTGCTGAGAGGCCAATCCATCCTCTCTGGTCCTCATGTTTTCGTAAACAATCAAGCCTCCATGACCCGAACAAAACCACGCCACTTATAGAAGGGAAAATTGAAATTAAATGTATTCATTTGGTACTACAAACTACAAAATTTGTCTAGTTCATTTAATGAACTATAAATTTTATATTTACTGCTTTGCATGATGGTTGGGTACCTACCGGTCCCTCACACCATCGGTTATTACACTAAGTGGTTGTTTGCCGATGGTGCAGAGGTCTAATCCAATGAGTTTGGTTAGGGAGAGAGAACGACTCCTCTGCTGAATACTAAATCGTTTATTCAGGTAAACAATTATAGCGTGGGGACCGGTTTCGAGCAACTAAGCTCATCTACAGCCCAGAGTGACTTGAGGTGGTTGAACGTACAATTAGTTCTGAACTAATTGTACGTTCGTAATTAGTTCAGAACTAATTGTACGTTCAACCACCTCAAGTCACTCTGGGCTGTAGATGAGCTTAGTTGCTCGAAACCGGTCCCCACGCTATAATTGTTTACCTGAATAAACAATTTAGTATTCAGCAGAGGAGTCGTTCTCTCTCCCTAACCAAACTCATTGGTTATTACACTGTTTGAGGAGGGCAAGTGCGATAAAAATGGGGATTTTCTGCCTACTTAATGACTTCTAACGACGACCTACAGTGAGTTACTCATTCACATAATAATTATGTCTACGAGACGAGACGATGAATTTGTATAGTTCTTCGGAAACGCTAGTCATCTCTGGAAATAGATGGAGTAGGTAGTGTTGACAGAAGTTGTCAAGATGAGGTTCCAAGATAGGTAGGTAGGTGTTTGGAAAGTAGTAGAGATGGTAACTCTACCTATTAATAATAATTATTAATTATTAATAGGTGGGTCATTCTCCCATTTCATCGGATTTCCTGTTTTCGAACGATTGTGGCTCATGTGGTAATTTTTGCGTACATTTTTGGTAGTGAGTGACTACTAGTCACCCTTCCCTCGGGTTTCAGTCAAATTTGGGGCGGATAGCCCCTTGCAATCATACCTAAAATTAGGTTCAAAACGTAAAAACCTAATTCCCTCACCTGTCCATCAGCCAGAGTTGCTAACTTTGATGATGAATAAAACTTCTATTACAGCTTGTAGCGCTTTCCTTCTTTTTTTGGTGGCTTTCCTATGTTCTCAACTAACGAACTGTTTGATGGGTAGCGCCCCAAATTGTCTACAAAAAAATGTGCCGCCTGATACACCCGTGTCCATAGGGTTTTGCCTAATTCCCTCACCTTTTTTTGGACATGGCGCCAGCTCTATCCAGAGTATATTTTGGACATTTGGAAGTGTTGGCAATGTTGACAAAGTTCCCGCCAATCTCAGGGAAACTTGTTGCGTACAACTTTCCTCCTCTATCAGTTTGTATGAAAATGTGAAGCAATCAAGACATCATTCGTCAAGTCAAAGACCTAATTCCCTCATTCAACAATATTTTTACTCAGGTGAGATGGGTTCGTGTTATTTTTGCATTAAATGAAGTGTTTTCAAAGGGAGATATGTGTTCCATTGTTGTTTTTTCTTTACAACACATGTAGAGAAGTATAGGTACCTCTGAAAATCCTCCAAAACCTAATTCCCCCACACCTAATTCCCTCACTTTGCTCGTAGTGAGGGAATTATTCTCATAACATAATCTGGGCTTATTATTATAGTTATTATCAGAGATGTATTTAATTTTACCAGTGGATTTTTCCAATAGATGGAATTGCATCCATTATTCCTAAAGTGATCC
Source organism: Pilophorus perplexus (assembly GCA_955831195.1). Taxonomy (NCBI): domain Eukaryota; kingdom Metazoa; phylum Arthropoda; class Insecta; order Hemiptera; family Miridae; genus Pilophorus; species Pilophorus perplexus. Next base: position 12,179,379 of record OY037011.1, on the reverse strand, counting down.
CTGGGTTCAAAGGGACAATGAAGGTCTACCAGGTTGTGTACCACCGTTGTGATACTCCTGGTTCCAAAAACGTTCTACAAATGAAACGGCTTAGCTATGCATAAATTGCGACAAGTTCGAAAAGCACAAAAGTGGTTCGAGTCTTCCCGTTTGACGTTGAGGTGGTTGAAAAAAAAAAAAAAAAAAATGAAATGTTTATTTTTAAAAAATTGCTTCGCCTGAAATTTGATACAATGATTAAAATTTAATCATCACAAATTTTGTCCTTCTAATAAGTATTCTAATTTAGTCTTTGATTACACCGTTAAACTAAGCCTCAGAACAGTTCTGATTTCTTTTTCATAACCTTGGGCAATCATTTCTGAGTGAAAAATGAGAATTTTTATTTTTAAAATTTCATACCATTTAAGTAATTATGCGTAAGTGAATAATATTCTAGTATATTATACTAGTCGTTAGGCATCTTCTTCAAGAACCACAATACTCAATTTGTGAATTCATATTATGATAATAAAACATTTTACGGGTTCAATTGTACATGTTATCTAATTCCCTCACTCGTTACCTAATTCCCTCACCTCATTGATTTTCATCATGATCATGTATCTCCTTACTAACGCATTTCTATGAACCAAATTTTTGTGATCATGAGCAGGAGCCTATTTTGAAGGGATTCACAGAAAAGAAACAAAACATTTTCCGATTTTCATCTTACGGAAATGTGAACTCGAATTTCCAACGAAATGGGGGAATGACCTGTAGAGTTACCATCTCTTAAGAATTATTCTTTTTGAGTAGAGATGGTAACCTCACCTATTAATTTTTTCCCCTCCCATTCGGAATGTGGGTATCATTTATATCATATTGTTTCCGATGGTGCTGAATACTCGAGGTTCATTTTTTTTAATTTTTTTTTTTTGTACGGAATAACAGGAAGGAGGCCTATACCCGAAAAGGCTCAGATAGGGTCCATGGCGTAGCATTGACTTATGGTATTTTAATGCCTGCCATCGATCAATTCCAACGAATGGGCGAAAGCTGACGTAAGTAGTCATTATGGTGAAGGAAAGAAAGGAATAGGTAGGCGAATAAATTTTGGCAATCAGAAGATTTGTTTCTTGTTGGGGTATAATCATCCGCAATCGTGTGAAAGGCGAATTTATGAAGGGAATTCGATCGAACGACTTTTTTCAACCGATAAAAGTGAACGAATTCGATGAAATCGCATTTCGTACTACTACATACCAGTAGTATCAAAAACTAATCTGATGGCTAGACGTTCAATTTGACATTAAAATATGCCACGAGTACGTCAATTCATTACTTCAGTTTGTCAGTCCCAAAAGATGATAGCTGCATGGCATAAGATGGCAGGGAGATACACGGAAGGGACTTGCAAAACCTCATTTTTGCGCTTAGAATTTATCATGAATAAAAAAAAAAATTTATTCATGATAAATATTTACATTTAATGTAAATATCCCTGTAAACCTTTCGGCCAAAGTTTTAAGAAAATTGAAGAAAACCAAAGAAATATTGCAAATAACCTTGCGATACCTAGCTGCAAAATATGCCAACCATCAAGACTTTAAGGTGGTAATAGTTTCCTCAGATAAAGATTTATTTCAACTTTTGAATTACAACATTCTAATATTTGATTCTATCAAAAATTAGCTTGGCCGGGATTTGCGCGGTATGATTACCGGCGAACGTTTCTGACCTATACTTCATGCCAATCTTGCTATTCGCTGAGTTTAAATTTTTAACGAATGATTACAATGTGATAGGAAAGGAGACGTATCACTGTATCGGTATGGAGAACTCCCTCCACACTTTCCAAGAGGCCTAAATAAAAAATAAAAAATAAAAATAAACTCTGATAGCAGCTCCACAACGTCCAAGAGTGAACCGGAGAGATTTTAGCAGATTTTGAACATTTTTACATTACCTACATATAGTGGCAGTGGAGTAATGCTTCGATTACGATTGCTGTGAACGACATTGCATCTCATTCTTTGGACCTCTTGGAATTTTGATTCGAGATTTTTTTAAAATCGATGGCTGCGTAAACAAACCATCCTAACAACCAACTTCTTCCGTGTTGCTAAGGATGACCCGAATCACCATTTTGCGCCCTACCCACTCAACTTGTTCCGCTGATTCAATCCTCATAAAATTTTTTTGGAACCTCAAGTGGCCGTACCCACACAATCCCTGAAAATTTGACTGAAATCGGATCAACATTGTGGAAGTTATGGCTGTAACAAGGAATCACACGACGTGTTTACGTCGTAAACGTGTAAACTTGCGCCTGCGGACAGCGTTCCGCTGATTCAATCGTGATGAAACTGATAGGGGACCATCTAGGGCTATACCCACACAATTCCTGAAAATTTGATTGAAATCCAATCAAAATTGTGGAAGTTATGGGTGTGGCAAGGAAATGCGGACAGACAGACAGACCGACAGACACGGAACCAAATTTGTTCAGGAGGCTCTGAAACGCAAAACGTGAGTGGAAATTTTGATTTTGGAGAACAATTTTTTTTTTTTAATTTCGAAAGTGAAAACAATGCTTCCTCTGCCTTGCAGACTCGGAAGCAATAAACTAGATTATACTATAACGGAAATTAAATTTGACTTCCTGGGATCCATAAAAAATCTCATTTGTAGCCCCATGAAAACCCTATAGATCGCAACAGTGAAATCGGATCGTAGCGGGACCCTGAAAAATGGATTCATAGCGCCCCACGGGTTTGGGCGATCGGGCTGAAAACCTTGCGGGCACAACTAGATGATAAACCGAGTATTTTGTCAAAATTTCAGATTAAAAAAAAAAAATTCCTACTGCCCAAAACAGCCCGGACGACGGATAATGTAAAATTTTGAGGCCGATCCGAGTCGTCGACCCCCTTCGCGAAAACAGGTGTCCAAGAATAATAAACCAAAAGAGAAAGAAAAGAAAAGAGAAATTTAGAAAAATCTTAAAATTAGAATGAACTAAGTTGACTAATGAAAGCGACATCGAATCGTAGGTTCCTTGTCTTCAATCTGGATTTTCGCACTTAATCAGTCATTCAGTCATTTCAAAAAGAGATTGAACAGAAAAAGCTCAAAATTTCGTACCTATTGTAAAAGTTCTTTCCGAGTTTGAAAACTAGTCGTGGCTTCTTAGAAATGACCCATTAGCGCTTGGCATTAAATAAAATGAAGAAAATAACCTAGAGACTAATGGGTGCTTTATTAGATTGGGTAGCTTGTGTAGGTACGTGCGCGTGAAATCGGGTAATCGGATTTGTCAATAATGAAATGAGTAGCCAAGTGTTCATTGGTGTGGCACGTGTACATAATCCTCATGTGCTTTTTGAAATGATCGAATGTGCAAACTAGATGCGACGCGCAAAGCCTGCCTACATTTTCAGTGCGGCTCCTCGTCGGCCGGTACGAATGGATTCATCTCCTTTCAACCATCCTAATTAACTTGACTGGAATATAACACGTGATCATCACGCCAGCAGTTCAGGAGCCACCGTTCCCATCAGGAAGTTGGCAAACGCGGTTAAACGATCATCGTCGATAGCCGCCAAGTCTGTGACCCTTCAAACTCGGTCGAATCGTTTGGAAGAAGTGCCAATAACGCACCAGAACTTGGCCAAACGTCAGGTCAGGCGCCGCTTTCTGATTCTTCGACGAGATGCGATAGGAGCTGAGTTAGAACTTATTGCCAAGAGGAACTGGGGGGAATACGAAAAATTTAACAAGGTGCACGTACAAGCAGTGAGAAATGGAGGAACTTTAGAATCTAAAAAAACTCTAGAAAAACAAAATTGTAAATTTAGCTTAAAAATAAAATAAAATAAAATAAAGTAACGCGATCAACAGTTCCTTAATATTAGGTCCATATTACCTATTAATTGTAGGCTATAAGGTAAAATCTTCAAGAAATAGATTTTTGGGAAAATGTAGCATAACTACCAAAATAAATAATTGTAGTTAGTAATTTTGCAACAGTTTCCCACGAATTATTAATGCTGTTTCAGAAAAATACAATATGTTGGTAAGTTACCTACATCAGGTACTTGGAACCTTTTTATCATTTGGTGAAGTCAAAATGCAACTGCACCTCAGAGGGTCCATGCGTCCTCAACTGCAGCTTCACTCTCTTCAAACTCGTCTTCCAACTTCTTCCTTGGTCAGCGCTTGGGCTGTTGCTTACTCTAAGTAAGTATTCTTTTAATACCTCAGTATTTTCCTGAGTGAGTCTGGCATCTGGATTCCAGACGAAACGTCAGCAACATCAACAGATAGTTCTACTGCATTGATTGGCAATTTTCTGCTGATTTAGCTCCGCACACGCTACTTTGCTGATGTAGCCCACTGCTCACTCCACTTGTTAAGGTCTCCATTCACTAGTCTTCTGATTCACTACACTCAATACTGTGCTGCTGATTCAGCTCATCAACACTTTGGATGTGGCCCCTCCCCTAATTTTAAAAATCTTCTCAAAAACTGATACCCAATATTCCCAAGTAGTTTAATACATAGTATTCCTTAGTTACAACAGCATGCCTTCATTGTTTACCTCCTGCTATCATTTTCTGCGGTATACTAACGATTCCCTAATGGCAGATTTATATGTAAAACGCTGCAAATTTTACACAAGGGTTTATTATTCTTTCATATAGGTACGTTAATTGTGCAAAAATTGATTCTGTGAGAAAATTTAAAAAAAAAAAAAAAATCTGTACAATGTTTGGACAGATGTGGAACCTAAAAAAAGGGGATTTACGTCCAAAATTACTCGGGAAAGACACCTTATTTTACCTCCTTGGATCCTTCAAAAATTCTATTTGTAGCCCCATGAAAGCCCCACAGATCCCCACAGTGAAATCGGATCGATCTGGGACCTCTAAAAATGGATTCAAGGTTCAAAAATATGTACTCAGAAAACGACACCTAACTCGACCCCATGGCCGAATACCTTAAAAAAACCTCCCATAGCCCCATTTTAACCCCATAGCGCCCCAAGGGTTTGGGCGATCGGGCTGAAAACCATGCGCGCACAAGTAGATGGTAAAGATTTAAAAAAAAAAAAAAAATCCTACTGCCCAAAACGGCTCGGACGGCGGACGGACATTTCGTTTTTGGAATATAGAACTCTTGAAACGTTTAAAGTCAAATTTTGAGGCCGCTCAGAATTTTCGACCTCGGCAAAGTGCGTTGTTTGAACAATTTAGGGGAAGGAAAATCGAAAAATGAAAGTTGTAATAAAAAATTTAGAACCCCATGTAATGTGTACATGGGTACCTAGTGTAAGAGAAAATGGATTACAACACCTTCAAGGACGACCGAGAAAATCGGAGCACCTGCCCAAACTTGATGATTGATGATAGTCCGATTTTCTGAATTCTTCAACTGATGAACGAGTACGTCTCAGATGCAACCAAACAAGATAATTGCGAGGTTCTCTGTATTCTACACATTATAAGGTACGTGAAACACATTTTTTCAAAATTTTAAACGCTTTCCATACGTTCATCTATAGGTGGGCATTATGAGCAATGTTGTGTTTTCAATGCAATAAGTATTTTTTGCAATACGTTTTTAAAAAATCACCCCAGATCACCTTTCTGGTTTTTTGGGGAACGCCACTCCCTACTGATGAAGAGGCACCACTGGATCATGCTCGTTTTTGCACGATTTTTGAAAAAGTCGATTTAAAGTCAAATTATGGCTTAAAAGTTGTTGTTTTTTTGTTTTGTTTTTTCGAGAATTGCTGTGAGTGAAAATGTATTTATTGTTATTTTTCCCTTTTTATAGTGGTGGCGGTAAAATCAAATATACCGCCACGGAGCCAAGAAGGAGGGTCTGACGACGGGCGTCCGTGCTTATGCTGCTTATCCGTGCCTATGCTGCCTCGGCGTCTGAGGAGGCACAAGAGGCCCGAAACAAAGACATGCGAGAGTGTAGAGAATACTTTTCGAGAAAAACCTCCCGAGTGGATTGCAACACGGACTTGATGAACAGACTGTTAATTTCATCTGACCCCCTTATATCAAGTGTCAGGCAAGCAAGCAAAAGAAAGCGAATTGCTATAAGACCTGAAGTTGTAGCATTACTAGCTGAAACATTACCATCCAATGACCACGGTAGTGACTCAGAATCTGATTGTTACCGTTATGTGGATGATATCTCATCCGATTCCGAATAGACCAACATTTTGAAATAATTTCAGTTATTGTGACAAACACAGGATTTTTTTTTTACTTTGCAGGCTTGTGATAACTTTTTATTTACATCTCATGTTTTCTTATACGTTTTTCGTAGGTTCTCATTTCTGTTACCTTTTTTTGTTCTTATTATTGTTCCTGTTTATTTTTTGTTCCTAACATATTTGTTCATATTTATGTGATTATAGTGTGATATAGGTAAAAATTCATCATTTAAAGTCAAGATGATGGAAAATTTCATACATATGTTGATTTATTTAGTTAAAATCCCACATCCTTACATTAGGTAATGTGAAAAAAGACAATAACAATTTTTTTGCTACTGAACACTAAAAATCACGTAATACCGAGCTCGATTCTATCAAAACCCATACAGCCTCGCAGAATTTTGAATGTATGATGACCGATAGCGTCCACCCAAAAGAATATAAATTGTAGAGTTGGAAATGCACCTATAACGTGGAATGAAATGTACTAAATCATCCTCTGATCTAATTTTTAACATCATTTACCCCAAAACAAGAAATGACTTATCGCCTAGATGCTACGATTTTCCTTCCCCTAAATTGCTCAAACAACGCACTGTGCTCCGTCGCGATTACATAGGTGAACTAGGTATTCCAAGAATAATAAACCAAAACCTTCGAAACCCAACTACAAAACGCGAGCATCCCACATCTTCCAGCAATCCAGCTAATGGTACGGACTGGGACATTTTCACACCATTTATAATGAATTTAATGTTTTCCTAGCTTAAAGATCAAATGGTCAGATCGATATTTGAAGGATGGGACGCAGCCCCCGCACTCGAGGGTAGTCCGCCTCCGCGCTCCCAAACATAGTGGGCTGCCAAAGCGGATGATCCCGTCGGGAACAGGGAGCAGTGGGCGCGAAGGGTGACCGGCGTCTGCGCGCCGACCTGTGAAACGACGGGGGGGCCACGCGGGGACGGCCGGGGGGCGACAGGGGAACGAACTTTATATAAGGACCGACCCGGCGCCAGCAGCCACACTTTCTGTTGTTCATTGCACGCTCGCACCGGAGAGCCAAATCGGACTTGAATTTCTTTCGTGTACGTGATCAGTTGCGATAGTTGTTGATCAACAGATTCGAGTGCGATCAAGTGTGACTTGGACGGTTGTGGTTTGCTGAAGTGTTGAGTGATCTTCAACTGGCAACAGTCAACCTGAAATTTCTAAATAAATTGTGAGTGTACCATTTGTTTTGTATCTCAGAATTCAAAAAAAAAAAAAAAAAAAAATCAAAAAAATCGTATGATCCTGTAAAGAAATTAAGCTCTTCACATTTTTCATCCAACGCTTGACGCCAAGTTCGTCAACATTTAAAAAACCAAGCTCGTTAGCGGCGATAGAAGTTGTCTTTATTTCTTGCCATGTCAGAAGCTAAATTTCAAGAAAACATTAATTACTACAATAATTTTTGAAACTAAAAATAGTTCGTTACTTAACGAATATTTATTATTAACTATTAGAACTGAGTTAGCGAGGCGCTTCGGTAATTATTTTTGGTTCATTAATTTTGGTTCAAAGAACACAATGTGTTAATGTCATTAATGAAAGTTTAGTTAGACATTCGGTAATTTCCTGTGTCTAAAATAATTGTAATTAGCTACAACTATAATTATTATAGTTAGTAGGTATATTTGCGAAGCGGCTTTCAAACGAACAGCGTTAGCACTACCTACTTGAGATCCCCACTAGTTGAAATTCACTTCCTCCTTAAGTTGTTAGCCTTGGTTCACGGCTATACAGACGAAAATAGTCTATTTTCATAACTACTTTCGTTCATGTACACAACTGTACCGTACATGCTTATTCAGTGTCCAGATAGGCTGAAGATAACTTTCGTGAGTCACCAGCACCGTTTAACTAGACCCGTGACACTAAACAGCTACCTATCTACTTCCGCTAAGTAGGTACGTGACATGTCTTCCAAAGTGCCGTGCTTGGAGGTATGAAGCCTAGGTCGGGCTGCCCCATTTTTGTTTTACCCCTCGTATCTACTTTTTCTACACAATAGAAAAGATTAATAAACAAGTGGTAATCATACCCTTTTTCGCGGTAGTTCAGCAATCCGGTGATTCAGTGTGATATGTTTGAAATTTAAGCTTGATACTTTCAAAATATTTAAGTACTTAATAAGTAGTAAGTAAATATTTGATTACAATTCTTACATCGATTTACATTTTTACAGAAATGTTGTCCCCATAAGAACCTATGAATAATGCAGATTGTCATCAGACTCATTCATTTCCATAGATTTTTGGCTTTTCTCCAGCAATGTTAGTGCGCATTGTTAAACGTCAATCGTAAGCCGAAGAACATCACTAACCACTCAAAATTTGCTCATACCAAGTTCTCACAAGAGTTTCTCTCTTTTCTAAACTTCCAACTCAACAACAGGCGAAACTCTCGAAAAACACCATTATGGGTTCGTTACCCTCGAGAATCAAGCAGGCGCGAAATCTGAAGACCCCCTCGAGGGAACGGGTAACTAATGCGAAAGTTTTATAATGGTTTTTTATGTGCCCAGTCACTCTCCCCGTGTCAAAGGTCTACGAAAACCGCACTCGTGGATGAATAAACATGTCTAATCATTAAATTGACCGAAACCTCAAATGAAAGAAATGTCAAGCACACACTTAGGTGCGCAACTTAACTCCAACATAAAGAATGTAACGACATTTATATGCATTACACGTTCATTTTAACATGAATGACGAGATTTGACGTAATATGTCAAACATATTATGTATTGTATAATATTTCCCCTGGACACTAATGACATCTATTTTGGTTCAATGTTGCAGAATTATGAAGACAGAAGAAAGGTCTTCGAACTCACCCCGCGTCAGAATACTGGTCCTGGGTATGATCAGCGTAGGCAAATCAGGTATGTTTATATGAGGAAACCGCACTTTGTTGAAATTTTCCGTTTACTTTCGAAGCATTTTCTTTTGTCAAATAAATTAATAATTCAAAGAAGCATTATATAGCCACTATTAAAAAGTAAAGTTGTTGTCATTTGTTCACAGCCCTAACTGTCAGATACCTTACCAGACGCTACATCGGAGAATACCGCTCCAACACAGGTAATTTAACTTTCTTTCATTAGAAGAGGAGACATACAGAGAACATTCCGCAAATGAGGGCTTAGCAATAAGAAAAGGCCACTATCGAGGCTCATAAAGCGCACTAATAACCGTGTAAATAGTGGTAAATAACCTCGAGACGGGGTTGTCTCTATTAATATTTATTGCATTTCATCTCCAAGTTTTCTGACCTCGTCCTCAATGCATTGGAGTGATTGCATGCTATCTGCATTCGCAATTATGACTCCAAGTGGATTGATGGAATCCAACAGTGACCGTTACAATGCCTAACAAAAAACGAACCATTAAGGTTGTTTTATGTCGCAATAGAGTTCCCTACCAACCCGAGAGCAACATAATCTTCAACCTTATTGGAAATCTACGAGATTAATATCTTGGGAAGTAAACTTTCAGAAATAACCCAGTTTGAAAAAGACGATAATTACTCTGCGTTCCTCACCAAATAAAATAGAACTATGGTTTCATCAAAACATTGGTAGGCATCGTGAAGAAAAAAAAATCTATTGAAATAATAATTATTATTATCACTATAATTCGCGAATGGATAAGAAAAATTGTAAAGCAGCATAACCGGTTCACATTAGGTGGGGTCCAACATACGAAGCGTTGGGTAAATCCGGTAGCTGAGGGTTCACACCTCTCACCTTCCTCTTCAACCTTAATTCGGATTGACGACAAGAACCCCCCCAAAAAAATGAGAAAATTAAACAAAAACCAGTTTGGCAAAACTTGTACGGCCGATACTGACCGCTTCGGGTGCTGTCGAAATTCGATCTCCGGAGACTTGGCACTGGACGTTTTTTTCCCCCCTGGGATAATCACGGTTTGCGCACTGATTTCCGATAAGTATTTTTAATGAACCTATATTCAAAAAGGGTGCCAAGGATCACATTGAAGGAAGTGTAGTTAGACCTTGAAATTAATCCCGTTATAAATGGAGGTAATGATAATATCATAATATTATTATGATAGATTGCTTTTTCACGGAAATCCGTTAATTATGTCAACGAAACTAGCGAAGAACACGTTTAGGTTTATACATAATAATTTGCGTCCGGATTAGCCGTGTGGTTCAAGCCACTTCGCGCTGCATTCTGTTGAGGCCACGGGTTCGAATCCCGTCGAAGACCATGGAAATTTTGGGAATATAAGTGCAGCTGGGAAGGAATGGGAAGTGAATAAATAATAAATTAGCGCCCCGTCATGTCAGGCCCAAGAGGTCAAAAATCTTGACGAAAAGCTCACTTTACCTTTACATAATAATAATACAATAACAGTTAATGTTAACTAATTAAATTTAATTTCAATTTAATTTTACTGCGGCTGAAGTCGGCACGGAAAATAGCCACGAATTTTTCTGTTTTCGACGATAGGTGTCCCGTTTCAATTATAAAGTTTTAAAAGGATAATCGTAAAAAAGTTACATGAAAAATTGTAAAAATTATTTCACAAAATTATTGCACGTCAAATTCCCTAACGAAGAAGGTTGATTGTTTAGTCTGGACTTTTTGTACAAGGACTTCGTTTAATTTGCCATAGCAAAGAGCATTCCCTGAAGAAAACTCCTAACGACTCTAAAAAAACATCATGAAAAAGTCACCGACGCCCAGCGAAATATCGTTTCAATTGCACTAGATTTCGCAAGAAGGTATAACTAGTACCTATGCGAGATGTTACTTAATGGAAATATAATGAATTCCGTGACTGACCATTTTGATATTATCTTGATCGATACCTTTTCACAATACGCAATCTTATGGTTGTTATTCATCACACCGGTTCTAATTAGTTGGGAAGGCCTAATTTATCTAAATTTATTTTATTAGAGAATATAGTGGATCATAATGTGAAATCATCGTAATAATAAGATGGACACGCACATTGTGCTGAACACAACTTTAGCTACCACCTAACAGCTTTTTACACCCCCAAGTTCACCTCCAGTTTCACAACAGCAATATAATATATTTTATTAAAACTGATAACTTCTTCCTTATTATGCGTAATGCTATATAACTGACTACCCCTGATCGAGCCCGATGTCTTTTCAATTTAGCGTATCGCGTCTGAATAACCACATGCAAGGCCAGAAGGAACCGGAGGCTTCAATGCAGTATCTTATGAGAATGTTCTTTTTTCTGGAAGTGGTGTAATATTTTTACTCAAATTACGCGGTAAGAGAGCAACCTGATACACCTGCCCAAGATTTTTGCGAAACTCAGCTAATTACACAACGCTGCTAGGCCAACAGCCGAAGGATATTTGCACGAATCCATGTGATATTGAAGTTTTTCCAGTTTTGTTCCTTAACGAGACGCTCAAGATGCTTGACTATTTGGTTGAAGGATTTTCGCGAAGAGAAAAAGGATGGATGTCAAAAATAGCGAATCATTAAAAAAATATTATAGTAACGCAACGCTGATATAGCATAATAACTGTTCGCCTTGTGACTTAGAATAATGATTAATGCTCAAGGCACAACACAAACGGGGTGCCTTTCTTTTCCCTCAAATATTTTTCGGAATAATGATTTACTATAGTGAGTCCGAATAAGTGAGAATTTTGCAACCTGCGGTTTAAAAAAATTAACCCGCTCCCTCGCCAGAGTCCTCAAACGATCATTTTCGAAACATCTGGCAGAAACCTTACTCTTTGCTCTCACCCAACTGTGCCCCCAGGTTTATTTTAATGAGCACCTTCTCTTAAGCCCGCGGGTGCCGGTCGAGCTAAATGCCGTCGGTCTATTCTGGCGACAAGTTACTTGTCTAATAATAAAAACTCTCAGCATACCAGAGACGGAACGCACAAGCCTTTGCTCCAGCCATCACCAAGACGACGTCCCCCGTTATGGGATTTCAGCAGATTCTTATAGAATCTATAAATTAGTAGTTATCTCACAGTCAACATTAATCATTCTATTAAGTTTACGAACAAAGAAAAAATTGAAATATCAAAACCTAACTCCAGTTTTCATTTTTTAAATTTATTTTTTGGTCAGTTGGACCTATACCTAAAAGAAAGTGTTGAAATTTGATATAGTTTGTATCGTAGTGGCAGGATACTTGAATTTATTCAACCTTGAAACACCAAATCAATGACTGGCACTCAGGCCAAAAAGTATACCAAATTTAACCCTCATCCGCGTCATCCGCCGGGCGTGAATGAAAATATTCTTAACGACCGTAGCGAAAACGTAAACACACAACGATGAGTCTTTCCCTGCGGCTTTCATGAGCATTTGCGTCAACAGGCCCCCGACTAAGTTGTCGCTATCTACGGAAATAAAGATATGATACCCCTGACGGGTAGAGAGGCGCAGCTGACTATAAAGAGGCAACGGCGTCCGTGTTGGGGTCTGAGCTGGTATTATTAGATGTTACAATCACATACACAAAACGCAGGAACACGAAAAAGAAGGCCAGGAACTGGGATGTGTTTTTTCGAGAGGGTAAACAACATCCCACTTACATATCAGAGGGAGTTTTTACTGTTTCAAGGCTTCACCAACCTACGCAATGCTTTTCATGTCCGTTCTATGCTAAGAACAGATTTTAGTAAAGCTGGAGCTCACCGTTCGAGTTTTACAGGCGAATATGAAGTTTTAGCATGGAGCATGCATTAGCCGTGACTGCCCAAAAACGTTAGGCGGGAAGGGAGTCGCGAGAGTGTCACGTTTATGTATTACGTAATATATAAACATATCAAGGATATAGGATCCTATATAAAGGATATAGGATTCTATGTTTAGGGTATGGCCTATATCATATAGGATCCTATATAATATATTATATCATAAAGGATGTAAAGATATGGGATCCTATATAAAGGACATGGGATTCTATATACGTACAAGATATAATATCATACAATAATATAAGGATGTGGGATCCTTTATATAGGACATAGAATCATTGAAGTTCTAGATTCTTCCATTATCAAATCGAATCTGGATGACCTAGAAACATGGTTTCATGACACAACTCTCAAAACATTTTGGAGATTATACACGCAGATCGAAATTTTTTTAAACTTTGTCACGTGAAGTTGACGTCATCAAGAAGCCTTTGTCATGAAGTACCGACACACAATACAGTGTCATTGTAGTTTTGAGCCTCTACGCAATGACCATACTTTGCCTCTACGTAACCAAACAGTGAACGATTATAAGGCAAAACTGGCTCGTCCTTTAGCATAATATGAGTTTAATAGCATATTTCGTTTTGCGTAACCCGTGGAAGTAAAAGGTGCAGCGGATTTGGAACCTGTGCCAAATCGCTTAATCAATATTCATTGATCGTAATTCAAAGTTGACCGGACTGTTTGGGTCATTGGAGACCACCGGGATGCTATTTGCATAGACCTGAACGGAAGTGACCGGGAACGTTGACATGAAGATTCGAAACGCCCCAGAAAGTGGGAGGGGAAAAAAATCGCCGAGCACTTAAGCCGGACGCCTGGACGGGATTTACGTAAAAGTAACCTTTTTCGCCTTCCTGCTCGGAAAAAAAAAACAAAAAAACAATTGCGTCGTGAGTGTTAAGGGTGATATTTAGGAGCAATCTTCATAAATCTCGGATCGACGCGATTAGGGCAAACACTTAAGAAGTGGGTTGAAATCAAAGGAGATTTAATTACGTAATAACTTTTTGTGGAAAGTCCGGTAATGGAGAGGGCTGTGGCAGCCGAGTTAGGTGGGAGGTTTTATAAATGGAGTGTCCGCCGCCCACCAAAGCCCTATAATGGATTAGTTTGTGGTACACCGACGTGCAGGCAATGAGGAATGGAAGTACACCCGAATTTCGGGTTAAAATTTAATCATCCTGTGCCATGTTAGAAGTAACAAAGAGGAAAACACAACATTTTTGTGGCAAAAAGTCTTTAAAGTAGTCCTGGTGCGTGACGTCACCTACGACCTTCAGGTTTGACAGCCAGGTTTGCCAACTCAGAAAACCACTTTTCCTTAAATCGCTCCCATAAACAATCTTTACATTTTTAGAACTTATTTAAATAAAACGTTCTTCGGCTATTCACCTTAACGGCCGTGGTTTAACGTTTAACCTTCGCTGTGGTTTATCCTCATAGACTGATCCTTCAGTTTTTAATTTTTTATTGGTGGCCAACTTGGCAACACGGCGAAATTGTCGACCAATGGGAGCTGATTGTTGGTTTCCGCCAAAATTCAAAATGACACTTTTCGATAAATTCTATAAATTCGTACGAACTTGCAATTTGTGTGTTAACCCTATTTTTGGTGTTATTTGGAAGCCTTCTATCGATTAAAAAAAATAACCAGAAACACGTCCATTCCTTATTCCTATTTTATAAAGAAATCAGAGCAATAAACGAAAAAGGCATTTTATTAATGACGAGTTGGAGAAAGGATTCGATTCTGATGGTTTGGCCTATATTTCGGTATATATACGATATATATAGTAGGATATATCCTACTCTGTGGTTCGTGCATATCAACTAATAAAGGTTTTCCGAGACGATCTCTACAGATGAGGAATTAATAGATTTTTTAGAGATACCGATCATATCCCCTTGGAAAGTTGCCTTGCAAGTTTTGGCTGAGTTTTCTCAAAATGAAAGAAAGTTCAGTGTCAGAGATGAAAAAAATGAAGAGAGAGAGAGAGAGAGAGAGAGAAGGAGTTCAAGAAGGTCATCTTTGGAATAGAACGGGCGGCACGCAGCTTATTTGCATTCCAAGTCACGAGCTTCTAGTTGTGAAAAGACTCATGGCGAGACAGAGAAGATTGCTGGTCAGTGTGACACGTGGCGAAAGGTGATTACGCCCACGAGTCGACGAGTTGGTTGCGGGGTATTCTGTCTCTAGTGCCCAATAAAAATCCCTGAATCCGGAGGTCGACACTCCTCGTCTCCTGTCTTGCCCGCAGATCGATCTAAGCCCTTTGACAGGGCCGGAAATAAAGTGGTAAAACACGCTTCCTCCCCAAGGGCCAGCTCGTTCTACTAATTTGATTAATTACCAGCGCGCGGACAGGGGGGGGCTTCGCCTCGCTCGATCACTTAACATGTACAGGGAGAGCTCACTCCAAAGCACATTCGGAGCAGGCGGCCCCACTGTGCGTCATCTGGACAGGTCTGTAAGTAACGAAGATACAAAATGTGTATCTAAATCTAGAGATTTAATCGACCCGCTAGGGCATTGAACGTAATATTTACCACCATCCCTACACACATAACAGTAATAAGAATTAGAGGTGTAGATTTCACTGTTTACCTTCAATTGAAAAAACAGTTGTTTAATCAGTATATTTTCCATGTGTTGCAGATTTGCTCTACCGCCAGACTGTCACTATAAACAACTCGCCGGTAGAAGTCGAAATAATCGACGTCTCAGGAGAAACGGTAAGAGCTAAATCATCGATTAACAGTTAACCTTATTACCTAAATGACTGAAACTAGAAACTTTGCACCTTAAAATTTAATTAAAACAGTTAAGCACGAACTAATTATGTATATCATATGTTGCAGAGAGACGCATGCTTCCCTTCGGAGCAAGTCCAGTGGGCAGACGGTTGCGTTGTTGTGTATTCAATCACAGACAGGCAGTCGTTTCAGTATGCGGCTGACGCACTAGAAAACTTCCAAAAAAACCGTGCCACAGGCGTTAACGTCCCAGTTACGCTGCTTGGCAATAAGGCTGACCTCGCCCACCTCCGTGTAGTTAGCGAAGAGGAAGGAAGGAAACTCAGCGCCAGAGTCGGATGCCCATTCCACGAAGTGTCCGTCGCCGAAAACAGCTCGGATTTGTATTCGGCTTTCGAAACGCTGCTAAACGAGACGAAAAACCAGTTGGGCAAAAGCCGGAAATTTTCCGTCACCAAAATGATCGGCACCCTCATCGGAACTAAGAGTCACCCTCCGCCGACGCCGCAAAGCGGAACTGTCGTCGTCTGCCACAAGTCCGACCTCCATCGGAGCCGCGTCTTGAAGAGACGGCAGAACTTCACGGCGACGGCGTCCTTGTGACTCGGGATTCAAGCCGCGGATACGTCCGCCTAGGCTTATTTTGTCAACACCCAACTCGGGATGTAGTTGGGTTGACCAGGTCATCCTGAGACCTTCATTTTGTGACCTTTAGGAAGGAGAAGGTATCTCTTGACCGGTGTTGTCAGCTGCCCAAGTACTCCACACGGCATTATTCGGCGGCTCAGTCTGATTTCGGCAACGCACGGACCGCCTAAGTTATGTCATGGAGCCATACTTTCATCATCACTGTAAGTGATTTAGAATGAGCGTACAACAAAACCCTCCAACTGCTAAAGATCTGCAGTAAATAAAGTGCCAGAACGTTTATATTGTTTATGCTGATAATGTTACAGGCCTGTACACTCAACCTCCAAATATGGAGAAATTTGAACATTTTAAGATTCTTCCGTGAAACAATAATTGTTCACCATTTTCGCTCTAGCGAACAAACGTTACTAGCTAGTTCTCTCGGAGACCAATTTGTGATAGCTCTTATACTTATCATAACGAGCAGCATTCATTTAGGTCGTAAGGAATTTTTGTCAGGTGATTACTACATTTGGGTACTACCTAACGACTTTCACTGTTTTCAGTTTTTCAAGAAATCAAACTAAATTAAGCTACTTAAACTACTGAACTACGTAGTTGATGAAAATTACAACAATTGGTGTTAATATTATATGTAATACCTATTTTCCTATTTCTATCCTATAAATGTTGGTGTTGTTGTTGACCGTTTCAATGAATAGGTGAGGGGAATGATTAGCTGTTGTGCTTTTCACCAACCCTCAAAACATTCACTTTCAAATCAATCTATCTTATCAAAATAGACATTTCTAATATGTAAATCTCCACTTTTGTCCGGTAGATACCAGAACTCCCACGTAGAAACTCGTCTATAGGAAATGGTAACTATTAAACCGAGTTGTCGAAGCACATAGAAAATGCTATCGTAACTTGAATTGGTTCGAAATTTTTCAATTCAAAGATTTGATAGTTTTGTTTTTCCTTTCAAATGAGGCCGTTGAGCCAATAGAAGACGTTTAAAAGTTACCACGACTTAGAATATTGCCCTAAAAATATGTTGGGTAGGGCCCTGATGATATTGGAATGGAACAGGTACCCAACAACGATCCAAAGGTGGAATTTAAATTTACTATTGCTACAGCAATAAATAATGATTGCAATCATTATATTGTAATTTTATATGCAAATTCGAGTATAAAGTCAAACCTAAGCAAGGGCAACATTCAAATTTTTTTTTGGTTTCCTGCACTATTGAAAATATGTAGAAAATTATATTTTCCCACCTTTAGATCAATTTTAAATGGCTGTGATTAATAGATGAGAATAGTATTAATGTTTTTCGTCCATGTATAACTTTAGATTTTTAAATGATTGGTGAGATTGAAGAAAATTGTGGATGTGACGGTGAGTATGCATTTTGTATTGTAAAGCCACGGGCTTGAATTTGTTTTTATTTAATAAAATGTTTCTCTCGAACTCGGTTTTATTTTTATCAATTGCCAAACTATTTGAAATTAATCAATAAAAAGGCAACAAATGAAAAAAACCGCCCAGGCGAAAAAAGCGTTCTCTAAGGACACAAGACAGCGGCATTCGACCTCGATTATACTTAGTATAATCGAGGTCGAATGCCGCTGGATCGTTGAAATCGCTTCTGCAGCTGAAATGGGAAAGAAGTCATTTGTTGTGAAGAGAATTCCGGCATTTAAAACGCCGGAAGCTTGACATCCATGAGTATAAAGGGCTATTGACACGTGAGACAGAAATATCTTGCTCAAGTTGGAATGGTGATTTGTTGAGTCACAGAGCAGTTGCAGGATGCGGACGACCTACGCTTGCGTCTCAGCCTGAGTCATCGCGACTGGACACGACTGCATTGCACACATCAATTCAAACCCATTACAAAGACTAAAAGGGGCGAGATTTAAAATTATGCAAAAAGGATTATGCCAACAGTAGGAATAAATTAAATAATTTAATATCTGCAATAAAACAAAAAACCAGCACGAGCATTTGACCGCGTGGGACAGTTCCTTCTTAGTTCATCAAGTTCTCTTCGAATTTGATGGAAGGAGAAATCCGATCGCTCATCGGCTTGCATGCCACATTAATCAACTCAACAAATGCGAAACTGGGTTGATTAAAACAAGCATACATATAATTTGCTCGACTTCTTGTATGAAGTTGTGCAATAAAATAACGGGGCTGTAATCGCAGCACGTTTCACAGTGAAGGCGTTTGATTCTTGAAGGGACCCCACGAGGCGAATTGAATTTATTATATTGTTGGATGTGACCTCGATCACTATCCAGCTGCTAATATTCACATTAATATGTACAGGTCGTGCGGTTATCCCCCACCTTACTAAATACAAGCTCATTCCAGCTACTGTGGGTCCTGCCAGAGAGGGCAGACTAGTTCGAGGGTGACGAGAAAATGAAGCAGATGAGAACCTAATGGCTAATAAGAGGCCATAAAAGGTATTGTGAGACAATTTACAATGTCAGAAAGAGGAAAGTATCGGCTGAAAGAATGTTTTGACGCCTCAAAACGAATCAGGAGATGAAATTTGGAGAAAGTGAAATTTTAATAGGCATTGTAAATTACTCAGCTAATTATGGGTATAAAATTCAGGAATAATACTCGTATAACTCCAAATAAATAATAACCAACCCAAATAGCGAAAGCCACAAATGACGAATTTGGACATCAGCGAGGCACTCAATTTAATTACTTGCATCAGTAACCGATGATTTTCATGGATCGGCTGATTGAAAAAAAATCGTGTTTCATCCGCGAAGTAAAAAGAACGATCGGGAATAAGATACATAGGTACATCAATAGGTATGAATAGGTAACACTTTAATTTACATTTAACCAACAATGAGCCAATTATGAGTTATCAACTCTGATCAATATGTAATACGTAGGTCACCGTTATAATTAGATTCCCCAAAAATTAGGATTAAAAAAAAAGATACATAATGAAAGATGTAATACTTGCTGATATCACAGAAAAGGATAACATTTATTTATTTACTACTAGTATTTAATACTAGTCAACAATAAGATGACTTACGAGGAAGAGGAAGAGGCAACGCCGGAAGGTTCGTAAAGATTAAGTTGCTGGAGATCAAGTACCTGGTTGCCAACGGAAGTCCATCCTGGAAGGAGGTAGCGGGCGAAGATCTCAACACAGCAGGGATTGTCGGGAAGGTATTGCTTGAGTACTTCTGAAACACAAAGCCTAGTTGTATCATAACAGTAATACATGTTGACTTTTTACTATTGTCATCAAGAAAATTTCTTAGAAATGTTCTATATTGTTTCTTTACCAATTTCATTACCGAACGAAAAAAAAAACTTTAGTATCAATACGACACAACGTGGTGCTAATAAACAAGCCATCAATTGAATTGAATAGATGAGCGCCACCTTTCTGTTATTACGATATATTTAATGAGCGAGAGAAACTAAGAAACAGTAGGTATCTAGCGACCAAACTATGCCACACAACACATCAAAAATATCCACGTGATGCTCATTACGTAAACAACTGCACCCTAAGGACCGATGCGTAAGAAAACCTTATGCCGATCAGAGGTAACGAACGGCTCAGGCTGCAAAAATCGTTTTGGAGTCGTTGGAATCAGCCTAAAAAGCTCATTCCATAGACCCTTGTACCAATGAAATCGGACAAAAACTTTCGTCCCCCTTTTGAGGCCTCCTTAGTTACACATCAGAGATGAACAACTTTCGTCGTGAAGGACCTCCCGAAAACCGATGAAGGGGATGAGGGAGGAAAAATCAAGGTAGCCTGTAACCACCCCCCGAACTCGCTGATCACAATGAGACCACCCTCATGAAAATCTGTTGAGCCGCTCGGGCGTGATGCCGTGATACACAAACAAAAACAAAAAAAAAACATGTCGAAGAGGTGAGCGCACCTTTCCTTTTTTGGGAAAAGGTTGCTCTAAAAACTTCAACTCGGTCCATTTATCTTTTGTACATAGGTATTCAACAGAATTCAGAAGAAATCGAACCAGTTAGGGAACCCCTCCAGTCGAATCGACGTCCATGAAAAAACACTGAACGCTGAAGATTGGTCGGATAGGTCTGGGCCTCTAAAAATTGATTCAATTTATAAAATTGCGTCGACAACGAAACACACTCGGTTTCCTTTTCAACCCCTTCGAAATCCTCACATTCAGCCACGGAGTACGATGGGACTGAGGATCTTGCGGGACCAACTATTTGGCTGTATTTTTCTTAAAATTGCAGATTTACAAACAATATTATTATGGAATGAGATGTAGACGGCAGACTGCGTACCTCGTGCGACTGAAAGGCACACATTGAAAGTTTTAATGGTGAATCATTAATATCAACCTACGACACGAAAACAGATGATTATTCATTGAAAAATAAGCATTTTGATGGGTGAATCAATGGCATGCACCAAAGTACACAGTCGGATCGGGCTGAAATAAATTGAAGGATCAGGAGATGTTTAGACGCGCTAACACAACAAACTATCCGGTTCGACCTCGACGCTTAGGGAGACCGTTAAACATCCACAAAGAAAATCAAAATAAAGGAATCTGATGAGAAACATCACAGACAGGTATTGAGGAAAATCCGTGTTAGTCCCTCAACCTTCCTTTCGGTTTGGAACGCTCCGTAAACATCGTTAGCTGGTTACAAGTTAAATACTAGACTTTTTTCCTCTAGTGGTCTTGATTCTTTCAATGATAGCAGGGAAACAGGAAACTCGTCATATATCATGAAACCCGTAAGATCAAACTTTTACTCAACATACAGTTCGAAAAAATCATCTTAGAAAAAATAACTTAGTAGTCGACGAAACATTCCACGTTTCGAAATAGATAAGCAGGGAATAGATAGAAACAAGCAATTTACTAACCATTACAGAGTCATTATTGATTCCCGAATGAACTCGGTTGACATTCAAGGTGACGTAAAGAAATAAGACAAGAGTGGTTCATCTAGTGCGTTCACCTAATGACTCAATAGTGATTCCTGAGGATATGAAATGTATCCAGTCACTCAATACAATGTACCAAAAACTGCAAGAAACAGACTCAGTTCATTATAGTCTCACTCTTCATTTTACTTTATGATGAAAATGGTAAGTCTATGAGAATATCTTGTTACTGCCGTATCTATTATGAGGCTATACCTACTTGGTACTGTAAATCATAAACAAAATCCCATTACCTCCAACACCATGAGCCAGCCACACCCACAATAAAGTGAGAGCGTTATGGGTAAATTTCCCTCAAGTTCAAAGTACACCGAACGGAACGCAGTTAACCCACCGACCCCGTTTTGAGCAAGAACAAAGGGGTCGTCACTTTTAAGGAATTTCCACCAGAATGAAGAGCTATAACGGACAGGGCTCTAAAGTCTGCGGACTTCATCTGGTACGCCCGAAGAAAAGTGTGCGGAAGTTCACCATTTGGATGATTTAGTGCCCATCACTCAGAGCTAACAGCAGTTTACGACTTAACTCCATGATAAGGTAACAACCGACTAGAAGAACGGGGAAATCCGTTTTAGACGTCACAGATTCCGAATGCACATGGATATCTCGTAAGCTCATTGAGTGTAAAAAGTTGCTATGTAATTCATCCACTCAATGAAGCAGGATTTACCCACACTAAAAAAAAAGTGCGGGGCGCAGTTTCCCGTTCGTGGGGAATGGCTCGTCCCACGAAAATCGTTCTGGTAGCGTTGGAATTGCGGCGAAATCTCTTTTTTGGTGAAACCCGAGAAACTCGGATTCGCGTAAAAAGTTGGTACGCGAATGGCAATTTTATTCGTGGAGATCATCACGTTACAAACTGTAGCAGATAAAGATTCTTTAGCCTACTATATTGGAGCTACCACCAGATATTAAATAGGTTTTTTATATAAATTTATATAAATCGATAAACGGTGACCAAGATTTTGAAACGACAAAGTAGGACCATCCTTCCAGGAAAAGATATTGAGGTTTTTTCTACCAAATATAACACTTCTGGTTATTGAATTAACAGCTCACAAAGATTTTATTAACAGCACATTTTTTCATAAAATAATTACTATACCTGTAATTTACTTGTCATAAAGTAAGTTCAAAAAATATTTTATTGATTTTTATAAATACGAAATCCAACAGGATTGATTTAAAAACATCGATTCGTTATCGATCGTTTTTCATATTCTTTCATCGATTTTTCAAATTCTCTCTGTACCTAACCATTCCTGCTACAGTTTGAACGAAAGAAGGACCTTGGAAATACTATTACTAAAAGTAGGTTCGCTTCCAGTTTTTCAGAGGTTGGAAAATTTGGAAGGACCCAGATCTGAAAATTAGGATCCGTCCTTCCAAAAGTAGTACGAAAATCGCGAATAATGTAGGTAGAACAAGGTAGAAATATTGACTATTTCCCACTACTCCGAAAAAAAAAAAAAAAAAACTCTTACACTTGAGTATTTCAGCCTCTTAGGTTTATTCGCAGTGAAATTCTGGCCGAGCGGAATCAGAACTCGAACACTTCCAGAAATCAAACTCTCCCCTCCACTTTTAGAATAGCCAGAGCATCAGCTACTCGGCAAACGACAAAGCAGTACCTACCACGAAGTGACCACTACGAGATCAGATAAAATGAATGGTTTCATGATCGAGAAGATGAAAGAGAGGGCAGTCAGAATCAGCTCGAGAAGATGAAAGAACAACAACAACAAAAAAAAAAAAAAATTATAACTGTCTGAATCAATTCCTTAAGATTCTGCAGGAGTTCTGTGTTTGCGCCAAACAGTCTCGAATCGTAGGAATGCACCTATTGACTCTGGTGTCGAACTTGACTAGAAACAGGAAGAAGAAATTTGAAAAAACAGGGAAAGTTGCATAAGGAGGCGTTCACGGTTCGTGTGTTTTCTACAGAATCTCTCTCTCTTATGACTTTTTACCGTCTATGTTAATAACTCACCCGTTGAGCAAAATCCATGAGATGAAGACAATAACAGCCACGTTCCAAGAGACGAATGTAAGAAAAGCGTGAGCTATTTCAACTTCTAAAACCCTGCTATCGGCTAGCTATCGGGCCCGTGGGATCGCTCCCCAAGGGGTCCCGAGGACATCCCTCTGGAAGGACCCTGGACCCCCCTTCGATAAAAACGTTGGAGCACCTCAGTTACCCCGCCGCGACGACGGTTGCACAATCCCAGTTCTTATGACGGACTCAGTGGTCGATTAAAATGCATCCACCCAGACATGACGGTAATGCGCAGTCAAAACAAATGGGGTTTCTGTCATTTTAAACGGAGTTACACAACAAAGTCTCATGTTTCGTAAAATACGGAAGGGTTTTGTAACAAATTCCAACTAACACAATGTCATTGCCAAGATGTTGCGAAACCCAATCTTTCAAGTTTAGTATTTCTAGTTATTTATGGCAGCTCTAGCTTTCATTATCTCACTTATTATGTAGTTACACAATACTATAGATTTAAAAGTGTTGATGTGGAGTGTTTTTTTAAGAAACGAACATTACGGCCTGGCCTGATTACAGTTCAAAGACCTGTATTCAAGAAATTTCAATTAAATAGTTTCAATTTCATCACATATGTTTTATTCTTTGGACTGAATATATAATTATATTATACGCCGGTATAAGTGTACAGTACACTTATACCAGCTTTGCTGCACATGAACTCTGTAAAGGAGTAAATTTATCCTGCTTATAAGCACCATTTATAAGCACCATTTATCGGGCCCGAATGGGTTTATTCCCAGGAAATGCTTGTGATTCAAAAAAGTCCGTCTGACGTCCGACTACGACAATATGAATCTGTACCACCAATTGTTCTAAAATTCTGAAATTTGGGCGAAATACCTTCTCGATTCCGGTCTTAAATGCCCCTTATGGTTTTGAGCCCAAAGTGGTCCATGACTGACGCTTGAAAGGTTAAGGTGAGATAAGCAAGGGGTGGTTACGAAGTAATTTGGACTTGGAACCGATTTTTGAGGGCCCCAGACCTGTCCGAATACTCCAGAGCTGGACAGTTAATTTAAAGAACAACAAAACTGAGCGTAATCTAATTGGCAGCGGTTTCAATCTCGGTAGCTCGAAATAATCATTCATTGGAAGGTAGAAGTTAATCGAGTGTTTTGTTGTAAACATTTATAAAAATCGATGACTCATTTCAAATCCCTGGTAATCCTTAGCACAGAAATCCCGCTGTAAAAACAGATTTCAAAATCTTCACTCATGACCTACAGACGGTGAAAACATCAAATGTCTCTGATGAAGAAATTCCCTCTCCTAAAACTAACATTATCACGACTCAAACAGCGAATTACCTAAGCATGCATAATAAATATCGTTAGTCGACACCACAAACAATGATCATCCCACTATCTCATCAATCATCAAGTGAACTGCGAGGCGTGTGAATGTAGCCACGAAGTCAGGATCACGCTCTATCAGAAAGAGATCACATATAAACTATAAATAAAAGGCCCTCGCACGTAACTACAGATTTCCTGATAACCCAAGTTCAGAGCGAATAATTTATAAGCATTCCATTCACCTTTATATAAAAAACCATTTCCCGTCAATATCGCCGTCGGTATTCAATGGGGATAAAAGTACTTTTCCAATCAGTGGAGTATTATACTATACCATACTTTCTTACTATACAACAACTATAAAATTTAAATTTAATTTAAAAAAGAAAATTGTGTACATGTTCCTTCCTTTGGATTTACCTAACTTCAACTACATACATGGACTGCACATGTAACCATTTTGTGTTCCTTTCCGCGAGTTCATCTACTCATAACTCTCTACACCCATGCACACCCTAGCCTCACCCCTGGGGTTCATCCATTCAACATTCTTGCACCAAATTACAGGAAGTCGGAGAGGAAGGACCGAACTAAATAAATCGTTTTGCTTTTTCAATGAGGCCAAAGCCCCAACGAAGTGTGGCATTACCTAATGGTTTGGCAAAATAATACACAATTAGTAGAACCTCTTCGTCTCTTCGCCAGTCTTCCACTATTCATGGTGGTTGAAAAACGTGAAATGGCGACAACGTCGTCGTGATACTATAGCCAAGATACTTTAGTTATTCGAAAATCGACCCAGGACGAGTGTTTTTATTCTGATTCCGTTCAGATTAGATCTTATTATTCAGCGCTCTAGCGGCTCCTTGCCCAACTACTCAACGCCCTCGAGGCGAGGTGTGACGTCACGTGCCCTCGCTTTCAGTTCAAGATCTTCAACATTAGTGTAAATGTTGAAGAGCTTGAAAATTTCTAAAACAGTTCTGCAGGTAATTATGTGGATTTTCGAACTAAGAATTTGTGTAGAGGGGTTTTGAAGAGTGCTGAATCCGAAAATGTTGATAGAAATGATGAATTCTGGCCTTCTCAAGAAGCCCAATCCGAAAGGTGTTAACTCAACACTGGCACGGCCATAAAAAACAAACATTAAAAGTTTCAAACTTTGAAAACTGTGACAACACAAAATGAAACATCGGAAAATAAAAAATACGAGTTGTCTCAATGGCTATCCTATTGAAAAGTGGTGGTGGTGGTGGTACGGAAGGAGGGGGGGGGGGGTTAACTGCTTCCTAGTGGCCACTGGAGTGCCTTAAGTATAAACAGTTCTTTGTGATCTATACACTCGTTTTTCTGAATCCATTGAAACCAATAACTAAAACAACGCCAAATTTTGAGTTGTAGTTTTCCTAATAGTTTTCATGTTTTTTTTTTGTAAGGCCGTGTCAGTGTTGAGTGTGACATCTCGGGTCAACACCTTTTTGACGATTGGAATTGAGATTCAAGCGGGATTGAGTGCAATATATACCATGATGAACACACATTACAAGCGGCAATACATTCAAATGTTGCCTTTTCATTGATAATCTCTAGTTTATGTCGACGGTCGATGGTGGACCACCTGGAAAGAAGCGGCGAACCACACTTTGGGAACCCCTGACTCCAGAGAACCTCGGTCTCCTCAACTGGGCAAAGTAGACTCTTTGACTTTCCAAGGGGAGAAGTTCTAAGATTATCCATTTCCATGCCAAAGTCGGTTGGGCTCTTTCTATTTCGAGTTTTAGTAACAATAATTGTTACTAAGTAATTATTACTTCGTTTTTAAGGGATAGGGTCTTAAGCCCTTTGCCCAACCCCACGGGAAACCAGTGATGCTGAAGGTCCTTTGGGTTCCTCTCCACTGCTGAGGTGCCGCCTCGGAGACGTTGCCGCAACCCCTACTGATCTGAGACATACTTTTTAATCGATCTCACTCAGGCCACAGGACGTCACGTTACCTAATAGGACAGAAAGGGTTCCTAGTCGCCTCTTCTACAAGTCGGGGTAGAGTTAGGCGTCGTTTTCGAAGTATTTTTGGACGTAGAATCGATTTTCGGGGGGTCCCAGAATGATCCGATTTCACCATGGAGATCTATGGAGGCTTTCATGGGACTAAGAATGGGATTTTTTTAAGGATCCCAGGAGTTAAAATAAGGCGTCGTTATCCGAGTAATTTTGGACGCATAATCCATTTTTCGAGGTCCCACAGCTGTCCAAAAAATGTACAAAAAAATGTTGTTTCTTTATTTCATTTTATTTAATTTTTTTATTTTATCAAAATTATTTTCTTATTGACACAGAATTAATTTTTGCACAGTTAACCTATATCAAAGAATAATAAACCCTTGTGTAAAATTTTCAACGTTTTTGAAACACATTAAGTAAGGGGAACACGGTGTCGTTCTGCAACTAAAAACCTGGCCCATTTCCCAACCAGCAACACCTTTAAATCCGAATGAATAAAAACTAAAACGAATGAATCCTTCCGAGTGAATTTGCGATAATCCTTATCAAGTGTTGGTCTTGTTTTTATTATTCCTTTTCCATTCCCCGTGACCTCAAATGCGAAGGACAAATAAGTCGTGGTACTTAGTGTTTAATATAATAAAAATTATATATAGTATATATAATTTTTATATATTATATACTTACCACATAGAATAATGCATGTCCAGCGCAATCGAGGGAAAATTTCGATCAAGTACCCCATGATAAAACGATAGGAACCCGTGCCCCAGCTCATGAACTTACTGAAAATAATAACGTCACTGGTGACGTTCTTCTCGATATTTCATTATTCATCGTTGCTGTGGTATCTCCGTGTAGGTAGGAGGTTATTACACGCAGAAACTGGTTCCGTTACGGGCTATACTTAGTTGTATTGCAAATCACGAACTCACCTACTAAAGGAGGCTTATGGGAATGTATCGCGCTGGGCACGCTGATCACACATAAATCGGGTTCTGGGTTCATAAACTGTCGACCTTCAGCACATGCAAACAAGAGCCGTTCATATGGCCGCTTCTCGGTGTCACTTCCAAAGCTTCTCAAAAGACCTCCTCCTTGTGTAACCTATAACCAGATAAAACAGGGTGATGAAAAGGTGCAGAATGAAACAAAACGAGCATACACAACACATTAAATGCAATCGATTCTGCGAATGTGTGTTTGTTAACAGAGTACATTCAAAATTCGCCACCATAATATATTTTTGGAGGGCAAAAGTTCGCTTACCTTAACCCAAAACCACGTGGCGACATACTTCAAGCCCCATTCTTTGAAAAATGTCTCCATAACTGCTTCTATTTGGGAAGGCGCATTGGTACACCAAACCCCTACTAAGCCATTGGCTTTCAATAACGTACTGACGGGAATTTTTTGAATATCGCTATTATAAAGCATACTATACCTGAAACATAAAATCAACAACCACTACAAGCATGAACAATACACAAAAATTACAAAGAGGGTGGTTACTGAGTAGAACTATGTACCGGATTCTACTAGTGCGTAATTGGACTTAGTAAAATAAATTAAATAGGATGTTATCTAACAAGTAAAACCGAGGGACGTCCAGAAATTAAGTTCCATAATTTTTCTTTAGCCCAAGGAAGATTAGTAACTAATCCGAACTGTTCTGGCACCTTCGTCATAATAAAGGTTTGTTTTGGGAAGAAATAGAGGTGAACGAAATCAATTTGCTGAGGTCGAATTGGTTGAGGAAACGTTGAATTGGCATCCTTCAGTTCTGCTCTCACCACCCCAAATCCCACGCTGGTTTGGGGACTAAGGAGGGGAGTATCCCAACTGGTCCGCTCCCGCTCAAAAGTGAACGGGGAAAAAACGAACAGGACAACTGGTTCCTCATCGGGACAAGTGGTCCGCCGGGCAGGTTGAAAATGATCTTTCATTACTGGTCCGCGACAAGTGGTCCGTGTCTGCGATGGAGTTGAAAACCCCATTGAGCTCAATGATTTCGGTCTTTTTTCCGAGTTTGGACTCTAAACTGGAATCCCGTGTAGCACACATACGTATCGTGCCGACGTCGGGTGATCGCTATAAAAGCATAGTCTAAGCATTTAATGCTTATAAAATCTTAATTGGGATTTTTTTAAAAAATGATTAGGGGTTTTCGCAGTAAAAAGCTCATCATTTCGCTCAAATATTATCATACTACTTGCCATCCTATTGGGGGGCTAAAATTTTCAAGTCAGGTAGGTAGGCAGGCAAGCTCGCAGCCATCAATTGATGTAATTGAAATTTTTGATGAGGCCTAAAGCAAGTTCATGGCTACTGCTGAAGGTGTAAATTTGTGGATCGACCTTCAGAAAGTCACCGACGATATGTCAAAATACGGTAAGCAGATGGCACAACTATTAATTCTCCCCGGCACAACTATTAATTAAATGCACATTAAATTGAATGATTTCCTGCAATAATCCACTAGAAATTCTCCCCGGCACAACTATTAATTAAATGCACATTAAATTGAATGATTTCCTGCAATAATCCAAAGGTTAAGGGATTTGGTAAGTAGTGATGATGTGAAGTTTTTATAGAGGTCTAGAGCAATTTTGGGCTGTAGCTTCGGATCGCCAGGTGGGCGTATTTTTCCAAGTTCCATTGTGTTGTACTAGAGTCCACTGATGAGTTGATTGCAGAACTTTTACAATCCTTCAATTTTTGAGGTTAAATTTTCAGTTTTGGAAAAATGGGGAGATTGTGATCAGCCTGACCACTTTCTCCCACACCACTGGCCACTTACTGGCCTGGAAGGCATATTTTTCGGCAAAATCGTCAGCGATAAGTTCCATTGTGAACCGCTGATAAGCTCATTACATAAATTTTGAAAATTTGAGGTCGAATTTTCATTTTTTGTAATTACATTGGGGAGATTGTGGTCAATCTGACCACTTTCTTCCGCACACCTGGCCACTGACACTGAGTGGAAGATAATGATAAAAAATTTGGCCTGATATAATCTGGAATTAAGAGCTAGCAAACAATTTATTGAAGCTAAGTCGGTGATTTTTGGAAGCTGAGATCCCAGGGGTCCGAAGTACCAAAATTGTTGAAGGGGCCCGAGCAATTTCGAAATGATTAAAAAGTGAACACTTCCACCCCATGCTCCCCTATCAATCATTCAAAAACGAGATTCGTTACTTAACGTCCCTTATTTCTAAAGATATGGCTTCCGAGTCTGCGAAGCAGCGGAAGCCTTGTGTTCACTTTCGGGAGAAAAAAATTTTTGTTGTCCGAATTCAAAATTTCCACTCGCATTTTGCGTTTCATAGCCTACTGAACATATTTGGTTCCGTGTCTGTCGGTCTGTCCGCATTTCCTTGTTACAGTCATAATTTCCACAATTTTGAATGAATTTAGCTCAAATTTTGAGGGATTATGCGGATAAGGCTCCTTGAGGTCCCATACGAATTTCATCACAATTGAATCAGCGGTACGCTCTGCGCATGCGCTAACGTGAAATTCTTGAAACAGGCATAACTTTCTCAATTTTGATCGGATTTCAATCAATTTTCAGGAATTGTGTGCGTATAGCTCTAGATGGTACCCTGTCAGTTTCATCACGATTTAATCAGCGGTACCCTCAGCGCATGCGCGAACGTAATTTCCTTGCCACAGCCATAACTCCTACAATTTTGATCGGATTTCAATCAAATTTTCAGGAATTGTGTGGGTATAGCCCTAGATGGTTCCCTATCAGTTTCATCACGATTGCATCAGTGGTACTCCCTGCGCATGCGCGAACGTAATTTTCTTGTTACAGTTGTTACCATGGAGGAAAGAAATTCTTTCTTTCCTCCATGGTTGTTACGTTCATTTTGAACTTGGCACGAGGAAGCTCATGTGCCATTGCCTTGGCAGTGTATTTTTGACTGGTATGAGAAAAAGTTAGGTACAATGACATTTCATTGCAAAACAAAGAATTGATTTTAAGAATAAAAAACGTCAACTTACCCTTTATTTGATAATTTTGCTTTCTTTCTTCTAATACACTTATTCCACCAAGGAGGATCAAGAAGAATAAAATCGAAAGTTTTTCCGTTCAACTCCTTTCCGATGTTTGCAATGTCACAGCATAGAAAACAACTTTTTGGAGGAATCAAGTAGCTACCACCGTGCAAACTGACGATAGTAGATTCTGTGGAACAGTTGCCGCCACTGAATTCCTGCATTTTTTCAGACGGGTCAAGGTGAGTAGACTCATAGAGATCGGCAGCACTCCTAGCCGTTTGGTTGTTTCGCTCATAGTCGTCTTTCGTTGGAGAAAAAGTGAAATGCCCATTTTTACTGGCCTTTTCAATCAAATCCTTTAAAGCCAATTCAACAGTATGAATCTGTAAAACAACAATATGACTTAGGTATAGAACTCTGGAATAAATAAAAGTGAACACAACAAATAGATTGTTCGCATATAACAGTTAGTTATCAATACGAGTAGATATGTGCTTACTAATATTATATAATACCAAGACAACAAGTCTACATAGAGTTGGGTATGTATGTTTCGACATTTCGTTGATGATTTTCTTGAAAATTACCTAGCATACTTAAGTAATTGTTCTAATAATTGTGATGCAGATTGTATAACAGTTGATATGTACCTGGACTATCAATACTTAAAAGTGAGTTCATATGGAGTTTTGACTGACGAAGATGCAACCAAAACCATGTCAGGTGGTAGTTACATCATTTCGCCCTATGAAGAAAAATAATGCAATTAACAAAAGTAGATACCTATGTGTCAAGAAGAAGATAATTTATGCACCTAGTTTACAAGAACAAAATAATTTATGCACCTAGTTTTAGGAATAGCAAGCAATCAAAATGTTTACCTCATGTTCAAAACTGGCGGAACGAGCTCTCTTTTTCATCTTGACTTCTCTCGAAAGAACGTACTCTTTTTCTGATAGATTTCTCAAAAAATTCCTTGCCTCTTGATCACGCATTAACGGAGTAAGAATTTGAAATAAATTTTTATTGCAGCTCAGGGCTATTTCCCCTGACTCCGAGAGGACATTGGAGTATATTTTTCGAGTATAATCGTAATGCGAGATCACCCATCCCTTGTCAGTTCGACAGATGATACTCATATTAACTATGAATTACCTACATACGACTCAAATTAAATAAAAAACTGGCACATTAGCCCCGAACACAGAGTAACAGAGGAGCACTCAAGTTTTGTTTCAAGCGATTTATTGATAAATATAACCTGCAGAAAACCTCCGAAGAAAGGATCCCAGTGTAGCCAACTGGATCAATCGTGAAATAGTTCACAACGATAGTAAAATTTACTATTAAAATTGCCCTTAATAATGTGTTAAGGTGTGTGTTTAAAAAAAAGTTAAAAACTTAAACCGTTAAAAAGTTCAGAGTTTAAAAAAAGGCACATCGATACTCATACCCAGTCTAGTGTTATCATTCTTGTTTAGTTGGCAGCCCTGTTAATTACAATCAAAAGTTTGTCATTCTTTGCTTCTGATTTGTGCTAGTTACTTGTGGTTGCTAATTATTTACCGTAGTCCTACCATTTAAATAGGTCTTTTTACAATTGATTAAACAATTCATTGTGATTATTAGGCGATGAACTTCCTACTGTGAAGTGGGGTGGTCTTATAAGTGGGTCGCCGTTCAGTCGGCATTCCACTTAGGTGACGTTGAAGTTGTAAGGTATCTGCTCATCTCTGGAAAAGTTCGAGAATAAGTTCTAGTTTTTTTGCGCTCCACTCAAATTCAAACTATGGAAGCCGTTCCGAGATTGCCGATGATCAACTTTGATCTGAAAGTCAGCCCAGACCGACCTCCTGTTGAATTTTCACGATTGAAACAGGTACGTTGTGAATGTAGGATGCCAGTGGGTTTGAATCTACGTTAGCTATGTACTGAAAACTTAGCAAATTTCTATTCTCTGAGCTCACTAACCTATGAGTCATGTCCACTGCCTTTGTGTGACTTGTGCGTTCAAAGTTATGTAATATTCTAATCTAGTGTACCCGGGATCCCTTCAGCTCGGGTGTCGTCTTTCGTTGCCCCCGAGCTAGCCATGATTGCAGACTCGCAGACTTGCACCAGCGGAGAACGCTTGGTATCGGTAGTACTGACTCGGAACAATTGAACGGGTGGAGCCGTCAATACTGGTAACTGTTGGTTTGTTCCAGGTTTGACGGGCTGTTAACATAAATTACGGAGACATGCGCAGTTGAGATAACTTCGGTTCCAGGTCGATCTGTAGTTTGACAGCAGTTGGACGGGAACCGACAGCTAGAACGAGTGTGGTTGGGAGCTTACGATAGCTGTCAGTTTCTGTCGACAGACCCCGTCAGACCTGGAACACACCTTGTTACCGTCTCTCTTGAGCGTGGTGAAGTTGTGCCTGCAACATGAATCTCTCTCAACCACCACTACTCAGTTGTAGAAAAGACCATTGTGAAAGGGTTTCTCTGTGATCCACAGAATATCTTATTGTAGAACAAAGATGGCGTGTGTTGAGGCACAGTGTCGGAAGGTTGGCTCTGGAGATTTGTGCTATCCTCAAAAATCTTTTATCGGTTTTGGCTGCTACCTTATCTTTCGCCAAATTGACAACAACCATTAGAGAATTCCATTCCAACTATGTATTCCAACATGATAGGGGAACATGGGGAGGCTCCTGACAGAATTTACGAAAATAGCAGTAGGTACATCGCTTAATTACTAATATTCCTTCTTCTTCGATTGTCTTACATGAAGCTGAACATTTACCCAAGTATGTCTGGAAGTTTCAGATGTTATAATATTAGATTTCACAGTTATTATGCAAAAACCTACGGGAGCTGCTTCTGTCTGACACCTCCCTATGGCGGGAAGGCTTCGGACGTGTAGAGGGGAAGTTCTGGACATGCATGAAAAGTATCAGAAGATGGTAAAACAAGGAAGTTTTAATTAGTTTTTACAAGTCGTTTGAACATGAAACCAAGATTAGAAACGTGAAATTAACCATTTCCCTGAGTAAAGTAGGTAGGGAAAAAGCAAAATTTAATTTGGGTTCACAAACCGTCCGTAACCTCCACACACAAATTTGAGTTCTAACACAACTTTGTTCACGCACAAAAATTTGAGTTCACACACTGTCAACCTCCCCATGTTGCAGTGTCCGGAACCTCCCCAAACCACAATGCAAAACAAACAAAAATCATACACTTGGTTGTATAGTAACTGGGCAAAAATTCAAGATTGCTAGTACTTATTAGCCTAACGATCAATGGATGATACACTGACAGAAATTTGTATGAAAGTCCCAAGAAACTGGTGAATATTGCTCTGGAAAGGAGAGCTGAAAAGCTAGGCTGGAGAGCCAGATTCAAGGCGTAGGCTACCATGAAAACACGCCCTTCTAGAAAATACGGGTACTGACAGGAATAGTTACCAACCTCCATGATCTTCAAATGTGACCCATTTTCAATGGATCAAGACCGCTAGTTTGCTAGATACGACCTGTGTCCGGAACCTGCCTACTCGGAAACTTCACCATGTTCCCTCAATGTATGAAACGATAATCTTACCCCTTCAGCTTAGAGATCCCCGAGCTGCAGCGGCTCCGTGGGTGTTGCGGACATGTAATGATGGGTGGGGGGGGGGGGGGGGGGTGTAGATCAACAAAATCGTTTGCGATCGAGCCTTGGCCGAGCGCTGACAGCGGTCACTCCTTTGATAATGGAGTTGCTGTCACCAAACTTTTACCCCAAGCACTTTTTTTTTTTTGTCCAAACTGAAGACTAAGGCATCCGAGGGTGGGTTCAAATTATCGGTAGGTGAACCTGGAACCAAAAGGGAAAAAAAAAAAACTACGTACTAATAGACGAACTATCGAAAAGGCTGCAAAAGAGTTTGCCGAAGCGAAGGACCTGTACTCCTACCTCAAAACGCTAGCCCAAGTCCAACGTGTAGGGAACTGACGATGGCTGAATATTACCTATAATATTATTGACATGATTTGGCTGACCACTCACTCTTTTGATGCGTGACACAAAATTTAATGATTAAACAAGCCAGTCCTATGCCTGGACGAATTGTGAGGGGAAATGTCTGTCCGCTAACTTCTCGGTTCTTTCTCCGTTGTACCCTTCCCAGCTCGCAGTCCGCAACTCCCACGCTACCGCTGTAGCCTAGAAGCTGGTAGGGGTTGTTGTCGGGTTGGCGGGATTAGGTAGCAGCCAGAACCAATAAGTAGATGGATGGAAATAAGGTTTTCACACCCCGAGACCGTGTTCCTAAAAAGATTTATATTTTGAAAACAAAATAGATTGGCACAATCAGTAGCAATTAAACGAAGGCTTCTTCGCGACTGTGGATCTTTAAGATCTCCTACTGCTGCATCAGCAGGTTGAGGGTGCAGGAAGGGAAACGTGGATGCCTAGGAAGGTTGTGAACTGCTTGACCAGCGTGGTGCCCAAATTTTGAATGAGCTCTACAGCTGCAGTTCCTCACGGGAAATGAAATGAAGTTTTCTTCGGTTGGAACTTCTTGCACGATGAATCGCAATACTATGCGATTCCGTTGTTTGTTTTTTTTTTTCTCGGTTATGTGTTCACAAATCGGTTTGATTGCATTTCAGGCTTTTGTATACTCCCGCGTTGCAACGTTTTAATGGTTTTGTATGGATGACAGTTCTCTTTAATTAAAACAATTATATGACGACAATTAATTGATTGTGCTCAAACAGAACTATTCCTACCTGTTGAGTGGTATGGGAACCCCCTAAATCGATTACCGAGTACAATAAACGGCGTAAACAGTTCTTGAATCTAAATAAACCAAAATCTTAAGGACAAATTTTAAGACACGGAAACTGGTTGATTATTCGGAATAATCAAATCCCAAGAATTTATGTTACTACTACGTTTAAACGGAGAAACCCTTAAAGTATTGTGGCGACTTAGTTTCATGTTATCTGATTTGATTTCAGTATATCCGTGATTTCTACAATGAGGACCCTGAATCTTATGCCGCGGAGATTAGAAATCTCGAAACTCTTAGGGCCACTGCTGTTCGCCCTGTCAAGGATGTGGCTGGTTGCTTGGTACTCAAAAAGTATTTTTGTCAGCTGCACTTTCTGCAAAGTAGGTTCCCAATGGCCAGGGAAGGATCTGCCGCTGTCAAGTTCACTTGGTAAGAATATGAACGTCAACCAATTCAAACTGCTCGATCTACGTATTACCACAAAATATCACTTTCTTCAAGATTTAACATTTAAAACCTCCTTCACCAGAGTCTCGCTATTGATTACAGGAAAGATATTTACAGCGGTCGCTCTACTACAGCTGCAGATGTAAAGCTTGAAATGGTAGCCATCCTTTATAACATCGGCGCTCTGCATTCTCAGCTGGGCTCCGGAGAGGACCGTTCATCGCCCGAGGGACTCAAAATGGCCTGTACCCATTTCCAGTGCGCTGCCTGGGCATTTCAAGTACTTTTCTCTCTCTCTCTCTCTCTCTCTCTTTTTTTTTTTTTTTAACAAGTGAGTTAGTTTTCTCCAAGGTTTTATTGTCGATAAATTCTCATTCTCCCTTGCATTCTATATTTCAGCATTTGAAAGACACATTCCCCCAGCCACCTGGCACTGACCTTTCTCCGGACGTTATGAATTTCAAGTACCACTTCAGCTTAGCCCAAGCTCAAGAATGTATTTTGGAGAAGAGCATGACTGATAACAGGAAAGCTACTATTAATGGTATTTTTTCTTTACTAATACATACTTATATTTCTGTATGTGTTTATTCGCTAAGTTTGTGTTGACTGTTTCTTTCTTTGTACAGCTAAAGTAGCTGCTCAGATAGTGGACTTCTACAACTTGGCTCTCAACACGCTTGTACAACCACCTTCTGACATTCTCGCCGATGAATCTGAAACTGTCTTGGAAGTTGTGGGAAGCAAATCGTTCAAGATATGGAAAAAGTACCTGAGGTTCAAAGCTGCGTACTATTCTTGCGTCTCGCTGTTGTACCAGGGAATGCAATCAGAAGAACAACAGAAGATGGGCGAGCGCGTGGCTTACTACCAGGGAGCCTTAGACAAGCTGAACGAAGCAATCAAACTTTCCAAAGGGATCGATAAATCCGAGGCTGTAATGGAATCTTTGGTTTTCACTCGAGACGTTGTGGAAGGAAAACGAAAAGCTGCAAAGAATGAGAATGATTTCATTTACCATGAGGAGATTCCTGATCTGGACTCGCTGCCCCACGTCAAAGGAGCATCCCTTGTCAAAGGAATACCTTTTAACGTCAACGACATGGATATTTCTGGTCCTGACATCTTTTCCAGACTGGTCCCAATGAAAGCTCATGAAGCGTCGTCAATGTACAGGTGAGCACTTTGTTGGCTCGATCAAAGCTCTTATTAATTGTTTTCAATTTCGTTAATTTTATTTGTTATTGAAACAGCGAAGAGAAAGCAAAACTACTGAGAAAAATCAGTGCATTGATAGATGCCAAAGATGAGGAAGTCGTTGGTTTCATGTCCTGCTTGCAATTGGAGTACTTGAAAGCCCATCTGGACACACCTCTGCTCCCCCAGGTGAATTCTCCTTCCCCATTTAAACCCACTTCCTTTGTAGATTTAGTCACCCCAACTACGTATGTATGATGTCACCACAAATTAAATTATTCTGGAATTATCTGCTTATACATTATTATCAATTATTCAATATTCTAATATTTTATCAACTCTCACTTTTATCTACCATGTTGACCTATCCCCCCATGTATGTTTCATGAGCAGGAAGTGATTGACAGATGTGCTGCGTTGAGTGCCAAAACTGATGCTATTCCAAACTTAACTGCTTCAATGGATAAGTTGAATGAGGCTTATGAAGATGTTGATGGAATGCTGAAAGAAATTATGGAGCTGATAAAGGTCGGTACAAATTAAATTATAATAGAATACAGTTTAAGATTTTATGTCTATGTTGTCATTCTTCAAACGTAACCGTTAATAATTAAAGAATACGTTGGAAATTATTTCTCCTTAGAAAAGTCGCTACAAGATTGACAGTTGAGAAGGAATAGAAAGAACTGTTGCTTGACAATCCCATTATCCTTCAATTGACTTGGGAGATGAGATACTGCAAATTTTCACATAATTACATTTCACTTAAGCACGGACCACTCCATAGACATAGAAGAGCAGCCGTAACTGCAATCAGCTCTGTGCCCCTCACAGTAGATAGGAAATTTAGCCCTAATTCTAACATGAAGTTTGAAAAAGCATGTGCCATGTTCTTTGGTTTGATCCTCGCGGTCTGAACTAAACGAACCTGGGGTGTGGGTCTCTCTCTTTTTTTTTTTTTTTTTTTTTTCTTTTTTTTTTCTTACTGAGCTTAGGAATAAACTGCACTATTCATGATCTTTCATCAATCATTACAGGCTGAAGAGGTGTCTGAAAAAGAATACCAGGAATTTATGGGTCCTCGTCCACCTTCTATCGTGGCAACAGACTTGACAAGAGAAGCCAATAAATACATGGAGGTTCACAAGAAGGCTGCTGAATCCAATGAAACCTTACATCGAGCAATGAAACAGCACATTGAAAATCTACGGGCTTTGCAACAACCTCTCTCAGAAATTCAAGCTAATCTTCCCAATCTTACGTCGCTAAATCGTGAGTTACGCTTTTCTCTAACTAAGAGGGCATTTCGTCCATTGCGTCGCTTCCATCCCACTTAATCTAATCTTATATTCTTTTCCCGTCTAGTACACGAAGATCAAACTCTCAGCGATGTCATCATGCTTGTCAATAAAGTTGGGGAAATGCGCCGTCAGAGGGCAACTCTCGCTTCACAGTTACGTGAATCGATTTGCAGTGATGATATCACAGGTCAGTTGGTGACCAGAATCAACGAAAAAATGGAAGACATATTCACCAAAGAACTTGAAAAACACGACAAATACGTGAGTATTTTGTATGATGTACTCGCCCCACTTCGCTACCATTACACTGCTTGGACGATAATTTCTTGAATATTATTTTCAGGTAACATTAATCGAACAAAATTTAGCCGCTCAAGATAATATTTTGAGAGCCTTGACTGAAGCCTATGCCAATTATGCTCCCACTCGGAAAGCCACTACAGAAATCATGCGCGAAAGGGATTTGATGCTTTCAGCACTTATATCATCTTATGATGCCTACGAAGATCTTATTGCAAAATCTAGCAAAGGTCTTGAGTTTTATAGGAAGCTAGAGATAAATCTGACCAAGTTGCTGACAAAGGTAAAAGGAACGTGTAAAGTTCAGCAGGAGGAAAGGGAAACCATTTTGACCCAAAACATGAAGAAAGCCCAAAATATTGCTGAGAGTGGGTCTGCTTCATTTGATAGTCCCGTGTCTGGTGGAGGATTGAAATTGAGGGATTATTTGCAGAAGAAAAAGACTGCTTCTAGTACGTCACCTGCTCCCGGTTCTCCATACTACAATCCCTCAAATTCAGGATCAGACGGAATTCAAACTTGGCTTCCTGGGGTTCGGCCCGCTCCAGTTGGATCCGAAGGAACTGCACCTGTGTCAGTTTGCACAGGGTCAATCAAGCAGCCTGATGTTAATCCACAGTCAACATTTCCATCCCAAACTTACTCTCCCCAAACCTCCACCTACAGCCCCTCCTACAGTTCTTCGTCGAAGTATCCCGATGCTCAGAGCTACTACTATCATTCCCTTTACTCACAGACCCCAGCTCTTAGCAGCCTACAATACCCTACCATGTCTGACATTAATCTACCGCCTTCGGTCCAACCTGTCAGTGGTGGCGGTTATGACCCCGCTTATTCGAAAACCCCTTACAATTATCAACCAACGAATGATACTGCCGCGATTTCTCATCAGGATCATTCGTATGCTAAACCTAGCGAAATACCTGAACGGCAAATGGCTGCACTATCTCTCAACCAACATAATGCCAACCAACCTCCTGCACCATATGCTAGCTACACTCAACCCACTTACGGTTACCCTTCGTCTACTTCAGGCGCTGCCAATGCCCTTGGTGGAAATCAATCGACGCAAAGCTTGACTCAGGCATCGAATTACAACTTGTATTACTCTACATCGGGTCAAGCAAATATGAACGTATCAACAAATCCTTCATCTTCTCATGCTCCAAATTACAATGCATACCAAGGATATGAAGGTTATTACCAAAATACACAAAATGGTGCAGCATATTGGCAACAGCAGCAGCAAGCGGCCCAAGCAGTGCAACCGAATAGCCAGATGATCTATCAAAATACACAAGTTCCGCCCCAGACCAACCAACCAAGTATT
This sequence comes from Pilophorus perplexus, assembly GCA_955831195.1. Classification (NCBI taxonomy): domain Eukaryota; kingdom Metazoa; phylum Arthropoda; class Insecta; order Hemiptera; family Miridae; genus Pilophorus; species Pilophorus perplexus. Next base: position 12,139,286 of record OY037011.1, on the reverse strand, counting down.
GGACAGCACTCAACGCCCCAATTGACTACACCTACATCGAATCCAGCCTCCAACCAGTGGCAAGTGTCTTCTTCAACTTTATCTCCCAATTCTGCGCCGAATGCGTGGCCTTCTCAGAACCCTGTTGGAGGTACGTGGCAGTCCCAAACTCCCAATAACTGGCAACATCAGACAAACGCCGTGTCGAATGAAGCCACATCAGCTTGGCCAACTGCAACCACCACGCCCAATACGACTGTTAGCTGGGCCTCTCAAAGTCAGACCAACTTGACCACTAACTGGTCGTCACAGCAATATCCCTCCAGCACTGTCGCGGCAGCTAACTGGCAGCAGCCTGGTCCTATTACTACATCAACTGATGCAAGATGGCCTCAACAAAGTGCTCCATCAAACTACTCGTATGCAGCTCTTAAAGGTTCTGACTCCCAGCAAAGTTCTCAGTATTACAATCAGTATCCCAAGTATGATTATTCAAACGTTTACCCGACTCCACAGTTCCAAAACACCCCTGGAACGCAAACCTCGCATTACAGCAACGCTAGCTCTTCAGAGCACACAAACCCTACAATGTCGCCCGTTGGAAACACTCCTTACCCCTCAGCTTACACCCCCACATACACAAGCAGTGGTTTCACCCAGAATTACTACGTTCATCCTTATGGCCAGTACACTTCAGCCGCCGGAGCATATTCGCAGCCTCAACCTGCTGAACAACCTCGCTTGGACAAACACAATTCCGTCACGTACATTCAATCGTCAACAGCCGCCAAGGACCAAACGTCCTCCGCCCAACCGAACCCTGAAACCCCCAATTCTTCTAATGTTGACCTTCTGGCTGGACTGGACTTCACGATCAGCGATGCTCCACTTCTTCCTCAACCGCGTCAAAACTCCCCGGGTGGTGCCACATTACCAGAAGAATCATTACAACCCATCTTCATGCCCGTCGCTTCTTCCAACACACCCAAACAAGAATCTGACTCAGATAAGGTAGAGAACTCCTAAATTCAATTTGTGTTTTCTTTCTTGGAAGGTTTTTGTTTTATTAATCCGGTACGCTGTAGTCACTTTCTTTTACTTTTACCTATTGCTTTTTATCGCTGAACAAGTTGCATGGTGCTGGTGACCTTTTCGTTTTTTTTTTTTTTTTTTTTTTTTTTTTTTTTTTTTAAATATACGTGCATATTCTGTTTATTTTGATTCAGCGTGTGCAATTCTGTGCATGGTAATGTGTATTATAAATAAAATGCTGAGAGTGCTTGAATTTTTCTTCATTTCTCTAATTAAAAATACGCCGAAATTCGTCGGCAGGAGCATAGTCGTCAACGGCTTTGCAATCCGTTTAGTACTATAGTGTAATAATTATCTTGATTTTTTAAACCTTCGTTGGCGTAATGATTACTAAATCGGCGTGTTGACCTTCAGAGGGAAGTGAATGGGCACATGCATGAAGAGTCCCTGGGAAGAGTTTTTATGCATGAAGAGTCCCGCACCCTTTCTGTGGGTATGCAAAAGGAGTCCCTCTACTGTTTCGGGGCTATGCGTCCCACACTAGGGATAGAAAACCAAAATTGATATCGGATGTCGGAGGTACGACTGGATGAATATCAAGTATCCGGAAACAGTCCAATGTCTGCTGTTCAAATCCGGATATCCGCACGCAAAAGCTGAACCAGGCGCTGGAAATGCAGAAATCAGCTTAGTGGCTAGCCTCTGCCTACATCCCTACCTTTTGTCAAGAGTTAGCAAAGCTGAACCAGCTCCTAGAAACCCTCTATCAGAGCTTGGTGGCTCTTAGCCAGTCTCTGACAACATCCTTCCCTAATCGCAAGGAACGATAGTTACGATCGCTCGACATTTTGCCCAGGACTCTTCACGCATAAACACGATACCTACGCAATTAGTAAGAGCGGGACTCCTCGAATACACTCCCTTCCGCCTAGCCAGACTCTTCGTGCATGGTGCAAATCATTTCACCTCGGAAGGGACTCCCCATGCAGTGAATGTGACTCAAAAATGGAATATTATCAAGAATATCGTCCGATTGTTCATCAAGAATGGACCTTGAAATAAATGCGTTCTGGCTGTTCTCGTTTTAGCGTCAATAACCCTGGCGGGCGGTTCCGTTGGTGTGTACTTGATGATAATCCACCTACCAGTCACGTTGAATCTAGAGGATGAGCTATGGGCTCTGGGGATTACAAGGACTTCATAATGGGGGTTTTGAACTTGCTGTCTTGCTGAGGACTATCAGCCATTTTCATACCTACGTGACTGTAAAAATATGCTTGCTATCAATTGTTGATGATGGTGAAAGAAAAAAAACATTGTTTCATTAGAATTTAGTTAGATTTATTTTATTTAAAAGAAGAAAGATTCTCATTAAATGACTAATATAAATAAATTCTAATGTAATTTTATATTAGTTCTCTACTACACAGTGTGTCATGTGATTCTTGTTTTGGCGTCGACATGCATTTCGAATTTGTGTATTTCGATTCAGATTCTGATGCCTTCAAAAGTTGTTGAACCTGAAAGGCCTTCCCCGAGTAGGACGCCTGTGAAAGACCCGCTTACCGACAAGGACCTTCTAGAACAATTTGTCCAGGAGGTCGAAAAATTTGAAAAGTTTGTGGAAGGCCTCAACAGCAAAACCCTCAATGGTCCGACAACATTGGATCTCAAGTGGAACGAACTACAGGACTTGCAAGTGAGTTTAGCAAGGGGATTAAGGGCTCTTGAAGTCGACTCCATCGACTGCTTTTCGACCTTTTCTTCTAGTAAAACGGGTTCTCATTGAAGTAATTTTTCTTCTAGGAAAAAGATTCCCATAAATTGATTATTTCCGTGGCACGTTGTTATCCGATGAAAAACCGATGTGCTGACATCCTGCCGTACGATCTAACACGAGTAGAGCTTCCTTCGACGAAAGACGATTACATCAATGCTTCACATGTTAAGGTGAGGTTTCTTCAATTTTTTTTAAAATCTACTAATTTTAATTCAAACTATTTTTTTAATCTATTAATTCTACACTTTTCGTATGATACCAAACCACATCACATTTCACAACCCACCGAAAGGTCGCTGGCGACAACAGATCTCAACTTCGGTGGCAGTTGGGTTAAACATTGGGGGGGGGGGGGGGGGGGGGTCGTTCGAGCTCACCTTCGTGATTCACTTTTATCGCAAATTATCAGCGACCCACGCTCATCCATTGACCGATAATTTGAGCAAACATACTTTGCTAGATTCTGGGAATCTCTCACCTATTCCAAAACTTGTTGGCTTGAGTGAGTGATACCTAGAATCTCCTGCATTATTACTGAAAAGCCATCTCCACATGTGACCTCTGCGGGGTGAAGTATCTATTCCGTCATTTCTGGAGAAGTTATCTTTAAAGCGTCTTCCGCCTCCAACCCCACTGAGGTCGTAGACCCAGGATGTCACTCGGATGTCTCCGACGGCTAGTCTGGGGAACCCTCTCTGCCTCAAATCTTTGTCAAAACACACTTTGGCAAAAATCTGGACTCAGCTCATTTGATTCTCTGTCACCCCAAAGCGCAGCTCCATTTGGGGACTTTCCCATGCGCACATAAATTACTGTAAATAATTATTAACACTACACGGATCAGAGTCCTACTGGGTGTAATGAATACATTATGTACCATTTCTAATTTCTTTTGGTTGTTTTCCTTTTTCGCTTATGTATTCCTGAACTCTCACGACTACTCCCTTCGACAATAATTGATCATCAGTACATGTGGGTATTTCCTTGTTCCCAGGATCTAGGACCAGGTTGTCCCAACTTTATTATTACCCAAGCCCCGCTAAAGTCGACCTACACTGATTTTTGGACTATGGTCTTGGAACAACACGTTGAACTAATTGTGTGCTTGTTGGCAGAACCTCAGGTTTGTGAATTAGGTTGCTTCTTATTTTTAAATTATTCATCTTCGTCGCTCGGGCCTTTGCATTCGCCTCGAAATGTTAAAAGCAGAACACTGAGCGGCTGATGCCGTGGAAGGCGTTTGAGGATGCAAGGTACTTAATGACTTATCTGTGTTTGTTTCAGATGGGGAACGAGGTTTATTGGGCTCAGAACAAAGGAGACGACTTGGTGCTTGGAAAAATTAGGGTGTCTCTTCAGAGCTGCAACATGAGGTGTCACTGGGTGGAGCGAATTTTCACTGTTGGCGATGGCAAGGCTTCCAGAGTCGTCATGCACCTCGAATTCGTCCAGTGGCCTACCAGGTAATACTCGTTTCGATCCCAGTCGGTGGAGTCAGCTTTTTGGTACTGGTGGCGAACGTTTTCGATGTGAAGATAGTATCTTCAATAATATTGAAGATACTATCTTCACATCTATATTATATCAATATCTACAATAATATCATTATTGTAGTCCTCAATGTCTTCTCATCGAAAGCAGTTGCCGCCGAGTACTGAAACGGCCAATGGACTAGGTACTACTATAATAGTCATTGCTTAGGTCACTATCAACTGGTGCGTAGGTAATAATTCACTTAGGGCCGGTTTCACCTCCTCGAGTTAGCGAAAAAATTGCGTTCCACCAGCTGCTGTCTCTTAGTTACCATGACGGTAACTTCCACTTTTTTAACTTGCGGATTTTCGGAAGTTATCTCGTTAACTCGAAGTTACGTTGTTGTTGTTGCAACATCATTACCCTAACTTGAGCTCTAACCTCAAAATAGCTAACTTGAACTGTAACATGAGGTTGGTGAAACTGGGCCTTACTGGTGGACTTACAAACCCTTGAACGTTGACATAAAAGTTTAAGTCTCATGATGGCATCACATAATAACGAACAAGTCACCAACGACCTGAACTAGGTTCTCGCAAGATTAAGATGGGCTTGATGAAGAATTGCAATTGCTTCTGAGGTCTTGGTATCAGTGCCTATTTCCTCTCCATCTTTCATAAGGATTTATAATATAAATGATTGGTATCATCAATTGCGACAGTGGGGTTTTTTTTTTTTTTTTGCATAGTATGACTGTTGTTTTGAATAAATTAACTCGTATTTTAATTGATTTTATGTTTTTCTTTAGTTGGCTGCCTGAATCTCCCAAACCCTTATTGAGCCTCACAGATGAAACTTTCAGCGTTTGGTCACAACAACGCGGCAGAGGCCCTATCGTCGTCCATTGCGACGCTGGTGTTGGGCGTTCGGGCGTTTTTGTCGTCATTGCCCAATGCCTTGCAGAAATCCGTCTGTTGGGTCACCTACCGGATGTCATCACGCTGACTGCCAAACTCGCCAAACGCCGCAAAAACCCTCTGAGGGATCGTCAGTTTCTTCAGTTCACCTACCAGTGTCTATTGTACTACGCTCAGGATCTCCTAATGAAAAGTGCGTTTTTTTATTCATGTAACCCAGCAAATTTTATATTCCCATTCTTTGAAACTGCGGTATCACGAGGTACCTTAATAATAAGCAATTCCCTTTCACCTTATCATCTGATGTAAAACTTCTGAGTCGAATTGACATCCTACGGCCCGCCAAAACATTTTCAGTTTACAATAAGCGGTTGGTCCAATCCAATGAGGGGGTTAGGGAAAGTAAACGACTCCTCTGCTGATTTGAGTACTAAATTGTTTATTGGAATAAACAATTGTAGCGCGGGGACCGGTTTCAAGCAACTTAGTTCATCTACAGCCCTAACAAGAAACATTAGTCATTAACATCACAGAGAACAACCATAACGGAATATTATACTGAAGGTAAAGAAAAAAGTAATTGTGTAAAGTAAAACTGATGAAACCGTTGCAGAATTTTCGGTGGGGAATTTCCCAATAGTAATTTTTTGAATATTAAATATTCAAAAAATTAAAAGTAAATTTTACTTTTAAAATTGGCTCCATAACTGATACAAAGCAGAGCAAGTAAAAACAGCTGAAAACCAATTTGGCAATGCGAGCAGTGAGATGGAATTTTAAAAATGAACCCATTTGACAAGGTTATTAAATAACCTTGTCAAATGGGTTCATTTTATTCATAGTATACATTTTATACCTACTAGGAAATACTGAGTTGGAGTTTTAAAACAATTTGTAAGTATAAATTGAAGCGGTAGCTGCAAAAAGGGCGGATGTGCCAAAATCGAAATTTTGGAGGTAAATAAATAAGACCCAGAGAGCGCGTTTAAAGCGTTCTCAGCAAAAAGGGAGTTTGGGCTCATCCGCCCTTTTTGCCGCTACCGCCACAATAATTTTCTTGTCTACAATAATTATTATTGTAGACAAGAAAATGATGAAGTAAGTACCTACCGAGCAGTTGACATGGTCGTTTAAATTTGAATTTACACAAAAAAGTAAGTGTAAATACATACTTGAAGAATTATTGAATTCATTTGAAGTTACTTTTGAATTTTGAAAATTTAAAATTATACAAGAGTTAAATTTGAAACTATATTTTAAAAAAGAAGAGAAAATTAGCATTTTACATAGTGAATTAGTTGGTTAGTTTGTTAAAGCTTAGTTCGAAACCGGTCCCCACGCTACACTTGTTTATTCCAATAAACAATTTTGTGGGTACTCAGCAGAGGAGTCGTTTTCTGCCCAACAACCTCAATAGTTTACTTTTTTTTTTTTTGCCTCATATTTGTCTGAACAGTATTGTTGGATATGTAGCTAACGAATTCAGTTACCTACCAGGTAAATAAGCCTTGTTTGAAGTTCCTACCTAGTTCGTAGGGTCATGCCTTTCTTTTCGTTAGAAACGTTTTACCTTAGTAATCCCTTACATCATTGCTTTGGCCTGCTTATTGTAGGAGGAATCCTTACAAGTAGATCTTCTTTCGAAGAAAAGCGAAGTAAATCCAAATCTCACACTCGCCATCCATCAGAGGACTTTCTGCTAAACTCCTTGAAAGAGCCATCGGAAAGAAGAACTTCGGGTTAGTCTAATCGACTATATTTCTTACAATCCTTGCAAAAATACATCCAGACGGTTCATGAATTAGATTGACGTGTTGTGTTTTTGCAGATGCTAGTACGACGAGCAGTAGCAGCAAACCAGCAGATGTAGACCCTCTGAGTCAAATCGACGCTCTCTGGCCTATAAAGAGATATTCTTAATTTTCAGTTTAATTTTTACGACATTTTCCCTGAGTTGAATCCCACCTTGAGCAACCCGTTGTTCTGTCTTTTTATCTTTTAATCCCAAATAAAAAAAAGTCATCATAAACATTGAAATGTGCGGACTTGTTCCTAAAATGTACTGAACAATTGTAATTTATTGGGTAAATGGCCTAAGGGGCGTTTGTGATATTGGCATTTCGAATGTTTCCTGCCTGTTAAAAATGTGGTTGTCTCCCTTGAAAATTTTAATACCAGTTCATAGTTGAAGTAAAATAACCAAAACTGGATGGTTTTGTAATTTTCCAACTTTCAATTTCCGGTTTAATCCATTGAATTCTGTCTGATGAGGTCTGTGAAACGGTTGTTCAATTCCCTCGACCATGATTAGGTTATACTTTCATTTACTCACTATTATTTGCATTATTTAGGTTGGCACGTGTGTCTGCCTACCTCATTAAGCTTTATTTGGGAGATATAGATATATTTCAAATCCTGCTGTTTAATGCTAAACTAATTATTCTGAATTTACTCTGATGGTATTTCCACATAGAATAGATTTATATCGCTAGTAAGATATTATTTTTATGTAGTTCCCCAGAGAAAGTTAGTTATTTGAAGGATGCTTGAGTTGCATGTTGGGTGGGAATGCAAGGCACCCATTATATTCTTAACTTTAGTCCAGTTGTAAGCATTCTCGATGTGATACTACTCATACCTACTTGTACTTGTTTAACTGTAAAGACGAATTTTAATTATACAGACTTTGAATGAAATGATTTCATTTTGTGGTCATTTCCTTGCCCTACTTTGTGGCGTAAGCTGGGGTCTTTTTATAAGAGGAGATTGCATTTCATTAGTATCTAAGCATTTTGCCTGGATTTTGTTAGTAAAGTTTACTTTGAAGATTTACCTACTCTCGTTAGTGCGTTTTCCTCATTAACTGTGCTACTACTCGTTCTAGTTAATTTTCTTCTTTGTTTTAGCATTTCTCGTTTCCATTATTGGTTAATTATTCACTAAAAAAAATCAATATTCAAAATTTTCTGGAACTATATTTAACGACTATTGATAGGTCACTACATTTCACCTCAAAGTTTATAAGCGTAATAGTCGTTAAATTTGTCGGTCACTCCTGTTTCAATCACAAGCATACAGAATCTGTGTTAACATGTATTATATTAGAGCTGCAGCCCGAGGAGGAGGGGGAGAATGCTCAATTTTATTCCAAGGCACTTCTAGTTGTCGCTAAAATTTGAATCACAAACCAAAAAATTTGACTTGGCGAGCTTAGTACGATAAAAGTCTGAAAACACCAAAAAGTTCGCTCAAAATGGCTTTTAATACTGCCTGGCTCAGTTGGGAAAATGTTGATCGAAGGGGGGTACGAGGAGAGGAAAGGATGGCTCTGTGGGGGGAAGGGAGGGCTTAGTTGAGACAAAGTGGTCGCCAATTCCCAGAAGAATGCATACCCATTTTTCGGCTGAGCGGGGGTATTAGCTTCTCCATCATTGGTGACGGGGTGTGGAGGAGGTAATAATACGCTGCCGGGGGGGGGGGGGGGGGGGGCGATCAGCGGGGGAAGGCATTTGCGGTTTAGCGGTAAGTAAAGGGGCGACTTTGAAGGGTTGAGAGAAGACTGTGGAGATCAAAATACATGGATGGGCGGCGGGTGGCGATGGATTCAAAGGGTTGTGGAGCTCATAGTAAGTCGTCAGGTGACGCGTCAGCGATTCTCCCCCTCATGTATTTAATTGAGAATATATTCTTCTTATCTTATTATAATAAGATCCAAGAAAGGGTACCTATTTCTGTGATCAAAATTTACAGTTTCTCATCTCTTTTATATTATTCAGGAATCAAATACAGGATGACGGTATACCATACATTTTTTATAGCTGAATCCAAATTCAAATTAGAATTTCGAAAAACCCTCATCCTCTATTTCTTAAAGAAAAAAAACTATTCATTTTCGAAAAGCGATAAGAAGTTGTCAAAGGCCAGGTGAGAGAGGTTGGGGGTTGGCTGGCTTTAGCCAGCAGGGGTGGCCCCCTAGTCTATCTAAATCATTATATTAAACCCGCAGCCCGAGCAGTGTGACACGATATTGGTCATCATTATTCTAAGGCACTTCCAGATGTCGGAAAAATCTTAAATTGTTCTTCAAAAATCCAGTTTGGAGAGCATAGTGCGAGAAAAGTATGAATCCACCAAAAAGTCGATCCACGTGGCGTATCTGAGCTCCTAAAAGAGGAAAACGAGAAATTTGAAAAAAAAAAAAAAAAAATCCGTTTTGGCGAGTAGGTCCTAGATGACGAGAAAAATAATATTTCATATGTTGATACCACCCAAAAGTTGCTCCACGTGGTGCATCTAAGCTCCAAAAGTGGAGGAAAAATAAAAAATCTGTATTTTTTAAGAAAAAAACTGCACATTATGGGAAAACGAGTTGTTGGGTCTGAGGCCAGGTGGGATGCGGTCGGGGGTTGACTGGCGTAGCCAGCAGGGAGTTTTTTTTAATTATATTAAACCCACAGCCGTCCTATGTTAACACCACGAGGAATAACTGTTTCACGTTTCTAGTGTTAGGGGGAAATTATATTTTTTTTATTTTTTTATTTTTGGTCATTCAACAATGATGAAATTTATATGATAAATATAAAAATATTATTTTGATGTTTATAACATCATAATTACATTTATTATGATGTTAATTATATTATGATAATTTAATTAAGGGATAGTGTTTCTTGGTTGTCGCTCCGTGGAGGGGAGTTTTGACCGTGAGGGGACTGGAAGGGGAACTGGCAACAGTGCTAGTTTCTTTTGGTTTCTATCGACGTATAGGTTTTCGATAGTATCGGAGGTAAGGTATCGATCTAAAAATCAATAAAGTATCCATATATCGGGGGTATCGTGCCGCCTAGGGGTGGGTTAGTATCGGTTTTCGTGACTTTCGGTCATAAACAAAGAAGCACACGAGCAAAATTCGCTGATAAATCAGATATTAATGAAATATTAAGTAGTAGATTAAATTATAAAATAATAAATAATAGGATAATCGTCCCGAGTGAAAACGTCGGATTTTCAAGGCATTTTGAAACACTACAAGCCCAACGAAATGAAAGACAAAAGAACCTGGTTGGTGACCAGTGTTGTCCGAGATACCTAATATAATGATAAAAATATATGGTTTGCCTTCAACGTACCTAGGTACCGTATGTGGTACCAAGTAGGTACCTACCTTTAGGTATTCCTTCACTACTTTTCCAACGTCCAATAGAAAACTATCGATGAACTATAAAAACGATCGATCTATCGATCGATCGAGAGTACAATCAATATCTACCCAACTCGAGTGACGCCCATTTAGGGATGGGAAATCGGTAAGAAGTATCGATTTTTTGAATCGATTCAGAATCGGATGCTCCAAATCGATTTCCCAAAAAAATCGCCATAAAAGTATCGATTTTTTGGAAAATCGATTCAAAAATCGGTCTTACAAAAAAAAAAAGTTTTTTTAATGAGTGATAACGGTAGATATATTTAATGTAGGTAAGATTCAAGAAAAAATCGTTAAAAAAAATTTATTGAAAATTAAAATTGCATTAGTTTTCAAAAATTATGATAGTAAACATTTAATCAGACGAGTAATCAGTTTCGCTGTCTGAAAAACACTGCAAATTTTACACAAGGGTTTATTATTCTTTGATATAGGTTAGTTTTGCAAAAATTATTTTTGTCAATAAAAAAATTTTGAAAAAAAATTGTTTTTTGGATTTTTTTTTCATAGAAAAAATTTTTTGGATTTTTTTTTCCAAAAAATGGTTTTTTCAAAAATTCTTTATTTTTTACATTAAACATATTTAACCTCCTGGGATCCTTCAAAATTCCCATTTTTAGCCCCATGAAAGCCCTACAGATCGCCACAGTGAAATCGGATCGTTCCAGGACCCCGAAAATGGATTCTACGTCCAAAAATACTTCGAAAACGACACCTAACTCGATCCCATAGCCAAAAGCCTTCGAAAAACCCCTCCTGTATCCCCATTTTAGCCCCATAGCGCCCCACGGGTTTGGGCGATCGGACTGAAAACCTTGCGGGCACAACTAGATGCATCTACCATGGTAAACCAAGACTTAGTATTTTGTCAAAATTTCAGATTAAAAAAAAAAAATCCTACTGCCCAAAACTGCCTGGACGGAGGACGGACATTTCGGATTTAGAATGTAGACCTCTTGAAACGGATAATGCCAAATTTTGAGGCCGATTGGAGTCGTCGACCTCCGTCGCGAAAACATAGGTGTATTATTCCAAGAATAATAAACCAAAAGCCATGGCGGACGTCGCTGGTAACTAGTGAGTTTTGTTGTAATTAGCTATTATCATAATTTTTATTCGACCTAGGACTCGAAAATTTCGAATTTAATTTGCTTCAATCACTTGAAATAATAAACTAATTTTTATAAATGACGAAAATCGATTCAAGATTTTTTTAAAAATCAGTAGTAAAAAATCGATTCACGATTTTTACAAAAATCGGAAGTAAAAAATCGATTCACCTAAAAAATCGGAACCTAAAGATCGATACAAAAAAATCGAAAAATCGGAACAAAAAATCGATTTTTCCAAAAAATCGGAAATCGATTCCCATCCCTACGCCCATTGCAATCCCTTCTTTGGATATCCACGTGAACCATAGGGTGTATTTTGTGTTTGAAAGGGTGATAAAATTGATGTGAGTAATAATTTCCTGGCATGAGCCCAAAAACCTTTTTCCGCCACCATTGAAAAACATCTATTCATGGATCTTTGGACCGATGAAATAGGGAATCCTACGGTAGGATGACGACGGCTGATGTAGTAAGTATCTAAGGTTTACTGTGATCGTCGGCTAATCCACTACAATCAGAATACAGTGTTATTACGATTTGCCATGCTGGTGCCGGTTAACAGTTTCCCTTGTACCAAATTTCATGAAGACACTCGGCCTAAAGAACGTGGGTAGGTGCAGGTACGTCCATGTTTATGTGCCCATAATATGGGCATGATATCATCATAACAGTTAATGTAATGCTATTGCTAATAATTGAATTATTCAAGTAATAGGGGTTCAGTGTTGTGCTTGGATGCAAGAATAAAAGGACGTGTGTTTGTTGAACAAACTTTGTTCGAAGGAGGTGTTTCGGCTCGAGGCGTGTGATTCCAAATCAGGACGTTGGTGTTCTAGCTGGTATTCTAGGGCCTCTCTAAGTACTTACGCTCACAATCTTAAGACAAACGACATCCCACTCGACTCCCTGGCTAAACCTTTCACAAAATCCACCTGTAGCCGCTCATGGGCGATCGTGTTGAAACCCTTGCGTGTAGGAAGAAGGAAACGTAGGTAAAACCAAATCGAAAACAGTAGTTCAATGAGTTGGTTAGGGAGAGAGAACGACTCCTCTGCTGAATACTAAATTGTTTATTTAGGTAAACAATTATAGCGTGGGGACCGGTTTCGAGCAACTAAGCTCATCTACAGCACTGACAAGAAAACCATAAAATTATATTAACAATGTAAACTCTAAATTAAGTTATTAACTTATATTATACTGTAGGTATATGAACAAGCACAAATAGTGAAAAGTATAACTGATGAAAACGGTCCAGAATGGTGGTAACTTGACAATAGTAATGTTGGAATGTGGACCCACAGTAAACCTGTGTTATAACAGTACAGTACAGTACAGTAGTTCTGTTCGAAAAGTAGAAGTACGGCATGTTTCATCCGAACTCCAATGCAGATGTTCGATTTGTTCATAACAGTTATACTTAGGTAGTTACTATCAACAGCGATAAGACAGACAAGCTGTTCGACTGAATTTCCTACGCCGGCTCAATTTTTTCTTCTTTGGTCTTAAGGTAAGTAGTGCGATTTTCAGAAAGTAGTTGGTACATTTTAGTGTCCTTTCGAGGAAAAAATGGTGCGCAGGACATTGGCCTAAAAATGTCCTCACAAAAGTGGTACGTCTGGTTACCGTAGTTATACTGGACGTTACTTGATTAGGGTGCCTATCTTTCTGAAATATTGTCTAAATTTAAATTTTTAACTAGGCAATATTGCACCGCTCCAAGCGGCTGATGGACTCGGCTGGAATCTAAATGGAAATGTCTTGAAACAAAAACGATGGAAATTTTTACCCAAGGGTTTATTATTCTTTCATACAAAATTGAATCATTTGGTTCTTACTGTCACAATAATGACAAAGAAGAATTCTTTGTCATTAAAACATTATTTCAAAAATAGATGTTACTAAAAGATAAACATTTTTTGTACAGTGGATGGATGTGACCTTCAAAAAGGGATTACACGTCCGAAGTAAATGTAAAAACGACACTTCATTCAACTTCCTGGTATATTTCAATAGCCCCGTATATCCCCATGTTAAATCGAATGGTTTTGAGACACCCAACAATGATGTCTTCGTCAAAAAATGCTTCGAAAACGTCTGCTAACTCCCGGGGCCAAAACCCTTCAAAAAGCCTTTCCGTAGCCCGACGGTTTTGAGCAATCGGGCCGAAAACCTTGCGGACACTATTAGACGGCTAACCGAGTATTTTGTCAAACTTTCTGATAGTAAAAAAACCTACTGCCAAAAACAGACTGGACGGACATTTAATTTTTGGAATTTACACATCTTAATACCTAACTTATTTTGAGGCCGATCAAAATGTTCGTCCTCCCTCGCGACCTATGTATGGTACATTATTCCAAGAATAATAAATCAAAACGAAAACTTGGAGGTGAATACTAAATGTTGACTCGTCACGAAAACGTTGGTAAATTATTCAGAGAGAATAGGAATGAACCAAAATGGGATTTCATCAATTATGTTTCCGTTCATTGTAGGATGGTTGCCGAGTGCTCCTTCAGACATTTTTATTTTGAAAGAAAGGAAGAAAGCGTATACGCTATTATACCGTATAATACGGTACACTTCCGAATACGGCGTATACGCTATACGTATACCTCCGTATACGAGTGGCCACTCAGGAGTTGACGTTATCCGCTACTAACATTTTTGTCCACCCAGCTCATTCTTTGACTCTCTGTGTGTATCAATACTTGAGACTTTCGAGTTGGCGGAGTTGTATTCAACATTTTTAATTGATTATTTATGCGCGTTTGTTCGGACGGTTGTTTCATTTCTTCGACTTTTTTTCTGAAATGTTTTACTTTTATCCTTATTTCTGCTGGTGCAACCCTTCCTCGGCGAACTGCGCGTGGTGCCTGGTCCCATAGATCCTGATGTAGTCAAGTGGTTCGGAGGCCCTCATAAATAGATTATACATCCAAAACTATCTGGATAGTAAATGGTCGAAATTGGCGATACAAAAAATTACTATCCCCCAAAAGGCTTGAACGCGCTGCGGCAAATGACTTATTAATTACCTATGTGCAAAATGAAATTCATAATGATAAATGTTGAGCCCGATCATTCTGAGAATAGCAAACCTAAAGGTTTAATACATAGGTACCTAACAATGGTGTGTCATCATTTTACTTTGTGATTGGATGAGCGAAATAATAATATTATTACTAATAATAATATTATGTCTGTAAGCCTGTAGGTTATAAATCTTCTCTCCAGAAAAATTGGCAATTTTTGAGGTACCTACTTGGTAATGCAGTTTTACCGGCGATACATGGAATTTTTCTTCTTTTACTAGGGTAAGAATTAATTATTTAACATACATTTTATATTTGGAAAATAAGCTAGATAAAAATTTAATATTATATTAAATATAATATTAAATTTTAATATTATATTTAGATCATATTCTAAATATATCCTGATTTAAATTTATTAATAAATAAATAAGGTAATAAATTTTATTAACCCTATGAAAATGTGTATCAGATGAAAGATTCAATATATTGAAGTAAGTAAGATGAAAGTAAAAGTATCCCTTCCCTTCAATTAGAGAAGTTTAGTTCCGCCCCTGATTGAGTCTACGCTGATATATATGGCAACTTTCGGATTCCTGGTCTACTAGTATAAGAATTAAAATCTCCATGGATAGTAAAAAAAACGCGTATTTTGCATACTCACAATAAAGGGTATCAGGTCGGCGAACGACTTCCGAGTAGATGTTTGACGTTTGTGTTTGCATCCTGCCAGGCTCGTAGTGGGGAAAGATTGGTTGAAGCTGCCTACTCCCGCACCCAGCGCCAGTCTCAGGCAAGCAGCCGCGCAAACCGTGTCATTGGGCTATCGCTTAGTGAGACATCGGGTGCACGAAAAAGAGCGTTGAGTTGTCTCACCACCTGACTTGGGAGATCGTATCGTCATGTAATATTGATGTTTTCTTCTTGATTTTTCGGCGCTTCGGAAAATGGGAGAAGACAACCCACAAAAGTGCATGTTGGACGAAGACCACTGCATCTCATTGCGGGATGTTTTAATGACAATCAATTCGCCACTTCCCGAAGAACATTGTTGGGCCTTGTGTTACCAATGTGCTAAGTGTTTTAGAAATGCGCTTCGAACGGATCGGGACAAGTGTCGTGTTGTTGAAGACCCGAGTGAAGTTTTGTTGCACAGGGATGGCCATGTTCACTCCAACACTATTTTCGCCGGTGGAGGGAATCCCAACGACTCAGGTCAGTGTATGATCATGTAGTTTTAATTATTGCTCATCCCACTGATAAGATAAGGAGTTGACGACAATTCAGAAAAAATATTGGTCAGATTTAGCGAGGGTTGACAAGTCAAATATTTGATGTGGCGTACCTAACACGATATTCCTCTTTGAGCTAAGTAGTTCAATTTCCCAGACAAAACTGGTCAGTTGGTTGAAATTTAGATTACGGACTTCATAATAATCTTAATGCTGGGCATCGTTTGTTGCGCGAACATCCAGGGTTAGTAGAAGTGGGAAAATATTATTACCTACTTGTTTGTAGCGAAAATGATCCCATTTCCATCCGATTATGAGATAGGAAGTTCGAAATAGTCCAAATCAACTTGGAATCACCAACCAAAAGATTCCGAAGTAGTCAAGCCGCAATAAAACAGCAATTTGCTTCACGTTGTTGGTAATCATTAGGGCTCGGATTGATATACTCGAAACGTCTCCAAATATGCTTGAAAAACACGCGCTCGAAAACCCCATAATATTATGTTCTTGAATATGCTCAAAAACACTGTTCGAATTTGTAGGAAGGAAAGTGAAACGAACAAAATTTATTCTATTAATAGATATTAAAAGAATATTTAATAGATTTGTAGATCTACAACTTACGGTACTATTGATGGAGAAGGACTTTGGCCGGGAGGTCGAATGAGGTGTTGTTTTCGAAGGAATTTTGCACGTAAAATGTATTTATAGGGGTCTGAGAGCCATCCGAATTCACGAAGAGGCTAAAAAAGGGACTACAGGAGGTATTTGAAAAGTGGAGTGTTCACCAAGTATTGTTAACCTTGAATTTTCAAACTCGAATCTCCACAAATTGAGGAAATAGACTTGGGTACCCAGGTACCCAAGGCTACTCCTCGATATGAGCTTTTGGCCTCGATTATGAGCGAACTTAAACGTCAGGTCCCGAAGTCAGCGAAAATTTGAAGAAAAACAAACTATTGATACGAAACCACTAGAATATGCATTTAAATGCCTTTATTGTGAGGCCGTGGTTTTACGCATTTATATGCTTGATAAATTTAATTTCTGTTGGTTCCATCAAGGTGACAATAATTAGTAGTATTATAGTAATTAGTAAAAAGGCTTCTTTCAATGTTTACTACTCAGGATAAAAAAGATGCAAGTATGCTTGAGTCCGAGCACTAGTATTGCATTCTGTGTATAGTTGTGTATATACACGTATCAAACATGAATATCTTTGGCATGTCGCATAGTTCGATCACACTAAGCGCGAATCCAAGTCTTGGATATATTATTCTTATTCCCAGAATGTTGTTCAAGGACAGATCCAGGACCTTCACTCACAGGTCAACCATAAACTCCACCCCAACCAACCTGAAAATAACCGTATCAGGTACCTACTCAATACTTCGTCTCGTACGATTCTTGCTACAAAAACGTATTTTCGTCTATTTGTAATTCCAACACGTGCTTGGAATTTTCTTTAAGGTTTATTCATTAATCAAATGAATTCATTAAATCAATCAATATTGAATATTGATTCTCATCTTGCGAGTGTTTTGAATACTACCAATTTTATTAAGCGCGGCTGCATCAGGTTGTCAAGATATACATATCTTGACAACCTATATATACATATCTTAACAATATTATTCAGCTATTTCGAGAGTTTTATTATTAATGAATTATTTATCTGTATTAATTGTCCGTGTTTCAATTATTAATGTCTGCCACACCGTTTATTTGGTACCTAGTAATAATTATTGTGATTGGAAGCATTGTGACAGTTGAGTGATAGAATCACAAATTTTGTACTTGCTGGGTTGATGATGAGCTCAAATCCAGAAACCGTTGAAACTCAATTACCATTATAATATAATGAAATATTATTTCATGATATAAACGGTGCAATAAGGCAATGCACTCACTTCATTATTGAAGGCCACACAACCCACTGGGGACAGATCATCCTTTTAGTATTTCTTTCTTGTACATATTACTGGCGTTTGTTATTAGATGATTTTTGGTTTTCATTGTCAATCACATTAGAATTGGAAATATTTAACGCCGATTCTTGCTTGATGCTTGAACATACCAGGAAAAAGCAAAATCCGTAACTTACAAAAAATTGAGAAATATTCGTATTTTATGAACTAGGAAGCTATTGTCTGTATAAAGTTTCGAGTATGTAACGAGTATCTACTAAGTGCTGAAATTGATTGTTTCGTGCTGAAATTCATGGGAACCAAAGTGTAACTATTGAAATTCTGTAGATTGTTGAGTCGTCATGGATTTTCGACTCGACTCGGGCACCTTCAAAAAACTTAAAACCTTAAATGCGCCTCTATCTGGTTAAAACGGTAAAAATGATCGCAACAGTTTTTCTCGCCAATTTTCATGGCAATATACGTGGAAGGAATCATTTCATTCCGAATTGATCTTCCTTTTAATTCTGATATCAATTTAGTCTTTTTGTGCTCGTAAGGCATCTGTGGAGATCTCTGTGAATTTTGTCAGTTCAAATCTTGGTGTAGGTACGTCTCAGTTTGAATTTTATGTAGGACGAACAAGACGAGTGACCCACGGTAAAAAGAGCCTGCTAAGTTTAAGTAGTCAGAAGTTTCACTCGTTTTTCGGTGTTACTTCCTTCCTGTGGACGAACACGTTAACGAACTGTTGAGTAGATCACTGAATATAGTCGACGTCACGACTGAAAACAGAATGTCACCTAATAAGGCATTTTCCATTTTTCAAGAATGTTTGCTGTACCTATGGCTTAGGACGACACTTGTAACATGTCTATAGTAGACTAAATCTTGGAACAATATAATAATAAAATTTTACGTTTATAATAATTATAGTTGGGGTTTATTTGTTTTGGGGACGGAAGTTTACGAGCGATTGATCCATTCCCCGTAACCACGGAATCAGAGGGATGTTTTGCGACTCTCATGGAAACTAGAGATCTATCAGCGCTCCTGCTGGCCTCAGTTGGAAGTTTGGTGGGTTTAGAGGAGCTGGAGTGCGGTAGGAGAGTGAATGTAGGCCAGAGGTTGGGGGCGGCAATCAATAAATCCCAGCTGTTCAAGACCTTCGTCGACCTCGCCTTTTATTTCAGCTCACTTGCCACTTGTACGCCCTTCCATGTTCTCGATGGTTCGTGGGAAATGTCGCAATCATTTCTGCATTGCATGAGAGTTCTGAAGTTCACTTTCCTATGGCATTGAGTTCTCTCGGAAATGTTATAACACTTAACACACTTCCTGATTTGCCATAACTTACTTATTATAAGGCTCATAAGTGAGAGTAGTTATCTTCTATCTACTACCATTCTACCTAGGGTGTGTCTTTCACATTTTCTGAAACCCAATTCGAAGTCATTTCTAAAAGAAACCTATCGAGAGGGTTGGAGTGGGCTCGCATTGTTCAATCTGGTAGTCCCCACAAGGGAGTAAGTTTTCATCTTTGGTTCATTCTGCTGTTTTGAGTGGGGTCAAATTTATGTAACCATCTTGTCATCACTCGAGTGGGTAGTCCGTCCTGTGCGGTGGGCGCAACCTACTACGCTTCCATGATACCTTGTACCATTGTTAGAAGGATCGCATTCTTGATATGTTGCATAGACCATCAAAGTGGCTTGGAAACGCTAAATTGATCTTAACGTCTTATTCCTCGGGAATTCACACTCACTGAGCCAACTTTGGTAATGTTCCATTTTGATGATAATATTATTCAGAATTAGTGGATACTATTAAATAGGTAGTATAGGTACATTTTACCCATTTACACGCCTATCACAGGCCTCATGAACTGACCTTAGGTTTTATAATAGGGAATATATTATCCCTCTACCTAATTATTTTTTAAATTGATTGGATTAGGTAAGATCTAGAATAACCGGTCAGCACCGAATATTTACAAGACGCTCAAGATCTAAAACTAAGGGAGAAGGCCATTGAAATTGTGGCCCAAGCATTTCTGTTAGCTATCCTGCGGACTATTTCTACCGATGGATTGATTTATTGGAATTGACCTTGATAATATCAATCATATTGAGGAAAACTTGCTACTTCTAATGAATTCATTAGAAGTAGCAAGCGTATTAACGGGAGTAAAGGCTGTATGAGTGGAATAAACGGTCGTCAGATGTTTTCGTTAACGTACCATGTATCTCAGGGCAAGCTCACTGTACGTACCTACCTACCGTAGCTAATGTTCTACTCTCTTCTGCTTCCAAGTGATCTGTTATCCTTTTTTCGTGGTCAGAATGGAAGAGGTACCCTGTTTATGTTGGTATTATAGACTAAAAATAGTTGAGACTTTATCTTAATCCAATAGTTCGTATGTCTTAGTCCAATAGTTTGTCGAATAATCACTCAAGGAAAGGAACGTGCATTACGCATTTCCCCATAAAAGTAGTAACCATCTCAAGATAATTGCCAGACGTTGACATGACTGACATAATGATTATTGCTTTGGTTTAGCCCTATACATTGTTGTTCGTAAAAACCCGAGTTTTGTCCTCATTTTTCGCTAACACCACGCCGAGCCAGGGACTTTTATGTCGTGATCACTAGGCAGAGTATTTTTTTATGGGTGGTTGGATAGGGAGAGAACTGCGTGGGTCTTCCCACTATAGAATTACCATCCAGGAACCCAACAGGTGAGGGGCGATTGGCAGCAGACGGGGCGGAAGCGGTAATGACCGGAAACAATGTTTTTGTTTTGCATCCTGAGACCGAACCCTCGGCTACGGGTGCGGTTGCGTAATTGTTCGCAGTAATAATATCATAGCAGTGGCCAAAAATAGTCTGGTAATCCTGTGAATGATAATGGCTTCTCAAGTGAAAAAGAACATTGTCTGAAATGCAGGGTGATGGCTGATCACAATAGTTCCTAAGGCCCCTCTAGAATCTGATACAATCTTGGCGAGGAATCATAATGTAAAATTTTAAATTCATTTATTGGTTGATAACAGTTTTCAAAACACTTCCCGTTTAAATTTACGTTGTTTCGAGTGATTCAATTTCTTAATAATAATAATTATTATGATGTTCTTATTTGTTACAAAATTACAAACCCAAATCATTTGAACCTCAACAGATTCTGTCTTGTGTGTTGGCCTGGTCTCTTCAGATCACTCGTCTCCAGCCGCCTGTGAATTTAGGCACGTATTGGTACAATTATATTGTCTTACATTGTACCAGATGGGTTACTTCCTGTTTTTAAGCATGACTGTATTATGTAGATGGAATTCCTGACCTGTTGCCTTTCACTTTTTGCACCTGTCTACCTCTTCGCGAAGGTCGTTATCTCTGTTATGGTCAAGTTCTTCCGTATGTTTGCAAGTCAAGAATGCGAATGAACTTTCTTCCGTTTTCATTAATATGCAAATAATGACTCCTTTTCACCCACGCGCGCTTCTTGGCATTCTTTGATATTTATAATGTTTAATATTTACTGGAATGTTCTGAAAACCCAGGGCCTCCCATTTCAGTATTTTCTGTGTCAAGGGGCGCATCATTCATGAGTTAGACCATTTTATAATTTTACAGATTTTATGTGGTGGAGGGGGCTCAAAATCATTTCTTACGAAGGTAGTCTACACAGAAAATTATTCTGTAATTCGGTCAAATAAGAATAAAATAGAATTGGATAGAATTCAAATAAAGTTCAAATGCTGGTTGAGTGGGAGGTAGATAGGCCATAATTGAACATTTAATTCTCAGTATATTCCTATCCAGTGCGATGCGTGAACAATTTTCCATTATGTGCCTAGCTAGGCATAATGCAATGTATTGTATTATGCCTAGCTGATAATATCAGCTATGACATATTATGTCATATCTCAACCTATCCAATAAATTGACCATCTCAACAACGGCGTAACCCACCCTTGCGAAATTTTTCAGGAGACACTTTTAAGTCGGATCTTGAGACGGCGATTTGAGACGAGTCTTGAGACGAGTCTTGAGCAACGTCTGTGAATTCCGCCCTAAAATTTGGAAAATCATCAAAATTCAGGAGACAACAAATCGCTGCGGGACATGTGCAGCGATTTTTTGCCGCTCGGCGTTCAAAGCCCCGAATCAAGATTACCGGCCTCAGAAAAGGGAAACAAAATATTCTCCATGATTCATTTTGCGAGTGACGACCTCAAAAATAGATGCATATACCTGATAGATACGTTGTAGATGCCAAAAAAATTAAAAAAAAAATCTCCGTTTCTGAAAAGTTGTGGGTTACGCCGTAGTTAAAGGGACCCATTTAATTTTATGGTTTTTTAAATTCCTTGATATTTCATGTGTAAACCAAGGAGAGTGAAATTTAGTTCAATAATAGGTATTTAACATATTATGGTGAAAAGTAACAAAGTGGTAGTGCAGGTCCTCCTTGAAACATTTCTTATTTCATTGAGTTATAACTAATTATTTTTTATAAAAAGTGAACAAAATCATCTATGTATGGTAATTAGGTCATCATCTATGTGTGGTAATTAACACTACCTAGTGTTTTTACCAAGACAAAATTTGTCTACACCAAATTGTAATGTTTACTGTTAATGTCTAGTGCAAGCCCTGGTCGTCCCACACGGAACCATCCTACACGAATTAAAAGATTGGAATGGGAAAATGACTAGGCTCTAATTTGCTGTTGTAATTTCAGGCTTGGAGAGCGATCTGCATTTCTCAACTCTCGTCTTCAAGTTATAGAATCGTAGTACTTGATAAGCTACATGAATTGCCTTATGGTCCGAATCTCCATGGGCAAAACTGAGATGAACTAGGTAGGCATGCTTTCAGTGCTTAATACTCTAGGGGAAAGAATAATAACCTCAAAATAAGTGGGCAATGAAAGGTGGTGGTCACACGGCAAGAGGACAGCTTTACGGAGACGAGCACCACACTAAAAGTTCCACTTTGATCGGCAGACTTCCCGGCATATTAACCGGACAATCGATTTAACCCTTGGCAATAATCGATTCGTTCCAGCTGATGGTCATATAATCCCTGCCACATAACGTTCCTTGATACTACCTAACAGTTTTTTTTTTTTTAAATCTCTGGTTGATTTACTGCCCAGTTACTTACAACTCCCGAAATTTAGTATAAAATTTTAGTATTAAAATTTAATAATGATGAATTTAATAGGCACCGTTACTTGGAGAACTTATCATTATCGTTCGTATCCAGGGATTGGTACCTACCTCACCAAACTGGCTTCGTACAATTTAATAATGTTTAATAATGTTACGTATTATGTTGAACAATTTACCTCATCAACTTCGTACGAGCCGCACTGTAATAATGTAATTACTAATTAGTATTATCTGCTGCCACCTACCGGAACCGCGAGTCTTGAAAACGGATGACTCCGAAAATTTGACCCCTGAGTTATGTATTTAAATTCAATTTTCTGAACCTTTCAAAAACGTGTACAGTTCGGTTTAATAGTATTATACTGTATTTTTGAAATAAAGCATTTCACTTTCATATATTAAAATAATGTTTCAATTAAATAATCTTATTCTTTGTAATAATTTTCACATTATGAAGGAACGAATAATATTCGAAAATCCTCACGTATTATGTGAAATGAAAACTCACAATATATAAGAGAATGCCTGGAAAACATGTTTCATAGACCTCAGAGCGTTAGGGAGGTAGGTACAGCCTGAAATGACATTTTGGTAGGAGAAAGACGTGATTAATGGCATTGTCATGATGATCGACGATTTTTTTAAATGGTATGAACAATTGAATTACTTTTCATGAGACTTTTATTTCACTTGCCCTAATACCTCAAAGACGGACGTACCGACAGGGTTTTTAATTACAGTTTCTTTTTAGCTTGAGGTGCAATGACGAGTCCCTTAATAAGTTGAGATTTTCAGATTCAATATCATAATGACCTTGAAAATCTCAATTTTAGAAATGTAGCCTCGTATCGGTTCAGTAAAAACTAACTGCATTAAATTATGTAGGTTAAGCTTACTTTAATAGAATAAAGGAAAAGGATTTCAGACACAGAACAGACTGGGAACAAAATTATGTGCTCTCTTGTCACCGTCGTTTTAATTTGAAACTGGTCAACCGTTGCAAAGTTCCTGTAAAACAATCCAATTACCCACCTCATTTCTTCTTGGAAAAAGTCTTCCGTATCGAAAAATATCCCGTGTACGTCGTTTGCACCCCTCGAACTAGAAGAAACCGAATTGTTGGCTATGTTACAATGGTTTATCTTGTGGAGATGTGTGAGAAGTGACAAGGTAACAGTTACTAGTTCAGAATTACCACTCCTATTATAGGAGTGGTAATTCTGAACTAGTAACTATAATAGGTTAGTAGTCTGTAGACGACTAGTTCTTTACAAGTGTATAGACTTGTAGTAATTTAGTGTGCAATCTTCCTTCCTGCGGTCCTTTACCGGTTTTGCCGAATGTGGGTGGCTCCGTTACTCACCGTGTGAATATCCTCCCTTCACCTTCATCAGCAGGCAATTATTTACCTTAGGCACCTAGTTCCACTAATTGGGGTCTTTTCACTGCGTCAGATCGATGGAGTTCTCATTGAGTTGGCACCCCGCTGTTTTCTGTTATAGGTATGTGTTACAAGAATAATGTTGCTCGTAATCAACATTAAAGGATCGAAATGTTAATTTTGTGTGGTGTTTGCCGACGGTGCAGAGGTCTAATCCAATGAGGTGGTTAGGGTGAAAAATGACTCCTCTGCTGAGTACTAAATTGTTTATTTAAATAAACAATTGTAGCGTGGGGACCGGTTTCGAGCAACTAAGCTCATCTACAGCCCTGACAAGAAAACCATTTGTCATTAGCACCAGAGAAACCATAAAATTCTATTAACAAGTTAACAAAGTTATATTATACTGAAGGTATATGACAATGGTATAAATAGTGGAAATTATAACTG
The DNA here is from genome assembly GCA_955831195.1 of Pilophorus perplexus. Classification (NCBI taxonomy): domain Eukaryota; kingdom Metazoa; phylum Arthropoda; class Insecta; order Hemiptera; family Miridae; genus Pilophorus; species Pilophorus perplexus. Next base: position 12,114,608 of record OY037011.1, on the reverse strand, counting down.
ATGAAAACGGTCCAGAATGGTGGTAACTTGACAATAGTAGTTTTGGAATATGGACCCACTGTTAAAATTGGCTCCATGACTGATGGACAGAGGTAATCCCTCGTCCCCGCCCAGGTAGTAGGTAGGTACCTATTTAAACTCTCAGACGCCTAACCAATTGTTCAGAACTGATTGTATGTTCAACCTACCTCAAGTCACTCTGGTAAGCTCATCTGGATTTTTCTATTTCACCCAACCTCCTGTACTTAATAACAATTTTTCAAATTTACCTATGTATGAAAACCGCTGAAAAAACTAACTCTTATAAAAACTTTTAACTTCTCAAAAATTCAACAGTAGCAAATAGATTCATAAATTCAATTAATTTAAACTCTCATATTCAAATTTACCTTTTGTATAAATTCAAAAATTCACCATGTCCACTAAGTCACCTAGGTATGTCATCTTTTTCTGTATTTTTACTTATCAATTGTTTTTTAAATAAGAATAATCCCAACCTAATCTTTCCCATTACCAATTAGAACCAATAACCTTGTCAAATGGGTCCATTTTTAAAATTACCTCTGACTTTCTTACCTATAATTTCTCCTTGTCACTACTCACATATCGAGTATTTGTTTTCTGCCTCTAGAATAATAAACAATTCTCATTTCAGTACCTGTAGTATAGCCTAACTGGTTTTCAAATGGTTCACTGGCCATCAGTCATGGAGCCAATTTTAACAGTGGGTCCATATTCCAAAACTACTATTGTCAAGTTACCACCATTCTGGACCGTTTTCATCAGTTATAATTTCCACTATTTATACCATTGTCATATACCTTCAGTATAATATAACTTTGTTAACTTGTTAATAGAATTTTATGGTTTCTCTGGTGCTAATGACAAATGGTTTTCTTGTCAGGGCTGTAGATGAGCTTAGTTGCTCGAAACCGGTCCCCACGCTACAATTGTTTATTTAAATAAACAATTTAGTACTCAGCAGAGGAGTCATTTTTCACCCTAACCACCTCATGTTAATTTTGCGTGTAATACATGTATAATATACGTGTACTATACAATAGAATACGGAAAGAAGGGTTCAACGTTCAGGAAAGGGGTTGGCTGTTTTCAGCTAATTGTTTATTGAAACATTTCCGGCATCTACTCTCAGTCTGAAATAATATTTCATGCATAACATATTATGCATTGACATATGTTCGTGCATTAGGTATTATAATTACTCCACATCATGAAAAAACATTAAATCGTATTCATGATCATATTTCATGCATAACATATTATGCATTGCCATATGTTCGTGCATTAGGTATTATAATTACTCCACATCATGAAAAACCATTAAATCGTATTCATGATCATAATCACGTAAAATTACGACAGAAAACGAGTTCAGAAACGGTCGTGAAAACACATTTGTTTTTTAACCTAGGTATGAAATGTGTCTCAAGCTGTTTAAAAAAAAATTAAAATGTCCTTATTATGATCTAAGAATTTAGGTATTTAATTATTAATATACGGTCAATGCGGTTCTGCTGCTCATTCTTGAAGGCTCTCAGTATGAAAAACTGCTCGAGTTTCAATAATTGAATTATTATCACCTTATCCTTCCTTCCTACTTCTCAGATTATCTTCAGTTACTTGAATTCATTTCAATCCCTTGTATATTTGAAAATTTGAGCAGCATACGACTGACAATATTTAATATTGTTTCGTATCGATCCAATTAAGTTCTTTTGTAATTGGTACAATCTTCTTCGTAAGATATAAATGCCTGATGGTGCATCGGTGAACCGTCGCGTGATAAGGAGTAGGCCTACTCTTACATTCAAAACAGCAGAAGGGTCGTCTTCCAAGCTATGCACAATCGTCCCCCTGCATTGTTCCTTCTCTCTCAAATAGCCTCCCGAATCGCATTAGCATTCGAAATTATAATGTTGGCGCTACGGGGGCATCAGATATCCTGGGGTCATTGATGGTTAGAAGGGTAAACCACAGATCTCCTTTGATGGTCCTCTACATAGTAAAATGAGGTCTTCGCTTCCTCTCAGAAAGTGTTTTTTGTGGTTTACTTGCGGATGAAACGAAATGGATAACCCCATTAATGCTCACCTGCTGCCCAGCGAACTAGCAAGTGTACACGCATATACCTGTAATTATGGTGGACAGTAGCCTTGAATTATTATTTTTCGGTCGGTACTCCACTTACAGTAAATGCCCACAACATTAATTGGGGTTTATGAAGTAAGCTCTCTTTATGGGGTGTACACGCTCTTTAGTAACATTTATGGATTGATTGTGTCCTACAGTGTAAAACTAATATTTCATTTTTGGTTTATTCAGGGAAAACTGCTAAGTCCTTAGTAGTCCTAAGAAACCCCTAATGTTAAGTGGTTTCTTGTTCGCAAGTTGCCAGTGTTCGTGGTTCTCTTTCCCTGGCCAGATCTCCACACGTGAATTCGTAAGTGGGGCCGCCGCAGCCCCATGTCCTGGTTTGCATTTTCCCCCGAGGTGCACAAGGGCCTACTTCGTATAACCCGCCCCGCACCGCTTGAACACGACGTGTTTTCGTGTGCTGAGGCTCTTGTCAAGAACACATCAATAATGTATATTATCCATAAGTGTGCATCTACATCACAGTACCGGTCACGGATATCTAAGCAGGTTCAGAGCAGAACCTCAAACGCAACCAAATGAAGGGAGGTGTTGACACTATAAACTTGGTTTTAATGCTTCTCTGTGGAACAGAAAGCATTTCCTCTAATCCTGTGGTAGGTACCAGGCTACGTTCCTAATGATGATCGTCTTCAAACTTTGTCACTAAAACCTTATGAGAATGGAATTGATCATCTAATAAATTTGATGTCGGCAACATATTGCAGAAAGCCACCGAGGTGTGTGGCCCGTCCGATCTTCCCACTGAACGGCGAAATCGTCGGGTTGGGACAATAAAATACCGACGCCTTCTTCCCATTCTATAAAAGGAGAATCCCATCATTAACATAGTTTGCCCGAATGCGTTGAGAACCTTTACCGAACGAGGACTGTCTTTTTCCTCACTTTCCAACGAATTTTATTGAGCCTTTATCGGGAATTTCGAGCGTTTCTTCGGGATTTTTTGAGGAGCTTGGAGGCATAATTTCCTAAACTGTCGCCCTCCCGGAAAGTGCAGGATTCTTTATCCGAAAAGCCAGAGAGCTTTCACTATGAGAACAGTTACTGGCCTGAGTCAGAAAGTTATAAAATGTGATGCATCGCTAATCTCCCCACACGCGGGTACTCTGCAGCCGGTGTAATCGCAATAAATTGGTTCGACGCTTGTCCGCTAGATCTTCACACGTGCGGGAAAACGGACCCCGCCCTTCACTGCACGTCAAAGCCAACTGCTATTCAGTCGACATTTCTCGCGCCAGTACATTTACGACTCTTTTCTGGGATTAGCATTCCTACCGTGATCATTTTATTATGGTTGGTCCTGGGGGACCCAGAAAATTCTAGGATCTCCTCTCGTCGAGTGTGGACGCTGGGTACGCCCCTGGCCCATTCTTATCCGATTCCTATAAACACAGTACTGCGACAACTAGGGAAAACTTCTCTCACCACGTCGGGGTAACATGCTATAGGATAAACGTGCTACCACCGACTGGAAGATACGATATTACTTAGCATTGTATTACTTAGTCTCTGTCTAGTGGCTATGGTCAAATTCTTAAATCCCAAAGGCCCTTCTGGGAGGTTCGTCATAATAACTACGAGTTTGCTTTTTCTCCGGTCGTGATTTCAATGGTTCGTTAATCACTCGGTAGATTGGTGCAAAGGTTACGGGCAAGGGGCGCCCAGAGCTCCACATGAGCAATTAGCGAAGCGTTTTTGTCGTGACTTTGCCTTAAAAGATCATGAACTGTGGCCGGTGGAACAATCGATCCTCCCGCGATCTTGGCCTCGAGGGATAGGTGGTCTGGAAAGTGCCAAGTTGGTCTAACGGTACGATAAGAGATGCTTATCGTTAGTACCACTTCCAAGTGAGCTTTCGAGGACGAACACTTCTATCACAAGCGTAAAGATCAGGACCTACCGCTAGAGCTACTGATTGATCCATTTTCCTACCATACCTACTCGTTAAGATTTCTGCTTATGAGGCTGCAGTTGTCGTGTTTCAAATTACCAACCGTAATTAGTGTTGCTTTCGTTTAGCCTTCTGTTCACGTACGGCGTGGACCTATCCATTCGGGGGCTTTTGCATTCCCAACGTTTTCATTTCCTTTGTCTTGCTTCCCCCCAGCCAGAACTATTGTCTCTTCGATGAGTGAAATTAGTCATATTAAGAACCCCCTAGGGAAACTGAATTATTGCAGAGTACGGGCACATTCAGAACTATCCCACACTTTCTTTTACGTGTCGCTCTTGGAATATTGTTTTTCCTTGACTCACAAAAGCCCCCTCGATGGTGCTGGAAACATGCAAACGGTCCATGAAATTTCTTATGAACGAAAAAAAAAACATTTGAAACGAGTTCGCATCGCAAATGTCTTTAAATTATTTTAACGACGCTTTTCTTGTAACAGTGGACGTGAAAGTGAGGCGATTTCAACGCAGCATTGGACTTGACATTCCTTGTAGGGCCACAGATATGACGTACCTAATATGTCCGAGCCTGAAATCGGGACTAACTTTTAAATCCGTTGAATGTCAGAAGTTCTATCAAAATTTAATAATTTTTGATACTTCAGATTATGAGTTGACCTTTCGAAACGACGGATCCTACACGCGCTTAAAAAGGGAAAGGGTCGGGAATGGTCCGAAGAAGACGAGTTAATTGGTCAGAAAGCCTTCGAGGGTTGGCCCAATTACAGCCCTTCGGGCCCAGAAGACCTTGACAACTTAGGGGCCCTGAAGGCTCCCCCCGAGAAAACCATTGAAATCGACACATGAAACGAAAGTGAGGGGGCAGGGTTACGTCCAAAGAGAGGGCGTAATGATTGACATTTCTATCATGAAATGAGGGCTGAACTCGCCGGGTACCGTCTTTTTGGACCGTTTTTGAACCTCCAAGAGCACCAAATTATATATTCCTTTAGATCAGAGTAGGATAACTACTTCGGCAAGTGGTCAGCCAATAACATACTTTTCTTAGTCTCAAATCAATGTGAGGTTCATTACTTACGTTCATTTTTTATTCCGATTGATGATGTAGGATTTTAGTTTTCTCATTCATCTTTACGGCTATCGGTAAGTTCGATAATTTATTGGTAAGTTGAGTTTGTTGATTCGGCTCAGGGATGAATTAGATAGCCATCCATCCCAAATTTCCTCTCGGAACAAAAATATAAATTAAAATGATTTCTTCGTCTTCTGTCTAAGTAAAATTTAGTTGAATGTCAGCAAATTTAACATAGTTTCCTACGTCGTTCACTAATTTTACCTCTGCACCAAACTAAACTTCTCACCGTTTTAGATTTCTCAATCTCCCTAACGGCAAATCATAATCATTTTACATTCAACATTCCAAAAGACCCTGGGTACGTGAAATACCTTCCACCTTGTAAAGCGAGGCATCCCACAGCGACGTACCGTAATCGGTTTTAGATCCCGAGCCCAATTGACGCAACTGAGATAAACGAACCTTATCGCAATCATTTCGTCCGTTTTCCCCCGCCTGTGCCGAGGAGGAGTAAATCTGAAAACATCAGTTGCCATCTTGAATTATGTGTTTACACATAATTGAAGATGACATATACATATTTCGCCTGTTGCATTGCGCCTATATCGCGCCTTTATTAATAAGGAAACCTCAACGAATCGATAATATTAATTGAATTGAATAAAATGCTGGAAATTTTACCGATGGGTTACTACCACGTCAATGAAAAAGTTTGACAGAAAAAGAAAAAAAATGCGTTTCTGCCCACCGTTGATACGGATATGGGGCACAAAATGTCCAAAATTACTCGGAAAACGCAACCACATTAAAACCTCTAGACGTCCTTCATGTAGCCCCAAAGATCCCCGTGGTGAAAGCGGATCGTTTTTGGACCCCCCAAAATGGATTGTACGTCTAAAAATACCTCGAAAGCGACACCTAACTCAACCGTATAGCCGAGATTTTGAGATTATTTTGTTCGAAAGGGTCTTTCTAAATTTAATTGGCATTAATGTCATCCATTTATTCACCAACCTCCGTGTATACGGGAGGTGAATGGATCCAGACTCAGGTGAATGGTAGGGGTTGGAGTTTGGTGCCACGCCTATGCGAAGACGCGAATCGATAAGGTCACGCGGTTGAGGATCGCACCGCCCACACAAAGAATACAGGCTCCCGCTTCGACGCTTACAGACTGGACATATCGTACTTGTGCCCGTGTGAGCTCAGGGCGTCGCAGCCTTACATGTACGTGCTCGCTTGGTGGGCACGTGCTATGGAGAGCCGACGGGGTTTGAGCCCGTCGCCTTGCGAGGCACACGCGGTTTATCACATGATCGACGAACGCACTCATTCTTTTGATAATCTGTGTTTTTTAAAAAGTATTACAGGAAGGTAAATCTAACTCTGCAGTCATCCCTATTATGATCGTTTTTTTTTTGTTTTTTTTTTTCCTGGTGAAATATTACTTGAGCAGGTACAATACGAGAGGACAATAATGTGTGTTTAGTCACAGGTAAGTAGTAGTATAAAAGTCCGTTAGTTGAAAAAACGAAAAAAAGAAAGAAAAAAAAGAAAAAAATCGACGACTGGCAAACCGTCCTGTAGTGCGAATTAGGAATGGAAGTGCTCCCGAATTTCGGGTTAAATCATCCTGTACCTTGTTGTTAGAAGTCAAAAAGGGAAAAATACATCATTTTTGTGACAAAAAGTCTTTCACATAGTTTATAATCATCTTAAGTATTTCAGGCCGATTCAAAAACCACTGTAGGTGACGTCACCTACAGGTGTTCCGGTTTCCATTCAAAAGACACCAGAGTGCAGGTCGATTGTTTTTTCTATTTTCGATTTTTTCTTGGTGTTTGGCTCTAGTGACACTGGAGTATCGCGAAAATGGCCGTGTTCGCTTTGTTTTGAATGTGATCATGCTTATTTACTCAACTTATTTGTGATATACATTAACTTATTCCAATGACCGTTTCTTCAGTTTTTATTTTTGTAATGGTGGCCAACGTGTCGACCAATAGGAGCTGACCTCGGGTTTCCGCCAAAATTCAAATAGCAATTTTTCTATAAATTTTATAAATTCATACGAGCTTGCAGTTTGTGTTTTAATCCCATTTTTAGTATTATTTGGACGCCTTCTATCGATAAAAAAATAATCCAGAAACGCTTCCATTCCTAATTGTCCTCACTACACGTTGGTTTGCTATTCGTCGGGCGTTCATAGACCAGTTGTTGTCTAGTTTATTTAGGAGGACTCGCCCCACAAAGGCTGTGTCTCTCCTGCCACCCGCAAGCGGGAGACCAAAACTTGGGGCCCCTTGTTCTAAGGGTTCTTGTTCGCATTTGCACCACAAGTGGGGCCGAGTGTTCTAGCTCACTCTCCCAGTTGTACGGGCTGGTATCCCAGCTTCCTCCATGCATATGAGGCAAGCTATCACCACGACCAACCTCGATTCCGTAACGTTCATAGACCAGTGGTAGGGGGCGGGGAGGGGGGACAGCCCTGGTCCTGAGTGGTGAAGCCGCTTGTGGGAGAAGCGGGACCGCCCAACCTCGCCGCCGACAGTGGTGCTTCCCGTGGGCCGTCTCGGCACTGCTAGTGGCGGGCTGGCGTATTTAGTTCGCCGTCAGATTGAACGCAGAAATGATTTGACCTCGCTTGCCAACAGTAGTTTACGCAACGCCACATCGGACGGCTCAATCAAATGATATTATGGTTATAATAATATAAACTAAGCCATTTTGGAACACAGTGTACAGTGCAAGAAAACAAAGACCGATTAGATCCCTTAGGAAAGAATCAGATTTTTTTGAACGGTCGTCTATGGAAGTTTTATACCTACATTCTTTACCTCATTGTACATCCCTTACTTTTATTATTGTAATTAATTAATGCAGCCACCGAATTAATTATGATATCGTTGAATATAATATATTCGCCATCATAATAATATTATTAATTGAAACGGTCAACATCACCATCAACTATTAATATTATTATGTTATTGATACCGTCGTTATTATTAGTTTTGTAAATATATTTACAAAACTAATAATGATGACGATTTCAACGTCCAACCGTATAAGCTATGCGGGTGTAATTGACATTGTATAGTGAAAAGATGCAGTTGGTTGTGCTTAGGTACCTTCTAAACAAGGCCATTGCAGTGAAACTGCAGACGGAATTGACGTGCAGCACGCTCGAATGTTGGAGGGCCCAGTGTCCAATAAAACCGAGCGCCAGTAATTTTTAGCCAACCGCACAACCCTGGTGAATAATAAAAATGGGAGAGTTACAATAGTATACAACCAAGTATGCATTCGTGGAGCTCAGGTTTCATTTCAACAGAAGGGATTCAACCTGAAAGATTAACAAGGGAACACGACGTAGTCTAAGGCCACTTTTACTGTAAAATGAAGTTCGAAACAAGAAGCCAGCCCTCCAAGCCGAGCTATATAGTATAGCTATGTGTAGTAAATTTTATATACGAATTAATTCACCGTAGGTATCGCAAAAGATTAAATTGCACTGCCATGTTTACGTAAAATGCGTCTGGAAATAATTTATTTGGTGGGGATAAACATTTTTCCTCTTGAATTTTCCAACCTCTGCAGATTTTCATGTCGAGTGAGTTTCATTTTTTCTCAGCCTGTCCGCCGGTTGAAAAACTGTTGGGATTTACTCTGGCGTTTTTTATATTCCCTGATGAAAGGTCATTATCAATTATGAATGCGGGAGGCGTGCTCCACAAGTGTTATGTAAGGAGTCAACATTCATCACCAGCCCATTAGCTATATCCGCGTCCTCTTGCGTCCCACTAACGGCTGCATTTGAACCTGAGCCAATGTTTTGATGGTGAACAATCCCACTGCTGCTTCATAGTACCGGCGCCACAATTTATCTGAATCATTTGCGCGTGGGGTTATGAAAAAAAAATCTCTTCGTTTAAAAAATGAAATGAAACGGTGGGCAGCGTCCATGAGGTTTTGTAATTTAAATCGGCCGCCCTGTGAATCACCCGAGCTGAGCCTTATTAAGTGGCTGGATGAATGGCTGATTGTGTCCCACTGAGGGGGAAGGCGCATAAGGATTGAAGAGGCCAAGAGAAATAACATTTCGTGAAAGGCATACCGCACGGCTTGGTGGCCTTGTATTGTTTTTATTTTTAGAAAAGGCGCGGCTGCAATGCGTTTAATAACATATTTGAAGCCTCCCAATGTTCTCATTGTATGGAAATGATGATAGAATCGAGGGGATTTAACCATTTCGGGTCTAGGTGATTTTTATAGTGACACCTGTGGGCTTCGTCACTGTTCGTTTGATTCATATTTGAAGCATTATTAGCCACAGCGTAAAGAACTACCGAACGTCCTAGGCCAACTCTGAGTGCTGGCTAGTCTGATGGATCTGCTCCGACCCTCTCGAGACATGGTGGTGCAGCGGGGGTGGAAAGCCTTGAAAACCGGCCCTTTGGGACGCTATCGTGAGGCCGTTTGGCGGGCTGGGTCGATTCGCCAACGATGCATGCATGTCCCTGAGTCCGGTTACCCCTCCGTCGCCCTCCTACACTGCACCATAGAAAGCTCGGATCGAGGCCATTTCACCTCCTCGTATGTTTTCCAGAATAACTAGGGTAGCACCGACTCTTGATTCCACACCAGCGCGGCGGGTCTTTATCCCTTTCAACATGCATCCGCGGTCACGATGCCGTGAGAACAATACAACAATCAACGCCGTGAATGTGAAACAGAAGTTAAGGCCAACTACCTCGATCACCGCGGTTTCGTTTGTCATGACTCACTCCGTCAAGGTTAGGAGGTACAAATTGTCCACGTCTTGCGGCTTTCCCAATACGTACTTGAAAAAAAGAAAGAAAAAAACACGTGAGCATCATGACCTAGTGCTAATGACGATTCGATACTCATTGGCTAGAAATAGGAGCGGCCACGAATTCTGCACCATTAAATGTGACAAATTTTGTCACTAAGCTCCAGAGAGATGTATGAACTCAGCACCAAAAGGGGATTATGGAAGGAATTGAGTTTCGTATCTCCGGTACCTGAATTCTTCACCAAAGGTTGTAGGTATTGAAAAATATTCAAACAAGTGAGAGGCCAGTAACTGCTGGTTGTTCTTTTTTGTTTGTCCTGTTTATAAAAGAAGCCGATTCTGACATGACAACGTCACTTGAATGACACCAGATCTTCGACAAAGCAATCAGCCACTTAATGTGGAGCTACATGGAGGAATAGAGAGGAGAGCTCACTCTGTGTTAAACCGCGTTCCCAAAACGCCAACCCAGCGATGGAACGGCGGGGGGGGGGGGGGGGGGGGATTGCGACTGCAGCGCGACCCCTACGAGATGTAGTGAACTTTGAAGATGGTAAGTTACCAAAACTGAACCAGAAGATGGCGCCCCTGCGAATTCCGTCGTTTGCCTTCACAGTGTACACAACTACACAATCAATTTCGTTATTCAGAGACGGTTCCTTCAATTTTTCCTTTAATTTAATTGTAGTAGCACAACAGTGGAAGATAAATCCGTTTAGTGAGGTATTCGGGGCTTTCTTCGTAAGAAGGGCTAGTGGCTCACTCTAGCCGGGTTTGAAGGTACTATGTGTAGTTCACTACGTTCCATAGGGATAGCGCCACTGTCGACTACGGCACATGAAGTCCTATTTAGTGAACTCTCCTCTCTATTCCTCCATGGTGGAGCTAGAAATGGTGAACCAAACGTGTAGTGAAGCCTCTTTCCCACGTCAGTTTCCTTTTTAATGACGAACAAGCCCAAGTTCTTGAATTTTACGAAAGCAGGACTGGGCGAGATGAAACCTACAACCTTTTGAGTTTGAAAGATGGACAAAGCGTTCGCCCAGCATTATGCTATTTAGAAATCAACTTACTACGTTGATTATTGAAAAACACGTACACTTCTGCTGTACCCGTTTCATTAAGCGAGTGTAGCTAGTTTTTTTTTTTTTTTTTTTTTTTTTTTTTTATGAGGCAAATCGCTACCTAAGATTCACATAAGATCGCACATAAGATTCATGGTTAAGCGTATGAGTGGTTGTCAAAAATGTTTTGGACAATAATCAACTCCGCCTAAATATAATATATATACCTTCTGGTGCTGCTTGTTAGTTTTCCAAAATTTTGGTGACGAGAAGAAAAAAAAAAAAAAAAACACTGCCAAGTGGGACATGGCCCATAGCTTCCCGTCATATTGTAGGTATGAAATGTTGAACGAAAGTTTTCATCAAAACGGCACAAGTTATGGCTGTTAGCTCACTCAGCCGATCAGCAGAATGCCACTAATTTCAATCGTCTCTTGTACTCCCTCTCAAATTTTTTCGATCTCGAAAGTGAAAACAATGCTTCCGCTACCTTCGGTAGTCTCGGAACCAATACGATGCTATTTTTCTCGTCGACGTGGTTATTCAGTTTCAATTTCTGTTGCATTAAACATTTCTCAAGTTTCTTGCATTGTATTGGGGAGAGGAGGGCGAACACTCCTTCTACATAGCATGATAAAGGTTGGTATTGCGAATGTAGTGGTAATCAAGAGGTGTGAGAACGTCTAAACACGTAACAGTAATATACCTACAGTATAACAGTAACTGGCCGTTGCCCGATTGGAGGGACGAATTCAATCATTTGTAAACAAACTAGTCCAAGCGCTGAATTCATACATCTCTGCCTCCCAGGTTTAGGTGACGAGTTCGGTGACGCCCAGTAATAGTAAGAACTGCTAGAATGCGACACGCTACGGCAAGGAGTGATCAAGCCCCCAACGGTGTCGTTAAAACCGGACCATTCTGCGGTAAAAAGAAAGAACTCGTGGAATGAGGACGATTGATGCCCGAGGACACAGCTGCTTCCGAGTTCGAAATCCGACCTCCCTGCCCACTCCTAGTGCGAGGCCGAGGGTGGGAATGGCGAGGTTCTGAGCTCCTCGCAGATCGCGAAGTCTACACGTATCGGGCGGCCCTCACAGACAAGCCTTGACATTGCTTCTTATGTAACAGCTAAGTGGACGCGCCTTCCCATCTACGCTCCGATCGATGGCTCGTCAATAAGGAAATTAATCAATTTTCCGATGAGGATCCAGTGGAGGGTACAAGGGGCCTTAACGCCAAAAACCTCTTTTAAAAAGCTGCAAATTTTACACAAGGGTTTATTATCCTTTGATAAAGATTAATTGTGCAAAAATTAATTCTGTGTTATTAAGAAAATATATTTGAAAAGGTTAAAATAATTTTTTTTGTACCTTATTAAGACTATTATATATTTTTCCACCCTCGAGGCTTAATGACCATCACCAGAGGGATTTATGCTTATTCATGATTTGCGGTTTCTAGGTGGCCGCAGATGGGGTTTTGATTGATTTTGCTCGAATAGTTGAATGAACATTATCAATGAAATTGAATGTAGGGAGGTCCCATACATTTAACAATCAATTCTGTGGGGCTTTTCAAGGGCTAATGGCGAAGTTTGAGAAGGAGTATAATACGTTGCCCGTAGGTCGAGTGAGATGTCTTGAAAGAAATTTGGATGTAGAATGGATTTATTTAGGTACCATGGTACCTAAATAAAGTCTGCAGACCTGATGGATCAGTCTAATACCAAAGGATGTAGGTACCTTTGTGACATTTAAAATAATCAATTTGTGTTACGTTTGTTAATAAAATGTTGGTGTTTCAGGAGACCTTGTCGGCCCAACGGAACGAGAGGTGAGTTTAGTATGTTTGTTTTTTTTGGAGGGGGGGGGGGGGGGGGTTAAAATTACTTTGAAACAAAACCTTTATATTGAACATGGAAATTTGAGAATTGAAACAAAATTTAATAGAACATTTTTGAAACCGGGCTTGGAATAGAAAATACATCTTTCTAACAAGGTTTCCCATGTTCCCCCGAACTGATGACGATGCCCTGGCTCCTTTCCCAAAAGTTCTCCCTAAAAGGGAACACAATGGGTGAAATTCGCGTTTCTGGGGCGCTCATTTCATCTCGTATATTCTCAACCAGTACTAACACGGGGCTGCCATTTCACCTTGTTCGTTAAGTGTACCATGAGAACAAGGAGTTGATCGCTCACATGGTGTAAGCTTGAAGGATGATCTCGAATCTTTGGCATCTGGCTCGCTTGGTGGGCGGTCAAAATCATTCAGTTGGCTGTGTCAACTTAACACTCTTAAATCTAGAAAATTTATCCAAGTGAAAATACTCGTTAACGTGTGTTTCCCCAATTATCTGAGTGAAACGAGTTTCATATGTAGGACAACAATATCATTTCCCTTTCAAAAGGGACGAGCTCTCACCCTCACTTGAGTTCACTTTCGAGGGAGGATTTATCCGACGCCGGAAGGAATGATGTACGGGACGATCAGGCGTTGTACCCCAAGGACAACCTCATACGCACGATTCCCAAAAAAAACGAGCCGTAGAGAGTAAATCTAATGGGATCCCTATAGTAAGTGTAAGTAATGAAAGGTCCCAAATCGACTTTCACCGTCTTTTAAACTGTTCAAGATTTCCATTTCGGAGAGGGACCCTTCAAGGTGTAATCGGTAGCCCTAAGATTAAGCTCCGGGGGGTTCCTCCTGACCTGTTGCCCCAGTTCCTGGTCAAACTAGTATATTTATGAGTAGGCTCTCATAATCTTTTTGGTGTCGTTATTATCTATGGGCTCGGTGGGTTCTCAACTCGCTCATCAGTAAAGGGACCCGTATGATGACGGGTAATTCCTCACCATCTTCATATTTTCTTCCCTTGTCTACATATTTTTGACCATACTTTCTCTCTTACGATGCACACTCTGAACATACACCCCGAAGGTTTGAATATTTTTTAAAATAGAAAACCCTTGTGGACTATTGGCTTTGATCAAATTTGGGTTTTTTTAAATCAAAGCGGAACGTCGGTATTCGAAAAATACTCGTAGAATAGGTACGAGTATTTTGTAGAGAATTTTTTCATGCATATTCAGTTGGGATGCTTAAAATTGACGTAATGATGAATGGACCACTGTCTGCGATAAATTAGTCGTGGCGCCTTTAATGTGAAGCACATGCTCTTCCGTGATGAAATACATTCCTCGTATCTGCGAGATGAGCGAAGTCCAATACAGTCAGTGTTATTCTATAAGGCAAACCTCGCCATTGGAGTAATGTCTCATAGTCCTCTCGATCGGTAAATGGAGCTGGAAAATCGTGTCATGTTGTCCAGGGGGGGGGGGGGGGGGATGAGGCAAAACCGCGGCTTTTACTGGAGCATACAGACACGGGAACCATGTCGACCGTAAAGCAACGGTGCTCATTTTGTCGAAGCCGAATCATAGGAATCATCAAGAAGCGGTCTGGCACCTCCCACATACTCATTACAGAGGGAAATACTTTTTAATTTCAACCGCTTCATTCACCGTCGTTGGTGAGAAACAACGGAACAGGAGAAAATCAGTCATTGTTACTTCAAGATCTTTACGAGGAAACGCCCTAATTATAACTTCTAATAAATGCTTTCTATAACAGTCGATCGATCGTTTCCTAGTTCTCGTCAAAAGAAGTGTAACTATTCGTTTCCCAAGGACAACGTGTTGAGCGAGGGTTTTTGGGTCTGGGCAGTTCACTAATGGAAACGTATTATTTATCCGCGCCTTGAAGCCTGACTGAAGACATGCAGCATTACCTAAATTGGGTTTTGGGTCGCAAACTCTGCGGTCTCAGGCAGCAGTAGTTAAAGTGCTATGTAACCTTGAAGTTGTACGGTTTCACGATAATTTATGTTCCGTGGAATAGAGAGCTGTTGCTAGCCGCCGAGCATTTAATCTGGGTGTTGTTTTACAACCGCTGCCCTACGGTGTCACTTTTCTTGATCGCAATATCGACTGAGGAATTGGGGCAGTAACCAATTTGCATACCTACGTACGAACTGCGTCTTGGATTAGATTTTTTTTTAAATACCACAGTCACGTCCGAAAGTACCTAATCGATGAACATTTTTCTCTGTTTTTGGTTTGTTATTCCCAGAAAATTGGAATTGACATTTAATGTTTTAAAAACATTTTTTATTGGTCTCAAATTAGTTCTTATAGGTTTCAGGATGTGTAGATCCCAAAACATGAAACTTACCGCAATGTTCTTACCTTCAATGTTAGTTCTTATAGGTTTCAAGATGTGTAGATCCCAAAAAATGAAAATTACCTCCGCCGTCAGCGCAGCTTTGGGCAGTAGGTTTTTTAAACTCAGAAATGTTGACATTATTCTCGGTCCTCTTTCTAGTTGTGTCCGCAATTTTTTCTGCATTATAGCCCGGACCCAAGGTGCTCCGGAGGGTTACTGAGGGGCTGCAGTAGGGATTTTCGAAGGTTTCCGGCTGTAAAATCGAGCGAGGTGTCGTTTTCGAGGTTATTTACAGACGCGAGCTATTTATGGGGTCTTTTGGGTCAGCCATTGGGTCTTTTGAAGGATGACTGGAGGTCTAATGAGGAATCGATTTCCTAATTTTGGATGGATCTATTTTTCGCTGTCTCCCATCCGTCAAAACACTGTACATTAACAGTAATATGGTTTTTGTTTTCAATTTTTCTATATAGGAAATTATTTTATTGACAAAGAATTGAATTTTGCACAATTCATAGGTACCAAAGAATAATAAACCATTGTGTAAAATGCACAGCGTTTTGCTTTTCTAGATTTCTTTAATTCTAATTCATTTTAGATGAAGGGATCATTTTAATGCGCTTCTTTCGTCCAAACGAAATAGAATGATAATTTTCTAAGGTGGAGGAGGTCGTGACGATGAAGCTGAGAACAGGCAGAGATGGAGCAGTTGAAAAAGGAAAAGAAAACAAAAAAAACTATCTCAGTTAAGTACCAACCATCTTGAAATTTTTATTTACTCCTTTTTGCTGCTTCCAATGTCTGAGTTGAAGAAATTACTGCAATTAGAAAGCACTTAAGAACTTTTGATGTGCATGGTGTTAGAAGGAGGAAACGAACAACTCATCTGGACAACTCCTATTCACTTCAATTTTTCCATGATGGGGGAAATGTAACATGGAAATTTAATTAGCTATTCATTTTAAAATATTCCTGGCGTTCATAAATTCAAATGCAGGTACCTTCGAGTTTTTAGTAAATTAACAACGATGGTTAGAAAATTTACAAACCTTTTGTGACGGGATGCTGGGTACCCGTAATGTTTTCTTGCGGTTATTACAATGATCTCCTGACAGTGATCCTTGTTTTGGAAGGGCCACAAAACGTTATCCAGCTTTCTTCTATGGCACTTACTTCGCCTACTGTGTCTTCGTCCTGATGCTATGGTTCATTCGATTAGGTTCGGATTTTTTCGTCTCCGTTCTTCTTCTAAAGGAGGGTCACCTATTGGACGTAATAAACCCTGTACCGGGCTAAAAACGCCACAACTTGGGCCAAACAAAAGATCGGAGAAGATCACGGAACCCACTGGTGGGAGGCCCCAAGTCCCAAGTGCCCGCCGAAGGCCCGGGATGCCACGGTGATTATTCTGCTCTTGAAGAACCAGTCATCAGAGGATTACGTTAGACGTGCATAGCTTCTTTCTTCGGGCCTTTTTGTTCATAGCGTGCATCCCCCCGAGCCTTTAATTTCTGAGGGTCCTACCTCAGATTCCGATCAAATGATGGCACCGGGGGGTGTTCTGTGGGAAATGACGCTCACCTCTTTCTCTTCATGCTCATATCTTCTAAAAATCAAGGATGAAAGGTCATCCCAGGATATCAGGATTTTGCCACCAGAGCAATTTTTAGTGCAAAATGTCTATTGGACCAAGTTCCAATTATATTATAATTTCAGGAAAACAACTGTCTGGAGATGAAATTATTCATTTTAATGGGGAGTTAGAGGTTTCCGTTGTTCGAAATTACGTATATGACTGACATCAAAACCAACTAATAGAGTCCGACGGCTGGAAAAAGAAGGCAATTCGTAGATCATGAATTTTTTCATTAGGTGCACCAGAATGTTCCCTCGACCTCATCATTTCCGAAAGCCCTTCCTACCTGAGATTCCAATCAAATGACGGCACAGTCTGTGGGAAAGGAAGCATGTACGAGCCTCCTAGGTGCCTCAATAAGTCACTAATCAAGGGCTCATTCGGTCAGATGGGATCAGAAGAATGAGACTCTCCCATACATACCAAGGTTGATGCTATGGAACTGTATTGACGCACGAATTCATTCCTATCTCATCTTCTTCGTCTACGTCTGCTCCTTTTTCTTCTCAAATCGGATTTAGTGGGATGACTTGAATTTTGCTGTAAGCTACAATCCTAATTTTTTCATCTTCTTCTTTCTTCATCAAATTCAAGCGGTTCGGCGGTATATGTTGGCTCCATAACAACAGCAATCAACAGTGATCTGACCGGCTTCAGAGAAACCTGTAAATGAACTCGTAATCGTAAAATCCAAGTTTTGCTCCCCGACATTGCACCATGAAACAGTGCATCAGTCTTACTATTAGGGAGACTATATACTATTTGGGTACGAATTGCGTCGTTAAATGTATTACGTAATTGAGCGTTAAACCACAATATCCCAGCAGATTTGAAACCTTCGACTCACCAAACTGTTCTGGTTTGCCTTAATACCTATTGTACAAATAACGTTGTATAGTGTGTCATCGCAGTATTCTATAGTTTCGAAATGATGTGTGGGAAATGTCCTCCAACCGAGGGTTTAATTATCGGAAAAGTCTTTGAACTAAAAAATATCTTTGCCTCTTCTCACCTAACTTGAGTTACAGGATTTCATGCAACCGTTCCGTCGGCACTCCCCCACGAGTTCGATACCCTGGAGATCGTTTTCACCGGAGCTGTCAAACTTCCGTCATTTTGGCTCACCCCAAAGAAAATCGCTTTCCAACGGTCAAAACGTCTGAGACCGACCGGCCGATAGATAGCTTTCTTTGTTTCAAACCTAAAAGGAAACTCAACTCACTGTGGGAATTATGAAAGTTGAATGATTCACACGCCGGACATTGTTGACCACGATTTCGTTGATCGCCGGAATATTGATAGTCCAGGAACCCTCACGGAAAACAAACGTCAATGGGAAGGATGAGCGTAACCGTGGGGCATTCCTTATTGTCGGCAAGTCTGTTTATATGCACTCCGGATATCGTGACAACACTCTTGAAAAGTTCAAGTACAAAATGCGTCGTCTCCGCTATGGAAAGTGATGGTGGATTATGGGTATTGTCGTTTATTTTTCGAATATAATACATTGTAGGTGTGTTTTGTATGTTCTACCTATATTAGCACCTTTTAAGGGCACGTCTAAAAATTTAAATGTCGATGGGCATATATTTTCCAGGAGTGGCAAAAATAGTGTCAGCTTTCACTGAAAAAGAACTTGCTGAATCTTAATCTGTACCGATACCTGCTGTGTGATCCTCTAAACCAGCGAATTCAAATGTCACCATAACATTTGGTGTCGAGATTGGCTGAGAAGGTAACAAACCGTGAACTGACCTATATCTATCTTCCCAGATCCTTTTGTCTTGTTTTCTTCTCACCTAAGATTATTTGGCGAAGAAACAAAAACGAGCTAAAAAGACAATAGGTACCAACCTGCCTGTTACATAAAGATCAGGGCCGGACGTCCCAAATGCACGCTTTGAAACTTCACAACATTGTTTTCATTGAAGGGTTGAAGCTTGTTATCGCAGGGGTGAGCTCTTCTTTTGTGTGCAAATATTTTTACCAAGATCTTGATGAGCCGAGGGAGTTTGCGATAAAGACTTGTTAGTATCCGATGTAATTATGTGTTCCTGATATCAGTTTTACGTATCTTAGGTGTAATAGGGATCATTAAATGATGAAATTTTCAGGTTCTCGCTGCCTTTTCGAAATGTGACTACTTTGAACGATGGGCCTTTCTCTCACTGTAATGCTTTTTCCTGTTGGTTATGCAGGTACAGCGGCTGGGTAGGTATGGGTTTTGCGCTACGATCACCATAATCTCACAACTTACTCGGCACTCCAAACGTTTCCTTCACGATTCCTGGTTGAAATGGCACGGTTTCACAACGACAGTCGGGACATCAGGACACAGTTTTGGATCCGTTTCGTGGGAAATCCTCAACGACAATCCTATCAAGATCATCCGAACCTGCCCTCGGGGGTCTAGGATTACGCCATTCACTACTTTGGTCGACCAGGATCAATAGCCGATAGCCTCTTTCTCCTGAGCCAAAGAGCCCTCTTTGAGAACGTGGGTTTTTTTCTTTCGGAAGTCACGAGCTCTCGTGGCCGTGGAATTAGCCAACTCTGAACTGAGCCCAAGGCCCCGTCATTTTTTGTTGTTGTCTTGTTTTTCCTTGAGGAATTATCGGACCTATAATATAATGATTCCGAAATATTGAAAATAAGCCTACATTTTCAGCTGTGATTAACCTATTGCTCTCCTCCGAGTGTTCATGCGACGCAGTAACTGCAACGATCCGGTCTCGTAGCTGAGGGTTCATGGACCAGGTATAACTCCTGAAACTCCCCTTTACACGTACATGGATTCTTAGTTCAATCGTACAGCTTCCAAGACTACTTAGTAGTATACTATTACATCAAGGTTTTACCTCGTTCTGGGAAATGGACGTGGTTAGAATGGTTTCCTTCTTCATGCAGCTCGATTACCCTTGGAATAAGGGTTTATCTTGGGCCACCCTGTCACCTACTAGCTCCATGTGCTTCGAAATGCTATCCTCGATATGCTCTTTGATTGCCTAACCATTCACATGGGTTGAGAAAGTTCTTACATTTTTAGGTTTTGGGTCCAAAGAAATACGTACCCTGAAGTGCAAGTTGTACCATGGTACTGCCTTTTGTCTGGGGTAGACTAGCTTGGTTTGCTGGTTAACAATATCCATTTGCTGGTAAACATTATCCGGTTTTTTCATTAGTTTGGTTTTGGTCCATTATTCTGATCACCTTATTTTTTTCCCGAAACTACTGATTCCCCTCAAAATATGTCCTGTTCTTTCTCAATATGCTTGGGGGGCCTAGTGAGATGAAGTTTTGAATGGGGTAATGTCGGAGGTTGGATCAGAACTCGTCCGACCACTGTTCAACGATGTTCGATTATTAAGAATAATGATCTCGCATGTACCTAATCCAATTTTCCCCCATATACCTACATAGAAACCACTATGCGGGTTCCCAAAATCGGTGGATTGCTATGATTTTCTGTTGTTCATAAAAGATTTTTTTTTTAAACCGCCTCACATTTTAAACTAGGTTTATTACTTATTCTTTTGTATAAAATTCTGCAAAAATTCGATGTCAATAACAAATTATTTATAAAATTTATTCCTTTGCGGCGTCCGGGCAGATGTGGGGCCCCAAAAACTGGATTCTACGTCTAAGAATACTTCGTAATTTGAATAGTCTGCGAATAATAAATCAGCGAAATTTGCTGCGTTTTATAAATTTGTCCAATGTCCAATAATGCCAGTTGCTAGAATTTTGGCATGCTAAGTAGAGGATTGGGTAAACGATATGACGACCATTTTCTTGCTCTGATTTTTCATGTATACCTACTTACTGAACACTTGGCAACGGTTTTTTAAGAACTATTTGGATAAATACGTTTGTGTATCTGAAAGTTTGACCCAATTATTGAAATAATTACAGTGCGTTAGGGCTGAAACCATTGCAAGGCAAAATAGGCGGGGAATAATTATCATTCCCCGCTTATTTTGCCTTGCAATGGTTTCAGCCCGAACGCACAACACCCTGCCAAAACGATGGACTACGATGATAATTTATACTTGCACTCGAGGGGCTTCTATTTATCAATTTGTTCAGTTTGGTCGTCCGGACTCACGGACAACGACCCTAGGTGGATAACCTCGTTCATCTTAGCAATGGACCCCATCTATTATCCAAGGCTGCATTTGCTGTCAACTTGAACTTTTCACACAATCGGGTTCTCGCAAGAAATCTCCATGATTTACTTCTTGGAGCCCACAGCTAAAACGGAAAGGATCTTGATCCCTATATTTGCCGTAACACAAAGCGTCTTAAAACTGGCCGAATAAATTCGTCGCCACTCGCATGAATTGTTTTCTGTTTATCATGTTGTCATCCTCAGCGAGCAGAATTATCTTTCAACCGAAACCTGGTAATTCATTGCGATGAATATACCACCTTAGGAACATAATTTTTTCTACAAAATTAGTTGAAAATGGCTGGATGAAATCGTATTGCTTGTCCTCCACTATTAAAAGGCGCAATAATGGCGCAATGAGGATAGCTATCAATTATTGACGATGTATTATCAGCTAATTTACTTACTGGTGATTCAATGTAAATATATAAAGTGTCTATATAAATGAAATTGAGGCTACGCATGACTCGTTGAATGAATACGCAATAGTGTTTACAAGTCACAGAAATGTGAAAGGGATACAATGTACAAAGAATATGTCATATTCTTTTGAGAAATCAGCTTATCACTCTTTCGCTATCATGGATTGAGCTATTAATAGTACAATAATTGTACTATTATCTTATCAGTAACTATTATTATTGTTACTCTTGATAAGATTAACTTACGTTTAGCAATAATTACAATTATTGTAGCGAGATGAAGGCACTTGAATCGGTAAAGTAATAATATTATAAAGTAGTAATATTATAAAAACGTTGGAAATTTTTTCCAACAGTTTATTTGCCTATTATTCTCTGGAATAAATTTTACAAAAATTAATTCCATGCCATGAAAAATTAAAATTAAAGGAATCTCTATTCCGGAACAGGGTTTGTGGAGAAGCGGAACTCCAAAGAACGGATTATGCGCTAAAAATTACTCGGAAAACGACGCCTCAATGGACGTGGTTTCCTTCAAAAGCCCGAAATGTAGCCATATGAAAGCCCCATAGATCCCCACGATGAAGTTGGATCGTTCTGGGACCCCGGGATTCGATGTCCAAAAATACTTAGAAAACGACACCTAACTCAACCCCATAGCCTAAAGCCTTCAAAAATCCCTTCCGTAGCGCCTTTTTAGCCCCACAGAGTCCCACGGGTTTGGACGATCGCGCGGACGGACATGAAACGAATAGTGTCAAACTTTGAGAGCTATAAAAATTTTCAACCCCCGTCGCGAATACATAGAATTCCCCCAAAAATACTTCTTAAGAATACCCCATAGCCAAACACCTTCAAAAATCACCCCCGTAACCCCTTTCTAGCCCCGCAGAGCCCCACGGGTTTAGGCGATCGGACTGAAAACCTTGCGGGCACAACTAGATGGTAAACCGAGTATTTTTTCAAAACTTCATTTCGCGAATATACTGTATTATTGTGTATTATTCCAAAAATAATAAACCAAAAGCACCACTGCAACGTAGACCGCTGTAATGAGACCACGAAATGACATTAAATTAGAAATAAATTTTATAATTATTATACTAAGTTTGTATTATAATTATAAAATTTATTATATAATTATATAATATTTATTATACAAATATTATAAAATTCAAACTGCCTGCCCTTCTCCTCCGCTTTTCCTGGTCACTCAATCATTGATCAAACAAGCCGAGATACGAGATAAGTGCGTGATACTGATGACAAAATTGCCGGTTGCGGCCGACCAGATGGAAACTTTTGCAACTGGTCCCATCCGGCAAACCTGTAATCTAAACTGCTAACCCTCCGGTCAAAAACTGTAATAAGTTCCTCAAACTCGTTGTATTCGCTAAGGCGGATCACCTAATTTGAAACGTCCCAAGGTCAGAATAATTGTTGATTTCCCCCAAAATTTGTTGGTGTTGGTGAGTTTTGATGTGATGGCTCCGAAATTATAATGCCCGACTACCATCCACCCTGTTTTTGGTTTATTATTCTTGGAATAATGCACCTATGCAATCGCGACGGAGGTCAAAAATTCTGATCGGCCTCAAAATTTGGCATAGGTACCTACCACATTTCGAGAGTTCTTGATTCCAAAAACGTAATGTCCGTCCGCCGTACGCCGTCCGAGCCGTTTTGGGCAATAGGATTTTTTTTTTTTTTTTTTTTTTTTTTTAGTCTGAAATTTTGACAAAATACTCGGTATACCATCTAGCTGTGCCCACAAGGTTTTCAGGCTGTGTAGGGCTAAAAATGGGCTACGGGAGGGATTTTTGAAGGCGATTTTTCAGGTCAAATAAAATTAGGACGCATAATCCATTTTCAATGTGTCACAATGTGACACCTTGAAAATGTGTCACAATTTGACCTGAAAAATCGCCTTCTTTCCGTCATCTTTCCGAACGGTAACCGGAAGAAAAACTCCCGGATAAAAAACTACGGAAAAAAAATCTCGCGATTTGGTAATGGCGGAAGAAACTCCCGTCGTCAAAAAGTCAACAATGTAATCATTCAAAAGTCCCATTTGGAGCCCAAGAACAGGATTCTTCGTCCAAGAATACTTCGAAAACGACACCCCACTCAATATCATAGCCCAAATCTTCAAAAAACCCTTCCTGTTTATATGTAAGGACAAATTTTGAGGTCTATAAAATTTGTTGACCACTGTCGCGAATACATAGGTGTTTTATACCAGCAATAACAAAACAAAAAACATTCCATTTTTGTTCAAAGTTAAAAACAACCCTTTGGAACCTATCTTACAATCGTGGCCCCGGGAGTTTTTTTCCGCCTGTTCCAAATCGGGCGATTTTTTTTTTCCGGGAGCTTTTATTCCGGAGTTTTTTTATCCGGGGGTTTTTCTTCCTAGAACCTCTGCGAACACTGTACAAGGTTTTTTATTTTTTATTTAATTTAGGTTTTTTTTTTTTTTATTTATTTATTTATTTATTTATTTATTTTTTTTCAATAAATTTTGTCAAAAATATTTTCTTATTGACTGAATTAATTTTTCACAATTAACCTACATCGAAGAATAATAAACCCTTGTGTAAAATATACATCTTTCTTTTATTGCTCCCGCAACATTTTCAGCTCAAGGGGGTTGAAGCGTGGGAGCCGAGTGAGGTGTCTTTTTGGAATTAATTTGGACGTATAAGTCAATCAATCATGTCTTAATCAATTTTTGTAGGTTCTGCCCTTTGCGTACAGCGTCACTTATGCTTTGTTGGTTCATTTTGGCCTGAATGGTAAAGTTGCAGCGTTTTTTCGCGGATCATCGTTGCAAAGTCGCTAGCCAGTCGATGGAAGCTCTAAATTTATTTTTCATAAAATTTTCTCCTCCGATCCAATGAAATTCTGGCAACTTGCTTCCGGCGTCGACTCCCTTGTTAGATTAAACGATGTTTGAGCGCCACTCATCGTTTTAAGTTATTTTAGCGGTATGGGGAATCGAGAAAAAGTAACTCGTTGATTAGAAAAACAGAACCTACTGACAGCCAGCAGAGGGCTTAAGCATGTTCTATATTTCTACGAATTCAGCTTTGAGCTTTACGCAAGTAGCATGCGGGATGAGAAACAGAGCACCGAGTTAAAGAAAAGTATTATTTTATTTGTTCAAGTGTAGAAGATACCCAACATGAATTAGAGTGCAGATATTAAGTAACACTATTAGGAAATACTTCTGTTGTGAGGATACTGTAAAACCTTGAAACTATTGAGTTAATATGAATACCGTGGAGCCTGCGATGATGAGCTTTCCATCACTAGAAATTCCTACGTGTCCAACTTCCCTACCTATGTCCTAACGGGACGCATTCATTGGCGAAAACCCTTTCGGGGACATCCTTAGGCAGTTTGGCCTATTCACCAGGCGACACACCTACCGCAAAGCGGTCGGTTTCTATTCTGGGATATCTTTTATGCAGTTATAATGACTTTTCGCAGGTGTTGGGGAAGAGCTAAGCGATCAGGCTAGAGCTTTCAACGTTGAAAAGGATCTCTGTCTGTGAATGTAAATCCGCTAAGTCATGCTTTGCTTGCACTTATTGTTAGGTGCCCCTTCGTCACAGACGGGCTTCGTATTTGTCAGCTATTGAGAATGATTACAAACTCAATCGCTGACCACTGAGGAAATTATGGTAACTAGATGCTCCGGCTCGCTTTGCTCGCCTACGCACCCAGCTGGGGGGCTCCGCCCCCCAGACCCCCCGTGGGCCTCGCTTCGCGAGGCCGATCGCTTAAGCAGACATGTGGGTGAATTGCCGCTTGTGGGTGTATTGCCACCTGTGGGTGTATTGCCGCCTGTGAGTGTATATTGCCGCCTGTGGGTGAATTGCCGCCCCCCAGACCCCCCCTAGTGGGTGTATTGCCGCTTGTGGATGTATTGCCCACTGTGGTTGTATATTGCCGCCTGTGATTTGGGTGAATCATGGTACGAAAATGATTAGCCGAGCGAAGTAAGGCCCCCTTGTCAAAGTGCTAGTCTATTAGCTGAGCGAAGTAAGTCAAAGTGCTAGTGAAATCAAATCAAAACTCACAGTAAAAAACCCGGTGGGGCGCTATGGGACTAAAATGCCGAGGGGGTAGAGTTAAGTGTCGTTTTCCAAGTATTTTTGGAGACGACCTATGGAGCTTTCATGGGGCTATACGAAATTAGACCCCCTGTCAACGTGCTAGTGAAATCAAATTTCCACCATCAATAATAATAGAACTACCTATGTGGGTGGCCGAGCAAAGCGAGTCCCCTGGCCGTTAAAATGATCGGCTGAGTGAAGTATGCCCCCCCCCCCCTCCCAACCTGTCATAGTGCTAGTGAAATCAAATCAAAGTTGAAAACTCACAGGAAAAATATGGGGCTAAAATGGCGAGGGGGTAGAGTTAAGTGTCGTTTTCCAAGTATTTTTGGGGAAAGGGGAAGTATTTTTGGGGAAATTAAGGCCCCCCTGTCAAGTGCTAGTGAAATTAAGGCCCCCCTGTCAAGTGCTAGTGAAATCAAATTTGAAAAGCCTTCTCTTGATAATAATAGAACTACATATGTCGGTGGCCGAGCAAAGCGAGTCCCCTGGCCGTTAAAATGATCGGCCGAGTAAAGTATGCCCCCCCTCCCACCATGTCATAGTGCTAGTGAAATCAAATCAAAGTTGAAAATTCACAGGAAAAATATGGGGCTAAAATGGCGAGGGGGTAGAGTTAAGTGTCGTTGGAAGGGAGGGGGTTGAAGGAGGGGAAAACGGAAAAAATCCTTGAGGGCGCTCAACCTATCTCAGAACGTAGAGCATTTTTGAATTTCTCGAGATTTTCAAGAATATTATATATATTAGTGATATAGATTATTTATAAGGGTCTTGCTTGATCGCTCGTACATATAGATCCTTGTTTGGAGGGGGGGGGGGGGGGGGGGGGGAGTAAGGACCCCCTGTCAAAGTGCTAGTGAAATCAAATTTGAAAACTCCACCATCAATAATAGGAGAACTACCTATGTTGGTGGCCGAGCAAAGCAAGACCCCTCTGGCTAATAAAATAATCGCCCGAGCGAAGCAAGACCCCCCCCTGTCATTTGAAAAGTTTGAAAAAAGCCTCCCCTGGCTGGTAAATTGATCGGCCGAGCGAGAACCCCCCCCCCCCCCCCCCCCCTTGGCAACGTGTCAAATTTGACAACTCACAGGAAAGAAACCCTGGGGTGCCATCAATAGTTAGTTGCTCGCCTACGCACCCAGCTGAGTAACCCTAGTGGGGTGCATAGCATCGATGGACACGTTCATAACCCTGCATCAAGGTCAACTGCTCCTTCAACATCAACCCCCCTGGCTGATAAAATGATCGGCCGAGTGAAGTATGCCCCCCCTCCCACCCTGTCATAGTGCTAGTGAAATCAAATCATAGTTGATAACTCACCGGAAAAATATGGGGCTAAAATGGCGAGGGGGTAGAGTTAAGTGTCGTTTTCCAAGTATTTTTGGAGAAAGTAAGGCCCCCTGTCATAGTGCTAGTGAAATCAAATTTGCAAAGCCTTCCCTTGATAATAATAGAACTACCTATGTCGGTGGCCGAGCATTGCGAGTCCCCTGGCCGTTAAAATGATCGGCCGAGTGAAGTATGCCCCCCCCCCCCCTCCCACCCTGTCATAGTGCTAGGTGAAATCAAATCATAGTTGAAAACTCACAGGAAAAATATGGGGCTACAATGGCGAGGGGGTAAAGTTAAGTGTCGTTTTCCAAGTATTTTCCACCCTTTGTAAAGTCCACCCTCAATAATAATTATTGAGGGTAGGTCAATAATTATTATTGACCTACCTACATATTTATTACATATAAATATGTAGGTAGGTAGGACATTTGAATCCCCTGGCCGGTATAATGAAAACAAAGAAAAAATATGGGGCTAAAATGGCGAGGGGGTAGAGTTAGTGTCGTTTTCCAAGTATTTTTGGACGTAGAAGCCCCTGGCGGATAAAATGATTCCCTGAAAATTTCATCAAAATCGAATCAATAGTGGCTGAAATCCCCACTCCTTTTCTTTAGTTGAAGGAGGGGAAAACGGAAAAAATCCTTGAGGGCGCTCAACGTATCTCAGAATTTAGATCATTTCATCAAAATCGAATCAATAGTGGCTGAATTTTTGAATTTTTATTTTATTTTAATTTTTATTTTATTTTTATTTTAATTTTTATTTTTTAAATTCAATTAAATTACATTTTTCGATAATCGATTCAGTTTAAATCGATTCTACTTTTCTCGATAATCGATTCAATTTAAATCGATTCATTTAATTTACATCCATTTCCTTCTGGGAGACCTTGCGCATAGACCTAGGGAGCACCCCTTAAAGGCTGATGTCCCACCCGCTCGGAGTGAAGAGTGTAGACGGGGGGGTATCGGCAAGTTGGTAAGCCGAGCCAGAATTCACCCGACGGGTCGCCCGCCCCGCGAATTAAAGAAAACTGCAAAACTCAACTCGCCCTTAAAAGTCGCTCATCGTCGGAACGAATTTGGTCGATATCAAGTATTAAAATTCGGATCTCTAGGTAGGCGTAGGACGAAACGCGAAAAAAATCCGTCTATTAACGGCGGAATAAGACGCAAAAATTAATTGAGCGAATTCGCGCGCGCCAAAAAAATTGCGCGACTCGCTTATCGGACGTAAAATTGGTCGAGGAATCCGAATCCGGTGAAAAAAATAGGGGTTCCCATTTGAAATAAGAAAGTTGATGTCAATTGCGCGGATTTGAGCGCATTTTAGAAAAATCTCGACCCCCCTAGATACTCTTAAACGGTCCACACAGACGATAGGAAAAATCGGCGTATTTTTAGGGCTTACCGTTTAGTCAGAGGAGGCGATTGACATACCCAGCCAGCCAGCCAGCCAGCCAGAGACAGAGACGGTGAGGATTAGTGATATAGACTAGATGCTCCGGCTCGCTTTGCTCGCCTACGCACCCAGCTGGGGGGCTCCGCCCCCCAGACCCCCCGTGGGCCTCGCTACGCGAGGCCGGTGCCTCGCTTCGCGAGGCCGATCGCTTAAGCAGAATTGTGGGTGAATTGCCGCTTGTGGGTGTATTGCCACCTGTGGGTGTATTGCCGCCTGTGAGTGTATATTGCCGCCTGTGGGTGAATTGCCGCCCCCCAGACCCCCCCTAGTGGGTGTATTGCCGCTTGTGGATGTATTGCCCACTGTGGTTGTATATTGCCGCCTGTGATTTGGGTGAATCATGGTATGAAAATGATTAGCCGAGCGAAGTAAGGCCCCCTTGTCAAAGTGCTAGTCTATTAGCTGAGCGAAGTAAGTCAAAGTGCTAGTGAAATCAATTTTCAAAAGTCTACTCTCTACCGCCCGAGCGAGGAACCGCCCCCCCCCTCCTTGCCATAGTGCTAGTGAAATCAAATCAAATTTGAAAACTCATAGGGAAAAAACCCATGGGGCGATATGGGGCTAAAAAGGCCGAGAAGATGATCAGCTGAGCGAAATAAGACGCCCCTCCTGTCAAAGTGCTAGTCTATTAGCTGAGCGAAGTAAGTCAAAGTGCTAGTGAAATCAAATCAAAACTCACAGTAAAAAACCCGGTGGGGCGCTATGGGACTAAAATGCCGAGGGGGTAGAGTTAAGTGTCGTTTTCCAAGTATTTTTGGGGACGACCTATGGAGCTTTCATGGGGCTATACGAAATTAGACCCCCTGTCAACGTGCTAGTGAAATCAAATTTCCACCATAAATAATAATAGAACTACCTATGTGGGTGGCCGAGCAAAGCGAGTCCCCTGGCCGTTAAAATGATCGGCCGAGTGAAGTATGCCCCCCCCCCCCCCCCTCCCAACCTGTCATAGTGCTAGTGAAATCAAATCAAAGTTGAAAATTCACAGGAAAAATATGGGGCTAAAATGGCGAGGGGGTAGAGTTAAGTGTCGTTGGAAGGGAGGGGGTTGAAGGAGGGGAAAACGGAAAAAATCCTTGAGGGCGCTCAACCTATCTCAGAACGTAGAGCATTTTTGAATTTCTCGAGATTTTCAAGAATATTATATATATTAGTGATATAGATTATTTATAAGGGTCTTACGTGATCGCTCATACATATAGATCCTTGTTGGGGGGGGGGGGGGGGGGGGGGGAAGTAAGGACCCCCTGTCAAAGTGCTAGTGAAATCAAATTTGAAAACTCCACCATCAATAATAGGAGAACTACCTATGTCGGTGGCCGAGCAAAGCAAGACCCCTCTGGCTAATAAAATAATCGCCCGAGCGAAGCAAGACCCCCCCTGTGATTTGAAAAGTTTGAAAAAAGCCTCCCCTGGCTGGTAAATTGATCGGCCGAGCGAGAAACCCCCCCCTGGCAACGTGTCAAATTTGACAACTCACAGGAAAAAAAACCCTGGGGTGCCATCAATAGTTAGTTGCTCGCCTACGCACCCAGCTCAGTAACCCTCATAACCCTGCATCAAGGTCAACTGCTCCTTCAACATCAACCCCCCTGGCTGATAAAATGATCGGCCGAGTGAAGTATGCCCCCCCCCTCCCACCCTGTCATAGTGCTAGTGAAATCAAATCATAGTTGAAAACTCACAGGAAAAATGTGGGGCTAAAATGGCGAGGGGGTAGAGTTAAGTGTCGTTTTCCAAGTATTTTTGGGGAAAGTAAGGCCCCCTGTCATAGTGCTAGTGAAATCAAATTTGCAAAGCCTTCCCTTGATAATAATAGAACTACCTATGTCGGTGGCCGAGCATTGCGAGTCCCCTGGCCGTTAAAATGATCGGCCGAGTGAAGTATGCCCCACCTCCCACCCTGTCATAGTGCTAGTGAAATCAAATCATAGTTGAAAACTCACAGGAAAAATATGGGGCTAAAATTTGTAATTTATTACATATAAATATGTAGGTAGGTAGGACAATTGAATCCCCTGGCCTGTATAATGAAAACAAAGAAAAAATATGGGGCTAAAATGGCGAGGGGGTAGAGTTAGTGTCGTTTTCCAAGTATTTTTGGACGTAGAATCCCCTGGCGGATAAAATGATTCCCTGAATATTTCATCAAAATCGAATCAATAGTGGCTGAAATCCCCACTCCTTTTCTTTAGTTGAAGGAGGGGAAAACGGAAAAAATCCTTGAGGGCGCTCAACGTATCTCAGAATTAAGATCATTTTTTTTATTTTATTTTTATTTTAATTTTTTATTTTTATTTTTCAAATTAAATTAAATTTTTCGATAATCGATTCTACTTTTCTCGATAATCGATTCAATTTAAATCGATTCATTTAATTTACGTCCGTCCGGGAGATATCACGTAGACCTTGCTCGCGCCCCTTAAAGGCTGATGTCCCACCCGCTCAGAGTGAAGAGTGAGGGCGGGGGGATAGAGGGCGTTGAGAGGATGGGAGTGAAGCCGAGCCAGAATTCACCCGACGCGATGGGTCGGTGGCGATGGCCCAGTTTTTTCAAAACTCAACTCGCGCTCAAAATTCACTCGATTTCGAAATGAATTTGGTCGATATCAAGTATTAAAATTCGGATCTCTAGGTAGGCGTAGGACGAAACGCGAAAAAAATCCGTCTATTAACGACGGAATAAATCGAAAAAATTAATTCAGCGAATTCGCGCGCGTCATAAAATTCGCCCAACTCGCTTATCGGACGTAAAATTGGTCGAGGAATCCGAATCCGGTGAAAAAAATAGGGGTTCCCATTTGAAATAAGAAAGTTGATGTCAATTGCGCGGATTTGAGCGCATTTTAGAAAAATCTCGACCCCCCTATTGACTCTTAAACGGTCGCCCGAGACGATAGGAAAAATCGGCGTATTTTTAGGGCTTATAGTTTAGTCAGAGTAGGCGATTGACATACCCACATACAGACACGTTGAGAATTAGTGATTTAGTTGAAAACTCACAGGAAAAATGTGGGGCTAAAATGGCGAGGGGGTAGAGTTAAGTGTCGTTTTCCAAGTATTTTTGGGGAAAGTAAGGCCCCCTGTCATAGTGCTAGTGAAATCAAATTTGCAAAGCCTTCCCTTGATAATAATAGAACTACCTATGTCGGTGGCCGAGCATTGCGAGTCCCCTGGCCGTTAAAATGATCGGCCGAGTGAAGTATGCCCCACCTCCCACCCTGTCATAGTGCTAGTGAAATCAAATCATAGTTGAAAACTCACAGGAAAAATATGGGGCTAAAATTTGTAATTTATTACATATAAATATGTAGGTAGGTAGGACAATTGAATCCCCTGGCCTGTATAATGAAAACAAAGAAAAAATATGGGGCTAAAATGGCGAGGGGGTAGAGTTAGTGTCGTTTTCCAAGTATTTTTGGACGTAGAATCCCCTGGCGGATAAAATGATTCCCTGAATATTTCATCAAAATCGAATCAATAGTGGCTGAAATCCCCACTCCTTTTCTTTAGTTGAAGGAGGGGAAAACGGAAAAAATCCTTGAGGGCGCTCAACGTATCTCAGAATTAAGATCATTTTTTTTATTTTATTTTTATTTTAATTTTTTATTTTTATTTTTCAAATTAAATTAAATTTTTCGATAATCGATTCTACTTTTCTCGATAATCGATTCAATTTAAATCGATTCATTTAATTTACGTCCGTCCGGGAGATATCACGTAGACCTTGCTCGCGCCCCTTAAAGGCTGATGTCCCACCCGCTCAGAGTGAAGAGTGAGGGCGGGGGGATAGAGGGCGTTGAGAGGATGGGAGTGAAGCCGAGCCAGAATTCACCCGACGCGATGGGTCGGTGGCGATGGCCCAGTTTTTTCAAAACTCAACTCGCGCTCAAAATTCACTCGATTTCGAAATGAATTTGGTCGATATCAAGTATTAAAATTCGGATCTCTAGGTAGGCGTAGGACGAAACGCGAAAAAAATCCGTCTATTAACGACGGAATAAATCGAAAAAATTAATTCAGCGAATTCGCGCGCGTCATAAAATTCGCCCAACTCGCTTATCGGACGTAAAATTGGTCGAGGAATCCGAATCCGGTGAAAAAAATAGGGGTTCCCATTTGAAATAAGAAAGTTGATGTCAATTGCGCGGATTTGAGCGCATTTTAGAAAAATCTCGACCCCCCTATTGACTCTTAAACGGTCGCCCGAGACGATAGGAAAAATCGGCGTATTTTTAGGGCTTATAGTTTAGTCAGAGTAGGCGATTGACATACCCACATACAGACACGTTGAGAATTAGTGATTTAGTTGAAAACTCACAGGAAAAATGTGGGGCTAAAATGGCGAGGGGGTAGAGTTAAGTGTCGTTTTCCAAGTATTTTTGGGGAAAGTAAGGCCCCCTGTCATAGTGCTAGTGAAATCAAATTTGCAAAGCCTTCCCTTGATAATAATAGAACTACCTATGTCGGTGGCCGAGCATTGCGAGTCCCCTGGCCGTTAAAATGATCGGCCGAGTGAAGTATGCCCCACCTCCCACCCTGTCATAGTGCTAGTGAAATCAAATCATAGTTGAAAACTCACAGGAAAAATATGGGGCTAAAATTTGTAATTTATTACATATAAATATGTAGGTAGGTAGGACAATTGAATCCCCTGGCCTGTATAATGAAAACAAAGAAAAAATATGGGGCTAAAATGGCGAGGGGGTAGAGTTAGTGTCGTTTTCCAAGTATTTTTGGACGTAGAATCCCCTGGCGGATAAAATGATTCCCTGAATATTTCATCAAAATCGAATCAATAGTGGCTGAAATCCCCACTCCTTTTCTTTAGTTGAAGGAGGGGAAAACGGAAAAAATCCTTGAGGGCGCTCAACGTATCTCAGAATTAAGATCATTTTTTTTATTTTATTTTTATTTTAATTTTTTATTTTTATTTTTCAAATTAAATTAAATTTTTCGATAATCGATTCTACTTTTCTCGATAATCGATTCAATTTAAATCGATTCATTTAATTTACGTCCGTCCGGGAGATATCACGTAGACCTTGCTCGCGCCCCTTAAAGGCTGATGTCCCACCCGCTCAGAGTGAAGAGTGAGGGCGGGGGGATAGAGGGCGTTGAGAGGATGGGAGTGAAGCCGAGCCAGAATTCACCCGACGCGATGGGTCGGTGGCGATGGCCCAGTTTTTTCAAAACTCAACTCGCGCTCAAAATTCACTCGATTTCGAAATGAATTTGGTCGATATCAAGTATTAAAATTCGGATCTCTAGGTAGGCGTAGGACGAAACGCGAAAAAAATCCGTCTATTAACGACGGAATAAATCGAAAAAATTAATTCAGCGAATTCGCGCGCGTCATAAAATTCGCCCAACTCGCTTATCGGACGTAAAATTGGTCGAGGAATCCGAATCCGGTGAAAAAAATAGGGGTTCCCATTTGAAATAAGAAAGTTGATGTCAATTGCGCGGATTTGAGCGCATTTTAGAAAAATCTCGACCCCCCTATTGACTCTTAAACGGTCGCCCGAGACGATAGGAAAAATCGGCGTATTTTTAGGGCTTATAGTTTAGTCAGAGTAGGCGATTGACATACCCACATACAGACACGTTGAGAATTAGTGATTTAGACTAGATGCTCCGGCTCGCTTTGCTCGCCTACGCACCCAGCTGGGGGGCTCCGCCCCCCAGACCCCCCGTGGGCCTCGCTACGCGAGGCCGGCGCCTCGCTTCGCGAGGCCGATCGCTTAAGCAGACATGTGGGTGAATTGCCGCTTGTGGGTGTATTGCCACCTGTGGGTGTATTGCCGCCTGTGAGTGTATATTGCCGCCTGTGGGTGAATTGCCGCCCCCCAGACCCCCCCTAGTGGGTGTATTGCCGCTTGTGGATGTATTGCCCACTGTGGTTGTATATTGCCGCCTGTGATTTGGGTGAATCATGGTACGAAAATGATTAGCCGAGCGAAGTAAGGCCCCCTTGTCAAAGTGCTAGTCTATTAGCTGAGCGAAGTAAGTCAAAGTGCTAGTGAAATCAAATCAAAACTCACAGTAAAAAACCCGGTGGGGCGCTATGGGACTAAAATGCCGAGGGGGTAGAGTTAAGTGTCGTTTTCCAAGTATTTTTGGAGACGACCTATGGAGCTTTCATGGGGCTATACGAAATTAGACCCCCTGTCAACGTGCTAGTGAAATCAAATTTCCACCATCAATAATAATAGAACTACCCATGTGGGTGGCCGAGCAAAGCGAGTCCCCTGGCCGTTAAAATGATCGGCTGAGTGAAGTATGCCCCCCCCCCCCTCCCAACCTGTCATAGTGCTAGTGAAATCAAATCAAAGTTGAAAACTCACAGGAAAAATTGGGGGCTAAAATGGCGAGGGGGTAGAGTTAAGTGTCGTTTTCCAAGTATTTTTGGGGAAAGGGGAAGTATTTTTGGGGAAATTAAGGCCCCCCTGTCAAGTGCTAGTGAAATTAAGGCCCCCCTGTCAAGTGCTAGTGAAATCAAATTTGAAAAGCCTTCTCTTGATAATAATAGAACTACATATGTCGGTGGCCGAGCAAAGCGAGTCCCCTGGCCGTTAAAATGATCGGCCGAGTAAAGTATGCCCCCCCTCCCACCATGTCATAGTGCTAGTGAAATCAAATCAAAGTTGAAAATTCACAGGAAAAATATGGGGCTAAAATGGCGAGGGGGTAGAGTTAAGTGTCGTTGGAAGGGAGGGGGTTGAAGGAGGGGAAAACGGAAAAAATCCTTGAGGGCGCTCAACCTATCTCAGAACGTAGAGCATTTTTGAATTTCTCGAGATTTTCAAGAATATTATATATATTAGTGATATAGATTATTTATAAGGGTCTTGCTTGATCGCTCGTACATATAGATCCTTGTTTGGGGGGGGGGGGGGGGGGGGGGGGGAGTAAGGACCCCCTGTCAAAGTGCTAGTGAAATCAAATTTGAAAACTCCACCATCAATAATAGGAGAACTACCTATGTTGGTGGCCGAGCAAAGCAAGACCCCTCTGGCTAATAAAATAATCGCCCGAGCGAAGCAAGACCCCCCCCTGTCATTTGAAAAGTTTGAAAAAAGCCTCCCCTGGCTGGTAAATTGATCGGCCGAGCGAGAACCCCCCCCCCCCCCCCCCCCCCCTTGGCAACGTGTCAAATTTGACAACTCACAGGAAAGAAACCCTGGGGTGCCATCAATAGTTAGTTGCTCGCCTACGCACCCAGCTGAGTAACCCTAGTGGGGTGCATAGCATCGATGGACACGTTCATAACCCTGCATCAAGGTCAACTGCTCCTTCAACATCAACCCCCCTGGCTGATAAAATGATCGGCCGAGTGAAGTATGCCCCCCCTCCCACCCTGTCATAGTGCTAGTGAAATCAAATCATAGTTGATAACTCACCGGAAAAATATGGGGCTAAAATGGCGAGGGGGTAGAGTTAAGTGTCGTTTTCCAAGTATTTTTGGAGAAAGTAAGGCCCCCTGTCATAGTGCTAGTGAAATCAAATTTGCAAAGCCTTCCCTTGATAATAATAGAACTACCTATGTCGGTGGCCGAGCATTGCGAGTCCCCTGGCCGTTAAAATGATCGGCCGAGTGAAGTATGCCCCCCCCCCCCCCTCCCACCCTGTCATAGTGCTAGGTGAAATCAAATCATAGTTGAAAACTCACAGGAAAAATATGGGGCTACAATGGCGAGGGGGTAAAGTTAAGTGTCGTTTTCCAAGTATTTTCCACCCTTTGTAAAGTCCACCCTCAATAATAATTATTGAGGGTAGGTCAATAATTATTATTGACCTACCTACATATTTATTACATATAAATATGTAGGTAGGTAGGACATTTGAATCCCCTGGCCGGTATAATGAAAACAAAGAAAAAATATGGGGCTAAAATGGCGAGGGGGTAGAGTTAGTGTCGTTTTCCAAGTATTTTTGGACGTAGAAGCCCCTGGCGGATAAAATGATTCCCTGAAAATTTCATCAAAATCGAATCAATAGTGGCTGAAATCCCCACTCCTTTTCTTTAGTTGAAGGAGGGGAAAACGGAAAAAATCCTTGAGGGCGCTCAACGTATCTCAGAATTTAGATCATTTCATCAAAATCGAATCAATAGTGGCTGAATTTTTGAATTTTTATTTTATTTTAATTTTTATTTTATTTTTATTTTAATTTTTTTATTTTTATTTTTTAAATTCAATTAAATTAAATTTTTCGATAATCGATTCAGTTTAAATCGATCCTACTTTTCTCGATAATCGATTCAATTTAAATCGATTCATTTAATTTACATCCATTTCCGTATGGAAGACCTTGCGCATAGACCTCGGGAGCGCCCCTTAAAGGCTGATGTCCCACCCGCTCAGAGTGATGAGTGAGGGCGGGGGGGTATCGGCATTTGGTAAGCCGAGCAAGAATTCACCCGACGGCTCGCCCGACCCGCGATTTAACGAAAACTGCAAAACTGAAATCGCCGTCCTGATCCGCTCATTGTCGGAATGAATTTGGTCGATATCTCCTATTAAAATTCGGATCTCTAGGTAGGCTTAGGACGAAACGCGGAAAAAATCCGTCTATTAAAGGAGGAATAAATCGAAAAAATTAATTCAGCGAATTCGCGCGCGCCAAAAAATTCGCGCAATTCGCTTATCGGACGTAAAATTGGTCGAGGAATCCGAATCCGATGAAAAAAATAGGGGTTCCCATTTGAAATAAGAAAGTTGATGTCAATTGCGCGGATTTGAGCGCATTTTAGAAAAATCTCGACCCCCCTATTGACTCTTAAACGGTCGACCGAGAGTATAGAAAAAATCGGCGTATTTTTAGGGCTTACCGTTTAGTCAGAGGAGGCGATTGACATACCCAGCCAGCCAGAGACAGAGACGGTGAGGATTAGTGATTAGTGATTTAGATTAAGAGGTTGGTAGAAGTTGCTGAATTCTGATAGCCCCCGTTCCTGTCGGGCTTTGAGAAGTATCTCGAGTTTTCAGGTAGGTCAACAAATTAAAAATAAAATTACTTTCTAATGTTTTTTTTGCTGTCTTTCAACATGGTTACCTTTTAGAATCGTGAAAGATGTTATCTTAAAAGTATTGTTAACATAAAAGTATTGTTATGTTGAAAATAATAGGCGTCAACAGAACGAGCGTAATGACTTTGGACCCTCTATTTTCATTTTTATGTATCATCAATATTTGGCACAACTCACTTTAGGTTAACTTTCCCTCGTCTTGAACACATCAACAAATCCCTCACCGAAGGTTCAAACGATTATGTAGCCGTGTGGGGTGGAGCAGAGGCGGGTGTGCAGTTCCTCGAGATGTTTTCGTGGCGGGGACAGTAGGGCACCTCCTCTTTAACCGGCTGACCCAGACCTGCTGGTAACCCAGACCCACCACCCAATGTGGTCATCTCCCTCGCTACATTCCCTACAATCTCGTGGACATGTTAGGTACATTCCCGGATGTATTCTGTAAACAGGTGTGAACATTTCGATACCGAGAAATCGCTGTGCCTACTTGAAAACATGTACCAACTGAGTTCATTCTGGCAAACTTACTGACCAGAAACCAAGACACTATTAAAATTTAATAGTATCTTATACAGTATAGAAATTTTCTGTGCTGTTTCTACTCAATAACATTTTGGCACAAATATCTCTCTCGATTTTCCTGTACATGTACCAACTTAAATGCGTCGTCCAAATGGCTTCCTCATTGTGGCGAAGGAATCGACGATCCACGAGAAGTAATTTTCTGGCCTTTTGCATGGCGTTTGATTCGTGAAATTACGCTGGAATACGCATTCAACTGTTGAAGGTATGATATAAATAATCGGAATATGCGTGGAGAAGAAATTGGAACCTTGCTCTGGAGATCTTATCCTGCAATGAATAAAAATTTGAAGTTTAATTTGTGAAAAGTAGGATACTACTGCCTTCAAAATATAAAAATTTCAACGTGAAAAAAGGATCTCGTAGGTAATTACATTCAACACCATCAAAACCACCAGTGTAGTTTTGGCTTTTACACAGGAAGGGTACCACGTAGATACACCTGCCTACTATGGAGTGGAAGTTGATCCTTTTGGCGCCGTGTTTTTTTTCTGAGATATGCAATTTCGCCTAATAAGCTTTCGCAAATACGAGGTCCTCATTCGGCACCCTGCGCACCTGTACTTCTGTTGTAACGGTGCGTGCTGCATTCTTCCCAGCTTCTCCAGGCCAACTCCCCACAGCCTCCCTTGGCTTCCAGTCCCGATTCACCTCGGGGCCGACCCGGCCGGCCACTATGCCGCATTGCGTCACTACTTCTACACCTGATAGCTTTCATTCATGCCCACAGAATTTCTTTTCATTCAAAACGACTAGATCCTATCTCCTTTGATAGGTCAATGAGTATGATTTTGAAGATCTCAATAATGGTGTTTTGAAGGTCTCTTCAACCTTTTTTTTTTTTTTTTTTTTTTTTTTTTTTTACGGATAGATTTAACGTATCGATTCAACTATGCATGTGTCGGATGTCTTTGGTCCATTCAGTGTATAATGATTACGATGTATTGGGGGGGGGGGGGGGAGAGAGAGAGAGAGAATGATTTTGAAATCACTGTTTTAAAGGTTCTAAAAACTCCCCAACTGTTGGTCTCGTATGGATTTCAGCCTGACCACACATCAGTGCGAAGCTCTGCAGGGGCTGTGAAATGTACTTTGAAAACCATTAAAATTTAACTCCCTAGTAGGGAGTCAAATGAGCCGTTTTCGAAGAACCTAGTTTTGGGTGGTAGAATCAATTAAAATTTAATTAAATTAAATTTAACAGCAGTGCATTTTCTACAAGCTAATAAATCGCTGAAAGAGAACAGAGTGGCCAAGTCATTGTGGGACAATTCCCTGAGGAGAAAATAAGAAAATCGTTCGCCACGAACCACAGGACAGTCACAGATGAAATGGAAGATTGCATTTTGGGCCTCCAAATTGCACATCGGACATTCTTCGGTATTATTGAATTTGACAACAAAGCCTCGAGTGTACAGTCCGGCGAAATAATTCCCTGTCAGGAGTCTCCTCATCTGAATGCCCAGATCAGAGTTCAAATAAAAAGGTAACTCTTCGTCTGCAGGAGTACATCCTGTAGATTTGAACGACGACGTTGATACACGCTCCTTGTCTTTATTTTTCCAAAACGAGTCAATATTTTTTACGAAGCGAGTCAGGTTGAAGTCGGTGAAGTTCTGAGATACCTACCCAGATTTTACCTTCACCATAATATGGTGAAGGTCATATCTGGGTATCTCAGACTTCACTAAATATTATTTAGTGAAGGTAATCGACATTTGGGAGGCCCAGTTGTACTTAGGCTCCGACTTCGCTTCATTCAGAGCGATAAGACGTCGAAGACACTTAGGGTATCTGGTGTCTTCATCCATGTAGTAAACTAACATCGATACATCGTACATCGATGGGTGTCTTCCATGCGACACAACTTGAGCCACCAGCTTGCAGCATGTTTCATAATCTTTTCTTCCAGGTGGGCTATAATAGCAAGCTCCACACGCACAAGGTAGTCCGGGGTGTTGTGTTATTGGGCAGGAAAATTAAAGGCTTGTAAGCGCTGACTTGGATTTTGTCGAAAACATTATATTACTCAGTGTTCGGTCAGTCACCCCGCGACTCAGCAGTATACAGGGAAGCGGCAAGAACCGAAGACTCAGCTACTCTATGCCATGATGAGAAAAGGCCTCCACGTGCCGTATGGACCATAGGCAAAAGCGCCCTAGCAGCCGATTCACCTTTCCTGGTTACATCTGAGGCTTGCCGCACAAACAGACCTGAACTAAAGAATTTAACACCGTGGGGTGGGAGCTTTTCGGTCAGTCAACGGCCGCCGGTTTTTTAACCCTAGTGAATGTTTTTTTTTTTTCAATTAAATTTACGGAAGTGGTCCTCCAACCGGTTCCATTGGTTTAAACGAACGACTGCTCTGGAATAATAAACACACGTATAAAATTCGCAAGTTTTTTAAGAAGCTAAATGGAAACCCCGTTTCGAACTGCCTTAAACACTATTTTATCTTCATGATGTAAAGGTGTTACATTAGTAAACTGCGACTTTTTATCTCATGATAAACCTGTTTGTCTACTCTTTCTTTGGATCCAAAAATACACATTGCTATACTTAAACTCAACTCGGGGTGCCAATACAGGGAAGCCTGAGAAAAGGTGCCTTATCCCGCAAAAAAAAAAAAAAAAAAAAAAAAAAAAAACTGAAAAAACATGAAAAAATTAATTAATTAATAAATCAACGAACTAAAACTACTCTATGAGCTAAGTCGATATTACTCTATCGCAGATTGCCATGGTTTGCCCAAAAGTATCCAAGTGGGTACCTACTAACTTCATTTTTGGTTTATTATTCTTGGAATAATACACCTATGTTTTCGCGACGCGGGTCGACGACTCCGATCGGCCTCAAAATTTGACATTATCCGTTTCAAGAGGTCTACATTCAAAATCCGAAATGTCCGTCCGCCGTCCGCCGTCCGGGCCGTTTTGGGTAGTAGGAATTTTTTAAAAAATCTGAAATTTTGGCAAAATACTTGGTTTACCATCTAGTTGTGCCCGCAAGGTTTTCAGTCCGATCGCCCAAACCCGTGGGGCGCTATGGGGCTAAAATGGGGCTACAGGAGGGGTGTTTTGAAGGCTTTTAGCTATGGGATCGAGTTAGGTGTCGTTTTCGAAGTATTTTTGGACGTAGAATCCATTTTTGGGGGTCCCGGAACGATCCGATTTCACTGTGGCGTTCTATAGGGCTTTCATGGGGCTAAAAATGGGATTTTTGAAGGATCCCAAGAAGTTCAATATTTTTCGAGTAAAAATTAAAGAATTTTTGAAAAAACACATTTTTGAAGAAAAAAAATCCCCCCAAAAAAGTTTTTTTGAAATATAAAAATCCAAAAAAAAAATTTTTTTAATTTTTTTTATTGACAGAATTAAATGTCTATACAAGTAACCTATATCACAGAATAATAAACCCTTGTGTAAAATTTGCAGCGTTTTTCAAATGGAAACGCTCTTTGATTTAGGTATTTCAGATTCGGCTTTTACGCAAAATCAAATGCAATATTTCCCGACCACCTAAACTAACCTAATGGGGCTGCAAAATCATTTGAAATTTTCTCTCCCATCTCAGTGACACGACTTTTAATGATTAAATAGTTGAATTTTCTCCAATGCTGAATTCAATACTTTGTGACATTGGTATTTTGTCGTCATTATGCACTATGCTTATTATTATGCATTTTGCATTACGTTAATATATATTAGCATACAGCAATATGAACTATGCCTCTCCCTGACAACAGGTGCCACGTAATACATAATATGTTAGCTTTCGCTCTGATTTTCAATATCAAGTAGGTACCTACCTATTTGCATTGTTCATCTTTTGATTTTTTTAAAACTTGATTTTAATCACGGTGCCTGATTCAATGAAACTTGTATTAAGTCAAGCGACGCTGTTTGAAAATAGAGGGAAAGTGCACGAAGGTAACGTGCGTTGCTCTCGCTGCGGTAGTAATAACGAAAAGTCCTGTTTGCCCTCTACATCCTTCCATCGTCCCATCCTTGAGCCCACGGTAAAATAACTGTTATTTTACGTCGTTCAATCAATTTTTTACTGAATTTAAAAACGTATAAAGCTTTTGTAATCTTCCACCTATCAATACTGATCAGTTTTCAAAAAGACGCCACGCGTCCTCCGTTCACGCCACGAGTGGAAGGTGGAGGATTACAAAAGCTACTCTGTTGTTCACGCTCACATTATTATAAAACCTCTCTACTTCTTCATTCGTAGCGGTGAACATCGTCAGCGGAGATTCAACTTTATTCCGACAAATATATTACCACTATATTACCAGTCACTGTAGGCAAGCATTATGTTGTATGCTATAGTGACTAGCATCGGAACGATACAAAGAAGATTAGCGTGGCCTACGTATGTAATTATTTCCATCCATTTGTTTTAATTACGAGCCTTCAGTTTTAATTTACTCTAAAATTAGTTGGTTTCATTTCCTTAATTGAATAGATTATTCAATTATAACAATTCGAAAACACTAAAACGAACTCAATTTGATTGTGTAAAACGATTGGCTTCCCCAATGTGTGTTGTCCAATCAACAAGAATTGTCGACTTCTGGTTGCGGTTTTTTTCAGGGACACCCATCCG
Organism: Pilophorus perplexus; assembly: GCA_955831195.1. Taxonomy (NCBI): domain Eukaryota; kingdom Metazoa; phylum Arthropoda; class Insecta; order Hemiptera; family Miridae; genus Pilophorus; species Pilophorus perplexus. The sequence continues at coordinate 12,071,978 of OY037011.1, read as the reverse complement.
CCGTGACTGGCAGAAGGTTCACTAACGTCTTTTTTAGTGAGTTCCAATTATGTCTTCACGGTTGATGAGACAGATTTAGGAAATTATCCTTGTACGGTAAGGTAATTACGACTACTTGCAACATCCCGAACCTCCTGAATTTAGGAGCATTCCCCTGTCGGCACAGGACCAAACGTTGGTCATTTATGAGGTCAGCCATCTGCGGTCTTGTATGGTCAGCGACTGATATCGACTACGTGAGCCAGCAAACTCGGTTTGAGAGAGCCTTCCTAAAAAAACGAATGATGATTTGTGGTGGCCTTTCAGTTTAGTGGCTTTCAGCTAATTAGTTATCAATGCATGACACACAAGATAAACATTCATATCCCGATATATGTATTTACTATCTAATTTACTAATATTATCATTGATATTTCGAGGGTTATACGACTAACTTATCACTTGTACGTTCACCTTTTTTTACTGCAAGAAATATCGGAAACTGTTCTCATTTTGTAATTACTTGATTCAAAAACTGTTTTTTACATTGGTACCTATAGTTTACCATATCGTTGAAGGCACTTTTGTAGCCGTGGCACAAGCTTTTTTGGTTTATTATTCTTGGAATAATACACTTATGTAATCGCGTCGGGGGTCCAAAATTCTTATCCGCCTCAAAATTTGACATTATTCGTTTCAAGAGGTCTAGATTTCAAAAGCGAAATGTCCGTCCGCCGTCCGAGCCGGTTTGGGCAGTAGGCCTGCCAGGTTTTCAGCCCGATCGCCAAAACCCGTGGGGCGCTATGGGGGGCTGAAATGGGGCTATATAGGATGTATCAGATACATCAGATTCTGATCTACCAGACGGCGACTGGCTTATTATGAGAAATTATAGTGGGTAATACCTACTGGGTATTATGACATAATTGCAATGGAATGAAATTATAACTCATAATAATTATTAATTATAAATTATTGCTGTTAACTTTGTGCCACATTACCGCCGAGTAATTTCCTTTCAAGTTCTATTTCGAACCATTACAAATCTGCACTCTTGCGATTGCCGTACCATTGCCTGTACCTTTTCTTATTTCTATTTTTCTTCTTATACCTGGATGTTTATCTTTAAGCAAGTTTAAGATATAATGAGTAAATTGAGCCGAGAAACATTGCGAAGAAATGAGGTAGAAATCGTTCTCAAATACAGGCTGAGAACAATACGAGCGTTCGACTTATAGGATTGGGTGAAAGGAGGGACACGTCCCAGGCCTACATCAGCCTAATCATTGCAAATCATGTTTTACGTTCCACGGTTCTAGTTCTCCAGGATCCTTCAGGCTACGAGGATTGGGTACTTCACCTTGGAAGTTGTGATGACTAAGGATGCAGTTCCCGAAGAATTCATTGAGTACTTTCTCTTCGAGAAGAGGAACAACGCAGTCATGGTAGTAAAATGAGGCATCCATGGCATTGGTCTACTTCGTTGCGTTACTATGGCGCCTTCTGTCAACGCAAACGTGATTCATTTTGGGTCTATCCATCAGGTCGAGTTGAATTTTTAACCTACCAAACTCGCCGTGTATTTTACCTCATTCGGCATGCGTTCTCTTGTTTAACATGGTACTCGAGAGTAAGAACCCAGTAAAATTCGTTGAATGCCAAGCGGCTGTGTGCGGCGCAACGACTTCCATCGCACTAACCGCCTATTAACGTCTTCGACAGAAGTTATTTCGCAGACAATGTGGCTTTGTGGAGAGCTGACCGAAAACGATCGAGATCAGTCGTGCCGACCTTTCTATCCCATCATGAGAAACCAAATGGACACCCGCTTCGCGAATGCAAATCCTACTCGGCCAAGGAGTCCAAGTTTGGAAATACATTAAGCAAGAAATCGAGTAGGAGGATCAGCTCTGCGAACGCCGTTCCATTTACTTACTACCTGGGCACTTAGCACCTGTTTGTGATTCAGGAATATCAGCTTAAATTCTTTTTTGAAATTAAGAATTGAAAAACAGTTTTTTCAACATTCAAAACGTGCATTGAAAAAGGTGCATGGAGCTACATGGTTTTTATCTTACGATCTTCTGTTTCCTGCAATCTACATTACTTTTACTCCGTCTATGGATGCAACGGAGCCCTATTAGAAACCAGATGCCGCGCGAGCTGTAAAAGATTTAATGACTTCAGAAATGCTTTCACAGGGTAGCAGCATTTCATTCTGCGTGGACGCTCCGAGAGTTCCCAATGACAATTATTGCATTTACCTACAAGCAGTCTGATGGCCGTGATAGACTTATCCCATGAGAATTTTGTTCCTAAAAATTGTTCATTGCTTCATGCTTAATCGCCACACTACTTGATGTAAAAGTAAAGTGAAGTGTTTTTTTTTGTTTTGTTTTTTTTTGTGTTAACCATTTTCGGTTTTCGCAATTGGGGCAGGAGCCGACCTCGCACTGTACTTGGAAAAGCTTTTGAAATTCTTGCTCCAGAGAAAGGATTCACATAAACTTGCGTTCAGAGGTGAACTGTCTGCCGACAAGACAGGTATTACAGCACGTGATTGACTTTTGGTCAAACATTGGTGTTCGTCCCCGGATTCGAACCAGGCTGATCAGCGCCCCGACTGATTTGTAAACTGACGTCACGGGGCCACCCTGTCCCCCACTACATAATGTGGGTTAGCTATTTCAAAAAAATGTTTATTACTCAACAATATCTTTAGTCTGCTCTACAAGAAACTAGTTCAAGAGGTTACATTTCAAGATGTGAGTGTTCTTTTGACCCGGGAGTTCGCTGGGTTGAATCAAAACCACTCATCATCCCCGTTGGGAGAGGTGTTATGAAATTATCACCGTGAAAGAAATAAACGGTTACGACGGACCACACGGGGTGTCAGACGTTGTTGACGAGTCACATTATGGGAGGCGTGACCCCTGATATGGTCATGTTGACTGTTTTGTCTATTATTTGTCGCATTAAGTCTATTTATTCTGTTGATATAATATCATCTGAACAAATAATTGTAATATTAAATTATAATATAATTGTTCACGTCTTATCTGAACCTACGCCGCGTTCGAGCCGTTGTGGGCAGTTGGAATGTTTTTTAAATCTAAAATTTTAACAAAATACATACTTGGTTTACCATCTAGTTGTGCCCACAAGGTTCTCAGCCCGATCGCCCAAACCCGTGAGGCTCTGTGGGGCTAAAATGGGGATTTTTGAAGGTTTTCACCTTTGGGGTCGAGTTAGGTGTCGTTTTCGAAGTATTTTTGGAAGTAAAATCCATTTTGGTGGGTCCCAGAACGATCCGATTTCACCGTGGGGATCTACGGGACTTTTATGGGGCAAAAAATGGGATTTTTTGAGGATCAGAGGGAGTTTAAATTAGCTGTCTTTTCCCGAGTACGAGTACTTTTAGACGTTTAATCCATTTTTCCAGGTCTCACATCTGTCCGAACATTGTACACAATTTTTTTTAAATATTTTTTTCAAAAATATTTCTTTATTGATGCAGAATTAATTTTTGCACAATTAACCTACATCGAAGAATAGTCCTTGTGTAAAGTGGTACTGGAGAAAGAGATAAGATGGCTTGCCTGACCTAAATGTGCCCATAAAATGTATGGATATTTTATAAGTTTGATTTCGCGACAGTGATGTTAACAAATTAGATTGTTCTTATCCTACTCAAACAAGATTTAAGGCTCTTTTCTCTTTTTTTCTTATTAAATCAGAGAACAGTTTTTTGGGTCTGGGGTAGGGCCGCAGAGTGGGCAAAACGGCTGTTTTTCGAAAAGAAGAAAAAACACGTTATAAACCCTCCTTACTCTCCTTACGCACCTTAAAAATCTGAAAAAAAAAAAAAAAATCACACGTAGTATTTGAGTCAAACTACAAATTCGAGCTATTTTTGAAAGCTGATATTATCAGGAATAAATTGGTGATAATGATGTTGACCGTTTCAATGAATGTGGAATGTTGTTGAGGAACGTTATTTGACCGACCACCATCTACTTTCCCCCCACAATAAATTTAAACATTGGTTAATTCACGTTCGTTTGTTGGCAGGTGGTTAATGGACTGGGAGTGACCTTGTACAAAGCCCTGGACTTCGGTATTGAAGAAGAAGAAGAGCGCACGCTTAGTCCTGAACTGAGAAGGCTCATCAATGAACTAATTGGCAGTAAGTAAATTAAAATGTGTAGCTTTTCTCTATTTAATTATTCTACTCTTTAAATTCCCTAGACATTATAATATCTTAACTTCTCTCAACATTAGTAAAATTGAATGTTACCGTCGAATCTAGAATAGTTAGCTAAGCTATAGCTATAGCTATAGCTTACAGATTGTGTTAGTAAGCAATTCATTCATAAGAAAATCCGCGTTCCCTTCCGTTCGAGTTTTGTTAAATGAAACTATCCGTATCTAATTTTGATACTGCCCATTACTAGACTTAGTGGCAGGTCTATAGCTTTTTAAAGGGTGTGTTCCACCCAAGGAAAGCCTCAAACCAAGTTTCCCAAAATAAGCGGGGCCCAAAATAAACACACACTCACTCAGTGACATACGAAATGAAGAGAGCGAAATTCTCGCCCATGACTTTCACCGCGTTGTATTGCCGGGGTTGATCGTAAGCGGGCAATGAGAAAAATCGAATGGAAACGGACGCCGACTTGTTGGAAACCACGAGCTGTAGGAAATAGCCTGCCAGTAATCGAAAAAAGTAGCTCGGAAAGACGAGTCGGTAGTGTGCAATGATTTACAGCCATTCGTGCAAGGCTAATACCTAATTGCTCGCAATAACGAATTTTAATCAAGTCAGGTCTGTTATTTCCTTCCCTCTTTTTCCAGTTGTGTCCGAGTTTGATCAGGGTCCCGTTGTAATTTTATCTGGCTAGAACCGGGAAATATTGTTCCGTGATGGGTTTCGTTTTTATTATTATTTAGAAGGTGAAAGCTTTGAGAATCGCTCCCATTTGATGAAATGGAGTTGGTGGCACGGTACTGGCCGCAAATCTCAATTGTTGGGTCAATAAGAGAAAATATACTTACATAACATGGCTTACTTAACTTCATTTTAAGAAGAATAAGACAGAATAGGAATCACGCGAAAATATCTCAACGTTCCTTGCTTTTGCATTTGTCTGTTTGAGTGTGTGAGAGAGAGAGAGGCAATGCATTTGGTACTTACAGTTGTAGAGATTCTCCACTTCAACCAGTTCGCAAACGTTCTGTGTTTGTCTTCGAATCTATTTTCTATAAAAGAAATCAGTCGTTTCGTTCCCTCTCGGCGTTTCTAATCGGCTGGATCTGCTTGAACGAGATTTTAACCAGTCATCATCCGGCTTACCACGGCCACACCATTATACAACCAAATCTGGTCATTTCATTGCATCCCCGCCATGCTCTAATTTTCCCTTATACAACGAAATTTTGACACTAAAATTATTTCGTAGATATAAACATTTTTTTCTTTTCACTTGAGCTGTTCCTACTTTTCTTCGCTATTACGCGCCTACGTGATGTACTTATGCTTCTTTCTCCAAGCAACTTACCGCGTTTCCCACGTTCCAAGAGCCTCAATCTCCACACCATCATTATATTAATGATCTCCATCGATGGGCTTTTTTAGTACTTTCATGTCGACTCGTATGGAGAGACTTACTGTACGTAATGCTGAACTGGCAAATCACGAATGAGTCCTTTTACCTGTTGAGTTATACTTGCACGTGTTCAGATTAATTTAGATTAATTTACTCGGGCTCGGCTAAGAAGGTTTCAAAATAAAACGGCTAGCGAAAGTGAGTGGAGCTAACCTTGAACTTCACTCCGTGCTCGAAGTTCGCTGGCTCCCCCTCCTACTTCTTTCAAGTTCGCCTATCGCCCGTGACGAGATCCTGTTGTGTGCTTTGACAATACTAATTAATTAGGACTCCACTCCTTCTTCATTTCGTAAAAACAAAAGCTCAATATGAATTACCTATATGACATATCAACCACATATTACCTCATTATGATATAATATATCGATTTGATATTATCAAATCAACCATTCAATTGGGAATCAAGCTTGCCCCAAGTGGCTTGGTTTCTAAGACTCAGAACATAGTCTAGGTAGGTATACCACGTAACACTTAGTGCATTCGAAATTTGAATTTTAGAACAAGAATTATTTTTTCGTTTATCCGGCTCGACTAAGCCGGATAAGTAATTTGTAAGCAACAATAGGAAAAGTGTGTTGATGATGTATTACGAATTGGGGTTCTTGCTTTCCATGAAATGTTCTAGTAAGGTCTACACTGAGTGGTATATACGTCTTATACGTCATCAGGTAGTTATGATTGATAAAAAAACGTCGTCTGTACCCTTGCAACGTAGTAAAGTACCTCATTCCCTCTCCCCTGATTACATAAAGAAAATCGTCTAGCATGATAGGTAGGCCTGAAGTATTCAGTGCACGAAGCCACTTTCGTAATTTCCTCCCGAAGCGATGTGAAATGGAGGGGTTATTCCTCTGCTCTCGGGTCACGATGGTTTAGATCCGACAAGAAAAGAAAAAAAAATCAACCAACTCTTTAGTGAAGTACCTGGGCAAGGGTTTTCAATGGAACGGCACAATAAAGGAAGTTGATCTATTGTCGGCGATAAATAGTAATAAATATGCATCAAACAGTAACGAGCCACTACCGGCTAAAAGCTATGAAAAGAACTATGGGAGGTGTGCCCTTCAGAAGCGTATGGGTGTATCGATATTGTTAAGGCGATTTGAATTTGAATTCCCGGACCTGTCCGGTTGTTGTTGAGAATCAAACGCTTGTCGTTCTATTTATGCTGGCTTCGCACTTATGTTTGTCCCGTCTATTCACCTTTTTTGGCATTCTCAATAATTGCATCAAAGATTCGCTGTATGATGTGCATGATTCACATGGCTATGCTGGCTAATTATTATTGTCCAAGTCACTCACGAATTTCCCTTTTCGTGTTTTACACGCTGAAAGTCGTAATTCGGTTGTTCCGAAGTCTTGTCGCTCCCATCGCATTTACATTACGATCTTTGTGAAAGCTAAAGGCGCCACAGAAAAGGCTTTAAAAGCCCACTGGTTACTGCAGACTAGAATTATTGTGGCGTGTGATCCTGAGGAGAGTTTGCCGGACTTTCTTGTCTGCTTTTAGTGGAAAGATTTCCATCTTTAACCTTCGTCTAGAGTCTAGACTCTAAACTTAGTTGGAAACATCGCTTTTCAAACGTCTTCGTCTCTTCATTTGCTGCATTCTTAACCCTCTGAGGAAAATGCTGGCTCCTCTGATGGCTATGTCAGGGTATTGAACAATGTAAGAGATGTGTACACACGAGCGGGTAGGAGTAGGTATGTCATACCTTTCTCTCTGTTGGTGATGCACTAAATGGTTAAACCGTCATTCTCTCGCAAAATTGTTCATTCTTCTCGGAATAATCAGCCTACGTTTTTGTGAAAATGGTCGAAAATTTTAGATGTTTGTATGTTGTGCCATAATTTTATATTATAACTAGCTGGGACACCCGGTCCTCGCCCGGTCTATTGTGAACACGAAACAAAACTTAATATTTCAACAGGCGAGATTTTAGCAGTGGACGAATATTTAACATTTCCCGTTATTTGAATCGTCTCTTGTACTCCCAGGAGAGATTTCAGCTCACTCAGCTGATCAGGGGAATTCCCGTCATTAAATGACGGAAATGTTGTATCTTTTGAGTGTTCTCTGGTTGTCCCAGAAGGGCTCCCAGTAAAATTTCAACGACCAAGGTTAACGGGAGAGATTTTAGCTCACTCAGCTGATCAGGAGAATTTTTAGAATCGTCTCCTGTGCTCTCAGAAGGGCTCCCTGTAAAATTTCAATGAACAACGGTCCCGCTCCCGTCAAAATCCGTCGAGCCGTTTGGGCGTGATGTGGGAACATAGGTGGGGTAGGTGGGGGTAAAAACTCGCATTTTGGGGTTTTTGCTATGTATCGGGCCTCAGTGAAGAGATATTGTCGCTGTAAAGCTTGCAAAATGTAGATTGGGAACCTAGTTACAGTTTCCCGAAGAGAGAGCGTTGTCGGATGACCAGCCATTTCACAATTTAAAATTTACTAAAACCCCAATTTGAGAGTTTTTTCCCCACCGAGTGGGGTAAAAACTCTCACTGAAATTTGGTGCGAGTTTTTACCCCAATGCCCAAAAATTAAAATAATATGAAAGAAAAACCAGTTCTTCCGTAAAAATAATATTTTATTGGTCATGAAGAAATGGTATCAACTTTATAAAATCTATAAACTGATTTAATAAGCGTGAAATCTTAGTTAAAGACTTAATCTTAAGACTAAATTTTAGTCTTAAGATTAAGTCTTTGAATTAATAATAATTACATTATGAAACCTTGCAAGCAAAGTGAAGGTTTTGTTCTTTCTGATACTTCTAATGACCGTTATACATTTGAGGCCTAAACGTTATACATTTGAGATTTTTTGTTTTATAATTAGGTACCCAGGAAAATCAATATGTTATTTAACCTATCGCGGCTGCAGCTCCACGGACGGACAGCCCTTCTTCGAGAGCCTGTTCGAGGAGTGCTGGACTGATGTGCTTGAAATTGGTTTTCCTTTTGTAATTCCTGTAAAACAAAAGTAGGAATTACAACAAAATTGAATACGGTATAACGAGAAACCCCAACCAACCCTATTTAAAAAAATAATATTATACCTCTTTTTCGTAAAAATATTATGCCTGATTCTTCTCATTTTTTAGAATGACTAATCAGTTTGTGAAAAAAAAGATGGGGCAAAAACTCGCAGTCTGTAGTGAGAGTTTTTTCCCCACTTGGCGTGAGAGTTTTTACCCCAAAACGTGGTCTATGACCACCATGTGATTCACATTTCTGGGACGGAGATTTCTTCAAAGAAAGGTGGTACTTTAACAATCCATTTGATGCTTCAATGACAGGAAAAAACAATCCCACGAAAATCATGCTCACTGATTTACAATGCACATTTGATTATACGAAAATATTACATCAAAACATGTAAAAACAAACTTACCGCATTGTCTTCCCGAGGGATGTATCCAGACTGGCGAGATATCAACAGGTGACTGATAATACTTTGTCTGAAGCGCAGCCTATTGAGAATTACGGAAAATAACTGGGATGGAAAATATGGCCGTGAGAGTTTTTGCCCCACGCGAGTTTTTACCCCCACATACCCAGTCCGCCCGCCCGCCCGCCCGTCGCCACAAACATTGGATTTTATAAATATAGGTTTTCGCACTTTTTTTAACTGGTCAGGAGTCCTGAATCAAGATTATTTTTGCATTCCTGACCATTTTTGTCTGACTCAGGACGTTATTGGCGACATCAAAATTTAATGAAAGGTACACGGAAAAATGTAAGACTCCTAAGTACAAAAATGGTCAGGAATGCAAAAATAATCTTGATTAACTAATTATCATAAATTGTCTCCTACACCGTATAACACCGAATGTACGAGAACGTAATATCATTTTAACTAAACGAACGTAATAACATACCACGAGTTGACAAAGTTTATTTTTGCTTTTCTGGCTATTTTTGTATTTTGTAGTCATACCCTTTTCCTCCTGTACCCGTCAAATTTACATATCAATCCCAAAATGTTTTAGCTTAGAGAATAGTGTTTCGGGAACAATAAGGTCTGGGAATTAAAATCAAATTTCAGTTCCGTGGTAGATAATAGATAGATTAATCTTATTGCATTCGATGTTTTGTTCCTCGTTTCAACATACCCACCTTTTATTATTTTATAGGTCCCGGGGGAAATCACCCAAACGTGATACGATTTTCCAACTTCCAACTGGTAGAAATTGGTGTGATTTTACTCCCAATAAGGATACGTAGATATAATCAGAATCCTAAGTCTCCAACCGACACAAGAAAACCGCTGCCATAGAAATCAAATAATAACACTCTTTTAACCTGTGAACTCTTAACATTTTGTGTAGAAATGCCCAGGACCCTCAAGAGGTCAGAGAGATTCCCCTTTCTAACTTCACAGAATTCGTGACCGCTTTTCTATACCGTCCCGTAGATCGCAATCGCGGCCAATAACCACGCTTGTATCGTATTAATATAAGTCGGTGATTTTTATAAGTGGTCCTTATTCGTATGTTGCGAGGTCCGGGTTTCACTTCAGCTCGTAACAATCCTATAAAAGGATTGTTTTGAAGCTAAGTTTAAAGCAGGTCGGGATTCCTTGCTAAAAACTCATGCTGCATAGTAAACATTTGATTTCTTATCGATTTAGTTGTTAGGTGTTGGACTTAGTTTCTCCAATATTCAAGTTGAATAAATAAAATTTTCCATTCATTCGATCGTCAAGTAGCGGTATACGTGGTATAAACCTACCTAGTTTACCTGATGCCACCCTACAAATTCAACTTCTAGCGACTTTTTATCGCTGCTGTTACAACGGGAAGTGGTTATTGACCTAAATGAGCCTCATTTTGCGGAGAAATCCTGTGAGAAACTTCTCAGTTACTTTTTTCTTGGTCAAACGACCTAAATAAAAAACCATACGGTACCCCTAGAGAAAATTAACTACCTGAGGAAGGCTAAGAAAACTTTGAGAAGTTTTGCCGTAATTACTATTCCACTAAAGGGAACTGAGTTGGGTACGAGGGCTTTTGTGTGAGGTAGGTGGTTGATAGGTATCTAACCAGAGCACAATAAATGTGTAATTCCTGGAGTGGACATTCCTACTGCAAGTGGATTTTCAAAAACTCCCAATGAAGATTAGAAATCAATTAGATTAGAATCTTACAGATTTTCAATTGAAAATTTAACTCCATATTGAAGCCCTATCCTACTTATTATGCTGCCCCTAGGGTTAAGCTGAGTAGCTAAGAATTACCTATCTCCTAAGGATCGACGGCAATATCGATAGTGCTACGTTTTCAAACTTATATCCAATACAACCATTAGTACACTCGATAATGTCTTAACCGAAAAAATCACACGTGTATGTGATAACAGCTGCGCTTCTGAGAAGAAAAAAGTGGAAAAAAAGATTTAACAATATTTTCAAATTACCTATCGAAGTCTCTTCAAAATTTCAAGTTCGGATTGAGGTTTGAGTGGCCTAATAATGCCTTTAATAGAGGGAGAAAGCAAGTGGCCTCCTTTTGGAAGAATATGTGTTTACGTCGAGGGCTTCGTGTATTACTCGCAGTACAGTACGAAAGTTTTAATTCATGACTACGAAAAATTCTTCCCCACTATTGGGCATGGAACGATCCTTTACTCCATCATGATGTTGGCAGCCGTTGGTTCCTTCGGATTCGCATACTTTTCGGACGACTACTTCGGCAAGTTTCGATCGGTATTTCTGTTTTACCTGATTGGATCACTTGGCCCCACAATAGGCTTATTTGCGGTTATCTATCCATTCAGTCTTGACGTCAGAGGGCTGATATACACCACGTCGCTTTACATTTGGGCGCCGATTCTGGCCATCGAAGCAACGAGAGTGGCGTTGATCTCTGAACAATTTAAAATTCCTCAAATGCTCCGAAGCCTCAAATTGTTTTATTTTTGTGTAATGGTTAGCCGCTACTTGGGCGCTGGGGTTGCCGGTATTTTGCTGAAAGTTGAATCCTATTTTGGAGGTTCGATGACGCAGTTGTTGGTCCGCACATCAATCAACTGGATCGTCGCTGTATCGTACTGGGTCATCTTGATTGTGGTATCGAAGAAAATGCGCAAAAAACGGGTTGAGGTCGGCGTGGTTGACAGCGTCATCGCGTGCATATTTTCAGCATTGTACAACAGGGCTTTCCGGAGGAAAAAAATGCCGGATGACTGTAAATGGATTGAATTTGCAGATGCAAAATATTTCAAAGAAACGAGGGATAGCGCATTACAGTTGGTGGAAATGTCATACATCTACATGCCCTTTAGCATGTTTTTTGGCTTAAATGAATTTCTTGATGTAATTTGGCTTGAGCAAAATGAATGGGTTGGTAGTGAAGACGTGTTTCTAGGAGGTTTGTCCATAATAACTGTATATCACGCAATCGACGTCATACTGCTACCGTTATTTGAATATATAATTGAGTTTGTTCTACCAAAATGCAAAATAATATTGTCGGATCTGCAGTTGATCGGTGGTGCATTATTCCTTTTGGGGTTAGCGTACTTGGCTACTACAGTTCTTCAGTCTTACATCGAGAATGGTGACTTACCTCGAAGATCTTCAGCCACTGTGCGTTTTTTCGACGGTATGGCTGCAGATGTCAAAATTTCCACTCCATTCAGTCCTACAATCACGTTGCACCCTGGTGAATCTTTTGATATGATCGACGTGAGTTCCAGTGGCATGGAAAATAAGGACGAGTTCAAATTCCCATCAAAAATTTTTGCCGAATTCGTACAAGAAGTTTCTCTCGTCGCCAAGGTCGGATCAATAAGCACTTACGTTTTGACGGACAATGGAGTGATAACTCTTCCGTACTTGACAATCACTTCCAGCGTTTCTCCTGAAATTCATGTGATCAACGGTGTTGCTGATTCGATAGAAGGTTTCCGTCTGCGTTTTCACAAATTGTCCCGGTCGAAAAAAGGAGGGCACGGTCACGGAGGTGGCCACGGTGATGGTCATGGAGACGGCCACATCGAAACAATAACTGAAGACCATGATATGGAAGTTCCAGAAGTTGGAAAAATTGAGCAGGTCCAAGCACCCAAGGGCAAATGGAATGTTGGACTATATTCCAACAACGGCAATCTAACATTTGAAGGAGTGTTGAGACTCATGCCTTATGCCAAATCCACGGTGTTCGTGTGCTATAATAAAAATAACTCGTTGAGTTTGTCGCTGCAAACTGGTACAACGGCGCAAAATGTACCATTGCTCCTTGCCATGCCTCAAATTCTCCTTCGATGTTTTGCTGATGGCATTGGAAAAATTTCGACGTACTTTTTCACCTACACTCAGGCTCCCCGAAAGCTACGCGCTACGGCTTTTGGAGTTCTCTACTTTGCCCAGTACTCTTTCCCTACGTTCATCGGTCTTCTATCGTCCGTTTGGATGGAAGGATTCTCATCCTTTACTCTGTCAATCTATACTCTCATTGTCTTCGTTTCTCTCCTATTTTTCATGCGCTTTGCCCTGAAATACGAAGAAATATAACCCGATATCAGACCACAATGCTTACCTACTTAATAAACGCACTAAGCATTACGCACACTTAGAAAGTGACTCTTGATCGGACTTGTAAATGAATAATCAAACCCTTAATATGTTGAAAAATCTTTGTCATAGTATGATTTACAGGCTCATGTCATACCATAGTTGGTATGCCTACATCGTAGCCGAACGCAACGAGGGTGTGTGTTGTTTGTGTGAGTTCGCAATATTGGACCTAGAAATAGGTTTGTTCCAGCTTTGACGGACTGTTAACAGAAATCGACGGAGACATGCGCAGTTGAGAAAACTGCTGTTCCAGGTCGCTGGGTCGGCGAAAAGTCGCCGTCGCCGGCTGTTCCAGGTCGATTTGTAGGTTGACATCAGTTCAACTGCTGTTCAACTGCTGTCGGATGGAAACCGAAAGCTCGAATGAGTTCGGTTGGGTGCTGTTGACTAGGATAACCCTACCCAGTTGAAACCTCTCTCATAACCTTCTCACTTTATTTTGTTGCTCGGCGCGTCAAGTTGTACTTACGTCCTCCCGACGTCCTCGTAGATCTCTCTCATGAGGCTATCAATACCCTCAAACACTTTAAATGACTCATTCCCGCCCTTATGATACTCCTCTCTCGAAAAAGGTTGATTATTCTGAATACAATAAACCAAAAATTATCACTTGGATTTTGCTATATGAAATTTACTGTCACGTCAATCACCATGTAGTAATTAAATTGTTGTAGCATTACTTCACGGTGATTCACGTGACTTGGTTCAACAAATTTTGTGGACAGATCGCGTTCCAGGTCAGCAGGTGGGCTGTTCGACAGAACTCAACAGCGATTCAGAAGGCATTAAAGCCCAATTGGGACTGCTGTCGACAGCAACTTAGCTGCTATCAACTTTTGTTAACAGACGCCGCGGCGTCTAACGCTTTAGACCTGGAACAAACCTCATATATGAGACTTTGGGGTGGACCCAAAAAACCCGTGTTTGGTGACGTTTTTCGAGTTTTTCGTCCTGCTGAGTCCAATGGCACTCTCAGAAGAGAAGGACCCGCCGCATCCTCGGCGACGTATATGATATACGGTATTTCCCTACCATTAATGTACAATTTTTTTGTTACACGCCAAACCTCGCGTGAAGCTCCTGGTCAGCGAACCCACTAGTTGGAATACGTTCTTCTTACGAGGGTGAAATCGTGTACGTGAGACGAGCGGTGGTAAGCAATCACGTAGATCATTGGGGTGTGTACATGAGGTGCTAACATGCTATCAAAATAACATTTCCAGCCACGCACCTGAATTACCAACAATAACCGTTCTCACTTTGATAGGTCTATCTCAGATTGGCGTTTGAACCGTTCTCGCTATGAAGGAACATGATTCATCGAATCTGGGAGAAGAATCACCGAAGGAAGTTCAGTAGTGGCAATGGTGGTTCACGTCTGGGTGTCTTGTTTTAACGGGAAACGGATTGCTTTCGGGGCTGAGAATCACTGAATATTGTTTTTAACCAACAAAGAAATCCCTTCCACATGCCAAAAGGAACGACTTTTCAGCGGCACTTCAACAAATAATCTTAGTTTCATTGTGAAAGTGTGATGTTTACGCGAGATTTACTTCGTCTCCGAAGCTAATTACAAGCTTGGCCAACTGTGAAGAGCCAAGTCGAAAGTCTCGAGAACAACCAGCCGATTTGAATGTCCTGCGTATTTACACAGCTCTTGCTTTCCTTCAAAGATACTCATGTACCTGATTCTGTGTGTACCTATAGGTAAGGCTCCTTGAAGGATCACATCACTCCAACATTACGGTTCTCGAAGCCTTTCTTGACTACTTGGTCGTACCTAGTAGGTTTTTTACTGAGTTAGGGTGTGTGTGATTGTTGGTCGCTTCAGAATAATATGCTGTAGATTACGTCATTCCTGCGTGGAATGCGCCGCGAGGGTCACGAGTAGGTTAAGCGGGCAGTTCTAATATGGGCATAATTCATGGAAGAAATATTCCTTATTCCATGGGCATAATTATTATCGTACCAAGTTCCTATTATCAACCTGGTTTAAGCCCCTCTACCTTCTTTGTTTTAGTTCTATGTCAATTAAAAAGAAATCGGTTGATAATGAAAAAAAAAAAAAAAAAAAAATGCAAATTTCCCACATTCTGGTTCATTGAATCATGTGAGACGCTATTAATAACGTCATTAGTTGAGTGAGTACCACATCTCACACTGGTGTTTTGATGGTTCGAAACCCAACTTATCGTGACTTTTGCAACGAATGTATAACATAAGGTATTTCTAATCTCATAATAAGGGACGATAAACTATATATAGTTTATATTATACTATATATAGGCTGCGTTTTGATCGGTTTACACACCACTTTAGCATAATAAACCTTCATGTGAAGTTTATAGCGTTTCTTTTCGTTCTCCACAAATGCGTAATTCCAAATCAACAAGATACATGAACCATCCCTGTACCGTGATAGGTACAGATCTTGGTGTTGGACTCTCATCTTCTAAACATCTTAACCGAACACCTCCACCTCAATGTAGCCTGTTCCATTTAGCTACCTAATCGTTATCGAGAGAAAAACGCTAGGGACAAGGCAGTATGTTTCCGTTTCGTGCTTGGATGCCCACACAAGTAGTACCTACCACGAAGTATAATAAACCCCACGATAATGTTCGTGTTAATGTTCATAAGTTTGGTCATTTGTATGTTAACTATTCGTGCGTCTCTTTTTTCGGGAGTATCTTTATTTGTACTATGGTTCTTTGTACATTTTAGGGCTTCGGGGATTTTCTCCGGCATTTCATTTAGTTTTCACTTCTTTCCTAGCCTCCTGGATGGACATGAATTTTATCTAACTAGTTCACAATGTGAATTTCTCTTCTTCGATTTCGCCTTGTGCCAGTCAAATTATGAAAACCCGAAGAGAAAACCTCAATCCTGCAGTATTGGTAAGAGGGCATTATGATTAAATCATTAAAATATCGTTTGATCATTAAATAAAAATTTTTTCTACTCTTACTATTATTAACGGTTGCAATCCTTCCCGCTACCTATGGGAATTCTATAGTATATTACTATTAGTAATAACTAGGTATTGATAAGTCAATGTGATTCTATAGTAATAACTATTGATAAGTTAAGTTGATTGAATTTAATGAAAAAAATGTTTTGATCATAGCAGCTGATAAGTTCAAATGCAGTATTTATTATATCTAGATCAGTGATAGTGTGTCAGCCATACCCATAAAAGTTACCTATTATCAGTCTCATACCACCTGCTTATCATTCACTGTTTACCGTTCACACTGTCTCTTTTACTTGACTTCCCAGTTTCCTTAAAGTTTCTTTTGTTTAAATGCCCCATCTACTGTGCTATGGCACCATGTCACCCTCAATGTACTAGAGTTTCACGATTTTCCAAGGTAACTGTATAATATACAGTTACCTTGGAAAATATATTATATTATCATCATGCTAGCTGTAGTCAGCACGTGGTATAAATACAAGCTGTCTGTCCTTCGCTTCCTTATAGCCCTGGGGAGGAAATACAAATATTTCGAAACGTCGGCCTGAAAATTAAGTCCAGTCATTGACCAACCCTTGAGAACGACCTTACTATTATTTTCTTTTGCCGCTATAATATTATATTATAATAGTTCGATACTGCGGGTGGATAGAGACCTTTTTCCCGTTACATGTCTTGGGACGGGAGGTTCATTATGGTTTTCGGGTACGATTCGAAATAGGTTGACAGAAAAAATTATCACAAGGAAGTCCTTTCCTTCTTGAGGACCTTGAAAGTCACGATAAAGAAAGTTCTTGTGAAGCAGCATCGACTGATGGCGTGTCATCATCTGTGATGCAACGACAACGATCCACTAACTCTCCACACCTGAATGAATTGTGGACGGCCAGGTACCTATTCGTATCATTGAACTGAACTGAGGCCCCAAGCGTGTAATTTGTGAAACCCTCTCATTCATCATTATCAACGATGTTGAAGGCCTAATGCTTCTATCAAACAGCAATTCCATAGTAGGTATGTTATCGCTGTTTGAATATCATAATTTTCAGGAGTTTTCATTCTGAAAATAAATTTTTTGGGGGGTTTTCATTCAGAAAATACAATCTAAAAAAATTATCAAAAATTTAGATGTATGTACGGTGGTATTATGATGCCATCGAACATTTGGCTTACTTCCGATCTTACTAGGCGGCGCTCTTCAAATCCAAAATTCAATCGTTTTTTGCTTCCGGGTCTACGGAAGGTAGCGGAAGCATTTTTTTTTCTTCTTCGTCAATATATCCAATGACAGGTCCCTGAAATAAGTACCTACAATAATTATTTGTAAAACTATGCAGGTGCTTGACTGACTGCATGGTGTGACTGTTTTCTGTTGCTTTTGAATTCATCGTCCACACCTTGTAGTTCGGTTCCACCTGACAATGGCCTGGGTGGTATTTCATGATTGTCTTCCTCGTCTGCGTACCCTATAATGATATCAGGGGCGAGAGGGCAGGGCATCCAGCCATAGTTCCTCTTCGTGTTTTGGTTAGCGTGGCCTTGTCAGGTCATTCGACTGACTCCTCAGCATATTGCCCCCCGAAATAAGTGTAGCATCATGTTTTTACCTTTTAAACTGAACACAGTTACCTATACTACTAATCATTTTCATTTATATGTAATACATACATATATTATGTATATTTTGTGACCTACAACTAATTTAAACAATCGATGGCCTACTAACAATCAAGTGGTAATATACCTACCAAATTTTATCGCGCTCGAACACCAAAGGGTGGGGAGAGAGAGAGAGCATTGTAAGAAGGAGATAGATCTAGTTATACTGTAATTTATGTATTGTTTGTTTTGAGCCCTCTGTACTTTCTGCCTCCCCAGCTAATAGCCGAGTGGCCGAGCGATGTGTCCTTGTGCACTCCCTCGTTTTATTCAATTGTGAATCCCACATTTTGGTTTATCTTTCTCCCTCAAAAGTTTTAATTTCAAAAATCAAAATTTGATGTCCGGACATTTAATGTCCGTCCGCAGTCCAGGCCGTTTTAAGCAGTAGGAATATTTTTAAAAATCTGAAATTTTGAAAAAACACTCGGTTCTCGATCTAGTTGTTATCGCAAGGTTTTCAGCCTGATCAGTCGAACCCGTGGGGCTCTGTGGTGCTAAAATGGGGCTACGGGAGGGCGTTTTGATGGGTTTTGGCCTTGGGGTGGAGTTTGGTTTTTTTTTTTTTAACCTACAATCCATTTCTTTGCGTCCACGTTCAAACGTTTTGAAGGAATACACTTTTTTTTTAAATTGGTGTATTATTATTTTTTGCTCAATTCCTACCAAAGAATAAAAAGCTCTTATGTAAAATGTGCAGCGTTTTTTTCTTTGACGGGGAGGAATGAGAAAGGTGTTGGCAAATGTTATCATTGGGAAAAAATGCTTCAGGTCATTATATAACTTGACGGGTTATTGGGAAATTTGAGCTCTCTTACGTCTTGTACCTCTGCACCTTGTTGGGCCTTTCATCAGGAGGAAGTTTGCTTCGGTGCACTTCCCACCGCAGGCCTCAAGTTAAGGTGGGAACGAGAACGTCTTCGTAGTTTTTTAAGAATTTCATCCAAGTGATCTTTGAGGCTATTCCCATACATTTATTTTAACTCATGGTAGTTTTTAGTATTTTAGGATAGGTAATTGTGGGGAAGTTCATCAAGTTTTATGCCAGTATTTGCATTTATCGTATATAAAATTTAATTCGTCCGTTTCAGTTGGGCGAATATACCATGCCTACGAAAAGCACGACAATTTGGTTTCGGTCGAATTAAGCCGAAACAAGAATCCAGTGGCTTATTAAGTGACGTTATCAATATTAATCCATTTATCAATATTAATAATCGGGGGCGATTCGTAGTCATTCGCGATTCATAAATTACTGTATTAAGGATTGAATTTCTGAGATGGTTGTCGATTTGAGAAACCTTGCACGTCAAGCTCTGAGGTTCCTGCTGTCTATAATGCCTCGAAAAAGTGACTTGACTATGAGAAGAAAAGATGATTGTTTTCTGTACCTAAATTTACCTACTTCGCGTATAGTGATGAATCGTACGTAAAAAATGGACATTATATTTTCCCTGCAATTTGGTTTACAAAATGGATTTAACTTTTTTCAGATAGCGAAGAAAGGCACCATAATGAGACTGACGATGAAGGCATCGAAAGAGATTCTGGAGAGTGCGACGACGAAACCCACCAGAACCAACCCGGCTCCAGTTTGTCCCTGGTCCTTCAGGTGATAAGTCTTTAGAAATTGGAATAGTTATATAAATATGTCAAGGCTAATAATTACCTAATAACACAGGTCTAGAAAAAAAAGTTGCTAAAAACCACTTAACACCATGTTTTTTGAGGTGCTGAATCCGAAAATGGCCTCCGTTTTCTCGGGAGCCCCATGTTTTCTTGAACTATGGTCAATTTTAGGGTTTTTGTGTCATTTCGGGATTAAAAAATGATTAGGTAACGGCAAAGTCCAAAAATTCTGAAAAAATACGCTTCTTGTTGGACATTTAATGCTGATGACGAAAAATATTAATTATATATTAAATACATTATACATCAATTATATACATTACCTATATACAACGAGTAATGTATATATTATATAAATATGTTTTCGCGACGAGGGTCGACGACTCCGATCGGCCTCAAAAGACACTACATTCTAGAATCTAAATCCGAAATGTCCGTCCACCGTCCGGGCCGTTTCGGGCAGTAGGAATTTTTTTTTAATCTGAAATTTTGACAAAATACTTAGTTTACCATCTAGTTGTGCCCGCAAGGTTTTCAGTCCGATCGCCCAAACCCGTGGGGCGCTATGGGGCTAAAATGGGGCTATGAGAGGATTTTTTTTATGGCTTTTAGCTATGGGATCGAGTTAGGTGTCGTTTTCGAAGTATTTTTCGACGTAGAATCCATTTTCGGGGGTTCCGGAACGATCCGATTTCACTGTGGCGATCTATGAGGCTTTCATGATGTTAAAAATGGGATTTTTTATGGATCCCCGGAGGTTAAATATTTTTCGAGTAAAAAATGAAGAACTTTTGAAAAAAAAAAAATTCAAATTTTTTTTCCATTGACACAGAAATAATTTTTGCACAAGCAAACTATATCAAAGAATAATAAACCCTTGTGTAAAATTTGCAGCGTTTTTTGTACTTTTTACCTTCTAGCGTAAAAACAGGGACAAATAGCCGCTACTCATAGCCGAAAGGCTCACACAAAAACGTTTTGAGCTAAAAATGGCCAAATTTTGTTTTTTAGTTCCCCTACACAGCTGGTTTTCAAATTGTTCTTGGTGGACAGTGAGCAAACAAGCAAACTTGAACAGTGAGCAAACAAATTAATTTTTTGGCATCAATCTGAGGCAACCGGCGGACCATATTATGAAGCGGGAGCTCATACTTTTGATACTTTTTTACTTAGTGAAAAATTGGAAGGTATCTGCAGGCTTATTGGAGGTAATTTAATTATCTTTCTATCTGTAATTATCATTGTTCTTCATTCAAACCTAGGTGGCTAGGAAACGCTCCCAAAAATGATAAAAGAAAACCCATGTTCAGCGGGTGTGCAGCGCACGTGACTTTAGTGCCTGAGCGAGTCGGGCGCCTTGTTTACAGCTCCTCCTATCGCTTCCCCTAATCCGAAACCCCAACATATTGGTACCAAACGATTCAGCAGGGCCTGGAGAATTAAATTTAAGAAATCATTTTTTCGATTAAAAAAAAAAACTTCCGCAAGGCAGGTAATGGCTATCATTTTTTAATTCCGAAATGACACACCTAGAATTGGCCATAGTTCGAGAAAACATGGGGCTCCCGAGAAAACGGAGGCCATTTTTGGATTCAGCACCTAAAAAAACCTTTTAGCAATGGACCTAAAAGTCGACTTTTTTTTTTGTTGACCTGTGTAAGTGTGAAATAGTTGAAATAGTGTCACTAAAGAATATTAAATATTTCCACAAATGTGGTAATTGTCCAATCAAGTTTACGATGTACATTAGGTTTCCGCCACCATGTCCCGACTGTAGCATACGGACGTTTTGTGGGCACTTTTATATTTTCAAGCTTTATGGGACGGGCCTGTTCTACGTGGAAGGACGAATTAACTTCCGTCAACGGCACATTCATTCTGCCAGCTAGTTTCCTCGTCTTCGAACCCATAAGTCTCGCAGGGGCCAAGACGTCCAGGCCGTCCCCCTCGGTTGAAATAACGGTCCATAAAGGTCCATACAGGATGCCGTTGATCGATTACGGGAGAGTAACCTAATGGCCACCGACCGCAGATAACCAAATTGGATAAAGGTGAAGAATTAGAATCACGAGCCAAAACCGAAGCCTTGGCTTGCGGGACCGATTAGATATGGCGATACTTCTGAGCTTTCGGTTCTAAGTGAAATCAATTTGGATCCAGGCTGTGTCACGGATGTTGCTCCGATTTTTTCCGCATAAATGATTGGTGACCTTTCTATTTTTACTCTGCAGCAGCGGATGTGCTGCTCCATGACACCCTGAACGATTGCCGTTCGTATCGTGTATAATTAAAATCCGTTATTGTAGTGGAAACCAACACGATTCATCACGGCAGGGATACCCCACCGGAGTGTCGTGGGGCCTTACGAAATACCAACTTGAATCGTGACCCAGCATTTCTTAATACGCATTTTCTTAGGAATATTCGTTTCCATAATCGCACGGTAGGGAAACTGTTAGGCTCATTGCAGTCCGTGGGTTCACAATGCGACACCGATAGGCAGAGGAGAGGAAGCTGTCACATCTCATAATACTTGTTTCGTGACCATGCTATCGTGCGTGGCGACCCTTTTTTACCCTGGGGCGCTAAGCAGCGGGAATCGTGAGAAAAGATAGCATCAAGCTCATTGAACAGCTGTGAAATGTATACTTCCCTATCAGTTTTTACATATTTTTCAAATTTGCTGCATTACGTAATTTATTTTCGAAGTAGGGTAAGGTCGTGTACCTCGGGACGATTTTTTATAAACATAAGATTTGCCCCTAAAATATTTTTAAATGTCCGATTTATTCTCATACATACTACTCATTGGCCACATATGACATTCTTACATTAAATGTAAGAAATGTAAAATTTACATTTACATTTAATGTAAGAAGCGTTTTTAAAATTTTTGCTTGACAGCAATCGATTTAAAAAAAAAAGAAGGAAAATGCCCCTAGGTGCAATATCGAAATGTCCCTATTCACGCTGGGTTTGAACCTAGGTATACCTAGGTTTGTATCAGCGAAAATGCTGAAAATGTGCAAAGATGTCCTAAAATGTCCAAAAAACGTCAAATGTTCCTTGGTACAGTAAGGGCATGTGGAGACACTACTTAGGGACGCTTGGTATGAAGTTCATACCAATGAACCCTAGTTTTGAACCCCAGACATAGCCCCAACTCTGTCCGTAGGTTTAAGACTACCCAAAGTTAGGTGAAAAAAAAGGAAAAAAAGCTTACGCCCGATCACGGGGTTATTACGGAAATTGATGTCGTAGAGTGTTAGAGGGAATCCTCATCAAAATTTGGACAATTTCAACTTTAACTGGATAATATCCAGCATTAAAGTTGAAATTATCCACTTATCCTAACTTGTGCACGATCCCGAAGACAACAAAAATATTGCAATGGCAACTGGCTAAAAACGTTTAAGGACTCTCTAATCAATGGCAGGATCATATTTTACACAACAAGGTTAGCATAATCTTTTCGTCTAAGTTGGATCTTCAAGCCATTGGGAACAAAACCATTTTTGGACAGATATTGGCTTTGTCCCTCGGTACACACTGGGACACTACGACCTTACCCCAGTATTTATTCCGTAAAATAACGGAGTGCACTAGCACTCAAAAATATTGGTAGGGGAGAAAATCGCTTGGGTCCTTCAAATTAAATTTATAAAAATTGGAAACCTATTTTTTCAATGTTCCACTGTTACGTTTTAAAATGTCGATGGTTGTGACAAGTGAAGGAATAATATTATGAATATTCACGAAGAATAAGATTGCACGATGATTACATCACTGAGTAGGAGATGAAACAGGTTGGTTGGAGCTGACCCGTTTTCGCAGCCAGTAGGGCAGGTATGACGACGATCTCGATATTATCGTCCGTATAGGTACATTTTGTATTGACAGGCTGCTTCTACTTTTGGACTAAGTTCTGATTCCACTAGGATCTTGTAGAGCCTGGTTTTCCAGTACTTATTAATCGATGCAGTCAGTAAGAGGAAAATCCTTTTGGTTCAGGTCCTGTTGCCCTATATTTTCCCTATGGAGGTACGACATTTTTATTTGCCTCAAAATTTGTTCTTTTTTTGGCGTCAAGGTGAATAAATCCCAAAAATACAATATCCGTCCGCCGTATCTGGTCCGTATCGCTTAGACATTTGGTACTGTCATAATACTCGGTTTCCATCCTAGTTGTTGTCGAAGATTTACAGCCCTATCGGTGTAGAGGTGGTGTGCCTGAGGGTCGATTGAATTGTTTATGGGGGAGGGAGTTCCCAGACCTGTTCAGCCATTCTACAAGTGGGCTCAGCTCTAAAAGGATAATAATCACCTGAGGTACCCAATTTACTACGTATTTTTCAATTAAAATTGAGTTTGTTAACTTTTTTGTGATTTTTTCTATTAGTTATGCACTGTGCACCTTGGTGGACATTTGGGCGGGACTCAAGAGGCGGATCAACATTATAAAGCAGTCTGCCGGGCTCTAGTCGCCGAAGCCCTCGAGCTCCACTCGTTTCTTCAGAAAGTCGGCTCCAAGCAAGTCCGGCAAACCCTTGACACCCCAGACCACATAGACCAGCTTCGAGTGAACGACTGGGTAAGTGTCTTATTGCATTTCATTAATATTACGGTTATAATGGCATAATGAAACTGAAATAGCAATGGGTAGTTTTTGTGCCTACATCTATTTGAATGCGTCATCTTAATTTATGGCTTCCATTATGGAAGTTCCATCCATATGAAACAAGATGCAGAAGAAAAAGTTAACGGCGGTTGTTGATAACCCAATAAAGGCATACCCTCATCAAAGATTCAAATGGATTGCCTTCCAGTAATCTGATGGAACCTCCGGCACAATCCATGATTGATGTCCCCTTCACTCTATGGGAGTGTTGGAATAAAACTTAAATTACTAACTACAAATGAATGGTCTGTTGATAAATCTTGTTTCGTGCACGCACATAAATAGAGGTCAGATTTGCGAAAAATCGAATGTCAGTAGACTCACATTTAATTGATGGTACCCGTGTTAAGAAATAGTGGTCTGAATGATTGTGTTTAACTTTAACTCGCTGGTAACACATGTGTAAGTCATTAGAGGTATTTTAGCTGTCAGGTAGGGTAAGCACAGACATGACGAGCCACGCCTTGAAGGATATTATCCTTCGTGGGACGTCTTCGCTTAAAAATTGATGAGATTGAGATTTACGAACTAATAAGAAATGACAAGTCCTCTTTGATAGAGCATTTGAGTCAGCAAAACGTCCTCAGACTGGATTTGCAAAACTTTATCCCCTTTCAAACTCAGAGCCTTGTATTCTCTGTCTGTATGGCTGCATTAATCTTTGAGATTTACGCCTACTCTCACGCCAACGGATAGGTTTATTCAAACTCGCGTTCTGGCTGGTAAGGATTACCTAGTCTGTTTCGAAACTGAACATTTTGAAGCAAATCATTCAAATCCGTGTCTCAATGCCATCCTTGAGCTTTTATGAAGGTTTTGGTCCGTCCTTCTGGCTGCTTAACATCGAACCGATCATAGGACAGATACGAGCTTATTCGGTGGGACTTGGACGTGGGTGGTTGTATGTTGATAATAACGATGACCCCATATAACCTGTATGTCATTGTAATTGCACCACAACCTCAGCCCAAAGACATGATTGTGTTTAAGAAAAATGGAACCTCGCTGGTCACAGGAAGCCCCTCAGCTTCCACCGAGAACTGTCGGTCTGCCATGCATGTCATGATAGTGCATGTGGTAAATGCAGCGTTCCGAAAAGTTGCTGAAATGTGCTTAGTATGAAATGCGTGTTACACTTTACGTACATCCCGGGAATTACGTATTATACCTTCGTTGAATATTCATCAGCAGCGGATGGACAAGGAATTATGTTGTCGAGAATTAATTGAATCCTTGTCCTAGTATTGTAAAACCATGCGTTTGTTGACTCACGGAATCAGACACCCCTCGATGTTCACTCGTGCACGGCATCACCTGCGTCATGCCTCGAGAAACTTTGTAACCACTTCCACACCATTCTCACTGTCTGGCTCTCATCATTTTTTATCTCTGAATTATCCCCGATTCTCTGGCTTCTTCTAATAAACGACAATTGTTTCATCTTCGACTTAATAATATTACCTCATTGAGGGTCGGTATGAATGGCTCTAGATTATAGTAGTTTTCTGGATGTTGAGTCTTAAATTAATCACCTAGTTAGGCCACTTTAACTAATTCCTCTGGAAGCATCTAGCGGAAATGAATGAAGATACCATGATGCTCTTAGCAGTGCAGGTTCATCTTGTAGTCGCTCAAAAATTAGGTTATTTTCATTTGTAAATTAGAACATTTTACTTTAATTATTAATACCTAATTACCAATTTAGCAGCTATTAAAAAAATTGTCACCAGTGGGGTGTATTGCTGATTGTGACTATGTAGATATGGTTTACTATATTTTTACCGTTATTCTGGGGGACACCCCCAGACCCCCGGATTATTACTGTTATGATCAAGGATCAAACCAATGGAACACAGAATGTGGTTTTCAGTGATAGGTGATAGGTAGGTACCTAAAAGTAATCAGTCACTCAGCCTATATTAACCCACACACAACTCAGGATTCTGGGTTTTTAGGATTTACTTCCTTCCCTCTCCAGCCCCAGGTGCGTTGTACCCGCAAGGTTTTCAGTCCAATCGCACAAACCAGCAGTGCTCTGTGGGGCAAAGGCATGGGCGTATACAGGGTGGGGCAGGAGGCCCCCCTCCCCCCCCTAGAATTTTCGGGAACACAAAAATAAATTGGGCTGAACTCAAAAGAAAGAATGCGTAGGTAGGGGCAAGGAAAGGAAATGATTGGAATTTGGAAACACTAGCACTCCGACATGGGGGCCTCACTTCGCTTGCCCATTTTAATAATAGGGATTTAGTATTGAAATTTAGATCTGTAGATAGGATACAGAACAAACGCCGACTCAATTGGACTGTAAACAACGAAAATAGGAGGAGTTGTACGGATTTGCGAGGGTCAGAAATTTCGCTCAATGCGCTTATCGGACGTAAAAATGGCCGGGGATTCCAAATGCATAAAAAAATTAGGGGTTCCTATTTAAAATAAGAAAGTTGGGCGCAAATGAGGCCCGCATTTTGGGAGGATCTCAACCCCCCTATGAGTAGCTAAAAGGGATCCCGAGACGATAGAAAAACGCTGCAAATTTTACAAAAGGGTTTATTATTCTTTGATATAGGTTACATCCCCGAATATTATTTCTGGAACAACAACAAACTTTTTTTTTTCAATTTTTTTTCTTTAAAGCAATTTTTTACTCGGAAAATATTCGACAGGTCGAATTCTGGGAGTCTGAATTCGACAGGAGGTCTCTTGGAATTTTTAGGCTGGTAGGTCCGTTGCGATGACTCCTGTCCCAAAGAATTACGAATGAAAGTTGAACAAGACCCATGGGGGTCTTTTAAGGCATTAAAACCCGCCACCTCCACGTTGGTCCATCCCGGGCGCACCAGAATGGTGTGGCTAACGCCGGAGATGGCAGGAGGGCCCTCTGTACTCCTCCCCGCTGTAGGGGGGGCAGTGCTGTAGATCAAGAACAAGAAGACATCAAAATTTGATTTCTTATGTTTCTTCTGTTGCTGTACTACTCCCCCTAGGGCAGTGCTGAAGATCAAGAACAAGAAGACATCAAAATTTGATTTCTTATGTTTCTTCAAAATTTAATTTTGAAGAAACATAAGTGCACTTCCCCTAGGGGAAGAAAGCGAGCAAGAAGTTACGCGAAAGATTGTTATGGGCCAGAAATGGTCTTAGATACAATCTAAGAAGCTCGGTACAGCGGGCGTACGGCGGACGGACATTTCGGTTTTGGAATCTAGACCTCTTGAAACGGATAATGTCAAATTTTGAGGCCGATTGGAGTCGTCAACCTCCGTCCCGAATAAATAGGTGTTGACAAAATACTCATTTCACCATCTAGTTGTGCCCGCAAGGTTCTCAGCCCCACGCTTCAATAAAAGGGCTACGGGAGGTTTTTTTTTTAAAGGGTTTCGGCGATGGGGTCGAGTTATAACTCGACCTATAGGTTTTCGAAGTACTTTTGGACGTAGAACCCGTTTTCGGGGGTCCTAAAACGATTCAATTTCACCGGGGGCTCTAATGGTACTACAAATGGGATTTGTGAAGGATCCCAGGAGGTCAAATATTTTCCGAATAATTTTGGATGCTTAATCCATTTTTCGAGGTTTCATGACTGTTCGTTCAAATAATGTGCAGATTTTTTTTTTTTTTCTCAAAAATATTTTTTTATTGGCAAGAATTAATTTTCGCACAAGTAACTTATGTCAAAAAACAATAAACCCTTGTGTAAAATTTGCAGCGTTTATATATGTATATATGTGTAAAATAGCGCTTAGTGGGGTGGCCCCCCCCCCCCCCTTGGCTAAATCCTGCCTACGCCCATGGGCAAAGGTTTAAGGTTTAAGCGTTTTGAAGAGTTTTAGCTATGGGGTCGAGTTAAATTGCAGCGCCTGGGTCAGCAGACCCAGAAACGTCTAATTTGAAAAGGGTCAGCGGCCCTTCAGATACGATGGAGAACCGAGTAGGTACCTATTTTGTCAAAAACATATATTGAAATCATGACATCACACGGAACGTTTGATGACAAAATTCAATGTCGAGGCGGAAATTTTTGTATGCTTGACTCGGGGCGTGGGGTGGGGTTAGAAGGAGTTACAGTTCTTAGCTGGGGGGGGGGGGGGGATTATTGGGGCGTCGCGATGGGTCGGGTCAGTAGTCGGCCGGTGGGATATTTCTGACACTTCCTTACGCCCAACTTCAAACCAAATAACCTCCGTAAAAACACATTCTGTGTTAAAAATCAGTATAGTTTGATTTTAACATTTGTGTAATTAATCACGAGGTTGTTCGTCTGAACGTACCAACTATTTACGCGGATACATTATCCAGGAAGTACAAGCTAACAATAATTACCTTTTGCCATCGGCTTCGGCAGAACCCACCGGCGTGCTACTTCTTGCCCGCATCAATATACATTTTGATCACTGCTGGATGTGAGTCGTAATTGTTTGGTAACGAAACCAGTTCCTAATTCCTGTTGGCCAACTTCGCATGACCTTACTCAGTATGTCAACCAGCTTCTACTGCAGGGACTTCTAATTTTTTTTAAATGCAATAATTACGGTGTGTATTGCTAATATTGTGACTAGGTATTATGTCACTAGAATTATCATAGAATACAGTTTAACATACCACGTAATTTGAAAGCGTAGCATATTTTTACACTTCGGCTATCAACTGGTAAAAAACTACAGTTCATTATGTCATGTGTTCTTTATTGAACTTATCTGATCACAATTTGAATATTTTTCTGTCAGAAGTTTTAATGCCGGGGGTTCTTTAGTGTTGCTGCTTGTAAATGTGTGGTATTTGTTTACCAGTCAAAATTGTTTTCAGCATCTGCTTTATCGCTATTATTATCTTGACTCTTTGATTGTCAAACGCCTGAAATATTGTCTGAATATGCGAAAAGGCCTGACGATTTCCAGTTACATCACGACATATGCTCATGAATATCAGCCGATATTTCCACAGAGTAAGAAGCAAAGCGAAAAACAGCCCGGAAAACCTGTGATTAATCTGTGGGACATCGAAAATCCGAGAGTCGTCCGAGCTCCGAATTGCGCTTGCAGCCGTAAAGAATCTTTGGAGAATGAGGGGAAGGTCAAATGCGACCTTGAAGCGTGGAAGTATCTTCAAGATGCTCGAACGGAATATTCAAGCAAATACTGTTTCGATTTCGAACTTCCGGCGACTATCCCTGAAAAAACAAGGCCAGGGATGATGAAGATTCTACAGGCTTTTATTGACGAAGCTGAAAGGGATCATATGAAAATGAAAAAAGAAGAAGAGCAAGCTGTTGCATGCGCTGCACATTGGTGGAACAAGGATTTGGCCTACGACAACGATTTACAGTGCAAGGTGGGTGAGCTTTACCGTGCACGACAAGGTATTATGCTGTTGAAGAACCGCACAGCTGGGGGACATAAGTGAAGAGCAACAATTAAGCTTCATTGAACTGAACCGAGGGAAAGTTAATCGTAATCGATCGTTTTTTTGTATATCCCATAAAATTTCTTTGTGAATACCACTGAAATTCATCTGCACCGATTGGAAATAAAGTGGCTGTTTGCTACGAGACGTTCTCTCCTTTACAATGCAAGTATCAGTCAGTAATTGAACGGGTTAGGGTTGTGTATAATAATTATACATACAATTATTACAAAATTTGTAATAACATTTAATGGGGTGCAGTTTTTGTACGTTGCCTGGTCGAATGAATTCATTTCGCACATTTCATTCAACGGTTGAATTATCGGCCTCATTTCTTAGTTGATCTAATTGTGACAACACGGAACAAACCGGTTGACCGTACGACTAGTAATGAAGGGAACAAAAAACCTGACAGGTTTCAACTTAGGTGGTAATTTAGTTAATACTATCCAACGTAAGAGTCCAATAATTGGACTTATTAGAACAGTTCTTACAGTGAGTTGTAGGTACCTAATTAACTCTACTAGTATGTATGAATAAATAATTGATCGATAATTATCGATTTTTATACAAATATTTGGGGTAGCGAGAGTGTGGAGAGAGTGGAGTCATTATCCTTTGCGAACTTCAGCTTCGCCATCCATTTCCTCCTCTTTGTTTCAGTATCCCTCGGAGTGGATGTCCCCTCACCACATTGAACTGGAGCTTTATCGAGCAAGATTTAGATGATTGGGCGGAAGAATTTCCAATCAATGCCCGATTCGCTACACTCTGGCATAATAAACGATCATGGACGTCATGCGATAATAAGTTCTGTACCGAAATAATGGAGCCTGATCGTGTTTGAATGTATTGGACCGAAGTTTTTATTTAGTTAGAAGTAGTTCACTAATATTACGACAGCCTTTAATGATGAACATAATATGTACTATATTATAGTATTATTATATTGTGTCCACTATAATATAGTACAGACTACCTCGTGTATACACTACACTATAACATAGTACAGATTACCTCGTGTATATACTATGGTGCCTGTATCAACATTACCTCGTTTATTTTTTAATCATTTATATCAACCTCCAAATTTATTCAATTGCTGAGAGATTTTGTGGATCCTATTGAATATATAATCGAATATAACAGTATTTCTAATAGCAATATTAAATTGCTAATACTACTTAAAATTGTATTAAATAGTAAATTGTAGTATTACCTATTGTGAGAGAAGAACTGGTAGCGTTGATAGAAGCGAATTGAGTTCAGAGGGTATCAATCTACTGAGCCAATTTCCACGAAAAGGTGGAAATTAAGACTTACCATACTTATTACGGTACCATTGTAATGTTAAAAAGTTACGAATAGGTTAACAGCTCTTCTTCGTACAATAATCCCCGCTTTAGACCTATATGCCAACTAATGCGTGAAATGAACCAATTTACTTTTCTCCTCTGTAGATTCCTAGGTTATTAGGTCCGGTTTAACGCGCCGAGCAATGCGATTCTTGGTCGTGATTTTATAAAGTGAGAGCCACGCTTGTTTCAGCCGAAGAACGACCTATTCTATTGGCTTAGCAATGTGAACAGTGTAGGTACCTAACATTGAAAACATTCCAGTCTTTTTTTTTTCAGGCCCTTTAAAAACTGCATTATAAAAAGTTATCATTAAAGATAATATCTAATATTATCAATATCTTCAAAAGCATTGAATATCATTAGGATTATTATGGTGTCGTTATGGGGTTTTTGCTCATGATGTTTTGGTTATGCGGTAGTACCTATTTGTGTACGTTCTTGGCTCCCTTCCTACCATCTTCTCTTGATATCTTTCAATGATATGAGTACAGATATGTCAAAGCCTACCCTATACATGGTAAATATTGATGCTAACAGCTCAGCACTCCTCACTATTGACATTCCTAAAACTTTCATAGTGACTCCGAAAGTTCGAATGGCATCGCACATAATCATTATCTTCTATGGTTGAGTTCGTCACATATCTGTTGGTTGAGTTCGTCATCACTGGCTTCTTTGGCGCTGAAGAAAAGCTTAGGCCCCCATACCAATGGAAGCTTAGGTACCGAAAAAAAAAAATCCTACTCGTATAACCATTGCATATCATTTCATTTATCTTCCAAACTTCTGCTTTTGTTGAAAGAATTCTGTGTTCTTTTGTTTTGCTAACAGACTCCTCAAAATCTAAGGATTTGGAGAACTATCCAAGTATGTCAACGCTAAACACGATGTTGCATGCGCCGTCATGAATGTTTAGTTTACCACCAACTTTATTTTTATCAGTTTTTTTTTAAGTTGCGATCGGTTTGCGTTATATTTGTTTTTACCCAAGTAATATTCGGAAATATCCTAAGTTCGTTTTGCTCGTGTGTAATTATAAATGGTATAGGTAGTCAATGTGTGTAATGCAAGCATTCTATCTAAGGGCAATGTATGAAATAGATTCTAACGAACGATTCCGCCATTCCTTCAATTCCACTTTGGATATTGAAAATAAATAAACTTCCTGATCTAACATTTCCCAGTTGATTTTTTAATATATATTTTTCTCCCCCCTCATTCTCTAGTACCTAAACGCTTTATTTTTATTTTTTATTAGTTTTATTTTTGGGTTATTTTTGCTCTTTATTCAAACTGAAATGTTAAACCTCCAATAATTGTAATTGCAGTCAAGTTATGTTGTTCGCAAAAATACAGAATCTTACACGTCGCTTAAGAGGCCATTCACTGTGTGAAATAGGCAGCGTTGTATCGATAGGATAGTATAGTGGTATAGATAGGATTCCCTAGAATTACTAGGGATTATATATTATGGCGGATTTAACATATTGGACCTATATAATAATAATTATTGGTCCAATTATTGGTATGATTGGTGTAATTTATCGACCCAAAACCTCTTTTCCTTTTGAATCTGAATTCATCAACAGTGGGTTTTAGAGAAAAACCTTTTTTTTCTTTCTGTTTAGTGATTTTTAATGTCAGTTTGCCAAATTTAATTTAGGCCATAAATTTAATACGGGTCATCATATTACGTTGACTCCATATACCTACCTACATATTTGAATTTGGTGACACTCATTTTAAAAGTTCGGGTGGGTTCCAGTCCAAAAGTTCGGAATCGTTTCGTTTCACAACCTCCCGAGTTAACTTAACACGATTACCTATATTATAATGTTCTTACGGATAGGTGCCTACTGTAAGTTCACAGCCATGCTTGCTACCAACAAAAAGTTCTTAACGTCTTGAACCATGTCCACTGTACAGTACATCTACTTTTAGGTAAATCGTTCTTCCTCACCTGTTTGTTTTTCCACACATTTAGAACATTCTGTGTCCACTGAGTGGCGGCTTTACGCTCTCCTGCACGTTCAAAACGCCTTTGGTGCGGAAACCCAGACTGACAAAAAGCACAACCGTGACTATCACTTTATCCTCTGTGTTGTCCCATTGGTTCACTTCCTCTTCAGTTACCTTCCTTCTGGAAAATGATAATTACCTACAGAAGTACAGGAAAATGTGAATGTCCTGCTCTGCACATCCAAAAATTCAATGTTATCGCTTCTACTCATAAAAGCTTCTGCCCCATACGTAATTATTGCGCCTCTTTCATTCCAAGAAGCTAATTGAGCAGTCGAGCAATCTTTACGTGAAAAGTTTTTTCGAGATCAGTCATTTACTTAGAAAAAAAACTAATGTGAAATAAAATGTGGTCATTTTCTCAGTAATCTAATGCTATTGTTCAATTCTGTCCTGCAGGCAAGACTATGGGTTCAGGTAATCCGAGAGCTGCGGATGGGCGTACAACTCAAGAAAGTCTGCTACACAAGAAAACCTATCGAATTCGAACTGACGCCGTACGAAATTCTGATGGAAGACATCCGGTCAAGGCGGTACAAACTCAAACAAGTCATGGTCGACGGCAGCATCCCTCATAAAGTGAAGAAGGACGCTCATGCGATAATTCTCGAATTCATCCGATCGAGGCCTCCTCTCAAAAAGGTAAAATTCGAACTTTCCGTGAAACTGGGGAAAATTCCTCCGTTTTGTTCCCCTTCGCCGGTCATCGTCAAATCCAAGGGTGGCTTGAAATCCGACCGGCCTAAGAAAACCTTGAAATCCCGTCCCATGTGCTGGAATCTTCCTGAATAAATACAAACCTCTTGCCAGATAAGATTTGGTGAATATGGAATTTACGTATCCAGAAGTGCTATTACTAATCATCAGTGAAATTCTCTAATTAGTGTTCATCAATAATTAGGTACTTGTTTGTAATTATCAGAAATACGTCGCTTTAGCTACCACATGGTACAAACTAATTATTTTGGCCCTACTATTGGTTGGACCTTATCCTTTAAGTAAAACTAGCTGATCCGGCGAACTTCGTGTGAAATTTTAGCTAAACTTAGTGTAGAACTTCATGAATAATAAAAATGTATGACCTATAAATTACAGGCTATAGTTATGAAGAATTCTTTATTGTAAAAAAGTTTGATGATGATGTTGACACATAAAAATGCTGGGAGTTTAACAAGGGTACATTCGTTTGAACGATCTAATTCATGTCGATCATAATTTTTGAAATTGTAATCCACTTATTATTGTTATTAACTCAATTTCATCAATCTTGCAGGTGATACAAAAAAGTATTGGACATCCCTACATGGACAAAAATCAGAGTGGACAAACCTGACCCTAGAAATGTTAACCTAGGGTTATTGGAATCTGACCTCGGAAATGGATCCTGAAGGATATCCATATAAGTAAAACAAAGATGGATTAGATGTTACTCCATTTATAAATCAAAAACGGATGAAAGAATATGGATGAAATTTGGCACACAGTTACCTCAGGTTGTTGGACAGGTTAGGAATGCTCGCACCAGATCGTGAAATGAATGACGCATTTTAATCGAAAATTGGGACGTGAACGTGAATATTGTGCCGAAAAGCCTTGGGGTAACATTTCTGCAGCCAGTATAGTCCACTCTGCTGTTTTCCAAGTAATCAATACTTCCTGTGAAGTTGGTGAAATTGAGTTACCTATGGCATGTTGTGGCTTATGCCTAACTCAACTTGTCAAGTTGGTTTTGATTGGTGGCCCGATCAGAATAAATTGGAGACGTTTAACTTACATCAAAATTTGATGTTTTTATTAGTAATGTTTGGTTCGAAATTTGAGCTCGATCAGACCAAATTGAAGGATGTAAAGGTACCGAGAGATTTTCGGTTTCCCCATGCTGCGGCCCATGAGTGTTTGGTTCGTGATCACCCAAATTAATTCACTTTAGAAGCACTTGATAGATCCCCTTAACGCGATCTTTCCTTTTTTTTTAATTTAATTTTTTTTTTTTTTTTTGTAAGGATGACACATAAAACCTGAACTTCACATAAATACTGAGCTCATGTACTACCGCCATTTATAAATCTCTAGACGCGAAATGTCTTGAAAGGTGGAAGGGTGTGTATCCCTCAGGATGAGATATAAGGGAAGTCCGCGTGTAACCCAACTAGAGACACCGCCTTTCTTGGGACTCAGGCTGTCGGTCTCAAACATGCGGCTTTTCTTGCCGCCCAAGTTCAGTTTCACAGAGGTAATCAATTCCGCCGCAGGGATTCACTTCCGTGGAGTAATTAAATATTTTTCCCGAGTCTCCATCATTGCGTATGGGCACTGGAAGAAAATCCAGTTATTCCTTGGTAAACAGGAACTCTTAAGGTACACATTCCTCCCTTATGACGAGGTACTCACCAAACTCACCAAAATATGACTAGGGGTTTCTCGCCTAAATACGAAAATGTCTCAAATATTACCTGTTTAGTAGTTCCTATCCATTTGTCATAGTTTTACTGCTTGTCTTAATCCCACTGATGAATTTTTGTCTTCTGGTTTTAGGCTTCTCCTATAAAGTTTCTACAATTTTTTGCAGAATGTTTTTCGGGTTCCAGGTTATTTCAACTCACTGCGCACTCCGGTCCTCAAGAGTTGATTTATGCAAATGATAACGCTCCGAGATGTAGAATAGTTGTGCCTCAGTTTTACGAGTTTCTTCCTCTTTTCACGGCGGGGACGGAAATGAGAGCAAAACGTCACCAGTAAAAGGACCGTGGGAGTAAGTTATGGGAAATAACCGAGGTTTCCCACTTTGGTGTCGCCCTCGCTCTCCATTGCCTTTGCAGAAACAACAAACGCCACCTAACAACCCGTTCTTTGTGATAACTATCCCACACCTTTCATCGATCAATGAGAACCATAATAAACAACTTGAGACAAGCAGTAAAATTATTGAAAATTTATTTGTCGTGATAAATTTCAAGGCATTAATTAGGTATGTTGGTACACTACGTTATAAATTCACCACTTGCAGGTACTATCTTCTAGTAGTTGGGTGAAATGTCTTAGCTGGTTGAATGAAAATCAAGTAGTAAACCATAAAGTTAAGAATTTGGTAAAGATTATGAAAAGAGGAATAAAATCAGTTATGAGCTAATTGACCAATCTTCCTCACAGCGACAATAACTCAGCATTGTCGTCCTTCTCATTATGTAAAATTTCCATTACAGCGACCATCAGTTCCGTATTTTTCCGATTCGAGATTGCTTGAGACCAATCAGATTGATTTCGCTGACCTCATTCTCGTTAATTTGAGACATCGGAATTCTAATGAGGCTTTTTCATTCTTTTTTTAGGACTTG
This sequence comes from Pilophorus perplexus, assembly GCA_955831195.1. Taxonomy (NCBI): domain Eukaryota; kingdom Metazoa; phylum Arthropoda; class Insecta; order Hemiptera; family Miridae; genus Pilophorus; species Pilophorus perplexus. The sequence goes on along the minus strand of OY037011.1, from coordinate 12,035,702 downwards.
GGTAAGGTGCAGGAGTGACGCAACACTTAATACCTCCCCTCTGGGCTCATTACTTAGTGACTAGCTAATTCAAGTTCCCCCCATCAAATGAGCGTAATCCAATGCCTAGGTACTTCATCAGGCTTCACTTTAATTACTGCTCTATTCATCTCAGTGCTTTCTTTCAGGGATGTATCCTGAGGTATCGTGTTGTAATTTTTTTTTTTTAAATAGAGCAGGCTCGGTTGCGTAAGAGAATATACCTACTCCGTGATTGCAAAATTGCGACCTTGAACATTTCTGTATGTACTTGTATTGTGTCCTACACTTACTAAACGTCTTTAGCGTTAATTTCATCCTCGATGCCTCATCATTACGTAACACTGTTGCATAATAATAATTGCGTAGTTCTTCGGATGTATACTTTTCAGTTTCACATTTCTTTGCCAATCGTTAATTCTCGTGATGATTTGGATAAGAAGTCAAATTTAGTGGGTTTTACGTCGCAAAGCCTCGTCGCTACACAAAGGATTTTCCGGCATTTCTCTGAACATGAGCTGTTACTATTTATTCAATCGTGAACCTCCCCTGGAAGATTGGGGCTGTAACTCTGCATCGCCGGGTTTTGAACCTGATGTTTATGGTGGCGCAGCGGCGCACAGTGGTGCAAAGGCGGCCGAAATCCCCCAAATCGAGTTGAGCCTTTTCCCAGTTTTTATGTGTGGGTTTACACATTAATACCTGTAGAATGGAGCCTCATAATTAGTTTTGTTTAAAAAAATTATTTAGAGAATTCAGAGCCCTTGAAAGTTGATCTTTTTTTTAATTAAAAAAAGTACAATTTAAATGTTACTTTTTTATAATTTTTTTGAACCTATTGTAATGAATAGTATAATTTAAGTAACCACACATGAACTTTACTATACTAATGTAGTTTCCAAAAGTGGCTTTAGATCAGGGATATATTTCAGTTTGTACTGTCTGTGCCACGACCCTGTAGGTAGTAAAAATCTGTTGTTTTCTTTTTCGCGATTTGATGGAATCGGGGTAAAAGCTACACGGAACTGAGCTGCACGAGTGGAACCATTGTAATCTTGGCCTATTGGAGAATATCTCACATTTTCATCGCCGTTATCCGCCGTAGGTATATGTTCAGGGTTCACGTTGTAAGTCGCAAAGATGGGTGCGTCAAACAACTGCATTCTCAGAGAACAATCCTACAGTGTGTGCTCTGAGCTGCAACAACAGTAACTGTTGTTATGTATCTCGCAATCAGCAGCACAGAGCACGATATTGCTGACGAGGACAAACCGGCCGCACCAAGAGTGTGAGAGATAAAACAAATTTAAAAAAGACAGAAGTTTTCCACGAGTTTTCCACTCCATTATGGTGTCTTCTGACCCATACATCATGACGGGTTAAAAAAAAAAGTCTCCCCTCTGGTGATGAAGTTTCTGACCCATACACCATGACCCACACAGGAGATGAAGCTTTGCAATTACTTTTTAATTAATATTTTTATTAACGACGATTTTTACCTAGCTGTCATTATAATATTTAAAATGATTATTTCCCTCTTATTGAAGAGTCTTCAAATCAGACTAATTGAGTTAGTGGTTCCTATATTATTTTAAAATTAAAGCTATTTTTATTTTCATTTATTTTTATTTGATAAATTTCATAGATAAAGGTTTGAATTGTATTCAAAACCCTTCCTTCGATCCAGGATTCAAAACACAATGGGTTCTTAACTGTATAAGTGGTAAACTTGTGTCAGTATAACTTGTGTTATACTGGTGCATAAGCAATAACACCTGAAAAAGCTGAGATCCAGTGAGTTAACTTGCTGAATTATGGTATTTTCAAAATTTTAGCGCAATAACTGACGTCGAATTCGGATTCTAAGCCCCAAAAAAACATTATTGTACCGAGTTTTATTGAAATAATCTAATGAAAAGGGGGTTTTGGTCGCTTTTGGGGAGTTTTGCACCACTGTGCGGCGTCCGATACAAGAAGAACAACTGCAGCCTGGTCGTAATTTACAAGATAGAATCCGCCCCACGTACCAGACGTTTTTCCTAAATAGAAATCAAGAATTGAAATTGAAAACACCTGCTGCAGCCCATTTTATGCGGATTTATAATCCCCCAGATGTCGGGGATATGTTGCCCACTGGTGGTTTACTTACTCCTTAATATTGTGATTTATTGAGGATCGTATTGTGGGGATCTGGCTAGTGTGCATTTTTTCTGAATATTTCCTTTCTAATGCCACACACGTGATTAATATGTTGCAGGCCTCAGAGAGGAAATTGAATCCACCTCTGGCTGCTCCGTCAACCCCGAGAGAAAAGCTGCTAGAATCTATAAAACAAGGCCACGCCAAACTATCTCCTATCCGGCGAAGTAAGTAACATTTTCAATCTCTTCCTATATTCTTGAGCTCTTCCATGAACAACAGCAACCGAAAGTATCCCTGCAGTATGCTGCGCCTTTAAACCGCAATACTCGCATTGGATGTTGGCTATTTTTCTTACGTGAAGGCGCTTCGCCCTCATCTCATAATATCAAAGCGGTTTCTATCACATTAGGGATCGCATTCGCCTGCCGTTTTATTTGCAAACGATGCGCCTAGGGGGGTTGTAGAACAGGAAAATGTGAAAGAAAAAAAGAAAGTAAAATGGCGGTTTTTTTTAACCTACCAAACCGAACAGTTCATGTATTGTTCAATAATTATTATTGTGCACGTACAATTATTGTACATTGACTAGTGAAGAATAGTGAACCAAAATCGAATTTTTGGCAAAATACTATTTTCATTCAATATTCGATTATCCAAGTTAATTTACAATATCATAACTCTGGTTGTTTGGTGCTGGTGGTATGGTTACTAACCATTGGTTAGGGATGGGCCGCCAGCACCAAATCAGCTAGTGATGACCGACTCAACCAGAGTTATGAAATCACGCACTGGCCTTTAAATGCAATATCAATTTCCAATGTATTTATATGTAAGCAAAACATGGCAAAAGAACTCGGGTCTTCTGAGCGCTAGGTGTTCTATTTATTATTCTCCTGTGTTAACCAGGCGCCTAGAGTGGGTCGATAGTTAACCCGCACTGCCTTGACGCACTGCAAGGCTCTTATAACCCTCACTTAATAAGGAGATCTCTTGAGGTAACTACTAGAAAGTTTCACCTCCGATGTCATGTGCCCATTCGCATTTTCTTCCCGCAGGGTGACGGGGGAGTGCTTACTACCACTAGAGTTGAGAATAAAAGTTTCTTCTCGTGGGCTTTGTAAATACTTGGAAATGGTGAAATATGGGAGGAAGAAGTTTTAAAGAACTTCTTTTGAGTAGCACACATAAATTCTGTAGAACAGCAGGATCACAATGTTGCTGATAATTTGAAAAATACAGTAACTGATAAGTATCATCGAAATTGTAGAGAGTACATATTTCAATTTGAGAGTTGAGGTGTGTAGCGTACTCAGGTTCACGGATCCTACATGCACAAATTGAGTTCCTGAGTTCTTATTAGTTTTAGGTATCAATATTAAATATTTAAAAAAAAACACACAAATTTTGTGTTGTGTGCTTGGGGAAAGGCCTCCAGCGTTACTGGGATTCCGCCCCCGGTGTCTTTGGAGGAAGGTGAACGGAGTTCCTGAATATCCCTTTCTAGGGCGTTACAAATTAAATAATTACAACAGTAATCATGGAGGAATTTAACAAAAGTTACAATTAAGTCAATTTAAATTGAAAGAATTTTACATACGTGATTCAAAATAGAAAGCAGTGATGACCAAAGTAATGCAGAGAAGGAATATTTAATATTACAGTCAATTGCAGTATAAAACTGGTGCTCGTACATCGTTACAAATATAAGGCGACCAACTTCAGATAAGTAATGAAAAAACAGGACGCAAAAGCAAAAGGTGGGACAAAACAGGATTTTCTCTCAAAAAGCTGGACAAAAGGAGGACATAACGCTTGGCAGGACGGAGGTATAAAAAACAGGACTATGCTGCCAAAAACTGGACGGTTGGTCGCCTTGAAACAATTACCGAATTTTCTGTTTGGTTCATCTCTCTCCCTAATATTCTATTGGATGTGACCTCTGTACTTTCTACGAACACCTACGTGAAGTATGAAGTTTGAGACGTTCTCATTTTGGGCATATAGAAACGGTTCCAGAGTTCAACCATATCTACTAACGCTCGTGGATTTCCCACCTTCATCCACTTGTTCCTGATACCAAACCCCACCAGATCCAACAGCTCCCTCTCAACTGGAACGTGGTAGGCGAGAGTAATGGTGGTCCGTTTCCCGTTCGTAATACACACCATGTTGTGAAAAATTTTAAACTGGTCCATTGGAAGACAGCTTGTATGGATGTCGCTTACTTGGCCCTCAATAGTATTAAGTACTATTGAATACGGTAGAAATTTTCTACCGTGGTTCATATTTTATCGAAAAGTAACATAGACTGGAAATATCCTTATTGAAAAAATGGTCTGTTTATGGTTACGGCTTCCAATGCATAATTTGTTCAAAATTTGCCATCGAGGTTGTTATTCATCTTCCTTCTTCACTTACTTCTGCTTTGAAAGATCAGCAAGTGACTGACGTCACTAGTTCCGCTGGAATGTTCCGAGCGCTCCGGCCAACCGCAGTTTGTTCATAACACGTTTCCTCTCACCAGCCCGCTCAACAGCCGCTCATGTCAGTCTGGTACTATCTCTGGTTGTTGCGGGTCGTGGTTATTATTCGTCTTATGACATTAGTTCGCGAAAATTCGTTCATTCAAAAGTCCGTTTCCTGTTCAATTGGTCCTTTCAGGGTTCACTGAGGTGCGCGTAGTCGCGTTTAAAATTCGTTTGAATTTAGAATCGTTCGGTAAAAGTGCAAAAATGACACAGCTGACGCATGAACCCGAGTCAGGTACACAGCTAAATTTGACATTATTTATGTCTCCTCGTTCATCAAGAACGCAGGGAATCCGTATCCGATAGCATTGGTATACTAGAAATTCCAGTAAATTATACTGTCCTGGGGATAGTATATTTATTTTCCTTTACTTGAAAGTGTTTGCTCTGTACTAGATATAATTTTGAAGTGCCCCCTCCCCTCTGTATTCGCGCCTGGATTGGCATACATTTACGAACTTCCTTGAAACCTGTTGATATGAGAAAGTCAATGCCTTGATGCGATGTAACGCAGGGTCATGCAGAACGACGGAATTCGACAGGACACAGTTCATTTGATCAGTAATTACCTCGTATTCTGTCATTGGATGAATCACTTTTATCTTATCTGTTTGTCCTCACCTGCCAAACGACGTTTTTCTCTGGTTATGGATTCACAGATTCATGATGAATCACCAGTCGATTTCGTCCAGAATTATTTTTGGTCTTGAAACCTCGTTAATACCGAAATTGCGCAAGCAGTACATTTAAAATGTCATAAACAACAATTCCTCTGCCATTGTTGATGAACCAAGTACATCGGGTTGTTGGTTCATCAAGAATCGGGTAGAGGAATATACATTTTATATTAATTTATAGGTTCATGACATTGTGATGGGGTTTAGCTTTGAGTTGCCATGATGACAACTTAGAGCCCCTTCATGTGAGGTCAAATATTTTGACATTAAACTTACTACCCATTTACCCATTATACGTTTTGACGGAGGTTTTATGATTTGCCAGATACTGAAACGAATGACCCGAGCTCATTAATTACTGATTGTGTTCTCGATGTTCCGGGGTTCTCGTTGTTCACGCCGAACCTGTTGTCTTGGGATTCGTTATTATAATACCTACCTAAACACCCTTGCGCAGTGGTTGCGTGCTCCCTTTCTCTGCGGTTGCCCAATCCTCTTGAGTAGTTATCATGATTAACCAATTTTTGTGGGAAAGGTCTTTTTCATAACTCGCTTGGTTATATATCTTTCGCACGAACCCATACGTAGTTTGAAAACCATTCGATTACGACAGTTTCGTTTTTGTGATACCTGGCGGGAGACTGTACGTACCTGCATCTTGTCACGAGCTGTTGGCTGTTTAATTGAGCGGGTTCTTTCTGTCCAAGGTTGTTGTAATTTTCGGCTCTTTAAGAAGACGTCGCCCTCACCAGCATTTCCCCTTTTGATATGTTTTAATACATTATATTGAAGTAAATTATACTGCACACATTGTGTGGTAAGGGATATCCCGAGTGATCGGAAGCTTGATGTTTCCGAACCGGGTAGCTAACTAAATACTGCTATTCAACTGCTAGATATTGTATTTGAAAGTTGAATTCAAAATACTGAAATTGCTACCTGCGTGAAATGGCCAACAATTTCAAGTGTCTTTCTGGTTCCTTTGACCCGAGAGTCCTACTTTCTTCGTTCGTGTTTCCGTCTTCTCTCAGTCAACTGACGGTCTATCTCATGATCCTAATTTTTTGGATTTTCCAAAAAATAAACATGTTTTGTCCTTGACAATGAGAAAACATCTGTTTGTAAAAATTATCAACCACGTATTATGTGTGTGTATCCCGACGCGGCTGCTCGCAATTTTGACTCATCACCCATTTCCAGGGCTACCAGTTATGTTCACTTGAAGTGGATCCAATCGTCCTCTTTGGACCAATTTGGTTGGTTCTGTTCCGTTGGTCTTTGCCTCTTTGGATCAACGGAAAACCATCTACTGGAAGTATGGGAGAAGGTTTCCCAGGCACCACGATCAATTACTAGGTTGAAGTAACAACTAGGGATGCAAATCGATTTTCGAATATTTAATATTAAATCGAAAAATCGATCTTTTACCTCCAATTTTTCGCAATCGATTGATTGTTGCGATTTTTGGTTTATTATTCTTGGAATATTACACCTATGTTTTCGCGACGGGGGTCGACGTCTCCGATCGGCCTCAAAATTTGACGTTATCCGTTTCAAGTGGTCTAGATTCCAAAACCGAAATGTCCGTCCGCCGTCCAGGCCGTTTTGGGCAGTAGGAATTTTTTTAAAAATCTGAAATTTTGACAAAATACTCGGTTCACCACCTAGTTGTGCCCGCAAGGTTTTCAGCCCGATCGCCCAAACCCGTGGGGCGCTATGGGGCTAAAATGGGGCTACAGAAGGTGGTTTTTGAAGGCTTTTGGCTATGGGATCGAGTCAGGTGTCGTTTTCGAAGTATTTTTGGACGTAGAATCCATTTTTTGGGGTCCCGCAGCGATCCGATTTCACTGTTGCGAGCTTTCATGGGGCTAAAAATGGGATTTTTGAAGGATCCCAGGAGGTTAAATATTTTTCGAGTAAAGAATAAAGAATTTTTGAAAAAACAATTTTTTTTGAAAAAAAAAAAAAAAAAAAAAAATCCAAGAATTTTTTTTCCAACATTTTTTCTTTTGACACAGAAATAATTTTTGCGCAACTAACCTATATCAAAGAATAATAAACCCTTGTGTAAAATTTGCAGCGTTTTTAAATCCCGAAACAGATTTTTATTGCAGAATGGACTTTTTGTGAAATCGATTTACAATGGGTTTTTTATTTTTGTCTTTCTCATAGTAAGTACATAATCCTTGTTTTGGGCTTAATCAGCATAATATTCTTGTACATATTATGTACTCATGAGAAGGATAAAATAGAAACCAACGAAAACATCAGATCTTAGATTTTGAGAAGGGAGAACTGACCGACGGACAATAATTACTGTTATTTACTGTTAGTAAATTACACACTTTTTACACACAATTACAATATTAATGTAAAAAATTGTTATTTTTAATATGCAAAAGGTGTTATATATTAAGATTAAAGTTCCATGCATAAAATAAAAACCACCTAATTTCGATAGGTAAAATACTTTAGGTACTGCCCATGAATTCACATAATTACATTTCACTTAATTACTATTACATTTTTTTAAATACAAAATTTTTTTTTAATAATTTGGCTGAAACTCGATTTTGAGTAAACCCTAGTTGTTACCCGGAGCTTCTCTGTTGGAGGCTGTCGAGCCGGAGGCTTTGTTCAGAGTAGGTTCACTAGCATTGTCTAGATAATATCTGCATACGCATATTATGATACACCTACCAAACCCGTGAAGGGGATTGTTACAAAACTGCAGTTCTCGGCAGTTTTGCCTGTGAATATGGGAGTTGTGGAAGGCTCCTAACGACCTGGTCGTTGTGAAGAAGTCTGCGTTCCCAGAGTCAAATCCAGGGTTCCCTGGTGAAGAGAAAAGTCAGGGATCAATTATTGACATACACCACCAGGTCACTTACTTTGGGCCATTAGATGATAATGGTTCTTGCGAATATTGCCTGTCCGAAATGGTAATTATTGAAGGGTTTCAATTTTGGTGCATTATAATGCACTGGTACATGCACCAATGGGACTTGTTCTTGGGAAAATGAGTTTGGTAATTCTTGGCGACGTCCCAGCGAGTTTGTCAACATATTTTAAAAATCGACTCCTTCCAAAAGTGTTTCTTCCGTGTTTAGAAAGCGCGCTAGTATGGTAGGAAGGGATTCCGAGAGGGTGGCTTTCCTAGGGTGGCGCGAGAAGGGTTGTTGAGAGGGTGACGTCATTTGGGGCGGCGCGCCGACTCCGATCGTGGCGGTCGTGCCCCTCTGAATACTTCGCCGCCCCCCAATGATGTCAGTTGTTCGTCGGTTTTCGTCATGGCACCACGCTTGTGATGCTTGTCGGAGGCAGCAGGCCCATTGAAGGGCATGTGCCCCCTCCTGAAGAGCCAATTCTTCAAGAGGAAGCAGAAGAAGCCCACGCATGGCAAAACAAAACAAGTATGTTCACTACGTTTTTAAGGTTAATCTGTATGATCTCCGCCACGAGTAGGTACCATAACAAACGGGCATGGTACTTGTTACGGAGAGCCACGTGATACTTGTAGTGCAGTTACTGCACTAAAAGTTGTCTACTTTCCTCATTTGAAACTTTTGTTGAAGCCCAACGTCAGCTGATAAAAGTATGCTTGGGAATATGGGATATGACTTTCCTGCGGAATTTTGGGCTAAAAAGTTGGAAAACCTCCCAATTAACCGAATGCCACCATTTCGCTGTTCGTTTCTCGTAGGTACCTAATCTTGAAAGTAACCTGCAGCATAGCAGACTTGCATTTTTCTAAGTTTTGTATAATTACGAGTAAGCCATGTACACTAATTAGGTACTTTCGTGTGCACATTTTTATACAATTTCGCCTCAAGATCCATCAAAATGTTGATGAAACTCCCATTACTGCAATAACTGTGTGAAACTGAATGAGTTGCCATCTTCACGATATATCTACGGTTATTTTAATATGAGGAGATACTTTTTGAGTTGTATACCTAATTGGATTTGGTATGTTGAGTTACCTCCCTACTTAGTTCCACTTCGGCGAAGAACGTAGTAACGTACTTACGAAGTAAGTAAAAGTGAAATATCCAAGCGTTCTGTCTGGATGAGTTTGTTTCTGAAAGCATGAATGCGACCTGACGTTTATCCTCTCGGGATACAACAGGTGCTCCTCTCAACAGTCATTCGACTAAGTGCTTCCAGAGCTTATTAGATTTCTCAGGTTCTATCCATTCTACGTCTACGCCATTTTTGACTGTAGACTTATTGTGAATTTTTTTTTTTTTTTTTTTTGAAGCAGATTTGGAAAATGTCTTTTTAAAGAATATTAAATATTGTACGGAGAAAATTACAACGTAATATTTTTCTTAAATGTAGGGTGTCACATAATCCCAAGTATGCGTATAATGTCAGATTATCCGCCCGATGTGAGTATGCATGCTTTTCCTTCATTGTCTGCCAAAAGTCCATTCACCTGATGGCAAAAAACTCAGGTAGCTCGGCGGTTCACCTCGAGATTCTTCCGGCTTCTCTCACGTACATGTACGGGATCTGCAGATCCCGACGTGTTCCTGTTATTGTATGAAGATGAAGATGATTCAAACGTGCCTATCTGCCGATATAACACTGGGTTTTTAGCATGACGTTGTCAAGATAGTTGTAGATCCCTTGTCAGTCTAAACATTCCCTAGGTGGTTTACCGAGTAGTAATGTTCAGTGTAATGAAATGCTGCATATCACGAACACCAGTGGCTTTTAGGTACTATCTATGTGTCTGTGTTCAGGCATGTTTGAAAATTGCATTGTCAAGATTGTTATGGGTCAATATAAACTATCTTGCGTACACAAAACTACTACACTATTTTCACTCCTACTACCTATTTTCGGTCGGTGATCGCTTTTGATGTGACGGCTTCTTAACGGCGATACGGGCTATAAACGCTGGTGATACCGGACATCAATAGATAAAAATGTAATAACATTAATAATTATCATTATTTCCTCTTTAATCTATTTACTGTCCAACTCACTCCTTATAACTTTATTCCAAAACGGCTGTTACCACCGCTGTTCACCTTTTTCGCGTGCTAACGATCTTTGCCTTCCTTTCGTGAGTCGGTACTCTCGTACTAATTGCGACCTGTTCTGGTTTTGACTTGACTGTTTTCATATCCCTGGGTGTGGATGGTGGCCGAGTGACTTGTCAATACCGAGGAGATACGAGTGGTGTTGACGACGTCACTCAAATTGATAAATTTGAATAAACATGGAATAAAGGAGATTCTCCTTTATTCCACGTACGTGCACGTCGCTGGGTAAAAAATAACTACGGTTCGTATCCCTTTGAAGACAAGGGATCTTGGCAATTATTGGCCAGTTTGAGGGATAGCACAGTAACAACTACCCCTTTGTTTACTTTATTACGAACATGCAACACGTTCACTGAAGTTATAGAACATATTATGTTCTATAACTTCAGTGAACGTGTTGCAATTAGCCGCAGTCACTTGATTATTATTATTGTTTGAAATTTTTTATCATTTTCCCCGCCTCTCCATACATTTCTGTATTTATAAAACCCTCTAAACTGCAGAAACTTGGTGTTCACTTGCCTCTAAAAGTTTCTGTACGCTATGGTACCACACTACTTTTCCCCCCTTTGCATGTGATGCATGGAATAATTTAATAGGACGGTAGGATCCGGTGGAGATCCGTCGACCCCCCAACTCATTTCGAGTCATTGCCTTCCTGGGGCATCTCGTTCACGTGCTCCTCCCTTCAGAGCCGTGAATCCGCTTCCGTTGTTATCAAATTTCGCTCGGTGGTTCGACGTGCTTGTCGAAATATTCTGTCGGGGCGTGTAAAAAGGTCCTTGAAAAACACTCTTTTAATAATTATTGCTTCCAAGTCTACCAAAGGTAGCGGAAGCGTCGTTTTCACTTTCGGGATCGAAAAAATTTTGTCCTCAAAAATTAAAATCGAACTCTTTGAACGCGAGGAAGCATTGTGCCATGTCCCGATTGGTGTATTTTTTGGTATTTCGACCACATTTTTGTTTTTTCGGGTTCCCAATATATTCCTATTCTTTGTTGCACTACGGGGGAAATTAAAAAAAAAAAAAAAAAAAAAAAACCATTCAAACACCTCCAGGTCTTGAAGGAAGAAAATCCGTAGTTCCAAGTTCACGACTTCCGTCTGACATTTTGGAGTTAAACAAGATCGATTCACCGGTGGCTTGACGTGTCTGATTTCCCTCCTCGAGGCTGTCCAAGTGGGGCCTTGCTTCCGGCAAAGGTAGGTCCGAGGATTGCATAATACGGATTCGGGAACGGTCTGCGGTGGTGTAGAACGTATCAGAGTATTTCGATGCCGAGAAAACGTTTTTTAGGAACAAGGCATTATAAGCGCGCATCTAGCCAGTTTCGGTCTATTGGGAAACTCTGTCCATATCCTGAATTGAACTCTGCCCTTGCAGCTGCTGATCTTGGGCACCCCTCACTCAATGTCAAGAATACCTCACTACGTCGAGAATATAAACGGTTACTATTTATATTCAAGTTGTGTGTATCAACTGCTCCAATTATTAATTCGGGGGCTGCGAAGTTCAGTCGAAAAATTGCAAAAATCGTCGAAGCCAACGTTTTTGGTTTTAAACCAACATCGGGGCTACAAGTCATAACCACGGCTCAAAACAAATAATCTATGGACGGATACAAAAGCAATCTACCCAGTGAAGCGGAAACATGACAAGAAAACGTTGCAAACATGATCATAAAAGTTTAAGATTGTAAACCTTGGAAATCCCGACCTTGCTACTAATACTCTCTCCTCTTGACCCCCGAATTATCGTTTATATTCACGAGTATATTTTCGCCCATTCCGTATTCTGATTCATATTACGTACTACGATACTGCATACTCGAGTTTTTACTTCTCACTCTCTCAGTCGTTGAACGGCAGTGATTATATCCCGCCCCTAGTACAAGCATAGCAATAGTGAATATTTTATTGGGTATTATGGCCTCTAGGCGTCGCACCAAGCAACCTGCCAAAGAAAATGATATCCCCCACTATCGTCACTGCTGCGTTCTACCCCTAAGTTGTAGGTCCGCTCTTTTAGTTAAACTCTGTTCTTGTTCCCCGTTGGTTGAACGATCCCTTCGCGTCTGGGAAATCGATGCCGACTTTTCCCCTACTCAGTTTGTAACCTTCCTCCTAACCCGGTCATAGTATCAGTCGAAGTCGGTAGGCATGGAAATAGACTTAGTTTGTGATAGGTGACGATTTACGTATGGACTTGTGCTTTTCTTAGAAGTTTCTCCACAGGTTTTAAATCCAGTGTCTCCACGCTCGATGGTCATACTTTCGTGTTTTTTGATATGTAGAAAACGTTCCCCTAAAGATTTATTAGTGTTTCTGACGTGTGCCAACGCCTCTGTCTTTTCTAATATTTGTCTTTCTAGAAACATTTTTATAATCCATTGGAAAATCCATCAAGATTAAGGCCAGACACTAAGAGATAGTTCCACGCCGATGGTTTTAATTATAAATGCCGTGAAAGTGAGTAACGAACGTTGAATTGAGTCTTACCAGGTGACCGCGATATCCCAGTTTCACCGCTTGCATTATCTGATGAGTACAATCTACAATAGACTTACCAATCAATTATAATACACGCACCCCAGTTATTCTTGCAATGGCTGATGGTTCCCATTGTTCTATGTAAGTCCATGACTTCAAGTGCTTCAACGAGTGCTGTTGAGTCTCTTTGCGAATGGATAATAGACTTCGTCTTCTTAACTAGTAAGCTTGCTATTATTTAATTTGTTGAAGTTGTTCAAAATTAAGTACCTGCACTTATTACATTTTGTTGCAGTCGAAATGATCTGGACAGAAACATTAAATTGCAATAGTTTCTCACACCACAATAATAGCCTTAGAGGGAAACTATTCGGAAGTTCTTGGAGTGGATAAGTATAGAATTGACCCAGTGCGATCTGGAATAATATTTATACCCCGGTGTTCCGTATCCACCCGATGCTTATTAAGATCATCCCCATGGCTACACCCGAAACGCTCACTTATTGATCGCCAAGTCCATTCCTAAAGGTCTATGGTGCATCGATTGTTGTGCGCTGTTTCGATCTCCTCTATGTTTCGGTGGTCATATTACGATCTTACCAGCATTTCGGCTCTGGGAAACTCCAGGTTAAGTACTTAGTTCTTTTTAGCTCAGTAATCTTGTAGATTCCTCATTTCACATTCGTCAGGGCCTGCCGAACTCCCATGATTACTAGTTAGCCGAACTACATCTTTGCAAGTGCCCCTTGGCGATGATCCAGAGCGAGCAGTCCTTGTGTTGGACAAACTCAAAAGGACCAATTTTTATAAGCACCTGTGAATTGTTATTGTTACTTCAGGCGTTAATGACTTCGTTTTTCATGCGCCGTTAAATAAATAAAATTAAAGTTCAATTGAGTCCACTTCCCTGTCCGCGTAATGATAACATATTATGTTGTTCCTAACTTGAATTCATTTTTTTAAAGTGGTCGGGAATCCTTGCAGGGTTGAAATATCTGGTTGTCTAATAGCTTACAAGTTGTTTGAGTAGGCTCAAAAGACGTAGGTACTTTGGTGAGTGTCCTTCAAATTAAATACTCTCGCAGTTTTCAAGGAGCTTTTGGAATTTTCCTAACAATGTTTTCTGACTTTGTCTTTGTTCGATAATCGATTCCATTATTAAAATTCGTTACTTCGGTGCGTTTTTATACTACCACACTGAGAGAAAAGATTTTTTTAGTGGTTAGGTTAAATCCGAAATAACCTCGAAAAGAAATTGAAACTACCTAGAATCAATTGATTCAACCTAGAAAAAAAATAGGTCCAGGTTAAAGTAACATCGAAAAATATTAATACAACCTAGACCCATAATATGGGTCTAGGTTGTATATTATAGAAACAACCTAATCCGTTATTGCCCGCCCTCTGACTACAACCTGGAATAAAAAAGTGTCAACCTAGACCAAATGTGAACTTCACATTTGGTCTAGGTTGACATTGTGAAGACCTAGAAAATATATTACCTACCTTTGACTTTTAAGTGGGGTAACCTAGAATTGAATGATTTGACCTATCATATAATTCCCCTCCATTAAAGTCTCGGTTGTACAACTGAAAACAACCGAGAGATTTAAAAGGCGAGATTGTTACTTTAGGTAACAAACCAGAATAAAAAGTTAGACTTTCAGTCTCGGTTAAAACTACCGTAGTACCACAAATAGTTTTAGGTTTAAACAACAGTGATTGTAATTCATTCAATAAATTCCAGGTTGTTTCTACAGTACGCTAAGCAGCCGCGGAGAGCGCCACTGTAGGCGGTGGGCGTTAATTCTCGTTGTCTTGGCACCTTGGCTGGTGGGGTTGAGGCTAAATCTTTGCCAAATTCTAATCATCTAATTTCTGTCAATATGTGCAGTCATATTTTGACGTCACATTCAAATTTTTGAACTGAGTTGGAAATAGAGACAACCCAGAAAGATAGATGAAGTTGATAGAAACATCCTGCAATGGAAGTGGAGCAAACCTAGAAAGAAAGGTAGACAACCTAGTAATTTATTAGGACCAACCTGAAAAGAATAGGAAGCTACCTAGAAATTTAACTGGTACAACAAGGATAGTAATTGAAAGAACCTCGTAAATAAAGGGGCACAACCGAGAGAAAAAAGGGTTCTAGGTTAATGCGCCATGGCTGTAAATTGTTTGAGGTGGGGTGAGAACGTTTTTGATTTAGGGTAAATCAACCGTCTATGAAAGTGAAAAACATTGAATACCAGGGTGAGACAACCAAGACATTAATGTTTTTAACCTAGACTGTAAATGGATGGAGGCGGCGGCACACAACGTGAACTTAACCTAGAACTAAAGTGTGGGGGTGGCGCATTTAAATCTTGGTTGTTTGCATTTTTAGGAAGGTAACTTCACCAGTATTTTCAATCTAGGTTAAATTAAATTCAACCTAGACTAAATTGTTCCACCCTAGAATGAAAACCAAAAAAAAAATCTAGGTTGGCAGCATTTAACCTAGAAAAAAATCGAAAAATAACCTAGAATAGGCCCTTTTTTTCTCTCAGTGCAGTAGTTGTAAATTGTTTATACTAGTATAAAGAAAGCGGAAACTTACTGCTGATGGATTATCTTAACTAAGATCAGCAGTAAGTTCCCGCTTTGCCGTACTTGATAGGTTCGGTATTGGATGAATGAAAGTTTGGTCTAAGATGAACGGTACATCTATCAAACTGTTTAGGACAGGTCGACACGGCCACCCGACCGTGAATCCTCTTAATTCTCTCGATCGCCCAAAGCCAGGTTCCAGGGCAAGGTGGGCTACTGTTATGTTACTTGCGTACCAACTTTCTTCGATTCTCCTTTTTATCGTCGTGATAAAACAATTGCCCTCGCGATCCGCACAGCTGACCCTGGGATTTAGTTGTTAGTTTCGGTATTTTCTTTCGGGAATTTTTTGTTCTCCCCAACACCGAAACTTCCATCACAGTAAGTCATCAGGTCAATTGCACCCGTCCGAAGTAATCCGTACTCCAATCTTCTGGTCATGGTCGCATACCGATCGATGGTCAGTGAGCTATTACCACAGAGGGCAGAAAACATCCTTCTGCTTTCCCAACTACCTAGCGGTCAAGCATCAATCTCCTACGAAATGTAGTATGTTGTAACTGGGACTTTCATTTTTCAATAAATGTACAACACTTGCTAGTACAGTCAGCATTTTGTTAAGTTTGGTCCATGGCGATAAACTGTTTTCTTCTTCATTATCTTGTCGAAAATCCCAAGCGCTACCGGTTTGGCTTGATGTGGCTTGGAGTACCGTTTGAGAATCATCCGGTTCCGTGGGAAATAATGTTTCCTACAGAAACATCACGTAGACCTTAAACAGGTTTTTACTATCAACTAGAAATTCGGGCTTGGACCTGTAATTTTCACTTCCTTCCTTCTATTCCTAACTAGCTAGCCAGATAGCCAAACAACACATTGCATTTAGAATAATTCTTTATTGTTTGTTTATTTATTTATTTATTTTTTTGAAATAGAAACTCCGACAAAAGCTATTGGGTTTCTCATTTGATTGACAAATTTTATAAGCTTCTGTGAAATGAACGAATCCTGTTCCAGGAAAGTTCACTACGGCACAAGTGATTGTGCGGAAAAGCTATATATCTTGGGGCATGACCCCACGGTGTCCTCCCAGATTGGCAACTTTGGACAGGAAGCCCCTCAAATAAGGTCGATCTCAGAACGGATATTGCCTTCTATCGCCAGTGGGTTCAACCCCGTGTTGTCTCTCAGCCCCCCTCGTCTCGCCCGGTTTGGTTTATTGTTTCACATTCTTCACTCTTATTTTTATCATCGGCGACATTGATATTTTTCTCGAATATCACCGAATCAACGATAAAGTAAACGTAAAAGTACGTTGTCCACTTATTAGCAAGTACGCGGTGATCCCTACTCTACTAGAACTATATAAAAAGTGGTACTTTCTGTACAAAGTATTCATCTACTCGGTATGATATACCGCGTATATGCGTATAATATATACGGTATAATAAACAGCAAAAGATATTATTTTTTGCTGTTTAACGTCATTGCGATTCGGAGCCGAGAGCTGCCAATAATTTTGTCTCTTTCGTTTTTGTTTATTATTCTTGGAATAATACACCTTTGTAATCGCGATGACTCCGATCGGCCTCAAAATTTGACATTGTCCGTTTCGAGAGGTCTTGATTCCAAAACCGAAATGTCCGTACGCCGTCTGAGCCGTATTGGGCGGCAGGAATTTTTTTAAACTCTGAAATTTTGACAAAATACTTAATTTACCATCTAGTTGTGCCCGCAAAGGTTTTCAGACCTATCGTCCAAATCCATGAGGTGCTATGGGGTTAAAATGGGGCTACGGGAGAGGTTTTTTTGAAGGCTTTTAACTATGAGATCGAGTTAGGTGTCGTTTTCGAAGTATTTTTGGACGGAGAATCCATTTTTTGGGTCCCCGGAATGATCCGATGTCACTGTGGGGATCTATGGGGCTTTCATGGGACTAGAAATGGGATTTTTTAAGCATCCCAGGAGGCCAAATATTTTCCGAGTGAAAAAATAAAAAATTGAAATTTTTTTTTTTCTAAAATCTTTTTTATTGACACACATTTAATTTTTGTACAAGTAACCTACATCAAAGAATAATAAACCGTTGTGTAAAATTTGCAGCGTTTTTTATATATTCCTCTGTATTGATGTTTTCCCTTGAGCCCTCGTTTAATGAATGTAATGCATGGTTTCATGTAACTCCAAGTTCTCACTCAACTCACGTATAAACCCTTGTTACGGAAAGTGAAAACTGATTATTCTTAAGAAAACGAAAGCTGCCGTGAGACCGGGTGCGTATATTTCCAAATCATTCCGAGCCTCATTTACCGACTTCATATTACACGTACCTCATAATACGCAGAAAATGAAGCCAATTGGAATGGATGAGCCCCGAAACGTAATATAGGCACTCCCAGTGGAGTGATTCGTTCTCATCTAAGCCCATCTTCGTCTACATCAGCCGATAATCACAACTTCCCACGTTCTGTTTCACTATAGTCTTCACCAAATTTTGGTCATTAATTACGGGGCCCTAATGTGGGGGCGGTGAATGGCCGAATCAGCAGGACCTCGACTTCCTTTGTTTTCTTTTTTTTTTTCAAAAACAGTTTTCTTAGCTTTCCTATCGTTCATAATAGTCTTCTACTTTCCTCAATTTGGTGCCTGTTTGTTTCTCTGTGTGAGCCCCAGCTCGGTCATTCATTTCAATGCTAAACAATCGCTCCATTTGTCATAACCTAATTTGAGTTAGTTTGTTTCAACTTGAAACGTTGTTCGTAGAATAGCCACAAGCAAAAATCCCCAGGAAGAGCGGGAATTTCGATTGACCTTCATCTAGTTGAAGCGTCCCGTTATCTTTGACTCGTCCTATAATTATGGTTACGATCACAGTGATTATGATTAGAATTGTATAATCATGCTGTGTTTCTTTTTAACGGAAGTAATGCAGCAACAAGGCAGGCCTTACGTTCAATCCACTTTGCTTCTCTTTGTCGAACCACAAAGAATGACGAAATGGCTATGTAAAACGTTACTTGATGACCCATCTTTGAAATAAGAGCCACAAAATATACGTATTAATCTTTGATTACTACAGTGTGGTGTTTGCCGACGGTGCAGAGGTCTAATCCAATGAGGTGGTTAGGGTGAGAAATGACTCCTCTGCTGAGTACTAAATTGTTTATTGGAATAAACAATTGTAGCGTGGGGACCGGTTTCGAGCAACTAAGCTCATCTACAGCCCTGACAAGAAAACCATTTGTCATTAGCACCAGAGAAAAACCAGCTCATCTTGTCAGGGCTGTAGATGAGCTTAGTTGCTCGAAACCGGTCCCCACGCTACAATTGTTTATTCCAATAAACAATTTAGTACTCAGCAGAGGAGTAATTTCTCACCCTAACCACCTCATTTGATTACTACTACGATTTTATCATCGAGAAACTAATTTCGTTTCTAAAGAAAAAACTTATTGATTTTTTATTTTCCTCACACAATTATTTGTCAGCTCTCAGGATCAGTAGAGTCTCTTGGGCCCGTTCCATCGCAATTTAAAACTGGTGTATTTCTCGGCAGAGATAAAACTGTCTGTACTTACCTTATGCAACAGCTTCTCTACAAAGGAATAAAATCACGGGTTATATCAAACGGAGCCCATAACATTCATGGGGGAAAAGTTAAACTCTCGTGCGATTCCACCCCGCAGCCGAGTCGCCTCAGTTTTCATGAATCCTTATCACGTTTACTGCCTGATCAGCTAGAATACCCCGGAAACACCGGGCATGTGATATTTTTTATTTTAACTTTAAAATTATTCAAAGTTGAGAATATTTGATTTGTTGACGCTCAAAATATTGTCGCACCGTTGAGCCAGTCTACAACATGGGAGAAGTATTTCTCTACAAATCATTTCCCAGTATCTCAGGAGCAGAATCATAGTGTATTAAGTACTAATGGTTTCTCAACGAGTTATTGCCAAATCCTGTTATGTCGTTCGCATCCGGTGAGAATGTTTTTTTGGCTCATTTCATCCGCTATCCAGCAATCTTGAGTCCTCGAGGCTTTTGTTTTCGGTTTCAGGGTGAGATCTTTAAGAAACCGCTCTGGAAGGTCCTTTCGAAATAATGGTGTTCCTATTACGGGTGGCCGCGGCTTCGTCAAACCGTTGAAAATGACGTGGGTATATCGATTTCGAGTCGTTGCAGTATCGTGAGTGTTTTATTGTCTTCAATAATCTCTTTTTGAGCGATGGCCTTCGGGAAACAGAATCATGATCTTGATTCGTAAATTCTGTGAGTAGTAACTTTTCACTAATTTTGTGAGGACTTGACCTGCTCCTCATTGTAAGACCTGCAAGGTTTGAGAAATTTGTCGTCACGTTTCAAACGAACTCTTGGAGCTGCGCTGTCGTCACCTACGAATGTTCTGGTGTTACACAACTCCCCGACGAGTCCCCTTTTACGTAGCACGGTTCTTTCGAGCTCATAGTCTCTAGTAATGGTCTTTTGATTATCGAATTCGCATCATCGGTTTACGACCTGGTTTCTTCCAATTACGTCCCAGAGTGGGACGATTTATATATTTATTGGCGAATGATAAATTATTGACGATGAATGACGATTTATTGACGAATGATTTTATATGTAAATTTAACCCGTGGTATTAGCTTGCTCTGTAAAATGACTGGCGTGTACCGCTTTGGTGTTCTTTAAGTCTCATTTAGTGGGCCGTACCGCTTTCCAATATCCTAATCCACTAACTTTCATCTCTGGTAGAGTTGGTGGATAGCGTTACAAGCGGTCATCCCCATTCCGACACTTCTTAGCTGTGAAATGGCTCAATCGTGACGGCTGCGTCGTCGCTCACTATGTAAACTTGCCAAGCTTTTAGTTCCCGTTGTTCTTGATTTCCTTCCTGGGAGTATTTACCAATCATCTTGTCTTCTGTTAAGAGTTCTCCAGCTCGGAACTCCTTTTTCCAGAAGTCTTGCCGTTTGAACAAGTGGGTCAGCCCGATTTCAGTGTTTGTGGGGGCTTGACATCTGATCTTCTTGAATGACCCATTGTCTCGTTCATTAACGGGGGGCCCCCACGAGCCACGGACACTTTCGCTTCACCGCGGGTACAAAGGTGCAAGGACGCCCTCATTTTCTTTTGCGGTCTCTTACCGTTTCCAGCGACCGAAATAAGAACGGCAGTTGACGAGAGTTCTCGTTCAAATGTCAGTATTGCCCTTCTTGTGAGGGGGTTTCAGTCCATGGGTAATTTTCCAATTTTTTCGAGCCACTTAAACTACCGAATCCCAATTCTACATTTCTCATGAAAGACCTAATGGATCGTTGAAAGCGTTACGAAATTCCTCAGAAATTCCTTTCTAATGCATTCGAGAAAATATTGATCTGATAATGGTAATGTAATCACGCGTCTAACGTTGTTAGTTCTTTGTTACAGATCCAAGGAGAGAGGAGCCAGCAAGCCCTGTGCGCGAAGGCCTCGAACCAGGTTCTGAACTCAGGAGTTCTAAGCGTCTCATCAAGGTCGACTACTCCTACCTCGATGTAAGTCTCATTGTCTTTTTTTGGTTATTTGGCGCGCTTGAGTTGCCTGTTAGGGCGGTGACCAGCGTGTAAGGGGGCTAATAGTTTCATCCCTAGTCTCCAATGTAATTATATTATTGCCGAAGCTGTATTATGCCAGCCAAAGTTAGGCTTTTTTATTTAAGAAAAATATTGTGTGATCTATATTCTGACATGTGTCATGCATGTGATCCATGGATCTGCCATCTTCCTCCTTGAAACAGTGAGTAGAAAGAACTCTCGAAGCGATGTCAATCTAAGGGAAATTTTAGAGTGATGGCACCCCTGATGGTGGTCTGAATTGTCTATTAACAATCACTCTCCTTAATCTCCCGTATCGGATTTTACCTCTGCAAAAACCCACTTAGCGATGTGTATTTATGGCTACTGGTAATGTGGGGAATGGGAAATCGTTGATCTTACGGTTTATCTGCCCAATATGGCTTGAGCGAGTCCCGCCTTTCAGGTAATTGCTTGACCCTTCGAGTAACTGACCTACTCCGTTATCTGCACGAGACATGAAGACTAGTGTGTCTTATGCGACTCTTGTTCGATATATACTTCCGTCTTTCGAGAGAAATAATGGTGTAATTGTCTGCTATTGTCCATATTCTGCCCTTGGCTGGTTCCTAAAGAGGTTTCCGGTTCACATTATCTCTAGCCGACCCGTGTTCCTTGTTACTTGGTTGAAGGATACCCTTTTGTGAAACGTGACAAAATGATAGATTCAACCCTCCCGTTTTCCCCACTTTTCTTTGCCGAAACTTTCACCTGAGCCCGAGAACCTGATTAAATTTTTTCGGGTGAATAGACTTATGCCTACAGCCGCCTTCAAAACACTTTTATTGTATTGCCTCCTGTTAGCTACAGAGCGACAGAAAAGATTAACAAGATTTTTCGTTTAAGATCCGGGATAAAGCAGAGTTGGCTTCCAAGCTGAGCGGTAGCTTCTTTCTCGCCTTGGGTACCAAAAAATGTTTGTCCTTTGTCAAAATATGATAAAAAAAACAATGCTTCCTCTGCGTTGCAGACTCGGAAGCGAAAGTCATTTATCGACCCATCTACATATTTCTCGGTCGAAACGCTTCTGAAACTTCAAACCTCGATCAGTGCATGTCGAGCGCCGTTCCATCTCATCCGCTCAGTTTCTTTATGGACATGAAAAAACTAAGGTAGCTCATTCATTCAAGCAAATACCCATTTCGACTGCAACCGCAACACTGCTCAAGGTGACTTGGGCACGTTTTGAGTTAAAGGACATTATCCTGTTGAAAAATTTTGGGCTCGTTCCACGTTTGACTGTGAGAAAATGGAAAAAAATCTATTGAATCATCACTGCTGCTGTCACAGGTGTCCCAAAAATTGCAGGGCAACACTGCTCAAGTCATTGTCATTTTATTTACATTAAAATGTGGTGTTTGATAAATAACTACAGCTACATCGTCTGGGTTCAAGGTATAAGAGTCTAGTAGGTATATTGATTCTACTGCGACAGTTGTATGACCCCAGTAGGATGTAGGTCGTAAGTTCGGTCTCCCTAGATTTGTAGACTAAAGTCAAGTAGCGAAACCGTCTGCCGCATAATATTATGGCAATCCTGCTTTGTTGTGTCATTGTATACCTGAAAGTTTACATCCTATAACGCAGGGGTTTCAAAATTCCTTTGCTGTAAAGCTCAATGCAAGGACCCTTAGTTGGTTTGACGCCTATTTAATATGCATATTAAATAGGCGTCTGTTGCATGCCTTTTGCGTAGGGTGGCCAGATTTTTGATCATAGCTTTGGGAGACACCAGGGGTGGATTCAGGATTTTTAAAACTTTAAAAAAAAATCCTGAATCCGCTCTTGGTTTCGCACCAAACATTCGTCAAAAAATCTCGTCACCCTACGGTGTAGGCATAAAAACTCATTTGAACTGATAAAAAAATAACCAAATGAGGTTAACCTAGGATTCTAGAGTCTGCATTTTAGGATTGTTCAAAATAACGAAGTATTAAATTTTCTGTGTCCGAAGGTCTCGTGTCAGAGACTGATCCTCCCCTAAGAAAAATATCCTGGATACGCCCCTTCCTAGTGAAATAGGTACTGGACTATCCGTTCACTGAGAGAAAAAAAGGGCCTATTCTAGGTTATTTTTCGATTTTTTTCTAGGTTAAATGCTGCCAACCTAGATTTTTTTTTGGTTTTCATTCTAGGGTGGAACAATTTAGTCAAGGTTGAATATAATTTAACCTAGATTGAAAATACTGGTGAAGTTACCTTCCTAAAAATGCAAACAACCAAGATTTAAAATACGCCACCCCCACACTTTAGTTCTAGGTTAAGTTCACGGTGTGTGCCGCCGCCTCCATCCATTTACAGTCTAGGTTAAAAACATTAATGTCTTGGTTGTCTCACCCTGGTATTCAATGTTTTTCACTTTCATAGACGGTTGATTTACCCTAAAACAAAAACGTTTTCACCCCACCTAAAACAATTTACAGCCATGGCGCGTTAACCTAGAACCCTTTTTTCTCTAGGTTGTGCCCCTTTATTTACGAGGTTGTTTCAATTACTATCCCTGTTGTTCCAGTTAAATTTCTAGGTAGCTTCCTATTCTTTTCAGGTTGGTTCTAATAAATTACTAGGTGGTCCACTTTTCTTTCTAGGTTTGCTCCACTTCCATTGCAGGTTGTTTCTATCAACTTCAACTATCTTTCTGGGTTGTCTCTGTTTCCAACTCAGTACAAAAATTTGAATGTGACGTCATAATATGACTGCACATAGTGACAGAAATTAAATGATTAGAACTTGACAAAGATTTGGCCTCAACCCCACAGGCTAAATAGCAGAGGTGCCAAGACAACGAGAATTAACGCCCACCGCCTACAGTGGCGCTCTCCGCGGCCGCTTAGCGTACTGTAGAAACAACCTGGAATTTATTGAATGAATTACAATCACTGTTGTTTAAACCTAAAACTATTTGTAGTACTACGGTAGTTTTAACCGAGACTGAAAGTCTAACTTTTTCTTCTGGGTTGTTACCTAAAGTAGCAATCTCGCCTTTTAAATCTCTCGGTTGTTTTCAGTTGTACAACCGAGACTTTAATGGAGGGGAATTATATGGAAGGTCAAATCATTCAATTCTAGGTTACCCCACTTAAAATTCAAAGGTAGGTAATATATTTTCTAGGTCTTCACAATGTCAACCTAGACCAAATGTGAAGTTCACATTTGGTCTAGGTTGACACATTTTTATTCCAGGTTGTGGTTAGAGGGCGGGTAATAACGGGTTAGGTTGTTTCTATATGGGTCTAGGTTGTATTAATATTTTTCGATGTTACTTTAACCTGGACCTATTTTTTTCTAGGTTGAATCAATTGATTCTAGGTGGTTTCAATTTCTTTTCGAGGTTATTTCGGATTTAACCTAGCCACTAAAAAAATCTTTTCTCTCAGTGTTGGGGTGGATGAAGCAGCTCAGCATCCTTGTGTCAACTTGACTGATTGATTGGCCTAAATGATTTTCCATCGCCGTGCAAATCTTCGAATATCCACTTGCAAATCAATCTGGCTTCACAAGCCTTTCAAAGCACAATTTGAAACAATACGTAGAAAGGATTTTCAAACCCTAATTAAAACTGCAAAAAACTGGTTTAAAAAAATTGGAAAACTTTCAAACCATTCTTAAACCTGCTTCTTTTTTTGTTGTATTTTTGTATACCGTAAATTACCGTGATGAAACAGTGGAATTTAGAAGTTACTACTGGGTTATGTAAGACAGAGAAAAATCCATGTTATCTATTGAATGATTGACGTTCGGGAAAATTGTCTTTTCATTCCTTTATTATAGAAAGAAGGGTTTCTTGTCTGGGTCTTGTCTAGACTCAACTCCCCTACTCACCGATGGAGAACGAAACCTATTTGTTTCAGAATGGTGTCGAATTTATCGGGAAGGTGCTCTTCAACCCGTGAAGCTTCAATGAGCATAATTAATCGTACTCCGACAAAAGCACGAATCGGGAGAGCTGGTATTTGTGGGGTTTGCTTTCTCTTTACGTAACTTCATAGAGGACAAGTTGACAAGTTTCGGATTGTTTCGCGCCTTATCACACTTTGCAACAAATGAGGATCATCGGCTTACATCGCTAATACTGTGTAATGAGATTACTTTCGTAGCATCACTCTTATAATAGGAGTATCACAGCCCACACTCATAGCTGTTCTCTAACCAATGGTAGCTAGGTAGGTTTCAAGCCTGTCACGTATGAAAGTTCACCTGAAAGTGTACCTTGAAGCAACCGATAGATCATTTCACCTCTCAACCGATTTGATATGGTACAAGAAGTCCACAATCGAACGTTTTCCCCTCTGTCATCCCCTTGTGGTGGTTTTTGAAGTCATAAAGAAGGTTCCGTGTAGCGCACTCAACGGATTTTTCTAACACGCGTGTCCTGAACATCCATTCACTTGAACTCTACACCGCGTGCAATCTAACAAAGGAAGTTGGATTTTCTTTTTCTGTGATGTGAAATGTTATCTGCCCTCCTGCGTACCACGCTCGCCATGCTGACGGTGATCGTTTATTGGATTTAGCCTCAATCATTTAGGTCCCCTTTATGTATCGTGTTACGTGTAATGTCATTCAAATACAAAGACTTATCTCCTTTTGTTACACGATACGATGTTTTGAATCCCTTGTGAAGCCAAAGTTTCGTTTACCGTAGAATGGATTCGCACCAACTATCATTGGTTACGTCTACCACCTCAGAGAATCACAATTTGATTCGATTCAATTAATGTTTCAGTTTGTCGTCGACGATTCATGAGTAGGAATGATTCAATACTTTACACATCATAAAATGTGAAACGTAACGTTTCGGTACTCTTGAAGTGGTCTGATACTGTTTTATAGTCGCGCAGTCGTTTGCCAAATTCAAACTCAAGCTCGGTTAGTTTTGAAAGCAGCTCTTGTAAATGAGGTAGTTAGGATTATCTTGAGTTCAAAGGGTGGAGGTCTGGTAAGTAGATCACGGAAATGCCAAGGTCTTTCGCGGCTCGCCTGCTGATTTCTAAGAGAAACAACTTCAAAGACTCCCTATGAAACAGAGTGTAAAAATTATGGGAGGATACCAAGTTGGAAAGTCCCCAGCTTAGATCAACATTCGTAAGAGGATTTGGTCCATATTGCTCATTCTCGTTCATCTTTGAATAATTCTTAAACGGGAGCGAATCTGAATTACAATGCGCAGAATATGGTTTTGAAGATAAGCTTTGGAGTAAGAATGAGAGCAATGACCCAGATACCGTTTGAGAATGGTTGATTACCGATAGCGCATTGCTGTCTGAGGGAGATGATTGCACCAACTGCCGTCTGCTGCGGACGGCCCGCGATAAACTGATAGTTTTGCTCAGGTGGAGCTGGAATCAGTGCATTCGGTTGTAAACATGTTTCCGTCTGAATCCTGAGAATCTGCCTAATTAGATTCTGTATTTGTGTGGCATCCAGCTTCCAATTTTATTGGATTTCATGCTCTCTTCACAAATACCGATCCGGAATTGGTACATAACGCTACCCACTTTATCCACGGATCGCCGAACTATAAAGCAACGTGTCTTCGAAGTTAGCCCCAATACACCCCTCACCGTTCACGGAGCGGAAGACATTGGGCGATTGTTTATTGACTACCAGAGGCCCTTTGAATTGTGATTCAATTTGGTCCGTTGAAAGTGCTATATGTGCTAGTTGCCAACGCGAGGGAAAGGCGATATTGAGATGGCCTGCTTTCTTCTTTTACGGTGATGACAATGCAAATACGGCGTCATCACTTCCGATAAAGACATCGCATGATACAATCCAGTTTTAGAATTTTCTGACGCCTTTAGGAGAAATCTCAAAATAGGTTTCAGATGTTCGCTCACGATAAGCACGTACCACAAACCACAAAGTTTGGCAAGATTTTCCTACTTTCCCATAATTTTATTATTTCATTTCAATTGTAAATGTTATCACTCACTCAATTACGCACGAAATTCTTGAAATTTACGATGTGCAGTCTTTAGATCGAATTATACATTTCCAAGTTCAACCTTGTCTTACTAGACAGCGGTTTTTTTTTTGTTAAGAAGAAAATTTTATGAGCGTCTAACAAAGTAACTTACTTACCACCTAATTGCTGAACCCAGGAAGCTATCCGTGGAGCTTGAGAACCTCTGCGGGGAAAGAGCTGTACGGGAAGTGAAATGAAAAGTATTCGTATCGTAAAATAACCAGTTGTCTTACTTAACCTCCTTGAACCAGTTCATGAATTATGGCCCTTAGAAAAAAAAGGTTGTTGCGTTTCACTACGGAGTTAGCTTGTATAGAGCTGGCAGTAATAATTGGAGTAAACGCTCACTCACCTATTTAATAGGTAATAACACTTTTTATTTGTTTTGTGTTTCTATAGTTGTTGATTGCTTTACGGCAGATTGGGAATGAATAGAATCTGTACATCTGATGCACATTCTTCTCTCTAGTAGGACTTCTGTGAGGAGAAATCCACTTCAGAACTCCTGACAAATATCCCAATAATTTTCCTTTCATGTAGAGAAAATTATTTTAATTAATTTTACTATTTTGTAGTATCTACTTTTATGAAAGGAGTCTTCGTGCAAACTAGACTTGAAAATTGTTGAGGAGGGAAAAGCTTGCATTTATTATTTGGAGCATCACGCCTTCAGCTCGAATCAAAGAATCCAAGACCTCTCTGTATGGAGTTACCAGAGCAAGTCTTCCTTTCCCCTTCCATCCCAAATGAAGGTATGAAAAGGAGCGAAGAACTGTTGAAGGAGGAAACGACTCTACCAAATGTCAGTTGAAGGTTAACAAGCCCTTTTGTTTAATGCGCTCCCACTACAGATAACAGTGGATAATTGGGTACTTGCTGAAGACGGCTCACTTAAGAAAGCTAAGAAAAAAACGACCTTTCGAGGCCACGGGGTTAAAAGGGGTAAACTTCACTACCTTATTTCACACTAATTAGCATTGCATGGGCAATGAAAATAATTCAAATGATGAAATATTATTTTCAGTTCTGAAAAAACTAGTGTATAAACTTCCAAAATATAGGTGCAATAGTTGCTAATGGTCTTCTATTCCGTAAAATTGATTCCGCATGGTATTTTGGGAACTGTTCGAAAAGATGGCTCCTTTCGTCATGGAATCTTCAGAGCTTGCTTATTTTCTCCGATTCATTTTGGGTACTCTTTGTTTCATGCCCTATTAATCGACAATTCGTCTGTATCCCGCCTCGAAAAAATATACTTGAACAAATTGTTCCTGGCCTTCCGACCCCGATCTATCGCTTAGAAGGAAAATTAGGATCCCGCTAACGTGTCATTAATGTTGTTTTGGTTGGGCAATTGAACGAGAATTCCTCATTACGAGTCAATTTTACTAGCATTATTTTGTCGTCCGTGATTTGAACAATTAACCTCAGGTCGAATATGATTCGCCCTGAAAAATCGATGCAGCAACTTTCAATTGCCCGATTTTTTCAATTGCCTCATTCATTCAAAGAAAACAGCAATGAAAAAGAAGCGGTGGTTGTGAACAATTTTTTTATTGAACACAGAATGCAATTTTAGGAGATAGAAAGATAGAAAGTGAGATATAAACACCAAATTCGGTAAATTTAATATCTATTTTGTTAGCCAAGTGCATTGAAGTGGGACGTAAAATCATCGTTTACGGTTTCACGTTTCTTGGTTGTGTTATCACGTGCTAGGACATTGATTAAAGAAGCCAAACCTCCTTAGAACGTGCTTTTCGTTGGGGACGCGTGATGGTAACATTTGAGATAAGATATTATGTGTTACCTATGATATATTTCGGGAGTATTTGGCGGTAAACGCTGGTGCTCAGTGAGCACTGCTCACATTAGTGCCTGGAAATGTCCACAGGATAAACTTAAGGAATAAGTGTTCTCCTCAAAGGTGAAAATTTTTAAAATATTGCATGCTACAAATGTTAATGCGATTATAGCATTATATAATATCAAGAGGAAAATGGTGTAAAAAGTGTAAAATTTGCAGCGTTTTTTGGTTTGCTTTTTTTCTCGGCCCCAGGGGGAGAGATAAATATTTACCATATGGTAGGTAAATCTCAATTAACGTCCTGTAGACAGATTTTGATGAAACGTAGTGCATGAGTCCAGTCCTGATTGATCGATGAAGACCAGAGAGGTCTCTATCGGTCTGTCTGACGACAAAACTAACCAAGATCATTTCTTGGTTAAGAATTTAATGCTGTAAAGACTGAATGATGGGCCTCTGTGCCTACTTCCATCTCTTGTCGACCGTTTTAGTACTATGACCTCATTTACCAAATTTTTGTGGGTAGTGGTAGTGTTGTGAGGAGGAAAGAGGGGGTTATTGATTCCGGATGGAAAAATTTCAATGAAATTTGCTATGAAAGTTGTTCTGTGGAGAAGTTTCTAACCAAGAATTGAACTTCCTACTGAAATCTCAAAAAGGGAACGGGAAAATTCCCCCTTTTATTGATTCAATGGGAGTTCTACCTTCCAAATATGTGAATTTCATATTGTTTAGTGGTAGTTAGAGCTTTCATTCCTCAGTTAATGAGAGATGACTTCGTCCTACACTTCCGTCGTCACTTGTTGATCCTTTTTAGCCAATAGAAGAGAATTCGAGCCCAAGCCAAGTAAGGTCAAGCGATAGGGGTCAGCCTAACGGGATGTAGGCCAACAGGAACGAGGGCTTAGCGCGGGGGTTGCGTCATTGGGGCGCCCGCATAGCTGATACACACGTACGTGTACAGATCTCATTCCGATCATCTAGAATATATTACTATTGTTGAGAGATTTATGAGGGTACAAGCTTGCCCTATTCACCGTGTTGTAATTTCCTCGTGATCATGTGGAAACAGTTTCTCTTCTTGCGTCAAGCACTCCGATTGAAAGGCTCCGATGAGTGGGTATAACTACTACGGCGGCTCCAAATATGACTACCTATGAAGATTCACCCTTCATCAATAAACTTGCATTATCAATATTGCCTTGGACTAACCACTAATTTCACAACCGTTTAGAGTTGTTAATCCTGTTTGTTTTATAGGACTGTAGAAGAGCGTTTAAGCTCGAAACCGGTCTCCAACTGTTCTATTTAAACTAAATACAGGAAGACGCAGAGGGGCCACATTCATTGCCCATCCTTATAAATAAGAGACAAGAACACTATGGATATCTACCAACTTTTTATTCCAACCCTGGGGAAGGAGCGTTATTTTGTACGATCGTCAACATTTAATTGATAGCGCAAAATGAGAATGGTCCGCTGTTTTTTTTTCAGAGATCTCGTTTGTTTGATATCGCCAAACAGGCCTTGAAAGGAGAATTGAGCTCGTTCCAGTTTTGAAATATTACTTTCACAGGGGCATGCCTGTAAGAGGCATGATAGCAATCTATCTACAAGTATTTAAACGCCACAGCAGTCACGAACGACTGTATGAAGTTAACCATTCGAATCACGATTATCGTAGATGAAATAAACTTACCAAGAACCTTTGCTTTTTCATTCAACTTACCAGCCTATATGTTGAGAGGAAATCGTCAAAGTAATTGTTCTGCAGATGGGATTTTTCGTTATAAAGGTTTTTTTGTAATTTCGATGCTCCTACTGACTTATTGTTACCTATAAAGCCTATATGACTCGTGGCTGAATGATCACGCCAACCACATGATTGGATGGCCTGATTCCCAAGCCCCATTGCTTTCGGCTGGTAATATCAATCACTAATAACAATTTTTTACTCCGAAGCCTGTTATGCGTAGGCATCATTATCTTTCTGTTCGATGAGCTACGCACGGTAATTTCATGGTGTAGTTTTGTTCCTTGTCTCTACGGAATGCCTGCCATTTGAAAGATGGTGTGAGTGGGGGGGGGGGGGGGGAGAGAAAAGGGTTGTAAATGACGTCACCAAGTCCCTGAACTTTCTTGTCAATTGCTGTAATTTTCATTTGCTACGCGTTATCACCGCTATTCCCATTTAAAGTTCGAATATTGGAAAATTCGTGACCCTTTGTTGAAGTTCAAAGACAAGCTCTTACACATGGTATGGATATATCCATACCTATATATAGGAATGCCCAAACCTTGACGTGAGACTCATCTGTCCCGCTTGACATTTCATTGTAGGTACGTTAAATATGTGCAATTCACCGCAGTGTGGGGAATTCAGGTATTATTGTACCCGTTGTTCACATAAGAAGTAATTTGCATTTAGCTGTTTGCATGATACATTCACGTCATGAACGTCGGTAAATCTTTGCTCGACCGTTAACTAACAGAACAGTTGTTCAGTGTTATGTTAGTTCACGGTTGACTGAAAAATCTACCGACTTGTATGACGCGAATATAATGAAATTATCACTGTTTATGTTTTCGACAAACATCATGCAGACGTCAAAATTTAATGTAATACAAAATAATTTTCCTTCCTCGATCGAGGGCTAGAGCAGAGAGATATCATCGATGATATCTGGGTTATTTTCAAGCAAATCAACTTTTCCCAACCTTTTTTTTTTTTTTTTTTTTCCGTAACCTGCTCGTAATTATATGACATGATTTGAAGTAGGAATTTTGTAGGAATTATATGAGCTAGGATGATACAGCGTGGTATAACGAGATGGAAAGATAGGGATTTTCCACCTATAATGTAATATTTACTATTGCATTAATACCCAAATAACACAAAATTTGTGTTACTACCGATCATATTTAATATGATCGTTAGTATAGGAATGTGAAATGCTTATGGAGTTGTAAAACCTTAAACCATGTGAGGTTAATATACATGGGAAAAACTAGGAGTACATTGCAAATAAAAGTCAAGCCAAGTCAAGTGTTTTTCGCCATAAATTTCATTCGCAACTGTTTTTCAGCCCAGCGAATTGTTTACCTTTCCCGAATTACAGGGGTTTAGGGAGAGAGTGAACAAAAGTACTCTCCAATGTTCTGGCATACTTCAATAAGTCTTATGAAATGAAAAGCACTTCCCGGAACTCTATGGCGGATCAATAAAGCTAGGATTCTTTCAGACGTTTGTCTGTGTTGCTTATCTCCACATGGGAAGGAAGAAAATCTCTTTCTTCCTGCTTCTAGAGCTAAACTTATTTGTATGCCAGGGAGATGAGTGGAATATTGAGCCAGACAAAACTGTGTCACAACTGCTCTTGCCTGTATTAGAATAATAATTGCGGGACAGCCCATGCAGCGGGTGATGGTGTGTACCTACATGAATTTGAGTTCCTAATCTTGAGTTTAAATTCCTCAAATTTTGTGTCGTGTGGTTAGCAGAACGCCGGTGGCTTGAATCCACAATTTCGCCTGTTTTTGTTGTGGAGGACAGTGAATGGAGTTTGGGAAAATTTCTTTCGACGAATTTTCGTAGTCTGCTGACTTAGAAAAACATGTACATGTAGCTACAGTTGAGGAGGACCCGCGCTTGCCAGGCTTGCCTGATATGTCAAAATAATGTGACGGTACGGGATCTTCGGAAGGGAACCAAGGGGAAGCTAATACCCAACACGATATGACATTGTCATGACTGGTATTATTACGCCCATGGGCTCGCTACCTACGGAATTGAGATCAGCCAGCAAGTGCAGCTACCTTAAGTGAATTGTCGCTAAAGATGGCCTGGCCAGCTGAATTGAGATGCACTTATGGAATACAGTACTAATTGTCATCGTCTGCAGACCTAGAAGCCACAGTAACTGTGTAGGAGGACAACAACTGAGGAGGTTGCTAGCAAAAGTCAACTTGTCCACCTTTGATCGAAATCTATTTTTTTCCATATTCTAGTTCCTCTGGCACATGTCCACATGTCCGCGAAGTTTCACCGAGCTAAACTTAACTTTTCCCGAGAAAAGAGGCCTCTGAATTCTGGCATTTCGTCCAAAACTTGATTTGTCCATCATCCCATTTTCCTCGGAAATGTCTCTTGTTTTTCACACCAAAACTCGACTTGTCCACGTATTTACCGACAGTTAAGCGAAACATTTTTTTTCATAACTCGATTTGTCCAAACCCATTTGGAATGGTAACGTTTCCCGAATTTCCCTCTTCCCCTCACAAGATGGCAGCACCCACTTGCCAACCTGTTTGAATTCCTGCTTCATGGGCGCTCCGACAGATGCCTCGCACGATCATGTGCGGCAACTGGGTATCAAGAAAATCACGGAAGTTCGAGCGTTTTCACGTTTGAACTCTGGAATCGTTTGATCTTTTCTTGTTGTCACGTCCCTTCGCAGTAGGGTTATTACATCGAGAGCTAAACATCGATATGTACATCGATGTCAACATCGGACGTTCAACATCGATGTGAGAAAAACTTCGGCCCAAAAACATCGATATAACATCGATGTTCAATAAATTTAATCGTGAATTTTTTTCGATCTCCTAGGCATATTATTTAAATAGCCAGAATTATTTTTATAGTCTCGATTCTTATTGCTTACCATGAAGTCCTAAGGGTAAAAAAATTGATCTTAGACGCACCAGCTCGCTAACGAGATTTTTTCATTATTAAATTAAGAAATTTTTTGCCTCGAAAAATCAGCCCTTGATTTTCCCTCTATCAACGGTAGATCCAGCTAGATCGTTCTCGCCTCAGGCTTTCGAAATACCATCAGTGTGCACTCCTATTACAATCGATTCAGCGCCTCAAGCTTCCTTTAAAAAAAAGTCACCTTATGATCTGATTTGAAGACAGAAAACCCAACCACGAACTAAAACATCGATGTTGGGTCCAAAACATCGATGTCCGTTAATAACGACTAGCTAAACATCGATGATAAAAACATCGAACATCGGAGCCAAAACATCGATGTTTCGATAACATCGAACATCGATGTTCAACCCTACTTCGCAGTGCACTTTTGTACTAATCTTCTATTTCTATTACTTTATGTTTTGCTCTCTATACATTTTATAAAGGAAGTTTTGGCTTGAGCGTACTGATTCTTAATTTTTCCCTGTCAAAAACGATTTTTTTCTTTCAAAACTAGTTTTGTCCATAGTTTTTTAACAAAACTTAACATGTCCAAAATATTTAAGTCCGTATGTTCGCAGTATATTATGTTAAAAACTTGGTATTCAGGGGGAAAACCTACTCTGACTTCAGGATTAATATTCCCCGACCGGATTAATTGTATCATCAAAGGGGGCTGCACAGGAAGTTTTTTGCCTCTCCTGAAAATTTTTGAGAATTGGACAAGTTGACTTTTGCTAGCAACCTCCTCAACTGTTGTGGAGGACCCGCACTTGCCAGGCTACATGGGACCGCGTTCCTGGCTTCCTCAGTTGAGATGTCAACAACGAAGTCCTGGGCAACGGACCCAGACGTCGGAATCATTATCATTAGCTCAGCTTCCTCAACCAAATTATCGGTAATGACGGCGGGTCTGATCCCATTAAATTCAGCGCGTGATAACATTTTGTTAAAGAATGAGAAGAGGGGTTGACATGATTTCGCCGCTACAGTAGCGCGACTCACTCCTCCCGCCGGTGCTAATTTTGGCGGGCTGTCGACATTGACACATACGTGGGGAAAATTTCCCACAATAATTATTCTAATCATTGTTTGAGTCAAATGAACCGATTACTTCATGCAAACCATAACCTTCCGACGCTGTAATTTAGCCTGACATTAAATGTCCATTTACTTGCTTTAATTGAACAGTGAACTACAGGAGCAAACAGGCGGTTGGATACAGTTTACTCGCTTGAGACTCATGCAGTCTTTCATTGAGCTCACCATACTCATTCCCGTTTTCCTCCTTCGCCGTAATTCTAGTATTCTCCCCACCCGGCATTTGTTTTAACACCCCCCGTAGGTACATTTTGCCTTTTCCCCCCAAGCTCAATACCGGCAACGCTTGCGCGGAGCCTTGACCCATTTTCTCCTTCCCGACCCGACCCTTGACCTATCCCGTATGGCCCCGTGTGGTATGCCTTTCCTTCTGTTTTCACTTGTCAGCCACGAATATCTTCCCCCTTCCGATGACCTCGAACCACCACTGTGTCAAGCCACTAAACGGCCAACGATTTTCCTCATCACTCATTTCCCTCAACAATATTTCTACGAGTCTTGTGGCTCTTTTTGTGTTAACCGGATCTTAGGTTCTCACAATGGTACAGGAGCAACCCCACACTCTATTTAGAAGTGTTTCAGAAAAGCCCTGCTTAAGAGTAGGTAATACCGCTACCACACTCCTTGAAAATTTTAATTATTAAAAAGACCATTTTAATTTAAAAATTAATTATTAAGAAGGCCGGGACGCGAACCCCAGCCTCCAAAGGCTCGAGCCAACTACGGTATGACGCCGCAAAGTGGTATGGGGCAAATCGGCCATATTTTGAAGAAAAAAAAAAAACCCCAAACTTATACCAAATTTAACGCTGATCACGAATATAGCCCTTATACGTAAAATTATGCCTCATTTTTTCCAGTTTGGAAGCCAAGTTGAACGCCCGGATAATGAAAATAAACACCCTAATATTGAAAAAAAAAAAAATATATATATCCACGGTGTGGATAGATAATAATATTATGTACCCCCACATCCTGTTCATGGATTACTTAGGCGCAGACCGTAGCTAACCCGAGCTCCTATATGAATTCAAATGCACAAAAAAACTTTGATTTTTCGCATCAAAATTCGTTGAAAATGAGCTGAAAACAGTCTCTTTTTTCGCGAAAAGAGAATAATACTACTTTCTACCTGAATTGAAGCTGAACGAATTCCATATTTTACTAATTTTTCAAAGTTCAAAGTGCAAAATGCGCCGGCTACGATTTTCTGATTCGTCAAAAACAGCTCAGGTAATTTTGCAGTTTTCCCAAAACCTGTTGATTCTACAGCCTGTGCGAGTCAGGTTGAAACCCTAATGATAGGAATAAATGTCCCGAAAGCTCGGCAGTAGTGGATGTATCATTATTGTGCCCCCTTTTCCGATCTGCTGATTAATGACGTCAGTTCGTGGGTTGCTCCATCACTGCAGGCTTTTTTTTTTTTTTTTTTTTTACAATGGGCCACGGAACTAGGTCAGAGAAATGGGAAAATTCGGCCGAACATAGTTGAACTAGTAATGAACAAAGTACTCAGTAGAGTTAGCACTGAGAAATTAGGTGTCTGAGCAGAGGAAATCACTAGTGAATATTTGGCGTTTTGAATTTTCCTGCGGTGGCATTATAACTAATCCGCCAGAGTGCGCTAGCATAAGAAGGGACCGACGGGAATCTGCCGGAGGTGACGGCGGAAATGGTGGCCGTGAGCAGCCAATGAGAGAGTGGTGCCACTTTTCCCTCCAGATTCAAAGTTGAAATTTTCGACAGTGCCCTGGAAATTTGTATTACACCGTAGGAGCCCAAAACTCACTGCTATGCCTTCAAATTATGAAGTTCTTTCAGAAAAAAGTATTATTCGACAGTCGGTTCCGGGGCCCATTAGAGTTTAAATCGTTTTCCAAAAGGTGGTGCTTTATAAAACGTATAAATCAAGTAAATTTAATTTGTTTAATTTATAAAACATGATTACTTCAGGGTATCCATTCCAATGTTTCAGCCTTAACGAGTTTTATTGCCGTTCCGAATCATTTTGTCATGTTTAAACACTGTATATGTCCAATCTCCACTCCTTCTCGGCGTACTTGACCTCGTTTACCCGTTCTGGCAGCGTGCAATCTTTTAGATAAGCTATCTGCGTTTTGCACATTCTTTGACCGCCAAAATGGAGTACGTATCTTGAATAACAAAGAAAGGAATTTCTCCTGCCCTTTTTCGTTCGTAACGATGACTCGAAAATAGTGGTCTGCTATCGGATTCATCCGCATCGAGTAGCAAAAAATCTGCATTTCACTTTCTCACCTCGTTTCAGCCTCCACCCTCGCGTTTGTTGATCAATACCTAAGCGGGTCATTGCCATTCAACATCTTTCAGCTGCGCTATTTTACATTTTAAACAACTTATCAACTTTATTATCTAAGATGGTTGATTAGCATTGTCAGAAAATCAGTCAAGATTGTGATTTTTACCCTACCAGAAATTGTTCGTTTGTAGCGCAGTTTAGAAAAAGGGGTCGGTCATAATATGACGTGTCATCTGAGGTTGGCGAATATTGTTCTAATAAAGATATTATAAAAGTTATCATCAGAGGATTATTAGGATTCCTAATTAATTATTTAATGAGATCTTTAATAATAATTTTTCCAAACACTGTCGTCCTTCAGCGATGTTTTCAATTTCAACCTGAGTTCCTGAATTTGGATTTCACTGAGGAAACTCTGCGGCCATGTTTGCATCCTTCTTTATGAAAATGTGCATTGGTTTGTGTCGTGTCACGTTTAGCACCTATTCACGGAGACCCCAGCCTGAAAAAAAAAAAAAAAAAAAAAAAAAAAAAAAACTGTCGACCGGTTTACTGCGGACAATGGACGCCTACAGTCGAAAAACGCCATCCCGAAATTCCTCGCTCCCTGAATAGGCTCCAGGACCTCTGGCATCTGCCTAAGCGATGATTCATGTTGAACTTGCGGGACTTTTTGTGAAAAGAATGGTCGGTGAGCACTGCCTTTTGGAGGCAAAAATTTGTCTCGACTGCTCGCGGCTGGACGCCAAATGGAAACTGGCACACTTTCCATTCCAAGTTAGTTCGCGGGTGAGGACTTAGCGCGTCGTTAGGCAGTTTTTGTGGTAAGTTAGTTGCCATGAAATCGGTTTATTTGGACTGCTTGTTTTGTTGGTTTTGGACTTGTCTGTCATGAATCTCCCCCACCTTCATAAAACTGATTCGATGGACTCTTTAGAAACATAATAATAAACCTTTGTGATAGGTTGAAAAAATAACACCCCTCAAAGCATCATTATTAATGGTGTAAATAATAATAATATGCACACCATTATTATTTAATTTACTAATTAAAATTGAAGCCTTTTGGGATCAAAGGACCAAAGTGCCGAAATTAATTGCAATTAATACTTGACAATAATGATGAATTAAGTTGAATAATTTTAATTGATTTTTTAAATTGTGCCATTAATTAACTTTTACTAATTCTGGCACTTCAACTCTTTGGTTCTAAAAGGATTCAATTCATGATAAGCGGTTAAATTACCTATAGAATTATTCCTCAACCTGCAGTCTGCGGTTTCAACGGTGCTGCAACCACCGTGAATCATGCCACGCCTCCACCATACAAATTAGTGTCAGTGGGTACCGAAACCGCTCCATTCTTTCGGTCATATTCCTTCGGTTTCATTCGAAATTTAGTCTCGTCCCACCGTTCAACCTCTTTTGTTTGTTCCAGACGGACGATGATGACGACGACCTGGACGTGGAAACTGAGGATGTCCCCGACGCTAAGGAGGAGGCCAAGGGTAACCCCTGGCAGAGAACAGGTAGCTTCGGGATGTCCAAGGCGGAAATTGACCACTACTGTGACACAGCGCTCCAACGTAATACCCATTCCCGTCTCTCCGATTGCTGCATCCTTTGAAAAACGTATTCCAGAATAAGCATCGTGATCCTTACTACCCTCCTTATTTTATTAATTTTACGTTTCTCTTTATTATTACAAAAATCACTTATCCTGCTCAAAACCCCATAACCGTGCTTTTTTTCATTAGATTTAATTAAACAAATTGAATGAATTTTGAGTATAATCACGTTGATCTGATACTTTCGTTAAAATATTTTAATCCGAAATTCGTACCGAACGCTTTATTTAAAAACAAATTTAAACCATGACTTTGGTTGAATTTGGTTCTTATATTTATGGTGTAAGTTCCGTGTATAAAGTCAACTTCTATGCTTCGTCTAATTCATTCATTTTGATAACCTCGTGTTACAGAAACGAATAATCTTAACGTTGAGACTCGCTGAGTGCAAAATATAGAATGTCCAAGGCTTAGTACTTTCGTATAGTGTACAATCGTGAACATTATTAACCTAACTAAATATTAATGAGGTAGAGTTAAGTTGATGAATGGTTCTTACTTGTGTTTATTCTCTTTAAAAAGTCGACCTCCGGTCGCAAATTCCTATGTTGACAAGTTTTGATTGTGAAAAGTCTCCTCAAAATTTCACAATTTGAGAAAATATTCACTAAACTTTCAAATTGCCCAGCCCCATCCACCCGCATGTTAGGTTCCTTTGGGGGTATCGGGGTTTTTTCAGTGAAATTGACCAGAGAGGCAAGTGGGCTACAATTTTCTTCATTAATTTGGCGTAGTGTCGATCACGGTGCCACAGACCATTCCAA
Organism: Pilophorus perplexus; assembly: GCA_955831195.1. NCBI lineage: Eukaryota > Metazoa > Arthropoda > Insecta > Hemiptera > Miridae > Pilophorus > Pilophorus perplexus. The sequence continues at coordinate 11,996,346 of OY037011.1, read as the reverse complement.
CCACCAAACAACCTTTGTAAGCTACCTAATTAAGACAAAACTAAAACCGCGTGTTAAGATAAAAATAAAATTTTAAATGTAAGGTCGTCAAATCTTGCAATTCGTGAGTTTGACCTAATTTCTGCCAGTAGGTACATAACTGTAAATAACTAGCTCCGTACCTTTTAACCGGGCCAATCGGGATGGGGGGGCATTTCCGCACTTGTGTGTACTGGTAGGTACTAATCAACAATCTCACGCATCATTAACGGTTATGTAATTAAGCTTCCGAAAATCGCTTTGAACTGAACGTGAATAGCTAAAAATTTGAAGAGGCATAATCAAGAATCATAATTGCAATACTAGTCATGTCTTCGAAAATTCCCTGAAAGCGCTCGGTAAAATACTTCCCATCAGAACAATATTCCTTCTACCCCGCTTACTGTCCTCGGCATGCTCCCTCCTCTCTTCCCTCCGCATGTCACAGTATTTGCTCTTAAAATGTTTAATGTTAATTTCATAAGTATCTAAATTGATGCATTTTGTACCGTATTAGTTTTATACGTAGAAAACGGTTAATCCCTCCGACTGATACCAATAGTGCCTTGTCATCTTAATAGTAAAGGTAGGTATTAGATATTACACCTATACAGTTTAATACTGTTTGTACATACACTTTTTTCACTTTACTTTTTCTCGATCAGAGATCTAGTGCTTTAACTTTTTGTTTATTTATTTATTTTTTATTTTTTCATTTTTCCGCCTTGAAGAGTAAATTATTCAACCCTATAGTCCACACCTTTTAACCCTCAGAATTTGCTTACTTACCTAAGTCTCAAGATGTATATATGTCTAATCTCATGCCCGACATCTGAAGCCTTTAAATCCAGCTTAGATTGTCCTTATCTAGATCTTACAATCTGTTTCTTGCCATTTTTGCAAATCTTGGTTTTTTTATTAGCTGTAGCTGCTGGATGCCAACGTACTGTGCGTGTGAAGTCCTGAGTGATTTTGTCTTTGTAGAATACGTATTGAATGTTGATTATTGCAAAAAAATATCTTTATGTACCAAATAAAACTTGTTTCAATAGCAGTTGCGTCATGATTTCTATCACTAATATTTTCGCTTGAGAAATGTGATGTCAAACGTTGGTGTGATGACTGGGATACATTTGTTCAAGTTTTCGTGGCGCTTCAATTGCGTAAGTATTTTTGGAGTTATTGTTGGCATCGAAGGCCTCCTGTAACCTGAGTGTAACTAAATTAAACTGTCAAGCTCACGGTAATATAACGTGTATACCATTTTAACAAGAACAAATAACCAAGCCACGGTACTAATAATAAGTATAAATATAAAGAATTATTCTTTAGTTTTAATAAACTAAGGATGTAGGTTTTGCTCTAGAGTAGGTATTAGTTTAGCCGAATGATCCGAGTTGCTTGTTGCTTTCGTCTTTTGGTCTTGAAATATTTTCTGTTCCATTGCTTTCGGTAGCTGGCAGTAAACTAACGAAATGTACGACTTGACTAACTATCAATAGGTTTTGCAAAATCCGTCCTAACCTAAATATTAACCGCATGATTCCCTTTTACTTGCCCCGGTTTTCATAATATGATATTATCCAGCAGTTAGCATTGGCCAACCGGATCTGAAACAGTGGAGTTTTTATGGTATGGAAACGAACAGCAAGCCATTTAAAACATGCCGCATTCACATTGAGCTTATTGTACTAAATAAGGTAACGTTTTGACACAATTTGTCGTACATTTCATGATTGTGAGATATTGTTCGGTGATCTTCCATTCTGCAATGCTTCATGAAAATTGTTAAGATCGCAATGCGTGCTGTGATCAGGTTCGACTGGTGTTTTTTTTTTTGGTGTCTGTTGGAACCAACTGACTCCAGTCAACTGTTAAAGCATCCGATTTTATTTGTCTTTCGGTTTGTCATTGTCTGTTCTTCCGTTGCGTTTTGAATAAACCTCTTTGTATTCGTCATTGTAGGAACTTAACAGAGTCAGTCTCGTGTCATATTGTGTCAATAATGCACACAGTTTACTAACGAAGTTTACTAATTGTTGGAAAATTAATTTCGACCTCCTTTGCTGTCTGAACGTAGTGGTTGTGGGGCACTGGGGCCGTCTATCTGGGCAAGTTACTCAATAATTGAGTAATTTGTCCAGATATATTCCAATGCGCTAAAGGGCTGAAGTGTTCGATACAATGTATGTTATGTCATAACAATAGTTGTCGTTCATCAACTTCATAATTTCCTGTGACCAAAACAACATTTTCATAAAATTTAATGTTACGCTAGAAATTTACGCTATTTATACAAATTTTTAAAAAATTGAAATAACTGATCCAAGTCAGGCACAAGTTTAAAAAAAATACATCCCTTTTGATTCCCTTTCTCCTTGTGATTGGATGTTCTAGTCGAAAATTTCACTTCAGTTGATATGCCAGCTTCACTTTGTTCCAATTTTGTTTTTTTATTTTGTGAGTTGAATTTTTCGGGATTATTTGCGTTGCAGCCTACGACCTGGCAACACAATGTCCAAGCCGGAGAGCGAGCATGCGGCGGCACACGGTGGTCGTTGTCGACGGCGGCTCAGCTAAAGGAGGCAGTTTGAGCGTCCCGCAGAGCCGACCTGCTTCCAGGCAGACCAACACGCCGACAGACGATTCTTTGTCGTGCACACTTCCGGAAATGACCTGGTCCCGCACTTCACTTCAGGATGATCTCTTCAAATTGGTAAAGATGTCAATTTTATTTATTTTATTTTATTTTTAATTTCACGCAATTCATTGCCATCATTATTGTTTGACTTCTTGCAGAAACAATGGCAAGAAGAGTGCTTGTCGCTAACTCTTGAAGAAATCGTCCACATTCGAAGTGTCCTCACCAAAGCCGAACTCGAAAGTCTTCCTGTTGAAGGTCGGGTGAAAGAAGATGCTGAGAGGCGGAAGGTACCCACTTTCAAGTCATCCAATTAATAACAGGAGTGTGCCTCAGAGCGGGTTTAGCACTGGCATTTATTTATTACCTATGGTTATAAATGGTGGTTAAATTGTTGCGGTTCGGTCCAAGAAGATTAACTCTCCTATTCTCAGGGCCTAATAGAATGAATAAAAATGATCAATGACTTGGTCTTGTACTCTTGCTTTTATACTGTGATATTAGTTGTTAGTAATTTGTAATTAGCTGTGATGTTTGTCAGTATTATTTATCGTAGGTATGAATTAATTTACTGGTGAGCAATTATTATTATGACACTTGATATGTATGCAATATACTTACTTACTGCACATAAACTGATAATGAATAATGAATGAATGAATGCATGATCGTAGTTACAAAATTTCCAGAATGTTGGGAACTATAACAGATATGTACAATTTTAGTGCTGTGAATGAATAAATAATAAGATGAAAGTACCTATTTACACAATAAAATAGTTATATGGACACTTATGCACTGTATATATACAGTATATATACTACCTACTTATAGATTTGTTATGTTGAAATAGTTACTTTCATATTATTTCCAATTTTACAGATCTACATTATATTCAGTGCAAGTAAGTTTAGGTTTTTGTGTTACATGAACCCCTGACATTCTACAATGTATCGTAGGTATGACAAATATGTCATATGATATTATGTTATGTCTGTTATATAACCAAGTTCTGGATATTTTGTAACCACCATCATTTTTGTTTATACCATTTGGCCTCTGATGACAGGAGAATATAATAATGCATATAAATATATTGTATTAGACTAGATGGGGCAACCATACTTTGCACAAAATACAAATTCCCATCACATCAATAATGCCTCCCATGCTTCACTCGGAACACCCGTAGCAACCGTAAAGGCTTCTCCAGTTGTCACGATTTTCCACCGCTAACAATCTGCCTGTTAGCAAGCAAATCGGGAACCAAACAAATCGTTTTCGAAGGGTAGCGCCGTTTATGAAGAAGAAGGATGTTTTAGAGGTTCTGCCTTAGCTTCTGAACCGGCGGCATATTCAGTGTATTCTTTGGCCGAACCTCAACAATATCACCACCTGTAGTCATTCAATCAGTCAACACCAACACCATTAAACATGATATAAAAGAAGCAATTTAAATACGCTTTTATTTATTAATTTAAAACGCTATTAAAATTTAATAGCGTGACTCAGTGATTAGTCTACTCGGTCGTTAATCGAGGTAATCACATTTTGCAAATGCATTTGATGAGCCCGCCCTAATAATTAATTATTAATAATTATTGTTATCTTACGTTATATTCTTTACAATGGTTGATTTTTTTTATTTTATCTTATTTATTTGAGATCATTTATTAATTGTATTTCGGTCGCAGGTCTGTTTTCTCTGTATGAAGACACGCTTTGGTATATTTGGTCCTTGGGGCCAAATTTGCCGACTTTGCAAGAGAACTGTATGTGCCAAATGCTATTCCAAGGTACGCAATACAAGAATCAATTAATTGACAAATCAAGCTTACCAAGGGTGTGCAAAACAAAGTGAATTACGCAATATCTGAATGGCACTCTCGTTAGATTCATCGGATGACTTGTTTTTTGTGGTTCACAGATGAGGATCCCGACTGAGCACTTTTCCCACGTTCCGGTTGTTGCCCTGAGCCCCAGCATGTTGAGTCCCAGTGAATCCGAAGACTCATTCCCCAGGGCGCTCGTTAACAAGCTGATGACGACGGAAAGGTCTGGCGTGGGCAGCGCACCGACGTCACCTAAGTTGTCGAGGTCGGCACCCCCGTCGCAGATGTCCACCAGCCTCATCTCCGACGGCCCCATCTCCCTTCCTCCATCGACGCCTCCTAATGCTACCATTAACGATAAGTAAGGATCCCGTCAAGAAGTAGATACATTTTTACATTGAAAAGTGAGCAGGATTAGAAAATTCGAGAGCATCTTAGATCTATGGGTCCAAAGGCCGAACCAAGAAAGGCCAATCTGAGCTGAAACGTCCGTCGAAGGATTCACACATAAAAGGGACTATAGTCACTAGGAGTAGACCTGTAACTTTTTTCTGATGTCGCCCTGATTGTACCTATCGCTTAAATAAATGTGACTTGGTTGGGTGTTCAGGTACCCAGGCCGTGGACCGCTCTCAGTTATCAGGAGGTGAGATTAGCCTAAAAGCTCTTTTTGTAGCTGGAGAGCGCCGCTGCACATTATAGCTTTACATATGCCAGAGTGTGATTTTCCTGTTTCAAAAACAAAAAGAAATGCCCTGCTCGTTGGGTGCACCCATGGGCAGCTGCTGCCAGCAAGCTTGCCGCTACATTTTGGTATCAACAGCCCACAGATAAGAAAAAATTGCCCTTTCGGAGAGTACTACTATTTCCTTTCAACTTCAACTTAATCACTTTGCCGAAATATCGTAGTTTCAAGTTATTATTTATAAAATTAAAAGAAGACAAGTTATGACCATAACTGTTACGTTGAAAAATCTCTTAGCGCTCAAATCCCGTCATAATCAATACATAAATAATTCATTACAATTTACTTGGTGCTCTTTTCGCGTTTGTCCTCTCAGCCGACTGACTCCATATGGTTCTTGAAAGTGTTCACATGAAAGTTCCCAGAATATTTGCATTACGAATTCACGTTCTACTCTCACCTAGGCCATTAGAAACACAGAATGTTGTAAATAAATATCACTGGATTAATCCATTTGCACGCAGTGGCGGCTCCTTCCCCGAAACTCCAGAATCTCCATCTGATGGATATAGGCATCACGGTTACATCCTGATGCCGAAGTGGAGGGTTCTTCAACAAAAGGAATTACCAATCATGGTCATAATGCGGGATTCTGTTCATTTCCTCGTAACGTAATAAATACGCATGTAAAGGTTTTTTTCTGTCTGAGTGAAATCCTGGAATAGTCATCGGCAGGGTTAGGATCTTACTGTGGCTGGGTAGAACCCAGTTTCCAAAGCGGGCCTATTTGATGCTCGCACAATCGAGAATAAGCCAGTTCAATGAATTGCACTACTTATTCATTAAGAACAGTTTTTTTTTTCTGGGGGCGCAGAAGTGCTCGCTGGCGGGTTAGCAAATCTCCCAAATCTCACAAATTTTATGGCAATGTGGTTGGCTAATCTCTGAAACCTTCCTGAAAATTCTCCTTAGAATTATAACCAGGGATGGGATGGGGGGTTTGAGTAGGAATTAGGAAACATGATATTTTATGTTTGGGCTTGGGATGCACAATGCCCTACCATACAAGGAGCCGCCACTGACAGCACGACTTCTTCAGGTCATATTTCGGTACCGACGTGTACAATAAGTACACAGTGGGTATCGATACTTTGGTCGGTGGCAAACGTTTTGTCGCATTGTTTTGTTCGGCATGGAGGAAAAGATGCTACGAGTCGCAAGTGTTAAGGTCCGAGCACACAGAAAGCGAACTGTCCGTCGCGCGTCAGAGCGAACTGTTTCCCCTGTGTTGTTGCACCATCCCCGCCAAACAGAAAGCGAACCACCGCGGATGGTGCAACAACACAGGGGACACAGTTCGCTCTGACGCGCGATCGGTTCGCGGCGGACAGTTCGCTTTCTGTGTGCTCGGACCTTTAGTCCTTAATGATGCTGCGAAACGTCACATCACCTAACCAACTTTTAGCAGTGGCTGTGATATGATATGACGATGGCCTGTAATATGAGTGTTTGTATCTAGTGCGGAACTCCGCACAACTTGCGAGCCCTTAGCACCGTGATTGTTTGGGTGTCAGGGCAGGAAACCGCAAACCAATGAAATCGCATCATTAGACCCTGCAGTGAGGCAACCTCTCGCTCGATGAGATTCTCTATTGGTGAAGGATGCGTGTCCTTACCACAAGTGGAAAACACCAGAGAGCAGGTTGTAGTTCCCACCAGCCAAGGTCCTTGGACGCTGCAGAACTGTTACTGCATTCATTTGGGGTTAGTTAACTGGACCACCCCCTCCACTTGCCGAGGAGAACAGATTCAATTGAGTTTAAAACTAGATATTTTACTTCAACGAGGTCCCTAGAGCCTCAACAAATCAAAAACGACTGAAAAATGCAATGACGGATGTTTTATCTTGAAATAAGAAGGATGATTCAACGCATTATAGTCACCGTAAAATGGAGGTGCAGGTCACCACCCTCCACGACAGCCTTACTGCAACTGAGCTTCAAAATGTTGTTGTTTCAGACGCTTCACATTCTCCACCAGAGGTACCAACTTATGGGCTCCAAAACGACCCATGGCCCAGTTACCCCCAATTTACCCTATACTGTGTGTCTGTGTATTATGCGTCTAAAACGCCTCATTCAACTTCCTGGCATCCTTCAACCGCCCCATTTGCAGCCCCCTGAAAGCCCCATAGTGAAATCGGATAGTTCTGGGACCCCTAGAATATGGATTGTACGTCCAAAAATACTTCGCAAACGACACCCCACTCGACCCCATAGCAGAAAAAGAACGAAGACATTGAAAATTCGTTTTTACTTGCTGGCCATTTAAAGGAAATAATATTATGTCATATAACTTTTAAATTAACAGCTAGGAGTTAGCCATTAAACAAATTTTGTTTCCTCGTGTTTCTTATCAATAAAGGAACACGTCAGGGCATAATATGCCATATTATGGCAACCGTCGTCGACGTAGAAAATCCTAAACTAGGTTTAAGCACGCCGTGTATGGTAATGATTAGTTTTTTTAATGCTACCATTCTTCCGACTTCCAATAAACGTACTGTAAATTGCATGACTATGCAATCAAAAGGCTCAAACTATGGGTTTCTGGCTTTTGAAGTGCTAAAACTGGTGATAACATTCGTAATCATTTGTCACCTCATCAGGTATCTATTGTTGTAAAAAAAAATTTTAGAGACAAAATTTTAAATGATATAAATTTATTTCCACAATGATATGTATTATTGTCGAACCTTCCTTTTTACTGGATTTTATCAAATGAACTTATTTTATTTCAGGTGGCGAATAGCCAAGTCGAGGACTTTGGGCCGTCAAAAGGCGGAAAACCTGAAGGGCCTTCAAATGACAGTCTGTCACGACTGCAAGACGATGGTCCTCCAAATTATCAAATCCTCTCGCACCACGCGCAACAACGCAATTCGCAACCTCACCCTCGATCTTTCACCAGTGTACTAAGCCCGGATCATCAAAAGTAGGGTATTTTAAAATTAACCCTTTGAAAAATCAAATTTAATTGTAGTATGAAATACAAAGCAAACCACAACCATTCCTGATATTTTCGAATTATGCGTACCTATATTCCATAAAACCACATTGTATATTTTTCTTTCATCCCTGTGTAAATACACCCCAATGGAAATTCGTTTGTCGCACACGTTCTTTCGCAATTACCTATTAGTTTATTAATTGTATGTAAAATTTGTGTAATGGTCTGTTCTTTGGTTCCTAGTTTAAATTATTTGTAAATATACTTGTAATATTTACCTACTTACCTATTTTTGACCAGTGAAAATACGTACTAGAGCTAGTTTTAATGCATCCGATGTACAGTTAGGGTGTCATACTTATTTTTTAAAGAGAAATGTATATATTATCGTAAAAGAAGTACCATATTTTGAAGTGCAAGGGACTCACTTCGGTTCTTATTACCTGGCCAACGGTTCGCCAACATAGGAGTTCACTCGTGGATGTTATTTCATGAAGTTATCAAATTTGGCGACGAGGATTGAAAAACATTTAATGAGAAGAATTTTTCTTACACCTTTTCGGCACTCAAACGTACCCCACTACTTAACATTCACACTCCCCAAGCGGTTCTAATGCTTTGAACGCGATTTAAAAATCCTAAATGTGAGTTTTGAGTGGTGCAGGGTACTAGTCTGAAACGGTCTTCCCTCGGTGGATGCATTCCAAGAAATAAGTACCTACATGTATGTATAATTTTTCGTGTTAAAAGGCTAAGTAAAATAAAAAAATTTAAAATCCTTAGATAATTATTGATAGGATTATTCAATAACGGTTGTTGTAGACTCCTCTGTATCCCCGTCAGACGCTCGCCCGGAAATTTTGCGGGACATATGCAGTAGTGCAAATCCCACTGATATATAAATCTATACAACATAATAACGAAACCCAAAGATTTATTGTTCAAAATGGCATCGTAGAGCGTATTTTATATTTTTATTGTGATAGCTCGATGTTCTCATGAAAATCTGAAAATGTTCAGCAATTGTTATTTAAAAAAAAAGATTATTTAGGAAGAAGCCGGAAGGCGTATCGTTTCGTTCTCAAAATTGAAATGTATTCGAACTTTCAGCCAAGGTTTGTTATGTTCAAGAAAATAACGTGTGGCTATACAATGTATACCTACACTTCAATTTTTATTTATTATTTACAAATAATTTTTTAAAGTTATACCTCACTGAAAATAGTAAATTTTATTTTTTCTTGCTTGTCAATACTTTTTTGTCGTTTGCGGGTGCGATACCTCCTTTTGCGACTGTACTTCAATTAATACCTGGAAATGCACAGAATGCGTTTATTACTGTTTAGTGCAATTTATTTTAATGAATTTGTGGAGTGATGGCAGAGTGATAAATTTATCGACGGAGACAATATTGGCCTACTGGTGATTGTTATGTAAACGTGAGACACCTGTTGAGTTTCAATCGTACAATAAACCGTAAGTTTCTCTGTGTTCCGTCAACCGTTACATTCCCCATTGTACCCAAACTGCGTTTTAGCCGTCGACGGATACTCGTCCGAGGAGTTTAATCCTGCTTACATCATTGGGCAATATGAAAAACTACGCAGGACATTCAGAATGAAATTTAACGAATCTCAGCTTTTCAAGAATCTGAATGGTCTACCGCATCCTCACTTGTCTTACCGTTAGGCCACTAGTTCGGCGTCCTCTCCTTTCGTACGTTAGGCCAGTAGTCCGGCATACTCACTCGTCTTAGGTTAGGCCACTAGTTCGGCATCCTCACTTGTCTTAGCGTTAAGCCACTGGTTCGGCATCCTCAATTGTCTTAGCGTTAGGCCACTAGTTCGGCATCCTAACTTGTCAGCGTTAGGCCACTAGTTCGGCGTCGGACAGTAACTATTACTTTTCCAACACGCAAGATGGGTTTCAATCTCTGTATATTCGGGTTTCAATCTCTGTATATTAATAAAGCATGTTCCATGTTTCTTGAATTTTAGCCTAGGCTCCAAGCAAAAAGAATCCGGGGGCCAAATTTTTTCGTGGATTTTGTTCTCGCGTTATTCTAGTCGCGAATTACGAGGTGAGATTTGCGGAAAGTAGTGGAACATAAAAGAAAATAAAGCAGCTTTAATTTTTTTTATTGGTCATAACAGATTTCATTAACCAAATTTAAGAATAAATTTCAAAAACATTACACACGTGTATCGTCAGAAACTTTCCACTTGATTAAGGATTCCTACGCATTTATTGACTACCTACTTTTTAAACATGTACACCTGTATATACACAACAATAATACATAATTATAAGCCGTTTTGGGTTCGGTACAACCAGTCAACCTCTTGGCAGCAATGTCATAATATGACGTAGTTAGTCATTATATTACGTTGAAAGAAGGCAAAATTTTGTTTACTCTTGATGTTCATTTGTGCAGCCGCAAACTCGGTGTACATATAATAATATTATGCACCTGATGTTACCTTTCATGGAAGGATATTTGCTCTTCCCAGAAACGGTTATACCAAAAGAGAGGAAAATATTACCTGTATTACATACAGGTATTAAATTTTAATACGGCAGTGTCAACTAGAGCGTCGTGACGTATGAGAAAACCCAATTGACAAGTTGCTTGGTCACCTGATGTTCATAAAAAAAGGTTCCCTTGTAAACTACTAATATTATGGAATACGAAACGAGTTTCGCTCGAGAACCCGCTCGTTTATTTTCGGGAAGAAGTGGGTACGAAGTAGGTAAACTGATGACGTATGTCAGGGTCAATTGCTGCTGAAACTGCTATTTGAGCCGACCTCACCCCTGCCAGACCTTGGCGTTGAGCCAACCGAGTGCTCATCTTTCATCACGATTATTTGCACAACAGCACTCAGGTATGGTGGGTTAGAGGTTGCCTCAATTAGCAGTGACCACGGTGATTGATCCAGACATACATCAGTTTGCCCAAGTGCGTTCCCGTGCCAAACTTCCCTCGTTTTGTATCCTATATCGAAAGTAGTTTTTTTCCTTTGTAAACCACTTCTTTCAAGACGATTCGTTGATCGAGTAACTTATCATTTTCAACCTATTTCAATCCTTTTTTGGTTAGTAAATTTCAATCAGTATCAAATACCTACTGCATTTTATTTTATTTATTTAAATTTATAATTATGTACCGTTTTTGAGCTCATCACTTGACGCAATACTTTCTGTAGCTTCACAATAACGGTTAATATAATTAATATATTCTTGTGCCTTTTAGGATTGAATTTGGGGGAAAAAAAAACGATCGAGATATCAAAAACTACGATTTTGAATTGTAACTATTGACAGGTGGGCACTTTTTATTATTGTTACCCGTCTGATGGTGAAAGTGGATTCTGACTTGGAATGCCATTAATTCATTTTAACTACGCGCTACTATTTCACAAACTCTTGTTTCATCCAAATACATCACTTCATGTTCAAGTCGCACAAGTAAGCTGAATTTTGAACTAATTTTACGACGGCCGGTGATAAGCTAAGTGTAAAGTACTTCTCCACGTTCTTAAGTTACGAGCAGCAAGAATTAACTTCAGGAAATAAGAGTCATTATCGACTTATACGTATAAGTACACTTGAAGCACAGGCTGATTGACAAAAAAGGTTCTCCTCTCTCACATTTTTATTACGATTAATCACCCAAAACCTTTACTGGGCTGAAAGGTACACACTTCAAGTGTAACAACTGGCAGATAGGGTTGGAAAAACCTAATGGACTTCAATACTTGGTGAGCTTAAATGCTGAAACAGAAATTAGCTTTAGTCGAGGTCAAAGTAAGTATTTTCGCCAATTGAAGTTGGTAGATGTATATATCATTATACAATTAGGATTTTTTTTTTTTCAAAATATCAAATATTGTGTTGAAGTGAACGTTAATTAACGTTAATTTTTACGTTAATTAACATTAATGTTTGGGGTCGCCTAGAAATAAAAAATTTATTTTGTCACTAATACTGACTGAGAGACTTCGGTGTCAAAATCAAGTCCCTCCTCCATAAAAGTATTCAAATAAGCGTATTTTCTGGCCGACAAGTTGGAGTTTGCTTAAGTACTGCGTTCGGTGATAGCGTGATCGGCCTTACTTTTTGAGATCGAGGCCAGATTAAAAAAAGAAAAAAAGTGTACGCACACAAAATAGGTACGATATTCTTGTGGTCGGAGTTTGGTAAAATACTGTCTCATGATGAATCGTGCCGTGCAGTTCAGTCCAGCATCAGTTCAAAGTGGACGAGTCCTTCACCGCCACGATGAACATTACGAGAGAAAATGGTGTGTTTCGTCCATATTCGGCACTCCACGCTGATAAGAGTGTTCACTGAAACCAACATCAACACTATGGTGTAAGTATGTCATACCACAAAAACACAAATATGGAATGGGTGTCCAAAAGAAAAGGAAGGATTCCGGTAAAAGTGGCGAAATCGTGTCTTTTCTTTCTTTCTATTAGTAGTATTGCTAAGGGGAAAAAACATTGAAGAGATCCATAATCTCCGGGCTATCAAATTTTTTCATTTAGGAAATATGCATCCAGCAAGCTCAGGGAAAATTGTATAAGAGCCGAAATGTCATTCCCCTGGCCTGTCCACTACCCTAGATGTACTCCTTCTCCGAGTAACCAGATTCGTTTGAGATTCCGGATAACTACAAAGGCTCATGTACCTAGGTACTCATCAAGTGGTCTGGTAACATTTTTGTCATCGTAATTCTATGTCCGTAACGTACGCATCAAGAATAGTGTGTCTTTCAGGTTTCGGGTCATTCCCTTGTACAGGGGAAAGTTGAGGATATTTTGAAAATGGAGGTTGATAGTTCTGCTACTCATGAATTCCACCCAAGGCCAGTTCGTGTTGTGATTCACAACTTGTGAAATCTGTGTAGGTCAACGTTCAGATTCTTGGAGAATATTTTTATTGTCTGTCATCCCCCTGTTGTCCATAACTTCGTTGTTTCATGGGATATAATTTTGGTTTATTATTCTTGGAATAATACACCTATGTTTTCGCGACACGGGTCGACGACTCCGATCGGCCTCAAAATTTGACATTATCCGTTTCAAGAGGTCTACATTCAAAATCCGAAATGTCCGTCCGCCGTCCGCCGTACGCCGTCCGCCGTCCGGGCCGTTTTGGGCAGTAGGAATTTTTTTAAAAATCTGAAATTTTGGCAAAATACTTGGTTTACCATCTAGTTGTGCCCGCAAGGTTTTCAGTCCGATCGCCCAAACCCGTGGGGCGCTATGGGGCTAAAATGGGGCTACAGGAGGGGTGTTTTGAAGGCTTTTAGCTATGGGATCGAGTTAGGTGTCGTTTTCGAAGTATTTTTGGACGTAGAATCCATTTTCGGGGGTCCCGGAACGATCCGATTTCACTGTGGCGTTCTATAGGGCTTTCATGGGGCTAAAAATGGGATTTTTGAAGGATCCCAAGAAGTTAATTATTTTTCGAGTAAAAATTAATGAATTTTTGAAAAAACACATTTTTGAAAAAAAAAATCTCCCCAAAAATTTTTTTTTGAAATATAAAAATCCAAAAAAAATTTTTTTTAATTTTTTTTTATTAACAGAATTAAATGTCTGTACAAGTAACCTATATCACAGAATAATAAACCCTTGTGTAAAATTTGCAGCGTTTTTCTTCTCGCGCCATTGTTTAGATAAGTTGCTGAGCCTTCAGTAATAATTTTTCTGTATTTTACATACAACCTAGAAAGGAAAACAGCTGGAAAAACATAGTCTTGTCATTTCCCTGGATAATCCACTTGTATTAATTACTCTAGGTGAATAAACTGTACTCGTGGTGTATAGGTTTCATTCTTACATGGGAAAGAGCACTTAACCATCGGAAAACATTCAATAAGTTGCCAAAGACACCTCCTTAGCTAGTCCGGAATCCGCCACTTTTACTGGAATCGCTCCTACACGTGCTCAAATTACTGAGTTTACTGGCAGTGATCAGCTTCCAAACTCACTTGCTGGTCTTCTGAAGTGCACTGCAACTAGTGGGCTCAAATACCCTTCTTGATTCCTGAAAGGGTAGTAGTAGCCGGGGAAACCTGGACGTGGGTACATCTCAATCGGCCCCATATTTTCTTTATCCGCCGATGATTCGCCATTACAACTGAGCCAAGCTGTGTTCAACTGAAAAGAGACTAGAATTAACCAAGGGTTCGTGACATCGTTTACAGGTACAATAAAAACCCAACGAATCAAATATGTATACAAACCAGCAACTTATGTATCTAATTCCACATATCTATAACGTATTTGTAAGCCCCGGAGCGCTCGCTATAAATCTCACGAAAAATTAATCCATTTATCGATAACCACAATTAGCACATTTGTAGCGATTATCTTGAATATAAAGGATGTTAGGGGTCGTAAATTCCGTGTTGATTAAAGACACGTTAAACACGCAATGTGCTCATCATGTCATCGTGATCGACAGTTGTTTTTGTTGGAGTCAAACAGCCAATTGGAAATGCCACTAACTTTTTGCAGCTGGACTATTAATGTTCCAGTATACTACATTATTTGTAGTTTTTTTTCCGATAAGTTTTTCATGCAATTACTAGCACTCAGCAAAGGTGGTGACGCAATCGCCCGATTAATTTAATGGTCATTACTATTGGGGGTATGGTAATTTAACGGATAACGATTATGCTTAATTAAAATAATCTCTTACCATTTTCTTGTCCTTGATTTTTTTAATGTGATGCTTCAGGTCTTCGGGCATGTCAACTGGCAGCTCAGCGGTATTGTTGTAGAAGTCAGGAACCCAATCATAAATCTGAAACCCCAAAAGAAAATAAATTTCGAGAACAAGAAGAGAACGATGTCAAAAATGGCAAGAGAATTTTTACGAGCACAGTTGAGGCTCCGTACGTACTTGCACTTAATTACCTATTTTTAGGGGGGTTTGGCCCCCACACTCACTCGATTGAGTTTTATGAACACACAGGGAGAGGAAGTAGAGAAGCCGTACTGGTGTGCTGATGTACAGAGACCCCATTCCGGTGTGTCAAGTGTGACGTCGCACACTTTGCCTCCCAGAGGTGGGCTGTCGTAGTCGCACACTTGCCGTGCTCCCTTTTTCGTCGGAGGTTGTCTGTACACTGTAAGAATGAGTACACCTGAAGATGCTAGATAAATATAGACAAAGACCAATTGAAGAAGAACGATTAACCCTGTTTCAAGCTGCCATCCATCTCGAAGAACGTTGTCAAATGGGGGATCAATTTTTCGTATGCCTGCGTCAAAGAACTCTCCCACCACCTCCTTCTCACACTGTTTGACCTCCATATTCATTTCCTCTCAGCTTGGAAACGTTCCGTCTGCCAGAAATGTTGATCTAAACGCCATATTCCAGGAGTTGTCCGAAAAATCCCAATGGCACGAGGCCAGAAAGACTAATTAATGCAAAATCCTATAGCTGCTTTTATTACTAGATGTGTAACGTACAGCGGGGTTAGTGCGACCTATTTTTTGATAAATTTGACTTTGAGTCTCCATCAGAGTTTTTCAGTCGCTTTCAAATTTTTATGAGATGTTCTTCAACATAATATCACATTCGTTGATTCTGTGGCCTATTTTCGAGTCGATAGTTTCACTCGACTGTCTGTATCACGAAAATTACAAAAGTGCTTTGCGGTCGCAATATATCTTGTGAATGTAAATAATCGTTAGTCTACATTTGTTTAAAATCAGTCAAACAATCTCATAATATGAAGAATATATTATATTCTTATTTTCATATTGCAACAACATACTTTACAAACTAGAAGGACAATGCACTATTTCTGACTCAAAATTAGAGTGCAGCAACATTATTTTCTTGCAAAATTGTGGTAGGGGGAAGTGCGACATGGGGCGGGGTTAATGCGACATGGGACATTCTGAGTAGGTCGCACAAGGTTTTCTGGGTTGCAAAATTAGGTATGAACTCCTCTCTAACAGATCCTAACAACATAATATATTATCATTAGATTGACTGGCCTGTAGGTTGCACTTCCCCACACTTTTGGGGTCGCACTTGCCCCTCACTCGTTCCAATGGGGGGGGGGGGGGGGGGGGGGGGGTTTGCAACCCTGAAAGCGTCCCACGCGCACAATAATGCGCAAATGAGACATAAGCACTTCAAGTTATCAATAAATAATACTAACGGCTTGAATTATCTGGGTTCGCGATCATTGGGATCGATTATCAGCCCAAAAACTGAGGAGTATTGAAAGTTGAAAAACGCTATAAATTTTACACAAGGGTTACTTGTGCAAACATTTAATTTTGTGTTAATGAAAAAATGTTGGTTTTTTTTTTTTTTTTTTTCAAAATTTCAAATACTTACTCGAAAAATATTTAACCTCCTGGGATCCTTCAAAAATCCAATTTTTAGCCCCATGAAAGCCCTACAGATTGCCACAGTGAAATCGGATCGTTCCGGGACCCCCCCAAAAATGGATTCTACGTCCAAAAATACTTCGAAAACGACACCTAACTCGATCCCATAGCCAAAAGCCTTCAAAAAAACCCTCCCGTAGCCCCATTTTAGCCCAATAGCGCCCCACGGGTTTGGCCGATCGAGCTTAAAACCTTGCGCGCCCAACTAAATGGTAAACCAAGTATTTTGTGAAAATTTCATATTAAAAAAAAAAAAAAAAAAAAAAAATCCTACTGACCAAAACTGATCGAGATCGAGACTTCTTGAAACGGATAGGTACTGTCAAATTTTGAGGCCGATCCGAGTCGTCCACCTCCGTCGCGATTAGGTGCATAGGTGTATTATTCCCAGAATAATAAACCAAAAGAATGACAATTTGATGCCTCCTCCTCCATCTCCACCACCTTCCATTTCAGTAACGCCAACTCATTAGAATGGTAGATTTCAAGCATTTAGAGCTCAAAATCCCAATAGAGGACAGGAATCAAAGGACTTTGCCCAATGGTCGCGCTTACCCCGATCTATCTTAACTCCTTCAAAGTGTAGGTATGTTCCTAACGAAACATTTCATACTTCTACGGTACTCACCATCAAGAAATTCGTCGATTCGTCGAACCCAAAAGTTTATATTTTCACTATCAGCCGGCGTAGCAACAATTACTGTATTTCCTAGATCCGAGTTGTTAGGCATGGGCCTGAACCCCAAACCTGAATTGAAAATGATATTGTCAAGAATTTTCCAATGTTACCAACATTATCTTTGAAAACCGTTTTAGTCATACCTGGATTTGTACCGATGATCGATTCTTCTAATACGTAAGTAGGTTGGTCTCTTCTAACGCTAAGCATCAAACCGTACATGCATATTGTAAACAAAATACCCAGAATAATGTAGAATATGGTGTAGAAAATCAACAATTTGACTGTAACAGACAATCAGGCGAACGATTAGCATTTCTAAGGGAATGAATAGCTCAATTGACGTAGTTACATCAGAGTCTGTGTACTTTCTCAATAAACAGGAAAGCCCTGAATAGAAAATTTCTATGATTTTATCAACGGTGGTCTAGAGCATTCATCCAAGTTCATTTCGTAGTTATTTCGTTCAAATAGCAAGTTCGTAGTAATTTATTCAATTTGGGTGATGTAGAGGCACTTCCTGTTCATTTAAATTAAAGAAATATTTCTAAATACACTCCTCTAAAATTATTGACAGTTAGGTTACTTAAATACAGTAGTATTTACGTAGTAGGTATCCATGTAGTTAGAACCTCTGACGTTCACTCACAATCTTATCGCTAGTAATATTGACCCGATAAGGCCAAAAATCCACCGAACAGCGTTTACTAAATAAAAAGGCAACTGTGATATTGTCTCATAACGTTTTAAAAAGTTTCGTAGCCAAGTGTCTAATGAAAGGTGGATCTATCACAACATGGACAATATTACCCTAAGTCTTTCTCAAAAATCGAATATTTAAAATGCCTAATGATATTGGGGGCGTACGAAGATGGGTGAATCATCCAATTATTTAGGTAAAATAAATCCCGCTCCAAATGCGCTACATCTCCAATTCTGACCTTACCCGAGCAGAGGAGAGCATAAGCCGTCACTTGTTGCCACCTTACCAAACCGGCTTTTCAAGGAAAAGGCTAAATAAATACGGTCGATCCTCTGTTGCGTAAGCATTCATGCGTCTTTATTTATTGAACTTCTTTGCTCTCATGGTTATTGGATGTATTAAATTTAATGCCTACATACTTTTTGATACATGAAAAATCGTAAATATTAGAAAGGCGGACTACCCTACGAATCCTTCACTGTCGGGATATTCTTCACTCGATGAACTAACCTTTTACCAATTTGGTTACCAATAATAAAATTACTTTACGAATACACAATGTGAAATCGAACATCCTTTCAGAGTGAGCGGACAGCACTAAGACCACCATTGATTTTACATCAGATTCTACGTCCGAAATTACTTCTAAAACGACCCCTGACCTGGCCAAACTCCCCACCTGTACCAATGGATCTGAAAACCTTGATACAACTACACAAAATCCTACTGCCAAAAAGCGAAGTGGACGGGTATATATATATATGGGGCATTCCACGTCAAAGGTTGAACTCAAAAAAATAAAGTTCTTCGAAATCAACCATTTTTGGGTATGTTGTACCCCTAGGTGAGAAAAAATTTCCCAGAAATTTGGAGACCGATTCGTCGCATTTTCGTCGCTCCACAGGCAGTCAAAGTTAGCAAAATAGGCAGGTGTGGGTTCACTTCGCCGGCTGCTACCGCCCTTATTCCGCCACCAAAAAAATAACATCGCCAGTGCTTTGGAAAGAGAAAAACCTCCTCTTTTCTGTGGTGTAATCGTTTTTTCAATCAAAATTTTACTTCACCTTTAAAATCGAGTTTGAAAACTTAAAAATAAGTTTTCTCCAATTTGGGCATTTTTAATTTTTTTTATTTTTGGCTTAATTTCAAGGTATACATCTGTAGAACATCCAGTTAAAAGGGAATCATGGGACGCAAAGTCGTTAAGTGTCAGCAAACAAAAGATATCACTAATATATGAGGAAAAACGCGTTTTTCTCCTTTTTACCGGGTTTTCCGCGGTTGCATTGCCTCGCATCCTTTCTCTACGAGAACACAGACTATAATGGACTTCATCTGCCACTCATAAGCTTTCCCAGTAGGTTTCAATATTTTTTTATTTCAAAAACTGTTTCAACTCTTACAATTCAAATTGTCCCTGTTTCAACTCTTACAATTCAATTTGTAGGCAGTTTAACACTTTCTATTCGATCCACATTCCTTTAGTTACCTACTATATTTGGGGGAGATGGTGAGAACACATGAAAACAGATGTATTCGATTTACTACCTACACGTTTATTTTACAAAATACTTTGCGATACACGTCTTAAACTCGCACACCGTGTCTGATGGGGCTCATTAAATGGATTAAGACAACGAGAACGAAAAGAAGACATGGTGCACTGTTATAGTAGCTCGGAAGTACGCAACTGGCAAACAAAAATCAAACAATCAAAATATGATTTGGAGTATTAAAGACTTGATGAATTTAGCGATAGGATGGATGATGTGTTACAGCATCAGCACCTTACGGCCGCGGTTACGTGACTGAATCCCATGACTTCAATTTTTCACCCAATCACATTATCTGCGTCCGGAATGAAAGAAGAGTTCACAAGATGAAAGAAAGACAACATTAATGGTGCAAGCTCAGAAAAGTAGATAAGGAGATAAGGCCCTACATTCAAGTGCAAAGAGCAATCAAATGAGTGGACACGCAAATAAAAATATTGAAACCTACTCGGAAAGCTTATGAGTGGCAGATGAAGTCCATTATAGTCTGTGTTCTCGTAGAGAAAGGATGCGAGGCAATGCAACCGCGGAAAACCCGGTAAAAAGGAGAAAAACGCGTTTTTCCTCATATATTAGTGATATCTTTTGTTTGCTGACACTTAACGACTTTGCATCCCACGATTCCCTTTTATCTGGATGTTCTACAGGTGTATACCTTGAAATTAAGCCAAAAAAAAAATAAAAATAAAAATGCCCAAATTGGAGAAAACTTATTTTTAAGTTTTCAAACTCGATTTTAAAGGTGAAGTAAAATTTTGATTGAAAAAACGATTACACCACAGAAAAGAGGAGGTTTTTCTCTTTCCAAAGCACTGGCGATGTTATTTTTTTGGTGGCGGAATAAGGGCGGTAGCAGCCGGCGAAGTGAACCCACACCTGCCTATTTTGCTAACTTTGACTGCCTGTGGAGCGACGAAAATGCGACGAATCGGTCTCCAAATTTCTGGGAAATTTTTTCTCACCTAGGGGTACAACATACCTAAAAATGGTTGATTTCGAAGAACTTTATTTTTTTGAGTTCAACCTTTGACGTGGAATGCCCCATATATATTTCTTTTTTAATTTGCTGATCATTAAAACATTAAAGGGCGAATTTCAAGCTGATCAAAATATTCGGCTCCAGCCAGTTATAATATAATGAACCAAAACGGATGAATTCCCCTAATTGGCTGCATCTCCGAGGATACGGCACTAATTGAGATTGAATGTAATTAAATGATTATTCTAATTTGACAATACGAAGCCGCATGTGGAACCATCCTATTCGCGTTCTCTGAAAAGTTTAACCTTCAACCCTTCTAATTAATTAGAGACAGCCTGACCGTTGCCTGATGGCTGCCATCATAGCGGGTTGATTGGGAGTCGTAATAATTACAGAACAGAATTTTCTTTAAAGGTATTGTACGCCTCATCTGCGCAAGTCTTTTGAGCCACCCTAAAAAAAAAAATCAAACAAAGGAACTAATAGGCATAAACAACGCTTGTCGGCATAGTGTTTCTGCCTCAAAGCAATCGAAGGAGCTGCGACGGCTGTTTCTCTCACAAACGATAAGCAAAATGGATTTAATATCGCCTTATTCGTAAGGGTTCTCAGGGATGCCGTTCAAACTCACAAGACATGGTGCCTGACAATCTCTGAAGGCGGCCAAATTCTTAGCGCAATCGCAGGGGCTGCGACGGCTGTTTTTGATACAAACGATAAGCAAATATTCAAAATCGCCTAGTAACTGGTACGTAAATAAAAAAGTTCATCCTTTATTGACTCATTTCAATATGAACCAATGACGGATTAAATCTTGGTCTCGATCGTATCGAAGACCCGAAAAATGCTCCAGTCAAGAGAGATTGAGGGACAAACTTCGTTACCTACATTTTCACACTTTAGGGGTTCATTTATTCCTTCCCCTGGCCCCAAAAATGCACTATCATGGAGTAACAAAATCGCCATCGTCCAGACAGTAAAATGGAAATGAATCATGAAAGCTAAATCTGAACTCAGGAATCAGGAGAATTTCAGCTGTCGGAATCGGGATTAGTCGATACCATTCGAAGCGCTAGTGGACAATGGTTGAAACTGGAGCAACTGACTTTTGCTAAAATCGTTAAAAAATGGGCATTTGAATGATAAATTGCCCACAACTAACATCGGATTGTACTTTTGAGGAGTTCAGCCTTTCAACATTTATTTAGTCAACTTAAATTCGGTTCTGTACACCTGGGAACCCCACTGGGACTGGGCTCTCTTCTTACTAACTATTAAAATGATACTATGAATCACCTAATAGTAGTATAGATTACAATAGCACAGAATTGTAGCCAGGATTTCCTTCTTGGTAGGGGTGGGGGGGGGGGACCCCAAATTCCCATGCTCCTCCACCCTAAAGAAGTCCCTGATAATCGCAAAAACAGGATAAATTGTTCAAAGTAAGAGCCATGTAAGCCTGCCTTATAAACTAAAAAAAAAGGTAAGGTACAGCTCTAAGGAGGTGAAATCATATTTTCATTATATTTCCCACAGACGTTTCACAATCGCTGACCTTGGTTGTGGTCGCGCTCGCTATAGTAAATTCCCGTAATTACCGTAAGCAGTTCTACACTAACACCCGAACAGATCAAGAATTAAAAAATAAGATAGGAGTTGAAACACCCATATTATACGTACACAGTGAACGTTCAAATGTACAAATTCACCATCCATGTTATACGTAAACGGTTATGCACAATCGTTTTTGCCAGGGAAGTAAAAACATCGACGGCGAGCGAGGTGCTGGCGGAATTTTTTTAAATATAAATTTTTCAGCTCAGTTATTAACGTCATTTAATAGCAATGAATAAAAACGGTGCAGATGATAATACCCACTCGGTTCTCAAAAATTGTATACAATTTAAATAATACCCGTTAGGTAAGGTAAGCTAATTTACTGCCTACAGGAAATTGAACTTTACGGTGATGTTAGATCTGGATGGCTAAAACCTTTTAAGATGGTAAGGGGGCAATTTTAACAGTTTTAAGCGAGAGAGAATTCACCGGTTACGATGAAAATACCTACATGCCATCATACAGTGAATTAAATGTCTATCTTAATAGTCCTTACGAGGAATAATTTTAAACGGTAAAATGCAAGCATTTAGGTATTATTATTTTCATTTTTATTGTCATTTTTAATGTCTGATTTTCTTGTTGCTCGATTTTTAGAATGAGATTATCTGGAGATAATAATAAAATGGATCGAAAGATCTATAGAACGAGAACGAGAAGAACACCTTGAAAAACCAGATCGTGCTGTTTTTTTTTTTTTTTTTTTTTTTTTTTTTTTGCCCAGCTTATTCCAAGTTGGGATAAGCCGGGCCAATAGGAATGGTAGACGGCTGAAAAATTGTCCTTGGTAAGAAAATTAAGTCAATTTTGATTTTTGAAACCTTATTACAATAGGTTTCAAACACATTTCCTTCGCCAAGAAATAATCTGGCGAAATGCTTTACATACACTTATACTGTAAGTGCAATGGTGATCACTCACGCCACATAATCGGAGTCCTGGCAAGGTAAGTCCCGTCGTCGGGATTATAGAGATAACGTTTGATCTTCTCAGACTTAGTCCGATAGACTTTCTTGGGTTTCGCATATTCCCATTCATATGTTATCCCAGAAGGCTTTCCGTGGTCGTGTTTGCTTTTCTTGCCGGCTTCCCCCCTTCTCGTGACACTCGCGCTATTCGACATGGACGGGGTGATATATCACAAACTCGCACTTTATCAGCAAGCCTGCCGAGACGGTGACGGAGTACCGGCGGAACAATGACGAAGATGAACCTACGTCAAAATAAAAATCCCACGGAGGAGAGAAGACGAGAGCGCGACTGGAACTAGTCAGAGGTGTCTTGTCGCGATGATCAGTTTGCCGGTTCCCCCACCCAACTTGCGCCGTCGCACCCGCCAAACAGCCTTTTTGAACGGGGTCCTGCCTCACCATCTTCGTTCCGTTTTTAACCCATGTTTTTCCATCCTCTCAGCGATGCTCTTTTCAACCGGGGCCTTTCATTCAGTTAGAATCTGGTTGCTAAAGCAGGTCATTTTCTGGCGTGTCGCCCATTATTTTCGGTCGTATTAATCGGAAAAACCAACTTGGTGGTGCGAAACACCGCTACATTACTTACTCATAAAAACGCTGCAAATTTCACACAGGGGTGTATCATTCTTTGACATAGAAAAATGTGCAAAAATGAATTCTGTGTCATTAAGAAAATATATTTGAACAAATTAAAAAAAAAAACAACAATTTTGTAGAATGTTTGGACAGACGTGGGAACTCGAAAAATGAATTATGGGTCCAAAATTACTCGGAAAAGACACCTTATTTGACTTCCAGGGATCCTTCAGAATCCCCATGAGACTACAAATTTTGTAGTCTAATGAGAGCCCAATACATCTCCACGGTGAAATCGAATCGTTTTGGGACTACCAAAAATGGATTCTACGTCCAAATATACTTCGAAAACGACACCTAACTCGACCCCATAGCCGAAATCATTTTAAAAAGCCCTCCCGTAGCCCCTTTTTAGCCCCGCAGAGCCCCACGGGTTGGGGCCATCGGGCTGAAGACTTGCGGGCACAACTAGATGGCAAACCGAGTATTTTTTCAGCATTTCTGATTTTTAAACAAATTCCTACTGCCCAAAACGGCTCGGACGGCGGACGGACATTTCGGTTTTGAAATCTACACATCTTGAAACGTACAATATCAAATATTGATCGTCAAGGATCGGGAATGGGGTCGAACTGAATGATCCTTGACGATCAAAGAGTAGTGTTGGGTCGATCCATCATCTTCGAATCAAATTTTGAGGCCGATCTGAATTTGCGCCCTCGTCGCGATTACAAAGGTGTATTATTAAAAGAATATTAAACAAAAAAGTAGGTAAAGCCCAGTAGATTTTAGCACAATTGGCGCTACAAAATGGTCTATAAGAACTCACAAGATGACCGACCAGCTCATGAAGTAAACAATTCAGTCATCCTCGACGATTTACATGGTTCTATAACCAGATTTCGCATTTAAGGGCACCCCTAATAATTATTAACAATTCCATAAACCAATGTAGACCAACGTAGCAATGCTTACCGACAACTTACAAAAGAAGGTACCTAACTCTCGTAAAATTCGTGTGCTGCGAATGCTCCGGTAACAAAGAGTTCATTTGGGGAAGCGTGGACAGAGGGAAGGGCTAAACGATTGTTGACAAGGGGTTGTTCTCACTAATTCTGGAAAATTGGTCCCGGCAAACGGTCCACCATTTATCTTAACGATTCTCACGGCGCCTACGATCAGGCTCTCAGACCCCTGAGGCAACAATTACTGCTCAGTAATTCTCTGGAAGGTACAAAATGAACGGATGAATAAGCATGACCGTTTTTCACACAATTTGGGTGATCACCGAATGATCAGAAGAACTTTGAAGGGACTGAGAGTATATTCAGTATATAATATATACTGATAACATAACTACTACAGTTACAAAATCATTGGCCTTTTTGCGTTTCCTTTCTTGTATAAAAATACACAAATCAGTGTCCAAGTTGACAGGTACTCGTTAAATCCATCCTCAGTCCACTCCATTTACAGCAGGAATTATTAGCATGTGGAGTAAGCTAGCTTGAAGTGTTGCGCCTGCAGTGAAACGTAACGACACCACTCCATAGACATAGAAGAGTAGGTGATAGGTTTTTGCTCCACGCCATCCACCCGATGACTGTCCTTCATCCCGTCCCCATTATGGAGCTCCTGGGGAAGGTCAAATCTGGGGAGAGCAATCTCCTCCAAGCTCTACGAATGTAAGACTGAAGCAGTTTAAGGCACAATTTGCAAGGACGTGGGGTGGCTGTTGGGCCCTCGAAATACACGTGTAGGGACGAATCCAAAAGTCTCAGATAATTCATCTATGTTAATGACAATTTAGGTAAATAGGTACCTATGTGGAATCGGCGGAATTATGGGGGACTTAAACTTTCAACCCAGCGTCCTGATCTAGCGACCAAAATCGGCGGGATTACCGTTCCTTCCCCGGCCAGCTCATAAACACTTTCTAAATTCCTCCATCACCTAGAAATATTACTGAGCATACCAGGACATAAAATAACGCTTGCATTATGTATCAGCGTATATTTGGAACCGTCCACTCTTCGTTTCAGTATAAAAATAAAGTAGCTATCAATAATGAATGTCCTATGATCTAACATCCTTCAATATAATTTTCGTTTTATGACGCCATTCATTATTGGTTATTGGATCAATACGAAGCTGAGGTAATGTCGACCTAAGAAATAACAAGTGAAACCCTCTTTCCGGGCTTTATAGGTGATCATCGATGAGGAACTGGAATTTAGTCGATGCAAATGGAATCTTGCTATCTTTCGAAGCTCCTGGCACCCAAGCCTTACACTCAATATTGATGACCACTCCGTCTGGAACAAATATGGAAATTCCTTACAGTTAATGTTGCAACGTTGATAAAACACAAACTATCTAATAACCTTGCTCGTCTGTTTTTTCTCTATATTATGGCACCAAAGAAACACTATGTACGCAACAATTAAGTGTTACGTAGACGTAGTTTACGGGACTGGCCTGAACGTAGAAGTAATTTTTCATCAATCTTTTGGCTTCGATTAGTACCGGCTTGTCACGAATCGTCACCTTCCTGTCAATGTCGGGGTTGCGAGGAATCATCTTCATGGTCGTTGAATTAAATCTTGTTATTCAAGACTCATTTCCTTCACAACCGTATCATCAAATCCAGAAACGGATGGTTCAGGTCATTGAAAGCTCTGTTTTGAATGCTAAAATCCGCTAAATTAAGGGGAATGACGAAGCAGGAAATTCGTCTCCTCCGGCATGAACAACAGCAAGGACATTAGTTAAACTTGTTCTTTGGGCTGTTGTCAATAAATTATATCAAACACCATCACAAAGATTCATTGTATTCCTCTATGGTTAGTTTTTGGAAGGGATGAGGCTCTACTCTGTAAAGGAAATCTGACTGATTTTTTAAATATTGAAATGGAAAAAGTCAATTAAAAATACGCTGCCAAGTGTGATAGGGGTGGTGGGTGGTAGGGGCTTCCTCGCATATTGTATGTATGAAATGTTGAACGAATCTTTTCATCAAAAGGGTAGAAGTTATGGCCGTTAGCTCACTCAGCTGATCATGAAATCCCGAAATGCCCGTCATTTGAATCGTCTCTTGTACCTACTCCCAGAAGGGCTCTCTCAAATTTCTACGTCCAAGGGTGAACAGGAGATTTTAGCTCACTCAGCTGATCAGGAGAATGCCAGTCATTTCAATCGTCTCTTGTACTCCCAGAAGGGCTCCATCTCAAATTTCAACGTCCAAGGGTGAACTGGAGAGATTATAGCATTGTACGGATTTTGAACATTTTTACATTAGGTACCTAATATGTAAATAATGTAGTAATAATGACAGTAAATCGAGAAAGCCTCGTAAGTCCGATTTTGGGTCAAAGCCTTTTTTTCTTATAGGGTCAAGGATTTCAGTCTGCACATGTCTATGTACACGTTGATCCTTTTTTACGAGTTATTTCGCGTTCAGGAAGAAAATAAAATTACACGAAAGACTTTAACTTCTCAGAAGGGTTATCAAACCTCGTATGTCCGCCGCTTTGCAAGACTTACAAGGTTTTCCAAGGCTTTACAGGTTTTCCCAGTGAATTTTTTCCGAATAGGAAGGCGTCAATAAGTAATAAATAATCAATAAATTAATAGACAAAAATGTCAGACGATCAGAACCTACCTAAGCCGAATAATGGTTGCGGACTTTCATCACGAGGCCGTAGCTCGTTTTGTTAATGAGGGGAGGCAAATATTTAACAATTTGCCTTTCTATGAATGCTTTTTCTAGTATTGCACAAGAATTTCTGTGAACCGTAAAATATTCGGGTGGGGTGATAGAAAACAATGAATCAAAATGCGAATGGAAGGATTCGCAGGCGTTCGTACTGAGGTTCAAGGCAGAAGATGGTGCTGCCCACATCGTCGGGTCCCACTGTGCATTGTTGTACCTGTAGTTCTTGCGTAAGTACTTTACGAATTGGTTGGAGATCCCTCTCTGACACAGGCTCGTGGCTATGATCGAATTTGCGTTCCGTGGTAGAATGTGAGCAGAGTGATAGTACACTGAGGCGGACTCGGGCTTGGCTCTTTCCACACTTTCCTTATCGCGTCTTATCTGAGCGGTCGGAGGGCAGAAAGGTAATTGGAGTCATAATATGCGCCATCATATTATGATAATCACTATTTTCTTTTGCCTCTTTTCGCCCGCACTTTGGCTCATTTCGCAGCTGCCCGATGCAGTGTTCTATGACGGGTGCGATTTCTTCAGATACTAAAAATTGGGGTATGGTGCGTTGAGAAACTCTTCAAGGTACGAGTTGGAATACCAAAGTCCTTTTACCCTGTTTCCCAATTCAGGGAAAAATAATACTAATTGTGATTTTTAAAAAATTGATCAAAAATAAAATGGATAAAACGGCATTAAATGCCAAATTTTGACAATTGCAAAATCCTATCCTAAACTGAAATACCTCTTTCCCAATGAAATATTGATAACTACTATATTGAAAATAGGGGATTTTTATTTTTCCAAATTTTTTTTTTTTTGTAGAGAAACAAAGGCGTTATAACGACTATAAATAGGTCTACCACAGAAAGTTTGCGTCCCTTTGGCGCATTCTTCTGGAGAGAATAGAACTAGTTATCTCTTATCATCGCCTAACATCAAGCAGATTCCCCTGCGTACGATAATTTTTCCCTCAAAGTGGCATGATTTCCCTCCTCGGGAGGAAGAACTTGAGAGCACACGTTCACAGCGCAGCCACTACACGAACATCAAATTTCTCACCGCTCCAATTTGCGTGTCAAGGTTTCACAATGGAAGGTTGACTCGATCGTTAGTACGCGGATCCGCCACCGAGGGGGCGCCACACGGACGCAAACTTTCTGTGGTAGAACTATAGCAGTGAACCCTAACTGCTAACTTTTGCAAACTTAAAATGCCTGTGGAGCGACGAGAACGAGACCAATCGCCCCTAAACTTGGCGGAAAATTGTTTCTCATCGAGAGGCATAGAAATATCAGGAATGACCAT
This sequence comes from Pilophorus perplexus, assembly GCA_955831195.1. Lineage (NCBI taxonomy): Eukaryota > Metazoa > Arthropoda > Insecta > Hemiptera > Miridae > Pilophorus > Pilophorus perplexus. The sequence continues at coordinate 11,967,640 of OY037011.1, read as the reverse complement.
TTAGAGCAGGAGTTCCCATCCTTTTTTTACCTCGCCCTCCCTAGGTCGGTGTGAACACCATTGCGCTCCCCCCCTTTGTTCTATGTAATTATACTCTCCCCCTCCTCAAAAATGCTAAGTATAAGTATAATCATGGTATAATTTTAATGAGTAAATTCAAATTCAAACGGAACTTTTTATTTGTAGTTGTATTCATGATGACAAACACTCACCTCCAGCCTACCTAAATAATTAGGAATGGAAGCGTTTCTGTATTTTTTTAATCGATAGATTTAATAGATTTAATCTATAGCATTATACTACAAATGGGTTTAAAACACAAACTGCAAGCTCGTATGAATTTATAACATTTATGGTAAAATTTCTATTTGAATTTTGGCGGAAACCCGAGGCAGGCCCGGATTAAGGGGGGGGCTAGGGGGGCTATAGCCCCGGGGCGCACACCCCAAGGGGGCCACTTCTCCACCGTCGATTTTTTTTTTTTGAAAATTAACAAACCGTTTTTCTTTATTCCTATGCTGCTCTCCAATAAATTGTTTTCCTGAAAAAGAGGAAGGTGAGTCGTCTATGTCTACACTCCCAACGCGAGTTATAGACCTCATGGATTTTCCACACTGTAGCGGTGGTTCAGAGTTTGCTTAGCGGGTTGGATTCTGTACCGCATTTGGTTCATAAAAACAAAAATAATTTGTTAAATTTTTTGGTTTATTATTCTTGGAATCTCCGATTGGCCTCAAAATTTGACATCATCCGTTTCAAGTCGTCTACATTCTAAAACCAAAATGTCCGTCTGCCGTCCGCCATCCGCTGTACAGAGGTTGTGTCTAAGGCGATTTCTCGCCCATCACAACCTTTCTGGTACCTTCTTTCTGGTACCTCTCTTCCCCCAGAGGAAGTGCACTTATTGTTGCTTAAATCTTCTTTCTCCTACCTTGGTCGTCAGCACTCCCCGAGTACAGCGGGCCCTCCTGTCCCTTCCGGCGTTTGCCTCACCATTCTGGTGTGCTGGGATGGACCAATGTGGAGGCGCCGGGTTTTAAAGGAGGTCTTATCATGTTAAATTGGCTCGAAATTCTTTGGACAGGAGTCATCGCAGCGGACCTTCCTACAATTCCACCTCTTCTTGTAACTTGTGGTGTTCGGGTCGTTGGTGGCAGCGGAATGCAGCAGACCGTACCTACTCTTCTACCTCTTCTCGTAACTTGCACATTTCGGATCATGGGTGGTTGCTCTCTCCACGTTCACTTGTCTGGTGGAGGGCGAGTACTTTTGCAAAATTCCCTCCCCTCCCTAAAACTAACACGACCAGCCTAGACAAAAATAAAATCTGAACACACATACACAGTGTGTTACACACACTGAAATTGAACACGCATACAATGACGTCCGCCATCTGCCGTCCGGGCCGTTTTGTGCAGAAGGAATTTTATTTTTTTAATCTGAAATTTTGACAAAATACTCGGTTTAACATCTAGTTGTGCCCACAGGGTTTTCAGCCCGATCGCCCAAACCCGTGGGGCTCTATGCGGCTGTGGGAGGAGTTTTTTAAAAAGGTTTTTGGCTATGGGATCCAGTCAGGTGTCGTTTTCGAAGTATTTTTGGACGTAGAATCCATTTTTGGGGTCCCAGAACGATCCAATTTCACTGTTGCGGTCTGTAGGGCTTTCATAGGGCTACAAACGGGATTTTAGAAGGATCCCAGGAGGTCAAATATTTTTCAAGTAAAACAAAATATTTTCGAAAAAAAAATTTAAAAAAATAAAAATCCTCCAAAAACATTTTTTCTTAAATTTTTCTCATTGACAGAAATAAATGTCTGCACAAGTAACCTATATCAAAGAATAATAAACCCTAGTGTTAAATTTGCAGCATTTTTATTTATTGTAAAAAGAAACATTTTTCTTAGGTAATTGTAAAAATAGATTGCCCTGCACTCGAAGTGTTTTTTGACTGTTTTGACCCAATTTTTGGTTGTGAAGCGACAGACACGATTTTCTAGTGGTTTTTGCGTGATACTCCTGGCCGGAGGATCCACTTTCATATACCTATAATATATGTACATATATATAGGGGGGCCACTTTTAAGTCTCAGCCCCGGGGCCCACGAGAGGTTAATCCGGCGCTGACCCGAGGTCAGCTCCTATTGGTCGAAGAGTTGGCTACCATTACAAAACTAAAAACTAGATTAAGATTAAGTTAATTTATATCACAAATAAGTTGAGTCAATAAGCATGATCACATTCACACCAAAGCGAACACAGCCATTTTCGCGTAACTCCAGTGTCATCAGAGCCAAATGCCAAGAAAAAAATCGAAAATAGAAGAAAAAAATCGACCTGCACTCTGGTGTTTTTTGATTGGAAACCGGAACCACTATAGGTGACGTCACGTTAAATGATTATAAACTACGTGAAAGACTTTTTGTCAGTTTTTGGGCCTTGATCGCGCCTCCCCTGGAGACTCTTCACCCCCCACCCCTCCCAGGGGGCGTGCCCCCCAGGTTGGGAATCCCTGATTTAGAGGGATATTTGTTTTTCGAGTTGAATGAAAAAAAGAAAGGATGCCCCACACAAGAAACTCCATCAAAGAAATTTTGACTAGATGAGCGCAACCTTACTGCTTCTCACAAGTAGAGAAGGTTAATTTGCCCAACTCATGAATACCTATAATAATTTTTAATTTTGCCCTTTTCGGGGAAATTTTCCTGGTTTACGTACTAAATCATTACATTTTAACGGCTTGACGTACGTATTTTATTGGTTAGAATCGTCATGAAATTCTGAATAGCATAGTGCCGCTTTCTGATCAAAGGGGCAATACAAATGTTTGGAAAACATAATTTCGTCATTTTCGAAGACATGGGCGCACATTTCCTTTTTTGGAAAAGGTTGCTGAAGAATTATGAATTTGAGAAATTTGTCTTCATAATTTTACAGTCCACCTCATGATCGGTTGTCATTACTACTCAGCCTTCATGCTCTGAAAATGGATAAAATCTCTTTACGAAACATCGTTTCAAATTGAAATGTGTTGCTGATCAAACAATACAACTCAAATATTATTATGGGTTGGTCTAATCATATTAAAAGTAATAGAAACTGTCTACACCCTTACGAGAATAATATTGTCCCTCAGAGGGTCACTCATTCATACATAGAATTATTATCGACCCAGAAAAGCCACTGTCAACTGCGCATTCTAATGAAATGAGTGGCTAATAAATGATGGTGATTGCATTGGAATTATTAGTATTGTCCCTACAGTATAGTTATCTTCGCATAGGAATCGGCCCGCTCTTTTACGCAGTTCACTTCCCGTCCGAGTGAGGCCTTGGCATCATAACCATCGCGTCGGCCTCCTGGGACGACATAAGCTCCTGCTCCTGAGACACGATCTGAGCGAGTGTTCGCGTTCCCACGGTTTTCCTTAGCTCCGCTCAAACCCGACTTGAATGTGAGGCTCAATAGTCGTCTAGGGCCAACAGTCAGTAGTCAACTTTTATGAATACCACCCAGACAAAATACTTACCTACCTGATTAGGTATTTATCTATTAACCCTGTATTCCTCTAGAGGCGCGGTGCAGAAAGAAAAAAAACTGAAAAAGTAGGTCTAAATAGTATTACACTATAATGTGTACTTACGAAGGGGTGCTTCGAGATAAACCGCAATGATGGGTGGTAGATAGCCTTTAGTGCCTACTCCATGGAGATAATAAGTTGGTATCCCCTGATGAGGTAGGTAATGAACTGGGCCTATAAATTCGATGTCTGAAGGAGTCTCACCTTCACACGAAACCCACACCGACTGCCACTGAAACGCGAAGAAAATTTTCATCCATGTAAGATTACAATACACTTTTCATGTTGTAAAATCTCCCTATCTCAGTTTTTTCGCTTCTTAAGGACATGGTTGCATAGATCTTGACGAGACGGCGTTCTTGGCGAAATATTTGCTGTCCGAATAGGTTCCGCAGTGTGAGGTTCGAATTGGTTCCCATCTCCTTCGTCGAACTAAGCGATACAGAATCAGTAGGCATTGACTAGGTAAATACTGGCTACGCCAGCCAACCCCGCTTATTTTTTTATATTTTTTTTTTCAAACTTTTCTGACAGCTGAAAATACCCTTGAAGAAAGATGACCAAATTTGGGTCAATCTCCTCCTCGTGTTGTGCCTTTAGTGTAGGTAGTACACTAGGGGGCCACTCCTACTTGCTACGCCACCCAACCATGCTCTTTATGCCCAGAGACCACACTTAGCATTTAAGAAATTAAGAGGGGTTAAAAAGTGATATCTTTGACTTCTTGCAACTAAATTGAGGTCTCTTGTCAACCGACAAAGTAGGGGGGGGGGGGGGGGGGGGTGATAATAAGGAGCTGCGGTGAAAATTTCAAATCGCTAGGGTGAAAAACGTGGATGGCGTAAAGAATCTCCCAGGTTTTTCTCAAACTCAACAAATTGAGATAGGACGTTTTAAGTTACAATCAAATCTACAACATTCTGCTCATCAAGTTACTGTGAAAGCAAATTTGCCCGCCAGTAATAGAAACTTACCGTTTTGTGATTCACTTCAGTCGAGGACTGGATGTAGCTCTTGAGAGACTTGGGCATCGTTTTCGGAAGACCCTTGGTACCGTTGAAAACCTTGGGTTTCCAACTTTCAGACTGAAACCCCATATTCAAACATGAAACGTAAAAATCAATGCAATGCAGCGTCAATATAAATGGGACTAATATGGCATAATAAGTCCTAACCCTAATATTAAAATATTAAACGCGGATGGACGCAGGCCAAATGGCCCATGTTAAATTAATTTTATCAGAACTAAAATTTACTTCTGATAAAGTTAATAATCATAACATGGTTATGAAACGTTCAGAGGGAGTGAATGGGGGGACGATAGGGACAACTGTACTGTATGGCCTGTATATGGGTCACATGGCTGAGTATTAAATACAAATAAAAATTAATTTTGTTTCCTACATTAAACTATCCGTATTAAAAGTAGATTTACATTAAATTATATGCATTGAATGTAGATATCTACATTTACTGCACTTTTCTTGACTCATGTGTGAAGAAAATAATGTTCTTTTTTATTATTGTTCATCACTCTGGGGCCAAGAAAAGAGCTAATTGGGAATTGAAAGCTATCATGAAGGCAGTCGTCCATCGTATCTTGTTGCTTAGAATCCACTTAAGAAGAGATAAAGCAACGATTGAGAGGTTCCGTCTGGAATTGTATCTTCTCCTCCGAAGGGGAGAATCAGATACACCCTTTCACGAGAAGAGGAGACTTTTTCGGGGTCGGATTTTGTCAACTGGATAGAACCGATCCTGCGTCGGTGCGGTCAGTGCCGCCCAACGAGAAGTTCGTTTGGTAGTGGAGGGTATTTTTAAAACATTGAGGAACTAAACCAAAAGTTGTATTTATAGAAATAACTCAACTCCCGTTCCCGCTGATTCTTTCCCACCCAGACTTTACAAAACTGATATTTTTGAAAATATGGAATAAAAATCCATTGGGGACTGCCGGTTCAGTACTTTGTAGGATGTTTTCACCAACACCCACTACGGTTTTAAGAATGAAGAAGGTACCACCCACAACATACTGAGATCAGTCGTTTTTATCTTTATTGGGCCACATTTAACACGGAATACTTCTTTATCATCAAAATATACAAGTACCTACTAATATTTAATAAAGGATCTAATTCAGAGGAAGATGTTATCTCTCGGCTTATACGAGAACAATAAACTGCTTGGTTTTGTAATTATACCCGTCATTATCTAATTCAGAGGAAGATGTTATCTCTCGGCTTATACGAGAACAATAAACTGCTTGGTTTTGTAATTATACCCGTCACTGAAACAGACACCAACGTATAAACCAACCTCGGTAATTCAAAATACGGCAGTAACAAAAATGTTTAGTTCTAACACACAACAAAATTTAATTTTGCTCACTTAACCAATAGTAAATTCAGTATCTTCTTCACCAATTAAATGAGATAAATTAAACTTATGACAAAAAAATAAAATATGTAAGTGGATTTAACCCAGTCATATCGAAGAGAGTAAAACGCAGAAACCGTATACATCCCCACAAGTAGTCTGTTTAATCATCAAGTTCCACTAGGTTGTCGGGAAGACGCCCATTAGAACAATCTGCCCCTCTTTGAGTGGGGCATAAGGGCATATCGACTAGACTACACGTTTAACTCGCTCCCACAATTCTTTCAGGTACATGTTACACAACGGCACATATTACAAAACTGAGCCAACCTGTGACATACCTACTCTGTACTGTTAGTACGGTTATGTTGCATTGCATTGCAATACTGAATTATAATATAATTATAATACAAAGAATATTATTCATTATAATGATTTGAAGTAAATTTTGGTTCATTTTCAGGAATTAGTTAGGCAGTACTGAGCTCAAACTTGAAGAACTCACTTCAACAGTTTGCTATGTGAAAATTCAGTGGCCTCCCTCATTGACAGTTAGGTAATAACTACCTATAACTGATATTAGCATAGTAGTGTAAGACTCGCAAACGAACAGCCACGAATCTGTGGAGTCCTTCCTTCAAACATCAACGAGGGGAGTAAGGTACACCGGGGTAACCCAGGAAATCAATACCTAGTTCAACTTTGAACGCTCATCACACCTGCAATTTCAATCCAACCTTTTTGAAAACTTGACCATAGGTTTAACAAACTATCCGTGATTATTGGTTAAATTTTGAAGTCAAAAGCTCCATTAACTTCTTAGAAATGAACAATATAAAAATTAGGATCTTGCCCCACCATGTGAGGGGCAAGTGTAAATCTAGCCTATTTTCACTTATAACTTGGCACATATCGTAATAAAAGGCAATAAGGGGCAATCGTAATAAGGGGCAATTGTAATAAAAACATCATTAAAAATAGCCAGAAAACTTGTATTTAAATTTTTTATAGTCCTCTTCCAAATCTAAACGAGAGATATAAAATATTAGAAGAGACAACCAATCTTTTCTATGGACACTTGCATCAGGTCCCAAAAAAACTGGTGTAAGGGTAACCCAGCACTTTCCCATTTCCTACAAAAAAATTTTACAATCAAACTTCAACATCACAGGTTTTTCTATTTTCCTGGCAGGATGACCCATCAAGATAGAGATGAGATCAACAGGTGAGCTCGTTTTCATAGTAGAATCTCAATGTGATGTAGTTTAGGTGAGGCTGGATTCATTCAATCTTCTCGCAAAGGATCGGTGATTGAGCCGCAGGCTACACTTACCCTGGTATACCTAAGTACACCTACTTGTAATAACTAGGTACCTGTAGAAGGTATATATATATGTGTTTTTATGTGCCCAGACAGTATAATATACAAATGTATACTGAATAATATTAGACAAAAAATCACGAGTACAGAATAATAATAATAATAATAATAATATTCTGTACTCGCGATTTTTGTTTCAAGTCTTCCCTTATCAGGTTACGTAGGAACCTACTCTTCAAAACCAGAGGATCACAGGGCTCATGGAGTAAAATTCAACATTGCCGTGTATCAATATTTTCAAATATAAAATATTTTGTTTATCCCATGAAGTCATCGTCCGATACCTATTTATTTATTAATTTCTTTATTTTACCCCTATTTAATTTGCTTATGTTACAGCCATAACGAAGTAATAAAAATTATTGTTTTTGACAAATATTTCAATTATTGAAATAGTTGTCAAAAACTGCAACCGCGAATTTCTTTTTCTTTTGATACATAACCATTTAGATAACGTAGCTTCGGATAAATGAGCGGAGAAGGTAATTTTAGTTTAGGATTCAGATCAATCTTACAGGTACCAGCGGCTCATGCTAATGGTAAGTAAACTCTATGAGACACCATTCAGATCGAAGGCCATCAGAGCAATCATTCAGGCCCCTAATGCAAAACAAACTTCATTATTCAGCTGCGTCTTTTCAGATCTCATCTATGTTCACTGATACCGTGCTGCTCAATACTATCCTCGCGCACTATAATGACGTGCAGTCTGTTTTATTTTATTCAACAAACAACAAACCTTTACCCCTCAACATCGTTCAATACATACAGACCTACATAAAGTCGAAGATTTTCAATTGTCCAGAACACTTACGTGCATTGATGGTAAAAATGATGACCTATACGTGCTTCTAACCACATAATACTCTAAAATGAGGTGGTATACGCTCTTCTGCTATATATAGCAGAATATGAATATATACATTCATTTCAATGAATGTATATACTTTAATGAAGGAGACAAGTTCCGAACACTCATGGTCATCTTCAGTCCGAAATCTACAACATAGTCTAGTCCACAAGTGGTACATGATACGAAAAACTTACAAAGATTGAAAAAGGAAGACATTACAAAGAATGTAAGATGAAACCTTTTTACAAAGGTTTCAGCACTAATGACTAGGTTTCAGACTATATTAAGGGTTGAGAGAAACTTGAGAAAATAGCTTATCAGTGCAACTACCAGGTCCCCCAGGGTTGGATGACAAAACGACCTATTTCAAAACCTGGAGCTATTAAATATCGTTTGTGGACTTGACCACGTTGAAGATTTTGGTCTGAAGATGAACGTGATTGTTCGAAACGTGTCTCCATCAAAAAAGTAGAAGAGCGTCAAACACCTTATTCCTGAATATTAGATGTCCTTCAGCGTCATGCACCATCACACTAATCCAATAATCTTTCGAAATTCGCTATTACAGCTCGTTTTCAATCAATATACCAATATAAGTACAAGGCAGCAGTATCGTGTAATATATTGCAATCTGTAATTTCCTATCAGGGCTCGGGAAATCTGAAGCAGCTGCCACCGAAAAGCTGTGTTGCTGGAGGGCGTCGCGGGCTGCAGTTTGTATAAGTTAAAGCAGTTTTCAAGGACAATAATTGTCCCGAGAATTATTCTCGGGATCAGCAGAGGTCAGCGATCTGCCGATACCTATCCCTCTTTCAGTGAAATCCTGGATGCAAATTGGGTTTGAATTTATACAAATTGAGGACCACAGGGGAAAAACGGGCTAACTCACTTTTTCCAAACTTTTCAGGAGAGCATTTTTTCTGCGGAAAACGCTAAAATTCTTCAAGTACGAAAGTTTAATTTTTTTTTTTTAACTCCCCTACATATTCAATGTTGTAGAGAACATGACTGCGAAGTCGATTTTCCGAAATCAGACGTATGGACTGCTAAAAAAAATCTACAAAGTGTCAAAGGTCTAGTTGTCCAAGGGAAGAACGGGTCAAAACGCAATCCTGACCCGTTCTTCCCTTGGACTTGCAGGGGTTTCCCATGGTATGCAAGGGACTTAAAAATGAACAATTCCTCAGTCTCAAAATCGTTATTTATTGTACAATAAATTTACAAAATATGCGAGATTTACAAGAACTTTGTAATGCTTTTTTGTTTTTTAGTTGAGGTTCTTATTTCCTCTTGCATTGGAGGCGTTCGTAAAAAGCCTGGGCTTCAAAGCTGCAAAATTGTTTCAGGTGCTGGAGGTCGTTGAATTTTGGTTTTGTGATCTTCAGTTTGCGATTGTATGCTCGCATGGGGAAAAAAAATTCATTCTCCTTCAGCTTCGGTGGGTTATCAAGCGGCGTAGCCTGTGCGAGTTGGCGTTTTTTCACTCCTCTAGGCTGGCGTTTCTTCTGTGGTGCAAGGATGACGGCGGATTTATCCCAGGCACCATTGTATGTGTCCCGATGAAAAACCACCTTTTCATCGTCGGCGACAATCTTTAGCTCTCTTATGGATCTGGTCTTGAGGGTAATTGGTGCTTTATTTCCGTATGGGATCTGAAAAAATTTCGTCCAATCCCTGACGTGGTACTTGGTGACTCTTTCAACGTTGAAAGGCTTGGGTTTCGATCTAGCTTCAAGGAATAATTTATTCCAGTCTTCAGGCACTTCAGCTAGAGCTTTTTGGTTCAAAACTGCCATGTCCTTGTCACACTCCATGTACGAGTGACCTCTGATCGGGAACACGACTTTTATAGACTCAAATCTTTTGGCTGTATGCACAAGATAATGGAGAAAACGTATCACGGTCCAGTTTTTGTTTTGGCCGCCACATGAGTCAGCAAAAATGGTCAGGTTTTTCACTTCTGGAGAAAGGTAGTGAACGGAATAGTTGTACAAAAATGAGCTCACTTCGTTGCTTCCCTTTTTGGCCACTGTTTCTGGGTATGTGTAAAGGACTACGTCATTATCACTCAGACGATGTACATTGAATGAATAAAAAGACAACTGTCTCTTGTAATAGACATCATTCGTTGATATATTGGGACATGGCAGGTTTTTGTTAAAATCCATGCAGATAGCTTCGTGGCTGGGATCCATTCGACTGTTGTTCCTGGCTTCTGTTTTTCTGGAATAAAATGTTTGGGCTTTAAGCAGATGAATCTATCGGGCAGTTTGTAGGTTCTTCAGTTTCGTGCTGTCTATTCCCTCTTCCTTCATCAAAACTTTGAACTTATCACATTCACTGCAAGTATCTTTACGCGGATACCCGAAACTTATATTGAATTGCGTGGTGAAGATGTCCCTGTATGTTTCGTAGCTGCATTTAACGTTTGGGTATAATTGAAGGAACATAGCATGCATTTTCTTCACATTCAGCTCTTCAGGAAGGTACAATATCCGTGACTTTTTGAGACTGTAATGACTGAGCCTTCCTTTGAACGAACCAATATGCTCCTTGATAAGTTCTAAAGCGGGTTCAGGCAATTTGTGTGGGCGATTGCCATGTCGACCTCTCATATCCTTAGGTGCTCCACCCGTTGCCATAATACTGCGTTGGATCGTTTCAATTCGTCTTCTGGTCACACCATGCATGGAAATGAACGATTTTTTACAAACATCAATCTCCACAGCTCGATCCTCTCGCATTATTCTAACTTTGTACATGAATGAGGCATTCCTATATCGCGATGTACTTGTGGAAGGTGGTGCAACGCTCATGAGTGACGCCAAATGAGCACTTTGTTCATCCCAGTCACGTAACTGATTGAAACGTTTGATAATTGATTTTCTATCATCATCTGAAGTCAAACGGAAACAACGGAATCGTTGGCACATGCAATCATCACCTGTTTCATGAGACTGAACTCGTATTTTCTTCGCAACGTCACGTAGGCGTCCAGTTTTCTTCCTCTTTTTAGTCGAAGCTGAGCCCTGTTCTCCATCTTCAGACACGAAACTTTCATTCATTTTGGCGAAAAATAATGTTTAATGCCGGAAAAACGCTCGGAAAAGTAAGAACAATAGGTAACGAGACAATGCAGGACTGAAACTGTGAATCACAGGACCTGTGGAAGTACGTGCTACGTGGTGGGGGAGCCTTGACTTAACACGTTCTTCCCCAAGACCGCCCGACGAAACCCGTTTTTCCCCTGGACAAGTTTTATTCACCAGCGATTTTACAGCGTAAGGGCTCGTTTTTCGCCAGTTCTGATGGGCTCACCGTGTTCGCCGTCCAAAAATCAACAAGGTCCCACCTTTACCACCTTTACCTTTACCTACATTTCGCAGAAAAAGTGAGTTAGCCCGTTTTTCCCCTGTAGTCTTCAATTGCAACATGACCTTGCCAGTTTTCCTCATCAACGAAGCACGCACGTTTGCTTTCCAAAAAAGGTTCCTCACGCCTGATTCATATTACAAATAAAATATATGGATTATTTATATCGACGTGAATACCTACCGCTTGTAATTCCAAGAATATGCAAGGCGTGCCCCTCTTGTAACCGAAGTGGTTTTTGGCTGAGCACGGTTTGAAATGGCTCACCGGAATGTTACAGATTTTCCCCTCTTGAGGTGGCTTAGAATACGAGCAGTTCACCAAGTTTTCTCTTCTGCCATCAGTGTGCTTGGGATTGCTGTAAACTAACACAGGAAAACAAATCGTACTCAGTTGGCGATGCTTCCAGACGACGGCGCTATCACATCTAATCTCAAATAGTAGGTACTAGGTACACAAACGGCCATAGGTTTAAAATTCCCAGTCGTTGGGCACCTAAAGTAGGTAACCAACTACATTATGCTAATTACATTTCTACAACCTCATTTTTTTGTCCATCTTCAAAATTCAATGCTTATGGGTAGGTATAATCTAGCTGAACAAGTCGTAAGTTTCGAGTCGAAACATTCACCTCATCATAACTAGACCCCGAGTCCAACGACTGGGGTTTTTTGTCCTAGTCGGCATCGCTAAATTTTTAATGAAAAATGACTCAATCAACGGGTACGTAGAATCAATCCACAAAAATTACATTATACCAACCTGGGGTAGTACCCCATACCCGTTTTGGCAGTTACCTTCAATCAAGTTATCAAGCTGATGACTCCATGGGTGGTACATTGACGTGTTGTACCATATAAGCGTGTCGTTTTTGTCTTCATTGTGCGGAAAAAATCTGAGATCTGAAATAATAAAATGTAGCGTGGGAACGAATATAGTTTGAGATCGAATACTCTTAAAGCTCTGCTAACCTTACTAGGACTGGTTGTCAATCAAAAGAATGACCTTGAATCCCAAGTTGCCTAAATTATGTACCTACCAACTCGGAGAACTGCAAGTTGGCATATAGTTCCAGTGCAAACCAGTACCCTTTCCGCAGGAATGATGCGCGTAAGGTTTCATAGACACCCCTCACTATGTGAATGATCTGATTACTGGGCTATTGATTGCGGTGGATTCGGGGTTTCGTTAATACTAACACATACCAACCGTATCGACAGGTAGGTACCAACACGTAACAACCGATTCACCGATAAAGTGATAATATCACTTAGAATATATTATATTATGCTATATGCACTACATTAAAAAAAAAAAAAAAAAAAAAAAGGATATTTAATTGAACCATAAATTCAATTCTTAACTAGAAGAATCTCAAATTACAGTATATCGTCTCAATTATTGATAAGATGAACTTTTAAAATTATTTTAGGATAGTAGATGAACCAGCCTTTCACAAAAAGCCTGAAAACTTCGTACACTTCGGAACCCACTCGCAGCAACTATGTATAATGATATCACGATATTATCCCCATGAGGACTATAATCATCTTATATAGCTGGTTTTGGTTCACCCCAGGTTCCATGCGGTATGGGTAGAGAAATTCATCTGTTTCTTACTTAACGGTTCTGCAGCCGATAGTGCAAAGAAGGCAAGAAAAAGCGCTGCGCGGCCGACCATCGTTCTTGGAACTGAACTGCAAGGGGGCAGCTAGCAAACAAGGACGTATTCATCTGAGGTTTTATCCGAGTAAACTCACCGTTTCCTCTTCGTTTAAATTGAGTTGATCGCGTCTTTCGATGAAAGTAGACCCGGCAACAAGCCTACTAACGAATTAAAATGAACATGAAAATTACCTGTAGAATGAAAGACTAAGCTCATTATGTATTCTAAGTTAAAGAAGACGTTTAATTTAAAAATTGATTGAATGCCTAGGGTTGAAGCTAACTTGCAATGTTTCCAGGGCGCTAATGTACTTCAGTTGATTCGCTTACCAATTTAGCAGACCTCTTTCATAGACGTTCATGAACGTTAACGTCATGACAAGACTAACTCAGATTGGAACTGGGATCACGAAAATTCAGTACATAGGTAAGCGGTTCTTGACCTAAAAACCTATATACCTACCTTTGTTTGTTTTCCATAACTCGACCGGTTAGTCAAAACTAACTGACTAACTACATCACATTTTATACTTACCATAATAACTTAGCGTTACTATGGTCTGATAGTAATGTATGGTAATAGTATGGTGATGATCACCATATCCAAATTCACTCATCCTCAGTATCATACTCCTTATTCATTGTTTAACGTTTCACCTAAAAACAATAAAAATGGTTGAATAATTCAAGTACCTAAAAATTAAAACTAAATTTATATAAAGCTCCAATGAAGGAAATTTAAATGAATGGGGTCGAGAAAAGAGCATTGCGTGGCTTGTCTAAAATTAAGGGTAAAACGGGGTGGGTAACCGGTTGGATCCGGCACACCGTCGGAAGGGCCCTGCCCCATCCAATGACGCCAATAAAAGGCGAGGGTGGTCTGTAGGGAAAATGAGTTTTACGGCGTGTTCTTAACCTTTTTTCTTCGCAATCCATAATTTGGATGTATCGCGTTTATTACACAGACCAAAAAATTTTAGGGGTACATTTTGTCAACGGGATTTGACTATTCTTTCCCCGAAGGAAATTCGAGCACTGAATTATCTCTTTTTTGCTGGCCTTTTTAGCATGGCTTGATTTTTAGTGATTACTTTTCTCAAATTTGCCGACAGTAGCTTATAGAAAATTCAATCCGATAATGAACCATAATTTTATACTCGATCATAAACTCATAAGACTCATACCTTCGGGTAGGTACCTTACAGAGAGCTTTATCGCTCCCAACCTGTATGCCATGATCATTCAAAACAAGACATTTTCAGAATCCACTCGCATAATGCAGTCATATAGAAAGTATTAAAATCTATACTACCTACTAATTCAGAGCGGCTCTGTGGTGGGCAGGCGGGCGCACTATGTACGTCATAGGCTTTCACGCTTGAACGGTAAGCGATAAAATTACGGGTTTTTCCCTCAACTCCTAACCCCTGCCCACCTTCAACTTGGCGGGGAGGTGTCGTCGGGTCGAGGGCTAATGCTCTCATTTTCAAATCGTAGCCCCCAATTTTTACTCCAAATTGTACGTCCGTCTTTTTACAGTCGGATCCAAATGGCGCGCCTTCCTCGCGAATCGACATGACTCTTTCTCGTGAACCTCAAACGTACGAATTCCGTTAGGAGGGTTTTACAACGTAAAACAAGGCGGGACGAGGACGTATTAAGTTCAACACTAGTTTCGAATATAGTTTCTGATTTTTAGCCTATTACTGATTCCTTCCCCACCTAATGGCCAAGCGAAGCGAGACCCCCTCTGTTCCGATGCCATGCAGCCCAAATCAGTTTTGAGGAAGGCGAAAAATTATTCCTCGCTAATTTCAGAGACATTTTAGGTTTTGGGGCATTTTCTCCGTCAGCGGTCAGGTCTACCATCAATCAAGTCCACATTAATGGACGAGCGAAGCGAGCCCTCCCCGCCAGAGTTGGCCCCCAGGCCAACGTCCACTTGCTAGCCAACGCTACAATTATGAATGAGGTGGAAAAAGGTAGAGGGGCCAAAACAATAATAATAATGTAAATACTCCCCCCCCCCCCCGCAACATTTTTTCAAACCGTCCTTCGACCTTTATTTCGATCTCATTTTCAATCTGAGAAGGGTTCGAGGTCACTGAGTCTAATTTTGGACTAAACACGTGAAAACCCTAACTTGCTTTAGTTTTATCTATTAAGAGCGCAACAGCTTGGCTATGATGTGACTCAAAAATAGTTCCAAGGCGGTTAGATCTGCTTCGAATTGACCTCTGGAGCAGGTACGTTCGTAACTTAAAAATATCTCCTTAGCCTCGTACCGTTTCACTTCATTCAGAACTGGAATAGTACTGTTCTCAGCAGGAATTCCTCGCCAGACACCACGAAGATAAAAGCAGGGCTTCCCATTGTACACAATCCGGGTTGATTTCATCTCCGAATCCTCGCTCGACGCGAACGTTAAACCTCCACGTCTTTTAAAAAGCATTCACATGTTTTACTCCGCGAATCGTTTTACAATAATAATTATCGTAAAACGATTCGCGGAGTAAAAAATGTTAATTATTAACCACCAATATCAAAAACAACGTTTTGTCCCAAGTAAAACCTTGAAAATCACTCTTTTGTAGCCCTTCAAATCGTTATGTTACAATAATCCCTTAAATTATACTTGTATTGGTTTATGTCACTACGGTTGCCAATGACGTGCAATCTTTCCCGTTCAAAAGATTTGTAAACCTACTTGACGGCGCATATCTCCAAAGTTCAGCAGTATCGAATAACCAAAAGCAGTGACAGAATGACTTTTGTGCCTAATAAGGATTGCTGCCTTGGTAGCAAAAGGACTGAAGACTGTAAGGATGGGGCACCGGTAAGTACATGATTTGATTTCTATCGTAATGCTGTACACGGGTGGACGATCACTTCCCAGTTCTTCCTATTGTTTTCGATGTCCACCCATTCGGAGCACTCTTCGCCCGTGAAATGGGCTGGATTTCCAAGTTTGAAGGGATTCAAATTGCTAGGATCCACACTCCACCCAACCATATTTTCACAACATAAGATCTATAAAGTTCCATCAACCGAATCCTTGTTCCAGTGTGTCTGCTTAACCAGAGTCCCCCGGCATCTCAGAACCGATAAAATACTCTTCTCTCGACCGAAATCCGCTACTTCAAAAGTTGTCGCCAACTCGGAGAAAAGGCCTTGTATCCACGATCAATCCGAGTCTTTTGTACCATTACCTGTAGTTAAATGCGCAGACTATGGGATCAGTGAGCAGCCTAAAGAAGGTAGGTTATCGTTGATACCCCATCCATGATCCAACATCAATGATCGAGAGTTCAAAAGACATTGAAGAAAAAATCGTCAATTTCAGAGAAACCTTTGGTACAGTGCAGAACAAATGATCTTGAGCCAGAAAAAACAACAGGTCAGTTCCGAAAAGGAGACCTAGGTAGATACTCTTTCGTACACATTGTCAACGGTGTTCTACCAAAGGCCGATCTATTATCTGGAGTATATAACAGTAATAACTGCATAATAAAATTACTCGTAGAATAATTTTATTAATTATCTATACTATATTATAATAAGTTCTTACTATACATCTTATCGCGGGCCCGCAAGAAAAGTGACAGTTCGAAAGATTTCCATTTTCGTTTTATTCACTATAGGATTGGTCTAGTCATAACTTGCAACAGCAAAAGTGTCATAAACGTAGTTGCCCGGAAAACCGCTGTATTACAGTATTACAGGAAGCTGAAAAAAAGGAAATGAGTACCTACTTCTTTTGGCTCTCTTGAACAACTTGGTGGTTTTGAGTTTTGACACTTTTCTTGCGGGCCCGCGATATTAATAATGTGATAAGCGAATTAAGAATAACTTACCCATTTACATTTACCTTCTTATTTAAAAAAAAAGAACTTATCTTACATAGAATGATGCGCGCGTGTTTACTGATGAGTTTACTATTTTGGAACAAATTTAAATTTTCAGGAGGACCAGTTTACCTCGGCGCTCAGGTTCAAGGTGACTGGACTCGATTTGATGTCACGAGTGATGTATCAGTCGATTCGCCTTCATTTTTCGGACAATCATACTCGTATCTTCGAACGGAGGTTGAATGTAATGAAGGGGAGCCAATTGACGAAGAAGGCCCCTATAAGTGCAACTGCGATAAACCTTTCTGCAGGAAGTGTAAACTGATTGAGTCTTCATCTGAATCTCTGGAAGGTGATACAAACGAAAAGGTAGCGCCAACAAAGTTAATTACTTAATGGGTTATTAAAACCTACTTGGGTTATTAGAGATTCTTGTTGAGAAGAGCGTGAGCTTCGATGACGAAATGCTCGACGACGTCGATAGCGAATTGTGGCTGAATCCTGTGGCACACAAAAAAGTATTACAGTTCGCAAGTCCTGAAGCAAGAGATAAATACAAAAGCAGTGAGTAACAACATTTTGAGATTCTTCACAAGAAACTGAATAGGTATCCACGAAATCCCCCCCCCCCCCCCCCCACCAAGACGCGTCACCACGCCAACATAATTAATGTTTAATATAATAATAATATTATATATTATAGGTATATATTATATATGTATGACAACCACCATTATTTGATCGGCCTCAACATTGCATTTTGTCATTAAATGTTTCATGATGTGTAGATTTCAAAAATATGTTTTTGACAAAATACTCGGTTCTCCATGAGTTGTGCCCTAAGATGCTGTGATTTAGTAAAACAAACCGTGCGGGTCTGCTGACCATGTGTCGCCTTTTCAAATGAGGCGTTTCTGGGTTTGCTGACCCGGTTTGTTGACCTACACAGTCACAAGCGGCAATTTTATTTATTTATTCAAGTTATTTTTTTAGGTTTATTGAAGAAAATGACAAACATTGCAACGACAGTTCCAAGAACAGAATGGAATCAACATTTACGAGGTAACTTACACAACAACGCGAATAGGTCATTTTTGTTTAATCCGGCATAATGCAACGAGATGAACATACTACATAATGTATTCCTCAGACTTCGACCATTATGTAACCATAATTATGGGCGAATCGTCCACAAGTAGCAGCGATTATGGTGACAGCGAGATCAAGTTGGAAAGGAAAGCAAACAAAAAACAGAACAGAAAGAAGAGATTGATGTATAGCGTGGAAAATATGAAAGAGCATCCAATGTACAACTGTCATTACACTCGACGTAAGAACTTGATTTGAGTACCGGGTCAAGTGCTCTTCGTGTCACAGAACATTCGTACTCGTAATGTTCGAAACTGCTAAATTTATTTTATTTTATTTTTTTTTTTTTCCTCTGCAGAATATAATAATTTTATGGAGGATTTGAAGAAAGGAGCGGCTCAACCGCCGGCGTATGAATGGCCAAGATTTATGAAAAGTAGGGTCAACTGATTCTTTCGCTACTAATACGATACCTATCATCACTAGGTAACTGATTTCCATGAAAATGGTGTGTAGGTCGTGTTTATGGACTGACTGATTAATGAAATACGGAGGGGGATACTGCAATGTTTGTATATCCCGATACGTAAATGAGAACGTGTAGTTCCACACAGAATGACGATTTTTCAACGATCAATCTTCGCCGGGTTTTAATTTTGTGAAACGGCCCAAAGTTTAATAAATCTCATCACAGAAATATAGGACAATTTTTATTGTTCACTTTGAATCTTCTCATGAATGTGTAAGCACAGATTTAAGAGCCACTAATTACCTGTCAACAGTGTTTTCTGGATACGGAAAAGATCCGAAAGAGGAAGAGGAACCAGCATGGATGGGGTTGTTGTTAATGGCACCGACAGAATGCTTCAGAGAAAGTAGGTATAGAATAATTACTTAGAGTAGTAACAATTATGCGTATATTTTTTTGAACCGAACGATGCTAATGAAGTGTGAGTGGTAGATCCAGCAATACAACCAACAGTTTTACAGAAATGGCTTCTCATTCAACAAATGTTTTCCTGTACTTCAGTATCAAGTTCGTCATCGTGTGAGTCTCTACCACATCTGAGTGACCCTGGATCCACGACTACAAGTTTATCTTCGAGCGAGTGTTCTCCTTCCGTATGTGGCAGAGACAGTACTGAACGCCTCAGAAGGGCTGGTGAGAGCAATCATGTTTGCAATTTAAATACTGTGCATAACTCCTCGCCGATGTGGCCCTCAATTTGGGGGTATCACTATGGAAAGCCGTCAATTCCATCAGGCACGAATTGGGCGACACAACCCCTCAACACATTGATTTGAATCGGAGAGACTCATTAGTGTTCAGAAACATTTTAGACAGGATCTACTCCAAAATATAAACCATTTTGTTACAGGTGTATGTGTGCTAAACGAGCATGATATCGCTAAAGGTGAAGAAGAAACAAGCAAAATTGAGACCATTTCAAAATCTGAAACACAAAACTTGTCTGAGGGCTCAAACATTCCCGTTCAGCTTGATAGCAGCAAGAACATTTCTACAAACTTCAATGTCGTTCCCTCAGAGTCGAAAACTAGTCGTGTTCTGAATGAACAATCGTCCAACATTCAACAGCCAATATCAGGGAAAATAGTAGAAAGTGTATCTTCCTTAGCCAGTAGAGCTGGGAAACCCATGAGGAGCGCAAAAGAATCACTAATAGCAGGGGCAGAGGGAATGCTCCAGTCGTTTCAATCTATTCGGCAAGAGTACATACAATCATCATCAAAGAAGCTTAAGACAGCATTAGTATCTGATGACGGTGAGTGTTCAATGCCTCGAAGAACGTTATCATTTTTCACAAGAAACCTTGTTATAACTTTGCTTCAAAATCATTCAATAGACGAAATAGTTGTAATTCATGAGGAACAACTACCAACGACATTGGGAATCAATCCTAAATTCCAAGGAGAAGGGGCGTTTCAAGATCAAGCACAACCTGAATTTCAAACGAGAAGGAGAAATGTAATTGGTTCGTATCGTAACGTTTGCAAACTTGGGGAGTTAACCAGCATTAACAATGCTGCGATCATTAATCGGTAGTGTCCTTCCAAGAAAAATGTTAATTTTAGTAATTCTACATGGCAAGCTTCACAAACTAAGCTACGAATGCTACTGTGGAGAGGTTTGCAATTGTGATCCAAAGAAACTAGTAGAAAAATACATGGACATGCTGATTGACGAAGTATACAAGGCAAACCATTTCGATGACGAAGAAGAGGAAGACAATGAATTCAATAAAGAAGATGTCGAAGGTACTGAAGTTCGCGACGAGGGTTTGCGAAAGAGCGATCCTAAGATACATGGGAAAGTTACTAGAAATGAAGATGCTCAAAAACAAGAAAAGTCCTCTACAGCTGAAGTTCCCACCAAAATTAACCGATCTAGGAGGTTCCTTCGGGGTTTGGAATTGGATTCAAATCCACAAGATACTCCTCATCTCCCGCCTGGTAAATATGATAAAGAAGACGTACAAGACAAAAAAGCAATCCCCGAAGGCATCTTGGCTTACAAGGATTTCCACCCCAAAGGGGAGCTTAGAGGTGCAAACAAATGCAAGAAAGGAAAGGCAACTGACGAAGGTACAGAATACGTATTTTTTTATCTTACCACTATAGTATATATATAGGACTAATGCCGTCCTAACAATAGATCTCAATTTTTGGCCGAATTGAGTTAATGGTTTTTAGCAGTTTTGGGGGGTTGGTTTCTATCGGTTTTCCCAGTTTCTGCTCAGTAAATGACTCAATAACAACATACGATTAGGAGTTTACGAATTTTCGGGGATTTACTACCTACTTAATGAAAAACACGTATACCTAGGCACTGTTTCCCACAAGTCGGACTTCGTATTATTGAGCATGCTGGAACTGTTGTGATGTTCTTAGGTCATTTGTGTTAAGTACATCTATCTACCTATCTATCTTACTTTGTTATTACAGAAACGTTTTTATTACGTTCTTCCTCTAGGTTCAAAAGAAGCATTAACTTCCGAAGGCAGCAGTGACGTACCAAGCAGTGAAAAACATGACAGTCACTCCGGTATTGTAGTAGGAGTACATGAAATACATTTTAGGATACTGTAATATCTGCGATAGGTGGCTAATACCTCCGTGTGCTTACCATATTCTAGACGACAGTGTAAGTATTTCTGCGATGCCTTCTCGCTCCTCCGCTAACAGCAGTGACAGTTCGATCGTTCTGTGTACTTGCTGCAAATGCGAGAATAGATACGAAGAAAACGGGAAAATATACAGAAGATGCGATAAAACCAGTACGGAAACACGTGTAAACGAATCAGTGAATTTCCAACCAGGGCTTAGGGATGTTGAAAAATTATCGATACATATCGATACTTTTTGTCCCGATACATATCGTAGTATCGATACTTTTTTTCGGTATCGGCGCCGATACTTTTTTTATCCCTCACATTTCATCAGATTCAAAACTTACGGCATAAAGGTAGTTGAAAGTACCTCTACCTAGACCAGCAATTAAAGAAAGTTGATGTAGGTACCAACCACCACCTCCAGCCCTCATATCAGGAGAATCAGCCGTCCTCGATCAATGGCGGACCACCAAAATCTTGGCCCAACCAAACAACCCAACTCACTCATCACAGTAGAAATGAGTGTGGCCACAGCTACACCAAATGGGGGAATGTTCCCCTATTTTGCTACCTGTACCCCCGAGGCTTGGAGCAAGGTTTTCAGTCCGATCGTCCAAACCCGTGGGGCGCTATGGGGCTAAAATGGGACAATGGAAGGTTTTTTAAAGGCGTTTGGCTATGTGATCGAGTTGGGTGTCGTTTTCGAAGTATTTTTGGACGTAGAGTATATTTTGGAGGGTCCCAGAAGGATTCAATTTCACTGTGGGGATGTAAAGGGCTTTCAAATGGCTACAAAAGGGTTTTGGAAGAATCTTAGGTCAAATATTTTCTGTGTAAAAAAAAAAATTAAAAGAAAAATATTTTTGAAAAAATGTTTTCAAATTTTTGAAAAAAATGTTTTCATTGAGGCAGAATTAATTTTTGCACAAGTAACCCATATCAAAGAATAATAAACCCTTGAGTAAAAATTTGCAGGCGTTTTTGAAAAGTATCGATACTTCGATACCGATACTTTATTGAAAGTATCGTATCGATACTTTTAGATACTGTCTAGATGTATCGATACGATACTGTATCGATACTTTAGAAGTATCAAACATCCCTACCAGGGCTGCGACTTCGATGTCGATGTTTTGAAAGCATTAGCATCGATGTATTGGGTGCGATGTTTTTATAGTATCGATGTTTTTCTTGCGATTCTATCGATGTTTCTTCTTTTCCCCTGTTATCTCTTTTGGCTATCATCAAGCTGATATTTTGTTTCATAAGACTTATGAAACAAATCATTGAAATTACACTTACACTAAGTCTTAGTATAATAATAATAATAGTTATTATTATTATTATTATTATTATTATTATTATTATAAAATTATTTTTATGCACTTTTATAATAATTATAAAAATTATTTTTGTATCTGCAAAACGTGAGAATAGGTTAGATATAACAATCCTATAATATATATTATATTTTTTTTTTTTTTTCCAAATTGCTCAGATCAGGAGTGAATTTCTCGGGAGGAGTGGTTTGTGTGTCCTTCCATAGCTTGGAAGTAACTTCCAAGCTATGGAATTAAACTGTTTAATTGACATGAAATTCCAAGCTATGGAATTAAACTGTTTAATTGACATGAAATTCAGTCAGGTGCTTTGGGCAAAACCCTCATTGTTCCAATTTTCTGATAAAAACTCACGTTTCACTGGTTTTTGAAAAAGTCGATTTTTCGAGACATCGATTGTTTTTGGTTGATTGTTTTTCCCAGCATCGATGTTTTTGGTAGATGTCGCAGCCCAATTTCCAACAACTGGACAATAGTGTCCATAATGATAATATTATTCATTTCCGGACTATAATATTATTATAGTCCGGAAATGAATCGCGAACGCAGAGAACCTGTAGCACTTTGAAGCAACCAAGGAAGAGAATGTCCGTCCTCCGTCCGAGCTGTTTTGGACAGTAGGCATTTTTATTTTAAACCTGAAATTTTGAAAAAAATACTCGGTTTACCATCTAGTTGTCCCCGCAAGGTTTTCATTCCGATCGCCCAAACCCGTGGGGCGCTATGGGGCTAAAACGGGGCTTCGATTAATCGAAACACGAACACCAAACGATCCATCGATAGCATCTTCTTGGTTGCATCCGAGTTCGTCGGGTTCGTAGCGATCGCGATTTCCAACACCACCTGAATCAAAATTTGATCTAATTATCCCAAATAAGGCGGTGTAGCGGTTCAAATTTGAAGAACAAACAATAATACATATTGTTGCTTCGAGGCTGTTTTCTCATATTTTTAGTGGTCACGCTATGGCGACCATTCGATCCTAGGTGTTGGGACTTAGGTACTACACACGCATTGAACCTATGTACCTAGTTGACCTATGTTGATGTCAAAATTTTTATATCAATATTTAATATTGAACTTCCAAGGATGCACCTGCTGTAACTGCAAGAAAACGATTATCAAGGTAGCAAAAAAAATTTACACGAGGAAAAAAGGCTCAAGATTCTTGTATAGTAAGTCAAGAGCATGTCATAAGTGCATGTAAGGTTGGAACAAAATTTAATAGAGTGACTCTACCTATTTGGTCCTCCTACTGTTGGTCGCATTTCGACTGTATACCTGCAAAACCTCGTATGTTCCAAACTAAAAATTTTACAGGAGACGCAAAAACTCCATGGAAACGTCCAGACTGATGGAGTGCCAAAATCCTTGCAAGTCCCAAGAGCTCAGTTGAGTGACTTTTGGCGAATATTGTGACGATTTCTCACTTAAATAACTACTTCAGCACGTTAATTATTATGTGTAACGTATATATACGTTACTGATGAAAAATGTACAAAACTTACCGATAAAAATAGAAAACATTGGAGAGGCGGCAGAGGCTGAGACTTACAAGTTCTTACAACGTTCTGGAGCCTTTCGGACTTGCAGGTTATTACAACCGAACACAGAGAAGACATTTCTCAGCGGATCAAAACCAAACTTCGTAGGAACATTCTAGAGCCTTACATTTACCCAGAAAGCTCAAAACCTTACTTTGGGGGAAAAATCGGACTTACGAGGTTTTGCAGGTACCTATAAGTAGGTACCTACGGTCGATTTGAGGATTTGATTCTAATCTGGATTTACGTACCTAATAACGATTTTAAAATAGTTTTGCTCAAGAAGATTCGAAGGGCTATCAATCAACCTAGTACACAGAATAGAGAGGATTATCTTCAAAGTAAGATAATATTTCTATCTATCATCAAAGTAAGATAATAGTAAAATTTACTATTTTCCTATTTAATAGGAACTAGGTTTTATTACTGACTTACTCATTGAAATGAAAACAGATATTGTGAAAGAGCTGAAGAGCGAAGGAGAGAGAATTCCCAGAAAAAAATGGCCATCCTTCTACAAAGGTAAGATCGCAAGACCATAATAATATTATTATATTATTATTTTATGTATAAAAGTTTACACATTTACAATCTACTACCTATTTATAGTAGATTGCAAGAAGTTTACAAATATAAATAAATATAACAAATAAAAATTTATTTAAATACAATATTTATAAATACAATAAAATTTAATTGTAAAAATATTTAAATTTTTGTATGCCTATAATTTTTTATTATTTTTAATAAATTGTAGAAAATTTAACTCAATAAGAATTCGAAGGAAGAACGAGATATAGATTTTTTTACTGCTTTTTTTAAAATATTGGTTTATTGGCTTATAACTAATAGGTATACCTCTGAATGATAAACCAAAACACATAACCCGAAATTCATGTTATTCAACATAATGTTAAACCTCCAGAAGTGTCCTTAAAAAAAAAAAAAAAAAAAGAAGCGAATTGTTTGATTATTGAGGGTTCGGTCAGTTTGTAAAATTTATATAAGTTACCTAGGTACCTATTAAAATAATTTAATTCCTTGTTTGACTGTGTTCAAGAACTGATGGTGTTGGCTGGGCTCGAGAGCCCTTCCGATGAAACATCCTTATCAGACAACGAGTCCAGTAATGCCGACCTGAAAAAACCAAAACGAACAAAAATCAAGCGAAAGCGAAAAGGAGACATCAATGTACCACAATTGACTGCTGCCGAACTCCAAAGGCGAGAATGGCTCGAATTGAAAGGTGATAACAAAATAATTGTGTTGTAACCGACATCTAGGTACATTTATAAATAGGTGAAATAAATCATTTATTTCACCTATTTATAAATGTAAATGTCGGTACTTAACTATGAATAATGTACCTACAGGTCCCTATTTATGACAACCACAAAAGGGATGTGGATCATCCATCTAACCTGTCCTGGACTAGGGGTTGGAATACCTAGGACCTACAAGTTGTTCGATAATTATTATCGAATTAATAATATTATCGAACATTTATTATATTAATTATTATAATAATTATTATCGAACATTGTGCATTAAATGCGGATGTCATGATAAATTTTATCATGACAGCCGCAGCAACGGTTAGAAAGCGAATAAGAAGAAGAACGAAGGTTATGCTCACACGAGAGGTTATTGTTTGGTTGTGAAGTGTTTGCGACGATATTTTGTTGTAGGTATACCTACGTATCGTGTTCAGTCATGTATGGTGGATTTAGGTTTCATCCCCATTAATTTTGTTTGGTTGTTCCAAAATTTTCCTTTGCAGTGATGTAGGTAACTTGTGAACGGACGTCTTTGCGCCAGTTATATTAACACGAAATACACAGACGTATACGTAGACAGCGCTGTTCATTTTCATCTTTACTTACTGCCGTAACAACAAACTCTTCATAATGTCAGAAGGTATGAGACATCGTGAGTATAGATATTAGGTTCCAGCTTCTCAGATCTGTTGAATTGGGGATTTGGATCTGATCGGTTCGTATGAGTACATTGTATTACATAGTGGTTCTTCTTCTACTTATTTTTGTCGTTACGAAATGGAGTGAGATATCTTGGTCACTTACAATGAGTTTTTATCAATCGACGACGCAAATGTCGGTATGACGCGTTGGTATATCAACGTATGATTGCGGAGAAGCAAAATTTACTCGTTTACGATTTAATCGTTTGTGGGATGTTTGTGTTGTGATACAGGCTGTATCATACAGCTTGGAGCAGAAGGACCAATGCTCATCTAGGACCATCAAAATGTATTGAACATGGATCCTAGCCATTAAATGGCTGACAAAGTAAATTTTACTTTGTCAGCAGATGCTACTAGGGACATAGTGTTCCTTTTGGATCTGCTGACAAAGCACCCCCCCCCCCCCCCCCCGTGATCACAGCCCGATAATAGTGGGTGCATTAATCCCTAATCCTGGCAAAGAAGCCTGCAAATTTTCAAGTGCCCTGATGTATTAAAACGTAGCATCATATGAAACGACCCATTTTTATTTTCAGCCAAAACAACTGAGGAAGGCCAGCCGATTATGAATTATTCGGTTCCGCAAAGAGCAGTTCTTAGAATAGAAGACATGTCTAGATGGGAAAATTCAGAAGCTTATTACGTGAGTAAGAATCTAAATTAGAATATAATCCGTCAAATGTTTATCACTTGCACAATGTTAGGGACTAACACGGTATCATTCAAATGACGTCTAATGGTGATCTTTATTTTTCCAGGAATACCTTGGATTTATTTTAGCCATGAATGAGGTAGTCAAAGGACGTTCATGTAAAGAAAAATTTCCCAAGTCGGCGAATGTTGAAGCAATTCTTGCTTTACTTGATCAGCTTTCGGGATGGATCGACGAGATTCCTCCTGTCCAACAGCCCCAGCGATTTGGGAACAAAGCCTTTCGGACGTGGCTTGAGAGATTGATGAAGGTACTGTTCTGGTTCTTCCAATATATAACATGTCAATGGGTTAACAGGCGGTAAAAGTTACCGAAACGCGCTCTTTTGGGAGGCTCCCTACTGAATTTCATTTTTCTAGTGAGAACAGGCTGAATTTAGCTCACTCAGCTGATCTGGTTGGTGCCCGTCTTGTCATTAAATAGCTTGGCATACACCAACCGATTTTTTCGGCGGATCAGATTCTCGTATCAGATCCACCGATATTCCCACGGATCAAAGCCGCCGATCTCAGGTTTGTCGTCCCCAACCCACGAGCAGATCGATCCGTGAGAATCTTCGTCAACAAATCCGTCGGCAGATTTGATTTGTTCGTTTATGGGGGAAACCAACGGATATCCCACGTCAAATCCGCAGATCCCGATCTGTTGAGCGTGTCGGACGGATCTGGGTGAGATCGGTGGATTTATCACTTTTAAATCGATTCATTTTTGAGAATCTGACATTCCCTACTCTACAACCTCTACCCACGAAATCCGATCCCGCACTTAAAATCCGCTAGTGTATGTAGGAAACTGACAGACCGGGATCGGCCGATCACGTTGTCGGCGGATCCACTCGGCGAGTCCCCACTCACGTAAGGAATGGGTCGGCGGATTTCAGCCGGATCTGTCTCGGTCTGGCCCTTGCCACTAACGAGCGGATCAATCTAACGGATCTCCCAAAATTCTCGGAAAAATCCGCGATCCGTCGAAAAAATCCGCTGGTGTATGCCTAGCTAATGACAAATTTTGTCTCGTACTGTCTTAGGGAGGCTCCTAACCAAATTTCAGCGTCGTAGAGATATTGCTTTTAGTCGTGACATGGGTAACGTGACTTTTATTTGTGGCACTTTTAAAAGTAAAGATTCTGTGTACCAAAGCAAAAACAAGAAAATGTCAAAAACTCTTCGTTTGAGTTACGGAACCTGAAGGAGTATTAAATACTAATATAAATAAATTTTACTTTTCACTGGCACGAAGCATTAAATTTTATAACTCAAGTTAATTATTAGCTATGTATGCAGGTAAGTCTTAGTTATCAACAATTCTTCAGGTAGCACAGACTCCATGGCAGCTTGTAAATTTGCTAGTGATACGTTCAAGCAAAATAAGAAAAGCTATTATTTAAATTTGTGTTATAGGATGGGCCAACACTTTTAGTCGAGCTGCTCCCTGTCAAGTTTCACGGTGGATTAGGGGAAGCCCAGGTATGTTGGTAATATCATATTAAAGGCCAATGTTGCTTGTTTCTTCCTTGAGACCAGTGCTGGATAAAAATTCTACCTTACTATATAATATATAGTAGGTACGTATATTATATTATACTGGCTATAGGAGGACGGGGCCTTAAAACTACGCGCAAACACAGTGAAATTTGTTGTGTATGGTTTTAATTGTCTTTAATTTTAAGGCATACTTGTTGGATGGATTCGGAAATCACACTCGAATAGACTATGGAACTGGACATGAAATGGCATTTATCATGTTCCTATGCTGCCTCTTCAAAATTGGAGTTTGGAGTCAAGAAGATCAGCTACCGGTCGTCCTCTCAGTATTCACCAGGTTAGCCGATATCTACATAATATGTTTATTAATTATTATTGGATACAGTTTCCTCTCAGGATATGTTAACTTAACTTATATGTAACCTAAACTGTTAACTTATTAATGAACAATTTATACCTTCAGTAGAGGAATCATCTCTCCCCCTAATTCTTTCAATATCTGAAGAATTCATTATTGTATTCAAATTATCAACATTGAAAAGAATTGGATGAGCCATTATCGATCTTTCCGATCGGGGGCGGATCCAAGCCCCTCAATACCCTGACTAGTTTAAACGATATATTATTGGTTGAAGCTCTCACTTGCACTGGATATAATGATTTATGGGAGCCCCCCCCCCCCCCCCCCCCCCCTCCTGGAAGAAATCCAGGTCTGGACTTTGGTATGTCTTACCGCTGGAGGTCGGCCACATTTTTTCCGTCACACTACACATGATTGTCCGATAACTTTCAATCCGACTCCCTAGTCTTACCTCTTCGAAACTGTTATAGGTTTAAAATCGAACTTCTCCCTGAAATGCAGGGCCAGTCAGATTTGTTTACACACAGATTTGTCTCCAACTTTGAATGATTCGGCATCTTGTACGTATTTTTTGTCTTGCAGGTACTTAGCTGTCGCCAGAAAACTTCAGACAGTTTATAAAATGGAACCAGCAGGGTCACGAGGAGTTTGGGCCTTGGACGATTTTCAGTTCATCCCCTTCTTATGGGGGAGCGCTCAGCTGATTGGTGAGTGGAGTCTTTGGCAGCTCTGGTAAGGTTTACCTCCAGTGGAGATCTCCAATACCTTGAGCTACCGAAGAAGGCCGAAGTGTAGCGCTCGAACGCATCGCAGACTGAAGTGAAAAAAATTTATTAAAAAGACAATAGTCAAGTCGCAGAAAAGCGGAATCCGAATTCTGTCTCTGTATTCCGCCATTAAGGTGTCACGTGGACAAACACACTAATTGTTTTAGTAGGCTCGATTTTGATGTTGATATTACCCAAAATACCCCACCTTAACCTCTGCTTTTTAATAAATTTGAATTGGGTTGTGTACAAATGATGGTTTTGTTGTAGGTCATCCTCATATCAGGCCCAACTCCTTTTTGAAAAACGACATAATATTGGGATTTGATGATCATTATATGTTCTTGGCCTGCATCAAATATATAAATGAGGTAAGCAGGTAGCGTTCGAATATTGGTTAATTAATTAAAGGTTATTTTGAAACTTGAACATTAAATACTGTATTCCTTCGTAATTGAATAAAGTTCGTTTTTCGAACACTATTTTCTCGTAGCGTTTGGTCACGATTAAAAGTGTGGTGTAAGGGAGGAACGGTAACTCCTCTCTCATACCGTGTGGAAAGCTTGTACTTACTTAACGGATACCGTATAAATTCTTCATGAGAAATTTCAATTTTTCAGAATAAGATTGGCCCTTTTGCTGAACATTCTAACCAATTGTGGAACATCAGTGCCGTGCCTACGTGGGATAAAGTGAACTCTGGGCTTATCAAAATGTATAAGGGAGAAGTAAGTGTACCTGCCGTCATGGATTGTTGATTGTGTGTGTAGGGGGGCGACGCACAGTGGGCAGATTGAATATTTAGCTGGAAAAAACTCTGAGTAGGCTTTGAATTGACTTAAAGACCCTATTTCTACGTATTTTTATGTTCTGAGTCGATTAAGACTAGTTTCCACTCGGTAAAATACTCAGGTAATGTGTTAGGGGCGAATTAAAGACTAAACTTGCCATTTTTACAAAATACTGAAAAAATCTGAGCTTGCAGAAACTTTTGATTGTTTTTAGGGTTCTGAAACTGAGGTAAAATAGTTTAATGAAACCAAGGTAAAATAGTTGAAACTGCTCTGTAATTAGAAAAACAAAATCTCCAAAAATAAGGTATCTAATATAACATAACACTGGTAACTAATTTGTGTCCTATAAATGTTCAAAAAGCTGGTAACTGAAGTTAAATTTTGTCTTCTTTGGCACAAAAAATGCGGCAGTGAACGCAGTCTGCTACTATTCCATTTTTTCGTCTCTGTCCGCATATCCAGTAGCTCACTGTTCCGGAACTCCTTGCAAAAATTGATCATAATATGTTGATAGAGTTATTATCTCTATTTGGCGGGGTCCGGACTGGCCGTTTTTTGAATATATCTCTAACAGAACACATATTTGAGAAGCGGGAATTTTGCATTTGTTGGCGATGTTTTTAGTTAATCAATTTTATTTTATTTTTTATTATTACAATGAAAGTTTCTTGATTAAGGACTTTACAAAAAATATCTATCAAATCCGGATCCATGTATGATGGTTTCTACTTAACTTGAGTTGCTTCTTCCATTGAAAAAATGTGGTTCAGCCGACGAACTGGTCGCCTCACCAGATAGGAGCATAATGAAGTGGTTAGGAGAAAAATAGTATATTTCGCAGTTCCAGGTCTCATTTTGCGCCTCAGAGTAGAGATAATGGCTTCCCCTTCGAGGGTTACGTCCCTCAGAATCCTCTCTATCGAACCTACCTATTCAAACTTGCATTCTGGCAACTTGAAAAAGCGATTTTTTTCAAGCTAGATATTCAATCTAGCTCATTGTGTGACGCCCTGCACCCCCCCCCCCCCCCCCGACCTCGCGAGTTACATGTTCGACTTTTAAATATTAAAACGCTGCAAATTTTACACAAGGGTTTATTATTCTTTGAAATAGGTTACTTGTGCAGAAATTTAATTCTGTCAATGAAAAAAATTTAAAAAAAATTTTTTTTTTGGATTTTATTTGTTTTTTCAAAATTTTTGTTGTTGTTTTACTTGAAAGATATTTGACCTCCTGGGATCTTTCAAAAATCTCATTTGTTGCCCCATGAAAGCCCTATAGATAGCAACAGTGAAATCGG
This sequence comes from Pilophorus perplexus, assembly GCA_955831195.1. Lineage (NCBI taxonomy): Eukaryota > Metazoa > Arthropoda > Insecta > Hemiptera > Miridae > Pilophorus > Pilophorus perplexus. The sequence goes on along the minus strand of OY037011.1, from coordinate 11,936,063 downwards.
ATCGTTCCGGGACCCCAAAAATGGATTCTATGTCCACAAATACTTAGAAAACGACACCTGACTCGATCCCATAGCCAAAAGCCTTCAAAAAACCCCTCCCGTAGCCTCATTATAGCGCCACGAGTTTGGGCGATCGGGCTGAAAACCTTGCGGGCACAACTAGAAAGTAAACCGAGTATTTTGTCAAAATATCAGATTTAAAAAAAAAATCCTAGCCCTACTGCCCAAAACGGCCCGGACGGCGGACGGACATTTCGGTTTTGGAATGTAGAAAAACGGATAATGTCAAATTTTGAGGCCGATCGGAGTCGTCGACCTCCGTCGCGAAAACATAGGTGTATTATTCCAAGAATAATACACCAAAAACGACATCTTCACTGGGTCTGGAGGAAGCTCCGGACGTAGGCCAGGAGTCCGTGGACCCTCTATATTTTCCGGGTTTCGCAAACCATGCTATTGGGAGAGCAGACTCCTTAAAACCTGCCAAGGCATTGGATGTAGCAGCTTCTGCTTTGACTGGGAAAAACACAAGAACCAATAACTTCCTGCCCGAAAGCTCTGGCGGGAGTATGTGGACATTTTCAGTGACTTCGCCCTCTAGGAGCCTCCTTACGCGTTCCTCCTCTGGAACTGTAGACCCAGGATGCAACTCCGACCATTTTTCCCGAACAGCCTGGGGAACCTTTCCCATTTTTCCCCATCGTAAAACACTACAAACAAACGGCAGGAAGAACTTGGACACAGTGCCAGCCTCTTCCCCTTTCAAATTTAGATATACCCCAACAGAAACCCATTAATTCATCCAAAATTGGTCAGGTTCCCACCAAGGTGAAGGGTGTAGACTTATATTCAACTACGTTAGCAATAGAGATACACCTACATATTTTACTAATTTCCCCTTCTATTTACAGGTTTTGTGCAAGTTTCCTGTCATTCAACATGTGCTTTTTGGTTCGATACTGCCAATTAGTCCGGCTCCTCCCTCACAAACAGAACGAGTCTACTCAGGTCTAATACGTGATGGCCTACAGCCCAACCTTAGGCCAAAACCTGTAAGTACCTACTTGTGAGCGTTACGACTTTAGGACAAATGAAAGTGAAGCCCAAATGAATTAGTGGCTCGTCGGAAGTCCAATGACTTCTGGGCAAGGTTCAGCAATGATTTTGGGCAATCTCAGAGGATGAGCGCGTTTAGTAATGATATTGGCGAAGTTATTTGTGTGTTACTGAGAACGGTTTGAGTCAATTGAGTGTGCAATCCCGTTAAATTGTAGGTGTCTCCACTGAGAAGAAAATTTTTAGCCGTCACGAGAAAGTCGTGGTTGTTGAATAGTTCAACTAATTATTTGACTAGATTATTACCAGAGAGGATATCGGAATAGGTTCCTGAAGGGCCTGTAGACCCTTGTGCTACCTCTCTGAGTTACTACAGACAGAGGTATGTGCGCTTGAAGAGGTTCAATAGCTCTCCTACCAGGTCCTGTATCGCCAGTATCTCTCCCCAGTAGACCAATCCTAGAGCAAGATACCTTTCGCACACCAGGGCTTCACACTCAAAAAGTCATTGTTGTGGATCACAATTTTAAATTGATGGAATGCCGCACGGTGGCTGACGGATCAATTAGTTTTAGGCGTGTTAGTAAGATCATTTAAAAGGAAGTCTTAATGAACTACTTACTAATGAAAATTGACGAATTGGCCCAAGCACAATACCCATTCCGTGTCTTCAATTTTTTTTTCCACCGAAACCCATGAGGTACTTTTGAGTGCTTCTAGTTGGCCCTATAGTATAGGAATTTTGTAGGGCCTACACCATTACTTTGGCTCCCAGGGGTTGGCCCAAAGTAATTGCGTTTGGAAGTTTTTGGTCCAAAGTCAAGCCTCCCCTACTTGTATGATGCTTAACACTCCCGTTGCATCTATCTAGTTCTAAGTTCGGTTATTTCTCTAATGAATTGGTGAGTTCATATGTTTTCATAATTATTCACAGTGCTTCCAACCTCCGCCGCCTCCACCGAAACAAACTACATCGGGAACCAACGTTGGTGAGACTGAGCAGCCATCGCGAGACTCCATAGATGATAGTCTGGCTGAGAAATTCCAAAACGTTCCTGATCAAGACGATAAACGAGCACCCAATGCAGATTCGGACAAACAGTAGTACATCGCTAGTCTCGATATTGAATTTATCCACAAAAACAATTTCCTGTCAGATTTACCTACCTACCGACCATGAATGCAAAAGACTTTTGCTTCAATCTGCCAGGATTCGACTTGATCTTGAAAACCCTTGTTTACTAATAATAACGTGTAGCAGGTAATTTGTTACATATTCCTGAGGATTCGCTTTGTGAATCTGAGAACAACGTAGGTATGGGCACTACGAAATAAAGACTAAACTAATTATAAATGTTTCAGTTCAACCCCCAAAACATCTCTAGGATCGATAACCTAAAATCAAATTTATTGATTTAATCATCATAAGGGGCAATTCTCAAAACCGACGTAACCCTGTTATAAGTTGTTAAAATATTTAGGCTACCCTGCGAATACCACAGGTCGTACGTAATAGTATATTGCCTATACTATTATATTAAACGATGGTGGCCCACATTACAGTTGTGTTTGTGCTTTCCGTCCATGTGAATCTTTTTAGCATGGAACATGCTTTAGCCTTGAGCTAACTGACAAAAAGTGTTTCATTTTTTGTTTCGGCATCACGCCTAAACGGTAGCGCCTAGGTAGACGCCGTTTTTCCGCTCGATTTCTTAGAACCCAGGGACGGACATAGGCTAGGTTTCATTCTCCCGAGGCCCCGTCTTCCTATCGCTTTGAGCGTTCCTTCCCGACCGAGTTTGTTTACGTTTCCTCTGTAAATAAGGAAATTCGCCGATGCGCGGAAAGTGTCCCAACTTTTTTTTCACGAATCCGAGTTTCTCGTGTTTCGCCGAAAAAGAGATTTCGCCGCGATTCCAACGCTACGAAAACGATTTTTCCGTTTGCCAATTTCCCACGAACTTTTTTTTAGTGTGGGTAAATCCTGTGTCTGTGGGAAAGTTTTGCTTGGAAACGTTACCAGGCAAAGCATGTTCTATGTTTTTTGAATTTTAGCCAAAGGCTCTAAGCAGTAACCTGTGGTTTTGATGAATCCGAACCTAAGTAGTAAAAAGGTTGGTGCCTGCCCACGGAAGTTACTGCCTCTGTGGATCACCCGTCTTGAATCTCTTTCTAAGTAAAGACAAAAAGTTTCTAGTTTTCCTCTTCCTTTTGGATCGATGGCCCACTGCATTGGTATGCAGGCCATGGGCCTTACCACCTCCTCCCGCTCCCTACTTCTCTTTCGAATACAATCCAACCTCTTACAAAACCTTAGTTCATCCCCTTCTCACAAATTAACGCCGTCTTTGTTTGAATCTCAGCTCCTCAGTAGAAACCAAACCTTTTCTTTGTCAATCAGCTTTAGTCATTTCACCCTACTCGTTCCCCCTTTATACCAAGCCAGTGGGTTGATGCCCTTTGAAACAGAGTCTCCAAAGTTGGACGGCTCAGAGTTCATCTCCATTCCCAATTCGCGTTCTATTCCTCTACCCTTTCGCACCGAAAAGTATGGTGTGCATGAAAACAAATAGAATAAGAATCACGATATTTTCTCCCGAAAGGCCTGCTAATGTGGATGGGACTAATCTCTATATTCTACCCTATAAATAGACATAATTAATAATATGTATTAAAGTTCGGTAACCAAACATAGTTTGTCACAAGTGGTCGAGAGCAGCACACAGGAATATTACCCCCCCCCCCCCCCCACGTTTATAAAGATACCCGCTCTATTACAATTTGGAGATGTGATGATACTGCCTTATTCTCTTGAGCCGTGGAAGGGCACTACCGCCCTCCATTCTTAGGGGCTTCATTTTCTTCCAGGCCCCCCCTCAGTCTGAGCGGCACTGCCAGCATTATCGCAATTTGTAGCCACACTTTTGTCCTCCTGAGGACTGGGGAATACAGTTTCTTCCATCTTATTAATTTTTTTTTTTTTAATTGGCTATCAAATACAATGTCTGGCGTTAGGGTCTCCTTCCCACGAACGACTGACCTATCAGGGAACTTCAGTTTCCCCGCTCGCCACTCGAATAACCATCCTGGTCCATTCCTGGTCCTGGTCATTCTCAACTAGTTCTGAGGCTTCTCATAATCGACTAATTACTTGCATATTAAGACCTGCCTGGATAAGTTCACCGTCTCAAAAATTGCTCTGCAATGATGCAGTTTTACTCATAAACGGTGCGCGAGGGGGCGTGATCCTTTTGATGGGAAAGGATCACGTTTACACTCGGTTTTTGGTTTATTATTCTTGGAATAATACACCTATGTTTTCGCGACGGAGGTCGACGACTCCGATCGGCCTCAAGTGGTCGAGATTCCAAAACCGAAATGTCCGTCCGCCGTACGCCGTCCGCCTTCGGGCAGTAGGCATTTTTTTAAAATCTGAAATTTTGACAAAATACTCGGTTTACCATCTAGTTGTGCCCGCAAGGTTTTTTTTCTATGGGGCTAAAATGGGGCTACAGAAGGGGGTCTTTGAAGGCTTTTGGCTATGAGATCGAGTCAGGTGTCGTTTTCGAATTATTTTTGCACGTATAATCAATTTTTTGGGGTCCCGCAGCGATCCGATTTCACTGTTGCGATCTATAGGGCTTTCATGGGGCTACAAATGGGATTTTTGAAATATCCCAGGAGGGCAAATATTTTTCAAGTATAAAACAAAAAAAAAATTGAAAACATTTATTTAAGAAAAAACAAGAAATCAAAAAAATATTTTTTGGAAAAAATAAAATAAAAAAAATTTTTAAAATTTTTTTATTAACAGAATTAAATTTCTGCACAAGTAACCCATATCAAAGAATAATAAACCCTTGTGTAAAATTTGCAGCGTTTTAATTTTGGTTTATTATTCTTGGAATAATACACCTATGTTTTCGCGACGGGGGTCGACGACTCCGATCGGCCTCAAAATTTGACATTATCCGTTTCAAGAGGTCTACATTCTAAATCCGAAATGTCCGTCCGCCGTCCGTCGTCCGAGCCGTTTTGGGCAGTAGGACTTTTTTTTTTTTTTTTAAATCTGAAATTTTGACAAAATACTTGGTTTACCATCTAGTTGTGCCCGCAAGGTTTTCCGTCCGATTGCTCAAACCCGTGGGGCCCTATGGGGCTAAAATGGGGCTACGGGTGTAAGCATCCCGTTCTCCGAATTGAAGTAAACCTTATCAAGACAATCCGGAAACTCTCCACCTGAAAGTTTCCGTTTATGAAAGTTCTATTAGTTTTTTTTTGTTTTGTTTTTTTATGGCGCTCAATCCGAATGTAAAGTTTGCCGCCTCATAAAAAGACAACTTCACCTTAAAAATCGAAAAAACCTCGAAATCTTCGACCTTCTTTCAATTTTTCGCTTATTTCCCGAGCGTTTTTCGTGGAAACTCACTATTTGCCAAATATTACACTATACAAAATTGCCTTCAAAACGCTGTAATATATTAGGTACATTACCAACAGTATGTAAGGCCGTTAGAGCGCGTTGAATAGTTACAATTTTTTCGCCACCTGCCGAAATCTGGTAGACGCCCGGTGGTGTAGAAATATCATTTTCTTATTACTCAAATCATTTTTTCCAAGTATGCCCGAGATATATAGGTTACAACACTACCTCAAGGGATCCCTACCTCCCACTGGGGGCTGAGTTGTAGTTAAGGGAACCATAAGGCCGTGGGTGGTCTCCCAGCCCCAGAGATGCGCTGGTTCTCCATTCCTCAGTCACTTGGTGGAAAACACGTGAAATAAAATCATTTTTTCATCACGTTCTAACTATCTCACTATCGGTCCTATCTTCTACTATAATATAGGTATGCGTTTTGTAGGCAATTTTGTGTTCTTCAATTTGGCAAATAGTGTTTCCACGAAATACTCTTAGTTTTTGAGGTAAAGCCGTCCTTGTTGAGGTGGAAGATTCGGATTCAGCGACAAAAAAGATAGAAAAAACCTAAGTGCGGTTTTCTTTAAATAAATACCTATACGCATTTTTTACTCGAAAAACCCTAGCCGGACTGGACTAGCTATCCATTGTAGGTATGTCTCTTGGAGATAGGCTGAGTAGAAATAATAGCTCATTCACTTCTCTCTGATAAGGCTCCTCATTTACTGCTTTGGGTTCACTACCACTAGATTAATGCTGCAAAAAAAAAAAAAAAAAAAAAAAATTGAGATCTTAATCGATTTTCCCATTAAAATTGATTTAAATCGGACACAAAAAACTCGACTCTTGCATAAGAGGAAAAATGAAATGTGACTATTAAAATTCATTTAGTTTTTATCAGCGAAGAATTGGGATTAAAACAATATAATAATACAACAATAGGTTAGGTAGTAGAAATTTTATTAACTAAAATAATTCAATTATTATTTAAACCAAAGTGCAGGTACAAAATATTGGCAAACAATTATGGTTATTTAAAATGCAATTAAAACTCAGCGTTTGTGCCGCGCCAGTCTATCGCCGCCAACTGATCCCTTTGTAATTAATGCTCTTCTGTATTGATGACCTTTACAGTGTAGGTAGGTACCAAAAATGTTTATTGGTATCGCTTTACGTATTTTGGGCTAAAAAATTGGTTGACTTCTAGCGGTAAGATATCCATATTTTTTAGTCATTCTCTGTTCAAAATTAGTAACCACAAACTCATTGCAACATCTCCTCACTACAGTTAATTTAGTTCCATAAAATTGGGGGAAAAAAAGTCCGACTGGTTTCATTATTTTGTGCGAAATCCTTTTTAATGGGAACGAATGTCCCAGAAAATGATTCATTTTGGAAAATGAAAAATGTCAGGGATTGCAATAAAGCTCTGCGATTTTTGTGTCGGCGCCTTTCGTGCCATTTTTACCCCTCTCGCTGTAATAATGTGGGATTGGAAGGGCAGTGGATGAAGGGGTGCGCGGGGCAGCACGTTCAGGGATGGTTCATAAAACAATTTAGTTTCCCTCCTCTTCCACTCCATCCCCGTGGTCCCTCGCTGTACCGCCATCCTCTTTTCTCTTTACCCGTTCAGCGTCTGTTCTGAGCCTGACGTTGGCTCCTTCTCACTACGTGGTGCTGTATTCTGTGGAGGCCCTTTTCTCGCCCATCCCCTTCAGGAAGGAAGGATATTAGGGTGTATATTACCGTGTCAGTGAAGGTGGATGCTGAGTCTTATACTTCCCTCTACCACCGCCCACCTCTATACCGTGCTCTATTTTCGAATCCTGGGCTCGCCAAAGTACCTCGGGTAGTACCTACCATCTTGCATTAAACCTTCGCCGCTCTTCTACGTTCGCTGTTAATTATCTGACTCTGCTATTAACCGATTACAATCTGCTCAGAGTTTGATGTCCCTCCCAAAAATCCCCCCCCCCCCCCCCACTTCGTGAATTTTTAATCCACCAATACAGCCAGTGATGACGAACTCAACCAGAGTTATGAATTAGAATCACTTGGTTTAAAAAAAAAATCTAGTGGAGTACCTGGTACAACAGCCTAAGTGGAGACCAGAAAACGCCATCATTCTTCTTTGAGAAAAATAAGTTTAAAGTGATCTCGCACTTCAAGCGAACGATTTTTATCGGCCCGTTGTCGTTGAAATTCTCATCAGATGAGAACAGATTCTGTTCGGCTGCATATTACAAATTTGAAAAGGAATTTTATATAACATTAGATGAGAGTTGTGCCTTGGTGGTGATGTCAACTTTGTAGAGAACAATGAAAAGTTAGTTGCCTTTCAAGCTCACGGCAAATACCTACGCTTTTGAAGCGTGTTCGAAAATGAACGAAGTTGGTCGGCAGGTAGTCTAAGACAGCTATCCAAGATTCACAACTCTGAACGAACAATAAGCGGATCCATAATTATTCGAAAAGCGGTTTATAGAGGGCACAAACATTGTGGCTTTGCTGAGGTCGTGTGAAATGAAAGGGTCGAATGAACAGAGTTGTTTCCTTATGAATTTCGTACAAACTTCATTATTCAGGCGTCCAGCTGGGAAGTCACCCAAGTTTGTGCTTGTCCTCCCGTCAACCCCTCACCCCTTCAAAGGCGTTGAACGTTGATGTGACGGATGTCTTACGAGGGCTTCAAAATCATTACGAATGCTTGGTCATCCTCAATTCAACTGTTGCTAAATCTAATATATTTAAGCCTCAGCCCGAGGAGGAGGAGGAGGGTGACACGATTTTGGTCATCTTTATTCTAGGGCACTTCCAGATGTCGGAAAAATCTGAAATTGGTCTTAAAAAATCCAGTTTGGCGAGTATAGTGCGAGAAAAGTCTGAAACCACCAAAAAGTAGCTCCATGTAGCGTATCTGAGCTCCTAAAGTGGAAAATATGGGAAATTTAACTTTTTCTAAAACATTTTGAAAAAAAAAACCAAACATTATTTTTGGCGAGTAGATGACGAGGAAAAATATGAAACCACCAAACAGTTGCTCCTCGTGGAGCATCTAAGTTCAAAAAGTGGAGCAAAAATCAGGGTTTGGAGCAGTTGACAGGGAATTGGGATGGTGGTGGGCCAGGGCGTGACCAAAGGATGAACTATTGAGGAATGGAGACTTGCCCTTTATATTAGAAGTAGGTTAATGAGTTATTGTAAGAATTGCACTAGAACAAACATCTCCTCTGAGGTGACCGGTAATTATAAATAGGCACCCCTTTTGTTTGCGTTTTCTAACTAGAATACCGCGGACACATTTCAAAAATTCCTGTTGAATCTAGAAACTATAATCTCAATGTTGATAAGCAATGTGAAAAAAAAAAGGTCGGCAAAAATAGGTATGAAGCCATTTACCACCGTCTAAAGTTGTAACGAAATCACACCTCAGAAAAAAAGCTCAATCACGCCGAGCTGGATAACCTGACGGCTTTGAAACCTTTCAGTTAGTTCAATTAGTTCAGGAGCCTCTGAAGAGATGTGAGCCACCAACAGTTTTCACCAAATCACTTTTTTCTTTTGAAACACAATTGGCGGGAAATACCCCAATGACTGGTAACACCCATGTCTCCCCTACCTTCGTCCCACGAGTTTTGATCACTAAGCCCACTTTATTACAGTGCTTGTCTTAGAAATTCATTGCATTTTGCACCTGCTTAAATATGGCAATTGGTTATCGCCTTTCTGTTAGAATACCTCAACTCCCTCTTTTCTTACCCGTAGAGATAAAAAAAACCCTGTCAGGATATTTTCAAGTCTTGAATTCAGCGCCTGGGGGTTTTAGCCCCTAGCATTACAGATATCGCACAATTTGTAAACATGGTGACGACATCAAGCGTTCATCGGAGGCAAATTCGGGGATGGATCAAAAGAAAACGGCCATTGTTCCTCGGGGCGCCAAACTGGGATATTATTTCTCAACCCATTATAACAGCCACGCTCAATATCTTTCTCTTCTCCCTTTATAAAAGTTTGAAGACTATCTTGAAGGAGGAGCAACTTCCCTTTTTGTTTTAATTAGCCTTTTCTTAGGATGTTCCTTGTTTGTGTTGGGTGCCTTCCCCCGCCGTGAGCACTTTTTTGACTCCCTACCCAACCATCACCAATTGACTCTCGGAAAAAATAGCTTCTTCCGTACACCCAAAAACTTTTAATGCAATGCTGATGCGGCAGTTGTGATGGTTCAATCGTGTTGTACATGATAAGCATTTTGACTATTAATTGTGGAATGTTTCTATTAAAAGTTTTGATTTATTTACTCAGTTCATTTGCTAGGTTCATGTGATGTAAAATTTAGGGTGGAAGATCATCACCCATTGCGAGCACCTTCTGCCTAGGGCCTTTTTTAATAAGTAAACGAAAGTATTCTTAGTCAATGTGTGTTTACACCCTTCCCTGAAGGCAAGAGTGATGGCGCATTCCTCTGCAGTAATGAGGTCTGGTATAATCTATTGGAAACTCCAGAAACAGAGGGATTCGCGGAAGGCGGGTTACACATATAAATCTATCTGGAGTGATTCAGCAGAGTGAATAACGACTCCTCATCCATCGCCTACGTGATGGAATCTTCTATTTTACGTCTCCTCAGCTTTCAAATGGAATCGTTTTATAGACGCGCGGCCTTCTTTTCTTGCGGGTGAGAGAGACTACCAATGAATAAATTTTACTCCATGGTTCCAGTATCACAAGCTATGAAAATTTATTGTTTTAGGCCCTTTTCATCCACGAAGAGGTTCTATTCTTTTTGTTGCGCTTCTATCCTACATAGATACGAGTACCTAGTGAAGTTATTGATGACACAATTTTTCGAATATATGGTTAATATTCAGCCTTTTAGTGGAGAATAATGATCACCCCAAGTTATTGAATGACATTTCCTAGAAGGTCTGAGTTGTGTGTGTGTGTGTTTTTTTTAATTAAATGAAATTAATTTTTACTTAATCCGATTCTCTTGCGGTCAATATTAGTAGATTTTTACAGGAATTATGAAATAGGTGGGATCTAGCTAAATTTAAAGAGGAACTGTGGTGAAATCAAGAAAGCATTCATAATAAAGGGTATTGTGCCAAGTGAGCTCTGCGAGGGATGTATTCCGGAAAAGGAACAAAGGGTGCACAACCCTCAGTCGGCCTTCCGCCCGAGCCGAGAACAGAGAACAAGAACAAAGAACATTATAACAGGAAGAGTGAGCCCTCTGATTGGGTGATATTCTCTTCGTCCAGCGGCAGTCATTTGCACTAAGGGCTCCAACCAGAGCCCGTGTCTAATGACATCATCAGGCCATGTTACTACTTATTTCAGATGTATGGTCCACAATGAAAAGTAGCAGCTAATGATAAAAGTGATAAAGTTGACGCTAAAAGAATTGCAAATTTCCCTCCCGAGTTTTTTGTAATGAGAAATACTCGACCAACGTAAAACGCCAACGTTAAAAACAAAATTTGTTTTTAATTTGCATACGTAATTGCAAGCTGCGAAAGTTATGTTGATCGATTTCCCCGAAACGCAGTATCTGCCGGGGTTCATCACTTACCTACACAAAATGTTCAAAACTTAATAACTGTTATTGTTGTTGATAAACTTACTGATTATAAATGTGACTGAAATGTGATTATCTGCTATTAAAGTTGTGGCCGCATGGGGACATTCGCCGGCCCGCCGCTAGTGGTCCCGTCGCGGGTCACGGGAAACGCCACCGTCGGTGGGGGGGATTGGGGAGCCCTAATTCTCTCGCGAGCGTGTTCACCGCTCATTACTCGGGCTATCCCAATCCCATTGCCGGCTAGTAGATAGTATATTATATACTGGCCGTTTTATTTCATCATGCATCGGACCCAAGGACCTGGCATCTCGTGGCGACACTTCATATGAGAAAGCCAGGTCAACGGATCCGAGTCTGTTGCCCGGACAACCATAGTTGACACTTCAACTGTGGTCACTGGGAGAGCAGACTTCTGTAAGACGATGTCAGCGGGCCGGTCCCTTGGCGACAATTTGTCTGGGGAAGCCAGCCTTCTGATTCCCATAACAACTGCGGGTTCAGGGCGAACCAGTATTTATGTTGACACCTCTACTTCAATACTGGATTCCCCTGAATTCCCTTCCAGAGGCCAACACGACACTTTGTGCCATCCTGGGGATCGCCGGTCTCCCTATTCTACCTCGATACAGCCTCCCAGGCCAGCAGATCACGACATCTCGTGTTATGCCCTGGGTAGGGGTATTCAGGTACTCCCTTCCTCTTCCTCCAAAGACACCTGGGGCGAAATCCCTGTTACGCTGGAGGTCTTCCCCCAAGCACACAAAACAAATACTGATAGACCTATTAAAAAATTAAGAATTCAATATCTGCATGTTGTACTCCTTTAACATCTGGTCAGCAGGGTGCCATACAAAAGTAATTGTACTTATCTACATGTTAGTTGAGTCTGTCATCACTGGCTTTTTTGGTGCTGGCGACGATTGCTTTCGACGTGAAAACTGATGTGATAATTGAGTACGGGGTTGGTTGGGTGTTATTTGTGTATGATACACAGTGTATCACTCAAACGGCCAGGAGACGATGGATGTTTCCACATCGAAAACGCTTGCCACCAGCTCCAAAGAATCCAGTATTTACATAGGTGAGAAATTACTTACCGGCTGACCTCAAACCCTATATATTCTATTAGGTATATTATACCTAATAGAATTATTATGAAAATTTCATTTAAATTAAATCATCACATTAAATGTGATAAACGAGAAATGTGTTGGCTTTGTTCATCTCATTAAATTGGAGGAATAAATCCTTTGCAATAAAGATTTTGTTACCGTGTTATCTGTACAGGGAAATATTTAATACTCGGAGCACCAGTTCGCTCTCTCGAAAGGAAAAATTAGAAGCTTCATTTAAATGGTGGGATTAGGGAAATTACGGCTGGAGCCCCTTTAAAGAATGTGGTTGCTTCATAGTGATCCCAGCGCAATTCATAAGGCTTCTTGAAGAAATGATTGCTTTTTAAATGAATTACCTATTCAACGAAATAACTCTCTCTAATTATTTGCGTGTAATATGTATTGTGAACACAATGAATTAGACAATTGTTTCGTTTAATAGGCAATTAACATTTAACATGGTAAATTTGGTAAATAGTATAATAATGCATGTCTGCTCAGTATTACTCATATTTACGCTGTTTACCGCACAAGATCATCGTAACGGGATTGTAATTATCAGGGTTGCAGCCTGGTGGACTGTTGTCCCCTCTCCATCTATTTATGTATCTCTTTATGAAGACTGCAGAAAGTGCAGAACAGTCTTACATTACTGCAGACAAACAACAAATCAGCGTGTCTCAGTTTCAGTCATTTTGTGGCCTTTTTGCCTTTTGAAGCATTTTTGAGCAGTAGTTAGACATTGCATTCTAAGTCATCTGTTGCTTGAAATCATTCGATTTTCTAAAATCTCTTTTAAATATAAAAGAAATGCAATGCAAGTCTTAAAAATCGGCAGCGCAGGTTCGAGGAAAGAAAATTTGATTTAGTCTTGGCTTGAGTATTCTCGGAGTCTCACCTTCCCAGATGTGTATAATTTTGACCAGATCTGCTCTCAGATCATTCATAAGGTTAATGTATTCTATCCCCAAACTAATGATGAATTTCCGAGTAACTTCCCTCAGAAGAACATTAAATTCGCTAAGCATATTTTAATGAGGATGAAACTAAACGTCAAAGCGAATCTGCTGATGACTTGGGCAATAAAGAGCAACTTTGGGAGTTTAAGAAGGCTGGCTGAAACTTTTTATATTATGTGGAAGTGGGGAAGTTGCGGTTGGAATGAGGGAGGCAGCCAGTTGGTTCTGTTTTTAAGACTTCTATTATTATTATTTGTTTTTCTGTTTCTTTTCTGCCGAGTAAAATGAGGGATTAGGTGTTCCAGAAATACAGGTTTGTAGGATTTTTCGTTCACTATATTTAATATATGGTCGTCAAGGTGATAGATAGGGATGTTGATCATTTAAGGTGAAGGAGGGAAAGTTACTGCAGCCCCCAAAACAACCTGTCGGTTAGTAAGCGTTGGGTTTCGTTTGAAATTACCCCACCTTACTGCTATCGTACAGGTTATTTATTGTGTGTGCTTAAGGATCTCAGATAACACTGTAATTACCAGCAAAAGCGAATGTGCAGGTTTTTTCCTCTTTCTTTCAGTCTTGGTCAAGTTTCACAAGCTGAAAGAAGCACCTTTGAAAGGACAGCTTGAAGCGTCTGCCCATTCATCATCAAGCCAACGGCAGTGACGCAGCGTTAATGCTGCGCTATACTTTTCTTTCAAGTTTAGAACAAAGAAGTGGCGTTGAATATTTGAGTAGGATTTTTTAATGTAATTTATTTAAAATATTCCCAATCAACATTAGAAGTTTTAATCAATTTGTAATAATTAATATTGAATCAAATTTGGATTTAGATAACCCGTGAAGTAATTGGCAATACCCGTCTTAAAATTTGCAGAGCTTGAGATTTAGCGATTCAAACGTGATAGATGACATTGGACTTATCTAGGCGACTTCAAAGACATGTGACCGCCATTAAGATTTGTGCGACAGACTAGAAACCTGTCTTTGAACCAGCTATGGTACATTTGTGATGTGAGGAGAAATTGAAATGAAAGGAGTGAATGGATGAATGCCACCTGATCAATCTGAACTAGTACATATTGATGAGAAAGGAGGTATTTCACATCAAACGGAAGCTTCCAGGACCTTCGAAGACCATTAGCTTGATTCGGCCCTTGCGGACGAAAAGAAAATAGGAAGGAACGCGAGATGAGACGGTTCCAAGTAATGAACAGGCCGTTCGAGGACGTTTCGCCAACGTGAGTCCGCCAGGCTAACCACCAAGTTTGGTTACTTTCAAGTTTATTCGTGGAAGTGACGGAAAATCAATCACACGGAAGACGTTTCGAGGGCTTCCCCACTTCGGTTGAACTAGCTGGTTCTTGTTGGACTTACTTAGGCCCCAATCGAAAGCAGAAAGAAGGTGTATTTTCTACTTGGTAATTTGTGATGTGGGCGAGGAAATAAGTTAGCAAACGTATCTAATTGACTAGAGAATATTCTAAAATTGGCATAAAAAACTATTTCAAAATTAAAACCTATTTATTCATGAATAATAAATATTCAGAAATATAAGTATGTATCTTTACCAACTACTACTATTTTACTCAGATATATAAGTATGTAAATAATTTATTGAGTACCTGTCGTATTTAACATTTTTCAGTTTCTTGGAATGGTTACACTTGCCATTGGTTATTTGACGAGCGGCATGGAAATTCAGTGCCAACGAATGCAAAGTGTTTAAACCTGGGATCTCCCACCCAATGATAGGAGAGGTGATGTGTCATATTTGGAAGGGTGAAACATCAAATAGAACTCGCCCTCCACTTCATTTGCATAAAGATTAAAGGGGTTAGCGTATCGACCCTTGCTGGACCTGGCCACTCAGAAATAACTCCGGAGTCTCTTCGCTGTGGCCGCATGCACTTCGGTCACAATCCTGTGACCTCATTACGCTCCTTTGTGGTTTTGTTCTGTGTGAACTGATGTATACATACATACATACATACATGGAGTACGTCCAATATCAGCTTGTAATTCAGCTGGTTGTGCATGAATGAGCAAATTCGCTTTGTATGCTTCTTGCCGTATGATTACTTATGATGAGGTAATTGTCATGGCTAACCATGCATTCTTAGTGCACTAGTGCAATCGTAGGTGGATAATCAAAAATGTTGGAACCTACTTCAATCACAAAACCTTATAGGCACAAAACCCATATCTTAAGTGTTCTTCAAGTTATGTCATTATATGTATTTCGCATTTATTCACAAGCAACTAAGAGGTGGGTTCCACGTAAAACTCCTAACTTTATTTGAATAACTTTCCCCCTAACTTTCGCAATTATATTCAACGGTATTTTTCTTAGTAAGAGGTGCGAGGCGAGACGAGGAAAGAATTTAAAACCTTTTGTTTTATCTCAAACATCATTGATTTCTTGTGTCCATTGCCCTCAGTCATTTCCTGGATTTTGTGCAGATGTTATATTCAAATTAGGATGAAATTAAACATTTAAAAATTTGAAAATATTGGTCGTGTAAAACTCGTTTCAAGTTTTTCTGCAGGAAATTCTGCACATATTCGTCTTGAAATTAGGATGAAATTTCCTTAAAAAGTTGAAAATGCCGGAAGACCAATTTTCGAGTTTTCCAAATCGATTTTCGAATTTAATTTATAATATAAATTAATAAAATACATATTATGTGAAGTGAATTAACGGTTACTCTATTGCAGCGTTTCCCAAACTTTTATACGCCCCTAGCAAGACTCAGTGGACTCCGTGCCCCACTACCCCCCCCCCCCCCCCATTGAAAAGAGAATCTCTTTCTTGATGTTCATCTTCAGAAAAATTACTGGTTCCTTTTTATGTAACGGCATGAACTTTGAGGGACTAAACTTGTCAGTTTGGCAAGTTTTTTTTTTTAAACTTTTGTACCTCACCAAGCTTTTGGACGACCTGAAACAAGGGAAATTGTTTCTCACTCAGGGGCGCACAACTATTAGGAACGGTCAACTTTGGAGAAAATTTATTTGCTGAGTTGAACTTTTGACCCCACTTTTGAAAGTGTAACTAATCTTTGCTGTAATGTTGGGCATAATGATCATTTCACCTTAATGAATTCAAGGTTGAAGTGTCTGAATTTAATTTGAATCAGCTGCCGTTTGACGGCTTCATTCGGTTGAGCTAATGTAGGTAGTGTGTTCATTAATAAACGAACTTCCAGGGCGCGTACAATATGACAAGGCCGTATAGTAGTTGTTTGAAAATAGGCTTGTTTACAGTTCAGCTTGAAGAGGTAGCGATCTATTGAACGGGAAAGAGATGGATCAATATTTGAGTGCCTCTCAGTGTTTCCAGACATCATGACGGGAATGAACAACGGCCCATGAGAGGCCTATCAACATCAACGAGCTCCGAATGTCTGTTTATACTTCTTTCGCCGTAGGTCTCAAGAGGGGTTAGCTATAGCCGGTAGAGCCTCTTCTTTCCGTTACCCCTTTTCTACACGTGCGTTATTTTGCAAGCATTGGATAATAGATCAATATATCCAGTACAGACATGACTATAGGCACGACTTTTTTTTCTATTTAAAAAAGGGTTTGTGATTACTTTGTCTAGGTTTCCTACTTCTTTGTAATACCTAATTATACGTAGCTACTTGTGATTGTAGGAAACATGGTAAAGTTTCAATTACTATCGTTTTAGAAATTGTCTCTGTGGGGTCAGATGAATCAGCTACGGTGGAAGAGACGGAAAGTTTCTGAATGCCTGATATCCTCGGATTTTCATAATATATCCCTAAAAATAAATCCCGAGGTTTTACGATATTAGGCAATATCTGGAGGGTTATCTGTGTGACTTACTGTGCTGTATCTGTTGTACGGATTACAGCGAAGGAGAAGGGAGTCCAAGGGAGATGCAATGGAACCGGCGGGGGTAATAAAAATGAAAGCTTGGGGTAAGGTAAAGGAAAGGAGCAAGGAGGGTGACCGCTCACAAGGGTTGAACCATAGACGCTATAACTTGGGTAGGGTTTGGCGTAGAAGGAAGAGCGGGTGAAGCCTGGAGGGTGAAGATAGGCACTATTGGGTCCCATAACAGCAGTACATAACCTAAATAATATCGTTTACACTCAAGCGTTCTCGACTATCAAATGGCACTTGAATGCTCTCACCTCATCGATATAAGGAATAACAACGAAAAAACCCAAATGCTTCCTTTTTACTGAACCAAGTCCAAGCGATAGCGAGAATGTTTAGAATCAGAAGTGCAAGGAAGTATTCTTACTGGTATATTACTTAAAGGAAGGCTTACTGGTATATTACTCTTATTACTTATTACTCTTAAGAAAAATTAAGAAATGCCTGTTTGAAATCTAAGAAATATGCCTGCATGGGTTTTTACAACAGTTGTAAATTATTTCAATACGCCTAAGCATCACATTAAATGTGATTTCAAATTTTGATAATGACGTGAGGAGGTCTTCTTTCCATGATGAATTCGGTGGATTCAAGGCGATTTTAATTTTGTTGGCAAACACATTTTTCCGGAGTCTTGTGTCCCACAGCGGATCTCGTATTCACCAGCCACCCCGTCAAGAACAAGGACTCTCCCTTCAAGGGTTCCGAAGATGTCGTATTTGGATGATTCCAGTGAAAACCCTCCGGTCGGACTTTCTGCCTCCAATAACTCTTGAGAATTAAGCCAAGGAAGTTACTTCGACGAATCGAACATAAGACCTGGGAAACCTCTCCAGGAACTCTCATCTCGTCCAACACAAGGGGTAGCAAGAACTTGTGCATAGCGCCTCTTACTTTCCACCTATCACTCAACTCCAATTTAAATACAGGAGCCCAAACTCACAAATTATAGCAATCAACCTGTTCTGACCAGATCCAGCCGGTGCCTGATATAATCATCACCTGATCTGGCCAGATCCACCCGGGTGCCTGATTTAATCATCAACAACGAATCATAATAAAAGTGAAAAATTTTAATATTTACTTGTCGGTACTTTTTTAAGTCATGAGAGGATTAAGAAGAATCATTTAGAATAAGATTAATTTATTTGATTGGCAACTATTTTGTTCAATTCCTTTGCTCTAGTTATCAGAACAAAGGAAAAATTTGGTTGTACGCAAGAAAAAAAAAAAAACCGCTGTGGTTGCGGAAATATTTATTTTGCACAGTGCAATATCGCTGAGGATCTCACTTTGGTTAAACTTTTGAAAGAATTCTTCCTCTTCAAAACAATTACAAGTTGGTGTTGGATAAAGAATTCTTGAGGAGAAGGCTGTGGGATGGTTAGGTCTCATATATGAAAATTTCAATAAACTTTGCGGTAGGAAAGTTGTTGAAGGGGAACCTCCTTCTAAACGAATAAGCGTCGCTGGCGTTTGATGGAAACCAGCGAGAAAAATTGGAATCAATGAAGAAAGCGGGTTTTTGAAATCGTTGATTTTTATTTTTATTTTTTTTTCACAAATGTGTTCAGATAAAACATTAAATGCAAATTTTGCTCATTGGGGGGAGGGGTTCAGTCGTTTACTCATGGTAACGGTACAGCCAGGTTTAGAATGGTTTGGCCTTACGTGGAGACAACTTTGACAGGAAATGTAAGAAGATCCTGAATTTCGTTAGGAGTGAAGGGTTTAGTAGGCATTTTTTTTACCGTTTGTTATAATAGTGAAACTATCCCGCAAGATGAACGATTAGGCAAACTGTAATGAGATAAGAAAGTTGAGGGAAGGAGAAGTCGGTGTTGGTTGGTTGACAGTCCTGAAAAGGGCAAGTGACAGACTCTCCGCTTCTCCTTCCAATAACGCTCAGCGGTAATTCTTCTCTTCCTTACTGCTTCCCCAATGGGTAATTATTTTTGACAAACTGCTAATCCTTATTAGCTTTCGCCACACTAACTCCTTGAGCAAAAAAGAAAAAAAGAAAGAATGAAACGTTCACAGACACCCTGTCGACCCACTTTGGTTCGCCCTCTCCTCATCTTACCGTAATAATGGCCTCCTATTTATATTCAAGCTCCCTTAATATTCCGGATTGAATCACTCACCGCCGACCCCTTCGCCTGCTCAGAAGCCATTCAACTTGATAAATTTGTCGGAGGAAATTGAAGCACAAATGAACCTTTTAGTTCTCCCATAAGGCTGGACCACTCAAAGTTTTTCAGAAAAGGTATCTTTTTATTTTCCAGCCCCATAATGCTGCTTCATGAAACCTGGGGCACCTGAACTGCCTTTCTTATGTAGGTTTCTAGCTGCCTACACACTGTTGTTATAGTATTTTGTTTTTGTGGTCTGGATGATCAATGTTTTTGCATTTTTTTGGTGAAAAGACCAACAATTAAAGCGTTTTCTACTAAACTGATTGAAGGAATGAAAAATGAAACTAATTGTCAGATAGTCCTATAACAGTAACTGTTACCTACAGGACTATCTATAACTGTTATAGTTACTTCATTATGCAAGTGGAGAAACAAATTTTTAAATTCGGCAAAGTGGATACGTTCTCCTGATCCAGATGGTTGGCGCTGGTAAGAGGCTCGGGGAAACCTACCCATTGTAGGAACAGGAGCCCTATTGAGAAGGAAGAGGATCCAAATAGGGGGTGAAGGCGCCCGTGAGAGGAACAAGGTTAGGACCCGCTGATTGCTTCAGATTCAGCGGCCTGGAGGAGAGGATTAGCATCAGAATCACTTCCCTGTAGACCTCCTTCAAACCCTCTAACGTCTTATGTCCTTGCTGATTAATTGATGAACCACTTTGTCAAGATTTCTCT
Source organism: Pilophorus perplexus (assembly GCA_955831195.1). Taxonomy (NCBI): domain Eukaryota; kingdom Metazoa; phylum Arthropoda; class Insecta; order Hemiptera; family Miridae; genus Pilophorus; species Pilophorus perplexus. Next base: position 11,916,160 of record OY037011.1, on the reverse strand, counting down.
TTACTACTCTCCTAACCGTATCGATTTTAGTCTTGATACGTGTTCACTTGTACATAATATGTACATTATGTTCTCTCTCTATATTATAGAGAACTATCCCCAGGTGCCATCCATGCGACGTAAATATTATTTATGGTGCATTTGTCTGAAACTGGCTTTAACCGCTCCAGCAATTAGAAATTAACTCGAGATTAGAAGGAATGGTGGACAGACGTGGACTAGACACTTGTCTACAAACAAAGACCTTTGTTATTTTGCATGACATAAGACCCTTATATTTCTGCAGAAAGGAGGACCAGCCAAAGAAAAGGTAAATGCTAAGCATGACTAACATGTGGAAGTAATTGGGCTTCAGAATATCTTTTTTTGTTTGACCTCTCTGCCTTTACCTTCTTTCTTGCGAACCGCCCGGAATACGCGGATATAACAGACAATAAGGATGAATAGAATTTTCTATACGCGAGCGACCTTTGTCGTTACGAAAGAACGGTACCAGTAAGATAAGGAGATCAGTGGTTGCGCTTGTGGAACGGAGTAAGTAGATGTGAGGGGGAGGCTGGAAAAGGCTGTAGGGTGCATTAATAACCTCAAGTTCAAGAGGGATCTGAATATGTGAGACTCGTCACTGCATCTCAAAGCAATCAGGAAGGTCTATCATTCAGCTTGCCCATCCCAAAGTTTTACATACTTGCGAAGTGATGAGGAGTGTGGGGAAAATCCCCCGCTTGCAGATAAATCTGCAAATCTGAGAAATTTCTCTACACATAATGAACAAAAGTTTATTTCACGTATCCAGAAATTCGCTGCTCTCCGTCGCGGGTCCAGTTTAATATATGCTCTGGGTGGTTGTCACACCGGTATCCGCGTTAAGGGAGAGCCATGTCGAATCTGCGGAATGCGGATGATACCGTTCTCCTGGCGCATTCTCCAATGGAGCTCCAAGCACTCGTCGATAGAGTGGAGGCAGCGTGCCGCCAGATCAATGTGCTAAAGACCAAGGTCATGGCGGTATCCAAGTCAGGTCGTCAGCTGTGGCATTTATGGGTGAACTCTTGAGAAGGTTGGCTGTTTCAGGTACCTGGTGCCGGAGGACGTTGCACGGGGAGTTGAGGGCTCGGATTAAGATCACTCGTACAGCATTGGTTAAGATGAGACGATTTTGTGCAGCCGAGATGTGAGTTTCTCATTGCGTTAGAGGACGGTGAAATGCTACATAGGTTAGCCTACGTTAGCTGGCACTATGGCAGCTCACATAACCGTGGGTCAAACTGAGGGAACCCAGTCTACATCTCACAGTGGAAATACTCTGATCAGATCCTCCGTCACCAGCAGAGAAATCTTATGAGCCGACTTTGACGTCTCGAGCGTGGTACCTGGGAAACCTAGCCTGACGCCCTCAGCCATTTCCACCCACAGAAGCTGTGGCAAGAAATTGAAGTTTACGCCTTCGGATCTCCTCCCAACACACTAAACAAATTTCAACTTTAATAAATCACTAGGAACTCAACCACACCTAGGTACAAAACACACTCGCAAGTTGGGTCCAGTTCCCATAAGGAGCAAAGGGAAAATAGACGAAGTCACGTCTAAGCACCGCCTGTTTATTTTATTATTATTATTTTTTTAAATTAAAATAACAGCCTTCTTCCTCTATTACTTGTTGTCCGTGCCTTGTTGCATCTGTTCTGGTACAGGGGGCTCAAAAGCTTGAGCGAACAGCACGCGGGGGGACCTTTGAGGGCCTGAACGAGTGGAGGAGATACAGCAAGCTTTGCAGGATGCGTGGTTGAAGGCAACGAAGGCCAGGGCCGGATGTGTAGATTCCTGGATTTGGGGGTTTGTTGTGTTGATCTGAGCGCTACAACTCAGAGAGCCTCGATGTTTGTGTTGCTGGTAAAGAGTCCCTGGCGACCTACTGAGGCTCAACAGCCGTCCTCACATGCTACCTGAGGAGGTTCAGCGCTCTGAGCTCTGCCCAGTTTTGGGGGAGGTCCTTGCTCTCGAGGGACACTCTGCTCAGGGTCTTGAATGAAAAAACTGGCTGCCTCTCGCCAGGTTCTGCCAGGCTGCGTGGAAATACAGGACGGAGCTGGTTGAACAATTTAATTGGGACCGAGTGCCACGTTGACCCCTTGCTCTTGTTATCGTCGCGATTACCTCACGAGGTTTGATAAATTGCTTGATCAATAAAATGTATTAATAAACTCTGGCATACGGGGCGTACCCCTTTGTCAAACTTGTGTTTTTCTTCTGGAATATTCTGTTCAAAAGTTAAACATTGAATGTCTAACCAACATTCTAACAGCCAGTTTAACAGCGCCAGTCTAACAAACATTTTATGTCCGTATATTGAACGGACATTAAATGTTTGTTAAATAAACGATTTTTTTTCTTTCTTCTACTTCTTCCTCAATTACTTGGGTTTGTTGTGGTATTGGACTGTATTGTTTGAGGTACTGCTGGCAGTTGTCGGCGATTTTGCTTTCCTTCCTACATCCAGGTGTTGAGTTTCCAACCTTCAACCTAGTTGACGGCAGCCTAATTTTATCAAATAAAGGAGAGAAGTTAGAATGTGTAGGATTCCTCTCGAGAGGATATAAAAAAGAGAGTGATGGAGGGAGGGTAGAAGGGGCTAGGGACTATTTGAATGGCCCGCGTTTCGTGGAATCCCATTTGCTTAGCTTCCCACTTCTCCCAGCGACAAGCGAAGGAATCTACTATTTTTATTGCCACAGGACCTCTTCTCTCACACGCTCACACCCAACTTCTCACCCCTTCGGCCTCCTTTCCCTCCGAAGTCGACCGTGACAACCTCTATGTCCTCCCTCCTTCCATTTCTCTTTTCCTTCCCTCTTCGTATCATTCACCGACTCCCAACATTCCCGCGCTCTACTGTTCCTCTATAAGACAAATGCCTCGAGTAATTCTATCAGAACTGGTTTCCTCCCCGAGTCAATGCGAACCTCTCTGGTTTTCCAAACTTTCCTCTTTTTGATTAGAGTGGATTTCTATGACGCAGAAATCAAGTTACCCGTATCTCATACCCATTCAGTGATACTAAAGTAATAATTAATGTTTTAAGTATTCTTTTTATAATTTCCCCTAACTAACTGAACAGTAGTTTTGACCAAACATTAGTTGACAAACCAGGTTGGAGTCAGGTAGGTGTAAAGTTCTTCTATGAAAATACGGTATAGAGGAGCAACGATATCAATCAATTACGGTGCGTCTGACATAGCCTGAATACACGGACTGCAACGATGAGCGATCCACAAACAGTGAGGAGAAACAGTCCCCTTTCTCCCTTCCTATCGTTCAGACTTAACAATGGAACATCACATAAACAGCACTCTATAGGTTCCAATTAGCTGAATCTCCGCCTGGCCAACACTGGCCACTAATGGCAGCACATTGCCTGGGATCATCATTAACTTGGGCCTTGTTTCCCGCCCCCTCAGTGTGTTCAACACGGCCAACAAGCGCTATCAATATTTGTTTTCGTTGTCAAGCTTTCTAGCCGTCCTAGAATAGAACGATCCAATTTCGCAGTAGTTATACACCCTGTTTTTAACGGATTCATAAGCCAGAAATCCGAGTTTATGAATTTGATTTTATTTCATGCTAGTCGGCAGGTATTTCAATATAACAAAGGCTGACCACCAACGATTACTTACCTTCCCTTGGTAATGTACCTGTTCCTCTTTACGTTAGGAGAAACTGCAAGTGGGAGAAGAGGTTGGGAATGTAGAATTCAGGAATGCCGGGAAGAGGATTGATGAGGGATGAAGCAGAAACCTTCCATGTCACTCAGAACCTCATTCAAATTAAAGCAATCTCCTTGGGAGGCATACCGCCTGGAGTATGGTTTGTGCTTTTGCAAGGAAGACAGCTATTTTGTTAGCACACCCTATGGGGAACCCATCTGTTAAGTACCCACAAACGTCCCGCAGAACTCCAGCCCTCTCGAAACCATCAACGTAGGGCGTTCTCCGACGATCACGTCATTACAAATGTTCCGGCTGTGGTGCACCCAGGCAACTTGTTATGTGGGGGCACTTGGACAAAGTAATTGAAGTTTGTCTTCCACCTCAACAGGTGCAACGATCTTGGAGCGGTTTACCGATTGTCACGCAAGAAACGTGAACCCTTTTAGGCGAGTAAGAAGATTAGTTTATCTGTACGTAATGGTTACTGTAAAAAAATAGAACTTATTAAGTTCCTTGCCCACTGGTTCTAGAATGAGAACTTGTATAACAGTACTTACATTACATTATAGTTATTGAAAAAGTGTTATTGCATTTTACAAAATATCATATTATGATATTACAATATAACCCAAGTCATACAGTGATAGTAGGACCTATTATAGGTCCTACTACAATTTTGTATTTATGGAAATTGATACTCAAGACTTGAGATGTATGTGATACTATGTACATTACGAATGTGTACATCTGATAAGCGACGAACAAAAACTATCACTATTTGCAAATCAAATCCCTCTTGTACGAGTTGAAATAGCATGAAAGGTCAATATTGAGGCGAATGATAGCGTCTGCTTAAATTACTATAAGACCCCACCCATCCTCTCTACCTCGGTACTGTCGTCAGCCATTCTAACCCTTCTGTTTACGTTCTATCGATTGAGGCTGGAGCTCCTTAGCTTTAATAATAATTACACACCCTGTCTCTGGTTATTGCTCGGCGGTTCTTATATATTATTCACGAGGCCCTTAAACTTCCGACAAGCCCGCTTACCACACTTGAGGTCAGAGGCTCTGTTATTGTCGCAAAAGTAGGCCCTTCTCCAAGCCCCTCTCATTCCGCCGCAGAAGCAGTTCAAGGCTTGTTGTACCATCTGCGTTAGAGCTTAATTCAAACTGCTTATCGTGTTCTTCGCTGTGATGATGTTCGGTGAGGCGCTATGATCATTTCAATATGGATGGATGCTAACCACGTAATAAGTTCGACGGGTCTTTAGTGCCACACTGAACTGAACTATATTTTTAATGATTGACGTCAGATAAACGGGAAGAACTCTTTTATTGAACTGTCAACCAAACTCAACTAGTAAGTAGTCGAACTCTATTTTTGCACTCAACTGTCCAAAACGTGAATGGTACAGGGAAAGAAGGGAAGGGGGGGGGGGGGTGACTCTATTTAAAAAAAATTGTTCAGGAACGCGAAAAGTTATGTCTATTCAAATGTCTATTCAAATTAAAATGTTATTGCATTTGGGGTTATACGGTGTTGGTGACAATTTATGATAATTTCACATAGGTATGAAGTTTATTTGTGCCTTCCTGAACATTTTTGTAAAATAGAGTCTTACCCCTTTTCCCCAGTACCGTTGACATGTCCATTGCTGGTTGCCATCACCAACTGGAGCCGCCTCTTCTCGAAATACTTTGAGAATAGAGTTATTCACGGACTGTTTAGACAAGAGCTGTAGTAACCCTGAATATACTGGCAAGCAAGAGTTTGGAGAGCCTATGGCAGGTCGGAAGCAGTCCTTATATCATTCCATCCTGTCCGCTGGGATAGGAGGACTTATGGAGACTTTGTTGGTGATATTAAAGCGGGAAATGAAAACTAATGGTGAAGCAGAGGGTGGAAAAATACATTTCGTTATTCATATAACAAAATGCGTCACTATTCATCATTTGACGCTCTCCCACATCCTAGAGAATAATTCATATTCTTTCAGATTTAACTAAGATATATTGTGTGCTACACTTTCTTATTTTATTTTATTGGCCACAAAGAGAATGCCAGTTATTTTCCATTCTGTTGTCGTTCGATGATAGTGTTTCAAGAACTATTATCACTAGCGTGAAATTAATTTGTAAAATACGGTGAATAATAATAATTATTCAAGTGATGGTTCAATATAATGACTTGCAACCTGATGTTTGTCTGGGAACGCAAATATTTCACATCAAACTAAAATGGAAACAAGGTGAAGCGTGACCTCTTCTTCAGGGATGCATAGTGCACCAACTTGGAAGGTTGGTCTCCCCAATTTAAACCCCTGTGTCTATGTAAATCTTTGCACCTGTGGTAAACGCTAAGAAACTTAAGCATACCTCACATAAGTAATATTACTGCCTACCAATATGAGTGACTGATGTTAATCAACGCAGGTGTGGCGATGCAAAGCGCAACGATCTGGACGGAAATATATTTTTAAACGACGAGTTTTCCTTCCGGATGAAAGTTGTAATATTAATTAATTTACCCCCGTTTTGAGTAAGCAAAACTTCAGGCGGTCGCTTTCATCCCCCCCAGTTCAATCATCATTGAAAAGTTTCAGATGTCAAGAGGGGGACTTTTTGAACTCACGACAGTTCGGTTTGGCAGGGGACTTTGGGAGTCTAATGTTGATGTAAAGGGTAACACAGGAGACTCTCATTCTTCCTGAGAAACCATCGGATGTAACAAAGAGTTACTTCATCGGTTACATTCGGGCGTTCGCTGGCTACAAGGCCACTTGGCTCTTTTCCAACCCCTACATGCTATAATTAAATCCTCGCAAAATCAACTCATGAAAACAGCAAGCACCCCTGATAACTTCGAATAGACCTTCAGCAGGTCGATAAATGCCACAATTAAAGTGTGGAAGCTGTTCATGTCTAGTAATTGACTCTTGAACAAAACGTAAATGTATCTATGCAAGGGAAATTATCACGAATAATTTAGCTAAGCTAATTAATCTAGTTTTCTTTCGGCGTTTCAGTTAGCAAGTACCTATGTAATAGTTTCGCAAGATAAGCTGTTTTGGGAATCTTGACCCGAAAATGACAGTGTACGGTGAGGAACTGTACAAAATTTATTGTCTCGAGGTTGAACCTCGTTGAGATTAATTTAGTTCATTTTGAAAAAATAAATGATTCAACAATAACAACTTATTGCGTACTTATACGCAATTCCATATGAATAATATTATTCATGTGGAACATGTTTGCTTGTGAAGCTAGGTAGGTCCTAACTTTCCCTAATTACTACCGTTATAAAATTGCAGACTGGTGTCAGGAGGAATTACTGCAATTGGTGCGTGGGTGTAAAGTTTTCATGTTTGAACGGGACTTTTGTTAGCTGCGTAGTAAATTCCTACTAGGAATGTTGCTTGCTAGAAACATAGGCCTCCTGACAGCGGCCAATAGAATGAGACTTTTAGATTCAGGATTGGTATGTACTTTTGTGGTGATTCTCTCAGAAGAGCCGAATTGGTGTCCCGACCGTTGAGTTGCTCCAATAACGATTTTAGCTAATGTTTTTTTATTAAGTTGCATTTTCGAATATTCCTTATTTTCGCAAATCAACTACAAATTGGAGCAAATAGAAGACTGGAGAATAGGGCGATGATGCAGAATTGAGAATAAACGGGTCCATCATCCTGGTGTCATATACACCTAAAATTTCATTGATATATTTTACTAATTAATAAAGGCACTACTGTTTGAATTGGCATTGAGTTTCGATTTTTTTTTTAAATATGAAGAGCACTTGTGATTTTTTCCAGTTCCATTCAAACACATTTTTTATTTTTCATTTATTTTTTGGTTTATTATTCTAATACAGCTATGTAATCGCGACGAAGGCCGAAAATTCATATCGGCCTCAAAATTTGACATTATACGTCGACGGCGTACGGCGGACGGACATTTCGTTTTTGGAATCTAGAAATCTTGACACGTATAATGTCAAATTCAATCCTGCCCGAAACCGGATTCGGTCCGTTTTGGGCAGTAGGAATTTTTTTTTAAATCTGAAAATTGACAAAATACTCGGTTTTCCATCTAGTTGTGCCCGCAAGGTTTTCAACCCGATAGCCCAAACCCATGGGGCTCTGTGGGAATAAAAAGGGGCTACGGGAGGGCTTTTTTTTTAAAAGGATTTCGGCTACAAGGTCGAGTTAGTGTCGTTTTCCAAGTATTTTTGGACGTAGAATCCATTTTTGGGGGTCCCAGAACGATTCGATTTCACCGTGGGGATCCATTGGGCTCTTTTGGGAGTACAAATGGGATTTCTGAAGGATCCCAGGAGGTCAAATATTTTGCGAGTAATTTTGGACGCATAATCCATATTTTGAGATCCCACAACTGTTCTATTCGAACAATCTGCAGATTTTTTTTTTTTTTTTCAAAAATAATATTTTATTGACACAGAATTTAAGTAATACAAGGTTACTTAAGTAACCTATATCAAAGAATATGAAACCCTTCTGTAAAATTTGCAGCGTTCATCAAAAGCCAACTCAGAACTTACGTTTTCAGTGTGAAATTTAGGATTAGTTGAATTGAGGATTTCATTTATAAATGTACATAAATGTTTATAAATTTATAAATAAGCTTGTGAGTTTATCCCGAAGGAGGGTTGAAATTTAGATAATGAGGTTTTGAAATCGTGAAAAGAACCGAACGGTAAACGTATATTGAGTGTTGTTTTGAATAAATGAACTGGGAACTTTTCAGGACACCCTAAGCATTTGGATTCTCCAGGTGGAGGTTATTGTGGAAGCAAGCTCCTGTCTTTCCTATCTTAATTGCACTGTCGTAAAGTGGATACTTCGATAAGAGAAGTCCAACCTCTTTTCGCCTACCACTTCGGCTTCCCCTTGAAGAAGCTAGTCCTGATATCAAGACCAGCGGTCCCTCAGTCCGTTCAAAAATAGCTCTAGGTGGTGGGTGGGTGGGGGGGTGTCTCCTCCTTAAGAAAAACCAAGAGGGCAAAGGGGAAGGATGGTAGAATAGGCAGAGGAGGAAAAGCCCCATAAAAACAACGGTAGATGTTGTCAGGAGTCCCCCGCCTTACACACCCGCGAAAGGGGAAAAGCACCCTCCACTTGATGGAATTGCATTCCTGTGCGGGGTGGCGTAAGGAACCCCTAACCCCTGCCCTCTCTTTTTCTGGCACCCCCTTCTCCCAACGTTCGCATCTCCGCCTCCAAACGTATTCCACCCCCTTCACGGAAGGCCACCCTGCGCACTTCAGTTGCTCTTCAGATCCCGTGGGCACAGGTTCCCTTGTCCCTGTCCCACGAAAAACATCGCCAACCTCAGCCGCAGTAAGTCTACATATACTCATGAGTCCATGCCTGGAGCTGAAATATTTTTTGCGGCAGGTTCTGAGTGAAAGATGAAAAATTATTGAAAAATAGAACAAAGACATAATTAACTCCCTGGAAATAATTTTTAGCAACCCTAAACTGATTTCATTTTCAAAACGTATAACTTTTCCTAATAACTAGAAGGATATTTTATTTGCATTGCCTTAAAAGGGTGGCTCACGTGGCAAATGGTAAAAATTATACAATTTTCACTATTCGCGCTCAAACCAGAAACAGTATTTTTTATACGATATACATCTCATTATGCAGCCGGTTAATGTCATGAGCTTCGTCCATCAACCCAAAAAGGGATAATGAAAATTAGTTTCAATCGAATGGATTGAATGGCAACTAGGATGGTGTAATTTAACACGAAAAGTATCCAATAAAACGAACTCTTCTCAAAGAACTGGTAATAATAAAAAGGTATATCCTGTAATTTCCATTACCTGTCAGCGGTAAGAAGAACGAAATGACGTTTAAAAAATTAATTCTATAGGAAGAAAAAGTGAAGCCCCGAGATGTATGAGTGATGAGGGAATAATGTTTTCTGCCCATAAAATAATTAACACGACACCCTGTACTGCATTCTCATAATTAGTGAGCCCGACTGATCCATCAACATCGCCGAAGAAAATGACCAACTTTTGCTATTAGTTATAACTCAAGTACATAAAACTTACATAATATGTACATATAACATATTATGTTATATGTACTTCCATGAAATGTTATCATGGTCCAACTCTGAAATACTATAACCGAAATCTGCCATAAAACATCCAGTCCCTAGGTCCAAAAAAAAAAAAAAAAAAAAAAAAAAAACAGCATTGAAAAGCCCCCTTATGGCTTAGCGAAACGCTGCAAATTTTACAAGGGTTTATTATTCTTTGATACAGAGCCATTGCGCAAAAATTAATTCTGTCATTAAGAAAAGAAAAAATCATTACGATGTTTGGACCTCGGATGTGGGACCTCGAAAAATAGAGTACGTGTCAAAAATTACAAATATTCAAATTTTTACCTCCTGGGATCCTTTAAAAATCCCATCTGTAGCCGCATGAGAGCTCAATAGATCCCCACAGTGAAATCGGATCGTTCTAGGACCTCCAAAAATGGATTCTACGTCCAAAATTACTTCGAAAGCGACACCTAACTCGACCCATAGCCGAAACCCTTCAAAACAGCCCTCCCGTAGCCCCTTTTTAGGACCGCACGCTCGGACGGTGGACGGACGTTTCGTTTTTGGAATCTATAGATGGAGTCTAAATATAAAGTCACATTTAGAGGCCGATCAGAATTTTCTACGTCCGTCGCGATTACAATTATTACCTATTCCAATAATGGGAAACGTTCTATTTCGGACGGACATGACTCGGCCGACGTAGGTAACCGAGTCTTTCACGCTAAATATTTTAATAATGACATGTAGGTACACAAAATATGTAATTTCCAATGACAAATTTAAAATAATTAAAAATTAAAAAATAGAAAAAGAGATTTATTTCTCCCGGTATTCATTAGGTACAATCGTATTATAACTATAATAAATTTAAAAATAACCTTAAAAGTACAATTAGTATACGAGTATCATGGTCGTCGGACCCAAGAACAACATGGCGTCCACCATGCAGATGAGGCAGGCTCGGAAAGGGTATCTCATCCTTGCCTAAAAAAGAGCGCTTCTCTGTTCGAAAAATCTGCAAGAGCAAAATCGGAACGATTTCAATGTTTTCCTGTAAATTGTTTTCAACTTATAATGAACGGCTACCCACAACCAAGTTTCTTGACGATCGGGAGGTTCCTTTAAAAAATTGTACCGTTAAAAAAAATGAGACGGCGCGAAAAACTTTGTTAGAGGTCTCACTGGCGTAGGTATATATCATCCATGTGGTCAAGGTATGTCAGTTTGTCGATAATTCGTGGTCACAATGCTGAATACCCAAGCACGTTTAGGTTGGGTGATAGGTAATGGAATTAACTGCCTAACGCCCTCTTGGGGAAACGTGCGAGCCCCCAACTTGGCGCATCGTCTATGCTCATATCGAAAGCTCTTTCCCTAATGAACCCTACCTATTCCGGGGAAATGAATCTCCACACGACGTCATGTTAGGCTGCACTCATCTTTTAAAAAGTGTCGTCCAGGAAGGTATTGTGAATCGTTCATGTAGGTACCTATAGGTATAACCAGTTGTAAAGATCAATATTATTTTCCGATCCATCATTGAAGATAACCACCTCTAGCTGCTATTTATAGCTTTCTATAGCTCAAACTTTGGTTTCAAATTCCATGCAGGTTTTTTAATAAAATTACTGTTTGGTTTCTGATTTATCTACGAACAATTGGTTAGGTATCTGCCTGATATTAAATATTAGGCAAATTTTGTCGATGTTCGCCCGTTATCAATAATGAATAATGAAACAATTATTAACTCAAATTATTTGAGATACTAGCGAGCTTAACGACAGGGTTCATCAATGAAAACCGCATTAACAACGTACTATTGCTTCCGTAAGGCCTTCTCCCGTTGCCCTACCTTCTAGCTAGCGCGACTACGATAGGGCTTTGACATTTAGATGACTGCTGCAGGGGTGACCTCCCTGCACAGAACATTAACCCACCCATACCTACCACTTCCTCACAACCTTACCGCATCTGTATTCATCAGGCTTTAGACCTGATTAGGTATGATAAGAAATAATGGTTACACGGGTGTCTATAGTTTACTACAATAATCGGAAATGGGGAGGTAATTTCTCTCCACTCTCCAATGGTTGAGCACATAGAGGAATAGACTCTATTCCTCCATGGGTTGAGCGTAGCTGTTATCCCGGTTTACGCTTGCCAGCTCAATAAATAACATAGGTTTGATACAAACCAAGCTTCTTCGCTAAAAGAAGGTGGTTTTGCGAAAACAGGTTCATAGGTTAAGAGGTTCGTTTTCTATAGCACTATATTATTGGGGGGAAAGCGGATTACGAGCATAGTAGGTAGGTTAAATCCACACTGCAGGGGTTTCCACGACAAGAGCGGTATCAACCAGAGAAAGTATAAGAGTTGACAATAATTATGACCCTAACACGCAAACCCCTGCCATTTTCCTTAACCCTCTTCATCACGATTAGGAATAAACTTTCCTTATCTAGATCATCTCATTGCTGAAACGTTTGGCTGAAGGAATTTTCATTTTGTAGTTCAAGCTTCCCATTATACTCCGAGCATTTCGGAGTATCCTGAGGGCTCGGAAAAATTAGGATCATATAGGTTAGGTGTGGTGTGAATAATAGTGATAACTTCTTAAATCATACCTACATAAATAATATTTTATGTAAGTTACATAACTACTCGTATGTTTCCTATGTATGAAACACTACACCTCAAAACGGAATGGCTAACCCTCTTCTCCCTTCTCTCGACGTCTACGTTTAAGGTTTTAGTCGTGAGTGATTAGAGAGTATTGTAGGGGGTTCTTCACGTTGGAACGCCAATGTTGTCCGCCGGAGAATTCCATAGGTTTCATAAATCCCCTGGGGCACCCTATCAGATTACCGAACCGAGTTTTAGAAAAATTTCATTTGGGTCCCTTCTAATCCTGATATATTCCAAAAATGAACTCGCCTCTTAAAAAGCAAAATGTTATTAATACTTCATGAGGGACACATAGTCGCGCGTGTCGATGAAAATTCCAATTAGGAGCTTTTCAGATTCCTCTCAAAGGTATCCTTCTCCCGCATTAGTCCCTCAGCCCTTTAGAAGTCATTTGGGAGTTATTTTACAACGAATTACACGCTTAATTTTTCCACAATATCACTTGGAACACCTTCAGAGGAAAAACATCGCCCAATTAGTGGGCCTATCAAGTTTTTCCTCAAATAAGGCCAAATGTTGACGCTCAAAACGATACCCACGCTGGAAAGTGTATGTGATGAAGTGTCATGGTAGGCCTACGTAAGACCGATAAATTAACGTTAAATGTTCGACATTGAATGTTTTGAAATTTTATTGATTCAATTTTACTTCAAGTCAGATCACCCTGAAATACCTACCTCTGAATAACAGAATATGACCACGCGGATTAAGGAGTTGGTGAATTTCCCGAGCAATTCAATCTTTAGAAAGTAAACGTCCTCGAACAATAACAATCCTGAGAAACCGAGGCGGGAAAACACTTGAGTGGGGTTGAAAATCATATCCGAGACAATATGAAAATCGGATAGAGCGCTTCACGGGAACCCGCCGAAACAGGAGAGATGCGGGGAAAAGGAGAGATAGGGGAAAATATTGTAGCAGTTTCGCGGGTTCCCCTCACCGTGTGCCAAACGTTCACCACAAACCTATATACCTACTAGGGAACCCTTTTTTTTTTTTTTCTTCAGAATCTTTCTTCTCTTCGCACTAGCCGCTTCGCCATGGAAGTGTTCTGTATGTTGCTATATTCTCTTTTCTCGCACTACCTCCAATTTTTATTATTTATATTTTTTCATTCCGACCACTCGCATTTTTCGCCCTATTCTGGATCCTCCTCTTTTGTTGATATTGAGATTTACTTTTTTGTTGAACACGTGTTGACGACCACGGTTGCGTCAGCTCTTGGTGACGACCTCGTGATCTAGCCATGACCCATGGAGGAATAGAGACTCTATTCCTCCATGGCCATGACCGTGAGCTTGCCACTCTGTTTCGGAATGACTGCCTCATGCCCGTCTTGCAACATCGTGAAACCTAGCCTATGTCCGTCCCAGGGTTCTAAGGAATCGAGCGGAAAAAACGGCGTCTGCCGAGGCCGAGACAAAAAACATAATAATATTATGTTATAATATAGTATATAATATATTATATTATATATGTTACCGTTAAAGTGTGAAATCAGTTAGTTTATAAAATAACTAGTTAGTATATAGATTAACCACGGATACCAGTTAAAGTGTGTAATTTCTTGCATTATACGCTTTAACTAGTTATTACATAAAATAACGAGAGGCCAGCCGTGAAAGTGTATAATAATATTGGGTTCAGGTATGAATGGGATTTCATCCGGGAGATCTCGAGGTTGAGGTTCATTTCAGTTCAAAAGGGATCTTCTCATATCTGTTCCTTTACATAATAATATTATAGCTATATTATAGCCATGATTCAATGCTGAGTAACTCAACTGTTATCCACAGTTCCTTCTCTTATCCTCAGTGGCCTCAACATGGCAAGTTCCTGAAGTGTTCAGCCAGGTAACGTGGATGTGGCAGTTCAGTGTTTGCGAAGAAAGGTTCTTGGATGCCTCGATCCATACCTCCAAACGAATCATCAGTTCGATCGGTGGCGACAGCCCATGCCTTGGGGACGGGCAAGGATTTTTTCGGTGCCACTGCACCACAAAATGCATCTCGAATAGATGCAAGTGTTTGAGCAATAAAGTTCATTGCAACTCAAAATGCCATCAAAGCAACTCATGCTTTAAATAAGTGATCTCACAAGTTTTGACTTCATAAATGTGTTCTACACTTCGATGATTCTACACTTTAACGACTGGTGTTCCGTTATTTTACATAATACCTAGTTATTTCATATATTCCCTAGGGAAAGCATGTACAAAACTTTTAATTATACACTCTAACTGAAACCACTCGTTATTTCATATACTAACTAGTTATTTTATGTACTAACTGAATTTCATACTTTAACGGTAACATATATAAAACAACTATACTGAGATGGGTGACAAACGCGACACTAATATCTTGCCTCTGGACGTTTCGCGTTGCGCGTTATCAACAGACTGAAGATACTTGACGTTCACCCCACACCTGTAGTCCCCCACCCCGTCAACCAATCAAACCCGCAAACTCAGAGATGCCAACTCAAGAAACCACTTTTCCGTAGATCGTTCACATAAATTCAGTAGATTACGCAAAAAGTCGGTAGCTAGACTAGCGATCAAAAATCACTAACAAACGCTGCAAATTTTACACAAGCGTTTATTATTCTTTGATCCAGGTTCAATGGTTAAGTTTTCAAAGGGAACTTTGCTAGCAACCTGAGCTGCGACTTTTGGTTTATTATTCTTGGAATAATAAACCAACCTGTTTTCGCGACGGGGGTCGACGACTCCGATCGGCCTCAAAATTTGACATTATCCGTTTCAAGAGGTCTACATTCAAAATCCGAAATGTCCGTCCGCCGTCCGGGCCGTTTTGGGCAGTAGGAATTTTTTTTAAATCTGAAATTTTGACAAAATACTCGGTTTCCATCTAGTTGTGCCCGCAACGTTTTCAGCCCGATCGCCCAAACCCGTGGGGCGCTATGGGGCTAAAAATGGGCTACGGGAGGTGTTTTTTTTAAAAGGCTTTTGGCTATGGGATGGAGTTCGGTGTCGTTTTCGAAGTATTTTTGGATGTAGAATTCATTTTTTGGGGTCCCGCAGCGATCCGATTTCACTGTTGCGATCTATAGAGCTTTCATGGGGCTAAAAACAGGATTTTTGAAGGATCCCAGGAGGTCAAATATTTTTCAAGTAAAAAATAACAAAAAATGTTGAAAACAATTTTTTGAAAAAAAAAAATCCAAAATAATTTTTTTTTAAACAAAAATCCACAAAAAAAAATTTTTTTTCATTGACAAAATTAAATTTCTGCACAAGTAACGTACCTATATCAAAGAATAATAAACCCTTGTGTAAAATTTGGAGCGTTTTTTTTTTTAAAGCATCGAGTGTTTGAAACACATCTCCAACAGAAACATGACTTCGAGTTAAGAGTAGAACGCAAGACCTTGAAGACAGAAGCGGAATGGGCGAACGACTTTGCACAGATTTTGCAACCTATGGTAGGCATTTCGTCCAAAAATTCTCTACATACCTACTAATCTGTCAACTAAACACCTTGAACTTGACAATTTGGCAACGATTGATAAATGATAACGAATACCGATAACAGGGAACGAAGAGTACCTACACACCGCATGACCGCGCCACTGTCGATTTCGGGGTGCAAGGTGGGGGACTACAGGTGTGGGGTGAACGTCAAGACTTTGAGTACTTAGTACTGAAGATCTCCGAGTGTTCGAGGATCACTCCCTGAAGAAAGGCATAGGGGGTGGGGAAGGAAATTAGTGGGGATTAGTTGGTAGTGGGGGGTAGGGGGGGAGGGAGGATGAGTCGGAGTAGCCTGTCCAAAAAAAAAAAAATAATAATAATAATAATAAAAAATAAATAAAAATAAGATAAAGATAAATAAATAGAATAAAATAAATAAATAAATAAAAATCGATTTAGAGAAAAAAAAGGGGGTTGCTCTGGCGCTCGCTCACTAATAACACTACTAGGTGTGTTTACTAGGTGTTTATATGTTTTATATATAAAACATATATATTACGTAGTTACGTAATATGTTTTAGTAAAACAGTTTTACGTAGTTACGTGTTAACACTTTTTGTCAGTTAGCTCAATGCTAAAGCATGTTCCATGCTAAAAACTTTGTCTACGTTGTCTGGCTCCGTCAATTTTGGATCCGAGTCGAGCAGAAAATCCATATTTTTCGAAACCCTTACATAAATTTTTGATTTTCAATTTTTAATCCATTAATCGGTATTTAGTCCCAAATAATCGAAAAGTTGACAGAATCGATTTTTTTCGCAGCGCTTTTTTTTAATAGTAACTATAAACTGTTATATATTTTTTATAGTAACTATAAACTGTTATAACTGTTATAGTTCGGAGTTCAGAAACACATCGATTTCTCCGCTTCTTTACGTCACAAACGTTCGTTTGGTTTGCTGTGTTCGGCATGAGGAAGTGACCCTTAGGAAATGCGCCAACAATTTTTCATACAACAGCGTTGGAGAAGAAGAGGAAGCGATGACATCTGCACTGATAATTTATCAGTGATAACAAACGTAAATTACGTTACGTTGCTGTTGATTTTATTTAGTTTAGCTCTGTCACAGAGTATTGATTATTAGTGCCTGGATAGAGCAAACAAGTTTGAAAATTATTGAATCATTTATAAATAGAGTGGGTACGAACAAAATGTGCGTAATGTTCCGTCTTGGAAACGTACCACCAGTTTCAAATTAAGTGTCACAGGTATTTAGGTAGGTACGTTATAAGCTAGTGGTGAACATTTCATGTTTTTTATCATTATCATTTTTATGATTAACAGGACGTTTCCATTTGTTTTCGTCACGTCACGAGCGTCACGTCACGGGGGAGCGCAACATGATCGCGAAAACTATAATCACATGATTGGTCTCTAAGGAAGTTTAGCGGTTGGTTACAAGTAGAGGGTTGGTGTAAAATTAATCATTATTAAATGGTCTGACTGTAGAACCATAGGTCTACCGTCCTTTTTTTTTGACATTTTATGTCTGCTTTGGCACATAAACAAAAAAATCGTCACGAAAATTGTCCCAAGCCGTTTCTAGGGAAATGGAACTTGTTTAGACATAAAATGTCCCAATGTGTTGCAGACTCGTATGCAAGCGTTTTTTTTTTTTTTTTTTTTTTTTTTTTTACAATTACTTCGGTTGGGCAGGATTTAAGTTATAAAAGCGCGACGTTCCGGTTGATGTGTGGTGCTCAACATTCGGGATCTGGTACCTACGTATTGATTATGTCGATGTATTGCTGTCCGATTTGTGAAAGCTGTATGTAGAATGGGGAATGACGCGGATTGCTATGTAAGAAAGAGAGTGAGTAGGTAGGTATTTTGTGAAGCATGGTCCCCATTAGGAGCCCTTGTCTCCCAACTTTCATAACCAAGACGGGTGCCTCCCCATGACTCATCCCTTGCTATAAGTAATGTACTTCACACAACCACCCCTCTTACATCTTTTCGAGAATTTCTTTCCCGTTGCGGAACCCCGCCTTGAAATAATGTACATCTGATATAATACACTTCTATTTACGTAGGGTTTGTCATTCTCTGTTCCTTCTTGTGATCGCTTCCCATCTTTCAATGTTGACGTCAGAAATATACGCTCCCCACCTAATCTCTGTCGCCTTAATACGTACCATGTACGTACCTCAGTTAGGAAAACATGGGTACAGTAGAGGAGGGTGGATCCAAGAAAAGTGACATTTAAGGTCCACTTGATGAAGCCACCGATGAATGTGAGTTTTTAAAATCATCTATACCTACTAGTAAACCCACTACTGTGAAAGGAGAATGAAAATCAATTCTTCAATGAAAGTCACGCTCCTGATTCTGCATAGATATTTGACTGGACGCTTCCCAGGTGGCTGGTAAAGGAGGTGGAGGTGGATAGAAGCCATGGCTTCAGTTCCACCACCGCCACCAATCGTTATTAATAATTATTGAGTAATACTCAGGTCACTAATCTTCCTTGATTCAATATCCCAAAGACAGAAATGCAAGATCCTCCTTTTTGGTGGGGTGTGACACGGTGAAAATTGATAACCTCATGAACCTGGGGACAGGCCAAGTGATTGAAAAATTGACCATTCAATCCAAGTTACTCATGAAAAGTTGAACCGATTGTCACTAAAATAAGAACTTCATAGAGAAAAGAAGGAAAAATTGTTCATTTTTTCCATACGTAGAGTATGACATATTTCGCTGTAACATGAATATGGCTCTTTTTGTATTTATTCTGGAATGGTTCAAACCTGTGAACTACTGGTTGAAAGCCTTGTAAAAAGTGGGCGGTTGACTTATGTACCTTTACTACTACGAATATTTATATTTTTATAAAACCTTTCTAAAAATTTCGAATAACTACAGGAATCATGGTGCAAATAATTAAAACGCTGCAAATTTTACACAAGGGTTTATTATCCTTTGTTAATTGTACAAAAATTACTTCTGGGTCAATGAGAAAATATTTTTGAAAAAACTTGAAAAATAAACATTTTGTACATTGTTTGGACAGGTGTGGGACCTCGAAAAATGGATTATGCGTCAAAAATTACTCGGGTCGTTAAACCTTATTAAATCAAATTTTGATCTCCTGGGCTCCTTAAAAAAATCCCATTTTTAGCCCCATGAAAGCTCCGTAGATCCCCACAGTGAAATCGGATCGTTCCGGGACCCACAAAAAAGGATTCTACGTCCAAAAATACTCCGAAAATGACACTTAACTCGATCCCATAGCTAAGAGCCTTAAAAAAAAAAAAAAAACCTCCCGTAGCCCCATTTTAGCTCATGGGGCGCTCCGGGTTTGGGCGATCGGGCTGAAAACTGTGCGAGCACAACAAGATGGTAAACCGAGTATTTTGTCAACATTTTAGATTTTTTTTTCAAAAATTCCTACTCCTCAAATCGGCTCGGACGGCGGACGGACATCTCGTTTTTGGAATCTAGACATCTTAAGATCGATTAAAACGTGTAGTTAATGTCAAATTTTGAGGTCGATCTGCATTTTCCACCTGCGTCGCGATTACATAAGTATTATTTCAAGAATAATAAACCAAAAGCAGTGAAAATCGTAACATGAACGTAATGCTGACTGCTCGAAAACAATCACTGGAAGGAAATAGATAGAGAGGGTTGCATCAAATGTTTATCTTCGTGATTTATTCAAGCTCCCCTTATTCATTATGTATTGTAAACCCCTTTTGTCGATTCATTATGTATTGTCAAGTCATTTGCAATCCATCCTCTCCTCCTCTCTATTCACAAGCCATTAGGAATGTATTCTTACAACTAAACCCATTATGCGGCAAGTGCCTCGTAATTTGGTCTCCTTCGACTCCGGTATTTGAATAATGGAGGGGAAGTGTCGGATGGTTCCCGGATCGGGATTTGGCTTGGAAACACAATTGTTATTTTCTTTGTGTCTGCGCCAATCATGCGTCCTGCCATACGTTTTTACCGTGAAAACATTGACATTAAAAACGATTTCTAATCAAACTTTAGTGAGGCCATGAAGTCAGTGTAAATTCATCTCATTGAGTACAATAGTCGTTGAATTGCTTCATGGTATAAACGGGATTATTGGTTATGAGCGAACGTTTTGTCTCCAGGGAGCAATAACTGAGTTGTAAACCCCTGAAGTCGCAAGTAGACAAGCAACCTACAGGCTTATCTTCAAAACAGGGCCCTCCACCCTGTATACGAACAGTTCGTAGACAGATACACAATTGGGTGGAAGAAGGGTAGCTAGGAAGGGGTTCAAGGGGCCATTGTGCAAGGAGATTGTTGAGGCTTGACTTCGGCGATCTTGTGGAGATATTGGCTTCTATATGATTTTGCTTCAGTCGGCGAAGGGGACAACCAAGTCTCTCCTATATAAATCCATCCTGTATACATACTACCAGTATCGAACCTAGCATGTTGGGAAGGATTTCACAGGGATTGATAGATGCCGTTCACACAGCGCTCGAAGGGGCTTTATTCCTTACCTATATAGCGCTGAGACTGCTCAACCTATTTTCGAGCCATGACAGGTCCATTAACATACTTTTCGTTTTGAAGTCATTTCATCTCGCTCTTGTTGAAAAACATCTTTTATTCATCTCCTCGAAGTTAAGCCGATCATGTTCAGCTGGATAATAGGGACCCAAGAGGATCATTATTATCCGTCTTCATAACGGAAAGATTCTCAGTACCAAGAACTCGAATCAACAAACATTGTAGTAGACTATTAAATTTTCTTGCATAGCGTTTACTTCCTTTTCGTTGTGATGAACACAAAATGAATTTTAGAGCACCTATTAAATAGTTCTTATTTCTAACGTTTTTCGTAATTTAATCCACACTAACGCCTTAGTCTTACATTTGAAAACGCATTTTCGGAAGTTTTATTCAACTTCTTTTACAAAACCAAGATGAACGATTTTGTGGGCAAAGAAGATAGTTCGAGTTCGACATCCCGACAATTAGTAGGACCTATCATAATGGACTGCCTAATTGGTTGATGTTTAGTTTTTTTATGCTCCACTTTGCGCCCAACAAATTGGTATACCAATGTTGGGCGCAAAGTGGAGCATATTAAACATTATAACGTTTTCGATTGGATCAATAATATCATCATGTTAATTGAGTTACCTATCATGGCGTGTCAAGATCAATAATGGACCCAATTCCGGCATCAGTACAGATCTTTGTTCAGATTGTCACACATATGTTACATGATCCATTACAAGTCTTTGGGCTGTTCGGGAGTGTATTACCACCACGACCCTATGCGAGTGTCAGTCGCAGGGAAGGCTTAGCGGAACGTGAAGAGATAGCCCTCCACTAATACCGGCTTTTGCAGATAAGTCTGTGGTTTAGGAATACCCTGGGCTCGACGTCCTATGAATTCACATCCATCTGCCAGTAATTGGAAATACACATCAAAGCCCCTTCCCCAATCTTCTCTACCGACTTCGATTCGATGTCACTATATGATCCAATAACTTTGCATTAGTCGGGGTTCGAAAGACACCCTCAGATCACATTCATCAAATTCCTGATCCAACCCTCTTCTTTTTAGATGTGTACCCATTTCACTGTCACCCTTTTCTGTTCACCGTATAAATATACTCTTTAAACCTTATTCAAACATTTTTACTTGATTACGAGGGGTATGTTCATTCACTGTGTGATATATATGTCGTTTTAATATTTTGAATCAACGTTAAATGTTGATACAACATCAAAGCTAGATTTCAGCTTTGGCAGAAGAATTCGTCCTAGGGTTGACATCTTACCAAGATTAATTATAACTAAATACATTCGTGTCTTTATATGCCTTGGTGTTACAACATAACATCTGGGAGAAGATGGCATGCAATGAGACTAGCATCTCGCTTGATACACTATTGGCTCCGATTTATGGTTTCAAAAAGAACCGATGGTTAACATTATTACCCTGTCCTTTTATATTTTCACCGAATAACTCCAGTTGGTATCTGGGTGTTTGGTATCTGGTATTCAGAGTGAGGTGTAGTTGAAGTTGACATTGAGTACACAAAGTTTGTTCGTTGACGTTGCGGTAAAACGTTGAGCTTCCACTCCATAAAGTTACAGACTGTAACATACATAATTTATCGGTTCTAGGACGTCCATATTTTTATCCTTTCAAAGTTTTTCGTACTTGTAATATAGAGGAGTCACTTCGAGATACTTTTTATGGATGTATATTAGAGTTGGAGGGCCGGAACTTGGAAAAAGGTGGGCAAGTACTTGATTGGATAAACAAGTTTCTATTTTATTTATTTCTGAGCCCTTACGGTCGGTCTAGCACAGTGAGTCGAATATTCAGACCACGTCCCCATCTTACGTATCCCGACTGGAATTGTTGTACCGGGCCAGGGGTTCCACTGGCATTGAACACATGGGGTATTTATGAACACCTCCGTTCTGTTGAGCACGCGCTTCGCTCCGCTTGTGTGAACATTGTGTGCTTCATAAAAATACAGACTCTATCCGTTCAATAATAATATGATTTATTTATCACCCACATGGGAGAGTGTGACATGAGGGTGTTAGGAGACTGCAGGGAATTCACTCACTGTGTCGCGCGAGATCAGAAAATTTAGCATTTTCGCAGCTGCCAATTTTTCGGTCTTCTTTTATAACCATGTTGCCCTTCCTTGGCCCTAACAAACGGAAAAGCTCATAACAAAAAATGAAGAAAAACAGCACTACGAATGTCAAAAATGCCAACCATGTCTACCAAAATTGTCAAGCATAAGAATTTCATTTGATTTGAGCGAGTCTGCTTTTCTACGATAGACGTTTTATTTATTTCTTCTTGTCTGCTTTTAGATCTTCCCGGAATCGCTCGAAGAGCTTAGTTACCAGTTAACGGGCAATGTTTCAAGCTCTCAGAAATGTCCTGCAAACACCGCTCAGCAAATACTTTTTTGGAAGAAAAAAAAACCCTCCTAAAAGTGGAGGAAGTAGTAGAGAGCCGATGGTGGAGTGAACCGAGCAAAGAAACGTTACAGGAGGAGAACAGAGTCGCTCGTCTAACTGAATTTAATACGCTTAAAGTGTTGAAAAAAGCCCTTTCTAACGCTTACCTTTTGAATTATTCACGGAGTTGAGAGTGAACAATGTTGTTCCGCACAGAATCAGTGTTGGCAGTTCTGGGGTCGGGCAGAAGTTTGAATCTGAAGTGACAACTGAATACATCTGTTTGGATTGGAGTTTATTTAATAGTTCTTGAGAAATGGATAAAACATGTTAGCTCGGTGACTGTTGTAAATATACCTACCTCATACTCTAAGTGAAGTTGATGAATTTAGGCCATTGCGTATTATTATCAATTCATCTTTTCTAAGGTTAACAACAACCGGAGCCTCGTTATTGAAAAGTCAGTGATATTTTTTAGGTGATCGGAATGGCGATGTCAGATTCCAAAAAATTGTAACAATAAATAATTCAATCTGAACCAGTTTAAACATTGTTGAATGCCACTGTTTATAAATAGTTTTCGAGCATGGGTTGCAGAAAGGGCTCCTCAGAGTTTAAAACCGAGATTACCGTTTAACTGGCTTTCCAGAGAAAGATGAACCACCGTCGATTTCAGTTATTCTTGAGTTTATTGAGATAGCAGTTACCTCAATAGGATAGTTAATAACCTATTTATTTACAGCCCCCAATTTTCCTCAGTTTAAGGCATAAAATGTACATTTTATGTACAGTTTAAATGGTGGCCGTGTTAGGTTGGATTTTAAAGTTAGTTTTCGTCGGCTTGAATGTAATCACAACAATGTAAGGTAAGGTGTGGGATGTGCTTGGTATGGTTTGTTGAGTTCAACTTCGACAAAACCTCAAAAATCAGCCGTTGACGTTACATCAATTTTATTTTTGCCCTGGATACCTACCTCTCTAGCTCCAGTTTTTCGATGTACGATTGATTTTGCCTAGCTTTGTCAGCATTATGACCGAAAGAGCTGCCCAAGTCCAACTTACGCACTTGCCCCATTGGAACGTTTATTCTGGTTTCACCGGGGCCAGTGCAAAAAAGGAATCCATCTGCTTTCACCACTTTACCTTACTAAGAAATGGATTTCACGTAGGTAGTAATTCTATCTGCATACCCGTCATCAATGCTCTACACCCTGCTTACCGAGAGCGACGTGAACGGCAGATGATCAAGTATATAGTAGGTACATATTATGTTAAACCTACTCTCACGTGGAACCTTCTTGCAAAGGATTTCTCTATATAGGTATCATTGACAATTTTTCCTTTCTATACTCGAAGTTTTTCATTTCTTTCCTCAAACTCCTTGAAGAATTTCAGGATCTAGTTGCCTTTTACACTTTCCCCTAAATATAATGGAGAAAAGCCTTTAGCCAGACGGTTTCTGTATCCACCTCTGAATAGACTGCAAACAAGAGGAGTGTATTGGGTGGAACCCAATTCTTCGAATTCCGAGAGAAGTAATGTCAAGGGGTGTAAAAAATGTCGGAGATGAGCGGCAGAGAAGGTGGTAGATGATATCGCTCAAGAGAATGGACTCTCCCAAGAAAGCTGCGACTACATAGAAGGCAGCAGGAGGGCTAGGGTGCTCCTGGGCTCGGATAGCTGTCACGATCTCGGTACTAATGCTACTGTTAATTGCATTCCTCTCCGTAAATTGCTACTCCTCCTTGCTGAGCACTTTCGCACGGAAGAAGATTGAGAACTACGAACAACCCTTTCCTCGCGTCCCTCGTTTCCTCCCTTACCGGGGTTTTCTTCCCTCCGCGATGTTGCTACTTCCCTCCTTATTACCACTCCCCGTTCTTCACCTGCAGAAAAATAAGAGTCTTGGCTATAGTTAAAGAACTCGGCTGAGGAATTTATTCCTCTCTCGCTCTCTCGTTTTCCATTCCTTCTCTACCTCTCATTACCTTAACATGTCAAATTTGTCAAACTAGGACTTCGCTTCTAATCTGACAGCTTTTAAAGGCTACCGTAGATCTCAAGTAGGTTCTGAATTAATGTTTGAGCCTTTCAGTCTGCACCTACTTCAGTTCAACGAGAGCCAGAGCCAACCCGGTTCCTTCTGACGTTCATGTTTGAATAATACTCTCTTCGTAGTGAAGAATGAATTTATTAATCTCTGCTGGTTTCGCTTTAGGGTCATCGTGATTACAGTAATTTATATTTCATGTCTCGTGAAATGGAGACTTTAGGTTTACCTACATGTAGACAGGTTCATTACGGCCAACCATCCATCCAACTTTAACTAACCACCTTAGATCGTTCAATATGGTTGCAATTGATTTGCTGATACGATGATAATATATTGTAACGGAAAAGAAGAAAACTCCTTTCACATTTTTACGTATTCTTACAGTTTAATATGTACCTACCATATGCGAAAGGAACCATTCGGGATGTGTTTCTTCAATGGGCAGTCTATGACTGCACTTTTCCTATAGGTAAGCATAATGTATTCAGAAGGTGGACAACCGTTTTAAGTCTGGACACTCCAATCAAATGAAAACCGATGGAAAAAGCGTGATGTGGCTGCACAGTGCGGGGAGGACTGAAGCTATTAGTGGTCCAATCAGAAGCTCACCTGGGTAATGCGATAAGGTCCTTGCCAGAGAGATTGTCTGGACTGAACTGACTAGGGATTAATTTAGATTAGGGTCCAGAGCTCTTCGTGAGTGGCCTCTCGCTTTCCTCCTTAACAGTATAACAGGTTCGTTCCGCCTTACCCTTGCCGAAATCATCTTCACGTTTCAGGCTCGGAACGACGCGATATGAGGTAATATATTTCTTACAAGGACAGGCCTCTAACATTTTCAGCCTTTGGCAGAGGTAGACTGTGTTGAAGTACCTAGTACATTTGACGGGTGGTTATCAATTTTCATAAGAACAAGATTAATTCTTCCTACTCTCTTCAGTTTGAAACTTTGGACCCAGTATGGCTACATTGTGCAAGGGAAGCTAACCATGAGGAAAATATGCTCTTATCAGCGTATCAGCCCATAAAAAAGCTAGCTGTAGTTGTTGGTTCAATTTTTATGGGCTGATACGCTGATAAGAGCATATTTTCAAGCTTGATTGTTTCACTAATTAACCTTTGTTGTTAGTTCGTGGGGAAGTCGACTGCAAAATTTATAAAATGTACCTACCTATGGTGCATGTCATACAACAATAACAACAGTTATTTTGAGATTAAATCTCAATAATCTCTACTACTAAATCTCAAAATCTCTCTGTCTGATTCTTTTTCACGCTAGAAAGCTCGAAAGAATACGGCGTTTTTGGTTTATTATTCTTGGAATTCTAATACACCTACGAAATCGCGGCGGAGGTTGACGACAAAATTTGAGATAGGAATTAATATTATAATTATAATTATTCCTTCATTTTACGTCAACGTTATTAAATTCACATGAGTTAGCATTCTCATCCTGAGCTTGACCGCATAGCCTTCCATCGGCGAATGTAGCAACCCACCTAATTTGGCACCAAATGTTCATCGGACTGAACGTGGGACTCGGTTCGTCTTCAAAGGGGCTTCGACATCTAAATATCCAGCGGGATGACGTTTGTGGGCAAAGAGCCCCTGTCCCAGGCCTTAGTGATTATCAATGGTACCGTAGTTAGGCTACCTACCTTTGTTAGGCTCTACCGCAATTGTTAATAGGATCGCCTCTACTGTTACAAACAGTCTCACCAGCTAAATATTTGCAAGTCAAATGTAACTGAACAGCTTTCCACTTACGTTCGAATTTAGTTGTAAATACTTGGATATCAAGTAAATCCACTCAATCGATTGATGTTCTTTACAAATTACTACATCTATGAGATGCACTAGTTATGTACTTATTCATAACATGACATGACAATTACTACTACATTGTAGTATAAATCAATTTTGATCCTCCGTAAATATTAGCGAATGGTTTTTGTTGTACTCTTTTTATACGCTTACTTTTATCAACAACGTTACACTACTCTTAACGCTAAACTTAACTAACTAGGTATCCCTATTGCAAAAACAAGGGTAAGTGTTTTTGTTGATAAAATCTTGTTTTCCAGGTCTAATTTGGGAAACCACGTAATGGATGGTTGTAAGACGACGTTATGAGTAAAATGAGGTAAGTGCTTCATTATCATACTATGTATTACATTGATCATAATGATGATTACGTCATCCTGAACATTGTCATGCAACTTTGTTAAAAGTTTAAAAAGTTTACTTACTTACAACCGAAGATTTGCCTTAAAACCATTTTTCCTATGTCAATGTTTTTATGGTTCAATAGGTATACTCACTTGCAATAATCGTTTCATAGTTTTGATTAAATTGTATTATATTGACAATATAATATATGAATATTGAATAATATTCTGTTGCATTTATGGACATGATATTATGAATAATTACATCCTCATCTTTTGAAATTTGCTTTGGGAAAACATTTTACCTAACAAAACTCCAAACCCGGTTATTTGCTGGTTTGATATTGCAAGTTGAATCAAGTTCGATTATACTAGCCAGCACAAATACAGAATTAAGTGGACCCTAATTGATGTTTGTCTAAGGTAGCCATCTAATTGAATTTATTGGCTCGTATTCAGTTTCCGTTTGATGTGGTTCCCGTGAAACCTTGGTATGGGCCTGACTGCGTTTTGATTAATAATAGCAGTTGGAGCGCCCACGGAGGTGCGCTAACCAGCTTCAATGTTGTTTTAATCAATTTCCATTAGGTTCCTAATCCTAGCACTGACCATTGAACTTGTCTCACAACCCGCATCTTATTTCAAAATAACTTAAATCTGCGGAGAAGATATATCTGTTTTTGTTCATTCACTAACCTCAAAGCTATTTATGCTCCATCCTTAATAATCATTGAAAACATTGTATGTAAATTTGAGCGTGACAAATGTCAGCGGGCTAATCGTTGAGATCCCGATCTCTGTTGAAAGGTGGTTCCTTACTGGTGTGACTGTGTCAAGCCACGCAAGTTTATTCACGCAGACGAAGTTTGACAACAAAAAGTCTGCTTAAGAAGATTTCTCTTTTATCGGATTGCTTTGCACTGGCTTCTTTGGACGCAAAAGCTCTCTTCCTCTGTGATTTGAAGACACGTCACTTACCTTACATGCAACTGACATGCTTGACCATTATTACGTGTAATGAATACTGTTCACTACCCAACTAACTTCGGAATCAAAAGGAAAGCTTTGGAGATGAGATACAACGAGGAAAATCGACGTATCGAACGCTATATTGAGGGACCAAAATTATACAATGATGAGAATCTTTGTCAATGGGTTTCTCTTGTGTACTTTTCGCTTCACCCCACACCCAAGTTTAAGGAATACCTTCTCGCCTGCGTGATGGTTTCATTCAAACTTGGTAGTATCAAGATGTTGAAGTTGGATTATTCACATATGTGCAGGTTTGTATTATTTGAGAGTTGTGCGTGTCTCCTGAGCTGTCTTAGGTCTCATCCCCGAGAAGAAGGGCCCTATTTGTCTTATCTTCTTTGTATTCAGACCTGCACACCAACACTCAACATTTTTCCTCACTGTTAACCCCTCTTCGCCAACGCTCCACAACCGCACGACCCAGCACTACCCCGTCTCCTTCAGAATCCTTCTCACTCCTCTAGCTCTTCGTTTGAGTCGAATTGGGAACGCTTGTCTACTTCTCTTCTACGAGAAGAAAATCCTTTAGAAATTAATTGTCTTAAAGTTAGTGCCATTGTGAGGAATCTGTCTATTCAGTGAATCTGATTCGGTGAATCTGAATGCGGTATTGATCCCCCAATCAGGACCCCTCACTAACACACATAATAGGTATCGCCACCATCACCAAAATCCCCCCACACCCACACAACCCATTTTCTCCCCTCTTCCGTATTCAACCTGTTTTCCTCAAAAGATCTTCACTATACTTACTTCAACATAATCAGATACCATCGGTACTTTAATAAAAGCTCAAGAAGAGTCCCGAACTGGTTATCAATCTTGTTCACGGAATGCCTAACGATCTTGCAACAAGGCTCAGATCCAACGCACCGGCTACGCCTTTGCAATTTTTCTCCTTCTGTTTTAATAAGAAATGGTCTCTTTTCGTCTGCAAAAGCTCACTCCATTACCTCTTTTTTCTCACCTCTCACCACCTCCGGGAAGGGGGTCTGCCACCTGAATACTGATAAGTTCCCAAGCTTCGTCTGCCCATTCTCTCGATCCGAGGAGAGCTTCAGTCGAGGAATATCAATGGAAAAAAAAACCTTCTTTCTCCTCCACTCGTCCAATACAAAAGAGGATGTGTACTCTTCTCGCCTCTCCATCCCTAATGTGTTTACTAAACAAAAGTAATGCCGTAGCTCCATTGTACTGATGTGCAACAGGAATCTGAATTTGAATATTCAATGTTGAACATTCATTTAGGGACAATATACACGTATATAATGTGTACATGTATTATAATTATGTATCAGGAAAAATTTTAAATTGCTCTCTGTAAAAGTTTCTTAATAGTGAGTATGGTTTTTTTTATTTAAAAAAAAAATGTATTCTAACTTTGGCCTTAGTTTTGGGAAAGACTTTTCTGTAGGTGATCCGTTTAAAGACCTCCCGAGGTTTGTGCTCGTAATCCAAACGTCAGCGAATCATTCATAGGTTTCATGGTACTTACATCGAAATCTTTGGAATATTTTTATGCGAAGGGTGCCTGGACTTGGTAGTTCATCTTTCGATACCCACCAAACATTTTCTGGCTGCTTGTTCAGTGACGATATCAGTAGCGAAGCCGCATCCCAAAAACAAATCAAGGCAAACGTTGGTTATTTAGTGACTTGGAATAGGAATTTTTGGGAAGTTCCTGGTCAGCATGGTATTACGCTGTTGCAGATTATTTCCTTTCGACAACCGGGTTTAGGCGCTTCGAATTGGGCTCAGAAAGTAGATTTCCGGGGAAAACCAGAGGTCCCAGAAAGGTCTTTTATTAAGGCCACAGCGTTATGATAAGTTGAGATAAACTCCGTAGTTTATAACCCTTTGCCCCCTCCTTAGCCCTTGGAAACTTTAATTTTTATTTACAACCTCCCGAGGGGCAGAGCTCCATCCGTGTTATGCACTGCTGACCACCCTACAGGAATAAGGCCATTTCCTTACCCCCTTCATTCCTAGAATACTAAGCCTTCCTTCTTCGATTTATCTCACTCATAACCTTCCTTATTATGTTAACAAATAAGGTATGTGAAATCATTACCCATCTTATTACGTTAACAAATTATTGGTATGTGAAATTCTCTCGTGTGAAGTCTCGCCGATGGTGTTCGAACTAATATCCTTCACGGTCCAGTTCACCTTGTTACACGTAATTTAAAGTAGAAAAGTTTCTTTCAAAATCATGACGCAGTTATGTTGAACTTGTTATCACGAAATAGCAGGAGTAGGTGGTTTTGGGTGGTTCTGGGCCTGTTGTGTTCAAATGAACCAGGCAAGCGGGCTCAATTGCAGATAAGGCGTGTGGTTTCATGTGTTAGATAGAGAGAGAGAGAACGAAGCTGAAAAAAAAGATGAGGACCTTGCGCACGTCACTAAAATTCGACTTTTGGGACAATCCATTTTTAACCCATTAAATGTATAATTTTATGAATAGTGTACCTACCAAAACCCCTTACAAATATAAATCTAAAAAAGCTGCAAATTTTACACAAGGGTTTATCATTCTCTGATAATGGTTCCATAGGCGAAAATTAATTCTGTGACAATAAAAAAGAATTAGATTAAAAATCTGTACATTGTTTGGACAACGTGGGACCTCGAAAAATGGATTATACGTTCAAATGACTCGGAAAATATTTGAACGCCTGTCATCTTTCAAAAATCCCATTGGTAGCCCCATGAATGCCTTTTAGATTCCCATAGTGCAATCGGATCGTTCGGGGACCCCCAAAAATGGATTCTACGTCCAAAAATACTTCGAAAACGACGCCTAACTCGACCCCATAGCCAAAAACCTTTTAAAAACCCTCCCGTAGTCCCATTTTAGCCCCACAGAGCCCCACGGGTTTGGCGATCGGGCTGAAAACCTTACGGGCACAACTAAATGGTAAACCGAGTATTTTTTCAAAATTTCAGATTAAAGAAAAAAAAAAAAAAAAAAAAAACCTACTGCCCAAAACGGCCCGGACGGCCTACTGCATAGGGCGGACGGACATTTACTTTTTGGAATCTTGACCTCTTGAAACGTATAATGTCAAATTTTGAGACCGATCTGAATTTTCGACCTCCTTCGCGATTCCATTGGCGTATTATTCCAAGAATAATAAACCAAAAACTGAACTACAGGGAAAAAAAGTGCCTGTGCAGACGAAGTGGGAGAAAACAGGTGGAGGTGAGCGGCCAGTTTGTTTAGGGAGATGGCACGATAACATGGTTGCGGTCGAAAGTTACCATTCACGGCGAGAACGGCCCGACCGTGAAGACCCCCATAGTTCACCTTAATAGTGTTTAACTATTAACAGAACAAAGAAAAAAAAAAAAAAAACGAAAAAGTAACTCGATGGCACGACAATGGACCCGGCGGAAGAATAATAATTATTCCTATCTTGACGAGAAGTTTGGCGATCTGTCACCAAATTCGGTGACTACAGGGAAACATCAGCCAAGCTCTTCGAGGTGTTTCTTGAGTAACGCTAACTGGCTGGAATAGCTTCTGCTTCTTTGAGTGCCATAAAATGGGCGTTGGCAACCTCGCGCTAAAGTTCGAGTAGCAGCAGTTGATTGCAACAGTAACAAAATGTTACTTCCAAAATCATTGAACCAGCTAGGCAAAACCCTCATTTCCGCCGGGTAATGCCGCATGGTTGCTCGAGCATCGCCACTTAGATGAAATTCAGGCCTCCATCCCCAGCATTTCTAAGAAGCTTGCTGGCGAATATTGAACTGGTATTCTATGGACCCAACCGAATTAAAATGTCAAATCGCCATAGCTATGTGTCATCTGCAGCCGAACGCAGTTGTTTTGAACGATTTTTTGTATGTGGTCATATTGCGGCAGGTTTTTATCGTTAATACAGTAATCTTTGTAAAAAGTATGAATTGTGTGTACTTCAAAATTTGTTGGGAAAACGATGGCCTAAGTACAAGTGTACTTAACGAAGTTCACTCGGCCCTTCCAGTATCAACAATTTGCGACCAACCTCGTGGAAACTTCTATTTATTTTCCTCGTCAGGCTGGTAAAGCACCGCAGTCACAACACAAAACGTCAACTCTTTTGCTTCGTTCGCTGCGCCAATATTGTTGTTTATACTCGGTTTGTACGAACCCACAGAATAATAAAGGATTCAGCTCCGGTTGGTTGTCCACCTCAGCCTTACTTTAAATCGTTTCCGCTTTCATGTTTATCTGTACAGGAAAATACTAAGAGTACGAACACGTACTGCTAATAGTCCGCAGAAGAAGGGTGTTCAGTGCCATTTTTACTAAGTATTGAAAAGGGAAGGGGATGAAAAATCTAAAACCAGAACACTTCCGGGATCTGAGCATTGGATCTTTCATAGTCACGAATAGAATCTGAGAAGCGCCGGTTCGCGATAAACTAGCACCAGATTCTGCCAGGTTACGGTGAAACGAGAAGCGGGCTCAAAAAGGATATGAGCTTTAGTTAACGGACTCGGAGTGACAGGGGGTTGGGGCAAAGAGAGGATGATGAAAGAATTATACGTCGCTGGGGAGATAGAGGCTGGGGATGGTGCCATAAAGAAGGCCGTATCACAGCCTCGCTGCATGAAGATTAGGAATCCCACTTCGAAGGGTTACCTCCACTCTTCACGCTTCCTACCTTGTATAAGTTCCCAAATCCTATCGCTTCCATTTTATCTCTGCAGGAACTTGTGAACTGATTTCTCATTTATAATGTTAAATTGATAAAAATTCGCACTTGTAAACACATAGACGTACCCACGAATACTAAAGTAGACGGTACAGGTCATCGAGGCAATGCCCCCTTTTACGTGACGTTACCTGGCTAACACCGAGCAAAGGAATCCCCATATTACTATAACTTCCAGTTGACTCAGCTTCGAATACAGGAGAAATAATAATCACCTGGTTTGCATTTCGAGTTAACAGAAGAGTTCTAATAATTAGAACTCTTTATTATCCAGAATTATTCTTTAGGAGACTGTTACTGGCAGCGGATGATCGTAGAACTTTTTCAGGACACGAACTTGAGTGAACGAGTACTCTGAGAGGTCTTGGTCAAAACGAGAAGCAATTAAATAAGATGTCCCTCTGATTTATGTTCAGCGAAAATTCCACGAAGGCTATTTGTCGACATCATAATGCCTTTTTGAAAAGGGAGTAGAGATCAAGTATTTCCGTTGCCTTTTCTAATCGCTCTCATAGTATTAATCAAGACTTGTTGAGAGCAGTATCCTGCTCCTTCAGTGTACAGCCGTAAGCAATCTTGAGAACGATCCCAGTGAAAATTGGAATGCGGAAATTCAAAAAGTTGAATCCGTCCTTTATTACAACCATACACAATCAGTATAACCATTTTCATATAAAGAGTTAAAACCGAAGAGGAATTATATGAAGAATTATAACCGACTAGGAACGTTGACAGTACGTGAAAATGCGGTAGGAAGGCCCTGTTAGCCAGGTGATGTCATGCCCGCCATGATGGGGTAGGTAATCGAAAAAAAAATCCGTGGACAAAAAATTCTCGGAAAAAATCCCGTAAAAAAATCCTGCAGGGCGGAGAAAACCCCCCAAAAACAAAAATTGAAAAAGGAAAAATGGGAAATCCGTATCGATAAAATATTATATTTCATAATAATAATTAAAGTCAAAATATGGTTTTTCGTCAGGAGGTAAGCCTGGACTCAGGAAACATGAAGTCTGAAAAAACCACTAACGCCCGAATGAGCTTCTTGAATGATTTCTTTAAAATTTATACATTTAATGTTTTCCTTGAAAGGTCTTGCTTCGAAAGTTACGAACAGTCAACATTGCAGAAACCCAGTCTCTATTATTTATAGGACCTTAGGAAAAATATAATATTTGAATTTTGAGATCAGGAGGGGGTAAATGACGTGGGCTGCTTCAACATCCTCTGATTGGCCGAGATATCTGTCTCTCGTTTCTATGCAAGTTAGCCAACTTTGCTGCCAGAAAAGCCAACCCCGAAAATCGAGAATCGGGGTAAACATCACAGAACGTCATTCAAAAATCGAGCATCGAGATTATCATCAAAGAAGGTTTTTCTTCAGAATATTAAATGCCAAATGATGAAAATTCAGATGGTTTACGAATGATGATACGAGTTTAAAACTACCGCCCACGAGAAGCACAATATTGAATAGCCTTTCTGCCAGACGGTTCGATTATTGATGGATCGCACCGGAATAAAACGAAAGGAGCGAGGTGCCCAGTTTATCATAACGACATTTCGATTAAAGCATCTTTGCTTGTTAAAGATAGGAACTGGGAAGGGCTCCTGAAAAGCGAGCAGGACGAGTGCGAGTCACAAACAGAAGCAGGCCCCCCTTTTGATACTGGCAGTGAATGGTATGGTTCTCTGAATGGTGCAACTCAAGTCAAGAGAGGGAGAACGTCACAGATTGCGAGCTTTCCCCGTCTAGTCGTTTCGGTTTGATTTAACAGGGTCCCTCGCTGCCTTAGAAAATTTAGCATACATAATGCGAAATGGATTTCGCTATTATAACGAGGCCAGTACTGTTACACACGCCTGATGATGTAATAATTGCATTATTACAATTATTGTGTATCGCGCGTTGAATCTTTTCATAGTATTATTACATTTGTGAAGTATTAGACAATAATTTGTAAGCGCATCACAACAGTTACTCCGTCAACACAGCAGATATTGCGTCCAACCCATTCGCCTAAGACTATTAAGGGTGTTTTCGACCAGGATTGTTGAATTACCATTTTAAGTGGACGGTTGGATAGAAATGATATTAAGTGCTCTTTCACGGGCGAGATGTAAATGTTGGTTTAGCTGCAGGAGGGAGAGTAAGGTACCTATCCATAGCAGGACCAAGACAAGAGCAGGCAGTATATTACGCGGTTCGCCACCATAATAGCAGTTATCTGAGGATGCATGGTGGCTATTAGGATGGAGTTAGAGGCGATAAACAGGACTTCCTCGTCTTCTCAGAAAGGATTGACGGCAGTAAACCGCTAAACTAAGACCGACAGAACCGTCGTTAGCAATCTATCATAACGCCATAACTTACGAAGCTACGCCAATATCTATAGCGAACTACCACCCACTCAATTCATACTACGAGTATCTATTGCTTGTTGGTTATAGTTATTGTTATTTCATATTGTCTTTCTTCTTTTACTAAACTAATTTGGTGAATTTTATCATTATTTAACTGTAATTAGTCGATTCGAAAACTTCTCTCCCTTGCAATTCTTGAGATCACACGTCTGCACGATGCAACATTTAAAATGGGTTTATTCTTCTTTTGAATAAACAGTGAAAAAATTAATTATTCGTGAAAGAAAGAATTAAAACCTGTCTATCAGAATCTGATAATTAATACCATATCAGATAATATCTGATAATACCATATTATGGTATCTGATACCATATCTGATATGGTACAGTTTTTTAGAAATTTATTTTATTATTTAAAAAAAAAAAAAAAACAGATTCTGCAAATTAGATCGTAGGAAATTACTTCGAGAGTTGTGGGACCGCGAAAAAGAAAAAAAAAATTTCATTAAATTTTCATGTAGGTAACTTAATGAATGAACTACACCTCATTCGACTTTCGTCCCTCCATCAAAACCACAGTTAGACTCATTGTCTGGGATCCCATTGATGAATTCTACGTCAAAAAATACTTTAAAAACTCGAACGACCGAAAAATCGACAGAATATGACATTTTTGTATGGCGCTGTTCAGAGCTCCAGCGCACCCATACCTTTTCCAGCGGCGCTTTCGTACCTTAAAAACTGACAAGAAATTGGAGGGACCGGTGCATTCGTAATTCACCGGGAATTTAAAGGGTTATGATCGATGTTACTTTTTATTTTTTTAATTTATTTATTTTAATATTATTATTATTATTATTTTTTTTTTTTGCAGTAAGCTCAAAACATGAAGGATCGGGGGGTCCACGGAGGACAAGCTTTCCTATAGCCAGGTCGATGGGTCCAGGAGTAATCGTTTCGTCACTATTATAATTAAAATTAGTGATGATGAAGTTGACCGTTTCAATGAATGTGGTTGGAAAGTGGAATTTGTCCGACCCTCATCAACTTTCCACCCACATTATAATGTAAGTTGGTCTAATTCCACCTTGGTTGTAAGCCGCGCCATAATGTAAGTGAAACATTATGCTAGAATATAGCAATGGCTTTTGGACGTTCATTAGAAAGTAGGAAATAACTCCTTTTACAAGGGGTTTAATATGATTCTCACGTTGATCGAACAAAAATCAAGAGTGAGTTTTTTCTTTGAAAGAAAAAAGTCTTTTGATGAACTGATGCTTTGAGAATCGGAGAAGCACCACCCTCACTTGCATAATGACTTTCACGTTTGCCTCTAGCACTTTCTAGTTTCCTAGCAGTAGGTACACGCTCTTTCCTACACTCGACCCGCGGACATCCCCTCCCCTCCACTCATCACCACTCGCCGGTCCTTTTGCTCTCTTCAATATCACCCCCGTTTGTGACTCTGCTGGGCCTCCTATTTAAATAACAAAGCACCCACCGGCTCTGCCCGGTCTGAAGTGTTTTGTCCACTCGCGGAGATTTACGTTCCACATAATTGTACGGGGCCCTCCTCCCCGCCAACAGCCCGAGTCAGTAATATTTATGGTAGCCTGTCCGCATAGAGCCAGAGTTTTACACCCCTACTTGTACCATGCTCGAGAAGGGTGAAGAGCTCCCCATACTCCTTCCATCTGTGCATTCTTCGTTATTGTAAATAATTAAGGGCTACGGAATGAAACTCAGATGAATTGCTCCGTGACTGCTCAGCTTTTTTTTTTTTTTTTTGTTTTGTTTTACGTAAATTACCGTAAAATGGCGATTTCTTTCCCTAGCAATGTTGCAACAATGCACATTTCATTCATCCAGTAAATAAGATAACAGTTTTTATAAGTAAATAAGAAAACTGATTTTATGGTATTAATTATTTAATTAAAATTACGGTTTTGCCGTGTTTTATTTATTACTGCTATTAATACACTAATTAGGGAGTATATTGTTAATTACGTTAATGAATTAATTACATGGCTATTTTGTATTTAATTTATACCGCTCCTTAGAGGATGTTTGATGCAGAATTGCCGCGGTTTTCCATAGAATGGAATAGAGATGGGTAAAATTGGGTTCAAATTCGGATTCAGCACTCAGAAAAACTCAAAACCCAGCCTCATCTCCCCTGCACCAGACAACACCTTTTTGAAGGCGAGTGGGGTGTGTAGTAAATACTAGGTAAATTTGTGTTATAATATAACATTATTATCATCAATAATATTATTATCATTTTTTTAAATATTTATTTTATGTAAAATTTTACCTTAGCGTACACCGCCAACACGTATTATTATTTTTTGAAGTCTCATGAAGCAACAAAAATCAGTAAATCTTTCGGTTTCAAGGATTCGATAATACGAATTTCACCTTCAAAGTATCGATTTTGAGTCGCTGACTCCTGCGAAATATAATTATAGCAACTATTTGGCCCAACTTGCGTCTGCTGTTGTCACTTGGTTCGTGGTCTTGAAATCTGAGATCACAAGCAGTTAGAACTATGCAACGTTTCAACAGTTTCAGGCCACCCCTTCCACGAGGATTATCCCAACATTCTCTAACTTCATGTTTGACGTAGGAAGAGGGATTCGTTATTACAAAGAGAACTCAGCAATCATATTATGTTTCCTGATAATCCATCGGGAAAATTTGCGTGCGTGTGAAAGTATTAGAACGCATTAGGCAGTAATCTCGGGCCACAGATAGTTTTCGCCTTCAATAATAAAGTCTTCTCAAGACCTGCGAAATGCATTTTTAAAAAGTGTCCCCCTGTCCTTAACTGCCTCGAGGATGCTGGTTGGAATTATGCTTATACTCCCTTGTACTGCCCCCCGCAGACTCAAACGGATGTCATCAGTGCCCAACATCCTCCCAAATAATAATCCCGTTAACTAACGGAAACAGCTGAAAGCGGCTGGGCAAATAGATTTTTTTTTTCTTTTTTTTTTTTTTTGCTAGAGAGATTAACATACATTCAAGTATAAAGGGTAACAGGGCTAAGCTGCAAACCCACACAGCCTTCCCTAATTAGAATCGAAAAGCTGACAACGTTGTACATCGTACAGAGTTACGCTCCCGTTTGGGTCTTGTTTATGGGAATAAAAAAGCCTCTCTGTCATCATTTGTCAGTGGATTTTAAGCTCTGGAAAAGGGAGTTCATCAAAGGACAATTAAGCCCCATAGCAGTAGAGGGAGAGAGAGTTTGAGGGATTAGGGTTAGTGAGGGAATTATGGGTGTTTTATGGGAGATGTCGTTGGAGGTGGGAGAGGATGGACCCATTATAAAACTTACCCCCTTTTGCTTGAAGTTGGTGCCAACTTTGGGTCGGCTTGTTAGCTGAAGCCAGAAGCTTCATTAGCCGTCGACGGGACAGATTTTGCGTCAACAATGTTTGGCCTCTCGTTCGTAAGGTCTGTAAACACAAATGTGGTTAATAAAACTTGAAGGCACAGTTTGACTCTGGCAAATAGCTTAGGGTCTCTTATAGCTCCAATTGCTATTATATTTAAACTTTGACGACAAATTGGGTTCGTACATGAGTTTAATGACGATAATCTTCCGCTCTCCTGAATTGTGCTAGCTGGGAGAGTACAGTATAATTATTACGTATCCGTTGGAGTAATTAGATTCGACCATACTATTAGGCATAACAGCCAGGATAGGAGGGGCGCCGGGGAGAGTCAAGAACAGGCCTGCTTTGGGCTTTGGGTGTTGTGGTTTGCTGTCTGGCACCAGTATTGCTTTAGAGGCTGTACGGTTCAACCTCGGGAAACTTTATGATAACTAGAACCATGCGAAATTACTGAACTGCATTTGTTGTGGTATGAATTCCACTATGAATGTTATCAATGAATGTAATATTAGTTCATGGTACATGAATTCTGGTTTCATTTGAAGATGAGGTTTATGGACAGTATCTCATAAACGATAATATCGTTTAGTATATTATACTATCTCATAAGGACCTCAGCGATTCTAAAAAAGGTGAGAAATCCTTCGTGGTAGTCAGTCAGGTGGGGGAATGAGACAGGTACGCTTGCCCATTGGCCGGTGATAAACTGCCTTTCAGAACTGGCTCGGAGATTTACAGCTGGTGCTGAAGGCGAGACGCCTCGACCCACCCTCGTTGTACAGCTTGCCCCTGGTCACACTCTGCCCTTATCCCTCAGTGCGGGATCTCCTCACATCTCAATGTCACTGTAGGAGCACGACAGCAGGGGTGATATGTCTTTGGTGAAGCTCCGTGTTATTGTTATATTATCCGTGTTATTTACCTTAACTCC
Organism: Pilophorus perplexus; assembly: GCA_955831195.1. Taxonomy (NCBI): domain Eukaryota; kingdom Metazoa; phylum Arthropoda; class Insecta; order Hemiptera; family Miridae; genus Pilophorus; species Pilophorus perplexus. The sequence continues at coordinate 11,876,608 of OY037011.1, read as the reverse complement.
TGCCACTCTGGATTTTGCAATTTGTTACTTCAAAAGTCAGCTCTGTACCGGGAATGACAATTTACTTTGCTGCCGCCACCGTACTGCGCAAGTTTCGGAATTGTTTATCATCATTATGCGAACGTACCTGCAGGATTATCGCATTGGGTGTATCAATAGAATCAGCTTGGATCAGACAATTGGATCTGGAAAATTATGAATTTTATCTCACTCTCTCACATCGTAGTTGCCGAAAGCCGACCGAACATTGTCTCATAGTTATAAAAATCGGATTTAAATTATTAAAACCTACTGTGAAACCGGCCGATGGTCAGAATTTTTGTAGTTGTGCAAATGGCCGTTGTTCTGGAGTCCTGATGGTTTCCCCCCTCTTTTATTTGACTGATAGTCTTCGTGAAAACGAGCTGGACGGCTTAAAACCTCGATAGTGTTCAGGCTGTCCGGAACTTCGCTCGGTGATCCTCTAAGTGAAACCCACCCTTGGGTTAAGGAGGTTCCACTCGCTCCTTTCTCAAGAGCACCACCACATAAACCACGTGATCTGGCAGCACGCACACCTCTTATTGTTCTCTATTTATCTTCCACTGCTCTTTATCTTTGCTTCCCACCTAAATGAAACGCATGAGGTGGCCAATGCCGCAAGTATTGTTCCCTTCCAATATCATGCTACCGTTATTGTCCGTGTCTCACATACATGTTTAATGCTTTCCTATCGCTATCCTAACAGAATAACACTACACATTGGTCCGATAAAGTGGAACCCAGTGATGCTAGAGACCTTTTCGAATAATTCCCACCCTTGCTCTCAAAATATCCCGCAAGTAACCTATATCAAAGAATAATAAACCCATGTGTAAAATTTGCAGCGTTTTTGGAATATACTATATTCCAATATATACTTCGCTATATTCAATATAGCTACTGCCCACAAAACGCAAAAAAAAAAAAAAAATCAACCTTAGTAGGTGGTGAGGCGAATCAAAAACGGTTGAATATTCAGAGAATAATAAACCAAAGGGATCACATAGGTATAACATGGGTTTAGAAAATTTAGCACCTTGAAATTAGTACCCTATTGCAACGAATTAAACATCGGCGGGTGAACTTCGGCCATATTTACATTTAATACAGCACAGTAACTGCTGCAACTGTTGCTGACTATCGATACTATGTGGTGTTTTGTGGGTGGTTCAGACAATCGATTCACCATTGGCAGCGATATCAAAGCTATCATTACTTTCAAGGATAGTTTTTTTGATAGTTGGTTGGAGCTGATCTAAAAATCCCTCAATTTTGGCATGTTTCACAAGAAAATTCCCTCCATCCCTCCAAGCCCCAAATGTCCCTTAGCCGAGGGATAATTCCCTCAATAAGGCATCACTGGTACAACTTGTACCATTGCATACTACAAATTTGGTAAAGAACACTATTAAGTAAAGGTCTCTAAGGGCCATGGCCCTTTGAATCTAAGATTCAAAGATTTATCTAAGTTTATTCTTTTTTCATAAATCCAAGATTTAATCTCCAGTTTACAACTTTGAACCCAACATGGAGCAATAATGCCCCGCTTTTAGCAACAATTATTAACGTAGAAAATTAAATACGCTTTTCCAGCATACGGGGCTACCTAGTTAGAATGAAAAGCAACATCAGTTAATAATTTACCTACTAACGAACACTAAAATGTTCTGTCCTTTGGACTTCCGTCTGAAGGTGGTTGTTGGCTTTTTGGTGTCGGTTATATTGCTGTCGTAATACCAAGTGGTGGTTTATTGTTTACAAACATACAAGTATGAATTACACATTATAATGTACGTTGTTACTGTTGGGATTGGTGCGAGAAAATTTCGTCGTGGTGGAGCACAAGAGTCCTGATTGGGGCAAGTACCTCGCAGAACCAACAGTGTTGGGCGAAAATCGTGGCTGAATTTAATTCACAATCTGTTCGAGACCAGATAAAACAGAAGATTTTGAAAGTCTGAAGCGGGTGAAAAGTCCACCTCGTCCAAATAGTGAGTTCTCTCTCAAAACCGTTCAACTGTGAGCTCACGAGAATCTTCTTTGTCTTCCAAATCGCAAGGGAAATGCGGCTCATTGTAGAAAAAAAGTCGAAACCCCACTAATGTTGCACGAAATCACTGAAGATTTAACAGTTTTACTTGGGCGAATTGGGCGATTTTAATTAATAGGAGATCTTAACTCAATAAACTGGAGATTTGAAACTCGTCCTTCTTGGGAAGCCCAATTAAATTGCCCTTGTAACATTAAATTTATAGTGTGAAACCAACCCTTATAAGTGAACTCACAACCGATGGCCAGACTATAATATCAATAATGATCATCATACGGCCAAATCCAAAGAGTTTGCGACCTGTGAGTGACGGATTCGCCATACAGGCCCTTGTGAGCCTGATACCATTCAACTATTTATTCTTCATGTCAAATGTATTTACCACGTGCTAACGATAATGGGCTTACGCAAGAGTTGGAAGTCGCCTTTTATAAACGTTCTGTGACAGCAGTAAAGCTCGAAAGCGAGGAACCAACGGGTTTTAAACCGTCGGCAATAACCGAGGAGGCACCTTCATTGCATTCCTTCTTCGCAATACTATAGCAGAGTTCCCTATTGCGGGAAAAGGAGATGAAGGGGGGAGGAATGGGGAGAAACAGGAGGGGCGAAGCCCCATCCTCACTCGGCAACAATTACGGCAACAATAATTTATTCAAGGGACGTGCAGTAGAGAGAGGTCCACTACAGCGTCAGACCTCGCTTTAGCCACTTCCTATTGCTACCCTGCAAAACACATGGACACTGGAGGACGAATTAAACTGGACACCTACCTATACTATATGGGGAAAGAATAGTGGCGTAGAGAGATACGAGAGGGAAAAAAAAGAACCGTATTAGAACACTATTATGCAGTAGGCATGTGACTATGAAAACTGTACAAGCACCAAGACATCCGAGAGCGATAATCACTATGGCAATATAATGATTCTTCGTAAAAGCTTCTTTCAACCAATTTACCTCGAAGCACCTCCACCAAGTTGCTTCAGAATTTCTATTCTTTTCTGCAGTGTGTGGACAAAAGCTGGAAAAACCTCGTAAAAAAAAAGAATGAAACCAAAGCGAACCTGATTGCATATACTGAAGAATACCAGTAGTTCATTCTGGCGGTACAAACAGGATTCCGTTCCATCCCACAAACCCCTCAGAGCCCCCACCTCATCCCCTCGTCAACCGTTATTTCTCAAGCGATTGTTTTCCCGCCACTCAATCACGTAGCTGGATAAGTTCCCCCCTCTTCCATCGGCATTTAAGAGCCAAGTCCATAGAGTTGGGGGATACCCATCGCCCTTCCCTCCGACCTAACATCATCTCTCATCCTGGTGGAGGCAACCAAAGAAGTTCATTTCTCCCGATTTGGCCACGGTTAAATGAGCTGGAAAATTTGATTCTCGTATTTATAAGATGAAGCTTTTCCTCCTGGTCGATGGTTCATTCCGAGCGAAGCGGCAGCTATTGTAATTCACTCAGTTTTGATTGCATTGGTGTCGCGGTTATGGTTCCAGACGAGCTGGATGGTATCAAGATGGATAATGTTGACATTATTTCTGTAGGCCCAATAAAATTTATTTTTACAATCATTTGAAAAAGAATTATATGGTTCGGTTTTTTCAAATTATTACCGTCGTAAAAGGAAGAAAACAGTCAAGTTTTGCTCATTCGGGACGCGGGCAAATCTCCATACTCGGAAGTACCCTAACTAGAACACATAATTGCATACATAACCAAATTTTTGGTATCGCTATATAACCTGGGTTGGGTGACGTTTGAATACCGAAAGCGTTTATATTAAACTTCAAGTCCAAAGGAGCTCCATCACCCGCCATGGGATTCGAACCCATGACCTCTGCTTCGCAGACAGATAGCAGTCCCCCATGCTGTCACTGTGCTACCGTAGGTCCCAAGTACCCTAACTAGGTTAGGTTCCCACAATCGTTAGTTTGGACATTTAAAATACCGAACGACGTTTTACTCATTTTTAATTGGTTTAAGTAGTAAACCAATTCACATTTATTTTGGATCTCTTGTCGGTTTTTTTTTTTTTGGTTCATTATTCTCAGGATTCGTAGGTCCCAAGTACCCTAACTAGGTTAGGTTCCCACAATCGTTAGTTTGGACATTTAAAATACCGAACGACGTTTTTCTCATTTTTAATTGGTTTAAGTAGTAAACCAATTCACATTTATTTTGGATCTCTTGTCGGGGTTTTTTTTTTTTTTTTTTTTGGTTCATTATTCTCAGGATGTAGAGCGGCCTCAGAATTTGTCCTAACACATTACCATGGTTATGCTTAGAATTACCATGGTTATGCTTCATTACCATGGTTATGCTTAGAAAAAATGTTTCATTACCATGGTTATGCTTAGAAAAAATGTGTCATGACCATGGTTACGCCAGAAAAATTCATTACCATGGTTATGCTTAGAAAATTACCATGGTTATTCTTAGCATTCATTACCATGGTTATGCTTACCATGGTTACCATGGTTATGCTTAGAAAAATCATTACCATGGTTATGCTTAGAAAAATGTGTCATTACCATGGTTATGCTTAGAAAAATGGTTATTTTCATTACCATGGTTATGCTTAGAAAAAATGTTACCATGGTTATGCTTACCATGGTATGCTCATGGTTATGCTTAGAAAAAATTCATTCATTTTCATGAATGAATTTACCATGGTTATGCTTAGAAAAATGTGTTATGGTTACGCTTCATTACCATGGTTATGCTTAGAAAAAATGTTCATTACCATGGTTATGGTTAGAAAAAATGTGTCATGACATGACACATTGTGCAGTTTTCGGGTAGTAGGTTTTTTTTTTTTTTTTACTTGGACATAATATTATTATGTCTTATGGCTGGGAGTCCTTCTACAATTTGCGTCCTCAAAAAAAAAAAAAAAAAAAAATTTATAGGCGCACTTCCCGTGGTGGTAGAGACTTGAAATTTGGGTAGGGGGTCGCGTGGGCTGTCATTTTAGAAATATTTTTGAACGTAGAATATATTTTTGGGAGTTCCAGGCCCGACCTCAGGGGTGTGGCCATTTTATCTCATCTTGGGAATCAAGAGAGATGCAAAGTTTGTAATTTCTAAATTTAGTGGATTTTTTTTTTAATTTTTAATGTGGCTTTTGAAGGATGTCGATGTTTCTTCGGACGTAGGTACAATCCAGTTTTTGGGATTCCTCATCACCAAGCTGCTAAAACTGGATATGGAGCAAGCTGCTAAAAATGGATATGGACCAAGCTGCTAAAAATGGATATGGAGTTTTTATTTTTATTTTTAAAAGATAATTTTTTATTGACATTAATTAATTTTTGCACAAATTATATAAAAGAAAGTAAGCAAAATTTGCGGCGTTTTTTACACATTAGATTCTGCGTGAAATCCCAAATCATTGGTTTTGAGATCCCTAAATCATTGGTTGAGTGCTGCTGAAATACCGTTCAGTAAAAAATCGTCTCCTCATAGTGTCAATTACAATTTTCAATCAATAACTACGAAATGTTTCCAATTTAAGAAATAGCCCAACTTCTGGTGATCAGCCCCATCATCGTTGATGATGATTTTTCAAACTATAAACAGCAAATCGTATCTGCCGCCACGAACTATGAAAGGAAGGTTGAATTTATGCTGGAAAATTATTACGGTGATTCCGTTTTTGCGCTCAAAGCTACCAATAAAACGCCCGTTTTAAACGGCCATTTAATGAGAAGCCGAGGAGCAGTTGTCGAGAAGGGGGGGTCTCGAGGATTATTATAACTCACGAGGCTGTCGGGTGCACTCGCTTTAAAGGTATCAAACCCTCAGAAATATGCGAGAGGGGTGTGCTCCAGGTAGGAGGGGACGCTAACCCTTCAAGCGCACTGGCCCTAAGAAAGCCGAGTCTGGACTGTTTTGCTGCTTGACCCTTGTCGCCTACACTTGACTACATTATCATTCAACCGAAGAGACGGTAACGTATACATTGTACAGGCTCAGAATGTAATGGGTGTCTGCTCTGTATAGTAGCTGTATGCAATAGGCCAATTGGAACCAAGTCATTCCATATTCAAACTAAATACGCTACTGTGTCCACGTATTACATGTTAATAATTAATATTTATTGATAATACTTATCGGAGTATCTTTTTCGACGAAATTTAGGACTTAAAATCCATTTTAGGTGTTCCTTGTCCTTCGAAATACTATACAGGTATACATTTATTTTAAATTTCTATTTTTTCGTTTAAATGATAGGTTGACCTATTTCGTTGACTGAATCAACGTCTTGATTATTTTATTGACTTCGATGAAATATCATCGAAGCTCACACGCATGTAACATTGTGGTTATAACATAAACGTGAAATCGTGTTAAAAGATAGTACGTTAAGCTGGTGATCAATGAGAATTTGCTTGAAAGACAATATCGTCGAGCTTTTCGGAATCCTATAACCCGATGATGAAAGAGACCCTCTTGGTAGTGACGTATCTATGGTAATAGCGGGGTCCTCTGTTTTTGTGCATAATTCCCTCAAAGGGGTCAGTCAGAACGCGACAGAGTGGAGGGGTATAAAGGCATGTTTAATTCATGATTTCTCACTTATTGCTATGTACCTGCCACTCCCGGTCATAACCTGGGCACATGCCTCGCACCATCATTCCCTGACGTAAACCATCAGTAACCCCCCGTCACCTCATCACTTCGTCTGCCCTCCAGGCAACACAGTTTACAGGGTTAGAAATAAAAGAGAGGCTGAATGATGTAGCTGATGAGTTCACGCATCACAGGCACCCCAAGGGTGTTAGATCTTCCATCACGGCAGATGTAGGATCTTCTACTCTACGTGTCGAAGAATCTGCTTTGTCAGCCTTGATTTTTGCGTTCCATGTTATCTGTTGAAAATAATCTGAAAATTTCAAAACTATTTGATTCAAGGCTGGTTCAAGAAAACCCAATTTTCTTTGCGAGCCGAGACACAGCGATAGTTGTAAGTACTCTGGTACACTTAGTGTTTACTAGTCTAGTAAAGTGCTTAAGGGTAAAAGAAATGTTTGGGAACCTGAAGTTTCTCTTTGCAATGAAAAATCCGGCTACCTCTTAGAAGTTAACATTGGGTCCAGTCATCGGTAGGAGAGAAAAGAAGGGGTGCCGTATCCATACGATCTGCGGTTTAAATGCGATTGGCTCCCGTTTTATGGTCCACCACTCTTGATCTTGGCCCCCAGCCAGCGTCACTATCTCTCCCCCTTTCAGCCACAATGTTCAAAGTGGAAACGTATGCCTTGAAATTTGCGGCAAAGTTTTGAAATTTGAGTTTGTTTACAGTTATAATTTTGGGGTGGGGCATGACTTTATACTTATGGTAGGGCTGCTGAACGTGGTTTTTTGAGTATGTATACTGAAAAGTTGGAAGATTCGACTTGGGCAGTGTTGCACCTTCACAGTCGATACCATTTTTAGCCCCATGAAAGCCCCATAGGTCCTGAATCGGATCGTCCTGGGACCCCAAAATTTGATTCTACGTCCAAAAATTTGATTGTAGGTCCAAACACGTAACTCTACCTCTATTCTACCTCCCTTAGCCCCAGTTTAGCAACTCTACGAGTCGGGGCGATAGGGCTGAAAACCTTGCACAACTAGATGGTTAAACGAGAATTTTATCAACATTTCAGATTTAAAAAAAAAAAAAATAATAATAATCCTACTGCCCAACACGGCTCGGACGGCGGAAGGACATTTTGTTTTTGGAATCAAGACATCCTGAAACGTATAATGTCAATTTTGAGGCCGAACAGAACTTGCGACTCCGTCGCTATTGAATAGGTGTATTATTCCAAGAATAATAAACCAAAATGTATTTAAAAATACCTTTAGGTTATTTCTTAATATTTGTTCAAATATATTTGAAAAAATATTAGGAAATAAATGCATTGAAGGGAGTGAGATGGAGCCATTCTCTACAGCTGGGAAACAGCCAACTTGCTGAAAGAAAGACCACCAGAGAAGGTCAATGAGTTGATAGTTTCTCTCACTCAAATTTTATCGGAGCTGATTGCAGAAATAGGTGCCCAGCTGTAGAGAATGCGCTCTCTGACTCCACACCACAGCAAACTGGAGATTGCTCCCCCACTTTCTCCTCAGCTAGGTTAGATAGTATCTGGATCTTAGATAGGAGGTACCACAAGAATAGCAAAAATATTGTGAACAACAGCACATCAGGCATGAGGAGGACTTATACGAATCACAGGCAGTGAGAATGGGATTTATAGTGTGCAGGCTGTGATTCACATCACAGAAAATGCGGCTTTTTTAAAGAAGAGGAATCCCGCAATTGCAAGATTGGAGAAACACCGCGGGATCCCGCATTGCGGGATTGCGACCCTTAGTCGGAACCTTCTCGCCAAGTTATCATTTATGGCGTTTATAAACCATGCTAAGAGAATTATCGGAGAAGGCGGTTCAGATAAATAGGTATTCAATGGCATCATTCCTGATAGCTGCTTTTGGTGGGCCGATTGCCTCATTTGTGTTCAAGCCTTTACGAAACCTATTAAATACAAAACTGTCAAGTTTTGAAAATACATAAAAAATTTCTTAGTGATCCAAAATTGGAATGAGGTTTTGAATTGGTAGGTACTTCTGCAAATCAGGAAGGTGATAGGGAGGCCCTACAGGGTCTTCCGGGGATATCTCAAAAGAGACTTTCCTCTAAGTGGAATCCATCCTCAAAGTTTTTCAACTAAGTAGGATTGTTTCATGTGCTTCTACCATTAGCCCAAATTGGTTTCAAGTTTGACCGGCTACCTCCCGTGAACCGTCGACCCTCAGTTGAAGAAGGGGAACCATCTCTGAATTCTAGATGCATGCGGTTCTAATTCTTTTCATCTTTGTATACATACAAGACAATGTCAATTACAATGTCCGAGAACTTGGAATATTATAAACTCCGAGTAGTTGGAATAATGTAACTGAAACGTTTTCTATTCCATCACTGTATACTTACTAAAGATTCAAGTTGTACCTTTGCTCAATAGTCTAAATTTTAGAACATTTAATGTTGTGCCATCACTTCATACAGTTGGGAAATGAAGTGAAGCTGCTACAGCACAATACGGTACCTACCAATATACTGGGCTGATGACCGGTATCTGATAATGGCATTATTTGCTCTTCAAATAACCAACAACCCTCGGCAAGTTGTCAGGATGCGAAGGAAAAATATGCTACCAGGATTAGTGTTTTATTTCCGAGGGCAAGAGATCCCCCTCTAATCGTAATCACTGGGCTTGTCACGTTTCTCGGTATAATCACATTAGCGACCGCGTTATCTCCAAGTGAGCCCAGCCCGACTTTTTCCCTCTGTTTTGTAACAAACAATGGATTTCCCTCAACAGGGAAAAGCTTTATTTCCCGTCCGAAGGATATTTCTTACCACAAACAGATCGGGAGGTCACTCTCCAAACTCCTCTCTTCTTCACGATTCCTCTCCGAGCAGATTTAATTGCGTTAAGCCTATGGCAGGTTTCCTCTCACCTAATTGCGTCAAGCCCATGGCGGGTCGGGGACTATCCATAGCACTGCTGGCTGGATCCGTAGCTCTACTGGTTGGACTCTCCGGTTGATTGCCACTGCACTCCCAGCGCTGCCGAGGCTCGTGATGTGAACTTTTCCACTGCACTCCCTACTGTATCTCTTATAGATAGGTACTATAGAAGCGATGGGTTGCGCAGGAACCGGCGATCCACCCCCACCGTCGAAAGGGTTAAGGCAATCCATCCTTGGACGAAGTCTCAATTCATCCCCAGCTTGGCCACCAACTTTGCAAGCCTTGGCCCGGTCTAGAAAAATCGGGACCATCTTGGGAAGCATTGGCAGCAATTGCCAGCTTGGCAACAATTTTGCAGGCCTTGGACAAGTCTAGAGAGCTTGAGGGCCATCTCGAAAGCCTTAGAATCCCTTATATTAGCCAGCTTGGCACCCACATTGCAAGCCTTGGACGGGTCTGGAGAGCTTGAGGGCCATCTCGAAAGCCTTAGAATCCCTTAGCCAGCTTGGCACCAACATTACAAGCCTTGGACAGGTCTGGAAAGCTCGAGACCATCTTGGGAAACCTTGGAAATCTGTAGCCAGCTTGGCACCAACATTACAAGCCTTGGACAGGTCTGCAGACCTGCAAAGCTTGGAACCATCATAAAAATAGCACTTTAAATTTCTCTTTCGTATTCTCGGCACTCTCCCTCATTAACTGAGAGGAATCCTGCCATTCGACGGAGAGGAATCGTGGTATGAAGATTAGCCCCCCCCCCCCCACCTCCCCCCATTCATTATAATAATTATAACAATTATTGGAGAAGAATCCGGCGACGCCCAACAGATCAAATGAGAAATGCATCCAACCATTCAACTTCGAGGTAATCGTAGGTATACGTAGGTATACATGTTCCCAAACTATCGATTCATTGGTACTTTATTGTATTACATTGATGGTTTCACGGGACAATCTGAACAGTTGAATTGAGTGTTCAGGAGGAGTTTAACTCTAGAAAGGGTGCGTTCTAAGAAGTGTTTCACGGTGCAAACAAAGAACCTTTCATGTACATTAGTCAATGAAACGGGGAGAAAAGCGTCACTTTTCCCAGCGCCTTTCAAGTGAGTACGTCGGCGGCTTTGGCCAGTTCCACCCACCCATTTTAAGAGAGGATAAAAGAAAACTATTTGGTTTTTACTCGCAGAAAGGCTTACAAGACGATTGATGCCTAGAAAGAGAAAACAAGGGTGGAGGGAGGAAGGAAAGCAAACAAACAGGGAAATCGTGAAGTGGCACCCAGAGATTGCGAAAGTGAGTGTGCATGTTCTAATAGAAGTGCCCTTTGGAATAGGGGTCCTTAATATTTCCTTGGAGGATTCCGTGAAAAGGGCCCTTTTCACACACTTCGGAATCGTATTGGCTGGAGAGGCACCTCCTCGTCCCACCCGGCTTTGAACGGTTGGGCCGACAGGACGAACTATCTGCATATTGTAAGAGAGCCTTTGAGAGTTGAAGGAAAAGGGGTATGGGAGCACAACCCCTATAGGACTGCTTGCATTGTGACCAAGTAAGTGAATGAGATCTGACCCCCATCTCCCCCTATTCTGCTGAGACCCTGAACGTTGGCACTAGAAAGAGACTTGAGGCGTTTAAATAGTAGACCCTTCAAGATTTCATTTACGGGCTACAACGACCAATCTTTTTAAAAGGGAAGTCCGCGCAGGCTTCATCATCTCCTTTCTTCCTACTTTGTCTTCTTAGGTATTCCAAAACTATTCCACTCCAGCGAATCTATTCCGAATTAATTAAGCATAGTACTAGTTTTTTTTTTTCGTTACGTAAGTTAAAGCTTGAGCTGAGGATTTGTCGATCTTGGAATCAAGTACAGTATTTGAAGATCTGTCCCAAATGTGTAACTATTCATTTTGGCGGAAGATGCCTCAAGAACACCGTAACAGAAGCTGATTAGCCTTGAATTTTTAATTTATTCCGTTTACTGCGTTTACAGTGAGGCGTGTATCTTGATCACTTTGAGCATTGCCCTGAGCTGATTAATTAGCTTGGGCTTGAACGAGGGCGTCTCTAATGAGAAGAAAGGAGAGTTTTCAAGTAGTGTTAGACGAGTTATCCAGCTGTAATCGTCTAAATTAGTATCCGTTGCATTTGCTAGCCGGCTTTGATCTTGTTGAAGGGTGTGGTACCTCATTTTAGACCAAGGTACAAACTGAAATTAACCTCTCCAAGACTTTTTGGCATCGGAAGAGAATGGTAAGAAAGTGCTGGTGAGGCGTATCGTCGCTCAGTTGAACTGCGCACCCAGCACGCAGGCAGCAGATCCCCTTTGCACAAAAGGTAGACCAAGTTGGAAGGTTTTCCTATTCTTATAAAGTAATGAAAATTGTAACGTTCAGATGCGGATGGTGACTCGACTGATCAGGGTCAAATAGATACCTTCCGAAAACAACTCAGTTCCTTTCCTCCAAAGGTATTTAACGACGGGAAATAAATTGTTGTCAAATAACTGATACCGTTTAGGGTGAAACGCACTGTGATGGGTGAACACAGAATAAATATGTAATCGACGATCACAATATTATTGTGACAGCTCGGTGCTAGGATTTATTGTTGAGATTTCAGACTGTAAGGAATTGTTAGGGATGGTGTGATTGATCTTTGATGGTTAGGAACTCCTCTTTACCAAGAAGATCTTTTTTTATCACTGGATCTCAAGTGCATTTATATTAATAAGCAGGATGAAGGTGACGTGTCATCAATCAGGAAAATATTAATGATGGAAAAACGGAGAATTTTTATTGCACCAAATAAAGGGAAAAGTCCTAACCTTGTGATAGATAGAGTTACGTTAGGCAAATCAGGTTCTAAGATGCTTGGCGGGCTGGGCAGTTATGAATAGCCGTCGTCAAACGCAGAGCTGCCATGGTAATAGGTTCATTAGTGCCGAGTGATCAGCACAGTGAGGAATCGGCCTCGCCGACAAAACACCCGGCCGAACGACGCGGTGCGGAAGTTTTTTATGGTGACCGATCAGCAGGACAGAGAGCATAGGAGGTATATTGAGGGTAAGGGATTGATCGGTGAGCTGATACGGCTGTATTGAACAGCTTTAATTGATACTATCGCTTTTCCAGCCTCAGTCTCGGGTAGTTTGAAAGTTCGCACTGTCTAGACTTTACACTCATGAGCTGTTGAGTTGTTAACAATGATTGGCCTAAGTGTAATTTTGATAGGATAAAAAATTCCTCCTCACCATGAGCTCTCAGCTGTGTAAGCTAATTAGAAGCTAACAAGACGTTCAGGTAGTCCTGAGAAACTCTTAGATTGGGGCTTGCGGTACTCACTTTGCCTCTTGAGCTAAAAGGATCCCATATTATTCTCTTTAAACTTGCAATTTTAATAACGTCCCCAGTTATAACCCGCAAAGGAAGCAAAAGTTCTCCATAGCCAAAGAGGGGCTGGAGGGCTAAAGATGATAAACTTTAGGAATCTTAACATCGTTAATTTGATCCTGCCCCTTCATACGACCAAAACCTCTGCACGGCTTGGATATCTTACGGGTTGATTAAAGGCCGACTTCGAAGTTTTCAGACGGTCCATTACAGGACGGTGGTATGAGGGAAGGGAAAGACCACAAGAAAAAAAAAAAAAGAAGCGACAAGCTGATCGTAAGGGACGGGGTATTTTAATTATACGCACTCCCTCTCTACCGTTTCCCCGCCCCATCGTTCCAGAGAATCCAAACCCTTTTACTCTGAGGGTATTAATCTTTGTGTGATACATCAAAGCCAAACAGTTCCCAAGCTGTCGGCATTTTTAATAACTTTCTTTCTTCTTTTCTTACGCAACACTCTAACATTTTACCACCCTTTTCGTAATATTCCTCACTGCTGTTCCCCTCCAAAGTAAAATAACTGGTTTTCCATGTCATAAAGCACCAAACTCGCTGGTAGACCTCAATCATCGACTTTCCCTGAGGCGACATTCCAGAAAGGCCAAACGCCTAAATCCAGATTTGCCTTCTAGTTGTTGACGAGTGGATGAATGATACTTGGCTTGTTCGGTAATAATATTCCTAATAATGCTCTCGGATCTAGATGCTCCGACGAGGTCTATTGTTTTCAAATACAACATCCTTTCGACCAAGAGCGGTAGTAACGGACAAAAGCCATCAAAGGCAGAGAGGCGGCTTGAAGGCCACAAAGACGACAAGCTGAATCACGTTATGGGCTCTAACAGAACGAAACAGGAAGCACGAGGGACAAGGGACGACCTATAACTCAATTTCCCTTCGCCGCTGCCACCTCGATAGCAAATATCGCGTTGAAACATTATTCCGACCCACCCACCGCTCCGGTGGACCACCAATGTCACTTCTTGAGCTTTTCCTTTATCAATCCCCATCCAAAAGACTTTGAAGGACGTACCCTGTGATACGTTGGAAAAAGAAAACAAATACGTAGTTGAATTACGCACCATCGGTACAAGCTTGTGGAGGAGCTTTAAACCTTTAATCGAGTTGACTCCGAGCCAGGAAGCTCTCCCGACTAATTCAGCTTTAGGTTGGTTCTCACAGTTTGGACCAATATAAAGTATTCGTAAGAAGACTATTTTCCCATATATTTTACACCAAGTAGGTACCTACTGCAGTCCTCTGCCAAAAGAAATAAAACTGGGCCAGGTAATTCTAGGAAACAAATAAGGAAACAAAATTTTTTTCCTATTAATTTGTTTCCTTCCATGCTCCAAACCTCGCTTTCGCACCAATCCAACTAAGATAAGGCTAGATTAGGCTGTAGGCTTATTTCTTATTTGTTTCCTAGAATTACCTGGTCCTGTTTCATTTCTTTGGGCAGAGGACTGCAGTAGGTACCTACGTAGTGTAATAAAATCTAATATATTACACTACATATTATGTAGTGTAATATAAAATATATGAGAAAATCGTCTTCTTACGAATACTTTGGGAGTATCCCAACTGGTCCGCTACCACTCAAAAGTGAACGGGGCGGGGGGAAACCTTCAGGGAAACATAATTTCTCCCTTAGAGGGAAAATCAATAGATCATGGATACGTCCATTGTTGTAGGTGTAATTTGAAAATTAAAATGATGAAATAAAATACACACAAGATATTTTATGAATAATTTATTAGCATGAAGTAGGTTGATACATGTACTCAGAGTATACATGTACTGAGATGTATCTCAGTTAGAAAGAATTGTCAAAATTATGAAATATTGTCGCTAGCGTTAGTAATACTCAATAATGGTTTATGGTACGAAAAGTATGAAATATAATTTCTTGTTTCCATATGATCTACATAATATGTAGATCATATGGAAACAAGAAATTACCAGTCATTGATGCTGTATTCACACGATATTATCGTGTGAATACAGCATCAATGACTGGTAGTACAGATAGCTGGATCACTATTTAACTCTAGATGACAAAATATGAAGTTAAATCTTCCGAATGAGCTCTTAAACTCTGAGTATTGAATGTGCACAACGAAAGCGACCTAGGATGAAATCGCGAGATATAGGTATACCCAAGTTGTCCAGAAGGATCAGTCGTCTCCATTTTTTCGCCTCGCGGACCAGTTGTCCGCGTCAATTCCGTCTGTATTGGGATCTTCCTAGCGTTCGAACACGGTTATACCCCGGATCTATCTGCATGCCGTTTCCGAAATTGTTTCCTCTTCCCTGTATCAACTGTAATTATATTAGCGTTTCTGACCGAGCAGCAATCAATCAATCCATTCAACTCGTCTGACAGTGTTTCACGCGCGTCCATAGGTTGCCAAAGTGTGAATATCGTTCAGTTCACTTCCTCGCAATGTTCCTCGTTGATTTTGTGAACAGGTTTTATCCGAACTATTCGCCAGGTTTTTGTGATCAACGGAATAGCGCAAATATTGTCTTCGAGACGGACACAGAGGCTGTTAGGCTTGTGTCGATTTTTCTTGAAGAATCACGTCACGTCTTGGCATGCTTCAAGTGCGCCACATCTAAACCCTAATTTACTTTGAGAGGAGAGTAAATTATCGGAGAGAGGTCGCCTGTTGAACGAAAGCAAAGCCGCCTGTATTATGAAAGGCGGGTTCCTCTTCAGACATGCTCAGCAAAGTGCGGAGAGGTGATTGGTGTTGGATTAATGGTTTTACAAGTTATTCACTAATATATATAATATAAGCTCACCATTGAGTGGTAGATGAGGAAAGGGTGAAGTAAAGCTGTAAAAATAACAATGGCTAACGTGGTAACTCATCAAGGAAACCTAGAAAAGAAAAGGTATGAAGTTTTAAAGCAAACATGACTGGTATGTGTTGAGGGAATCGGTGAGGTGGGTTTTGTTGCAGACACCTTCACTTGTTTTTCGTACCGTCCCCCCCCCCCCCCCCCCAAATAAAGGGCAAACCGTCTACCCAAAATCTAGCCAACCGTCGCGCATTGGTCCGAAAGAGCAGAAATAAATGGTTACTCCTCTCCGATTTAAAATTGAGCGATAAATTAATTCTTTTAATATAAAATTATTTTAAATAATAGAAGAACATGAAAATTCGTACAAGCTCTCCTTCTGTGTGTGTTGTACAATTGCTGCCTGATGCGGTGGTACAGGGAAGGAAAAAAACAGAAAGGATTTGATCAGACCGTGAAACGACAATGTGGGGAAGCTGGTTTCCATTTTTGAGGGGGACCCCCGAGGGATCGGAGGGTGACGATAACATACAGCTCGCAAACATGAAGTGCTGTGGAAGCGACGGGTAACTCGCCAACACCAAGTCGTCACATATATTTCCGTTTAGTGATCCCAACCCCGGTTCATGCTTTATCTCTCGTCCAACCCCGCTTTTCTCCTCTCCCGCTGGAGTGTCACTTCCTGTTCCCATAATACTGTCCTCGCTTATATACCTCATTTTGCGCTGAAACTAAGCACGCGATGCGTTTTTTACTTCCAACTTTACGATCTTTTATACCTAGTTAGGAAAAGTTAGACGCAAGGGTCACAATGTCCCACGTCGTAGCACTAAGGCGTTTCAGTTTTATTCAATTCGAATGGATAAATGCATTTTTTGAAGACTTACACAATCCAACGTTTATTTTTATAAATTGATTTTTCAGACGTATTCGACTATGGGGGAAAAGCTCCTTGTTCACTACGGAGGCGCAGTTCTAGAACCATGCGACTAACTCTAACTTGTCTCTACACGCTCCTCAGCATTGAATTCGTTGGTAAGTGATTCATTTAATTTTTTAGGCGTTTGATGGGTACAAGTTGTTATCAGGAGGATGTACCGCCCAATTTCGAAGCTGAAAAAATCGTCAAGAACTTTGTGAGCAGCTCGAAAACCCGCGAAATGTTTGCAGTTGTTTTGGTTTTTTTTATTTGTATAAGCTTAGGTTACGACAATCTATAGATGGTTATGTACATTGTATTTCTCAATAATTTTGTAATTTTAATATTTCGTAATAAATAGTAATTTTTAATTCTGAGACCGTTCAGAGTTGGTAATCATGTTTGTATGATAGGACTGATGATGAGCGTGTAAGCTCGAAACCGGTCTCCAACTGATATATTTCATCTAAATACAGAAGTTAAAAGGAAGAAGCGGTCACTATCATTGCCCATTCGTTCTCTTGGTTTTGTGGTTATCTCCCCTTAACAGTTTAGGAGATATAACCAAAACAACTCCAAAAATTTCGCGGTTTGCTTGCCGCTCACAAGTTCCCGACGATTTTTTTTTTTTTTTTTAAGCTGCAAAATTGGGTTCGTTCTCCTGACAACAACCCAAACAACATATCAAATAATCAAAACTACCCGTTAGTTGCGATATTAGTCACTAATATAATATATTAGTGACTAATATAATATATTAGTCACTAATATATTATATGACACTAATATATTATAAGTCACTAATATAATATATTAGTCATATATTATATGACTAATATATATATATTATATAATTTTCAAGAATTTGAGCACAATGCGAGCTCAGTACGACTTACGGTTGTCTAGTTACTGCCTTTTGAAATAGGCATTTTTCCACACAAAAAACTCAATTTTAAGTTTTGGTCAATTTCAGACCCAAATCACGGCCAAAATACTTATTCTACGAGGATATTCGTTTCGAGGAAAGTTGTAGGAAATCTATTTGGCTTTCATTTGAGCACTAGTAGAACTCTGTACATCTAATAGGAACCGAGAAAACGAATAAACTAAATAAACCAAAACAAGAATCGCCCAATCTGACACTGCTCATGGCTGCAGTAAGCGGAAAACCACGGTTTTCAGAACGTTTTCGTTCGTAGCTCGGAAACTATTGGCACGATTCTAAATTTCTTTATTTTTCCCGTGAAAGCTGAATAAATTTTCCATCGCAGCTATTCTGTGTAAAATGGAGCTTTGATAAGGGAGAGGCAGGCATGGCAAAAGAACTTTGGCAAAACGTGTTTTACCGCACATTTTTGCCCATAACTCGGTAACGGTTAATCCGACCTAATGTACCTACTGCTCCTTATATAAAATTTAATCAACTTCCACCAGAAACAAAGAAAATTAAGATCCGACTAACTGTTCCCGATCAGCAAAAGATGAGACGCGTGAATCTCATAAACTCTCCTATAAGAAGATCGTCACAACTCTGAGATCACATCACTCATTCTAGCGGTTTTCCATGCAACTACGTTTAAGACACTTACTGTTGCAAGTTATATATAAACCAATCCTATTTGTGAAATAAAACGGAAATTGAACTTTTTCGAGTTGTCTCACTTTTCTTGCGGGCCCGCGGGCTCCTGCCTGGAGTTATCCAAACGCTTTGATATTTCGTTTGATCGTTTGGCGTCCGAAATGTTACCCACTTACGAGTGACACAAGAATTGTGAGTTTAGAATTTGAATTAAATCATGCCTATGCCTATTTTTTGCCACTTTTAGCAACAAAGGAATGGAAAGTAGCGAACCGTTCAGCACGAAGAATCTATACGCTCGGTTCATTCTTTCCTGATATACGATCCAAAGGTATTACCTACTATAAGGGAGGATGGGCTGCATATATGAAACTGTCCACCACTTAAGGGGGGTCAAGGGAATTATATTCATATATGTAAAGAAGGGGGAAAGCGTTATATCAGACGTTACGTAGTTCTCTCCATTTCTTCCCACACCACCCATGGCTATGTGTTATTCAAAAGAGATTTCACTGAGGAAAAACCTTCCACTGGAAAACAGTTGGAGTAAACGTAAATTTATGAGGTCAGGAAGGTACCATCGCCAGAACTACCGCTGATAGTCGACACCTCCTATAAATTTACTTTCGTACTAAACTAGGGAATGAGCAGCAAACAGACGTGGGGACGTGGAACTTGGATATTTTATAATATTATTATTAACGCTAGGTTTTTCTCATTATTTTTGGAATAATGGTACACCTATGTAAGTATTCGCGACGAGGGTTCAAGATTTTTATCGAATCGGAGCGAAAAAAAAGAAGCCATCAATTGAATTGAATAGATGAGCGCAACCTTTCTGTTATTACGATATATTTAATGAGCGAGAGAAACTAAGAAACAGTAGGTATCTAGCGACCAAACTATGCCACACAACAATAAAACAATAAACAGTGCCCACGTGAGAGTCATATCAGGCTGATATTATCAGCTCATTTCAGAGCAAATGATGAGCCTTTACTCCATAACAGAGCCTCTGTTACAGAGGGACTCTTTGCTTAGATCCGACTGCCACATAGGGAGGTAGGTAATCAAGAGAACATTGAACGTTCAATAGGAGTTCAAGTGTGGAATGACGAGGACATGATTGATGTGTTAATCACGAGTGAAGTGGGGAGTAGGGCAATAATCAAATTATATGAAACGCTGTTACGAGGGTTTACGAGAAGTGCCAGGATGAGCGTCCGGAACAGAGCGTCTCCTAGGAAGGAAGGGGAGGAAGAGGATGAGGAGACAAAGGAGGCTGAGAGTTCAGGTTAGATGCCAGGGTAATTACGAGGGAAGCGGAGATATCATTAGCGGAGTAGGACCACTTGTTGAGTTTCCCCCTCCGTCTGTCAGCCGTGTCCTTCATAGGTACCCCTTCCAACAAAAGCTGTCGGAGAGGTACGAAAGAGAGGGTAACACTGTAGAGCGTTAAGTGCTTGATGTCAGAGAGAGATAGAAATGAGAAAGAAAGCATCCGCTCTTTGCGCCCCCTTTCTCTCTCGCAAGCACAAACGGTTCTTACTAAGGTAAATAATAGATACACTAAGTCAGCACGCTCAGTTAGCCATAAAGTGAACCCTTCAAATATTTTAACGCTCTTCCGTCCATTTGTTTTTACGTGGAATTTTCCCCGTAGTCCTCTTTAGCGGAAGTTTTTTTTCCAGATGCGTTCCCAACGATTTTCTCCTTTCCAATGAGCTTCAAACTCGTAAATACTTGTTATCCTTATCAAATTTCTCCTCGGAATTTAATTTTCTATTCAGCTCTTGTTACATTTCCTGTAGCAATGAATTGAAAGCACAAGTGCATTAGTCATTTGTATCGGGAGTGTATGATCATGATCATCATCGAGTACCAATAAACCTAATGAGGATCATGACATGAGGTTAAGATTCCAAAAACGAAATGTCTGTCCGCCGTGCGCCGTCCGAGTCGTTTTGGTCAGTAGGATTTTTTTTTTAATCTGAAAATTTGACAAAATACTCGGTTTAACATCTAGTTGTGCCCACAAGATTTTCAACCCAATCGCCCAAACCCGTGGGGCTCTAATGGGGTTACAGGAGGGCTTATATGAAGGGTTTCGAATTGATTTTTGGGGTTCCCAGAACGATTCGATTTCAATTGGGCTCACTTCCGGCTGAGATTTTTAAAGGATCCCAGGTCAAATATTTTCCAAGTAATTTTGGCAGCTTAATCCATTTTTCGGGGTCCCACTTTTTTTTATAATAAGTATTATTTTTATTGATATAAAATTAATTTTTGCACAAGTTATCAAAGAATAATAAACCCTTGTGTAATATTAAATATGCAAATTTTGCAGCGTTTTAAATTTAATTCAATATTTTAATTTTTGTTTATTATTAGGTATAAACATAATTGGCCTCAAAATTTGACATTACTTACCTTATACGTTTCATGACGCGTAATTTCAAAAATCAAAATTTGATTTAATGTCCGTCCAGGCCGTGTTGGGCAGTAGGAATCGTTTGAAAATCTGTAATGTTTACAAAATACTCGGTTTTTCATATACCTAGTTCTGTCTTCAAGGTATTCTGCCCGATCGCTGAAATCCGTGTGGCTGAAAAGCCTCTACAGCTGGGGTTTTTGAAGGGTTTTGGCAAAATCAAATGTGGGTCCAGGCCGTGTTGGGCAGTAGGAATCGTTTGAAAATTTGTAATTTTTACAACATACTCCGTTTTTCAATAGTTCTGTCTTCAAGGTATTCTGCCCGATCGCTGAAATCCGTGTGGCTGAAAAGGCTCTACGGCTGGGGTTTTTGAAGGGTTTCGGCAATGTGGACGAATTGGGTGTCTTTTTCGAGGTATTTTAGGACGTAGAATCAAATTGTGGGGGTCCCAGAACTATTCGATTTCACCGAGGGGATCTGTGGGGGGTTTCAATGGGCTATAAATGGGGCTTTTGAAGGATGCCAGGAAGTCGAATGAGGTACTTTTTTTCCGAGTGGTTTTGGACGCATATGCGATCCTTTTTTTATGGTGCCAGATCCGTCGAAACACTTAACAATAGAAATTTATTGACAAAAATAATTTCTGCACAATTGATATCAAAGAATAAATGGGTTATTGTGTAAAATTTGCAGCGTTTTTATTTTCTTTGTTTATTTTAATTTAATTTTTTTTTTTTTTTTTTTTTTTTTTTACTGTCTAATTTTACTTTTTTTGCCGTTTACTGTTTATTTCCCCCAATTTTAACACGTTGTTATTCAGTTTTTTTTTAACGCATAAGTAGGGTACTCATATATATTTTTAAATGTTTCGTGCATATTTCACAGGTTTTTAGCGAATATTTAACAGCATTTTTGGCGGTTTTTTAGTGCATATTATATTACATATTCCGCTATTAACATCCGCCTCTTTTTAATTAATTTCGGAATACCCACCCCTCATAGCTTTTGTGTGCCCTCCTCATCTATTTTAGTGTGCAATGATCCGAACACTATGCACTTCCTTGTTTTGAACCATGTTTTCGCTACCTTCATCGACGGCTTTTAACTTTCCTGGGACCAAAAGCTTTTCGTTACCAATTTGCATTTCTACCTTTACGAAAGACCTAAAACCTTATCAGGGAGTTCTGGAATATATTATCGTAGGAAAGAAGGAACCCGGTCCCAACGATGTAATTCTTTTCAGAAAGGGAATTAAGTGCAAATGGAAAAGAAACCCATAGCAAGGGCGGATAAAAGAAGTGAAAATATTGGATGGTGATTGTGAAAAGATCTTCACAAGGGTTGCGAAAAGTGTTAATAAAGTGATGCCGGTGCCCTAATTACGATGTTGGTGGGTGGGGAAGAAGAGGAAAGGGGATAATAAAAAAAGAAGGGGTAAGAAAAAAGTTCGGGTAAGAGGAAAAGAGGGAGGCGAGAATAAAAACGACGTGAAGATGAAGAGGGAGACTAGTGAGGGCCGAGGGTGTAGTTGGTGTTTGTAGAGACCGTCGTTGTCAAAGGACTGGTAAAGTCCACCTTGGATCAACACCAGCAACTGAACTGGGAGCTGAAAAACACGCCCAGGTGCTGCCACCAAAGACTTTGAAACTCCCAGTGACGCTCCCTTCCAACCCAATCAAATACATATTATCAGCCTTTGTTCCCTTTTGTAGAGAGACCACAGCGTGAAAAATAAACATTTTGATAGGTTCACACCGCAATCTTCCCATGTTGACTACGACACAATAATTCAGGTAGATGTAGTATAAGCAATTCAGAAATCAGGGCCATTCCGGAATAGTCTGTTATTCCGCTAGAGATAGACCGGCGTGAAAATCTTCGCACACTAGGTATCGCCAGGTCGATGATTATTCAAAAAATAGTAAACCAATGAGATGAAAAATGCGACATTCGTTCAAGCCTAAATAGAAGGGTCACAAGCTTGTTTTGACCACTTCAAGAGAAGCGTATGTTAATTTTAGGCGGCCTGCCGATGACGGTCAACACTCGACATAACTGAAAGCGACTCCGGTGGAAATATAATTATCAGCAAGAGACTGGCACGAGGCATGGGCGGTGGAGGTCTTCTCTCTTGCCTCGAGTCTGCTCTAACTTGCTAATTCGCGTCCACTTCTGCCCCATCTCATATTCACAGACCACTCTACTACTCTCCATTCCACCAGTGATCTCTAAAGTCTGATCGGGAGGAATTGGATCAAGCCCAAACTGGGTTTATCTCGCTTAATCCATTCAATTCTGTGCTATGGGTGATCATTTTCCTAGATCTCTGAATTAGCTCAACTTCTGGTTCTGATTAGTTTGCTGAATTTGTCAAAAATAGTTCGTGCTTGATCTCAAGATTTCTATGAAGTTAGACGTATGACGTTGACGGCAAGGTCTTGACAATTTTTAACTCCCCACTTCTTAATTGGGAAGCCCTTCTAGGCTTTTTCTCCCTCAAAATATAAACTTTTGACAAATCACTCCACCTTCATGGAAATGTTTGGAAAATCACTCAGCATTTTAGTATATCGTGAAGACAAAGCTGACTAAGGTGAAGTCCATTAGTAAAAGCGGGAGGACTTGGAAGAGTGGAGCTTGCTGAAGGAGGTGCAGCGTTCTACCTCCTCAAGAGGCTTAGTCAAGAAGAGTTATTAAACATAGAGAAGGGACTGGTGGAGCGATGTAATGGAATTAGCGCCCTCTCACAGACCCTTTGCTAATTTAAGAGGCCTTGCCGTCCTTCACTACCAACCATTCTCCCATTCAGGCGGAGGAATCAAGTTCCAAGTGGTTTTGGACGCTGGAATCCTTGACTATTATAGTGAGATTATCATGATGCAAATCGAGAATGGTAGGGCCAGTAATTACAGGAAGAAAATATTTTCAATCCCAATTTTAACTTCTTTGAAGATGATTTTAGATACTATAATTCTGACTAATTAGTCTATCATGTAATAATTTGCATCCTTGAAATTAGCAATGACCATGAGCGAAAGCTTCATCGAGTACAGAATTTGTATAAATGATTGCACTGCGATACTCACTATTAGTATCAACTCTTATCAGAAGAATTAATTTTACTAAGAAAAGGGACACAATAGGAGACAAATTCTGCAGAATGGGTCAACTGATCGCATCTCTTCAAAAACATTTTTTGGTAAACACAACGGGGGTGATTTTTCGCTACGGAAAAAAGGGCAAATTCAAGGTATCCATTTTTTGCTCAATATTTTGGTCGAAATCACGGTAAATAAATAAGGCGATACAGGCAGGAGATAAGCTCAAAAGGCTCTACGAACAATAATTCTGGTTATAAACGGTAGGATAATGCGCGATGACGATAACATTAGCACGGTAAAATGAACCTTTGAAACAATAACTTGTGGGCTATTTTAACCTGCCATTATATACTACTATGTCTGCGATAGAAATTAATGAGTGGTGCAATAAAGAGAGCGAGCTACCCACACATCTGGACGAACCGTTCGTATCGCAACATCAAGTACACGCAGAATCGTGTGATGTTAATTAGCAGGATCTTGAAGTTGTCGTATCAACATGTAGATTATTGGGCCACTTGCGAAAATCAAGTTTGGTTCAAATTGATGTGACTTATAAGCTTGTGTGGCAAGGGTATCGAAGAAGATAATATCTTCTTCGATACTTCATATGAATGAATGAATGATGAATGATAAGGTTTATTTGTAAATGCCTTCCGGCGATACAAAGTTAACAACAAAACAGTAATAGGTACAGGTAATTCAATAACTAAAATGTCACAACGTAAATCGCTACAATGATATAACTTGATTAGTCACAACAAAAGTACAATTGCTACAGTAATACAGCTTAATTAGTCACTTCAATATAATTAGTCATTGAAATATAATTAGTATAAAAAAACCTTCATTAAGGAAAAAAGCCCTAGTTCTAATGCAGTTTACTAAGAAGCAATACATTTTTTTACAAGATAATAAATCATTACAAGAGAGCAGAGAGGCCAAGTCATGGTGGGACAAATCGCTGAGAAGGAAAAATGAGAACCGTTCGCCACGAATCACAGGGCATTGGCACATGAAATGGAGGATTGAATCTTGGGCCTTCAGATTACACATCGGGCACTCTTCGGAGTTATTGAATTTGGTAACAAAGCCTGGGGTGCACAGTTTGGCAAAATAATTCCCTGACAGCCTTGCTTGAGCCAGGAGTCTCTTTGTCTGAATACCCAAGTCAGAGTTCAGATAAAAAGGTAGCTCACCGTCTGCAGGCGAGTACATCCTGTAGATCTCATTGAACGAGGACGCTGCTACCCGCTCCCTGTCATTGTTTTTCCAAAACGAGTCAATGTTTTTAATGAAGCGAGTCAGGTTGAAGTCGGTGGGGTTCTGAGACACCCAGGCTTGACCTTCACCAAATTTAGTGAAGGTAACCGACATTTGGGATGTCCAGTTGTACTTAGGCTCAGGCGTCACTTCATTCAGAGCGATGAGACGACGAAGACACAACTTAGGGTATCTGGTGTCGTCCATGCCACACAGCTTGAGCCACCAGCCCGCAGCAAGCTTCAATCCTTACTTCCAAGTGGACAAGAGCAAGGACACGCACAAGGTAGTCCGGGGTGTTATTGGGCAGAAAAAGTAAAGACTTATAAGCTCTGACTTGGATTTTGTCCAGGACACTACACAGAGTGACACCCCACGACTCAGCAGCATACAGAGAAGCCGTAAGAACCAGTGACCCAACTACTCTGTGCCATGATGAGAAAGGGCCTCCACGTGCTTTATGGACCATAGGCAAAAGCGCCCTAGCAGCCGATTCACCTTTCCTGGTTACATCTGAGGCATGCTGCACAAACAGACCTGAACTAAAGAATTTAACACCCAAATATGAGTAGGAGTTGGCTATTGGGAGGTCCACATCACCATACCTAAAGTGGTACCCACTAGGGAGTGACCCGTGTCTCCTGAAAACCACAATGTTTGACTTCGTATGATTAACGTTAAGAAAGTTATCCCTGCAGTAAGAGTGGAGAGCCTCCAGCATCCTCTGCATTTCAACATAACTAAAAGTCAAAAGGCATAGATCATCTGCGTACTGTATGGAGATGATGTCGTGAGTTCCAACAACATTAAGACCACGAAGACCTCTTCTCAACAGGAAGTTTTCTAGATCTGCAATGAACAGGGCAAAGCAGAGCGGGGACAGAACGTCGCCCTGCAAGACACCTTCCAGCACCTGGTACGGTTTTGAATCCTCGCCTCCAACACTCAGCTTGAAGGATGCGTTTTCATACATAGATTTCAAAAGATTAATGAATCTTGCACTGATGTTAAGATCATAAAATTTGGACCATAGTCTTTCATGCACCACGCTGTCAAAAGCACGAGAAAAGTCGATGAAAGCAGCAAAGACTTTGCGCTTAGGAAGCCGGGTGTTGATCGAAATCAGGGTTTGAAGAGTGAAGATGTTATCAATACAACCACGACCCTTTCGGAAGCCACACTGGCTTTCTGGGAGTAGGTTGTTGTCATCCACGAATTTAATAAGTCTATTTTGGAGGATGGCGTTAAATGCCTTTAGAATGGTATTCAGGAGCGAGATTCCTCTGTAATTTTTAGGATCGGATGAGTCACCTTTCTTATGAAGCAGAAAGGTTCGTATCTGGGCTAGAACGCTAGGCACAGACCCCTCCCTGAGCATCAAGTTGAAAAACTCCAAAACAAAGCGAAGCCAGCAGTCGGGAAGATTTTTATAAAATTCGTATAAAATGCCGTCAGGGCCAGGGGCTTTATTATTTTTGAGCAGCTTTAAGACTACATTAAGTTCTGCCATAGTGATATCTCCATCCAACAACTGATCAAATGACCCAGAGAACCAGTAGGGTTCAGCAAGTGGCCTGTGGGCTGGAACGAAAGAGTCATAAAACTCTTCCACCGTCTTGATGTCTAGTTTCGAAATATTGAGAGACTTTTTCCTGAGTTTACAAACCGCTAACCAGAAGTCACGAGAGTTTCGACAGTTAGCAAATGCCGTTTTCAGCTTCTCGAAGTATTCCTTTTTCTTCAGCTTTAACAATATTTTATATTCCTTTTTCGTCATCAAATAATCGTCAAGTGAAGATTGTGCGAAGCAAAGCCTCCTCGCCTTTCTGTAGGCTCTCCTCATAGCAAACCGCGCGCTACGACAGGAAGCATCGAACCATTGGTGGCGTCTGAAAAGGACATTCTTAACCTTAAACGTTTTCACAAGTCCTAACTGAACACCAGCCTTGCGAAGAGATTCGATAGTGAACAAATACATAGAAACAGGATCCCTCGAGACTTCCTCGATTTCGTAAGCAAACGCCTCCATACAGCTTTTAAAGTCTTTTTCTTTACCAGAACTCCACAAGAATTTTTCACAGAGTGGCAGGGTTTGATGTGCACGGCCCCCCAGCGGTGCAACCTCAAAACCCCTCAGGCCTAGCCGACAGACCAGATGGTCAGCACCAGAACCTATATCCAAAACTTCAAAATCTTCAGCAATACCAAGACAGTTAACATCCACCCACGCCTGGTCGACGCAGCTCTTCCCAACATGGGAAACGAAAGTATAGTTCCCACAAGCGTCGCTCTTGGACCTACCGTTGACGACTAAAAAACCATTCTCTTCCATGAACTTTACAACCCTACGACCTGGAGCATTGAGAACCAAATCACAAGACATTCTGGATGATAGAAGATTGCTTCCCACAAACGCATCGTAGTCCCCCTGGTTCTCCTGCCCGATTCGTGAGTTCCAATCGCCCCCTATAACCACAAAGGCGCGAGGATACGAGTTTCTATATTAGCTAGGCATACACCAGCGGATTTTTTCGACGGATCGCGGATTTTTCCGAGAATTTTGGGAGATCCGTTAGATTGATCCGCTCGTTAGTGGCAAGGGCCAGACCGAGACAGATCCGGCTGAAATCTGCCGAGGGAAACCCGCCGACCCATTCCTTACGTGAGTGGGGACTCGCCGAGTGGATCCGCCGACCACGTGATCGGCCGATCCCGGTCTGTCAGTTTCCTACATACACGAGCGGATTTTAAGTGCGGGATCGGATTTCGTGGGTAGAGGTTGTAGAGTAGGGAATGTCAGATTCTCAAAAATAAATCGATTTAAAAGTGATAAATCCACCGATCTCACCCAGATCCGTCCGACACGCTCGACAGATCGGGATCTGCGGATTTGACGTGGGATATCCGTTGGTTTCCCTCATAAACGAACAAATCAAATCTGCCGACGGATTTGTTGACGAAGATTCTCACGGATCGATCTGCTCGTGGGTGGGCGACGACAAACCTGAGATCGGCAGCTCTGATCCGTGGGAATATCGGCTGATCTGATACGAGAATCTGATCCGCCGAAAAAATCGGTTGGTGTATGCCTTGCTATTGAAGGATACGATACTTCATATTATGAAGATGTATTCTTGTAAACATATTTTAGGCCTTCAAATTCAGCTGCCGCAAAGTCTGTCCCACTGGGGAAAAAGCGTACACGAGGGAGACCGGCAAAAGCTAAGCAAGCATTGTTGGTGCAATAGTTTTCGAAATTTGCTGCCTTATATATATAAGGCATAGGAATTATTCCTAGACAAACGTTGACGACGCTATTATGCATTATACCTTTTTGAAGCGAAGTCTTTTATACGGACGCCCCCCTGCGTCCGGTTCTGCGACCCCCCTGTCAGAATAAGCGCTCGGCCGAGCGGAGCGAGGCCTTATGTCTGATTAAGCGGTCTGCTTTGAGAACTCCCCCGGCCGAGCGAAGCGTATGCTGGGTGCGTATTATATTTAAATATAAAAGACTTCGCTTCAAAATCGATTCAATTTAAATCGATATTTTTTTTCTGCTCTGATGTGACGTCAAAACACAGACTTCAAACCTTTTTGACAACGCTCGATTACCGTGGCAGATACATAATTTGCCTGTGACCACTTTTTATTGCTGTGGATGAATTTTTATATTGTTAAATATATTATTTTGCCGTAAAATGTCTTTTCTGTTGTTCATTTTCACTTTTTACCGCGAATCATTTTTTTCTCCGTGAAAATCCTTTCATAACGCGAATTGGTTTGCCGTGATTACGACCTATTTTAACGTGACGTTGTATACAACAACAGAAAAGTTTCCTATGTTGTGTTTGGAGATCCCACCTAATTCCCTGTCAACTGCTCCAGCCCCTATGTTTGACCACTTATGGAGCAACTAGTCCTCCACGTGGAGCAACTTTTTGGTGGTTTTAGATTTTTCCCGTTATCTACTCGCCGAAACTGATTTTTGATTTTTTTTTTTTTTTTTTTTTTTTTTTCAAATTTTTTCGAAAAAGTTTAATAACCTGTTTTGAAGCGAAGTCTTTTATTTCTCCACTTTTGGAGCTTCCATGCGCCAAGTGGAGCAACTTTTGGTGTTTTCAGACTTTTTTCGTTATCTACTCGCCAAACTGGAGTTTTTAAGACCAATTTCAGATTTTTCCGACTACTTGGAGCTTTAATATTGTAGATTCGGATCGAAGGAAAAGCGACAGTGGAAAGGCCATTTCAGTCGGACTGTAAACAACGAAGGTACGAATAGTTGCACCGATTTGCGCGCATTGCAACCTACGCCCAATTGGCTTATCGGTTGTAGAAGTTGTTCGGGAATCCGAATTTGGCAAAAAATGTAGGGGTTCCCTTTTAAAATAAGGCAAATGGCCGTAATTGCGCCCATCTGCGCGCATGTTCGAGCGATCTGAACCCCACCAGAAGGGGTCAGGGATCGCGAGTCGGTACGAGAAAATCCCGTAATTTTATCACCTACGGTTTACATACATACCCGCGTACAGACACGTTCTGAATTAGTGGAATAACATAGGATGTGCGACGGTGCCGTATATCGCTCCTCAGTTCAGATATATTTTAATAACAGCTATTATTCAGCCATCCAACTACGCAGCCTATACGTTTCCCGTGTTAGGAGTGGCTGTAGAGCCTGGTGCATAGTGCAGTGATGAAATTCCGACTTCACTCCCTCTGTAAATTGACCGTTGTTGAACCACGTTAGCCCCTCCCGCTCTATGTACGGATAAAATAGGACGAAACCATTTTTGTCGGTGAAAACGCCCAACTGCGGTGCCTTCAACTGAGAGAGGCCTGAGGGGATACAATCACTAATTTGTTCTTCCACTGCCTCTCTGACCCGTCCAGAGTGTTGGCCCTCGTTCCCTCTGCACCACACTCCCCGTTCCCCGGAAGCTCGACGCTAAGCGCCCCCAACCTTCCAAACACACCCCCAGAGAACTACAAATCACTGGAGGGAATGGAAACTCAGACGAGCAGAGATCAACACAACTGATAGGCATTCAACTGTACCCCTTCCCTGCGCATCACCTGCCCTGAACTCCGATCCCATATCTCCCCACATTTTTTTTTTTCTTTTTACTTTTTCCGACGAGCGCTCGTTTCATATTTTGAGCTATTTACGTTCCACGTATCATAAAGTGATGCATTGTGGCAGCTCTGCCGGTATTGCAGTGACTGATGGCTCTACAGATAAGTCGTGATATTCGCTAACCCGAAATTATCCAGGCATAGTTGTAGAACGTTGTCCAAGATCGTGGAAAATCCTGATCGGGCCTAATCATAAAATGATCTCTCTGTAGGGACCGTGCACGTGACTGAAAGACTTTCTTGGGGCGGAGCGAGTGTCACCGGCAGAGTCACCAACTGAAGAATAACAGAACAGAGTATAATTATAAAAATCTGTATGAAATCAATAGGCTCGGGTTCGAGATATTTGCTTTTTTTCTGTGTAGTAAATATTGAAGAAGCCTTTTGGCAGTATTTTCAACTCTCTGGGACCAACGGAATAACAATTTATCGAGCACATGCATAATACTGCAGTCTTCAGAATAAACGCATATAAATACATAAACGGAGTGTCTTAATCTAATTTTTTTTTTTTTTTTTTCAAATCAAATTTCTCTTGAATTTTGGCCCTGACTAAGGTAACAAAATTTTTAACCTTAGTCAGGGCCAAAATTCAAGAGAAATTTGATTCGAAAAAAAAAAAAATCCTAATTCATTTCCTAACATTCCATTCCTAACATTTCCTGATTTATTAGGAAATTTGAGTAAGTAGATATGAAAATTCAGTGTTATACATTAAATGCTGCTTAATATTTTACAAAAAGTTTTTTTTTTTTCCATGTTATTCATTTACGAAAAATCGAAAAAAAAAAGAAACAAGGGAATTTCACCCTGAATTTTCGTCCGACTGGCTGCTGCCGTCGCGGACGTCGTCAGCCGTCCTCTCAAGGAGGATCGGAACTTGTCTGACGATTGCGCTAATGGCTCCCCATTGCCACGTCCCCCTGGGTTGGGAGGAGTTCGCCGTCCGATTGAACGCAGAAAATACTTGTATCGGTGACCCCGCTCCTCACGCGGTCACCCATCCAAGTACTAACCACGCCCGACGTTGCTTAACTTCGCTGATCGAGGGAAACGGCAGTTTTCCCAACGCCACCCCGGCCGACATGTTATTCATTTATGTACCAAATATTGACACACACATGACATTTGTTAGGTAAATGTATCTCTTGGTCTTATTGCAGGGTAAAATGTTTACCCTCCACTAGACCAAAAACCTGTCCTCCTTTCCTGGAAAACGCATAGGATAGGTATGCCTACCAGGATATGCCGATTGCGAACTCGTGATTTTCGTGCACATTTTGCAGATTTAAAAAAAAAAACGCAAAATGACACTCCCAGTCAAAATGGTAAATAATTTAAAGTTGTCAATGTCTGGTTGTGGAAAGTCGGCAGATAAAAATAATTTAGGTCTCGGGCGCTGTGAAGAAAATTTTAGTTTTTTGTGTGTATGTTGTGTGTGGGGGTGGTGTCTAGGGGAAGAGGAGTCTGCTGCATAGCCTTCGAGCAACACCCCTTGTCGCCACATTTTAGCCCCATAGCGCCCCAAGGGTTTGGGCGATCGGGCTGAAAACCTTGCGGGCACAACTAGATGGTAAACCAAGTATTTTGTCAAAATTTCAGATTTAAAAAAAAAAAAAAAATCCTACTGCCCAAAACGTACATTTCGGTTTTTGAATGTAGACCTCTTGAAACGGATGATGTCAAATTTTGAGGCCGATCGGAGTCGTCGACCCCCGTCGCGATTACGTAGGTGTATTATTCCAAGAATAATAAACCAAAAACGTCGACTTTCGAATGCAAAAATGATTTGACTGCGATTCAGATTCTTTAGGGACGACCGTGCCAATGTTTCACATTTTACCACCTTTGATGTAACAATCGAAGTCCCTGTTAGACCATTACAAGCGATGAGATCCACGCTGTTGATCGAATATACCTGATCTGCAGACCAATAAAAATGAAGAAGAGAATCTGATATAGATAGCTGTTATATCAGACCTCATTCCAAGTTCCACGAACAGGTATTGAGATTACCTACATCAAATCATATGTTATCACAACTTATTAACACAGGTAATACACTATTATAATGCTATTGAATGTCAGCATTCTTTGTCCCATGACGGAACTTTCAAGAATGACCATGAGACCCTGAACTGCGTGGACAGTAATGAATCCTACGGGATTCATTGTACTAAACCCTCTTATAATTCTCAAAAGGACACCCTCAAACAAAAGAAGCATCCCTCGCCCTTACACTACTCTGGAAACCAACGCCTGAAAGGAAGCCCTACCGAATATTTCATTTCCTTTTGTTTTCCTCTTGTCTTTTTTTTCAGTTTCTTTTTCAAAACGGAAAAAAAGGACGAAAAAATAGGGGCGGAGAAAAGGAACCGGGGAAGTCGAATAGAGTTGCCGGCGGAATGAAGGAGAAAGGGGTGTCCGCTGGTACCCTGACGGTCCTCCATTTAATGAATTGCCTGATTTACTACTTTAACAGCCTACTGGGACCTAGGACCACCGCTTTTCCTTAACTACCTGACGACTTCCTTTACTTAACCGTCATCTCTTAATGGGAGTAGGGCCACCCTCCACCCTGTAACTTCATTACCACCTTTCCCACTTCATCTTAATGTTACCTTCCACTCCTTAACTTACTCCTTAGCCTTACCCTTAATTGACCATTTATCAAGTGATCTCGTAAAATAGTGTAACACAAAACCTCTTTAGAGGGGCAATTCAAAGTTATCACTGACATCAAAACGCAATCCACGGTCCTTGCTTTCAGGGAGTGGAGGAATAATATTTTTATTTCTGATGTAAAAATATCATTTTCCCCATTATTTTCTGTCAATTGAAAAATAAAAGTCCGAGAGAAAAGAAAAAATATGAAAAATGTTCGTTTGTTTAATAATGGGACTATGTCTGCAACCGACGAGCTGTTTTTATGATTTTAGCTGATTCCCAAGTTTGAGGTGTGCTGAATCCGAAAATGACACCCGTTCGTTACTGGGACATCAAGCATTCTCACAATCGAACCCTGGATTTGTCTCCCACTAAAGAACTCAATTTGGGCTTTTGATCTAATTTAATCGTAAGCATAACAAAGGACAGGAAAATACGTGCCAATTAACAATGAAGGAATCGACTGGATTTCAAAGCTATGACCCGCCTAAGACTGCCTCCCAGGAATTTAGTTGTTGGTAAGAAAAATGTCCTTCGGGAAAATTAGGTACCCCGTGAAAAAGTGCTACTGCCACCGCTTCACATAAAATTGGGCTTAATGAAGCAATTTGTTAAAACACATCAAAGAAATGCTTCAAGTAGGGATCCAAGTTTCCAGCTTTATCCGAAGCAAAGCTGAAAGTGGGAGTGTTTGTCGGGCCGGATACTAGAAATCTCATGTCCGCCCAGAACTTCATTGCTTAATTGCCTCCCTAAATAGAAGCATGGGTTGATTTTAGGAAGGTCGTAAGAAACTGTTTGGGAAACCGTAAGGACTCCAATTACCAAGAAACGGTTGAGGATAATATGTTTAAACAATATTATTATGTTGAAAGCGGACCAGAAACTTGGTTGCTCCATTAGTTTGAAAGTTCATCAAATGAGAAATGATTTTTCTAAATTCACACTTCGACTGTTTTCCTGAAAAATTGGGAGCAGTGAGAGAAGAGCAACAAGAACTTTCCATAAGGAAATCAAAGAAATGGAAATATGATATCGAGGAAAATGAGAGAACGATGGAGTTTGGAAGTTAAGAAAAAAAATTTCTCAAGATGTGTACCTACTTAACTCGTGGACTACCTGAAATGTATTTCAGGTAGTCCACGAGTTAAGTAGGTAAAAATCAAGTGTATCATTTGATTTTTTTTTTTTTTAATTTTTATGTGAAGAATTAAGTAAGTACCTGTGTTTAGTGTCAAACGTTTTTCGTCAGTTATGATGTGATCAGTAGTTTGTTCACAATCCTGATGTCTCAGGGTGCAACGGTGGTCATTTTCGGATTCAGCACGCAGAAACCCTTTAGAATCAGCGAGAAAAATCAAAACAGCTGTTGAAAATTTTTTTTGCAAACAGAAGACTATTCCGTGTTTCCGACGTAAAGACCATTTTTCCGACATAATGAAGACACCGATCACGGTGTGTACTTATGGCATTTTATTACTTTATTAGTGAGGACTCAGGGAAAGCTAATCTGGCCCAATCAGTCCTCCATCCTCCAACAGCGAGCGGCTGCGTGATTTTGGACGTGGGAGGACCCAACCACATGTTCGCTCAGCTAACAACTCCATCGTGGGGTCAGTTCCAATATTAAATTTGCTAAATACTGCCCATAATGACCATAATTATTATTACCAACTCTTCACCCTAATATTTATATTAATAAACGAACATTTTCCAGGAAAATATAGGAATAACATCTTCCTCAGTTTCACGTTAGAACGAGGTTTACATTTATGTTGATTTCATGCAACATACTTTCTTCTCCGCGAGAATGTAACGCTGATTTCGGTTAGCCGTTTATCTGGTTGGGGATTGTGCTCAGTAAATCAACCCGTGTAGAAAAATTCGCAGCACCTTCTGAAATCTGCGGACGAGGAGAATGATGCTCCTCTCCAAACTTTTAATTTGTTTATGTTTGCTCGATAAAAGTATCACAAACCATGACAGTAGATGTGCTTCTCGCTCGCTGTGATATCTGACCCCAAAACTTTAACCTTTAGCCTCCACAGTATTGAGTAAAATAGGATTTATTTATAGCAGAGGGAAAAGTCAGGAGACCAACAGAGAGACAAAGATGGGCGGCAGATGATGGGTAGAGTTGCCCAAGAATTAGCATGTATGAGGACAGCTAGGGAATTGGTTCTGTCGGGATTGTGTTAGGGGACCAGAGTCCCTTCTCTCTTGATTCGATTAGAGACAGGCATGAATTAAAACTTGCGAGCGGATTCGTCCATTCTCTCTCCCTCTCACGCTTTCCTTCCCTGATGATTGTCAGTTAGGACACCCATATAATATTGTTAGATAAAGAGTATGCTCTGACCCTACAAATAGTGCCTGGCAAGTCAATCCCATCGTTATTCGAGTCGCATACCTAAGTACCTAGGTACTTAAAATGCACTCATATTTTATTATTTGACTTATGTATTAAAAAGTAAAGTAAAATTAAGTAGATTTTGTGGTAACCGATTTGGTTTTCGCAATGGAGCAAGAGCCCACCCCGCACTTTACTTTGAAATGATTCCGAAATGCCTTGCTCCAATGAATTGCTAACCCCTTCAAAATTGTAATTGACTGGGTTGCGAGTTCGTCAAGCTACAACAACCTCCCTCGGCCAAGGTGGAGGTTGACTTACGAATTAGAAGCTCCCATAAAAACTTCAGTAGATTTTCATCAGCCACGGATTCCTAGTGCAGACCACGTCATTTCGTGCAAATCCCAGGATGCACCAGGAGGATCCATACCTGCACTCTTGTCCGCTTCCTCCACAACAAAATGAAGATAGCAGTGGATCCTGAAAGTGTTTTTCCCGCTCTTTTCGAAAAGACCGTTATTTTGAGGCAAAACGTGCTCGTTCCTAGGGGGAAAGGGGCCTTGAATTCACAAACGTTTTGCGAAACTCATTCGTTCCTAAGCTGACCTAAGGTACGAATGAGTTGTGCTACAATTTTGTGAGTTTCAAAACTGGTCGATCCATTGTACCTATGATGCTAGCCTCGTTCGTTCCCATCCTTTTCAACTGATCCCGAGTAGAGCAAACGCCGCTCGTTCCAAGATTTTGTAGCAAAAATCGTTTGTTTCCTACTTCAGTCCTCATTTTCTCACTTATACTCGTTCTTAAATGAATTTTATCAATTTCTCTCTTAGTTTATCCAGGCTGCAGGAGTTTTGAAAGGCAAAAGGAATCATTTTGATTTTTTTAATAAAGTTTTTGTAATAAACTATTGAGGAGGATCTCACACTATGGGTAGCCCACCTATGTCGATAAAAAAAAAAACTAGTTTAGTTAGACGGATCTATGGGGAGCCTGTTTTCACGATAAAAGAACTATGTTTGGCTTTGTCTTCATAGAGCAAGTGCAAGTGGATGGCAAGTGCAATTCTCTTTTTGATTTTCTTACAAATTTTTGGAAATTCTTTTTTCGACCCAAGACGAGTGTTTTCGAGAAGTAGTAGTATTTCGGAAAACACTTGGTTCTCCTTTCAGTTGTACCCACAAGGTGTTCAGCCCGATCGCACAAACCCTTGGGGGACGTAAGTAGGTCTAAAACGCTGAAAATTTTACACAAGGGTTTATTTTTCTTTGATATAGGTTACTTGTGCAAAAATTTAATTCTGTGTCCATGAAAAAAAATGTTAGAAAAAAAATGTTTTGGAATTTTTGATCCAAGGAGGTTAAATTTTAACCTCCTTGGATCCTTCAATCCCATTTTTAGCCCTATGGAAGCCCTATAGATCGCCACAGTGAAATCGGATCGTTCCGGGACCCCCAAAAATGAATTTTACGTCCAAAAATACTTCGAAAACGACACCAAACTCGATCCCATAGCTAAAAGCCTTCAAAAACCCTCACTTAGCGCCCACGGGTTTGAGTGATCGGGCTGAAAACCTTGCGGGCACAACTAGATGGTAAACCAAGTATTTTGTCAACATTTCAGATTTTTGAAAAAACATTCCTACTGCCCAAAACGGCTCGGACGGCGGACGGACATTTCGGTTTTGGAATCTAGACCTCTTGAAACGGATTGAAACGGACCATGTCACATTTTAAGGCCGATCGGAGTCGTCGACCTAGGTGTATTATTCCAAGAATAATAAACCAAAGGGACTACAGGAGGGGGGTTTTTGAAGAGTCAGGTTTCGTTTTCGAAGTATTTTTGAGCGGAAAAACCATTTTTGGGAGTCGCAAAAGCACCCAATTTCACCGTAGAGATCCATGAGGCTTTTCAAGGATGCCAGGTAGGTAGTCGAAAAAGGGCTCGTTTTCTGAGTAATCTTGATAATTCATTTTTCGGGATCTTTCATCTGTCTGAACACTAACATGAAAACGCTGCAAATTTTTACACAAGGGTTTATTATTCTTTGATATAGGTACTTGTACAGAAATTTAATTCTGTCAATGAAAAACATTTTTAAACATTTTTTTAAATTTTTATATACTATATAAAAATATTTTTTGGGATTTTTTAAAAAATTCTTTAGTTTTTACTCGAAAAATATTTAACCTCCTGGGATCCTTCAAAAATCCCATTTTTACCCCCATGAAAGCCCCATGAAAATGGATTCTACGTCCAAAAATACTTCGAAAACGACACGTAACTCGATCCCATACCCCAACGACTTCAAAAAACCCCACCTGTAGCCCCATTTTAGCCTCATAGCGCCCCACGGGTTTGGGCGATCGGACTGAAAACCTTGCGGGCACAACTAGATGGTAAACCAAGTAGGTATTTTGTCAAAATTTCAGATTTAAAAAAAAAATCCTACTGCCCAAAACGGCCCGGACGGCGTACGGCGGACGGACATTTCGGATTTAGAATGTAGACCTCTTGAAACGGATAATGTCAAATTTTGAGGCCGATCCGAGTCGTCGACCCCCTTCGCGAAAACATAGGTGTATTATTCCAAGAATAATAAACCAAAATTTAAAGAACACATTTTTTTAATAATTAAATTTTGAATAGATATAACGTGAGAAGGGGTCAAGGGGAGATGGCGAGGAGGGCCGGAAACGCCCAAAGCCTCTCGGCTAAGCACTCCAGATGCTCCTCTTGCGAGCCTTCTTTTTTTTATCGTTGATAAGCTGCGATAATAAGGGCTGGTCAAAACCGCCCCCGCTCCTGCATACAATCGCCAACAGCAGCAGCAAGCTTTACATTCATATTGTAGGTTGGTGTGTACCGATCAACATCAGTCACATAGTGTTCTAGCTATTGGTGGATTCGGTACATTTCGTCGCACGCGGAGTCGTTCGATCAGGGGATGGATGGAGTGTCCTCAACCGTTATGAATCGGTGGAAGTCTGATTGACGCCTCGCCCGGTAACATCCCCCTCCGTTCCGCTCGGTGCTTCGTTTAAGGTGAGGTGGAGGGGGGGGGGGGGGATTAATACCTTTGAGCGGCGCTTTGAGTTCGCACCCCACACCCGCCGCTACCCTTCTTCGTCTATACTTCGTTGCCCGCTGCTCGCCCTGAAAGATGGATCCTGCGTTTTGTGACAAATGGCGCCGTGATTAATGGGGAGGACGAAGAGGTGCGAATGTGTGAGATGGTGGAAGGGGAGGCTTACGGTTGATGGTGGAGTGATGAACGAAGGGCGAGGAAACCTCTAGAATGAGTGGAAAAGTGGAGCTTTTGGAAGGGGAGGGTAGGGAAAGGAGGTTCGGGACGCCTGTTTCCATTCCCGTGGAATTTCCCAAGCAATCAACATTCTTGCCTCACTCTTGGCACCCCTCCCTCCAACATCTCCGAAAACGCCAACTCTAGCCTCTTCCTGAGTCCCTCTCCAGTTCTCATACCATTTTCAGTACAGCTTTCCGAAATCGCGAAAGTTGTAAGGAAGGGTGAGCGGGAGTGCCCGGTAGGGGCGGGAGGGGTGGAGCTCTCAAGTTTAGTCTAGCGCCCGCTGCAATTATAAGAAAATAAACAAGGATCCCCCCTCCCCCTCCACCCTCGTTCATTGCCAACTACCGCCTCCGTCCGTCACAACCTTTCCAGGCTTCCCCCACCCCCTCCTAAACACTCTCCCGACTTCCGACTCACTCCACCCTAGCCCAAGAATTCAATTTAAACTGTGTTTCCATGATGAGGGGGGGCGGAGAAACCTTCCCTTGATTTAGGTAATTTATCGGAAGGAGGGGTGGTAATGGTAAGGGTGAAAAGGGAGCTGGCGAGTGGGTTGAGGGACTAGTGCCCTCTAACTGACTTCTCCCCACTTCATTATTCTCAATCACACGCAAAAAGGGTTTTACCAGCCTGCCCTTTCCTCTTGTAGGGGAAGGCATTTGCTCGCCCTTGGCCCTTAGGTTCCTTGAAATTAAGAACAACATTTCATTCTGGAAATATGCTGAGGTCGACAGGTGTCAGCAGAAGCAAGGATAATGGCTGATGGAAACTGGTGAAAATTGACGAGGTCTGTGCAATAGGGGCACATTTGTCAAAAGGGTGATTCTAAAAAAACGCAGTTTTTCAACTTGCTACATTTTGAAAAATAAAAGTTGAGCCAAAAATCAGAAAAAATTCTGTGACACTCTTTAGTGGTAGGGTAGGAGATTGTGATGCAATTTCGTACTCAAAATCAATTTTTAAACGAGATTTTCAAGTTTTTAATTTTCTTCGGGGCACGGGGATGAGAGTACGGCCATTGGAATGTTACTCGCAGCTTTTGTGTGTTGAACGGACTGGAAATTGAGGTTCCTCAACCCTAGTAATCTACATTTATAACTCAAATCAATTTAAGAATTCTTGTGCAGCATGACAAAGGGTACTCAGAATTCAGTCTCATTTGCTTTATTCTCAACCACGTGGCTCTATCAGGTTTTTTTTATTGAGTCACGGGGATGAGGCCGATTGGGGCATGGAGTTGAGAAATCTGAGTTTGAAAGCTTTTCTACAGAGAAAGAAACATTCAACTGAAACAACCAAAATATCACTAAGTCATAATCGAGCTACAACTCAAAACAAAAAATATAAGTTCAAGTTGAGGATTATTTCCCCAGCATTGAGACATTGGGATGAGAACAATAAACATACGCACCTTTAACTTCGGAACGGAACTTGATTCCGAGCTATTCAGTACCTAAACTGGGGTCAATAGGGACAAAGAGGTGAATGGGGACAATCATCCAGTAAAGTGTTATTTTTGAACGTGGAGGGCAGACCAGAGGGACCACAACAACCAAACACAAACCAAACGATAAAGAAGAACCTCCACAACAACAACAGTGATACTATGATCACTTCATGATGTAAGGCGCGAACGTAGGCAGTGATAAGCGTTATCACTCAAATCAGCTGTTTCCACAAACGTGTCCTACTTTTGTGTTTGCAACCGGCGGCTGATGCAACAGGAGCGTTTTTGTCATTTTAATTTATTCTCCATTTAATCAGGAGCACAATGCTTTAAGAAATTTGACTTTATCTATCTCTGATCATAGTCTATGGTGTTTTTCCTGAAAAAAGGCAAATGCTGTAACTGAGTAGGGGTCAATAGGGACACGGTGAAGATCAACTCCTTATTTGTTTTGGCCGGCAGTTATGCGTTCTTAGGTTAGTTTTTTTCATTATTTTCCCTTGAGAGAACATGCCTCATCAAAAGAAAATGGAAAACTAGTCGTGTGGCCTCAAGCAGAAGACGAGGCAGCGTTTGAGCTCAGCGACGTTGTTGGAATCGTAGATCCACCAGTCAATTTTCGCAGAGGAATTCTACGTTTTCATAAACTGAACAGCTCCGAATGGTGAATTTAAGAGATATTTTTGTCCTTGTAATGTTCAAGTGAGAATTTCATATTTTTAAGTGTAATTTTGAGTTCCTTCTTTGTGATGTTGAATTGAGAATTTTATTTTATTTTTGAGTTCCTTCTTTATATTTTGAAAAGTTATTACTCACTCTAAGTCTTTAAAAAATAAGAAGATTAAAAACAATGTGATTGGAAAGTAAAGACTTGAATTTGTGCCTTAAAAATTGATGTGTGATGTTTCCGTCAAAATAGTCAAATAAAGTTGATTTTTGTAAACATTTTTTTCTTCAGGTAAGCTACCACAACCCCCAATAAATTTTTTGTTTTTTTTTTAAATTTTTTTTTTGATTTTTTTCTTCCACTGTGTCCCTATTCACCTCTGCGGACCACAAAATAGGGATACGCTATGATTTTAACAACTGTCCCTATTGACCCCAACCATGAGGGTGAATCGGGACACTTGAAAGCAATAAAAAAAAAAACCAAAACGGCACAGATTTGAAAAAATCTCTACAGGAATCAGTAGCTGAGATGTAAAGGAATCTTATTGAAAAAAGAGCACTCTTCCAACCCAATCGGGTGGGGATCTATACTTCGAAAACCGTCAAAACCGTCCCTATTGACCCCAGTTTATAGTTTAATCTGTGATTCGGAGGCTGAGAAGGGACTAACCGCCCCATGGGCGTCCTCAAGCGGTTGTCAGGCTCGCATATTGCTGCCAACTGAGAGGGTACTTTCTTAGCTCGAAAATCCCTACTATTGAGTTGGCAAGTGGGTATGTTCATTCAGCCTCGGAGATGTTCATTCAGTTCGAAGTACTGCTGCTCAATTAATTAAACTACTTTTATTTGAAGGCTTTAAGCTATGGGATCGAGTTAGGTGTCGTTTTCGAAGTATTTTTGGGCGTAGAATCCATTTTTTTGGGGTCCCGCTACAATCCGATTTCACTCTTGCGATCTATAGGGCTTTCATGCATGCAGCCCCATGGGGCTAGAAATGAGATTTTTGATGGATCCCAGGAGGTTAAATATTTTTCGAGTAAAAAATAAAGAATTTTTGAAAAAAAAATTTTTTTGAAAAAATCAAAAAAAAAATTTTTTTTTCCAACTTTTTTTTTCCAATTTTTTTTTTCTTGTGACAGAAATAATTTTTGCACAAGTAACCTACCTATATCAAAAAATAATAAACCCTAGTGTAAAATTTGCAGCGTTTTTACTTTAATGTTATAACAGCAGAAAATAGGTAACTACTTTTGAACCCTATCACAATGGAATGTCAAGAAGGAATACCTAAGAGACACGTGTCTGGACGGGTCTTCGTCCTTTAGGGGTCTCGGTTAATGTCAAGATTAGGAACCTATAATTGAATCGGTCATTTTGAAAAGGGGCCATCTCAAATTTTTAATTATAGGATATTTTTCAAAATTACCGATTCAATAATTATTATACTATGCACTGTGGCACGAGGATACATAACCATTGTGGGATGTTAATACATAATTGAATAAATGAAATGAGAAAATGGGCGAACTCTATCTTTACATTTCTATTTACTCTAAATACGTGCCTTTATAAAAGATGATTTCAATTCAAATTCACAATTGTGCGAGTTTAAATTAA
This sequence comes from Pilophorus perplexus, assembly GCA_955831195.1. Classification (NCBI taxonomy): domain Eukaryota; kingdom Metazoa; phylum Arthropoda; class Insecta; order Hemiptera; family Miridae; genus Pilophorus; species Pilophorus perplexus. Next base: position 11,834,318 of record OY037011.1, on the reverse strand, counting down.
ATTCAAATGTAAAATAAAGCGTGTATAAAATAAGATTTCGGCTCACGGATCAATTCAGTATCGAAGAAGGCGAGAAAAAATTGAACCTATCAGTCGGCCGGTACATCCCATCTGCTTTAAGTAATTCTATCGCGTAACACCCCGTTAAAGTTATCCGAAGGGAGGCCTTGCTCAGCCTTGCTTGAAGAATAATTAAACCATGCTACAACTTGGGGCCCTGAGGCAGTTCATTATTTGGTTATTAATTTGCCCTCGACTTGCCCTTTTCGCCCTCCTCTTCCACTTTATTGATGCTAATTTGAAATTCAGTTAGCGTGATGCAGCGGATACTTTGTCCGCTCAAAACTTGTGGACGATCGGTGTAGCGGCGGGGGATATCTCAGTGAGAGGAGCTTCTTCCTTCGCCATCGTCTCGAGTTCTTTCTAACTTAATATTGTTCCTTCGGGAGTAAGAAAAAACACACCCCAATATTGCCCCGTCATTTCTCTCGTATTATCCAGAATCGCGGTTCCCTCTTCTCTCCTTTTCTGTACGCCCACGTTATTATTATTATATTTGAACATTGTTTTTTATGGCTCTCAAGAAGTTGTTACATTTTCCCTGTTCTTGACAAGAAACGTCAGCAACTTGCCGTTTCATTCCTTTTTTTTTTTTTTTTTTTTGCCAGCTTGATTACATTACTCGTAATTTTAACAACAGGTTCGATGTAAACATAATGTACTCTTGACCTTTTCATTTATTATTTTTGGAATAATAAACCTAATAAATCTGGAGGCTCACAATAAATGCGAACTGCAGTAGTTTTAGGATTGGAAAAAAACGAGAGGATGAAAACAGGGAGGATGAAAAAAGCAGAGAGGGTTGAGGAATGACTTTCAATTACAAGACATCGGCTACTATGGCGAAAGAGGTTCTAGGGTGAAGAGGCGAGGACCCGCGGGAGCTACTGAGCTGAAGGCGGGTTATGACCGCATCCTCTTTCGGCCCCATCCCTCGTCAACTGTTCTTCTCTTCAGTACACTTTCAATCATGTTCCTTCCTTCACCCTCCATGCCTGTTTTCGGTTCTGGTTGGCCTTTGACCCCAACCCTCTTCTGAAGAATGCTTGGTAACCGACCGTGGTGAGCCCTTGAGACCTCAAACACCGTGTCTTCCACTTCAAGGGCCCCTCGCGGTCTGGACGAGAGAATTCGATATGATGGAAACTGAAGGGAACGGTATAAGGGTTGTCTTTTGCTTTTTTCCTACACCCTTGGACCACCGTTCAAAAGGATCTATCAAAAATATTGATACGTTTCCTTGTCAGCGTTTGATGGGTTCGTATCTACTGACAGATGAGCGACAGTTGAGCTTAGAAATTGGCAATATTTAGCGATTCCGACCTTTGATGGTTATGTAAGAGCACCATTAAAAGAGAGCAAAAAAAAGATTTTGCTAGATATTTTCTGAACGATGAACCGTTTGAAACCCCTTTTCTTCAGTACTTGTGTCCCAATTCTTTTCAACTCCGTGCAGTGCTATATGATAGAGGAAGAATGAGTAGAACGTTCATGAAGCTCGAATGAGCCAGTGCTTTGAAACGAAGGGGTAAGACAAGTTTGTCAAATGCAATTAGCCAAATCAAACGCGACTCCGGCGCTAACTCGGAACTGAGAGAGGATCAGTTGTGTTTGTTCTCTAAATCTACTCACTATGTTCGATCAGAAGGTGAATTTGATCCTACGACTCAAATATTTACAGCCTCTTTGCCCCTTTGCTCGCACTAAATAATTCACTTCAGCTAACTTTCTCTTGTCACTTCCCTTCCACACCTTTTACTGATTACTTTACAATTTTAATCAGAAAACAGGGTCGAAGGAGGAAAGCAAAGGCAAAGGTTTTGCATTGCTTTCACTCTCGCCTTACCCCCCTATCCTTCCTTGAGAGCCTCGTTTGATTTATTCTCTGAAGGTTGAGAGTTGTTCGGTAGGGTGTATTTCCTTCGGGAAAGATTGTTCGCTAGTCTCAAAACCGTCCTCCACCTCCCGAGCCAACCTACCATCGCATAAATTAGGACCGTTCAGACCCTTCAAGTGCCATCAAAACATACTTCCTACGAAAGGGCCTAAATCATCGACAGACACCCACCGGTAAATCACCTTTCTGATGTGTCAAGCGTTTCTTCCTGATAAATGGAGAGTGCCTGTAGTATGTACTCCTCTCACTTGTTGGCTATTCTTACCCTGGAAGCACCTATATTCGACAAGATGTCTCAAAATGTTCTCGAGGGGATCAAGGGGATCAAATACAACTGCGATTTTGTCTGAATAGATGGTTTTTCGTGAAATTTCCCCAGAATTTGAGCCTCGACTAAGGTTTTTTTTTTTTTTTTTTTTTTTTTAATTAGTTGAAAATTGAGTTTTATCTATGAAATTTAAAAAAGAAAAAATTTTTTTTTGTCACTTTGTAGGTACCAAACCTTTCGGTACCATTAAATTATAATTTTGCGTTTAGATAGATTTTACACCGCATAAAAACCAAACAGCACCCCCTCTCCTGGACTTGGGTAGGTACAAGGAAATTCCAATCAGAGTTATAGGATCAAAAAAATTCACGCAGAATAACACCCCCAGTGGTTAGTCAAAAAGGGAAATAATAATTATGTGTCTGATTTTTAAAACTCAATTATTGAGTTTTAAAAATCAGACACATCGGAAAAATCGCCGTCTTTGTCTGGTTTTGGGTCAATGAAAAATCATTTTAACAAAAAATTAGAAATTCACAAAATGCCTGTGTGCCTGTGTATTTTTGGACAGATAAGAGACCTCACAAAAGGATTCTACGCCCAAAAGTTCTCCGAAAACGACGCTTCATTCGACCCCTTGACATCCTTCAAAAGCGACGTAGCCCAGTGGACGCTAATACAAACACGGTGAGGGTCGATGGGTCTGAGACCCCGATGTATGGACTACGTTCAAACATACCTCGAAAACGACACCCCACTCGACTGCAAAAACCTTAAAATCCCCTCATGTTAACAATTGCCCATTTTTACCTCAACTGGATGGGTTTAAGGCCCAAAATAAATTAAGTCTACGTACGAAATTACTTTGAAAATGACACCGACTTTAAAGCCCAAGTCGTTCAAAAAGTTGTAGATTTTTTTCGTTTCATCTTCCTTTCTGAAGATTTTAACGGAGTTTTTCGAGCATATTTGAGAGCATAAAACAGATGTTTTTCGAGCATATTTGGTGATTTTATCGAGCATATCAATCCGAGCCCTACTTATTATATACTTATCTAAATAGGTAGGTACCTAGGTAATTTTTCGTAGTTGGGTTTTTTTTTCATATGATCTGTAGTTCGAAAGGTACAGACGGGTAAAAGTCGATGAAATTGAACAATAATGGAAAAAATTGTTGGTTGTCCGCCTACGATTAGTAGCTTACAAATTGCTCATATTGACGAGATCAATAATTGATCTCGTCAATATGAGCAATTGACGCCGTCAATTATTGACGCCGAATTTATGTCCTTTCATCAACTCGGCATTTGAGAATAAGTGCTTCGTTTTGGAGTTGAGGCGAAAAACTGAAAGACAGACTTATGAATAACGGTCGATACCGAAAATTATCTTGTCATGTCAGTCTTAAACCATAACATCTAAAATGTACATTATTACGGGTACGCTATAGCTTCTTGTGTATGTGTACACTACTGCAGTAAATCACTGGTGCATTTGGTTACTGAAGGTTACTTTCAATCCTTGTAGGCGTTCCTTGAATATCCCCATTTATTAGGAAAACACATTACGAATTCCACCAACCTCGTTTCATACGCTGAGAAATGGTGGCCGAACGAGGCCGTAAGTAGATGAAAAACCTGAAATGACCCTTTCTTGAACATCTTTACAAACTGGCTTCCTCCACTATAATGAGTTTATAGAAGTTGAAAAGAGAGTTTTCCAAGTAGTTCCTGAAAGGTTTCTGAGTTCTCTTCATTCAATGGATCCCCTCTATTTCCTCCGTCGACTTGGAAGCATTAAGACCCCCTAAACTGTGAGTTGGTGTACGTTGTAGGTGTATACTTGCGCACTGCAATTTTTAAACTTGCATTTAAAAAAATAGAGTATTTTCAAGATCACTCGTGGATGTTTAGAAGCTAAATGGACATTAAAGGTTCTTTCACGTTCAAACAATTGGGACGGAATTTTAAAAATGCAGTTCATCATTCACTTTTTCTTCTTTTTAATCTATCACTAAGTAAAAGAATGAAGTGTGATTGAATACTTTTATTCAGCAAATTGTTGAGCATATTTTTACCATTTAATAATGATTAACAGGACGTTTTCATTTTTTTCCCGTCACGTCACAAAAAAGCGTTACGCAACACAATCGCGAAAACTATAATCACATGATTGGTCTGTAAGGAAGTTTGGAGGTTGGTTACAAGTAGAGAGTCGAAATTCCAAGAGTTTAGAATGAGGCGTAAAATTAATCATTATTAAATGATCTGACTGTAGAACCATGGGTCTACCGTCCGTTTTTTCATTGTCTAATTACAGTGGTGTCTGCTATTGGTTTAGAGGGTTGACCAAAAACTTTTCCACATCCAGTAGTACAAACGTTACAGTCGATATGTGGAAGAAATTTACGCTTTGAAAGAACCGCGGTCGGGCAGCCCCTTTTCTAATTGATGAGAGATCGTTTGATCCCGAAGGAATTTGACGTGGACGAATTACAAGCGATTTGTATTCCTTCTTCGTGTCTCATTTTACGATCTGCGAGTTCATGCTGTTTCCGATTTATTGATTATTCGCCTTCGTTCTGCTCAAGAAACCTCCCGTTTTTTCTTCAAGTCGAGAAACGCCTATATTCCTTTGCTCGGCAACAAATCCTTGCCGTGAGATGGTATCCCGACGAAATGCACAACGTTGATACATAACACCAACGAATACGTCAGAAATGTTGATTGTATGACGGAAAAGGAATAAATATGAAGTAATAATTATCAGGCTAATACGTAGACTCTACGTAATACGTAGAGTCTACGTCGTAGAGCTATATTTTAACAACATAAAAAGTAGGTATAGGTAACCTTCAAAATGGTTAGGTGGCAAAAGAAAAGTGATTCGAAAAGTTTTAACAAAGACGAGAAATACATTGAGTCTAATGTCACCTGGAAAATTAACCCTCGCCCATAAAGGAATGAAATTACAGGCTTATAGTGAACATGGCACATAGCGTGTAGGAATAAGTATTATGATGATTCAAGGCCGCGTTAACGAGCACACACAGCATTATTTGAAGACATTTCGGGACATTATTGTCTCTTACAAGAAATACTATAAAATTTACAGTGTTTCTCATAAGAAACACTTTTATTAAATAGAGTTTTTTCAAAATACGGCGGGCAACAAGTAAGGACTTTTATTGGGTCGCTCAATTATTGGCCAAATACGCGTATACCTTAGTCAGGTTTTTTTTTTTTTTTTTTTTTTTTCAGTAAGTACATCATTTTGGAAATACTCTAAATGTAGGTACCTACTACCTATATTTAGAACCATACCTACACAATAACTTCGAAATTAAAAATTCTGTTGAAATTGGCATTACTCGAAAGGCCGAAAAACGAATAATCGCCAATATCTCGAAAATTTGGACGTGAATGGAAAAAACGGAGGTCAGATTCGGGTTCAGCACCCGAAAAACATAGAGATCGGTGTTTTTTTCCGAGGCGCCTGAAGGTGACCTGTGTTATTGGTCATTCGTTATTTCAATCGAAATTCGGGGAAAATACGGACTCATATAATATATGAGTCCGTATTATGAGTATATTATGAGTATATATGTCGCAGGCACATAGGTAAATCAGGCATTTACATAAATGCCTAGGCAGATAGATAAATTTTTTGGCGAACTCAATGTTTTCCTATCTGCCTAGGCACTTACGTAAATGCCTAGGCACTTACGTAAATGCCTAGGCACTTACGTAAATGCCTAGGCATTTACCGAAGTGCCTGGTGGGGTTCAGGCAGATAGATAACTCATAAGTTGAATCTATCAGGTAGGTAGGTATATTTGTCGATCACTCAAAATTACAGTTAAAAAAACCTCGTCAAACCTACAAGTACATAGTACGCTACTTGTTGGAGCAAGTGATTGATGCGTGACACTTCGATGAACATTGAAAACTTAAATTTTAAGTTTTTTCTTAAAGCAGACGCATTTGGCCGTTTCACATTTTTTGGAGAGGCTCTTGCAATTACACTTGCTGTACCCCTGGCCATCGTACATTGAAAAAAATGAAACTGCTTCCCTAATCGAGATTGTTTTTGAAAGCGGCACATCTCCATCCGTTAACTGACCACTTACTGTGGTCATTTGGTCTCTACCGCACCAATTTTTCAAGACACCTGCAGCTGTACCGACTTTGAACGAGCTGTCCTTAACATCAAGAACCGTCCGTCCGTCCAAAGGTCCTCTGTCTATCTTGGGTACGGAAACTACAACATTTGCACCAATTTCAATGGTTTCGTGGAGTCTGGAAGAATTGGCAATCATCTTGGAAGCCGCACATTTCTGCTTCTCGTGGCAATCAGCTTGAATCGAAGCTATGTTTCTCTCTCGATCGCAGTGTTCGCAGATAAGCTCTGTTTCAGTACAGTCTCCTTGAATTTCCAGACCGCATAATAAGCAGGGAAAATTCCGTTGTTCTTCTTCTACTCCTGCGATCAGTTCATGGTTCGGTTCTTCATGAAAAAGGTCCTCTTCGTCGTTGAGTTCTCCCAACAGGTTACCCGGAATTTCAGAAGAAATTCCAACTCTGGGTTCACATCCATAAACTGCTTGATAAGGACTGCGACCTGCAAGGAAATATTATTCTACTCGACTCTGATCGACAAATATACCTACCTACCTACCTACCTACCTACCTGATAGATTCAACTTATGAGTTATCTATCTGCCTGAACCCCACCAGGCACATCGGTAAATGCCTAGGCATTTACGTAAGTGCCTAGGCATTTACGTAAGTGCCTAGGCAGATAAGAAAACATTGAGTTCGCCAAAACATTTATCTATCTGCCTAGGCATTTACGTAAATGCCTGATTTACCTATGTGCCTGCGACATATATACGGAACAAATCAATGTTGTAACGGATTCACAGTTCAGTACGGGATGGAGCCTATCAGATCGATATAATTTATTAGATATGAGTTTGGAGAATGAAATTTAAGTCCGTGAAATGCCATTCCAATTAATCCCATAATACAGCCGCATACCGACTCCTTTTACGTTTGATAAAATATAAAATGTTAAAACTTTTTGTTTGCCTTTTTTTCTTTTTTTTTTTTCAAGTTTTAGAACCAATTTCTACCTCCATCGTTGATCTCGATGTTGTCATAGGACTGTGGACCAAAGTTAGACTCAAGCCGCTGGTTAATAAATCAGGACCCCCACAGTCGGTGGGTAGAATGCTAACGAACCATATAACCACCTGTTGAACTGCGCTCTGGGCCCCTCGTCCCATGAATTATATACTTACACCTAATAAAGGGATTCATTCAGAGTTTTAATGAATCCCCTCCAACCTTCGCTTTTCACCCCTCGACAATCAGGTTTCACCAATTATCCTCTCTCGACCAACGGCAGTTCATTAGAAAACGAGTTGCCGAGCAACCCGGTCATGCCTACGACAAATCTTTGAGTAGAGTTATATGACATAATATGTTATATTATAACTTGTGCTACCGTGACCATTAGTAGGTATATATCTAATTCGATGCAAGAAGTTGTAAGTGTCATTATGAGTGTTATAAATGAGCTGATTTTGTTGAAGGGTCTCCGATAAGGTGGTCTTTTTTTTTAATGAAGGAACATGACATTGGATGGTTATATATACCTAACTATATATAATTTACTATAAAAAGCAAAAACATAATAATATTAGCATATTATGCTATGTTAACATAGCATATTAATTACCATGCTAATATGCTATAATATAATATAGTATATAACCAACCTGAAGCTGCTCGGATCTGGGTTCTTCGAGCGAATCAGCCACCATGACTGAATAAGAAGACGTGACTCCTCTCCCCAGGCCCAACTTTTTTTTTTAATTACCAAATTCATTTATTTATTTTATTATTTGTTTATTTCTTCATCTTTCTTTACAACGGACTTGACAGACAGATCTTGACTTGCACACTGACTTGCTTTCTAACTTACCATCCTCCCATTTCCATGAAACCTCCGGGCAACTTCTCCTGGACCATCAAAGGCAGCAACAACAACACGAACTTGCCGGGGAAACTTGGAGGTTTCGCTCCTTGTTACCTCGAAAAAGCAGTATGCGAAACGCGTCTGTAAATTTGAAATACACCCGAATTTCGGGTTAAATCATCCTGTACCATGTTGTTAGAAGTCAAAAAGGGAAAAATACATGATTTTTGTGAAAAAGTCTTTCGCGTAGGTAGTTTATAATCTTCTTAAGCTGGCCGATTCAAAAACTGGTGTAGGAGACGTCACCTACACCAGTTCCGATTTCCAATCAAAGACCCCAGAGTGCAGGTCGATTTTCAAATTGTTTCTTGATTTTCTTGGTGGCTCTAGTAGTCCAGGGAGTCGCACGAATACTGGTGAAACGCGAAAATGGCCATGTTGGCTTTGTTGTGAATGTGAACGTGCGTATTGACTCAACTTATTCGTGATCTAAATTAACTTGTTCGACGTGACCGATCCTTCAGTTTTTAAGTTTTTTAATAGTGGCCAATTCGTCGACCAATAGGAGCTGACTTCGAGTTTCCGCCAAAGTTCAAATTGCAATTTTTCCATAAATTTTATAAATTCGTAAGAACTTGCAGTTTGTGTTTCAACCCCATTTTCAGCATTATTTGGACGCCTTCTATCAGTAAAAAAAATAATAATCCAGACACGTTTCCATTCCTAATAGGTAATTAGGAATGGACTTACAATTATTGTAAGTCACTTTGTGTTCCTCATATGGTTATATAGTATTATTATAACCATGTATATGTATATACATCGATCTCTTCCGATCTTTAGATCACAAATAACGCCAATACCTGCTTCCTTCTCGATGTCTATCGCCCACGCACGGTAGAGCTCTGTTTATACCGCCGTGCAGCTATTGTTACTGACGTGAATATCACCAAGTGCACCGCTTTCCACCCATTATGAGGCATGACCGATATCGCCGTGAAGCAATATTGCCCAACGAGCTCTCTTGACATGGAACGCTCACATGTTAGGCGAACAATTGTATTTTCAAACAAAAGGGGGTCTTCAATCGCGGGTAATTGGCACAGATTACTGATCTCGTTTCGTTAAGGTACATAGACGAGAGGGGATAGTGGCAATTTCACCGTTCGTTTTGTTCCCTAAACGGATCTTCAATGTTACATTCGACCACCCCTAACTTGGTATCTCTTGTAAGTAGGTTGCCAGACGTCCTGATTTATCAGGACATGTCCCGATTTTGAGGCTGTCCTGTCCTAAACTAAAAATTTAAGCGTCCTGATTTATAAATTTAGCTGGAGCATCAGATTACAAATAATCAGCAAAACCAAATTGGAAAATTGAACGTTGAGGTAGGTAACTCGTTGTCGACTCGATGCCTGTATGGACAATTTCAAGAGCTGCAGAACATAGATGAATTTTTGTTTGCGATTTCTGATCACAACGCCTACGTGGAAAGGAATTGTTCGTTGATCGTGGCCCAGTGGGCCAAAGAAAGGAATCGCCTTCTTGCTGAAACCGTCGAAGCACCCATCATGATCAAGTCCAACCCTAACAAGAGTTGCCACGAGATTTTCGAGTACCTAGTTACGTAAAAGGACTGCCAAAACTCCTCCTAGAAGTAGGGAAAAATCAAAAATATGGGCACAGTGTGTACTCAGTGTATACTGAAAAATGAAATTACATTATAAAGTAATTTCATTTAATAAGAACATATTCTAATACGAGGACATTTTTTCAATCCAAGTTCAGAATGGATTAGCGTGATGTATTAAATAAGCGTGATAAGTAAAATTTACTTATCACGCTTATTTAATACCTACATCACGCTAATCCATATATTAATCTAATATATTATTTAATTATATATTATATTAATACATCACGCTAATGTATATATTTATCTAATATATTATTTAATAATATATTATATTATATTAAATAAATTTTATTAACAGTGACATTACTATCCATATACTTACCGAAGTGTGAATTTTAATCTATGTTCCAGTTTCGGGTCTCGAGCCAGACTTCCTATTCCCTCTAGAGAACATCACAATCGCTCAAGGCCGAGATGCCATGTTTACGTGTGTCGTCAACAACCTCGGCGGTTACAGGGTGAGCGGGGAATCGTCATCACCGAGGGTAAGTCAATGGAAATGGCTATTTACAAATGAAATTTACCAAGTCGAAGCTCATCATAAAAGAAGTTTTGTTTTCATTTTTGTCAAACCCTTGTTTATAATCATTAGAACTTATTATGATGAGTTAAATGCCGTTTTTTTGCCAAGACAAGTTACTGGATAAAACTTGAGCTAACATTTAAAAAAAACTTATTTCATTTAAAAAACAAAAACAAAAATGTACAGTTAAAATTTACTGGATGAAACTTAAGCTAACAAGAAGAAATGGAAAAGAGCAATTCTTAGGATATCTCAACAACGGAAATACTTCCCACCAGCATTACTTGAGGTGTTGTTTGTTGAGATGGACTAAGCACTGCCCTACGGAATTTATATGAAAGAATCCAATGACGGAATATCCTGCATACTTGTTGGCGGAATCAGTCATCACTATTTTCGTGCCGGTGGTGACCAATTTTGATGAGAAGACAGAATAAAACCCAGTGCCAGATGTCTTCTTTTCCTTTTTAGTGAATTTATTAAAAATATGAGCTATTAGGATTTGTTCTGATCTGTTTTTTTTTTTTTTCTTTTTTTTTTTTTCTTTTGATATTTAAGTTACTTTTACGCTTGATTTAAAGATCATCGAATTCAAATCGTAATTTAAATCTATAGATAGCGAGTGTGATTTAAATTTAGCAGTTGAGCGAAGAATGATTTTATTATTATTAAAGATCAAACTTTGATCTTTAATTTTGTTTCTACAAGTTTAGTTTTGTATAGATACGATGTTAACACACTTTTGGAACAGGTGTAGTCGTGAACCGAGAAGATTAATAACTCTGGCTCATATAATTTTATCGTTTAGGAAGCCTAGTTGGTCGAGTTTTAATGGTTTCGAGCTGAAACCGGAACCGTAGAAAAAGAAAAAGAAGAGAAAAGAATGGAAAGGGTGGTGAGAAGGGGGAACAGGAGGAAGCAGTGAGGATTATGAACAGTTGTTACCCTCCAAAGTAGCTGCAGGAAATTGTCTTGGACCTCCTGAAGCAATACCATGCCGCACCACGTACATCGGCTGCCCCCGGGGCCAATATCTGACTCGCCCCCATGGGCTCAATTGTCAACCTCCCATTCAAGGCCTCCAGTTCAAACATCCCCTAATAACCATGAAGGTCCATTCCTACCGCGCTCCCCATTTCTCCAATATCAATCAGGAATAGATGTTGGTTAGAAACGTGCGTGAAGGTAGGACTTTCATAACGGCACTGGCCCCTCAAAAACATATTGATTTTGGCCTCGTGGGATCTGATTTTACATGTTTCTAGAGAAAGATATACAGAAACGGATACACCCGAAAAATGGTTAGTTTCTAAGAAGGTACATTTTCAAAATTTTAAAGGTCTCTTACCTATCTTATCTTATTGAAAGTTTTCTCTGGCTTGGGCTCGCTCGGGATGGAGAAAAATTGAATGGTTCAATTTCTTTTACCTAAAATAATCCGCCATTGACGGACTATGTTTGTTTGTAATCATTTAGTATGGTGGACATGAAAAAATGCACAGCACAAAATCTTGAATCTTATCACTATTATATTTTTAGTTAAAATTAGGTTTAGAGTGAGGGCGTTAGGGAGAGAGAACGTTTGCCCAAACCAGCAGAGGAGTCGTTCTCTCTCCCTAACGATCTCAAACAACCACTTTGTTATAACAAACCTATAGGTTTAGGTTTCGTGTTACACATGAATATTGAAATTTTGGGATTGCCTTCCAGCAAGTAGGAACACTGAACTCGTCGTTTTACTCAAGATAGATAATTACCATTTTAGGGAGAAAACCATTAGTAACCTCCGTGGTAAGAGGCACAGAGACGTCAACCAGGGAGCAATTAGTATGAGTGGTACAGGAAGGAGAGAGTGTGTTCGGTGGTGTTGGACTGTCATCTTTGTAATGGCTGGAGATCCTTCGAAGGAGAGAAAACTCTTGGAATTGGAAGGAGGGACTGGATAAACGTCGGGGGGTTGGGAATGGAGGGTTTGAAGCTGTTAGAAAAATTGCCACCGACAATTATAGGGCAAGACACATCCACTAAACACCCTCTTAAAGAAATGGACCGCAATTGCTGCAGCGAAAAAGTTGGTACCTACCAAAAAGGGGAAAGAATAGTCTGAAGAAAGGATTCTTGACATTGTATGTTTTCTCCGCTTTCTACCTCAAGCGTTACTTCTCTTTTGCTGAACCCTTCCAAACCATTCTCGGTCTGTGTGTCTTTATTATTTTGAAAGGGTACACTCCACCAGAAATAGGATGACTTTTCCCAGTTCTTCTTTAATCAAAACACGACATTGTCATTTGATCATTCTTTCTGTATTCATTCAGTATTTGATTTTTAACACTGACAGAGAATCAAGCCGGATGAATATTCCTGATAGGTGCTTATCTCGAGGGAAGGAAATAGACCTCCGTTAGCGATAAGTAGGCTTTATTTTATGACAGAGGATGCTCGGGAATAGACATCACCAGTTGCCCTCTTTTATCGTAATTTTTCGAATGATGCATTTCCCCAGTTAACAGCATAGTTCGCTTTGATAAAGGATTTATGATACATATTACATAAATCAGCTCTGACACCCAATGGGTATAGTTCGAGGACTACCCGCATGATATCGCTGCTTCCTGGAGGCTTTCAAAAACCCCGCATCATTCTTTCTCTCAGTTGAGCTTTTTACTTGAGTGTGGGGCCTCTGAGAGGCCTTGAAGAAAATGCAGTGCAGGAAGACGTAGAGGACAATGTGAATCCATCGGAGGAGGGATGGAAAGCTTGCTAACGGTAAAGGGTGCCCTATCTTTCCCCTCTCGTCGCTCTTCATCCTTTCCCGGCACTATCTGAGACCTCACTACATTAGCATGAGAAAGATTTTCCTGTGTACAATAGAAAGCCTTGAAAGAGGTTTTTGGCTCATAACAGGTATGAGAAGATGCACTTCTCCTTCTACCGAAATTCGTACAGTACGAATTTTCACTAACTGTACCAACGGTCGGGTTGCACTATCGGCTGCGATGATTCGATAAATTCAAAATTTCAAGCGCAAAATTTATCGCATAATAATTTAGTTTCTCGTAGTTTAACAAGTAGTCTGGTGTTATGCATAAAGATAATTGCTGATTTGTCAATAAAATGCTTCATATTACGATTTCCAATTAATTTTGTGGCTAAATTAGCGAGGTTTGCCGCAGGTGGCCTGGATCAAGGCGGATACCAAAGCAATTCTAGCAATTCACGAGCACGTCATCACCAACAACCAACGCCTGTCAGTGACACACAATGACGACAATACATGGACACTCAACATGCGAGGAGTCAAGAGGGAGGACAGGGGCATGTATATGTGTCAAGTCAACACGGACCCCATGAAGAGCCAGGTAATTTGTATGCGCCTACTTGAAACTAAATATGGGCAGTTCTCTTCGAAGGTACACACCCCCACTCCAATTTAACGGGTAGGATTCGAAATGGCTTGCATTGATTTTAATGAAATTGAGAATCGTTTAGAATTAAGAATATTCACGTACACTGTAGTATAAGTATATACTATGCAAGAATTCATTCAAATGCTGTAAAAGTACAACAAATGATAATCCTAGAGATTTAAATCTCGACTAACCTCTAATAATGAGTTTTCAACGTTTTGAGAATCTGTTGTCAATTTGATGTGTAAGTATACCTAGGTACCTATCACAGAGCCCTTACTTAAAGTGGCACCTACCTTTCTAAGAAGTGAAGTGACGTTTGTTTGCACAGAAGGTAACAATTTTGACTCCAAACCAGCGGAGTTGGCAACATCTAGACTTCAACCATGGTTCCAGATTTTTCAAATTTTAAACGTTAGGCTTCACGCGTAAATCATTTTTTCAACTTTTCGCAATTTTCTCGAGGAAATTCTTAGAAAATCAATAACGGAATTTTCCTCGTCATATCCATCAGCGTCGTCGTCGTGTGGGGCATAGTACTGAACAAGTGTGTGCTTGAACAATTTAAGCCAAAGCGAATCAACACACATCGCTACAAAAAGCGAAAATAAATGAGATAACGATCTTGACTTTAGAACATCAGTTTTTTTTATTAAATCAAGATTTTGTATAATCGAAAAGGACCAATTTAATTAACCCTTATTGTGATGGTAACCATCACATGTCGCGACGACCACATGACGGTTCAGTGATTCAAATAGTTGTGGTCAAGGAATACACATTGTTAAACAATGTTCAAGAGGTGTTCTGTTACATTTGGCGCCCTGAAATTGAACTGCCATTTCACAGTCTCGGCCGCCGAGGAGGGCGATCTATGCTCGTCGCACACCAGCCACAGTTGACGACGTTGTAGAGAAATCACATGAATCTCCAAGATTTATAGTAAATTCACGCAATATAACATTTATTTATTGCAAGTTTACTAGCCTAGGTTTATTACGTTCTTTTCAATCTTTTAGTTAGTGACATTCGAATCCTCGTCCAAGTTTGGATTCCGGATCCCTTTCAGTGACCATGAAGGTCCAATTTTATTAATTTTATTCCTGAATCCTTTATGGATCCGCTGTCCAGTAGACCTCCGACCACCCCTTATAGTCTACCCCTTTACCTCACGGTTTTATAAACCAGTTATGGTTTCTTTCACCACGTACCCGCGGCCTTTCATCGACATTTGGATCACAAAACCGTTTAGTTTGTGATATCAATTTAGCACATACCTTTTTAACTCTTGCGAGGCCGCATCGTCTCCCAGCGTCACTCCGATCACCCCTTTGTGATATCAATTTAGCACATACACTTTTAACTCTTGCGAGGCCGCATCGCCTCCCGGCGTCACTCCGATCGCGACACCAAACTGCTCCTCAGTCAGTATGTATTACTCACGCAACTTCTCCCGAAAAGCCGAGTCGCCATCTTTGTTGTTAGTTCACCAACCACCACCAGATCGCTCCCAACAACTAGTTTCTTTTCCCGCCTTTTCGGATTGCCTTTTGGCAACAGACGTCCCGGCAAGAACAGTTGCGAACATACATTCCGTCCCTGGCTCACTTGCGGAGAGAAGGTCCGAGGGTGTATTTCCTACCTGAAAGAAAATTTAATGGTTTCCCGCGGTCTATCGAATTTCTTCTCTTCAAGGATCTCATTCAATATGTTCAATTTAAATTTTAAAATAATATTCATTCAATAAGTAATCCGTTATACAGCATTTTGGAGTAGGTAAATTGCACAATAACGGTTCACCATAAGTTAATGTACAAGGCACACAATTTGTCACTTACGTTCAGTTTCTCACTTGCACAGGAACTAGGACACGTCTGTCCAGACGTGTTATGATGGAGAGAACCTCAAATCGTCATCAGTTTAACTGGGTGAGTAGCGCGAAATTGAGGTTGACCGACCCCGAGCTACAAACCACCCAGACGAGTAAAGCGATGGAACATCGACATTAATTCAGCACCCACGAACCGTGACAATGTCTCAACAGGGGCCGGGTTCCAATTGTCTAAACATACAGTCACGTTTCCCCACTCGAAGGGCAAGAACGGCGGCGATGAAAAGAACAATAGGTAGCAGGCCGGGAGCACGAGCGAAGGATGGCAATCAAGATTCTTTGAAACAAAAGACAAGTCATCCCCATGCACGAAGGGGTGATATATTTAATGAAAACAGGGTTGAAACACTCACAAGGCGAGTGGCATTAATAGAAGCAACGCCCTTTTAAAGGGATATTGCCTTCGAGCTATTAAATCCCTGAATGGGCCTCACCAACGCAATTAATTTCCAGAAACCGTCAAGTTTTAGTTGTAAGCAAATAACTGATTTTACTCGCATCACGTCGAGTTTATTGGATTCGTGTGGCTTGGTTTGGGATTTCGGTGAATACCAAGACGTGAAACCGAATCGTAGCCGAGTTAACAACGTAAATCATTATTGTAGGTATATTCCCACGGACACATTCTATTCACTTCCATGTACAAATGCCGTTTCTGAAAGTGTGAATACTCAAAAGCCTGCAGAGACGACAATGTGCACTTAGAAGTAATAGCTTGCACATATTTTTCCGTTTAGTACGAACTTTTAAAAAACTACCTCAGGGTTGTGCGTTTTTTGGTCCAGTAGCCAGAACCCTTCTTAGGTTCAGTGCACTTTTACTCCGTAAATACTGATCCTAGTCATCCTCTTAATATTCGAGTAACGTGCTGTTTGATGGTGGACCAAGGTAGCCGTCTAAAGTAACATCGGCTCTTGGAAGCTCTGACCACGCGAGAGCGTCGCCTGAATAACCAAACAGGAAAAAAGGTCCTGTTCGAGAAGTCGTGGATGTTCTCAGAGGTGAAAGATCAAATCAGATCAAAAGTTAAAGGTTTCCTAGTGAATGTGGTGTCGCAGCCTTACATGTTCCCGTGGGAACTTCTAGCCACTTCGTCCGGGATCCTGTGAAGATTGATAACAACTCTCAGTGATCCCAAGCCACTGAAGTGGAATATTTTTGTCTGAATATTCTCTACTTGAAGTAGAGCCGCAGTAGACAATGCGTACTACAGATAGATTCTAATCAGGTTGCCAATGAAGTATTGAATGAAAACGGTTAAACAATACACTGCCAAGTGGTACATAGCTTCCTCGTGTTTTTAAGATTTAATCTCACTCAGCTGATCAGGGAAAAGCCCGTCATTTCAATCGTCGCTTGTGCTCCCAGAAAGGCTCCAACTCAAATTTCAACGTCCAGAAGTGAACTGGAGAGATGTTAACCCACTCAGGTGATCAGGAGAATGCCCATCATTTGAATCGTCTCTTGTACTCCCAGAAGGGCTCCCTCTCAAATTTCAACTTCCAATGATGAACAGGCGAGATTTTAGCAGTGTACGGATTTTGAACATTTTTACTTACCAGGGGAGGGTAATTATTAGAGAGTTCCTAAAGAAACATCCGAGATACGTTAATTTTTATCGCCGTAAGGGATTTGTCTAGGGAGAATCAAAGAAAAGCTAACTTCACATAAAACCGTAACAGAGATACGGTGTTATCAAAAGTCACGCTAAATTTAAAGTGCCGCTGCATGGAGGAATAGAGTTCTATTCCTCCAAGGTGCCGCTATTTACCTTATATTGTTCGAAATTAACGGCGTTATCCTTAAGACCGTAAGCTTATCGCCGTATCTTTACGGCAATAACGTTCGACTTTAGGCATAAGGACGTAAGTTATCGCCGTTATTTCTGCGCATGCGCGAAATCTCGAGTTACGTCGACCGTAACTCATCACCGTTAGGCAAAAAGTGGCTTTAGGAACTATCTAATGTGGTATTTTTAGAATGAATTAAGTGGATAAATTATCCACAAACCTTGAAACGCCGGTAAAACGCCATAATTCATCCATAAAATACCATATAAGAGGCCATAAGTAACGTTTCATTGTGCCCCGAGCTCCTTTGTTTTAAGGAACCCCATTAAGGCATTTCGGTTTCCCCTAATCTCTACCACAAATGTGAAGGAAGAGGTAGAAATACGAAAGTTGGGCAAAACGTAAAGGAATACTTGTTCATTGAACTGCCATAAGACGGGCTGAATTAAAAAATCATTGTTACCCGGAGGCGAAAATTTGTTGACGGCAAATTTTTACTGTTATGGCTGCAACAAGGAATCACACGATTGCGCCTGCGGACAGTGATTCAATCGTCTTAAAATTTTTATGGGAGGGACCTCAAGAGGCCGAACCTGCACAATCCCTGAAAATCTGACCCTAATCGGATCACAATTGTGGAATTTATCGCTGCGGATTTAACAAGAAAGTGCGGACAGACGACAGACAGACAGACCCAGAACCAAGTTTGCTCGGGAGGCTCAGAAACGCAAAATGCAACACTTGATGGACATTTTAATTTTGTATAACAAAAATTGTTTCTATCTCGAAAATAAAAAACAATGCTTCCGCAACCTTTGGTAGTCTCAGAAGCAACACGGGCTGGAAATATTTTGAAGGTATACCTACACTATTACTTATTACTGGTAATACGTTGGTTGGTCAACCAACGTCGGCTCAAAAATTATTGTGGCCATCTTCGACCTTTAACCTATGTATGCTTTTGTAATTTTTTGGTCAACCAATATTAAACCAGTAGCTGGGTTCCTGATGTTTAGCTTCAATTACCAATTACAATCCTGGGAAGTATTGTCCAAGTTTTGGCTATGCATCGACAAGACAGAGGAATATAGGCCTACCTATTTCATAGGTAATGGCGAAAAAACGAAGCTTCTTCATAGCTCTAATAGTATGAATGGGGCAGGAGCTGAAAGTAAAACTGGATTTTCTCGAAAATTGAAAAATGGACTTAGGACGCTGTAGCTTTGGACGGCATTATCTTACATGATCCACCGTTATTATCGTTTTATTTTTATTTTTTATAGGTGAAGCTTCTAAAGCTTGAGTATTTTAAAAATATTTGGTGGTGCCCGCAAACTTTATTTCGTCGCCACGGAGGACTACAAGGTTTGGTATATCCTTCAGCCCATTAAAATCTGGTTTGTTTAGGGCCCGTTAAACAACAACTGACAAAAGATACCCGGCTAAGCTAAAAGCTGTTAGAAAAGGGGGTAGCAAAAAAACAGTATATAGGTGGAAGAATCGAGGGAGCTTAAAGCGGATCAACTCTAGCCTGCCCGAGGTTTCTGTTTACGTCAGGGGGAACATCGGATCCTTCCACGAGCAATTACCGGCTCGATGAAGATCTTAAAGGTCCAATGAAAAAGAAATGCCAAGGAAATTTTCGAAGAAAATCAATGTCGCGCAGATTAGATTTTAATGACTTGGGGGAGTTACGTAAAATGACCATTAAAAAGCTCCAGTTGCTGATTGCCTCAGTACTGGTTGTACGAGTCAAGTAAGGTTCAACTAACTCCACAGTGAAGTTAGTTAGTTAGTTAGTTAGTTCGTTCGTCCGTTGGTCCTCCTCCGTCCTACCTACTTGAGAGTTGAGGAGTCAAAATATTACGTCATACTCGTATAATAAGCATCTACGGGTCATCGAATGTCTTTTGCATAATAATATTAATATTGCATAATTATGCATTTTATATTAATATTAAATATAGATAAATTTTACAAACAGAATCTGTAGTTACATCTGATGTAACTATATATAACATTGTTCCGATTTTGAGCTATTTTGCTCAAAATAGTTGCTAAGGTGGGGGACTGACCACACAAGTATTCAGTGCCTACGTGTGGGTGTGCCCCTGACAAATTTAAATTGTGTATGATGTGGGGACTTAACTGTTGAAACGCAATGATTTTTAAATAAATTTGATCGATTATGACGATAATGGATTCCAGAAATTACGTTACAACAACAAAAAACGTTGTTTTCTTCAATTTTAAATGTTTATTTTCTAAAAAAAAATTGCATTGGTGAAGTCACTACCGATTCAGATTCCGTCAGAAGGAACGTGGGCACCTAGTCTGGGTCTACGTCTAGATCAGCTGCAGTAAGTTATTGTTGCATCAGTGATAGAGCTAGTCGACCTGAAAACTTGACGCGCAGCTCCTCACTCTTACGCCCAAGAGCCACAAGTATCGATCGATCCATTTTGAAGAAAACCAACCCGCACCAAACCGCTTGTGCACCGAGAATCACTTTTTTTAACTGTCATGTAACCACAGATTGATTAGGGAGATCGTGAGAAGATGGGGGGGTTATTGCAGCTTGTGATGTGCAAGAGCAGTCATAATAGAACACATTGTGTTCTATTATGACTGCTGGGGGTCAGCCCCAGACCCCCAGATGCTGTCACCTAGAGCCTAACGGCTAAACATAGGAGGAACCTGGAACACGCTTCATTTGCTTAACTAATCCGTTTGTATGTGCATGAGCATTGTACATCCATCCTCCATGAGTTGTACATCCTTCCCACTTTTATTAAGCTAGACTGCCCTATGTCTATGGATATTTTCCACTTGGCATTGATTTGAAATTGGAATCATTAATAGGACATTTTAGCCTGGCAAAACAAGCAAATCTCGCGTAATGGAATTAAGACAAAACTATAATTGGTTATATAACTAAGTTTGAAAATAGCAGTTTTTTCAGTCGAATCCCATTGTGTAGAGTTTTTCTCTTCTTATATTACCCATGGACTTAAGGACGGACGCTACAGGCAGATGATAATATCATCATGATTAATCATATTATGACTAAAATTTAGTGCCTTTTTGAGATGTTCCCATAATATGATCTATTATTATTATTATTATTATTATTATTATTATTATTATTATTATTATTGATATTATTATGCAAGCAAGCAAAAAAATGTTTAGGGGCTTAATGTAAGTACTGAGTTCGGAATCCGAGAATGACATGTTATAATTTATTTAGAGTGAGTGTTCTCTTCTCGTTCTGAACCAACTAAAGTGAAAATTGCGAAGGGCTCTGGATTCCGAGTTGCGAGTTTGATGTATGTGGCGCACCGCTGTTTCCCGTCGGGAATGGAAGTGTTGAGATAGGGGCAAAAATCGGATCCGATCAATCCCGTAACGCACGGTGAGTCGAGGCTTCATTTCTACCGTTCTTCCTCCACATGCTACGTCCGTTCAGGGTCCCAGTTAGCCGTCATTCGAACAAAAGCTTATAGGTGGCATTATTCACCGTTCCCTCGGATCGTACTTTGACACTCCGTCGAATCATTAATAGGCATTGGTTTGAAATTGGAAGTGCGATTAAATGGACAGCTTGCCTCCGGATTTTCCCAGACCGGGTTCCTAAACGGAAAGGTGGTGCTTATCAATCCCCTCTAAATCCCATCCATGTAAAAACCCCATTATGGGAAAATAAGAAGAAAACCTACTAACCTATCTAACCAAACAAGCCCAATCTGGTAATTAATCTCGAATCTCCAATTAATCTTCCAAGACCTCATTAAGGTTCGTTTAACGAGGTTTGGTGTTTTTTATACTCCCAATATTGGAGTTTTTCGGGTTATCATCCCAACTTCCCCAACAATTAACGTTAGGTAGGAGACGGTACCTGTAGTTAAAGGAACTTACTAGGTACACATTGAATGCTTCAATCCAACGTTTCTATAGTTAGTTAACTGACGTTTTTTCTCCCAGCCCAACAGTTAGAAATTGTTCTCACCTCACCACCGACAATTACTGACTCTCGTTAAATTGAAAGGAACGCCAAAATAAAAGTCATCGTTATGCATAAACATCACCTTTAATTGTGTTACTTTCTTGTTACCATCTCCATTCACAAGTCAGGTCAACGATTCCCGTAACGGCAGAATTAATCAGAATGCCGATGGCAATTCTGCCGTTTTGAGATTATTCATCTGATTCACTTATTTATACGTAAAGAGCGATGATATAAATAATTGGAAACGAAAAGAGAAACAGTTCACCGCGCTTCCATGTGGATAGCCTCATCTCAAAATAAAATTACTTTGGACATTAGAATTCTAGAGACGCATTGCATTTATCGTAAAAACATTTTTACGTGGTGTTAGAACTTAGTGACGGTATTATCGTATTATATTATTATAATTGACTTTTCGCAACTTTACAGGGTTTTTTGAATTTGATTGAAAATTAAATTAAAATGGAAAAACGTAGATTCATGTACAGTGTTTGGATAGCAGTTGGACCCCGAAAAATTACTCGGAAAATGATATCCACCAAAAGCTTCATTTGTTGCTCCGTGAAAGCACTATAGATCCCGATGGTGAAATCGGATAGTTCTGGGACATCCAAAAATAGATTCTGCGTCGTGCTCCCTCGAAGATGGCACTCACTCGACACGATAGCCGACAACTTTCAAAAACCTCTTCCGTAGGCCCACGGATTAGAGCGATAGGGCTGAAAACCTTGCGGGCTCAACTAACTATGTTGCGGGCAAACCGAGTGCTTTGTGAAAATGTCAGATTTTTTTTTAGAAATTCCAATTAGGTACCAAAGTCGCAGGGGGCAGCAGGTCCAGACATTTTGGCACACAAACAATTTAAGGTCGTTCAATCTTCTCTTGTCCCGAATACATAATAATATTATGTAGGTGAACATTCCAAGCAATAATAACTTGAATTAAAATTATCTGGGTGTTGAAACTGCCAGCAAACGTTGTTGACAGCGCCGTCGAGAGGGGGGAGTCTTGAGATTTTTTTTGTAAAAAAAGGGTAGGAGAGGAAAAATTTTCATGTTTTTTTAGGGGGCCCGATGAATTTTCATACTTTTTTTTTTTTTTTTTTTAGGGGGCCCGATGAATTTTCATACCACCTTTTTTTTTGTTTTTTTAGGGGGCCCGATGAATTTTGCCCCCGGGCCCAGATTTTCTCTCCACGGCCCTGGTTGTTGACATAGGTACATACAGAACTTCTGTAACAGAAGATAAGATGTTGTACGATGCTGAAAACTACCAAATTGGAATCACAATCAAAATGTTCTCCGTTTCCTTAGTACATACCTACCCTCCTACCAACAAGAATTTATGCTGCATTTACCTTGTGTATTCAATGATTAAACGTGTACGATGTCTTTGTTTACTGGATGAAACATTCAGAGAAAACGAGTCTTCAACATTTCAATGTTCGGTACTTTAACATAATATTATAGAGTACTCTACATGTATCATAAAAATAATTTAGTAAGGTTCCTTCAGGTACTTTTCAATTCGCCTTCCGTTGCAGAGTGCGTTTCTGGAAGTTGTCATACCACCTGACATAATATACGAGGACACTTCTGGGGACATGATGACGATGGAAGGAGGCTCGGTGAAATTGGTGTGCAAGGCTCGGGGTTATCCGGAGCCCAAGATCACCTGGCGGCGTGAAGATGGGGGAGACATCATATTAAGGAACCCTGTAACCGGGAAAACCAAAGGTTAGTATGGCCAACATGAAAGCAGTTCTACAGGACGCTTTTTGGTACTAGCTTGACAGCCTTAATGCAAGACGTGGCGTTATTCTAATTAAAATTAATTGCTAAGTAAGATCACAGCTTGCATTATGACCCACGGTTGGATTTCTCTTCAGTAGGAGCTGCTTATAAATTGTCTAAACATTTCAAAATTTTGCAGTTACTTCAGTGGAAGGATCAACTTTGCTTTTAACGAAAATAACAAGATCAGAAATGGGCGTCTACATGTGCATAGCGAGCAATGGTGTTCCACCAACCGTTAGCAAGAGGCTGATGCTTCATGTTCACTGTGAGTTAAATTTCAAGTGGTGGAAACTATCATGACCATTCTACTCGTTCTTTTAATTGAACAATTATTGCTTTCAGTCCGTCCGGTGATCCAGGTGCCCAATCAGTTGGTGGGAGCACCGGGTGGAACCGATGTTACATTACAGTGCCATGTTGAAGCCTCACCTAAGGCGATCAATTACTGGACCAGAGCATCTGGTAAGTCCGTCCAGAGAAACCTAGTACAAGACTTGTACGTCAAGAACGTTACTTAGTAACAATCTTGACGTGAGTATTGGTCACAGTCGTATTAGTGACATCCCCGACTATTGATTTTAGTTTCCTCCAACAGATTCTTGAATTTGATTTATTCATTGCTTATTTATTCCTTTAGCGGACTCACAAGAAATTTTCTTCAACTAGAAAATGCTTGGTGAATCACACAGAATTTTCCTGAAGTTGCCCTGGCCGCTAACATTTCGCTGAATCTTTTTTTCCCCCCATATCGCAATCCTTTGCCGGTAGCATTGATGCGTCTGGCTGCTTGCCACTAAAACCAACGTTCCCTCAGGGACAGCCGATATGATCGATTTTTTGGCAACATTTCGCCTCTCATTTTGTCCTACACATTTCTCAATAAGAACATCTTGGTCATCCAAGCTCTGAATCATTCCCCCTGCTGGCACTCACGGCCCTTCCCGTAACGTAAAATCATCAATAATTTGCAATCAAAACGTGCGGAAATCCTGACCCTCCATTTTATCAGTGCCTTAGTGTTGATGTTGGTACTCTGTAAATCAGGCATTACTATTATTCCAACATGTTCTTTCATCAACAGGAGAAATGATTGTGAGGAGTATTAAATACCTTATGGATGAACAGTCGTCGCCCTACTACGCAACCGTCATGTACCTAACCATAAAGGACATCCACAAAACTGACCTCGGTGGTTATAAATGTGTTTCCAAAAACAGTATGGGGGAAGCTGAGGGAACAATCCGTTTGTATGGTAAGTAATCTAACAGCAACAATTCTGGGGGTTCAATCATCACATCGACTACACATTCAGTCTGAAAAACTACAAAGCTGTGAAAACTGCTGTATGTAATTTTGACCTCTTGATGAGAGATATGAACCATGAAATTAGACGCGTTTGATAAATTATCCAACTCCGTATTCTGCATTGCACTGATTCCAATCGCTTCTACGTGTTGGAGTCCTAAAGAATGAGAAATGTTAGCCCCTTCCCGCCGCACAGTGGGGCCGATGACGCTAAAAGGCAGCGGAAATTCGACAGATTAAAAACGCGACAGGCCGATCGGTTTAACGTTGATTCTTCAGCTGATATATGAACAAAGAACCATAGGTACTGGTTTCGTCGCTTCGTGCTGTCAAGAGGAGAGGAAAGGGGCAAAAATTTGGAGTTGGGCATTTTCACCAGTAGGTACAGTTTTTTCACCAAGCCTCACAAACCTTTTAATTAAGCCTTAAACCACTACTGATTTTCATTTAGGCAGTCCGTACGAAGACATTAAAAATATTCTCCTCACTAAATTGGCCCTTATCTATTTTACAGATCAAAAAAGCTTAAAAACCCATAATTTTCAAAAAAAGTGCTATTCACTTGACTACACGAAGTTTTTGGTTTATTATTCTTGGAACAATACACCCATTTATTACACCGATTCAGATCGGCCTCAAAATTTGACTTTATAGGTACGTTTCAAGATGTCTATATTCCAAAAACGAAATGTCCGTCCGGGCCGTTCTGGGCAGTAGAAATTTTTTTCAACTTTAAAAATTTGACAAAATACTCGGTTTACCATCTAGTTGAGCCCGCAAGGTTTTCAGCCCGATCGCACAAACCCGAGGGGCTCTGTGGGGGCTAAAAAGGGACTTAGGGTGGGATTTTTTTAAGGCTTTCGGCTTTGGGGTAGAGTTAAGTGTTGTTTTCAAAGTATTTTTGAACGTAGAATCCATTTTTGGGGGGTCCCAGAACGATTCGATTTTTTAATATTATTCTAATATTAAAAAAGATAATAAACAGCGAAACATTTAGATTTTGTATTTTTAATGCTCAACCCATCACTACTAATCATTCTGTCACATGGAATAATTTCCACCACCCTTTACCGTTATCGGCCCAACTGTGCGCCGTCTACACACGTTTTGTGTCCTCCTTGCGCCTACGGACGAGAGTCAGATTCGCATACAAGAATTGAATATCAAATCATTTTCTATTATTATCAATACATTTTGTTCACGTTCTAACATTTATGTTATACCATGATCCAGCAATGGAGCTGAACAAAAACGGAAGAATAAATCTTGAAGAGGACGAGGAAGATTTCGAAAGCCCCAACGAAGCCGATGAGACCGAAGGAGGCAACCAAGGATCTCTCCGGGAGGAAGGAACTCACGACCGGGCACCCATTCCAACCAAAGCAGCAGCAGCCCTTTCAGTCAAATCTTTTCCAACCGCCATTACTCTCCTAATCCTCGTCTCTACTCTCTAGAGTGCCAATTCGTTAAGTAAGTGACAAATTAAACAATTCTATTATAAATACTAGACATAGGGATGGTTAGTCCTCACTGAGATAATAATTATTATTATGGAACCCAATCCCTACAGTTTTGTCGTTAGAAAAACGTTGTGAAGACATTTTATTGTTACATTATTGACGTTCTTTAAAACTTTCACTGATTCTTGGTTTCAGGTTGCCATAGCTAAGGTGGAAGTTTATTTCTGAAGGAACCAAATGCTTATCTTGGCCTGGATGGTATCAGTAATGTTAACAGATCCCGTTCATTGTAAATATTCTTATAGGCTTGTAGATACCTCATGTGAACTATAATGATCTATTACGCTGATGTGTACCTATGTATTAAATATATGTATAATCCGAGTTGTTCATTTAGGTAATGTTGTTAAAATTTTGTAATATTATTTTTCCCCTGATGAATCCTGGGTAAAAGTGTGAGTTAGGAGAACGTTCATCACTTTTGACCGCATAGAACAAACAACTTTTTTCATAAATTAGATGCTATTCGTTTCTACTAGAAGCACTGGGACCACAAAAGTTAAAAACTAAATTGAGATGTTTTGGGCACATTTATTCAACAATTTAGTAAATAACAAAATTAAATTGTGCTTCACACGCTCCCTATATGTGAGATAGTTGGATAAACAGATACGATGACACTAATAAACATCTTGATTGTAACGCGGGAAGGTTTACACAACGCAACAATTACGTTTCTTAAATTTTACAACTAATAAACATCAGCAGTTCCAGCGTGTGGCGTATCTCATCATGATGAAGGTAATTTTATTTCAAATCCTTGAATACACGTTATAATTTACAGTCAACCTTTATGCACGTAACAAGCAAGGGACGGACCTGAAAGATTGAAGGTGGAGGTTCGGCAAAAAATATCTTGACTGAGCCAGCCTTTTGTGACAGGAGAGTAATGGATTGCATCACTCCAAGACACTCACCAACAATGAATGACCCCAACACCTCGATTTCTCTGTTCGTTCTTTTGCGGCAGTAATCTAAATTTTACCAAACAGAAATGTTAAAAAATAAAAGTTTGAAATGTGAAAACAGTTGAATATAAAGGTGCATCTATTTATTTCTCAACCATTTGAAGACACCCCCCTAGACCATTCTTCACCTTGAAAATGAACCGATAACTATACCTGAGGTATCCGCATTCAGAATCCTCCTCTAATAGGTAAAATTGGAACGTAAATGCGAGTTTGAAGCGGTTTAGCCTCATCGTCACATACCAAGTGACTTAACATCAACACGATGGACTTCTTTCCCAATCAAAATGGGCGTGGAATACCCAAATTGAATCGTTTCATCATCACCATAAAGACTATCAGAAACTCAGAGCAGTCTTGTCAGGATTTTTGAATGACAATTCGTAGAAACTATTATTTATTTAGACTCCCTGTGGAAGGCAACAAAATACTTGAAGCGACCCGTAGTTCAGGCACCACCCATATTGGGCACGATGAGCTTCAGAACCTTCCACGGAAGGTATCCATCAGGCTTCGCTATGTACCTCAGCTATGGAAACTTGCTGAGGTCATGATGATCCCAAAACCTGTAAAGCCTGCTAAGGAATTGAATTCATATCGACCAATATCTCTTCTGCCAGTTCTCTCAAAGCTGTTTGAAAAAAATCATTCAAAAACGATTGTTGAAAATAGTAAGATTATCGTTATTGAACAATCTCTTGAACACAAAAGGAAGGACTCAACTATAAATGGAATCAATTTCGAAACTGCGTAGGTCAATCAAGAGGCTGCACAGCTGGACTTCCAAGTGGAGGATCCCAATGAAGCAAAATCGATACATGCGGCAATGCGGTATTGCATTATTCCGGCATTGCGTTCAGTCCACTGATTGGCCGATGCCAGTGGCGCGGGAAGAAGTTAGTGTTGCCGGAGAAGCACTTTCGAAGCTGACTGTACACATCCGAAAAAAAATTTCAGAGAGAATTTTTCCGAAAAGATCTACCTAATCAGATATTTTACCGGATGCCGTATTGAAAACATCGATAACCTGCACAGCTCACTACTGCGCATCCAGGTTCGTTGTGGTCGGCATAACAACAAAACACAAATAAACGCGGGAAGGAACAGCTGTGTGCACCAGAATCCCCTCCTCTGCTCACCACTGCTGACGCGTTCACGCATTGACGGATTGCCGCATGGATGTGAACCCTGCTTAACTCACACCTCACACCGTGTGAGTACATACCCGTTCCCCTCAACAACAAAGTCATACCGCACGCAAACGATGCCAAGTACCTGGGAATGACCCTCGATGCTAAGCTTCAGTGGAAAGCACATACAAAAAAAGAAGATGGAACTAACCACCGAATTTCGGTAGATGTACCTATTGGCTAATGGGGCGACTGTCATCCTTGTCAATCCACAACAACCTAACTTTATACAATCAGGTTCTTAAGCCAGTCCGGGCCTATCATAATGGTACACGATTGTGAGGCTGCACTGCACCGAGCAATCGCTTGATCATTCAGCGATTTCAAAATAACGTGCTCTGAGCATGCGCAGATGCGTACCGTTACACCAGGAACGACTAATTCCTACAGTCAAAGACGTCATCAAAAAAACAAGCATTAGCCCATCAGCAGAGGATTCGGGGACACATCAACGACGAGGTTGTCCAGCTCCTTGACGTTGAAGGCCTGCTCAGAAGCACAAAACCTCATGACCTTTGGGACCTTCTTGCAAGTCATTCAGTATACATCAATTGTAAATTGCTGGTAAGTTGGTAACCTTTGTGCAATAAAAGTTTAAAAAAAAAATCATTCAGTAGGTACCTGAGTCAAACATGTCTATCAGAAGTCTATTTTTATAGTAAAGACCATATGCCACCCAAACAAAGAGAGAAAGTGATTTTCTCTCTGCCCTGGGTCCAGAAAAAACTACAAATAACGTACTAATGAGAACAGTGTTCATTGTAATTCTTTGAGAGAGTAAAAAATGAACGTAACAATGATGTACAATAAATTAAATAACTTTATGATAAATAAAAGCACAAATGCCTGTCATAAGTTCCTCACTTTAAGAATATTGTCGCAACAAACTGCCACCCCGGTGATTGAAACAATAAAACGAAGGTAGATTTCGTTGAGTTTCCCATGTTTTGGACTGAAGCTCTTCAGTAGCTCGAATTTCTTTGAAGTCACCAGCGATGTACATGACGCCGTACATGGTCAAAAAAAGGCTGACGATACCTTGAACGATAATCTGCAGCATAATAATAGAAAGCATATACATAAATCAGCAGGTTGAAACATTCATAGGTTTTCGTGCTCTAGAGCCAATTTTGTAACAATACAAAGCGTTAGTACTTACGTCAACTGGTAACAAACTAAACTCTTGTTCAGTCAACCGAAGAAAGCTTCTATCTGCAAAAAGAATTCGAGAGTTATTTCAAGGTTGTATCTTACTGGTATGTAGTAAAAATGAATAAGCCACCCCGAGCTTAAAATCTGGGATACGATTCCAAGGAAAGTCCAGATATGCGCGGAACAAAGCCGCCACAGCAGTTTTTTTGCAGGTAGAAGGATGTTCAGCAAATCCAGGCGGCTGACACCAAAGAAGGTGGAATGGATGTACGAAGGGATAGAGGAACCCCGAAATCACATTGCCTTTCTGATACGGGGAGGGATGACGACACGAGTTCACGAGTTTCAAAATCAGCACACATGGCTTGAAAGGCAGGCGTAGGAATAACAGAGGCAATGAATACTTGATCCACCAAGACTTAAGACCCTGTTTTACATTAGAAGGGACGCGTATCTGGGGAGGTAGTTGTAGTAGACGTTATTGCAGGCTCATCACACCTTTCGCACCAAGGACCCTTTGGAAAAACTCAAAAAATTCCAGATAGTCTCACTTACGTTGTGCTGCGGAGTATGCTGCGTGAAACAGGAAGACGAGACCGACCGCAGCGATGGTTTTATGGTATGTCGAAGCCATAGGAGCGACTTAGCTGGTGTTTACTTCGTCGAACAACAACTCGGGTGAAATCAGAGAAGGCCGATCGTGATAACCGAATTCCTGCGGAATTCCTTAACTAACTGCTTAGCGGAAATCGTACGTGAGTTAAAATGTTCAAGTTGAAATGTGCTTGAATTTACTGAAATGATTAGACCTTTTACTTACAGTGATTAGTTATCACTGATTACAACGAACCAACAGATAACCTTCTGTCAATGTTGCCAGACGGCATTGGCCAGAAAGGGGGACTCCTGGGCTCGAGAAGGGAAAAAAGGGATATATTTTGGGGGACAAAACTGGTAGAAAACGCTACCTACTATAATTTTTGACCAGGTTTAAATCCTTGAAGAATAACAAACTTTGTTACTTATTCTTTTGTATCGATTTTGCAAAAATTAATTTTGCCTAATATCAGTGCCAAAATAATTTTGAAAAAGTTTGATAAAACACGAAGGACCAGAGTTTGAACACAACAAAATTAATCGATTCCCAAAAACTGATTTTACGCCGCAAATTACTAAGTCTTTGAAGAAGACACGTAATTCGACCTTCTGGGGCCAGAGTTGTTGCCCCGTATGAAATGAAATTAATTTATGAAGTTAAATGAAATGAGTTTATTAGTATGTCACCTTAAGTTATTAGGTACATCGTCAGTTGGTTCAGGGGTATAAGAAATCAGAATAACAAACAAGGCAATAACAAGAAGAACAGATAATAATGGGAAATAAACTAAATGAAATAGAATAAACAATCAAACTGTCACAAGAGTTTCAGAAAACTGGGAAAATTCATCCAGAGAGTAGATAGGGTTTCCAATGAATAACTCTTTGAATAGGTAGGCTAACTCTTCGTGGGCTCTCAGTAAATGTGGGCTCAAAGAACAGTTACTGTTCTTTGATTGGCAGGGTCCGGATAGCAGTGGGAAGGGCGTTGTACACTTTGGTGCCGACAAAATTTACGCTTCTGAGTCGAAGTTTCTCACTCCTCCGATTCTCCTTGTGTCTCGTGTTGTAGTCGCGGGTCGGCCTCGGAAACTCCTCGGATTGATCCGTTCTGCAACGTAGGACAGGATCTCGACCAGATAAATTCCGGGTACTGTGAGGACACCCAACCTCTTGAATAGTGGCCCGATGAAGAGGCGTCCTCGCCACCAATTATTCGGAGAGCAGCTTTTGGTTTTCGAAGGACCAATTCAGCACTTGGCGAAGCCGTAGATTAACAAGCCGTATCTTATTCGCGACTCGATTTCCACATAATAACACCCTGGGACAGGCAGCTGGACAACCTTCGGAGCAAGTAGTTGCCACTAGCCAGTTTGGAGCATCGACGTGTTAGTTTACTACATCGATGGTTTGGAGCACAAGCCCTCCACATGACGATCCCAGTTTAGATTGGAGGCAATTTGTTATTAATCCCAATAACGTCGCCACACTGCCTGTTGACTCCTGGCTGGGGGGTGCCCTCAAACCACAGAGTAACAGAGAGCAAACCGCTTCAAACCAAACCGAACTACGTTGGTTTTTTCGGCATTAAGAATAAGACTATTTAGTGCAAAATTTAATTTTGCAAAGGACCACTGGTTCATCAAATCACACACCCGCCCTATTCTGGATGAGAGACATCTCTCATATTGCCTGTACATATTATGTAGATATTATGTTACTCTGTGAACGATGGTCACTTTTCGAGACATGGGCCAAAAACAGAAACATGTGGAGGCTTTTTGGTTGCAAAAGGTTGACCCTTACTGCTTTCGAGTTGGGAAATTTGGAATTGCCCTGTACACCCCACACCCCTGAACACGAAAATCCTTACTCCAAATTTTTTTCGCACACGACCCTCAAGGGACAGAATTCAGTGTGGGTGGGGCCAACTTCCAAAAAGGGACGTCTGGCAACACTTTCGGGAACGAGTTTTGATCTTTTTCCTATGTCCTGGCTTGATAAAAGGTAAGCCTGGTAGACATAAGTTACGATGGTCTATCCTAATATGCTAACCTCCTTGAAGTCTACGGTCCTATGTTATCAACAAGAATCTTACGGTTGGTTGGTTGGTTCCCAACAAGCGAAGGTACCTTCTTATCGAGCGTATTGATTTCCTCCTCGTCTGTCAAACTTTTCTTATTGTTCAGTTTCTTCCTCGGACACCTGCCACAGGCGGTACTTCAAACAAACATTCCTTGCAGGTGCCTGTCTAACGCAACTTGTTACAGATTTCGAGGATTTGTTCTAGGGCTGGATCCGCACTCAGTAGAGCTTCTTCAATTCGTAGCCATCCAAATTCCACCTTAGAAGATGATGACACCCACTGGGATGGTTCAACCAGAAGATGCTAAATACATCAAAAGGTAGGCTAAAGGTTTGGATGTGAGAACTCCTAATATAAGAGCTGATTTTTGTTCATTGCTATTTGAGCCCCCTCTCGCTCGTTGCAATAGCAATTCAAACCCACGATCTAAATACTCGAATACTGCGTGACGGACTTATGAAAGAAAGAAAATCAAATTGAAATCTATCACATTATGTATATCGTTACCTTTATAATATGAAGGTTTGAATATTACATTTCAGGCGCTTAAAATGTGGCGCTATTGACGTGCATCCGAACGAACCTGCGTTAATTCTGAACTATGAAGTTGAGGCCACTATTCTTGGAGAATCAGAAAATCCAGTTCTTAGCGACAAAAAGGTATGTGTCAATAATTGACACATTATTGTAATAATTGACATAAATTATTTATGAATAAAATAGGTAGGGGAGAGTGGGGAGGTTCGGAATTTACCTATAACTCCCCCAAACAGCAATATTTCCCATTTTTCACAGTCCTGCAGGTAGCTACACATCTCTCTGAGCTTTTTTTAAATTTAAATCTTTTCAAAAGCTTGTTTACGTATTAAAAAGTGTAAAACACTGAAACTAAAAATTTTTTGGGGAGGTGTGGGACATTATTCACTTTCAGAACCTCAAACAGTCTTGCAGACGTAAAAGCACAAGCTAGAAAAAGGAAACGGGTTTTCTTAATTTATTTTATAGCGTTGGGGAGGTTCGGGACGCACAAATTTTAGTTCAATCCTTGTCCCTATCTTCCCCAAACCGTGATAAAAAGTGAAACAGTCACACAGTTTATTGTACGGATAATTGACCACAAACCAAAATTGCTGGTACTTACTTAGAGAAGCCATTGCCCCAAAAAAACTGGCAGAAATCGTGAAAACGCACCGAAAAAAATATGGAGCAAAGCTAAGGTGGAGACTGAAAGACAAGGGAACCCCACCCCCATTAAAATATAACGTTCCAGAAATGGCAGGAACTTGCATGATGTGTTGCCAACCTTAAAAACCTTGCGATGTAGTACCTCGCCAATTTTCAGTGGATGAAGGCAACTGGCAGTTGCCAACTGGTTTGGTAGATACAATGGGTGTCCCGAACCTCCCCACTTTCCCCTACCGGCTCCTCATGAGGAGCTGTTCTGAATGAGAATTCAAGATCACAATCGTCCTTTTCAATTTTAGCAATGCCAGAAGATAATCCGGTTGAAAGCCTTGAATAAAAACTCGGACTGCGGTCTCTTGGCTAGAGAAGTTGTCAACAAGTGTTCTCTCATTCATCCATCAAAAATCGGAGACGTTGAACATCTCATATACTTTTTGCAGAGTAGAAAGGAAAATGCTTTTTCCGGAGGTAATGAGTTTCTCATGACACTTTTCACTAGAAAGCAATCCTCAGTTCTATCGAGATTTTTATTTGGTTATAGGTTACGGTGACAATACCGCTAACTGCAACTCGTCAAATGGATATGAAAGCCCTCAAACGACTTCTGTGGAAGGAGACAAAGCTAACTACGCGAATTTGGAACAGTATGTTGCTTTATTGTATGAAGACCTTCCAGACAAGGTAAAAGGGTCAGGGCTCATCATGCAGTTGGCACTGGACACCGATAACCTTGAAGAACTTTCTAGAAGCGGTAACTTTAAATATTCCTTAGCCCGTCACAAATACTACAAGAAAATTTTGTGTTGATAGTTGATACTAACGATAGTTCGTTTTCTGTTGCTTTATAGATGCCGTTCTAGGGGCTCTGAGCAGAGTACTTAGGGAAGATTACAAGAGAAGCATGGACATAAGCATTAATATTCTCAGTATTTTCCATTCGTTTTCTGTATTCAGCAAGTTTCATCACCTGATACTCAGTTTGAAAGTACGATTAACAAATTTACTTTTTTGTGTGAAAGGGTTAAATTTACCCCTTGCTTGAGTAGATTTTAATGTTTTAAGATGAAAACTAAATGGCAGCTGAAGTGATTAAATATTTTGGTATTTTAGATTGGTTCCTTGTCTATCGGAATAATTGAACACGCGATGCAAGAATATACCCAGTGGAAAAGCGATTTAGCGTTTTCGCGGTCCCGTGATCCAGTTCCAGTATCCAGATTGCCTGTTCCTAAAAGCGCTCGGCCTGCCAGCACAATCATTGTACCAGAAAGGAGAAGGTCTTCTACACCAACGAATGGTGGTAGTGCCAATGGCGACAGGAAACGACTCTCTTTGATACCATGTAGGTTGTTAGTTCTATTAAGGTGAATGTAAGACATGGGCTTTAGAAGGGGACCCTCCAACTCCGCCAGAAGTTCGTCCAACTCCGCCAGTGAAAGGAGCTTCACACCCGTTTGTGCCACGGGTTCTCTGGGTTTCTGAATCACTAGATCAAGGGAACTGTGGATTTCTGTATTTTCTGGATATTTTTACGGATTTCTGGATCTCTTCAACTCGGAAATTCGGCATTTTTCGAATCTATGAATCTTTCTGGATTTCTGGATTTTTCCTGGATTTCTGGAGGTCTAGATCTTTAGATTCCTGTTTCTCTGGATCTGTAGATTTCTGGAGCTCTGGATTCCTAGGTTTTTGGATTTCTGCATCTCCTAGATTTCCTGGACTTCTGGAGTTCTAGATCTCTGGATCTGTGAATTTTTGGATCTCCAGAACTCTGGATCTTTTTCTGGATTTCCTGGATTTGTTTTCTGTTGCTAATGCCAGTCGAGGTGTTGACGTCAAGGGCCACTGCAACCGAGCTGGCAGAGATGGTAGTCCCCACATTGACCCGAATGCATCGCTGGCGGAGTTGGGACGTTTTCACTCGCAATTAGATGTACTTTGACGGAGTTGGATCGCCCCCCTTTAGAAAACTAGACTAATAGGGGTTTTCATGGTCTGCTTTGCTGTTCGCATCGTCATAAATGAAAAGTGGGAGTTTCATGAGGCTTCTCCGGGGTTTACAGTCGAGTTGACGGGAATGTAGCTGAACGGAGCGCTCTTTGCAGCATGTGGTGAGATTAATCAATGTTGATAAGCTGGTATAAAAAACAGAAGGTACAGTAATTTACACTGGTGGTAACACTTTGTAGAACTGCCACTGCGTTCAAGCGCTACTTTTGGCAGCCTTAACGAAGATTCACTCAGCCCGTAAATCGATGTGGAAAGTGGAATAGCTTTACGCTCATTGCTTTGATTGAACTTGACTTTCGTTGCACATCAAAACTACAGACCATGAATACCCTAATTCTTGCTTCATTGTTCAAATTATAACCTGTACATGATTTCCCTACCTTTCAATGTAGCTCCTAAATCGGCTTTGTCGCC
The DNA here is from genome assembly GCA_955831195.1 of Pilophorus perplexus. Classification (NCBI taxonomy): domain Eukaryota; kingdom Metazoa; phylum Arthropoda; class Insecta; order Hemiptera; family Miridae; genus Pilophorus; species Pilophorus perplexus. Next base: position 11,798,572 of record OY037011.1, on the reverse strand, counting down.
TCGAGGCCCTGGGACTCCGGAAGACGAATCAATCCACAGAACTAATACTAAAATAGCGAAACAGGATAGATTATTAAAAGGTACTCCACTTTGATTTTACTGTTTTTTGTTCTGCGGTGGGTTATTGCTAACCCAATACCTAAATGCTTTGTGAGTTTACATTATGCAGCCATCTAATCGAATCAATTGCCTTGTTCTAGTCAACTTTTCATTGTTATTGAACATCTCGGAAAGTTTAAAAGTTGAAGATAAAATCCGGAAAAGAAACATCGTGGCAATGCTTGTGCAGTGCTTGGATCGAAGCTCTGTCCCGTTGCTTATAGTCATTTCGAAATTTCTGGCTAAATTTTCCGTCCGCGTTGAAAACAAGGACGAAATGGTGAGTTTCTGGTGCATTTTGTAATATTCATACAAATCGATATGTGCTGGCAATATGTCCTTGTTCCAGGCTAACCTGAATGTTATCGAAAAACTACCGAAACTTCTACAGCTAAACAATTTTGAACTGGAACGTGCTACCTTGCAGCTACTTTTTAATTTGTCATTTGATACCAACCTCAGGGAGAAAATGATAAGAGTTGGGTTTCTCCAAAAACTTGCCAGCCTTTTAAGTGAGTTTTTCAAGCAACTTTAATGACGTTTTACTTTTTCAATATTGTTTAAGTTCGAATTAATATTTATTTATTTTTCCAGATGATGAACGCCACCTATCCATCATTCTTAGAATCCTATATCACCTTAGCATGGATGATCGTGTGAAAGCCATGTTCACGTTTACCAATTGCTTACCAAAGGTATATTTTAGCATGATTTTGGTCCTGGGCACGAACTTCCGAACAGAGTTTGAATCTCTTTATACTTTCTTGCAGCTGATGAAAATGCTGATATCGTTCGATCACAAAAGCTCCGACTTTTTGAATTTGGTGGCGTTGAGCGTAAACGTAGCGCTCAATTCGAGATGTGCTGAAACTATGTGCGAAAACGGTTACCTTGAACACTTGAAACAAAGGACTTTGGCGTACCGCGACCCGCTTCTGATGAAAGTTCTAAGAAATCTCTCGCTTCACGAATCAACTAAACCTTTTTTCTTGGTGAGTTGTTTACTATTCCGTCAAATTCTACTCATTGGAATTAATCTTTGCTCAAAGTAGAAAAAATATTGAATTGTATGTGTTTGACATGTAATTTATTCTTACTTTTCAAGTTTTTCGCCGAAGAATTGCTTCAAGTGCTGCCGAGTTGTCAAAATGACGACTTTCTCCTGGAACTTACTGGAACCTTGGCAAACCTTCCCCTTGTAAAACTTGAAGACTTGTCTGATATTGTGATCAAGTATAACATACTCGAATGGATTCAGTCCGGCCTTCAACCAGGTTGCCACTCCATTACTCTTTCATAAAATGAGATCTCCAATACCTAAATTCAGCTTTTTATTATTGCATTTATTTATTTATTTCATTTTTCAGGAAAAGAAGATGATTTTGCCCTCGAACTTATCATGCTGGTTGGTAATATTGCTGCTGATGAAGTGTGTGGTGACATATTTTGTGGTAATAACATAGTTTCGTCCCTCATTGAAATCTTGAAACGTGAGTAGTGCCTGATTCTGTACAGATTTCGATGCTCTCTTCAAGAAGGATCATATAATTTGGTTATAATAATCTTAATTGTGTGTGGTTTCCGTCGTTCTAGGCAAGCAAGAGGACGACGAAATTGTATTGCAGATAATCTACACGTTCTATCAACTTGTGCATCATCAGAATTCCCGCAATTACTTGATTCATAAGACAGGTATGGAAAGTGCTTATAGTCCTCTAGGCTGGCCGTGGAGAGAAGTAGGAGAACATTGTTGCCATAGTTGCTTCCTACTTGGGGCAGTATGCATTGTCAGCGCTCAGAATCACATCTTGCTGCCTTTCGAATGTGTATTCTTGTCCCATGTCATTATTTTCAATTACAGAGGCGGTTGACTACTTGATTGACCTCATGAACGACAAGAACGTTAGCATTACTCAAGTTTGCGACGCGTGTATTGAAATTATAAAAGTAAGAGTGCATGTTCAGTTGATGCGTGGTTTATTAGTCTTCGGTTTTTTTCTCAATTACCATTTACATGACATGTAACATTGTATTCTCAGGAAGAAGACAGTGATTATGAAGAGCGTGTTAAAATGGAGAAATTTCAAGCTCACAACGGCCATTGGATCGGCATGGTCGAAAACAAAGCTCTCGAAACATCCCTTTCTTCCCTTTCAGACTACAAAGAGGTCATGCCTCCGTTCGATATGAACCAAGCGTATTTGCTTGGTACTGGTAAGATATTTTATTTGTTTGTAATAATTCATATGAAGTGGGGATCTATTGCCAAGCTAGATAATTCTGCGAGTAAGCGAATTAGAAAATCAGAAAAAAAAAACTGCGCTCCGGGCCTCGCCAGGGGGCAAACCCCCTGGACCCCCGGATGCTTTTTGCTTGGAGCCTTCGGATAAAATTCAAGGAACATGGAACATGCTTTATTAACCGAATGTATACATATAAATACATATCTCACAAATACAGTTAAATTGAAATTAACATTCAAATTTACGGATAGAAAATTACTTGGAACGTTTCGATTCAATCGTCGTCAGCCATTGGTGATCCCAGACACATGAGCGACAAAGCGGCGCAGAAGGCCGATAATATACATAATATGTATATTATCGGCCTATGTATATTACATGCATAATATACATGTATGCTGACGCCGAACTAGTGGTCTGACGGTGAGACAAGTGACGAAGCCGTACTAGTGGCCTGACGGTAAGACAAGTGAGGACGCCTAACTAGTGCCTAACGTACGACTGGTGAGGACGCCATAGGCTATGGCCCATAGCATGTTCCATTTTGTGACACATCCATGTTTCCCTTCCCGCCCGACGGTTTTGGGCAGTTAGGTCAGGGCTAAAGCATGTTCCATGCTAAAAAAAATCATTAGTCTGTTTGATGTTCTTATTGGTATTTTCTTGTATTACAGAATCCCAAATGACTTTGTCTAATTTGGATGACATTGAAATTATATCGAACAACCCGCATTCTGAAGATGGAAGCCGGCCGTTGAGCAGGTAATCCTGAAAATCATATTGGCCTGCTTTAGTTTGAGTTCCCATTGAGTTGATGTGGTTCGTAGACTATGGATCATCAACTCAACTGAGAAGAAAAGTTAACAGGGAGTGCCGCCCTGTATTCTCGCCCGAGCATTGTGCATTTATTTGACGCAATATAACTTGTAAATGCCAGGATGAGCCCTTGTTGGAAGCGATTTCAAGCAACAAGCGATTGGTTGATACGGAGCGATTTCAACTCGCACGATTGAAAACTAAGGCCCTCCATTGTATGAGACTTCTCTCGCTAATGGGCAATTTGCATGTATTTTGGATTTTGAATTCTACCCCTAGTTCTAATGTATGGCTAAAAAGTAACTTGTACAGCCTCCAATACCAACGAAAACAAATCATTGTTGGAGATATCACGAAAATACGAAAAACGCTGTTTGACCGCGAGTCTCTCCAACATCAGTGACGTCACAGTTCCAGTGAATCTCTCACTGGGGGCGCTAGTATAATCACCTTTTATGATAAATTTATCGCCATCATTACGTGATACGGCGGGGAAAAAATTCATAATACACGATACGTATAGTTTAATGCCTTATTAGAAGGATTCACTGCGATTCAATTTTATTCTGTGACGAGGAGTGAAGTAGCAACACTGGGCGGAACAATCCCCCCCCCCCCCCCCCCCACGATATAACGTCACTTTCATGCTTTATTCTTATGTTGTTGCTTCGAGTGGAGGACCACCGGCAAGAGCTTTGTTGGTTATGCATCCCAACTGGTCATTTTCTAGGTATGACAGTGAAGGTGAAGAATTTCTCGACTGCTACATCACCAAACGCAAAGCCAACAATGAGGAAGCGGTTCGAAATGCTCTTCGCAACCTAGTCATTTCCGATGACGCAGAAGACACGCATCAATATTACCACATCGATACTCCCAACACTCAAGTTTCCATGACGTAAATCCACTACTACCCGATCGAAATTTTGTAAGCGGAATTGTTAAAACCCGATGTATGGATCAATACTAAGGTGAAAAAAATAGCGCCCCCCTCCAATCAGTTTTGGGGCTATCCGATGGCTATTGCGGTTGGATGTACATGATGATTATATTCAATTTTAACAAGTCATCTCGTATACTCTCGACAACTTTACTATTATGCACTCAAATAACCTCAATTTTCTTCCAAAAAATCTATTCGATTCGCCCCATGTAATTAGGTACTATCAAAACTTGATAAGGTCGAGCGGTTTCAATTACACCGTCGGTCTCATAGCCGCAACTATAATCGGTAGGTATCGTTGTTATTCCGTTCAGTTAATTAAACCACGAATGTGTATGTCTCACAATCGTGAAGTTTGCACACACCAACAATAATTATTTGAAAAAAAAAACTAATTATTAGTGATACGATTTCGGTTTTCGGTTATTATTCTTGGAATAATAGACCTATGCAATCTCGACGGAGGTCGAAAATTCTGATCGGCCTCAAAATTAGTCATTATCCGTTTCAAGTTGTTTGGGTACCAACAAAATATCCGTCCGCCGTCCGAGCCGTTTTGGGCAGTAAAAATTCTTTTAAATCTGAAATTTTGACAAAATACTCGGTTTACCATCTAGTTGTGCCCGCAAGGTTTTCAGCCCGAACGCCGGGACTAAAATGATGCTATGGGAGGTTTTTTTAAAGGTTTTCGGCTAAGGAGTCGAGTTAGGTGTCGTTTTCGAAGTATTTTTGGGGGTCCCAGATCCATCCAATTTCACCGTGACGATATATGGGAAATGGGATTTTTGAAGGGTCCCAGGAGGTCAAATATGGTGTCGTTTTCAGAGTTTTTGAACGCAAAATCTGTTTTTCGAGGTTCTACATCATACAAAAAAGAAAAGTTTTTATTTTTTCAAAAATATTTTCGCAATGACACAAAATTAATTTTTGCGCAAAATTACAATAATGAACCCTTGTGTAAAATTTGCAGCGTTTTCCTTGTCAACTTCGGACAACATTCGCTGAGCAAAGCGAAAATTATGGTTAGAATAGCTGTTGCTGATAGATAGATAGCTGTTTCAGACTAAAACTTTGAGGCAACGAGAGTAGGCCATTTAGCCTATGACTTATTTTTGTTATTTATTTTTACTAGCCTGCGGACAGGGGGCCTCGCTTTGCTCGGCCCATTTTCCCGCAGTTGCGCTCGATCTCACCCCCCCGCTAGAATAAAGCAAGGATCCCTAGTGGGCAGAAAAAAACCTATACTAATACTTCCGATGATATGTAGGTTTTCCAAGCTCAATTGAGAATTCCAAACCTAACTGAGAATTTTCTGGAAAAAGGAAAGAGTTCTCAATTCAGTTTGGAAAATTCTCAATTCATTTTGGAAAATTCTCAACAGGGCTTCGAAAACCTATTGTCGTTCTTTGAAGATGGTTCTATCTCGCCACATCAACCTTTCATTAAGTAGGAATGAGCTTGTGACATACAATGTACCTGTTATACATGTTCAGTGGACATTGTCCACGTACAGTTACGTTCCAAACTAGTTTAATAGACTAGCATAGATTATTTCTAATTCCTACATGTTTCTTTGCAGAGTGCTCAAGACTTGGTTTTTTGTTGTATTCGCATTGAAAAAAATCCCCGTTCAATGGCTGAGCGAAGCGAGGCCCCCCTTGTCACAGTACTGATTACGATTTTCCACGGAAACCCTTTTTTTAATATTACCTAGGCTTGCGAAATAGGTTACTTTTTGTACCAAAATTACCTAGTATTTTAGTTTATAGCTTATAATTCCCCCTAAAACAAACATACTTGTGTGTCTGTAGTGCAATAAGTGACGCAATAAGTACGTGCAGCTGGATTTGTGCAATTCTTGAGTTACCCTTAACTTAGTCATATTTGCTAAAATGTAACTAGTCTCAGCATCTTGTCAGTACATGCATTGTATCAAGTTTGAACTTTGGTTCCTTATTTCCTTCAGCAAAGTGTGTGGGGAATTTGTAAGTATGGTAAAAGTGATAACCACAATGACTGTCCTTCGTACAATCTATCACTAATCATGTTTAGGTTACTGAAGAATAACACACTAGTGGAACTACCCTCCCCCCCCCCCCCCCCCCAATCATCATCCATGTTTGTTAATCGAAAATCTTTACGGGAGGATTAGGAGTGCTGTTGGGAAGGACGAAGAATTTGCGAAATTCGGCCCAACATGTTTGAATAAGGGACCAATAAATTAATCTGAGTACTTGGAGTTTAAAAATATTGAGAGCTAATCCAATAAAACTAATCCTTCAGAGTGCGCTGACATAAATTAGCGAAAGGGGTCCAATTGTTGCAGTGGCTTTTGGAGCAGCTCCGCTCTCCCCATGGAACTCCTGCTTTCTGTACAAAGGTGCTTCAAATCCATTATTTTCGAGTGAGTGCAGAAATGTAGAGATACCCCTGTATGAGCCCACATCCGTCTTAATCCCTTTCATTATATACTCATCACGATCATCTTGGTCTGTACATAATAAGGGTCAATTGACAGCTCGACGAACACAAAACAATTCACATTCAATGACGTTCAATTTTGTAGGAGACTCAGATGGAGTAAGTACACGTAGACGCTGACATAAGTTATTCATAAGCGTCCTTTTACTTATTCTAGAGCGTTAAAGAAGTACATGAAAATGTCCTCTAATGACATCTACTACACAGTTCCGTTCCCTATCGTCGTCAAAATTCCCGTTCTAATGACACGAGTCATCCGAATGTTGGTGGAATCTAATGACTGGTTGTAGAGAGAGATTAATAAACAAGTTGTTGTCTCGTGACATGGCAATGACAATTTTTGTGCTTAAAGGAATGCTTTGCAAATTTACATTCAGGATAGTGCAATATTGCAGGGTATTGTGGTCATGATACTCCGCTAATTTTGTGTACTTGGTAAAGGCCTGCTCTCCTTGTGGCCTAGAAAATAGTTACTAGTGTAGATAGAGTGAACGTAGGGGAAACGTGGGAGCCCTGGGACAGATTTACAGCCAGCAATAATTGTTCAAGTAAGGCCCTCGGATCCTTTATCCCCGCTAAAGGAGCTATAGAAGAGAGATGTAAAATGTTGTTTCCCGACATTTCTATCATGTTATCATTTGTATCAGAGCTCCCGAAAAATCCCCCCCCCCCCCCCCCCTTGAAAGTGTGGCAAAAGGTGCCAGTGCTCAAACTCTAGTGAGCAATTGAAGTAGGTACATTTAATATTGTTTTATGAACAAACGCTGCCGCAAGGCGAAGGAACAACCAAGGTAACCATTTTTTAAGTGGTCTTGAAAATAATTTGAAATGTGGAAAATCAGTTTTTGTTGAGAAACACAAAAGGGGGAGACCTGGGACATCTTTTATCGTACATCCCTTCCGTATCCTAAGCCATATTCTACCGCAAAATTAGAGAGGCATGCGACAAAATAAGGTGTGTGGGAGTTTTACCACCCTTTGTCTCTCACTCTTGCCAGCCCACCACAGGTAGTACTGGTGGGAGGAGCGGGTCGCAGTGCTGCCGTGCAAATCCCCTCTTCTTCCGCTGGTGAGTCTGGCTTCGCCATCAGGGACGGGAGTGTTTCCTCCCTTTAATTTACCGTTTATTGTATGTTATAACTAGATTGTCTCATAATCTAGTGCTGTGTTTGGGATCAATCCTGCCGACTTGGCCTCCCTTGGGGACGTCTCCCTCTTCCCTATCGGGAAGCTGAGTCAGCAGGAGAGATCCGCTGCCTGGACCTCCTTTATTGACAATTCAATTAAGGAAGCTGGGGCGTTTCCAGGTAAGACTGGGTCAGTGGGTCAGGCCACCTCTGACAACATTTTGTTCGAGGTAGCTGTAACCACTGACTCTGGTGAAGTAACACCCACCACGACACTTCGTGTAGGGTATTTTCATCCTCACAGTTCCCTTCCAGAGGTGATGCCTCTCTTGTGGTTCCTGACATTTCACGCCAATCCGCAGCAAGCACATCTCCCATTTATGTGGCTACACTCTCCCTCAGGTCGGTAGCTCACGACCATTCGTACTCCCTGGACGGAGGTGTTTCCTTCCTCCAAAACACCGGCGGCGAGAACGAAGATTCACGCCTCTGCATCTCCGCCAAACACTCAAAACCTAAATTTAGGGAATTTAACTTCCAATTGAGGTACACAAGGCACACTTAGGTACTAAATTGTCAGTAAGTAGGTACATAATCCATGACTTGGTGTGTTCCCACAGTGAGTTTATTTTTTCACTCTAATCAACCAAAAATTACAATCACTACAGAGATGAAATGAGGTGGTTAGGATACAGAGATGCACAGGAACCTAATACAGAAACTTGTAACTTATTTTAGTCTTTATCAAAAGCCGATGTTATGCAAAATGATCATTTTCTAAGGACAAGGTCGGGGGTGGATCCAGTTTTATTTCCCAAGATACTCTACTACAAGAGGCCCAATATTCAAATAGGCCATTTAAATTATGTAATTTCGTGTATTTGTGTCAACATCAAGTTAATTACCTACCATATGATCTATTTCAAGGCATTGCATGACCAGTCGGGAAAAAAACTTGCCAATTTAGCCGTGACGTAGTTACTATTATCCTAGTGGGATACTAGGCATAAAATTCGCGCAAATTTTCTTTCTACTGTAGTAGATTTCTTTCGTTCGACTCATGCATTCCTCACTTTGGAAGCAGTAAGGAGAATGCTTCTGGCTTTTTTACTTTCCTCATTTTATTTAGCGATGATCTGCGTGGGCTATTCGACCTTGTAAACCTATGAGACACAGGTCATTCCTCTTCTCCCATTGTGAGGTTTAAAGATCCGTTTCGCTCGAGGATCGCGGAAACATCGGGGAGAGGGAGCTGGGAAAAAAGAAGGCGACCCCACTCGGCAAGGTTACTGCAGACTGAATCAGCCTCGTCTGTGTGCTTCGTATTAGTCGCCATGGCAACTGTGAAAGGGCATTTTTAGGTGCCCAGTGTGGGGGCATCGGTTTAAAATAGCACTTGCCTCGTGACTATTCACATCTTACATATCCCAATGTGACAGCAACCCTTAGGTACTGCTAAGTTCTTCCGATTAGATTAAACTTCTTCCTTATCTGTTCTAATCTATTCAGGACGCCATTATTGTTGAGGCCAGCTTTCGATTTACTTGACAGATCATTTGTCAACTGCATTCACCATGAAGTCGCTATCCATCAAGTCTCACTCTTTTATCTCAAGTCCCCATTGGGCCTTTCCTATGTGAAGCATGAAACTAGGTTCAAGAAATTGACTCAGTAGACGGTCATGCCTGTCGCTTAACCATGGTGCGCTTGGGTGGAAATAAAGTGCAACAATTCAAAAGTCAAAGTTATAGTGACTTGAAGAAGCATCATTTGGAACAAGGGACTCTCTTCATAGACGCTACCTTCCCTGCCATAGACGGAGTCATTGGTACTACCAGCATCCCGCCAAACATTGCTTGGAAACGGCCCAAGGTGAGCCTTTTTTAGTTTGGTATTTTTTCTTTTTTCTTTTTTAATTGTGAATGTTGATTTAGTTTGTTTTAGCAAAAGGTACTTACCCATCTATTATTTATCATCATTAATATTCATTAGAGTCTATGTCAAGTTACATCACGTGCCAGACCACGCTCCGAAGGTTAAACAATGAAGAAACACAAAATTAACTTGAATAAAAATGTGGAAATGTCGGTAGGCTTGAAACTATTTATATTTAGACCGAAGTGAATTCAACTGTTGGGATGTCATGCAAGGCAAAGGTCACAATTTTCTGAAAGATGTTGAAAATGTCATTACTCGCCCATTACTCGGCCCCACTCAGACAGTCCCTATCCCACAGCCAACTTCATCATTTCACTGAACTGATGTTATGATGATCGACCCAAGATGTAGTATGTTGTCAACGGGATCAGGGTGATATATTTTCCGAAAGCTCGGCAAAGGAGTGGAATTTTTCGTTGACCCTCACCCTGATCCCGTTGACAACATTTCACTGAACGTCTATTACAATATTAAATTGAAATGTCTATACGCAGTGCATTTTCGATTGGACCCAAGGAACGGGCCTCCCATGGCGACACTTCAGCTGGGAAAGCCAGGTCCCCGGGGGAGCGGATTTTCGTAAGACGGTGTCAGCGGGCATGGCTTTCCGTGGCGACAATTGTTTGCGACAATCTGGGGAACCCAGCCCTCTGATTCCTGTAGTAACTGCGGATTCAAGGAGAATTAATATTGATGTTGACACTTCAACTTCAATATTAGATTCCCCTGAATTCCTTTCCAGAGACCAATGGATTCCAGATTACCACGACACTTCCTACCAGTCTGGATATCTCCTGGTCTCCCTTATCTGACTCGATACAGCCTCCCAGGTCAGCAGACCATGACTCATCATGTTATGCCCTGGGTAGGGGCATTCAGGTAGTGTACCTACTCTCTTCCTCCAAAGACACCGGGGGCGTAATCCCAGTAACGCTGGAGGCATTCCCCCGAACATTTAACTTCATGATAGACCTATCAAAGAACTTGGAACTCAATTTTTGCATGTAGGTACACCTTTTCCAACCGTCAACCAGGGTGCCATACATCTGCTTTCTCTTTTTTTAATTTTTACCCCAATGGTGATCATTTGAAGGGTGCCATAATATTATGAAAAAGAGCCCAAGCGCAACTTATTCTAATTCTTATTTCTGCAAGTGAACCTTGTCGTCCAGGACCCAGAAACGCAGAAACCCTCATTCGAAAAAAAAAATGGCGCATGGGCCCTTTTGCATAATTTGCCATATTATGGCATTTATTCTTTTAGGGGGAAAACAACTGGTCTAACGACATTCTTCAACAAATTTGTTTATGAGAACCTTGAAAACCAGTCGGACCTACCTTCACATTAGATGTGAAATCAAATTTTTGATCTACTGTGAAATATTTTGGCTAAAGAAAGGAGGTTGTTGGCCTGCACCTATTCGTCTGACATTTTCTTGGAATTATTGATCATTGTGGTTTTTATGCATACCTCCGGGCTGCCCTTTGCCTGGTTTTGAAGCCTGCCTGCAGATTAGAAGTGAATTTCTCTGTTCGTGACCTTCTCTATCAGGAGGTTTTCACCTGAGCTACAATAAAGTTTTCTGTTGGGAGGGCGTGTTAGGTTGGGGTGATATCTAATGAACCCAAATATTATGACGACGTGAAAGGAATGAAATAAAATTGGGTGTTGAGTTAACGTTTTGGTGTAAAAAATTGTCAATAAAACCTTCTGCCAGAAAAACAATATGCAGATAATATCTACATATCATGTAGATACCGGTGATTCAAGGGTGATTTGTGTTAGATAGTAGCATCAATCGAGCTACCTTTCATTATACGTGGGTCATCTCGAGCGGTCGGTCACTCACCTGCTTTCATTCTTCAACGAACTGTGAAATCTATCGATTTATTGGCTGTCGTTGAGTGGAGATTGTGCTATTTCCTTAATTATTCGTTTGGTGACTGTACCGCAGCAGGCTACCTTTAATTCTCGTCTGGTTGCGTTTAATTGGCTCATTATTTATAGCGCTATTTTGTATTTTCAGGATATTTGCGAGAATCCTCGTCTATTCGAAAACGTTGAATCGCCCCTTATTGTCCATCCTGGTGAATTCAGTTCTCCGTGGGTTGTTTCGGCTCTGTCTGTCCTCTCTGGACTAAACGAGCTACGAAATAAAGTAAGCTTTGTTTGTTTATTTATTTATTTATTTATTTATTTTGTGATGAAGTGCGGTTGTTGAGTTTCTTTGACCAACCTCTGAAAATTTTCTTTTTAAGCAAATTTTAATTTCTTTTCCAGGTAGTACCTAATTATTGGGAACAAGAATGGAGCGAAAACACCTACTGTGGCATTTTCCACTTTACATTTTGGAGATTCGGAAGTTGGGTAGACGTTGTCGTCGATGACTTACTGCCATCCGTGGATAATGTACTGCTGACTACTCAGAGTGCTTCCAAGAATGAATTCTGGATCCCCCTATTGGAAAAAGCTTATGTCAAGTGCGTCAATAGTTATGGTGAAACATCGCGAATTGTGCTTGGTTGATTGGGGGTATTCCAGAAGCCCTTGATGCGATTTCTTGTCCTGTCGAGCTTCATTCATCTGTGTGGGAAACATGCGCATGAAGCTTGACAACAAGAAATGACACTAGGTAAATGCCCCCAATAGAAAATGACGGGTTTGTTTAAGTATTCTTTTAATCTGTAGGTTACATGGTTCGTATGATGCCCTGCGTGAAGGTCAACTTGCAGATGCTTTAGTTGATTTCACGGGCGGAGTGAGTGAAACCATAGATCTTACCGCGGGCAGATACGCAGAAATTGAAGATAAGCGGGCCCAACTTTTTGACCTGCTTTACAAAGAAAACATCGACCACAGCATCATTTGCTTCTCTGTTACCGTAAGTATCCCCTAGTAGCCATAGGTTGTGTTCAGTTTGGTGGCAGATTCGGGGGTGGGAGGTCTGAGGGGGGGAATGAACATGGTGTGGGCTGGGTAGATTTTGGAAGTTCAAACTACAGTGGATGCCGCTTAGATGACTCACGGATATAAGGTTCAACCGCATATAAGACTCATAATAGGCAAGAACGGCCTGGACGTATCGAAGTAGGTACATTGAACAAAAATTGGTTAGATGACTCACCACTCAGGATACATGGCTCAGTTTCATCGGCATTGGGATGGAAAACCAAAATTAATATCTGGATATCAGAGATACAATCGGATGAATATCAAGCATCAAGCGTCTGATGTCTGCCGTTCAAATCCGGATATCCACTGTTTTTCTGACAAATCCTTAACTTTACTCATTTTAGTATGAAAACTCTGCTGCTATCTCAAGGGCGAAGTAGAATGCAAGAATGGGGTTTTATTTCAAACAAAGGGCAGTGTCGATACTAACGCCATCTCTCGTTGGCTGCTCTGAACTGCAATGAACAGGTGACGGTCAAGAGCGTGATACCACAAATTCGGAGTATTGCAAAATGCATTTCGCCAGTCGCTGGCTATCGAGCCCCAGCCTCTTGAAAACTTTTCCCGGCAAGGTTTTGCATGATTTGCTGCATTCATGACTGTACCAGGCTTCCATATTAGCTTTTGACTAAATTGATATCACATTGAGACATAGCTCAATAATTTTTCATTATTGTGAAGATTGTAGGATTCAAGAAAAATACCCATTAAGTAGTGTTCATTTGGTTTTAGGAATTTTGTACCGTGCGCAAAGTCACGTGTCTTAATAATCGCCTTTACTTCTAAATTAGTTTACGTAACGGCTAAAATTTTATTTTACCATATGCTTAATTGACGAGAGATTCAATAGGTTGATCTTACATTAATTATTTCGGGTAAAGCAAGGCATACCATGAATTTACAATGCTGCAAACAACAATTGATTCTATCTAGTTGGCCTTAATCTCCGTATTGGGGGTTGTAAATATTTTATGTAAACGCTTACAAAAAGTGCTGCTAAAACTTGAGTTACGATAATTATGTAAATCGCATTATCATACCAGAAATCACTCCTTGAACCCCATAGCATCCACAATAAAGCCAAACCTATATTTTCTATGCAAATAATTGAAAAAAATAAACCATAAAAGACAAAAGATTTCCGAAATTGAATTCCTACTTCAATGAGACAGAAAACGAAAACAAAGGAGAGAAGGAGTTTTTCTGGTATTGATATTCTGCAGTTAGGTGATAGTAAAATGTAGAAAAGAGTGAAGACGAAATGGGTGGTGCAGAAGGCCAAAGTAATCCACGGATGACAATTTGCTGCCAGAACCAGAGCTAAGATTCTCCCAATGTAGAATGAATACCAGAAGAGGAATAGAACCAGTTTCCCCAATGGGTTGTCCTCGTTCATAACCTGTGAATAGTATCAATCGTTGTAATATCCTCATATTATGTAGTAATTGTAGTTAAAGGACTAGACATATTTCTTTCCGTCATCCGGTACACCCATTGATATACAGAAAAATTTGAATATCAATAATCTTCTACCAACTGTACCAAACGTACAGCCAACAGGGATTTTACCTTCGTCCATTTCTCCCTCATGGGCACGCTCTCACTTGGTATTCCACTTGCTATCAGAACTGTTGGCTCCTCTTCATCTATCGTGTCGGTAGGTACTTTCCAAACTCTTGCTCTTCCTCCTTTTGCCTGAGTTTCATAACGTTGGTAAGAAGTAGTTACAAGTGATAGGCTCATCAATGATGTAGCGATACCCAACGCCTGCATCTTTTCTGTAAAATCAAATCTTGTCCTTTGCTCCAAAAAAAAAAAAAAAAAAAAAAAATTTTATTTTTGGATTCTTACCAATATGTGGGTCATCGGTGTATTTTAAGACGAGGAGTGCAGTCTGAAAGATTGCTTGCGGTCCTGCTTGTAGTAAGCCTTGTAGGAACAGGTAGTTCTCTATGGCAAAAGTTCGTGTTGCTTCAAAAGCTCTGAGTGCTTCTTCTCTTTGTGGTTCTTCAAGTCTTGTAGCTTCTATGGCCCAGAACAACCTTTCTGCAAAACTTGAGGTAGAAACATTGTTCAATATAGAAGAGCTGTGGTTCATAGTTAAGTTATTACATAACGAGTATTGCTTACCATTGAATAGGGCGTAATGCGTACAAAAACAAGGACGCCGTTTCTACTGCCACCCAGCGGACAAGCTTTTTGAACTCGTTTTCTGCCGGAGGGTTGATGATGTGCATTATGTAGCAAACTAGGGGGGCCAAGTACGTGATTAATATGGTCGTTAGCCCACCCCAGATCTGTTTCGTTCTCAGGAATTCGATTCCAATGGCTAAGTCGGTGGCCAAATCCATCGTGAAGAAGGTCGCTTCGATAGCCGACGGCAGGAGAAATACAAGCCATAACTGTTGGTTTACTGTCAGAGGAAAGTTGAGCACTCGTGTTGATTTTCGATCTAGAACTGACCGCTCCATGTGAATGAACTGAATCCTCCTAGAAAGATATAGTGGATTTGAGCATTATAAATAATAAACAGGCGCCTCACAAAATAATTTTGTACAAGGACTAGTTTATTTAGGTGCAAAGACTGTCTATATCTTCGTTTAGGCTAATCAATTTAGTACCACTATTCTGTGCGTGCACTCACCTACGTAGACCTGCTACAATTTGCCATCGATCATAAATAACGCAATAAAAAGAACCTGACTCGAAACATTTTCACTTACTGTATTGCATTCAAGCGTAGATTTGAACAAGTACTTGAAACGATTTTCGTTATCTTTTTCTTATCTCCCCTCCGAAGAAGATAACTTATGTAGTTCGATGAATTGTGTGGGGAGTTTACATCCTGTCAATTCTCATAAGCATTGAGTGAGCAGTACCTACTAGACGTTTTCGATCCGAGATTATCATGTATGCATGTATGAACAAATGCCTAAAACAATTGTATAATTTCATCGTGGTGGTCGAGTGGTTCTGATAGTTAGGCGGGCGATTTCCCATTGCGTCCAAATCCCTCTAGTGATGCGATTACGAGATCCCATTAGGCAAAGAGGCTGGAAAAGTGGGGAGGGCGGTATTGCCCTATTAACGCCCATCTGAAGGAAACCCAAGTGGACTTTCGCATCCAAGACCTGTGATAGCGAAATGTCGCAGTCGAACAGGGGCTCATGGTCGATGACAACGCTAGATCATGCTGCACGAGTCGGGAGTTTCTGAAATGGACTTTGGATGCCAGTTATTCAATTCAGGGAGCCTGTCCCTGTATAAAGCCTGCCAACCCCCGGCCGCTCCCAACTGGGGCACTGCTCAGTTAGCCTTTTTATGCTGCCTTCCGCGGTGAATTACGAATGCACCGGTCCCTCCAATTTCCTGTCAGTTTTTAAGGAATGAAAGTGCCACTGAGAAAGGTACAAAAGCGCCGCTGGAAAAAGTACGCAAGTACGTATGCTCCCCGAACTACCGAACCGGACCGAACAGGCAAGACGGGCGTTCCAAGTAGATATATTCCAAGCACTGAGTTGACCAAACTTCCTGATCCAGTGAGAGTCAAGCTGGACGGTAGGTAACTCCACTAGTACGTTACCTACCACCCGTCCAATCACCCAAGATGTTACCACCTAGCTACAATGCTATAAGTAGTCAAAATTAATGTTACTTAACTAACAATGTGAGAGTTTTCAAGGAGTAGGCTCAAATTCGAATGCTTCTGTGAAATTTAGCATTAGGGATTGATACTAACTCAAAAAATGCTACTATTTTCCCATAGTAAGGCTTCAAATTGAACGTCTTTTGAAAAATTTAGCATACAGTAGGGATACGTTCAAAGTAACTTAGTTAACAAAGTTACTTTTTCATTGAGTAGGAAATTCATGCCCAAGTAATGTAAAATTTACAAGCATGTTTTCATTGAGAAGGAATACAAATTTAAATTCTTTTGTGTGCTACTGTGTGGAATTGAGAAGTGAAACAGCGTTTTTTCCACGAAGTAGAAACACAACAGTTCTTAGTAAAAACATCTATAAAAAAAATCGATATTAGGAATATCGATGTACTGAAATTACGATATAATATATCGTAATTTCAGTACATTCCTATATTATAGGAATACGAAATATACGCTATTTGAGCTCAAATATCGAAATGGGGAATATAGACGCATTTAGATTTAAAACCCACACACACACACACACACACACACCCTAATTTTTTTTAATCTCTGCTTCTTTAAGAGTCGTAGGTAGTTCATTATTTTCATGTTCGTCCGAGATAATATGATGGTATTTTTTAAATATAATATTTTAAACACATGTAATAAGTTTATATTATAAACCCCTAGTAGGCATGTGCCTCGACGGGTAGATATCGAGCTCCTGGTAGGTAACGTACAAGGGAGTATCCAGAAATAAGTTGCGAATCGGGTATTGAAAGTGCAAAAAGTGACATCAGTAGATTCCTGGAGGCATGTCTACTTGGAAGAAATGGTACTCCCCTCGTATGTTACCTGCAACGAATTTGTGGAGTTTATTGGTTGGAGTGATGAGCTACTATCGGTGAGAAATGTTGGAGGGTTGAATGGCGCTGGTATCGTAGAAACCTGAAGTTACTGTGTAGAGCTGGGTCAGGAGCATGGTGCTGCTTACCTCCAGGCGGGGAATGGATGTCGTCATCGTTGGAGCCAACTTTTGAGTTTGAGGCAATGACACCTGCCAACTCTTTTCCAGCGGTAGAACTCGGAGGTAGAGTACCAACAGTAGGTAACTGCAACGTAGGCCTTCATGGAAACATCCGTAAATCCAACAACCTGACATTCGCTTTGACCACTTTTGCGAAGAAATTTCGGAATGTGCAGTGAGGATAAGAGGAAGGATTTCGCCTAGCATGGTGTCCCAAAGGGTCTTAACGTTCTCTGGACAAGTCTTGCACGATGCTCTTCATTGTGAAGGTGACTTGGAGTAAGGAATCCAGGAGTCTTACCACTCCCGACAGAATTCCATATATTGAGTAGACTGGAGTTGGAGACTGCTAAGAGAAACGGAAAGTGTCGTCAGCAGGAGACAAGCGGCTTAACCGAGGTGTCTTCCTTGTCCATTAGGGAATCGATAGATTTCACACTGCTATTGAGTTCAGGGTAAGCTTGGAACTACTAATCCATTTGCTGAGCTGAAAACCTCCTTGCTGTCGAAGATTGACAACCTTGCATCCTCAAAAGAGCGTAAGTAGGTACCTACTCGCCGCTTTCGCACTGGCAGAAAGGTAACTCTCATACTCGGCTTCCTTTTTGATTTTGGTTTATTATTCTTGGAATAATACACCTATGTTTTCGCGACGCGGGTCGACGACTCCGATCGGCCTCAAAATTTGACATTATCCGTTTCAAGAGGTCTACATTCAAAATCCGAAATGTCCGTCCGCCGTCCGCCGTCCGGGCCGTTTTGGGCAGTAGGAATTTTTAAAAATCTGAAATTTTGGCAAAATACTTGGTTTACCATCTAGTTGTGCCCGCAAGGTTTTCAGTCCGATCGCCCAAACCCGTGGGGCGCTATGGGGCTAAAATGGGGCTACAGGAGGGGTGTTTTGAAGGCTTTTAGCTATGGGATCGAGTTAGGTGTCGTTTTCGAAGTATTTTTGGACGTAGAATCCATTTTTGGGGGTCCCGGAACGATCCGATTTCACTGTGGCGTTCTATAGGGCTTTCATGGGGCTAAAAATGGGATTTTTGAAGGATCCCAAGAAGTTAAATATTTTTCGAGTAAAAATTAAAGAATTTTTGAAAAAACACATTTTTTGAAAAAAACAATCCCCCCAAAAAATTTTTTTTGAAATATAAAAATCCAAAAAAAAATTTTTTAATTTTTTTTATTGACAGAATTAAATGTCTGTATAAGTAACCTATATCACAGAATAATAAACCCTTGTGTAAAATTTGCAGCGTTTTCTCTAAAAACTGGAGCGATCGCCCCAAAAAATTTGGCGCTTTCGTAATCCACTCACCTTCCGAGGGGACTACGGGTTCGAATCCTTAATACCACCGATAACAAGCAGCCATTGAAAAGTAACTTTTGGCGCCCCGCCATGACAAGCTGGTTAATTTAAAAAATGTCGACGTTTAACACATTTCACCACTACTCATCATGAATCGAACAACAACCCCTGATGCTGGTAGAGTCCCTTGTGGATTTTATTGTCTATGCTGGTCTTAACGCTATCGTTTCTTGTTTTCCAGGCCCCAGGGAGTAGCGGAAGTGAGCGGACTGAGTTGGGTTTGATGAGGGGCCATTCATATCACATTACTGACATAAAAAAGGTTTATTTGGGAGAAACAACGCTTCGCTCTTTGTTCAAGTGAGAATTTTCCCTCGTTCCCATTTCCAATTATAGTTGAGCTGGGCATTATTTTCCGTGGTAGGTTACGTATTATTCATTAATTGTAAGTAATTCATTGGTTTGTACACATAATTATGTGTACAAAGAAAAACAGAAATGTAAGGGTTACATATTTGTTTTTCTTATCCAATGAGTTAACCTTATTAGCTAGTGATTCATAAATCCTCACCTGGGTTGTGTTTCTTGTATTTCAAAAGTGACGGATTTCCTTTTTCCGGTTTCGCTGTTCCCATATTGCACTTCTGCGAAACTCATCTCACTTTCAATTTCCTTCTCTTCCACATGCGAGCAAAAGTCATTTCAGTTGTTGTTCAAAATGTCATTTCATATTCCTCCTTAGCACTCGGAATAGTCACTAGCGTTCAATGAAAATTCAACTCCACTCGCGACCTTGTTCGGTTGGACGTACAACGTTGTGGTACCATTCAAACTGGCGCGGAAACTTAGACTGTCGGTGGTTTACCAGAACTGGTGGGGCGCCCCGGGTGGGAAAGGTGGTGGGCATTTTAGGTACTCACAACGTAGCTGATGAGACGCTGTGCTTGATTACACACGAACATTGCCTCTAGCAAACCGTGAAGTGAAACGCTATTGTCCCTCTCAGGACCGGGTCAAATATCCTGTGTTAGTTGTCCTGTTGTGGCCTCGTAACAAAATATTCAACATACTTTCTATTAGCCTCACTACTTTTAAAAGTACTAAAATGTATACCTATAACATTATCAATTTATAGTAGTGTATCCGTTTACTTCTTTTTTGAATAGTGGACGAGAAAAAGTGGCTATGCTTCGTTTCCGAGATACGAGAGAAGTTGAAAAGAAACCTCCTGGGTCTCCAGACAGGTACGTCTAGGTGTAACGAATGACCCATATATGTATTTACGTATCTATCTTCTCATTTATTGTTTCAGCGCGCTTAGTGAGGGCAACCCTTTTGCGTTCAGCACTGACATTCTTTCTCGTCTAAGATCAAGAAATTCTGATTGGCAGCAAATCAAAGACAGTGAAAGGCAAAGGATAGGATTACATTTCAGGGATCCTAAAGAATTCTGGTTGGTGTGCGAATCGTTTGTCAAATAATAAAAAAATTTACGTGGTGAAAAAATTAATATATCACGAAACTTTTATTGTTTGAATGAGGTATCTTTTATGCCCAAAGGATGCCCCTCGAAGATGTTGTTAACGAGTTCAATGAAGTCACGCTTTGCCGTCTAGTAGTTGATAACATGTTTGTCTCCACTGGTAAAAAATGGCGGGGGACTTCGATCATTGGAAAATGGACTGATGGTCCCAAAGACTCGCCTTTGGACCGGTCGGGAGGAGGAGATATAAACCAAGAGACGTTCCTGCGGAATCCTCAGGTACACAGAGTTCAGATAGCCTCATACTCATGCCGTATGGTAGTCCCTGGTGGAGTTGCGAAATGCTGTTCAAATTGGTCGTTGATTTCATTCATTGTTTTACAGTACGCTTTCAATATAGAAACCGAGATGGAAGTTATATTTCAGCTCCTTCAATTTGTAGATGACGAAGCCAGGACGCCTGTCGCCCACGTGCATTTGTTAATGGGTATGCATGTAATTAAGGTAGGTAAATTGAATCATCTAATAACAGTATAACTACTCCAATAATGAAAATTATTGGTATCGACTGATAAATTACTTCGGAACTTTGGAGCACCATCCTGGTTCATACTTTACTTTTACTCATCCACCATAGATTGTTTTTGAGATTTAAAATTTGAAAAAATACCGCATTAAAATATTTCAGGTGGAAGAAAACAGAGAAACAAGGCTGCATAAACTTTGGGACCACACCCCCGTGGTTATAACAGACGATCACAAAAGGACAAGGGAACTTATGTACAGAGGTACAATGAGCAAAGGTCGATATATTCTCATCCCTACGTTGTACAAAAACGGAGACGAATCTTCCTATCTAGTCAGAGGGCTTTCGCAAACATCGCAGATGATTATCAAGTACGTATTAAAAACGAGGGCATAGCACCTGCTAGGAGAAAGAAGAAGTGATGAAATAAGTAAATTTACATATTAAAGTTAACATAAAATACAAGGTGGTACACGACATTTTTGGTAGTTTGGAACCTCTCTAAAAAAAAACTTTGAATGTTTTGCAAATATTTTTGCATATATTTTTGAAGGTGGGACAGGTGGGATGTTTGTTGAGTAAACTAGTTGACTCTTTCAATTTATGCGAGAATTGTTTGATTGGATTGTTAATGAGAAGCTTGCTTGTTGTCGCGAATTTCTCATTGCTCAAATCCGAAATCCAACTCTATACGACTATCATACAGTAGTAGACTAATATATCAGATTGTTGCAATCCAAAGTTTTGAAAATAGCCACCACTCAGCAAAGGGCATAGTATAACATTTATACTTATGTTCAATTAATAATCATGTACTACATAATTGAACGATTTACAGAGAATTGAAAAGTGACATGCCAAAGAAGATCAACCCCTGCATGTGCTTCATGCCAGATATTGAATGGGTTACTGTGCTGATCGTTGAGAATGCTGAAATCCAAAATAGTTCGCCTCAAACTTGGTTGAGCTCCAGTGAGTCTAACTTCATTGTTCGATAGTCGCTTCTTGCCAGTTTCTCTACAATTGAGTTGCTTTCAGAAGTTAATCCTTTTTGCGTGATTTCCTGTGAGGGCAAAACCGTCAAGACGGAGATTGCTCGAGATGATACTCACCCCGAATGGAACAACGCGTTCGTGTTTTATCGAAAGAAACCGGATAAACCTATTGTACTGAAGGTACGAAAAAAAGGAAACTCGGAGCTCGTTTGTAAAGTATACCAGTATTATTGGTAAATGCATCAATAATTTTTTTTTTTTTTTTTCACTTTTTCAAACATTGCGAACTTTTAAAACAACCAGAATTTTGCTGTAAAATCCTTTGTATTTAAAATAAATTAATGAAACTTTACTCACTCGGCTTTGATTCTAGGTCCTGAATAAGAACACGTTGATGCCAAACGAGCTAATAGGCGAATGTCAACTGCCAGCCCCAATAACACACAGCCCTACCCCACTAGATGCGCCAATAACCCGTAAAGCTAAAGCGAAGGATGAAGACTCGGACATCATTCCTGCAGGGACTGTTCATCTGATGATATTGACAGAAGATAATTTGATGGCTGTGTAGTCGATGAGCTCCTTGACAGTCGGAATTGTCTAACGTCACATTCGGATTCAGCATCCTTTGAAATCTCCCTGCACCTAATTTCCTTTTAAGTGCGCAGAGCTGTTAACGAAATTTTGAGTCTTGGAACTGAAAACGGATTGTGACGTCAGACGAACGGTGCGCATCGTGTTCTATGTTTGGGGTTGGCTTGACGCATAGCACAATAATAATTATTTTGCTATGCGTCAAGCCAACCCAATTATTGTTGGTGGGGAGGGCACAATGCACCTCTCGGGCTGATAACAAAGACGTCACGCCAACTACTCAGGCCCCAGATTTCATAGTCTATTTTTCCTAAAGCCCTATAGGTAAATAATGGAGAAGATTTTTGTTGGGCATTGACCCGTTTTCGTATCTTTGAGGGTACGTTTCCAAAAATCATTCTTTTTCACTATGTAGCAATTTTTAACGATTATTCTGTACTGATCTCATATCATGAATCCTAACAACTATGTACTAGATTGATTAACTAGTTGATGTATTTTTGAAAATATGTCGTTTACTTAAAAATCTGAAGTGCGGTCCCCATTTTAAAAAGAACACTTCACTCAATGGCGATTTGTTTGCTCTTGTGAGCCTGCACTATGTGCACACATTTATAAAGAGCCTTCATTTTAAGTCTTAATGATATACATTAGGAATGTTCCTATAATTTTCAGTGCCTTATTTCCTAGTGGATGTAATATAGCTGCCGCTAGTTTTTTTTTTTTTTTTTTTTTTTTTTTTGTCGTAATAATTATCTGGTACCAATTGAGTGGAACCACCTGCTAGCTACTAACGAAATTCTCATCATCAGACATTCCGCAAGAACGTCACCAATTAAAAAGGTGAACAAGTGTATTACAAACTCGTCAGTTTATTCCTCATTCTTATGTGCCTACATACTTACTTGTGAATGTGAATTTCTCGCGTTGATGATACGCATGACCGAAAGAGGTATGTAAGATGAATAGAAAATTGACGAGAGAGCTTGCAGTGCGTCAAACTTTCGAATCAGCCGCTGTGAATCTATCAGCACTGTAACTGTAAAACACTGCCTGAAGCTCAGGAAGACTGTATCAGTAATGTTGCGAAGCCAAAGGTTTCCCCAAAAATAGTTTGAAACCATGTAAACAAACACGTGAGGAAGTAAACAAACATACGGAGATGAAAATAATCCAAGCATCTTCACCTACTATTTTTGCACACCTGTTTCCTTCATTTCAGAACCATGGTGCTCGTACCTACATGAAAATATTGTAGGGCAGGAGAACCGGCTATTATACTAGGCGTTTTTTCGGAAGAAAAAGGCCGGGTTGGTATCAGTCTTTAATTAACCGTGTCAAGCTTTCGGGATTAACTGGGATGAAGAAGGGATCTCAGGTAATCCCGAAAGCTTGACACGGTTAATTAAAGACTGACACCAACCCGGCCATTTTCTTCCGAAAAAAAAAAACGCCTAGTACAAGAAAATAATATTATGTTCAAGGTTATCTCAAAAAATGTAAATATTAGAACAACCACAGAGGAGCAACCTTTTTCCAGTGGGTGTTGTTTTCGACATCGTAAGATGGGTTCCTTTGTGACAGGTTTTGAGCTTTTCCTGAATTTCATTCTGAATGAATTGAATTTTCTTTCTCGGTTGTAAAAATATGTTTTCTAAAGAGCTTGGCACATCTTGGCTTACGATTTTTTTTTTTTTTTTAATTTTGATTTTACATTCATTTATTAGGGTGTTATGCTGCTTTTTCTTTGTCACATTCTTGCCCCACCAGGCGGGGTAAAACTCGCGTTTTCTAGAACGCATTAGGATTAATTTAGGGTTGATATAGTAGTTGTGCAAAAACTAATTATTTTGTCATTAAAAAAAATTTTCTGTACGATATTTGGATAGATGTGGGACCTCGAAAAATGGATTAAGCGTCCAAAATTACTCGGGAAACGACCAGTTGTTTGACCTCCTGGGATTCTTAAATTTCCATTTAATGGGTTTTGTAGCCTTAGGAAAACCCCCACGGTGGAATCGGGTCGTTCTGGGAACCCCAAAAATGGATTCCACGTCGAAAAATACTACGAAAACTTGACTCCTTAGGTGAAAACCTTCAGTAACCCCTCCCGTAGCCTCATAGAGCCCCACGGATTTTGGCCACCGGCCCAAAACCTTGTGGGCACAACTAGATGGTAAACCGAGTAATTTCCCTAAATTTCAAAAAACAAATCCTACTGCCCAAAACGGCTCAAGGTGTGGGGGCTACAGGTAATCTTGATCACTAAAGGAGAGGCCTTTCCATTGCACTTCGGCTGGGGAGGCCCCAGGAGGATGCCAAAAGCGGCTTGGAATTATTAGTGGAATAGATATCCAAGTTAACTGCGCCCAGCAACTGGACATACGACAGCAGATAAAAGATCCACCTTGAATGGCTGAACTCAGTTGGTGTCTTTCGCCCCAAGAAAGCTTTATGTATGCTGACGCGTTTTTTCCATTTTTTTATTTTTAGGAACCTCAGAACTGATTCTGACTGCTTCCTCGATCGCGTAAGCGATGTGTTTTGGGGTGCCGTTCAGGATATTTCCGTCTTCCGGATCAGCCTCGTGGTGGTCGCTTTGCAGGACTAGAAAGTGTCGTTTTCAAACTGGTCGGTAAAAATCTGAACCGATGTTTCAGCAATTCGATTCCATCAGCTAAAACAGTTCTCCGATCACAATATCAGATATTGTGAACTTTGAAACAGATCTGTTTCAAAGTTCGTAAACTCTTTCGAACAAAGACTTCAGGCGATTTGTCCACAATGTTTGCACTTGAAGAAAAACAAACGTACAAAGAATAAACTTTTATTCGTTTGCCCAAATATTTATAGAAAAAAGTAAAGATGGCACATTTATAACGAGAGTTTGTCACGCAATCATTAAGAATCTTCACACAGCAATAGGTTGTTAATGAAGTAGTTTACATACGTACCGTACTTACAATTTCACTAAATAATTACTGGTTTGCGAATTCAATCCTTTGCGGTTCAATACACAACATAAACTAAAAACGTATTCTAACTCTTTACAATTAATCAGGTACATCATCAAGGTCTTATAACACTTTACCCATTAAAAATTAATTTACAATCAAGAAATGAACGTTGACGGTTGACGTCAACGCCCTCTACATGCGCGGGCGGAAGTAATCAGTTCACCTACAACCGCCTCTCAATTAATTTTCTATACTTGACTATTATTGACATAATCGCAACCATCATAGCAATATTATGATCTACATTAAAGATCAGGTATGTCAAACTCATGGCCTGTGGATCAGTTCTAATTAAAGTAACAATGATAACAAATTAATTGGGTTCTTAATTGAAATACGTTTACGCATCCGGTTTCATCTCCTTAGAATTTCAATACTGCATTTAGAATGACTCAATTTCGTCGTTCAGGAGGGTTCTACGACGTATGGAATGTTTTTTGTTTTTGTTTTTTTTTCTTTCTTTTTTGGAGGAGGGGTTTGTAGTGACTGTCGGACACCGCCGGAGTGATGGCGGCGGTCATGGCAGATTGTGGGTGGGAGGGAATAGTGTTAGGTTTTCCGTCTCATTACGCTGGATGGAGTTTTGGGGTGTTAGCTCTTCGTGGTTATCAGTGGTTAGAGCGTCGGGTTGCTGGTTCGATCCCAGCAGCCACTGCATATCCCCCTGTATATCTTCCTTATACTGATAACCACCTCTCAGAAGGCAATGGCAAACCACCGAGAGTATCTTGCCGAGGAAAACCTCTCACATTTGCCGTTTGGAGCCGGCGTTAAACATTAGATCCCCTACTACTTCTGTAATAACTGTAGAACACACTCAACAGAGGTTAGTAGCGAGAGGTTGCCAACGCTTGTTACAAGTATGACACACAAAGAAGAAGAAGCCCTTCCCCAGAAAGAAAGGGCAATAGGCGATTGCTCCCAAAAAAAAGTCATCTAATGGTGGATGATCCCGGTGAAATGGATGATCGCAGAACAAGGTTCAGCGATTGCTCCCCCTCTGGTTGTAATTTTCTGACCAGTTTTAGTGACAACTTTGGGCAAACAAAAAAGGACATAACATAACATGGAACAGGAAACCACATTCTACTTTTAGTATTCCATCAAAAGCCTCATTGAGAGGAGCAGAGTCCTGAATTTATGACATCAATGCTGCCAGGACCCTTGGGTGATCCTACTTGTTGGTGAAAAGGAACTTTTTCGATCATCTCACCACAAATCCCTTCGTCCTCAACTGATTATTAGTTATTTTTTAGTTATTTTTAGTTATTTTTTAGCCTACACAATACCGATAAATTTATCGGGAGCAATCGCCGGTTCCCTGAAAGAAATCCTGGATCGAGAGTGGAGTTGGATGCTCGCATATCGAGGGTCTCACGGCAACACCCCACATCATCTCGTGGCGAATCGATCTCAAACTTGATGGTTTAAAAGAAAATCGATAGTCTTTGTTAGTTGTCGGGTATTACGTTTGTGGTTTTCGGGCTCTCCTGAAAAACTTCAAAAGTGACGATGTGGGGTGTTGCTGTGAGACCCTCGACATGCTTGGCAAAAATAAGGACGAACTCTGTAGAAGGCTGGAGCCAAGTGAGCCCCCCTCTCGCCGGTCACCCGGTTCCCTTTCCAAATGCTAGAGAACTACCAAGAATTTTCAACTTTTCAACCTAGCCCCTGAGGCAGATAGAGCTTGACATCCTGATATAGATGAAAAATTTTGATAGAAAACCAATAATAAAAAAATATAAAAACGTGGAAGACCTCCATTGATCTTCCAACATTCTTCCTTCCATCTCTAGTTCAAAACGAGATGGAAGGAAGAATTCTAACAGCTACATAAAGCTGTACAAGGAGTACACTAATATTTATCGTTTTAGCTTACAATAAAAAAATAACACCACCTATTTCAAAAAAATACAAAAATAGTGTGTTGGCGTCATATTTTGAGCAGCCTCTTAAGCAGGTACCTCCGCATTATCTAATTTTACCCAATCGGAAAGTTGACTCGTCCATATTTTTCCACCTTCTCCTTGGTGCACTACATGAGCCAGTCGAGCCAACTCTCTTATTGTCTAAAGTCAATATGAAAACATGGTACCCAGAGGTTCTGAACGGTTGCAATGGACGAGAATCCCAACCTCACATGCATAGAGGTATTACTTACGTATATGACTATTCTTACTTTTGAAACACGTTAAAATGGCAAGTTGGAAGATAATAAATACTTGGGGAAATTATCTACGGGACGGTGTTTGAGCAATCGATGCGATTTGATATAGACGAGGTCTGTCCACGTTATGTTTTTCTACATCTACGTCATTTGACTACATAATAAGTATGTTCATGAACTCTCGCAAGCGCAGTACGAGGCCAGTCGTAGTCTAAGACTAAAATTTAATATTCTTTAAATATTCTTCAAAAATTGTTTGATCACATGTGTACAGAAACGCACTCAAAATTCAGTGTAACGAAAATTAAAACTATCGTGCAGAGCTGTTTTTGATAGGAGTATTTTTTGCGGTAAAAATAGTACGTTTGGGTAGCGAATAGCGCCATCAGAATTCACCGGATAATTTTACATGCACCGGATAATTCAACATGCATTCTATATACACTTCTCAACGTTATTAAAAATATTGAGCTTTTAACATGAAATTCGTCAAAACTGCGAACTGTCAAGATAAAATTGTATTATCGAGTTCATTTTTCAACATCAGAAAAACAATAACAAGGGTACGCGAGTGAATAATAATATTATTAATGATATTATCCACCCACACGAGTTAGAACGACGTCTAATTCTCATTATAGTCAGTTTTGCCAACATTAGGTTCGCCCTTTCAATATCGTTTTGATCCTAACGTGTAATGAGACTCGTCACGTAAATGGTCCACCAGCGTAATAAATTCACGGAGGCTAACCACGTAACCTCCGCCAGCGCCAAATTCATATCATATTTTTATCCAAATCCTGGTGAAAGGTCTCAAGTTTTACGAAATACAATTAGACTCCATTCTAACTTGTGTACTTGGGTACGCCGGACAATTAAAACGTTACATAGTCGGCATTCAATGCTTCTAAGAACGTCCATGAAAATCTAATACTTATGCGCGACGGTTTATTGGTAACTACCAGGTATAAGTCAGTCAGTGATTGATTTGTGATTCAGTGATTGGCTCGCACGCAAAGGAGACTGCAGGGAAACAGTCTTTGAATGACACATCGAAGGATGTCGGATATATTTAGAGTCTAAATTTCTTATCCACGAAATAAATAACGTCCAAGTCCATGAAAAGGGCAAGCAATAAAACAATATTTACAATAAGCTGTCAATGTGACGGCAATAACAAAATTGGTGACAATTACCTCTATGAACACGATAAAATGCAAATTATATGCGAATGTCATTCAGTACATTCAAGTTAAAACGAAATCGAATAATTTAAAAAAAAATGTTGTTTGGTAAAAGTCCGTGGTAGCCCTAAAATTTCACAAAATGTGAGCTCGTTGCGAGACGACAAAAGCCATCTTGGGATGAGAAGATATTTGTAGTTTACCTGACGAGCCGATTGAAACGCAGACCGTTCAGAGAGGGAATACCACGTCTTGGATGTTATCGTCAGATGTAGAGCCAGACGAAGTGGGCCAGTTGCGACCCCCAGAAAGCAAAAGGGGCTCTGAAACATCTGTCCAAGGCCGGGCGTCGTTCGGTGGTGAGGCAGATGTTCTTTGACGAAGAGTCATGGAAAACTTCCTCGTTTTCCCTGCGGAGAAGATAAATCGTATAATAAAAGAAAGGAAAAAATCCGTAA
Source organism: Pilophorus perplexus (assembly GCA_955831195.1). Taxonomy (NCBI): domain Eukaryota; kingdom Metazoa; phylum Arthropoda; class Insecta; order Hemiptera; family Miridae; genus Pilophorus; species Pilophorus perplexus. The sequence goes on along the minus strand of OY037011.1, from coordinate 11,769,566 downwards.
CGAAATTAGTACATCACTTGCGCTTATACAACAATGACTTTGAGAAGGTCGGAATAGGTTCGAAAATCCGCATAGTTACGTGCAGAACTGTTTAGAAAATTTCTAACATATTGGAGATTTTGAAATGAAAGCGAAGGGCAAGTGACGTCACACTTTGCCTCGCTGGGCATCGAGTAGTTGGGCAAGTAGCCGCCAGAGCGCTGAATAATAAATTTGGATGGAATCGGAATAAAAACACTTGGCCTGGGTCGATTTTAAACATAACCTTTTGGTTTATTATTCTTGGAATAATACACCTATGTTTTCGCGACGGAGGTCGACGACTCGGATCGGCCTCAAAACTTGACATTATTCGTTTCAAGAGGTCTACATTCAAAATCCGAAATGTCGGTCCGCCGTCCGGGCCGTTTTGGGCAGTAGGATTTTTTTTTAAATCTGAAATTTTGGCAAAATACTTGGTTTACCATCTAGTTGTGCCCGCAAGGTTTTCAGTCCGATCGCCCAAACCCGTGGGGCGCTATGGGGCTAAAATGGGGCTACAGGAGGGGTGTTTTGAAGGCCTTTAGCTATGGGATCGAGTTAGGTGTCGTTTTCGAAGTATTTTTGGACGTAGAATCCATTTTTGGGGGTCCCGGAACGATCCGATTTCACTGTGGCGATCTATAGGGCTTTCATGGGGCTAAAAATGGGATTTTTGAAGGATCCCAAGAAGTTAAATATTTTTCGAGTAAAAATTAAAGAATTTTTGAAAAAACACATTTTTGAAAAAAAAATCCCCCCAAAAATTTTTTTTTGAAATATAAAAATCCAAAAAAAAATTTTTTTTTTAATTTTTTTATTGACAGAATTAAATGTCTGTACAAGTTACCTATATCACAGAATAATAAACCCTTGTGTAAAATTTGCAGCGTTTTTGATGATAACCTCGATGGCGGATTTTTGAATTACCTTCTCTGATGATTACCTCGATGCTCAATTTTTGGAGTCGGCTTTTCAAGAAGCAAAGTTGGCTAACTTTCATAGATGCACGAGAGATCTCAACCAATCAAAAGATGACTAAGCAGCCCGTGTCATGTACCCCGTCCAGGACTCGGAATTAAAATATTATATATTTCCTAAGGCCTTGTAAATTATACCTTCAGGCAGCATGCCCAATGAATTGTCTTCCAATGGCGGAACAGACGAAAGAGGAACATCCAGACAAGGTGAAATAATCCTCGGGCTGTTGGCAAGAAACTCGACTATCTCTGCTGCTGCAGGGCGTTTTTGGTACTCGATGTTCCAGCAAGATCTTATTAGAGTTTCTCTGAGAAAACCATGGATAAGTAGAGATTTAATTTAAAAAAATTTCGGTACAGATGAAACTCAGTGGTAAGAAAAATTTGAGTTTTACTCAAACGGATATTGAAAAATTGATAGTATACGTACAAATTAGTTTTGACTCCTTTAGGTATGGTGAGTGTGTTTCCCTCCTTTACGTAATCCAGTACTTGATTGTTCGTCATGCCTTGAAACGGGAAACTTCCGAACGTGATGATTTCATACAACAAGACTCCGTAGGACCACACATCAGACGCCGGAGTGAATATACCAAGTGCTAAACTTTCAGGCGCCATCCAACGGACTGGTAGCATTCCTGAAAGGGGATTAGGTCCTTTGAGGAGGTAACATACTGATTCGGAAGGGTGATTGAAAGGGTTCACGAAGAGCGGATTAATATATTTGAACTACAAGTCACTGCAACGACATTCCATAGTTCTTAGTGTTGTGAAGAAAAACAGTTAGTTTTTCCCTCACAACATCCCACTAAGAAAGATGGAAACCGTCTATACCACGCAGAGACATTCCATAGGTTACTAACCTTTTCTGTTGAATTTGTAGTAATCATGGTCGCACATGGGCCGGGTCATGCCGAAGTCAGCCAGTTTCACGACTCGTGATGCGTTGACCAAGCAATTTCTACACGCAACGTCTCTGTAAACGACAAAAACAGTCTTCATTCCTCACACTGGAAAGCGTCGTTGAGCAAAAATGCACTTGCACCCAACTTGTTTATACCAAACAGTAACTTGGCATAACTATTTGCGTTCTCATTGTTTTTGGTTTGTCTAGATGACGCTTGGACTCGAATCTTAGAGATGGAACATTGATGTCGATCTTTTTAAAACATCTACGCTTCTGGTTCGATGATTTTACCATTGGTGGTTGACTGCCGATGTTTCAGGACCTACAATGTTTTTAATTCAAGTTTTTTCAGAAGGGAAAATAGTGAAAATCCTCAACTATGTAGGGAAAGAGTTTGCGAAGGTTAGTGCGACATCAGTGCCATCTGAACGCCTGTTTTCAAAGGCAGGCCACCTACTGTCCAAAACTTGGACCAGGCAACAGAGAAAAAGCCTCCGAAATTCCTTTTCTCCACTTTGTTTCATTGGTACTTTGGGAGTAAAGACTTGACAACTTTCTTTTGTTTTTTTGTTCACCTATGGCCCTATTGTTCAAAACATTCTGTTAAATAAACTTCTTGCGAATGTTTTAATTTCCAACATTGTTCAAGAACTCTTCTTCCTAGCAAACATTTTTCCCGTAAGTTATTCCAGAGACGGCAGTTAACATGGTACAGGGTAAACTGGTTAAGAGCGTGACCGGTAAGATCCCCTGGACCCCGCCTACGCCGTTCCAGAGACCTGGAACCGTGTTGGGGGGCTCCCTCCCCCTCATTAAGCAAATACCCAACGAGCAGTGCAGCCCCTTCCATTTCGTTCTCGAGACGGCTCCCAATCGGTTCATCAGTGAATATCGTTTTGTTGTTAAGGAGAGTTGCAAAATATACATATTATGTACTTAGTTGGTAAATTATGGACGGGCCAAATCCTGGTACATAATCAAGCATCCAATTAGGAATGGAAACGTGTCTGGATTATTTTTTTATCGTTAGAAGGCGTCCAAATAATACTGAAAATGGGGTTAAAACACAAACTGCAAGTTTGTACAAATTTATAAAATTTATGGAAAAATTGCAATTTGAATTTTGGCGGAAACCCGATGTCAGCTCCTATTGGTCGACGGGTTAGGTTTTATTGGAACGAAATTTTGGAGACGAAATTTGTCTGTCTCGGCATCACGCCTAAAAGTAGCCCAGTCACGAAATTTTGCTTGGCCGAAGGCTCAAACCAGTAACCTGTGGGGTTTTTTTTATTCATTTTTTTTATTTAACCTACCTGGCATCTACCTTCTCATAACATCGATGTTATCTTGTCGATGTTTTTCCAACATCGATGAGTTCTTTATGATACCGATATCATGTTTTTCATCGATGTTCCATCCCTATCGCATCTTCGCAGCCGGCCCAGCCTCAAGAAATAAACTGTTATCTAAATAATATACCTTACTTATCATCTTATATTCGTCATTACTATTGACTATTGAGGGCCTATACGTTCCTAGTGGACGGTTATTTTACGATGTAGTATACACTGTACAAACCTGTGGACATATTTTAGTTCAGCCAGGTAACTCAATGCTCTGGCAATATCTAGCGCCATGTTCGTCAACTTCTTGCTAGATATCTCATCGTTCTCATCGTGCAATCCGTCGTTCACCAAATCTCTACGCGCCAGAAGGTACGTTTTCAAGTCCCCTAAAACAAACCATCAGGATAATAACCCAAAAAAAATCTACTAGAGAACAGTGAAGGACTATATAAGTGAACAAAATAACCGGGCATTTGCACTAACCGTACAGCATAAACTCCATAATAGTGTAGACAGGTTCACTTTTAGTACACACTCCTAGAAGTTGCACAACGTTCTTGTGGTCGAATCTCTTCATAACTTCAGCTTCACTTAAGAAGTCAAGTTTTTCTTCCGTAGTTGACCCAACTTTGAGAGTTTTAACAGCCACTGCGACCTGCACAATAATAATGGCTACAAAAATTGGCTCGCATGTTTTAGATAATTAACAACTTTAACAGTGTGAGGGAGCTTACCCATCCTTTTTCAGGGAAGTACGCTTCACCTCCATAAACCATACCGAATGCGCCTTCTCCCAATTTTCGGTTGATAACAACTTTGTCCTTGGGGATTTCCCACTTGTCCAAACTGTTCATTGCTGACGGCGAAAGCAAGTCAATCCCGAAATGTTTCATATACTTTTGAGTTAACTGCACTTTTTTATCGTATCTGCAATGACAATGTATACCATCATGCTACGAACGTTTTTGAATCATCATCACACAAACAAACAAACAACAACAGCTACATACCTATGCTTTATAATGAGGAATCCCACGAGGCCAAGTAAGAAAAGAAGCCCGAAACCGAGTACATTTGCAATTATAAGAGCAGTTTGACAATCAGTGCCAATCACTTTTGGTAACCAGTCAACTATACATGTCACTTCCAACGTACCATCCCACGGAACTCTGCCTCCTTCAGTCAGCCACCTAATGGCAGTGTCGTTAAAGAAGAACCTGGAGAATAATTAAAAACAAACATTAATTGAACAATAAAACTAGCACACCTAGAATCAGTTTTATTAGCAGTTTTGTACAAGTGCTTTTGACAATGGTACAGAGTAACATTAAATGTCAATGGTAAATTGAATGAGTTAAGGGCATGTACACGTTACGGATGCCTCACTAGATTGATGTTGAAAAAAAAGTCATCAAATGAGTACGAAACCATTTGTGACAGTCGGGTTTAACAAGAGTATCTAAATTTTGACACAGGCTCTTCTCCGTCAAAACGCGAGTGGGGCAACGAAAGCTGACTGGCACTTCGTGTATCGTGGGTGTGAGAGGCTGAGGGGAACGAGCTGATATTTTTCCGTATAAAGGTACGGCATGCGAGGATGTACAGGGCTGGTACTGTTAGTATTCCCAGCTACTGAAAAGCATCTCTGCAGTCCTCCAGATAGCTGAGGCCCTTGATTGCTCTGACAGCTCTCCCTTGACTGCTGAATACAAGGGCGCTGTGTGGCGAGTGGCCCCAGCAAAGGATGCAATATCCAGCCCTACTTTGAAAAACTGAATAGTAGGCTGAACGGCAGTCTTAGGAAGCTTGTCGGAAAGTCTTCGTAAAAGTAAGGAAACGCTATTTAAGGACGCGGCCAGCTATTCGCAGTGGGGCCTCCAACTCAGTTTCGGATCTAGTACGACACCCAACACTTTAACGGACTGAGGGTTACCGACACTCCTTGCCAGCGATAAGTCCCTTAATCCAAAATATATCACCTCCGTTTTTGAATCATTTACACCGAGACGGTTTTTATGGAACCAATGACGAATAGCACCGACAGTACTATCAGCATTTTCTAACAGGGCAGCCAACAACGAATCAGATGAACATAACAATCCTGTCATATGAATTTTGAGGAAGGTCATTTGAAAATACTAGGAAGAGAGTGGGCCCTAGAACGCTACCTTGGACTACGGATAAGTCTCCGATTCGTGAAAATTCGGAAACACTACCATTTAGGCGAACAGCTTGGACTCATTACGTAAGCAAGACTTAATCAAGGTTGCGTCTTCTAGCGGAGAATTTGTACGATCGTTATTTTGCCAGCAACAGTTTATGAGGCACACAATCAAAACACTTTGAAACATCAACCATTGTTGCTGAAGCATAGCCTTTTTCAAAATGTTGATAAATTTGACTTGAAATACACAGTTCAGGGAGTGGTAGCTTCAAAAATTCCAGCAGAAAAGTGAATTTCAGTTTGAATTTTTGAAGCAGTCACTTCAATCGATTCCCGGTACTGTGGATGGGACTATAGCCGGAAAGCGGTCTCCAAAATGCATTTTATTACAAAGCTGAGGTGTCGTCCATCCTCCATGAACAATCCTTCGACACCAAGAAACAATTAACAACGTAAATAAGTGTGAATTCTTGCCTCTTATTAGGTGGAGCTTTAGGGTCAAAAAGGCCAACCTCAACTCGCTTCGACGTCTTACTGTGACTATCCCATTGGTAAATATTGACACGTGTGTTATTCCTGGATGAGCCACCTTTGAATTCGATCATTCCCGATACGCCGGAGAAATTCATGTTCTGGATGTGATGAACAAATTTCCTGCAAAAAATAATCTCATTCAATTTTGGAATTGATAGACTATTAACCAATCAGAAACCTTGAGTGACGAGATAAGGTGAGGTCCATTCGCAAACCTAACGTTTTACGAAAAACTTTCCGCCTGTGGTTGTATCACTGCTTGTGATTGTTTCAGCATACCCGTGGGGCGCTATGGGGCTACGGGAGGCGTTTTATGAAGGCTTTTGGCTATGGGATCGAGTTAGGTGTCGTTTTCGAGGTATCTTTGGACGTAGAATTCATTTTTGGGGGTCCCGGAACGATCCGATTTCACTGTGGCGATCTATGGGCATTTCATGGGGCTACAAATGAGATTTTTGAAGGAACCCAGGAGGTCAAATAGTTATCGAATAAAAAAAACAAAAAAGTTTTGAAAAAAAAAAATCCAAAATTTTTTCATGTTTTCCAAAAAAAATTTCTCGTTGACAGAATTAAGTTTTTGCACAAGTAACCTACCTAGATCAAAGAATAATAAACCCTTGTGTGAAATTTGCAGGGTTTTATTTTGTTCACCAATGACGTTTTGATACATAAATAACAATATAAAATGAGTTTTGCAACTCCTCTACCAGACGAAATTTAGTATGAATCTGTAGCGCCTCACGAGTATAGCATAGGTACGTAGAAGAGAATCACGGGGGAAAATTGCCAATTTCCACCTTTCAGAATTGGGAAACACGACTGGCCAAAAGAAACACTATACGTGATCGGCAGTGACCTGACGTGGGGGCAATGTGGCAGCCAATGGGAGGTATTGCTGGTGTTATTAAATACCTAGACAAATTTCGTCGGCTCAGGAAGAATTGATGAGATCTAATCGACAACTGGAGCTCTTCCTCCAAAAATCGAGTTGCTCCCGGGCAAAAACATGACATGTACAAAGCTCATTGTACTTATAGTACAGTACTATGAAAACAAGCCCCCCTGATCTTTGTTTTTAGAGCCTAAGGCTAAAATTTAAAAAATAAATAGAAACATGCTGTAGCCGCGCATTTCTTCCCAATTGCCTTTTTCCATTCGCTAATTTGTTTCTAACTTGTTGATTTGCAGCATACAGCAAATTGGATTTTATTTTTCTGCTTGCTAATAATTCAGACTGATCGACATCTGACTGTCCTAATTCTGAATGGTTCAAGGTTCTTTGACCAACGCTATTGTCGTTCAGGTATCGCTCAATAAACGTTAATTTTTCGTTTGGCTTGTCTTATAAACCACAGAAAAACGAAGCATTCTTTTTTGCTTCTACAAACATACGGCAATCAGGTTATCGAAGGACAGAAATGATACGAAACGACTTACTGGGTGGATTCGTGAGAATGAAGATTGGATATGTCCGTTTGATTTTCTCTTATCATTGCTTCCAGCGCTTTGGCATAAACCCATACAGCATCATAAGCATAACCAGCATAATCGGAGACGTTACCCTTCTTATTACTGCCTGTTACAAGTGCTTTGTACTGATTTTTCCATTCCTTCACAGTTTGGTTGGTGAGTATGATGTCATTATCCGCAGCAAAGAATGCATGAGAAAGCGACAGGTGGGCATCGATGGATTCCTGAAAGTGAAACGATGATCAGTGTGCAAAACAATGGGCTATAGGGAACCTCATCTCGACTAATATATATATTTCTGAATGAACTTCATAATATGACGCAATAGCAGTGAGTTTTGGGCTCCTACGGTGTTTCCAGGACACTTTTAAAATTTTCAATTGGAGTAGGGGAATGGGTACCTCAGTATGGGCTCTCATTGGCTGTTCATCGCCGGTGACACAGCCAACAACGTAACAAAAACCAAAAATAATAATTTTTTATCACACATTCTATTTTGTGTGCGAGTGCACTCTGTCTTTAATGCGGAGCGAACTGAATTCAAAATGCCAAATATTTACTGACCATTTTCTCGGTTCAGACATCTCATTGCTAATCGCACCGTGTCTTTCAACTATGTTCGACCAAATTTCTCCATTTCTTTAACCCTATGTTCCCTAGCCCATTACGTAAATACCCAACTTTTTAATCACTCACCAACATTTGTGCGTATGTGCAAGAAATGTTGTGCCCGTCTGTTGTGACATTGTGGGTTATATTTTCTTCCAGCCAATACGGCATTAGCCAAGCGGGAAGAAACCAAACAAATCCGTCTTTGGCAGTCATGTTCATATGGAAGGCTTCGCACATGAGAGCTTTAGCTGCTGCTTCATTTACATCTGCTATGATAATCCTTGCTTCCAGAGACTTGAATTCCTTCAAATGATGAACCCATTCCACCTTAAATTGGATAACAAATCATTATACAGGTAATTTTCTCAATTGATATACGTGGGATTTACGCAAAAAAAAAAAAAATAATAATAATAATAAACCACCTCCTTAGCAAGACTGAATTTCCGATTGGCAACGAATGTTACACCATCGTTCTTGAGAAGGTCTTGAGTCTGAGTAATATACTCCGGGTACTTCGTGCCGTCTTCGCTCAAAGATGCCACTCTCTTCCAGCCGAGTTTTTTGAACAACTCCCGATAAACATATTGATACTGCGTGTTCTCTCCAATTGTCCGGAAGAAGTAGGGGTATTTAGAGCGATCTGAGAAAGTGCTCCCTTCAGCGCTGTAACTTATGACAACAGTCTCAAAGTGGGTTGCAACACCAGCTAACGGCTCAACGGTTTCCGAACAGGCAGGCCCTGCAAGGACAGGTGAATTCTTATTTAATATGTTATCTCATTTTCCGACGAACAGAAAAGTTCAATAACAGGAAAATTTCCTGTACATTTAATGTAATCCGTTAACGAGGCAGAATAAAACGAAATACACCCCTAATTCACACCCGTTCAGGAAGAAGTACCTAGTATTCCCACAATTTTGTTGAAGTGGTGAGTAACAAGAGCGATGAATTTGCTCATTACAACATCCGGTTTGCATCCACCATCTTCAAGAAGTAGGCGGAGCTTGTAGTTACCCAAGTAGTGTCTGGCATTTATTTCATCTACTGCCATTCTAGCACCTGCGGGTAAGATATATTTTACATTAGTTTCCAGTAAGTAGACTCAATATAATATATTACTCAATATACTTAAATATTATTTAAAATCAAACAAATATCTAGCCTATATAGTAATGGACTATTTAATCCTATAGTGAAAACTGAACAGCCTGCAAACACTTGAAGGAGTCTAAAGACAAGACGGCATTGCTTTTGACGAAAGAAATATAAAGAATGCCTTATAAACGAGTGTGTTGAACTCACCGTAGTAAATCCCGTCGGGAGCAAATACTGGCCTGGTTAAGGGGAATATCCCCGCAAGAAAGAGTTCTGTATCTACTTCAGGTTTCCAAGTCTTCACCCTGTCGATGTGCAATGTCATCCATCTGCAGGCTGCATCATGAATTCGATCTAACGTACCACCCACAGTAGCACCAATATATTCTCCAATGAGCTGTTTATAATCTTCAGGCGTAAATTCCAACTTCGCCAGAGCCTGGAATGATTACACGGAGTTACTATCCGAACTAAAAGAGCAAAATAATTTCTGGTAATTATTACCAGACCATCTGAGAGAAGAAAAATCAAAATCATTATACTTTCATTTAATGAAAGTATAATGACGCTTACCATTGCAGCGGACATAGCAGTCTCGTGTAATTCGTTCCATTGAACCTTCATTAATTTTTGCCCTTCATAATTACAGCCCAAGGAATGATCAACATTATGATTGCAAACAGGAAACATGACAGAGGAGAAATCTTCAGGGAATGCGAGGAGTTCCAAACTATTCCCCAGAATCATGACTATTTTCGAAGTACGGCTACTCGAGGAACGATAGAGGTTGAGTAGGTGCTTTACAGTTGACAAGAATAAATCGCCATCGATCCAAATTACTCGTACCAGTAGTTTCAAATTCTCAATGTCCTCAACGACGAATCTAGTTCCACCTAGGAAATAAACAGACTAGGTCTAAAATAAGACTGTCGTTTTAAAAATATCATTTGACGTAGATTTCATTTATAACAGGTCAGCATACAACTCTACGAATAAATCATGCTTCTTCAACGGCCCAAATAAAAGGATGAGATCATGCAATCACTCACTTGTGGATGACGAGAGAAGAGTGGCACAGGTACGCTGATTCTGACACCAAGACGGTTCATAGATATTCCTGCAACAATATGATACCGTTTATGCATTCTTATTCATGTACATTGAAATGAATAGAAATAGGGTTTCAGTTCAACGAAGCAAAACAAGTTTTACGTAGAATGAAGTCACTAGCTACGAAGAAAGATTCTTTCATAAAAGTCAGCCTACTGAATTAATGAGAATCAGGAATTCATGACCCAGGCTGACACGCTCATTTCGTCAAACTTGAATTACATTTGGGGTCATTTGACAAGCAAACGAAGCACATTCTTTTACGATACTCACACTACAGTTAAATTTGCTATGTCTTCATCTAGCAGGGCGAAAATTGATGCTGATTCTCCTTTCGTGAATACATCATACGTAACTACTGGCGTTTCTAACTGAGGCCCTTTCTCAAGACCTTTGAATCCACGAGATCTCAACATATTCGAGGGAACGAACCAACCATATCTAAAAAAAAAAGGCACATTAGAAAATGCAGGGCTTATAACGGCATACCTTCCTAACTATAGGTCTCCCACAAGAATAATGCGCTCCAACCCTGAACTCTGATGGAGGAAATCGAGCTACTGTTCTCACGAAATTTCCCCCTTTCGTCACGTTTTTCCCCTTCATAGAGCCAACACTTCTCGTTTTCTCCCCTTTCATTAAATGCAAATTTTTGAATATCACAACATTGAATAGAACCTAACGACTTTTATTTTAGTTTTGTTGTTGTGCAGCCATCGTAAGAACCTCACAAAATCACAAAACAACGGGAAGACGAAAACAAACCAACGGCAAGCAAGAAGAGACAACGTTGCCAACAGAAAAAAACGAAAATCCCTTCGCATGAGCAGAGATCAGGACACACACACATCCGTTTACTTTTGCGGCCATCAGAGCTCAGGGCAATATTCTTGTGGACCTATAATTTTAAGATTCAGACCCTAGTTCAAGAGAACCGAGAAATAGCTTACCTTGCAGGACGTCCTAATTCTCCACTTTCTTTAAATTCTGAATAGTCCAATTTAGCCAGATTTTCGCCAAGTGGAACCCACATTTCAACGTCGATCATATATCCTCTGAAAATGAGTAGGAGATGAAACCTGAGGATTACTATCATATGCCAGTCGTATTTTTGGGGTGAACCCAAATCGCTGTAAAAGACCATACTTGGAGGGGATAGATTTATCACGGAGTTAACAGTTTACCTCTTCGTCGTTTGGTCATAATGATACTTGTCAAGGGTTTCGAAAGAGCCAGCTTCCAAAGTTAAATTCATAAGGCGAACGTCTGGATAGCCAAGGACTTCGCTGAGAAAGATTTTGAAAACTTGGGATGTCAGCCTGTGAGTAAGCCTTTCAGAAACTCCAAGGACCAAGGAAGCGGACTTATGGTTGATGATGACATGTTGAGGAGTCACATCTACACAAAGAAGAAAGAACAATTTGATTAGTGGAATGAACGTATTTCGTAATTCAGGCATTTAAATTGAAATGGATTGGAAGAAGATGATTTTTTGAAATTCATGTCATACAACTTTCACGGGTGAAAAATGGAACTCACCCTTGATCCGTAAACAAGATGAGAGAGTGTTATCAACGGCGGTGGCCGTCAGAGGAGAAATGACCGCAACGAGGACCAAGAGGCATATGGCAGGCGGTGGTGCAGCCATTGTCCTCGGGTTCTACCTAGAAACCAAAACCCAAAAGGGTACTTCAAATTCTGAAAGGTTCACTTTCACAGTAATTCCATTTTTCTATTAACTGGAGCTCTATGTGTCATGAATGGAACCAAACAATTCCAACTCAACTGAGCGGAATTGGCCCGTTGGCAGAAATCGAAGCGTCAAATTCGGTCTTATTAGACCAAGCCAAAGGTTAATGAAGAATCTCCGTGTGCTACATTCATAATGGGACGTACTGGAATGGACGCTATAGTATCCAACCATAAGCGGTAAAAATAATTAGTACAAGTAGCAAGTAAGAATTTGACGAATCGGCCTTGAATACTATTGTATAGTCAGTGTTTGTGATGATCCAAAAATACCAAAGGTAGGTTGGATATTTCATTGTTCCTAGACTTAAAACTCTGCAAATTTTACACGAGGGTTTATTATTCTTTGATTAAATTAATTAACAAAAATATTAATGATGTCATCGAAACTTTTTTTAATTTAAAAAAAAAAGAAGTTTTTTTTTTCTGCACACCTTATAATATAAGTGTCATATTATGACTTCCTAGCTAGCATCAAAAGTAACAATTGCAGCCCATAAATTCCCACGGTGATATAGAATCGTTCTGGGACCCACAAAAACGGGATTCTACGTTCAAAAATACTTCGAAAACGTCACCTAACTCGACCCCTTAGCCGAAACCCATCAAAAACCCCTCCCGTAGCCCCATTTCAGCCCCACAAACGGTTTGAGAGATTGCGGGGCATGACCAATACCGGGCAAAACAAAACTAAGCATTTTGCCAAAATTTCAGAGCTTTAAACAAAATTCCTAATGCCCAAAACGGCTCGGACGGCGAACGGACATGTGATTTTTGATTAAAAAAAAATTTGACGTTATCCGTTTCATGATATCATGAAACGGATAACGTCAAATTTTGAGGCCGATCCAAATTTTCGACCCCCGTCGCGGATACATAGGTGTATTATTCCAAGAATAATAAACCAAAAGTATGCGATGAAAGACTATAACGTGAATATTGTTCAGGGTTTCAGTACCTACTAACAGTTGTCTCACCCATTCAATAAAAATCTCTAACCCATTGCCATCGAGCGATGTGCGGAGTTTTGTCATTGATAGAGTACCTACACTAATTAAAATGAGAATTATGCGCAGATATTGGGTCGTTGACTCCACTTCCTCTGCTAATGGACTCATTGCCCGGCTCTCTCCTCTTTTCTGCCTCCCACGAACTTTTTTCTCACATAACGGGACGAACACTGTAAAATATATAGGTATTTATTACCTATGACATCTATATACCTATGAAATGTTATCTAAGAAATGTATATTTACGATTAAATGTTTGGGATGTATGAAAACAATCCTTACTCGAAACTACGAAGAGACTTTTTTGTTGGATTATTTCTTCTAACTAGAAGAAGAATACTAGTATTACTTCATTGTTATTGTAACCAGCTCCTCCGTCGACCCCATCAAGAGGATCAGCAGTTGATATTAAACATCAATCCTCCTTTTTTCAAATTTCACGTTATCTTGGTTAATGAAGTGTGTAGGTACATATCAATTAGGGAGTAAATTAAAGTACGTCACGACGCAAAGCCGTCGGGAAGCAAGAGGGCTACGAGGTTGTGACATATAAAATGAATTGATGGGCTGCAAGTAAACAACAAGTAAAAATAGGGATGGTTTATTATTAGATTGAGATAATATGGGGGCTACCTATACTCGAGCAGACAAACGGGTGGTGGGAGGTAGGAAGGGAGGAGGTGGCAATCAAGACTCATACTTGAGTTTCTTTATATTGAAACACGATCAAAACAGCCAGTCAGCGAGTGCAAAGCAACCTCAACCAGAACTGTTGTTAACAAAACGAGTTCAGTTGAAATGCGTACTAAAAAAATAAATATTTAATCATTCTGCTAATGAGTTTGTTATAATGGTTGAGGCAGATATGTTTTAGCTAACAACTGTACTCAACTTTATTGGGTTCACGATGCCATTGAATGAATGAAGGGGGCGGAACGGTGGAGAACCGTCCTTGAACGAGCAAGATTGTGACATCTTATCCAAACAACGATACCGTCCAAAACAACACAACAGACGTTATACGATGACGCCAGTTTAACGGCGAGTCGCCACACCAAACCAGGTAACTGAGAATAAACACCTACGAGTATATTTTTTCGAAGGAAAGCGAACGAAAACAAAACTGATAAATCCAAGGATTTTTTCATTTCCAAAATCCAAGTCACGGATTCACCGTGAATGAAAATGAAGATATAAAAATTTTCAACACATACAAAGTCACATACCTACTCGAACGACCTAACAGGTAAACTATACAACGTACTACCATATTGATGGAATTAAGAATACTTTTAAAAAGCCAAGTCGGGCGACTAAATTAAAACGCCTGGGATCCTTCAAAAATCCCATTTGTAGCCCCATGAAAGCCCTATACATAGCAACAGTGAAATGGGATCGTTCCGGGACCCCAAAAAATGGATTCTACGTCCAAAAATACTTCGAAAACTCGACACCGAACTCCATCCCATAGCCAAAAGCCTTTAAAAAACACCTCCCGTAGCCCATTTTTAGCCCCATAGCGCCCCACGGGTTTGGGCGATCGGGCTGAAAACGTTGCGGGCACAACTAGATGGAAACCGAGTATTTTGTCAAAATTTCAGATTTAAAAAAAAAAATTCCTACCACCCAAATTGGCCCGGACGGCGGACGGACATTTCGGATTTGGAATCAGACCTCTTGAAACGGATGTCAAATTTTGAGGCCGATCGGAGTAGTCGACCTCCGTCGGGAAAACATATGTAGGTGTATTATTCCAAGAATAATAAACCAAAATTGGGACATCAATCAATCGTAAACCACACACACTTTCGTGCATTTCACTGTTTTCAAAAGGTAAGTCATGAGAGACGCTGAGACATGTGGATATGAGGACTACCATCAAAGCTTGAGTTTATTATTCAAAGTATAAAAAAACCTAAAGCAGAGGACTTTCGAAAGGCGACAAAATGTTCCAGTTGAGGCACCCATAAATTGAGAGAACTTGAAAAGCTTAGGAGGAGCCAATAATGGGCCCACAAGGAACCAAGAAGGGATTGAAACGACTTTCACAATTTTTTATTTTTTCTGCTTCTCGCAAAACATCCAGGAGAAAATCCTTGAAGTTGGAGATCAAGGTCGTTAAGACTACAGCGCAAAACAACCGGGAACGGAGAAGGAGAGAAACCAACTTCAGGGCGTCAGAAAAATAACCCATGTTAAAAAGAGCGAGCTTGGCCGCTCACGTCACACTCCATATACTTCATTATTTGGTAGAACGAATTATCCAATATACGCAAGAGCTGCTTTGGTAAAGTACAAAATATAAAACAAATTTCAATTTTGATCACTTCAGGTTTAGGTATCAAGAGAAACAAAACTCATCACACAATGACGGCACATGGGATACCTGTGGAACTGCTTCAGTAAATTGTCAAACGAGTTTTTTCTATCGCCCCCCCCCCCCCCCCCCTCACGAATCCCAAGACTTTCCATATTGCTGCCGACACACGTCCACTTCAAAATAAGGTTTCCTTTACCAACAAAATATAATCTATTCAAGTACCAAAGAAAAAAAAAAAGAAGAAAAAAGAGTGCGCGTCTAAAGAGGTAAATTTCGGTGCCAACGGTTATGAGGCAACGTTCAGACATAAATGGCAGATAAGATAATGTGGTTGGCATATCCTCTTATCTCGCTAGTTGTTGAACAGGGGCAAGAATAATTTTTAAAAAGAGAAAAACTAAGTACTTATCAATTTCGACCAACGTTCCATCGAAAACTATCGCAGATCCGATAAGAAATCCACATCTATTCCAAGAAAATACATTACAAACAGGATGTTCCTCAAACGAGTATAGAACGAGGTTCAGTTGAGGGCAATATTCAATAATAATAATAATAATAATAACAGCATTAGGCAGGATTATAAATGAAAACATTAGATGGACCGTTTGACAGAAGAATTGATCGAGTATTTAGACTTCGTTACCTAAACATGTGTAAAATACGGTACCTGAATGGAGACGAATAACATAGAAATGACGCCATGATTGACATCATAGTCTTCGTTCACCTGCAACAAGCATAACACCAATGATGAAATGCGAAAGAGACATGAAATTGGTCGGCCTTTGCTGACTTGGAGCTTTCCTCCAAATTTGGAATCGTTTCGTAGATCTATGAAATCTATACGAAATGCAAATTAGAGTGATGTATAGATGAAAATAGAAAATATTTTCATTGGAAGATAACAAGCAGCACATCACCAATTCCAAAGTATAAATTACAAATATGATTACAAATCAATTTAATTTAATAAATAAAATACTTTAATTACAACGTTGTCATGATGATAGAATCCGAGCTGGTCCGTTGACCAGGAAATGTACCTAGATAATTTTGAAATTGTGTAGGTATAGATCGGAATTTGCATACGGATGTACGATACAATCAATGATTCCTTCTTGAAGACTATTGGTAGTGTTTGATAGGCAATCGAAGTAACGTTATAGGAAATTTATTTTCGGTTATACAGACAGCACAACACACAAAGAAATCAAGTGGGCAGCCAGCCAAACAACAATCCGAAAAGGTGAGTGAACCGCTCTGTTTGACTCACCGCTTGTCACGCCTTAGAACTGAGAAATAGAGAGTATTTGTTGATATCTAGAGGTATTATGTTGACATTAGGCAAGTTTCAAAGAAAAATCCAGGAAAATGTAGTAGCTCAAAGATCAAAGTGGCAGGTAGGTCGAATGAGCTTTGACACCAGGTCAAATGGGCAAGTGAAGCACCATAATAAGAGCCGAATTGTCGGAAGCATGGATCTGATGTACCTAGTTGCCAGATTTTTTTTTTTTCACCAGTATATAGTAGGTATATTTTGGCCAAGACTGTAAAAAATATAGTATTTTCATAAAAATTATAGTAGATAAAATATAGAAGGTATTTGAAAGAAAAATATATTAGGCTATAAAAAGTTCGTTTTTGTCGGCATAATTAGTCACTTTTGACACTGTGTCATGTGATTATAATAAATACCCTGAACACTTTTTAGCGCAACCTTTTCAAAAAATGGAAAGGTGCGCTCATCTCTTCGACATGTTTAGCGCAACCTTTTCAAACAAGCCATCAATTGAATTGAATAGATGAGCGCAACCTTTCTGTTATTACGATATATTTAATGAGCGAGAGAAACTAAGAAACAGTAGGTATCTAGCGACCAAACTATGCCACACAACACATCAAAAATATCCACGTGATGCTCATTACGTAAACAACTGCACCCTAACGACCGATGCTTAAGAAAACCTTATGCCGATCAGAGGTAACGAACGGCTCAGGCTGCAAAAATCGTTTTGGAGTCGTTGGAATCAGCCTAAAAAGTTCATTCCAAAGACCCTTGTACCAACGAAATCGGACAAAAACTTTCGTCCCCCTTTTGAGGCCTCCTTAGTTACACATCTGAGATAAACAACTTTCGTCGTGAAGGACCTCCCGAAAACCGATGAAGGGGATGAGGGAGTCAAAATCAATGTAGCCTATAACCACCCCCCGAACTCGCTGATCACAATGAGACCACCCTAATGAAAATCTGTTGAGCCGCTCGGGCGTGATGCTGTGAAGAACAAACAAAAAACAAACAAACATACATGTCGAAGAGGTGAGCGCACCTTTCCATTTTTGGAAAAAATTGAATTTCATTTTTGGAAAAAAATTTCCATTGATGGAAAAAAGGTTGCGCTAAAAATGGAAAGGTGAGCTCATCTCTTCGACGTTTTTTTTTTTTTTTTTTTTTGTATCACAGCATCACGCCCGAGCGGCTGAACAGATTTCCATGAGGGTGGTCTCATTGTGATCAGCGAGTTCAGGGGGTGGTTATAGGCTATCAAATTCACCTCCGTCGTCGACGATTCGTCCGATCCCGAGAAGACGACTCTCGAAAAAGGCGACCCAGCGCATTTTGTTGATGTGTCAAGTTACGAATTCTTAGTAACGGTTTTGGTTTCAATAAAGACGCGGTAATATTTCGTAGTAACAGAAAGGTTGCGCTCATCTATTCAATTCAATTGATGGCTTGTTTTTGAAGTGTTGTTAAATTTATTCAAATGCAGTGATAACATTAAGGGGTATCTGTAAGCCTTCAAGTACAGACGTAGTATCACCTCTCAAATTAAATTGGACATCAACATTATGAAAGTTGCCCACCTGCACTCAAAATTACGTGTATAAGCCCCCTAGGGGAGCTACACACGAACACTAATCGGCCTGGAACTTTTACTGGAACCTTACTGGAAGGCCAGTAAAATGTGGCAACAAATAGGTAAATAAAGTTTGTATTTTAAACTTCAATTTTCCGTTTTCTAAAAATATGGTAGATTTGCTAATTTTTATATTTTAAATAGTATAATAATATTATACTATTTAAAATTAAAAAAATTAGCAAATCTACCATATTTATATTATACTAGTATATTAATAATATATACTATATTATATATACTAATAATATATATTACTAATATATACTATAATATACTATATTTAATGTAGTGAAATACTTTCTTTTTTTTAAGGCCGGGCAACCCTAATCTGATGTTTTGCTGAAGTGTGTATACAGTACAAATACATTTCATAACCCCTCCAGGAAATTTTTCACACGCCAGGTTCACTGGTTCATAATATCAGAAGCCTGTCCATGTATATGCTACTCCTTCATAGGCGGACATGCATCCTCCCAATACCTACGTGTTTCTGATTCTGACATGATACATGTTTTTACGGGGGTGATCTGGATGGGAATTACTATTTTTAGGTTTGTTCCAGGTCTGACTGCGTCTGTCGACAGAAGTTGGACAGCTGTCGACAGAACCCGACCGCACCCTACTCGAGCTCTCAAACTACGATCGACCTGGAACAGCAGTTTCTAAACTGCACATGTCTCCGGCGATTTCTGTTAACATTCCGTCAAACCTGGAACAAACCTTTTAAGTACCTATTCATTAAAATGTATTCATTGATTAACATTTATTTTGGCATTTAGGCCCTTTGGTCCCAAAAGGCTTCAATTGCAGCTGCTACATATTTCAAGGGGTTGGGTTCTTGTCAATCTCAGCCTTATATTCGGATTCAGCACTACTGTAAACCGCTATTTAAAGAGGACTAGTCAATCCCAGCCTTGAATTCGGAATCAGCGCACTGCTCTAAACCACTTTTTCAAGGGGTTGGGCTCTTGTCAATACCGCCTCAAATTTGGATACAGCACTGTAGGTCTTTTTTTCTTGAAAATCTCGAGAAATTCAAAAATGAACTACGTTCTGAGATAGGTTTTTTCCCGTTTTCCCCTCCTTCACTAAAGAAGGGAAGGAGTGGGGATTTCAGCCAATAGAGAGTTCCTAAAGCCACTTTTTTCCCTTACGGCGATAAAAATTAACGGTCGACGTATCTCGGATGTTTCTTTAGGAACTCTCTAATATTGATTCGATTTTGATGAAATTTTCAGGGATTACGCGGGTTGTGCCGAAGATGATTACCCAAGCTTAAATTCGGATTCAGCACTGTTCAAAGCTGCTAAGTCAAGGGGTTGGACTCATGTCAATGTCCGCCTCAAATTCTGATTCAGCTGCTAGTTCAAGGGGTTGGGTTCTTGTCAATCCCAGCCATATATTCGGATTCAGCAGTGCTCTAAGTTGTTATTTCAAGGGGTTGGGTTCTTGTCAATCTCAGCCTTATATTCGGATTCAGCACAGCTCTAAACTGCTTGCTAAAAAGTTTAAATATATCAATCCGAAAAACATGTACCATGTTATCTGCTATGATCCTTGATCAAAACTTAGATAATCCGGGGGTCTGGGGGAGTCCCACAGGTAAGTCATAAGACAATACAATGTATTGTCTTATGACTTACATGTCATGTATGTACCATGATCTACACAAATCACAAGCGGCAACACACCCACAGGCGGCAATTTTTTTTTTTAAATTTTTATTACCTACAATGGTTGTAATGCCTAGATTCTTTATTATTCTTCGTTCTTTACTGCCAACTCCATAATGGAGGATTTTCACAGGGTAAAGGTTCAGGGCTAGAAATCTAAGCTAAACTTTCTTCTAGCAGTAGCAGATGTTCAAAGATTTTGTTAGTATTTATATACTAAAGCGATTCATTTCTACACCTCATAGATCGATCTTTCAAACCCAGTTTCTAGGATATCGAGGAAACCCTCCGGCACCACACCCTTTCTTGCCCGTGCTCAATGAAGGGACAAGATCGTTTGTAGTGAGAGGAAGTGCGTCGTACTTCAGAGCATAAAATTAAGAAATTTTCTTATTTAAATCATAGGGCAATGATGTGAGAAGTTCATGATGAGCAATTCATTAGTAACAACGAAGTACTCAAGTGATTTCACTAGGAGCGGAGAAAATCCTCATCTTCAGACACCTACTCAGTATATATACTATGATTATATATAATATGATTAGAAATTCCAAGTACTAGTCCAATAAAATTTAATTTGAAACGAGGCTATGAAGTGAACCTGCCACACCATCTGAATGGGGCCTTGAGGGGGTACAAATCAGGTCAATCTACAGTTTTTTTAGGCTGCTCAGTTTCCCACTTGCCTGGAGCAAGTATCAATCTACTACGTGCAAGCCAAATATCAGATTCAAAACCTGAGGTTTTGAAATTCTTGACTACCTTCTAACAGGCGTGATAATACCCACCGTTCAACTCGGAATTTATCACGTTAGCGTTAATGCGAC
The DNA here is from genome assembly GCA_955831195.1 of Pilophorus perplexus. Classification (NCBI taxonomy): domain Eukaryota; kingdom Metazoa; phylum Arthropoda; class Insecta; order Hemiptera; family Miridae; genus Pilophorus; species Pilophorus perplexus. The sequence goes on along the minus strand of OY037011.1, from coordinate 11,748,827 downwards.
GAATGTCATGATCAGGAACCACTCGCGAGAAAATTGTCGCAGGCCGTCAGGAAGTTCACACTTTCCGAACCGCGCACATGTAGAGGGACTACGAAGATGAGAAACAATGACGCACCAAAACGATCGCACAGCACCTCGATAGCACTCTACCAAAAACTTGTTGCGTAGGTTTCTCGATATCCGAACTAAAGAAGGTAAACAACCCGATTCCCGTTTCCCCCTTCTATTTTCACTTCTAACAGTAATACCAACCGCTTTCATAAATATCCCTTCCCATATCAGCCTTGACGCAAACGCATTGGAGACGGGTATCGAATACAAAATATTTAATACATCGATACCTATATAATATATCGATAATAAAATTTAATATCATTTCGAAATATCAATACTTTTATAAATTTAATAATTATTATTAAATTTATAAAAAGTATTGATATTTTGAAATGAAGATATCTTATCCGATCATAAATAGTAAAGATTATCGAGGCATATCGATATTTTGAAGAAAAAAAAATTGAAAATTTCGATTAATATTTAATATTAATTCTCATTTTTTCAGAGTAAATAATACTTACCTACTGGCTCTCTGGAAACTAGTACCTACTGACCAGCACCTGAATGACTTTCAGTTGTTTACAAACAGAATCTGTTGACACCTACTTACCTGGCAATGAACTCCTTGAATGATTCCTTTTTAATTCTTTCCTGGTAAGGTCAATCTTCAACAGTTATGAAAACTAGTCAACGTTGCCAAAACCCCGTCTCTAATGTGGCCTTAGAAAAAATTTCAGGGCCTGAGAGCGAGGCGTGACGTTCTAGTTTTCATCCGTTTTTTATTGGTCCAGGTGATGCAAGTTAGCCAACCTTGCTTCGCGTCAGCCTTTATTGGTGTCAAGAAATGTAAAATAATTAAATTATTTTACAAATTTTGTCAATTAAATTTGACAAATTTTGTCAACAACCTTCAAATTCTCGTCAGTCAACACAAGGAATTCACTTAGCGAGTTCTTAGACAAAATTTAATGATATACTAATGTAAACAGGGTTGCTGTGTCTGCGTGTTTTGTGAAAGCATCATAGCAAGCTCTGGAGGCTCAGTTCGAGGCGTGACGTAATCATAATATGATATAATAAACATGACATAATAAACATATTATGTTGGGATATTGAACTGAAAGGGGGAGTACTACTAAATCGTAGTTTAGAATTTTAAATAGTAGTTTATTTAAATAGTAGTTTTCGAATTTTTTGGGGTTTTTGAACAAAAACTTTTCCCCTTTCAGTTCAAAACCTCAAAAAATTCTAAAACGGCTCTGCACGGCTCTATACGAATTTTCGAACGAAAAATTGGTGCAATGGGGTTTTGAAGGGTACTGAATCTGAATATGTTGTTGGAAAAGAAAAATTCTGACCTTTTCAAGGACCCCATTCTAACAACGGATGGAAAATAAACAGTTAAAACTGTTAGAATCGGCTCTTTGAAATGATCAGAATAGCCATTTTGGTAGGTATTTGTTTGGTTTGGTAGGTATTTGTTATTGGTTTTTATACAACTGAAAGTCATTCAGATGCTGTAACACCATAATATAGCTCATTGGGTCGGAATTTTAATACAATAATAATTATTGTATAGAATAATTTTAATACAATTATTGTATTAAAATTATTCTAACCATAATATTATTATGGTCAGAAGTGTATTAAAATTCCGACCCAATGAGCTGTGACAATAATAATTAGGTGACCGAGCGGCCAAAGATCTTAAAGGGTCATTCACACCACTAGTATATAGGTTTTCCAAGCTCAATTGAGAATTTCCCAAAATAAAATGAGAATTTTCCAAAATGAATTGTTTGTCGGATGATTTTAAAATAGGTTATTTAAAAAATTAAATTGGTTATTTAGGTTTTAAAATAAAAACGAATTGGTTATAAAAATAAAAGCTGTAATCAATTTAAAATAAATAAATAAAATGAGTTGGTTAGGGAGAGAGAACGACTCCTCTGCTGAATACTAAATAAACAATTTAGTATTCAGCAGAGGAGTCGTTCTCTCTCCCTAACCAACTCAATGGATTAGACCTCTGCACCATCGGCAAACAACCACTTTGTGAATAAATGAATAAACTAGGTAAGTGATCTTGTTTGTTTCTTTCAAAACTTTTCATAGTTTTTATTCTCAAAATTATTCTGATAACTATTGATATCGAAATATCGTATCAAAATTATAGATATTACGATATATCGATATCCTATTATTATTATCGCTCATCTCACGCACTTCTATCAGTGCGGCCTGACTAGGGATGGGAAATCGGTAAGAAGTATCGATTTTCTGAATCGATTCAGAATCGGATGCTCCAAATCGATTTCCCAAAAAAATCGCCATAAAAGTATCGATTTTTTGGAAAATCGATTCAAAAATCAGTCTTACAAAAAAAAAGTTTTTTTAATGAGTGATAAAGGTAGATATATTCAAAGTAGGTAGGATTCAAGAAAAAATCGTTAAAAATATCTATTGAAAATTAAAATTGCATTAGTTTTCAAAAATTTTGATAATAAACATTTAATCAGACGAGTAATCAGTTTTGCTGTCTGAAAAAGCCATGGCGGACGTCGCTGGTAACTAGTGAGTTTTGTTGTTATTAGCTATTATCATAATTTTTAATTTGCTCAAAATTTGCTTGAATCACTTGAAATAATAAACTAATTTATATAAATGACGAAAATCGATTCAAGATTTTTTAAAAAATCAGTAGTAAAAAATCGATTCACGATTTTTACAAAAATCGGAAGTAAAAAATCGATTCACCTTAAAAATCGGAACCCGAAGATCGATTCAAAAAAATCGAAAAATCGGAACAAAAAAATCGATTTTCCCAAAAAATCGGAAATCGATTCCCATCCCTAGGCCTGACTCAGGCCGCCTGACCAGTGGTCAGTGACCACAGAATAAAAGAGACCGGCCTGTCCCTGTGGAATTCCTGGTATTTGTGACGTACAGAATAAAGTACCTACTACTTACTACGGCACTCTAATGAAAGGTTAATAATTTTGTAGTCAGTACGGTGAATCACCACTGAATCCAATGTACCATAGTAACTTGTATGTACAGTAGTAAACTTGTTGGAACTAACTAGGTTTGCATTCTACAGGAAAACATAAATTCAAGCGAACTGATTTTTGAAAACTTTCTGAACAATGCTCAATTTTAATACGTTTTAAAATAGTTTAAGAACGAACCAAGCCGGTTTTGACAGAAAAAAATGCACTGAGGAGAATATCGGGATTTTTCTAGCAGAGTAGGGGAAATCTTCCGACTTTTTGGCGTTCACTCCCTGCGCTTTCAGCTCACTCCAGTGAATGCAGAAGGAACTAAGCAACCAGCAGCCTAGTTTATTCAGTAGTCGCTAGAGCTCGATGTTAAGTTCACAACATGGCTTTCAATCTAAACAATATTCTACGATTTGTTTTCAACGTTTGACGTTTCACTTTCAGTCAGTGACGTTTCTTTTATTATTTCTTCATTGAGTGATAACCTCCTTTATTCGAATAGTGGGTTCAAGTAGAGATCGAGGCATGGCTAATCCCGGAAATCCAAAATCTTTGAATAGCAACCTGAGCTCGATAGATCCTGCATTCAAAATAGTTGATACTTTTCAATCTTCCTACAAAAAGCGGCTACTGGATGCTGGTGAAAGTTTTCAGGTAGGTAATAAAATTTGATTTTCCACCAAAACCACTAAAATGCCTATGTTACCCAAGCAATGAAGTAAGCTAAGCGTCGAGTGGCCTACTTGGGGTTTCACTTGTCACAAGGTTACTGTCCATATCGAGTTGTATTTCACGTAAGTGCACACGTCATGAGGATTTTACCAAGGTTGTCTTGAAGCTCCTGGTCGAAACGAAATTGAGAGATGTTCATGAGTTAGTGACATTTCCATCTGCAGGTACATAGCTCACTAGACAACACGGCCCTTATGCGGGTCACGTGTTGTGTTACCGCCATAGCTCGTTGGCGACCTGTTGATTAATCCTTGGCAGGTCAATCAGATTTTTATAAATTAAGTAGGAGGTATTGACGTTCACGAGCGTTCTAGTTGGCTCGAGATTGCGATATTGGTGGGATATGCCGATGGTCGATGATGGTGGTTATGTGAAACCACTCACATTGATTCAGGTACCGATCAGCGAAATCTTGCCAAGATGGCAATTTAAGTACTACTCTTCGAAAATATCAAGGTAGGTAAGCGGTCAGCTTTTATAGCTGTCCGCTATTTCTATACTGTTCTGTAATAGAACAGTATAGAAACCCTCCTGCTGTCTAGACTTTGAGTAGGTAACCGCAGCACTAACACCCCCAAACTCGTGAGTCCTGGGCAGCAGTCCTCTGCCGTCCTCTGCCAGGGTAGAGATCTATGTGTACGTTCTCAGTGTACATTTATTTGTTCCCGTATTTTTATTTCGATTGGTGAATATTATAGTGCAACAAATACGCTACCCAAGAGAAGGTGCTTACATTTTTTTACGCTCAGGTTCTCTTTCATTTTGTTTTATTAGTTGAAGAACATAGTCCTTAAGGACTGGGTTGAAGATCTGTCAGCTCAAAATGAAGCCATGGTTCGGTCTTTGAAGATTATAGAAAAGGACATTTCGAAGAGAAGACCCGGAAGTGGGGTAACGTGATACGTAGGAAAATGTAATTACGATTGGGGATGTAGCGAATCTTCTTTTCATGCTTATTTTTTTTCTTGTTGGCACCGTGGTAGGTAGTAAGTATTTAATGTTTAAATTATACCGATAATTCTGCTTCCTATTAATCTTGTTTTTTGTTTTTTATTATTCTAGAAGACGCAAGACAATGATATGCTTAAAAAAAGGTGGGTATGGCTTTTTACTCAATGCCATTAATTTTGTATTTCCACCTTTCCTCCTTCCGTTTGAGGAGAAAATTAACAAGCTGCCTGCCAAGCTACAAATAAATAAATATACATGTCATGTATATATACAAATAAATATATTTATTCACATTATTAGAGGATAATATCCCAATTACATTTAAATTGTATTATACTTGAAAAATTTATTCACTTCCAAAGAAGCTCCAACATTTATCTCGCTCCTTACTGAAATATTTCCAGAGTGGCTGAACTTGAGGAATGTGTTGAATGTCTCAACCGGACAATTTGTGAAAAAGAAGTGCAAATTTCAAGAGTCATGTGTGAAGCTTCTCAGCTGAAGGACCGGTGCGAACAACAGGTATTAAATAAATTAAATACATTAAATTTTAATGTTTCAAACCGTGCCCATAAATTTTTCTAATTTGATTAGGGACGGCACAATACCACCATATATCGTAGTATAGATATTTTTTGGTATCAGTAAGTACCTACAGTTATTTGTACAGATACCTAGTACGTGTAACTGGCGAGTGCTCTTTATTAAATAAAGTTAATAATATAAACATTATAATAATATTATACAATACATACAATATTATACATATTATACAATACAATATTATTGTAAAAGAAGAAGAAGGTTATGAATGTAGTACGTGAGTGTAATTTGTAATATGTAATTTGTAATGTGTAATTTGTGGAATGTCTGGCTCCAGAGGTGATCAAGAAGATCGGGAAGGTGCAGGCGAGAGATCCACACCAAAAACAAAGAAGAGGATAATGCAATGGGCATCACCTGATATGGTTGTCAAGAAAGAAAAATCCTTTTGGTTCAGTTTTAGGCCAGGCATTCCACAAATTACACTCACGTACTACTGTAGTATGAATGTAACATTCATAACCTTCTTCTCATTTTACAATATAAACATGTTATGTGAATTTATTCAAATATTGGTAAAATTGGTGGTATCAATACTTTAATCAATATACGTTAAAGTAGCGTTACCTGCTTTACTTTTCAACTGTATATATGGCAAGATTTCGAGTGTCGATACTTTTTGGAAAATATTGTATCGAAAAAAAGTATCGATAGTTGTATCTAGTATCGTGCCGTCCCTCGGCTGTATGCACTAAGCCAAGGCAGGGCATCTCCTTCCTCCATTTCTGGGCCTCAGTCTAAGCGATACCGCCTTTTTTATGGTGATTTGGAAGGCCCAACCATGGTAATATTAATTTTGATGGCAATGATTGTGGGGATCCTGTCACTTGGTTTAGCCAGTAAACAAAAAGGTTGGATGCTATTCCAAGAGAGGCCGACCAATGTCTATCATGGTATGACGTCAATTATTATTGTTATGGTAAGGTCACCTTCCTTGGAGTGATTAGTGACTGCTCCCTCTCGGGCCGCCAGAGGAGCCATATTGGTGGAGAAAATTAGTTGCGTCTAGGTGGCTCCTTGACATTTAATGTCAAATGAAACTTTAGTTTGATTGAGTCTTCCTGTCTTACAGAATGCGTCGCTTCAGTCTCACGAAGGAGCTGCCAGTGAGTAAGTCATGGGTTTTTACTAATGGGTCTTATTGAGGGTTGAACTGTTCAATTTATACATGATTATAATTGTATTTAACCGTATTATTCAGGAACGCAGCACTGAAATCTGAAGTTATGGAGTTGAAGTGTTGCTTGAGGGAAAAGGACTGCCAAATTCAAGCTATCTCGCAGCAGTTGTCGGAAGTTACATCAACCCTATGCACTCGCGAGGAAGAGGTATATTGGAATACCTGTATTATGTTTATAGCGATGTGCCTAGTAGAATCTGCTATTATTATCCTACATTAAATTCCGTGAATTTTGTTGAAAATTATTATGACCGTGGTCTGTTCATGCACAATGGTGCCGCGTATCTCTGACTCTCGACAGCATTAGGACCGATTTCGAACATTTTGGAAGATTTTGCACTACTGCTACTTGCACCGGAATCAGTTACTTATTCCCTCTTCAAAATTCAGTATAATGTGTTCCTAATCTGATATTAAATTGTTACAGATGACGAGATCGGCAGTGAACAATTTGGATTTTTGTAACAGGTTGGTCTCATGGTGTTTGAAAGCTTCCCGATAAACCCAAGCTCGTTTTTTCCCGCAACTGCCTATCGTGCAATGTTTTCTGATAGAAGTTGGAACTCAAAACAGAACAAATAAAATTTACTCATGGAAATCGGAGCACTTTTGCCGAATATATTCCTGGGCACAGATTAAACTACTTCCTGGGGAACGAGCGGGAAATTGGTGTGATATGCTCCAATGATGTCAAGAAAAAAATGTTCGACACTCCCCTGCCCCTTTTACATTTTGCAGGATCGAGCAAGTAGAACAAGAATTATGCCGCTTGAGACGAGAAAACGAAAACAAAGAAGAACTACTCAACAAGTATTGCCGGGAAAATTCAACATTGAAACGACAGATGGCCGAAGTAAGTGATGACTTCGGCTCGCTGTGTTGCTATGCTTTTCTTTCATTACCATCTAGTTTCGATAGTATTAGTAACTTCTTGATGCAATTATTCGAATTGGAAACCCCTCTTGAACATTACTAAGACTTGTATCCAATGAGATGAAGTTCTATGTTCGATTTGTTAATTTGTTTTTGCTTTCAGGGTACACGGCAGAAGTAAGTTCTCTTTTGAATGAGCTCTGCTCATTTAGTACCATCACCGTTAAGTTGGTTTGTAGGTTACCTACCTCTAGTTGCGAAACCCTTCTACGTAGTTGCGTAGGTAATTCGCTTTTATGACTATACGACTGTACGGATAGCGTATTGAACCGGTACCGTATATTTTAACTCTAAGCCCTCATAATAACTAAAATTCATAAATGCATAATTTTCTTTATGTTGTGATTTTTAATGTTTCCTTCTTCAAACAGAGAACAACTATGCGTTCTTCAGGATGAAATCGCGTGCATGAGGGATGAGCTCGCCCAAAAATCCTGTGCTCTAGAAAAAGCTAAAGCTCACATCAAGGAACTTCGTAGTTCTAATTATGGGCTATCGCACCCCAATGCGCCTTCGGGGAATCCAGCCTCGCATACTTCCCAAGTGAGTTTAAAGCTTAGTGTCTAATGTAACTTCTCAGTGTGCACGTATTGCCAAGATAGTTGGAACAGTCCTCATTTTGCACTCGCCAAACGACATTCCAACGGCCTTCTAAAAACTAAATTAGCATTGTTGTTGAGGTTGTTAACTGTTGAACCCAAATACCCCTTCGCCCTTCCCCGTGAATATTCGCAATAACTAAGTACATTATAAATATAGGCTTTTAGGGACACCGTGACCATATTTTCGTCATTTTACTTGAGGATGGTCCGTATGTGATGTCAGGCCTTTTGCTAGGTCCTTCATGCATAGCGTTTCTTGGGTTTTACATTTTGGTGGAACTCGGACGAGTTCGTCCTTTCTCGTGAGTGATACAACCCTGAACTATTCATACAATTTTCAGTTTATACCGTACAAGAGGTCTAATGGTTTTCACCGTCCATACTTCTGTTGAACAATGCAATAATTTGAAGCCAACCAAGAAGTCACATTACACATTCATTAAACCAGTTTCACACACGTTGAATTTATCTCGTTTATTGAGCTTGATATATTTAGATGATGAATGTGACGCGGAAATCTAGTCGTTAGACACTCAACAGTTTTGTGTAGAGTTGGATAGGGTAAGTCTTATGTCTGGTCTCCGTTGAACGGTAATGCTGAATGATGAAGCCGATATTATATCAACATGAATTATTTGCTTATAGGGAATAGGAAATCCCGACTCTGGAAACAAAACAACTCACCTGCTCAAAATTTCCGAACTGAGCGTGTCTTTGCTTCATGTGTAATAAAATTCGCAATTTCCCATTATTCTCAAACACCATGGGGCTGTATTCTTTAGCCACAAGCCGGGTTGTTCGCTGACTCCAGCCTAACATACTGACAAAAGACCTTGATGCCTGAAAATTCGTCCGATTATTTGATCTTCATCGTGGGGTTTCGCGTTAGTTAATTTGATCTAACCAACAGATAATGGTTCAAGACCACCGTTTTTGTGGTACGAGTAAGAACTATATTTTATCGTTATCATTGCATGGATGGAAGCATCAATACCGAAGTGATGAATGCGACGTCCAATCGATTGTTACCCATGTGACACAAGATAGAGGTGATTCTGGCATTCGGGCAGTGAGTACTTTCGCCAATTTTCATATTTGCATTGATATGGGTACCTACTTAATAATACCAGTACCATATTATGGTAATGGTAATCCTGAACTTTAGAGACATACCGTTGGAACTTGTAGCTAGGTCTCTCCCTTCGCTGATCGCCGCCCGAAATCCCGTTTTTTCAATCGTAGGCCAGTTTATTCAGATTTTTCAAGAACCCTTTCTTGCCTATGTTTTTACTGTATAAACCTTTGATTGCAGGGACGTCAAGGAAGTATAGATAACGTTATTGGATGTTCTGGTGATTCGGCATTGATTGAACTAAACAAAAAATTGGACGTAAGTGAAATTTTAGAAGTTGTTGAAAATAGTGTAAATTCATAGTTAACTATTAGTGAATATCATTCACGCATACCGAATCGTTAATACGACTGTTGCTGATGTTCTAGAACCAAAAAGACCTCCAAAAAGCGCTAACTGCCGAAGTAGCTGAAAAGCACGACACAATCATGATTCTCAAGGAACAAATTCACGAACTTGAGAATAAGCTACGGCAAACAGAGATGCAAGCTCACTTCAAGGATGATATTATCCGCGAATTACGGAAAGAGGTTAAACTTGGAAGGGCCAAGGTATGTTTTGCCTAAGGGCTGTTACTAATTGGAGCCCTTTACTTTAACACTTTTTAGGTAATAGTTAAACAAGTCCCGAGGACAGAGCTTTACATGCCGTTTTTGTAAAAAAAAAAAAAAAAAAAAAAATGTAAATAAATAAAAAAGTGTTTATTTTGTGGTTCTGGGCGTTAGCCATTCCGCGCTGCATTCTGTTGAGTCCACGGGTTCGAATCCCGTTGAAGACTATGGAAATTTTGGGAATAAATGTGCAGCTGGGTTAAAGTGATTCATCAATAAATTAGCTCCCCGTCATGTCAGGCCTAAGAGGTCAAAAATCTTGACGTAAAACTCACTTTACCCTTTACCCATTAGGGATAAGTAGATTGTGGTATTTAAGCTGAAGGGTAAATCCGCCAGTTAGTGAATTAATACCTACCTTCGCACCTGTTGGTGGAGTCCGTCATCACTGCGATTGGTTTAGAAGAGAAAACGGCCAAGTCGATGATGTCCTTTCATCGAAAGCATCCACCATCACCAAAAAAGGCCAATGATGACGAACTCAAACAGGTGTGCGTTTGAAGATTGTGGTTATATTTGCTCTTTCGTTTCTACTAGCTTTTACGAAAAGAGTTTATTGCCAAGGCTGATTTAACCATCAATTTCACTCAGACCTACACTTCGGAAAATACAAAGCCTCCAATCACTAAGAGCAGTTCGAATATGATCGGTAGTTCCAGGAACGATAAAAGTGAAGATCTTCGATCCAAGATGGGAACGGGGAAGTAATTCCATGTTTTATTTGAAAGAAGATTTCTCGAAATAAAAACTAGCTGTTTAATCGTATCAGCGGAAGTATTTCTGGAGTTCATTTCTGTTCCAGCTTGATAGTTCTTTGCTTTAACAAGAGGCTTTCTGGGCCTTTTAAACCCTCTTCAGATGGATTTTAGTCAGTTATCCCTGATAGCATGACATTGTGTATACACACTCTAGAGAGTTGACCTCGGCAACATTAATAACGGTTATTACCCTTGCTCACCGTTACATTTTCTCTCTCGGTTTGTACAGAATAATGTTTCTCGGCGCTGAAGGTGAGACCCAGAGGTCTTTTTACCTCCAAATTATTATTTTCATATATGAAAACCTATAGGTACCTACTGAAGTTTGGCTTGATTGCTTTTACTTTGTGACACATTTCTCCAACTCCCTAATGTAGCTGTAATCATCGTTTCTTTTGTATCTCTAAACAATTTACAGGAATCATTGGCCGAAATGCTGGGACTTAAAGAAGGTCCCAGAGTTCAAATGAAAGCTCGCATTGATCGGCTCAACTCCGAACTTGAAGATAGAAAAAATGAAGTTTCCAGGCTGAACTCACTCATAGATGACAGCTCGTTAGCCAGCCTTGAAAATCGAGTAAAAACACTTACCTTGGATTTGGAATCTCGAGACAAGAGGATGCTGGAAATGTGTGATAAGATGGACTATATTCGAAGTTATCTGCACCAATTGAAAACTGAAGAGCAACTTAGCATTAAAGTAAGTATATCGCTAACTGTCTTCTTAAAAAAAAGTCCTGAGGCGAACAATTCAATTTCCTGGTGGATGTTTGTAGTCCGCTTTTAATCACTACCAGAACCTATTCCGGCTACCTCCTGAATTGTGAAATGTTGCGCATTTCTTTCCTTCTGTGGTGTCTTGGTAGTCACTTCGTGTGACTACTTGGTCGTTCGCCGAGGAGCCGTGGTTCTGGCCGTCCGAGAAGTGGGGGGGATTTCTTGACAAATCAGGGAAAGTTCATTAATCTAATGAGCGGAGCAAAAGAAAATCGAATGTCCCAAAATATTAGTCCAGAAAGAGAAAATGAATATTAAAAAAAAAATATAACCTCCTGTCTCCTCGATTCGATGTTCAACCAAGACATTGATGCATTGATTCAGTCGGAGTGGTCTCCATGGCAAGCCAGCCATTTGTGACGAGGCAGATTCCCTGCGGTGTTAGTGACAATTCAGAAAGGCATCATGTGTAATTGAATCAATCTCAAGGCCAAGTTTGAGTTTCTGACATATCAACAAATTAGGTTAGGAAGGTATTTTAATGAAAGAGATTCATACTAATTTAGGTCTATTTTCCCTTTTCTCTAATTTTGGTTTATTATTCTTGGAATAATACACCTACGTACGGAGGTCGAAAATTCTGATCGGCCTCAAAATTTTACGTTATAACGTATAAATACGTTTCTAGACATCATGATGTCTAGATTCCAAAAACGAAATGTCCATCCGCCGTCCGAGCCGGTTTGGGTAGGATTTTTTTTTTTTTTTTTTTTTTTTTATCTGAAAATTTGGCAAAATACTCGGTTTCCATCTAGTTGTGCTCGCAAGGTTTTCATCTTGATCGCCCAACCCCGTCGAGCTCTTTTGGGCTAAAAAGGGGCTACGGGAGTGCTTTTTTTAAAGGTTTTTGGCTATGGGGTCGAGTTAGTTGTCGTTTTTGTAGTACCTATTTTTGGACGTAAAATCCATTTTTGGGGTTCCCAGAATGATTCGTTTTCACCATGGGAATCTATTGGGCTTTCAGGGGGCTGCGAAGGCGATTTTTGGAGGACTCGAGGAGGTCAAATATTTTCCATGTAATTTTGGACGCGTAATCCATTTTCCGAGATCCCACATTAAATGTCGGTCAAATTTTGTCCGAACAACGTAGGTTTTTTTTTTTTTTTTTTTTCAAAAACTTTTTTCATTGACGGAATCAATTTTTGCTCAAGTAACCTATTCCAAAGAATAAAAAATCCTTGTGTAAAATTTGCAGCGTTTTGGTCTGGGGTGACCACAGATTAGACTACCTGCTCTCCCCCCTCCATACAATGTACCTACCTAGCATGTCATGCTTCGCTCCTGTACTTCGCCTATTCACTGAAATTATTCGAGGATAGTTCACGTCCACATGGATATTGGATTTTTTTCTCTAAAGTTAGAAAACAGTTCTGTCACCTGCCAGAAACGTTGTGGACTTGGCGGACCTATTCAGTATTTTTTAAATACTGAATGTACACTTAATGTAGAGCCAAGATAATATCACCACAAATTACGTTGTATCCATGCATCCAGAAATGGATACACTTCGACGCCGAAATTTCGAATCCCGTCGTGAAATCATAAGTTGGTCATTCGGAAAATAGTTTAACAGAAATACCCACATTATTTATTTATTTGGGCCCCCTGATACGTGCCTGATATATTAGGGACTAATCCAAATGGATTCGGATAGTGCAGAATCGTGTACCTACATCGTAATTTTTGTGAAGCTACGATTTAACCAACTGGTGCTCATCACGAGTCAACCCAGTACAAGAAACAAGATAAAACCAACAACAATCTGATAAGAAGTTATCAGTCCTCAAATGTACACAACTTTTATTTGTAGAGAACCCCAACATGTCGAAAATTTTCTGCGATTCTCGCTGAAGAATGGTGAAACTGTTCCTAATGAGAATAATTCAGTGAGATTGGTTGATTTCATCAGTAACTGCTGATTCCAGGGATCACCCGTATATGGTTGTCGACGAATGATACGTATGCACAGTGCATTACAATAGACACTTTTGAAACCATCTCTCTAGGCATGAGCTTTTTATCCGAATTGATCGCCAAAAAGAAGGAGCTGACCCATACTGAAACTAAAGTTACCACCGTTGAGGGTAATGTTTTTCTCGAACGAAGGGAAAACGATTGTTTTACAGCCCGAAAAACAAATGAAGCTGGCCCAGGGTTTGTTTACGATATGAAACCAGACTTCGGCATCGCTCACTTACTGCCGGGTTTGCTCATGGGCTCGCAAGATGTGGCCGGAGACTATGAAACGCTTAAACAGAACTCAATCACACATATTTTAAACGTTGGACACAACAGCACTGTTGTATTTGAAGGGATTTCATACTCGCACGTCCCGCTGCTTGATTTACCCGAGTGCGACCTGCTTCGAGTTCTTCCTCAGTGCATAGCATTTATCGACGGGGTGCGGGAACAGGGGGCTACAGTGTACGTTCACTGCAACGCCGGTGTTTCAAGAAGTGCCGCTGTTGTCATCGCTTACTTGATGCAAGACCAGCATCTGAATTTCCACGAAGCCTACCGTAAATTAAAGGAACTTCGGCCTGCCGTTAGACCAAATGACGGTTTTATTAATCAACTGAAGTTGTATGAAATAGAGCTTGATCAATAAAAACATCTTCAAAATCAATGAACCAGTAAATTATTGTGACTTATTTAACAGAGCTGTGTTATCCATGTGTTCGTCCGGCGTTCAGGAGTGCTGTAACAAATAAAAAGAGTATATTAACGTTGCTATTCATGATTATTTCTCCCAATATGGCCAAACATCTCGACCAACCAAAGAATTGGCTAGTCTGATTTATGCTAGAGCATACCGCAAACGCTGTTATGTTATAAAAGTCCTTGATATGGGCTAAAATTGCTTGCCACAGTGTTGTAGACGTGAGCCTGCCAAATTTTACTGGGCAAATACCATGGGGGGGGGGGGGGGGGGCTCTAGTTGCACTCATCGATGGTTGCACTCGGGTCCCATCGTTTCATGCTTCTCATTTCTACAATCCCAGCTCTGCTTAAAAATTATAAACTGTACGGACAATGGAGAGTTGAGCGTCTGTACACGTACAAATACGTGTACCTATTTGTGTTAATACCTGTTTCCTATTTTTATTTGATGTACCTAACCTTAGTGTGGACTTGAAGCCCTTATCACTGAACTGAACGACGATGTGGAAAATAACCGTGAAGTGCGCAGAAATGTATCAATACATCTGGACAAAGAGACGACTGACAACATTATAATTATCAATCACCGGAGCCACTCGTTACCCGATTCCGCTCTTCAGGTTTGTCAGCTACTTCATTCAGGTATTTATTATTTCAGTAACTAATCGCCATTACTCAGTCCATGGTGTTAAATGGAGAATTGTCACTAAAATAGTACCTATTCTTTTTCAGGTTTGTTATCCTTGAGGGTTGTATTGCCTAACACCGCATTCTCTCCACTAACTAAACTAATAAATATAATTTCATTATAATTAGTGGCGTTTAATCCGAAGAATATTTACTAACCTTTTTACTGCATGCTACAACTGTGCTGCAGTTGTTATTATGGGTAGTTCTCGAGATCTGGCAATTTCCTGTTAATACCAATCTTGTATCCTTCAAGTGTTGTTGAGGTTTGTGAAAGTAAAACCTGATAACCAGGCTTGTGCAATCTGAGGACGGGAGGTGCGAGGCTTGAAAGCGCAAATACTTTTTAGTAGGAGCCTTCATTAGTAATTTATTTTCAAGTACAACATGAATTATTTCACAGAAACAAGTCCATAACTTTCAAACTACTTCCAAGTTTGGTCCTCGAAGCCTTCAAGGGATTGTGAGTATTCATTATTGCTCACTTGTCGAGGATGATATTAAATATTTGTTGCCATGATTTGTATCTGGTGGTGGCGATCAGGCGGTTTCGTTCGTGGTTGCATCAAAACCCTCATACTTTAGAAGATGTTCACCTTGTGCAATAGGATAACTTTTATTTTATAAAATATATTGCAGCCCACTCGTTCCATGAAATTTGCTTTCGAAGATTTATGCAAGTTGAAACAGCTTGGATCATCAGTGGAGAGTTCTCAGACTAGTTTGTGTGACAGATGGAATGCAATTCGCCAAGTCAGTGAGGTAAGTTAGGTGTAGGGTGCAAACAATCTAGGTATGACGTCTGAATGTCGAGTCTGCGCGCGTTGCATACATCATACAATTTATTAATTGCATCCTCCATTCATTACTTGAACATCAAAAAATCACTTTTTTTATAGAGCGAGTTAATGAAATGTCAGCAAGAAATGGACGGGTTGATCGAGATGATGGAAGCTGATCGTGATTGTATCTTCACCGTGTGCAGTAACTTTGAAGTCGTAACAGCTCGTTTGTTCGAGGCTCACGCCAAGTTTTCTCCAAATGATTTCCTGTTCACTTCTATTGAAGACTGTTTGAAGAGTGCGCTGAATACGTTTGAGTTAAATGTTGACGGTGACCATGACAAAGTTATGGTATGTTGTGATTTTGCAGTTCCACTGCAGATTTGCCTCTGT
This sequence comes from Pilophorus perplexus, assembly GCA_955831195.1. NCBI lineage: Eukaryota > Metazoa > Arthropoda > Insecta > Hemiptera > Miridae > Pilophorus > Pilophorus perplexus. The sequence continues at coordinate 11,732,969 of OY037011.1, read as the reverse complement.
CTGAAATATGATTTCGTATTTACTTGACTGTGTTGTTAAATCTATTTGTATTGTTACAGGTGACGATGAAATCTTTGTTTTGTCAAAGTGTGGGCTCTAGGATTACAGACGCCCTTTGTCAACTAGAACGAGTGAAGAATAATTGTGCATCTCAGGTATGAATCATTTCTGTGGGATCTGTATCTCACGAAGTCTATCTCAGGATGACGAGCAGTAGATTTATTTATTACTAGCTTACCCGTACTTCGCACAACATATCGAACTCCGGTCACCTATCAATAATGCAACCCGTGGTTCGCTTGGAACACCAGTGGCAACCCATCAACTCGTAACAAACAACTCATAATTATTAAAAATTATTTTTCTTAGTTGTAGCTGGGACACCCTTGTTTCGTCTACCATAATTCATCCATCCCTTCACTCGGAACACCCGTAGCAACCCATCAGCTCATAATTTGTCTTATTAACGATGCTTGTTGACCCATTTCTTGTCGTGAAGTATCAAACTATCTCGAATCGATGGTCCGTACAATAAGAGAGGATAAAAATATCTGTACATGTAGGTTCACTTCGATTGATCCTCTAGAATCTAGAGGATCTAGAGTCTAGATGTTGGAACAAACAGACATCCATTTTTATGAATATAATAGATTATTTTAATGTAAATTTATGGTAGGTAAGTATATCTTGTGTCTGATATTTCGTCGAGTCAGATGACGGCTGTAATGTGTGTCAGGTGTTTCGTGTCTTTGTGTCAGAGATTTGTACACAGAAAGTCCATTCATTCAGTTCATTTTCACTTTTTCAGAGCGATTTGATTTGCGCTATCGACCTTCGGAGATTGAGTGAGGATAAGAAGACGTTGGAAAATCTTGCTTGTAATAAGTACAATACCATCAGACAACTAAACTCTGTCAAAAGTCTTCATGTGAGTGCATGGTTCATTGTAATCCTTTCAAAACTTTCTACGTTTTGGAGCAATTTTTGAACCGGTTTTATTTTTCGTATTATTACAGGAGTCTTATTCGAAGGGCATAATGGGGAAACTGACAGAGTTCGACTCAGATTTCGTTCAACATTTGGGGAAAACTAACTCAATGAAGTCCGAATTGGATGTTATTGTAGACCAAGTCGTTAAAGTGAGTAAATATCAACTCATCTGCAAGATTTGGTTCATACTGGATAATCGCAGGGGTTCGCCAAACCCCATCTTGCCCCCCCCCCCCCCCGACCACAAAACAGCCAACTTTGATCAGAATTTTCCATAAAATATGTGGTTTATCATTCTTGGAATAATACACCTATGTACATAATTCTGGCAGAGGTCGAAAATTCTGATCGGCCTAAAAATTTGACATTACACGTTTCAAGAGGTATGGACGGTTGACAGTAAGATTTCATTATTGTGCTTCAATAAATAGAGAGGGTTTTTCCTGTCCATCATTCATGTCACACTTATCTTCATTAGTGTGAGTGAAATCAAGTAATTTTAACTTGATGGGGTGATTGCATCTCTTACAACGTACACCCCTAACGTATGGCATCTCAAACACAACATTATCATTTTGGTCACACCACGGACATTTTTCCGGTCACCAAAATGATGCGGTGTGACCGAATGAGGGGAAGTGCAAAATTCGCAACCATGTAAACATTAACGGGCCATTACCTCTGCACCATCAGGCTGCTTATCTAACCATCTCGTCTTGAGATAGTGACGTATCACAAATTTCCTGGTTAACGATGCTGTATTGTTTTAATCAAGTCCTCCCCGTAAGCAGCTTTTAGTTGCTACCAAAAACCTACTTGAGCTTTATTTGTGTGTTTTAATTTACATTTTTGTTGCCTCTCAGTTGCAAGGAGGTGATTCGCCTATGAGGTCGGTGTATACATCGACTAGCGACTTGACACTGAAAGACACGAATGAAGTAAGTTGGATGTTAGAGGTTATGTCCCTTGTAACATAATGGATTTCCACATTCACCCTGTCGGACGGAGTCTCCCTCCATTTAGTATGTACTCACGAAAGTTTCATTATAAATTACAGGTTTCGTGTTCCTCTAACCAAGTTTTACACAACGTCTTGAAGAAAGTTGATTCTTCTAAATTATTAGAAGTAAGTTCCTCTTAACCGCAAGTAAGCAGCAACTCAACTAGCGCGCCCGTACCCTCTCTTAAAAAGTCTGGATCTTTTCCAGATGATGGATAACGATGCCCAACTGGTTGAATTGTTTTCACCGTCAACCCCTTTCAGATCGAAGTTTTCTCATTCATCCTTCCTGGCAGTGAGTACTACGCAAGTACCCCTAAGTTGTGTAGCTTAATTTCCTGACCGCCGACCACTGATTAATGTTTCAGGACTCGACCAGCCGAGTCGTTGGCGAAGACTTTATAGGAGTTGAAGAAAGAGGAACCGTGTTGTGCAGTTTGGCATCTGCTCTTTCCGTAGAGGTGAAGAACTTGATCACCCAAGTCATACAACGTGATCAGAAGGTTCGTTGGAGTTTGTAACGAATAACGTGCATTTATCCGCAGTAATGAATCGTGTTGCTATAAATGTTGCTATGGAAAAAAAATCCTGAAGGTTTCCTTTTTCTGCAGGTTTTTGATTTTGAGAAATCTGGTTTTGCGCTCTGCCGTTCTCTCGATCAAACACAGCACGAGTTGACGGCCGCACTGGCGTTAACAGGAGTAAGCAATATTCAGCTGTTAGAGTGGGAAAATAACCGGTATTGTTCTAATTCGACTTGTTGAGAGGTGCTGCTAAGAATGCTACTAACTTCAGTGTGTAACGCTGTTTTAGGGGTATGTACGTAACATGCATGCTGAGGTGCCACACTTACGTTTCGATAATTTTGTCACTAAACCTGTTAGTGTTTGGTTCGTAAGATTCTTATTTTGTGGTCAACTTATCTGATTTGTTTTAGGGCTTCAGCTCGGAAAAACAGTCGTCGTTGGTTAAATCGTTATCTGACACAGCGTGTGAAGTTCAGAATCTACTGAAGGAAGCCAAGGCATATGTATGTTCACCATGCTCTTATTTCGAGGGTTCTAATTTGGTTGTTCTCTTCATTACGGGATGATTAATGTTAAAGTCGCTTCACAACCCTGATAAATATTATTATTTCGTTGAAGATGAGCGAGAGAGAAATGATTGAAGCTCTGCGTTTGAAAAAAGAGCTGTGCATATCGAATTTGATGTTGGAGCTAACGAAGAACGTCGAAGAAATCGTCACTGATGTCAAGGTTTGTTTCATTGTACGATTAAATCAAAATGTGTTTCTTTAAACTGATTTATACAAATCTTGGAGGGCCGGTAAGGGCAAGAGTGGATCCCCTAAGCTAACGAATTCATGAAATTGTTATATTTTGTCTAATGGGTGCCAAATATTAAATACTTGACAGTAAATTTAATCAACTCTCTTCAACGTTTGCGGCGATTTTTTTTTGATTTTTTTTTTTTTTTTCTAGAGCGCTCAATGTGCCGATGACGATCTCCTGCGAAAATTCTCATCACAGATTCAAACTTACAAAGAAAAGGTATGATATTCCCTAAATTTTTACATTGCTTAATTAGGTGGTTTCTTTGTTCTCACCCTCGCAACTACACAAGTTTAAGCAGATTTGCTTGGTACAAACATACTGTTTATAATCATTTCATGCTGCGGAAACGTCTGAGTAAAAGTTCTTTTCATAGATTTTGGAATTGGAAAGCAATGCTGCCCAACAGGTTACTCAAAGCGCTAATGACGTCACTTCGATTGGGGTAAGGAACACGATCTTTGAATGATAGTGACTGCTACTTGGGCGTTTATAAAGGCTTGATTCTTATCTGTTTTTGTTATTAAAGAATAAGTTAATTGCGTAATTATCTTGCCGTAGACTAAAGCGGATGAAGTGATCATCACTCTAACTAGAGAGCTGGAACACAAGAACGAGCAGTGTGAAGAGCTTGAACATCGATTAGCGCAGGAGGTACGTTACAGTAAATACCCAACTAAGACGACATTCGTGATCTTCGCTAATTTGTACTGTTTTATACAGACGGAAGAAAAATCGTCTATGAAATTTGAGAATGAGCGGACAATGGAAGAGTTACAAATGAAGGTAAGACGTTTCAATGGTTCAGATCCATAGCTACTGAAATGTTTTCTGATTTTGTCCAATGTGCCGGAATTACACCGCAGCAGTAACGCAGTGGAACGCAACTCACATTAAGTGTGAATTGAACCACACATCTTGTGTTCAAGAACATTTAATTCAACTTAATGCAATTTTTGTCGTGATCCTTGTAGATAAGTAAACTTCAAGAGGTTCTGCAAGAGGAGAAGATTACATCTGTAAGTAAGAAGGTTTCTTGGTTCGTACCTTTGTCCTTCGGTAGATCCGTTAAGCACGTGCATGACGTTTAGTTTCAACTATTTTGTTTTGATCGATCTGTATTATTCCATAGGGGAAAACTCAACAATTGCACAAATTTCACTTTATAGGGTCCCGTCCGTAAGGGCTGTTGGAATTCGTGTGTGAAGCGAATATTTTGAGTCATCGCTTCTTACCTAAGGCATTCGAGGGGGTCTTATGGAGGTCTGATGCTACTAGCTGCTAAAACTGTATTATATAAAAAGGCATTGTAGGTTATTCATATACCTAATAATTAGGCACGATTATTATCCTTGGATCTTATCATGAAGATTTAATGGTGGATGGGTTGATTTCTATAGTCCTTCCTTCTACCAAGGTTATTTTATTACTCCATCTTTAATTGATAATTTAGAAGTAGTTTTAGAACTCTGCAGCAGGATTTTACCTATCTAATTGGTTTAGAAATTCCATGTTGAGTTAAATGAGGTGAAGGTTAAATTCTCTTCAAACTTCACTTTGACTGTCGATCCACCTTGAACTCCAATAAACACATAATGTATTATGTGTATACATCCGCCTCACAAACCTTAATGCCCCAGGTTCCTATGGCCAATGTAGAGATACCTGAACTTAAGTAGTATTTGGAAATTAGAAGTAGGTATAACTTTATTGACTTAAAATTTTAATTACCTCGCATTTGAACCGCTGTACCCCTGGAAGCCCGAACTGTCAAAGCAGGATTTTACAGGGAGTATATTGCGATTTAATCTAAATTCATTCCTCATGTTGCATAATTTGCATTGCTGGTGCTGAATCCTGGGAGTTGCATTGCACTTCCTAGTAGGGTTAAATGACCTAATCGTAACATCCATAGCATGAAGTTGGTTTGAATGATGACATCACATCGTGTAAATAATTTGTGTAAGCACATTTAGTCGTAATCTACAGTTACCATTGTGTGATTTTCGTCTTTACCTTACGACATACGTAGTTAGTGACATTTTCATTTTTACTGTATTTAGTGCCATTCTACACCAGCTTAAGTTTGTTGAGAAGTGCCAACATGTAGAAAACAAGTGCCAACAAGTCCTTTAGCATTAGTTAGGCATACCTACCAGGCAGGAGAAAGCGTCTAATCAAGTTCAAGAAACTTATGTGCCAAATTTTAAAATTGACAAATTTGCTGTGATACTGATAGCTGATGACTATTTAAAGGCATTTATGTTACCATATACTATGTAATTTCGTCTGATCTTGTCATCCGTTTCACGTCACCTTGTAAACTTGTCATACGATTCTGTTCTTTGTTAAATTTTTCTAATCACATTTATAAATATAAAGACTATTGTAAATATTGTTGTGATGTTTCATCCAATGTTTCCCTCGCTTTTTTTTTAATAGGACAAACGTTTTTCCTGAATGCTCTAGTGGCTTTGAGATATATAGTAGGTATTCCAAGTCGTTAATGCTTGTCAATTCTCACATTGCAGTCTGATCAGACGTTAAGCGAAAAACTTAAAGAACTTGAAGAGGTCCTCACGACTAAAGATCAACGAGTAATAACCTTTTGAATTCCGGAGTTCCTAAGAGTAGACGTGTGCATTCGAAAAGCCATGGAAACCCTAGAAAAGTATTTCCTTGATAAATTTATTTGCCTTAGGTACTAACATTGGAAGCCCGACTTCGCGCCCAAGCCAATGAAATAAGAGACTATGCATCATCGTATGAGCAACAATTGGAAAAGGTTAGGAAGGTATGCAGTTATGACAAAGACATAATTACGATATCATTATAATGCCTCGATAGCGGTTTTATCGTATTTGCATTAAATAAATATAAATAAATTTAAATATAAATAAATAATAAATTTTATCGTTCAGAGTATTTGCAGAATAATAAACCGCTATTGATCCATTATGAATTTTATATAGATTTTAAAACGTTTTGGCAGTAGTCTCATGAAAACGTTTAGATATATCGCGGGTTATTTTTTATTTTATTTTTTTGTTTTTGTTTCGCGAAATAGATGTCTTGGCGGCTCATCTGAGAAGGTGGGGGCTAAGTTTCCAATGGCTCAATCCTATCCTAAAGAATTATAATGTGAACAAGAATTCAACTTATTGAGCGAGGCTTCCCTTCAGATTCATGAAGAACGTTGAAATTCTGAATGGATACTTCGTTAAATGTGGCTTAATGTGTTTGATAAGTCAATATTCACTGTCAAATCCCGTAAAGAGTGGGCCGTTTGCCCCAGTTGCAACGTTCAGTTGGTTATATGGAGGTTATTGAAGGGAAATTTTGCCACATCCCTATTGGTTGTGACGTCAGACTTACGGTTACTTTCTAAAAATAAAAAAACACGTGTACCCCCCCCCCCCCCCCCCCCCCAGTGTGTTGGTGTGTTCAATGATGTTCGGGCTGACGCTCTGAGCATGTAACATCAGTTTTGAGAATTTTAGCCATAAACTCTCAGCAATCAGCACCCGATTGTCTCGGTGGTTTGCCAGGTTCCGCCTTTGTCAGGTTTTCAGCCTGATCGTTCTTCTACGATGGGCTCCTGGGGGCTGCAGGTGGGGTTTTGAAGGAGTTTTGAAGGCAGAACGCTTGACCACCCACTGTGCAATGTTGGTCGATAATAAGTGGCGTTTTTATTCGTACAGGTTGAGATTCTCATAGTGACAATATTTTTCGTGTTTATCTCCTAAATCCTCTTAAATTCCTCTTAAAGTCCCGTGTTGTGTCTTCACTTTCTCCTGCGGGTCGGATCCACATCCTGCTACCACCTGTGATCTGACCGAAGTCAGTTAAAGTGATTGTTCTTCATGTTGTTTGTCTAATTTAGCATTCTCTTCTTTTTCGGTAATTCATGGCTCATTCTTCAGTTGGAGACTGTAAACAACACCCTGGAGCTGAAACTTGGGAATTTGGAAAAAACCGTGAATGCTCGCACCCTCGTAGTACAGGCGAAAGAGGCAAGTTTTCCTAAGCGAAAGCAATTTACGTTTCATCCACCTGGAACTAAGCTTGCAGTTGTAATTCTGTCGACCCAAACAACAATTTGAATTAATCGATTATATAAAAAGCTGTATTGTCAAATTTTAGGACGAAATTTTTCGCTTAAGAGATGCTCTGAAAGAAAAACGGGATGAATTAGCGGAAATGGAGATGGAAGTAAGTAACAAGAAGCTGGGGGATGTTCGCTCCTTATGTAATCATCGTGTGAAGGATATAGAAAATAGGTATAAGAATACACTGCCAATGCAATGGCACATGAGATTCCTCGTGCCAGGTTCAAAATGAACGTAGTTGTGAAAACAACAAGAAAATTACGTTCGCGCATGCGCAGGGAGTACCACTGATGCAATCGTGATGAAACCCATCTAGGGCTATACCCACACAATTCCTGAAAATTCGATTGAAATCCGATCAAAATTGTGAGAGTTATGGCTGTGGCAAGGAAATTACGTCGCGCATGCGCTGAGCGTACCGCTGATTCAATCGTGATGAAACTGATATGGGACCATCTAGGGCTATACCCACACAATTCCTGAAAATTTGATTGAAATCCGTTCAAAATCGTGGAAGTTATGGGTGTGGCAAGGAAATGCGGACAGACAGACCCGGAACCAAATTGGTTCAGGAGGCTCTGAAACGCAAAACGTGAGTGGAAATTTTGATTTTGGAGAACGATGATTTCGAAAGTGAAAACAATGCTTCCTCTGCCTTGCAGACTCGGAAGCAATAATAGAATGCAAATCGAGGGAAGCATGGCTCGGGAACCTGTTCGTTTAAATTGGGAAAGAAGTGGCTACCAAGGATTTAGTCAAACTAGCACTCAGACATAAGGCCTTGCTTCGCTCGGCCGACCACTTAATCAGACGCAACCGCTTGTTCGGAGAGGGTTCTAAACCCACCTATTCGGTAGCCAAACGGTCCACCGAGACGATAGGAAAAATCACCGTATTTTTATCGCATACCGTTTAGGAGGAGAAGGCTTTGACACACACACACACATAGTCACAGACACGTTGAGTGGTATAGATAGATTACTCAAATATAATATATTTGAGTAATCTATCTATACCATATTATATTATAATAGATGAGTCTATGAGTCCATATTAGATTATAATATATAATATCTATTATATTATAATAGATGAGTCAAAAATGTGAGAGAGCATCACGTAGGAAATTCTCAAAAGAGAAAACGAGGAAAGCCATTTTCATTGTTACTGTCGAATTCGTCGTTATTGTGGGTGAAAGGCACTCAGAGTTGCGGGCGGAATACCCCAAGGAGGGTTGTTGAACAACATCGTCCAGGAACTTGCTTTCTGAAAGGTCGCCTGAAATAGCATTGACTCAAATTTGCGTCATCAGTTATCCTCCTTGGTACCCCTTCTTACCGAAAATGAAGGAATGGGTTCTCGAAATAGACAGTTCTCACTGCTTTTGTATGGTTCACAAGGGAATTTTTCCAAGATAATTCATTGACCAAGCAGCCTCTCTATTTCAGTTTGAATCTCAGTGTGCTGCCGCATTTGAAGCCCAGACTGCACTTAAAAAAATGGAAGAAACCTTTATTAACGAGATGAAGGTACTAGTTATTGTTCTTTAAATCGGTTAAGCAGGTGATGACTTGTACCTAGTTCATCAGTTTACCCCTATAATGTTACGTCTTCAATTTCTTTCAATAGGCTAGAGAAGACAAGTGTAATGAGGTTTGTAGAATCCTAAATTTATTTACGAATGAGAGCCACTTGGAGAGGTTGGCGTAGCTGGGGCTACGCCGGCACAGGTATTAGACCTATAATAGGTCTATATAGGTATAGGTCTATATTTTGATTCCTCATCCCACAGAACGGATTGATGCGAATGAAAAAGGAAGCGTTCCTTAAATCTTATCGAGAAAAGATTGCGCAATTAGAAGATAAGTTGAAACTCAAAGACGAAGCCTTGGAGCATTTGCAGCTGGAATTGAAGAATGTAAAAAAAATACTTCAAAGAAACGTCTGCCTTATTAAGCATTCATTGACAGATCTAAGCCACGAGTATGTGGTTTAAGATCGATAACCTCTCATGCTTCCGTACATTTATATGGATATTCTTGAATGAGGGGCATATATTTGAATAACTTGTGGGCACAGGAGCGGATCCAGAAATCTTACGCGTGAATAAGTCAAGGGGTAAGGAGCCCGAGAGATATTTTTGTTTCATTCTATGAAAAATTTATATTATATCTTGTGTAAATAAAATAGGAATGTAAATGAAACGATAGACGGGCTGTGATAACTTCCTTGAGAACGTGGAAAGAAAAAAAGTGGAAAATTCTAACTCAGTTCTTCGGGATGTGACGAGCTGCCCCAATAGATCCGCCCCTGGGCGGATACGTGGATTCCGTTCAGCATCAGCTGCCATAGGAATCCTTACTTTTCGCTTCTTAAAAGAACCTCAATCTCTCTGAAATGCCTCTTGCAAAATGATTTTTTTTCAGATTGTCAAAATGAAAGACCAGGCAAACATGCATGTTACGTGCATGCAAATTACCGATGAAAATCAAAAAAATGACAAATGTAATTTGAATGCGTATGAGAAGAAAGTTTCTGATTTGTTGATGGAAAGAAGGTACCCGTAGCTATTTTTTTACCAACAAATTTTGGAATTAATTGCTCGTATTCCGTTAAAACTGCTCCAGTACTTGAATTTTTCCCCTCTTTAAAAAGTTATTTATTCTGAAAATTAATAATTTGTGATTGTATTGCAGTAATCACTTATTAATGATGAAAAGGATGCGAGACTTTAATGGGAAACTATTCAAATTATTCCCCCGAGAGGACTCAGATAACGGCAGTTGGGAATTTTCCAGTACCAGCGATACTCGTGACTCTTCAGGTCGATCTTCTCTTTATGTGAGAGGGAATAATCCAGATACTATTGACTGCGTTTAAACAACTGATTACTGATCAATTCGGTAGGAATTTCTGTTTTAGGAAACGGATCCATGGTATCAACCGGATTTCAACCAATTTTTCGGGTGAAGATATTATGGAAACCTTACTCGAAATTCCCCATTAAATGTCTTGAAGTGAAACTGTCTTTACATGCCCTTCCTTCGGCGAATAATTCTAAGTGCCTATTCTTACTAACTTCCTACTACTACTATTCCTAGTGCTCAAGAACCTACAGAATAAGAACGTTCCTACAGAGTACCATAACAGGTGTCCCAAATCCTCCCAGTATGACCCATATCTACCTACCTGGTTGGGACTTCAATAACTAGCAAAATCAGTTCTAAAACCGACGTTTTATTTGAAGGGCAATGTCAAAGGTCGCCGCCTGTATGATTGAATATACATAGGTTTCGTTATCCAGCTTCGTTTTCCAATACAGATCCTTTGCCTTATGACCGTGCAAATCGGTGAGCAACTCGTTCTATTGGGTTTGCAATGGCACTTTGTTGGTGCACAACATGGTTTTCTCGTTGTTTTCTGTGGGAGATGCAAAATCATGAGTAACAATTCTTTTAACAATTTTTAATTCCTTAAGTAAGAGTTTAGGTATCACGGAACATTACAAGGAACCTTCAATTCAAGAGCATGTAGGATCCCTTTAGGATAGTGTGTCCATTAGAGCGGGGATCCTTTGATACCCCATCATAAGAACTTTTTTTTCTTCAATTGGACAACTCGAAAAAAATTCAATCTCCAATTCCAATTGATTACGCAGCGCTCTCAAAGAGTGTAACGTGAAAGATCATGACGATCCAATTCATCCAGGAATGGACTATCTACATTCACCCATGGGGTGGTAAGAATGGCCACTAAGCGGGCAAACAATTTCCATATCGAACACGCTTTCAGTACTACCCGATTGTTGTTTTCGCCACAGATTGTCAGCCTTGTTTAATAATAGTAAGTACTTGTGTGTTCTGTCGCCAAACTCAATATCAAACGTGAAATGTATCAGGTACATTTTCAATCAGGTAATTGCAGGGGCGGATTGACCGGTCGGGCGATCGGGCGGAGCCCGGTAAAGGCCGGTCGTCGCTGTGGAAATTTTGTTTTTCCAAAAAGCTTCTTTTTTTTCATAAAAATTTTATTTTCTTGAAAAAAATAAAGTGCCTCCTCGGAAATATACTGTACTTCTCTACCCCCTACTTACCAATCTTTGATTTGGACTGATTCCTTACGTAGCAACAAAATGGGAAGAACCGCCACCATTCTAGACATCTTGAAACGCATAATAGGCCAGTCGCCAGAGGATTGAAAGGGGGGTGGGGGTGGCGGGACTCGTGCTAGAAATGGTGTAGAAGCTTCAATTTTTTAAAAATTGTTGTTATGGGTCTGAACAACAAAATATAAAAAATTGTAGCAAAATCTTTGCTGGGAGAACTTTTGGCGACCAGAAAACAGATTTTTCCGGAAATTTTCCGGTTTTTCACCCATAACTCGACAACTAAGCATCGCACAGAAAACGTTTCAAATACAAAGTTGAAGAGTATAAAGTTCTGCGTCGAATGACCTCCTTACATATAGAATCGGTTCAGCAGTTTAGCCAAAATCAAGCGTCACAAATAGGCAACTTTTTCCTACTTGGCTGAAAAACAGGATTCGCTAATGTCCCAACCCCTGTAACTTATGAACGGCTAATGGAAAATTGAAATAAGTCGCCCGGGCCGGTCCGACTCGTCAATCCGCCCCTGTTCCCCTGAGATTTTGGTATGCAGTTCAATGAAACTAGATAATTTTGCAATCACTTCACAGGTATGACTCTTTCAAAAATTGAAGGATTCCTTGGAATGTTGTTGGTAGCAGAACGAAAATGCATAATCACCTCTGGACATTGGCAACAACGGGTTGTTTTTTTAGCATTGCAGTGGGGATTTTTTTTATGCGGCTTCTTTCGCCCGATTCGATATCCTTTCTTAATGTTACTCCCAAAATCGCTGCTTTTTCGGTCCACGATTCCTTTTCGACCACCAGAGCATGTGTGTTCGTCATCATTATCGTCACAGGTCCACTCTTCCTCTTCTTCGTCGTCATCACAGACATGACGCTCTGGGTCTCCGCCAGAATGATGAAGGGGGCATTTTAATATAACATTATCATCATTGTCGTCAGCATCAGAGTGATCGTACTGAGTGGCTGAATGATTTTCGCCAGAGTATTGGTAGTCATGAACGTTCCTAACACCAGTAGATTGTGGTCCAAAAGGCAGGAAGAAATCCAGGAAAGGGTTTCTGAATTTGTACGCAATCCTGACAAAAATTACTAATGAATATTAGACAATAGATTTTTGATGTGGGCGAGGGGTAGATTTAAATCGTTAATTGTTCTACTCGTACCCTAATATTTGCAAACAATCTGTGGCGAAACGACTACTAATTATTGAGGTACAACGCCATCCGGATACTGGCCAGTATCCTGGTTAGAATAGATAGGTACCACGAACCTCGATTTCATTGCCAGATTATGGGCATTCATTGTGAGACGTCTTTTACGTCTTTGAGACAAATGACAATAATGCACCAATATTATCTGCCTCGGAACTCGCTGGTGCGTCAGAACAGAAACATACCTAGTTCTGATCAGTCCTGACAAACGTACGTATCAGAACTTTGGGCTCGGAACCTATCGATGGACCTATCGACCCAGCTATGGAGGTGTGGAAGAAATCACTACTGCCCCACGGATGATTGCTGGAGTTCAAGATTTGGACAATCGCTGCACTAATTTACTGCACTGTAAACAAATAACCGGTATTTGTGCTAATAACGAGGCACGAACCTTTTCAATTGTCGTCGTTTCTTTGAGTGGTAGCTGGGACATTCCGTGAATATCATAGGATGAAGTGTTGAACTCTGCAGCCTGATATCAGGTAAACAACCAGTTGATCGAAGTGGTGGGCACCATCCCAAGGTTTGAACATCGAGACAAGTGTGGTTATAGTCACGCACTTTGGGCCTTGGATACTCGTGATGGTAATACCTGCAGACAAGTGCAGCAAAAACAACAGGTTTATTATTGAGATGAAATAGCGATTTCGAGATAACGTTCAACCTCCACCAATCATCTTGTCCACCGTGCTCTAGAATTCACTACAAGGTGATAAAAAACCTCTTTTTAAATAGAATAGTTCTAATAAAAATTTATAACAATCATTTAAGAACGTTCGTTAATTAAATGAGTTGTTATAATCCGCTTCTAATTGAAAAGAACATGACAACAAACTCATTTTATTAACGAATTTTTTATTCAGGCTCAGTAAGGTTCTTACCCTGCTACATTATGTTTATCGTTTTCGTCACCTTCTTCAACCATTTCTGGCCATCGGTGCATTATGGCTTCAAACCCAGACTTCTTGACTACATCTGTAATCCGCAGTCATGATTAGTTATTCGAGCAGACATGAGGAGGGACTTAAGTCAATTCCAAGTCCAATTGGAGGTCATTGCAGAGTTTACGAATCTTCAATCCTCGTTCTGCTTAAAGTTGTCTGCAGACCATGAATCTGTCATTCCTTGTAGGAAGGTATAGATTTCTTGGGAGACTTTTTATTAAAAATTCGAAAGCCCCTCTTCCCTCGAAGAGGATTTTTGACCTGCCCCTTTGAACAACTAGACAAATTAAGTTTATGGTAATTTGCAAGTACACTTACCGCGTGGCTTTTTTCTGGAGTGAAACGAGAATGTACCTATCGATCTTGCATGAACACGATTTTCCAAGGGAAGGTGGAATTTCTTCCATACTCCATCAGATTTGGTTCTCGCTGGTTTACCGTCTTGCAAGTTTGTGATGACCTTAGCACAAATTTCTGTTGTAGGTACTTGAAATAGCGCGATAGTAAGGTTAACATATTGGATTCTTAACTTCTTGGATTTTGTAGGTTTTTTTCTTCTTAAAATTAAACACTTGTGAAATTCTCTTCTCACCTCCCGAACATTTCAACCCCCTTGACATATTATACCTACATATACTTAATATTATTATGCTATCACTTTCCCCACCATAAACCTAGAACTTCCAGGATCTTGGCCCGCCACTAGCAAATTGATTTTTGGAGTGTTTTGCAGATTAAATCTTTTTGCAGATTAAAATTTTTTCTAGTGCTGTTGGGGGGACAGCCATGTTTTAAAAGGACTCTTTTTATCCTTTGTGATAAACTCCAGTAGGCATTCATTACACCCTTTTTATTTTCTTTGAAATTGGAGAAAATCCAATACGAAAGTTCATTCCAAAAGCAGCCTGAAGAGAACCCTTTTACCGGAGACGAATGGAAGTTTGAGGAAAAATCCGTTCAACTCGCAACTTGCCTAATGCTATTTTAATGTTATGAAATCGGTAATGAGTTGTCATGCCTACGAAGGTTTCAATAACAATCACACAAAAATAGCCCTGGGTTTCCCCATCACCCACTTAAACGTAGCACATTTGGTGGGGGGGTATTTTGACGTGCCTGCGTTATACGAAGTTGTGCGAATAAAACAGGAAATCTTAGAATGTCAAAGATGTGTTCTATGATGAAGATCATTGCATTGGAAAGAGCTTTAGGCGAGAACAATGGATAATACTGAGCGATTTTGTTCCCACGGTCGTCGATACAAAAATGTTTTGGAGCCGCCATTTCCCAAGACTTACCATGGTCTGTTGCCGTTTTTTCTTCACTCCTCCTCTTTTGGTGTTACACCTGAACACCCTCTCATTTGGTTTTGGCTGATAATCAGGATTAGTTTCTTTGAGAATTTTTGCATCTGTCAGCTCGCATTCTATAGTTACCGGTTGAACCTGATCTGCTATAAACCATTAAAAAAAAAGAAGATTAGGTTTAGTTATAAAACCCATTACGAAGCCGCAGAATCATTTATTGAACATTCCCCACTCACTTTCAAAGCTGAAAATAATTTTCAGGTCCGTGCAATAAGGGCTTATAGTCAAAAACAGCGATCTGAGAAAATCAGCCTCAACGTTTCTATTTTCTGACCAAACCATTAATTATCCATAAAAATTACTGGGTCGGAGAAAATTTCGAATTATTGAGGGTGAGTCATAAGCCCTTATTGTAGGGAAAGAAAAAACGCTTTTCATAAAAAGCGATTTTGCTCCCTGCTCCCCACAAGAAGAGCTTATGAGTTTTGAATAGGGGTTTCCTTGAATCAAAAAAAGAAAATTATACTTACTGTAAAAAAATCCTACCTATTGTTAAAAAATCTAGTGTTTAAACACATATGAGACCCCAAACAATGAATTCCACGTCCGACATTACTCGCCCAGCTACATCTCATTCGAAGTCCCATTTGTAGCCCCATGAAAGCCCCATAGATCCCCACAGTGAAATCGGTTGGTTTTGGGACCCCCAAAAATGAATTCTACGTTCAAAAATACTTCGAAAACGACACCTAATTCGATCCCGTTGCCGAACCCCTTTTTAAACCCCTCCGGTAGCCCCTTGTTAACCCCACGGGTTTGGGTGATCGGGTTGAAAACCTGGCGGGAACAACTAGACGAGGTAAAACGAGTGTTTTGTGGACATTTCAGAATTTCAAAACAAATTCCTACTGCCCACACCAGCCGTTTAAACTGTATTTAAGACTCATTCTTTTGTAGGTGCGTCGCACCATCTCTCATTTCAGCCACCACCCTTTTCAAAAATTATTCTTCTATTTTCCTACAGTAACTAGAGTAGGTAGGTATAATATTTTATTGCAAAAATACAGCCAAGATAAACGAGTTTAATAAGCTTAAAACTGACGTTCCCCATAAAAAGGGCGAAGGTATATTATACGCAGTATAACACCCGACGCAAAAACAAGGAGAGGTACCGACAAATGTTTGTATTGTCGCACTATTCAGAACAGAAGTAATTGTGCTCTTTTCCATCCCGAAACCAACCAATTAAATCCGAATATCTTCCTGAAACTTGGTACCTACCCGTGTAGAAAAAACCATGGCGGATTGATTTTTGCATTCCCCGCAAAAAATGGCTTATACTTACGCCCTTATTGCACGGACCTCCTCAATTGGCACATACGGGTTTTCGCTCATGCTGAATCCGATTCCAAGGCCAATACTAACGACCAATAGCTCTAATCCTTAATACAATACTGCGATGTACCGTTCTGACGGTCAAACCTAGGTATTATGCAATCATTTACTGACTTGACATTGATTTCCGATACCTATCCAACTTCTATACTTAACGTCATGTATAATATAATATCGAATCATATTCGATACCGGTGTCCGAGGAATCAGGTTTCGGTGGCATCTGGAGGTTGGGCAAGGGTGCTGCCTCTTTTTCTGGAGCCACGAGAGCAACTGCAAAGTCGGTCTCCTTTTGATCTTTGGCTTTTTGATAAAGCGCGCTTACGAATTTCTCTAACGTCTCTGCTGGAAACTCAAAGTTTCCGTTATTGATGACGTAATTATAACGGCCGCTCTTGCATATCAATCTCCCCGGTACCTGTAGAAGTTAATGAAATAGGTAGTACGTTAATTTAGCTACAGATTCACCAAGTTTGACGCGGTATTCAAAAATAATTATTTCACACCTTAGTGCAAGTTGCTATCCTGTGCACATCTGCATCCTTCACTTCAACTAATGGGAGGTTGTGCCGCTTACCCCTAGCGTCACTTATGTTAATTCGCAACATTCGATGGTCCTTCAACATCCAATTGGGGTATACCGAGTATAGCGTTGGTTCTGATACGTTCAGTCCATCTGCAGTAGGAAAAGTTGTAAGTAAGTAATTGTTGGACGTTTGTTGATTGCGGGAAAAATGCCTGAACGCTCCTCAAATGATGATAATATACGGTTGACCTATCGTTAAAATTTTATAGGAACCTAATAGTCGGTAATAGGAGTTCTACAGAACAAATAAAAATAACATCTCTTGAAACGTTCCTGCTGATCTTGATTGTTAATTAGTTAACTGTTATCGTGGGTTTGAGGGCACTTAGACCCTTACACTGTCTGTATGTGTTATACCTGACCTCAATAGTAGAACTAGTTTAATTAGATAAGAGCCCGTATTAGTCAGGCCTAATTACACATGTATCATGTCTAATTGAAATCTAGTCATGTCATCTGTGTTCGCACACTGTATGACCAATAAAATTACTTTGGTCTAACGGTTTTTGTTTGGGTAGGTACCTAATCTAAATGCAACTTTATATCATGTCAATCTCTACGGGCGCATTTTTTCTGGATGGTGGGGGGGGGGGGGGGGGGGCTAAAATTTCATTAAAGGTACCTACGGTGGCCAGACGTACCTACTACTTTTGTAAGGACATGTAGTGCTTTTTAGGATAATGTCCGGTGTTCTATTATTCCTCGAAAGGACAATCGAATGATCGATCATCAGCATTGGAGTTCGGACGAATCAATCCTAGTAGGTACTTCTACTCTTCGAACAGAACTACGGTTCTCCATTTGAATGCAGCACATGTAGGAAAAAATCTCCAAATTTACCTCCTTGGAAAAGAAATCCCAGAGCTCAAATCTTGCTTCAGAGTTCCCACCTGCGTGTGATCGATCGTGTCAAGGGTTAAGGGCCAACCATCACCCATGTTTTCAACCAGAAAAGTGTTAGAGATGGATCTGAAGTTTTGCAGTTTTCATCCACCTCATTCGATCGGGGGGTAATAAAATATATACATAATAATAAATTGAGTAGGTACTGTTAATAAAAATGCCAACCTACAACCATTGTACATACTTATCTACCTCTGGGTATTTTTTTCCGAAAGCCAGGTTTGTCCGTTCTCAACTTAAAGCTCGAGGAATTTTTCCCGATTTTTTTTTTTCAGAGAAGTCAAAACTGAGAATTTTTTTCCAGTAAGGGAGAAATTTTGAGAAAATTTCTTAATGATGCATGACGTGAAAAAAGTCGCTTGAATTCAAGTTGATATTAAATTCAGTGTTTTGAATGAAAGAAAAATTTTAACCAAACAAAAAGAAAAGGTAGAAAGAATTGTTGTAGATGGTTCAGGGATTTACCGATATAAAAAAGAAGAAAACTAATGAGTAAAATTTATTTAATGAAGAAGATGTAAATGAATAAATAACTGAAGGTTAGTTAGAATTTCGATATTCGGAGAGATATTGAGTTTTATTTTTATTTTTTATTATTTTAAATAATTTTTAAATTAAAACAAATGGTTTTACTTTTTCTCGAAATGCATTTGTAGCGAAATGCTTTTTTGAAAAAAAAAAAAAAAAAAAAAAAATCTGGCCACCGTAATTATACCCAATGCAAGTGAGGTTTGAAACCAATAATAATATTATATATTATATAGATACTATCTACTGCAAAGTGGTCAAGGTCTTGGGGGAGGGGGGAAAGTAAGAGAGGCAAGGCCCCGGTAATTTTATCATCGAGAGTGTGAATAAATTCCCTTGTTCTTGGCTGACCTACACCTTTTATTATCTTATCGGCAGATTTAAACGACCCGTAAAGAGTAATCCAAACACCAGTCGAAATGGAAACTGTTATCAAGCGAAGTCCTATTTTTGTTTTTTAATTTCAGTGAGGATTGTCTAATATTTTGTAGTTTTAGTCTAAAATTTAATGGCACTTTACGTGCTCACCATTTTCCATTTTGAATAGTTTCAGAGAAATTATCTGGTCACTCTGCAGGATGGCTTGCCCAGCCGGAAAATTGAAAAGGTATCTTACTACCGGCGAAATGACTAATGTTGAGGAGTTTTTGAACCCTGTGGCAAAGTCCAAAAACCTACCTATGGCAAGCCGTCGATTAACTCACACGGGTGGCTCTGAAAGTCAGAACTTAAATAAGTTATGTTAACTTATGTTTGTCCTGATTTGGAAGACTTACATGAACAAGTCGTTGAAGCAATACATAGGGCCATGTAAGTGTTCGTCAAGAAGTAAACATTCATGAGACCGATAAATTGAGGAGAGCTTCATGAAGAGGCTATTCTTCATTCATATTTATAAACGGTTGTAACACTAAAAAGTTTCTCAATGTTTCCTCAACCCAATCTTTTTGACACGTTCTAAATTATTCAGGCAGGCAACATTAATGGTTTATCGTTTGTTGGTACCTAAGGTAACAAAAGCGTGCAGATGATTTTCCAAGGATATAGAATTTAGTATTGGGGTTAGATAGACTCTGCTCTCGATGTTATAATTTATAGTTTAATAAAGTTGATAAGTTATAGTTTAATAAAATCAAAAGTATGTACCTTACGAGGGATACAAGGGTGATTAAAAAAAAAAAAAAAAAAACGGAAATTTGGGGTTTCGTTTAGGCCGACAATTTTTCCTTCGTTTTCTCTAGAAGTGTTATTGATTCCGGTCCAGGGAAAGCCCTAGTTTTCGAAAATATATAGGGTAAGATACTTTATGTAGCCCCCAAAAAGATATCACTACAAAACCACGACGGATTTATGTGCTTTCCTCAAGACCATGACATGAATTGGTGTTGGTATAACTATTGAGGAACTCAATATATATTCCCAATTACTTTCAGTATCCGTAGCCAGTAACCGAATATAAAATATAATTAGGGTTAGAAACTAGATTTGAAGGTCAATTTCTGCAACTGAAATGGAGAAAGCTAGGCGTGAAGGACTTGAGTTTTCGTGATGGTCTTGAACTTTTGTGTGAAGGTTATGAACTCTTGAGTGAAGGTCATGAGTTTTTCACAATGGTCTTGCCTTTTACCTAGTAATAATACAATATACGTACATATATACTACAATAACTTGGTCAAGTCAACGAGATAGGTTATTAAATCATCCAAACCTTCACTAATCCCTCATGACCTTCACAAGTTTGACTTGGTAAAGCGTGATGGTCGCGTGAAGGTTTTGAGTGTGACGGTCATGAGAAAGTATCTCAAAATGGCTGGCAAGCTAACTCTGTTGTTCCAGAAGGGTAAACTGGGCTTTCATCGCCACACGAACCCGCTTTGTGTTCTACGGGTGATTACAATCTAATCAAACAATTTGAATTACTCATTTTACGAGCGTGAATGTCTGGAAAAAAAGTATCTCAACAAACATGACTTAGCTCAGTAAACTCTGTGAAAATGTTTCTTTGGCTGCTGGAGATCCCCCACGAGCCGTATTTTCCCTTCCAGGGATGTTGGGCTACTGAACGGACTAGCTCGGAGATCGAAATAGTTAAAAACGCGCTCTTCAGGCGAAATGAAAAACTAACTTTTTTTCTTGTGCCGGTCTTGAGTCATCGTGAGTACGCAACTTTTAGAGGGTGGTTCTGCATTTAGATAATTGATAACCCCTTGAACGTAGTAAACTATCTCCTAATCACTTGGGGAGAAGGCGTTGACTGTAAATCCATGATATGGGATCTAAAATCGATTCCAAACTTGCTCATAGGTCTTGAGTACGCGTGAAGGTCGTGGAGTTTTCTGTAGTAAATCTCGATTTTCTCCTAGTACATTAGCCGAAATAATTCAGAAGTATTTAGAGTGGTAGAGCATTTCGTGTGGAGCTATACAAAAAAAAAAATTTAGAAGATTGGGTAATTTTTGGAAGCTACAGAGGCGAGTACTCACCCATTTCCGTTTTTTTTTGGAATCACCCACAACAAGAAACGGACATTTCGCCAACCTGAACAATCGAATCTCTAGTCGAAAAGGAGCGGCGAAGAAGACTAATGCCATTTCTCTTTGATACAACCCTCTGGGCAAAATTATTGTTCGCCCCAATTGCCTTTAGCTGATTGCGAGGAATCTCCAAGGAACGCGTTCAAACAGACGGAAGATTTGAACGTCGCCGATGAAGCCCAAAGTGGATCAATATGTCAAAGTGAACAAATAATTTTCGCCCTGTTCAGTATTCTGGGGCGCTTAGTTGAATTTAATAAACGTTTTTATCGGAGCACCGCATTTACGCCTGCTAATGCTATATAAAAAGCCCGGAATATTTTTGAATTGCCTCAGTCGCTACGAGAACAAGGAGCCAAGCACAGCAATCCACCGACATTTCTTACACAGGGTAAGAACTTATTGACACAACACAATTTTGACCAAGGGTTACCTACATAAAATAATCCTTTCGTACCCATGTATTACGATTACGATACGAAATTAAAATGTAAGAGAGTCGTACGAAATTCAAGCCAGTTACAGAAGTAGTTCATACGAAATAACTATAAACCAATGATTGGTGTTGTTATTTGTGTGCTAATCCTAGATAGGTACATTTTATAGCTGCCATTTGCTTGTTTTCAGAATGGCTAGACACGTGATTACCACATTCCTCCTTACACTTGGTGTTTACCTGTTATTGCAAAGCGCAAGCAAGCAATGTGCAGGTTCACCTGCCCCAAGACCATATCCCCGAATTCCCCATCATCTTCCCAGAGCTGTAGAACTCAAGTAAGCAATTACATTAAATGATATATGTTATCAGTCGTACGTTTTTCCACCTACCTTTCTCTCATTTGCATGATCCTGGTCCATGATGATGTTGGTCCCGTGTTTCATGAAGATCCTAATTAATATTTGGCGTTTAAAACTTATTGTTTTTACTGGTGTACTCACCCTGACCCATAAATTGCGGTAAAATAAAAGGTGATGTATTTTCCCACCTGTCCAGTTGAGAAGGAGTTCGAGAATATTCTTTACTGAGGGTTTGAGGGGATCCACTTGCGCTTGCTCTCAATTGTTTCCAGGGATTAGACGAATTTCCTTCACTTCCTCATTCTACGACTTAACAAGGATTGATACCCTTTGAGGGGGTATTATTAGGAAGGGCTCCAGGAACCCACATGATGAAGAATAAAACCGTTCCAACCTTCTCTGTTAGACCCTCGTTGTAAGGAATCAAGTTAAAAGTGGTTTCATTCGGAACTGACTTTAAATTCATAAATACCATTTGCTTTGAGAATTTTAGATTTTTATTTAGTTCACAATTTAAGGTGCCTGCATGTATCATGGTCCTACCAACCGCGTGCACCTGCATTAAATCACTCCATCAGTGACCTCTCTTTTGATATGATTTCGGTAATTGTATACCTTCGGTAATTTTTAGTGAATTTTCATTTTGGTTTATTATTCTTGGAATAATACACCTATGTTTTCGCGACGGGCTTCGACGACTCCGATCGGCCTCAAAATTTGACATTATCCGTTTCAAGTGGTCTAGATTCCAAAACCGAAATGTCCGTCCGCCGTCCAGGCCGTTTTGGGCAGTAGGAATTTTTTTAAAAATCTGAAATTTTGACAAAATACTCGGATTGCCATCCAGTTGTGCCCGCAAGGTTTTCAGCCCGATCGCCCAAACCCGTGCGGCGCTATGGGGCTACAGAAGGGGGTTTTTGAAGGCTTTCGGCTATGGGATCGATTCAGGTGTCGTTTTCGAAGTATTTTTCGACGTAGAATCCATTTTTTGGGATCCCGCAGTGATCCGATTTCGCTGTTGCGATCTATAGGGCTTTCATGGGGCTACAAATGGGATTTTTGAAAGATCCTAGGAGGTCAAATATTTTTCAAGTAAAAAAAAAAACAAAATTTGAAAAAATATTTTTTGAAAAAACAAAATCAAAAAAAATTTTTTTTCATTAGGTAACACAGAATTAAATTTCTGCACAAGTAACCTATATCAAAGAATAATAAACCCTTGTGTAAAATTTGCAGCGTTTTCCTTTTGTTGTAAACAGAGGCAAGGCGTATTCGTGCGCGTCTCACTGTACCCAATTTATTTCCCTGTTATCAATATGGTCTTGTGCCAACAAAAACGGCTGGTTGGTAGGTACCTAGTTTCTTTCTCTCCGTTTATTAGTCATTGGTCAAGCTTTCGGCTACACGCCATCTTCTGGAACTATAAATTGGGTTAGGAGCGGCAGGTGGATTGTCGGACGAGGACACCAAGAATCAAGAATCAAGAATCAAGAATTTTTTTATTTGCCAAAGCCAAATAATGACAGAGCAAAAGTCAAAAGTTAGAACATACAGAATAAGCTGACTGGTTATAGGGCCGATTATATTGACTGTAATAATGGGAATGACAGAGAAAATAGCATCAACTCGACTGCAGATGTACAAAACAATGAATGGCCGTGCACAAGACAATGACAAGAAAATACATGACAAGACAATGAAGACTAATTCACCACAGGCCATTTGATCTTGAAAAATTCCTCTAGAGAATATAATTCTTCTTTTACCAGGTGGGACTTCACGTACTTATAGAAGGATTTAGCTGGTATATCCCGAACATGGTGGGGTAGGGAGTTGAACAGACGGGAGCCCACCTGTATTGGGTCGTTCTGTTGGGCATTAGAGAGGCGGGTGAAAGGGATGATGACATCACCCCGGGAGCGAGTATTATGCTGGTGCGAGTCAGCAACCATGGGCAGACACGAAGAATTGGACTTTACATGGTTTAACACAACCAATACATAAGTGCTAGGAATAGTAAGAATTCCTAAACGAGTGAAAGAGCCCCTACAACTCTGACCCCATGATAGATTGGCCATTATTCTGATGACTCGCTTTTGAAGTTTAAATATGGTTAAAGCATGATTGGAATTGCCCCAAGCGATGATACAATAGGAGGCTCTACTGGCAAAGCAAGCATGATAAACCGAAAGCAGGACCTGGTCGGACACTATTCCTTTCAATCTCCTAACCATGTAAATAACGGATGATAGCTTAGGCGACAATACCTCAACATGTGAAAGCCACGAGAGACGATTATCCACCATCAAGCCCAGGAAATTTACCGATTGGTCCAGGCGCCTGTTTAGACCCAATTCCAGAGTCTGGGTTTTACTTTTGTTTAAAATTAATTCATTGGCCGAGCACCAACTTTCGATAATCTTTGATCTGTTTAAAGAATCATGCCTAAGCTCAGTACATGAAGCTCCCCTCGCCAAGCTAGTTATATCATCAGCAAATAAGAATATTGTCTTCGAGTTTGGAAACTGATAAGCCAAGTCATTGATAAACATAAGAAAAAAACATGGACCTAGGATACTACCTTGTTTGACACCACAGGGTATAGCTACTTCCTGGGAAACACAACCGTTGAAGTAAACCACCTGCGACCACCCTTCAAGAAAGCTCTTGATGAACAAAACTGATTTAACATTTAACACCATTTAACATTTAACAGTTATACTTCGTTTGTTGTAGGTACATAAAGGTACCTGTCGTTGTAACCAGGTAGACTTATGCCGCTATATTCCCCTTGTCCTAGCCAGTAACCTTAGCGTGTTATCGTAACTATAAAATCTTCAGGAAGTGTCCTAAAGATGGCGTTTAGCCGAAAGCTTGACCAATGACCAATAAACAGAGAGAAAGAAACTAGCAGCCGTTTTTATTGGCCCCAAGACCGTCGCACTCTTTGAAAACCACCGGTTGTGAAAGCCCGACGGGAACGAATGATACGAACTATCAAAATTTGATATAAGATTTAATATATTGTCTGAAGATCTGAAAATTCTATTCCAGTTTCCAAGACGAAGACGATGCTTTGGAGAAACGACAGTTCAATGATTACGGGCACATGCGTTTCGGGAAACGGAGTGGCGGAGATGAGAAGATCGACGACTACGGTTACATGAGGTTCGGTCGAGGGTTTGCTTAGGGCCTGAGTCCATGAACGTAAATGTTGAGGTAGACTGCTTTTAATTTTGTAATAACATGAATTTATTTTAAATAAAAGTTTGTTTCCAAACAAAATAAACGAGTTGAGCCTGAACTCACTTGTTGCTTATTTTATTTGCCCATGGACTTGATGGCATTTACTTACTGTATTATTATCCTATGATGGATTTGTTTGATCAAGTAAATCTTGGTGTAGAAAGAAAAGAAGTTATCTCTTCTGCCGATTATGTTTGTATTTGACAAGATGTACAATTTTCTGTTTCCATCCGTGTAAATAAACGAATAATGTTGTATTAGTAGAATGGCACAAGAATAGTAGGTGATGGTGCCCTGGCACGGCACGAAAATGATGAATTACATCACATAATCAGTCGTGGTTCGAACGTAGTTCTTCTCAGAAGGCATTGACACTCTGTCTATTCCATTCGGAAACAGCTCATTCGCTTCTTCTTCGGACACAGTTGGAAGAATCATCACCTTCTCTCCAGGCTAAAGTTGATAAGAATGTAGATAAATGATGATGCAAATGGTATTAAAAAAATGTGTATAATATATTATAATAAGTAGCATTAGTGCTACTTATTGAAACTTACCACCCAGTTTGCTGGAGTAGCGATTACTTTCAATTTATCAGTGAGTTGAAGAGAGTCAATCACACGGAGGATTTCACTGAAAAAAATAGTATCAAATGCCTATCAGAGAGTAGGGTAGGTATGTGGGGGCAAAGACCCTCATGGGGCAAAGACACGCTGGGGCATTTTGTGGAATTCATGCAGTTAAAATTTCGGCCAACAGGCAGCAATTCCGTCTTACTAAGAGTCAGTTGCACTACAAAACTCAAGGTGATCCTGACAACAGGAGCGGAGAAAATGCGGTAAGTTGATTTTGATCTGTTTTCGTGTAATATTTTCCCGTGTTCTGAGTTGATTATTTCAAAGATGATTTGAGACATTTCCAAAGTCTAACTTGTTGCTCCTTAGTTTAGTCTCACATGCCAGTTCTAATTTAAAAACCCTTGTTATCTGTTGTTTACTTTGTTGGGGTACCACCATTTTCAAAAGTGTAAAAAATGGGGACTTGCCCCAATTTCAGTAATAAATTTCTCCTTCAGTACTATCGCCTATCAGATGCATCGCACTCGATTGGCCTCTCGAATGGCCCAACTAGGAGCACACTTATCCACTTGAAATATTCCTAGTCACTCCTGCAGAGACGATTTGTAAAATTACACTCCTACTGGAATGTTGGATCCTGAAATAACTAGGACTACCTACTTACTCAACGTTTCTCCCGGTTGACGTGGGATACACCATGGACAACCTCAGCTTCTTTTGAGGGTCGATAATGTACAACGCTCGTACGGTCATAGCAGTATCAGGATTTTTTACGTCCTCGGCATCGAGCATGTCCAGCAGGACAGCTAACTCCCTACTCTCATCCGAAATGATAGGATAAGGGAAGTCTCCAGGGATGTCCCTGCAGTACGATTTGATGTCCTGTGAATGAAATCGGTTACAATATTGAAGTACCCAAGTTTAATTGAGTGTTAGCCTGAATTTCAGTTTTTGATTATCACATTTTTGATTCGTGCCAATTGAACTTACATTCACCCAATCGGTGTGATCTTGAAGTTTATCACATGAAAGAGCGATGATTTTCACGTTACGTTTTTCAAATTCGTGTTTGTGGACTGCAATACGTCCGAGTTCAGTGGTGCAAACGGGAGTAAAATCAGCGGGATGGGAAAACAACATGCACCACCTGAAATATTTTGAAATGAGTGTTGTGGCCCAAAATATTATGTAAATGGAGAATACGAGCACTTACGAATTGCCGATCCATTCGTGAAAGGAAACAGGCCCCTTGGTGGAAGGTGCTTTGAAGTCAGGCACTGTGGCTCCTAGACGCATACGCATTTTAGAGATGGTGAAGTGACCGCTGGATGTAGCTAACTGAGAAGTGGCAGCGACGCCCAAGAGAGGTTGGATTCAATTACTTGTGTTTAGGCACGTACGATAAAGAGCACCAAGGCCGCCTTGTTATGCCTTCATATAGGACTCAACCCCCACTCATTCTCCTCCTCTACGCGACCAGTCCCTATCCCATAGATAATATTATGTCTCCTGAGGTATCCCATAGACAGATACCGTGGTTCCTAGACAAATTGGAGCTTACTTTCTGAATGAAGGTATATTCCACCATTACAAAACTAAGTTCAAAATTTTCTGGTATTTTTCAGACATGAGGTGTCTGATTTCAGGAGGATAGAATCAACGTAGGGCTCGGCACATGCAGATGTGAAATCCCAAAATACTTATACACAACTATATCAGCGCCATTTAGTTCGCGCAATAGCAATCCAACAACATTAATACCTAACACAGGTTTACAAAAAAAAAGGTCAATCTCAGGCGCCGCAGAAAAAACCATCAAACTCTATGTTTTTTGGGGTGCTGAATCCGAATCTGGCCCCCGTTTTTTCCGGTCACGTCCAAATTTTCGAGATATTGGCGATTTTTCGTTTTTTCGACCTTTTTCCGTTTTGAAAATCACAGCTAAACGTGCGGATGCCCAAAAATTCCACAAAAACTCTCTTCTTACTGGATATTTATCGCTGATTCCGAAAATATATATGAGTTGGTGTCTAAAACCACGAGAAATGTGTGATTTTGCCAAAAAATGTTGATAAAACGTGGTTTTTTCAAAACCAAAGTCACGTTTTTTAATACTTTTTACCTTCTAGCGTGAAAACTAATGCCGTTAATAAAATTTTTCCAACGAGGTCTTGTAGGTAGATTGTTTCTGCGTCGAATGGGACCAACCGTGATTCTTTACCTTCCATAATGAGGGAGCTATGATTTTCCAAAGTTTCTGGGGGCTTGTTTTTCAGGGCTTCAAGTTCAATTCCGTGAGTTCTTGATGAATAAAACCATCTTTGAGTCGGTCTGAATTGATGCTTCCGAGTCCAATATATTCCTCGGAACAAAGTTTTGTTGTGATCAAGTTGCATTGCCGACTCCAGGAGTTCATGTTCTACGACATGGCCAAAATGGGTAGAAACTTTGAAAAATCATAGCTCCCTTATTATGGAAGGTAAAGAATCACGGTTGGTCCCATTCGACTCAGAAACAATCTACCTACAAGACCTCTTGGAAAAATTTTATTAACGCCTTAGTTTTCACGCTAGAAGGTAAAAAGTATCAAAAAACGTGACTTTGGTTATGAAAAAACCACGTTTTTTCAACATTTTTTGGCAAAATCACACATTTCTCGTGGTTTTAGACACCAACTCATATATATTTTCGGAATCAGCGATAAATTTCCAGTAAGAAGAGAGTTTTTGTGGAATTTTTGGGCATCTGCACATTTATCTGTGATTTTCAAAACGGAAAAAGGTCGAAAAAACGAAAAATCGCCAATATCTCGAAAATTTGGACGTGACCGAAAAAAACGGGGGTCGGATTCGGATTCAGCACCCCAAAAAACATAGAGTTTGATGGTTTTTTCTGCGGCGCCTGAGATTGACCTTTATTTTGTAAACCTGTGTAATAATTTTATCTGTAGTAAAAATTAGTTAGGTATCTGAATAAATTAATGAACTATCAAATCAATATTGATTGTATCATTTTTTTTAATCATTAATTTAACCAAGGGTGTAATAATTAATTTAATCAATCAATTTCCAAGGGCGCTTAGGCCCTTTGTACTCAACGCCATTCTTCGAGTTCACTCAAACCAACGTTTTATTGTCAAATCTCACTTTTAACCCCCTAGTGAAACCGACCCCTTAACGTGAATAGCTAGTGCACGGTTAAGAATTATTATTCCATCTAAAATGGTTCCCAGATGTGTCAAGAGAAATGAGAGAACGCACTGAACATGGTAAGTTATAACAATGTTATTTATGTCATAATATGTTATTATCTATATGATCTATGTTATTATATGATAGGTATTATCATGTTCAGTGCGTTCTCTGATTTCTTCATTTAATGTATATATATATTAAATATGTACACATTTTGTATACGTATTATACACTTTTATTAATAGTTATACCTATGGAATATACCTACATATTCAGTCATTCAATATGACCTTTAATTCACGATAAACATCGTGAATAATTTCTTTCATCATCAACATCATCATTCTATGATCTTTCATGCAACCGGTCAACTTCATCTCCAACATCCTACTTAAGTAGGATTATAATTATAATCTTTTATACCCGGTATAAAAATTATTGTAATATTTTTCCAAGTTTAGGTAGGTATACTATATGAATTAATATACCAAGTACTTTATTGAAAACGAGTAGGACCTACCTATTCGAAAATTTCGTGCGATGCATGCCTACCTACCTACGTAAAAAAGTTCCGTTTGTACATCCTCAAATTGAATGAATATTATATGACGTAAAGTATATAATAAATCATTATAATGTATTATATTATATTTCTTTATTGAGCGTAGGCTGTGCTTGATCACAATATAATATCACAGAGATAACCATGGACTTAAACGAACTAGGTAGGTACTTCAGAATACGTCGTTAAGATAAGAAATCCACACCAAGCTAAGAAAACCCATATAGGGAAAACCCATAAACAATCATTCGATTACCTGAAACAAATCTACTTCAGAGAGGGGTTTCCCGTCTTGAGAGGTATTGAGAGGTATTTACCGTCTTGAAGATATTGAAAGGTAAAGTGATGGCAATAAAGATCCGATTTATCTTCTTCTTATTCGTCATTTTTTACTGTTGAAATAGTTGGGTAGGTAGTTTAGAATCAGCCATCTAATTATTCCTTATGATTTTTATAACAATTTATTCAGCAATAGTAGTTTTTGCGCTTCTTCCATCGTCATCAATCCAAGCTAGGAATGATAATATAATATATTCAATATAATATATCCAATATAATATATTCAATAATAATATAATATTATTATATTATTATGACCATCTGCACAATTATTCCAGACCATTGGAAACTTCCATTGAAGGTGGCAGAAATTTCGTTAAAAGGGCCATTGTAAAATTATGCACGCACGCACGAACATGCACTACTATGCATGTACTATGAACATGCTGCCTAGAATGTTCAATAAAAAAAACTATTTCAAAAATGCATGTTATTAGCAGGAATCTAATGAACATCTCCCTTCAGTTAAGGCTAATGCCTTAAGAGTGTTAAAATTTAATGTAGGGTTACGAACTGCATTTTCGGATTATTAATTGTGAGGATTCCACCCTCACTTTGTAAAACTCAAGAAACATAAAAGAGCCGGCAGACGGGACACTCCACGTCTCATAGCAACCAGCTGACCGAGCAGCTCCGCACGAGCCGAGGCGAGTATAAAAGGCCGCCGGCCGCCGCCTCGGATGCGGCGCCTCCGCTTTCTTTCCATTTTAATTTCTCTCTCACGAAGGGTGAACCTCTGCCTTCTGTCCGATTTTAACCTTGTGTTTTCTTTCTCTTTCTCATAATATGAGGCCGCTCGATTTATTGAGGGATTGCTAGGCTGAAGTTAATATTATTAACTTCAGCCTAGCAATTCCTCAATAAATCGAGCGGCCTCAGGGCCATCGAATTACTGAGAGGATCGTGGAGAACGGCCATCGTAATCCGAGAGGTCCTGACCATCGACCATCTGAGAGGCGAAAGCCATCAGTGGTTCGAGCGGTTTCGACCATCGGCTTGCGAGGGGCCTAGGCAGGGGCGGATAGGCGGTTTTGACCGGCCCGGGCGATTCAATTTGACCGGCCCTACCCCGCCCCCTCCACCGCCACACACAGTTACCTATCCAAAGACCTTACTTTTAATACCTAGGTGAACCTGATGCTTAGGTGAAAGAGAAAACTAACAGCACCTATAATATAGCGCCACTTTTATTTGTTCTAAATATTATTTAGAACAAATAAAAGTGGCGCTTGGTATGTGAATTAGTAGGTACCGTTTATGCAAACAAAATAGCGCTCCAAGCTAAGATGCATTTTACACATTTCATCAGTTAAGTACCTACATAATTACAGCTTATCAACAATAAAAAAAAAAAAAGAAGGCTCGCAAGAGGAGCATCTGGCTGGAGCACTGAGCCGAGAGGCTTTGGGCATTTCCGGCCCTCCTCACCTTCACCCCTCCACCCCTTCTCTCATGTATGTCCCCCGCTTGATAATTTCTTTCGAATTTAGGCTCAACCTCAGGCCCATGGTAAATTTGTTTTTTATTTTTAAATTTTCATGTCAAATGTTTGGACGGATGAAGGACGCCGGAAAATCAATTATCAAGGTTACTCGAAAAATGAGTCCTTATTCAACTTCCTGTCATCCTTCAAAAGCTCCAGGATCCAAGGAACTGCGTTTGGAACTCCCAAAAATGGATTTGACGTCCAAAAATAGTTCGGAAACGACACCTAACTCTTCAAAACCCCCTCCTGTAGCCCCTTTTTAGATCCACTGAGCCCCCACCGGTTTGTGCGATCGGGTAGAACACCTTGCGAGTTCAACTAAAAGGAGACCCAAGTACTTAGTCAAAAATTTCAGATTTTTGAATGAATTCCTGAAGAATTGAATGAATTCTACTGCTCAAAACGTCGTGGGCGGCGGACGGATATTTCAGTTTTGGAATCCACACATCTTGAAAGGTAGGTACCTATAATTACAAATTTTGAGGACAATCACAATTTTTTACCCCTGATGCAAATACCAAAATGTATTATTCCAAGAATAGGGGATCACATAACGCTCGCACACAAAACGCATGCTGATGAGGGAGAAGGGACCAAGCAGTAGGCGATGGCGAGGAGGGCCGACAATGGCCAAAGCCATCAACATAAGATCCTCCAGATTGTTATCACTCAGAGTTTGCCTCAGCCTTGTTTTGATAATTTTAAATTTTGAAAAACTCCTCCAACACTCGACTTGGGTCGTGGAAAGCCTAACCCTAAGTTTGTTTAAAATCAAAAAAAGTCTTGCATACGATGAGGCCATGAGGTTGGAGGTACTGTTTTAAAATCTTGTTGCAAAAATTACGAATTTATTGAACTTGCAATCCACCCTACGAGGAACAAAGCCAACCAGATTCTTTTACGTCTGAGTTTTTCTTTTCTGTCTCGAGTACTTTCTCTAATACATTTTTCTCCAGTTTCGACCGGCCCCTCAGGACCGTCGGCCCTTCGGGCAACGCCCGATCGCCCGACCTGCCTATCCGCCCCTGGGCCTAGGCCATCGAGAACGAGGGGTCTCAGCCATCGGCTATTCGAGGGGCGAAAGCCATCGAAGCACCGAGCGGCCTCCGACCATCGAGCTCGAGCGGCTCACACGCTGAGGCACAATCACTATAAAGCGAAGTAACGTACGCGGTAACACAGGCACAACATTAATTATTATTAGGTATTGTGAATAATATCTGAATAATTCCTTCATTTAGCTCAAATAAACCAAGACCCCCCCCTATCAAATCGTTTTCAAATATGTCACAGGGGGTTTCCTGCCTCCTTGATGATTATGTGCGCAGATGGTGGGCAGAAACGGATTTTTTCCCGCATGCTCGTGAAACACGGGCGATCCTCCGTTGCTGCAGCCAATTCCAATTTTCCCGGAGAAGTGTTGTTTTGAGTTGGAACAGAATTTCGTTTCAAGATTTAACTGAGTATTTTTATTTCCCCTAACTCTCTATGCTTCGTAAATGTGTTTCATTTTCATTTCTAAAATCTGTGGTCTGTTAGCATCTCCTGCAAGGATAAAAAATCCCACAGAAAAGTTTTTGTTGGTTAATGGTGAATTTAGGAGAAGCACAATAGGTATGGCGAAAACCTGTCACCCTGGACTCATTTCAAAAAGGTCATGTTCTAAGCTACAGGTCCGTGCCGTTTTGGGCAGTACCTAGGCAATTTTTTTTAATCTGAAATTTTGACAAAGTACCTACCTACCCGCAGGTTTTCCCCCGACTCGTGGGGCTCTGGGGCTACAGGAGGGGCTTTTGAAGGGCTTCGACTATGGGGTCGAGTTATGTGTTGTTTTTGAAGTATTGTTGGTCGTAGAATTAATTTTTGGGGGTCCCAGAAAGATCCAATTTCACCGTGGAGATGGGGTCTTTCAAGGGGCTACAAATGGAGCTTATAAGCTATAAATAGGATGTCAGAAGGTCGAATGAAGCGTCGTTTTGCATTTTGTTAAGTATTAGTTTTTATGTATGCATACGTTCACAGGTTGTGTAGAAGCACTGTAGCAATAGTTTAGCTGGGGGGGGGGGGGGGGGGGGAAATTGGGGAAAAAACGCAGAATATCTTTCGAAGAAACAGAGGCAGGAAAGCACAATGACTTTGGTATGACGCAAAAATGAAATTATCGCAGGACGAAACGCTAGTTGACAACTGCTACACCAGACGTCAGTCGTTGACGGATTGGAACGAAAGCGTTCCTGCGCTCAAGTGCCAGCATTCACCGTCAGGTGTCGGGGGTAGCGCCAGTGTCGCATCCCCTTCCGTAGTATTCGCCACAAAGAACAGTCGGTTGAGATGCTTCGTGCTCGTTAGGTTGATACTCCCGTTTCAGTGTTTTCATAGGTATACTTACCACTCTGACTCTTTTTGAACCACCGGTTCGTTCATAGATTTCAGGTGAAATTCGGGATTGTTAAAGTGTAAAGTGTGTGTTACTCGGTGCATTGATGGACCGTCCTTCGTGGTAAATCTTCAAATCTGATTTTGACAAGGTTGGTCTTCCTTATCACTTTTTCCCAGGAACCTGCACAATTTCTGTTTATATCTATGAGACAATGGATTTTGTAAGTCGTTTCTCATTTCGGATAGATTGGCCTCAAGTAGGTGCTACAGTGCTAAACATATCTTACTGAATCTATTACAATTACGTATAGGATTTTTGGTGCCTTTGTAAATGTTGAGGAACTTAAAATAATTTATAATCCACATGTAATTGAGAGCGAACGACTAATCTCTGCAATTTTAAAGTCAAAATGTATCGTCAGTTGTATGAACACTCAACTCGTTATAACCAATCCCAACAAGTTTGAATTTTATTGCGTGATAATGCTTATTATTACGCTAGGTACCTAGTTCTTCTTAGAGAGGTATGCAGATTGAATTTTATTGAATTTTATAGTAACTATAACAACAACTGTTGTAATAGGTATTTAAGTAACCTCCCCTACCCTTTACCACCGGGAAATAAAACTCTTTAATTAATGAACATAACCGTAAGTATAATAATATTATATATTTATATAATATTTTTATGTATATATATATATTATGTCATTAATAACTTGAAATTATTATGTTTGATGTTAGTCTAATGTGGAGCGCCGTGAAGTTTATTTTATTCCGCGTTAAAATACTAAACCCTTACAACTGCCGGGTACTGAAGTAGTGGTGGACACCAGCGCCTTGTTCGTCCACCTCCATTATGATACGAAAGAGTCACATTTCGCTCCCCCCCAAGAAGTGGAATATGTTTGATTTTTCCAGTCAACACCCGAGGTTTTGTGTATTTTTGAGCCCTCATAATAATCATTAGCCAAATATAAGGGGGAAATCATTACGGTTTGAAACGGCGTCAGAAGTTGACCGACTCGATCTATAATATAGATCGAGTCGATCAATTAAGGCAGGCCAGATGAACAGAACCGGCGAACTTCGCGCTGAATGTCGCTTGAAAAGAAGTCTGGTGAAGTGAAGACACGTCAGAGAGTGAGCAAATTTGTCCCTTCTGCTCATTACGAATTCCATTAATCGGCTGAAAGGGCTCTCGATATCGCACTCCCAGTTGTTTCATGCGGTGATGATTTGGTTTCAAGCACATAGGCTTTGAATTATTCAAGCGACTTCGTTAGTGTAGCTTGATAGCTGCAGGCTCCCCTCGGCGTCACGGATTACCACCGGCTAGGTACCTACAAAGTAAATTTGAAAAATATCGTTTCATGATTTTTAGTGCATGTTAAGATGGTACCTAGGTAATTGATTTCCTACACAAACACTACGATGGCCCTTTGATGATATAATATATACATATTAAAGCACAGTGAAGGACGTTTGTTTTATTTTTCTACCAACTGGTTTTGGTCTACATATAGGGATATTTGTATATATTTGGAAGAATAATAATTCTTCTTCCAAATTATTTGGAGAGATAACCTAAGAGAGAATTGATGTGCCCGCCATTTGGGTGATGCGTGCGATGTGGCTCTATCTAATAGGTAGTATCTGTAACACAATACAATGTATTGTCTATGTGTCATGTAGACATGCTGTCTGGCTCGGTAGGATGGATTAACTCGTTTATCTCTTTCTTCCCTCATCACAGAAGTGGACTAATTGAGCTATGACGGGTCGAAGAAAATATTGTGGAGTACAGTAGGCACGTAGAATTTAAATACCATCACTCTCTAACAGCCTGATCGGCCAGTAAATTATGTTATCATCTGTGGAGGAACTCGGCTTGTTTAGCTCGATGTGCAGTGCCTGACCGGTTGTAGTGGCGTTCCAACTTGAAAGCCTTTTTGAGTAGGTGTACCTACACTTCCACTAGTCCAGGCACTGCGTAGCCTTCGCCAGTCTACTATACGTATTATATTATACTAATGAACCGCACATTGTCCTTTCTCGGCAAGACAAGCTTCCTATAATTATCAATTGATAACCTCTTCGCCCTGACATCGATATTACGCTGTTTGGCAACCGTACCATGGCATAATAGCGAGCTCAAATTTGCTGCAAAATCACCCTCAAATTAGTATATCGAGGGTCTCAAAGCCACATCACCAATTAAGCAAAAAATTGAGTTTATTTGATCGATAGAATTTTTGATTTGGTTTGAACAAGTTTCATATTATTTTCATTCTAAAATGCCATATTACGATGAAATTTGCTCAAATAAAAAAAAGTTTTAATATTTCATCTCCCATGGTTTTCAATAAGTTTTTGTGCCCCCCCTCCCGGAAAGTTGGCGAAAATATTATACGACATGTGGCTTTGAGGCCCTCGTTCTTTGAATCTATCGAACTTTGTTTCCCTATTTCTGAAGATCGACGGATGGCTTCTAACGCCCACGCCAAGACGTGACCCTGAGGTCAGAGGCTTTTTATGTGATCCTCCTCTCGGAACTCGATAAGGCCTTCTAAGAGGAGGGAGGGGGGCTCCGTGTGAGGACAAGAGTTGGGCACCATCTGGCGTGGAAGATCACCTAGCCTGTATTTTGCGACAACATCAAGTTAGGGGAGACCGGTGCAGGTTGGCACAATTTTTCATGAGGTTTGGTTTTGGAGGTTTCACAAATAGAAGAATACCCAACAACAACAACTTTGAAGCTAATAAATCTCTCATGGAAGGATAATTTAACCGTACATAATGTAAGGTGGATGCGGCGAGATAGTGGGAATCCATCTTACAAAACACAGTACAACACGTGTTGTATACAACACAATACAGTACTGTATTGTACTGATAATGGTCTATTCAACCGAAACGCGTCTACAAGTTATTATTTTATTTATCGTGGAAATAGACTACTTCGTCTGAAATCGTCTGTTTATAATTTAACCGTACCAGAGGAAGTCCAACTATACCAACATGCCATGTGGTAGACTATTTTAAAATGGATAGAGAATATTTTGCACTTACAAGTGCTTTACGTCCTTTTCTGAGTGGACTTTCCTAACCTAGGAAAATGGTTACTATTATGGATTTTAAATCACCAAATCATAATGCGTGTGTTCACAATATCAACAATCCGTGACGCGTAATTATTGTTGCTTGTACATCTTCCGCAATATAATATATTGTATATTTTTCTAAATTGCATATGGAAAAGTTAACTTCAATTAAAGGGTGAAAATACAATCATAAAAATATACCAAATTTAGTTTGGTTGTAACAGAGCTTCAAATTCAGAGGTAAATTCAGCTAAAATGATTATCTTATTATTAAAAAAGAAAGATGATCTTATAGGAACTCTCTATAAATGTACAATAATATAGGTAATCTTTCTACTGGTATATATATATATCGATATATCGTCATCGAAGATGAACTTGAGGGCAGATCTACTTCAAAAATAAGTTATAACTAGGGGTAGGTATAAATACCTACCATCTGTTGGAGGAAAGCTGAATCATTCAGGTACCTACCCTTGAACTGTTTTACATTTTTCAGGACCTCTACATACGGCTTTCCCTTATCTATGGCATTCCCCCATTTTCCCCTACGTTTCCACCTTCTAGACTAAATAAAATAATACCTATACTAGTTTTGGTTTATTTTGAACTGTTTTAATTTAATTGAAGATTTAATTTTGATTTCATTGGTTTTTCGGAATGTACTGAGTTCTCCCACTAGTTGTACCCGCAAGGTTTTCAGCCCGATCGCTTAAACCCGTGAGGTTCTGTGAGGTTATGAAGGGACTCCGAGATGGGGTTTTGAAGGATTTATGGCAAGGGATCGAGTGGGGTGTCGTTTTCAAAGTATTTTTTGGACGTAAAAACCATTTGAGGTGGTTTCAAATCCATTCGAGTGCCCTGTGGGGATCTATGGGGCCACACAATTTTATGGGACTTTGGAAGGAGGTCAATGGGGATGTCGTTTGCGAAGCAATTTTGGACGTAGAATCCATTTTTGAGGGATCAGAGCAAACATCATTCAGTTATATATATTTTTAATTATGTTTTAGACTAAATTACATTTTTGGCAATTTATACTAGAGAATAAATTTCTTTGATTTCTTTTCATAGGTGTTACTCCAATCCGTACCCCGTACGAGGAGGAAGGGGACACTAATTTTTTAATCTAGTACAGATAGAAGGGAGTCCTTGGTTCTTGTTAATTGCATTCTTTATAGGGGTTCTCGTTAGAAAACAATCCACCCTCTCTTCCGTTTTTTCTACCATCGGTTGGCGGTCGGTAAATGTTTTCAGACCACGGTTATTTTCATGCCGGGCAAACTTCCCGTTTCCCTTTTAGCGTTTGGGTTTCCTTCTATTAATTTAGTTGCTGAACCTCTTCGTGGGAGCCCCTTAATTATTTCTTCTGATCCCACGATTTGAAAAACCTCTGGTTTTGGTGTGAAAGCGACTAATTAGTGTTACCCGAGGGCTGGATTAGTTGTGAAGTATGACCTTGCTGAATCTCTTAGTTATAAGGTATAATGGAAAGGATGGGATAGGATCCCACTTTTACTTTCTCAGCCTGCTCAGTTGCGCTCTCCGTAAGAAGTGTTAAACCAATTTTTTAGCAGTTGGTGTTATACAATTCCCGCAACTTGTTTATTCAACTTTTCATGCCCGAGTTTTGTTATGGAGATATTTATTTTCGTGAATTCTTTCCAAAAACGTCGGCACTACTTCATTACATACTTTCATGATATTTTCTTTGCCTCCTAGTTTGCTATTAAAGATACAACGACTATAATAGTCTATTCTCATTGTCCCTTTCTGGGATAACTTGTTCAAGTTCCCATTGTTTCTCCTTCAACTCCCTCCCAATTATGTCACCCTCAGGAAACCAGCGATTGATCCTGTCGGTATTATTGTACCTCTTTCCCTATCATCTACTCCCATTGCTAACTGTTTTATTTGAGTGAAGGAGGAGCATGCGGGTCGTTGGTTTCTATCTGAGAGTCTTGTTTTCACTTGTCCATTCCCTACGGCGTTGGTATTATTTCAAACTACACTCATAGCGTTATCGGTTTCAAAAATTAAATTGTGTTTTCTTCTCGTGGATATCCACGACGCTCTTTAGTTTGCGGAACACACGCTTTGTCCCAGAAGTCTGTGGTGGGTGACTTTGAAGTTAGCAATTGATGGAATAATCGAATTATTGACTTCGTCTTCAAATGATTCTTTTCGTGGGGCACCACTCAAGAGCAATATTACGTACTGACATAGGGTCTGTGGATAAATTTTTATTATCTTAATTTCTTAAACGACATTATTAGGAGCGAATGACACTATCCTACCCAACAATAGATTGTAGTTCAAAATTAGGCCAATTTAATAACGACCCATTCATGTTTTTTTGTTTTGTTTTTGATACCTACTGCTTTTGTTTATCTTACCTCATTCTCATTCTGAAAGAGTAAACGCACGCAATCCTTTAGAAAGATTCAGGACAGGTTATTCCCGAGAAGTGTGGTTGGGGATGAGACAGGAACCCAGTTTAAACTTGGACTCATACCTTAAATAAATTACGGGCAACGGAGTTACCCTTCCGTAACTTTCAAAGAAGGGTGGTTGGAGAGAGGGTTTAACGAAGTTATATCATCACCAACTTTTTTTAACGTTTTAAATCATAATTTTTTAACGAGAGAGGAAGATCTTCTGCTAATGAGTTTGTACTCGTACATTTTACAAACAATTGTTGTTTCCCAGCCCATACTCTAGACTCAAGAGTCTGGAAGTTTCGGTTCTAAAGCCTGGAAAGTGCGAGTGGATTAGAATTGTTGAGTTCAGCCGAATCACTTCAAGTAAAAAATAATGGCTTTCACATTTATGGGAAAAGTTTTCATTTGTGATCATCCGGAGTTTCAAACACAGCTCCAGATACCAACGACGCGAACCTAAGCGGCTAAAAATATACAACGTTGGATAGACGGCGACCATCCTAACCTTTTGACCCACAGTGAACTCTGGGCTTATCCCCTTCCCGCTTTCCAGGTGCTAAATTGAGCGTACTTTCCCAGTTTTTCAACGTTGTCCATCTCGAATGACCGGATGAATTATGCAAAACAGTTGACTGGAAGTTACGACATCTGACGCCTTCAAGCCCATTCCATTGTTGCGATTCACCGTTCCAGAAATTAGTTTTCGAATGTCATGAATATTCTGACTAACTACCTTCAAGCCGGTGACCTTTAAAGTTCATCAATAGTTGCCTCGTAACGTGAACGTACTCAGATAGGATACGCAAATTGAAGTGTACTTACCTCTTTACTATGTTCTTTTATTACCATAGGCCTTGAAGTCGCTAGCCGAAATAATCTAATCTACTTTTTACTGGCACCACCACCACCCTTCTTCCACATCTTTACTCATGTAGGTACATTCTTTACGAATTCTTGTACTACAATAAAAACAAAAGCGTTGGTTTTTCGTTAGATAGGACTTAGGTATTATAAGTAGGTATATAAGAAAGGGCAATACGTAAATAAATTTGTTGGTTGAAT
Organism: Pilophorus perplexus; assembly: GCA_955831195.1. NCBI lineage: Eukaryota > Metazoa > Arthropoda > Insecta > Hemiptera > Miridae > Pilophorus > Pilophorus perplexus. Next base: position 11,692,826 of record OY037011.1, on the reverse strand, counting down.
TGAAATGAAACAATTCAATAAAGTATCAACTTAGAATTCATTTGGAGCATTTAATGCTTCTTGAAATCTATGTAGGTACGAATTTTTCTCCCGTGATCAAAGGTTGCGGAATGCCCTGCCTCCCACTTTTGCTTCTTTCTCAGCTCTCATTGCCCGTGACGCAATCTTGGTGGCCTCGTTCCTTCGCAGCTGACTACTCTTGCTGTATATACCTCTTCCATTCTCAAGAATCCCCACAGATCGACCTCATGGGTTTTGGCTGTCTTAGTGTGAGAATTTTGTGTAGGTTTTTTTTTTTTTTTTTTTTTTTTTAATGAAGTAATTTTTCCTGGTTCATTGGGTTATACCATTAAACTTTATAACAATAGTAAACCAAGTATTTAATACTATACCTACGTCTTATAATGTACGCGTGGCAGTCCCGTATGTGAAAAATCCGGGTTTGGCAAATCGCATTTTACTGAAGCGAGAAGAAGAAAAAAAAAGCCTATCTCCGCTGAAATATTGCTTGATTCACCTTTGCTTACAGAATCTTTCCGTATATTCGGATTCCTTCTGCCACTAATGTAACTCGAATAATGCAAAAATACCTGTTTTTCTTGTCACATTCGCCCTTTTCATCATCCTTGCTTGATCCTCAAACGATCTTACGAGCTCCTCATCAACCAGATCGTACACAACAACTTCAGCCTGTTCATTCATCGCTACTCTTCCTGCTGAAATACAGCCAGTTGATTTTCTCAAAGTGTTTTCAAACTCATACTTACTCAGATGTCACTGTCATGCTTAGAACCACAGTTCATCATTAACCAGTATAACGCCTGAGCACCACGTTCCCTTTTCTCTTCTGCATCTCTAGATGCAGAGAATCGTATACGATTCTCTGAAAACGTGCAATTGTAATAAGAGTTGACTTATTCAAGAATATATCGGCTTCACTAGAACTGAGTTGTTCAACAGCATCAAAAATACTGGGCAAGTTACATGGACATACGTAGGTACTCATGTTTTCATTTATCACTGGTTGAATTGATTGGGTAAACGTTTTAACATTTCGCCGGTTGATTACGAGAGTTAAAACTTACCTGAAAGGAATCAATAACAAATCACACACAATACAAACCAGAAATCACAGAAAACCGTCCAAAAACCGGTACTTTTCCGTTATCCCCCCCCCCCCCCCCCCACGCAATTTCGTGTTTAATACACACCCCTCCCGATGGCTTTAAGGCACCCAAATTCGAGTACTTTTCCGTTATAACACCCCCCACCCCCTCTCACTTGATTTCGAGTTTCATACACACCCCTCCCGATGGCTTTAAGGCACCCAAAGCCAACCAAAATCGCGTGGGGGGGGGGGGTATAACGGAAAAGTACCCAAAAATCATTAATTTTCACTATACTTACAATATCATCAAGAACACATTCGGTGGAACCTCAAAAACTGTCACATTCGCCCTTCTGCTGGTACAAGATCTACGTTCGCCCCATACATTTTCCTCTATCCCCCCAAATAATTTCTTTTTTTTTATTGGTCAGATCGTCCCAATCCCTTCTAGTTCGAATTCCCCGCGAAAAATCTTCAAAATTCTTACTTAACCTGAAAACCAATTTTTCCGCATTCGCCCTTCTGCAGGGACTGTCACGATATATTCTATTCTTATTACTTGTTATAATATTCTTCTTGTATTATATTAATTGGTTCGAACATTCTGTTCAGCCTCATAAAGTGTCCTTATAATAGTCCACAATGTGGACTCCACATACATAACATTATGTATTAAGTATATTTCATGATGTGTAGATTCCAAGCCGACAGGTGTAGACTGTCCGTTAGCCGGCCTGAAGAATGAATATTTTGCACTATCTAAACATAAGAATAATAAACAAATAATAAAAATAATTTATTATATATAATAAAATAATAATAATAATAATAATTTATTATATATATAATAAATTATTTTTATTATTTGTTTATTATTGTTATGTTTAGATTGTGCAAAATATTCTTCAGGCCGGATATATCACGGAAGTGGATCCAGGGGAATGATACAACAAATAACAAGAATGATAAACAAAATAACAACTAACAACAAAAGAAACAAAAACACATGGCGGAACACCAAACGAGGGCCATGGGCGCCGTGGACTCGTGGACTACTCGTCCCAGAACTGGAGGCCCGCTCCGTCTTCCAGTCCGAGACACCGGAACTTTCGTTGTATGTCGTCCACATACAACAGCATAATTGCAAATTTACCCCCGTATTTCCAGAAGCACAAACAAGGTTGGTAATTGTACGATCGAACTTCCAGTTTCTCCACTGCCTCCAAGAATAATAAACTCTTGTGTGACATTAGCAGCGTTTAATGTGCATGGTAATATTATTTATTACCTATTATGTACCTAATAATACTTATTATGTACATTCTATTATACCTACGTTGAGATTCGGATCTCCTCCATCAAGGTTTTAATTCAGTAATTCCTTGTTCCTACTGCCCTGTGTTAATGAAGTGTGTTTACTTCTTGCGTGACATAATGTAATTGGATTTGTCTGATTGTGTCATTGTAACAGGAAACTTTCATGCTCACAATAACGATTTTCACTTTTCAGATGAGTCGTTGGTGGTGAGGTGTTGACGGTCGTGGGAAAGGGTTGCGGGTGCGTGGTTTGCATGAAAAGGGTGAAAATGAAAGATTTGGGTTGTAAACAATGGGATGGCCCGAGTTTCAGAGACCCCCTCACCTCGGAGTACGTGATTAGGTGCAGCCAACCCAGAAACCCTCCGTAATATAAACGTATACCTCACCCGTCCCTTTCTGTTCCCATTGCCATGATACACTGTCGTTACATGCGTAATTTTACATTCCTACGTGGAGCATAAGGGGTTGGAGCAGCCGTGGGATCACGTGTGTCATGGGTAAGAGTCGCTGAAAACCACTGACATTATTGCCTAATTCTGATTGTTACGATTTTTCACCCTGCTTGCTTTTGTAAATAGGCTATTACTGCCGGGTCTAAACTGTTGATTTAGCCTTACTGATTTGGATATTTTAGTTAGGTCGATGCGTAATCAAGATAGCTATTTACTGACCGCGTTCCTTCGAAAACATTGGAAAATAGTATGATTTGCAGAACCTTGTGTACCTAGGTACAAGAATATTGCTTTTGTATTGGGTTGGTATACCAACAGTGTCGGTGTATCGGTATTAACATGATTATCAGGGAGCAAATATAGTCGCCGATTTGATCTTGAAAAACATTGGGCCTCCCTGGCCTAAATTTATACAGATAATGAAATGGATGCAAAGTATATCCCCTCAACCACCTGGGTTAAAAAGATGCCAAGCATCAAATGCGCTGATATCAAAGTTGTGCCAACGAATCGATTAAAATTCCGAATTCCATCTTTTACTTACAAGACTTGCAAAAGCTACTTTTGACCCGGAGTAGGTCCCGGGAGAGGGCGGAGATTGTTCTCCTTGAATATTATCTTGACATCGCTGGACTTGCGTCTCGCTTGATAATTGTTGTGCACGCCCTTCTTGACACATTTTTATTTAATCTTCCCGAGTATTAATAGTACGCAACACGGGTAGGAGATAGGCTATTATCTTCTTAAACTCTGTGGACGTGGAGCCCCACTTCCTTGTAAAACTTTCCGTCCCTCTCTTGCGTTAGCCGCTATCTCTCTCTGCACATCTGGTCTACTCTTCCTCATGTGCTCCGCATGAAGAAAATTGAGCGTCTTACTTGATTTAAGAAGCGGAAATGATTTCTTTCAAAGTAGGTACAACTATCTTTTTTATTATTCTGACACAGCTCAAGGATTTAATTGTGGCGGAATAACAACAAACGTACATAATATGTTGTATATTATACAACAAATGTGTATATACAACAAATTGTTTTAATAAGAAATTGTTTTAATATGTACTTTGAGTACATGTACCTACTCGGGCTGGGAGATGGTTTAAAATCTATAGATTTTAGAGATCTATAGATCTATAGAGCTGTTTAAAATCTATAGATTTTAAACAGCTCTATAGAGTCCTCTCGATTAACGAGTCTCGATTTGAACAGATTAGTCCTATGCTTACAGGAGAAGGTTAATCCACCCCGACCCATCCATTTGGAGCAGTTTTTTCAACTATGAGTAAAACTCATTATTTTAGAGCGGTTTTACGAGGAAAAAGATACCGTCAACCTCCTGATCAAAATTTGATTTAATACTCCGTGGTACCCCTCTGAATAGATAAGAGTGCCACGCGATAGCGCTAGCATCCTGGTACCTAACGAAGAAATCTCATCATTGACCAAAGGCCATGGTTCGCAGCTGCTCATTTCTAACACTTGGGGCATCGTTTTAATTTACGGCTCCATTACGGTTTATAGTCATTCTGGACTCCGAAAGGGTGGAGTATCGTAACTTTATCGCGCGAAAGGAGATAACGACAGTCGTAAATATTGTGGTACCCTCGGGACGACAGTGGCATAGGGTCTAATGGGGGTGGTTGTGGCTTATAACAGCAGGAGGTGGTGTGGCCGATCGAGGGCAGTGCATTTGGGAAACGCCTTAGTTCATCAGTGTAAATTACTCATTGCAATCTGTATCAATCGTTTTCTGCTAAGCTAGCGCGGAGTTGAAGCTTTGTTTTCACTCTTTGAGCTTACCATTGTCTTACCACTTAAATGCCGTGGTTTCATACCCTTTCCTAACATCCAGTATTCCTCCTTAAATCTTGACTGACTGATGCCTGTCGTCCCGTCTACTACGCTACTTGGTTTACCACCCTCCATCTAGTTGGGTTCCCCACATTAGCCGACGTTCCCACGAAGACGAAGAAAAGTAGGAGGACGCTTTTCTCTTTAACCTGATCGCCTCCTTTTTCTTTTCTTTTTTTTCTACTTCCCACGTCGTTAATTTGCGATTCTCTGTTGGTGAAAGAGAAATGTGAAGTTTCCTATGAGATTCACTGAAAATAGATTCCAATAAAAGAAGAAGTGAAAAGGCGTTAAGTACAGCTTTTCATTTCTAAATTTAGAACCGCTTTTCATTTCGTACTTGTAGGTACGAGTTTATTCTTACACACTTTGTGAAATTGGTGTTTGCGGTTTGGTGGTATAATTTCTTGTAAGATTGGCTCTGTTCTTTATTACTCTGTGGATTGGCTGGACGGGTCTTTACCCGTCGAGTCAATAGTTAGACTTTGTATTTATGTCAAATAGGTCTCCATGAGCTCACACCTATCGACTGGATTCGTCTATCGCCTTACTTGAATAGTATTGGAATTGGGAGTTCCCGTTTTTTCAACTTCACAGGCTTTGCGTTCCCACGCACTCACCGAGCGTGTTCCTAGGCGTAAAATGCTATTGACATGTAAGAATTATGCAGGAGTTCTCTTATTCGTCGGTTAGGATTGGGTTGGTAAGGGCATATCAGGCACTCTACCGCTTATTATCATAAATATTCTATTTCCCTCAGGCGAATCTTCCGGCTTTCCGTGCGTCTGGGTGTGGGGTGGGTACAATGCTATATCTGAAAATTCCTTTTTGGTTTTTTGCTCTCTTTTTCTTCTTCGACTCTCTGGTAAGATTAAATGCAATCGTTACTGCCCCGAGACATGGTCAGTGACCATTGGTCACTCGTGCCACAAGCTCATCGTCAAAAATTGTAGTCATATGCAAGACATCCCCATATTGATTAATATCCAATATTATATTATTATATTATATACCCAAAATATTTATATATTATATTATATCCAATATGGGAAATGCTAAAAAGATGCCACATGTGGCGTGTACGCACCCTCTCTCGTCCACGAACAGTTTTCGGCACTCTTCAGATGAATCCGATCTTGTTATCATTGTGCAAAGGGCGTACACGGAGAATCCATTAAAAGCAGCTGTTTCAACTCCTGGTGTCGTTGACCTACTTAGGTAGGGGCCACGGTTTGCCAAACCATCAATCCTTCCTTGGGCCGCTCAGGAAAATGGAAAGATGTGTGTTCATTATGAGCAAGACCACCCCTGAAACAGTTTTGAATGAGAATTGATACGGTATGTGTGATGAGGTGTTGATACGGACGCTTATCAGCAACTGACTGCGTTGAAGCATTTAATGTCACTTTCTCCTTCATCAATCATTTCTGCGCATTAGTAGCCCCTATGTGGGGCTGCACTGATGCATTTTTCGAAGTGGCAGTAGGTAATATCGATATCGAGGGTGCAAAAGCCCTATGTCGTACCTATCACATTTTCACCAAAAAACCTCCTTTTCATAAGAAAATCCAAAAAAAAAAATTTTTTTCCAAAATTTTTTCCATTGACACAGAAATAATTTTTGCACAAGTAAGTAACCTATACAGCGTAGTTTGTAGTTCAACATGTGGCTTGGATACCCAAATTTGTTATAGGACGTTATCACTGTACCCAAGGTATACCTTTCTCTATAGAGAAAGAGCACCAGTCGAACTCAGTGTTAAATTGTTAAAGAAGAGAGCGAGAAACTTGAAAATTTGCCATTCGCAGGAGCTTTGGGGCTGTTCAAATGCAACCGGAGATCCTCTCTTTTCATTCTGATTGGTACCTACCTATAGTGCTGCAGCATGGGCTTCTTACATGGTTCTACGTTAACCATGTAAGAACCATTTAAGATCAATAAAAAATCTTCCCTAGGCTCGCCTACCTCGTGTTGGCTTCCCCTGGCTCAGCTTGATTTCGGTTACATAAAAACACACATTATATGCCCATTATGATGAACGAACGTCAATAAAGCAGCCAAGTTGACATTCCAAAGTGGAGGTGGGAAGGGTTCGAGTAAAATACTCTCTGGAAATACTCGACCTCTCGCTTATTTTTTCCTCCCGAAAAATTTTTCTGTATCATACTTTCTCTCTTCTCTTTCGGTGTTCATATGACAGGATACACCCACTACAGTGCCGATTCTCTCGCACCCAGACTCGCTTATAAGCGGTTCCCGATATCGGGAATATGTTCTCCCAACCCTTTCGGAACACCACCTTTTCCCTTTTCCGTTCTTTCTCTTTCTTTCGAGGCGGCTCTGCTGTTACCCATTTTCCCAAAGGGCCTACTAATACGAATTTCCCGGGAGAATTTACCGTTAGCTGTCACATGCCTCAGCTATTCTATTTATTTATGATCTTCTTCCTCTGTCTTTGGCATTTAAAGTACTTTAGCCCCACATATATAGTAGGATTTTCTTGATAAATGCTGCACGGGTTTCGAACCTCTGCAGCCCATTTTCTTTCAGTTGAATAAACTCAAGAGCTTGAATATTACGGGTTTGTTTGAACCTATTGTGAGTTTCTGGGAATTCTTCGAACAGCCTTATTTGATTCTATGAAGATGTCATGGACGGCACTCGACTCTCTGGTGTAAGAACTAGCTGTTGCTCATGGCCGACAGTGTTATTAGCGACGAAACAACTGACCATTGTCTTGCCCGTTAGACTTTCTTCCCCACACCCGCTCCCATTACTTCGACGGTCAACGAACTGTTCACGGGCCATCGGAGATTAGCCACGTTCTTCAGTGATCTGTACAGAAACTGTGACAGGAGAACATGCTGTGCAATATACTGTGCACGACCCCACCTCCCTTCACCACGGGTGCAAGTTTCAGGCGGCTTAAATGATTGAAACATGCCTAATTGGCATTTAATGCTTGTGAATTAATTTCTAAGTAGGTATTTATTTTAGTTTTGCTTGCAGGAGACAATTGGTTTTCTTTTTTAGTAATACTGAAACAATCAATATTTGAGAACCTGTCTTATTGCTTCCGCGTGACACATTTTCGGTCGACGGATTCATGTCTAAAAAGTCATGCTAGGAATAGCTTATTAATTGGCTTCATTGGTTTTAATGCCGTAGCACCATGTGTTTTCAACCTGCTTGGTGAAAAATGCGCCCAAGCTGCGCAAAGGCAGCGTTCAACCTCGTCTAAGGCCAGGTTTTCGTAGCTTACTTTCCTCCAGGAGTGCTTGAAAGTACGGTTTGTAGGTTCTGTGCTTAGGATTGTAACTTCTTGTGTACATCATGAATATTATTAAACTGTGATCTGAGAGTAAGGAATTGCAGGATTGACGATGACGTAACTAGTTCTGCTGAGCTCTTTATTTATAGCAACATTGCTCAACAATTGTAATTAAGGTAAAAACGTTACTTAGTTTGTACATACATGTAGTGTATACACTATAGTGTGGAAATTTAACGTAAGAACCCTCCTGCCATTTAGCCCCCACAGTTTTTATGCGAGGTATTTTTTTGCTTGGCATCTTTCTAACCCCTGGGGTTTTGCCAAAAGAAGCAAGACGGAGAAAACTAAACGCCCACTCCTTAAGAGGATGATCCTTCCATCGTCAACGCGCATTATAACGCTGGTTGAATGGTTTAAATTTTTGACAGATCAAAACTTTTACCTCGCGCACTGTGGACTATCGGAAAACAGCCTGGGCCGTTCTGCTTCTTTCTTTTTTTATCGTGAAATTATTGATTCAACACCAAGTATTGGAAACGGCGAACGGTGGGAGTGGAAGGTTCTTCAGAAAGACAAATATATATAAAGTGTAGAGAGGAGGACCGTAGTAGCGGAGTAGGTCCTTGGCTTTGTCAAGTGGGTAGTAATAACGGGTCACTGTGGATGCGACGGACAGCCACCAAAATTACAACTGCCACCCTGCACCCACCATGTCCCCGGCTTTTACACTCCATTGAACGTGCCATTTTCATGGAAGGTTCCGTCTCTCGCTTGTCCTCGTATCCTACTTTGTTCACAAAAGAACCATTTTCACTCGTTCATTGCGTTGGAATGTTTTTCTTCGACTGTGTCAATGTCACTGAAATGAGGTCGCCAATCGTAAGATTGGAAATAATTTAACAAATCGTTTGTTTTATATTTTAACTCGTGCGTTCCCCACCCCTTTTTTCCGTCGTTGTTCATTTCTATTTGGTTTCTACCTTCTATTGTGAACGAACACGGTTTCGTGATACATTGCGAGAGGTCCGATCGTCGACAAGGTGTTGTGGCTGCGGTGAAAGGGTATCGGAGCACGGAAAGGTCGGCCAAGTCCGTGACCAAGTAGCTTAGACCCTCCAGCTTCTAACGGTGCTCGATGTTTGCTCGTAGTGAGTCCTCATTTCCTGTATTGCAATCATGTAACTACATCTTAGCACGTCTTACTTGATATGGCAGACTCTATACGACGAAGCTCGATCGATATTTAATCGTATCACTCCAGGCTATGAGCAGAATAAACGTTTGTAGCGCGAGAACTGATTGATTTTGTAGTTCCAAATTGATACATTCTTAATATGAACGAATTTATTTCGGTGAATTTCCCGAACGTGATTTCGGCTGACCTACCTATCTACTCGTCAATTTGCGGGTAATGTATTACATTATATTATATTAGGTATTCTCAGGCTCTGCTCGTCTGTCAGAACGCAGTTTCATCTCTCCTCTCAGCAGCGTGTCCTTATTACGATGTTATTAACGGGCGAGAAGTTTGCAGAGGTGAGACAAGGGGTGATATATGGCTGCGTCGTGTCTGCAGTACCCAGACTATACCGTAAATTAGGACTCACCTAACAGACTACTTACCGACATTCTACGGTACTCCTTAGCGTTCAACTAGATCCAAGGGTGCTATCGAACATGGGTCGGCATTACAAGGATCAGATTGAGATTAGTTGTCGAATTGAACACTCCCCTGCACACTCGTTGGTGTCGAATGACAACAATTTTGTCCACGTTGTACTATGTAGATGTCTTTCGCATTTAACACTTTCACAACTTTTTTTAGGGAAGACCTCAATGCACTGAGGGTGGAATTTAGGAGTTCAAGTTTCCTAAATGGTTTACCTTTGATACCGACGTCGAAGTAAACGTTCTTGTGCAATTTCCAAAATAATCTTTGAAGCCATAAATGTTGACACAATTTTTTTATGAGTGTATCGTGTGCTTAGTTGAACTGTTTGAAAAAGATATCGTTTTTATGGGACCACCTCTTTCAGCGCATTGCTATATAAGCTCACCAAACCATTCGGGCTGTGTTAGTGTACCCAGTATCCGTTTAACTTGTTTCATCGTAATTTCTGTAAATGGCAGGATTGAGTTTCACGGGAAAGGTGGTGTTAGTGACAGGTGCTGACTCTACAGTGGGCTCTGAATTGGCTAAATATTTTTCGAAGCTCGGAGCATCTCTGGTTCTGACAGGCTGCGATAAATATCGCTTGAACAAAGTAGGTGAGGAGTGCTTAGGAAGTCCCTTACTAACAATCGCCGCTGATCTTACAAAGGATGAGGATGTCACGAGGGCCATTGAGGAAACCATCGTCCAATTCAAGAAAATTGATGTACTGATTAACTACGTTGGATCTATGAACAATTGCAAGGCTGATGATCAGACCACTTTTGGGGCATTTAAACTCATGATGGACGTTACTGTGTGTTCCGTGTTTTGCATCACGCAATTGGTTTTCCCTCATCTTGCCAAAACTAGAGGAAATGTGGTTAATGTTCATGGACTACTTTCTTCTTCGCCAAAAAGTCTGAGCTGCAGTGTATCTAGATCCGCTCTTGACGAGCTCACTAAATCAATGGCCTCACAATACATAGGTAAGGGCGTTCGCGTGAATACGGTCAGTGCTGTCTCAGTTGAGTCGCAACCTCAAAGTTCGGGAAGCCATTCTGAAATAAAAAATGAGATCCGAACCCACCCATGCGGTGCAGATGTTGCTGCTGCAGTAGTTTTCCTTGCAAGCGATTTGGCAACTTTCATTGTTGGCGCAAATTTGCCCGTGGACGGAGGTAAACGCCTCACCAGCTTGAAAGAAATCCTCGACAATCCTGTTGAAAAGAATCAAGGGTCCAATAGTGGTGCGAAAAATCATGTTCCAAAAGCAGAAAAATCTCAAGCTGACACGCATAACAAGGAACGGTCTCACGTCGACGGCAGTAGTCCCGATAATTCCAAACGTCAAATTCAGAAGAATGAACCCGGGAAACCGTCTATTGCGAAGCAGGAGACACGAAAATCCGAAGTCGACAAATCTACAAATGCTAAGCTTCAAGATTCAGAGAAGACCAGCACAGTTACAACTAAGAACAACAATTGAATAATAAGTTTTCCTGCTTTTATTATGGAATATTGTTCATGATATTTATATATTTATTTACTATTATTAGGTTGGTTTTGGAATTTAAAATCTGCTGTTCTTAATCTTCGCTATTACAAAATAATATTTTGCATTACATACATACATTATTACATAAACACATTATTTTGTCGGCAGTATCTTAACGATCCTGTACAGTCCCTTCATACTCTCCTCTAACTAAATCACCATGAGTATTACGTAGTTTGGGCGGGTCCTGTTGGATATTGAAACGGTTGGGTTAGATGATTTCATAGAGACAAGGCCCAGCGCCCAATTCATCTTTCCCAACCACGCTCCTTCCTTGTGATTTCCCAGGAGTCAATCCTGAATTGGATGAACGGCGAAGGATTTGTAATATATTCTCTCCCGAATCGGGAATAGAGTCAAGAATGCTGACTGATTAATTACAAATGTATCAAACTGTTCGGAAACCTATTTGCAAAGTTCAAAACTATATTATTACGAATATCAATTACACGTTAAACGTTATCTCATTTGAAAACTAATTTTTGAAATGTTCATTTAGGCCGCCGTACTTGGTATTGATATTCTTCTATACATGTTCCATATCCGCACCCTCGGCGTTTAGTGCTCCCATTCGTCGACAGGTCGTAAACATCTCCCTTTCTGTCATCCGACTCCCTTGATCATTTGCCGTTCCCTCCCCCTTCGGAGTTAAGGTTGTTGGTTATGTAACTGCGCATATAGAAGCCCTTCGCTTCTCAACTTTGGTCCTTCGACGACGTATGATTCAAGCAGAATTGACTGGCTTGATGTGGGCCAAGGAGCTAGTGTTAGAAGTCTTCTATGATTTTGATTTTTTAAATGTTTTATTAGGCCAATAAGTGGAGTCAAACCCGGGATCCCGGGATTCGGGAATTAGTTCCACCTCGTACGTAAATTGCTCAAGTCTTGTTGGAAAAAATCATTGAAGAACATAAAATAGTTCGAAGGCTGCTTGATGAACGAGTGAAAATGCGAAAAGATTTATTGAGCATAATTACAAAAGAAATGAGCCTGTTCGAAAATGAAGGCACCCGAGGCCACCATTTTGATCACAGATTAAACTACTGATTTTGATTTAGTTACGGTGACCATAGGACTTTTGGAAGTACGGGTGACCCGTGCTAAGTTAAAACGTCCTGCAGTACAAAGAATTTGAACCTAGATAGGACGTTTCAACTTTAGACTTTTTTTTTAACTTTCCAATTTTTGAACTCCTGAAAACTGGTCCCACATTTTAGTAATGGCACTTCCAAGGTCCTTCTTTCGTCCAAACCTTAGTAGGGATGGATACAGAGAAAATTTGACAAAATCGATGAAAGTATCGAAATTATTAATTAATAACACAGGTCTACAAAAAAAGGTCACTTCGGACTCGAGAGGTTTCAGTGGTTGCTCTCCATGTTTTGGGGTCTGCTGAACACAAATCCGAAGCCCGTTTTACGCCATCACGTCCAGATTTTTTTGTACACCCTCGTTTATCCAGAAAAGCGAAAATTCCCTTAATTTCGACTCTAAGTCGTCTGGTTTCTGTAGGCAATTTTTCTGGGCGCTCTGAGGTACGCTATACTTTAGATTTTTTTTGCGCTGAATCGAATGAGACCAGTTGCAAGTCGCTAAGATGATTACTTACGGAGATACGACCTCTAGAAGTCACTTTTTAGGTCGGAAAACGCTATTTTTTCCACTGTTTTTTTTTTTGCACTTTTCTATTAACACAGTAAAAAATAAGGGTCTGGGGGAATCGGCTCCAACTACAAAGTAAACTCTGGTCATTTCTGCGTCAAATGCCGCCAACGGCATCTCTGTGAATGCAATAGCCGATTTTTGGCGATTTTTCAAAGATATGAGAACTTTTACTCTCCCGTTTTCCCATTTCCAACTACAAAATTTTCTGGCTCATCTAAGTATTCATCTTAAGCGCTTAGACTTACGGTACCCTACAGAATGTTTCGCGCTGAATCGAATGAGACCATTTTCAAGCCGCTACAGTGCATAGTTTCGGGAATAGAAGCTGTGAAAATCATTTTTACAGTCAAAAAATTGTATTTTACGTTGGAACGCGTATTAGAGCACTTATAAAGGATCCCGAATTTGTTGATGCGTTGGAAGGTAATGATAATGAGCTCCAATCTTGTAAGTCCTTCGTTGAAGTAATACAAAATTTCCTCGGCACCCGAAAAGCAGAAAATTACGGGGAACTTCTGGAAACTATGCTCATCAAATTTAGACGAATTGGGTGCAACATGAGCATTAAAGTTCACCACCTCTTCAGCCACATAGACCGTTTCACTTACAACCTGGGGCACTACAGCGAAGAGCAAGGGGAGAGGTTTCACCAAGACCTGAAAACTATGGGACTTCGATACCAGGGTCGATGGGATGAGAACATGATGGCAGACTACTGTTGGAACATTCAACGAGACAATCATAGTGCGGCTAACCGAAGAAATTTTACTTGGACTTGACTAGATTTTGATATGAAGTATATTCTATGTAATTAGAAGTCTCTCCCGTAGCTTATTATGTTATTACCTACTATATACGTTGTTCTGCAGACTAAGATAGAGCAAAACAGTTGCAAAATACAATTTCTTGACTGTAAAAATGATTTTCACAGCTTCTATTCCCGAAACTATGCACTGTAGCGGCTTGAAAATGGTCTCATTCGATTCAGCGCGAAAAATTCTGTAGGGTACCGTAAGTCTAAGCGCTTAAGATGAATACTTAGATGAGCCAGAAAATTTTGTAGTTGGAAATGGGAAAAAGGGAGAGTAAAAGTTCTCATATCTTTGAAAAATCGCCAAAAATCGGCTATTGCATTCACAGAGGTGCAGTTGGCGGCATTTGACGCAGAAATGTCCACAGTTTACTTTGTAGTTGGAGCCGATTCCCCCAGACCCTTATTTTTTACTGTGTTAATAGAAAAGTGCAAAAAAACAGTGGAAAAAATAGCGTTTTCCGACCTAAAAAGTGACTTCTAGAGGTCGTATCTCCGTAAGTAATCATCTTAGCGACTTGCAACTGGTCTCATTCGATTCAGCGCAAAAAAATCTAAAGTATAGCGTACCTCAGAGCGCCCAGAAAAATTGCCTACAGAAACCAGACGACTTAGAGTCGAAATTAAGGGAATTTTCGCTTTTCTGGATAAACGAGGGTGTACAAAAGAAACTGGACGTGATGGCGCAAAACGGGCTTCGGATTCGTGTTCAGCAGACCCCAAAACATGGAGAGCAACCACCGAAACCTCTCGAGTCCGAAGTGACCTTTTTTTGTAGACCTGTGTAATTAATAAATTAAGTAATTATTACTTATAGCGTAATTTTTCAAATAGGTAATAATGTCGGATCTAGTATTTCTACAAATCAATAAATATTTCATATCAATTATTTATAGGTAGGGTACAGTAATTAATTTATGAAAAAAAGTGCTGATAATAAAATGTGTATGAGCTGTATTCAGAAAAACTTCCAGGATTGTAACCTCTAACTTCAAGCCAGTTAACCCCAGCGAATAGCATGCTAAACGTTGTTTCATGAAGAAGATGCCCCGATCTCACTCGCCCCGGCAACCCTCTGCCACCATCACTAACCACCAGATTAATTTGGTAATCGATATTCATTTTAATTCTTTCCTAGAGAGAAACAACCTCTTTTTTTTGTAAAAAAAATGTACAAAAGGCGGCCTGGCTGAGAAAATATGGCCCGATACGATTAATTCCTTTACTAGGTGGAGTCTAATGGAGCAGAGGTGATCGCCTGGAGGTGCAAACGGTTGATCGTAATAGTTTTTTGTTGTAATTATCGTTTGACGGAAAGAAAATTTTTCTCGCCACATTTCTTTAGTTGTGGTGGGAAGGAGCTTTTAGTCCCACTCCTCCCGTTTCCTTTTCCGGTCTATGCAAATTCAAGCCGGAACTCCATTTGGGTCAAGTTGAGGGCAACCACTCCACACTACGCTGGAGGGATACGCTCCCAAGTGGTAAAGGAGGCAGCTCTTAGCAACTAGAATTGAATAGTGAACGAGACTTTGCAGATCTGCGTGATTTTGTTCCGTTTCTGGAGAACAAAATCTAGTACGAATTAGGTAGAATTAGGTAGGATTAGGTAGAACTTGGATTGGATGGCATTTGGAGTGATGAGAAGTTTGTGGTGTGCAACTATTTGCCATTCGTCTCCTCTCCAACCGGTTCGAAAAACTGTTACTCGCACCTTCCGAATCCCTGCGAGAAGTTTTGGATTTTGCAGGGGGGATTGTAAGGGTTTGTGAGTTCCACCCTTCCTTCATTCGAGCTTGCGGTTTGACCTAGTCGGAGACAGGAGGATGGCCAAATACAACAGTAGACCTTCTCTTCTCCAATCAGCTTTTAGTTCCTCTCCTGCCAAAGGGCCTGTTACCTTTGACGTTGTTAATCATGTGGACTGAGTCAAAGTGAGAACCTCGCGACATCAAAGTAGGAACTTGGTACGTTGGACCTGCTTTCATCTAGTCACCTCATTATACCGTAGAGCGCTTCCTACATACTTAATTCTGTGATGGTTGGATACCTACCTATTTTATCATGGTTGGGAACGGTGTTTTTTTTTTTTTTTTTTTTTTTTTTTTTTTTTAGCTATACATGCTATGAATAAACTGGTGCATAATTACTATCAAATTTCCCCCTTTTTTAAAAGATTATGTCTTTATTCGAAAATAGGCACAGCAACACATGTACTCTGCGCGATAAGGAAATCATTACCAAAAGCAACAAAATGTGTTTTTAATATGTGTGTTCTATTGATGATATTGACTAAGGTTCCTACACTGCAGAACAACAATGACGAACAATCCTTCTAACAAAGGCAGACTACATCAAAAGACGCACAAAGGAAAGAGTAAATCGTTATTTCCAAAGCCAATTACAACGGCCCAGGGGCTATTTTCTTTCGTAGAGCAAATAAAAAGGAGGAAGAGCGGAATAGTCAAGGTTATAAAAAAGCTACTATACTCCTCAATTGGTGGAGTATGAGAGGGCAAAAGGGCCAAGAGACTTGTGGGGATGCAAACGCCAGGGTAACAGAAGATGTTATCGGCAAATTGAGGTATCGACCATCAGGCCCAGCCGCTATACACTGGTCGGGAATAGGGTTCCTTCGTCCATTTTTATTTCTCGGAGAAAACTGTTAACAAATAAACTCTCTCGTGAAAGAAAACATTCCAAGTGCTTCCGGGTTCCTTTGTGGGACACTCTGTGGGACACTAATGAATTATTGTTGACGAAACCTTGGTATTCATAAATGATATCCCAATGTAAAGTCGCTTGTAAACCGCGTTTTTCGGAGAGTCTTCGTATTCCAATATTAATGTAGGCTCGCCGAAATTGAAACCGGCCACCGGTGTGTGATGACTCGATTTTTGCTAATTGGATTTACGTAGACTGAGGTTTTATCCTGAATCCCTATAGAGGCACTACCTAGCGACTCGTATTCAGTTTCAACCTTCTTGAGAACTATGCTGAACTATTCTGTTCCGACGACGTTTTCTCGAAATTGGCTCCATTCTCAATATTCTCAACCCATATTGGTCTTTTCGAACTCCTGCCTAACAGCTTCTACTCGTTATTGGCTTTCAAACGTGTAGGAGCTGCTGGCAGGTGTGAGTGAGCATTATTCAAATTGCGGATGGGCCCGGCTCGCTCGAAGCCGTCAATAAAATGCTACCTACCTCAGATCTCCCTCTGCTATATTGTTTCTCCATTCCTTGCTCGATTCAACTGTCATGTGGCTAGTGAATCCAACGCTCGTTGAATTCACGGTACCCCTGTCGAAGGCGTTCAAAATTTAATTGAATAGAAATTTATTTAACTTAATAGAAAACGGTTGGTTGTGCATCATGATGGCATTGTTTTTACCCTTAAATCCAAGTGGAAATGTTAAGATAATTTAGCGGTCAGTATTTCCTGTTGTGTTTCTTTCTGTGTATATTCCTCTTCTTTATTCAACCATACTAAATATAATATATATTATATATTAGGTGTGTAAGTCGCTTTGCCGCCCATAGCGGAGAAACCTAATGGAGAAATTCACCCTTCCAAATAATTTCCTGGGAAGTGGAAGAGGCGCACCATCGTACTTAAGTGAAAATTTAGATTCATAGATTAGGAAAATGATATTAGGCGAAAAAGACCCAACTCTTGAAGATTTCCCCCTTGATTACGGCTTCCATTACTCGGCTAATTGGGTTTAATTTTAAGCAATTACCTACAACAGGGTATATAGTTCCATTTAAGGCATAGCTGTGGTGTAAAGAAACTCCTATCGTAGGTATCTCCTGAGCAGATTCAAGAATAATGGACGTTTGGCTTCCATAATGTGGAATAATATGCCGTAGAACTTTTGTATGGACTTCGAATGTCCGCAAATTTTGTGACCGACACACTATAAAAAGCATCATCAAGCTGTCTTGTGGATGAACATTTTCACTCACGATAAGGCTACCAGCTTCTAGAAGCGCCGCCAATGGGGCAACGCATTATAAAACTTGGGGCGGAAAACGTAAAAATACCATGACATATGGAATATTTTTGAAATGATCCATCGCCGCCTTATTGAAGTGAACCAGCAGTTAATGGGTGATTAGTTTTTAAAAACTCCGAATGAGTTTGAGCAAAATCATTTCCAGTGTTTTGACCGAAAAATGTTAGTAGGTACGTTGTTAACAGTTCTCTTACTCGGTCGTTGTATTTACTTACTCGGTGGGAAGGATTTCTGACTGAAATAACGTTTCCTGCTTTATAATTCGAAAGCAGCTTGTGGGTCAGCAAAAAGCAGATGTGGGCGAGAATGCGTAGGTTTCGGTTTCTACCGTTATGTAGTCTCTTGGTGAATGGTACACTCCCTGTCACAGGATCGTGTTGGCAATCAGATATCGCAAGCTCTCTGATATTAGAATTCACCCGAATATTAGAGTTTTTGTACTTGAGGAGTAGTGTTGTTGATTATCGTATATTAGAAACCAACCGATCTTATCCCGCACGGTGGCCTAGTCACGCATTTTAGAAACAGATACTCTCAACTGCAGAAATAGTGGGGGTTTCAATCCATCATGATTTGAACCTTCCGCTGTTGACCTAAAAAGCCTATTTCCCTCTTCTAGCCCTTCCTACCATCAAAAACCAATTATCCCCACCCCAAGCAAACTTATCCCGTGTCCGTCTAATGAAAGACCTTAACCCTTCGTTTTCCCCCTGTCAACTTTGCATTCTAATATCCTCCCTCTCAAATCTTCTGGGACAAATTTGAACATCTGTTCCCTCCCTGGGTTTACAGCCATTAAGAGCGTCAGACCTCCCGAAAGGGCCTCTTTGTTCCTCGACACCAATTTATGGCGCTCTTTCAGCGAAATGAGAGCCTCAAAATAATTGATTCCGCATTTTTCTCCAACTAGATTAATTAATGTGCAACTTAGATCATCACGCGTACTGGAATGATGAAAAAAAAATTCAAGGACGCTAAGTTCAATTCTATATCAAGAGCATCTTTCATGATAAACGAAATTACTTCCACAGAAAGGTGTGATATAAATCAAGGGTGATGTTGAGTGTCATATAGGATACGTCCTTCAAGGGCTCACTCATGGAAGAAGGGGGCTCACTCTAATTAACATTCGAACAAGATAAATCACGCACAACAAAAAACCCATAACAAACCCATTCTTTTTAGACTGTGTTTCCATACAGAATTTCCACACATCACAGATGTTTTGAATGAAACTTATCCTTTATTATTGGATTGGATAAAGGTTAACTGCTCTGTCCAGACCCTTTCGGCTTAGTATGAAACGATGTTGCAAAGGCCACCTTAATTAAATGTCGGTGTTAAGGTCACCCATTAGCCTTGTTATTATTAGAGAAATACCAGTGCCTGATTGCCTCTACGCTCCTTAATTAAACGAGACGTTTGAGGAGGGGTGTGATGCCACTTTCTCAATGAAAATTCGCCCAAAAGTCATAAGCGGAATAAACTACTCAATAAAATTCCTAGTACCCACGGATGTTCGAATAATGGCCACTTCAAGCTTATCGCTTAAACAGTTAGTAACTAACTAAAACTCTTCATAACTGTTATGAATTTTTTAATGGGAAAATCCTGTGAAGGATGAAGGTATGCGCCTGGAAAGTTACATCTAACTACCCATTATTTCTGGTGGGTTCATTCGGGTTCAACACAAGATCGAGGTTCAATAGGTACTACCCCTAATTGGATAAATTGTCCTTATTGATGACAAACTGTATTTTTCATAATATTTATTCATATCTTTCACTATATTACAGTAGCTGTCAATGACATCGTAATAGAAATTATACTCATAATGGAAATTGTATTATGTGGTGGGAATCTGCTAACTTGAGTAAATGCTACATTGAAATACGGACTGCTTGAATATCGCGATGGCTTCCTTCTTTTTTCCTCTTGGGAAATTATTATTGAAGAGGATCTCCTCTTTGAATTCTTTCTCTTTCCCTTGAAATTTCTCTCCTCTTATTTGTTACGCTTTTTTCTTCCCAGCTTCCTGACTTCGACGTAGGGTATCTCCTTCACCTCCAGAGGTGGCGTTAATTGAAAGTCCACTTCCTTATCATTCGTTTAATTTTAAGTGACGGCGGGTCGTCAATAATTTCCCTTTTCGTGCTCTTATTCAACTTTTGATATATTTTTTACGCACTTCTAATGCCTGTCGAGGGCATTTTCAGTACCTAATTGTGCATTTACAACTGAATAGAATTTTCTAGTGCATCTCATTATCTACTATGTTCATTTTTGATTCGTTTATCTGTTTAGAATTCGTTAAAACTAAGTTCGTTACTAAGAACAAAATCTTTACTTTGAAAGAAAGGGGAATGCGGGATGTTGGCACAACTCAATTCTCTTCCTATCCATCATCCACGGATGAGTGTAACTTTCCAGGTGGACTTGCTATGAAACATCGCCGTGGGTAATTACTTATCAGCTGTATCCGACGAGTTTCCTTCTCCACCAAGTTTAAGGAACCCTTACATGAGTCGAAATCAGGGTCCGTAAAGTTTCAGGGCTTCACAGTTTGGAACTTGTACTTCGCTGTACATTTGCCATGGTCAAAAATCCCCCCCCCCCTCCCTCCAAATCACCCACATGTTTATGACTCATAAATTATGAGATAATGTTTCATTAATTAAAATTGTGTAACTCAATTTTAATTGATTTAACCCTTTTAATAATAAAAATGATAATAGCTTCAAGGGGATAGAACATCTCCTACTTTTTGGAAAATCTTGATCGCAGGGGGCCGCCAGCAAACTACGGGGCTTCGGCCCTGTATTAGTTCGAACCCTTGCGAGCAAACTCCTTTCCGTGAGTAGTCTCATCTTGGCTACATAACACCATGACGTACGTTGCCATCATAAAACAAAGGGTCGTAATGGAAGAATACACTCATCACAAAGACACTTCACCACATGCCAAAGCGACATTTATCTCCAACTAAAAGAAGTTACCGAAAGCTTATGATAGGAGCCTGAGCCTTATTCGTATTATGAATCTTGGGTGGAGTTGGATTGTTCAATAATTGAGGTACTCACATCCAGTTATGTTCAATCTGAACAAATCAAACAATCGTCTGGTGATCCGGTCTTCTCCCGAAATCCATGGTGAGCGATCTTCTAGTAAATCGAGGAAGACTAAACATACACTCTCCCGCGAATTTGATTCACTCTCTGGCAAAATCAATAACATACGCGAATGGACCAAGAGGATGTTAAAAGACTCCATTGCTCTTGTTAGCATGGAAAGTGACATGGACATCAAGTCTTATCTTAATGATTCAGAGAAGAAACATCTCGGGAAGACGGTATTGGAGGATCTCGGAATGGACATGATCAATGCGGCAAAGAAACTGGGTGCTAAGGGTGGAGCATACGAAAGAGCATTATTCAAGGTTGGGGAATGTGAACGAAGGCTTGGAACGTACGGGCGTGATTTTGTCGTCGATGTATGCAGCAGTTTCATTAGACCTCTACAATATTTCATGGAAGTAGAATTGAACAAACTTTCGGAAGAAAAAGAAATGTTGACTAGCAGGAAAATAGATTACGAGTATCACGTCCGGCAAGCTAGCAACTTCTCTTCTGATAAAAATGCTCATCATAAATTGAAAATGGCAGAAATGGCCTTGGAGTTTCAGTACATACATGCCAAAGAAACGTTGCAAGGCATAGAAGTTTCGGAATGCCAAGTGGGCCATCTAAGTGATTTAGTTAATGTTCAAACAGTCTATCACCAAAAGTGTCTAGCTGAATTAGAAAAACTCAAAAGCGAGCTCAAAAGCATTAATACTTCTGCGTCACAAACGAAGCGAAACCCTTCAATTTATTCTTCGACAAAAACGTCTAGTTCAAAGGCGAAAATCAGGGCCGAAGAAAGCAGTCGTATAGGAAGACGCCCATCTTGCTCGAAAAGATTGGAGAATACCTCGACCGTCAACGATGAAAATAATCCCAATTCTGCCCCTTTTAAGGAATGGTTTCCGGTCACCGGTAGAGCCAAGCCTGAAATATCAACGATTGATACTAGTGTAGTTGGAAACGAGGAAGCTTTGGTGAAGGTCCCTGGAGACTCAATAAATCAACAGCCTGGGTCTCATTTGGGAAATACTCGCGATTTAAAACGCCTTCAAAAAACGAGGAGCTCGATTTTACCTCCTACTGAGAGTCAACGAACGAGATTACAAACGATTCCTGAAATGGCCAGACTCAGACCAAGTTCTCAGACACAGACCGACTTTCCGCCGAAATGTAGTATACATCATTCGGAACATGACCGAAATGTGAAACTTCGTCACAAGTCTTCTGCCACTCCAGTATCACATCATTATTCAGGAGATCATTCCGGAGGAAAAACCGACGATAAAGATTATGTTTCAGATGATTCCGCAACTTCGAAGGAAACTCACGTTATACCTATACCAGCACGGAGTAACTATAGAAGGGATGTTGGTAAAATGTTCTTCACCCCGTGCAAGGAGTTGAATTAACCTTATACAATAAGACACATAAAAGACCTAGATTAATGATGTTTTTTATTCCCTGATCCAACGCCAACTAAATGCATCTAGTACATACGCGCGATGCAGCATGCATGGAACTACAGAGCCAATCGTCTTGTTCCACTATTCCACTATTCCATGCATTTATTCCTTTCATGAGAATAAAAATGTGATTTATTCAATTCTTAAGTTGAATACAGCCGTTCTTCGATACACCATCATCAGATATAGATCTTCAGCATCAGTACTAAGCCCAACTTACATTTATGCGTTACCTAGGTGTGCTTTGTTAGGTCTCATTCTGTCCACCATTTCAATGGCAAGACATTTTTCCATTGATTGATTTGTATAATGACAGCTGCCACCGTAAAATGGGCGTTTACCAGAAGACGTACGAACAAGGCCTGTATGTAGGTCAGAGCGGGAACCACCTGTTCAACCCAGGATCAATACTTCCAGAAGTCCCGCTTTTCCCTACGCAGCGTTCACTTTCTTTCCCTTTGCCCTCTCGCTAATTCCCGATTTTTATTATTTTTCTTCTCAAGACGACGAGAGGTGCTTGAAAGGACAACCAGCAATACCTTCTGTGCCCTTTCAATGGGACCGTGATTTCACTCACGAGAGGATCGTGGTAATGCGAAATGGAGCGTTGGTGTACTAATCTATCAATCAACTAAGTTCGTGCTTTTAATTTGAATTTGAAAAACTTGATTTTTTTGTGTGTTGCTTTTCTTCTTTAATTTTGATCTTATCTTCGTTGTTTATCCCAACTGAGATTTGTTAATAAAAATCCAAATATTGCATTTGAATTAACACTTAGCACGTATTTCTATTTTGGATTCATGCCTCTAATTTGCCCAACCGTCCCCAAGAATTATCCATTCGCGGTGCCTACGTTCTTACAGAACGAGTTGGTTCATTTTTCAAACCTAACGACATTTTCCTGGGCTTTGTGGGAAATTCTCCAAAACTTCTCTTGTCGCGGCAAAAAGAAAAAGCTCTCTGGGATTTGGAAAGGATACATCTGGCCTCCCTTGTTCCAAACTTTTTCTTTCTCCAACCGCAGAAGTGAATTTTTATAGCTGATAATGCTTTGACGTTAGGGAAAATGTTTGTGATCTTAGTTTCCAACTAGATATATCTTCTTCGTCTGAAGGAGATAAATTGTTCAAGCTGAAAATCCGAATTGGGTCCGTGAAAGACTAAGTCTTGTAAGGTTTCTAGTGATTATATTAGCTATCGTAAAGGAATCCTTTTGGACCCCATTTCATTCCTTGATGCAAATGGACCATGAATTCCCGCTACGTTGGATACTTCTGATTGCGAAGTAGGTATAAAGAATGTCAGTGGAAAGTTTACATCATACTTTGCTCGAACTTTAATTCAACATCTTCATTTACCCTTGCCATTCGTGCCATGGCAATTCTACCATTGTTGATCCAGCTCCTTCTGTTTCTACAACTCTGATTAGTACGATGAACCCACTTAAAACTCAGTTGTTTGTCTTGGCCCTCTCTCGAAAGACTGGTTGGGTGATATTCGTCGAGAGCTGGGGTAAAGAATGGAATCGATAAAAGCCTTTCGTCTTGGTGAGCTCGCAGTTGTTTATTCGTACTTACCGTATGTATAGTAAGAACTTCGGCCATTTTGCGAAGCCAATTGACTTGCCTACGTACTTTGCCTTTCAAGTTCCCATGCGACGATAGGGTATGAATAATTTCTCACCAAAGTGGAGACGATTTCCACTCCCGTGATGATGGGTTTGTGCCGTGCCGTGGCTTATGGCGTCAGGGTTGTGAGATGGTTGCGGACGGGGAAAGGGGGACAGTTTCTGACCACCCGTCATCAATTTTATCCTTCCAAGGAAGGAAGGAAGAGGCCTTATCTAGCCTTCCCCGAGGGCTACCTATTTATCACAATTTGAAGGGAGATTAGGCAGAAAAAAGGATCTCAAAGAAACGCACTAGACAAAAAATGCTAGTAGGATTACGGGACCCTATCCAAATAAGCTGGTAGGTACGTGTTTTTAGTTTTAATGATAGACAATGAGTTCAACTCGTTTAATATGGCGTACAGATTTTTCTGTGTGAAACATTTTCATTGCACCAAGTTACTTACCTATTAGCACCATAGTTTTAACATACTTTGGTACAATGTAATCATGATATTTGTCCCGATTTTTTCGATACCTACCTACCAATAGGTACTTCATTAAGTATCTGATAGTTATGATAGTTCGAAGTGTCTTTAACCGCACTTGGAATTGATTGAATCTCATTGTCAATTTTTTCTTAAATTACACTCGCGCTCATAGATTATGAGCCTTCTTTATCTTGAGACTTCCTAGTGAATCGTCGAGGTCTTCATTGTCGGGTTGCGTCTTGTGATGGGCTATGGCTTGAATATCTGATTACTTCATTTACTGTAGGTATCTATTTGAAGTTATTTGTGGCTTTGTTGCTAGTGTACTGCTGCGTCTACGACAACTTCAGTACCTACATACCTACATTGGTTTGGAACCTACCTTTGGACAACCTCACGGTGCTCTCCTGTCTTGCGGTTGCTCATTAAGTCAAAGGTTTGAGATTGTTACATGATTCGTTTCAACCGCTCTGCAAAATTTGCAGAGCATAAGCATAAGCAAATTTCATTGCCAAAATAATATTTAATATTATTTTGGCAATGAAATTTGCTTATACACAAATTGTCGCTTATGCACGCAGAGTGGTTGAAACGAATCATGTAACAATCCCAAACCTTTATCTGAATATTATTCTGTTACTATAATAGTCCTGCTATAGTCCCGCGGTTGCCACCCTTTCCAGAAATGTTCGTTCATTGTGAACCGAGGAAAACAAACCTGACTTCTGGCGGGTGTAATCGAATGTTGAATATCCAACCCTAAAAGAAAGGATGCCATTGTGAAAGCACTCCATTGAACCAATTTGTTGGACCATCAATCTGCTCGTCTACAGCGCCTCCATCAAGCTCGACGGCTTTCATCCCACCTCGGGAACAGCCTCCCACCCACCAACGATGGGTTTGCCAATCAATGTAGTTAAAAAGTAATGATTATGATGGAACGATGTTGTTCAATGTCAAGGGAATTTATAGTATCGTGAAGTAGAAACGCCTGGTTTTCCTGCGTGAACCGAGTATGTACCTGTTAGGGTTGATTGCACGTGTTTGTTTTTCTTCTATAAATAAATCCTTACTCCAATAATTATAGTAAGAATGCATTTATACCCATATTGTATCACTTACGATTATCTGATTAGAAGAATTTCACGCATCTAAGACCCTAAAAGACATCTCTGCCAGAATTGCTCTGAACGTTGTACTCTAGTCGTAGAATGGAAGAAGAAGGTAAGAAGTTGTGACCATAGGAACATCTTTTCTGACTTCCAATTAAGAGACGTGTTACGGTAACTTCTTTTATACTGTCTTCCTCTGCGGGCCAGCCCAATGAAACTTGGAAAAGTTGCAGAAGATATAATCCCATCAATGGCCTTCCTCCCACTGCTTGTTTCAACTTGTTTCTTAATTACTCACCTTCAGGTAGACCTCCCTCTAGGTTTCTTCCCCAACTTGATACTCTGAACACACATGAATGGGTGCGCTCAACGAACATTCACGTTCGCAACTGAAGGTAGGAAGGTTGTTATTTGAATGTTTGGGGGGTCGCCCAAAACTTAATCAATGTTTGTGCTCATGTAGGTATGCTTCGTTTCAGGAAACGATAGGAACCTGATAACTACCTGACTAGGTACCTATCAGTCTGAGTCAGGAAAACCCCTGGGTCCGAATTTATATCGGCAGGTCGACTTTAGTTTGGGAAACCGACCCATTGCAAGGTACCTTTCGAAGAGATAAACGCCTATACTTACCTCGGTTTTATTAGTAATTCCAAAAGTGAAACACCAAAATGAATACAGGTTGGATAAAACAATGAGTCAACGTCACTAGGGAGACAATGTATCAGTTAGGTACTGGGCAACCAAGATCATGATTAATCCCGAATTTCGCTGATTATTAAATTTTACAGTCGATCGTTGTTAAGTTTCTGACATTGTTTATTGCCCTGCACTTATTTTTTAAACTAGGTATTGAGCTTTTTAGTTTATTCTTGGAATAATACACTTATGTAATCACGACGGGGGTGGAACATTCTGATCGGCCTCAAAATTTGATACGTATCAAGATTCATCTTGAAATCATTGACATGACAAGTATTAGGTACCTATCTTGATTCCGAAAACAAAAAGGCCTTATGCCGTTACTCCGTCCGAGCCGTTTTGTTGTGTTTTACCTATATACCTACCTAGGAATTTTTTTTCAAGTCTGAAACTTCGACAAAACACCTCGGTTTACCATCCAGTTGTGCCCGCAAGATATCAGCCCGATCGCCCGAACCCGTGGGGCTAAAAATGGGCTACGGGAAGGGTTTTTGAATGTCTTGGGCTATGGGGTCGAGTTAAGTGTCGTTTTTAAGTATTTTTGGACGTAGAATCCATTTTTTGGGGTCTCAGAACGATCCGATTTCAGTGTGTGTATTAATAGGATGTTTTCATTTTTTCCCCGTCACGACATAAAAAAACGTTAGGTACGCAACATAATCGCGAAACTATCATTAATGGTCTGTAACGACGTTTGGCGGTTGCTTACAAGTACGGGGTCGTGGGAAAAAAATTGCGTAAAAATAATCTACCGTCCGTTTTGGTTTATTATTCTTGAAATAACACACCTATGTTTTCGCGACGGGGGTCGACGACTAGGATCGGCCTCAAAATTTGACATTTTCCGTTTCAAGAGGTCTAGATTCCAAAACCGAAATGTCCGTCCGCCATCCGGGCCGTTTTGGGCAGTAGTAATTTTTTTTTAAATCTGAAATTTGGACAAAATACTCGGTTTACCATTTAGTTGTGCCCGCAAGGTTTTCAGCCCGATCGCCCAAACCCGTGGGGCGCTATGGGGCTAAAATGGGGCTACGGGAGGGGTTTTTATGAAGGCTTTTGGCTATGGGATCGAGTCAGGTGTCGTTTTCGAAGTATTTTTGGATGTAGAATCCATTTTTTGGGGTCCCGCAACGATCCGATTTCACTGTTGCGATCTATAGGGCTTTCATGGGGCTACAAATGAGATTTTTGGTGGATCCCAAGAGGTGGATCCCAATTTGACACTATCCGCTTCAAGAGGTCTGGATTGCAAAACCGAAATGTCCGTCCGCGGTCCGGGCCGTTTTGTGTTGGAATTTTTTTTTAAATTTGAAATTTTGACAAAAATACTTGGTTTACCATCTAGTTGTGCCCGCAAGGTTTTCAGCCCGATCGCCCAAACCCGTGGGGCGCTATGGGGCTAAAATGGGGCTACAGAAGGGGGTTTTTGAAGGCTTTGGGCTATGGGATCGAGTCAGGTGAGACATCTAACCAATCGGTGAAATCCGCAAATATTACTGTTTTTACCAGCGAATTCCATAAGTTGTGGATCATTCATAGTACATACCTCACGTTCCTCATGTCCATATGTGTGCTTAGAAAGTCACTGGGGTCAGGTTTCCCCAACATTAGGACGTTCCCTAAAATTTAGGGAGCGTGTAATGTTCGCACATCTCATTTTGACCAAATTAGATGTGCAGATTAATTGAAATGACGACAACCTTGCCAGAAAGAAGAGTTAACAGCTTTTGAAACGTTTATTGGTATAAAGCCACACTTAGGTTGCCTCAAATTCAATGACTACGAAGTCCAAAAGCCTCTTCACGGACTTTCCTCCATTTATCAACATTTTCTTTAGCATAGCTTTTGTGACCCATGTACATGAATAGCGGGAAACTTACAGCACATCCAAGCACCCAGTACTTGAATAACCATACATGGTTGTAATAATACTTGTAAGGGAATTGAACAATTTTTGCTGTCAACGTGTATGGATAAATCATCCTTCCCCCTCCTCGAGCACCTCCTGCTCCTACCGCTTTACACGTTTCTCTTTTCTTATCTTTCCTATTCTTCGAAATTTCAGCAAAACCATCTTTGATGTCTTTGAGCCGTTCTTTCAGAGTGTACTTCTTTTTGGGAGCGTCATCTTTTGAATTTCCTTCTTCTGAACACATGTCCCCTTTGTCTTTACCTTGTTTAAACTTGTCTAGTAGACCAGTTTTCTCCTTACCCTTGGTGCCCTGAGATCCTGATTCTGAATCGGCGCATACTTTGGCGCAGTTCGCGGGGTCCTCACTTTGCGAAGCTTTAGGCGGTTCTTTTTTACTGCACTTATCAGTTTCGGACATGTCGCTCTTTGTCAAAAAAAGTTAGTATAGTCAAATGCTATTTCGAAGGCCACAAAGTAAATTCAGACGTTTGTATGAATTCACTTCATTGAATGATTTGGTTCTTCAATTCACGCACATGCACAATAAGTCATCAAGACGAGATATGATTTTCCCGTTGGCCGTTTTTAAATTAATTCATCATACTCTAGTTACCGGCTTGACCATGTAAACAAACTATGTAAACCATCGACTGGAGAAGCTGTTCTAGTAGGCAAATTGATTCAATGCTATTCGTGGTGCTAAATGTACTCAATAAAGTGTCCTCACGCTTTCACGGTTTTAGTGTTGAAGTGAGACTGCAATTAGCTACTAATATCGATAGCTACAACAAAAGGTTGGCGTGCCTTCTATACCTATTTTCCTGGATGATTACAGTTGAGTACACCCATAACTTTCCTACTTCTTTAAAACTAATTCCCAATCATTTGTATACACTTGAACCGGTTAACATCAAGAGAAAGGAACTGAAATTAGTACGACTTTTATAATGCGTCGCGGTTTGAGGTTTTGCGTGCAACAGGTTTTGGTTTAGTTACCGGCTGTGGCTCTCTGTTTTGTTTGTTATAGGCCAGAAAATTACTCGACAATACACATCGAAAGCTTGGTAGTGGTAATGACATTACCACTATGTGTTCCTTTTGACTCCACTCCTTGATCGTCGACGAAGCTACACATTTTTAAGTTAGTCTGGAATCAACTCCCATCAGTTGATTATTTTATTTTTACTGATGGGAGTTGATTCCAATTGCGATTTTTCTCTTCATGGAATATTCACACAGATAAGGATTTGATCCCTAAAGGGAATATGACCCTTTTGACATGCAAACAAAATCGCGGCTTCATAAGGCAACATGATTGTTAAACCGACGCATGATATGTCGCATTGCGTGTAAATTTACAAACGTACATATTCCAAATGATGGTGAAGGCAGAATGAGTGAGTGACTCGGAGGGTTTGTAAATCCCCCCGAGGCGCAGAACTGGCGTATGTTTATGAGGTAGGTTATGTTTGCTGGCGGAAGAAACCCTTCTCCCTAATATCGGTGGTACGTGATATCCAGCGCTGTTAGGTCTGAGGCTGGTGAGAACGGTGTCCTCAGGAAATGTGATGTGTGTGTGAGAGGGGAACGAACGAGGATGAGTTTCGTTCGGGTTTGGCTGGGTTAGAGGTTTTACTATGAAACGAGACCTTCTGGGAGGATGAAGGGAAGATTGATGCTTGATTTAATCATCTGATCCCATTTTCGATTTCATTCGGTAGTTGGAAACCCTTGTGTTGGAAGTTGGTGAAAATCCAAAAAGGCTGGAAGAGCTGTTGTTATGCACTGCGTTTTCCTCATACACACAGGCGTAACATAATATGAACCTACATTACAAGGTACAAAATAGGTGTAACATACCGTGTAGCAATGGAATTTCATTCAGATAGAATGGAGTTATAATTGCAGTTTCATTACGGGATGTTTTATTTTTGACGTTATGCTGTTATCGTACGGGCCTTCTGAAGCCTACCTAGAAAATTGATAAATTTACATTTAGTAATACCTACGCCAGCTAATTTGAAAATGGAAGGATTTGTTGAATAATTATCTGATTTTTATGGTTTTACAGATGACGGTTGGCATTCATTGAAGTAATGACAAAACGCTCCGTGGTAATACCTTCTGTTGACGGGTAAGTTTACTTTCTTCGACGACAATAATCCTCGTATTTATTTCATCTATAATATAGATGAAATATTATTTCTTCGTTGTAGATTAACTTCTCTCAACGCTCTTTGTAGTTCATTTACCAAGTTTACGGCGTGGGTAGAAGGCGATGTCCTTTTTTTCCTATTCTGGTTACGTTCAAATTCATAATTGTTTTGAACCCTCCGTGTCGCAGTTTACATCAGTCAGACGGAAGGCGCTCGTACTTTACGACCACTTTAGAGAATCATTCTGAAACCGGTAGAAGCTCAACTACCTAACTAAGTCATAATTTATGATGATCTCATATATTATATTACATCATCATATCTATATAATATATCACGCATTTGATAACGTAACCAAAAAACGACATCGGCTTCTACCCACGCCGTAAACTTGGTAAATGAACTACAAAGAGCGGATATTATCATCATTCGGTCAAACCAAAGAAAGGCCGTTGTGATAATCGATACATTTTGATTGCCCACTTATTACAAACTACCTAGCCTAGCATACCTCAGAACACTTATGAAATTGGTTTTCTAAAGATTGCAAGCTGAAAAGAAATGCCTGCTTTTTTCTTTGTGATGGTTTCCCTTCCTTCCCTATTTGCCCTTTGCTTAACTAGTCGTTGGAGTAAGTAAAGGTTGCATGACCTTGCCTATTAGTATTGTGCACGGATTTTTTCGAGTCTTCTAGGTCCTTTAGAAAATTGAAGAACCAATCTTCGAGATTAAAACAGAGCTGTTGGTTACAAGCCTCAGCATAATCAGTTCTTCAATGGTTTCCCAGCAGTAATATTTTGCGGGAAGAATGGTAATTCTTCCATGGACTAAAAGATCCAATGATTGGGAAAAGTAGTTTGTTCACTCATTCACTTTTCGTGATACTAATCATTTATTCGAAATATGAAGAATCAAGTATTGAACTGCGTATTGTTCTTACAACAAAAGAAACCATCGAGGGTGTTTATTAATACAAACTTCTTTATTGCATTGTTTCTTTTCAGTGTTTATTAAACTTTCATGTTTCACTACGCTGTGTAAAAGGGAATAACGAGAAGACAAGACTAAGAACGTTCTTTACTTTTTATGTAGGTACCTTACCGTGACCACGCCGTCAACTAATGACTGACTGAATAATTAATGCTACACTTCAGACACCCTTGTAGGGAGCGTTACACCGTACTACGATGACCGTTGGAAGGTTGAGCACATTCAAGGAAGAGGCACCCTTGACTTTCTAAAATTCGGAAGTCTCAAACGTTTTATTCATTAAATTATCTTAATTTATCAATGATTTGACAGGATTGAAATGATCTTTCAAGGGCTCGTTTAATCTATTTGGTGCTCCCTCTTAAAGCTTCGAGTTTGACAGCTTCAGGAAATTTACCTTTTATTGGCGGTAAACAAGACCTGCACAGCTAGGCAGAAAAAGTTCTCCCTTGAAGTTTATAGAAAGTGTTAAAACTCTTGCAGTGTTCTTATCAGCCTCCTCTGCCTTCCAGTTACGGGGCCATTAAAAAGAATTGGTAGTAGCCACGGTTCCTCAACGCCCCTTCGTTCGCCACATTGTTTACTATCAACGACTTGAACTTTTCCGCTCCCGTGTCGGATTTTCGGAAGTCACGTCGACGTTCACTTTCCTTCTTCCTTTCTTCACCTCCCTTTCTGCTTATCAGCTTTATTCTTTTCTTCGTCATCCGATTGTAAACGAGTCCCTAAGATTGCAAGCCTCTGCTTCACTAACAACGACGCCATGTTTAGCTAAGCTTTGGTGGTGGTGCTTTCAGGTGATGGAGGCAGCGGAACATACGCCGGCTAGGTCCACAGATGTTCCTTGGAACCCACCAACATTGTCAAGGTGCGTGAAAACATTTCTCCGATGATCCATGCTCCGGTTCTCATAGTTGGATGAAACCTCCAATATCACGCACGTTCTATTCGCTATCATTACATTTTTAACCTATTAGATATGTTCCAAATGTTTATAAACTATTGGATATTGTAAAAATGTGGGTTTAGTTATGTTGTAGGTATGTTGCATTATTTTCAAATCGTGTAAATCATTGATATATTAGATACAAGAATTTTGATTATTGTGATACATTCCTTAGCACCTTAGTGGTTAGGTTGCTCCCTGTCCAATTTTAAATTGTCTTGTGTCTTCTTTACTCTTTGGACTATCTCCTAGCTGCGCTGTCTGAGAAATCACTTCGCTAAGTAATGCGGGAGTGTTGAATACCCAAGAAAAGGAGGTCTGTCGAAGTGGGGGAGGGTGCGTCTAGCCACCCTTGTGAAGTAAGTGTCATATGAAAAGCACCAGCTTCTCCCTCTCCTTGACTCGAGAACCAAAAAGGGGCCGAGGAAGACCCCGAGGGGTGAATGTACCTTGAAAAAGGCCTGTGCGAGAGAAATGTAACAGGAGAGGGGTAGTTGGCGTAAGCAGGAAGATGAACAATAAAACTGCCGCCTTCTAACGCCCTTTTTCGCCGTGGAAAAGAGCCCTGGCCTTCATGAAGAAGTGATGTTCCCCCCAGTACGCGTTTCCTAACCCTTATAGCACCTTCATATTCCTCCAATCCTCCCCTCCCATTGTCCGGACACGGATGAGGACCAAAAGTGCCTTTTTAAGGTAGGAAAACTTCTAGAAAAGGGGGACCCCAGCTTCAATGGCTAATTGAAGTACTCATCTCGAGTCGAGTGAACCGCGCTCGATGGCGCCATGTTTCTTTCATTTCTGTTCATGTTTCAAATGGAGCTTTTTGCATTCGCTTGCAATCTTCACATTATTTGAATGGAGTTGAAAAGCCATGTATGTATGTGATTCTGAATGAATGTGAGTTCTGTAAAATTCAAGAGTTGACTCTCATTTTGGTCATGCTGTTTATCTGTATTTGTTCTTGACATTTCATTCGTCGTTCTTCTGAAGGGCTACCCAGTTTGCGGTATTTAAAACCTAGGATTTGATGTATTCAGAGTACAGCCTAATCGAGTTAACGTTCATTAGGTATGAGTTTGTAATAAATCGAGGTATTAAAATGATGACGAGATATTCACTTATCAAGCTTCGCGGGTATCAAGAGTACAGCAGAAGGATTACCTATCTCGTAACTTCGCTAAGAGGTTTGAGACATGGAACAGTGAAGAGGGTTAGGTACTCCATGATGAGAAAGGTCTTGAATAAATCATCTAAGCGTTCTGGTCCTGTCCACATTTTCAAAGATCCCATTGGTTTATTCATTCTTTAAGCTTGACGTGACTCGAGAAACCAGTTTGGTGTCATACATTCAGGTGTTGGTGTATTTCGTCGCGAATAATAGGAAAATCTGTGTATACCTTCCCCAATTAAACCATCGAGAGCTCAACCGGGCCCACCATTTTTTTACATTTTTGTTCAATTGTTTTATGATGGTGGTGATAATAAACTATACATTTTCACATAAAAAAGGGGGAGGGTGACGGGCAGTTGAAAATGGTGTCTCCATTATCCTAGTATCTTAAATCTAGTATTTTATGAGATGTCCAACTACTGAAGCCGTTTGTGATCCGAGATAACATCAGTCTGGTCTATGTATAGTGAGTGCTATGCCGCTCCGCTACTACTAGCTTAACTTCTTAGCTCTTTTTTAAATGATAGATGGATATCCCATTTCGGGTTCAGTGTACTAGTACATAGTACTTTTAAAAACAGTTTCATTCATTCAACTTCCTCTTCTTCCAACTCAGTGCCAACCGTTTCAGACCTACTTCATTCGTGGTTTGTCATCAAGAGTTTTTCTTCGTTATATACGTATATCAAGTTGACAACAGCTGAAAGCTTTTTGAACCCTTGCACAATAGGTCACTCGGGTTCACTGACGCGTTAACCAAGTGATAAGTAGTGCTGCTGTGTATAGGAGGGTCAAATCGGCTCTGTTCTCGTCCGTGGCATGTCAAGTGTGCGGTCCTTCCTCACACGCCACTGCTTTTGAATAACACCTATGAATGTGGGTGGGTCTACCTTTTTTTCGGTTTGGTGGCCCAGGAGAGGCCCGAAACCGATTCGGTCAAATTATCGGTCACAGCCATAGGCGGGTTAGACACCTCTGTCGATGCTATAATGATAGATATTTCGTAATGTTCTTTGAAACTAAAACATTTTCATTTTTTAATGAAAGCTATGTCCATCAATAGAATTTCCATTAATAGAAGAACTAAGTCGTGGTTTACGACTTGGGGCCCTGTTCTGCCTACGTAATTGTAGCTAAATGAAACAGATCCAGAGCAGACCTAAGGGGGTAACAGTGCAAGGTGTTCCAGAAGTCGGGCGGGTAGGAGAGAGGCGCGATTATTGGTTGGGGGGAAGTTGTAATGAATTTTGGAGTTAATGCTTATTCGTTCCCTGTTAGGTTAGTGTGAACGGAACAACCAGGGTGCGTGTAGGGTAAGATACCTAGCAAGAAACTAGTAAGCCTACCGTGGTAGCAATTTACTTTCTTATTATAATTAACTCGATTGGCCAAAGAAAAAATACATAATATGTATTTTATGACGTATGGCGTTGGTATGACGAACGATTGTCCAACTTGTACGGTCCCTTCGTACGCATCCTGTTTTTGCTCGAAATTTTCCATTTCCCTCAAAACTCGCCCTCTTTAGGATTTCAAAAGCTTTCTATTCAACGAGAAAAGAGAAGGCCAGAAGGGGAAGCGATGCTGTTCTGGGAAGGATTTGAATTTCTAATACTTTGAGCCTACCCCGAGCCTTTACACTTCGGCTCCCTCCTAGCATGCTCGAAGCGTGCTAGAAAGGGAGACGAATTTTAAATGTATTTCACTTCCATTCAACTTTCCTTCCTTCTCCACACTCTTTATACTCCTTCGACGTCTACATTTACATACCTACACCATTCTTTGGTAAATACTAAAAGAAAATCGGCCTTTCGAAGCAAGGGTGAGATTCCGACCCAGCATTCCTTCTTGACACTAATACATCTACTACTAATTCCAATATTCAACTTTTCCTATTTCTGATTCTATTGGTTTTTCTCCCTAAGAGAAAATTTTCATGTATGACTCACTTCTATGTTTTTTTTAAAAGCAAAGCCATGTGGTTTGGAAATGGAGGATAATAATTATGCAATTATTGCATACTCGTTCGATCGGTTGCTAGTTTTTGTTTTAACTCGTCCTTTTCTTTCTTTCCTATAAATGCTTTGAGTTATGACGCTCCTCGTACTATGTTCTTGTCGGTTGGAAATATTTGTTGGAAAATATTTTTCATCCCGTTTATATTAAAGACGGGTGCTGACTCAGCTGTTGGCTATAACTTATATTTTTACTAGCTGTTGGGCCTTCGCGATAGCTTTGCGAGAAAACAAATATTTATATACTCCTCTTTTTTTTCATACTTAATGTGCGTCGAAAAGGGTGAGAGGCACGATGAAAGCGGTTGAAGTCTGTAGCCCGTTTTTTGCTTGGGAATCTGTGAGCAAGAGTGGAGGATTTATTGCTAACAACTTTCAGTACTGCCTGGGTTGCTGTGGTATGAGTTGCCCACCGTCCGCTTTCATCAGAATGAGGGAAAATATGATTACAGGAATGATACAGGTCCTAATCGAAATACCTCGACACGAACGCCCCGAATCAGCAAATTTCTCGACAACGATAATTTAGACAATAATTGTCTAAAATTTTCGAATTCCCTAAAATCGCATCGATCAAATCTGCAGGGCTTTCTTGAATCAATCTGCACCGTTCATATGTCTGTAGCTTCATTCAAGAATGCTGAGCTCCCGAAGATGCTTTATTGGCTACCATTAAAATATCAATTGACGTTCATACCACGAGAAGAATTTGATGTCGCCAGAAAAAATCGAAGGTATACCTCGTAGAATCAGATTCTTCTCGAGGTAACGACTTCCATCAATTATGCACCCCTCTTGGCGGTTGCGTATAAACGAGATTGAAGTCAATTTTTAACAGCTGTTACAAATTCAGAAACAGCGCGAGGCGATTAAGCCAGGGGAAAGGGTCGGATTTGGTTCAGAGAGTAATCACGGCTGCAGCCCCTTGATTGCAGAGGAAGGTGCGAATCGTTATTTTATTCAATGTTATGGTAAATATAAATTTCCTCCTTCCAACCACATCACCGCAAATGGACCTAGTTGATTAAAAATGAAGGATTGGTTCATTTCCGCCGCTCATCCTCTCTTTTCCCACATTACCTTATCTCCATCTTCTTAACGTCTACGTTCTATTCTTTTCTCTCCCCTCCGGCAATTTTCCTCTGATGTTAAATGCCGTGGAAGAAAAATGGTTACCCTTTTTGATTGCACGGTCTGTTCATAACATGAAGCACCTTTTTTTGGCCCGCCTCCTATTTCCATCATCAGGTAGAACCACCTTATTAGTCTGTACGACATTAGAGCCTCGAAAGGGGTCAACTCCAACTTACGAACTGGGTTCCCGATGGCTTTAAGGCACCCAAATTCGAGTACTTTTCCGTTATAACACCCCCCACCCCCTCCCACTCGATTTCGAGTTTCATACACACCCCTCCCGATGGCTTTAAGGCACCCAAAGCCAACCAAAGTCGCGTGGGGGGGGGGGGGGGGGGGTATAACGGAAAAGTACCACGAACTGTACAACATAACCAAAGATATCTTTCAACATAACATGCATAAATATGTGCCCAAATCAAATCCTTTCGTTCAATGAATAAAAACCGTTTTGTATTTTGTTGGGACAGATATGAGGTTTGTGTACGTATAAAATCCTACATGTCCTGTATTTCTTTCATCTTCTTCAAGGGTAAAAGTGCAGCGAAAAGAGCAGAACTCAAAGTGATGTGTCGTTGTATTATTGCAATATGGTAAGTACTTGCTTCGTGTTGTGATCTTGTTACTGCACTGATGAAAGGACAATAAACGTTGTGAAATGTCCGTACAGTTAACTTATTCTTTGACTGGAACTCAACGTAACACCACCCATATTCAACGGGTCAGCAAACCGTACAAACCACGTGTACAAACAACTGGACAAATGGGAATTTTGTTCAGTTAGAACAAAAATGACAAAATTTTATAATTTTTTTTCTAACTCGCTAAAATCTTAAAATGTTTTATTGTTGAGTAAATGATTGAACTAGTCGATATGATAGTGTTTGTATGGTTCCAAGTTTTACCGTTGGATAACATCTAGTCATTATCTAAGTGCTAATTTCAACCCCAGAATACGCTATGGCCTGACCTACGCGTTCAAAGATTCTTTCCCTTCTCGCTCATCTCCAGTTAATATCAAGGGATGTCGACTGTGATCCTCTTCAGGAAGTGTGGAAGGGTGGACTCTGACGTCATTAGAGACCAATTACCGTCCAACCCCATCCACCCATTCGCCGTCCTTTTCCGCCCATCCGATCCCACATACGACTCGTTACATGAGTGCACCCCTTCACTTCTCGCCATCCTGTCAGATAGAATCACTTCCATCCTTTAATTGATTGGAGTCAGTCTTAGAATCATCGAAGAACCCCTCCTCTTCTTGTGTTTCAACACTTCAGGAGAAAGAGGTTTAGTTGTTTGGTGTACATATAACTCTTCTCCTTTCGAAGTAATCAAAGTCCAAACATTCGACGTTTTTGCCTTTGCTGCTTCACCATGCACGCAGTGACGGAAAATGTCGCCCTTTTATGGTACAACAATTATTGACTAAAAGTACTGAAATCCACTCAACTTGGTACAATAATTGTATGTAATACTTGTATCCATCTTAACCATGTAACTATTATTGTTGGAGAGGTTTGCGTTTTCTAATTGGGTTCACAGTTCTAGTGCACATTCGCACAACCCTGTTCTGCCCTCAGTTCCATCCGCAGGCTAGTGTTCTGTCGGTTAGTGGTCTGATATGAATGTGAAGCATTCAGAGGGGCTTACGTTTGAGTCATGAAACTAATTTGTTGGTAGGCCTGGAATAGAAAGCGTATCCTCTCGCCAGGGATAAGCGCGTATTTGCATTCATCATTTTGAATAGGGTCCCCTCTTTCCAGGTCCTCGTTTATATTTCTTGCTGGAATTAATTTCCTTTTCACCTCGGATTCCATTCTCACCCGGCGAAATTCTCCTCCATTGCTGACTCTGTCGTTCTGTCAAATCCTTCTCTAACCCGTGCCCTCATTTCTATAGAATACATACTATAATATGTATTCGGTTATGGTTTATTTTTCGTTGTTGTTGTTGTTCACTAATGGAAAATTCATACTATAATAATTATAGTATGAATTTGTCAGAATGACAGAGTCAGCAATGGAGGAGAATTTCCCCGGGTGAGAATGGAATCCGAGGTAATTATTACTGCATTGGCGTGGATTACTTGGGTAGTTCTAAAAAGAGTTCTGAAACTTATGAAGCGTGGCTTATCAAGTCACTTGATTCTATATCACACTGTATAACTGTTATGTTCGCTGATCCACTGACGATGTTAAGGGAACAAAATTTGTATTTAGTATTTAATACTAAATTTGTATTTAGTATTTAATACTAAATTTTTATTTAGTATTTAATACTAAATGTAAAAGGAGAAAGAGATTGTATAACTGTTATGTTCGCTGATCCACTGACGATGTTAAGGGAACAAAATTTGTATTTAGTATTTAATACTAAATTTGTATTTAGTATTTAATACTAAATTTTTATTTAGTATTTAATACTAAATGTAAAAGGAGAAAGAGATTGTATAACTGTTATGTTCGCTGATCCACTGACGATGTTAAGGGAACAAAATTTGTATTTAGTATTTAATACTAAATGTAAAAGGAGAAAGAGATTGTATGGTCTACGCTGTTCAAAAAGCCAGTTGATTGAACAAAGAGCGGGTCTTTATAAAAGGGTTCCTCTTACGTAGAAAATGTGATATATTTAAACCTAAAATCTCCACTACTCGTTCCTCTTTATTTAATCTACCTTCTGCACTCACGGAACCCTCCCCTAGTTGTCGTTTGATTCCGCATAAAGGATGTTTTTGATTTGATGATCGATCGATCTTGAGAAGCTTTATAGCCTGGGCTATATCGTAGCTTGATAAAACACAAAATGGATAAAACAATAACTCCTTAAAGTGACCGTTTGCAACTTACGTAGGATAGTGTGATTTTTGCGTCAAGATTTTTCATGTATGTAATAGGCCTGACGTGAAGTATTTATCACCTGTTACTTTCAATAATCTTCAACGGGATTAGAACTTCAAGGCCTCACACCCAGAAACATCAAGCTAAACCTGCCAGCATGCAGTAAGCAAGCAAGGTATTGACTCAGTTGCAGTTGCAAAATGTATTCTTTCGGAATGTAGGGAAGCAACGCATGGGCTCATGAGTTAGTTGAAAGTTCGGATTTTCGGGACTGTTTTTGCGAAAGCTTGGTATTTGACGAAATACAAATTGTTGATAAAACCTTGCGGTT
Source organism: Pilophorus perplexus (assembly GCA_955831195.1). Taxonomy (NCBI): domain Eukaryota; kingdom Metazoa; phylum Arthropoda; class Insecta; order Hemiptera; family Miridae; genus Pilophorus; species Pilophorus perplexus. The sequence continues at coordinate 11,653,124 of OY037011.1, read as the reverse complement.
CTGCGATAAAAATATATTTTTCATACCAGTGCCGTTCAGAACCATCTGAAGATTACCGTCCGTGAAGAAGGGAGCGTTTACGATCTCGGGGGCTTTTTATACGGTTGTCCTTTGCTTGCCATCCCTTGGGATTTCGGGCTGAGGGAAGAGTTATAGGTCATCGTCAACCGTTCTGAAAGAACCGGAGCCTCCCGCTTTTACGGCACTTCATTTATTTATTCTTATTCATCATCTTTCTTGGGATGAACGGATACGTTTTTACGTTTCTTCCAAAAGTTAGGTTTCAGTTTTTGTTTATCTTAGTCTATCTTCACTAAGTGATGAAAGAAATATTGTTTCTTTTCTGTATTATAGTATACTCCGTTTATAATATACCAACGCTTCACTGCTTCTTGTGATATAGAAAACTATAATGGCAGTTTTCGTAAATCAAAAGCTCTCAGTTCTACAGTCCTAAAATCACGCTCAAGTTGATTGCTGTACCCTCATTCCACATTGGGTGCGACTGAGCGGGAGACGTTAGTCACGTTGATAAAGTCCTAATGGATCTCCGGTTTGGATTCACCTCGACGGTTCCAATTTCACGGTTGGCGAAGTGATGCTAACAAATTGGTATAGCTCATGAGGATAATGAGTCGAAGTAATTGATTTCCTAGCCTAAGGCGGCTGTTACGTACCCGATCCTCGCTTCACCATTCATCTCTTCCTTCACCTGCAGCGTGCGTTTAGTGCCCAATGCAATAGTATAGGTAGTTGTATTGATTAAGCACGTGAACATTCGGCTCATCGCCTTTCGACGTATCCATATTTGGGCGGAACGTGGCTCCTCTGCTGATGGACTAAATTGTTCAATAAGATAACAAATAAAGCGTTTTACAGGAGTAACTTCGGAAGATAGACCCCATTCTCAAAAATGCCAAGTAATTGAGTTGAACGTCTGAAATAACCAATTGGTTAGGTATAATTGTGTTGATGAGGGCAAACGTGATGGAGAATTCACTGGAGCAATTTTAAAACTGGACCCATTGAACGGAATTATTGAACAAATTTAATTTCAAATGCTGTTGAGCGTGCCTGTCTTTCTACGTTTTGAACCTATAAAGTTACGAACCTAATCATCTTAACGTCGTATTGTTTGATGGCGTAGACAGATTCTTGATTTATAATTCTTGGAATAAACACCATGTATTCGTGTCGGAGGTCGAAAATTTTGATCGACCTCACAATTTGTCATCATACGTTTCAAGATGTCTAGATTCCAAAAACGAAATGTCCGTCCATCGTACGGACACGAAACGCGGTCCGCCGCCCGAGTCGTTTGGGCAGTAGGAATTTGTTTAAATATCTGAAATTTAGACAAAATACTCGGTTTTGCATCTAGTTGTGCCCGCAAGGTTTTCAGCTCGATCGCCCAAACCGTGGAGCTGAAGAAGGGTTTTTTGATGGTTTACGAGTATGATATCGAGTAGGGTGTCTTTTTCGAAATTTTTGGACGCAGAATGCATTTGTTGGGTCCCACATCTATCCACAAACTTCACAAGAAAAACAAGCTGTTTTAAATAATTGAATTCAAAACCGTTTTTTGTTGATATGTAGGTAATTAATATTTGAATCATTTATATCAAAGAATAGTACCTAAACCCTTGGATAAAATTTGTAGTTTCTTTTACGGATAGAATAGGTAGAAGTCGGATCTACCTATTTATTTTGTGAAACCGTGAGATTGTGGGTGTCCTCCTTTTGTTGTTTGTTTCCTGTAAGCTGAGTCAGAGCCTCCGGCCAACATCATCACATATCGAGTTTCGCAGTTATTATTTCAGTGAGAAAATGGTCAATCTTCCAGAAATTCTCTATGAAATTCGATATTTCGACGCTAAAAATCTTATTCCCTCAGGTGCTCCGACGCCATCAACAGAGGCAGCCGATATGATTTCCTGTTCAATCGGCTCCCAACCCAAATTGAACTCATTACCTGGTGGGGGCAAGGGATGGGGGTTGGAAAACGGATATTGCTTCAGGTGGTGATGGATGGGGGAAAGCCGGTCGGCGAGAAGTGAACTGTGTGATGAAACTTGGTCTTTCCATTATGGATTCCATACGCGTCCCATCTCTCACCAGTATGAATTACGGGAGTTTCCTAAAACTTTTTCCAGTTTTACGAGTCTAGCCATTAAAATGGTTATTGCCTACCCCCTCCCCGGTGATGAGGGGCGATTTGATAAATCGGGTAGTTTCAATCTGGCCTATCTGGTTTCCAATATTGAAATTTTTTAAATGTTTTCTTGTAAGTAGTTTGTTTTGAGCTAACCTATTTGGAGTTCCAGAGAATATTGGTTTCAATTCATATGCAGAAACGTCGATTGTCACGGTTTCTCCAGATAAGATTTACTTGCGCTACGAATAAACTTAGTCAGTTCGCAAACTACGATTCTTCAACTTTTTCGAAGAAGTGAAGTCCATGTCGGTTTAATAAAACTCATAAGGGTTCATGCCCCTAATGATCGCAAATCATGTAATATATTACATATAGTATATTATATGTAATATAATGTATTATGTTGTTAGTTCGTTTACATAGCTCTATGCGCATTCTATGTACGAGTATATATACTCGTAATTCCTTTATATATGAAGGAATTACCTATGAGTTTTTACAAATCGAAAATTCTCCAACAGCCCCCAATTAAAAACTATGTTCTTATTTCGTCCAGTAAATAGTCATTTTCTTAGTTGTCCTTCAACCTGCGTACGTTTAATAAGTAGCAGAGAATCTTTCTCATTGATTGGTGGGGAAGAGGCTCTCCGAATGGGGGAAACTGAGTGTAGTCCAGACGGCGCCCTATAAATGCGTTTTCCTTTTGCTGACTGCTTGCATCTCTTGTTCGTGGGTTTCATCATTCCTTAGGTTGATTCTGCACTTGCAATAGGAGGTAATAATAATTATTACAATTATTGTAGTTTGCATAAGAAACAACCCATTCGCCCAATATTGAAAACTATTAACTGGTTGCCTACTATGTTTTTAGTTTTGAAAAATTCATCAATCGCGAGACGTATTGGGTCTAAAGATTGGTTTCACCTAAATGTATAACCGAGATTTACCGTCGTTTTCGCTTGAATGGCCGTTGAGTGTTAGATGAACTGGTGGTATAGATCTTGGTTTTTAGTGGAACGTCTTTTTTTATTGGAACCTCCAAGTGTTCTAAAACCGAAACTTCGGTAACTTGTGCATTTAAATTCTCACTCAAGAATTCCTTTTTATTGTATTATTCTTCTATGATCGTGTACTCAGTAACTTGAGAAGGGCTTACACCTCTGATAAAAGTGGAGTCTGAGGACTACTTCAATCCATTTCAACTGACTTCCTTGGAAACGGACGGAACGTTGCCAAAAGCCTTGATACACCTCAAGAATTCCTTTGATGTCCTCCCTCTATGCAAGAACCGGAGAATACAGGGAGGCATTGTTAAACATGGCCCGCACTGTCCAACCTGTGTACTATGCTGGCCCTTATTCACAATCTGGATGGCTGCCTAGGCGATTAACTCTTGGTTTATTATTTTCTCAATACCTAATCATAAGATATGATTCATAACATGGGAGCGAAGTAACAAGCAAGCAAAAATTACAGTATTACGTTGCATCAATGACGCCCAGTGCTGGGGCCTGGATTAATAGACAGTAATAATAATTATTATTATTAGTAATATATAATAATTATTAAGAACATTTCTTCAAGGAAAAGCCTGAAAACCCCGTTAATAATTTTAACACTGCGTACCCCCTCGAGGAAGAAATCCGTTGCCGATTTGACGGTCAGAAATTTGCAGACATTCCGGCAAACTAACCTTCTACGCCAATTAGCAATAATGATTTCTCTCATACATTGTTTACTATTGGGAAGGGGAAAGGAATTAGTGGCCACGAGAGAAGCTCTTTCCCTAGTTGGGCCAGACGAGCGGGAAACCGCTGGTAACGGTGTCCTACCCTATTAGGATTAAGTGTAAATAATAATATCTAAGTCCATTAGTGAATGGGTGTTTGGTCAAGTGGTGTTCCAGTAGTTTTAGAGTTTCTGCCATTTGATTCCATCGATTTTTTTTAATGGCATCTTGAATGCCGTAGCTCATCCCAGCCCATCATTCATCTCGGAAAATTAACAATACGCCGCCCTACTTCTTATAACAGGATCGCCTAATTCGTGATAGTATACTTGAAAAAGTAGAATCGAGGATGCTCACGTTCCCCTTCAAGAGATGTTACAGTAATGAAAAGAAAAACGTCCCTGGCAGCCTTTTACGGGTTTCTGAACCCCAAAAGCAATCGGGTCCCGGAAGAATCTGTAAGGCGAGTTTCCGATCGCAGGGAAAGGAGTAAAAAGGGGGAAAAAAGGATTTGAAGTTAAAAGTAAAGGGGAATTATCGGAAAAAAACAATCTATTCTTATTGTTCCGTCTTGTTTCCTCTTGAGCATCTCTCATTCGATTCATCCTTGCAAACTTGGATTAATTCCGATTACCATTCCATGTACTAGTATAGTAGTTTCGTACGACTTCATCAAACTTCTTTTTTTACATAAAGAAAGTTATAATAGATGAGCGCACTTTTCTTCATTTTGGTTTATTATTCTCCGAATAATACACCTGTGTAATCGCGACGGAGGTCGACGACTCCGATCGGCCTCCAAATTTGACATTATCCGTTTCAAGAGGTCCCTAAACCGAAATGTCCGTCCGGGCCGTTTTGGGCAGTAGATAGGCATTTTTTTTTAAACCTGAAATTTTGACACAATACTTGGTTTACCATCTAGTTGTGCCCGCAAGGTTTTCAGCCCGATCGCCCAAACCCGTGGGGCGCTATGGGGCTAAAATGGGGCTACGCGAGGGGTTTTATGAAGCCTTTTGGCTATGGGATCGAGTTACATAGGTGTCGTTTTCGAAGCATTTTTGGACGTAGAATCCATTTTCGGGGGTCTCGGAACGATCCGATTTCACTGTGGGGACCTATGGCGCTTTCATGGGGCTACAAACGGGATTTTTTAAGAAGTCCAGGAGGCCAAATATTTTTCGAGTAGAAAACGAAAAAATTGTGCACAAGGAACCTTTATCAAAGAATAATAAACCCTTGCGTAAAATTTGCAGCGTTTTACTTTCCTTTTCGATCACTATAATATAGTAGATCGAAGAGGATCAATATTATTGAAAGTACTCACTTCGACGATCTTACAAAAGGTTTGGAACCATTTACAAAGAATATGAAGATAAAACTATGGGAAAAGAGAAAAATACAGTTTTAAAATGGTTTTTACAGCCTTTTATAAACCTTTCCATTTTCAAAGTTCGGTAAACCCCTTTTATCAGCAGGAGAGCTCTTGTGCCCGTCTGGAGTGAAGAGCACTCTTTCCTATCGATCCGTCACTGATTTCGCGTTCGTACGCAGAGCCAGTTGCTGCAGTAGCTGAAAGGTAGGTGCAGAAAGCTCTTACAAGTGATCAATGTTTTCAATTTGACATTGATTACAAATTGAAGGCAAAGAATAACCTAATTGTACATTCCCTGCTCACCTATTAGTATAATCCTAATGGGCGAAATTGGCAGACCATTCGGATAGCATCATAATATGCTTTCGATAAGCCTCATCACTAAAATTTAATAGTCTACACGAGTCCTTCTTTTGCTGTAAAAGCTTTTTCAAATTCCCGTTTTAAATAACTTATCTATTGATCCATGAACCTGGTATGGTCGTTGGTAGATAATGATGTTATCGAAAACAGGATTGTTTTAGGAAGGTTATAAGATTAGATTAAATGAAAATGAAAATTTTCTGCTGACTTAGTCGCTCTCCCAGTAAATAAAGGTACCTTTCTGATATAATACTAATCCTACTGAAAAGGCTGACATAATGCCATCTTCCAATTGATGCGCCCCCTCAATAATTAAACTCATCATTAGAACTTCAACTCCAAGATTTATTTCCATCGCAGCTGAAGATCTCTTTTTAGCTTCCCCAATGAAAATCCTCGTGAAAGTCACGACAAAGAGGGGCCTGACTCCAATCATTCCCCATTCGATCGACGCTATTCAATTACGGCGATTTGAAACCAGTCAAGTATTTGCTTTTAAAGTATGAAAGAATGAATGCGGATTTGAGCCAGTACGTTGAACGAATAGGGTATTCCTTCGTTTAATAATGAAGATTGCTCTGGGAACAATGAACAGGTTTTCTGCTTAGAAAGGTAGTGCCTACTGTCAGGCAATGGTATCTTCCTTTATCTCACTCGCTGTGGGTTACTGCCAGTAATCACCTCGTCATACACGCTATTTCGATCCTTTTTTTTTTCTTTTATAACCGCAACTCCTGTGACTGTCAAGTGAATGGGCTGACTTAACGTCGGCGTTGGTGACGCGGAAACGTAAAAGAGCTGGGATATGGATTCTACGACCGAAGTACCTGCCATCTGCCCCTCTGAGCCTCCCCTTCCATTCGTAAAACCAACAGTTCCCCTTCTCATTTCTGTAGGGTAAAGCCCTTCCCTGTTGTGGGAGGGTAGAAGCGTGGTGCCGTCCCTCCTGTGGGGTCTTCTGAAGGGTGCCCTTTGGTGCAAGGTTATGGGAGGTTTTACTTATACATATTCTCCTGCTGTGTCGTGAGTGGCGAAGATTGTAAACAAAACCCTTTTGTACCACCATGATTCCTAAGCTTGGATTTTTCTGGGACGGGTGAGTTGCACTTTTAACAATCGATTCATTTAAGCAGTCGATTATTCTCCCCTGACCATGACTGAGGAATTTCCGAATGGTCTGCATCAGGTTAACTAGTCTTCGATTTTTGTGAGTCTTGTAAAGCGGTTTTGTGTTGAAGGAATCACGATGGGCAGAAAATAAGTTTTTAACTGAGTGTGATGGATTGAATTGGATTTTCTCCAAGTTCTCTGAAGTCCTTTTCACCCGAGAGACAAGGCTTTTGGTCTTATTGCTTCGTGAAATCTCCAACCGTAATCTGCTTAATTGAATTCCAGTTTCATTAGAATAGACAAGTTTGCCTACTTAGAATCGTTTCAGATGCTCAACTTGAACTTGATGCTACACCTTTTGAATACACCAAGAGTACACCAAGTATACAAGTCAAGACATACTACTGACATACTAATGACAACTGAACGTCGAAAATTATATGTAAAAGACTGTAAGGTTATTCAATTCTCTCTGACATAAATTGTGTATGTTAGGATTGTACACTTAAGGAGATACTTACTTTTTCCGTGAGTTCCGTAGATTTCATTCAAATTGTTACAAGACAGCATTCTAACGTTCGTTTCAATTTCCAGGGGCGATGAGGTGGAGAGATCTCTGGAGCTGCTGGATAGAGTGTTATCGGAATTCGACGACCTCGAAAACGGGAACGTCGGCCTCGAAGATGATGGCTACATGAGTATGAACGGCCGTCGTCAGGTGAAGCAGGAATTTCCACCGCCCCCTGCTGAGGAAGCCCAACGCATCATATCAACACTACTACCTAGGTGAGTATACCGCTACACTCAAAGGGAATTTTCACTACTCATATCATCATCATTCTGTCGGTCATCAGTCAATCGCGCAACTATAATGTTATGTTAATTAATAATTATAGTATTATGTTAATTTATACATCATGCACATTATAGATATTATTAAGCCATTCGGATAATCTGTTTTTGGTCCTTAACAAGAGGCGTAGGTACTTGAAGTCAAATTGTCCCTCTGTAATTATACAAAATCAGCTCTATATTGCCCCCCCCCCCCCCCCCCCCCTCACCATCTTTCAAAACCGTCTACTTAATTTCTTTAATAATCGATTAGTGATTTTGAGTAATTCATTCCCTTCTGAAGGATGCGAAATCACTTATCAATGACCCAAGTGATAGTGCAGATGGTTCCAGTATGAAAAATTCCCAACCATTATCTCCATTCAATCCTGGGTTGATGTTTATTCCTCACAGGTCTTTCACTACATTGAACTTTTTCTGTAAATTCCGGAAAAGTGAGAGCATTTCTTCGAAGAAGATCAAGCTACGAATATTTCAATTCAATTTCAATTTAGTGACTGCAAAACCTTTTCAGAATTTCTAGCATTTATGCTCCATTCATAGCGACCATAGGGAAGGGGTTTAGTGTTACGTGTCCTCTTTTAATCGATTCATATTATGAAAATGATTTGCATGGTAAATGATAGCCGATATCCCAACCACAGAACCATGTGGAGTTTTGAAGAGTGTGGGTTGGGGGCCAGGGAGTCGAATGTGGTGTCACGTTCGAAATGACATAGAAGATTCATAATGATCTCATAATGGACAAGATATGAGGCTACAGTTGGCGTTTTCGAAGGGTTTTAAACACAGAGTCGAGTGAGGTGTTGTTTTTCAAGTAATTTGGGAGATGCAATTTATGGGGGACCTATTCGACGACTCTAATCAAAATAGCAGCGTTTTCTAACTTATTTTCGATGTACTAGGTAGCAGAATGGTTAACATAGTTAGGTGCAAAACATTATTATTTATTGTTCATAAGTTCAATAATTGAACAACAATTGTTGTTGAACCAGACCCCTTTAACAGTAAAGAAAATAGTGATTCAATAATAATTTCTTTTCTTGATTTTCAACAAATGAGGAAGAAATCCGTTGCAGACTACGGACGTAAGTAGGCAATCATTTGTAAATTTATTACATTAACTTTTTTGTTTTTTGTTTCAGAGTATCTCCTAGCAATTCAAGCAAAAGGACGCATGGACGAAGAGTTAGAATTCACACTAGTCTCACGTTAGGTCATGAGCCCAGACTGGACCGCAACCCTATCACTACTATTGCTACTCAAACTACTATCGTGAGTATATTGTGACAATTGACCGAACTGAAATGTGGGGAGAACTGTTGATCGTTGAAAAATCTGTTCGCACATAAAATGTAGGAAATGTAATGATCTTTCATTTTGTATGAGTGTTTTTTTCACGTAAATGTAGTAGTTTCGGAGTTATTTACAAAAAACTTTGACAACCCTCAAAATGGTGACTTTTTTTACATTAAAAAAACCATTTTCCGGGCAAGCGTTTAAGTCGCAAACCTCAGATTCGTGTTCAGCAGCCCAAAATACTATAAAAATGGAAATTTCCAGAACTACAAAAAAATTTTCTATTTTTCCTAATTAGGCCTGGACTCCAGAACAAGATAGGTACTTTGAAAGTCGTAAAGGAACAGATTTGGGGATTTTCAATATTTTCTCGTGATCAGCACCCCTCAAAATATAAAGAAAGATACCTTCAGAATTTTGGCCAGCGTTTTTCGATTCTGTCCCCAGTCGCACTGTATTTTGCTAAGATGGTTTTTAGCTCACATACTTACATACTTACTGGTACAGTCCGGTATTACCGGCTACTTTGGTACTACGGCCGGACGACGATGTCTTCAGGTTGTGTTCAGGCCGGGTCACAAACCTTGTTAATTTAAGAAGTTTCTTTATAAACGTATTTCTTTTTTTAGCCCAAAACCCGGCATCAAAGACCATATGGTTGGCAGAATGGGAGCAATTCTTACAACTTTGGTCCCAGTGATGGCTCCTCTGAGTGGCGGTTACCACCGCGCACAGTGGCGTCGGTTGGGGGAGAACGGCACCGCGAGGTAAGGCGACAGGACGAGACGACGGCAACCCAATTGACTGCCGTCGTAGAAAACGTCGACGCCACTTTCTCGGACGACTCCCTCGAAGACGTACCACCTCCTCCACCGCCCCCACAGTCTGCACCTTTAGCAAAGAGAAGCAGCATTGCTTGGGAAGTACCATTGGACGACGATGAAGCTCTTTACACTCCAGGCAGCACCAAAGTGATTGGGCGAAGAAGAAGAAGATCTACGGACAGATCAAGTAAGATATTTACTGAATTGAAAGAAGGAAGAAAACTGTTCTACGCCGTTACACATAACCAATGGATGTAACGATCTTACACCTTAGTCTCCCTATAAGGTCCTCGTTTCAAGGTTTTCAGCCATTTCCTTATTCGTATATAGGTTCTGGTTCGATGGGCCGCCTTCGAGATACCGATGAGTGGCCAGACCCCCCAACGGGAACTGAGGACGGTTCCATCTCACCCCTATCTGACTCGTCGCACCTCGATTCATCAACGGCGAGCAAACACGACGAAATCCTAGCGGAACTATCGGGGACTGACATGTCCACGGGAGGAACCTACGTTATAAGAAAAGGGCGTCGGAAAGAAAGAAAGCCAATGCCATTGCCCCCTGAGGCCCAACAAAGCCACCATCCTGCGATCCAAAGTAAGTATCCAAGACTGATATTAATTGCGATTCAGCACACACCTGATAAATGGTTGTCATTTTAAACTCTGTAGCTCCTCAACTTTTTCATTCTTCTACCAATTGCAGGTTCACTGTGTCAAAATGGCGACGTGAAACGAACCAGTACAACCTTTGATGACATCAAGTCCCTCCTCCGCGAAGGTCTAATCGACGGGCTCGACGAGGCACCGCCAGACTTCTCCCCACCAAACCCTCCTGCCATAATCCGAGTTGTCTCTCTTCCTTCGATTAGCTCCGAAGACTCGACGAAACCTAAAATTTCAGATCTGGAAATCCCCGATGAGACGGACGAGGATAGCAGACTAGATACCCCCGTAAAAAGGGAAATCGGAATTCAAGCCTCGGTAGGATTGCTAGTAAACGTCAATTTTCACACAATATTCAAATTCTCCCTTCACCTTCTTATATCTTGATGAAAGTGGCTTGCTGACACAAGGTAGATGAAAATCTTCTTCGACCTACGAGTCTGAGAGCCAAGGGACATTTTGACCAATTCTGCATTGCTCAAACATTTTCTAAAATGCATTCATCCCTAAAAACAATAGAAAATCTATCATACCCACCAAACTTTACATCATATTTTTGTTATAATTAATCTTTTGACGTTTTATGTCTTTGCTTTGGCACACAGAATCGAAAAACGTTAAGTTTAAAAGTACCAGACTACATTTACGGTAGGGGTCCTCCCTGAGACAGAACGAGTCGAATGACATGACGGGCTCTAACCTGATCACCTGATTGATCTAAATTCGCAGCAGTAAGAATAATTCTTATTGTTACTGGACCACGAATGATCTTTCAATGAAGATTGTCGTGAATTTAGGGACATTTAAGTGGATTACAGATTCTCGTGTGCAACTCATGAACTGTGTTCCTTCTAAGCAGCTGTGCGGCAAGAAACGAGGGTGACCTAAATTTTAAAATTTGGAAAACCATGCAACCTAGAGAGAACTGCAATCCTTCCTCGAATGTCAACCAGGTGATGTTCGTCAGGTTTAGCATTGAAAATAAACAGTACAGCTGCATTCTGAACACGCTGTAATTTCATCTTCCGTTCACTGGTGAGATCGCAAGAGCATAATTTAGCAAGGTCAATAATAATTCCCTATAATTGGGAACAAAAGTGATTGAACAAGCTTAGCCTTTATATGTGGTGGAAAATTAGCATAAACTGCTCTCAGCTGGTAAATACCACCGTTAACTTCTCGACATTTTTGTCACTTGACAACTGAGCACAGAGTCAATATAAACACCAAGACTTTTCACCTCGGATTCCATGGGTATGTTATTGTCACCGAAACACAACCCGAATAGCCGGCCCTTCGCACCTGAGTCAAACTCCTCGTAGAGCAAATTGTTATGGAAGAATATTTCTATGGGTTAGAGAAAAAGATATTCTCTCAACGAGGGTGCAAGCGGGGATAAAGTAAAGACATAACATGTCTCAATGTCTTACAGTCTCGTATCAAGCGCTTTTAAAAACCTTTCTGCCTCTAGAGTCTGACTGCTTAACGAGAAATGTATAATACTATTCTCTATATAATATTATGCAAGGCTTGTGTGCCAAAGTAAAGACATACATAAACATGTCAAAAGTGGTTGTATTGACTCATAACTAGGATTTGAGTTAACACGACAGGCAAAAAGACGACTAGCTGTAGTTATGGTCGAGGTCTTGGGGGGGGGGGGGGGGGGGGGGTGTTTCTTCTCTCTCAACTCTGCTTTACGTTTGGATGGAAGTACGACTTGTACAGCCCCTTTCTGTGATGGATATAATTTATACCCTCATTTAATTACGCTCTCAAGACAATACTTCTCACAACACGTCATGCCGAGTCTCTTTTCATTTCTTTGAGTAATATCTATGTGTAAAATTGACGTAGGATTGAATCTTACCTCCCAGGACCTGTTTCAGTAGTAAATTAAAGTTATTATTAAATAATAATTTTTCTGGATGATATCGGATTTTTATTTTCAGGTAGAGGATCTGGATTCACTTCCTTACCTTCCCAACGGCATCACAGAGACTGATTCGGATAGCGAAGGCCGGAAAAGGTCTGTTGTACTGGTGAATGGAACGACTGACACATCCTCCAACGAGGCTCTTATGGCGGAGCTTAGAAGAGAGTATGACACGGACAGCATCAGGAGTAGTAATAATAATGATGACCAAGAGCTCGATATAGAAGAACCGGTGGCAGAGCAGAGAGAACCTACCGTTGAAATCGCGAGGGAGCAGGAACTTGAAGATCCCTGGTTGACAGCAGCGGAAATCAGTGAAGTGAGTTTTGTGTAAATTATCAAACTATAGTCAAAAATGGTAACCAAAATGGAGCAAAAGGGGCACAATTCGCGACCAACTAAAATAAATTAGTGGATTTTTACCCTTGAAAAAAAAAAACTAAAGAATGTACCTACTGGAAATTTAGATGTATATCAGTTGATTAAAGGCTCTTTATATTTTTTTATTTAACGGTTTATATACAACCAAGTCATTAATAAATGACCTGCAATTACATAAAACAATGCACAAGACCTGCAGGTCCTTATACAATAATCCTATGGCGTAGAATGACCCCGTTGGTTCTCCAATTGCCCTCAAAACCACATTTAAAATTTGAATTCTTGAAAACAGGGTAATCTAGAGAAGTATTTAACCCTTTTCTTACTTCTCTACATGGCTCTGGTAGGCAGTTTCTATTTCATAGTTTTCTTATTTTTGAATAAGAATGCCGCATTCCATTCTGCATCAGAATGAAATCATTCGGATGTTCGAATGCGAGATTTCAAGACTTAGTAATCGAATAATTTTGTATTCGTTTAGCAGCGAAATCTCACTTACCTTAAACCCACCCGACATTGTCTGTTCGTTTGTCGTTTGCTAATCCGAGAGATATAATAATGGAAGTTTACCCAACGCCACAGTGGGCGGCGTTACCTCATTACACTGGTTTACCTATAATGTAGGGACAGTTACTTGTCATTAAGCCATTGATGAAAATTTCGTAATTTTTGGACGCAAATTATCTGGGGGGGGGTCAACTTATGAACATGCTAGCGGTGGGCAGCGCAGCCCTTGTACACTTAATTCACGTTTCTGTCTTAATGTGTTCGTTGACCAATACTTTCAATCTGGGGTCCTGGCCTTCCATGGCACAAAACTCTTTGTTACTGGTTGCGCCTAGTTTAGGTGTCAAATAAATAAAGCACTCAGTCTGAAGGCCCAACCTTGAAGCGTTTGGCGAAGTTTTCCTTTTGAAACCGATGAGTAACCAGCGAACGGCTGTAACTGGGGGAAAACAAAGCCTCGCTCGTGAGAGATTAATGTTTTAGAAGAATCTGAAGGAAAACCTCCTTGAAATCGCTTAAAATAAACTTGAATAATTAGTATTCTCAACCAAATATCTTCTGTTGTAGCTTTGTTGCCCCAACTTTCCATATGTGATGTCATACCGTGCGTAGGTTGTACTACTATTGTACAAAAAAATTAATAACCTTTTCAAATCACTTCCAGGTTCAAGTCATACCGGTTATTGAAGAAAAGCCACCTGAAGAAGAGAAACCGCCAAAAGAGTTCAAAGTTATGGTAGAAGTCGTCCAACATGAATTCGGTCCACTCCCTCCATCTCCTGTCGAAGAGGACGACGAATATGCTGACGTCCTTAGGCCTAGCCCTGCTCAAACTCCTCGAGGGAAGCCTCAAGGGAACGAAAAGCGAGAAAATTTCTATCGGTAAGCAGTCTTTCAGTCCTTTCGAGAGTGAACTAGTTATGCATGAATGAAATAGCTATTTAATATTTCATGTTCTCCTCCGTTCACCGTGTTACGAAGGGCCTAACATTTTCGACGTGAAGAAAACTTGTTTTCCTTTTTTTTTTAATATAAAACTTGTAACCTACGAATACTCGGCCACACCGTTGAAATTTGAGCAATAGTGTGTTAATATCTTCAAAACGACATTTCTCGGAAAATATGAGGGTCCAGGAGGTTCGTCTGGCGGCATTCCAAACAGAAACTTGTGCAGTTTAGGTTGGAGTGGTTAGAGGGAAACGATTACCCAACACAAAATCTCAAGTATACCTACCACCACAAAAAATAACCCAAAAGACCCAAAAATAACTTCATCGAAAACCTGCTGAATCGAAAATAAGGAAGTTTCATTTCTGGACAAATTCAGCTGCATAGAAAACCCTGAGGTGAAGTCATATTTCTTATTCGTGGTCAGCATATCCTCAGAGATCTTCCGAGCGCACGGTGTTTTTTCCCCTTGCCGTCCCACTCGATGAACTCAATGTGAATTAAATTTAGATTAAAACTCTACTAATAGTCTGGCACCCAAGACTTTGAAAAATGAGCAATTGTATGAATGAATTAACAATAATTGTTAATTCGTTCATACAATTGCTCATTTTTCATGAATTATTCATGTTTTCAGGTGCCTTGAACCCCCTGCGAGCGATCCACTTGGGACCAAGTTTCTCAATAAGTCCAACCCTGATCATCATTATCGGGACGGGACGTCGTCTCTGAAAACGAGGTCTATGGATGCTGGTTTTACCAGAAACCACCGTTCTCACAGCAATAATAACTCGTCTTCCAGAAGAGGAGAGGTACCTAAATAGTAATTTCAATCCATATGTTTTGCAACAAAACGAGCAGCAGTTGTCAGATAAAGCGTATCTTACCATACGATAGTTTCCATACTTTCCATGTATGTAGGTACCTAGTATTAGCTGAAATGTGTAATGCAAAAATATTCAATTTTGGTGCCTGGTTTCAGCAGCAAGTGCCCTCCGAGCGAAGGACTCTACCGACTGAACTACAAGGTCCTTCGCGACGGAGAACACTCCAAAAACGTGGAAACTCCCGCGAAGACAGTGGGAGCATTGGTGGCCAATCCAACGGAAACGGTGGTCACATGCAAGTGTCATGTTCTCTGCCTGAGACACCGATATTCGCCAGGGGGTGTGATATTCCTCGAACACCTCATCGGAGAGCTCCAGACGTGCCTGTAACTTCCCGGACGACCCCCAGGCTGCCCTCAGCAACGTATAGGAGTGCAGGTACATAATATGCATTTCGTATTGTGTGTAAATATACAGAAAATACGGGATATATAACCGCGTGTGTTGTAAATGGCTACGTTTTGCATTAACCTGAAGCTTAAATATGCTGGAACGGAACAGAATCTGATGTCTCTGAATGTACTGGGTTTTTTAAGTTGGGAAACTGAAGGAACTGTACTACCCAGAATAGGTATCTAGTTGGATAAAATGTTATTCATGCCAATCGGATCCTAACCTGAAGATCTTTTATAAGACTTGAGTCTTTTGTAAGCTTGTGTTTA
The DNA here is from genome assembly GCA_955831195.1 of Pilophorus perplexus. Taxonomy (NCBI): domain Eukaryota; kingdom Metazoa; phylum Arthropoda; class Insecta; order Hemiptera; family Miridae; genus Pilophorus; species Pilophorus perplexus. The sequence goes on along the minus strand of OY037011.1, from coordinate 11,637,431 downwards.
CAGTATTCCTCTCTCATGAAATTAATAGAGCTGTTTTCGAAAAAGGTTTTAGCAGTATGGCGGAAAACCCAGAATAGTTCTTTATCAATCTGAAGAAACCTGTTTCGTTGTACTGATGCGATTAATTCCCCTTCAAACTTTGGATGATGTAGCAACAAGCGCCATAACAGTATGGTACCTACCTGCGCAAACTGTAGAAACTGTGCTGTTCCTGCTGTACCTATTCACGCTTCAGCTCTGTGGTGGTTGGGCAAACTCATATTATTGCTTCATACTAATCTTGACTGAAAGGCCACCTGTGTGCGTCTTCAACTAACAGAATAGGTGTTACCATGACCCATGGATGTCATCCCTTCGAGGCAGTAGCGTGAAAAGTTAAGGCGCTTTGGACAACTCCGATTTACCGAATAGTGAACGTCGGATGGCGTTTAAAGGGAGGACGTAATTATAGCGTTTCATTGATTTTTAATTTCTAAGTGCCTTCTTCGGGATTGTGACACTAAGCCGTTGACCTTCCGGTTCTATTTGGTGCTATCTGGATTAATTTTAAATGTCCCTGTGGCTTCGAAAATCCAAGAACACATTGTGTTATCGCCCCAATTTATTCGGGGATACTTTCCTCAGGGTGTGTGATTTTTTGAATCCACGTTTTCGTTTGGCGGTACCAGACAATTTGTCAACGTATGCCAAAAATTTTTTCTTTACTGCTCATCTGCTGTTCTCCATTGAAGATCGGAACTGGTGGGATGAGTTACCCCTCTTCACTTCAAAGAGTACGATTACATCATCTTATGAATCAACTCCTTTAATCACTTCCCATCTATCGTCTATCCATCTGTTGTTGAAACTTAGTACCTACTATTAGATTGAGCTTTCCGGGGTATCTATGGTTGCATTATATCTTAACTAAGCTCCCACGACATGAATCCTCTCATAAGTATTCTCCGTTTTTTATAAGGCTCCAACTCTCTTTGGTCCTATCTGCCTACCCTGCATTTTTCACAACCTAAATCTGTACCTAATGACATATTTACACAATGTTGAGTCTTTTCATTTGGCCATTTCTTAATTCTTATTGGGTACAAAACATTCTCGCATGTTAGTTTAGAAGAAACTTGTTAGGATATTGAGAATTATAAAGGATTCCAATATGCCAACATTTTGAACCTACTCAGTAGATGCCTATTCTTACATCCACCTCATTCAAATGGGTCTGGAGTTAGAAGGAGTGACGTACATTCCTATTAAATAACTAATTATGTATTATATTCTAGACCTTCCGCCTTATGGAAAAGAGTGCATTCTGTTCCAGCACTTTTAAGTTTCCTGGTTATGCTTGGTTTTAAATGTGGACTCTCGATAAGTCATAATTAGCCTTCTTGCAAGTGCATTTGGATCACAAATTTTCAATACCTAGAGGGCTTTTGATGGCATAAGTCGGCCATGACGACCTGCCTGAATTTTGGAGTACGAATCTGATTCGTCTGTAGTTTCAGAATACGAACGAGTATGTTACTTATAATATAAGTAACACTTACTTATAATATAAGTAACATCCTATATTATAGGATAGTATAAACTGATTTTTCATACTACGTAATATTCAAGAAATCAACGCTCATGCGCCGTTGCAACAAAGGGGGTGTTGAATTGAAAGCTTCAAAATTCACTATCAGTTCATACCTACCCAATTACGTAATCCATAAATTTAGATTTATGTGTGTTGTAGTGCATACCCATTTCTAGGAACACCAAAAGGTTGGGTAACATTGATAAGAAAAAGAAGGAAAAGAAAGTTGCCCAAACTACATCAAAGTACCTGCATGAAATCGTTCTCTCCCACATCATGATAGTTACCTACCGATCTTCCTTCAAACCTGCCTTACACACTCACTCTCAGAACGATTTTTCCTCTAGAACCCGAACGAGAATCCCGAATTTACTTTTCATGGTACCCGTCACGTAGGTATGAGCCTGAATGAAGCAATGACGGGCGCAGAGCTGCTCCGGCTTGCGGGGGGTCCAGCTAGGGGGTGGTACCCCCGACATCGGCAACCTCGACCCGCCTCTGTTGAGCATCTCGATCGCCTTCACCAGGGCCTGAGCCCAGGTTCCCACCAGGCGCCTCCAGGACCCTGGGACCCCTCAAGGAAACCTCAGACCCTTCCGCCGAACCTCACCCCCAAGTTCTTCCATAGATCCCCTAGAGAAGCCCTTAGAAGAGTCACCAGCCTTCTCATCAGAAGAGGTACCGTATTTCCTTCCTTCCTGTAAAAAAAAGTAATCACGAATTCCTGCATGTGACTATACCAGTGCCTGCCATATCATTGCACGTTGCATCTCAAACACGAGTCTTTGTACCCACGTAGTCAACCTACCTGTACACATACCTTCTTAAGTTTTGAAAATGTCTTAATGGTGCAATAAGGCTCGGCTACTCCTAATCTAAGCACCGACTTTGTGTTGTTTGCAACAAACTACAAGTTTGTGATTTTAGCTGAGAGAATTTGAGATGTTAATTCGCATAACTTAAATTCTAAATTTACCCAGTTAGTTTTATCTTAACTAGGGTAGTGGGAATCCTCAGAGTCCCAACCTTGGATGCACAATAATTGCGTAACAATTATTGTTATTGAAGGTGAACAATATTAGGAATTAATCAAGTTATACAAGGATGAAGTTACAGGATTCGGCTTTATCCCAAACGGAGTTGTACGTACGACCTAGTATCTAATTAGTTAATAAAGCACAGAGTGGTAATCTTTAATTGAGTGGTCAAAATGCACCCCATTCAACAACCACATTTTTTACCAACCTCATAAATTACCTACTAATCAATTTATTTGCTCATAGGTATGTTAGGGAATATTATTCCGTCGAGTATTTATGCAGTACCTACCACGCTCTTCAGAGATGTCCTGGGTGACGGATTCATCTCATAAATCAGAAGCATCGTTGGTGAAGGGGAAATTGGAAACTTACAAGAGCCATACTGGAAATGTCCCAGACGTTTTTCACATGTTGAAAACGATTTTAGATGTTTTACTATCCACGCGTGCATTGCAATCCTTGTGCTTCTCAACCTGGGGGGCGCGATCATGCATCAAATAAAATTAATCCGAAAAAAGAGATCAGCTCACTTTTTTGAACAATCTAGAAAAAAAGTAAGAAACAAAAGAGCGAGAGACAATGTGTCTCAACAACATGTCATGTTGTTAGGTTGCTGTTGTTGTTGGACAAACTCAAGGAATGTTTCGCCGCAAATGAAAGGGTTACGGTACGAACGGTCTCGCCTCAGTGAAAGTGAGACCTGAACATGCTACGGGAGTGGTAGGAACGTCCTCGGCTTTGTTGACAAACCTCGAGCGGCCATGGTACAAACGTCTCCGAACCGGGCATTGAATGTGTTGAGGTTGAAGGAGAGCTCGCCCACTACCAGAGCTATGCCTCTCCCGCCGGATTCAAGCAAGCCGGCAAAGCCCACCGCCGGAGATCCGTAGACGTCCAAACGAGGGAGACCCAGCGCCATAAAGGAGCGAGTACTTGTACTACAGAGCCACAAGTGAGACGGAGTGTTCGAGTGCACTCTACCAGCTGAGCAGGCTGGTACCCGAGTTCGTAACAAAACTCACATGCCGCCAGGTGAGCAGAATGTCTGCCCCCAGCTACCCTTCCCTCTTGCGAGAGTGGGTTAACACCACGGCCAACCTCGAATCCAACGCCAATTGAGGGGGCCGGCCAGTGGCGCTTTGCAATTGCAGGAATCCTGCAGCAAGTGCCCAGCTCCCCGGTGAGTACATCCACGATTACTGCGTCAGGGACGGCGTCAAGTTTCCCGCGACGATGTGGGCGTCCAAAACCGCTGATACTAACAGAACACCCCAACATTTTCGTTTTCATCGATGGATTGAAACTGTACCAATGCGACGTGTACGCCAAACTAGCGACCGATTCGGCACCGACCCCTTCTTCCGAGCGAAGAAATACGACGAAGTGGTTAAGTCATTTAATAAACAAATACGACGAAAATATTTACTTGGGGACGTTCGTACTATGCGAGGACGTTCAAGAGAGAAGTTACCGAGGACGTTCCTACCTCCCGGGGACGTTCAGGGGTGCCGGTAGCCGGGACGTTCGTACCAAGGTAAAAGGGGTCGGAGGACGTTCCTACCATTCCCGAAATGAAACTCTACAGTACTTACTGAAGGATTTCAAAAGAAATCCTCCATGGAAAAAGTTGTAGAAGCATCATACAACATAGGCTGTCAAGTTTTCTAAAGAAGGGAAGCCACACACTACTCGTAAGACTCTTGCAAATCCCTGCATTATTTTGGCTCTTCATATAATTCCCGGCGAAGAGAGTAAAAATAAATTCGCTCAAATTTCGCTTTCGAATTATTGAAATATGTACTCAGATGGCCCCCGGTAGCGCAGTGATAGCGTGGAGGACTATCATTGAGTTGCCAAAGTACCTAGGGGTCATGGGTTCGAATCCCATGGCGGGTGAAGGAGTCCCTTTGACTTGAAGTTCATATAAAACGCTTTCGCTCCACAAAAACCTCACCCGACTCAGGTTATATTGCGATACCATAATTGGGAAAATATGCAATTAAAGAGTACTCAGATCTGAGATTGGCTCTTTCTATGGTTGCACCGGGAATCCATTGACAACATCAGTCAGAAACTCATGGAAACTGAAAGGAACAAGTTAATGAGGTATTTGTTCAACCGAGTCCCAAAAAGATCGACTGGCGCACCTCGTGAGTCATACGCAAGAGCGTTAAAACATTTAATACCCCCCAAAGAGGTTCTACTACGAGTCTTCGATAGCCGATGATATGGCGGAGGTTAAGCTTATTGCGGGTAGGGTAACCTTGATCCGGAGCTCGGAACTGATCCCCATTTCTCCTCTCATGGCAAACGCATTCAAAGATGACGGCGGCGGGATAGTTAAAATCCCGAGGTCTTTGTAAGCCGGCCTACAATCCTCACGATAGCCCAATCCAGCCACAACTCGCACGGCTTTTCTTTGGCCGTCGAAGGTTTTAGAGGAGGCGGGTGAGTGTCCCCAGCAGATGATGACATAGACAGCGAGAGGCGTTCACTCAGGCGCCTTAGCAGAAATGTGTAGACGTTCAGGGCTTATTCCAGCTGGGAACAATGGGCAGTCCAACTAAGTGTGGGTTCGTGGAAACTAACTTCCTCCAGGTTGTTGTTGATGCTGGATAGATCCCTCAACCCAAACCTCATAATATTGATCTTATCAGCGTTCATCGACAGCTTGTTCATTTTGAACCAGTCGGAGACCACTAAGCGCTGCTATTTCGGAAGCGTAAAGTGAGCAGAGTAGGGCTTTTTAAGATTGAAGAAGTATCATCCGCAAAAAGCAATAATTGTGTATCAGTGCACTGGGGCAGGTCTTTTATAAACATCAGGAACAATATAAGCCCCAGAACGGAACCCTGTGGTACCCCAGACTCCACAGGCTAGAATTAAGATAGTTCATTATTGTGACGGACTGCCTGTGATTTACCCTAAAGATAACTGGAAACCATAGAGTGGGTACTATCCGAGATATTGTATTTAAGAAGTTTATCAACGAGACTCGAGTGGAAGATACAATCAAAGCATTTTGCGACGTCAATAAATGAGGCAGATGAATATTATCCGTCTTTAAAAGCTCGAGCCACGAATTCGCTTAGTTTTAGGTTAGTTAAAATTTAACAAGCCCAGTTATCCAAGTCGGACTGGGGGAGGCGCGAGCCGCAAAAGGTTGAGAAGCACTTTTGTTGAAGGTTGTTAGCCTGGACCTACTGTATCGATTATTTCTATTGTCTAATTGAAAAAAAAGAGGTTTTAAAGGAGAAATATAATAAGTAGTGCAGCGTTACCTACTATCTGCGGATTAGCCCCTCGGAGCAGCGAAATTTGAGTAGTTCCAACCGACGCTTTTTAAACTTGTTCTTCGTCTACTTTAATTTTGGTGATTGTGGTGAAGTCGTTGAATCTCTAGGAATTGAAGGCGAAAACCCAAACAACTTCCAAATTTCGGGCCGATCTAGTTCGAATTTCGTGGTGGAAGTTTATGGACAACCTCCTGCCATTATTGGCAGGGCTACCTTTACAGCTACCATCGCCCATGCAGGGCTACCTTTGCGGATATGATGGGCCCGATTCTCTCTATTCCGTCCAAAAAAACCGTTCCATCTTCGCCTTGTGGACTGCCCCGGAATTACTGTACATATCTACTACTTCTTCGGGGCTGGTAGGCTCAATCAATGAGTCACTGCAAAGCTGGTGGTGATGGCATGCTTTTTGGGAGTCTGCACGTTACGCAGTTCTTATTATTGGGCTGAGTGGAGAAGGAATGGATGGTTGGGGGGGGGGGGGGGGGGTGATGGATTTGCTTCTGGAGAAACCGGATCTGGTCAAACCTGAGGGGTTTTGCTCAGATGCCATCATGCAATCTACATGGTAGTGCTGAATATTGCAACATAGTAGGTATGCATAGTATGTATGTGCAAATATTATTGTGAGCATAATCAGGCGTGAACTTCAACCTTCTTCAACCTTCAACCTGAATTTCAATCTTCTGGTCATGGTAGTAGGTTTTTACCAGTCGATCAATAAAATGGCTCCATGCTCATTGAAGCGTTTTGTGCAGCAGGAAGGGTTTTAAACCTGAAATGTTGACAACTTACCAAGTCAGTTTTCTAACTAGTTGTGCCTGCAAGGTTTTCAACCTGATCGCTTTAACCAATGGGGCTCTATGGGACTAAAAAAAAGCAACATGAGGAGTTTTCGGTCATTGGGTCGAGTGGGGTGCCATTTTCAGTGTTTCATGGGCCAGACCCATCCGACCTTACCATCGGGAACATCGTGGGACTTTTGAAGGGCGCCAGGAGATCGAATGGGGTGTGGTTCTCCATGTAAATTTGATTGTAGACTCCGTTTTGGTTTATTATTCTTGGAATAATACACATATGTTTTCGCAACGGGGGTCGACGACTCCGATCGCTCAAAATTTGACATTATCCGTTTCAAGTGGTCTACATTCTAAATCCGAAATGTCCGTCCGCCGTCCAGGCCGTTTTGGGCAGTAGGAATTTTTTTAAAAATCTGAAATTTTGACAAAATACTTGGTTTACCATCTAGTTGTGCCCGCAAGGTTTTCAGTCCGATCGCCCAAACCCGTGGGGCGCTATGGGGCTACGGGAGGGGTTTTTTGACGGCTTTTAGCTATGGGATCGAGTTAGGTGTCGTTTTCGAAGTATTTTTGGACGTAGAATCCATTTTTTGGGGTCCCGGAACGATCCGATTTCACTGGGGCGATCTTTAGGGCTTTCATGGGGCTAAAAATGGGATTTTTGAAGGATCCCAGGATGTTAAATATTTTTCGAGTAAAAAATACAGAATTTTTGAAAAAACACATTTTTGAACAAAAAAATCCAAAAAAAATTTTTTTTAATTTTTTCATTGACAGAATTAAATTTCTGCACAAGTAACGTATATCAAAGAATAATAAACCCTTGTGTAAAATTTGCAACGTTTTGGTTTGTGGTCCGTTATCTGTTCTAAGACTACGAAGGTGTACCTACGCAATTTGGCTGTATGTCGGGGTAGTCATTGATGTGCCATGCCCCCCTTGGCAGGTGTACCTGTTATTATTTTTTAGTATTAATTTTAGCTTAATTTATAGAAAATAATAAGCATAAATGTGTGTAATTTGTGTAAAATTTGCAGCGTTTTTAGAATGTGCACCTCATGGAACTACCTATCATGATAAATATCGGGGCCAATCAAAATGTTTTACTCTCGTCCCGAACACAGGTGTCAGAATCATAATCAAAAATAAAAGTGGATGAACTCGGGGTACTGGCGAATTAAATGGTTCGTCTATGTTCAGGGAAAGGGCCCGGTCGGCCGGCTTGGACTGTTTGACGCAAACCTGTTTGACAAACCCGACACGTGGAATCAGTAAGGTGCTGCACTCTGCCGGCCCCGAGAGAAACCTCTGTACCACCCCGGCGGCTGCTCGAACAGAACAGAATCGACAAGAGCTCCAAACCGGAGACTCCGACCGACTCGGGCCACCTTATGCCCAAAAGGGGGTGGCGGAGTTGGGAGCGTCGTGACTGGGGCGTGGCGATCTTGGCTTGTCCATTTGTTTCCTCCTTTTGAGTGCATTTCAGCCAGATAAGCTTATCGTCCTAAGAGACTTCCAAACTGGAAGATAGGAGCACTTAAGACATTTCCGCGGAAACGGTTTACCACTCAATGAATAAAAACTCAAAAAACAAGGTACTAATAAATTACGGTAGTAGTGCATTATAGGTCCCGGAAACTCGATTGTAAAAAAATCTATTTCCGCCATTCGTTAAGGAACGTTTGATTACTTGCCCCGTCATTCCTAGATCGATTTTTTTACAATACACTACTCAGTTATTACCAACTACCATTTTCATGTTAATTAATTGCAATTTTTTTTCAAACCTTTCCGAAACTCTTCATGAGACTCCATATTGTGAATCGAAGTTACTTCGATTGTAGTCTTACTGAGCTTCTATCAATATTCCTGTACCTATAATACACCTACTTAATTATAATCTCCCAGCAATCAGCTAATAGTTGAGAATATTATTCTGAATTCTGGTCTAGTGATGGTACTGCTGTTGACTGTTACCTACTACTAGCTGTTTGCTGGTAGATTCACTTTGCTGTAATATTAAACATTGCCGACTGAGTGAGAAATATTCTTGTGTTAAAAAAAAACCTTAAGGAAAACCTCTCGAGGTTGTAAAGACGTGCCGTGTTCTTCCCTAATTGCCAGCTTACTTCCCGTGTTATTGAACGACCATTTACAAATCCACCAATTAATTGGTCACTAAAAACTACCTGAACGATTCCAGTTCGTAAACGTACAGATATCGACCCACAAAAGCATTACGATATAATGCTTGGACGTTGCCTAAGGTATTAAGCAACCACTTTGGCATACCAAATTTTTCGTATGCCAAAGTGGTTGTTTGCCGATGGTGCAGAGGTGTAATCCAATGAGGTGCTTAGGGAGAGGAACGACTCCTCTGTTGGTTTGAATACTAAATTGTTTTCCGAAATAAACAATTTAGTATTCAAACCAGCAGAGGAGTCGTTCTCTCTCCCTAACCACCTCATTGTATTTGGTATGGGTTCAGCAAAAACACCTTCGGCTGACTCGATCTACTACTACAAAGATTTAATCTTTCCAAACTGTACCATTTAGCTGTAGCATTTATGGGGCTACTCGCGGTACGCATGCTTGTTGGTACTCCTCAATACACTCATAGATGTACCTACCTAAACTAACTCATAGATGTAACTCCTGAAACTAGGCAATAAAAAAAAATCGCTCGTTTTCTTGTGCTATAGTACCCATCAACTTTGATTAGTCGTAAACACTAGTTGAATGCTGAAGTAGTGGCCTACTATCCTCCACAATCAACAGATAAAATAAATTGAGTGCTGAACAAAGCCCAAAAAGAAGGGGGAGAGAACGATAACTGGGCCCAGGTTTGGTTATATGTAAAATCAATACCAACCGCCCACCTCTCACTGGCTGCTGTGGAAGATGCTGGAAGAGCGAGAGAGCTGAGTTCAACGACCCTAGCCCGGTCTAACTTCTATCGTCTAAACCGATGTCTGACTTACATTGGTACCCGTCCTAACAACCTCAAGTTGGAACGTTGGGTCAAGGTGGTCATTTGATTGTAGAATGACGTTCTCTACTAATTAATTGAAATGGTCGTGGCGAACTCAGGGATTGCTTGCTGGTTTGACTTGGAATAAAATACTACCAATATTTGTGTTCCTTGTGATGTGTTCCTTAATAAATGTCGACGGTGGGAAGGGAAAAGGGCCCATACGTCAAAACACTGATTCGTCAGTAGTTTCCAAATTGAATCACTTAATCAAAAGAAAAGTTAGGTTCCTGGTTAGGGCGTTATCCTTGGATTTAAGTTTGAGTGGCATAATATTATTATTGGCCCTGTTCTGTTTTACTGTGATGTTCAAGTGATTTTCGGTTTTCCCAAATTATTTTTATTTTGTTCATCCTTATTTCTTTTTCATCTTTTGGAAGAAGAATTTACGTAACTCTATTTTCAACTACATGGCGTGCAGGTCGTTTTCCCTGCCAGGCGAGGGGTTGTCCCGTATGATGTGGGATTTTGGTTTATTATTCTTGCAATAATATTATGTTTTCGCGACGTGGGCCGAAAATTTTAATCGGCCTCAAAATATGACATTTGATGCCGTTTCATGACGCGAAGATTTCAAAAATGTCCGTCCGCCGTCTGGGCAGTTGGTAACCGGAAGAAAAACTCCCAGATAAAAAAACTCCGGGAAAAATACTCCCGCGATTTGGTAACGGCGAAAAACTTCCGGCGTCAAAAAATCGGAAACCTAATAATCCTTCAAAAGTCCCATTTGTAGCCCCATGAACAGGATTCTTCGTCCACGAATACCTCGAAAACGACACCCCATTCGATAACATAGCCTAAATATTCAACCCACCTCCTCCCCTTTTGACTCACGATCGAGTTGAAAACCTTGGGGGCACCAACCGAGTATTACCTACCTATGTCAAAGTTTCAGCTTTTAAAAAATATCCTACGGCCCAGACGGTGGAATTTTTTTTGGAATCTGTCTACTCATAATGAAACGTGTAAAGACAAATTTTGAGGCCGATAAAAATGTTTAACTACCGTCGCTGTTAGGGGGTTTTTAAAACAAAAACATACCAAATTTGTGCTGAACTCACGTATAATTTGGTGATGACCTATCCCACAAAGTCATGATTTCAGCAGATCACAGTTTGTCAAATTAGTTCAAAATTACTTCAAAAATTGCCGAAAGCTCTTAAATTAGTCATTAGTTTTACCACATTTATCTACTTATCAGGTTCAAAAATAAAAACGAGTCTTTGGAACCTGTCTTACAATCCTGGCCCCGGGAGTTTTTCTTCCTAGAACCAGGCAGTTTTTTTTTAATGGGAATTTTTTTTAAATATGAAATTATTCTCAATCTACTAAGTTGTGCCCAGAAGGTTTTCTGTCCGATCGCCCTAACCCGTGGTGCTCTGTGGGTTTTCGGCTATGAGGTCGAGTTAGAAGTCGCTTTCGAAGTATTTTTAGACGGAGAATCCTTTTTGAGGGTCGCGGAGCCATTTGATTTCGTTTTGGGGGTCTATGGGGCTACAAATGAGGGGATGTCTGAAAGTCGAGTGAGGTATTGTTTTACGAGTAATTTTGGACGCATAATCAATTTTTCGGGGTCCCACATTTGTCCATAACATAATTGTAAGTATACAGGGAAAGTTATTTGACATGGATATGTCTATTGGCTGATCTACGTGAGCATGAAAATTTTAAGATAGTTGCAATTAAGTGAATTCTTACCATGATTTTTTTTTTTTTTTTTTTTTTTTTGCGTGTAAGCGGTAAAATTAAAGTTTTTGCACTGCGATTTTCGTGTAAGCTCGCTTCAAAGAATTTAAACCCTTGTAGAAAATTCGCAGCATTTTTTTTTTAACCCCACTCTGTCCTGAAAATTAATATTCAAAATTATCCCAGCTCGGCCATGTATGATTTCTAAAGCAGGTTTCTTGTTCTTCTTGAATTTTTTTATTCTGACTCATGTTTTACAGTACCTATTCATTAGACTCCCCAAAAACGCGACATTATCCCGCCATATAATAACCAGCCGACCGATTAAAGTCGATTTTACGTTTTTCTGAGCATAATGGGATGTACCTAAAGAAAAATTCAAATGTGATGCCAAATTTTCGCTAGGTGACGTTACGTGTAGGTTTTACTATTCTGTTTGGGAATTTACACACTTTGAATAATCATCGATTGCGACACGACCTCTTGAACTTTTAACATTTGGTGTGAATATAGTAGAGGGGTTAGCGTTAGGAATCTAGACGCAAACGAAGCTCTCGCTGGGAGTGACATATCAGAATGCCTCTGTGGGAATCGTGGGTCTGTGGGAATAGGAGCCCACACGGGTAGATTTTTTCAGTTCAGTGGCATATGGAGTCCCATTCGGGTTAATCTGGAACGGTTTTTTTACTCCATTCTCTAGCAACCAATGGAAGATTTGACTCTCAACTTCCAAACTCCACTTGTACGAAGCCCCTCTCCTAGTAATTATCACAGGCGTATAATTAATTGAATTTTTCACTTAAACTTTTCTTTAGCCGTGTTCCGTTAAATCTCTCCTCGCAACAAAATTCATTTCGTTTCGTTTGTCCAAATTTTTGTTTTAGGGCTATTTTCCTGGCTTAATTAATATGAATACATTAATATAATTATAGGAACCGCTGTAATAATTCAATAGCTACAGCTGTTGCTTGTCCGTGTCTGCTATTCTGTTCCCTGCCCCTGACAACGGATCGAAACTGCACGTTTCACGGAGTTGTGAAAGGGAAGGGAGATGACGTCACTGTCTATGACTCACGCCGTCAGCGTGGCCTCTTCCCCGATTAGTCATTTGTAATTCCCGTTCAAACCTCTGGAACTGCGGACGTTGTATTTTCGGTAACGAGATAATCGTGTGACTATAATACTGGGAATCTTCAGGTCTCCGTGAATTTAGGATTTTCTGCTATTGAGAATTAAATTCTATCAGTTGAGGTGTCATACTCCCCCCCCCCCCCCTCATCTAGATATTTTCCGATTAATAAACATCTTTCTCGAGACACACCTAGTTTAATAATCTATTTATATAAAAATTAATCAGTATTATGTTGCTGATCGCATAACTTGAGAACGGCTGGACCAATTTCAATAATTTTTTTTTAATAATGTTCGCAAAAGCTTAAGGAAGGTTTTGATGAGCTACAACGTGTGTCTGAAACCCATCGATCATACGATGCATGTATGGGATGTGTGGGATGTATGGGATGGTGTATGGGATGTGTGGGATGTATGGGATGATCAAAGACATATATATCTATGGACGGGCCTCTCCCGAGCGGCCGAGCGGTCCGAAAAATTCGGAGGGTTCCCCCTCCCTTGGAGGGACGGATCCAGCCAACCTTACGTTGATCGGCATTGCGACTCGCCTTTTTTTCGCGTTTAAAAGTTAATTTCGAATGATTGTAAACGTTTTTCGTCTCTATTGACGACAGGTAGGACACCTATGTGGAAACTAATTGCATTTTGTGGGCTAAAGGTAGGAAGATTGTGGTAGGGATACAGGAAACCATCAATCCAACTCAAGGAATCTTCAATATATTGAATATAATATATAAATCAGTCGAAGTAGGTAGTATTGGACAATAATTAATTTATTCCAGGTTTACAAAGTTATATACAATAGGTACAGTATGACTATTTACAGGGCTGCATAGGTATGTGGTTGATAGACAAAGGTTTAAACATTATTGAATAAGATGGTTTTTGTCAGTTTTTCTGAAGTTCTGGGTTCTTGGGGAAACTGAAATTAAAATATAACTTATATTATAAGTTATAATTATTGAATTGTTAACCTACTTGAATTAATTCTTAGAACACACATTAAACTTGGAAAAACGTGTTAATGACGATTATTATTGTACCTATATAATAATCATATTATATTGCATAAATATAAATCATGATATAATGTACAATAATGATACAATATATTATATTGTATGTATATATTTAACCGTTTTCCCGTTGCTAATAGTCATGATTATTATAATCATAGAACCATGTACATACTAGGTACCATAATAATAATTATTATGGCACCTACCTAGTATGTACATGGTTCTAATATCAACAGATACCTACACCAAAGAATTTGAGCCAGACAAATGCATAGAATGCTTGAATTGAAAGCTTAAAATAAAAAAAAGAAGCCTGCTACCTAGGAACTACTACAAATATCATGAAATAACTTCTTACCTGTGGAATGTCAGTCCGCATCCTTTAGTGTGCCTATTCTTGCAACCGTATGCTACACAATAACTCACCATTTCGACAAATTATTAGTGAAATAAATACGTTATCTGGTTAAAAACTAACTGATCACGGCGATGGCCAATGCAAAAGTGAGGGCCCGGGTCGGAATCGGTCCCTCCAAGGGTGGGGGAAGGCAGTGAATTTTTCGGCTCGCAGTCCCTGCCGGTGAGAGATAGGGGGAAGCCCGGGGTTGGGGATGATGTATGGGATGTGTGGGATGTATGGGATGGTGTATGGGATGTAGGTATGGGATGATGTATGGGATGTGTGGGATGATGTATGGGATGTGTGGAATGATGTATGGGATGTGTGGGATGTATGGGATGTGTGGGATGTGTGGGATGATGTATGGGATGTGTGGGATGTATGGGATGTGTGGGATGTATGGGATGTGTGGGATGATGTATGGGATGTGTGGGATGTACCTATGGGATGATGTATGGGAAGTGCGGGATGTATGGGATGTATGGGATGTGTGGGATGATGTATGGGATGTGTGGGATGATGTATGGGATGTATGGGATGGTGTGTGGGATGTATGGGATGGTGTGCCCGATGTATGGGATGAAAAATCAAGTTGACGGGTTGCCACGGGTGCATCATCGACAGGTGATGGGCGGGAATTCGATGTTTCGTGCGACGCACGGGTGTCCCGTGAAATGAATGAATTTTCAAAATCTTTATATGTGCAGCGAAGCGCGCCAGGTCAGCTAGTTAAACTATAATTATTATGGTTGTATACGTATACCAACCTCGACAATGTTGTTAGTCCTATTTAACGACTGTAATAATTATTGTAGTGGTTCAAACGAGCGGCACAGCCGTATTATACGTGCCTACGGCCAATTCGCCATACTTACTCATGACAATAAAATTTCGGGCAACCAAAAATTAAAAAGCATGAGAAGAACTCATACTACGGGTACTTGTATTGGTTCTTGTTTCCCATCCTGTCTCATCTTCTAAGTACGTACTAACTAATTTCCTCATAAGTCTTGATGAAGGCATTACATTAGCCGTAAGCTCGGCGCTAGAGGATATGTGTTTCTTTTGACCTAATGCCCGATACATTGACAACAGTTGTCTAGTTACTAGTTGCATAATCCCTGAAATTCTGACAAAAATCCGTTCGAAATTGATGGAGTTATGACTGTAACAAGAAAATCCGGGAGTACCGCTGATGCAATCGTGATGAAACTGATAGGGGACCATCTAGGGCTACATCCACACTGTAAACTTGTAAACTTGCAAACCTGTAAACTTTATTTAAATCCGATCAAAATTTTGGAAGGTATGGCTGTGGCAAGAAAATGTGCACGGACGAACGGACAAAAACGATACCAAATTTGTTCAGGACGTCGCAAAACGCGAGTAAAAATTTTGATTTTGGAGCACAATTTTTTTTTTTTTTTCACTTCGAAATTGAAAACTACTTTTTATTTAATTTTATACGTTAGTTTTTCTTCTTTTTTTATATCGTATAATCCTTAAACGTCAAACTTTTTGGTTAAAAATGTTCACTCAGTTGTACAGTCAATTCCAAATGTATCAGGTGTTCAGTTAGTGGATGAAGCTGTCTTCTAAATTCCTTAAAAATAGCCGAAACGTCGGAAGTTCATTTTATTGACCGAACCTCAAGAACCTAAACAACGAAACTATAGTTCATAAAATTACATGTAGGTATGTTTTTATTTTAAATGGTATTATTTTATTTTATTGTGGGTATGTTTTTATTTTATTGGTATTAATTATTGGGCTCAGTATACAAGATCTTATTTCATAGCTGTTTCATTCGGTATGCAGAAAAAAAAAATTCCGATTTAGCTTCTCTGGAAACAAAACACTCGAGTTTTGAAAAAAACTGTCCGGAAACGAAATCCCCGATCTTAAAAGTTGAGAACGGACAAGCAGAGGTGGAAAAAATCCCCAGAGTACAGTGTAAGTGATTGTAGGCTGGCGTTTTTATTAACAGTAGGTACCTACTCACTTTATTGTAATATTATTTTACCCCCGCGATTGAATGAGGCGGATGAAAACTGCAAAACCAGCTCCACCTCTACCACTTTTCCGGTTGAAAACATGGTGATGGCCCAGCGAGGACTAGCAGTTCTTCAGCGCAAACTGGGGTACGTGCCACTGATAGTACCTAACTCAAATAACATGTCAAAAAATCAAAACTACCAGTAAATGTCCTTACAAAAGTAGTGCGTCTGGTCACCGTTTATTTTTCTGACCCCATTGGGATCTGATCCTATATCGGAAAAATAAACAAGTTTGACTGAAAATCTGTCCGAAAAGGAAACATGTCTTAGTAAAGAGAAAGCGAAGGAAAATACCTGTATTCAAACCATACTAGGAACCTTTCCAGAAAAGCGTAAACCAATCCTCCAGAGCGCACTAGCACTGAAATGAGAAAAGAGACCTGATTTCGTAGTTTGTTCTGTCGGCCAACTTGGTTTTCGAGGACTTTGCAAACATACTTGTGCTTTAGAGTGACGCGTATTTCGATAGTGAGGGTCAAAGTGACGCGAATCGGCGGATTCGACAACATCATTTACTGAAAAGTCACGGAATTGGAAGGAATATTTTTCTGTGGTGAAAAATAAAGGATGAAATCACAACATCATTTAATGGAGGTTCTCCGCCGAGTGATGATTATCTACTTGAATAACCTTCATCACACAGCTTTCTACTCAGAAGCAGAGTTCCGTTCAAAAAGTTAATTTTTGTTGGCTCGCCAAAAATTCAAATTGCACTGGAGGGGCCCAAAACACACCTTTCTCGAATCCTGACGTGAAGTACCTACTTTCTCGGAAAAATAAAAATCAAGACACGACTCCCGGGCCCTGGAGCAGTAGTGGTAGAGTATTGGGTCTTTGCACCGTTTTTCTGGAAATGCCTTTGACTATTGGGCATCTTCCCCATCTACCGGCGTGACTAAAGATATCCCCTTGTACAGTGATACTTGGACCTACCCATGCTGTAGCCTATAGTCTACAGGGTCCCGCCAAGTCATTCTCAGTGACCTAGTGCAAACAAAGAAGTACATTTGATACAACGCTGTAGGCCATGCGTGTATTCTCTCACCTCCTCATTGTCTTTCTGTCGTCTCTATCTTGATACAAAACTCTTTATATCACCTTTGTGTTACAGACGCTGTTAAGTCCTTGAGGCCTTTGAAAAGTAACCTGGCCTTCCGTGCTATGTTCTTGTATAAGTCAATCGTGGCCCCGAGTCGTTTCTCAGTTTTCTAAACTCCGGTTTATCTTTCAGTACAGGAGTATTCAATTTTCTTCGAAATGGAGGTTTCTAATTGCCTGATTATTTAACGTTAACCTTAGGTTCCTTTAAAGTAAACTGTTACCTTTATTTTCACGTGGAATGCAAATATTGATGATTTGCATTGAGAGGTTTTGGAATGCGTAAAAATGAACATCAACTGTACCTTAAATGTGTATTTATTACTGGCCGCTACTGGCGCATTACTATCGATTTGGAAATAGCAGGAGTGTTGACTGACTGTACAGGTAGGTTGACGTCGCTCGTTCTCTGTGGGTTTCCTCACTGTTGACTTCTCAATTCCAAGTGTCTGCCCGCTTGAAATCCGGTTTATGATTAGATTCCTTGAAATGAGGCGTACGTCTATCCGGTCTCACCCAGTATCTCCTCAGCACGAAAAAACTGTCTGCGCTCCTCTTGCCCGTCGATATAATAATTCTTTTTCGGTTTAGGGATTGTTCGAATCGATTGGTTTTATTTTTTGAAGTGGCTCTACCTCAATAAGTAGATCACAAACCATGTACATATTGAGATTGCTCTTGTGGTGGTGGTTGGTGGTATGCTTTTACACTAATTTTTATCAATGTCTTAACTCATTAGTAAACCACTCTAAAGTAGGCCTATTAACTGTAGCTCTCATAGCTCACGCTGTTTGTTCCATTCGTGGACTTGGAAGCCAACGCCTTCGCTCCATGTTTTTGCAACTGCCAGGATCTTAAACCACCTTTCTTTAAATCCTTTGATTACTCTCTGGGGAGCTGCATTTCACCCCTTTCTAATCTTAACATGAAAGAGAGGATTTTTTACAAATTATTCACGGATTCCTGGGCTTATTTTTCCTTCACGGCTAAGCAGTCCAGTAATTAGGTGTCACTAATAGAAAATGTTTCATCTGTTACAGGTGAGTGTCACTTGGTGTCAATGGTGAGTGCAATACCTTGAGAACTTCAAGATTTGGGTAAGTACCTTAGCGCGTGCGTTGGTACTTATGACTCAGTTGCTGGCGAACAACCGGTAATGGTATGGGGGTCTACCTACTTATCGGGGCAAAATTATTCTTCCACAATGAATTTCAAATCTAGTGAACTCGAAAATCCAGCAACAGGATTTAACTTGAAGAATTAGTAGCTTTTGAAAAATTATGTTAGTTTGACAAGTGTTAATGTTCGGGGATTAGTGATTTATTTTTTAGTCTAGTCGTGAATATGCTCAAGGTTCATTTAGAATCTTAACTTTAGATGACTGGATCTGAAATGCGTTTCAATTTATAAAAGTCATTTTGGTCCTTATAAATTATTATTTATTCTTAGAATAATGCCCTTATGTATTCGCGACCGAGGTCGAAAATTTATATTGCCCTTTTGGGGACACAATTTTTCATGAGGTGTAGATTTCAAAAATGATACGCCTGTCTGTCCTACGCCGCCAAAAAAAAATCCCCCTCTGAAAACCTCCATACTTATTGGAAATTTGACGCTGATCGCGATTGTCCCATGTCCCTATACTTGAAATTACTCCTTAACATTCTAAGGTATACTGGAAAACGGGGTTTTTCTTAAATAGAAAAAATAATAATAATTAAAAATTAAAAAAAAAGAAGTTTTTTAGTATACGAATATAATATATTCGTATACTAAAAAAAACGTTTTTTTTTTTAACGTTTTTTTAATATTATCGTAGTTTTAAGTTTGGGAGCCAAACACGGATTTTCAGGAAGTTGAAGCCCGGAGTTGGAGAGCAATAAATTTTGCGTCGATTGAACACCCTAAAATTAAAAATTTCTACAAGTACTTAGAAGATGATTTTTGTCAAAAAAACAAAATTTCATCACCCAGCTTTTTTTTTCGAATAAACCCACTTGAAAATTTGACATTTTTTATTTTAGAAAATGGAGAGAATTTTAAGTTGCACTGATCCCACAGCTGGTTCACGATGCTAATGACATTTACAGAATCTAAGTTTTAGATTAATATGCTAACTTCTGAGGGAAAAAGTTTCAGGCTTGCGAAAGGCCACGCTTTTATTGAACACTCAAATGAATACGCGCAAATATTACTTTTTAACGTGTGTCTTCTCTGTTATTTACCCTCCATATTATTTAGTGTATGTGGGAGCAAGTTAACTTTTTTATCATCCAGTAGTGTAAACAGCTTAGAAAGTTTCAAATTTTTAACTTCATTGGCAAAGGCAAAAGAAACGAATGCGTTTTGTTGAAAAACTGTACTTTCAGAAACACCCCTACCACACACAGAAAGCTACTCTTTCCCCTTACTATAAACTAATAAAAAGTAAGAATAACAAAGGAAAACTACATCGAAATCGAAACTTGGTTGGTGGGATTATCAGCCCTGCCCCACTGCGCCCCGCACCGTCGAGGCCGTTTTGGGCAGTAGAAATTGATTCAAAAATCATTTATTTCGACTATAATATAGTATATTATACTCAGTCCTCCGCCTTGTTGTGCCTGCCAAACCCGTGGGGCTAAGAAGTGGCTACGGGGTGGCTTTTTGATGGGTTTTCGGCCATGTGAGCCATTTGAGGGTCGTTTTCGAAGTATTTATGGACGTGGAATCCACTTTGGGGGTCCCACATCAGTCCAAACCCTGTTCAAGACCACAGTTTTAAAAATTTTAAATCCTTTTTAGAAATAATTTTATTGACAGAATTAATTTTTGCCATTGCACAATTTATAGCATAGAATAATGAATCCTTGTGTAAAATGTGCAGCGTTTTTTCTTTCTTTTTTCTCTCTCTCTTCTGTCGATGAGCAGACACGCGGAGCTGTTGAAAAGGGGAGAGCTCGAACAATGTCGAGTTGTAGGGCAGGTTAATCACAGACAAGCCCTGTTCTAGCTGTCAATTCCCCTACGGCAGTTCTCCGCCGATTGTTTCTGAAATCGTCTGGGTCGGCGTTGTATTGACCGCAGTTTCCATTCCAGCTATCACGACAACCATGTCCAACGCAACAAAGGCCAACCCCGACTTCGGCTGAAAATTAAATGTTTTATCTCCTCATTGCATTTAATAGAAATAACTAAATAAATTATTGTGTCGAAGCAACGACACAACGTATACCATCAATAACTTAAGTGTTAATGGAATCCCCTAGGTAATATTCGTCGGAGACGGGGTCTTTGTTGCGTTTCTGGATTTATTCCGCCGCAGTCTTATCCGACGTGAGGAGATTAAAAGCTTAAAAGGAAGGTTTTCCATTAAGTGGAACAAATTTTCTTTGAAAATGCTAACACGAATTGGTGAATATTATAGGTGCGCTGTTTTGAAATAGCGAGGGCGGTTGGGAATTACATGGGGCTCAACTGGGTGGTAGTACGTTGGGTGGAATGCTAGTTTGGACTGGGGGGTGAGACTGCAGTGCGCGTCGGGGGCTCTGACCCCGCCCTGATCAATAGCGCCAGCTCAGTCGGTACAAAGACCCCGAATCACCTAACAACTAATTAATACCTAAGTCAAAAAGGACTCGGCAGACTAATCTTCTCCTCAGGGATGAATTAGAAATATGATAAAATTTATTTAATGTGATGGATACGTAATAACAAAGGCTGCTAATTTTACACAAGGGTTTATTATTCTTTGATATACCTAGGTTACTAATTAAACAGTTATTGGGCAAATATTAGGAAAATATTTTGAAAAAAATATAATAAAGTACAAAAATATTAAAATTAATATTAATGTTATACAAGTAATAATTACTTAAAACATTATTAATTATTAATATTGATTAAATTAATGTTTAAAAAAATAAATAAAATTGTTTTCTGTACGATGTTTGGACAGATGTGGGACCTCGAAAAACGGATTTTCCGTTCAAAATTACTCGAAAAACGACACCTTATTTGACCTCCTGGCATCCTAAAAAATTCCATTTGTAACCCCATGAAAGCTCCATATATTCTCACGGTGGAATCGGATCGCTCTGGGACCCCCCCGGAAATGGATTCTACATTCAAAAATACTCCGAAAACGACACCCCACTCGACCGCGTAGCCGAAAACCTTCAAAAATCCCTCCCGTAGCCCCATTTAAGCCCCGCGGGTTGGGGCAATCGGGCTGGAAACATTGCGGGAACAGCTAGATGGTAAACCGCGTATTTTAAATTCCTACTGCCCAAAACGGCTCGGATGGCAGAAGGACATTATGTTTTTGGGATCTTGACATCTCGAAACGGATAATGTCAAATTTTGAGGCCGATCAGAACTTTCGACCTCCGTCGCGATGACATTTTGTATTATTCCAAGATTAATAAACAAACCGCTTGCAAATTTTACACAAGGGTTTATCATTCTTCGATATATTTACTTGTGCGAAAATTAATTCTGTCAATAAAAAAAATTTTGAAAAAAAAAAATGGACAGATGCGGGACCTCGAAAAAGTGTCCTTACGTCCAGAATTACTCGGAAAATATTTGACCTACTGAGATCCTTCAAAATCCCATTTGTAGGCCCATGGAAGCCCCATATAACCTTGACGATATATACATCGTCACGGTTAAATTGGATCGTTCTGGGACCCACAAAAATTGAATTCTTCGAAAACACCCAACTCGACCCATAGTCGAAAACCCCCTCCCGTAGCCCCCGTTTCAGCCCCATTGCGCCCCACGGGTGTAGGCGATCGGACTGTAAACCTTGCGGGCACAACTAGATGATGAACCGAATATTTTGTCAAAATGTCAGATAAAAAAAAAGAAAAAAAAGTAGGTACCTATTACTGCCCAAAACAACGGCTCGGACGGCAGTCGGACATTTCGTTTTTGGATCCTAGACCTCCTGAAACGAATAATGTCAAATTTTGCAAAATAATGGCGATCTGAATTCTCCACCTCCGTCGCGATTACGTAGGTGTATTATTCCAAGAACAATAAACCACAAATCGCTTGAAAGTTATTCTGAATTTCACCCTTAACACGCAGTCTGAACTGAATGCAATACTTTGTGTAGTAACCCATTGATTTATTCGTCTCGTTTATTAAGTAGGCTATATTTCTTCATTACTCAGCAACTTGGAACAGCCTCTCAAACGGCCTGTAAATGAAATGTTGAATGAAGTTGTCAATCATTGATCTCGTATTATCGAGCATTGTTAGCGTAGAATTTACTGCCCGTTTTACGCTGGATCGCAACGCTGAAATGAGTGAATTGAATAAATACTATCATTCTTCTTCCTTCCTCTCATGAACACTATCTAACCATATGAATTATTAGAGTCATTACCTAAGATATCTCGTTAGATGGAGTAATTTGCCATTCCATAGGATAATAGGGGGCAAATTAATTTTCTTGTAACAACCGCAGTCTCGTTCTGCTGAAATGATTTCGATTTGCCCTGCTCTTACTTTTATTCCCGTTTCTCAGTAAAAGTGTGACTAACGACTATAACTAGACGCAAATCAAAGAGGGCAGCGGCTGTGACCAATGAAGAAATCACTTTGTTATCAACTTATTTACATTGGGTGATGGGGAGAGGGTGGCCTCTCTTACCAATTTGTTGGGAAATTTAGGGTTGAAAGGTTGAACCACCGATTTGTGATTTTGAACTTTTTTCAAGTCAGGTAAAAGAGAGGAAGTAGGATCCCGTTTTTTTTAAAATATCAAGTTAATTTTTTTTCTTCATATTCGATTACATACATTTGCTCAAAGAAAGATAATTCAGTGCCAGTTTAAACTTCCGTTTTGATTGTTTTGTTTGCTCCAGTTCAGTTTCCGCCATTTATCACGCATCCATTAGATAAAATAATTTCTGTCCTTATTCGGTGGAAAGAATTCCGCCCAACATGTCCTTCTAATCGATTTCGAAATATCGCAATCAGTGAAACTGACGTCTTCCTAGTCAAAACGAGGCTATACGGTCTAGAAGATTTTCGAATGTCAAACAATCTCATGTCAGTTTTCCCCTGTTGCAGGAAACAGTAAAGATAAAAAGGACGCGTTGTCTCCCACGTCCGGATTTACTGGTAAGGGACTGACCTAATTATTTAATGTTAGAATACTTGGCAGCGTGGCCGTTTGGTATCGTAGTAAGAGAGAATCAGTGAGGAAGGCCTTGTACAATCAACCCCCCACTCGGCCATGATGATGCTCCAAGCAACTCATGACTTCATCGCTCTTGAGAAAATATGTGTCACGCTGCACACAACATGCCTCCCTCATTAGTCACCTTTAGCTGTTAGTTCAATTGTCTGAATACTTTCAATATGCACTTCACTTCATGTAGAGGTATTTTTCAAAAGCTTACGAACACGTACGTTCGGGTTCTGGTTAAATATTCAACTTTACGAGTAGGTACCTACACACTCTTTTTGAAATTGTAGTCCTCTTGACTGCCCCGTTGCCATTTATCCCTAGTTGGGATTCTCAACAACCAAAAATTTCCCTAAAACTGTCAATAGAAATAAATGACGCATTATAAATGGGGTGAGAAAGACGTTGACGCTGACTATACAGTAGTTATTTACGATCTTGGTCACATCTTTTATTCAATATTTTCAATTTCCTGAGACGTCCGCCTGTTTATTCTTCCCAAACATTCCCCATTTCTTGAAAATTGGCCCAACAATCGACGACGATGTGAAGCTTGGGAGCCGTGACACAGAATGCGGCGACCTTGGCCCGGGATGTTGCATTGACACAGATCGAAGAGGAGTTGCAACTGTTCCACTTGGCTCGAGGACGTGACCACCTGGCAGCTAAGCATATCTCACGATGTAAATCTCCTATTTAAATGTTGAAAACTGCACTTAACCATCCCTTATTTGTAGACGATGTTTGTTAGAAGATTCGACTTAGATCAGCTACAACCAGTTCATGTGGTATCCCTTGACTATGTGAGGCCTTGTTAAGTAGTCCATCAAATATGATTATTGTAATCATCATCGATTGCAACAATCAAATAAAAATATCGTCACAGGTTATCAGTGATTCACAGTAGGAAAATCTGGAAGAGTGAAAGGAATTTTCACTAATACATAAGTAATGATTTTCTGAATCGTGATACCATCTGAATCAGAGTGAGATAATATTGAGGCTGAACGTGAGTCAGCAAGTTCTACAGATAGATTCCGTTCTCTTCTAGGTCACCCTAAATAAGCCCAATGGCTCGATTCAACCTTGTGGAATTCTGCTCTCCCACACGATCAAGTGACAGTGATACTCCTGGTGACTCAACTGTTTCGCAAGTTTCTCAGCTACAAGATGAGATACTTGTGAGGGAACTTGGGATCTAAATTTGTTTTTCGATACCTTTAACATCAGGATCACTGTATAATTAATTGCGAAACTGAGCTATTTGGTTGATTCTTAATACTTTGCACGTGGAAAATCGCATCGTTATTGATAATCAAGATTTTGAAGTAGGGGCTGCTTATTCCAAATCGCCCTAAAATCACGTGACTAATCAAGTGTATTCATAGCTTTGGTGGGAGGGACGGACTTCGCTAAATATAGAAGTTTCAAGAACTAATTTAAACGGTTTGACCGGAATAGTGACCTGAATCATACAGAGCGTGGTGAGTTGGAGGCCGGGGAATCTCCCTTTCACTGGCCATCCACCACGCCCTGTCCGACGTCCGAGTGACTCTATACGTGCAGAGTTTACGTCCTGTATAAATAGAAATGGGGCTTGGCGCTGTGTATTCTTTTCAACAAAATTCTGGTTGTGATCAGTAGTTGCTTGGAATTATCCTCGTGAGTGTTTCGTTGCAAAAGAGCATAGCACTTCACATAACTTGAAGGTCATCATCGTTGAATGCAGCATTTGAAATCATTGTCAGTTGAGAGAATTCGTCTGTTGGCATTTGTGAAAAGTGGGAGGTTTGTTGAATGTGGCTTTGGATCGATGCGCTAAGCGGGTGGTTCTCAATGGAAAATTCCTAGGCGGGGTCAAAACCTAAGATCCTTTCTTTCAAGGTAATATCAGCTCCTAAAACGTCGAATTTCAGCGACTATAACGGTTATAACCGTTATAGTCGCACAACACGTTATAGTCGTTACGACACTTGAATTGAACATGCAGAATGGTCTGCTAGGAGCTTGTTCAAGTTCGGCCCAGGGACTCAACGCCATATTCGTAGAATATAAAAAGGAGAAGAAGAAAAATATTAGGTTGGAAGGATGACGATGGTGTTCGCAGTGATGGCGTGACCTGAATAACAGGCTAATTCAATAAGGGATACTACGTGGAGTTGGCCATCCTACACGTTCTTCAAATCACCTTCGAGTCCAGTCAATATATATTGATGTATCCTTTTGAGTTTGCAAAAAAGCGGAACTTTCCGCCATTTTGGTGGGTCGTTTGGGACCCATCAGGGACCCTAAATCCAAAAAATCGGACTGATTCTAATTTCAAGGGGCCCTAAAAACCACGAATTTTCGGAACATTTTTCAGTTTTTGGGTTAGAACTTTTTTCCTCTCCAACCAATCGAAAATCTGGTCAAATTAACAGTTAAAACAGACAAAATGCTGTACAATTTGCACTACTTAAGTTTAATTTTCGATAGGTTTGTTACGTAGGTTCGAAAATGGGCCAAGTTTCCCTAAATGCCAAAAAAAAAAGAAAAGTTCAAACTTGGTGTTTTCAGTTTGTAATCCAATATTATTCAGTTTTTAATCCAAGAATATTCAATGACTATGATAAATTAATACATAGTATTATGTCAGTAGAGCCCCCTTTTATATTTTCTTACCTTATAAATACCTTCATATTTATATTTATCGTACTGATGATGGGTTACTACAATAGTAGGTGAATTCGTGGAATTTGCTGCCTTGTTACAAGGCAGTACAGTACAGTACTGGTGAAGAGGGTTCACTTGGGGGGGGGTGTCCACCGACGTAAAATATAATAAATCAGTCGTACTTTTTGAATTTAAGGTCCCTGGTGGGTCCCAAACGACCAAATTGGGGGAAGGTTCCGATTTTTCGCAAAAGGGACTCTTTTTTTCAGGATAATATCCTGAAGAGCCTGCATAATCATACCATCATACCATCATACCAATAATATAAAATTGTGTTGGCCGACGGTAGACGGCCGTGTGGTAGCCGTGTGGTTTGTTGGTACGGGATAACGCGTTCCCGAATGAGTTTTTTCACTTTCCGCTCGCTGGCCGTTTAGGGGGTCGAAAAAATTACGAAAAAATACGAGCCGTATAGATCAGAACTGGAGGAAGACGTCGGTCAAATCGTAAATCCGAAATTCGCCCGGGAAATTCGTCGAAAATTCGTCGGAAAATCGTCTTTCTCCCGTTTGTCCTACGTTTTCCACTTTCAACTCGCGCCAAAGCCCGTTTAAGGGGTCGAAAAAATTACGAAAAAATACGAGCCGTATAGATCAGACCTGGAGGTAGACGTCGGTCAAATCGAAAATCCGAAATTCGCCCGGGAAATTCGTCGAAAATTCGTCGAAAAATCGTCTTTCTCGCGTTTTTTCGGGTTCAAAAATACCCAGTAAGGAGCCATTTTTTGGGTATGGTATCCGCGAGCCAAATGCGCGCCAAAATATGGCCAATCCGATTCCGAAGTCGGATTTCAAAAAAACCGAGGGGGAGGGGGTGATTTCACGGTGAGAAGACAATTGGATCGTTTTAATTCGCGCGGGGCCAGGGAAAATTCGTCGAAAAATCGTCTTTCTCCCGTTGGTCCTACGTTTTCCACTTTCAACTCGCGCCAAAGCCCGTTTAAGGGGTCGAAAAAATTACGAAAAAATACCAGCCGTATAGATCAGACCTGGAGGAAGACGTCGGTCAAATCGTAATTCGGAAATTCGCCCGGGAAATTCGCCGGAAATTCGTCGAAAAATCGTCTTTCTCGCGTTTGTCCCACGTTTTTTCGGGTTCAAAAATACCCAGTAAGGAGCCATTTTTTGGGTATGGTATCCGCGAGCCAAATGCGCGCCAAAATATGGCCAATCCGATTCCGAAGTCGGATTTCAAAAAACCGAGGGGGAGGGGGCGATTTCACGGTGAGAAGACAATTGGATCGTTTTAATGCGCGCGGGGCCAGGGATCTTAGAAAACGGAGGGTCCAGGGAACTTTGATAGATGGAGAGGCCTTTATTTAAAAAAGTTGAATTGAATTAAAAATAATAATTTCCTAAACGGTAAGCCCTAAAAATACGCCGATTTTTTCTATCGTCTCTGCTACGAATAGGAGGGGCCGAGCGGAGCGAGGCCTTATGTCTGAGTAGGGGTTTGAACGTGTCCATCGATGCTACGCACCCCACAGGCGGCAATACACCCCACAGGCGGCAATACACCCCACTAGGGGAGCGAGCGAAGCGAGCCAGAGAGACTAGTATATTACATAATATGTTGTTGGAAACTTGTTGAGGGTCAGTCAAATAATCTTAATAATCAAATCAAGTCAAATAATCAAATAATCTTATTTGACTGACCCTCAACAAGTTTCCAACAACATTAATTGAAACGGTCAACATCACCATCAACTATTACATATTATATTATATTGCGTTGACTATTCATGACCACCATGAGTTACACTTTCATGGGATCATTGGGTATATAACATAAATGTTATGTTGGTTGTGACGACATGCGTCCAAATCTTGGCGAATTCATCATCATAGATATTCGATATGAACCAGCTGTGTAACTGATTCTTGAACGTTCACTGATTAATAGCTCCTCATCACGTAGCTATACCTAATACATCCTTCTCATTCAGCCGGAAGGATGTTTCCAACTCCGGATAATATGGGCCTCTGGCCATAAACGTACGTGTACCTCATTTGTATGCCAAGTTCAACCTGGATTGGAAGAACCTTGGTATAAGGAAGAAGGTTGTCACGGACATCGTAAGCATAAAATGCGCCACGAATAAACCGCTCAAACGTTACGGGCCAATAAAAGAGGATGCGATAATGTGTGTTAAAAATTAATCATTCGCACAATTCCTGGTATCTGTACGTACTTCTTTTATGGGTTTCCTAAAATTTTAGTGTCCCACATTCTGATTTCTTTCCACCCCACAAATATGGAGAGGTCGCTACGTCGTGCGTCTTCCCCTAGATGTTCTATTTATTGATTGAGAATGGTAGGAGGGAGTAGCGTGCGTTCCCTATCACTCCCCGAACATCGTTGCGAAGGGGGTTCACGATTTTCATACTTTCGACTAACGAACCAACACCGCCAAACTCTGTTTTGACTTCACCTCCACTCTGGCCCGCTTCCATGTTTCACATTAATAAGAACGAGAAGCCTATTTTGTTGTAGGGGAAGGCAGCGAAGCTAGCAGACAGAAAAAAGGGTTCTTCAGGAATTTTTGGAAAAAGAGCCGCCACTACTCGTTGGAGCAGCAATAGCCCCCGAACCAGGGAAGCGGATGGGCCTGCTTCGGATCTTGCCACTCCAATTAGACGGGTGCAATTCACGCTAACATCGAGATTCTTTGTAGTATCGAAGGTAAAGTCGGCCAGTGCCATTTCAAATCAATATGAACGAACTGCTGCATGTTCCTTGAGCTAAGTAACGGGTGCCATTCATTATAATAATTATTGGTACCTCTGATTTTCTGTGTTGTCTTCGAATTGCTCGAATAGGTGAACCCCGCCGATAGAATTTCTTTTCTTTTCTTTCCAAATTTGTCCAATAGAGTTGTTTGTTTTTAATTTGTACTTATTCGATTCTAGTAATCGTAGAAATAATTTATTTAAACGCCATGGTGCACCTTCCAACGCTCCCATCTCAAGTTACCAAAATTTGGATGGAAATTGAGCCTATCTTCCATGGCATTGGAATCTGATTCCACCTTCCATCTTTGTGTCTTCAGTGTACTTCACGTGTCCCTCCTGTAGGTTGAGCTCTTTAATTCCCCTCTTATTGTTTCCCGCAATTAAGCCAAGAAGCACCCTCTCAAGGATACTTTCAGCCGCGACTCCAAGCAATGACTTCGATGCGTCAAATATTACACGTAATAGACGTTTATGGCCTACTATTAGCTTTATGTTTGCAAAACCAAAATAAATTGCCGTTATCGGACGACGGTGACATGCCAACGATTTCGTTAAGAGAAAGTGAAGAGAACCTTGAATTCTAAATTTCATTTCAGATAGATGAACTTGAGAAGATTTCATTTATAGCGACGGACCACCGTGGGTTCTTGATTCATAAGTTAAGTACTCGCGGTCTAGTCGGGCAAAGCCATGTTTGTGAATGAACAGTTATAAATTAACGGATTAGACGCAATGTTGCCCATTTAGCCGGCTTTATTTTTGTAGAGGAGTTTCGCTGTTTGTTTCTCCTTTGTTTATATATGCGAAGACTAAGGAACTTTTTTGCTACTACCTGTTCTGGTCAGTGCACATGCATGGACCTCCTTACCACTAATCACAGTGCCTTAACCGTCGTTATAAACGAAGTGTATTCACCCATATTCCATGTTCTCTCGAGAGCCCAGGTTCTCACATTTGCTTTGTACTTAGCGATGGGGCCGAACTCCATGGCAATTACGTAGGATCTACTTAACCTTTCTAACGTTTTGTACTCCACCAACTTGAAATTTTGTTTACAACATGTATATTATTTCGGATGATTGCGAATAGTGAATAACGTAGAGTGAATGTAAATAAGTGTTCATGCATTAATAGGGGGTCGACGAGTAAGATAGTCCAGTGATGAATCTAGTCTAGGTAAGGTGGCTTTCGCTCTCATGTTGGGTTACCTCTACCTCTGGTAAACGTACCAAAATTATAAATAAGAGTTATTGGGAGATGAGTCGAGATTAATTTTTTAGTGAGTCGTTCAAAACGAATGTTTGACGCAAAAATACCAGCAACGTTGGTATTTTCGATCAATAATGAACCGTTAATTTAAACAAGCATCATTAACCACGTACATGAGCGGAAATATTTGCACAAAATTGAACGATAAATACTGTGCCTACAGTGATAAACCAACACGTGCCATTCGTTGCCCACCGAATGAAATTTTAATTCCGCCCCAATCCAATTTTATACTGAGGTAACCCTACTAGCAGTTAATGGTGATTGATAGGCTAGGTGTTGTTGAACAGTTGTTATCGGTGTATGAGATTCGCCCTCCCCTAATCTGAGGTAAACAAAAAAGAAACCACGTATGCGGGTATTTCCAGATCTTCTAAGAAGTATGACAAGAGTATGACATACTGTTTGTAAAAATCATTCAGTTGCAATGGACACTTGACAATAAACACTTGACCGGATCATGCGTATGGAACTGATTCTCAGAACTATCTTATCGACAAACAGTTCATGGGAATCCTCCCGTGGCGACGGCAGCCGAGGCATCTGTCTTCAACCTGTAAGATCTGAGGTATAAAGTTTACATTGTAAACAACCTCTCTTGGGAGTCCTCAGACGGGGGAAAACAATTTCTGGTGGCCCCGTCAAAGGGTACTTCTCAGATAACTGGCCATTTTTAGGTAGTCAAATTTAAAAAAAAAAAATGAATCTGTGGTCTTCCCTGGTGACGATTCTCAGATAACTGGCCATTTTTAGGTAGTCAAATTTAAAAAAAAAAAAAATCTGTGGTCTTCCCTGGTGACGATTCTCAGATAACTGGCCATTTTTAGGTAGTCAAATTTAAAAAAAAAAAATCTGTGGTCTTCCCTGGTGACGATTCTCAGATAACTGGCCATTTTTAGGTAGTCAAATTTAAAAAAAAAAAAATCTGTGGTCTTCCCTGGTGACGATTCTCAGATAACTGGCCATTTTTAGGTAGTCAAATTTAAAAAAAAAAAAATCTGTGGTCTTCCCTGGTGACGATTCTCAGATAACTGGCCATTTTTAGGTAGTCAAATTTAAAAAAAAAAAAAAATGAGTCTGTGGTCTTCCCTGGTGACGATACAAAGGTTAGAAAGAATGCCCTGAAGAAGAAAATATAAATTTTCGAAAACTCGGCGAAAGAGTGGAAATTTTCGTATGACCCTAATCCCGATGCAACTGACGAGTTACTACTTTTGGGTCGATCTCCATAATAATGGTACGGTTGTGTTGGTAAATATTTGATCAAAATAATCAGTTTCCTACCAAAATTCATATAGTTCATAAAACCCTTCAATTTCAACTTCACCCTCCAATTTGTATTAGATTAATCTACCAAAATTCATTACCGTAACACAAAAACAAATTGCTACGGTAACGACAGAATTTCGGTTACAGAGTTGACATTTATTTAGTTTGTTTTCGGTACTGAGAGGGGCAGGCAAAGCGGGATGGCGTCTTGTTAGTCCTAACAACAGAATTCAAAATGAATAAAAAAATCTTGAAGATTTCGCTTTTAAAAACTATAGTAAACTGTTATGGTAAAGATGAGTTGAAAAGTACGACCCAAATTTTGTGAGGGGCAGAGTTGCCTACTGTTGTTCTTTCGCGACTTCACCACATTTCTTTTTTGTTCAACTATTTGGCGCCTGTTTTCATTTCGGAGATGCTAATGAACTTTTATTGCAGGTCAGGTGTTTTTTATTACTTCGTGTTCACAAACCCTTACATGTGAGACAACCCCCCACATGGCATCAGTGTAAAGACACACTTACGGTAATGACATGTCACAACTTTAACCTTCCAAAAACGTCATAATTTATAGGAATTTCGATCATTTTAATCTGTTCCGTTACAAAACGACATCCTACTTTGCAACCCATGACCTAAAATTGAGCTTTGTCCTTCAAATGGGAGAATTATCCATACCGGACGCTAAAATGGCCAGTTATCTGAGAACCAGCCCAATGGGCTCCATAAGGAATGAAATTTACTCTCAATGTAATTGGAAGTTATACTCTCGTTCGACTATAAGCACCAAATGCAACAGAATCTGTTGCAGTCGTCACCTCATGGCTTCTCGCCGTCTCCAACTTCTCGATTGGCGGATTGAGCCTGGCCATTTCTTCAGCAACCTTTTCTCCTGCATTCTCTTTTCGCCAGCCTTCGGGCGATACTGAATAAAAATAACCTTATAACGGTGGAAAAATTGTGAAGACAGATTAGGTTTAGTGTAACAAAGATCGCTATAATCCTTGTAACACAACAGCTAATTCGATCCTATATCGATCCTCCGATTTTTTATAACCCTCCACAATTATATAACCGGGTGGCAAAAAGATATCATAATAATCACCAATAATGAGATATAACTCCAGTGGAAAAGGTTACCGACCCAAGGCGTAAAGAAATGGCGACGCTCAATCCCCATTGATCCATAAACAATTTTTACTCCCCATTAATTTGTTGTCAAGTATCCATGTTATTGACGGTTCAATCCCCGAGTAAAACATACTCAACTGTTAAATGTCAAGTTTCCCATCTCAGTCAGAAGTAACAACAGTTGGCTCCTGTTCAGCAGATACGAGGATACCTACTTATTTTATAGGATGTATAACAAAGTATAAGGAAATGTATAACGTTTTGAGTGCACATCAGGTCCGCCAGTCGAAGGGCATTATGTCACTATACTGTCACTGCCGGTTAGTAGAGAACCTTGTAGGTAAAAAAGGCACAGCATGAATCTTTACCATTTGGATATGGAAACGTAACTTACCCAAAAATAGGCTTCGAGCTCTTGTTATTTGTATACTAGGTATATGTTTAATATATTGACGTATTAACTTAACGCATAAGAGAGATCGATCATCCATTTGTATTAACCGATACTGACTTATAATAAATATTTATTATGTCCTGAAAATTGGATTTTATTTTGCCATCGATCTCAATTTGGAAACGAGAAGTACCCCACAGCGACTGTATACATCAACGAGATCACGAGAAAGAAAACAATTCGAGAGCGGCCGTTCTCGTTCCGTCAAAGCATCCGGTGAGTGCGCCGTTGAAGTGTGCCAACATCTAACCGGATTTTAATGAACGGTCTCATCTTGCGGGATCGCCTATCGTAGTGGCTCTTGTAGGACAAACCCTGATTTCCGATCTGTGCTGGTTGGTAACGAACAAGTGAAAAGTAAACGGGCTGGACTTGGTTCCAGTTTACAAAGACGGTCACACACAAAAAGCTGCAGAAACGGATTCATTCGCTTGTAGGGTCCAACGCGAAGTGTCTATGGGGGACACACGGTTGACAAGAATTTACTGATGATCCAAGAGGGTACCTACCAGACTAGATCCCAAACCACTCAAAAATGATCCAATTTTACATTGTGCAGGTTCCTACAAAGAAGATTCGAATATTCCATATACTAAGCCCAAATCACCATTCAATTTGCCATCGTTAATAATGCAACCGCAGTCAAAACCGTGCAGTATCCCTCTTTGTCGAAGTGGTTACTTGCAACCCAGACAGAATAGTCTTTCGCACTGTTGTGACTATCAACTAGACTATTGCGCCCACTGTACGTTTCTTCACGCTCATCATTCAGTAAAGCTAACACTAGTAGAACGTGGGAAATAGCCATCATGCACGTAATTGCAAAAATACATCTACCTAGCAGTTGTCCAGCTTCATAGAGATAAAATCGTCCAACAAACCCCCAAAATGTTGATCCACGTGGCGCATCTGAGCTCTGGTAGCTCCGAATATCTTTCGGAAAAAAATAATTAAATTATCGAAAACGCGAGTAGAAGGGGTCTGAGGCTGTTGGGAGAGGGCGGGGGTTGGCTGGCAAAAGGTGGCTCTCTAGTGGAATTACTGGAATCCGGGGTCCATTTCAGTCCCCACCTACAGTCACACATAGCAGTCACGCATAATATTGCGCTTCGACACTGCAGTCTGGTGGCCGCAAAGGTATTGCGGAGCCGAGCGGAGGTATTTCGAGTTTTTTTCTGTTGGCAACATTGTCTCAGGTTGTTCGCTGTTTTGTTCACGTCTCCCGGTTTGCAGTTTGTTTTTAACCACGGTATTTTCAACGACTTAAGAGAAGAAAACAATATCTCGGGGGAAAGCCGTTGAGGAGTCAGGCGAGGGAAATTGTATGATCACGGACAAAAAATCCCTGGATGAAAAACGACAGAACTAGGTACTCATCTAGGCAATAATATCAACAATAAACAATCAATCATATTCGATAATATCAACAAGGGGGCATAATGTCAACACCACTTAGATACTCGCCGAGTTGGTGTTAATGCTGTCGATACGTTTGGTGACTCCATTAAAATAAGAGGATGCTTCTTTAATTTATGACAGAGCACGTAGAGGTAGATTCAGGTTGGTTACAACACAAAATTCCGGTAAATGGAAAAACTGTTTTTTGAGAAAAAAAGAAAGAAATAATTTCTTTTTTCTCTTCTTTTTTATTTTCAATTATTGAAAATAATGTCTAAAAAAGACAGAAAATTTAGAGAAAAAAAAATTCAAATTAGTTTTTATTAACTTTATTTGAAAGTATTGAACCTTTATTATAATTTGTAAATATGTAAGAATATGCAGGAACTTGGTCTGGCGGAGACGTCATCCGCCGTGGGTTCAATTTGTTGAAATTCCTAGTACCAACCAAGCTCTTTCTTATTGTTCTCCGATATAATGATAGTCCCTAAGATGGCGAACATGTGTACGTTTTTTCTGCATGAACAATAAACCGTACATACCTATGAAGCTAAATGCATTTTCGGTATTTTCCCCATTTTTTCGAGATATTTTGTCCGGGGATTTTTGCGCAATTTTCCATCGCCAGGAAGGAGGAAGAACAAAATAAAGTGAACGTTCGCGATGTGACTAGTGCAGCGACGGGTGTTTCATCAAAACTGTATGACATACATTGTAATTCATGTCAAAACATTACATTGTAATGGTTACTTTTTGTATATTATTATAATACTAATTATAATGGTTTTATTGCAATTTGTCAATACTGTTTGAATTACACTACTGTTAGGTATACTGTTTTTAAAATTTTGAGGTACTATTCAAATTCTCCCTTTAATTCCACAACTGCAAAACTATAAAATAAAAGTCGTAAGGTTCTATTTCTGCCACCAGAATGCAGTGTCGGAGCGCAATAATATTATTCTAGAATATTATTCTTGTTTGAGGCCTATGGGCAGGCCAATTTCAGAACTCCCGACTCATGCAGCTTGATCTAGCGATGACATCGGCCATAAGCCCTTGTTCGACTGCGTCATTTTGCTACTGGTCTTGGGCGCGAAAGTCCACTTTGTTTCCCTTCAGATGGGCGCAGTAGGGCAATACCGCCCTCCCAACTGTTCCCAGTCTCTTTGATTAATAGAGGAGATGTTGAGGGGCGGCCCAATCCCATGATGGTGCGGCCGGCCGGGCACATCGAGATATGGTGAGATGCGGCCCGCCAGTTTGAGTGGATAATCCTTGAAATCAGCACTTCACCATGACCCACGAGACAACACGAGGAGTAGGCTGAATCCAGTCTCTTTTCTTTTTTTTCTTTTTTTTTTTCTTGTCCTCTCACCGACTTATTAAAAATTTGAAAGAAAAACGCAGAAAATGCAACCCGAAAAAAAAAGAAACAACAAATAAAATGAAAAACCAACGGTAACTTAGTAACATCAGAAACAAAGCATGTAGAAGAATTCAGAGATACCCCGAGATGATTGGGGTCATAATTATACCGCCAGAATAGCTGAGGATGCATTCGCACAAGAAATGTTGGAGATTATTCAAGATGGAAAATCATCTAGTAAACATGCGACGGCAGGCTAAAAGATGCGCCGTAGACGCCTCAGGACGACTGTGGTACCCTCGGAAGCAAACACGTCTCTGTTTAAACAGAATAATGAGAATTAATTAGAGGAAATTTCCTCTAATTAATTCTCATTATTCTAATTTGGTCATGACTGATCGAAAGGCAAAGATATAAAGCAGGCCTACTCCTATCGAGTACTGCCTTTGGGTCACAACATAACAGGTCGTAAGGGCGGAACTTTTACGGAGGTATAGGAGGCCGCACCTCACCATCGTCACAAAAAATGATCGCATTTTACACAGTGCACGTTCCTCTCCGCTTCTCATTGACCAGCCAATCCCCAAAAGTACAAAGAAAATTTGAATATTCGATATCCCAATCACCATTCAATTTGCTATCGCTAATAATGCAACCGCAGTCAAAACCATTTTCAGGCTGGAATACCTAAAAGTGACCGACTTGGCAGAGCATCCTTCTCTTTGTCAGGGTTTTCTAGGGCGAAGGGCCGGTAAAAACAAGTTGAACGGGCTAGGGAGGAGTTTCATCTTCAATCCGGAGTTATCCGAGGTTGCGGAAATCAACTTCCAAGAGTTTGTAAAAATTCATTCTGACAGAAGATTTCGGAGGCATTCCACTGAGGCTCCTAATATGAACACTGCGCGGATGTGGTCGTAAATTCTGTCACTAATATTCGTCGTCTCTCTTCACGTGAAAAACCGCACATCCAGCCAGCCTATCGAATTATTTAATTTACCTACCAATAGCACACTCGATATGGTCTAACGCAAGTTCCGAATTTCCCATTCTGGCGTTTTCGTGTGATGCGAGCGCAGTGAAGTTAGCTCTCTCCCACTCAGTTGAAGCGAATGTCTGATGTCAACAACATTCCTGATATAGACGTCAATGGTTTGGAATTCGTCTTCCCCGTGAAACCCGGAAGAATTTCGACACCACCAACATTGAAAGGAAAGTGAAGTATTTCCAATGCCCCTCGCTGGATTGAAAAAAGAAGAACCGGCTAGGAAAATTTTGAAAACAAGATAGGCAATTAAATGCAACTTCTTTTATTCAAGGATTTTTCTGAGGGGTTCATGATAATGAATACAAAATGGCTTTTTCGATTCTAAACACAAAAAGGATAAAAGTAAAATACGAACAACAAAAACAGAAGTAAGATGATTTATGCGTGGATTAAATTATGATACAACATATTTGTGTATGTTCATATATTCATAACATAAAATTCAAATTAGTACACCTACAAAAGAGGCAGCTGGGTGTCATCGGTCTTTAAATCCACTTGGCACACAAACGGAGGCTTTAAGAAGCCCCATTACATACATACAATAATAAAAAGCACAGCGCTGAACGATTATAGTCTACAGCTTTTTTCCCCCAAATTACAGGTATTCATTACTTACATTAAAAAGAAAAAACAAAAGAAGTTGCAAACAAATGCATTCAGGAACCCCCTTTTTTTATCGATAAAAATAATAAAAATTACCATAGCGTTTTCCCTTGCAAGAGAACATAGAAAATAAGCCTCGGCTGCATTCCAACAATGTTTGTCAACTAATCGAGAAAACGCGACGAGTAATTCGCGTTTTGCAAGAGTGGTCATAACGCTTTTCTCTGGGCGAGTAACTCTCATAAGTAAGCCTGGCTAATCGAAAACGGTCATTAGGGGCAAGGAACACACAACTCAGCCGGAGGAATTACATAGGTCGGAACAAGCAAGTTATAGTTTACTTCATGTCAGATATGGCTAAGCTTTCAAATTCCAACCGAAAATATCGAATCTAAAATACTCTTCATATACTATGGTGGTTGGTCAAAGAAAAATCTCCTGAACTCGATAAATTCAACAAGGAAGCGATGGAAGGGAAGAATTAATCTTGCAACTGTTCAATTTTCTTTAATACAATATATCCGAAAAATTGAATTG
The DNA here is from genome assembly GCA_955831195.1 of Pilophorus perplexus. Classification (NCBI taxonomy): domain Eukaryota; kingdom Metazoa; phylum Arthropoda; class Insecta; order Hemiptera; family Miridae; genus Pilophorus; species Pilophorus perplexus. The sequence goes on along the minus strand of OY037011.1, from coordinate 11,599,597 downwards.
TGAATGGAAACAGTAAAAAAAGACGACAAATTACAATAGAGTTCTAAACATACCACTAAACTGAGCATCTGACAATTTAATATAATTATATTCATTTTAAAAAGGATGTTGAATTGTTCGCGACCATACTCTAATTATATATAAAAATTCTTGAATCACAAAGAATACATACACTTAGAATGGTTTTTGCTGTTATGCACCAGAATCATGTATCCACCTAAACGGAGCCAAATCCACAGCCTGATACAAATGGCTTTCGATACCCCAAGACAATATTTGTTCAATTTCGTTTGAAATTTTGTATATTTTTCCCCTTCTATTTTTGTAGGACTAGAGTAAAATTTGAAAAGTAAAGACACAAAGGCGAACGAATTGATCATCAAACAAGGATTTCGCAGAAATATTTTTCTTTCAGTTTGGTTAGGTCAACACTTGACAGAAGAGGTCCACGGAAAGAGTTAGTAAGACGCTACGTTGAAACGTCCATCATGAACGTGGTGACTCAGAGCTGGACGGTGAGTGCAAAATGAACCGTGTTCAACATTTTTTTACGAGATGGAAGCTCATGTCCGAGACAGCGCGACTCCCCTCGACACGGAAGTGTTACCCAACGCAAACTTCGCTTCACAGGTTACACTTAAAAGCAAGAAATCGATAACGCGGTTCTTACGAACATGCAAACGTCAGCGTTGAGAAGAAAGTATAAATTGTATCTCAAAAGCAATCAAATCATACTTCGGCGGTCATTAAAAACTATAGGTACTGAGAACCCGCCTTGCAACGAGTAAAAAAGTCTTCGAAGCTTCGTGAAGTAACACACTTCGTACATCCCTATCATCTTTAGTGTTTGTATTTTCGCTGTATAAAAAAATGTCCTATCCCCCCTCCCCCCCCGAATTTCCAATCTTTTCCCTCCCTCCCCGTTTTCCCGTTCTTCATCGTAGACTTGGCCACCCAATCTGCTTCTGCAATGGAAGAATTTAATTATTGGAGACTCCACCGTCGTTCACATTTAGGTACTACTCCAAATACTCATGTATAGCGAGAATGTTATACCGAATCACGTTTATTTACGTACACTCCGAATATGGTTACGTCTAAGATTCTGAGCAAAGGAACCTTTAATGCCAGCGTACCCAAAAATGAGGAAATTTATTACAGGTGGACATCACACAAATCGCATAACAAAAAGCACTCTTGTTATTGCATCGCTGTGGTTAAAAATGGTTTTATTCCGGAATATTTACAGTGGGATTTATTCAAAGAAGCGAAAAAAAAAATCCCCGTCCCCATTCGCTCGATATTCTTTCAAAATAACAAAAGTAAGAAGTAATCATGTAAAAAAGATACTGATAATCACCTTAATAACCACACGAGACTAAGTAATCTCCTAACTTTTCGACTACCGACGCCGCCTGTTGTGGTTGGATTGGATCTTCATATAACGAAACGACGACAGCTGCAATGTAAATATAGCCACATCAGATTTGCCTAACTCCAGGAAAGAATATATCATGCACAATATACTCAGATGAGTGGCTCTTAGGTGATGAAAATGGACAACTTGATCGTGAAATAATAACGTAAGCACATTTTCAAGGCGCAATTAATGCCTGTTTTGGTGAGAGGCTCCGAAATCCACCAGACATAATAGAACTTCTTTGGCTACTGTTTCGCTTAAAATAAATTGTTAACAACTCATGAAAGGGAAAATGGGGTTGTGGCAGGAAAAGCGTGTTAGGGGAAGTTTTATTTGCATTTCGATCCGATTCTCTGACCTATGAAATGATGGTTCGCCTTCCCCAAAATTTCCTTTTGTACCAGGGAGAGTTGGGTTAATATCGATAGTCTCTGTCTGTCGCAGGAATCGATAGTTATTGTTTTTTAGACGTTGGGAAAGTCGATTGAAGGAATAATGATCAAAATTTGATCTTCATTTAATGAAGATTGCCAACCTGGGAGACACACAAAAATACTATGTCGAATGGAGTAACTTCGGACAATTTCTACTCTGTGGCGATTATGCGCCTGAAAAATTAAGTGTAACCTCTCTTTCCACGGTATGTACTGGTGGTGTTGCCGGTGTGCCCGTCAATTGCATCAATGATAAATAATTTATAATAATTTACCATTATTGTCCACACACCAGCGTTTCATGCCGCACGGAGCACTGATGGCCGAGGATTCTTTGAAACACTGAAATGTGTGGACCATAAAAACCGTAAAATTTCGGCTTTTAGCATGGAACATGCTTTAGCCTTGAGGTAACTGCCCGAAAACGTGACGCGAGATGGCTGACGTAGAAGTGTCACACGAGTATTAGGAGGTTAGGAGAACAAAGGAGCTATTTTTTATCAAACAATTATTGTTGATTTCTTTCTGCTTGGCAACGTTACTAGTCAAACGAGTATTAGGAGGTTAGGAGAACAAAGGAGCTATTTTATTTATCAAATAATTGCCAATTGTTGATTTCTTTCTGCTTGGCAACGTTACTAGGCAAAGCATGTTCCATGTTTCTTGAATTTTAGCCAAAGGCTCTAAGCAGTGCGCTGTGGGTTTTTTTTTTTTTTTTTTTTTTTGGCTGGTTTTTCGCCTGTAACTCAGAAACCATGCCTTCCAGCGACAAAACTTACTCGGTACGAAATTAAAGCTGATTAGCAACAAAATGAGACCAACCTCACTAGCTTCTTCCGTTTGGCCGCTAGAGCGCGCTGAAGTTTGACCATTTTCCTAACTAAGCCAAAATCTTCGTATTCCCAATATAGGTACACGGGTCCCCCGAACGCCCACATAAGGTACCCTGACCTTCACCACCAATCAGCTTCAATTTTGTAAGGAGTAGTTATGTCGCATGATTTCCGAGTTATAGGCGAAAAACTAAACTAAGTGCCGAAATTTCACGGTTTTTCGCCATTTTCATGGTGAAACCAGTAGATGACCACATTTTCGGATTCAGCACTCCAAAAACGTACAGATCCGTCGAGAAAAATTCTTCAGGTATTTTTCCATTCCAAACTACCTAATGACTGGACTATAACAAGACTGGAACCTTGGAACATGCGAATCTGTGGTCTTCTGTGTATGATTCGTCATTTCGTTGATTACCTATTCACGTATTATTTCAAAATTTGTATTGGAATTAAAATGAGGACACTTTGTTACTGTGAATTTGATAATATATGTCTGTTTCCAATACGAATTCCTTGAAATACGTATTTCTGTTGAGTCATCTCGTATTCGTCCGTTGTACACAATTTGGTTCAATCGTAGTCAACACTTCATCAAACTAATATTTAGTTTTGAATTATTGATTAGGGAAAGTAATTCATTGAATGTCCTACAATGTTGGATGTCATCCAACGATTCGGTCGGAGGGGGGCCCACAAGTCCATTAGGCTTATCTAGTGCAAGTGAAACCTAAAACCAACAATGTCTAGTGACCAACCAGGGCTACACCCTGCCTACCATTAAATACAAATTTTGTTGTATGTACATACATAATATTGAAATATAAGTTAAAAACAACTTTACTCGACCTTACTTACTAGGTACTGAAACTATGTTTCACAACTTAATTTGAAGGCAAAAAACGTCAATTGGGCAGGTTTTTTTAAATTTTTTTTACAAATATCTATATTAACCCATCCCTACCAGAGTCGAGGTGTTCATAATTGTCGTGTTCCTACATGTTTATAAATCTCGAAATATAATATTCCGACCCGAGTGAGAGGAAACCCCCGCTTTCGCCCAGCAATAATTATCTCCGGCCGGTCGACAACCTGGGAAACATTACATAACATGTTCGTCGAACACGGAATAGAAGGCTATGCCAAAGGGACAAAAGGTCATTGGGTATCGACGAGGTGGAGGCGGCCTTCAACTTGGCCTCCCAACTGCTGAGACCTAGACCAAGACCTTGGATTCAACCAGCGGACGAAAATAGTATCATGTCGCAGCTACCCTCCAGGCCAAAGAGCGCGTTTCCGGCAAAAAGGGGTTTTTTACAATGATACAGGGGGGGGGGGGGGGGGAGACAAAAACCCAACGGAATCAATTGCGACATTTGCGAGTAATCTGTGCACACATCACCGACATACACCTAAGAACCTCTCATGTGACAAAAGATAAGACTTGAAACCCTACCTTGTTGTGTTTTCATACAGTGAACTCCAACTTTGCCGAGTTTGGCCCGAATCACTTTGTCAGTCCCGGAGAGGTAGATGTACCTGCTGCCAGCGAGCGTGACGCCGGATGAGGTCAGAATGTCCTGTTTTTCGAAACCTTGTACGATTTTCGTCAGCTCGTCTTTCGAGATCTGCGAACAAACAAAAATAAAATAAATTAATTCAACGAGCTACCCCGGGAGGCTGGCTGGTCCGAAGCAACTCAGCACAACAATAAAAACTGTTTGTTAAAGCCTTGAAATAGTAATTTATGGTCAATTTAAAATATAAAACTACAAGCTTCTCAATCCAATATTCTCACTCCCAGAACATGTCAAACACCCTTTCAATGATAAACCCAACTCCAAGTTGATGAGAATCTTCGTAAACGCGATTGTAGAGTGAACTGAAATTGAAAGCAACGCCCAACGGAAAACGAGTATAACATACCTACTTGCCCACCGTCATTCACGCCGTAACTAGGTAGAAAGGAAAACAAACGAGGAAGTGTTCGTTGTGTCCAAGGAGCGGAAGAGCCATCAGACCATGTCGAGGAAGAAAAGGAAACGGTCACTACATTGCAAGGTAGGATTTCCATTTCGCAGCAAGGGACCGTGTAATTTCTACTTAATTTTATTGTCATGCATACCAACCCCGTCAGCTGGACCGACTTTGGGCACGCGCCCAAGAAACACGAGAACTTTCAAATTCCGTCAACGATTTGGTAGGAAAATAAAATGGTTGCGCCCATAAAAAACGGAACTGCCAGGAAATCCTGCTGCCAGTCTAGAAGCCCCACACTACCAAGGAATGCTATCAAAATTGTATTTCTCTACCTAATAAAAGGAGGGATGGAACCCCTAATTCAATAGTCACGGTGAGGTTATTACTCAACAATCACGACTCATCCCAAAATCAGCTTTGGAAGATTTTATGGGTACAAACTTTGCTGGTATAAATTACAAATTACGTCATTCAAGTGACAATTTTTATGAAAGGTCATCGGATCCGGCGAGTCAATCCCTAGTCCAAACGACGTCATAAAATGATATAACAATCGATGACGAAAAAACCTTCAACTCACTATAATCGTACTTTGAGCTCACAGCAGTATTCAATTACCTATTAGTATGTTCCTAACACAAGCTTTAATCATATGACCGAATCATCCTCTGGTTTGACTCGCCTTTCATTTCACGACGACTGCAACTTGGGTAAGTCGAACAATATTAATAGGTAAAAATTTCGCATCAATAACCTCGGTAGTGATTGAAGAATGAGGCCAGATTTTAATCTCGAAGTTCAACTCCATTTACTGGTGAATTTAATTCAAACTATAGGAATAATATCAGTCCTTGACAGGACGGCTCTCCTCAGGGTCCTTCCTATTTTCTCCGTTTTCCTTTTGGTTTATTATTCTTGGAATAATACACCTATGTAATCGCTACGGAGGTCGAAAATTTAAACGATTCAAGATTCCAAAAACGAAATTTCCGTCCGCCGACCGAGCAGTTTTGGGCAGTAAGATTTTTTTTTCAACTGATAATCTGACAAAATACTCGGTTTAACATCTAGTTGAGCCCGCAAGGTTTTCAGCCCGATCGCCCATACCAGTGGGGCTCTGTGAGGCTTAAAAGGGCTACGGGAGGGCTTTTTTGAAGGTTTTCGGCTATGGGGTCGAGTTAGGTGTCGTTTTCCATGTAATTTTCGACGTCGAATCGATTTTTGGGTGTGCCAGAAAGATCAGATTTCACCGTGAGGATCTATTGGGCTCTCATGGGATTTTTGAAGGATTCCAGGAGGTCAAATATTAAAAATTTTCCTGAGTGATTTTGGACGCAATCCATTTTTCGGGGTCCCACATCAAATCTGCCCAAACAGATTTTTTTTTTTTTTTTTCTAAAATATTTTCTTACTGACAGAATTAGTTTTTGAGCTATTACTTTTTATCAACGAATAATAAACCCTTGTGTAAAATTTGCAGCATTATTAATGTCGTTTGAGTTTACGTCATAGCCTAGATGTACCTCGCTCAGGTCAGTTGAATCGAGACTCGAACGACTTGTGAATACGATTTTAACCGAGTTTACAACAATGCAAACTTTAGACGCGGGAATATTATTATTTGATATAAATAAATTGTTCAAAAATTAATTTGTCAATAAAAAATATTTAAAAAAAAAATTTGTTGCAGTGTTTTGACAGATGTGGGACCCCCAAAATGAATTCTACGTCCAAAAATACTCCGAAAGACACCCTATAATCTACAGGCTATACTTAGGCGAAATTCTTCATAAACCCCTCCCGTCACCCCATTTTAGCCCCACAGAGCGATCGGTCTGAACACAACTAGATGGTTTAACCGAGTATTTAGTCAAAATTTCTGATTAAAAATCCTTACTGCCCAAAACGGCACGGACGACGGAGAGTTACGGACACTACGCGTCATAAGGCCTATTATGGCAAATTTTGAGGCCGATCTAGATGTTCGAACCTCGTTGCGAACATATAATACTTAAACCAAATAGGAACAATAAACCAAAAGTAATAATTTCGCTCCAGCCAACCTGTCGTCAAGTCTTTATACATAAGCAGAAACCATTCACAACAGCTTATAACAGTGAAGGTACATTTAATAAACGATAAAAATAAATTATACCTACAGCAAATTGCGAGGATCCCGAGGCCTTTCTGCAGAACGAAAGCAGGCAACGAAAGTGAAATGCCTAAGCAACCAGACAGGCGGTGAAAATCAATGGAGATTTGGGACTACGGAAGACAACCACCAAACGGATTGCCAGGTTGATGCAGAAATACTTTTCCGCTGGGAACGTGTACATTTCTCACGGTGCCGTGGAACCGTCCATGGTTCCTCGCTAGTAGGTACGAAAGAATGCACCGGGAGGCCGTGATCATACGGCGAGACCAGGCCACCAGGCAGCACAAGGTCACCCACTACGAACCACATCATCAGACTCCTCGGTCCACTCAACCTACTACCTACCTTACCAATCTATTGTTATGCACCATATAACTACGACACGCTATGATTCGCAAAACTGTCACACGAACTTCGTATAAGCCCATTAAATACTCTCACTGCGGCTAATCATTTTGCCGGTAGGTGCTGCATTGCCTACGCAATGCAATCCGCCCAAGAGAAATAGGTACTGTAAATGGCAACATACGGTAAATGTGACAGGCGAGGAGGCATCACGACGCTAGAATGTATGGAAATGCTCTAAAAAAATCAATTCGAGAGGAAAAAAAAAATCACGTCGACCGGAAGCTGACTCTCACTCCGGAGGCTTTCCGAACGGCCTCAAGAACGCCGCAAGTCCAAATCAAATTGAAATAGATATTTAATTCCGGCAAATTTGATGGGCAGTAATATAACGGCGAAGAAAACAAATAAATTAGTGAACCACGCCATTTTGCATAGCCAGCCACCCAAAATCGGGCTCGTTGCCACAACCCCGCGTGCTGAGAGCCGCCCCTCAGTAATTTCTTGAGACCCAGCCGGTGAAACCGTCCAGAATCTATTCGGGCACGAAATATAATTCGAATCCAGGCCTCGCCCACCGATGATTTCCGTAGGGTGGTACTCAACGATGAGGGTACTCCAAAAAGGGGAGTAAGGTAAAGATGGAAGCAAGTGACAATGGTACTCACCTCAAATCCTTCGGATTTCGCCCAGATGTTTCCGTCGTGGCCGGCGATCGCGGCTTTCGTCACGCACCTGGAGGCTAGCAACTGCTTGTCCACGTAATCCTGCCAGCTCATTTTGTGCACTTTTAGATCACTTAGTTACTTGAAAAAAAGGGTCCACACACAAATAGGTAACGAGGTTCCAACGCACCACACCAGCCGAATAAGGGACGATTCTGAAGCGAAGAGAAAATGGCCGCCACCTGAAGCGACCCTCCCTGCCACCCCCAGTACAACGTGTATCCCTACGCCCAGCGCCGTAAAGCGGAAAGTTTCTCTATAAACCTTAAATTAGGAGTGCGCCGATTCGTATAAAATGTAAATTAGACAATTAAAACCCTCGAATATCATATTAATCGTCAATTCAATCAAACTGTATTGAAGTGTGAACGGAACGGACTACTTTACAAATGGCTTCCACTGAGAGGGCAGCACTGTATGTGACTAAACGGAAAATCCAGTTCTAATTCCCGCCAACGAATTCAAATGTGCCGATTTCTGAGAAAAAAAGGTGAATCACAGGTGCAATAATTGCCCTTGTAAGTAAATTGCGACTACAATCTTCCACCCCAGCGTAACTGGATCCATCCCACCCATGAGCTCAGCTTTTGCTTGTTGGGTTCTGATTTCCCAAGGGTATTAAATACCTACTACAAAATTGAATTTTGTTGTGCTGTCAGAAGAAGTCCGGTAAAAACGACCGCACATGCCCACAATATTTATATTATAATATAAAGGGCGTATTTTCCGTTTTCCTGGATTATCTCTCTCAATATTTAATCGATGTGGATGAAATCGAACTCGAAGTGGTTGGCAATGTGATCACAAGAACTTATATTTTGCTTTTTATCGCTTCTTTACGTAGCACACTAAAAAAGACGTCAGTTTCAATCTATAAAGTTTTCAACTTAGTTCAAATTCGAAACTTCATAATAGGGATGTCAAGAAAGTATCGAGCAGAATGAATTTTTTCGTTACAAAAGTATGTACCTATCGGAGAATCAATTCAAAATTTTGAGAATCCTCCCGATTCTTTTCATATTGTTCATATTGAAGGAAATTTGTTGACATTCAAGACAACCAATAACCTTAATAAGTTATAAAATACCAAACGGCGATATGGCTTGGGGTGGGGCGACCATTGGACCAGTCAAGACTGGTAGATGGACCAGTCAAGATTGAGAGATGGTACCGGCACACTTGCGCCCAACTTTCTTATTTTAAAATTTAAAATAAGGGGTTTCCATTTAATGGAAACCCCTAAATTTTTTTGCGAATTTGGATTCCCGGCCAATTTTACGTCTGATAAGCGCATTGAGCGCAATTTCGTGCAACTCCCATTATCTTTATTAATAGGTGCGTTTGCAGTGTAAGTTCGGGCCGTTCGGAATCGAATCAGTCGATCAGTGAATCGCGCGCGTGTGACTTTCCACAATCGAGGAGGCCGTCGGAATCAGTTCGGGAAGTTCTGAAAAAAAAAAAAAAAAAAAAAAAAAAAAAAAAATCAGAACTGCGTTTGCAGAGCATCAGAACTTGAGTGTTTAATTGCTGGAAGCCGATGTACCCCCACCCTCGGCCCTACTGCACATGCGCCGAACGATTCGGAATTTTCAGAATTACACTGCGAACGTAGCTGATGTTTAGTCTGATTGAGTTCGCGTTTCCTCGGCATCCTAGCAGGAGATCAAAATTTTAATACGAAATCCCGAAAGAATCTGCAAATTTAGACGGCGAGTTTAATTTGAACGATTTTAAGAGATCGCGCTTGGGTATGCCTTCTGTCTTGTAGACCTTATAGGGGCCAGCCGCTGCATGGTCTGAGAGGTCTGTGGGGGAGGGAGGAAGGTAGGAGAGAGAAATCGTTTACCTACGACATCTGGAGAACGTTTTTTTTTTTTTTTAAATTTGGGAGAAGGTTCATTAGACGCTAATTTTGGATAGGTATAAAAAGTGTATGGGAGACCAGAGCTTTTTGATTGCAGTGTAAATGCTGACGCTGCCTCTCATCTTTCGCCAAGAGAGCTGCCAATGAAAAACGTAGAAAGTATGACTGAGAGGCCGAAGATCTCGTAGGTCATTCACATCTCGTTTGTTCATTTGACGCAGCCCACCACTGCGAATTCGGCGCGTTCTTCAGAAGAGCAGTCTACAAACTGGCGGAAAAACTGGTGGGAAAACCATACTCCCAAGTGGTCGGGTGGGCTCGAGTTCGAGTGCAGTTCGCCATCATAAGGGCGATTTCCTTTTGGCTGTGACGAGCTCGGCGGAAGGTGAGAAACTTGGGACTGGAGGACACAGCTGGACTTCTTGGTGTCGAGGACTGATACAAGAATTGTGTTTTTGCTTTCCACTCATTCAATAAACTGAATTAATTAATAAAAAATAAAATAAAATACCTATAGGCTTTAAATGGGTATATTCTTGCAGTCATTTGTCACAAGCAGTTTCTCGTAAATGCACTCTGACTCGTTTCGAAATTTGAAGAAGTGTCGATTCTTGAAATAATCGATAACAGAATTCAAATTCTTGAAAAATTGATACTCTGAAAAAATCGATATAGTGCAGAGTATCATTTAGCTTTGGTATACCTGTACAGTACAGTTAAACTGTTGGCGTGTTTTCCGTCCATCAGCTGTACATTATCGTCCCTATCCATCTTCCACAAACGTCCGGATTATTTCACAACTCCCAGGAATAGGTAGGTACATCATATCCCTTCCGTCTCACATCCCAAGCTGTAGTGCTAGCGCCGAGAACGCGCTCCTTTGGAGCACATCAGGACACATTTCCTACAGCTTGCCATTTTTAATTCGCTCCTTGCCAATACAGCTAAGATCACCTCCAAATTTTACTCGGTCTAATTATTAAAAGAAAATATTGTCCTGGTTGATCACCCGCGGACTAAAGAACTGTCAAGAAATTCTAACCAGCATTTATGTATACTAGATAACTACATGAGATAACATTAAATGTTGAATGTTATAAATTTTAAGTTAATTTTTACTGTTAGTTTACAGTAAGCGACTCCCCCATGGAGGAATAGATCTCTATTCCTCCATGCGACTCCCCCAAACTGCACAGGTCATGCCGTATACGGATCTGGGGTAATTCCATGAACTTTTATTTCTTTCTCGGAATGAATTGTATATTCATTCAAACTCCCCCACCGCCTTCCCACCAAATTTCAACTTGGGAATCACAATCCAGAAGCAGGGAAGGATTTTGGTCCGAGTCGAGCTTTCAACTTGGAATTTCCAAGTAAATTAGGACGTGAAGTCGATTTAAGGGTCCTTTCTGACTGAACAATCGATTATTAAGAATAATAATAACTATTGATTTAGTAACGTACTGTTGAATCAATTGTATTTTTTTTTTTTTTTTTTTTTCGCCTTTAATCCTGTAATTTGTGCATTTGTACACTATGAGGAACAACACTGTTCTATGTACAATAAAACATATTATTATTATTATTCTTAGTACTGATGATGGGTCAGACAGGTTTATAGGACCTCCCATAGGTAAATGAGGCTTCACAATCGCATCTAGTAGACGGAAAGAGATCCAAGATAAGAGGCTGGTGAATTTCAACAGACAAGTCTAATGAATGTGTCTACCAGATGTGTGATTATGGGGCTACGCTGTCACATTTCTGGGATAGATTTAGCCCCAGTCAATATTCATGTGAAAGACCGTCTCTCACTACCGGTCGTCAAATAACGATCGCAAATCCAAAACCCAATATAAAGGAAATATATCGCACCAACACCTCAGTTTGTAAATAGTATTAAGTAGGTACTAAAACAGTTCATGATAGGCTTGTTATTGTGAGCTATCGCATATTGCGCACTCGGAACATGATCCGTCGAAACCAAGGAGCTTAGAAGAAGCTTCTTCTTCTAAGCTCCTTGGTCGAAACGAAGCGCGTTCAATACTACATCCTTGTTCCACGAGAGAGCGGGGGCGACACAAATAGCTGAAGGATGCGACGAAAAGCGAACCCGCATTCCTGGAAATGAACCTTTCATCTCCCCAGATAAATGGATTATAAGTAAACATCATGTTCTCACCGAAAATTCTCCGGCATGCTGACATCATGGGAGAGATGTAAAAGTATCTATTTGTGAGGTAGCGATCGAATGTTTTGGTTGAGCTTCCCAGTGAATTTTTGTCAAGATTTATCGGAGATATTCAAACTACCATACATCGACGGAAACAATTGTTTGGCACACCATAACATCAGATTCCTATTCCCTAGTAGTTCAGGAGACCGCAGTATCAGATTTGTAGATTCTACAAATGGCCTCTTGGACAAAGCCTCAGTATCAAGGCTGTCGGACCGCAGATCGGCGACTCTTCCGCCAATCGATTGACGGCGGAAATTTCCCCCCACTATTTATTTCATTTCTTCATTATATTAGCTGATATTGACAAAACCAGCGGCACCCCACACCCGACTCCGTGGGACTTGGGGTCAAGTCCCCAGTCATTTTCATTCGTGATAAGACGAACAGAAGGACCTGATCTTCGATTAAAAGCATGTAGCATTTCAAGTTGTACCCTTCTTGTGCAATGCACTTCAACGTTTAATGAATCAAGTCCCGAAACTGGGAGCACAAGTTAAACTCCGCGAAGGGAATCAAGTAGGCCTTGTTCTAACGGGGTTGACCCGGCCTTGCTCGATTTTTGATAACGTGAAACCGATAGGTACAGTTATATAGTTACAAACGAACTTCGAAAATAGAGCCACCTTAGTGAGTTTCGAAGCTCAAGAAACTGAGGTTGACGGAAATCTAAGAGGCCGGCTCAACTACGAGAACCAACAAACCCGTTTTAGCGATTGAAGGAAAAAACAAACCTTAGCTCTCAATATTGGAGTAGAACTTTATTCATAAATACAAACGTTTTGTACAAGGTTCTTAAAAACTGTTCTCTTATTCAAGAAACAGTTTAAAATTAAAAAATTAAATTTAAAAAATGTTGGAGAAAACTCAAAAACTCATTGGAAATTGTTTAAAATGCACCGAATAATATGGAGGAATTGTGATTGTAAGGGTGGGTCAAGGATGTTAAAAGCAAACCACCGTTTGTTGAGCTTCGTTATGGAAATTTAGATCTTTATTTCCAACCAAACCAAAAAGTCAGTGGCGATGTTGTTGGACGTTGCCTGGAAAGACAAAACATAATGTGAACATTCATGTCCGACATAAAACGAAAACTATATGTAAAGGAAAGTACAATAGGAGCGTGGTTGATCCTTCATTAAGACACAGAATATCCAACTCAAAATTCTAATCAATAAGGTTTTATTTAATCCAAGATACAAAATTCTTGATTACGAACAAGCTGAAGAACGGTTTTACAAAATATTTTCGCCTACTTGATTTTTGATTAAAATAACCCTTCCAGAACCCTATTGTACACTTTCCTATACAATAAAAAACATTTGAATTAAACCAATCAAGAATTAAAGACACCAAAACGTCAACTTCAATAGTTGTCCGTCTAAAGGACAATAGTTGTAGATTACCCTTCACTAATAATGGTACAACTATAATTAACACGAAACTAATGCCAAGAAATAATGTGAAAAGCAAACCTACGAGAGAGACGTTTAGATTTGGAACCATAATAATAATATATGGATAAGAAAATAATTTCACCGACAAAGGGTGAATTTCAGAAGCCCTGCCCACAGTATTTAACGAGCAATAAGGTTTAACACTATTGTAACTCTAAGTACAGAATATTTATTACGGAAAACGGTTCAACTCAAAACTAAAAACAAAACACTGATCAAACACTTAAGATAAACCAGTCAGAAGACAACTGGGGGGAGGGGGGAAACGGTCCACTTAGGAACCTTTTCCTTGCCTGTGAAAGGCAGTTAGTTCCTGGGGGGGTTTCTGTCCAGTTTTTCGTATAATAACGTGGTAAACAGCAGCGCCTGAGTGAATAGATAGATCTTGGGATCAAGAGCACATCATGTAAGCAGACCGTCGTGATAAACTAATGTTTATAATCTGAATTCTTTTGCGGTCAGAAAAACAAAATTTCCGTAATCGTAGACGACCACGAAATTCGATACTCACGCCGATTTTTATCTCCTAACGAAATTGACTTAGCAGATCAAATCTGCAACGTTCAGTGGCATTTCTTCTATGATCGTGTTGTAAAACTGTTGGATGTCTTGCAGTGTACGCTTATCCTCTTCTGTCACGAAATTTATAGCCACCCCTTTACGACCGAATCGCCCTCCTCGTCCGATCCTGTAAATCAGAAACGTCAGCCGTTAACGACAACATCGATTCAGGAAGATGGTTGGGTTCAGCAGCCGAAGAATTCACTTCAGGTTCTCCTCTGGAACCGATTTTTAGCGTTCACGCACGCAGCATCGATTACAGTGGAGGTCCATCCCTATATTTTGCCAACCAAATTAACTCAATAATGATGTTTCAGAAGTCATGCACACTCAAGATGACGGAACGTACCTGTGGATATAGTTTTCTCGGTTCGAAGGTAAGTCGTAGTTGATTACTAAGGAAACTTGTTGTACATCAATGCCTCGAGCGAGAAGGTCAGTCGTAATCAGGACACGGCTGGATCCTGTTCTGAAAGCCTTCATGATCAAGTCTCTTTCCTTTTGTCCCATGTCACCATGCTAAAATAACAAAGTTATACTATAATTCAGAAACAACTTTGACCAGCCGAATACACTCTAACAATAATTATAATTAAGATTTAATTATTAATGACTGGAATTTGCACATTTTGTATGATACTAGTTTTGCGGTTTGAGGGTACCTACCTATCGCGTTTGGCGTGTGTTAAATTGAAATGGCAAATATTATTTTGGCCGATTTTGCAGATTTTTGCATATAATATATATGCCATTAGGTACATAATATTATTATGTACCTAATGGCAATCTTGGCATATTTCTGCATATTAATTCGAAATTGAGGACTTTCTCCTCCATTCAGTTTTCATTTTTTTAAAGTTTCACTTAGGTGGTTATTTTCATAACTTATTAACTAACTTTACTATAAAGTTTAATCGACACGTTCTCAAACTCCTGAGTGGAATTTTCCCTCTATCAGTTATATTTTTCGAAAATAAGGCCGTTCCGAGGTAAGAAAGGCCTGTCCTCTAATAATTATAATCATTACTGTTGGTCATACTTTCGACAAAACCGTTTCATAAGTGAAAACAATGAAACAGTTTTAATTACCTAACGTGAAACAGCTGTTTAAAAAAACATAAGGTCGTTTCGTTGATGAAGATGAAACCAAAACGGAAACAGAGAACTTTTATTAAAATTCGCGGAAACCGTTACAATTGATTCCGGCAAGCCAGCTTCAGTTCTTTTGAAACGTTGTCAATGTGGCCTAAAACTGTCATTTTGAAACCGTTTCGCTGAAACAGCTTCAGAGTTGGACAAAACTGTTTCTTATCGTTTCTCGAAAGAAACTGAAACGGCTATCCCTCCATCCATCCTTAAATGTAGTACCAAAAAATTGGCTTAAGTAAGTGAATCTGGGGTTTTACTATTTTTTGGCAAAGAAATAGCGAAAAAGTGGCATTTATTCAGCGCGCTCCAGCGGCCTTACTATTGATCCGATCTTCAACAGTAGTACATGCATTTCGTAGGAAATTTTGTTTTCTTTAATTTTGCTCATAGTGTGTTTCCACGACAAACTCTTTGTTTCCGACATATAAGCAAACAACCAAGCTTGGGAGTCCATCACAACCGAAACTCAAGTGTTTCCACTACTTCCGACCTCCTATCACAATCAGGAAGTCGAAGGTCCTTGGGGAGGTTGGGCGATCAGCCAGTAAGCCAGCTTAGTTCGCATTTCACTTTCGATTTAAAAGAAGGAACTCGCTGTCCGCATATCACAATCCCCTAACCACCCCTCATTGGAATAAATAAATAGGGAGAGAATGATTAATTTGGGTCGAAGTTACCCAAATTACTTAAGAAAAGTCTTCAATTTAACGTCCTTATAAACTGACGGTTCTCCAAAAACCTGAGAACATGGAAAAACAGGGATCGAATTCCTGCACAAAGGGACTCAGACTAAGAATTTTTTTCCCAACTGTGTGAGAAGGGAGGTTCATTCCTTGAACTTGGGTGTTGTGCAGACATCCTGTAGGTGTACGTTTCAAAGCAAAATTTAGTTAATTTTAGAACCTATTCAATTTTTGTTTTTTTGTGTGTTTGCATAGGTATATTTTCCATTTGGTCTGCATATAATGCTCAAATTTTTTGCATATAATGCCAGTATTAACTTATAATTGTAATCAACCGATAAGGCGCCAAGACTGTCATAGTGAATCTTGAGAAAATCAATTGTTTTCCACATGCGCCAAAATATTCATTACGTATCTTGAGATTAGTCTATTGTTCCTCTAAAGAACCACTTTCAAGTGAAGTGGAGAAGAAGCGCCATTAGGCGGATAATGTAGGACAATAAAATCTGATGGCTTACCATAGCAGAAACCGTGAAATCCCGGTCGTGCATGCTTTCAGTGAGCCAGTCAACCTTGCGGCGGGTATTGCAGAAAATGACAGCTTGCGTGATACTAAGCGTGTCGTACAAGTCACAAAGCGTTTCTAATTTCCAGTCCTCACGTTCGACAGAGACGTAGAACTGCTTGATACCTGAAAATGGGCAACAGCACAGTGAGAATGAGGACAGTTGACACCACCCAAACGCTACAAATTGGTTGTATAGTAAAATAAATCACCTTCGAGGGTCAGTTCCTCTTTCTTCACCAGGATCCGTACAGGATGCCTCATGAAGCACGAAGTCACCTCAAGCACATCACTTGGCATAGTGGCAGAAAGAAGTATCACCTTTTTAAGAGAACAAAAACATCAACATAATTAATAAATAGCAACAGCGAAGGGGGGATAACCAGTTTGACTGAAACTACAAATTCACCTGAACTTCTTGCGGAAGATTCTTGAACACATCATGAATCTGTTCCTTGAATCCACGGGACAACATTTCGTCAGCTTCATCCAGAACGAATATCCGGATGGTGTTAGTTTCTATAAAAAGACAAAACACAATTCCGAATTGTACCTTTGTACAAATTATTTCATCATTTAATAATGATTAACAGGACGTTTTCATTTTTTTTCCCCGTCACGACATAAAAAAGCGTTACGCAACATAATCGCGAAAACTATAATCACATGATTGGTCTGCAAGGAAGTTTGGCGGTTGGTTACAAGTAGAGGGTCGAATGGCGAAAAATTAATCATTATTAAATGATGTGACTGTAGAGCCATGTACCGTCCGTTTTTTTTTTATTCGTAACATAAAATCAATTCTTACTCAGTGCGCGCCTGGTTATCATATCGAAGACTCTTCCAGGGGTTCCAACCAGTACGTGAACTCCAACTTCAAGCTTGCGCATGTCTTCTCGTACGTTGGTTCCTCCAATGCAGGCATGGCACAATGCCCCCATGAAGTCGCCAAGAGTGACCACAACCTTTTGGATCTGGGAAAAAAAAAAAAGAATTCATTCAAATGGATCTAGACGAAATGAATGCAAGAGACCCTCGGGGATCAATCGAGGGCTAAATTTACGTTCTAAATTAGCATTCATTACCAATGACATTAGCATCTTTGATATCACAGCTTGAAGAGGTCTTTGTCATGAACTCAAGTGCGTGCGTTTTTTACAGAGAATGATAAAAGATGAATAGAACAAACCTGTTGGGCCAACTCCCGAGTTGGAGCGAGTATAAGAGCCTGACACTCGCGCAAATTGGTGTCAATCTGTTGGAGAATCGAAATGGAGAAGGTAGCGGTTTTACCAGTACCTGTAATGAGAGATCAATGATATACAAGGGAAGTGGAGAGCAATAGCGAGACCAATAACAAGACTTGTTACTTGTTCATGTAGTTCTATTACATGACAAACGTAATGCTGAACTAACGGATAATAAAACGAGATAGTTACCTGACTGAGCCTGAGCAATGACATCGTGACCCTTGATGCAGGGTATGATCGCACGTTGCTGAATAGCTGAAGGCCTTTCAAAACCATAAGCGTAGATTCCTCTGAGGAGCTCCTCTTTCAGGTTCATGTTATCGAAGTTATCGACAACCTATGAGGGAACATAATCGGAATGGAATCACTACAGTTGCAGCAAGAGATGAGTGATTGAAAAGATGATGTAATCGTGAACATTAACGATGCTGTTGATTGCAGAGGGGGGAGTTGTTCTTTACCATCATGGCCGTTGAGATCTTATCTTTTCCAACCAACCTCCCCTGCTCGGGACGTGTTCCGGACAAGGCAATCCCACGTACAGGCGGCGAGGACTTGACATGAACAAGTTCATAACAGCCATGGGTTCGAATAGAATTTTCAGTGGCAGGACAACCTCGTAAATTTCTCTCATCTTTTCCGGGCATATGTGGCCGTTTGAAATCGAATCAGAACACATGTTCGGAATTACAGAACCTCGGCTGTTCTGGGAACGAAGCTTTCTAGTTCCACGCAGTAACCGCCACGAGATCAGAGAAAAAAATTAAATCATTTCTGGAATTACTCAAACATCATCAGAACAGCTGGAATCGATTCCGACCGACTCCTTCGGGGTTCTGCGTTCGTAGAGCGTCAGGACTTGATTCCTGGGAGTAGATGTCACAAGTAGCCTTTGCAAAAGGCTCCTAACTGCCAGAATTGCTCTGTGAACTCACCAATAACACGTTGAACTTCTTTTAAGTATTGCTGTTCTTACACATAAAATTTCAAAACCTATCGGCCTCAGAATCTTTACGGGGCTCAGGAGCCTAAAGAACAGAGTTTGCGATGGGTTTTCCTTGACCACCTCTAAAGGTTTAGGCCAAACGTGAATATGGTAAATCCCCCCCACCCCATCCCATCTGTGCATGTCTGGGGCTCGCTACTCAGAGCAAGAGCCAGGGTAGCTCTGAACTACACCCAGAATACTCCCCACGTGGGCAGGATTAGAAAGCAAGTCCTGAGCATTCTCGAACTACCCCCGAGGAGGGTTGTAATGGAGTTTGTTCGGGGAAGGTCGCTACTGTCCAGGATTGCTCCCTCATTTTCGGCCGATTGGAGAACATTGAGGACCATCCCCAACAAGATGCCCGATGTTTGAAGAGCGGCCTTCTTGGATTGTGAATTCAGGGCAGTCCGGGACCAGCCGAGACTCCAGCTCATGCCTGGAGATGTATAGGTATGAATCTGGAGCAAAGCGCGTCGGTCATTTTTTACCCCTCCCCTCGGGAACGAATCCCGGACGATCAGGGACTACTCTGGTGACGTCAGTCCGGTTTCAGTCCGGTTGTCCGAACTTAGAGAAGAGGACGTAACATAGACTGATGCGCATGTATCCATCTACTCCATCCATGAACCTGCCGTGAATTCACAATCCCCGCTCTCTCCGAACAGCCGGCAACTCGTACCTGGTGCTGTCCGAACGGCCAAAAGTGGAGAGGGGGTCAACCCGGACGTTCTCAGAACAGAACCTACGTGGACTTCAGTTTGGTTTTAGAGCATCGAATGCTAAAATTAATGCCATTATGATTCTCTGTTTGGCAAGATAATGAGTTTGACGTGGACACAATAGTTTCGATCGGATGGGAACACGTGTAAGCCGACAGTGATCATGATTAATTCATCAAAATTTGATTGTGATCCTCCAGGCATGATGGAAAGGATACATTTTCTACAGGATTAAAACTTGATTTTGTAGAAGATATTGAATATCTTCCGTTGATATTACGATGAAAAGACAAATTGATTGGATAAGATTAATCAACATAGATTAAAATGTTGCCGGGACTTTGAGATAATATTCAACTTTCTAGCATTATTTGCTTTTCCCTATCAATGATGTTACATACGCTCAATATCTCGTTACTGACAACCTTGTCAGTGTGTCAGCTCATAGGAATTTTCAATCGGCCAGGGGCCAAGAAGAGGAAGATACGGTTCTGCAGGGGCTTTGATATGAACGAACTAATTTTAAAAGTTGGGAAATATTGTACATTAGTAGTGTAGTAGTGTGAAATATTGTAATACAATTGCAGTGTCAAAATGATTCAATAATATTGAATTATAATAATAATAATTCATATTATGAATTCTCAACAAGTTGAGCCTCTCTCCGATTTAACATTCACAGAACAAAATAGTAGCATAATGACACTGTAGGTAAATAGGTAAATGCGATAATATCAACTCACCTCGTCCCAGTTGGACTCGATGATACCGTCCGGGTCCATGCCGGGGGGGCCGCCCTGCAGCGACTCCTTCTCGGCATTTTTCGAATCTCCGTCCCAATCTTCTCTGTACCAGCACAAAAGCAAAATAGACTGTTAAGATGAAGGCAAGAAAATAATAACATTCAATTAGGAACCTGGGGATGTGATACGTTAAGTAGGAGTTCACCGGCAGGTGGTTCGCATCAACAAGATCAAAAGGACAATCCCAAATAAACCTACCGTAACTGAAAATCAACGATGAACGAAATAGTTGGGCACCATGATTGATGGAAACGGGTATTTGCAAGAAGGAATGTACATCGTGGTGTAAGCTAACCTCGCCATTAGATTGTGCAAAGCAACGTTGTAGGGATGACCACTCCCCAACCTGCTACGGTCGTAACAAACGGTCATGAATGTAACGAACTACCGATAGGACCGCATGGTCTGAGGTATAATTAATAGCTGAAATATGGAAACAACGAAGCTAAAAAATGAAACGATTAAGTTGAAAAATAAGTCGATAATGAAAAGGGAGGGATCTTTGGGTGGCTTCGCGGGGCCGGGATCGGCTAATCCCGCATAACATTTTAGTCACTAATGATGATCTACCTTCCCGGGAATCTTGAGCCATCAACCGGTGTCCAAATAGATAGATGAAAGTCCTTGTGTCAACCTAAGCCGGACAACAACAATATTCCGGACGAAAAATCGTTCCGGCTGGACGAGGAAATAGAAGGGGAGCATTTCAAGGTTATTACGCTACACAAATATAACCTTAAACCACACGCTGCCGAGATGGTGTTTAGGGGGTTGATTAACAAAACAATAATCCAAGCTTTCCCCGGCGTCAACGAGAATAAATCAAACGGAATAAACTGAATCAATCCCGAACCGGCTAAAAGTCACAAATTAAAATCTTTATCCATAAGTAAACCACGCCATGTTGGCACACAGCATGCACACGGCACCGTCAGATCACTTCTTCCCATCACCAACTTGAGGAGAAATACTTCTTAAACGTCGTGAAGAGAAACAGAACGCATTACCGCGAACATAATCTAATGAAAACGATGAAAAATACAGCAGAAAGAGTAAATAAAACCATTTACCTCTTGTCTGAAGAATTTACCGACATGATCCACTCAAGTAATATGAGTAAAAGGGTCCGTGACAGGAAGTTCTCGTTTTTCCTCCATGCGCTCAAATTAGTTGAGATAGTGTCAGAAATAGTTAAAATATTGTCACTTTTGATTGAAAGAATATATTTTAAAATTTACAAGACTTTCTGAATAAAGGTGTAATATAATTTGTGCAAGTAAAATAGTTTTTTTTCTTGGAGGCAAGCACAAGTCGGACAACCAACCTATCATAACAGCAGTGAAAAAAAGGCGGGAATTACGAAATGTGGCACTGAGGTCAACTACCTACTCAAAACTAGTAGGTTGGTAGGTACTTAATATTCCCTATATTTTATATTAAAAAAAAAGTGTGGTGTGCGAATAATGATGCTTATTAAATTGTAGAAAATGTATATTATATATTATGAGCAGTGGAAGTATGTATTTTTTCTTTTTTCTTATTTTGGTTTATTATTCTTAAAACAATACACCCATGTTTTCGCGACGGAGGTCAACGACTCCGATCGGCCTCAAAATTTGACATTATCCGTTTCAAGAGGTCTAGACTCCAAAACCGAAATGTCCGTCCGCCGTACGCCGTCCGGCCCGTTTTGGGCAGTAGGAATTTTTTTTAAATCTGAAGTTCTGAAAAAATACTTGGTTTACCATCTAGTTGTGCCCGCAAGGTTTTCAGCCCGATCGCCCAAACCCGTGGGGCGCTATGAGGCTAAAATGGGGCTACGGAAGGGTTTTTTGATGGCTTTTGGCTATGGGATCAAGTCAGGTGTCGTTTTCGAAGTATTTTTGGGGTCCCTGAATGATCCGATTCCACTGTTCTGATCTATAGGGCTTTCATGGGGCTACAAATGGGATTTTTGAAGGATCCAGAAGGTCAAATATTTTTCAAGTAAAAAACAAAACATTTTTGAAAAAAAAAAGAAAATCCAAAAAAAAATTTCTATAATTTTTTCCAGAATTAAATTTCTGCACAAGTAACCTAGGTATATCAAAGAATAATAAACCCTTGCGTAAAATTTGCGGCGTTTTTTTACGAATCTTTCGAGGTAATGGTAATTAAGGACGTCCCATAAAATTTATGAAGGCCTAGGTCCCACGCTCGGGGTCAATCCAAGACCTTTTCTTGGTGGGGCTCCCTTTTTTTGGGGGGGGGGGGGGGGGGGGATTCGTCCCTCAATTCTTTCTAGTGCAAAGGGGAGTCTGGTCTTTTCTACTCAGCGGCAAAGGGTGACTAGTGCTAGTCCTCGGATTGCCATTCCTAGACCCTGGTGAAGCGGAGGACTGTTTCACGGATGATTTCGTGGCCAAGAAGATTGGATATTGAGAGGAAGAGATGAGTTGGAGCTGCAACCGAATCCGGCGATAGTCTCGTTCACGGAAGTCCGGTAGTCCTACATTTTTGAGACGATCATCTCGCAGAATAGTACGTTTCCTCCAAAAATTTGGGCCCTTAAAGTTACTACTTGTCAGAACACTTCTGGAAATACAATCTGACACGTTCGTAAAGTGCAGAAGTCGGAAGGCACCATGCAATTCCTATCTTTCCGGCTTTCCTATCCGACCAAATGCAGCTGCTCAGCTCGGGCAAAATCGATAGGTACAAATTCGTGAGCTTCAAGTTTTTACCGAACGAGGATTTTAGGTTTTTACCTAACCTAAAGAAGAAGACGACGACGGCACATTAGGCTCTTTGACAGCTGGCCTATTACGATGATTTTTTCTTTTTTCCAACAGTTGACGAGTCACACTTTTTGTGACGATATAAGTTAACAAATTTTGTGACGTTATAAGTTAACAAATTTTGTTAACTTTCGTTAGGTACAATGTTGAATTTTTTTCTCTCAAACAGCTGACGAGTCACACTTTTCGTGACTATATTCGTTTATTGTACTTATTATGTTGATTTTCTTTAAACAGCCAACGAGTCACTGTGATGATCATGGGAGACGATATCAACCAACCTCCGAGTGGTGTCTCCTGGGTAGCGCTATTAGGCTGATGTTTCTTTCGATTTTGAGTTCGTCAGCCTTCCGAGATTGACAGGGAATTCGAGGGATAATCCGTCCTTAAGCCCCTGCGCAACTCACATGGTCGAACCGCGTAATTCCCATGCTTGGATAGTGATTACGCGCAACTCACATTTTGCGAGTCCTTGTCCTCTTCAAAGATGTTGGGATAATAATATTATCCGGTCATATTATGACCGGAATGAATGATATTATCCCCGTCATATTATGACGTTCTGCCAAATGCCCTTGTAAATCGGTGTTTTGAAGTCTTGTAGACGACCAACCACACAGGGTAAAGTGATAAAAAGTGAAAAGGGGTATGAACAGAGTGGCAACTTCATCAGTCAAAGATAGAATTTAATTTTCCGAAAATAATCACATCTAGGTAACCTACACTGATTCAACCGAATTTCGCTGGAACGAAAATTGACCCGTAACATACTCACAAAAATAAACTAAATTATGGCCTCAACTATTTTCCGATTCATATTCAACCGTTTTGATGCATAACAACAAGCCCACAATTCTTATAATTATTGGGCAAAAGGTAACAAATAAGCGGAAGGATCTGGTAACAAGACTAGTTTTCAGGTAAAACGTGAAGCCCCCAAGTGTCGGCCTGGTAGTCAGTCTACATTTCGTAAAAGTATTGGTTGATGAAAAGAGAGTGCTTCATCGAAAATGATTTTCGCAAAAACAAAAAACTTAAAATCAGTTAGGTACAATAATTATAATTGTAAAAAAAAGTGGAAACCAAATTATTAGTGGAAAGTCACACGTGTTACCAAAACAGTAATTGTTTTCTCTTTCAGCTGATACAGAATAAAAGGGATACAAATTCTCAATAGTCAAAGTTTATGTTACTACCACCGAATGGGTAGAAGCAGTCTGATCATAAGTAGAATCCTAAAATCTTAGAATGCAAAAAACTCCAAGGTCATACATAATAGAAATTATATATTTAGTTTAAAACAAAGGAAACATTCAATCCCCCAATTCATACATCTCGGGTAGATAAAGTAAAACGGGAACTAGTAATAGAGGTGACATTTCACGAAGAAATTCAAGCAGCAAAGTTGGAAATAAATGTTCACATGCAAACTTTCATGAAGAAAATATACTCCCGTCAGCAAAAATCATTTAATGATCACATAGATCGAGGTTAACACTGAATGGTGGCAATTTTAGCTTTTTTAACGTATTATGGTAACGCCAAGAACAATAAGGAGTGGACGTGTTTCTTGATTTTTTTTTTTAAATCGATAGGAGGCTTCCAAATAACACCGAAAATAGGGTTAAAACACAAATTGCAAGTTTGTAAGGATTTATAGAATTTATGGGAAACTGGCAATTTGAATTTTCGGCGGAAACCAGCGATGTTGCCAAGATGATTTCTGAGGTCATAAAAGTGGTGTATTTTCCTCTTTTTGACTTCAACTAAACACTTTAAGGGGAAAATATAATATACCTACTGCATTATACTCCCATGTTCTCAAACTACTCTAATTTACGCTAGTAAACGCCGAACGTCGTATGACCGAAATGATCTACCGTTAGGGAACCCAATAGAATACCTACGTCACGGCGGGAGAAACAGGTAACACATGTGCCGGGAACTTGAAGGCAAAGCAAATAATTAATATCGTGAAAAAAAAACAACAAAGTCAACCGTCACATTGAACAAGCAATATCTAATCTTATCATTTTACAAAATTGAGGCAATTATTACGTAGTTACTTAAATCCGGAGAACACCTGAGGGACTCAATGGGGAAATTGCATAAACTTACGATTTTAAATTTAATCCTACCGTTGTATTGTAGGACCGAAGCATATGTTATAGAAACACTGAAATCATTTTTTTTTTTTAATTTTTGGAGGAGAGAAGAGCAAAAAACGAGTAGTGCAGTTCGAATTTTCGCGGGTCTGTCCGCGAGGCTGACTTAACCAATCTACGTCACAAACATGGCAAAGCTCTCACTTGGGGCGCTACTGTCTACAGCTTGTAGAAGGAATTTACTAAGGTTTAACATTAAATTCCTATATCAAAATTTGACGTTATTTAATAATAACTATAATACTTATAGTTTAACGTCTTATTACATCAGATTGACGGTGATTTGATAGCGTTCGTTGTGATGGGCTGTCAGATGGCAACACTGGTAACAACTTCGGCAGCCCGCCAAGGTTGGTAGCACCTTCGATACCAAACGAAGTCACTGACCTGGCCGATCGATTCTACTCCCGCGTATTTTCAAACCACTTTCTCTAAATCATAATAGTTTTCTGGAAGCGATTCCAGACGGCTGACTGTCGTTTTTGTTATTCTCGTTGGAATGTACTTTCGAAAAAAAAAAAAAAAAATGAAAAAAATTTATGCAATTTCCCCATTGCCCAATTATAATTCGGGAACTAAAACTGTCACGGAAATGAGACTTATACAGGGCTATCCTTTTGTTTCCATAGAATCAATGGCTCAACTTTAACAGGCTATCATCATTTTCGATGAGGTCAACTCATACAGGAATTATTTTGCTAATCTTATTAGCAAACATCAGTCTCTCGGGCAAGAAGACAACGCTAAATGGAATGCAAACCGTTGGTTAGAAGACTTTTAGGAAAAATATAATCTCGGGTACCTACCTAATTGCTATTTAGCCATTTCTACTCAGTACTACCTAGCCTATGTAATATACGTCAACGTTTGAAATGGTACTGAGCAAGCAGAAATTTCACACTAGAAAGGCAACAATGGGCCGATACAAAACGACCGCCTGAACAGTAGGTAACTACTCTTACCACTAATACGCTTGGAAGGCGGGACCTACCTATCAGTCATTCTCATAGAATCTGAGAACCAGGTATGAGAACCATAGGTTCAACAAAACATATAGCGCAGGGAACAACCGCATGAGCCCGTTTGAAGTAAAAAGCAAGTTATTCGAAGTATCACACCTTTTGACTTGCTGGGAAGTTATTTTCTAAGCTTGTCACCAGAAAAATCACTGATACGAACACGCTACGATTTGCATCTCTGACTTAGAGACAGGTACAACTGTTGCCTTTTTTTTAGGTTACAGCGTGTGCTACACACCATTCAGTCTTATCAAGTTTCTTTTAAATGAAAGCACAAACAAGAATGGAAAGAAGAATCAGTATTGGGAAAATGGAATACACTGCAGACCTAGGAACGCATACCGATGTCAAAATGGTAATATCATCGCGTTCGTTCTCAATGCCATCCCTGGTAGGGACCTCTACAACGACAATCTCGCCAGTCCAAAATTTTACAGGAAAACTACATTCAGTTTTATTGATACAGCCAACTGAATAATTGCCGAACTGATAAGTAGGTTTGTGAATATCAAATATGGCGTGAATATCATTAAGATGGTAATCATTATCACTATAGAAAATATAGTAGTAATAACCGTCGGATATGACGTCATGAATAGTTCGCATGTGGGTGCCAGACTCAAGGAACTTGGTGCTGTTGCACTGCTGTGATGGGTTAAATCCCTCAGACAAAAGGATCTGTCCATCGTAGCAACTGAGCAGACTATTTTCGAAACTGGAAACGGATGTTTCATTCATGTTTTTGTCTCCGGTGTAGTTGAGCGCATTTCCTCCGTGAGCAACACCGCCGTCCAGTTTGAAGGCTGGAACCTGAAAAAATGAACGCTTGGAATTAGGAGACAACACATTCACTAATTACCTACTCATCAGGTGGAGTCCGTCATCAATGGTTATTTTGGGACCGGCGGCAAGTAGGTAGTATCATCTACTCATGTCTTCAATTCGAAAGCACCCATCACCAGAGATGCGTTAGCCAATAATTGTTATTCACTAGATACTCTGGGGTCCAATCTTTATGTATAATTTGGTAGTGTCCGTCGGAATTCTGAGGCCTGCCGTGGACCAATTTCAACGTTAGGAGACTCATTGAATTCGGGAAGTCCCCGTGATTATTGAAAAATTGTCACCTTTCTTCTAAACCTCCTTCATTATAGCGAACGAGGCTCTCCTTAGAGACGAGAGCTGGCGACAAAACAATTCGAGATTGTTATTAAGATACAATGTTTCTTACAAGCCTTCAATTAGAGGTTGTTATTAAGAAACAATGTCGTTACGAGTTGACGGGTTGCTACGGGTGTTCTGAGTGAACCATGGGTTGCATTATTGATAGGTGATGGACGGGAATTTGACATTTCGTTCATCGCGAAGTCCCCGTGATCTACTAATGATGTACTATTTTTCCACACCATTAATGCTCACTTCATAGAGGCTTTCACGTCATAGGATAACCTCATGAACGATGACCAAACATACCTACTTAAAAGATTGGGGCTGGGAAATATTTTCGATTTAAAAAAATTAAAGTCGCAGCAATTCAAACTAAAGTCGAAAAATAGTTTTAAAATAAACTATTAATATTAAAACTAGGGGCCTGTTGGGGCGATTTTTTCGACTTTGCAGCGATTTTAGTTTTAAAAAAAATCGAAACTTTTTGTACAAATTCCATCCCTACTAGTTACAAAATGTTGTAGGCTCAGTAATGATGGACTCCGTAAAGTATGTATAGATTAATACCAATAATAATGAATAAACCGATAATACAAAGCTTACTTGTCGTTTCTTCCTTTGGCGACCATTTCGTTTCCCATTTTTTTCAAATCCAGAAGTAAGAGAAGCAGCTAAAAGTTTGCGCCGTTCTTCAAATGAGGATCTCCTGCTAGAGACACTAGACCGTCTTTCTCGGTGAGAATTGTTTAGATGATCAATTTCCAAATGGTCTTCGTCAACTTCCTGGAAGTGGTAAGGTTAGTACCTAGGTAGGTGATGAAGGAGGCACTAAAGTAACTTAATTATAATTATAATAGTAATTATTATAGTAATTATAATAATAATTACTATTACAATGCTAGTTACCGAGCACCGTGTAATGCGTTATTAGTAATAACTTATGACAATGGTAACCAAGTCGGCACCTCACGATATTGATTTAATACGTCAAAAAATATTAAATTATATAAAAATATGAAATAAAACAATAAAAAATAAAAAATATATTTTTTTTTAAACTCGCCCTGGATCCCCCGGATGCTTTTTGCTTAGAGCCTAAGGCTGAAATTCAAGAAACATGGAGCATGCTATATTAACCGTGGGGTTCAGCCTAAAAATATATATACACTTTCAGATCAAAAGAAATGGTGGTTGAAAAATTCGCTGAGAACCCGAGGCGGAATTTAACGGAGAAAAAATTAAACGACGTTGTTGGGTGCATACCTATGTTGTGTACATTTTGTGTATATGTTGTGTAAATTAAGAGAAAAAAAGATAAACTACAACACTTGATTTTGTAAAAATGTTTTGAATGCTATTTTGTAGGTATGAGGGTCGCTCGGATCTCATACGGGCGAGAGGTGGCGCGAACTGGCGTCGACCTCTCCATTTAAAAACTCACTGTGACTGAAAAAAAAAAAAAAAAAAAAAAAAAAAATGGTCTACAGAAGCACACGCTATGAAGCAAACTGACCGTTATGACCCCGCCTTCAAGCCAGTTGCACAAACTTAAAAAAAAAAAAAAAAATCCCCCTCACAAGAGACGTTGTAAACTTTACCTTACTTTCTGGATGACCCTCGTATTTTGAAATTATATATTATTCGTATTATATCTGAAATTTTGACAAAATACACGGTCCATTAAATGGTAACACAACTAAATTTTAGTTGTGTCCGCAAGGTTTTCAGCCTGATCGCCCAAACCCGTGGGGCTCTGTGGGGCTAGAGGAGGGATTTTGTTTAAGGGTTTCGGCTATGGGGTAGAGTTACGTGTCGTTTTCGAAGTATTTTTGGACGTAGAAGCCATTTTCGGGGGTCCCGGAACGATCCGATTCCACTGTGGCGATCTATAGGGCTTTCATGGGGCTACAAATGGGGTTTTTGAAGGATCCCAGGGGGTCAAATATTTTCCGAGTAAAAAACATTTTGTAATCTTTTTTTTTTTTTTGTACCTATCAAATCTTTTTTATCGACACAGAATTAATTTTCGCACAAGTAACCTGTATCAAACAATAATAAACCCTTGCGTACAATTTGCAGCGTTTTAATTTCAATTTAACTGCCCTAGCTGGCAGCATGGCTACAATATTGCGTACCTGCAATATTTTTGAGCCCCCCGTAAAGGAAGAACTGCGTACGCCCTTGTGTCTGACGCCGGACTAGTGACCTAACGGTAAGACAAGTGATGACGCCGAACTAGTGGCCTAACGGTAAGACAAGTGAGGATGCCAAACTAGTGGCCTAACGTACGCCGTGAGAGGACGCCAAAACTAGTGACCTAACGTTAATGCAAGTGAATGCCGAACTAGCGGCCTAATGTACAACAGGTGAGGACACCGAACGAGTGGCCTAACGGTATGACAAGTGAGAATGTTGAATATAAACGTGACACTCGCGCATCTCCCTCCCTGACTTCCGTTTGTGTGCAGTTAGGTCACGGCTAAAGCATGCTCCATGCTAATGTAAATTTTATATTTATATATTTTGATATTTAGTTTAGTAATTAACTGGAAACCGTTGATAGTATAATCCTTACTAACTTCTACGGCTGCATTCTCATCTGGAACGTCAGTTGTACTGGGACGACGATGATCATCATGCTCCACATGGATATGTCCTTGGTCCTTGGCATGGACGTGGCCCCCAGAGCTCTGCTTGTGCTGCATTAATCCACAGTCGCGGAGATTTTTCTCACCTTTCACAACGAGAATGCGAGACCCATCAAATCTGAAAGAAGTTCAAGGAGAGTGGGTAAGTAAATGATTTGATCGGCGTTCAATCAAGAACCTGACGAAATTCAAGCACGAGAGTAGAATCATCATTCTAATTATTAGCATACGAGTGTCGGTAACTGACACAACATATTTCAACAAAAAATGTGTAGCGCAACTTGGTTACCTTGAGCAGACAGTCAATAGTACTCTGGAACTGGAAGGAAGAAAAAATCCCCAATACTCCAATGTATCGTCTGGGAGGGACATGCTCTTCTTCAAAATAACATTCTTTTTTACGTCTTTGGAAATCTGAGGCTTGCCCTTGGCTTGATAAGCGTTGAAAGGAGTGTCCATTTTCAGTATGTGTTCCTAATAATATACATCATAATCCATTTAAATATTTTCATAGGTATTCACAAGAAAACAATTTCAAAATTTGAAACAATTTCAAAATTTGTTCATTGCATTTAATGCAATGAAAAAAAGTAGGTAGATAAATTAGATCGCGCTTGTTTACAGCCAGACAATGATTTTTGTGTTTCTCCCTCCTTCATTGAGTACCGTCCCTACAAACGTCAGTTTTAAGAACGAGGAACAACTGATGTTTTAATGAGTAGTGTGACGGTAAAAAAAAAAAAATAAATAAAAAAATAAAAAAATAAAAAAATATAAAACACCTCTGTAACAAAGTTACTATTTATACTGACTGCATAGGATCTCTCTTGAGTCCAGTTATCCATATTGATGCAGAACAGAACAGACGTACCTCACAAAATACGGAAGATACACTATTGACCATCTCAAGGATATCAGATTCGGACACCGGGTAGAGCACATTGGCAAAGACTCTGTGCCTCAAGTAAAGGCATGTCATGAGTAGAGAAACTGGAAGTACTGCGACCATAAGGCAAAATACCACGACCCTTTGAGCTCCATGCATCCTGCCGAGTTCTGAAACAACAGCGACAGCAATCTGTCAGTTGGAAGGCACGATCAATCATCAGCTCGGGCCATTTACAAATTGGATAACTATTAATAACTTGACTAATCCATTATAAAATGCACCCGCTATTACTATAGAGGGAGAGGAGTACAATCATTATCGATCGTGTTTCTCTAACTAGATGGTATATTAGGGCGGTCCAATCAAAATATTTTCTTCCAGCAAAGACAACCACACGAAACCCCAAACGAATAGATTGCAAAATGAGAGTGCAGGTAGGGAATTCCTTCCTGATTACTTTAGCTTCAAGTTATCTGTTTCAAGTACTGTATTTTCAAATTTTCCGAGGTCAAGAAAACGACAAAGTAAATATGAAAAATTAAAAAATCGTTTGATTTGAAATCTCTTTGATTTTTAAGAGGGGAGAAACGCCTTTCAATAATATCTCTTTTTCTTGAAATAATATTATTCGCCCTTTTCCACAGCTAAAATATAGCTCATATTGTGAGGCAATTTTAATGTAAGACATGAGTTTATATTTTCAAAGAGGGTACGGCATGGCTCATTTTATCTCAGGAAACTAGGTTCTATTCGTACTTTCCGTGGTACAGCAGAAGTCACACACAAGCCGGACATACGTTACTTACGTTGTTAGCCACAAGCGGAAAGGACTAGATAAGAAATCGATAAAGAGCTGTTGTATTCAATTGTGATGCCACAACCATCTCCAGGTGGCCACCGTTATTGATTCCATTACCCATTTTCATGCAATATATTGATCGAATTCAAATTGAGTTGAACCTAATAAGATCAACATTTTTCATTTTCAAACAATGATTATATCAACGCTTGTCAAACAATGTTGTATTATCCTTCAGTTGTATGTATGCGTGGTGCAGTGTAGAATTTCTCAGAATACCTAGTATAATTCAGGTGACAAGTTGGAACACACGAAACTACATTCATCCATCGTATCAAAGATCTAGGTGATCGTCAACGGAAGGCGACCTAGACCAGTCAATCGACTTGGTTACAGATTTTTAACAATTCAAGGTCCTTCTATTCACGCTAGCTTTAACTGCGAACAGATGTAAGCTAACCACTACCGCATGATCGCAAGTTTCCAGTGCCTGAAGTTGGATGATCCTGCACTGATTAAGAAGTGGAAGAGTCCAAGAATAATGGCCCTGTTTCACATAGTGGGGCACTTTGTTCTGGTGAACTTTTTCAAAATCAATTTGTTCCAATGAAGAATTTTTACCTTCCTGACCCCATCTAAATATATTTGAGAGTTGGAATAGGGAACAGCAGCGATAAGAATTCAATTTTGACGGATTTATCGTTGAAAACCCAAATTTTAGGTCATTTTGGTCACAGCATTTTAAACTCTTCAAAATTTCCGAAAATGAATTCTCGTTGTGTTGTACGGAAGGAAATGCTGTCCATGAAAGAATGATTGAAGCGAATTTTGAATTATTGACCGTATTTTTCAAAATGCACCACAAACTTGAGAGATGTCACTCCAAACTCTGCCACAGGCCAAGGGATAATTCGTTTCAATCCAGGTTCTTGCTACGGGTGATAGAGCCTAAGTTTGTGAATCATGTAGGTAGTCATATTCAATTGTGTTTATAATGGTATTATTGAAATCTGTGCGGAATACAATGTGTGACCAAAATTACCCATGCGTGACCAAAATGACTAAAACAGAGCTTTCCGCTTGTTCCTGAAGCAATGTACCAAAAACATGAATAGTCCGCAGCGATATCAAGGACGATTACTGGGTTTTCAAACGGGATTACACAAATTACGCTAGACTATTCAAAACCCGAGCCCCAAGAATATTCCTACCTATCTAATCTTAATTCCCACAATCCTCATCTTGAAAGCGAGCGCACGACTTGATAATACAGGTGGTAATTTTTAATAATTAAAAATGAATTATTCATTAAAGATCGTTGTCATGTTTCTAAAGCTCAGTATTTGCAGTTTCCCTCATTTTGGTCACAGGAAAAACGTCCCTGGTGTGACCAAAATGATTATTTTGTGTTTGCAACGACATATGGAAAATTTCCATTGGAAATGGGGAAGGGAAGACTGATAAACCGACTTGGCCTCTCACCACTAAGCAAGAGAAGCAATCACCTCACCTAGTTAAAACTCGCACTAATGAAGAAAAATGTGACATGACATACTTATCTGAATTAAATATCATCGCAATTGTGAAGTTTGAGGGTGTGACCAAGGGACAGAGACCAAAAGACGAATTTCAACTTCAGAGTTAAAGTGCTAATATCCATTCTTATAATTATTATAAGAATGGATATTATCCCCAAAAAAGAAATGGACAATGTTTATAGCATTGAACACATCATAAAAAATGAAGAAAACAAGAGAAATTCTGATCGAAATTGACTGATTTGTCGTCTGGGGACATCAAAGCAGGGGTTGAAATTGAGTGATTTTTATTTTTGGGAATCGCTCAAAATCAAAATTTGAGTTTTATTTTTCACTCAGAAAATAATGATTATTTTTTGATTTTTATTTTTCTGCTCAGAAAATAATGATTATTTTTTGAGCGATATTTTTTCGCTCAAAAATAAAACTCAAAACGCTCTAGCTCCTAGGCTATTGCACCTACAGATCTGCGGTTGGTCTCATTCGATTCAGCGTTAAAAATACTATAAGAAATCACCTTGATCACTTCAAAAACAATATTACGGTGGCTTTGCTCTCACCAAATATGCGAAATATATGTCGAATCCGAGGATTTCGCTCAAAAATAAAACTCAAAACGCTCTAGCTCCCAGGCTATTGCACCTACAGATCTGCGGTTGGTCTCATTCGATTCAGCGTTAAAAATACTATAAGAAATCACCTTGATCACTTCAAAAACAATATTACGGTGGCTTTGCTCTCACCAAATATGCGAAATATATGTCGAATCCGAGGATTTCGCTCAAAAATAAAACTCAAAACGCTCTAGCTCCCAGGCTATTGCACCTACAGATCTGCGGTTGGTCTCATTCGATTCAGCGTTAAAAATACTATAAGAAATCACCTTGATCACTTCAAAAACATTATTATGGTGGCTTTGCTCTCTCCAAATGTGCAAAATATGGGTCAAATTCGACGATTTCGATAAAAAATAAAACTCAAAACGCTCTAGCTCCGAGGCTATTGCACCTACAGATCTGCGGTTGGTCCCATTCGATTCAGCGTTAAAAATACTATAAGAAACCACCTTGATCACTTCAACAAAAGTATTATGGTGGCTTTACTCTTAAAATATGCAAGATATGGGTCGAATCCGAGGATTTCGGTGAAAAATGAAAACGCTGCAAATTTTATACAAGGGTTTATTATTCTTTGATAATATCAATTGATTCTTTGATCATAATATGATCAATTTGATTTTATCAATAACCTATATTATAGGTTACTTGTGCCCAAATTAATTCTGTGTCAATAAAATATAGTTTTGGAAAAAATGTGGGACCTCGAAAAATGGATTATGCGTCCAAATTTCTCGGAAAATATTTGACCTCCTGGGATCCTTAAAAAATATACTATTTTGAACGCTGAACCGAATGAGACCAACCGCAGATCTGTAGGTGCAATAGTCTAGGAGCTAGAGCGTTTTGAGTTTTATTTTTCATCGAAATCCTCGGATTCGACCCATATTTCGCATATTTGGAGAGAGCAAAGCCACCATAATACTTTTGTTGAAGTGATCAAGGTGATTTCTTATAGTATTTTTAACGCTGAATCGAATGGGACCAACCGCAGATCTGTAGGTGCAATAGCCTCGGAGCTAGAGCGTTTTGAGTTTTATTTTTTATCGAAATCGTCGAATTTAACCCATATTTTGCACATTTGGAGAGAGCAAAGCCACCATAATAATGTTTTTGAAGTGATCAAGGTGATTTCTTATAGTATTTTTAACGCTGAATCGAATGAGACCAACCGCAGATCTGTAGGTACAATAGCCTCGGAGCTAGAGCGTTTTGAGTTTTATTTTTTATCGAAATCGTCGAATTTAACCCATATTTTGCACATTTGGAGAGAGCAAAGCCACCATAATACTTTTGTTGAAGTGATCAAGGTGGTTTCTTATAGTATTTTTAACGCTGAATCGAATGAGACCAACCGCAGATCTGTAGGTACAATAGCCGAGGAGCTAGAGCGTTTTGAGTTTTATTTTTGAGCGAAATCCTCGGATTCGACATATATTTTGCACATTTGGAGAGAGCAAAGCCACCATAATACTTTTGTTGAAGTGATCAAGGTGGTTTCTTATAGTATTTTTAACGCTGAATCGAATGAGACCAACCGCAGATCTGTAGGTGCAATAGCCTAGGAGCTAGAGCGTTTTGAGTTTTATTTTTGAGCGAAAAAATATCGCTCAAAAAATAATCATTATTTTCTGAGCAGAAAAATAAAAATCAAAAAATAATCATTATTTTCTGAGTGAAAAATAAAACTCAAATTTTGATTTTGAGCGATTCCCAAAAATAAAAATCACTCAATTTCAACCCCTGCATCAAAGTGTCCCACTATGTATTATGGCTTCTGGACTCAGTGGACGCCAATAATCCGACTGCTTGCACTTACAACTGACGAACAGCCCACTTTTCTTATCAGTATGTAATCATTTTATTTTCGTGATTCGAATAAGGTCGTGTATTCGTATTTCCCTTGGGGTGGCACACTGTAAGTGACTACATTGAACTGCCAGTTTCAGTGATTGACAGCAGTAGATACTAGGTACCGAACTCACTGTAGGTGTAGGCAAAAGTGGAAGCCCTACAGTTCCGTGCCAAGTCGAAAAATGCAGTTAATCTCATGTTACAGTTCAATATTTTCCAATGGTACAATTCCGCGCCGAGTCGCCCTCAATCCAAGTGAACAGTTCTGCGCAAGGAAGGATCCGTGTATCAACATGGAATGTCAGCTGTTCACCGTTTTAAATATTAATAATCAATATATAATTATTATAAAAAAACGCTATGTTCCACTCATTTGGATTCTGCTTCCGTCGAAAACAGAAAAATTCGCTTTCATCTCAGCCAAGCTTGGTATCGTAACATTCAAAAACTCACATCACGTACGGTACAAGCAAAGCGATGGCGAAATCAGCAAATGGCTACGTCTTAATTTCGGCTTATTCAACTTGAAGCCTGATGATGTTGCGGCATGTTTCATCTACCAAAAAAGTGAGAGCCAAAAAGACGACTACCTACAATGAAATGGAAACGGATGCCTCCATACTGCTACAAAAGCTCAAGCACCACTACGCTCCACTTTGACACTCTGCTTCGTTGCAGAATTTCCACGCATGATTTCTTCCTTAAAAAGATTTACAACCTCCGCTTTGGTTTACGTGAAACTGTCCTACGGTTTGGCGCAGAAAAACACCTACAGTATTTTTGTCTGGCGCGGAATTGTAACATTGACAGATTCATTTCCGCGCGGAAGTAATCGGTAGAAAGAGTGCTTTGCGCGGAACTGGTGACAACCACCTGCAAAAGTAGTCCGCGTATCGAAGGTGAAGAGGCAACATGGAAACCAAAAACTACCACTACTACGACTACTTGGAAATTTCAAAAAAATTATGCAGGTAATAGGCCTGGATAAC
The DNA here is from genome assembly GCA_955831195.1 of Pilophorus perplexus. Taxonomy (NCBI): domain Eukaryota; kingdom Metazoa; phylum Arthropoda; class Insecta; order Hemiptera; family Miridae; genus Pilophorus; species Pilophorus perplexus. The sequence continues at coordinate 11,562,968 of OY037011.1, read as the reverse complement.
ACGGCCTATGTGAGATGGTGGTGGTGAACAACAAGACCTAAACTTGTGCGAAACTTAGCACTTGTGGGTTTTTTTTTTTTTTTTTTACAACATTATTTACTGCTGTTTATCTCAATTTATACTAAGTAAGTCTTACGGCAGCCACTCCTAAGTAAGTGCACACCATTCTTGTGGTGATTAACCTTAAAATCTGATAAAATGTTCAGGTAGGCCATGTTGCACTGCAATTAAGTATAGCCACTATGTTGCATGGCAATTCTGCCGTCGTTAGTTAAAACACCCTATCTCCATTTTTTTTTTTTTCGAGAAAAAAGCTGTTGAATGAGATTTTGTAGGCCATCCACACTATTCGAGATAGGATAAAGTCTTTTACCGAACCTTTCAAATGGAGATAGGACGTTCTATCTTGGTGCAAAAGACGCGCCACGCCGAAATCTACTCAACCATGCACCTAACTCCAAAAACACCAAAATGGTCGATAGGGTGTTTTATCCTAGGACGGCAGAATTATTGTCGGAGTGGCAATGTTAACGGAAATTGTTTTCAGATAGGCCTTGCTGACAGACAATTATCTGATAGGCTGTGTTGGTTCTCTTGGCTATTTCCGCACTATCGTTGATCACCGTGGGAACTTCTCATTATACCAGCAGGTACCTAGCGCTGGAGATTCTGCGTCCAACGATACAAAGTTGAAATGCCCACACTGTCAAGTTAGGTCATGTTGTTTTGCACCATCTCAGATAGGTCGTGTTGTCCAGCCGTATCTCAAGTAGATCATGTTGACACTCTCGAGTTGTCGATGACCAACAAGAGAGAATCTGACGACTATTTTGCGGCAGGCCCCAAGGGTCCCTTCAGATGGTTGCTACACAATTTGACGTTGGTACAACAGCTCTCATGTACTAATGCTAGGGCCTCCACATCTGACAGTAAGGGGTCCCTTCAAATAACGGGTATATTCCCTTTCCAATAGCTTATTGAGATAAAAAAAAGAAGGTTAAAGACCGAATTAAAAATGAAGGCAGAATGATAGATAAGCGATTACCAATGCTCACCTTAAATGGTAAAATGACTAGATTTAAATGCTAGATGGTAGTTATACAATAGGGCGTACCTTATCAATATCATCATATGAGAGAATGGCCAATAAAAGTTATATATAACTTCCTAATATATGAACTCAACTGTACCTTGTCAAACATAAAAATGAACAGTTGTCAAACCCAAGGGGAGATGTTGAAGGTAAGTAACTAATGGTGCCTCGGTAATAACTCAGTTTTCAAAACAAAACAACATTATTTTCACTCAAAAATCGTCGAACAAGTACAACACAAAACGTTAAAAAACACAGACAGCGCAGTTCAGTTTGTGGTTGAAAGTTGTCTAAAGATCGATTCTTCAAGGGATCGATTGTTTCAAAAATCGGATCTTAAATTAAACTCAGACAAAGAGAGACCCCTTCACGTTGTCCTTGAAAAGGCGAATAGGTACGAATTTTATATTTCTATAATATAAATTACTATAATTATATATTATAGTAATATATTCTTTACTGATCCCCTCTTTCCGCCATGATGGCACAATACATTGTACATGTACACACCCACCCAGGGCCGCCGAGAGAAAAAGCGGGCCCGGGGCAGAAGAGAGCAGAGGGCCCCCATGTAAGCGATGGTACGAATAATGGTGAACATCGATGTTTTCCTTTCGATGCTCCATCCTTCGGCGCTTTGCCGCCTCCCCTCTTCCTTATCCTGACCAGTTTTCTATTGTGATTCACATTGCTTGAGTTTTACAAGGCCTAATCACACGGAAGACTACGTTGCCTGCCAAGTGGCAACTTAGCCATTTCGGTTTATTATTCTTGGAATAATACACCTATGTGATCGCGGGCCTCAAAATTTGACAATATTCGTTTCAAATGGCCTGCATTCTAAACCGAAATGTCCGTCTGCCGTACGCCGTCCGCTGTACAGCGCTTCTTAGGTTGTGCCTAAGGCCATTTCTGGCTCATAACAACCTTTCTCGTAGGTACCTTCTGCTCTCTTTCTTCCCCTAGGGGAAGTGCACTTACGTTTCCTCACATTTCTTCTTGTTCTTGATCTTCAGCACTCCCCTAGGGGGAGTACAGCGGGCCTCAAAATTTGACAATATTCGTTTCAAAAGGTCTACATTCTAAATCCGAAATGTCCGTCCGCCGTCCGGGCCGTTTTGGGCAGTAGAAATTTTTTTTTAAATCTGAAATTTTGGCAAAATACTTGGTTTACCATCTAGTTGTGCCCGCGAGGTTTTCAGTCAGATCGCCTAAAACCGTGGGGCGCTATGGGGCTAAAAAGGGGCTACCGGAGGTTTTAAAAAAAAAGGCTTTTAGCTATGGGATCAAGTTAGGTATCGTTTTCTAAGTATTTTTGGACGTAGAATCCATTTTCGGGGGTGCCGGAACGATCCGATTTCACTGTTGCGATCTATAGGGCTTTCATGGGGCTAAAAATGGGATTTTTGAAAGATCCCAGGAGGTTAAATATTTTTCGAGTAAAAAATAAAGAATTTTTGAAAAGAAATTTTTTCGAAAAAAAAATCCAAAATAAAAATTTTTTTGAAAAAAAAAAAATCCCAAAAAAAATTTTTTCTCCAAAAATTTTTTTTATTGACACAGAATTAAATTTTTGCAGAAGTAACGTATATCAAAGAATAATAAACCCTTGTGTAAAAATTGCAGCGTTTTTTCTTATTTTTGTAGGGCCCGCTGGGGCCCCATGTAGAAGTCCGGGCCCGGGGCAAAATGTCCCCTTTGCCCCCCCTCTCGGTGGGCCTGCACCCACCCCCACAACAATTTCAATGCAAATTTTGCGAAGAACCAGAAAAGCAAAACATCAGAGCTATCGATAGACATTTTTAATCGATTCTATTGAACACATCGTAACGATAAGGAGCAGTGTTACCAAATGGCTTGAAACGGGGGCAGGGAATTCTTTGACCACGTTGAGGGAAAAAGGGGGTGCTCTAACAAAATGTTATCAGTAGTTCTACCCTTTCTAAAGGCAGTGAAAATGTTGTGAGGGAGGAGTCCGAATGTAGGAAAAAACTTTCCCAGCCAAAACGTCACCACGGAAAATTTTTCCAAAATAAAGTGCATGAAATACGTAGGTAATGAACTCCTTAGTGAAATTCGAGCAAACAGTTGGGGTCATTACACCAATAAACCCTGCAAGCTTCAATAATAATTATTGAAGGACTATTCCACAGGTAAGTATACCTAACGAGAAGAAAGTCGGTAGGTATGCGGAAAAAACGTCCCCATTTCAGACTCACTAGTAGAATACCTACGTACCTAATAATTTAATTATTGAGACGGAAATTGCTAGCGTGGCTTGAGCACGCTAGGTAGGTACCCTATGCGAAACGTGAAGGACCGACTCCGTGAATACATCGCCCAAGCAGAGAGACAATCAGACAGGAAGGAAGAATGTCATTAAATTTTAATTTTTCATTTACTTTCACATAATTTTTCATAATTAACCAAATTAGTATTCTTCGACAAATTTCCACTGTTACTTAACATTTTAAAATTTATTTCCACCGGTATCTTCAAAATTGACGATTGGGCGACTATTTTAAATCCACCCGGCTTATCTGCGCCATCCTTTATTATGTAAATGGCGACAAAGACAAAGAAGACACCAATGACACCTGGTGTCAGATCTCAATAGATTTAGTCGAATATTTTGACGAACATAATATTTAATCTACCTGCCACTTACATTAGGTATATATAGTCGCACTGCACCAGTTTTACAGGTACCTAAACTGTTCGCATGAATTTCCTTCCCTAAAGAAGTTAATTACCTATTTCGTACTTTCGTAAGTTTTTTCCGTGGTGACGTTTTGGCTGGGAAAGTATTTTACTAGCGAGTGTGAAATACCCTTAGGTAATTCTCCCTCGTTGAGTACCTAATTTTCCTGAGAGATTATACCTTACTTCAACCAACAGGACCTGTTGGTTGAACTACCTACCTGGTAAACCAAGTTAGTAAACATCAACATAACGATAAGTAGGTACCTACCCTAGAATACTGTGCACAATTAACTCTGATGAATTGTGGAAAACTAACTCATTTCATCCCACCCTTGGGTCTGTGATATTTTAAAAATAAGCTCACTACAAATTCCTAAGTTCACTTACTGTGTATGTAGGAGAAAGAACTGTTGGTGTAGGAATGATAGTATCCTGTGGTGTTGGAATGGTGGCTATCCATCCTTCCACTATAATGAACAACCTCAAGCTGAAATATTTTTGAAACAAATTGCCATAAGTGCTTAAATAGAATTTTATGAATGACTTTGTTTTTAAATACTGCGTGCTAGCGTTTCCCACGTAGAAGTATGCACTGTTGGGAACAAAATAAAAGGATAAAAGTAAACATGGGATAGAATTAACGATGAAGATAAGATAGTGAATAATAGAAAGGGAACTGAGAGTTCCCTTTGAGTGAAGAATGTACAACAGTTCAGTAAAGAAATGAACGCTGAATGACGTCGTATTTTTCAATTAATATTCTACGGACTGAACCAACTTTGAGTCTCACCAGCACCACTTCTGAAACAGTGTATGGTACCTATTTAGGAAGATCGGCAATTTATTACTCACGTCAGAATGTTTATCTTCCTCAAACATAATCATAATTAGGACGATGACAGGTACAATTCAAATCTGCAGCAGACACAACATGTAAGAATATTGTTAGGTGGATGCCTAACTAGGTAAGTACCTACATGTTGTTTACTAGAAAATAATCCATGAAATGATGTACGTAATTGTTAGGATGAAAAGTACCTAAATCAGTAGATATCCGTCCTAAGAATTTGTCTGCTATCAATTTTGATTGAGGGAGAAGAAGGAAGATGAGGATAAGCTAGATCGGGATGGTAATGAGTGGAAATGAAAAGAGTTGCGAGGGGAAGACTATTTAATATCAATCTGCGCCCATTGGTTCATAATGAACTGTAAGCATTCCACAAACAAGGTCCCCAGGTTGCCCCTTATTCGCCTTTAAATGGCTGCAAATTGACCAGCTATGTTGGAAAAGGTTACAGGGGTTATGGTGGTCCAGGAAGTTGATATGCAAATGATATATGGATTTTATGTCATTAAAAACTAAAAAAAAAGAAAAAAAAAAAAAAGAAATTGATTACCTAATTTAAGAACAAGCCAAAGCTGGCGGCGGATTCGTATGCTTGACGTTATAACGCCATGGAATGGTGATAGGGCGAAAAGAAATTTACTTCCTGTACGTCATGTAACAGTTTTTCAAACAATGGCAAGCGATAATGCTACTCAAAGAGTCTCCAGACACGACTGAAACCGATGATAATGGAGCTTATCTAACGTGAGTGGAAGTTGCGACTCCTCTCTAGATCATGAGCAATTATATAGAGCGATTCCTACTGGATTGAGCATTTTAGCTCAGTTGTACTTAGGATAGGGTAGTTTTGGCCTAGAAAATCAAGGAGCAAGGGGAGATGGAGTCCGCAAATCTAATATGTACATATAAGTAAATCGGCATGGAAAGTCAATATTGGAATTAAAATGAGAAACATCCACGGAAAAAAGTGGCCTCATGAAGGCACACAGTTGTTCTATGAGGTAGGTAATCGAGGAACAAGGTACCTACCTACCGATTAACAGCGGAACATCTGTTTTAGGAGACACTCAAGTGGAATAGCGTCTCTAGAGGCACTTAGGAAAACAGTAGATCGCACGTCAATAACGATTGACCAATTAGACACAGATAATACGGGAAAACATTTTTTTTTTTTTTTCAACTGCCTCGAACGTTTTGACTCATTCCAACGATTTTTGGTGCGCTGAATCCAAATCTAGCCACCAATTTGCTCCATCACGTACGGATTTTGTGCTAAATCGCGTTATCCTTGGCCACCGATTTAAAATTAAGGTTCAATAACCAACAAATTTCATTTCGAAATTTGGTAAATGAAAAAAAAATCGACCGACACAGTTAAGATAGTCAATCTTGGGTCAATCAATCCCCTGGCGGGATTTCTTCTTCCTCTGAATGCTTTTCTTGGTGCGTTGCTGGTGTATACTTGATTTAGCACCCCTCCCCCCCTTTGTACTGTTATATTTATAAAATGAATACAAAACGACCTAAAATGAGAGAGCATTTAATTAATTATAATATAATTAGTTAAACATAACAACCACTATATTGGATCAAGAAAATAAACTGCAGTCAGCTAACAGAAATTATCTGAACATTCCCTATACGGGTAAGGAGTTCAATTTTGCACGAAAACTTTACGTGATGGAACATTTTGGCTATCTTTCCTGGATTCCAAAATCTTTGTAAATCAATTGCAAAACTGGAGGCAGTTTTTTTTTCTGTCGTGTAGGTACCTGTGTAATTAGCAAGTTGAAAAAAGTTAGTGAACTCATCGGTTGCGGTTGAAATAGGCTTGGGATTCTTCGACAGATTTATTAGGTTATTGAGTAAGGTATCAGTCCCATTGCAACTTACCTTCAAACCAAATGTAGGTAGTTTTGATGATGCAGCGATTCGGCACTCAAATGGTCAATACCTTTATTGGTTGAGGTATTTCAATGTGCTTTGTGTTTCAGAACTCCCCGAGCTCTCTATGGTTGTTTTTTAGTTCACACCCAATTAAGAATAATATTGAAATTTGCTGGATAAATAACCTTGAAAATTAATTCCTACTCAAGTATCATACTACCTACTGAGCATTATGCTCAGGCATTAGAGTTGGGTAATTAAGCCCTTTTTTTCAATATTAAGCAAAATAATAAAACATGGTGACAATACCTCACTGAGAGCACGACTGAGAACAGTCTTTTATAACTCAGTTAGTTATGTAACTAAACCTATAGTTACCTAACTTAGGTGCTAGGAGGAATTAAAGTTTATTCAAGGTAGGCACAAATATTTACCTTTGATATAAACCTGCAGAAACCAGTAAAAATATCAACTAACATGCAGTATGGTACCTACAAATCAAGAAATTGTTCCAATGCTGTCTATTGAGTGGATGTAGGTAAGCTCTACACCAAACACCACGGGTAAAGACAGCTGTGACTGTTATAGTGAATATTTCAGTTTCAGTAACAAGTAAACTGGATCTAACAGGTACCTATCCTATCATCCTACACTATGATCCCATTAGGGTAGACAGCAGGCCCCAAAGTTGCTACCCACCTGCTTCACGCATACCAACGTCAAAGAAAATAATGTCAGAGTTAATAACTCTCAAAGCCAATCCACTATTAAATAATATCTTTCAATGAATCATCCTTTCTTTCTCTTCTGCAATCATCGTTCCATCATCGCTCACACCTACGATCGTATCAGCTTGTTGAAGTCTGGTGCACTGTTCAGGTAGGTCGACGTTAATTAAGGTAGAACCGAACAGAATTTAAGGTATGTATTTTCTTAAAGAGGCCAATTCTTCATACAGAATTATAATACCATAAAAACTCTTACCGTCCAGAGTTTTACGGTATTTCCACACACGCTGTTGCTTGATAGTACCCATTCTTCGCCGATGAATATCTCAATGATAAATCAATCCTTGTTATGATGTCAGAACCAAAGAAGAAATCCTGGAACATCTAATGAAAGAAAAAACTAGCTGATTAATATCGTCATTTTCATTTTGAATGAGGTTTTTCATGCGGTGTTTTGAGAGGCTACGAAATATGGAACATAGATCACATAATATTATTGGAGTCGTCAGTTGCTTGGGGACATTTTGCCCACCATTTTGCCCAATTTCAACAAAACCGGTTTAATGCTATGAAACTAATTCAGGATCCATGTATCGCCGGAACGCTTTTACGTATAAATCTTCATTCAACTCATTCAGGAAAACGAAAAATTCTGCCGTCTTCCAGAAACGTGGGAGGAAGCTCCTCCAAATATGAAATCTTCTTCACTCTTAAATAGTGAAAGCGAAAATATTACTTGTTTTAATGATCTATACGCATTGATGCCAGAAAAAATAGTGAGCTGGCAATGCGACGAAAATTACACTGCATATTAATTAGTGGGGAGCTTTGTACTTACACTAATTATTCGAGAGCCATCGAAAGTTTCCCTCTGTTTTTTTGAATCGTATGAGTCCGAAGGAGAACGGAATAGCGTATTCATGAGAGTGACGTGTAACTTTACATGATCGTGTTCACTGTCTACAATCCCTGAAAAGCAATCACAATTTAAGATGAAAGACGAGGAAAATGAATAACATTTTATGCGGTAGCTCTAACTAGACAAAATACCTACCTTGTTTAACGAAAAATTCAACAACAGTGTCACTGAGTGTCTGTAGAAGTTCAGGATTTTCAGGGCAGCTTACTTTCCCATAGAGTACATCAATAGCTGACGGATCATCGTTCATATATTCAATACCAGACATAACCATTTTCAACGGATGGCCGTGAAAGAGAGGACTGCAAAAAAAAGAAAAAAGCCTAAGTCGGAGTAGTAATCAAGGACTAATTTTAAACACCAGTGCTGTCGTTGTGAACGCCTTAAGCTCCATCGCGAATGAAACTGAAAAACCGAACCTTAGAACTTCCTCTTTGCACTTCTCAAGAACTGATGCTGCCTGTTTACGCTCGGCATCGTCGCCTAGAACCATGGTGCAAATGGTAAGGTGTAGTTTGTCTGGATTCTGAAATATTGATTCCTCGACACCACCCCCTCGGCAGGATTTGAGAACTTCATCCTGAAAATTGGGTGAGTGGAAATGTTTCGCTCACAAAGGTTTCCCCTTCAGTAAGCCCTCTAGATTCGCTCACCTTGAAATTCAAGAATCCAGTTTTGAACGGCACTGAATTGAAAGGAATCGAAATGAAATGGGTAAAGGCCTGTCGTTTTCTTGAACTTGCCACCATCAAGAGGATACGCCTCTTTGCTGAACTTAAAGATTTCCTATCCGCACCGGTTACAACTGTAAAGAAGGGAAAATTCATAAATGTATAAGATACCATAACGGAAAGTTATGAATTATAATTTAACTATACAATAATTTTAAGCGTTTTATATTTATTATTATTATATTTAAAAACGCTGAATTAAAATGAGTAGAGACTTATATCCCCATCAAGACCAGGCTTCGGAATGACGATTTTTGATCTAGTTTCGCTCTCCAATCTTTTCTTGGTCGCTCCTTTCGAGCCAATTATGTACGGGAAAAATATTCTGAAAGCCAAATACATACTTTAGTCATTCCAACAAAATTCCACAAAATATGATCAACTAATGCAGCAAATATCGCTACAATCAAAATTTGGTTATTATTTAATAATTATTATTTTTTAAAGATTTTTGTACTGTAGTACCATGGTACTACTGGTATTACTTGGCAACATGGAATGACATCCGAAATCGTCCACCATCAATTTCCTCTATATCGTCGAAAGTTTCATCATCATATACTTCGACTGGGCAAACATCATCTGAAACAGATTGAGAAAATACTATAATAAATCCATAATATTATGTCAGTAGGTAGGTAGGGGAGAGCGGGGCAGGTTGTCTCATTTTTTTTTGTTTTGTTGATAACATTTTTCCTAATTGAGATATCGCGGATTTTCTTTTTTTGACAAGTTTGTAGACTTAATCCCTATCTAAAAACCCAGGAACCAAAATTTACTAACTTGCCGAGAACATAATATTTCAAGTTTTTTGGAAAATGGCCAGGTGAGACTTTTTGCCCCGGGCTGGGGCAGGTTGTCTCAGTGGATGGGGTAAGTTGTCTCACTATCATTTTGGTTCAAAAATGCCATAATTATCAAGGAAAGAGAGTAAATGCCCTACGCAAACAATCTGTTACAAAGAGGCGTTGCGTAGACAGTGATTTTTGATGGACAAGAAAGTAAAAAAATCATAAGTCAAAAGATTTTATTGAGCTCCTCTAGCTCCTATGAGCTCTTTAGATTTTATAGCAGCCATACCATCCTTAAAGTTATAATAAGTTTGTTAGAGATGTTTTGATTACTATTGGAAGCTGGAGTACCTAGTGATTTGATTAAGCTTACTAGTTGAGCTGACTAGTCAGCGATGTCCTCTTTTCAGTCTTGCTACAAAGCCTGGTGGATTCGTTATCTTAAGATTAAGCAATTACTGCGCCACCAGTTTCGTGTATTGTGTTCTGATTTGTGTTGAAGGTCTTCCTTACCTACCACGAGGAACCTGTGATGGATTGGATGATCTTGTTCACTTGTCGTTGAACCTGTTGTGTGGATGCATGCAAATGCTGTGCCCGAATCTCGCAGCCATAAGACCATAATAGTATAGGTCTCATGAGGGGGGGAGCTCTTGTACATGAGGGCCATGTACAAGAGCTCCTTGTTTTCCAAACTCAACTTGGATCTCCAGTTCATCAACGGACAAGCAAAGGAAGGTTCGCTTTTTCATGGCTCTCCGGTGTTCTTGATGTGGTAGTTCCAAGTTAGCCTACGGTCTAGGGTCAAACCCAGATACCTACCGAATCTTCTCATACCTACAGCTTCCCCAGCAGAAGTAGCAAGCTGAATGGTCGATAGATAGCGCAAAGAGCTGTGCTTACGGTTTGTCCTTGGATCAGGACGCATCTGACAGCCTCGAGGATGTCTTCAGAATCTGATGTTCCCTCCCCACGGCTTGGTTTTAATTTTTATTTATTATTTTTATTATTTTTTATTTTATTTTTTATTTTTCTTCCTGACCATGACATGTAAAAACAAAAAGAACCCACTACTTAGGGACTATTAAATAGTCTAAATTTTATTAGATAGCTTTCACAACCAAAGAGAAACGTGACAGCACAAAATATAATTGAAACGGGGCAAGATGTCTCATTTCTGAGGTTGAGACAACCTGCCCCCTAGCAGTGAGACTTGTAGCCCCATTTCGCCATATTGTAATTTTCTAGTATGCCCAGCTTCTGAGATAATGAATAAAAGATTTGCTTAGTGTTAATTGAGCGATGAGAGGTGCTCTATCATATAAACCAAAAGCGGTTGCTCCATCTCCAACCTTCTGAACATAAGAGATGGGAAAAAAGAGAGTAAATAGTATTTTTTCAACATACTAAACTTCGATGAGCTGCCTCTACCAACGTGATGCACAGACGCGCCTACTCACCAATGGAAACTTTGTTGGCGACTACCGACGTCACTAAGGGCCCGTTTCCCTTTCCCTTCCACTCACCATTTCCCAGGAACTCGTCATGGGACATCTTACCCCAGGGACTTCTTGCCCCGCTCTCCCCTACTTACAAAGACCCCCCCCCCCCTCAGGCCAGAAGGGACTTTCATACCCCATTTGTAGAATAGAATATGTTTATTTCTGGCAAAGATATTTTTTCTGGCCAAAAGGCAGTGCAAAGTCTAAGCTCTTAATACAAAACAAAGGAGCACAAAGGAGCCTCGACAACTTTCGTTCCACGACAGATTGGCCAAGATTCTTAGCTCGCTTTTGCAGCCTGAAGATACTGAGTGCATGGCTCGAATTTCCTCAGGCTATGACGCAGTAACTTGCTCTGCTCGCGAAGCAGGCATGGTAAACCGAAAGCAGCACCCCGTCAGACACCATCGCTCTCAACCTTCTTATCATGTAAATTGAGGACAAGACAATCTGGGCACAAGCGCCTCGACACGCCCAGGCCATTCACAGCCTGATCCAAACGTCTGCTCAGTCCCCCCCCCCCCCCCCCTCGAGAGTCTGAATCTTTTTCGAGTTCCAGACCAACGCATTGACGGACCACCAATTCCCAATCAAAGACGACCCGAATTGCAGGTTTTGGTGCAACTATTCACTCGTAGAACCCGTGACCACCCGCAAATAGGAATACCTACCTCAGGTCACTGGTCAGGAAACTGGCTAGGTAAACAAGTCATTTATGTAAATGAGGAAGAGACAAGGACCCAGGATACATACTTCCCTGTTTGGAGGCCCCAGCCAGTGGTTGGAATATCAAAAGGCTGAAAAGTCTGAAGGAGTTCAGACAGGGTGAGGCATGTGGCAGCCGAACCCTACGCCAAAATTACTGAGGAGCTGCTCAGACTGAAATGCGGGGAATTAGAATAGTTGGAGGGCATTACCCTTCTGCGCTTACTGGGTTAGGAGAATGATGAAGCTGCTTCCCACATCGTCTTTGAGTGCCAAGACTAGCCCAACACAGATACGCTCTCCTGGTGAATCTCACCCTTATGAGGTCATGCTTTTCAGCAAGTCAAAATCCTAACGACCCCTGAGGTATTTTTGACAGGTCTCTGGGCGCTCAGGCAAAGCACATTAAGCCAACAGACGTCCATGCTATGGGTACCCCGCTAGCTTTCCTATTTTTATGAAGCGAACTGGCACTCCCACTGCATCTGGTTTACAGCCAACCTCCATAATATGGAACCATGGTCATATTATGACGAAGAAGTTCCGGAAAATGCTGCCTAGTTGCGAGCTCGTTTGGATGATGAGGTGTCACCTGTATGTAATCGACCACTTCAACTACTTACCTAATATATTAGCTTAGCAGCTCGAAACCGGTCTCTTCTCCATTTTTTTTAAAATACGGAAACCATCATCTGTCACGCCAATTCATTAGGATCATCAGGTCATCAGGATAGACTGGCATGATACTCCACTGGCATGACACATGGATGAATTGAGTTGACAAGTTAGCAATTGAGAATCTCAATTTTATCTGATAAAATAAGATCAAGAGGCTTAAGTAGGTAAATGAATTGTTTAAATTGTAAAAAATTGTTTAAAGCTGTGACTACCTACTGATGCAGTTCTGAGCAACCCCCCAGCAAGTTCATTGCTAGATAGTTCATTAAATTTTCTTCCTCGTCAAACCATTTCTTTTGCTCTCTCCGCCAACAAACCCAAGGGTGGCTAAGCACTTACCTTGTTCATAAGACTGCTCTTCGTATCTACAGTAAGAAGAACTTGAATAATTTCCAGAATTAATTCTGTAGCAAATGTTTTCAATCCATTCAAGATCAGGCTTCATAACATCCATATTTGAAAGTTTGGGTACTCTTCACCTGATGAAAACATACAACTTGGTATAGATTTAAGCCGTTAATTTAAGTTCACTTCCGTGAAACAAACCCAACTCGGTGAAAGGTCCTCTAAAGAAGTAACAAGACTTGTCGCCTACAAGTTGAAGGTAGTTATCAACAACACCGATTTTTAACATGACAGCAGATAACCACTATCTGTTTACGCAGGTTATGTGAGTGGGAGATTCTTCTTCTACTTCTTTTATGTGAACTATTAGGGGGGAAGCTATCGTGAGTTTGCAGTGGGAATAAATCGTATTAACAGTCACCATACCATACCAGTAAAACATTAAAGATTTTCTCACATAATATTACTAGAATGATCACGGTCTTCATAAATTTTAGCCAATAAAGCTGGATCCTACCTATTTCACAGGACTATAGGTAGGTATCTATTCTTTGATATTGGTTAGGTTACAATTAATTTTGTCAATAAGAAAAAAAATCGGTACATTGTTCGAACAGATACATCCTACATGTGAAACCTCGAAAAACGGATTATGCGTATAAAAATAGTCGAACAATATTTGACCTCCTGGGATCCTTCAGAAATCTCTTTTGTAGCTCCATGAGAGATCCCCACGGTGAAATGGAATAATTCCATTATTGTTCTGGGACCCCCAAAAATGGATTATACGACAAAAAATCCTATGTTCAAATAAATAAAAATACTTCAAAAACGACGCCTAAATCGACCCCATAGCCGAAACCCTTCAAAAAAAGCCCTCCTTAGCCCCAAAGAGCCCTACGGGTTTGAGCGATTGGGATGAAAACTTTGCGGTCACAACTAGATGGTTAACCGAGTATTTTGTCAATTTTTCAGATTTAAAAAAAATCCTACTGCCCAAAACGGCTCGTACGGCGGACGGAAATTTCGATTTAGGAATCTAGACTCTTTAAACGAATACTGTCAAATTTTGAGGTAGTTCAGAATTCTCGACCTCGATTGCATAGGTAGCTAAACCACTAAACAATCAACCAAAAACCTATAATATGTGGTTGGAGTAATAATTACTCCAACCACATACGTAGTTAACAAGGGGACTGTTCCGAGAAAAGGGGAAATTCAAGTGGCAGAAAGGGGAACTCTGCGAGGAGCACGTGGAAACACTGCACTTATCAGCCAAGACACAAAAAAGATCCTAAATAGGAGTGTCACAGAATAAACTCATGGAATAAGGAATTTCTTCCATGGAATAAACCATAATACCTACGTAGATTTCGACAGATGTTTGAAATCATATTTTGTTTTCTCTTTGGCTGATGAAGCCTAGTTAGCTTATCGTGGAAGAATTCATTAGATATCGTCGAGAAGATGGTAAAAAATAACACAAGTAAGTAAAGTGTTTACATGCAAATATTGTCGTCACGAAGTCACTAACTACCTACCTGCCAACGTGCTTGATTTGAACCCCATCACACTGCGTTTGTGTATGCCGAAAAGAGGAAATCATGAATGTATAAATACCAGTTTTGCCTGAATAAACAATTAAGTAGTAGCTCTAGAATAGGGGGGGCTCTTCAAAGGGGTTTCAATCTCGTTTGGTATAGTAGGGTCATGTTGCACTGCAACAGTAGCACTAACATTGTGCAGGTGCTATTAAGTTAAATTTATTTAATGTTGCCAATAAAAAAACTTTATTGCCTAAGTGAACTATTTTCAACTACTTATTAACAGGGTGAGTGACATTTTATGAGCTCGTTTTCTCCCGTGCGAACTCGCAGGGACGTCATTCATGATCATTTCCGATGATAAAATGTTTTCCGTTTCAGTTTATTCCCACATGAGCCGGGATGAGCGCACTGTGATAACCATCGCTGAAATTATTCAGGAGCTGCTCAATGCGCACAAGGAAAGCAAAGATGTAAATTTGAACAAGCTCAAGACTCAAATTGCTTCAAAATATGGCTTGGAGTCGTCTCCTCGGTTGGTAGACATAATTGCTGCAGTTCCTCAAGAATCCAGGAAAATTCTCTACCCGAAACTGAAAGCCAAACCTATCAGAACTGCGAGTGGAGTAAGAATTTGCCTTAACTGGCTTTTACTAAGCTTTTATTGTTCTCTCTAAGGATGACTGAATGTACTATTTCATCCTCGTTCTTTACAGATTGCTGTTGTCGCTGTAATGTGCAAACCTCATCGATGTCCTCATATTAATATGACTGGAAACATTTGTGTATACTGCCCTGGAGGCCCTGACTCGGACTTTGAATATTCAACCCAATCGTACACAGGCTACGAGCCCACATCCATGAGAGCCATTCGAGCTAGGTACAATCCTTACCTTCAGACGCGGCATAGAGTTGAACAGGTATTCATAAAATTTATTGACAATCATTTAGGTAATGATTGTCGTCAATGAGGTGGTTAGGGTGAGAAATGACTCCTCTGCTGAGTCATTTCTCACCCTAACCACCTCATTGGATTAGACCTCTGCACCGTCGGCAAACACCACACTGTGATTGTCGTCAATACCATTTTGGTTTATTATTCGTGGAATAATACCCCTATGTTATCGCGACGGAGGTCGAAAATTCTGATCGGCCTCAAAATTTGACAGTATACGTTTAGATTACAAAAACGAAATGTCCGTCCGCCGTCCGAGCCGTAGGATTTTGTTTTAATCTGAAATTTTGACAAAATACTCGTTTTACCATCTAGTTGTGCCCGCAAGATTTCCAGCCCAATCGCCTTAACCCGTGGGACGCTATGGGGCTACGGTTTTTTTTAAGGTTTTGGATATGGGGTCGAGTCAAGTGCTGTTTTCGAAGTATTTTTGGACGTAAAATTCAATGTTTGAGATTGATCCGATTTCACCGTGAGGATCTATGAGGCTTTCATGGGGATACAAATGGGATTTTCGAAGAATCCCCATGAGGTCAAATAAGGTGTAGTTTTTAACCTATATCAAAGAATAATAAAACCATTTTGTGCAGCGTTTTTTAAAATTGTAGTGGTGCTTCACACAAACTGTACTGATATAATTAACGTTCTAGCTAAAGCAGTTGGGACACAGCGTCGATAAAGTGGAATTCATTGTGATGGGTGGAACATTTATGTGCTTGCCCGAAGAGTATCGAGACTATTTCATTCTCAATCTTCACGACGCACTATCCGGTCACACTAGCAACAATGTTGACGAAGCTGTCAAGTAAGTTGGATTAAGTTTTCTAGAGAAGAGGGAAACCAATGCTTTCAAACCATATTCCCTGCTCCTTGCTCAGTCGAATAAAACCTAAGCAGATTGAATTCTCTACAATGTAATATAATAAGCAATCGATTTCAGGTACTCCGAACGTAGCAAAGTCAAATGCATTGGGATAACTATTGAGACGAGGCCAGATTACTGCCTCAAACGACATCTTTCGGACATGCTTCGTTATGGTTGCACCCGTTTGGAGATTGGAGTTCAGTCCGTCTATGAAGATATCGCAAGGGACACAAACCGCGGGCACACAGTGAAAGCCGTGTGTGAGAGTTTCAATCTCTCAAAAGATTGTGGTTTCAAGGTTGTCGCACATATGATGCCCGACCTTCCCAATGTGGACTTTGAACGAGACATGGAGCAGTTTACGGTAGGGATAATTGTGCAGTTCATGTTATTCCTATGATGGAACTCAACTTGACATGATAAATTTAAATTTCTTCAGGAATTCTTCGAGAATCCGGCCTTCCGTGCAGACGGCCTCAAAATTTATCCCACATTGGTTATCCGTGGTACTGGATTGTATGAACTGTGGAAAACTGGACGATATCGCAGCTACCCTCCTAGCGTTCTTGTGGATCTAATTGCCAGAATCCTCGCTCTTGTTCCACCGTGGACTCGTGTTTACCGCGTTCAAAGGGATATTCCAATGCCTCTTGTTAGGTGAATTAAGTTGTCTGATTCATGCTCCATCGATACTATTTGTTGTAAGTCGGTATATTTTCACTCTGTAATTTGTTCCAGTTCTGGTGTCGAACATGGGAATCTGAGAGAGCTGGCTCTAGCCAGAATGAAAGATCTAGGGCTTCAATGTCGGGACGTACGAACTCGAGAGGTTGGCATTCAGGAAATACACCATAGAGTTCGCCCCTACGAAGTAAGAGCCTCATTATCACAATTACAGCAACCTCGAGAACCTACTATACGTTCACCATCATTTAATAATATACTGTTTGTTCGTAGTCGTAATTCGAAGTCATTTACGAGTGGTTGGGTGTATTTATTCACAAATCATTAGGCCAATGGTATATTTTTGCGTATACAACGGGTTGTTGACCTATTAAATACGTAAGTATGAAACATGATCTGACACCCCTAGACTGAAGGACCTATCGCCTGGGGTCGCAAATTGATGTCTAGTGGGGCACCATTTTACTAACGGGTACTCATTTTACTAACGAAAACTATATTTCGGTCCACTCATGAGACACAAGACATAAAAGGTTGAAATCTATGCAACTCTTCTAAGACAGGTGAACTTTTTTCAGGTCGAGCTGATAAGAAGGGATTACGTAGCGAATGGCGGATGGGAGACATTCCTGTCATATGAAGACCCCGAACAAGACATACTGGTTGGCTTGCTGAGATTGAGGAAGTGCTCTCGTGACTCTTTTAGGTTAGCTACCCTAGCGTTATTGCTATATACAGCAACGGATATATCCGTTGTGGAAATTTCACTGCACGGCCATTTTTCAGGCCTGAACTTCTCGGCCCTGTTTCAATAGTCCGAGAGCTTCACGTTTATGGAAGTGTCGTCCCAGTAAGTGCAAGGGACCCGACCAAGTTTCAACATCAAGGATTTGGCATGCTTCTCATGGAAGAAGCCGAGCGTATTGCTAAATTCGAACACAAATCGCAGAAGATCGCGGTGATATCAGGTAAAATGCGTTATAATTATTGTAGTTGGGCAGTCAGGCGTTTTGAGCGAATTTATTTGGTTTTATATCTTAGGGTTATAATCACTTATAGAAACCATTGTCATCTGGGTTATTTCAGGAGTGGGCACGCGGAATTACTACAGGAAAATCGGTTACGAGCTTGATGGACCCTACATGTCTAAAATACTTACTTAAGAAGGGAGTAAGTGAGATTCTTTGAACTTGAATCTTTTGAGCTAACAATTTTGTTTCCTGTTGAATTTGTGCCTTCTCCGCCAAACTGTACCTACTGTTGCTCTAATTCGAATTAAATATTTTACGAAATTGAGATTTATCGTCTTCTCAATCATCTTTCTTATTACATACAAGGCCAATTGGGAATAATGAGGAGAAAAGAAAGGCAAGAGATTATTTCGGCTTTTTACACGTTGTTTATAATTTCATTCAAATATGATCAACTCCTTAGCACCGTAGTTTGACAGTGGTACTTGACAGTGCCCCAAATTGCAATCATGAGTTCCAATAGCGACTCCATCACTCAGACGACGAAGGACTCCATTCAGGGTCAGGATAGTGGGGAAGCGCTTACTGATGTGATCGCAAAACTCTGGCCGGCCCCAGCTCCTATTTTCACAGGCGCTCCTCCAACATCGATAAGGGTGGGGACAACGACGTCAGCTGTATCACCCGAGCCACAACTACCATGTTCGTTCCATCCCCAGCTCACAAGTTCGTTGTCAACTAGAAGTTGGTTAATAGGTTTGAGTTATGGAAGGACTTATAATTTTTCCATGCGTAAGTTGGAAGGCTGTATTCTGAATGGCTTACTTGTTATTGCGATGGTGTGCTCTGAACCAAATGCCACCTGCTTGAAAGGCTTGAATTTCAACTCCTGAGGTTTATCCTGGTAAGGCGATGGGGCCATGCCAAGCTGTCCGTACTTATTTCTTCCCCAGCTAATCAATTTACCTTTATCTGAAATCAGGCAACTATCAACCGTGGTAGTCTCGGGTGGTACAACTCTGATAACAATATGATACGCACCATCCAAAATCGCTGAATGCGTCCATCCACACAGAAGTTTACACTTGGTGGACTCGACTTCACATACCACCACCGGTTTTTCTACGATTTGGTCTTCCACTGCCAGTTGACGAAATTTATTACACCCCCATCCAAGTACTTTCCCGTCCTTAGTCAACGCTAAATTGTGGTTTTGTCCACAGGCTATCTGGATTATTCCTTCTAGTCCACCGACTGACAGATAAAAAAAAAGAAATTATCGTACAATTCAAAACTGACCGCATTAGACATAACTTCACCCACTTTTCTCCGAGGCTGAAGACGATTGGTGGCCCAACTGTCCTCTCTTCCCGTCCCCAGCAGAAGAAACGGAACCGTCACAATTTAAAAACAACGCATGTCTGAGGCCTGCTGCCACTTGTGTCACATTTGACGAAACCACTTGCGGCGAATGGACATTTTTCTAGAATCCATAACATGATCAATGGGAAGAATGGAATTTCTTTAGGAAATCCAATCCTGCTGGAAACATAGTAAAAATGGATATTCATAGGTATACCCTTTTGAAAGTCCCTCTTTGGTGGAAACGGATTAACAGATTACATGGGTGGGATATATGCCATTTTGGTGGCAAACTCAATTTTCAGATAACTTTTAATTTGGGAATAGAAACGCTTTAGGAGGGAAATCGATGCACCTGTATACCTACAGAGCCTACAGGAAAACACTAAATATATATATTTTTCGACTTGCATATTATGCCCTTTTGAGAGTAAACTCCTCTTATATCGTTTCATATTTTGAGTTCGGTTTCGAATGTTATTGTGGATGGAAAGTTGATGAGGTTCAACACCTCAACTTATCCGTTCATACGGGCAACATCATCATCTTTCCGCATTTTTTTTTAAACTTTTGCCTCTGTCTGTACGAGTTTTCTTTCAAAACTTGTGTTTATCCACTTATGTTTTTTTTCTCGGGAAATTGCCAAAAACGCCGACTCACGTTGTGATTTCTGATTTAGTTAGCATAGCACAACTTAAATCATCTGACATCATCACACACCTTGGCCGAGAACTACTGTAGTGTAACATGACCATACTCTGTAGATGTGCTATGCTGTAGGTCCTACAGCAACAATTTTTCGACTTACTACGTTGACTGTACGATTAAATTCAATTTCTATTCGTAGATCCCCCCCATTCATAACGCGCCTATTTCTGTTTTGTAAATCAAGAGAGAGCCAAAAAAAGGGAAAACCATAATATGCTCATAAATATTACGAGCTATTATATTATAATATTAGCTATAGTAATATTACGAGCTATCGACCAAATTTGTTTTATTGGTTTCTTGACAAGTAGGCATAAGTTAGATTCATCATCGTACACATTTTGATGCATCTTGAGCGACGACTTATTAGGAATACAAGCTGTAATTTGTAATTTTTTATTTATTTTTAAGTACCTACTTTGAAACCCCCATAACAGCTGGTGAAAGCCAAATTACAAAATTTGTACTATTTAATAGTACCTACATCACTATATGAAAATATTACCTAGTTCGAACGAGTGAAACGAGCACAGACGATCAAAATGTGCCACATACCACTGTGCGAGCGCAACAAGTTACCGACGTGCATAGGCTTGGCTACCGAAATCACCTGTTTGAAGAGAAGGCCAAAGAAGGCGACGCTTCCTTCCAACGAGCGCTGCCCCTAAAGAGAAGAGATTAAAATAATCCAAAATTCAGGCGGCAATTTTCATTTCTGGATGTGTAGAGATTTATATACCTAAATGAAACAACCAGAACTTAGTTTTTATGAGGATTTTATTGACGAAAGACACATGCATTAATACAACTCAAACGGAATTCCGCGGTACCTATCAAGACGCTAATTGGCCGATAACAAGCATGACCGTCACTGTTTCAACCAATCAGAAAATATCTGGGTGAAGCCCGCTAAGTTACAACATTATTTTCAACAGGATGAGTGCAAAAAGATCAGCAACATTAGCGTCTTAGGAAGATGCGTGCCGTTTTGGTGGACACCTTATACGTTGGTCGCTTATGTGTATCGATCGATGTGGCTGAGCCTGAAGATCCAGAAAATGAAAAGAACCTACAAACTTGCAGAAGTGGATGTACACAATTTTGAAAGAAAGCTCTTCATCTACTTCCAAATGCCTCGTGGTTTCATTTTTGCTATCTTATACTCCATTGAATTCAACCTTCGGGAGTGATTGAAAACGATCTCAGCTTCTCAGGATGATTTTTTTTCGTTTATAACGCCTGGCAAAATGATTTTTTACTCCTTGTGTACTTGCTGGATCCCGCGGGATTGGATTCACTAGTTTATATTCTGAGCTGTAGGTTCGTATGATACGTGCCTGGAAAGATCAACCTTACCTTTGTTGAAACACCAATTTGACTGAAGTTATTCGGCCCCCATGCTAGACATACATTGTCGCTTGTTACGGCATAAGACGTGTCCCACTTGGTAGCCAGTAGCTTGATTTTTTCATTTAAGAGACTAGGTATAGCGCTGAACCTTGGCTGTTCATCTTGGAGAGAATCGGCTAGTTGTCCTCGAGCGTTGGACCCACAACCGTATACCTTCCCGTTTTCCGTCAGTAGAAAGCTGTGGCTGGCTCCAGCCTCAATCCAGACTATGTCCTCAGGTTCCAAAGAAATATGATCCAATGGCACTTGCACAGGCGTGAGGCACTCTTCGCATTTCTTCAGTTGGCCAAGCTGACCACTACTGTTGGCCCCCTGTGTACCAAAGCGAAATATCTGTGGTAACTTTTTAGATGCAAATATACATCTTCGTTGTAGATCCTCCACACACAGAAGACACAGCAGGGTACTAGCCTCAGATAACTGGTCATTTTGGGTATGTGGAATTCCGAAAAAAAAGAAGAAGAAAACGCTGCAAATTTTACACAAGGGTTTATTATTCTGTGATATAGGTTACTTGTACAGACATTTAATTCTGTCAATAAAAAAAAAATTAAAAATTTTTTTTTTTTGGATTTTTATATTTCAAAAAAAATTTTTTGGGGGGATTTTTTTTTCAAAAATGTGTTTTTTCAAAAATTCTTTAATTTTTACTCGAAAAATATTTAACTTCTTGGGATCCTTCAAAAATCCCATTTTTAGCCCCATGAAAGCCCTATAGAACGCCACAGTGAAATCGGATCGTTCCGGGACCCCCAAAAATCGATTCTACGTCCAAAAATACTTCGAAAACGACACCTAACTCGATCCCATAGCTAAAAGCCTTCAAAACACCCCTCCTGTAGCCCCATTTTAGCCCCATAGCGCCCCACGGGTTTGGGCGATCGGACTGAAAACCTTGCGGGCACAACTAGATGGTAAACCAAGTATTTTGCCAAAATTTCAGATTTTAAAAAAAATTCCTACTGCCCAAAACGGCCCGGACGGCGGACGGCGTACGGCGGACGGACATTTCGGATTTAGAATGTAGACCTCTTGAAACGGATAATGTCAAATTTTGAGGCCGATCGGAGTCGTCGACCCGCGTCGCGAAAACATAGGTGTATTATTCCAAGAATAATAAACCAAAAGTGAATCAATTAGGTTGATGTTTCAGGTGGTGTTTTCACCACATTTCCCTTTTTTCATGTAACTGGTGTTTTTCCATTACTTCTAATGTTACAAATCTCAAAATGCCGTTAGAGTGGAGGAAGTTGACACATGATAAAACCCAGTAAGACCCCCCCCCCCCCCCACATGAGACAGACATTTCACAACTTTAACCTTCCAAAAACGTCATAATTTATCGGAATTTCGATCATTTTAATGTGTTTCCTTACAAAACGACATCCTACCTTGCCACCCATGACCAAAAATTGAGCTTTGTTCTTCAAATGGGAGAAAAATTCGAATACTGGATAATTATTATCCATACTGGACGCTAAAATGGCCAGTTATCTCAGAACCAACCAGCAACGGGATAAATGTTTCATGTAAAAGTACAGTAGCCCTTTCTCTAAGGCTTAGAGTCTAAGCCTATCAGCGTTTGAATATTGGCCAGCGAATACATAGTTACAAGCCACTGGCACACCCCGGTAGGCTATAGGGTCACCCATGGCGGAAAATTTAACTTAAGGATGAAAATGGCTATACACTTGAACGAATGATTGTATTTGATCAGAAAATAGTATGTATACAAAAAGTAACATCAATCACTTGATTACTTTACATCACTAGTGACAGAACATTCTCAACGAGTTCATTGCCTCCGCTGAATCTATCTCTAGCTGCATCATATCTCGGAACGCCTCTTCCAAATTGACTGGTATTGTTGGACTACCATTGCTCTCAGTTTCAATCACTTCATGAATCATTATCCCCTTAATGTATTTGATTTCCTTCAAAATAGTGTCGACTGCTTTCAAAGAATGGTTTTTCTGATTCACAAACGTCACCGTTTCCCTGAGGTTATCTGATAACTTGTGAAACAAACGTAGAAAGTCATTTTCAGAGTTAGAAAACGCTCTGATTTGGTTTTTATTCGGATCTACTATCACTAACGAAGGGAAATTACCGGTAGGCGAGTTGACAAAAACATATTCAGAAATTTTTCTGAACATTTGGAATGATCCTATCAGGTTCAGCAGCTCCGTAATGTTCAGCGTTGACGTGAAATACAATTCGAATGATTTCGACGCAGCTTGAATTGTTATCAGGTCGTTCGCGGATATATGAGGAGAGAAAAGTAGATAATTTTGGGTTTCTCCGGGTCCCACGGCATTTACTTCCAAAGAACCCAAAAAGGTTTGCTCTGCTTCGTTGGAATTCTTTCTTTCGAAACCGCTAACGCATGTCAAAGTGAACGTTTTTTGCGTGAGATAGGGTTCTTTCATTACAGCTACTAGCACACCAAATTGTTCTTGAAGTAACCCAACAGATTGACCATAAAAATCTACTTCTCCTGTTGTATTCATTTTAGTGAACAAAATTGTCTTCTTCACAGTGATGCAATGGTGAGTGATGACCATCTCAAAGTTGAAAATATCGCTCTTTGATATGTTGACGATGGGAAATCCAATGATCCAGTTCCCCAGATGGATTTTCAACCACGGTTTACCAACGGACAAAATATTTCCCTTAGCAGCCAACCCCACACAAGCGGAAGTCAGCCCCTCCTTCAGAAATACAACTTGGTCAGTAGTCGAAAGAATTTTGTCGTCGTCACAGTTGAAAGCTAAAACGTTGGATAGTTTTGAAATCATCTTGGTTTTTTCTTGGAGCATTTCCTCAGCTTTCTTAATTCTCATCATAGATTTCTGAACGTAAGGAGCGAAAGCTTGGATACGATTCGACGTTCCCCTCGGAATCGATTCATCATTGATGCAGTCAGTAACGATAGGTGTTTCGTGGTTAGCTCGGAAAATGTGAATATAAGGCCTTCCGGAGTTACAGTTGTCCGCAATGTCGTAATTCGACACTCCCTTGTAGATCTTGAACAATTTTATAACACCTTCTGCCTTCCTCACAATTACGAGATTTAAGCCATTCATAAACACGTAATGCCTAAATTTCGGTTCATAACTGTAGAATATTTTGAGTTGTTGTACTATCGTAAAAAGCTCATCAAACCGAAAACTAGACAAAATTTCCCCATTCTTCAATTCAACAATGGCGTTGTTATAACGACTTAGAATGACCTCTTCCACACCATCTTCGAAAAGCACAAATTTGTTCAATTTAAGCCTCAACAAAACATTTTCTTCAGAAATCATGGGTTCCATGGGTGCGCAACATGAATAACCTGACTACGTACGCAGCACCCTATCTATAACATGGGGTAGGTGCGTTTTTCCAAATGGGGTTCTTGAAAAGTCTTCATGGACCTGAAAAATCAGGAATTGCTTAGTACCTAGGAATTTTCGCTGAATGACTGTTAAGTCGAGCGTGTCAGTCCGTATGACATACATTGTACTTAAATAATTTGTTAACCGTCAGCGACGAGGTCCCCTATTTCTCTGGCCTGATATAATACATCAATCTCATATTATGTATTATCATGTCACATACTATGCATTAAGTTACCGATGAGTCTTCGGGAGAAACAGATCTTGGCATCTTACCCATGACATCAACCTCGATTGCTTGGAAGTGAGGGAAGCCATGCTGCGTGGTTACATTTACGTGAATCTAAGCCACTCCAGCAGAATTCACCAGAGAATCTAAAAAGACATAAAGAAAGATGATTAGAGTTTGCTAGGTATGTAAGTGCAATGCCATAATTCGAACGATTGAGTTCTCTTTCCCCCTTTTGGGAGCACAATAAGGAATGGACGAGCACCCGATTTTCGGGTTAAATCATCCTGTACTTACCATGTTGTTAAGAGGAAAATACATCATTTTTGTGACAAAAAGTTTTTCACGTAGTTTATATTCATCTAAAGTACCTAGTCCTAGTCTATTAAAAAAGTACAAGCATGACGTCACCTAGAGACCACCCAGTATGACAGCCAGGGTTGCCAAATTTGGCAACCTTTGGAGTTCTCAGAAAACCACTTTTTCCGTAGATCTTTCCCGTTAACAATCTCTTGACATTTTTAGAACTAATAAATATAAAACTTTTTCTGCTATCCACCGTAACCCACAAACGAATCAAAACAACGGCCGTGGTGTCACGTTTAACCTTCTCTGTGGTTTAGACCAATCCTTCAGATTTTAATTTCTCTAATGGTGGCCAACTTGGCAACATGGCGAAATCGTCGACCAATGAGAGCTGATCGCTGGTTTCCGCCAAAATTCAAATTGCTATTTTCCATAAATTCTATAAATTCGTACGCACTTGCAATTTTTGTTTTAACCCATTTTTGGTGTTATTTGGAAGCCATCGATAAAAAAAAAAAAAAAAAAACCAGAAACACGTCCATTCCTTATTCACTATACCTACCTATAGGGTGAAGGGTGAAGACACGAGTCTCAGGGAAGCGAAGATTATCAGGTTTCTACTATGAGGGGTGGTTTCATCAAACATTCATCCGGTCGGCATAATCAGGTGCCCAAACTTCCTCACAGGGGTGACTGATATTCCTGAGATACTTCTGTCTGATACTGGCTGTTGTGATTGCTAATCTACATAAGTTGAAGGCGTGAGTATTAAGTAGCCAACATTAAAAATACACGAGAAACGCCAACTAAATGCAATCTGGTCGAAATGACCAATGACAGACACCCCATGACTGATTCTGAACACTAAACCCTTTAGGAATCCAGTGTCAGAAACCTTCAGAAATTGGTAATAATATGTCATTATTGACATTCCGAGCAAAATTTGCAATCATTCAACAGGACTGGACGCTAATACGACGAACAAAGACAAATGGGAAGGGAAAAAACGCAAATATACCATGAAAGGGCTGCGCACCTCTCAGTCACCTTATCAGTGCATTAGACAGCAAGAGGGCTTGCTCAGGACAGGGGGTAGGATGCACGGAAGCCTGGTAGCTAATTGTGCTCGCCCTAGTTCAAGTCCAATATGCCTATTCCCCTGTTGAGGGTCTTTGGGTTCTTGACTAGTTGATCGCACCGGAATGCCATCATGGGGGCAAGTTCCCCAAGGAGGGTACATCTGCGGTGTGCGAGCGCTGGGCACTTGAAAATGATGTAGGTGGCGGTTTCTTCACCCTTCGCACACAGCCTGCAAAGGATTAATGATTGTGTGACCCCTTTGCGGTTCAAATGAAGTCGCAGGGTGGGGGGGGGGGGGGGGAGTTAGTGGACCAACGGTCTTCTTGTTGAGTAGCTTATGGTGTTGGGTTTAGCCACCATGCGCTTGCTGTGGGCGTGACCTTCGAGGAGCCGCCACTTTTTGGCGGTTCGTGAAAACATCCCCCTGTTGGTGGCACCTCTGAAAAAGGTTTGTGGTAGACCAGCGGCTGGCTCGGGCCAATGAAAGGGGTTTGAGAGCCCCCTCTGGCCTCAGCTGTTTCCTGGCCTGAGATACCTCGTTGCCCTCCAAGGAGACCGCGTTTCGCCAGGGCGTTGAGTATCAGCACACGGTCCCGTACCACTCTTGACGAGATGGATGGTGCTGTTGCCTAGATCGACACTTGGCCGTCTGAGAGTATTCGGACATGAGCTGTGGTGTGGCTTCACCTTTCCCTTGCTCCCTCCAAGCTTTCGAAACCGTCTGGAACTCTCGGACTTACAAAATATTTCTGATTCTGGCTTTGACGTTGAAAGTGTTTGATATCGGGCCAGTGTCTGAAACTGTTGTCTTAATCCTATCTATGATAACATTGAAGAATGCTACTTTATATCATACAAAACATATTATAGCTCTATCGTATAGAAACAAAAATAACTCACGCTGCATCATCAAAAACGATGTTATTGAGTGGTGGACAAAATTTTTATTGGATTTAATCCAGATAATGCATGTGCCCAAGGGTTGGAAATGCAAATTTTAATTTAAGACTTCATAGGCACGCCGGTAATTCTAATCCAGGTTCTTCATACTGTGCTATAATCACAGATAATAATAATTAATAATACTATACGAATAACTGTGTACATGTAGTACCTGTGATAAGAGTCAAGCTATAATCAAAACAAAGCAGTGTTGGCAGTAGCAGTAACGCCGGTCTTTTTCACATGGGGGATATTCGGGTCCCAAAAGGGAGAACAGGGGGGACACGGCTCTAAAATTGACGGTCATCCTGGTCCTGATATTGGTCCTGAAAATTCGGAGTTCGGACGATTTTCGACGTTTTTCTGATTTTCAAGCGTACACGCTATTAGAAAATTTTGATAAATTAGAAACACCTGATGTTTTAAAAAAATTCGAATGATACCTCGTTCGAATTTTCCAATTGACCCACAATAAGGGTAAAATAATTTTTATATTTCTTACATTTTATGTGTCCGAAGTGAGGTACTGAAGTTGGAGAAATGGCAGATTTTCCGAATAATGGCAGTGAATAATAATGGCAATACATCGGATGTAGGATCTCGAAAAAATGGATTATGCGTCCGAAATTACTTGGAAATCGACACCTGATTTGACCTCCCGGGATCCTTCAAAATCGCTTTAAAATGTGTAGCCCCATTAAAGCCCATAGATCCCCACGGTCAAATTAGATCGTTCTGGGACCCCCAAAAATGGTATCTACGTCCAAAAATACTTTGAATAGGAAACCTAATAGCCGAAACCCTTCAAAAATCCCTCCCGTAACCCCTTTTTAGCCCCACAGAGCCGTATATTTCAGCCGTAGATTTTCCTTTATTCACCTTTTTCTTTTTTCTTAACGTGAATTTGATTTGTTTGTATAGGTAGATTTTTTTGTATAGATCTATTGAGAATCATCAGGTGAGGATGGATCATAAGTTGTATCATCAATTCCTCGTGCAATTTTGCACGCAACTTAATACCTGCAACAGAGCTGTATGACCGACTTTATTTTTCTTACTTCAGAATGATTTCAAGCCAAGAAAAAATGCCTATTGGATCAGCACGAGCGTAACGCTCGGAGCGTTCTGTGGAGCACCAGGCAAGGGAGTGTGCTCCAAGTGAGGAAGGAAGAATCAGCAGACGGATATTTGGCCCCGCGGCAAGGAGTTGGCGGAAGAGGTCACTCCGGCCTTCCTTCCGCTCCATAAACTAAAGAGGGGACCCCTGCGCGAAATATTAAATATTCAAATTAAAATTAAATTATATTAAATATTAAAATATCAAATATTAAATATTAAAATATCAAATTTTGATAATCATTGTCCAATATCAAAATTTCCGAGCGTGAGCAGCTTACGACGAATGGCATGGAAGAAAATTTCCTTTCCCCCATGGGTGAATGGGTACCTACTGTGGTTGTGTGAAGAGTCAATGAGCACTATACCTGAGGGGCACCTTACTCGGTGCCCTAAACCTGCTGGAATAAAATTTATTCATCTTTTCTTTTATTCTTTATATTATTTAATAATGTAGCTAAAAAGAACTTGTATCTTGTAATACAATGTATTACAAGATACAAGTTGTATTGTATGTCATACAATATTATAATATTGTATGTAATACAGGACCTGTAATACCTGGTATACCCTCTCACAATGATGAGCTCGAGAGTTTTATGGCGCACCAGGCGAGGAAGAGTGCTTCAGAGCTGTGGTCGGGGATGGTTGAAAAATAAGACCAGATACGGTAGGTAAGTGCTACTCATTAAATAGTAGGCCTATTCAAATTTGGGCCAAAATAAGTGTCATGTTGTCACGTTTTTTTAGGGCCTTATCTATCTTATAATACATAGGTATAGATAGATTTATCTATTATTATTTATCTATTAGAGCCTTATAAGGCTCTAAAAAATATAAACTTTATATAAAATTAGGTTTCCGTCTGTCTGTTGTGCCTTACAGGCGTCTAAACAGCTGAACGGATTTCGACGATTTTTTTCTTAATGTTTGGGTCCACTGTCTTCACATCAGGTCTTATTAAAATCCCGCGCGACGCTCGCGACTGTGGGTTGTTTTAAAATTTATTACCCCAATTTTTGATCACGGATTCGGATTCTAAAATAAAATGTATTTAAGAACATATCATGTTCTTTTTGGGCCTACACACCTGGCCGAAATAAAATCTCATTCGAATTCGTCCAAATATCCTGGCCAAGATGAAACCTTCAACAAGCTACCGCAACAAGCTCCAAGGATCGTTTTCCTGTAATTTACTATTTTAAATTTGACTATTAAATTTTTATTTTTGAGATGGCCCAACAACTGCCGCGTCCCATTGTGTTAAATCCTAAATGATCCACCATTAAGGGACACTTCTTCAATTGCACAATGTATCACTATGCACCTAAAACCATTCACCATTAGAGAAATCGGGAGGCGTACGTAATACGTTATTATTTGACTGAAGCGGCCACATATGGTTTCAAGAACGTTTTCTTCATGAGAAAGAATGACGAGGCGACTCGATGGGGAAACTAACTGCGCGTTAATTATTGCTGTGCCGTACCTCCCACTGTAAAACTTGCCGACATAGGTTTAATTGATCGTCAACGCAGACATAAATCGAAGCCCATAAAATGCAATTGCTCACAAAAAAGACGGAGGGCGGGCGGTGGAAGAGGGTTCAGCTAGGTTCTTGACTTTATCGTGTCACGATCGAGCAGACATTCTGTTCAACGAGTACTAGAGCCTTTGTGAGTCAATAATGTTGCGACGGCGTGGATGTTGGAAATCTGCGTTTATATTGGACGAAGAAAACAGTTTTCCCCCCTTTCATAATTATTTCTGCTTTGTTGTAACAATGATTATTTACAGGTATTATGGCTGGGGGGCACTCACGTCACTTCCTGATGTGAGTGCTCAATCAGAGAAAAGAGTCAGTTGGTGAGTAAACCAGTCTGTAAATTAGAGACTGTAAACCAAAGAATGTACCTACTCCAACCTACCCATACCGACCATATCAAAAATTGGTGTTGAAATTCAAAACGAATGTATGGTTCTTTTAATGTAAAAGTATCATTAGGTATCGTTCCTGGCAACCAGCGGTATATTTACATTAAAATAACTGCTGTGAAGCCATAGTATGGCGTATCAAAAATTGGCCCTCCACTTAGGAGTGTTCACATAAAACGCTGCAAGTTGTGGACTTATTATTTGAAGGGAATTGGATACCGTAGTAGGATGGCCGGACAGGTTAGAAAAACCCTTAAAAAAGATTTTACGTTAGAATTGCTTCAAAAACTACCCTGATCATAGCTATCCTAAACCTTCTTCTTTCTAAGAAGCAATTTATTTGAAGCGTGTTTTTATTAGACTTGGGACTGCATTTTGAAGCAAAATTGATTGAGGCAATCCTTTGGCAGTATTTTAGGGATTCATCGGATCCGTACATCCAAATCTAAGTTTTAGTGCAATTAGGACTAGAAGAAAAGCTTATCTGGACCCGAACGACTCACCTGCGGATGTTCGTGAGGCAGAATCAACGGAATCGGTAAGAAAAGCTCCCAATAAAAAGGTTTTCTTACTTGGCGTACCGTATCAGACAATCGCCCGAGCTCAGTTGTGTATGGTCTCCGGTGGTTACGGTTACGGTTTCGTTTCCCAATTTAACAAAATCGACTGGACGCCGAACGATTGCTGGACGATTTGGAAACGATGATAATATTAGGCCTATTTGACCCCCTGATGATATTTGAAATGAGGACACTAAAGGGATCGTTTCACCGAAAAGCTGGGCTGTATCTGGGTCAAGGGGGTACGGGCCCTGGGTCATGAAGATGTCCTGTGCTCCAAGTTGAGGGAAAAGAAAAAACACCATGCAAACAGCTGTCAACGCTCTGCCATCCAACAGTAATGACGAGGGAAGGCTGGTTGGAAAATGTGTAGGTTGGTTAGAAAATGTGTATTGAATTTTCTAATATGATCAACTTGTAATTTACAAAATCATATTTACATACAATAGTACAATGATTATCATGTGAATCATGTCATGATTTAGGAACTGTTAGCAATTATACATTATTTTTAATCATTGGGCTCACTGTTCATCTGTGGAGTACTCTCGAACGTGATTCGTTAGCTGCAATTGAAATAATCAACATCGAAGGCATTATTGATCAAAGTGCACTCATAGTGTACCTAGTGCCTCTAGCGAACACATCAGTGATCGCCATTCGTACGTTAGTCACTTCAATTGTTTTCGGAAGACGTCCTTTGAGAAGTTGTTTATTGTTTGCGAACAAAAGAAATGAATCAAAGACGGAACATATTTTTTAATCGCCAATTAAACCAGTCGCGATCAGAAAGCCCGCTCGGTGACGTCCAATTTTTCGCTATAGTGTTGTGAATCCTATAAAGTTCAGTGTAAATGTGGGTGAAGTGGAAAATGGTTGGGAATTTTCAAGGCGAACAATGAATCCCATCACAAGGTACTGTACGTTCAGTTTCCAGTTTCTTTTCAAATGTAAGCATCTGGAGTTTGTGAGAAAAGTGTAGATTTATATTATAGTGGTGATTTTACCCCTTAAGGGCCGGTTTCACCCTGATTTAAAACCGATTCAACGCTAAAACGACTTAAAGTTGCCTTCGCCTTTGCCTATATCGCCTTTAGAGAGTTAAACATTGGTGAAACCGGCTGTCGTAAGTTCGAATCCCTGATTTAGTGAAACGCTTGATTACTGATCAAAACAGGAACTCTTTGAATAAGAAGTGTGAAACGTCTGGCTTTTTTACAAACTTTAGTGTATAAAAATTTGGACCCTCCTTGCAACACCTTTTTGTCCCTTATAGTAAGATATAAACACACACATAAATGTGTTTATTATCTTGAGATGGTTTTATGGTTTTTTAATGGTCACATTTGAACTAATAAAAACAAGTAAGGTGATTTTTAGCAACTCTAGTTATTATAACGCTTTGTAATGAATTTATAACGCCATAAATTAAAATCGAAATTATTAAACCTCGTTAGGTAATTAGATTCATAGGTGGTTATGTAATGTACGTTTCAAGGTCGGCGGACCCATTTGCACTACACTGACATACATGCATAATTTGCGTACAGTAATAAATTATTAATGTATTGTATCTATCCTAGTAATAATTATTATGAACGGATTTTTTTCCCCGTTTTTACTTCTCTTCTTTACTCAGGCCCGTTGTAATGAATAGCTTTGCTTCCAAAATTCTTCTTTTTGCCATTTAAATGAATAATCTGCTCTGTACCTGGGTGGTCGTCCTTTCGTTTTGCTGTTCCCACACCTTCGAAGGGCTCCTCTTAATGGATGAAGGGAGGAATGAAAAAGGTCGAAGTACTTTTTTGTGCGGCATTTTTCGCCTCTTTGAAGGGTAAAAAATTGAAGGTACTAAAAAACGAAAATGTAAAAGTTGGAGGTTAGGTAGAAACCTTAATAGGTCGTAAGCGGTTGGTCCAGACACCTCAGTTTCCTTATTTTACAAAATATACTTTTAGTCAATTTCCCTCCGTATTTCTGAATAGAACCTTCTTTCGGTCAGCGGACGTTAGAAGGTTCTTGGCCTGTGTTGATATTTGACTTGTTTTTTCTCCTAAAATCAAGGTTTTTAATCATTGTCAGAACTACTCGTATTCAGGGATGTAGGAATATCATTAATGAATTTTGCACATCCTTCTGCGTCAGGGAATATCACTAATTTATTCAGAAAATTCTGGGAATCTGAGGTTTCAATCCTCAATTTCAAGGACTCTGAATAATGAGCTCCCGCCAGAAGATCTCAGAATCAGAACCAGTGAACCGCTTTGCCGAAGATGTGCAAGCAGCTCTTGCTTGCTGCTTGAATGGTCGCTAAAAGAAAATGTGGGTCGCTTCGGGTTGGCACAAACGCGGCTCGAGATCAAAAGAACAGACGAGGCGCCACTTTCGAATATGCGGACACGGACACTTGCGAGGGTGCGAGTGGAAAATGATTTAAAGGTGCCAACACACGTTATGGGGACGAAAAATGAGCCTGTTCTTGCAGGTAGGTGTGTGGCTATAGCCTCCCGGGTGGGCCTGCAAAAGGTGTCAGAGAGGCCAACACAATAATCGCTTTTTTTTAAGGAGGTTTGTTGCTCATTTCTTTACAGTTCTGTACCGACTGCTGTGTATGTTTTCCTTCAAAGAAGAGCATGATACGGCGAATGTCTGAAACCATGGGCCCTGCGACATAGGGCTAATAATTATTGGTTTGAGAAATGGATATGGCTGACAAATTCATCTAAGTTAATCCCATTTTTCTTCCGTACGGATACAGTACCTCTTTAGCTAGTAATTTCTTAATGGTGGTACTGCCAAATACTTCTTGTCAGTGATTTGTGTCCGTTGCAATAAAAAAAAGTCTCCATTCATGGGCGTCTTCATCGGGACTGTATTGATTTTGGGAGAACATGTTGACTAAGACCCAGAACAATTCTGGTTCTTAGTCAACATGTTTCCAGGGTGCCAAAAATCTTACTTTTTGGTTTTACTTTCAGCGATGAAGCGGAAATTGATATTTAGCCACAACAACAACAATAATAATAATAATAATAATAATAATAATAATTTAGAACCAATTTCCATCCTCCATTTTCGGAGGCGATCCAACTCCGCTAAAGTCCATCTAATTGCGAGTGAAAACATCCCAACTCATTATCGGGTCAATGAGGGGACTACCATCTCCGTCAGCTCAGTTCCAGTGACCCGTTTGCCCTTGACGTCAACACCTCGACTGGGGTTAGCAAGAGAAAACAAGAAGAAGGAGAGCAGAATATTATTCTGATTAAGTGACTAGCTTCGAAATCCAGAAATCCAGGAAATCTCGAAAAAGATCCAGTGATCTGGAGATCCAAAAATCCACAGAACCAGAAATCCACAGATCCAGAGATCTAGAGCTCCAGAAGTTCAGAAAATCTAGGAAAGATGCAGAAATCCCAAAATTCCAAAAATCTAGGAATCCAGAGAGCCAGAAATCTATAGAACCAGAAACCTGGAATCAAGAGATCTAGAGCTCCAGAAGTCCAGGAAATCTAGGAAAGATGCAGAAATCCCAAAATTCCAGAAATCTATAGAACCAGAAACCTGGAATCAAGAGATCTAGAGCTCCAGAAATCCAGGATAGATCAAGAGACGAAAAAAAAAAAAAAAAAATCCAGAAATCTTGGAATCCAGAGATCCCAAAAATGCTGAGATCCAGAGGTCTAGAGATCAAGAAATCCGGGAAAATACCCAGAGATCCATTTCGGTTACACGATCCATTCTTTCCAACTCCACTCAGCCCTCACTTCAAAGGAATGAACTCAATCCCCTCTCTTCAACCTAATCTACCCTGCATTATCATTCAATGACATGGACCGCTTGTTCAAAGTGTTTTCCGCATTGAAGAGCATTATTATGTTATGCATTGATTTTGGAAGAATAGATGCAGAGGGAGATGAACCTTATTCCATCAGATTTCTTGGCAGACACCGAAAATTTAATTAATTAGACTTTATTCCCCCTTGGTTTAACTCACAAACGTCTTATATTACTGTTTTATAGGTCCTAGGGCCCTCTCAAACGTGGCAAGGTTTTTCAAATTCCTCCTACGCCTTCATGAGTGTCATTATTGATCCACACAATAAGGAAACATGGCTCATTCAGCTGCCCAAATCTCTGCGTCCTGGTTTGGACTTACAGACCTTGTAGTACAATTACAATGGAATCGGTGAGGAGGATTTAAAAAAATACAAAACGCAATTAAACGACAACTACGAACCGTGAAGGCTCTTGAAGAACAAAGTGGACGATGTAAAAAATTTACCATAAACTGCAAACAATTTTCAGTTGATACCAACAGATTGAACGGTTTAATAGGTACCCATTAGAGACGTTTTTGTCTCGGTTCTGCCGCCACGATGGTCGTATAAAATTGGGTTGAGCTGAATGGAACATTCTGGGTTTGACGGGTAGAGAGTGGGGCACACATAGTGTAGTAATTATTATAGATTGTGTTTACTGCTGCAGAAATCTTGTGCCTGTAGGTCTAGTGGGTTCAAAAGTGAAAATAGCCCAAGGTAACTTCTTACCTACCTACGCCTTCAAAGTAGTTTCCGGTAGTAAAGAAGAAAATTGTGAGAACACTCCGGTGGTTCGCCACCCTTCGTGGGAATGCTAAGACGTGAATGAGTAGGCCATTGACGGGAGGCTCCTCCAGACGGTAATAAAATCTGAAAACTGTTACAGAAGGTAACTAAAAGCGGTCACCAAAGGAGGCGCCACCCTCAACCGAAATTCAGTCATAATGCCTCGTGGCATTCATTCATGACTCTTTCGACCTTCCCGACAACAATTTACCTAGGTACCTCCATTGTAAGGTTGGCGTACAGTAGGTAGTATACGTACAATATACTACGTTTATTATGATAAGGCTAAAAAATTGTCAACATTGTGATACGAATATGTATAAAATATTGTCGTTATGTAGAAGTACCTACATTATCATTGCGGTGACAATCAAATTAGTCGTAGGTAGAATTCCTTAGTCTAACTGACTTTTTAAAAGTTATTGTCAGTATGGGAGATGAAAATCCCTCAAAGATTAATTTATTGCTAGAATTAAAATGAGATCTGTTCTGCGGATATGCCAGAGCATGGGCGTACGCAGCTCTTCCTTTAGGGGGGGGGGGGGGGGGGCTAAAAAATATTGCAGGTAGACATGCTGCCAGCAAGGGTACCTAGTTAAATTGAAATTTTAAAAGCTGTAAATTTTACACAAGGGTTTATTATTCTTTGATATAGGTTACTTGTGCGAAAATTAATTCTCTGTCTTGAAAAAAAAAAGAGTTAACACAAATTATTATTACTTACCTATTTTTTTTTTCAAAATCTTGTTTTTACATTTTTTTTACTCGGAAAATATTAAATATTTTTTATTTTTTATAAAGAGATCAATTTTTGATCTCTTGGTATCCTTCAAAAATCCCATTTGTAGCCCCATGAAAGTCCCCGCAGTGAAATCGGATCGTTCCGGGACCCCCAAAACTGGATTCTACGTCCAAAAATACGTCGAAAACGACACCTAACTCGATCCCATAGCCAAAAGCCTTCAAAAACCCCTCTCGTAGCCCCATTTTAGCCCCACAGCGCCCCACCTTGCGGGTACAACTAGATGGAAACCACGTATGTTGTCAAAATTTTAGATTCTTCAAAAATTCTTACTGCCCAAAACGCCCCGGGGGCCGGACGACGCACGGTGGTGAAAAACGGCCATATTTGGTGGGGGGGGGGGGGGGGGGACTCTGAAAACCCCACAGGGGGTTTATAGTTACTTATAGTATTCGTAAATTTGACGCTAATCACGACTATACCCCATGACCCTGTACCTAAAATGGATTCTGAGCCTTTTTTTCCCAAAATACCTTTAAAAACCACGTTTTCAGTACATTTTCCAGTGTGCGAGCCAAGTAAGGATTCTCCCGAAGTTTGTACATAAAGAAAAGTTGTAGAGCAATAATTTTCGCGTCGATTGAACGCCGTAAAATTGAAAATTACTACAAAAATGAGGAGGTCGAAGATGATTTCGATCGAACACGCCTATGATTTCTGATGGAACCCCGTAACATTGGTGAATTCCATTGAACACCCTAGAATTGAAATTTTTCTACTTGAAGACGGAAAATTGCTGAGCCAGATTAGTTATTTTCATGACTTTGTAAGGTAAAACAATGTGGCCTTTTAAATTAAATTTTGATTCGAAGGTTCGAGCCAGAAATATCTCGCTGTAACTTATTATTTTTTATCCACTGCAATGACCATTACTTTCTTGTAGCTGAGTAAAAACTGAACCAATTCGATGTCTAACGAATTTTTTCACGTGCAACATGAGTCGGCTACGATTCTCCGTAAATATGTCTAATACTGCTCCCGTCAACTCACAATTTTCCAAAATCGAAATAGGTACCTATACTGCCCGAGGCAGGTCTACAGTTACTGTACGAGTCAAGTTGATGACTTTTTGATCCGAAGACTTTTCATATCAACCCTCCAACTAATACTGAATGGAATATAATGATTTTGAAAGGATTTAAAAATATTTTTTGATTTTTTTTTTTTTTTTCACCTGTGCGGCCATTTCGTTTTTGCAATCTGGACCTCTTGAAACGAATGATGTCAAATTTTGAGGCCGATCCGAATTTTCGACCCCCGTCGCGATTACATATGTTTATTATTCCAAGAAGAACAAACCAAAATGATCGTAACTTTGCATGTAGGTATTTGGAGTGTGGAGTATGACGTGATAGGTAGGTACCCTATATCGTAAACAATATTACGTACACCGCTTGAGTAATAATACAAAATGACATACAAATCATTTTTACAAAATCAAGTGTTGTAGTTCACTTTTTTCCCCTCTTAATATAAAACCTTTACACAAAATGTACGCAACATACCCACCAACCCAGCAATGTCAAGTTGATTTTTTTCACTTTAAATTTACAACATGAGCCGCCTCGGGTTCTCTCCGAATTCTTCAACCACTACTTCCTCTTTTTCTTTATTTTTATCTGAAAGTGTATATATTTTTCGTTTGTCTAGGGGGGGGGGGGGGGCCCTAGCCCCCCCTTGCGTACGCCTATGTGCCAGAGAGTAGAGTGACTGTTATTCTGCTGGTTAAATTGTGTTTAGAAACTGTTGGTTAACAAATTCTGTTGGTTGTGCAGAACTGCATAATATGCAGAAACATATGAAGAGTCCAGGGGAAAAACCCCGTCATCGACATTTTGGGGTGAATCAGGTACGAAGTGGTTTCTAAAGGATTTTGAGGCGTAGAATCCGACGAAGCCCTCGGTTTTGGAGAATAACCCCATCATCTCAGAGAAATATTGGGTTGAATATGAGCAGTACTGGGGAAAAACCCCGTCATCGACAGCGCGTGCAGGGAAGAACCCCGTCTTTGCAGTTTAAAAGGCCCCAACCAACGCTGCGGCGTGCGCCCCTTCTTATCTCATCATCTTGTGTGTTGCCGTTTTGGGCAGTAGGAAAAATCTGAAATTTTGACAAAATACTCGGTTTACCATCTAGTTGTGCCCGCAAGGTTTTCAGTCCGATCGCCCAATCCCATGGGGCGCTATGGGGCTAAAATGGGGCTATGAGAGGGATCCGATTTCACTGGGGCTTTCATGGTGCTAAAAATGGGATTTTTGAAGGATCCCAGGAGGTTAAATATTTTTCGAGTAAAAAAAATTTTTGAAAAATTTTGTTTGAAAAAAGAAAATCCAAAAAACATTTTTGCACAAGTAACCTAAATCAAAGAATAATAAACCCTTGAGTAAAATTTGCAGCGTTTTTGAATTGTAGTTTTCGTTCGTAAAAACTTTTTTTTTTTTTTTTTTTTTGGTAAATATTTTGTAAAACCTAATACACAGTGTACAAATTGTACAAAGCAATTTTTTTTTGGTATTTTGTGGATATTAACATACGTTTTGCATTCTTCAAAATACTTTATTCTCTCCATTGTTTGGTTTAGGAGTAAAAGAGGGTTAAAATTCGCATTATAAGTTCAGAATTATGTATAAAATATCATTTAATAGTTTGAAAAATGGTTATTCGGGAAACATATTGTGAATCTGCATAGTTGATGGTTCAAATAAAACATTTTTTGTATTTTTAAAATCGTTTTTGAAGTTTCTGCTAGTTGGTAAACTTTAAAATTCATTTTTCTCAAAATCAGCTTTGTATCAATGACGGGGTTTTTCCCCTGGACTCTTCATATTATAACGTACTGGCTACGATGGTGGTCATGGTAGCGTAGACATCGGCCCCAGAACCCTCTAACTACCGATCCGACCTGTGCCCACCCACTGAAAACAACTAAGTGGCGTCATAAGTGTGAATTTATTAGAAAAAATAACACGCTTGAACATAAAGAGAGGTCGGTCTACTTTTAAAGTTTGTCGGCTCTTTTGTGAGGGTGTGTGGGAGGCTTCTTGGTGCAGGTTAGTTCTATGGTTGAATGACGACTCTATGAATGGACCCTCATACCAGATGTTTTTGTAGCCCATCCTAAGAAGCAATGCTGATATTTTACCGCTTTTGCTGCAACACGCTTTTGTTTACTTACTTGTCCGTATGACGTAATCCAAGCCTGAGTTCTTGTAAATCCGCAGGTGCTCCCCCGCTTTTACGGAAACTATTAACCAATCCTGAGCTCACACATATCGTGAATCTACCTCACCATCACGACTTATCGGTGGTGCGTGCTTAGCATTACACAGATACGGGCGCTTTACAGTGTACATTGTACAAATGCAAGAAGGGTACTTTGTAATAGCTGCTAAGTATAAAGACGTATTGCAACTTCTATATAACCACCATGATTGAGCCTTGAGCTTTTGATGCGGGCTATTTTGAGCCCTGATTCTTGCATTTACTATGAGAGGTAGATTTTCAATAAACTCTAATAGGTTAATAATATTATGTAGATACGTTTAGCTAGTAAGATGTTTACATAAGTAAAATACTAAACGTTTATGCATTGTTATCATGGTTGAATATCAAGCAAAACCTACTTAAAGTTGAGAATCACGCTCTATTTCTTTATCCAAACGTTTAATTTGCCAAAAAGATCAAACGGTGAGCAACGTCGTGTGAGGTCGAGGTCGCCGAAGCCAAAAGGAGGAGGTGATGACTCAAGTCCATTACTCACCCCGAGACACCTACACGACTTCTTGTACAGGTGAAGACGCGGCCTTGTAACAATGAAACAGAATGAAGATGTCACTCTGGTACAGGGGGTCCACTTCCGGGAGATGGCAGTGGTGAGTGGTGATGGTTGGCTGGAGGGGGTCCCCAAGAGTCTTGAGGATTATAAAAGACCCCCCGGCCAATACAGCCAACATCCCATGCGGTCTCCAGGTGGGTCATTTTCTCTCTCACTCGCTCTTTCTCTCTCTTCATTGAAGAATCTTAGGACCCGACAAATCATTCCTATTGTATCGCACTCACCGTCGCCTTTTTCGCCCCCCTCTCTTTGCTATCTCCTCTTTTCAACACAAAACAGATGTATCACTTTGTTCCCTTTCATTA
This sequence comes from Pilophorus perplexus, assembly GCA_955831195.1. Classification (NCBI taxonomy): domain Eukaryota; kingdom Metazoa; phylum Arthropoda; class Insecta; order Hemiptera; family Miridae; genus Pilophorus; species Pilophorus perplexus. The sequence continues at coordinate 11,522,443 of OY037011.1, read as the reverse complement.
TTTGGTCTGCGGTGAGTTTGTTCAGGGCACCCGCCCTTTTGGTTCTTTCAAAAACACCCAACAGTAACTGTCATTAGTTTACACTTTGAAGAATCCTTCTTATCAACCCTCCCTCATCCACTTCGGAGGAGGTCCAGAAAACGGTCCTTCTAAATATATCACTGAATACATTCTGTCTGTAAGCTGTTTTTAGGATCGAACTTTGTATTAGAAAAAACACGTAGATACCCTTAAATGAACCAACTTGTAAAATTATACCCGTAATAGATGTAATCTGATATTCATGATTCTAGTGAGAAGAGCATGATGAAGAAAATACCTTTATACCTTGAACATTTGCAAACAGGGTAAGAAGCATTCGTTGACTCGCTGCATGCGTCAATGATCAGAGATAGTGTAAAATTGAGTCAAACTGCCACTGTCGCCAAGATTTTGACAATAACATTCATCACATTTTATCTCTTAATGTGTCGAGGTAAAAATAAAGGCTCATTATTCCGAAGTTTCTTATTTTTATTATTATATTATTTATAACAAGGAAGTTGGTTTTTAATTAAATTTTTGGGTTTTGGGGCTCAGGTGGTTTTTGTGCGTTTGATTTGGCAGTATTGGGTCAGCCATCGGGCGGCATTCCGTTAAATTTAATTTAAAATTGCCAACCTCAACCATAACTTTTCGAGTGTGAAGCCCTGGAGCGCAAAAGGTATCTTGCTCTGGGATCAGTGAACCGGGGAGAGATACTGGCGCAACAGGAGGGCTAGTATGAGGGCTATTCAGGAACCCGTTCCCATACACTCTGCAGTACCAGTCCCATACCTTCCCGCGACGGCTTAAAAATTTCTGCTCGGTGGAGAACGGGATCGCACACTCAACTGACTCAAACCGTCGCTCAATAACACACAAATATTTCGCCCAATATCATAATCAAACGTGCTCATCCTCAGACTCAAAATTGCACTTTGGCCCAATATCTTTGCAGAACCTTGGCCCTAAGTCATTGGGCTTCCGACGGCCTATCACTTTCATTTGGCCCAAACTCGTAATGCCCGCTTTCACACATTTCTGTCTCTGTACCGTTGAAACTCAAATGTATGGGCGTAGAAATGTGTGAGCAAGCCTTAATGGAGGTATTTACCAATAAATTGTATTGGTGAAACTGATACAAGCGGCACGATATGTGATTAACCGCTATCGACTTATCTTCAATGAGTAAGCGGGTCAATATTTGCTGAGATTGGTTGACTCAATGTGAGTCAAGTCAACGGAGTTTATGTTCATAAGAACGCCCAGAAATTGACGCCATTCAACGTTTCATGGCTTACATGGTTCATGCCATTGTAATAGGCAACAAAAGTTGGGCTGTTATAACAGTAAGTGTCATAATTGTCAGGTGTTGTGCCTGGATTGTCTTGTTTGTAGTTAAGTTAAAATCGTAAAATCGGCAAATGCTTATGAATCCAAATGAAAAATGAAGAATGCAAATCAGTTAGTAAATTTATTGCGTAAAATCCACTCTCAACTCAATAAAGTAAAAATCCCGATTGAAATCAAGGTGCCAACGTTTTGTTTCACTTTGTTCGCGCTGTTACAGTCATTGGTTAAGCAGGTCGAGCAATGTTCTACTCTGCAAGACGACCGGGTAGTAGTTCCATTTGATCCTTTTCCCCCTTTTGAAATTTCCTGGCATATCTGTTCAACTTCTCGGCATTGCTCGTAGATGTGAGCAGCGGTACAACAACCACGAACGACGTACGATGAATGAGCTCCCTTCACGTTAACCACTGTGATTTTTTACCAAATAATAAGCTTAAGCGGGTTTTCATTTTTCGAATTGAAACAACACTATAAACGAACATAATAACTAAAATTCGTAGCACACACTCATGAAGGAGTACGGAGAAAAGTTGAAGTGCCAAAAATACGGTTTGTTAACCTACCATCAAGTTGAGTCTTGCAACATTCAAAATGGTTTGGAGAAAGTCTTATCTCATCCCAATTTTTGGACACGTTAGATCCTAGGTCTACTGCATTTGACGCATCAGAAAGAAGGTAGATAACATTGGAGCTAAAAGCATGGGCCATATCGTGGGTGCAATCAAGCTTGAGGATCGTCGAATTAGGCTCAAAACGCCCGCTGTATGGGTCTTGACAGTTTCCATCCTCAACCGAATAGCAGTGCCAGCATTCTTCAGCATATCCTTTAAAACGACAATAAAGTTCGTTCAAGTTTGTTGACGCAGATGCAACAGTTACACAACGAAACCTTATTAAAACGATAAGTATGCCTTTCCCCTGGGCTCATTCGTTGACACCACTGCGCATATAATTTCATTATAATATAATTAAATTATATGCGCAGTATTATCCAAATTATATTATAATTTGGATAATATCCATATTACGTTTTTGAACTGGGACTCAAGTAAAACGCTGCAAATTTTACACAAGGGTTTATTATTCTTTGTTAAAGGTAGGTGACTTGTACAAAAATTAATCTGTATAGATTTTTAGTATTGCCTATATCAATAAAAAAAAGATTTTTTTCAAAAAAATAAAAAAAAAATTCCAAAAAATTAAAAATTAAAAAAAAAATTTCACTCGGAAAATATTTGACCTCCTGGGATCCTTCAAAAATCCCATTTGTAGCTCCATGAACGCCATATAGACCCCCACAGTGAAATCGGATCGTTCCCGGACCCCCGAAAATGGATTCTACGTCCAAAAATACTTCGAAAACGACACCTAACTTGATCCCATAGCCAAAAACCTAAATAAACCTCCCGTAGCCCCATTTTAGCCCCAAAGCGCCCCACGTGTTTGGGCGATCGGGCTGAAAACCTAGCGTGCACAAGTAGATGGTAAACCAAGTATTTTGTCAAAATTTCAGATTTTTCAAAAATTCCTACTGCCCAAAACGGCCCGGACGGCGGACGGACATTTCGGTTTTGGAATGTAGACCTCTTGAAACAAGGGGGCCTGATCGGAATCGTCGACCTCCGTCGCGAGGTATATTATTCCAAGAATAATAAACCAAAATTGGCGCGGCTGTTTTTTTATAGACCAAAGAACCGATAAACAATTTGAAGTTATAACTTAGAAACAGCGTGGAAACGAATTGTACTAATTTTCTGCACTTCGTGGAAAACCGTTGAAATATGGATATTATTAAAACATCGTGCTCACGAACGTTCCCACGGTTCAAAACTATTCTATCAAGTGGTGAAAATTCGTTTGTTTACTTTATCATCGATTGTTTGTTGTGTCGAGGGTAGTGCCAAGGACAATAACCCGATATGAAGAAACTGAATAGATATAAATAACCTGTATGAACATTGTCCACTCACCTGATGCATCAAAAGGAAATGCAAGGAAACAAAAAATTGACAAGCAGTACAACATCAGACATCGTAGGCACATGACACAGAATGTAATCCGTCAAGACGAAAATTAGAAATCACTAATCACTAGGTTATCTAGTATCGCGGAAAATCCATGTAAATAACAAGGTCGCAAGCGTCAAGGAGAAATACGAGATGAATGTGAAACCTTGTCCTTACGGAATGGCAAGCTGATCGAGAATGCAAAAGTTCATTTAAAGCTACACGACTTCTTCACGGCTGAAATTATTTACCAGTGGTTTATGGTGGGTTCTGTGGAGAAGTGGATGTAATGTACTGTGATGAAACATGGGGTGCTAGTGTGAGCGCAAGTTGTCCTGAGGCCAAGTGTAACGATGGTGAAACGTTGTTGGCTAAGTGGCTAAGTAACCGGAAACTTGATAAGCAATAGGTGCACATAGTGACTAGATGCAGTCGTATGTCAACACATGTGAGGTAATTTTCGACGGAAGTAGTCCGATGAAAGTGTTATTCACAACCACCATCCTTAATTCGGGAACCATGTTCGGTTGTAATTTGCTTCCGACAGCCTGACAAAGTCAACACGTGGCTCCTCCGGCCACGAGTTCCTGGGTCGGCATGTGTGCAACAGGAACTATCGCATTTAACATATTGTCGGGACCTGTCGCCAACAGTCAAAACATTATCTAGTCAAAACAAGCAAGGAGGTGGGCTAGGAGCCGATCCAGATTTATTCTTTTTTCGTGAGAATAGGTGCTGAGGGGAGGGGGCAACGTAATACCAATTCCTAACCAACCCTGGGATAGGAAAATGTTTTGATAGGTGACGTTATTATATTTCACCAATCAAATTTTTCCTGTCCACTATTTAATTGTGGATAGAAATCTCATCATGTAATGCACAAAGCGTTACACTTAAGAGGGAGCAACTCGCCACGTTTTTAGTAAATGAGTTCTCATTAAACCAAAAGAGCGAGGTGGCTGTTCAAGAGGCACCTGGAACGATGAATAAATTTCCTAGAGCTAAGCGTTGATCACCTAATTAGTATTTAGATGGCATTGTTACACCCTTCATTATTCATCCTGGGACTTAATTACCTTAGCAGGGGAAATCAGGCTCTCTTCGCCACCAGTGAAAAAAGGAGCCATCCTAAAGGATCTCGGTTTTGGTGATGCGTAATCCAAATGTTATGAGACCGGAATAACTGATGGGCATGAGAACCTTTAACTGGGACGCGTCACAAGAACTTGGTTTAAGCTATGTCATTTGAGGGATCTGGCCAAGTTGGCAATCAGTTGCTGTCAGTCACACGATCGAACGAAATTTCGGCGTTTTAAAAAATCTTCGGTGGGAGGATTTAATAATTCTATCTAGCGCCAAAAATCGTTAATTAGGTAATAAACCCCCTCTAATAATTATAATTATTATAAGTAGTACCTGAATTATTTTTCTTGGCCCCTCTGCTAGTTTGGATTTGATGTCAAGACTGGAAGGAGCCATGATTCACCAACGAATTTCTGCACCCCAATTCAATCCTAGGTTACTAGGTTGTGACTTGTAATTTTGCGTTCATGCCTTTTTTTAACCTCCTAAGTTCAGGCAGAAGGTTTCAATCTGATCTAACATGCGTGTTTCAGGAATGCAAGAGTGGAGGAACAACACGAGAGGGGTCGAGTAGGCGTTTCAAGAAGGCCCGATTGGAGGAACAGGGCTCCGCCCGCCGTGGATCCCCCACCCCATGGGCCACTCTCCAGAAGATCCCACAGAACCCAGAAGTAGCCGCGCTTGTGAAGTGTATAGAGTGACTTAGTGTCTCCGAAGTCCACATTTACATTACCACGATAAAGCGACAAAAAATTTTTTTTACTGATTCAAAATCAACCAAAAGGCTGAACAGTATCGTCGTAGGATTCACCCTCAAAGGGGTCCCAAAGAACAGTTGAAATGGTCCAGCTTCGGCCGGATCGGAGTTTAAAATCGTGAGGGGTCCACACTTTTGAAATCAGCCTGATTACACTTTACCTAAAGCACATATAATTTTCACGAACCAGTGGCTTCGTTAAAGTCACCTATGTCTTAGGTATGTGGTCCTCCCTTATTTTGCTCCCCATAATTATGACGGCTCTCAACACGGCGCTCGCCCATTCACAGAACAGGCCGCGCCCCGGCCGTGGACGAGGAAGCAATTGGTGGTAAGTCTCTGGAGAATTACAAGTTAATTATTTAGTAATGCTTGCTTCAATGTACCTCACATTTGTCACCTAACCGCTCAAGCTCGTTTTCAATTCAAACCTTTCTCCCTCTTAGGGAGGTATAAAACCGGCTATCCATGCGTTCTGCACGTTACTACTATTGTAAGTAGTGAAATGCTATGAAATCGAGTAGATTGCACCAGGTTAATTTCATTAGATGGGAAACAGTGATAAATCCAATTGACGGGGTATAGTTTGTCAGGGTGGGGTTTGTGTCCTCTCAAACGTCAGGGGATTTGTAATTTTATAGCAATCCCATTGGGATTTATTCATCCTGATTAGCATTCAATAAGAACATAAACTAAACCCTACTTTGTTGAAGGGGTCACATCGCAATGCAGGCTTCGTCCTCTCGTTGGTTCTCTCATGCAGTCTCTAGAGAAAAAGACTCAATTATACCAAAGCTTTTTTTTTACCCCTCATGTGCCCCTCCAAGGTTCTCTCTCGTTGAGGTAGATAAGCTGTCAGAGCGATTAGTCCTGCTTATCAATTCGAAGATGGAAACCTTTCAAATGGTGGACCTCACGCAAACAAAAGGATCTAATCCTGCTCGGCAATTAAAAACACAATTCCTTATTGTTCTGTTGCCGTTGCACCGCACAGACGGCAAAAACGTCACTCGGTTTTACTTCTCGTATCCCAAAATTTTGTAGGGGGACCATCATTCTCCTGTATCCTAAGAAAAACTTTTTCATATCGGAATAGGACAATTGTATATGTGTGGTTGTCACTGTGCAGTATTGTAACCGGTGAGAGTTCTATCCTCGTTTGCATACATTTTAAGATTTCATAAATATACCTACCCTCGAACACATTTAAAATTCTTGCTTCGTAAACTTGTAAATAAGCTCAATATGGGGTCAACGATGCTTAAATGACACTTAAATGTCACAATAAATGTTTTACACCGTATGCCGTGTAAGCTTACTCTAGAGTATGCAGTAGTTGATGGTTGCTACGGGTGTTCCGAGTGAAGTATGGATGCATTATGTATTGTTAGACGATAGACGGGAATATGATATTTCGTGCGAAGCACGGGTGTTCCATGTACTATAGGTAATACAAACGCAATGGTGGATGAAAGTGGTGGACAGCCTGCCCTCCCCATCCCTTGCCTTGCTTGTTTGTACCTAGATAATATTAGTTTTGGGATGGATTTACCAAAAGGAAGTTCAAAAACGTTATCACAATGAGCCGCATGAATAATAACACGACAACTGTACAATTACTGTACATTAAAGACACAATTTTTAGTAGGAATTTTCACTATCTCAAGAGTTAGTTGTCACCATGTAATATGACTATACGTTTGATAAATTTATTTGATATAATTTGAACGAGAGCACATACAGTTTCTGGGAAGATTTCAATAATTGTCTAACTAATAGCGGCTTGGAAGTTCTAGAGCACGAATTAATAATCACGATTCATGTTTATATGTCGCTTAGGGGAATAGCGAAAGCTGGTGAGCCCAACAACCTCCTGCCGCTGGTACCAGGGGCAATATCCTATATGGGTGATCCTGTGACTCAATCAACCCTGAGAAGGAAACAAAGGAGGTTAGTCCGAGAGAATCCAGGAGTCCTAGTCGCCGTATCAAAAGGTGCCAACCAGGCAATCCAGGAGTGCCAGCACCAATTTAGAAACCGAAGGTGGAACTGTTCCACTCGAAATTTCTTCAGAGGGAAGAACCTGTTTGGAAAAATCGTTGATCGAGGTGAGTACATTTTGCCTTGAAAAGTTTATTTTTTTAGAGCCAACTCCACTTCACAACCTGACAGAATAATTAGTTTTAAGTTTAACAAAAAGAAAGCACTTTTTTCGAAATCGATTTTTATTATTCAATCTCAATAAGAATTATAGTTATTACAGCTAATGGTCCTTAATTAAAGGAAAAGTTATTATTAAGTGACAAACAAAGTGTGGAGGCTAGTCATTCTCTCGATTCTCCAATCAAGTCTACGTAGGCGATAACATTGTTTAGCGACAAAATGTAACGAGTGCTGGGGCTTTTTGTACCCTGCCCGAGGGTGACAACGGGCACCCCAGACCCCCCGCGGGCTAATAAGGGTGGATTAGCTATTTACAATGTCAGGATGAAATGGTCGAGAAGCTCGAACCGCCACCTGGAGATCAAGGGGAGCACAAGCCAAATAGGGAGCTTTGCATAACACTGAACTCAATACACAACAAAAGGCGTACATAAGAGCACCGGAGGGTCGTTGCCAAGCCCCCCCTTTTTTTACCAGTTTATCAGGATGTACATGGACGTATTGCTTAATAAACTTGACCGCTGAATGTAGGCAAGGTTCACGTCTGGACAGGCGACTACGCAAAAGTAATCTGAGATGACTGATCTTCAAGAGACTCAGCGATAAAGGCATTGTTATTCGGCTACCGGTGTCCTTTGTCAAGTCCGCTAGTTCGATTAGATGCTGAAAATGGCACTATAATAAAGAAAGGATTTGTCAACTCAACACTGATCTGCATCAAAGGGACCCCATTATGCTAATATAAATCAAGCTTAGCAATGCAAGCGAACCATCCTTTGAGTCGTGATCTGCAAATCGTCGTGTGCCTTTATGATGTTGAAGAGGTTGGAATAGTTTCGATAAGGTCTTGAGGGCAATCAGGAACAATCATAATCATTTGAAATAAATAAGGAAATACTCGTCCTGCTTTTACTATACTCGGAGCTTTTAATACCTCACCTTCTCAAGACAGGAAACACTTTTTTTTTGGGAGTTCACATACCTTCAGTAACTTCTGGTATAAAATGGACCTCATCCAACCATAGCATGAAGCCGCCCGCATTGTATATCATCGTAAAGAGAGATGATAACTCAGTTTCGTTCCTCGCGCTTTTTTTTTATGTTCCTTTTCCAGTTCTTGAGAACGAGAACGTGACTTGCACTGTACAACCGACGAAACAAAAACCGTTCAATAATTAATACGGCACGTCCTATCTTTCAATCCTTGAAACTCGAAGTAGAAAAACACGCAACTTTTTTTGTCTCCCTGCAGATCTTTCTGAGCACCATTCTTTCCCTTTTTGTCAGTACTTAGCACTGTACGGGAGGTTTTCTATTAAACCAATGACGGTCGGTACGGCTGAGGTTTTTGTTCAACACGTCTTTTACACGTGTTATAGCACTTCTTCTAGAGAATGGCAGGTTTTATAAGAACTCGAGGAACAAGAACTTCGCACGAAGAGGTTTCTTCAAACCGTCACGTCGTTGATTAGTTTCTTGAGACATAACTCCATTTTTAGAGCCCTATAAAAATTAATGAAGTGCACTACACGACGAAAAGCACGAGAAGGATTCATTGTTGTTTATCACCAACTTTTCTTTAGAAAAGAGGATATTTCCCTACGTGAGACATGGGAATCAGGTTAAAACCGGTAGGTAGGTACTTAACACTGAAACATGAAATGCAAAATTTGACTCAGGTTCAGCTGCTAATGACGATATTGTCTTAGAATAAAAAAGCATCAGTCAGCCCAACCCTGCCCCGAAATTCCCAAAACCGTATAATTAGCTTAGTTGCTCCAAACAGGTCTGTGGGGAAACTCAAGGTACCCGCTCTGTCCAATCGATGTCCTTCCCGCTCACGCAGGTTTGGGGGTCCGACGCTCAGCACGCTACTGAGCTCAAGCGCTCTTTCGCTCGCTACTTCTCCCGAGATCGGCTCATCGCGAGTCGACTCGGGAGGCCCCGGAACAAACCGCAGCTGTCATAGCCCGTCATTCACTACACTTTAACTTGCCCAGTTTCAATCGCAGTTATTTTCGCTCTATTGACGAATCCGGAAATCCCCGCTGACCCTTCAGAAGGGATTTCCGAGGAGGAAGTAGCAATTTCACAAGGGCTCGTTGCCCAGGAGTCCATACTTGGCAAATCAAGATTGGAAGCCAGGGACCCCCGTGGTACAACTGCGGCATGCAGAAAACCTTACCACACACGACCCTTCGTGCAGGGTAAGTCAGTTTTCTCTTGCTCCTTCTGAGGATCTGCCAGACGATTAGAACACCCCGACACTTCGGGTGATTCTAAGGAACCCAGATCCTGTAGAATTCATTTCTGTAGCTGGAGCATCCTCAGAGCCAGCAGATCACAACAAATTGTGTTATTCCTCTGAGGAATCTCCACCTGTACTGCCTCCAAAAACACTGGCGGCGTAACCACGGACGCTGCGCCAAACTCATTCCACCATCCACACCACAAACCTAATAGGTACCTAGGTAATCAATTAGGAAAAACAATCCCTGTAGGTACACACCCAACACACACACCTGGTGGTACGCTACAAGTTCCCCACACGAAAATGTTTATCCTATATGATCAAATTACTAAAACAGAAGAGGAGTCATCTTCCCCCTAATCTCAATATTGGATTGAACCTCTGCGCCTTCTGCAAACAACACCATATAATATTATGTATAACTGTACGAACTGCAGATGTCTTGACCTTTGTTTATTGGTAGTACTAACTCTGTACAATGTACAGTGTACATAATCGAAATTCCTATTATTTAACTAGTCGATGATATTAAATATCGTGACCAATGCCATGAGCCCCTGTCTATAAGTTCGACTAGTCAAATAATAGGAAGGCGAGGTATCGTAATTTTTGAGGTGGGTGTAATTTGGGAAAGCGGTTTTGGGTAAGGGAAGAGAGGGGACCACCGGGTGAGGTCATTTAGGAGCCGGCCCGAAGCTCCAGTAGAGCAGCTTCTCATTTCGAAGGCCGTCTTGTGAGTTGGTAGGTGGATGAAGCGGGCAGGGACGGTAGGCTTTCTGGCACTAATGTCTCAATATTCCTCTCTTCACGCCGTACCCTTTCATCTATAGCCGGTACAACAAACATAAAGGTTGGCTTCGAGCCTTCCGATGTCCACATCTGAACCGTTAAGAGGAATACATTCTCTAGCTTCAAACCTTTACGACGCTTTGAGATGCTAGTTTTAATACTGTTTTGGTACCTAGGGTACATAAAAAGCGTTCATTCCATGCTCAGCAGCCTAATTACATGCCGCACGTAAAATCCCAACAGGCAGGTATGAATTATCCAAGCTTGCATTATTCGATAATACGTATAGAACAAAGTCTGCAGATAGGTAAATTATGAAGAACAAGTTACAGTCTGGGATTTTAAGGCAGGAGTTGAATAGTTATAGCTTAGTGGATACAGGTATTACAATTTGATCACGCAATTAGATAGGTAGGTATCATTGTTTAGAGCTATGTTCCAAATGAGAGCAAGGTGAAGTTCTTTAATATTTTTCTTATGGAGTTTAAGAACTTCTGGCATACCTCGTTGAATACCAAAATCAATATGAGCATTGCAATAATTGCAATTGTAATTATTACGACGTTGCAGTTTTTAGAGGAGTAGTAGCCTAAAGATGTCATGTTCGACTTTTCCCTTCCGTAGCGATTTCAGCGAGTAAGAGGTCCGCCGGGTGTACCTACCAAGGAGGCTCTAAAGTGTAAAAGTAGACTTGTGTGGTCCAGGAGGAGCAAGAGGGTCCCCGCGCCGTACGCCTATCATTATCCGATGCCCCGCTATCATTACAACACGCCGGCCTATCATCCTACTGACGTCTTCATCACGCTCACAACCACCTCTTCTCACCTTACCTATGCCTTCTAATCAATTACTTCGCTCCACCCAGCCAATACCTGTTAGGCCAATGCTCCTTCAACATCTTCATCATTCTTAAGTCTTCGCGTTAGATATTTCCGTGTATGTTACGGGTATAATTTAATGATACCTCACTTGTACGATTCGGTATGTTATCTAGTTTCGAATTAAATGATTTGATGACCAATCTTTAGGGTCTTGAATTTATGAGTAGCTATCAGCAAAACTGGACCACGTGTTTAATACAGATAGAGGAATATGTGTACACATTTTTGATCACTTCAGAGAGTAAAAAGTGTACTAAAACGTGATACACGTTAAAAAAAAAAAAAAAAAAAAAATTAGGGAATTAACGGCACCAGGACAAAGGTTGAACATTATCTATAACATATAGTGTTGGAGAACAGATCCTGCAGAACACTGGGCATAATGGTACCTACATATCTTATTTTGTGAACATCCACTCTGAAAAGGCCCCTTGCTCTTCTTTCTCGTCTGAAGTACTTTCCGGCTCGAAGGAGAACTTGAATGGCGCAGAAGGGCCCAAAAGCTATAAGCGTGAACGCTCTTCAACGGCTTCAAAAGCGTTGTAACCTTTATTAGGGAAAATGATGACCCTTTTCCGACCAGGTGTGGGGTCTTTGCGTGGACAGGGGCAGGTAACATGAAGGCAAGCTGATGACAGCCCACCGTGTAAAATTTCAATTTTCTACCCTCCCATTTCCCTTTGGTTGTCTGTAAATCGTGAGCTGTGAGCACCGAACTTCTGCCCATGCATATCCATACAGAAGAATTAAGTTTGGATTCCGAAGAGATTTTCTTTTTAACTTCCAAGCAACGCCAAGCAAAATAAAATCCGATTGGAGATAGAATATCATCAAAACTTGTTTTCCAATCTATTAATAATCATGTTTTATTTAATGAATATTAAATAAAACATGATCAAGCCCCGAATGGCCAACTGCCCTCCACCAGTCGAGCATTTCTGTCTAGCAGGGTGTGTAAGGAGCTATAAGAGTACGTAATTAGAGTGTAATCTTAGTAGAGGAAGAAAGGAAAGAAGGGCGTTGAATAGACGAGGAAGAGGATTATGGTTAACAATCATTCAGATTGCCATTTGCCTCACCGATAAACACGGCATTGCCAACTTTCTTTTCTACTCCCTTCTTTCCATTCTAAAGGGGCTTGAGAGGCGGCTATTTAGTTGTCTTGCATTTGGGCCTCTCAACTATTATTTGGTCTCAACGGGGTGTCTTCCGCCAAACCGCAACCCGTTCTTCCATTGATGGCGTTTCAAATGCAGTTCCGCTCACTTGTAAGAGACTTAGGTTACAAAAGTTTTAAACCCTCAATGAAGCCTTTGGAAAACTATCAGCAACCTGAAGATTCCTAAGCAGTTTTTCAAGCTGGCAGAATCGTTTGCCATTGGTGATGTCACTGTAGATCACTAGTGAATGGCTCACTACGTGAACGTGCGCGGTCAATGGGTGTGGACTAGGCTTATGATTTTCAGCCAGCTGGTAGGTGCGAAAAATTAGTTAGAAAGCAATTTCCCTTGAAAACAACAGAACATAGTAAATTGAATGACATAATACGACTGGGAGCTTGAGGTAAGAGCGTTCAGGTAAATAACGAGAAAAAGGGAACAGTAGGTGCGGATACGGTTGTCCATTGGACTTAAGTACGGAAAACTTCGTGAATAACCGTAACAGACCGATGTTCCTCCGTAGATAATGAATGTCATTCAAGACGACATGGAAGATTGACAACTTGCCACTAGAGAACGACCATGGAGAGTTGCACCAGCTCTCCTCTAAAAACAGTATTTTCCTTTAAAAAAACACTAGGTCAACCAGGAATTTAATAAATTAAACAGAAGTAGTCAACAAGCGAAAAAGAACCCTGTCGAAGCTCGAAAGTTTGGCGACCTAACGCGTACCCATGTATAATAATAGAGTGTCCCCCCTTCTCCTCTAATTCTGGTAGGTAGGATGTCACATGGTCGTATCTGGTCTCTACATAAGAGCACCAATTAGCCGTGTTTACCTACATCGCTGTCAGGGAGCACCTTTCGTGATTGATGGCCCACGAGTCCTGTAGAACAGCTCTTTCCTTTTTCGTCCTTTTTGGTGTTGTAACCCCGTCGAGTTCCCGACGATAGCTAAATCTTGTCAACACTAACTTAAACAAGCAATGTTTTTCCACCATTCTTGAACTTGGAAATAGCCAACTTTCCGGAAATAGTCTGAAAGGTAGTTCCTCCGTGAAAGATGGATTTATTGGAGAAAAACTTCTCTCGGTTGATGCGTAATAATAATATGACTTGACATTTCAATAATGATCTTATTAGAAGCGTAGATTTCGAATCATCTCCTTTTATTTATCACAGCACCGACAAGGGTATTCAAAAAGGCGTTTTATTTTAATGTGTCAGGGACTGCAAATATTGTTAGCAGATGTTGACGTGGCTACATTTTCATATCTGGGATTTTAATTTTTAAAGCCGCTATGAAAATGAACCAAGTTTATTCAACAAAATTTCAAACTGGGTCTTAACGCTAGAACGGCGAAGGCCGCTGGCGTTGGGAAGGGAGGGAGCTTTGCTAAAGTTAGCTAGCAGCGTCTGTGCACGATGGTATGCTCTCTCCCGACTTGATGCAGGGTTTATGTGCCGTCGTTAATCTGGACTCGTATGCCGACACTAAATTTTAGCTCTAGGAAAGTAGTCTGCGACCACATAGGTTACCTCGAGGGAACTGACCCTGCTAGTTCTATTCTGAGATGAACAGGATATTCTGCTGTTGCTAAGGAGGGCGCTTTATCTTCGTCTACGTACGTAAAAGAGCTCCCCAAGGCTGCCGAAGCTTCTTTTGGATGTAAATCGTCAACACGTTCACATAACAAAAAAGTAATCTTCCAGCAAAATTGTATATTTATTGTAATTTTGCTTACATGTAAGCAAAATACAATAAGGCCTTCAGTATTGACATTTGAAAGACAAGCTCTGTTGATTGAATCATCGGTGTTTTGATACTAACCACCATCAGTATGATTTCTTTAGTAGGAAATATTAAACACTCTTGCTTCTACCCCCCAAAAAAATGGTAGACTTCTCACTCACACAGAGGTGTTGGACCTCTTACCTGCCCAGAGCCCTCAGTTTTTCACATTTGCTATTAAAACCTTCCCAGAGAAGAACCTCAAAACCATTCAACTTAAAGAGACCCTTGCTCTGGCCGCCGGTCCGTAAAAAAAGAGTGGAAGAACAGATTTCGAAGGAGGAAACCAGTTCATTTGGGAGGCGTGTCTAATCCAAGGGACCTCTCACTTCACCGGTGGTGGTGAGGATAACCTCTTTGAGGTTGCTTGGCCTAGCCGTCTCACCAGTGTTTTTAATCATATTTTCAAATTCATCGTGGAGGTGTAGCTGTTGTATTATTACGTGTTCCACGTTAATCATCTCATGTATTGCTATCTAACGTCATCGTATCTAAATGTTTTGGACAAACAAAATCCTTTTCTAAATAAGTGTTGGGTAACACCTAACTAATTAACAGGTAGATAGTATTATTATATTCTTTTGCTTCTCGGTTAGAGGTACCAATTTATGAAAAAGTTTGCTTAAGCTATGATTAAGTGGCAAGTGTTGTGACTAAGTGATTGATAACCTTCAATTCCGACTGTTAACAAAGGTTACACTACTCGGGAACGAATTTCATTTAAATACATAGCACTTTATTATTAAATTTTGTTGTAACATTCTAAATTAGCCCGAGCAAATCAAAATAAAAAAACAATGCCTTGCAGACCTGGAAGCAAAATAACATGGCGACGGCCAATTCGGAGTCAGGTAGGATGAATCCATCTCAATCCGGGGCCCGTCTTTGCCGAGTTATTTTACGGTTATTTTCTACTCCGTTCGAACCAGAAAGGATTGTCCTCAGATTGGTTACGTAGCGTCATTAATCATCTGTAAGGCCTTCATCTTTGGGTCAGAAATTGATGTCCGGAAATCTGTAACTGCCCAATCCACGGTTTCTTTCTTTTCTATCGTCATTTTGGTTGATCATTGCACTAGCTACGCAGTAGGTTTGTCACTATGGTGGAGACGATCACGGTTGTTCGTCGGACAGTGGTTGATGTCTGTAACCAAACGTATGAAGCCATGAATCAAAGCTCGAGACATATTGAAATATCTTGTAACTATTCCTGTTCCCTATATAAATGTAAAATGAATCGATTAAATGATGCCTAGAGGGTGCTCTAAAAAGTTGATCGAGCAGGAGCTGAGATTTCCAAGTTGAAGTCGCGCAATCACTCGATAAGTTATGTAAACATGTCAACGGAGTTCTGACTGATCCTCTGAAAGGTCCCTGTTGTTCTCCAAGAACGTTTCGACGGGAATACCCCGTCAAGTCCCACAATGACATATTCCTAAAATGATCAAGGTGAATTCATTTCATTGTTTCAGGTTGCCGGGAAACAGCTTTCATCTATGCAATCACATCGGCAGCTGTCACCCACGCAGTGGCTCGATCTTGCGCGGAGGGCTCGATAGAATCATGCACATGCGATTATAGTCATGTGGCACGAGGATCCCCGAAGGGCGCCGCGGGTGTTCATGGAGTTCGAGATTGGGAGTGGGGAGGTTGTTCCGACAACATAGGCTTTGGATTCAAGTTTTCCAGAGAGTTCGTGGACACAGGAGAACGAGGGAGAAGCCTAAGAGAAAAAATGAACCTCCACAACAACGAGGCTGGTCGAGTTGTAAGTCAAAATCCGTTCAAATATAGCCCTAAATATGAAATTAACTCGGACATTTACCTAAGAGGCGCCATCCGCATTTAGCATGTAGGCTCCTCGTTCCTGCAACCCGTGAAAAAAATAGCCTTCTTTATTGCTAAAACACGAGGAGCAGGTTAGTTTTGCGAATGAGGTGTGAGATGATGAACGCCTCCGAAACGTTAGCAAAACCAGTATGGTAGTAGGTATTATAGTTCGAAATCTGCATAACAGGCTTGGCTCTGATGTCAGTGAAGCGGCACCTTATCCGCCAAAAATGACATCATTCAGTCTCCGATGTATTCCGACTAGCGAATGAGATTTCACCTAAAAGATTTTATATGACATAAGTAGTTTTATTAGACGCATCATTTCATTAGTGTATTTTTTTGTCAATTCGCAGCATGTCGCAGCAGAAATGAGGCAGGAGTGCAAGTGTCATGGGATGTCTGGCTCATGCACAGTTAAAACCTGCTGGATGAGGCTACCCCCTTTCAGGGTAGTGGGTGACAATCTCAAGGACAGATTTGATGGAGCGTCGAGGGTCATATTCCCCAACACGGGCTCTTTAAGAGCCGGTGGCAAAAAATCTAGGCAAGGAATATTTTATTAAAATTAATCAACATGTACACTGCAAGATACAATCCAAGTACTTCGTTTGCCTGCCGTCAGCTCCTGAACAACGCAATATTTATTTTCTTCACACAGGTACAACTTTCAGTTGAAACCCTTCAATCCAGAGCATAAGCCTCCAGGCTCTAAGGATTTGGTGTACCTCGAGCCGTCGCCAGGGTTCTGCGAAAGGAATCCCCGCTTGGGCATCCAAGGTACCCATGGCCGTCAATGCAACGACACGTCGATTGGCGTTGACGGATGTGACCTCATGTGCTGCGGGAGAGGCTACAAAACGCAAGAGGTCGTCGTGGTAGAAAGGTAGGCAAGTCTTTCATTGAAAGCACTTTCATAATATGACAAAGCTCATGACAGATAATATCGAATCTTGGACTAAACTAAAATTAATCATTCAAGTTCTGTTCCCCATGACGGCCTGAACGAAATTTTCACAAAATGCCCCTTCTAAGAAGAGGTAAAAACAATTTTTATAAATGTAAATTTTGAATTTTACAGGTGCGCGTGTACGTTCCATTGGTGTTGCGAAGTCAAATGCAAGTTATGTCGAACGAAGAAAACAATACATACGTGCTTGTAGAAAATACGCGCTTGTGCTAAAAAATCATAGGGCGATACAAATACAAAAAACTACTAAAAGAAATAGACTGAAAAATTACTATTTATTTCTTATTTATTTTGACTGATTGTAGATAATATTGTACAGGACATCAAGTCATCAGTATTACATTTTCGTACTATCTATTCCCTCTTACCCTTTACTTCGGAAACTGTATAATTTTTTTTTAAACTTTTGTAAAGTGTAAATATTAATTTACTTTTTATTTATTTTGTATCTATTGTACTTGATTGTATTTACCATTTTATTACTGGTGTACATACTATTGCTGTTACTGTAAATTTTTATAAATACGTCAAAATCGATTATCCGAACACTTTCGTCTGTCAGACAATCGCCGATAAGAATTTGTGTAAATTATGGTCGTAACACCTAGGATCCAAATAGTCCGAATAGAATAAAATCAAATTTTATTACCTACCTGAATTAAAAAAGAGTTTTGAACTACTTACCCAAAGTTATTTTCTTCATTCCTTTACCTAAAAACTTACAACCAATAATGCCTGAATACAAATTGAAATGTTGGTAGTAAAAAGGTTAAATCCATCAGTGGTCTTCTGGGTCTTGTAATCCCCTTATAGCTTAGATATTTTGCACAGTACACTACAGTGTACCTTCGATACGTCTTTAGTGAGAAGGGAAAAATAAAAATAATTCATCAATTTTATCAAAAATGTACAACATAAATTTTAGCGTCCTCTTGCTGAGCACTCACTGGCAGAAAATACTCATGCTGCCAAATATGGCAGGAATTTTCTAGGTTTAATACGTCCTACTCGTGATGATTACGTTTCAAAGGAATGGAATAGTTGGCTCTGAAGCTGAATGCGTGAGATGTTGCAATAAGTGAAGACGCTAGTTCCGTGATTCCTCCTTAACTGGTGAACACATAGATCACTCTACTGACAGGCGAAGTTGCAAAACATCACAATAACCTCTGTCCTTAATTGGATTCCATTTCCATGCGAATGGAGAAGACGGTATCCTTGTGAAAGTCTGAGTGACCTATCCATTCCTGCTTCTTTGTCGGGCCGAGTTCAAGTCGCAGGTTCTTATTGCATAGGGTATATGCCTACATTAAATCTCCATACCTCGAGATAAAAACTATCAGCAATTAATCCTTTTAGGTAGATAGTGGCGGGGAATTTAATCCTCCGAACTTGCATAATTTCAAAGCATTTGAAAGGAAATGAGGGAGAAAAGTTGTTGATGGTCGGTCAAATAAAACGGTTCAAGAAATATATTCTCCCATCATCAGGGCATAAAAGTGCAGGGACAAGAGCAGTACACGAGGTGAACAGTCGTTGTCGTACAGATGATATAAATTAAGTTTGTAACATTTGTATGACAACGACGGTTCACCTCATCTGCTGCTCTTGCCCCTGGGCTTTTACGCTCTGATGATAGGAAAATAATATTATATCTTTTGAAACGTCGGCACATTGCCGTATTATTTGACCGACCCTCAATTTGCCACCCACATTCATTGAAACGGTCAACATCATCTTAACCAACAAAACATTAAATGTTTTAAAAATTATGCTTCGAACTTAAATTTTATGCTCCCTATTGAATTTTTCGCCGAACTTATCAAAGTAAAAACGAACGCTGGAACTAGTTAATCGACGTCTTGTTCACATGGCGTGCCATGTTCTAAATTATTTATTGTATTCTCTAGACTTATTTTTATACCAAAATTCAGGGTTGGTTTCGGGGGGTGGGGGTGGGGGGTAGGTATTTCATTTAAGGATCAGTTCCACTTTTGACGCAGAGATCAGACATACTAAGAGCGGAGCAGGTAGGGGGGGAATAATTGAAAAGCCTATTACGCTACTTAAGTCATAGAAATTGTGGAAGGCGGTGAAATTAAAAGGTACACTTTATTTCTTACTCCCCAAACACTTTTATAGTAATTATGGTATTTACTCGAGCCTATGCAATTATTACGCACAAAACCTTCATAATTCCTTTCAACCCACGTTTATATCTCAGAACCGTAGGGAACCTTTTCAAAACCACCAATAATGTCCATTTCGAATCATTATAATTACGGGTAGCTCGGAACCATTTTCTGATTTCCCAGGATTCTTTTGAAGTGATTCGGAAGTGCATGAGAAAAGTAATCTACTTCATGAGCGCAGAGAGGCAACCCTTCGATACTACGGTGAAGTTTGCGAGTTCAAATAATCGCCACTCATTTTCTTCCCCGCGTTGTTCAGCCTCACTATATCTTGAGAGCAGATATTTATTAACTGTCATTTTCTTCTTCTTCATCTTCTTCTTACAAATGTAGTCATTGCGTCTGCCTTCGGTATTGCCTCTGAATACCAGCAACCGACATGGAAGAAAGAATGGAAGAAGAACCCGAAAGCGTTCGGGACACAACCCCTTATTTTTATTTACAGAAAAAAAAAACAGGGATAATTAAATTTGATTAGCTAAAGCAGATTGTTTGAGATTATTGGATGGTTTGCGGAGGAATGAGATTCAATATCAATACAATGAAATCGAAGTTGTATTTCTGCACGCTCATGCAATATTTATTTACTTAACTCATTTATATTTATGAACAACAATAATAATTATTATTGAGTAATCACACCGCTCGGTTTTCGCCTTAACCATAGTCATCATGAATCGTCACTTAAGTCCTAACATCACGTAATTGACATTCACGCAACTTTACTGGAGAGGCAAAAAGTCTGTTTCATCAGTTACGCGCTGTTTTATCAGTTTTGCTCTGTTTAATCAGTTACGCATTGATTTTGCAGCTAAGTTGTTTTATCAGTAACGGGCTGTTTTTCTCTGTTAAACGCTGTTTTATCAATTACGCGCTGTAGAATTTTCGCGTTTTCCTCGTTTTTATGTTACCAGGTGACCTTGGTTTTCATGCCTTCGGCTATGTTAATACCTATCAAATGGAATGAAAAACTCATTTTTCAAATTGGTGGTGCTAGAACTTGAACGACGAAATACTAACTAGCCCCACTGATTTCAGGCATAGAATGGGTCAATGTGCGAAGTAGCAACATGTTACAACAATGCCTGCCAAAGTTACAGAAAAACTGTGAGATTTTCATGTAGCTTTGACTGGATTATTCAATCATGTAAGAATGACTTTTGAGCTAGATGTAAGTTCATAAGACCTATGACGAGTATTAGGGATCATGAAACTGAGGGTAACCAGGTATGAGCTCGAAGACTATTTGTCACTCAGATATGTTCGGTTCTTTTCAATTTTAATGCCTTCTCATCCTCACCGCGAGAGTAACACGGTTAAGAATTAATAGGCCAATTACTCGGGTCCTCTTAAGGGACACTTTCCTCCGTGTCATAAAACCCTTGAGTTGGTTCCCACACTCCGGTTCGCTTCCAAGGGGTCAAGAGTGCCTTGTCCATTACCACCACTAACAGCTCCTATCAACATCAAAACATTCCTCTCATTCTACTTCTTCCACTGCTGATTATCGTCTTCCCGACCTTAATATTTGCCAAGTCCAGCTCGAGAACTTGACGAGGCGAGCGGTAGTCAAGGGTCGCCCATATTACTTCGTCGTACATAGCTCTGCGAGGACTGCAACTTGGGAATGTGAATGAATGGCTCGGAGCACTTTACGTTTACGAAATAAACATCCTATCTTTTAAAATTCAATACGCTAGCCAAAAAAGGAGGTAAATGGAAAAACATCACAAAATTCACAACGAGGCTGTACCGGCTCTTTTTTTTCTCTCTCTCTTTTTGGGACGAGAATATTAATTAAATAGGTACCTAATAATATGATTATACCCAATACCCAATTAAATACCTAATAATATGATGAGTTAATAGCTCACCCACTCGAACTCAGCCAGTATACGGGCATGTAGGTATATACCAAAATATATAGGTATTTTATTTAACGTAGCACGTTTAAATAAAAACGCTGCAAATTTTACACAAGGATTTATTATTCTTTGGTATAGGTTACTTGTGCGAAAATAAGTTCTGGGACAATAAGAAATATGAAAATATCCAAATTTTTTTTTTTTTTTTTCAAAATACCTGTTTCTACTCGGAAAATATTGGCTTCCAGGGATCCTTCAAAAATCCCATTTGTACCCCATGAAAACCCTATAAATAGCCACAGTGAAATCGGATCGTTCCCGGACCCCCAAAAATGGATTTCTCTGGGAGAGACTGGGGATGAATTCCCTCATTGACCCATCCCTGATTGACAAAAATGGATTGAACGTCCAAAAATACTTCGAAAACGACACCTAACTCGATCCCATCGCCAAAAGCATTCAAAAACCCTCCCGTAGCCCAATTTTAGCCCCCTAGCGCCCCACGGGTTTGGGCGATCGGGCTGAAAGCATTGCGGGACTAGATGGTAAACCAAGTATTTTGTCAAAATTTCAGATTAAAAAAAAAAAAAAAATCCTACTGCCCAAAACGGCCCGGACGTCGGACGGACATTTCCGTTTTTTAGAATCTACACCTCTTGAAACGGATAATGTCAAATTTTGAGGCCTATCCGAGTCGTCGACCTCCGATTACATAGGTGTATTATTCCACGAATAATAAACCAAAAGGAGGGCGTTGAATTGTAGCGGTAGGGATTGACGACAACACTAATTGTGAAGATCTCATCGGTCTTTAAAGGTCATATAAAAAAAGATCCTATCTATAATGTCGATGTAACCGATACCTATAAAAAAGGGATGAGGCAGGAAGTGTGAATCCAGAAAACAGGAAAAAGGAGTTTGTCTTCGAGTATATGGTTTATGTGGCAGGGGTCGCTTCGTGAGAACCTGTGGACCGAATAACTCTAAAGTGTCTTAATTAATAACGACCGAGGCTACCCGGGAGATAAGCGGAACTCGGGAGGAATCTCTACAGGAGAGGCGGATGCCGAGCGCTCCGTTCCCACACTGTCCTCAACTCTCAAGACGAGTTCGAATGGAAGAGTTCGAAAGAGGGAAAGCTCTTCGAAGGAGTGAACTACCGACTCGTCTAATGGGGGGTCAACTGGGGTCATGTGCCTAATGCAGATACCCTAGTACCCATTCACAGTTCTTCTTGTCTTATTCTTTAGAATGGAAATCAGGTTTAGAGTTCCAAGTTTCTTCAAGGAAGCTGTCTGTTGTTACAATACGCAATTTTCCATCCACCATGCTTACAAGGATTTCAATTCACAACTAAATCTTGAAAGGTTCACAGTTGATAGCACTTGACAGATCGGGAACAAAATTCAACTCTGAATTTATTGACAAATCGTAACAGATAGTTTTCTCAACGACGCCTCTCGTGCCATGCCTCCATAAAAATAAAATTGTATATAAGTAAATAATGTATTTTTGGTGACAGAACTTCTGCTAACAGCACTATAGTGGTCAATATATACGAGCCTGAAATAAATAGGGCATTTACACATATTTATGAGCTTGAAATAATATATTTATGCACTTCAGGTTTTACGAATGTTATTATATCCGCTCTCACAAATGAGCCATAGATCAGCGAGTAGTCAGACCGGAAAATAAATGTATAAAATACCCCTCCCGACTGAAAAACGTTTAATTACTTTCGAGCACGATTGCCCGACTGTTCGATTATTAATAATTGCAGACATGATGCTGCAACAGAACGCTCACGATTCTTCGAGATTGATGTCAAACTATTTACATTGGCTTTCCAGAGTTAGCGGCTCAGTCAACCGTACCCAATCGATTCCACGGTCGATGCGGTAGGGCCTAGGGAATCGATATATCGCTTTCATTTACTTCGGAGGTCTGTCTATTGTGTCGAAGGCTTACCCTTCCACACCATTCATTATCTTTGGATCTCATCTTTGAGAACAAACCAAGTTACTATCAAGCACAGCACATTTCATTGCTCCGTCGATTATAATCGACTATAATTATAGTTATCCTACCCAGGACACCCTACCCAGTGTTTTGTACATTGGTGATTTGAGCTACTTCACTCTGATATTCCCTAACCGAAATTTCGAAAACTTTGATCAGGTTTGTAGGCGCACCCTGTAGAACGGATGTGAGGGGCGTACCTAGAATTTAAATTCATAAAATTTTGTATTATGTGTTTGTTATAAGCGGAAGGCCGGTGGCGTGAATCCACGGTTTCGCTCAGCGTTGTGGAGGAAGATGAAGGGAGTATTGGAACATCTCTAGCTAGGGCATCGTACGAATTGTCGTAGTCTACAGGCCTAGTAGAAGATGAAGCCACAATCGAAGACCCGCACTCGTCAGGCAGGTACTGTCATGGTGCGAGGTCCACGGAAGGAAACCGTGTAGATGCTGATAACCAACAGGAGAAGTCGTGGCCGGTATCAGTTCGTTCAGGGTTCACATCGTAACTGAGATCAATAGTTGCAGCTGCCTCAAACGACTAGTCGGCAATGAAAGCCTGGCCAGCGGACCCGATCTCAATTCTCTCACTGCTTATCGACATTGCCTGTAATGTCACGATAAATGAACAGCAATGAATTTGAATTTAAAATTTCCCTTCGTCACCGGAAATAAATGCTGGGCCACCGACGGGAGAAGGGGGGTTTCAGCGAGCTCGCGCCGCCACCGTAGCGCGACCCGCTCCTCTCGTCGGTACCATTTCTGGCGGGCTGGCAATACCAGTAGAGAAGCATGGGAGTTCCCCACAAGGTTCTTCGTATTTGGTGAGTTCATAAGCCCTCAATCGTCTTGTATCTGCAGTAGCCGAATAGGTCCAAACCTAAGGTCCAGAGAAGGATATTTTGGCCCGGTTTCTCCATAGTTAACACCCGAGGTGAAAAAACGGCGGTTTACGTAATATTCACCTTGCTGTTTCAACAACCCCGTTTTCAAACGTTGATGAAACTGGCCCTTAGCACTTCAATATATCGCTGGCCTAATTCAAGACCGGCTTAAGTGCGAATTTTGTATTTGGGTGATTCCAAAAAAAAAAACGGAAATCGGTGAGTACTCGCCTCTGTAGCTTCCAAAAATTACCCAATCTTCTAACTTTTTTTTTTTTTATAGCTCCACACGAAATGCTCTACCACTCTAAATACTTCTGAATTATTTCGGCTAATGTACTAGGAGAAAATCGAGATTTACTACAGAAAACTCCACGACCTTCACGCGTACTCGAGACCTATGAGCAAGTTTGGAATCGATTTTAGATCCCATATCATGGATTTACAGTCAACGCCTTCTCCCCAAGTGATTAGGAGATTCCATATTTCAATAGTTTACTACGTTCAAGGGGTTATCAATTATCTAAATGCAGAACCACCCTCTAAAAGTTGCGTACTCATGATGACTCAAGACCGGCACAAGAAAAAAAGTTAGTTTTTCATTTCGCCTGAAGAGCGCGTTTTTAACTATTTCGATCTCCGAGCTAGTCCGTTCAGTAGCCCAACATCCCTGGAAGGGAAAATACGGCTCGTGGGGGATCTCCAGCAGCCAAAGAAAAATTTTCACATAGCGTCGCTTAAGAGGCAACACCACGTATCCAACATTTTGTCGAAAATGAGGTTTTTATATCACTGGATGCAGAATTTCGCTCCGCGTTGAATGGTAACATTGGTGTTTCGTTAAAACGCCGCCAAAAGCTCTAAAATCGCTCTAAAAAATTAAATGTTAACACCACGTATCTAACTCTGATGAGGCAATACCACGTATCTAACTCCTGCTGGTATGCATGTTTTTCCTTCCTCCAGAACAGTTGCCAAAAGTTAGATACGTGGTGTTGTATATCACTGGATGCAGAATTTTGCTCTGCGTAGAATGGTAACATCGGGGTTTCGTTAAAACGCCGCCAAAAGCTCTAAATCGCTTACATGTTAACACCACGTATCTAACTCTGATGAGGCAATACCACGTATCTAACTCCTGCCGGTATGCATGTTTAAATCAGTTTTTTCTTCCTCCTGAAAAGTTGCCAAAAGTTAGATACGTGGTGTTGCCTCTTAAGCGACGATAGTTTACTGAGCTAAGTCATGTTTGTTGAGATACTTTTTTTCCAGACATTCACGCTTGTAAAATGAGTAATTCAAATTGTTTGATTAGATTGTAATCACCCGTAGAACACAAAACGGGTTCGTGTGGCGATGAAAGACCAGTTTACCCTTTTGGAAACACAGAGTTAGCTTGCCAGCCATTTTGAGATACTTTCTCATGACCGTCACACTCAAAACCTTCACGCGACCATCACGTTTTACCAAGTCAAACTTGTGAAGGTCATGAGGGATTAGTGAAGGTTTGGATGATTTAATAACCTATCTCATTGACTTGACCAAGTTATTGTAGTATATATGTACGTATATTGTATTATTACTAGGTAAAAGGCAAGACCATTGTGAAAAACTCATGACCTTCACTCAAGAGTTCATAACCTTCACACAAAAGTTCAAGACCATCACGAAAACTCAAGTCCTTCACGCCTAGCTTTCTCCATTTCAGTTGCAGAAATTGGCCTTCAAATCTAGTTTCTAACCCTAATTATATTTTATATTCGGTTACTGGCTACGGATACTGAAAGTAATTGGGAATATATATTGAGTTCCTCAATAGTTATACCAACACCAATTCATGTGATGGTCTTGAGGAAAGCACATAAATCCGTCGTGGATTTGTAGTGATATCTTTTAG
The DNA here is from genome assembly GCA_955831195.1 of Pilophorus perplexus. Lineage (NCBI taxonomy): Eukaryota > Metazoa > Arthropoda > Insecta > Hemiptera > Miridae > Pilophorus > Pilophorus perplexus. The sequence goes on along the minus strand of OY037011.1, from coordinate 11,496,527 downwards.
GGGGCTACATAAAGTATCTCACCCTATATATTTTCGAAAACTAGGGCTTTCCCTGGACCGGAATCAATAACACTTCTAGAGAAAACGATCGAAAAATTTTCGGCCTAAACGAAACCCCAAATTTCCGTTTTTTTTGGAATCACCCATTTATCAGTTTTTGAGTCAGCCTTGCACAATTTTTTGCGCTCTTTCTAATGGTATGAGCGGCTTTTTTATAACTCTACCCAATCGCCGCCAGAGCAAACTTTGGACGGGGCCCACTGAATAGCTCATCATTTTCAGGACAATACTGTCTCATCTACTATTTCACTCTTTAACTAACCGACGAAAAAAATCACAAATTTGCAGGAAACTAAACCAAAACCATACTGAATTAGTCGTCAACGTTTCAAATCGCTAACTCCTATAGCTTCAGAGAAATTCAACGTTGAATACATTATGCATTTTCAAACCCTGAAAAATTTGTGAATTGGCACTTGAGCCGGTCTTGATATTATATTGAGTCTTCCAGGTTTTGTTTACCGTGATTCCTGGAGAAGGGTGGTAAGGTGGACAGGAATGGGGAAGGGGCTCCCCATAAGTAAAAACGAAAGGGACAGGAGTGGAATACTAACCAGTCAGTCCCAATCTACCGTTTCCATTACTTCCCCATTGATTTATACACACTACCCACTGATTTACAAACTACCGTCATTTGTAAGCTAATCTGTTTCGAGTTCCCTCTTCACGCAGAACATGTTTAGTTCATCAGGTCGATGAGGGTTAGACAATACATTTAGATAAAAGTGTTTGCTTTTTGGAGAAATCGTTTCTCTTAAAATCGTGGGAACGGCAGTTCAACCGACGAAGGATCCCGTGCACATAATTGACAAGCCGAATAAGTTAATACATCTTCGATTATTTAGTCTATTTATTATTGTTAACGTGAGCGATGAGGGTAATGTCAACACGATGAGTTATCGTTACAATTTCATGAAGTCTTTAAGATTCCGGTTTACAGAATTTTTTTACTGTTTTCGGGCTGCTCCATTAAGCGAGTTTGAGTGTGGCCATGAAATTATTGGAGTGTAGGCTACCGAAAGTCTCTATTACACCTTTTTCCATGGAGGAATATCTCTAACTCTATTCCTCCATGACCTTTTTCGAGACCCTAGCGTAACGAATTTGCGACATTCCCCGTGTCAGGTTAGTGGGTTCCCTGTGTCAAGTTGTGAGTTGTTTGTAGTGTTGTAATATTTTCGGAGTTTTTTCTTTCATCTCCCTCACAAAAGAAAAGAAACAGTGTGCGGGGTCTACAGTACCCAAAATGGCCAGCGAGTGCCATTTTGTGAAATTTACTTGACAGAGGAATAGGTCAGGAGTAAAAAATTCCAGTAGTAAAACTTCCTCATCCCGAACCTAGTGCCAATTTGATGACTCTGAAACACTTCTTGCATGTAAGGAGTATCCAGTTTCCTGGCAATTCGAGCAAAAAGGATCTTGAAGGGTTAGTCCACTGTTTTTCTAAAGAACAAATATATTTGTTGATCTATAGATTCTGCTCTGATTATTGAGCCCTATGGACATACTTCAGAAATCCATAAAACGATTCTATGTACTGAAGTTCGTCGAAAACTACAAATTACTTGACACCCTGGCTCAAACCCTTCAAAATCTAAGCCTGAAGTAGGTACAGCATAGCTTGAAAGAAATACTCAAAAACGTTTTCTGAACCCAACAACACCCTGCTTCACTCTGCTTCAGCTTGGCGGTTCAGGGAGCCCACTAACCTGCCTCAACGATAACCCAACTAACCATTTTCAATGGTCAAGCTACCAGCTACAAACATTCGATTTTACAAATATAGATAACATGGTTACCGTATTAAGTAATGGGCATGCAATTTTTTGAAGATTGAATTCTGAATATGCAGTGCATTTCATCATAGAGTGTAGTAATAATACTTTACAAGGACAAAAATTCATTTGGATTGAAGTCTTTCATTCCACAAACCTTGAGATTCCGTTCCCATGGGCGGATACAGAACAGTCAGTTCGCCCCTGCGAAGTCCCCGGAATCCATCGCCTTTGACAGGGTGACTTCGGACGGCCGGGTTTCTTTGCCCGGGTGTCCTTCGGCATTCCTCCCCGGCCGCCTCGCTCTTCTCCCAACTAGTGAAAAAACGATTCCACACCAGTCTGTCTTTCACTCGGTGAGCTTGGTGGTGTATTCTTTCTTTTTCTCGCTCAAAAAATTTCATACTGAGAAAAAGGGGGTTCAGATTCCGCTAATGGTCGTTTCATCACGATTTTTCGAATGGAAGGTTGAATAATTAAATGACCCCCCTACCCTTGAAGAAGACTCTGGAAGTTACAGGGGGGACAGAGGGGATGCAAGATAAAGGAATAGAGCAGTAAAGAATAGATCATACGAATAATAGAGCAGTAAAAAATGAATCATCGTATAGGAGCGTACATAAATATCTAAAAAAAAAAAAATAATAAATAAATAAAATAGAAATGCCAAGGTTTCTACCCGCGAAATTCTATTGTTCATACTGATGCCTACCCAAAATCGACTCGCAACACGATAAGTTTTGGCGATAAGTGCATCGGCTCGACACTGCAAGCTCATAGATAGATCATTCTCACAAAAACGTAGGTGGTCGTTTTCGAAGTATTTTTGGACGTAGAACCCATTTTTGGGGGTCCCAGAACGATCGGATTTCACCGTGAGGATCTATGGGGCTACTGAAACGGGGCTTTTGAAGGATGTCATTTTCAGAGTAATGTTGGACGCATAATCCATTGATTGGGACTGACTGACAGTCATATTTCATTATGAATTGACCAAGGATGGCGTGTAAATTTTTCCAAGTGTCTACGTGAGGGTTAAACATTTGAAAACTAAAGACCTAGAAACGTACGATTTTGTGAGAATGACCCAGATAAGGTAATGTAGGTTGTAGTTGTTTACCTGCCGCTCAAGGTACAATCCAGCCAAGCAACAACTTGCAAAGCAGTGAGAGCCGATGCATCTTTCGCCAAAAGTTACAGTGTGGCGAGTCGACTATGAATCGGCATTGTCGCGATCAATAGAATGTGGCGAGACGACCGCAATTCAGCTCGAAATCTCCCACCTGCATGGTAGGAACAGATATAATATATCTGTAGATAGATATTATCTATCTATATCGTGATGGTATATACACTCGGATATAGGGCGAGTCGATGGACGCCCAAAACTTGATACGGCAGTATTTTGTCCTTATTTATAATGATACAAATTGAGGATTTCCTTGGTAGAGAGAACTCCAATGCAAACTGGGTGCACGACTGAATTAAATTTAGTAATTTACTCATTTAATTTGCTAGATACAATTTTTCACATAAATTTCTCTACAAATATCATGGTTAATTAGGGGCACAGATTCTGTTGAGAATACCAACTTCAATACGTAAAATAAGTTTGGGAACAAAATAAACTGGAAACTTCGACCAAGAAGAGCCTGTTGCGGACGTTTGGTTAGTAGCGTATTGATATGAGTCACGAATCGAAATCGAGACAGACATCAACTTGCACTGATTGACTGTGAATAATTCAGAACTGTCTGATCAAAGTCGTTTGGTTGAAGCGACTCCAGCCTTCATTAGTTCTGAAATACAGTATACAGCGTGTCGGAGGGTGATTCACAAACCTTTAGTTCAATAAACTATGGAAGGACATAGGTACTTATATTTTCCGGAACATCGAGTCTTGCACAAATCAATGGACCGAACGGTTTCTAAACAGCTGCAATGTGAGGGCAACTTAATAGTATTTTTCCAAACTTTCAATGGATTTGACTATCAGCATCGTAATAATTATGATTATTATTTAAAATTATTTTCCATGTAACAAGGTTTTTAACTCGATGAAAAATTTGAAGAAGGAGGCAAATATTACACATGAGGGTTTCTTACGGGACGGGAAAAGACAATAAGGCAAAGAGTAACCATTGGCATATTCTTCTTAGGCATTAGCAACGTGCGAATAGTGCGAAAAAACCAACCAACTTGGAATAGGTAATCATATGGCTTGCTAATTTAAATGTTTGCTGTTGTTTACTTACCAGTCACTTTGAAAAAGTGAAAGTACCTACCTATATTTCCTCAGAACTTACTGCCACACCTAGCAAGTTGCTTCAAGTCTTTAAAAAGACTCCCTCCTCAAATACACTTAACCATGAAGTGTTTACCGTTAAATGTCTCGCATTCTTTCCGTGAGAACCTTCTTCAGAGTTTTCTGCTGTTCGAGGTTCGCCCGCTCAAACGAGTTCGTTGAGGGAATCTTATCGCTTAAAATGGTTGGCTTGAAGCAGCAGGCTGGGACACAAAATACCACGACCCGTAGAGTGAATTAAAAATAAATAAAAAAACGCTTCGAAGGAGTACCAGGTTGGTTTAAAATGATGTGGTGCTCAAATAATTTGATTGCTAATTACTGTTGGTATTTTGGATCTTATCGTCAAAGATATCTGTGAAGGAATTTTCATACAGTGGCATAGCCCAGTAACACATCAACCACACACGGTGCACTCAATTAATTCGTGATAATGTATCAACCATTTTTTAACATCATTATTATCATTATTTAACATGAAAGGAGGCAAGGGGAACATTTCATACATTTCATACATGTCTTCGGCGGAGACAACATTGTACAACTGTGCGGAGAGCGTGGAGAGTAACTTTCAACTGTTGAGAATGTGAAACATCACTGTTTTACTTACCGACCTATTGTAACTTGAGCTGTCTTGAGCTTGTTTTTGTAGCGTGTTTCTCAGCGGAACTGCCATACACCACGGACGAACCGTGGCGTGAAATAGGCAGTGAAAGACTGATAGTAGAGAGCTCTGTAAGTTTAAAAGGCGAGGTATAGACTGAATCACACACATTCCATTTGTCCAACACTTCGGTCCCGTGAAGTGTTGTTTTAGGGTTGAGCTGTATTGTTGGTATGGTTTCGTGACCCTACCTCGACCCTTTAAAACTGTTTATTCAGAGCGAGACGGCGCTTGCCCGCCACTTAATCTTGAGTAAGAATGGGGGGGAAAAGGCGTGATTAATTGAACCTACAATGAATTGAACAGCACCGAAGACGGCCACTTCTGTTTGAAGGGTCCGAGAAAAACCATTGCGTACAAATTGGCCCGTTGCGTAATCTGCTTAAGAGCAATCATCAATTGCAAAGCGCCCAGGGACTGGCTTTCTTTCAATTCGGTGGTCAATAGGGCTGGTGTTTCATCAATAGGCACTGCCCAATGGGAAGATCCTGAAAAGAAACCTGTTTTAATCGTTCTCGTCTTCCCGAGTTCCTTTGTATTTAGCTTACTTCCAGACATATGGAGATAAATGTCGTGAGTTTCTAGTCTCCAAAGGGTGGAACTGTCAACCGATTCATCGCAGATTGACAAGCGCAGAAAAGGACGCCGTTTTCTCGAAAACGACTCTCGCAAATCAGAGATTGAGTGATGTTTCCAAAGCCCCTTTGAAGTGTTCGTCGTAATGTTCAACTCAGTTCAAGTTTCCAGGATAGCCAGTGGCTCTTATCCACTCATTGTTCGTTGTAATAGTGCCCTAAACACGGAGATTTCAATAGTTGGTAAAGGCATGGTATTTCCAGAAATGGCCACATAGAATACGCCTAAATCAGCAATATTTGAACCCCCTCCCACAGCAAAAATGATAAATAAATTACTTATGAACCATCCAGCGAATGGAAATTTGATTTCGAAAAGCAATGTTTTGTACTAATTGAAAACAAAGCTTCTCCTCCGCTCGGAAGCGAAAAAATAAGCCAACGATTAAATTAACTGAGTGGAGGGGGGTGGGGTGTCGGGAAACAAACATCTGAATGTTACGGCTTCTGCATTGCGGCAGCTGTGCCATCTCTGACCGCCCATCAGTTACGAAAAGGTGATGACAGTGTCTCTGTCACAGGATATAAAGCCGCTTTTAAGACTCTTAGCGGGCGGCATGCCAGCAGGGTGCCTTACCTGAACCTGGTGCCTTGTCTACTAATTGACTCAACATGGGCCCACTTACAACAGTTGGAGAGCTCTCGGATGTTTTATTCATAGCACGGTTGAAATATCATCTTTTATGTCTTCATTCCCTAACACGGTCAGCTTCCTGATTCAAGGTGGATGGTCGACTCGGTGTACATTTAGTGTTTAACCCGCATCTTATGCGCTTTTCGGAACTTAATGCATACTAACTTCATCATCAAACCATACAAATAAATAAATTATGAATAAAATGTGATTCCCTACCGCGACTACAAAATGGACAAATACGGAACTCAAGACATCAGTGGGCATTCAATACTTATTCAATCCAGGTCATGTCCAGAAAAGAACAATAGTCGGAATGTTAGATACGCTCGGGCATCTTAATTCCCGGTCTTCAAATTGAAAGCAATCAACTCCAACAATGTTAGCGTCCACCTGGCAATTTTCATTCATTATCAAGCAGTAAAAGGGTTTAATGTTTTACTCAAGTTTGCTAAGGAAGTCAGCAGCAACCTAGAAAGGCAATTCGAGAAGACGATGGTGGTAGCCAGTGCTAGTAAATGGACGCCAATAAAGCAGCTTGTAGATGTCGTGAACCCTTATTTAAAAGTAGTTAGATGCCTTTAATAGCCCGCCTTGTGTGTTTCCTTAATGAATTCAGGTGATTCTTGAGCGACCTAATGACGGGCGCGGAACGTCTTGAAGTTCTCGAGCACTCAACGAGGAATCTAAAATGGTTGCATCCCAGCCATTTTAATTTTGCTCACTCAAAACATCCACAAATGGACATGAAATTTCAATGAAATTCGGTTATCACTTAAGAGACATTGCTCATTAGGTATGCTCTGAAACGGAAATGCTGGTAGATTAACCTTTTCTTCTTTCCAAAACGGACAGTTTTACTGCCGTTACTGGTCAAGTAATCATAGCTGTTATAAAGGCAGTTTATTAATCTACTTCGTGCATTTAAATTCGTAAATGAATACTTGACCATCGTCTGTCACTGAAAGCAGTCAGGACGTATAAGTAAAACCTTGGAGCACGAAGTTCTTATGCCCTGGTAGAAGGTTTGAGAGGCCGGGGATGAAAAAATAGAGAACCATGCTCCACTGGGCTAATACCTCATATAACTCAAAAGAAGCAAATAGAAGATCCTTCGCTAAGACCCAGAGTAAGGCTTCTCTGAGAAAACAAGACTCCCGCACTATTTATGCGAGAGAGCCTTCGGCATTTATTTATTTTAACATTAAACAGTCAGAAGTGGCCATCAATAACAGTTGCAACGTCTTAATAGCACAAAATACAAGGCACGACGGTTTTCTAATATAAAGTGCAATTACTTGCATGATTTAGAATGGAGCACGGTACAAAAGAGAGGCGCAATTAAGGGTCTACCGGAGCACTAAAGCCGTTTTAATGGGGAAGGATTAAGGCTCTATTTTGAGGTGATCACCGTGTAAAACTGCAACGCTATGTTGAGGTCCAGCCGCTTTATAGTTGGGATTTTCCAAGCTTCCATAGGATAGCGAAGAAGCAATTGGACGATGATGGGACACTTGGGTAGGCAAAGGTTAGCTGAATTAACTGAGCTAGTGCGTGACCTATATCATCACTATGAATGTGTCTAAGCTGTTAACCTTTCCATTTAGTAGCGAAACGTACCCATGTCAACCTCTTAGCCTGGAAATGTTGAGCGGTTTATTCATCACATTTTCACCTATCACTTCAAAAGAACACTTGAAAGGAAGATTTTATAGACAACTTTATCAACTTTGGGCACAGATCAGCATGTGATTTCCATTTTTTACAACTCACGAAAAATCTGAGAATCGTTGTAACACTTCAGTACACTCGGCCCAGGCATCATAATAAGGTGAGAAAAACCATTCGCGACTCGAGGAACGATGAATGGTGCCCTCTTCCATAATTCATCACGAGCGATCATTTTATCTTCATTATTCTACCTTCTTACAGCTATCATGGGAAGGATACCTGTGAACGGTAGAAAGGTTGACAACGTTTTTACCTTTCCGCTAATGACAGCAATCATAAGATGCGTTAATAAGTTCTTCTGTGGCCTGTAACTCTTCAAGCACTCCATGCACTCCAGATTTGTACTCCGGACACGTTCGAACCCCAGAACAAGTCACGTGCATTGTTTTTCTGTCAGAACTAAAGGCTGTGCTTGCCTCGTGTTTTTTTTTTTTCACGAACTCAATATAAAGTAAAATAAAAATTAGTTCAAGTAATTCTACTCACACATGTATGAGGAAAAACGGTTACACGACGGTTACACCAAGATTAAAAAAAAAAAAAAAACTGCAAATTTTACATAATGGTTCCTTATTTTTTAATGACGATTTGCATAAATTGATTCTGTCAACAAACAATTTATAACATTTATAAATTGTTAAATAATCATTACCTACATTTAATGTAGGTAATGATTATTCTTTTAATTTTCAAGTTTTCTTTTCAAGTGTTTGGGCAGATGTGGGACCCCGAAAAATGGATTATGCGTCCAAGATTATTCGGGAAACGACACCGCATTCGACTTCCCGGCATCCTTCAAAAGCCCCAAAGATCCCCATGGTGAAATCGGATGGTACTGCAGTACCAGCACCATGGTGCCCCAAAAAAGGATTCTACGTTCAAAAATACCTTGAATTCGGTCCACACATTTTGAGGCCAATCAAAATTTTCGACCACTCTCACGAATACATAGACCTATAATAATATATCAGCGTCCAGTGATAGGGATTGGGGGTCGAACAGAAACTTCACCCTCTTTGCCGAGCTTTCGGTTATATATCCACTGTGGCCCAATAATATTATGGCTATATTTTAAAGTGAGTAAAAACGCTGCAAATTTTACACAAGGGTTTATTATTCTTTGATATAGGTTACTTGTGCAGAAATTGAATTCTGTGTTCTGTGGTCTGTTGTGTGTTTAATGAAAAAATATAAATTATAATTTTTTATATTAAAAAAACATATTTGGATTTTTTCTTTTTTTCAAAAAACTTTTTTTTTCAACATTTTTGTTTGTTTTTTACTTGAAAAATATTTGATCTCCTGGGATCCACCAAAAATCTCATTTTTAGCCCCATGAAAGCCCTATAGATCGCCACAGTGAAATCGGAACGATGCGGGACCCCGAAAAATGGATTCTACGTCCAAAAATACTTCGAAAACGACACCTGACTCGATCCCATAGCCAAAATCCTTTAAAAAACCTCCCGTAGCCCCATTTTAGCCCCATAGCGCCCAACGGGATTGGGCGATCGGGCTGAAAACCGTGCGGGCACAACTAGTAGATGGTAAACCGAGTATTTTGTCAAAATTTCAGATTAAAAAAAAAATCCTACTGCCCAAAACGGCCCGGACGGCGGACGGACATTTTGGTTTTGGAATCTAGACCTCTTGAAACCGATAATGTCAAATTTTGAGGCCGATCGGAGTCGTCGACCTCTGTCGCGAAAACAGGTGTATTTAGAATAATATATCAAAACGGAGGGCAAATAATTTGCTATGAATTATTCATAGCGACAAGCCCATAGTTAAAATACTCACATACTGAGAACTACACAATAATAATATGTTGAAACATTTATTTAAATAATATAATACGTCTTCTTCTCTGGGAGCCATACCTGTAACCAGGCGTTGGCGACCTATCGCTAATAACTTCTGAAAGTAACTGTTTCAACACGCTCAATATAATTCTGTAATCTATAGCATCTATGGGGGTTAACTGTTATTACAGAAGTAGTAGGGATCTGCTGATTAACACCGGCTCCGAACGGCAAATGTGAGATGATTTCCTGGGCGAGATACTCTCGGTGGTTCGCCATTACCTTCCGAGAGGTGATTATCAGTATAAGGAAGATGTCTAGCGGCTGCTAGGATCAAACCAGCAACCTTTCTCAGCAGTCGGACGCTCAAACCACTGAGCCATTGATAACCCCATATAATATGTAATTATATGGTGTGGTTTTTGCCGACGGTGTAGAGGTCTATTCCAATGAGGTGGTTAGGGTGAGAAATGACTCCTCTGAGGAGTAGTAATACTGTAGTTACATAATATAATATAATTACATAATATATAAATACATCAATATAATATATCACATAATTACATTAATACAATATACATACCTATTATGTAAGAAGCTGTTTCTGAGTGAAACCAACCACTAGATGCTTGAAAGAGAGAATTCAGCAAGTATGGAATTTATTGAATGAACGAATGAAAAAGATGTCTCCTCCTTAGCCGTTACGTGAACCCCACAGATCTCTTTGTGAAGGTGACGAGGGGAAGAGGTGGGTATCACGGTCCGACGGTCATGATGCGGTCCGACGGACGGATGGCCCAGGCCCCGACGTAAGTAGGCAGGGAGGGAACGTCGGTTTAGTTCTAGATTGATAAGGCTGATAATAATGGTGGACCTTCCTGAACCCGTGAGAAAACGAGAAACCCTGCCTCACCATATACCGCCGGTGGTGCCTTCTCTGCCATGGTACACTGTCTCTCATGGTCCATTCACCAAGATGTCTTCTGAATTAACAACGGTCAACGAAGGGGAATAAGGCCGCCTAGTTTATCAGTCACGTTTCTCTGATCCGCTGTGTCGTTTAACGCTATAATATACTATCAGAGATGAGGGTCTGGATGTCTTCCCCGGCAGAATCCTTAATCAAGGCTGGAATCTTCTTCGTACCACTCTACTGCAAGGCCTACCTACTTAGTGACAGTCTAACTCGTAAATGATTAAGATGATGACAACTTAATGAAGAAGGATTCCCTCAACTTCATGATTGAGTCACCATTCACTGATCAGAACTAATTCGTTTTGCATGGATATACGAAGAGGGCTTACAGGCTTTTTATATTGTTTACATTTAAAAAAAGATCGTGCAAGTATCAAATGTTGAGGTGTCTTAACAGACCACCCAACAGAACTCTAATCGCTTCCTTGAATCATTTGTTGGATACGATCACGCCTGATATTAGCCGAGCATTATCTTTTGGATACAGTTCTTCTCAAAGCCTCTCGGAGGTTATTGTCGACGGTAATTGAAGTTGACCTTAGGCTTCTAACCTCACCATGAGAAAGTAACTTGAAACAACTGGGCTATCGGGGTGTGAGAAAGCACAATAGCTTTCACAAACTGTCGTGACAATTAAGGAGCATCTATCAAGGAATTCCATTACACATTAAATGTGCTCGTGTTATGCAGTTTGACTCGATCGGTAAAGTTATTGATATTAGCAATGTATTTCCCTCATTGTTGTAGAATACATAAATTTTCACGTTTCACTTTGTATATTTCTACTCATGCATCATGTTTTTAACGACGTTCCTTGGTTGGCTAATTTTGGCCGTTGGGTTGACCAAAGAGTAACCGATTAGAGCAGCATTTATTGGCACGGCATTCGCTATCAAGAGTGCATGAAGTTTCAACTCAGGAACTGAGCCCTACTCATCTTCCCCGCACAATCGAAAAAAACAAAACTCGACGCTGGGCGCCTCGCCAAGGGTCAAGCCCCAAATTTCGTCACCCGTCCGCGTCACCCCAAAAACGGGACACTTTTTGCCAGTTAAGTACCTACTATAACGAAGATGCATAGTTTTGCAGTTGAAGTTCTCCAAATTACGTATCGCTGGTACATAAATTGTTGGGTGACTGAACTATCCAAGATTGTTAAATTACTTTCCATAACGCACGATGTGGTTGTGCAGTTGTGTATTGAGTTATATTATTTTAATTTTAAGGTATTATCCCCTACAACAGACGAATATAATATATTCGTCTGTTGTAGGGGATAATGGATATTATCCTCATTTTCATATAATTATAATCATTAGATAAATGTTGATCAAATTTATAGTTCTGATAAAGTATTCTTCTCAGTACTGAAGAAAATTTCACATTTTCGACCTACAAATCCCAATTTAATATGAATAACATGTACATATTTCATGCGTATGAGGTAAATCAGGTAATACCTACATAATGGACTTGGACAGCATTAATAAAACTTGAGATTGGCGCTTCGAGCTACTAACAAGCGGTTCTTCGGTTTGTATAAAAACCCGATGACAGGTGTTTTGTCGCGAACACGATTTGGAAAAAAACTGCAAATGAAAGGCACGTTTCTTGAATCAATGATCACGAGGGTTGAGAATAAATCGGAAAACCCCCTTAGGTGTTGTTTGAACGGTCGGCCACTCCAAGCCGAAGAACTTTTTTCGCCCGTTAAGCCTTCTCCCATCTCCTTGGCAATCCTTACAGAGTTATCAGGAGATGCTTTTCCATATGTAGCCACTCAGCACATGCCTTGTTTACCATTTACTTTCTCATTCCGAACAAACGACTGTTTTTATACTGGATCTTCTATCGGGTGATCCTACCTGGTAGTTGGCAATCTGAAGTTCTTGACTACATACATTCAAAGAGTGAAGGGAACAATAAAACGAGCGAGAAGGAAAATATATGCTAACGGTGAGATAATAATATTATCTAACCTTATATTATAAGAGTAAGTTGATGTATGAATTTTACACTTGTTGTAATTGTGCACTTGTATTACACAAAAAATAAATCGTACCTACTTTATAATAAAGTACGATTTAAAGAAGATCTTGTCGGAAGTTTGTTTTTATGTGCCTAGTGTTTTTTATTGCATTAGGATTAAATTCTCTTAGTTATTTGTTTCTTGTGAGGGTAGCCAGTGATAATGTGCACTAGTTCGGGTGGTCGCTCATCGAGGACGTCCGTCGGCCTTATTTACGTACGCTTGAGCCGGCGCGATGGTCTTCGATGAGGGAGACGATCACTAAAGAGGTTTCAGAGCGATTGTAATATTTTCAATAAATGATATATTTATTTATTGAAATGTTTACGTTACAATAATTTATTAAAATGATTAAATAATATACTATTTATTCCCTATTGTTGTAATTATTATAAACAACGAATCTGGAATTAACTAGGAAGATCTGCATAGCATGCATCAATATAGAATAATAAAATAGGATCATCGGCATATAGTTTATATTATAAACTATAGTAGGTAAACGAAATTGAGATACCTAAACTAAATAGCTTTATTTACCTATATTTAGTTCATATTGGTTAGGACTGAACTGAACCTAAAATAATTCCCAGTTTAGGATTGTTACACAGGTTTACAAAAAAGATAACTTTCAGGTGCCTCCATTGAGGAACTTGAGTAGACTCTCCTCTGACTTTCTTACCTCTAATTTCTCCTTGTCACTACTCACATATCAAGTAGTTGTTTTGCCACTAGAATAATAAACAATTCTCCTTTCAGTAACTGTAGTATAGCCTAACTGGTTTTCAAATGGTTCACTGGCCATCAGTCATGGAGCCAATTTTAACAGTGGGTCCATATTCCAAAATTACTATTGTCAAGTTACCACCATTCTGGACCGTTTTCATCAGTTATAATTTTCACCATTTGTGCTTGTTCATATACCTTCAGTATAATATAATTTAGAGTTTACATTGTTAATATAATTTTATGGTTTTTTCTCTGATGCTAATGACAAAATTTGCCATTTAATGGTTTTCTTGTCAGGGCTGTAGATGAGCTTAGTTGCTCGAAACCGGTCCCCACGCTATAATTGTTTACCTGAATAAACAATTTAGTATTCAGCAGAGGAGTCGTTCTCTCTCCCTAACCAAACTCATTGGATTAGACCTCTGCACCATCGGCAAACAACCACTTTGTGAGAAGACTCAGTTTAAGTTAGAGCTTAAGCTGGTGGTGCTGGTATTCGATACCTTTTCTCTTCTTGACTGAGTCATCTTCAAGAACCGGCCTTATTTTTCAACCCATGTTTTTTTATTTGCCTTAAAACCCATGCCCATACAACCCGACTTCTCTAGTAGAGAACCTGTTCACAGTATTTCTAAAAATATTAAACCCATATGAAATGTTAGTTCCAATTTACCTATTGTGGCTAATTTAATGTAAAGTGGACGAAGTAGTCTATTTCCACGATTAAAATTTAATATAAATATTTTAATATTTTATATTTAATATAAAATATACGACTTAAATCGTCTTTTTTATGGCTAATTTGCAAATATTAAGAGGAAGAGGAAATTAATTTTTTTTGAACGCGGCAAATTGTGTTAAGTATAATAATTATTGTTTTTAGATCAAGTCCAGATGTTCGCAGATTCTAAGAACTCATCTAAACCAAGATTCCACAGGTCACGATGACAAGTATCATCAATAGCTACGGAGCCGATACCAACCAGGTTCTATCTGGTGAGCCGGTTCCGCGTTGCCACTAAGGCGATTACAAAGCAGAAGAGGCATTAAAAGACGCAAGGAATGACTACATCTCGGCATGTATACCGACCTATGGCTCCTGGCATTCACGGAGACGTAAGCAGGAAGAAGGATCACATTAATTAAAGAAGATATTAAGTCCGTGATGACAGCCTGTAATGGGTTAAATGAATCAGGACGGGTGTGTAACATTCCTTAGAGGGCTTGAAAGATTAGAAGGTGCTTACCTTTTCTCCGATTGATATTTGATAAGTAGGATTTGAATAATTTAAAGGAGATTCTTCCTTTCATCGTTGTGAACTGATGAATCGTAGCTACAGATATGAACAAGCCCGTCTTCTCAATTTTGTTAGATGCGATGCAGAACTATTGAATCAACCGAGTTCTATTGTAAGAATAAGGCTGTTAGGATTGATCAAATTGAAAGTAACAAGCCTTAATAACAGCTTTACATAGTGGCAAAACTAAAAATAAAATAAAAAAGGCAAAACCTAAAAAGCAAAATAAAAACGCTGCAAATTTTACACAAAGGTTTATTATTCTTTGATATAGGTTACTTGTGCAAAAATTATTTCTGTGTCAAAAGAAAAATTTTGGAAAAAATCTTCTTTTGGATTTTTTTTTTCGTCGAAAATTTTTTTAGTTTTTTTCTCAAAAAATGGTTTTTTCAAAAATTCTTTATTTTTTTACTCGAAAAATATTGAACCTCCTGGGATCCTTCAAAAATCCCATTTTTAGCCCCATGAAAGCCCTATAGATCGCAACAGTGAAATCGGATCATTCCGGGACCCCAAAAAATGGATTCTACGTCCAAAAATACCTCGAAAACGACACCTGACTCGATCCCATAGCCAAAAGCCTTAAAAAAAAAACCTCCCGTAGCCCCATTTTAGCCCCATGGCGCTCCACGGGTTTGGGCGATCGAACTGAAAACCTTGCACAACTAGGTAGATGGTAAACCAAGTATTTTGTCAAAATTTCAGATTTAAAAAAAATTCCTACCGCTCAAAACGGCCCGGAGGGCGGACGGCGTACGGCTGGCGGACATTTCGGATTTAGAAAGTAGACCTCTTGAAACGGATAATGTCAAATTTTGAGGCCGATCGGAGTAGTCGACCCCCGTCGCGAAAACATAGGTGTATTATTCCAAGAATAATAAACCAAAAAGGCTGCAAATTTTATACAAGGGTTTATTATTCTATGATAGAGGGCGGGGGGATTATTCTATGAGAGGTTCGTGCAAAAATTAATTCTGTCATTAAAAAATATTTTTAAAAAAATAAATAAAACTTCAATATAATGTTTGGATAGATGTGGGACCTCGAAAAATGGATTCTACGTCCAAAAAATACCTCGTTAACGCCACCTAACTCGACCCCATAGCCGAAACCCTTCCCTATTCCTATTTTAGCCCCATAGCGCCCCACGGGATTGAGCTATCGGGCTGAATACCGTGCGGGCACAACTAGATGGTAAACCACGTATTGGGTCAAATTTTCAGATAAAAAAAAAAAAACCCTACTGCGCGAAACGGCTCGGACGGCGGACTTTTTCGGAACCTAGACCAACGTATAATGTCAAATTTTGAGGCCGATCAGAATTTTCTACCTCTGTCGCGATTACATAGGTGTATTATTCCAAGAATAATAGAACAAAATCAGTAGTAAAATGGCTTGGGAAAATAAAATCGCAGCAGTAGTAAAATGGATGGGAAAATAAAATCACAACTGTTCATTTATTAAACTTTAAATTCATGAAAATTATAATTTTCAAATGATAACATGTTATGTCATTTGAATATAATATTATAATAATACCTAGAATGTTATTGATGATGTTGCAATGTAGATCAGCTATGGAATTACTGAATGAATTCGAACTATTTGCTCTCGATTGATGGTAACAGTGAAGTGAACCTTCTGAAATGGATGAACTCTGCATTCCTGATCCATCAAAAGCATATAGCTTACCTAACAGGGTTTAAATACCTCCGCATCGCGAGCATTCCTTCGTAACCAAATATTGGGCTCCCGTATCTCCAAAACAGCGCTCCCCTTAAGGGCTTCGGGTCGATAAATGCCTTAGTACGATAAAACGAGGATATCCCTCGTACAAAATTAAATATTTGTTTATACCCTTCACTTTCGACTTCGGATTGGACCTTCATAAGCTCAACTTATGGCATTCCTCAATTCGAATGGTAGTAAAAATACATAGATTTATGAGAGGGCTTTGTACGGCTGTCAACTGTGCTTAGCCAAACACCAACCACCGTACTTCCTGTATAAAAAGTAAATCCCCATCAGATGAGATTTTTTAAAATTGAAGTTCACACGAATTTAGGCGGCAAATAAATTTCATGCGTCCTGGTGGAAGGGATGTGTCGCTGAGACTATCGCTAGGAGCTCTTCAGTCCTATCCTCTTGACACATATAATCTAATGTTGGTAAAAATGCTGTCTATCACGTTCTCTGGAAAGGCCCCGATCCAGGAACATCGTTGCTGAGGTGGATATTGCGTTCAACCCAAGACAGGCCTCCTGAACCCGATGAGTCCTTCCGATGAAGCCACTTCGAGGAAAGGCGTATGAGTCCAACCAGAGAAGGCTATAATGGTCTGGCGCAGTAGGGTCATGACATTCTGGGAAGGATGTTTGAGGCCATCCAACTAAGCTAGGTCATTCCTCTAAAGGGTAACACTTGATGCTAGTCCTTGCAGCGTTGTAAGCAAGGACGTGTGTCGTTTCTGAATCCAGAAACGTAGAAACATAAACAGGCCTTCGAATGGACTATTGACCTTAAAATAGCCTTAAGGTCAACTAGCATTCACAATAACAAGAGAGTATCTTCTGGAATATCTAGTTCTATTATTCTTCATGTGTGACCCTAATCACGCAATAACACTGCCCCGAATCTTAATCATCTATGTTTTTTTTTTTTAGCGCAACCTTTCCAAAAAATGGAAAGCGTTTCTTCGACGTCGACGATTCGTCCGATCCTGAGAGTAGTTGGGACGTTAGATACCTAGTGTGTCAAGTTACGGTTTTGGTTTCAATAAAGACGCGGTAATATTTCGTAGTAACAGAAAGGTTGCGCTCATCTATTCAATTCAATTGATGGCTTGTTTCATTTGATTGTGCCACACTACGTAAAACATGTCAGTGATCGTAAAGAGATGTAAATATTTGTTAATGGTCAGGTAGGACAATCTAAACAAGTAACACAATGCCCTTGAAAGAAGGGCATGGGAAAAAAACTCGCTAGTAAGAAACAGTGTAAACGACCTAGAGTAGGTTCTTCAACTCCCAAGATAGAACAAAATCCGTGTTGATTGTATACAGCCAGGGACCATTCAAAGTGACGGTTACGAAGGCACCTTGACGAAGACCACAGTTTCACGTTTACAATGGGTTTGAGCTCAGCATCTGGATCTATATTAAGGAGAGATGGACCCCGCAGAACCCACGGCCTCTGATTCTACTTCGTAAACTGATAACGCTCGTTTTACGTCCGTTTAATGGTTGTATTTTACTCCCAGCGGTAGTAAAATTCCGGGCTTCACCTTATGGTCGCGTGTACACCTATTACCAGGCACCTTCTGTTGATTTCAAGTTTATTATAGATTTATCTTAAAGGATATCTTTGAACTGTGGTCAACAGGCGTGACTAATTCACGATCACGAGTTATTTTTGAAGGGTATCCTTCACAGTATTTTTTACAACTGCTTTTTTCGAACTAAAATAAGTTTGTGAAAGGGTTCTCGGTAAGAAAAAAGAAAGAAAAAGGTAAAATCTCTTCCTTTACCTCGGCGAAACAGTAAATTATGGATCGAGAATTGTCCTAAAAGGAATTGAAGTTCATAGGTACTCGATTTGAGCGATCCACGTATCTCCCCACCATCTACGGAGCTTGTTACTGTGGTAGCCACAAACCTTTTCATTTCCCCTCAAATATTTAGTCTTCGAGGTTATAAAAATCGATATTTTTAAGCTCACAATAAGCCTTCGCGTTACACTTTTTGCGAGAAAAATGTTTTCACATATTTCCTCCTAAAAGAGGCATCCACGGATAATATTAAGAATGTTAAATTGTATTACAATCCATCGAGTGGCAAAAAAATGACACAAATTTTTGGTAGTCTCACCTACTCACCTACCTACATATAAAATACATGGATGTATGTACAATTGTACAATACGCAGGAGTGTACAAAATCGTCAGTAAGATGACGGTCTAATCCAGGGGTCTCCAACCTTTTTTCAGGGCGGGCCGAATTGAAATTTTTCCTCAATTGCACAGGCACATTATTTAAGACAAAAACGCTGCAAATTTTACTCAGTATTTATTATTCTAAAGAATAATATTATCAAAGTTGATAATAATATTATTGGGCAAAAATAATTCTGCGTCTTAAGAAAAATGTCGAAACATTATTTAAAAAAAATTCGTTACACTGTTTGGACAAGTGTGGGACCTCGAAAAATGGGTTATGCGTCCAAAATTACTCGGAGAACGACACCAAATTTGACCTCCTGGGATACTACAAAAATTCCCAACTGTAGCCGCTTGAAAGCCCCCTAGATCCGGAGGTAAGTCTTCAACTGCTGCAGTGAAAGGTTCAAAGAAGCTTCTTCAAAATTTTGAAAACGGGACTCGAACTGGTCTCGCACCTGATAAGATTTACCACAAATTCACTCGGAAACTCCGTCATTTTCTGATTAAATAAGAAATTTTAAGGATGTTGCAGATTGGAAAATGGAACAGGTTTTTCATTGCTGTTTTTTTTCTCGAGAAGAGTCAGTTTCATATTAAAAGCTTTGAAACACTTCGAAGAAAATGACTGTTGACTTCAAAAGTAAAAATGCTCGGCGGGCCGGTTCAGAAAGCGTCTAGTTTAATTAGTCTTTATCGAGGAAATAGAATACCTACTTCGTCTAATAATCGTCTCTCATAAGGTGGTTTAGCATGAAGGTAGCTCACGTCTCGCCCTCCTTCAGGCAGAAGCCGGAAGACCGGGGTTATGGAACCTGCCCCAGTAACCAAACCGAGTCAGTTTTGAGACTTGACTAAACGTCAAACATGAGAATGGTCTAGGGTAAACACGATTTGAGGGTTCACATACAGAAGGATACTCTCTGGGAAGGTTGTTCCGTGAAAACACTCGAAGAAACAGCATGCCCCTTACCTGTAAACCGCACAGGAAGCGACCCCCGGGTTTTTATTGCTCGGACCCCTTAGCAAAATGTGTTAAAATCTCAGATAATGGGAAAGGCAAACATGACTCCAAACTTTATTTATTCTCTGTTTCATTTCACAGGGCAGAAACCCTCTTGGGGTATCCTGAGGTACCTTGGAATATCCCTTAAACACGGACTTCATCACCATTCTACCAAATGAAATATTTAATTGGGTTCCGCTAAAGCACTTGAAAAAAAAATCTTGTTTTATCTCAGGAGGGACATACAATAACAAATTACGACACAACGTGTGAGATCAACCATTAGTGGGGTTGAAGGACAAGGAACGTATAAACCATTTGAATATATATATAGCCTTGAGAGCATGGAAAGCAATCTTGAAACTGCACACGAGCAGGGGACATAAGAACTGCTTACTGCAGGTAATGTGGTCCTAAGGCAGAGAGCAAGAAGGATTCACGCTATAAAAGGGCATGTTTTTACGAGTATTCAACTCTAGACATTGATTTTAATATTCGAATTCGGGACGCACGAACGTCGGGGGTTTACCGTCGGGAGAATATTATACAGGCAACTGGCAGAATGTCTCCACGCGAACAAAGGAACGAATGAAAATGTGAAAAATGGGACAAAATGAAGTTCGTTTTTTTCTCAGTATCCCTTCATCAGAAAGTCGTTCTAGTGAGTTCGTTTGGCTAGATAGGCTTGAAGTGTGAAAATGAAATGAGTACCGTTATGAAAAACTTGTTGTGAGTTAACGTAATCGAGCCGACATCTGTTCCTACACAATAAATCCTTCACCAGCAACCCAATGTCCATCGGGAGCCAAGCTCGACGACAGTATCTTCTCTGTAATCTGAATACATTGGACAATCTCTTTCGCCCGTTCCTTCTCCTTGCGCTCTACAGAGAACTACGAGGCGGCGGCGGGGGAGGTTTCTCTTCAACAAGCTCAAAGGTGCAAAAACCCCTTCTGAGGGCTCTCCTGGAGGGACCAGCGATCGTGGCATGCATCCCAATGTCCTGGCCTTTGCTGACGTCCTTCACTCCTATATTTAGTCAAGTTACGTTCCCCCCGGGCCAACCCCCTTTCTGAGGAACGTCGTCACCGCCGTCGTCAAGATTTGAAAACTGGTTTAAAACGTTTTAAAACAGCCACCCTCCTCTTTCTGCCATTGACTGAATGAGTTACTGCCTCCGTCCAGAGTGCATTGTCACTGTCAACTGCATATAAAGGACGTGCAAGTTGCAGCGAGGCCGAAGGAGCTATGGGTGTCTTTTCAGATAAATATCTTACCTTCCTGCTAAGGCTGAGCAAGGGTTGAGCATCGAAAAAAATCAATTGGAATTCGACTCGTGAAGTCTCCGCCATCGCAGTAGATATTAAAATAGACATTTTTTGTTTTCTCGTACAATTGAGAGTGAACTCAAAGATTTGGGAGAAATGTCGATGTAGGTATTACACCGATAAACAAAAAGAGTCGAATTATATTGGACTTGGAGGCATAAATTCATTCCGATTCAAAGATGGTTTTATCCATCAAGAACAATTTGAAAACGAGCTGTGTCAGGAAACTAAAAAACAAAATTTGACCATTATTAGTTCAAAAACGTTTTTGTATGAGCCTTTCGGCTATGAGTGGTGGCTGGTTAGTCCATGTGAAGGCACCAACAATAGTTTACCATCATTACGGCTCGGGTTCGAGCTGATTAGCATATTTTTTCCTGTATAGTGAACATAGAAAGAAGCCTTTTGGTAGCATTTTCACCTCACTGGGACCAACAGAATTTAAATTTATCGAGCATATAAATGCATAATCTTCAGAATAAAAGCATATAAATGCATATTATAGTGGTTTTCGTCTGAATAGTTTGTTTTGCATCACATTTCCGCTGAATTTGTACCTCGACTAAGGTTTTTTTTTTTAAGTGGGAAATTCGAGTATGTAAATTCAGTGCTGCCCATTATATCCTGCTGAATTCGAAAAAAAATTGTATTTTGTCACTCGAGCGACCAAAAAGCATGATCATGTACCAAACACTCCGGTACCGACAATTTTGCGTGAAGATACATTTTACACCGCATAAAGACCAAAAAGCTTCGCGACATCGGAAAAATCGCCGTCACTGATTGGTTTTATAAGTCAATTAATGTAAAATCAAATTAAAAAAAAAAAAAAAAAATCACGAATGAATACATTTTGGAATTTATTTTTTTTTACACAGTGTGTAGCGTTGGGACAGTAACACTTAACTGTTAAGAGACCCCACAAATGGATTCTATCAGAAAACCCATTCTATGGATTCCTCAGAAAACGACGCTTCATTCGACTATTTCTGACATCCTTCAAAAGCGACGTATCCACGGTGCGGTCCGATGAGTCTGCGACCGCCATATATGGACTCTACGTCCAAAAATATTTCGAAAACAACTCCCAACCCGACCCCATGGCCAAAGACCTTAAAATTTAAGTATTTAATAACCCCTCATGTTTTTTAGCTCCACACACAGAGCCCCACCGTGAATTGGATGGGTTTGGGGCCCCTAATAAATTGAGTCTACGTCCAAAATTACTTCGAAAATGACACCTCAATTGACTTTCTGGCCCAAGTTCTTCAAAACCCTATTTATAGCCCCTTAAGTTGCAGAGTTTTTTTTTTTGTTTAATTCACTTTCAGTGAACTCACTTTCCTTTCAGTAGATTACACTGTGTTTTTTTTAGCACATTTAAGAGAATATAATGGGGTTTCGAGCATATCTATGAGCATAAAACAGATGTATTCGAGTATATTAGGTGATTTTATCGAGCATATCAATCCGAGCTCTAACCATCATATTGCAGTCCCTTGGTACTTACCTTGTTTCTATCGTCCTGATATCTTGGTGGAACCTCTTGACTTGTTCCTCGCTGAAATCAAACAGGTTGTGAGGGAATACGTCCAAGTGACAGAAGAGATAATAATTTATGCTCATATTGCAGCCCAATTTTTGAAATTTCTTAAGCATGTCATTCAATATTTTAAGCCATTTGTGTCATTTATATCATTCCACTCATTCAATATTCAAGCCTCCAAGTCCAATTCCTGGGAAAAAGATTTGTTGCGATCAAGTTGCATTTCCGACTCCAGGAGTTCATGTTCTACGATGTTGCCAAAATGGGTAAACAAATCATAGCTCCCTTATTAAGGAAGGTACAGAATCGCTGTTGGCCTCATTCGAAGCAGAAACAATCTATCTAGTAGATAGGTAGATAGTATCTACCAACAAAATCTTTTTGGCAAAATCACATATTGCTCTGATTTTAGACTCCAACTCATGTATATATTCTTAATCGACATTAAATTCCCAATAAGAAGTGTATTTTTCAGAATTTTAGAACTTTGCAGGTAAAGGCTATCATTTATTAATGCCGAAATGACACACAAAAAAACCTAAAATTGGCATAAAAAACATAAGAGTTTAGTGGATTTTATCAACGGACCTAAAAGTCGACTTATTTCGTTGACCTGTGTTATAAAAACTTGGTGAAACTACCTAAATTCAGGCTCCTGAGGTTTACAATGAATGGTCAATGTACTGGGTTACCAAAGTCCCCAATTCTGAACACTAGATTCCCTTATTTAAATAAACCAGTCCCCTAAACTTACGAAACCTTTGAGCAAGCCCTACGTGATAAAGAAATAATAAACTTGAAGTTTCTAGTCAACGAACTCATCGGGGTCGACCCCCGGTATGGTCCGTCCACCCTGTGAATCTAAATGAATCAATTTGGAGAACCTCATGAAGCAAGAGACGCGTGCGTGATATCCCCACTCCGTAAGGAATTGAACCCCCTGCAGAAGGGGACCCCACCACGAAAAATAATTTCTCAGCCCAAGCGAATATATCATTTTGAAATATTGGTCAAGTGCTTAATGTGCCAGTGGCCCACCTAAGATGGCAATTAACGAACCAGGGGGCTATTTTTCATGTCGGCCCCTTCCTCTCACGGCTCCCCCTGTATGTTTCCCTCCCTATCCCAACCAAGTTAAACCCCTTCTCTTCCACAGCTTCACTTCGCTGTAAATTGAATTCCGATTTCAACTTGCATTTCGTCCTTTTTTGTTTCCCCCCCGTCCTTTCTTCTTGCATGTAAGAACGTGCCTGAACGAACGGCTCTATAGATTCATCAATATTATATTTTCTCCTCCGGGGCGAAGGCGTACATCTATATTAAAGGTGAGACTTTGTATTTAGCTCAAGGCATTCAGTTTGGCATATTTATTGCTGGGCATCTTCGGACCACCTACTGCTTCTTTCCAACTCACTTCCATTAACAGACCAATAGCCCACACGTATCTCGCAAAGATAAACATAAAATTTTATCGTCATTTTGTTTAAATTAAAACCCACAATAATATGGTCATCAATGACTGAGAGAAGTATGGAGGAGATCTGAAATTAGGCATGTCCAGGCGATTGCCAAAGTTCTTTTCTTGGGCTCCGAGATCAAAGTATTCTTTTAACATCACGTGTAGCACAGCACCTACCTATTGATTCTCAGTACCTTAGGTAGGTACGCGTAAAAGTTAGGAAACATGTAGGTGTAAAGTAAGAGTAAGAAATAAAAGCTTAAAAAAAGCAAAGTGTAGCAGCAACCTGTAAAACGGATGTGGAGGGGGTACCTAAATGAATTTGTTCCTTCCTAGGAAGGATGTAGGAAACAAATTCATTTAGGTACATGTAGCTACATCAGAATTTTAAATCATTAGTTACATGAAAACAACTTTGAGCAAATGGCGAGGAGGGGGCGTATTTCAGTATTGTCACACAGGTTTTGCTTCACTCTCCTGGAAATTCTGTTTGAAACTATGGCACAGTTTTGAGTTCAGGAAATTTCTTCATTTTTTTGTTGGCACCAGTGGAGCGTCTAGAAAGCGCGCCAGTTCAAGCGTCTTCCAGTTCCGCGAGGGGAAGCGGCCATTCTTGGAAAATGTGTGCATATTTTTATTACCATTCACTATCCTGGCAGTTGGCAAATCAATCGTAAACCTTAGTTCCTCTATTCTCAAACATAAATATATTACATTTAATGACCCGATCCAGCCTCTGAAAGGAGGATTTTAGATTCCTGTTAGGTCAGTAGATGATTTCACTCTCCTGGCACTATCAAAAAATGCAAGTACTTTAAAGTTATTATCCCTTGAACAAACAGGAATCTAACATTCCCCTTTCAATGCTGGAAGGCATCATTGAATGCAACCTATATTTACGTTTGAGAAAATTAGAAATAAGGATATCAATCATAAGATTTGCCAAGTGCCAGGAGAGTGAATATTTGAAAAAACGACCAGAAAAGTGGTGGATTTTCTTGGAATGACCCATTTAGATAACATTGTAGACTATAATTTAGGGTGAACCCGTCAAGTAGACAAGTTGCTTGGTCTTCTTGAAAAAAAAAAAACTCCTCTGTAAACTACACTCAATGTAGAATACAAAACCATGGAAGATCTGCTTGGGAACTGCTCGTTTATTGTCGGGAAGAAGTGGATAAGCTGATGACTTGTATCTGTGTCAATCACTGCTGTTTAAGACGACCTCACATCTATAGATGACATCTATGATCTACATTGTGATCTGTCGGTCGCTTATACCATACCTTGCCATTGAGACAACCCGCCCGAGTATTTGCACAAGCTGATTTCTGTATTCAGGGTTGCGGCTTATGGTAAGCGTGAAGATGTCTCAGTGACAGCAGTGGTAACAGTGATTGCCCCAGACATCAGTTAACCTACCCGACAAGAACGAGTAGTTCGGGAAAACAACCGCAGCAGCGATGGAAGAAAGGGAGGTCGTAATTTCAATAAATCGAAAGTTCATCAACTCATTGACTGCTTCTCAGCTAGGAGTTGAAATGAGCAAATATCATTGCTCTACGAGAGTTCAGATATAAGCTTTTTTTGAATTGCCTACTTCAGTTCTAACAGCAAAGAATGGCCACAAATGATTGTGAGATACTGGAAATTTATTTCCAAATCTTTTAACTCGAGATGCCGAAGTCTATAAAGTTTCCGCGTTTGGGCAACAATTTAATCGATCGAAGGTCTCCAACAGACAGACCCTCCAGAGCGGTTTTGAGCACTGGAATCATGGGGACGGGCGGATAAAAAGGAACCCGAGGAGATCTGAAATTTGGGATGTCCGTGCGTCCGTCAACCTCTTTTCTTAGGCTCCGAGCGCAACCTTGTTTTTTACCATCGCCTGTAGCACGGCACCGATTGTTTCTCAGTCCGGATAAAAGAATCTCTTGTTGGGGAGACAATTATGGAAGTTTAGCACAGTTGGAATAGCAGTGGGTCTTTTCTCACGGTCCTACCTCTCTGCCTCGGTCGTGATACCGTTTCTTATGAGAGAGATCCCGGGAGTGGACACCTCTTCATGATTCGCACAATCTTCCAATGAAATATTTCCTTGCCGGGTGAATTTCTCTGCCTTTCTTGAAATGAGGTAATTAGCCATATGGGTCCTTCTGAGGAATTTATGTTTTTTATAGGTTTGAAATGCAGAAAGACGTCAGCTCAGTGAATAAATGTTGAGCGGCCAGTTCACATTCTGGTTCTTCAGTGGATTTTATTTTTTCACCTACGTCTCGAAGACCACGTTAACAAGCTGTGCATAACTACAAGTCCACGAACTCATCAAGTATCTGAGGAAAATAATGATGATGTATCATCAAGTTTTTTAATTTTAAAAAATCAACGGGTATCATCCAAATGTCGACAAAATTCATTATAATATAATGAACTATTTTTATTTTATTTGACTTATTTTCCAGCATATTATGCTGTGTACATGGATATAATTCCCCGCCATATATCCTTCACGAACACGAGGTATTACTTTCTTACTGCGCAATATTTTTGACGGGAATAGTACCAACAATTTTCACTTTGAAATAAGCGCCGTAGAACGTAGGTAGGTTGAATTTCTGTCCTATTTCCTTTTCTAACATTTGAGAAACGGATGATGCGATTGAGTGATGGGAAGATCTTGACCTACACACCATTGTCGGCTCCCTCCAAAGAACTGTGTTGTCAAAAGAAGTGCGCCCAGAAGATATATACTGATTTGTTAAGTGCTTCTTTCAACGAACTGCGAGTCCTACTCATTGAGTAAAGTGATCCGCATTGCGAGGTGAACCATCATGCATGAATTGTTTCCAAGCCGAGTTTAGAACTGAAATGGATAGATAAGCCCTCTTAACATCTCTAAGCGGCACTTTTGGGGTAAGGTGTCCTTGTCCACAGCATCTGTAACTGGGTTGGCAAATCCGTTTCGAGGAAAAGACCGAAAGCAGAATCTTCTTATGCTTCTGAATCATCCCCCAGCTGAAGGTTTGGGATAATTACGTTGCTATTCACTCGAATAACTGCACAAGGGAGACTACCGGTCTCTTAAAGCAGTATGTGGACGAGTTCGACTCTGTCTTTCTCCTTGTCGATTGAGTATAACGATATTATGAAGACTACTGATAAATACGCATAACAAAATGTGCCTGTAAAGAACCGACGTCTAATAAAATATGCTGGTTCTGTCTCCAGCTTTGGATTAAATATTGATAAGCTGGTCAGAAAGAGGGGCAAAGGATTTCTTGGTGACACTGCGCAGGAAAAACTTCGAGCCGGCTTAGTAAATCTTCTTCTTTGTTGGAAGGTCTCTTGCGGATAGAAGGCCGGGTGATTGTTCTCAAACTTGTCACCTCTTTAGTTATTTATTTGTGCGTCTCCAGAGCTCGAATGCGCCAATGTCAGCTCCGGTTGTCCTTCGCTCGGATTGACAATTCCCGGTCTGAGGGAAGGATACGGAGAGGGCTAGCTTCCTAACGAGGTCGTTTGAGATAACGAACCCACCCCAACCACTTTTCTCTTAGGATAGCAAAATTTAAAATAAATCGCAGTTGAATAATAAGGTCGTACTCAAGACAAATTGACATACTGAACGGGAGCCTAAAACTAAAATTTTGTCCAATTGATTAGCTCAATTGAATTCCAAATCCTACGGTAGAAAGGCCACCAACAACAAAATTTGCTGCTATAGAAGATGTTGTTATTATTTGGAAGAATCATTATGGGGCTTATGTAGCCACATGTAGAGGCAGTGGCTGGAATGCTTATGGGCAGGTGTGGTTGGGTTTCCTATGACTCTGTGTGTATGTTTACCGAAGACACCTAAGTGGTTTCAAAATATTTACCCATAGACGACTGTCGTTCGTGTCTCGTGAGAGAGATGGAAGCGGTGCCTCCACGTAGCTGATGCACCTTAGTCCGTGAAAATATAAATGAATGCTGCTAATAGCTTCCCTTAATTTGAGCTCGTTTAAATCGTAGCAGCCAAAATTTAGGGAACACCCCTTTTGGGAAAATCTTTGATTCAAATAATTTGAATCAAAGATTATAATAATCAAGATATTATTGGTTGTTTGTCGACGTGCAGAGGTCAAATCCAATGAGGTGGTTAGGGAGAGATGAACGACTCCTCTGCTAATGTCACATGAGCAGAGGAGTCGTTTTTCTCTCCCTAACCACCTCATTCTGTATTCGCTCCTCATAGTAGGGCAACACAAGACGTTGGTAGTCGTAGGCGCATTAATAGCCTTACCTTCCGCTTCGACGACATGAACATGAAACCTGATGATGCCAATCCCAAGAAAATTAACAGGTAGGAAATTATCATGACGCTCAGTAACGAATGAAGGTTTTTCAGGTCAGCAAAAAGTACTAACAAAGCGCGGAATGTTTAATTAAACCGAGGTTGCGTAGTAAAGCTCGGGAATGAGACCGCAGGAGATAGCTTCCCATAGACTTAAAGAGCGTGAAAGTCTTTAGCTTCTCATCAGGAGGAGGTTTTAATTTAGTTGGAATTAGACATGGTGAGCAACTCCTATACGCAACGACACGCAGGATTACCCTGAGGGTGGCGGGCATACGCTTCAGCCTCGCGAGGTCAATGAGTGGAATGAGTTAACTCTGACTCGATGGAAGTTGATAACATAAAAACTCGCAATTCACCGGACGATTTATGCAACGCATAAGGGAACAGCTCTTTCATGTCATTCCCAACAGTTGCGTGAGAATGTAAATCGATAGGTAACAAACTAAAAAAAAAGTAGACAGTTTCCAGGGTCGAATAGGCCTTTTATAGGTCGGATTCAGAAAGCAGATATTGGTTTTTTGGCTTTTATTAAATAACAATAATAGGTAAATACCAGATATCGTTTTTTTTGCTTTTGACATTTTTATGTCTTTACTTTGGCACACAACCGAAAAAAGCGTTACCGAAACCCTTGGCAATCCGTCAACTAAAAGCGTTACAGAAACCCGTGGCAACTAGTAAACTAAAAGTGTTACATACGTTTGGAAGTGTTACTTTTTGAAACGTTACCGAAACCCGTGGCAACCAGTAAACTTTTAGTGTAATGACATCGCATCACGAAATTTGTAACTAAGTTGCGTCTCCTGGTCAACAACAAACACAATAAGGTGAATAATAATACGAAGACATGAAAATGGTCTCCTGTGGTTGCAGACGAGTCTGCAAGCTGATTATGTATACAGTGCAACCCCTCTTAGTGGACACCCTCTATAGTGGACTTTGCTTGAATTTTGAACTTGTAGCTGTCTCGCTCAGAAAGCTCCAGCAAATAAGTTCTGCTGTTTTCAAATGCTGTTTTCCATGCAGCATGCCGTCGTTTTGTTCCAAAGACCTTCTTGCCTTCTTCTCTGATGCAGTTTGAAACGTTATTATTGTTTGAAATCGTAAAAATTGACGTCAGCCAGTAGGAATTTCCTGGAGGAAGGAGAAGAAAATGAAAAATGACAAACGCTCTCAACGCCGTGAGAGGGTTGACTCTTTATCGAGGCATTTACTTGGTTGTGTCAAAATTATATTTTGATGTCATCAACTCAGTCGAGGGAGGAGTGTCACAGAAATAGGGGCATAAAGACGACCAAGTTATTGTACAACGAATTTTGTCTTTGCAGATTTTTCCCGTCTCTCCATTCGTTCAGGATCGATTCATATTTCTAGTGGGGCTAGGAGTACAGATGCAAAGAAAAATTCGGTGAACATTAAATTTCAAATCGTTGAAATTATTGAAGCCACGAAGTCAGCGAGCCGGTTGGCTCAAAGGTCAAACGTCCTGTTTTTGATGGTTTTCCAATAAGAGTGAATTACTCTACAATTTTTTAGTAGTTTTCCAATTTCGAGTAGTACCCGGTAGGCACAAAGGGTTGAGTAGATTGAAATGTTGAGACGATCTGAACGAGTTACACACATTGAATCCCAAGCGAAAATGAAAGGGACGGACCTCAAAACCCCCATATTCAAGCAGGTGGAATCCACTCAGATTTATTATTGCATTGTATGCAAAGTGGGGAGAAGTAACAATTAGCGGGTGATGTCAACTATCGCCCGTTAACGCATTAAATGTAGGTATGACGGTATCCC
Source organism: Pilophorus perplexus (assembly GCA_955831195.1). NCBI lineage: Eukaryota > Metazoa > Arthropoda > Insecta > Hemiptera > Miridae > Pilophorus > Pilophorus perplexus. Next base: position 11,466,483 of record OY037011.1, on the reverse strand, counting down.
ACAGTTTACGACCAGGAATAGCTCCGAGGTCGAGTAGGAAGCTGCACGAGTGAGGAGTAGCACCTACCACGTAATAATTATCCACCATTATGCGCATAACCTACCTATTGAAGTCACTGATTGACCTCGGCAGGCTTTCTAGGCCAGAATGCGGGCTTGAGCGTCAACGGCAGCTATTTCAATTGCTAGGAATTTCTTCGCATTTGAGAACCAAGGACCTTTCAAATTCTTAGGGTGAAACGGAGGATGACCTTTGATCTAGGTTGCCAGGGCTCGTTCGGTATTGCTTCCATAATATGCTTTCATCTACTAACACTACTATATAGGTAATATAGTTTGTAGGTATTATACACTTACCAAGTATGATTTAGGGCCTAACCTGCCTAATAGAAGAGAAAGCGGAAATAGCAAGTCGTATTTTTAAAAAAATTAAAAATGAGTGACTTATGCGCATAAAAGAAGTCTATGAACGCATGTTTAACTAGGTGAAACTACATTCTTTCAAAGCACTGTAAACCACTGTAAACCACTTCAAAGCACTGTAAAAATCGTTTTGTTCCACATCTGTCGGCTCCTCATCACGTGAAAAGATTTTTTGAACGGTATTAATATATTTGCAGAGAAGGAAAAGATGTAAAATTTAGTAGTGATGATTCGTGATGTTATTACTCGCGAGTTATTGTCCCAATACTTTGCATGTGGCATGTCCTTCCTTGCCAGGAACAAGGCAACAAAGAGAGCAAGAGCAGGATGTTTCATTAGCAAAGCAGCTGCCGTTGCCAGAGAATGCGTTTGCATTAGATATCTATGTAAGAGGATTCGCTTTGTCCATTAAGGCCTCCCTGTTCCACATACAATGGCCACTTATCATTTAGTAGGTAGGTACCCTTCAACCTTCCACATTCCTCCTTCAGGGTCTTCCCATCGATTTGCTAAACATCGATGGCTCTCTGTAGATAGACTGTTTGCTCCATTGTGTACTAGTCTGCATACCAATGGTTGATAGTCTGAGAAGAGAAATATCGTTCAAGTTACAACATTTTGACAGATATTTCTGCTACTTGGCTCTAGTTTCGAAAGGTTTCTGTAAATCGTATTCGCTTCATGATTGCAAAATCACGTTGGATGAAAAAAAAAGACAAAAAATTAACTGATTTCCGATGCCCAATTAAAACCAAATCCCCCTAAAAACTTCGTAAGAGGGCATTTTTCCGAAAATTGTTGGTCCACTGCAGGCGGTAGAGAGGTACATTCCATTCAGAATAAGGGAGAGAAGTTAATTATAAAGGACTTTCGAAGGCCTGCGAGGGTCTGGAGGCCCCATATTAACATATTAAACCGTTGAAGTTGGTCTGATTGACTGTCTGACACGACAATTACCGCATAACTACTTGTCCGCTCACACCTTGCTTGGGTGGTCTCACACGTACCCGCCGTTTGACCTTAATTTCATCTGGTATCTTTCCCAAAGGACTCCTAAATTGGTCCCATCCCTGAAACCTGCCGATGAGATGCCCGACTATCCATGTCGTAGGAGGGTGAAGCAAGTGGATTGGCACATGACAAGAGCGGAATGAGGTTTTTAGGTAGGTAAACATTTATATAAATCGAGTCCCAAAGTCATGTCGTATCACATTTTCACCAACTTTCCAGGAGAGCAAACAAAAAAACAAAAAAAAAAAAAAAAAAAAAGGTTGCCGACTGTGGTGTGCATTGCCGCATGTGACTATACTATGTAGGTATATTATACTTTTATTTATATATTACGTGCCGCGTGCATGTAGGTATGGTTAACTATATTTTTACCTTTGAACTGGAGGGCACCCCCAAACTTCCGCATTGTTAATGTCGGGCTTCAAACCAATGAAACTCAGAATTTCGGTGATTCCGCAGAGTATTGGTGGAATACCTGAAAGTAATCAAGTCAGCCCGCCGCAAGTGGTCCCGAGAGGGCTTGGGGAAGCGCTGCGGTCGTCGGCGAGATCGGGCAGTCCCGCTTCTCCCGCGAGTGGCCTCATTGCTCAAGACCCGGACCGTCCCCATCTCGCCGCCGATTTATCATACACTGACCGTATAAATTTTATTATGAGTATTCGCAGTTACGTTTTGGTTGGTCCTGCCGTCTGGGAATCCTCTGCCAACACTTCGGCTGCCAGGACAGCGGAAGCAATTATTACGCGCGGGTCCATAGCCCAGGCACCTACTAGCACCATTTTGCTTGTAGGAGCTGGGAGAGCGGACCTTCGTAAGATTGGGTCTGTTGACCAGGACTCTTTTAGTGACGTTCACTTATGGAAGCTGGTACACTGATTTCCAATAAAACTGCAAGCTGTGGGAAAACTGACATCAATCTTCTAAAATCAATCTCAACGCTTCGTGTTTGATATCTGAATACACAGCCCCATTCCAAAGATCGACTCACTCCAGGCCAACTCAACAAATCATAGCAACCTGGAGCTCGCAGATCCTCTATTACTGCATCGACATCACCTGCTAGGCCTGCAGATCGCTCTAGCTAGGGATGTTTCTGCACTCCCATATTCTTCCTCCGAAGACACTGGTGGTGTAATCCTAGATACCTATGACACTCGAGGCATTCCACCAACCACACAACACAAATAATAATATCGAACCTGAGAAGCAATCGGGAACGTATCATGTAGGTGGTACACCCCCAACATCCATAGAACAGGGTGCCCTACAAATTGGTGACCCCGACGTGATTTTAACACGCAATATTCTGAGGAATTTACATTATCACACTGACAACTAACGCTTCCGGTACAACTAAAATGTAGTAGTAGTAGCATTTCATACTACACTTGAGCAGAAAGGTAAGGAAGTAAATGGTGGAGTGGAGCAAACGGCGGTTGTCTAACGGAGGGAAGTCGGTGGTGGAGCGGGTGCTCCGTACTGGCAAGCAGTGGGGATACCTTCAAACCAAATAAGCCCCATAAAAACACATTCTGTGTTAAAAACTGATTCAAAACGCTGTGTGCTGGTAGTTTTTCATTCGACATTTCTATTCTAACATCGATATCTGGTTGGGATATCGATAGATCACTGGTTTCAAACGATGCAAAATCAAAAATTCCGTAGATTTCGAAAACAACTTCTCCCAGTTTTTTGGGATACGACACGAAGCTTTGACACCCTCGAAATAATGAATAGGTACTTGCAAAAATGTCTCCGTAGTCTTCAATAGTAGGTAGGTCGAAAAAAACACGGTATGAAAATATTATCACGGCACGGTTATCGCAAGTTTTCATAAAAGACGAAAAGTGAAAAACTCGACATACCTCTCTAGTAATAGACCCTCCTATGCCATAGATTCATCTTATTAATCTGGTTAGCAGTGTACATAAAAAATTCACTTCATTTTACCGTGGGAGAGGAATTGAATTGAAAGCGACGCTCCCTAATCATTAAAAAGGCACTAGTAACCCGTTTTTGCGCTTAGAAAGTAATTGGGGCGAAAAATTCTACTTGAGCTGTACAAGCGGCAGGTAATGACTGCTTTGTTTTGGCCGCACCTTATTTGAATTCCTGATTGAGGAGCCTTTGCATTTTAAAGGATGTTCGCCGCTCTTTTCGAACTATTTTGGGCTTTTGTAGAATCTAAATTCCCATCTCCCTCCTTCCGTCTTCACACAGTCCTCACGATGTGGAGAAAGGTTTTCATAGTGACCACCTCAGTCATTCTTGTGACCGAAGAAGCATCCAGACGGTGAGTGGAGCGTAACATTCAGCTTTGATCAATATTGAGTAAGACGACTATACATTATACACCTAGTCAGTTAAAATTATACGTAAATGGATTCCTACCTGAATTCCCACAAAATCTTTCTCTGTTCCACACAGTAACATTTCTAGTGTGGACCTACTCCTTAATGTGTGAATTGCATTTTCCTTAATTTCGGGTTAGAGATGCGGTGTCTTTGACCATTAGGTTCCTACAAAAGCGGATCGTCGGACAAAATATTTTTTACCTGCCCCATCGATCCACTCAGGAAAGACTAGACCGCCGTATAACCTAATAATAGAATCGAAGAGGTCCTTGAAAGTATATATATTAGTAGTACTAAAATGTGGACCCAGAGGTGAGAAAGGGGCGGGGCTAATGATAGGTTGTAGCGCTTCCAGCGAATGACTTCATCTCCTTCTTACCTACCGCACGAAGTAGAAATACCACCCACACCGCAACACCCCCAGAACATCAAAACAATTTTGGCCTCGAGGCCAAACCCCATATTTTTTAAGATCAATTTGATATGCTAATGGAACGGAAGAGCAATTCATACTTATATGGGTCCTTACTAGGGACCATCGACCTTTTTTTAATAGAAAACCTCATTTTCCGGCGGGTATATACAATTTGTAATTCAAACTTATAGAAATTTCTTGTTGAGATATGTCTAATCGCTTAGGTGGTTTTAAATTTTGTGCGTCTTATCAGGAAGCGTCACGTACGCCAGGGGTTCCCAAACGCAATTACCGATGGACAAAAACTGAAAATAATTTACAATAATTGTAAATTCTCATTAAAAATGAAGTAAACGTATCTCATGGAATAAAACTTTCAATAAGCTAAAAAATAAAAATGTAATAATCTAAATAATATTTAGATATATAAAGTTTAAACATGAAACAAAATCAATAATACGTTTGTGGGAGCTCAGGGGCCCACTCTATAGTAAATTCGCCAGCCCGCCACAAGTGGTCCCGAAAGAGGCCTCGGGAAGCGCTGCGGTCGATGGCGAGATTGGGCAGTCCCGCTTCTCCCGTGACCGGCTTCACTGCTCACGATCCGAACCATCCCCAATCTCGCCGCCGACTATCATTCCACTGAGGCACTGACTGTTTATTTTCATTGTTAATAGTTATTATTAACAATTAATTATAAATTATTAACAATGGATTGTAATTAATATTGTAATTATTACAAATTGTAATTTACAATGTCTAACTGCAGTGTATTTTTGGTTGGCTCCCAGGACAGGGCATCCTCTGGTGACGCAGTCACTGACACTTCACCTGAGGAAGCCAGGACGGTGGGACCTATTACTTCACGCGAGTTGGTTGCCCAGGCCACTATTGGCGATACTCCGTCTGTAGGTGTCCCACAACGTACTTAATCCTCTACAAGAGGTTCTCAACTACTTCTGATCAGTTATCAGGCACTAGAAACCAGTTTTCAATCACTTCAACCACGTTTTGATCAAGTTCAAACTGGTTGTCAACGACTTCAAACCAGTTGTCAGCCACTTCGAAGAGGTGTTCAACCATTTCAAACCTCACGAATTGTTACTTTGCCGACGGTGCAGAGGACCTCTGCCAGAGGTTTAATCCAATGAGATGGTTAGGGAGAGAAATCGACTCCTCTGCTGATGTGGGTATAATATATTAAATTGTTTATTCGAATAAACAATTGTAACGTGGGGACCGGTTTCGAGCAAGTTCATCTGCAGCCCTAACAAGAAACGTTAGAGGAAAGTCTCAATGCAGCGCCTGGGTTGTCGCTGACCCACCGATACTGTTGGCAACTTGCGTAAGCTTTCTCTCCAATGAACTGAATTGTCAAGTATTAAATACTTAAATAAATTAAAAATTTCACTCTCAAATTTTGGAGTACCTACCTAAATGAAGAACGGAAGATACCGTTGGTACTATTTCTATTACCTAACCGTTAAATTCCCCATTTCCCTGAGGTGTTTTGATTACCTAATTAAATTAGGTAATCAAATTTTGAAAGCTGGTAGTAGGTGGTTCATTTGAACGTGGAGGGTGAGTACAAACATCTGCTGATGTGATCAAAGCACTTTTCAGCCTCTTTTAATGGATTATCAACAACTTGAATAATCGGTTTACAGCCACTTCAAAGCGATTGTAAATGATTTCAAACGGGTAAAACGCACTTGAAGACCGGAGAATGCAATTGTCCCAACAGGTCGCTGCATTTGCAGTTTGAAGAGCATGACTGGAAAATCTGATTCTTGGTAATTCAATTTTTTTATTGAGCTGACTTTCAATGCTGATCAAGCGCTTGGCTGACAAATTGAGTGATTTGAGCCAGTCAGGTTCATAGAAGAAAAAACAGGCTATTCATTGCCACGCCCTATTTTCCCAACAAGTCTACGTGGGTGGAAAGTCCTCGCGGGAGGATTTCCACAGGATACCGTTAGGCCTAGTCATTCAGGAAGAAATGTTACTTCACTTGGTTGGCTCTTCGAAGTGAAGGGTCGACCAAACGGGTGCCCAGAGTTTTTCTTGGGGTGTTGAGAATTGCTAAACACAGTGCAACGCGTGTGGTATTCCCTTCTCTTCCCCTCCAGGTGAACCGTCATACGATCAATTTACATGTCTTGGGAGAGATTGGACGTTGTGGAGGCGAGAATAGGGGGCACTTTGCCCGGAGGGCCCGTCCAAACACTGCATACAGCTATTCCAACTCTCCGCCTTCTCCTCCAAACTTCCGCAACCTATGGAGAAAATCTACATATTACCAAATTGCCTTGCTAACACCAGACATGTTCAGTTTTACTACTCCCTTTGTAAAAACATACGGTTTTGACGGGCTTTCCCTGTTGGGTTAGGCGGCCAACATGTAGGCGGTCCAACGGCATTCGCCGATTCTGCCTGCAGGTTCGTATAAAGTTAGAATAATGTTAGTCGGTAAAAGATGAGAATGAGGATCGATGCCTACCCATAAATGATTTATAGTTTTTAATAATTAAATTAAGAAATCATTTCTGACGACGATGTTTGGATGTGTGTTGAAGCTGTAAGTCAGAAAAATTAACGAAATTATAATTTTTCTATCATTTTGGTTTATTATTGGGTGTAAATAAGAGAGGAATTTCTTAAAGAAGATTTGTTGACCTAGCACCTCATTAGGTTAAAGAGGTTAATTTACTCTCAGGAGAGAAGAGTTGGAAGAGGTAAGTAGGCTGTATCCGAGTTGCGGTCACGAGCTCACAGTCCATTAGTGAGATATAACAATTGCGGTACTGTCTTCGATCGGTAACATCCGATTTGCGGTCCAAGGTGAGATTGTAAATCAGTCAATAGAATCAATCAACACGCCTAGGCGTTGTCAGAAATACCACCATGCGGGAGCATCTAAGGTGACCAAGCTTCAAGACGGTCAGGGCATCATCCAAGATCACAATAGCTGCACCAGGGAATTCTCCAGGACTAGTACCTCTGACCACCCCTTCGAATCCCATCACCGCCAGACGGTCACGGGTGCAATAGGGTTCCTGGATTCCCAGGAATTGCACTCTGTGGCTGCAGCAGTGGGGAAGGAGTTCCGCAGGGACGGCTGCAGCCCAGTCAACGTTTAACTGGGCGGCGATCCAGGGCACCTCGGGCATCTTGGCGTGTCCACTATTGGGCTTGCCAGTCATTTGCAGATCTTTAGCGGTCTGGTACTTTGGAGCTTATGTGCCCAGCTCTCCCACAGGTCATACAGACGACAAGCTCTTCCGGGCACCAGGCTTTGGTATACCCATAGTTATCGACTTGTCGATTACGCAGGACTGAGATGGGGACTGCGGGTTAACTGAGACTGAGGGGTAGCTCACCTAATGTACGACCGCAATTCGGATGCAACAAGGACCGCAATTCGGAAATCCTTGCATAAGAGGGGGACCGCAACTGGTATATCTAATTAGAATTTGACCGCAACTCGGAAACTGCGGATAAGTAACCGAAAGATTAGGCTAATATTTAGTGTGATTAATTTAGTTTTAATTCAGTATGATTAATTTATTATCAGGAGACAAGAGTTGGGAGTGATAACTGACCGAATAATAAGGCTAAAATCCAATTGTATGTATACAAAGGATGTATACATCCTTCATGGAACCTTCAGTCACAGTAAACAGGGACCGTTTTGAGGTTATTCATTCTGTACCTTCTCTATTGGATAGGTTACAGATCATTGCAGGTAACTGGAAACCTTTTAGGTTGTTAGGAACCCTAAAGATCCCAGGAAGAGCAACGCGATAAGATCTTCTAGAGGCGTAAGCTACCAAGCTAACCCCTGGGAGGTGGCAAAAAGAACAGTAGTCAACAATAACTGCCAAAATGTTGAAGAGTTAAGAAGTGATAATGATCCTTTAGTGTAACGTATACATTGTGTACAACATGGGATTTGTTGTGGCGCCAGGCCCGCTTTAAGGATCTACTTTCCGTCTCGAAGGGCTTATCCTTCAACCACTTTAGCGCTAGGAGGCTTTTTAACAAGATATGTATTGCGACCGTCCACCTAGTTTATCCGTCCAAGAGGTTGAAACTTATTGATCCCTTTGTTGCAAGAGGATCTGCACTAAGGAGGACCGTTAACTCGGGCTTGTAGACCTCACAAGAGGCCTTTCTAGTAGAAAGCTTAGGACAAAATGCTCCTCCAAGTGACGAGCATCGCGTGGTCTGATGATGGCAAAAAATGTCGAAGCTATGCATGCAGCAAAATTTGCTGTATTTAAGACGGCCTGATATTGAAAATTCGGGAAGGAACTACTACCTCGTATCCTATTTGGGGCCCCTAAAGTAAAAATAAAGGTGCCGCTTCAAAAGCATAATGTTGAGTGAAAAGCTGATTTAAATTTAGCTGGGCTAAATTGCAATCACCGGCATCTTTACACAATGGATAGACGCACATTTTCTCGGCTTTGGAGGATAGGAGTCACAACTTTCGACTGGATCTCACCGTATCATATACATACATACCACGTACATGTAAATTGACAAGACATGCTATCACTACACAGGTGTTCAAACTATAGCTAATGAAGCTCCCTACTCGGGGGCATCACCTGTCTCTATTATTAATGAACGTAGCTCCTCTTGAGGGATGGGCTTAGATTGATGCGTGTGGTTGATTAAAAGTTCCTTTATTGAGAACCTTTTGATTTAAATGACTTGGTCGAGAGAAATCTCCGAGTTGATTGAATGTTCCATGGGTTGAGAAATGCAAATTCTGTCACCGCAAGACTTCCGGCTCATCTTTTACATCTCAACACCATGGCTTGTGATCGATGGCGTGGTGGCACTAAAGGAAGACGGCAAGCCCGTGAGTGATGCGTCAATTAGGCCCCAAAGGGATTAAAGACCATGTTCGCACAATTGCGCTATACTATGAAAGATTGTTCTGAATGTGCTATATAATGTAACAAGCCGGAGAGTAACGGAAGTGAAATCCACACCCGAGCCATCATCTTTCCTCTCATTGCGACCAGCCCAAGGTCCCATTTTCCACTTCAGGCTCGATCCGCATATCTTGTCATCGGTAAAATGTGGGATTAGAGTAATCTTGCGGTTTGAGCTCGGCAGTAAAATATTTTCTTCGTTGAGCAATAAAAATATTAGAATTCCACTTTACAGCCGTTTGACCGCTCAAAGAAATGGGTGGTCCGGGACGTGAACCGTTGAGCTGTTTAGTTTCTATACATCAGCTGACGGTAAATCTGAATGACGAGACGCTCATTTCCGTTTTATTTCAAGGACTCTTGTAATAGATTTCAACGCGAAGAAGATTATTCTGAAATGCTGGATGCTGGAACATAACGAGTCATAAAACATGTCTCATGAATTACAAAAAACCATCATTATTTATAAGTTGTACAATGCGAAAAGCTTTAGTTTGACATTGTTATGTCTTTTCACCTTCCATATGCAATCCTCGTATGCTCACGAACTTGCACAGATGAGGAAAGTCGCCCAATAGCATTTTTTATTGTTTGTCATTTGCAACGCACATTTAGCATGTTTACAAATAAGAAAAGTATGAATTTGAATTTACTAACTTCGCGGAAACACGTTCTGAATTAGTGATATAGATAAAGTTGAGTCCTGAACTCTACCTTGAAGGATTACCGTTCGTTTTATCGTTAAATAAATTATTCTTATCGCAGACAACATTCTGTGATGGTGGAACACTATACCGAAGGATCGTTTGCTTGAAACGCTGCAAATTTTACACAAGGGATTATTATTCTTTCATATAAATTATCCAAAAATTAATTCAATATCAATAAAAATTTCAATTAATTATTTAACAAAAACGTTTGTCTTCTAGTAGGTACAATTATTGTGGACGGATGTGGAACCCCGAAAAATGAATTGTGCGTCCAAAATTACTCGGAAAAAGACACCTCATTCGACTTCCTGGTATCCTTCCAAAGCCCCATGAAAGCACCATAGATCCTCACGATGAAATACGATGGTTCTGAGACCTAAAAAAAAGAAGATCCTACGTCCAAAAATACTTTGAAAAAGACACCCCACTCGATATCATACCCGAAACCCTTTAAAAAAACTCCTCCCGTAGCTCCTGTTTTAGCCCCACACAGTCCCACGGAGTTGGGCGATCGGGCTGAAAACCTTGCGAGCACGACTAGATGGTAAACCGCGTAATTTGTCAACATTTCAGATTTTAAAAAAATCCTAATGCCCAAAACGGCCCGGCAGAGGGGGGTCGAAAATTCTGATCGGCCTCAAAATTTGACAGTATTCGTTTCAAGATGTCAAGATTCCAAAAACGAAATGTCCGTCCGCCGTCCACCGTATGCTGTCCACCGTCCGAGCCGTTTTGGGCCGTAGGAATTTTTTTTTAATCTGAAATTTTTCCAAAATACTTGGTTTACCATCTTGTTGTGCCCGCAAGGTTTTCAACCCGATCGCCCAAACCCGTGGGGCACTATGGGGCTAAAATGGGGCTACGGGAGATTTTTTTGATAGTTTTCAACTATGGGGTCGAGCTAGGAGTCGTTTTCGAAGTATTTTTGGACGTAAAATCTATTTTCGGGGGTCCCAGAACGATCCGATTTCACTGTAGGGGTCTATGGGGCTCTCATGGGGCTACGAATTGTCTAGGGTTCCACGAAGTCAAATATTTTCCGAGTAAAAAAAATCTGTACATCGTTCGAAAAGATTTTTTTTTTTTTTTTTCACAATTTTTTTTATTGACACAGAATTAATTTTCGCACAAGTAATCTCAATATCAAAGAGTAATAATTACTCTTTGATATTGAGATTATTGTAACCCTTGTGAAAAATTTGTTACGTTTTTGTTATCTACACAATGTGAAAAGGTCATCTTGAAACGTATAAGACAAATTTTGAGGGTAATCGATCAGAATTTTCGACCTCCGAAAATTACCCAGTAAAACCTCGTTACCAACACCTAACCCGACCCCATAGGCAAAAACCTTCTAAAACCCCTCCCGTACCCCTTTTTAGCCCCAGAGAGCCCCATGGATTCGGGCTTTTGGGCTGAAATTCCTGCGGCCACAACAAGATGGAGAAACCAAAATTGAAATAGCATAGTTTGCCAGGTGGTGCTTGGCCATTACTTGGGCCGTTCTCACGTTTTGTGGAGATGGAAGGGAGTTGGAGGCGTTCTGACGATGTATAATGTATTAATGTACGTGGAGGAGCTACTACTACGAAATTTACCTGTATCTAATTGAGATGCCGTTTGATGGGAAGCGTGAGAAACACAGTAAGACGCTCAGTCACTTCAAATGATGCCCATTAGAGAAGTGTCCATCATCGGAGACGCCGTGTCATTCCTCCCCAATGACACACGGACTTCGATCCCTATCTCTCAATCTTTTTTTCCACTGGTTCGTTTGAGCTCTTTCAGACGGTGCCCAAAACTCTGCATTAGCTCGAACCCTATGATTATCAAATCACCACGTTACCAAATTATCACAGGATTTTCATGTACCTCTACCGCCACCACTTCACTGGATCCCGACGGAATCAAGCGCCGTACAGTGATGGGATCGTAGAGCACAGCGTGGGTGTTCTGAAATGTAGAACAGCCGTGTGAATTATAAGGATAAACTCCCTCCAATTTCGTCAGCCCCTTCTTTTGATATTCGTAGAATCGAAAATGGTGTGAAGAATGCGTGCCATAAAACGGTAGCCAAGCCAAAAGGAAGTGACCGCTTGAAAGATAACCATTTTACACCCAGCAATAAAATCCAAGGCATTCAGCCCTCGACCTCTTTTTCTAGCTCATTCAGCGTTTTTAGATATTCCACTCTAATTAGCATTGGTATTTATGGTCTTACGTTGAGAGAACACCTACACCAAACACGCGTGAACGTGAACTTGATGATAGATCATGCTGAGGGATCATTCAATTTCACCTCTGAAAGGTCATAGAAATGTCGTTTTTTTTTTTTTTTTTTTTTTTTTTTTTTTTTTTTTTTTTTAGTTTTTTTTTCGATATAGTCCTAATGGCTCTCTTAAGTTACGCCACCAATCAAAGCAATGAATATCGATCCAGACCAAGTAAAAAATACACTGCCAAGGCAATGGCACATGAGCTTCCTCGTGCCAAGTTCAAAATGAACGTAGTTGTCAAGAAAATTACGTTCACGCATGCGCAGGGAGTACCACTGATGCAATCGCGATGAAACTGATAGGGGACCATCTAGGGCTATACCCACACAATTCCTGAAATTTTGATTGAAATCCGATCAAAATTGTGGGAGTTATGGCTGTGGCAAGGAAATTACGTTCGCACATGCGCTGAGCGTACCGCTGATTCAATCTTAATGAAACTGATAGGGGACCATCTAGAGCTATACCCACACAATTCCTGAAAATGTGATTTAAACCCGATCAAAATTGTGAAAGTTATGCCTGTTTCAAGAATTTCACGTTAGCGCATGCGCAGAGCGTAACGCTGATTCTATTGTGATGAAATTCGTATGGGACCTCAAGGAGCCTTATCCGCATAATCCCTCAAAATTTGAGCTAAATTCATTCAAAATTGTGGAAATTATGGCTGTAACAAGGAAATGCGGACAGACCGACAGACCCACAGACCGACAGACACGGAACCAAATTTGTTCAGTAGGCTATGAAACGCAAAATGCGAGCGGAAATTTTGAATTCGGACAACAAAAATTTTTTGGCTCCCGAAAGTGAACACAAGGCTTCCGCTGCTTCGCAGACTCGGAAGCAATATCAGGGAATGGGATCAAACTAAGTGTTACTCCTTTTTTCGCCAAGCTTACAGCTAATATACTGCCTTCATCAGGGCTCAAACACCGAACACCGCACTATCAAACGTTCCGAGGAAAACCGGGACTTAGATATTACAATAATTGCTCAATTATTGAGCCCTAACGAAGGCAAAATATTAGCCGAAAAATATTCGTCGCTTAAGAAGCAACACCACATATCTAACTTTTTGACGAAAATGAGGTTTTTATATCACTGGATGCAGAATTTCGGTCCGCGTAGAATGGTAACATTGGTGTTTCGTTAAAACGCCGCCAAAAGCTCTAAAATCGCTTACATATTAACACCACGTATCTAACTCTGATGAGGCAATACCACGTATCTAACTCCTGCCGGAATGCATGTTTAAAACCAGTTTTTTCTTCCTCCTGAAAAGTTGCCAAAAGTTAGATACGTGGTGTTGCTTCTTAAGCATATTATGCAATAACAGGAGTGATAGGTACCTACTTCGTTTGATCCCATTTCTCGATATTATGGACTTGACACCATAAAACAACGCCAGTAAGGCACATTAAGAATTGTTGTTTCCTCAAATCCTTATTGCGAAGTTGTAAGGGGATTAATGATCTGGAAACTCAATTACATACGAAATTAGGTCATTTTACTTGGTAAATTTCCAGAATTAAAAATTTCTTTTTTGCAATAAAACCGTTTCTGAAACAAACAATTAAAAGAATCGGATGTTTCCGTTTATACAAAATGTCCACTAATGAATATTGATAAGTTGTTTCATGGGAACCGGCTTGTATGTTCGCAGGTTGTTATGGAAGAAATGTGTATGGCCGGATGTTGGTAACTCGTTTACTCAGATTTTCAAGCTTTCGGGAGATGCTCGCTCTCTTCCTCAGGATCTAAAAACAGTAGCCACATACGGCATGAGACCTAACCCTGACATCAGTACGAATGTTTCTTATGGAGTAATATTAATTCTTACCAATAAATATAAGTAGAATCAGACTAGATTGTGCTAACATCTAAGTTTTATTTTAAGTTTTAATATGTTCATAATATTTTACATATTATGTAAAATACCTATTATATTACATAAATTTTTGAATTTAATGGAGAAATGACAGTATGGCTATTATATTTTATTATATTATAATAGAGAAACTACATGTTATGTAGAAATTACCTATTATGATACAATGGATTCTATGTAGATGTTATATTAAATAGTACTTATAGGAGATTTTGTATTAACTTTTAATTTGTATGTTATAATAATATTATATTATGTTATATATAACATACATTTAATATTTATAACATAACATTTAATATTATTAAATTTTTAATTTTATGTTATATTAGGTAACACATTTTATATGGTATTAGGTAGGGGTTCCTTTATTTTCTATAATATTTCTTGTGCTAGGTTCTTTTAAAAATGAAGGTATAAATATGTCATGTAGGTACATGATGTCAAGACATTTTATTTCAAGCTATATGTTTATTTTTCAAAGGTCTAATGCCGTATGTGGCTACTGTTAGAAGTCCTGAGGAAGGGAGCGAGCATCTCCCGAAAGCTTGAAAATCTGAGTAAGTAAACGAGTAACCATGGTTTTAAAATATTACGTTGCAACGGCTTTTTCTTCCGTAACAACCTGCGTTTATTGATCAGGAATAAACACCTATTCAATTCATTGGTGACCCGATAAAAAATTTCAAAATGAAAAGTGTGAGAATGAAAGAAAAATGGTTCAGATTTCGAAAATCAAATGTCCGTCCAAGACGTTTTAGGCAGTAGGAATCTTTTTTAAAATCTGAACTTTTGACAAAATACTAGGTCCTTTATTTAGTTGAGTCCGCAAGGTTTTCAGCACGATCGCTCTTACCACCCGCGGGGCTCTGTGGGGCTACGAGAAGGGGTTTTCAAGGGTTTCGGCTATGGGGGTCGAGTTAGGTGACGTTTCCGAAGTAGTTTTGGACGTACAATCAATTTTGGGGGGTTCCAGAACCATCCGATTACACCTTAGGGGCTTTAGTCTGATGCCAGGAGGTCAAATGAGGTGCCGTTTTCCGAGTAACTTTGGACGTATGATCCAAACATCCAAATACTTGACAAAAAATTTAAAAAAAGTTCATTGACATACATAGAATTAATTTTTGCACAATTTATATCAAGGAATAAAAACTTCGATTTCGTCAGGGCCTAATGAAATGAATAAAATGACCGGAATCAGAAATATAATTTGGAGGATATTGGAACTGAGTTCCAACGGATCCAACGTTCCAGTTGGAACGGATTTAAAAATTTTTTGAAGGTATCGGGATATCTAGAAACTCAAGATAACTTCTTCTCTTCTCGTCTTATTTGACCGACCCTCAACAAAATCCCACCCACATTAATAGGCTAGGGAACCAGGTCAGAGAAATGGGAAAATTTGGCCGAACGTAGTTGAACTAATGATGAACAAAGTACTCAGTACAGTTAGCACTGATAAATTAGGTTTCTGAGCAGAGGAAATCACTAGTGAATATTTGGCGTTTTGAATTTTCCCGCTTGACACTTCCGCCAACTAATCCGCCAGAGTGCACTCGCACAAAAAGTAGAAAGTGTACAAAAAAACTTTTTTATTTTTGGTTATGTTATGTTGGTGAACATGAATATGGTCTGTCCCATCACGCTAGCGTCAGAACAAATCTGAACGACTATTTTCCTTGCGATTTCACCTTTTCTGATCTCGTGAATCTCTCTGAATTCGTGCTTTTAGTTCATTGGCTGACCACCAGAGAGTACTTCTTGGAAGCGCCACTCTTCCCTCCAGATTCAAAGTTGAAATTGTCGAAAATGCCTTGGAAGATAATAAATAGATATGATAAAAGATAATTAAATAAATAGATATGATTATAATCATCAGGTAATTGATTTCCACAATTCTTATAGTGTTCCTTCTACTACTACCATCTGTTTGAACAATCAAAAACGTATAATCATAAACATATTTACATTTTAATTGTATAATCATGTCCATTATAAGAATGAACGATGTACATGATGGACATTGTGTTTATGCCTCATCATTTATTTATTCATACAAAATTTTTATCAATATCTTCGATATGGCTTGGGACCACATTATCCCCCCCGGAGGGGGTAAGAGAAAATCCTGGATCCGCCTCTCTCAGCTGAAAGTGCAAATGAATTTCAAGGAGCATGGGACATTTTGGAAGTATCCTCTTTTGCATTGGGGACGGGCGTTTCATGAATCTCGTCGTTACATAGTAGTTAAGGGTCCAGACTATTTTGTTTTCACGAGCTTAGTAACCCTGAAGAAGAGGCTCCTGTCATAAATTGATACCGCTGGAAAGAGGGACGGACCTTAATAATGTTATTACACCTAGCAGTTCTTTTTGTTGTGGGAAGCCAGCGTTCTTTTCCCGGGAGATGATATTCATTAGAGTGTAATGGTCCAAAGACCGGCACCTTGCTTCAACCCAGGTCGGTGATTATTAATTGCAGGTAGAGGGAGCGTGTGGGTGAATGTGTGCACGCTAGCACGGTGGTCCTACCCACCTCCAAGCTAATGACCCTACAGGCACGCCCTCCGGTGTCAACCTCATCGCCTCATCTTCCTGGAGCGATCCCGTCTTCCCCGAAGGAAGATGAGGGCCCCTTCTTCCCGCGGGAATCACCGAAAGAAGTAATAGCCCGGTCAATAGGGCTTAATCTTCTGATTCACTATCATACCATGGGATCTTTATAAAACCTCTTCATCAGCTCTTCTGAAATAAAGGAGTGATAACTACCCAGCTTGCTATTAAACAACGTGCCAGAACCGGTATTCTCATGAATTGGAAAATCAAACAAAAAGAGTTTAAAAAAAAATATACCTATTAAAAAAAAAACTGCACAATTTTAATTTCGGAAGGATTAGTTCCGTATTATACGTAATTTTCATTTTTGTCAGAAATTTAACCCAATCATGTTCCTGAGTTAATCCGTTCATGAGTATAGGAACAAGAGAATGATCCATCATTTAAAGATCATTCCGTTTCCAACTTTCTTTCCTCGAGTGGATGAGTAGTATTCTTATAAGACGTAGCCATCAAAACGGCACGCAGTTACCTATATTATACAGCAAGAAAGTAAGAACTGTGATGCTGCTATGAAGAGGAGCCTCCAGGAGAAGTACGTTCATTATTCGTGCTCACCCGCTTACGAGCACACTTTTTGTGTTTTTCTATTGTGAAGCCGTCAAGTGGAGATTTACAAAGAGAAATGACTCAATAAGCAACTTAGAAGATCTAAGAGACAGCCGAGAGGGAGAAGAGGGAAAAAACTCAAGAAGAAAATCTGTAAACATGCTTCGGGAAAGGAAGGTTGAGCGCCTTTCAGGTAGACCAAAACCCATGAATAGGTGTAGGTGTATAGAAAAAGAGGACCATGGGACGGCAAAAAGGAAAAAAAACTGTTTGATTCATAAAATGGGAATATCTTCCAACGGTATGGGTGGTTGAAGAGGGAGGTCTGGTGACTAAAGAAACCTACACCCTTGGTCTTCTTCCCCTTAGGATTTAGTTCGGGAAGTCATTTTTATCATTATGACGGTAGCTAGCAATAATACGAGAGGAATGTGTTCGAACTTTTGACCTTCGTAGCAAAATACGTATTTAATACGTATCACTCTCCCATAAATAGCACTCCTGCAAATTTGCACAAGTAATATAATATATTATACTTGTAACAACGTGCCAGAACCGTAAAATGTAATAATATTGATTGAATAATAGTGTTCTGCCTCCCGTATTGTTCAGTTTTCATAAACTTGATTTTTTTTAAACTGACGAATACAATAAATGGAAGAAAATGAAGACAAACTTTTGAGAATTTCCAGTTTACTGAAACAGCTTGAAAATCATACGAACTCAATGTTAAGGGCTTCAAGCGACCAGTGAATTTAATAGTGGGGACTAGAGAAAACACCGATGGTGTCAAGGTTACCTGATTATCTACCTAATTGAGACCTTCATTAAATCTAAGATAAACGAATTTATTCTAGACTTACTAAGTATCACTTAGTTTATGTTTATTTATCAACCCAACTCGAAATTTAGGGGATTAGCTGCAGAATTCAGAGTGCAGTCTTCTTTAAAACGTGTCTTTAGAGAGTCAACCCCGTTCAATTCATACGTGCCGACGTTCAATTAATCGTGAGGCAACTTGTTCAGGAGACTCTAGTACACCTTTAACCAATAAAAAACCCTCTTCAGAGGTTATAAACTCTTTTCAAACCTACAGAATCGGACCCTTCCGTAAAAATGTTGTGAAGAAGGTAAGCAATGGTTGGGTTGAGGGGTTTGTGGGGACTTAACTGTATCCGATGCAGCGAAAATGTTTTTCGGAGTAGGGTCACTATTTGAGTTGGAGAAAAAAGTTGTTTTTTTTTTTGTGATGCCCCGAGGTTGGTGTGTAAACACTTCAACATATACTCGGCATGAACCTCTTGATTCCAAGGGATGATTGTCGAACAGTCGGCGAAAAGAGTAACGAAATAACGCAACGATACGGGTGAGAAGCTCCTTTGCGGGACCTCAGGGGAAGAAGGGGAACTGAGTGACCAATGGGCATAGCTGGATGCCTCACCAAGAAGAACCAATAGCAAAACAGCTCGGGACCACCAGCGCTACAGCTTATAAGCTACACAAGCTACACCGACCGACAAGGCAATAACTCACGAATCCGTGAATCTACGTAACAACCACCCATAGACCACCAACCGAGCCTTACACTTTTTTTTCCTCGTAATTTCTTGTTCCCCTCGTCTAAATTTCCTCTGTTCCCCGTGTTTATTACCCTTTGTATGGGCTACATCAGTTCCGCAAATAAGCAGTTGATTTTAAGTTTTAATAAAAATAACAACCGTAAAAACGTTGAAATAAATGAAGCTGAATGCCAAAGTAAAAAATAATGTAAGAAAGAAATTGCTGTTATTAGCATTCGTGGTTAGGCATAAAATCGACTACAGTGAAATTTGCTAAACGCATTTAATGGGATTTTTTTCTTCGCAACTCCATTACCTCCACAGTCTCATCTTCCAGATCTCGTTCACAGATAACATTCTACCATTCTAAACTTGCTCTGAAATTGCCGCAGGAGGAAGTTATATTTAAAATAAAGAAGAAAATGAACGCTGTGTGAAATATATTCTATCATCATTTTCGTCCACCAGAAGCCTTTTACTTCTTTATTTCATTTCGCACAACGTTTCACTAGGTAGCATTTGCATCGCACCAAAGAAGTCACGAAGAGTGGGATTTCCTAAATTTAGTGAAGCGCCAATCTCGTCGATTTTACCTCTAGGTGTTTAATCATTCATAATCAATTCAATATTTTAGCGGTCTCCTAGTTCCAGGCCATCATCAATGATCAATTATTGATGGCCTGTAAATTATTTTCAATTATGTGTTCTAGTCCTTAACGTAAATTCAAGATTTTAAATTGATTAATATATTTTTATTCAAGTTTAAAAACCGACTAGGATGACGTTTTGTGCACTCCACACTTTTTGACTCCTTTGGTGACCCTGAAGGTGTCGCATAAATTTTAGTGAAACGATGGGTGGAATGTAATGAAGAAGATAAACTTAATATAAATCCAAATTCTGGTTTTGACTTAAAATATCATTGATTCAATGTTAGATCAGGGAGAAAATCGGCAATTTTAATGAAAAAACGTGATTTATTAACATAACATTATTACCTATAAGAAAATGATTTGCAACCGTTCAGGAAAAATTTTATTCTGTGGAAGACTGTACTGGCCCATAAGTTCGGTGATCAAATGGAGAGGAAGACATTCAAAAAACTATGCAAATTTTACACAAAGTTTTATTATTCTTTGAAATAGGCGCAACAATTAATTGTCAATGAAAAAAAAAAACCTCTAAACAATGTTTGGACTGATGTGGGATTCCTTTAAAAAAAATTTGATTTTACGTAATTTTGGAAAACGACACCTTATAATATAAGGATCTCAGGTCATAATTTGACCTGAGATCCTTATATTATAATATAAATAATTACAATTTCAATATCAAAAATTAAAAATAGTACGGCGATTAGGAAAAATTGTGATGAGAATGGAATTCGTGAAGATCTTTTTGGGTCAAATCCGCATTCAAATGGTGATCTTTTTTCTCGTCTGATATATGATTTTATTCTTCAAAAATACCATTTGTAGCTCCACGAAAGCTCCTCCGATCCCGAAATGAAATCGGATCGTTCTGGGACCCCTAAAAAATGGCTGGTACGTTCAAAAATACTTTGAAAACACCACCTAACTTGACTCCAAAGCCGAAAACCTTCGAAAACACCACCTAACTTGACTCCATAGCCGAAACCCCTTCGAAAAACCCCTCCATACAAGGACAAAAGAAACCGCCCAGCATTTTCCGGCCTGGAAATGACGTGGATCCACCCTCAGATAGTTGGTGACCTTAAAACAGAAGATGATTCAGGCACTTTTTGCACCTTTATTTCAAATATGAACTCACCATTTGTTTAAGTACGCTAGCAAATCTTAACATATT
This sequence comes from Pilophorus perplexus, assembly GCA_955831195.1. Classification (NCBI taxonomy): domain Eukaryota; kingdom Metazoa; phylum Arthropoda; class Insecta; order Hemiptera; family Miridae; genus Pilophorus; species Pilophorus perplexus. Next base: position 11,445,907 of record OY037011.1, on the reverse strand, counting down.
GCCTCAGTGAAGTTTTTGACTTCGAATCGAGCTTATAAGCTCGATAAATCTCCGTGTTCGTAACTACCTACTCAGAGAACGGTAAGAACGATTCAAATAATAATTTATTCGAAAGAATTATTTACGGGATTACATTCAAAATATCGTCTCTTCCGTAACGAATTTTGAAACTCGATCGGACCCGATCTAAAAATGAGCGAAACCCCGCATGTTGTTTGGGTTCATTTCTGAGGTAGGTGTCCAAGAAGAATAAACCACTTCGATCATCTGCATGATCCTGCAGCTTCAAGGGTTATAACAATTTTTCAAACAAGTCGGTCAAGTTCAGATCTGTATGAAATATAAACATATAAAATGGGGGTTTCGGGGGAAAATCGGTTTTTAGCAAATATAAAACTGAAAAAAAAAAAAAAATTTTAAAAAGTACATAAAAGGGGGATTTTGTGGGGAAAATCGGTCTGCGACCCCTATATGGTGTTTCTATGTTCGTGATCAGCGAGACTTTTTCTATAGGAATCTGGATCAGAATTTTGTCCAATGCAACCATACAGCTGACGCACTGTGCGGACGCGCCGCGGCGTACGGACATATCGTTTTTGGAATCTAGACCTCTTGTAAAGTATAATGTCAAATTTTGAACCCGATCAGAATTTTCGACCTCCGTCGCGATTACATGGGTGTATCATACCAGGAATGACGTGATTTCCTCATTCTATACCAGCATGAATCAACCTCGGGGATTCCGTAACGATTGGAAACATAAAAGCAGAGGGGAATAATATTGGCGGAAATCGGGAAACTCAATGATGGGACAGATCCCTCGGTAATCACCACTGGAACAAATTGTGAGCCAATTTTAGATCATTTTGTGACCCAAAGAAATTATAGGAGCAGGTCCCTATAATTATGGATTAGCATTCAAAAAGAATTGACACCCCCGCGATGCATCCCTTTGAGCGGAGGGGTGGGGTGAGATAAAAGGCTCAGCTCTTATCCCCACTTCCTGACGTTCCCACTACTTTTTCATTCTTCATCGCGAGAAGGACCCCTCGGTTCCCTCCCCACCCAAAGCGTAACCTCCCCCAGGATTCTGGGGAGAGGGACCCCCCCCTCTTGTACTTTGAAGGGGAGGGTACGAATTTTAGAGAGGGGTGGAGCGGGGGCTTGTGCCAGAGAGAGGGAGCTAGAGTGAGATAGAACTATTGAGTGTGATCACCGAGCAACATGACCCCTACAAGGGGTTGCCACTCAACATGCCATCTCTAGTTTTACTTATGGTCGCCGTTACGATTTTCACGTGAGTAAACAATGATTTTTTGCACTTTAAAACGACATCCCCGGGGTATGAAAAATTCCGAAGAGCTGTCACATTGCAGACCATACTGTTGGCTCTTTGGGTTGAAATTTCATTTTCTCTCTATGTTACGGCATAATTACTCCATTACTTCGAAAGGAAAAATTCATTTATTAAAATCCCTGAGTCCAAAATTCTATCTCAAAAGTAGAAACAAAAAATTATTTTAGTTGACATTTTGAAAAACGGAACGATAAATAAAAACTCGCTACATTTTGTAATTCATTACCAGCCAGTAAACCTAGAAAGGAATATCGCAATTTACATGAAAAGATCACATTATTCAAAAATAAACTGCTAAAAACACTGACATAGAATCGGAGAATTCTTTACAATCACGTAAGCATACATTTCCCAACCACTTGCGGTCCGAAAATTCACACTAAATCGCATCTACGGTGGACTTTTTATAGTCGGTATAAAAATGTGTATCTTTATACTAATTATTTTTTGATCATTCGTAACTGCGGCGTTGAAATCAATAAAGCTTACTTCATAAGAAACAATCTCATGTTACACTTTCCTTGGTCTGTTCCCACGAGTAGTGGTACCACGCTGGTTTATATCGTTAATAATAATACTATGTTGTGGTTGTAAAGGGCCATTTCTGAACTAATTCAATTAACGTAAAAACGAGAACGGGGAGTCATCAACATGTTCATTCCCCTCACACAGCGTCTGGATAATGCTCTATTTATTACGTCTGGCAATCGCGGTGCTCCAGACCGACCATAAAACAAGCACATCTCGAGCCGCCGCGAAACTCAGTCTTATTTAGCTGAGAATAACACGATAGCAATTATTATGTTAATTATAATCCTCCAAAGCAGAGGTATATTTTTAATGGGGACAATTGATACTAGTTATCGTACCTAGTCTCAACACTTGAAAACTAAGTTGAAATGGGTTTATGCACATTCCAACTTTTTCTGATAAGTTGAAGTCTATTTTTATATGACCTACTTCATGATGAAAAGAGTCAGGACTTTTTCACATTTTACGTCTCAAATAATCAAGATCCTCTTCGTAGTTTTAGGGAATTTCAAAATAAGACGTGCTGCTGAATATTTAAATTGCCAAGGTTTTGGTGGTTAATCATCGTAGATGGCTGCAACAAACTCATAGTTTGCGAAAATGTAGTTCTGTCCGATTAGGGCCCGTATTAGCCGGTATATCGATAAGACACGCATTTTATAAAACAAACGATTCTTATATCTCTCCGAATGGCTGACACATCGAGAGAGATCTACTTGCATAATTTATTGCGACCACTCTAAACAAATCTAGCATAGGCGTCGGTTATCAATGCAGAAACTTAACGGAATTCCATGTTTAAACTTGTTAAGAGTTTTTGTAAGTAGTTGTCTTGGCACCTTAACACACCTTGCATGTTCTACCACTTTTAAACCGTTTGTTAGCGTGGCAGTTAGCACATTCACGAAAATGAATTATTGACTCCTAGAAAGAGCTACCAGCGTATCAATACACATGCCACCCCTCCTTGAGGCTATGTACCCGTCACCATGTTTGATGAGCACCACCTGCTTTGTCCAATCTGTGTTTCATACATTTTTTTTTTTTTTTTTTTTTGACAATTTTTAACAAAATTTTGGGTCTCAAAACAAGTTGTTTCAGAGCATGACTAAAATTGAGTGACAGTAGAAAATAAAATACGCACTGTGAAAATTTTCTTCTCGTGATTAGGATATGTGGTAGGTAATAAAAATTATTACCTATAGGTAATAATGGTAATAATGGTATACCACATATCCCAAGCAATTATTGCTTACACGGTAAGGAAGAGATAGAAAATTTCTAATTTAATGATAGATGTTTTTATTTTTTATTTAACAAACCCTTTTGAAGGTTTTTGAAACAAACCTTTCTATTTAGTGCAATCCTATTCAAAAGTGGCTCACTTTCTCCCAAAACATTTTCAAATTTCTCAAGCGACGTGGGAGAGCTTGAAGCTCACACGCTGTTCTCAGATAGGTAGATCGGTGCCAGGATATGAGAATAACTCCAGCGATACAACTTCACGAACAACAAGGGACATACCTTTGGCTTTTAATATATGGCTCTCCTCCTGACGATGACGGTATCTGTGCCAGATCTTAAGTCCCCAAACGTGGTCCGAGGTTGAAGCACGGACTCTTTCTGTCATCGCGAAGTCATCTTCATTTAAGGTTCAGTAGGCAGTGGCAACTAGAAAATATGATTCTCGGTGAGGAAACTACAAAATCTTCTACGAATAATATATTATATCTGATGTGGTCCATACGAAAAAAATGCTGCAAATTTTATTCTTCAAAATTTTGAGAAAAATATTTTTTCTTTACAATGCTTGGACAAATGTGGGACCTCGAAAAATGGATTATGCGCCCAAAGTTCCTCGTAAAACGACACGTTATTAGACCTCCTGTATCCCTCAAAAATCCCATTTGTAGCCCCATAGATCCCTAAGGTGAAATCGGATCGTTCTGGGACCCTCAAAAATGGATTCTACATCCAAAAATACTTCGAAAACGACACCTAACTTGACCCCATAGCCGAAAACCTTCAAAAACCCCTCCCGTAGCCCCATAGCGCCCCCACGAGCTGAAAACTTTGCGGGCACAAAAAGATGGTAAACCGAGTATTTTGTCAAGTTTTCAGATTTAAAAAAAATGTCTACTGCCCAAAACGGCTCGGACGGCGGACAGACATTTCGTTTTTGGAATCTAGACATCTTGAAACGTATAACGTCAAATTTTAAGGCCGATCAGAATTTTCGACCTCTGTCGTCCAAGAATAATAAACCAAAACATAGATAGGTGAGAATGTAAGTAATTTAAAATTAACGAGTATGGGTGGAAAGGTGTTGAGGTTCGGTCAAAGTTATCGACCGAATCTCAACACCTTTTCACCCTCATTCGAACGGTCAACGTGATCAAAAACTAACGATTATGTGGTTTCAAGTTGTTCCGTGTAAATATGAAGAATCTCTAGTTAACCATGTGTATGCACATCAGTTTTACAAATTCCTCTTATGTTTCCTCTCATAATTTTGCTTTGAAGGGGAGCACAACGTAACGCACATTATAAATTAGGTATGTGGTTAAGAAGGAACTGCAAATTCTTCCTCCAATTGCTGGAAAACGACTGGCGAACGGACATAAAGCTTTGAATTAAGCACTTTCAGCCATCGTTTCATACCAGCCATGTGGCCGGTTGTTCTCAATGCAACAGGCTTTACCAACTGGAAACGTTAAATAAATAATTCATCGGACTGCGAACGTGCGCAAACCAATCATTGCTACATTTAAATACCTTCTACCTACCACTAATTCAAGTCAGAAAGACCGCCTGCAGTTCCATTGGGCCCCCCTCTTGTAATGGGAAACCTTACAATTGCCACTGGTGCCGGCGATTAGTAAGGCGGGTGGTCCGGTTGGAGAACACGACTAATTTCAAAATGGAAAATCGCAATGTCAGTAATGACTTCAGAGCCGAATGATAGGTTTGATGCACCACCCACATATTGGAAGAGCATTATGACGCCAAGAACTGATAATACGACGCGAAAAAGGAAATTTCCTTTTTTGCGGACATGCGATTTTTATTAATTCAAAGCATGGTTCTTGAATGGGCCACGTATACCACCGATTTTAGCTCACGGAGGCATCCAGATTCTAAGATTCACGATGGAGTTCGGCAAAGACCTTCTCTGCATTTATGTAGACGGTCTTGGATTAGATCTAGAGCTGCATTAGAGTTAGAGGTCTTGGAGAACGGTTTCGAACGCCTTTTTTCAGTCCGGGAGACTATTATTGCCGCAAACGTTCTCGAACACGGCAAAAATCGTCTTCTGTATGGATGGGCGTTAGCTCGAAACCGATATCCAACTGATGTTTTGTTCAACAAAATTTACGGGTTCGAAGGAGTTCCTCAGGAATAGTGTAACTAGGCCGTGTTCTGCTGCTTACTTCTTTATTCCCGACGTTTCAAAGATATGACAGCCCCCATAATCCTTTTTTATTTATTTAATTAATTTTTTAATTATTTCTTTATTTTTTTGCAGCATGGGTTGTGTTTTCGCTGAATATAATTTGAACGTTACCTGAAAAAGTCATCAATTCATCTAGTCAACCCCTAGTTGGGTGATGCTCCAAAAACTGCCAAAATTCAGGACCCCCCCCCCCCCCCCCCCACCAACTGAAAATTTACTTTTTCAACTTTTTTTTTTTAATTTTGATTAGGTATATCTTCTTGGTATGCTACTTATCACACCTACGAAAAATCCATTCTTAGAAGTTCGTGGTTGACGATATACCTACAGCTCATGATCCATGAATTCATTATAGTGAGGGTTTAACTGAGCGAGTGACGGACTACTGAATCATGTAAAATACTGAAGACACATCGCATAAAATCAATTGCACCTATATATAGATTTTTCTATAGAAAACTTGTGCAAAAATTAATTCGGGCAACAACAAACAAAAATTATTTCTTGTACAATAATTTGGCAGATCTGGGACCCCCAAAAATGGATTCTACGTCAAACATACTTCGAAAACGATACCTAATTCTAACTCAAAAACAAAACCCTTCAAAAAACCCTCCCGCAGCCCCTTTTTAACAACACGGAGCCCCACGGGTTTGGGTAAACGGACTCAAAACCTTGCGGGCACAACTAGATGGTGAACCATCTAGAAATCTGAAATTTTGACAAAATAGGTACTCGGTTTACCATCTAGTTGTGCCCGTAAAGTTTTCAGCCCGATTGCCCGAACCCCTTGGGGCTCTGTGGGGCTAAAAAGGGGCTAAGGGACGGGTTTGTGCAGGTTTTCGGGTACCTATGATATGGAGTGGGGTGTCGTTTTCGAAGTATTTTTGGCCCCACAATCCATTTTTCGGGGTCCCACATCCGTCCACAAACCTTACAAGAAAATTAAAAAAAAAAAAACTTAAATAAACGTAAAACAATTTTGATAATTTATACGAAAGAATAATAAACCCCTGAGTAAAATTTGCAGCGGTTTTTAAAATTTGATTTACAAACAAATAATTCAAAAAATTTACCATCAATGTAGTAACATGCCGACGAAGATGCCTTTTGCATTGAGCTCCTTGTGATTTGTGATAAAATGCCCCCTGATGGAGGCTGTCATGTCTCTGAAACGTCGTGAATAAAGAAGTAAGCAGCAGAACACGGCCTAGTTACACTATCCATAAGGACCTCCTTCGAACCCGTAAATTACGAATATGGAGGCCAACCCAAAACAACTTAAATGATCAAAAGTTACTGCAGAGGAGTCACCTTCATCGCCAAACTCCATCGTGGCTAAGCACCTCTGCTACACCATGCAGCCCCCACTGTCTCGTGATTTTGATGTGATTCTTGGATTGTTAACCAATCCTAATCCTATAAAAGCGGAAGTTACAAGTGCCCAAGTTATTATGATGATGGAAACGTTAAGAGCTCTTGTGAATCCTCGTGCACCAAGTTAACATCAAAGGCGACATGTTGTTTGATTAGATGTTTTCATGACGGGGTTCTGCCGAACTTAAACAAAACTTGTAGGCTACTTGAAGCGGAAGAAGGCAAGCCATCTTGAGCGGTTAAATCGGAACTCATTAGCCTGATGGCTAGTTAGTTAAATTCAAAGGAGATACAGAATATAAGGAGGGCTCTCGTTTGGATATTACTGAAATGAACTCCATTGGTTGGGAGGTAGTGTGGAGGACATCTGTCTTGAAAAACGCTTTGATGCGGAGATTCCAAGTTCTTTCAACCCTTTTGACATAAAATGGGCGGCGAGACATCAAAGGACTATCAACAATGACGGTATTTGCCTTACCCCTCTTTAATGATGTACTTTCGAAACGGCGAGATTTTGTTTGATGAGACTCGAGAGTTGACTTTACTCATCCCAAAACACCAATTCCCGATTTTTTTTTCTCAAGTACGAATAGGATTCGGATTCAACGAGATTAAAGGAAAACAGCCTCTCCTCAAATATTGATCACCTTCGAATTGATTTCTCATAAGTAATGGTTTCTCAATCCATTAGTAAAAGTGACAAAACTAGTTAGGTATATAAACATAAATAAATTTTAGATTAAAATGTGATTGTCATTATCATTGATTGATTAATTTTAACTAAAGTATGTACCGAGTACTACTCTGCAGGAGTATGCAGGACTGCATACTCTATCGGAGTCGTTGAACGAGTCCTTAGGATGAGCCGGTGCTGCCAGGCTCGCTCGAACGTGAATTTTGAAACCATGAATTTGGCTCATGAGTCAGCGAACCCCTCGTTCTACCTACCGGCTTTTAGTCAGGACTTGGGTGAAATTGACTCTTGGAAAACTATGGAATCTAGAAGACCCATGGCTCATCTCGACGTTTCGAGTCAAACCCGTGGATACCCCGGACTTCCCTCCTGGGAACCTTAGAGAAGTGTCCTATCTAGACGACTTAAGGAAAACACTTTGACCAGGTTCCCCAACATGGCTGGAGAAGCACATCCGGGATGCAAGTCCTTCAGCAATCCTCTCAGAGGGTCTGTCTTGGCACTCCTGCTCCCTTCCTCCAAAACACAAGGCACTTATGGAGTAGGATGCACCTCAGAACTCCACAACATCATGGGGCAGTAATGACCACGTCATGCATTCCTCGGTGGTTTGAATATTGGCGTCATGAGTCATAACATATTGAGATGGCAGTGGACTTGAAGGTTTAGCACCATAAGGAGCCGTTTCCCAGTCCATGTTCAGCTGGCATGGTGATGAGAGTGTTTACCTAACAGTGAGGAAATTTGTCAGCAACATTTCACATTGCTGAAGGGAGAGTGCTATTGAAGTGCTTTTTTGCTTCACTTCATGTAAAATGTGCCTAGTTTTAGAAACTATCTTCATCGGAAAAGAAAATTTAATCTCCAAGGAGTTAAAATTGATTATCTGTCATGGCTGATTATGGGGCAGTTATGACCAAAGTTGCTGGGGCAGAAAGTAAATTTTAAGCCGCCGCGGGAAATTCATGGTTGTTAGATTTGATTAGATTATTACCAGAGAGGGTATGGGTTCCCGAAGGGCCCTCCACTTCACGCACATGGCCTGCAGACCCATTGTGCTACCTCTCGGCGTTCACTACAGTACAAGGTCTGTGCCCTTGGCTCAATAGCCCTCCTTCCAGGTCCTGCTGCGGCAGTATCTCTTCCTAGTCCATTGATCCCAGAGCAAGTTACCTTTTGCACTCCAGAGCCTCACACTTGGGGAGGAGGCATGGTTGTGGTTAACAACAATAATTGTAACAATTATTGTTAAAACATGTGTAACAATTATTGTTAAAAATTATTTTAAATTTTCGGAATGCCGCACAATGGCGGAATTGTGAATATTGAACGATTACAAGTGTTTTTGTGTGGGTAGTAATGACCAAAATTGATCTTTTTTTAAAACACCAAAAATAGTGATTTTACTCTTACTTTTTCTTCGAATAAATCGGGATTCTGCTGGCAGAAGAGTCCAAGTTTATGGAGAATTTTTTTCTGGGAAATGGTCAGGACTGCCCCACTTTCCCCTACCTTCTCAAAAAAGGCTGCAGATTTACGCGAGAGTTTATTACCTATCCTTTGATATAAATTTTAGAAAAAGTCTATATAAAATTTCTTATATTTACATAACAAAAATTGCAATGTAATTTATTTAAATGAAAATAATATTTCGAATTTCTTGTTCAGTGTCTTCAAAAGCCTCATTTGTAGCCCCATGAAAGCCGGTGACCCAAAAAATGGATTCTACGTCCAAAAATACACCGAAAACGACACCACACTCAATATCATATGTACCAGAAAACCTGCAAAACCCCCTCTCGCAGCCCCTTTTTAGCTCTGAAGAGCCCCACGTGGTTGAGTGAACGGGCTAAAAACCTTGTTGGCACAAATAGAAGGTAAACCGAGTATTTTGTAAAAATTTCAGATTAAAAAATAAAAAATATAAAAAATCCTACTGCAGAAAACGGCGGACGGACATTTGATTTTTGAAATCTACGTATCATGAAACAAATAATGTCAAATTTTGAGGCCGATGCAAATTTTCGACACCAGTCGAAACTCATTATTATTTGCATTAAATATATAAATTATAAAGTACATAATATTATATATTATATAACTTATATATTTAATTCAAATAATAATGGGTGGGAGGTTAGTCAGGGTAGTCGAATTTACATTTCTTATACAAAATTAGCCAGAAAAACGATAGGAGCATGAAAAATAGTAGACAAAAACAATGAATAAAATCAACCTCTGCTCGTAATTAGTAAAAATAAATAAATTAAAAAAGTATGTACATATTACTTACATTCTTTCTCGAGAGATTGTGTAACAATCATCAAATAATGTAACAATTAATTTAAAAAATGTGGACCTTGATGGGATTCTCTCTTCATCTCAGTTCCCCAGAAAGTGAATATTAATATTCTACCTTCTACTCTTAAGCCTAGTACTCACTGGGATTCTTTGAATCGGAGCATGTCCATGTTTTGAGTCAGGGCTGCGTCTGCGCTGCGCTGACCAATTGTTCCGACTCTGTTTGGACTCAGAATTGCGGAGAGTCTTTTGCGATTGACCCACTACACGTCAAATGATCCAGAGGCTGAAACGTTCAATGAAAAATTTTGAGGTGAATCAAACTAAGTTTCTTATCCAACCCCGTCGCGAATCAAATCCAATAATACACCCAATAAAATTGAAATAATAAACCAAAACACTCTTATTTTCCCCGGGATTTGTTCGTACCTAGCACATCGAAATATTGGAGATAATAATCTCCATTTTAATTAGGAGTGCGAGAAAAAAATCTGTGTCCACAATATTTCTGCTTCCATTCCCATTTACTAGGCGTTTTTTCGGAAGAAAAGGCCGGGTATAAGCCGTTATTGCGTCAATCCATCATGAAAACTACATCACTAGATAAAGTGGTAGCCACCCGTCGGATACACATTTCCACAGGTTTTTACCCAAAGTATTCCATGTAGGTACTTTTAGTCAAGATACTAATACAAGGGATGGTTTGAATAGCTTTGAGAGTCCATCTGGAGAGTAGAGGGAGCTATTAGGACGAAGATAGGGAGAGTGGGGGACATGACATTGCAGACTCCCGAAGGAGAAAAGGGAATCAGTTCCCACGGGCTTGCTTGTCTCGCATCTCGGAAGAAGCTTTACTCACAGGGACATTCCTTCGCTTTGGTATCCTTCTATAAGACTCCCGCACCATCACCCCCTTTCCCAACTAATGTGATCAGTCCTGCGTAAACTTCCACCTGACCCTCTCGGAGTTTATGGGTAGCCTAATAACTGTCTCAAAGTTTCAAGTCAGTTTAGAGGCAAAGAAAAGAAGGGCGGTGACTTTGGAGCGTAAGATGACGTCATTAGTGATACAGTTCATTAACGGCTGGTCGGTGCTTCGGAGTTGTTTCTTGTTCCAATCTATACCACTAATATTTCAATTGGTAAGATTTTTATAATCATGTTTGAAAGCGGGTTGTTTCACAAGGAACTGGAACTAACTACTTTCTGAGTGACTGTTATGGATATGGATTGACCCTCGAACTGTCAGTCAACAGTTGATCGGGAAAAGGTTCAACGGTTTACAGCAGAACTTTCGAGAGATTGATTCCCATATTAGGAGTGATTAGGGTTTAGGTTCAATATAGAGATGTTGTTGAAGGGGGAGGAACCATGTCAACCGCTGCCAAAAAGTGTGAGAAAAGTCAGACTAAAATTTCAGTAGGTATTTATTTAAATAATTACTGTTTACACAGCAATGGGCCCAGAAATATAAAGTTAATAATTCATCAGTTTAGTTTAAGAAAATTACTTATTTTTATTTATTTATTATTTTTATTAATAATTAACACTAATTAACTAGGTATATTTATTAACAATTAATTATTTAAGTTTATATTTAATTTAAGGACTGAATGAAGTGAGCTACAGGTTCTTGTCCAAAAATAAAGTTTATTTAGATTGGTTTAATGTTAAAAAATAGAGTAAAAATACACTGCCAAGGGGGAAATGGCACATAAGTAGCTTCCTCACGTTCAAAGCCTACCCCGATATAAGTACAACCTCATTGGATTATATATATAAATGTATGGGACCTCAAGGGGACCGTACCCGCAAAATTTCTGAAAATGACCAAAATTGGATCAACATCGTGGAAGTTATGGCTGTAACAAGGAATTTCACGTTTGCTCATCATGATCATCATGCGTAGGTAATCATCATGAGATGTACCTACATAGGACCTCAAGCGACCGTACCCGCACAATCACTGAAAATTTGAGCGAAATCGGATCAAAATTGTGGAAGTTATCGCTCTAACAAGGAAATGCGGACAGACGGGCAGACATTCACGGAAGCAAATTTGCTCAGAAGGTTCTGAAACTCAAAATGCAAGGGGAAATTTTAATTTTGGAGAACAAATTAAAATTTCCAAATGTTTTCGGGATCGAAAACATATTTAATACTATGTATTCGATCCCGAAAGTGAAACCAATGCTTCCGCTTCCTTCGGTAGTCTCGAAAGCAAACTTGTTAACCTGATGCTTACCTCAGTACCAAAATGAGAGCGGGTGTCAAAGGCAGGGTCACCATCCGATGAATAATAGGTTTGTTCCAGGTCTTACTGCGTCTGTCGACAGAAATTGGACAGCTGTCGACAGAAGCCGACCGCACATACTCGAGCTATCGGTTTCCTTGGGACAGGAGTGTTGGAGTTATCAACATAACCAACGAACGTATCAATGAACTTCAATATATTTTTGAGCAAATAAATAAAAGGCATGAAACACAAACGGTACCTAGGCTTAGTCCGTAGGGTTTTGGCTACACAACTTACGTAACCTACCTACATAAAATTATACGCCTTACTGTCTTTTCTCCTCTTAGTCCAGTCATTAGGTGTTCCATACTGTGAAATAGAAACAAGTTTTGGTTTAGAAATGGTTTCTATGGTTCGCTATGTATTTTGAGGTGCTGACTCCGAATCTGAGGTTTGCAAACAAAATTTCGAGACGGGTCATGGAGAAAAAGGCAAAACCTGAGAAATTTTCGATTTTTCCTTGCTTTTTTGAGTATAGCTCAAAAACTATCAACTTTGTGTAAAAAAAGTTTATAGGTTTGTTGAAGAGGATTAAATTTGCTAGCGTTTGAGCGCGACCGCAGGTCTGTAGGTCCAATAGATGCCGAGATACAGCACTTCAAAATTTGGCCGATTTTCGCAAAAAGTGCAATTTTTAGGTTTTGACTATCTAGCGAGCCAAAGTTCGGCAGGACCCCCTCCACCTAGAGAGATGTTATAGGAAGGAAAGTTGTAATAAATGTAATTGACTTTAATTCAAGCGCAAAACGAAGCCGGTAGACCCAATGGTTCTCTTGCAATCTTAGAAAATCCGAAACAAAGGAAATGATGTTTGTTGAGGCTTCTGGTAGGTTAGGCTCCTACTCTGATCTATCAACTTTTTGACAAGATGATTTATTACGAATTTTCTGAGATGAGAATTATTGATGAAATCAATAAACACATATATGTCAATATACACAATATACACATATATATATAGGTCGAGCGAAGCGAGCTCCCCACCGATAAAATGCTCAGCCAAGCGAAGCAAACCCCTCCCCCCCGGCGAGAAAATGGTAGACAGAGCGAATCGAGCCCTGGTTCAGCAAAGCCAAAAATCAGAATCATCGGAATCAGAAAAAATAAAAATATCATTTCCGTCTAAGATCGTTTCTACAAAGATACAAATCAATACGAACACGACACTCATATCCCAAAGGCTCCATATGGACACCAGTGGAAGGAATTTTCCGACTCTTGCTTCCCAAGGGATCCAAATGGAATCCACATGCCGACAAGGCGATCCCAAGGTATCCAAAAAGATACCTCACTATTTTCACTTACCCCCAAATCTGAGAAAATCCAGCAAAAGCGATTATTCTAATCGATTCAGCAGATGTTTTTCCATAGAATGTGAACTAGGTTTCCTTGAAAACAAAATACTTTTACATATAATCAATGTCAAACTCACCAATTCACGGGGTACCGGCATTGTTGACGGGGGACCACTTTAACAACAGTCTTATCACTGTTATCAGCACTTATGACCTATCGGCGGGTTTCATTGAGCAGGTTAGATCATCAAAAGGATCAAGGACTATTTGTTTGCCCGAATCCTTTGTTATGACTACCGGGAAAACTCAGCTGAAAATCTGTATCCATATGGATATCATGGGACGTTAAGGGAAGAATTAGAAACATTAGAAACAACCATCCTTCTGTGTTGTCCAAACCTTTCATGGATAAATAAATATAATCAAACACCAACAAACTATTTAATTTTCGAAGGGATTACGAACGATACCAGCGGAGGATCGATTGGTGGTCCACTACTAGTGGAATATTGGTTACGAACGAATAATTCATTCGATACCAATATTCAAATACTCAAGTCAATAATTGATTTTAGTATTAAATACGTATCAAATTTTGATTGATTGATCAATTATTATTATTATTATTATTATTATTATTATTATTATTATTATTGCTGATTCAAGGCCTTCTTCTTATATTAAATAAGAAAATGTCGTTTCTTCAAACGAGGAGTTCTATAATTCTATACTTTTTTGATGCTGCTTATTTTTCCGATACCTACCTACCAGTATCGGTATCAAACGACACAAAGTATCGATAGAAAACGCTGCATTTTTTACCCGAGGGTTTATTATTCTCTGAAATGTCGAGCAACAATAATTATTATAATAGGTTCGTAATAAGAAAATGCTTTTGAAAAAAATTTAAAAAAGTTTATTCTGTACAATGTTTGGACAGATGTTGGACAGATGTGGGACCTCAATAGTTGAATTGAGTATGCGTCCAAAATCACTTGGAAAATGACACCTTAGGTTGTGAACCTCCTGGGATCCTTCAAAAATCACAAATTTTGTAGCCCCATGAATCCCCCCCCCCCCCCCCCATTGACCCCCAAACATGGATTCTACGTCCTAAAATACTTCGAAAAGACACCTAACTCGGCACCACAGCCGAAAACTTAAAAAAAAAAACCTCCCGTAGCCCCATAGTGCCCTACTGGATATGGCGGAAAACCTTGAGGGCACAATTAGTAAACCAAGTACCGGCACATGTAGTAAACCAAGACTTGGTTACAGTATTTTGACGAAATACTTAGTAGGTAAATATTTTGTCAACATTTTAGATTGAAAAAAAAAAAATCCGACCGCTCAAAACGGCTCAGGCGGCGGACGGACATTTCGTTTTTGGAATCTAGATATCTTGAAACGGATAATTTCGTAGCTGTTGAAACTTACATAAGAGGGTTAAAAAAAAGTATCGGCTCCGATACCTACTGGAAAAAAGTATCGATACTACGATATGTATCAGAAAAATGTATCGATACTTTTCATGAAGTATCGATACTTTTGAAACATCCCTAGTGCGTTGTCGGCCGGCCAGTGGCCACCCTACCATCCTGAAAAGTTGTGTTTTCTTCTGGTTCGGTAAGGTTATTATAACCTTTAATAGGTAAATATCTCGGGAATTCCGAGTTGGAATCCATGGAAGCTGTTTTTTTCTTATATGCGAACGTGAATGTGAATGTGTGATATTCAAAATGAGCGAGACAGATAATCAGAACAATCACTTGAAGTGGAGAACCGCAGCGGGGAAGGGGGATGAAAAACATTCATAAAAATGAAAAATGTTTCATTTTAGATTCCTGCCGTGCCTGCCTACGTCTGCTGAAAAAGTAAGCTGCTCATTCCAATCTTGAGATTTCAACAAACTTAATCATGAAAGAAAAATTGAAATCCATTCAAGGTGTGAGGAGCAGTGTGCAACCAAATAGAGGTCTCTGACGGTGGGGGTTCCCTTTGTACCCAACGCAATAATTGGAGTGGGCCGTTCTAAAAGTGGGATGGAAAATTATTTTGATCGGCCTCAACATTTTGGGCGTAGGTATACGAGTCAGACTCGTCGAGTCTGCTCCCGCCGAGAAAAATCCGTCGTCGGTGTACTTATAACTTATACACTTACGGTGTACAAAACGTTCACTTATAAGTTATAAGTGAACGTTTTGTGATATACACCGGCTATAGTGACTTGAAAATGTTCCTTTTTTGTGATAATAATAATATCATTATTATGACATAATATACATTGTATAATATACAATGATTTATAATATTATTATACATCAAGGATGTATAATATTATTATACATCCTTGGGTGAATATCACAAAAAGGGACATTTTCAGACCTCCTACTTTTGGAAAAATTGACCTTGTAGGAGAGTGCCCAGGATTTTTTTAATTTCTTCTTATAAATTTGTTAGGTACATATAATTTTTTTCTCTAGGTTAAATTAATTTGTTATAAATAATAAATTTATAAATACAAATCTGCTCCCGACCTGTGATCGGTACATGACGACGAGTCTGCTCCGGTGGCCTTTGCTCTATTGCGCCTTGGTTAACACATAATATGTGTAATATATATATATATATATATATTACAAAATGTGAAATTTACATCCTCGAATAATATATATAATAATATATTATTCGAGGATGTAAATTTCACATTTGCCAACCCTGGTACCGAAATATTCAGAATCTTTGAATTGAGGAATTCTGCGTAAAAAAAGAAAAAATTTCGTTAAAAAAAAAAAAAATTATTTAATAATATTATGATGCATGAACGAAATGTCCGTCCGCAGTATGTGCCGTTTTGGTAGAAGGGATTTTTTTAAAATCAGAAATTTTGGAAAAAAGCCTAGTTTTCACGCTCGCTCGGGGTGGGATGTACACCTACATCATTTTTCCCCTTCAGGGAAAAATATCAGATCATGGATATGTTACACCAATTATGATTGTGTACACTAGATACTGTGGTGAAAATTTCGTTAAGTACATAAATTTGTCCATGACCCCAGCCAAAAGACATATCCATGTCAAAAATGGCTTGCCTTATTTCGTACGAACCTATTTATTTTTCATTAATTCTGTTTCTGTTCCTCACCGTGGGGATCTACGCATGGGTTTCCATGTTTCTATGTTTGTGACTACAAATGAATGGTTTTTGAAAAAAGGCACCTGGAGATCGAACAAGGTGTCATTGTCGAATTGATTTAGGTATAATCCATTTTTGGGGGCCTCCATTTGTTCAAAACCCGTTCGGGTATAAAGTTTTTTTTAACATTTTTTATTGGCGTAGGTACAATAATTGTGTTAAAATTATTACAAAATTAATTATTAATTTTGTAATAATTTTAAAAGAATTATAGACCCTTGTGTAAATCCTTGATTAACCCTTTGGCTATTCTATGGTTGTAGGTATATTCAAAATGTTTCTACTGTGATTCATCGAAAAAACATTGACTTTCGATTCAAAAACATTGAAGTCTTAAGCGCAAGAGGCCATTCCGATTCTGAGTAGCCCTGCCGATGTTTCACGTGTTTGCCGCCCTTGCCGTCGCAGTCGAAGTTCACGATACTTACATCGGGTCTCACGTAACTCAACGGGGTGTGTCAAGAATCGGGAAACATAAATGCCCAACAAGTATCCTTCCAGGGTGCAGCGTTTGTTTGCTGGAACTTAATACGATTGTGAGCTCCCGAATAACATTTATGATAGGGTTAATGTTAGATCGACGTAGCAGTATCATTAAATCTGACGCATAGGACCGAAAACCGGTTCACAGACCTAATTTTTAGTTTGTTTCTTTTCAAGCCAATCAAGATTATTTATCTTCCAATCCTGATTGGGCAATCTTTCTTTCGGCCATTTTGAATCCTTTAAAACCGTAAACGTGAATAATCAACCTTAGGAAATAAAATTGATTTATGATGATAGTTCAAACGTCAATCACGAGATGGTTCCTCCTGATTCCTGAACCTTAAGCCGCTTTTAAGCAAAATTCAAGCTTTGTGTATAAATACGTATGAGATTTTGTTTTACCTAATGCTTTATAATAATCAGTATTGAAAACTATAGCTATCACCATAATCTATCACATATTATATATTTTCTGGTTCCTTTCTTTTACTACCTATATCAATTTCTTGCTTTTTCGGTTTTTCAGGAATACAATGGGTTTAACCGTAAGAACATCGCCTATTTGTAGAAACGTCGCAGGCCTCGACCGCTCCCAAATGGAAGTATGCCACAGACATCCTGAACTGACTTTGGCGGCGATGCAGGGTTTGAATTCGGCAACGAAAGAATGTCAGTTTCAATTCAGGCACCACAGATGGAACTGTTCGAACTTGACTTCCAAAAGTCGGAATCCTACTACCAGCTTGATGTTGAAACGAGGTGAGATGGCATAATATATATTACCTAGTATGTACCTAGTTTACGTATGCAATATGTAGGTACATAGTGTGGGGGAGTAGTGTGTTATGTCCGCCATGTGTGTGTGGCGTCATCACCTTGTAATATTAATATACATACACCAGGTATACATATCTATAATGTAGTATATCTGTTGTATCGACGGTAGAAACTGGTCGAAGTGCACACCCACCAGTTGAATGCCATAGTTCAAACAAGGTGTATCCATACATTCAAACAAAGTTTAATCTAGACGAGATGGGTAAAGCAGGATATCCCTTTTAGAAATGCTAGGAGCGGTACTCAAATATTGAATGAGAAACGTGCCCGACGTTCATTAACTGTTTGCTTCACGCAAACGATCGTCATGGTTAACTCGAGGGTGGATACCATTGGAATTAGCACCCAACTCTCTGCCCGTAAAAGTTGTTTATTAAGAGCAGGAATGTATAACGGTTGAAGAGGGCGGTTTCGCGCTCATTTGGTACATGATGGAAAAGGGTGTATTTTGCTAAAACAATTATAAGCCACATTTTGACTCCGTAGAAGACAATCCCTTACATTGACATTAAGTATTGCTATAAAATTCATTTTTGGCCCAACTTCGCGACCTCTTCAAACAATTTATTATTCCTTCTCAGGGCTAGATGAAGTCACCTCACTAATATTTATTTATTCCTGGACCACCGAGCTTGTCTGCCAAGAAAGAGTTTCTATTCCGATCCCTTCTTTGGTCTCGGTTTATACATCCTTCAGCCACGATTTAGGTCCTGGGCATTAGTAGGTAAGCTCTTGGACCAAGCTTCTAGATCGTATTCATTCTATCGTCTGTGTACCTTCACACCAACTTTCTATCGGTGGAGGGGAGGAGGCAGCCCTTCGCTAGCCAAGTTTATATAATAACTTATATTTATTATATAATAATTGAATGGGTAACCGTCAACAAAGGCGTAACCCAAAAATGCACAATTTCCCAGGAGAGGCTAAATAATACATAAAATTTGCAGCGATTTATTGATCACCCCCATAATCTAGACTAACAGCCTCAAAGGAAGAAGAACAAAATTTGTTTACATCTTGGCAGTTTTAATATGCTTGCATCATAGTTTTAATATGCTTACGCATTCCTACTTGTACAGAAATGTTATTTGAATTTCTAACAATATTCAGCCTTCAAAAGATAAACCGGAATCCCTCACACTACAAAAAGAGATGAACAGTTTATTTGGTTCTGGGATATCTTTTGACACACTAAACTATAACGGACTGGTTTGGCAGAGATGTACTAACGTTAGTAAGAGTCGCTCAGTGGCTTTAAACTTCTTGCAGTGCTCACTTTTCTTGCGGTGCTTCACGGGTTTATAGCTATTAAGCGACGGTTTTTTTTTACGCAAGCAGAATAGAATGAGATATGTGGGATCACTATCGTAGGGGATTAGCATGGCCATAAAAATAATTTTCGAGGCCTCTCCCACGATCCTCTCAGAGCCGACGGAGAGCGAGAGACATGGAATGCGGACCACGAAAGGCCGCTCCAAGATCACTCCGATACACTCGAAATCGGACAAGTGTTTTTGGGCTCCGTGTTCTATGTGCTCTATGTGATGCTCAGTTATCTCTTCTATCAGATTGAGAAATCTGACGAATTGGTGGAAGATGAACTCGGGACTATTAAATAGCATCAATTTTATATTTTACCCATCTCCACGACCGGATTGCGGCGATTTTACTAGTTTTTGAGAGCATAAAAAATCCAGAGAGGAAACCCCTGGTGGGTTTCATTGTATATAAAAATTTACCATTACGGCACCAACGGCTGGCAGAGAAGAAAACTAGACAACTGGCTGCATGCAAAGAGTTAATGTTTTTCGAACTGTTTAAAACTAGAGCTTCTTTTTGAATGAAGGAATTCGTTAACGCTGTATTAATTTGTGGAGTTTTTCTTCAAGACTTTCTTCTTCGCTGTTTTGTACTATAATGTAGATACTTAAAAATATTATACCTGATTTATATTATATTGTAACTTAATATGAAATAGTGTGCACCTGATCGTTAGAAATAAATAAATATTAAATAAAATATTATGGATCGTTAGAATGAAGAAAAGTTTTTCTTTTTTCTGACGATCAGGTCCTCCTCTCCTTCTGCATCTCGTTCTTCCTGTACTTCTGTTTTTCTTTTTTGCTAGTAGGTACTTTTCTTCTGTACTGTATCTACGTATTCTTCTTCTGTTTTACTTTTTATTCTGTTCTTGTAGCAACCTAATCTCCCACTGCATTTTTTCTGTCTGTCACTCTTTCTGAAATTCTGTGCCTGTCACGATTTCATGGAATTGTCATCTCACTCAACTACTACCAGTTTTTGTAGGTACTACTTTATTTTCTACTAAATAAGTTGACTATTACGAAAAAAATGCATTCTAATATAATGTACATATTATGTACATTGTATAAAAATTTACCATTACGGGACCAACGGCTGATGACCGAATGACTTACGCATAAAGCCAAAGGGCTAAAATTAGAAAAAACCTAGAATCAGATTTAGCTCACTCTCACCATAATATTATTATGTATGTAAGTTCTTTGGTATCTCATGTTATATTATTAGGTAGGTATAATATACCTATCTTATATTATAAGATACCGAAGATCGGTAGCTGGTGAGTTCTTTAGATGTTGCAAATTTCGCTACTTTGGAGTCAAATTTGTTACAATACAACCAAACTGCACTTCCGTGCTTGATAATATAAGATACTTAGATGCTTATAATATAAGCGTATTATGCTTGACTAATGATATTATGTTGAATTACCATAGACCTAATAATATTATGGTCATATGATTCCATCGACTGTTTTTCCGCTACTTTCCTGTCATTTTTTTGACCAGCGATCGAAAGCTAAAGCCTGATTCCAGGTTAAAATAGGTTGTTATGAACAAGAATTAAGGATTTTTGTATCCATTCGTAAAGCGGCTACTTGGCGACGATCTAGAGCAAACAGACATCGTCTTAAGCCTTGGAGGAATGCAGAAGAACAAACTTTTATAAAAACCTCATAAATTTGTAGTAATATGATTTATGATTGATTTATCATTAACAAAGATGATGTTGGTTGTTTAAATGTGAATATGGGTGGGAAATTTGTTGAGGCTCGGTCAAAGAATACGCTGAATCTGCCGACGTTTCAGTATATTTGTACCACAACGACTGACCACTTCGCTTGTTTATGCCGAGATGATTGGAGAATTTATCTTCTGAAACGTCGGCATATTCAGCGTTACAATTAAATTTTATTAACGATCATTTAATTATGTTCCTGGTCAATCTATTAGCGTATTTTGTGTTGCCTTCTCTATAAACTTGCTTTATATGCCAATAAACTTGGGAAAAGCATTCATATTCAAATGCCATAATATTCTTGAATCTTACAGTTTTGTGTGAATCTCATTATTACATAGCAATATTTAATCTTGCAATCGTGGTAATGGACAATACACACAATAATATTCAAAAAATGTAAGCATCCTCATAGCCTAAATCTAAAACAGATGTACCTACCCATGTGTTGTACCCATGAGGAAGGACATTTGTCAAGGAAGAGCAATGCTGAGGGAGAGTGCGCATGCAAAGTATATTTACGGGAGAGATCACTTAAAGAGCCATTAGATGTCGCTGAAGAAGGCATCCAATAAATACAAGTCGAACGTCATTGCAGTGATAAAGGGTCTACGTTTTGCTTGACAATGGGTACAGGGTGGAAACCCCGCATAAACATGCCGGGAGAGCACTGAGCGTACCTGTACGCGCGGGTTGGTGTGTGCGTGTGGCTTGGCTTGGAAACAATTACGCCATAACCTCAACGTGACGTTCCCCCTATCCAAGTGACAGCCTCCTTCTCCAGGACCCCATTCATCCGTTCTCCGGGGCTCCTCTCCAGAAACTCTTCTTGGTTCCTTCCCTCTTATCAATTGGGAACATCTTTTCTACCAACTGCAAGACACGACAGGACAATGGTCTAGTTGGTGCTTTGAAGGCCACTCCAGGGGAATTTACTAGCTACCAGTCTCGTTGTAACCATTTTAATTTGCGAGTGATTTAAATGATGCCAAGAGCTGTAAAAGCCGGGAAAATATACTGCACTATTGAGTTCCGTATACACCAATGGAAAGCCATCAAACTATTTTGCTATCCAATCAATTGCACCAGTTGGAGTGTTTCTCTTTTACTTAATATTTATTTCTCTTGTGACTATCGGAAAACCAGATAAGTCATAAGATGCACCTTCCGCAAACGATTTGGATCGCTGTCCCACTTCTTTCGCTCTTTTTGGTTTGTCAGTACTCTCAGAATAATCAGCGTATGTTTTCGCGACTGGAGTCAACCATTTTGATCACCTCAAAATTGTCTTTATCCTTTTCAAGATGTGTAGATTCCTAAAATGAGTGTCCGTCCCCGTCCACACCGTTTTGGGCAGTAGAATTTTTTTTAATCTGAAATTTTGAAAAAATACTCGGGTTTCCATCTAGTTGTGCCCGCAAGCTTTTCAGCCCGATCGCTCAAACTAGCTAACAAGGGGCTACGCCTTTTCAGCTGTGATATCGAGTGGGGTGCCGTTTTCGAGGCATTTTTGGGCGGAGAATCTATTTTTGGATATTCCACAATCATCCGATATCACTGTGGGAATTTATGAGGCTACAAATTAGACTTATGAAGAAGGAGGTCTAATGAGTGGTCGTTTTCCGACTAATTCTGGAAATAGAATCCTTTCGGGGGGGGGGGGGGGGGGATCCCACATCTGTCCAAACACTGTGCAGGAATACAGATTTTTTATTAAATATAAAATGAATTTAACACTGACAGAATTAATCTTAGGATAATTTATACCAAAGAATTGTGAAAAATTTGAAGCTTTTTGTTTTCTGCAAAACCTAACTGGCTTGATTTTTTAGGTTTCCGGGAATCAGGATTTGCTCATGCAATAATGGCAGCCGGAGTAGCCCATTCCGTGGCTAAAGCATGTGCTCAGGGAAAAATCCTGGAGTGTGGTTGTGAACTACACCGAAGCAGTCGGACTGGAGGACCAGCGAGGAACTGGAAATGGGGAGGTTGTTCTCACAATCTTCAGTTTGGCTTAGAATTCTCCAAGAAATTTCTGGACGTCAAAGAAACCAACAACGGAGATATTTTATCCAAAGTTAGCCTTCACAACAATGAAGCTGGAAGGCAGGTGAGTTAATTACTGTAATATCTGGATAAAAACGTAGCATGGTTATCATAAACGACCCGAGAGTTTCCATTCATGTAACAGAACACCCGGTAATAGTCACAAATAAACGCTCTGCAGGTTGTTTTTTGACTAGCACGAGATTGTGAGTTGACTTATTTTTCAGCTGAAAGTAAAGACAGAATCAAAGATTTTCCCATTTGGTGGTACCCTTGACGAATTGAACGGAAGCTGTATGTCAGTTCCACTGCCGTCGTGACATTTTCAGCCCGTCATGTCAAATTTGGACCCGAAACCATTCGCAGATAGTCGTGAAATCGGGAAAACGGTCTATTATTTAGAACAGTGTCAGATAGAAGCCACCTTTCCAGAAGCCACATTCTTTGTTAAAGGTACCTTTACGAAGGTTTGGAACGCCCCTTCTGATGGTGGCACTGCTAGGAGGGGTTTCAAAAGACGATCCCGTGTCCAATCGCTGCAGCTTTGTCAAACTTTAACACCTACTTACCATACATTAGGTGGTACCTACCGCCGCGATGTCCTTTTTATTGTAACATTCTCCACAGTAGAAGAGCAGTCCTTTTTTGTCTTCACGAAAGTGTTTCACTCACCTCCACGTCATTTATCCCCAGAACCGAATTATGGGAGGTGCAATCATCTCTTGAATTATTATCATGAAACACGCTCAGCTGAACCTGAACGCACAAACCTCCTGTTTTCATTCGTTTATACCTACACCTTATGTAAAAGTAATTTTTTTACTTGGGAAGGCCACAAACAACTAGATTTAAATGTTCAAGGACTAGGAAACTAAATATTCGTTTCTCCTCTATCAATGAATAGCCGTAAGTGAAGAATTCCAATCCAACATGGAGATTAGGGAGAAAGATGAGTCCTCTGCTGATGGTCTAAATCAGTGATTCCCAAACTATTTTGGGCAAGATATCCCTTTTCCAAGAAGGACTGACCCCAGAGGAAGGACTGACCCCAAGAAGGACTGACCCCAGAGCCAGATTAATTTTAAAATTAAATCTTTTACAAATCTAGTATTTTCCTATTGATTCAAAATATTTACCAATTTACAAACGTTTGCGGTTGGTTGAGTGAGTTTTAACAACAATATTTAGGAAAAAAATATACATATAATTCAGTAGGACCTACCTGGTACATGTCAAGTATAATTAATATTAAAAAATTAATTATACTTGATTCGTACTGAGTTGTTCATATTGTGCGTTAATGAATTTTATTGATGCAAATTATGAAAAATACTGAAGTACCTACTTGAAGTACGTACTTGAGTAATTATTTTTTGAAGAAGAAAAAAAAAATTCGCAAAGTAAAAATAAAAAGTAAAAAGCTTTTGTCGATATCGACTACTTAGGGAATCCCCGGTCTAAATTGTTTAATTATTAGTTGTTGTTTTTTTTAAACAAATACACAATTCAAACCATCTGCAGAGTAGTCAAGGAGTCCCTTTCTATTTCTATACCTAAAGCTTTAGTTGTAAATTTGTGTTTATCACCTAATTTAAGTTTAATCAGTTTGACTTGATAGCGTATTATCAACTATCAACAGCAACAAATGGAATAACTCTTGTATAAGCAGCAATCGTACTTGATGTACTCAGATTTTCAAATTCCTATTTACTTGAGAAAATTTTCTAGGCTTCGAGACCTTTTCATGCGTTACTCGGAGGAAATATTAAATATTTCTCCCAAATAATAGCGAAATAAGCTCGTGAAAGTGTCACTTACAAATTAGCTCTAGCTTTAGCATATTATGTACTGTTATTCATTTACTTGCGTTGTCGTGTTTTCTTCGTGATGGATCCTTCTTGAAATGCGGCGACAGAACATCTAAGTTGTCTTTATACGCACTTATCTATCTCCATTTGTCGAACAAGAAAACAGATGAATAGGTGCATTGTGCTGTCAGACGCCTGAAGATTGACGCGTTCCTGGCTTCTTCAACCGCATTAGAATAAGTGAATTGATCTCTCTAATTTGTCCATATTTGTTTACGGCTCCATTCACCACTGCGGTGTCTCTAGTCAGACTTTCGGAAGTTCTGTTTGACAGATCATCTATGGTATTAATACATGCTAATTAGTGATATCGACGATAAGTTAGCCTATCGCCCTCCTTTGAACGAGGATGCAGGAGATATCGTCCACGCTATGTTCAGTAATGGAAATCGTTTCTATTTAAAGGCAGTTTGGTGAAGACATGAACATTATCTAACCTCCATGCACTTGAAGAATCATGTTCTACCCCTGATTCTGTCAATGATTCGAATTCGAACAATTCGTCTCGATGCTAAGCTAAAGGCTGATCACACTAGGCCTATCAAATAATTTTGGTCAATGATACAATTGTTCTTCGTTTTATGTCGGCTCTTAGGAGCCTGTAAGACGAAGGAATTCGAAACAAACAATATCCCTGACTAAGAGAGGGAGCGAAGTCTTTCCCCCTTCGTGTGGGTTCTTTGTCAATGCTACACCCCTAAATGGTGATGTAAGTCAGTGCCAGTGTAAGGAACGAACAATATTTTCAGATGTTCGATTTATTCGTTGAGAAATAAAATCATTTAAAAACGTTCTAGTAAAGCACTCATACATTCTCTCTTCTTCCGATTTGTTTTCTCTCGTCGGTCCAAGGCGATCCAAGTTATAGATTGAGCGTCGAAAAATATAGAACTCATCGGGAGGTTCGATTGTTTAGCTTATTCCAACCTGGTCTCTACGGCGATTAATAACCGCAATTGAAGAGTCCAGGGAAGAGAGGGGCTAACTAACAATTTTCTCTTCTTTTCTTTTGCTTCGCATCTCAGGGAGAGAGCTGGATCTGCAAAGAGTAGTATTGCCAGTATGTACTGCCCTCTACTCAGGCGTCCACAGGTCCCCATCTGCGCTAAGTAATAAGTTATTCTGGCATCAGTTTGAGCCATACTTTGCTAGTTTGCTACAATGCGCAGGTTTGGGGTTTTCACCAGCACCGGTGGATCAGGTCCTCAAGTTCTTCATCAAGCGTCTGTTTCATCTCCCGAGCAGCACCCCAGACTACGTTATGTATTTGCAGGCTGGAGTAGAGCCGTTGTTCTAGTTCACCTTGTCACTCCATTCCAGGTATTTTCTGAAGGTAGCGAGTACGCCAACTAGTCATTCTCCGAGAATGCTGGCCGTGGAGATGGCGGGTTGCCAGCTGTTTTGGAGTAGGCCCTTTCAAGATTTTGGAGACCAGGTGGGATGTGCACCGAGCATTGCGTTTGGGGACGGGAGTAGGCTGAGGGATCAGCTGGATCGGCTTCTTTTGGATCGTCCTCTTCTAGGGGAATTTAGAATGATCAATTTTAGAACTGCAAGGTTGTCACGCGAAACGGTTGTGACCATCCTAAATGGTGTGAATTGGCTGCCTCTGGCGAGATTCTGTAATTCAGGCAGGGCATATCGTACTGAGCTTGTTGGCTTTTTCAATTGGGATAATTAACCTTCTTCATTAAATATCCATCTTCACAAAATTGTATAAACGTAAGAAGTAATCATGTGAGTGGCTCTCGGAATAACTATTAACCCTTTAAAGTCTTTAAGTTGTCTACTGCTATCATAGTAGTAAATATATTAAGACCTGGGTGCCGAAAGCAACTGATCCATTTTGACGTGGCTGGGTGCCGAGCGAAACACTTTTTCAGGTCTGGGTGCCGAACCCCGGGACCCGAACTCCAGAACCGACAAAAATTGCAATTATCCCCTTACTCCCCTGGACTCTTCAATTATTATGAAATAGCTTTGATCCCTTTAATGGATCTAAAACACTGGAAAACTAGCTACATTTAGAATTGCTAGCATAGGCGAAGTTGGTTAAGCGTGAGAATCTTCAAACGAAGGGGCGTGAAATCGACGTGGGCGAACGAGCCATTAGGTCCGGCTGAATGACGTTTGAAGTGGTCGAAGACTCAGGGGAGTGGGAAAACCGTGAAGAAGGTGAGGCGGAGCCCCCGTTCAAATAGTTCATTAATCAATTCGGGGTGCCTTTCCTCCACATTGATACGCCATCAACTCCGGAGGTAACCCACACGTAAACCTATAATCGAGTTATACACCTTTTAGCCCATATTGTAGTGTCGGCATCGTTCCTCCTTTGTGAGCGGATTCAGACTTGGATGCTCTCACACGTCGCTGTCCGTGACGAGGAAATAAAAAAGTTTATGTGATATTCTTAGTATACCGACAATATTGGCACCGAGGCAAGATGTAAACGAACCACAACTATTGTTCGGCAACTATTGTGAACGAGAAAAAAAATGAGCGTCGAGAACGCTTTCTGTGTTCTGTTTGTGCAATGCGAGTCTTATGGGAAATGGAAACATTCCCCTTTACCAAACAAGTATTCCGCCGTCACAGATAATAATAATAATAATAACAACTTCATTCTCCAATATTCAACGGACCGTGCTGCGGAAAAAATTTCAAAGAGTACGTAGACACAAAATCAACCATGTTCCGTCCCTTTTCACCTCTATTAGAAATCCTCGTGAATATGGCAAATTTAGATGTGGTGTACACAAAATATAATTATCGAAAGGGGTATCTATGAAATCATTTACCTGCTAATTTTGCATCTTTTATTTTTCGATGATGATGTTGACCGTTTGAATGAATTTCCAATGCATAGCCCTATGCACGATTTTGATGAAGTCAATCTCCATTCGAAAGAATTAGGGAACAAAATTTATTTAATAACCCAGGCTCGTTAAAAACAATTATTGTAATGTTCGCAATAAGTCTTTGATGGGCCTTGTTTGACGATTTCGCCATGTTGGCCACCATTTAAAAAAAGTAAAAAGTGAAGGATTGGTCTCTTTTGATTCTCGTGGGTAAAAGTGAATAGCATAAACACTCTTTATTTTTATTTAAATTAGTACTAGAAATGCCAACAGATTGTTTATGGGAACAATCTACGGAAAATGTGGTTTCCTGAAGTAGGAATGGAAATGCACCCAAATTTCGGGTTAAATCATCCTGTACCATGTTGATAGAAGTAAAAAAAGGGGAAAATACATCATTTTTGTGACAAAAAGTCTTTTACGTAGTTTATAATTATCTCAAATTGTTCTGGCTGATTCAAAAACCGGTTCCAGTTTTCAATCAAAGACACCAGAGTGCAGGTCGATTTTCAACACAGAGTAACAGAGAGCAATTTCAATTTTTTCTTGATTTTCGTGGTGGTTGGCACTAGAAAACACTGGAAAATGGCCGTGTTCACTTTGTTGTGAATGTGATCGTGAGTATTGACTCAACTTATTCGTGATATAAATTAACTTGACGTGATGAAGGTGAAAGTTGCTTACATCATTGGGCAACTAAAACACGAAAGATATATCAGATTATTCGTCTCAACTCAAATAACAGAACCTTAACTGATAATATTTTTCAGTGCCCTGACTCAGCTCCACATTCTAATGATTCCCATGAAATGACATTAAATAGTCGCATGCAATTTAATAATAAATGTAATAACAATTAATAAATACATTAAATTTACAATATGAATTGTATATTGTATACACATGCTACATTGGTCTATACTGGCTGCCGTTATTTGTTTATCAGATTTGCGAAGAATGACCCCCATCCCGAAAATATAGCAATGTTAAAAAAGGAAACAATGATGTTTCTTTCCTTTCCTTGTGGCACAAAAAACAACCCCTTTCCCGATTCCACTTTAGTTTTAAAACTGCGAACAAAGCAATCTCTTGACATTATTACGAGTAATTTGAATAAAAATAAAAAGGTTTTCTGCTATTTACAGAACGCTAACACGCATAACACATGAAAACAATGGCCGTGGTGTCACGTTTAACCTTCGCCGTAGGTAACCTCAGAGACCGATCCTTCAGGTTTTTAATGGTGGCCAACTTGTCGACCAATAGGAGCTGACCTCGGGTTTCCGCCAAAATTCAAATTTTTCCATAAATTTTATAAATTCGTACGAACTTGCAGTTTGTGTTTTAACCCCATTTTCAGTATTATTTGGCCACCTTCTATCGATTAGAAAACAAAAATCCAGAGAGTTTCCATCCCTCACGGTCCGGAAGGTCTGTAGGTGACGTCACGCACATACTTTTTGAATCGACCAGGAGAACAACATGAATACAAACTACGTGAAAGACTTTTTGTCACAAAAATGATGTATGTTCCTCTTTTTTACTTCTAACAACATGGCAAAGGATGATTTAACCCGAAATTCGGGTGCACGTCCACCCGTTATTCATTAATTGAGTAATTTACGATACATTCGTCGCTTTTTCATGAAAAAGCGACGAATGTATCGTAAATTACTGCAGTGTTTGAGTTCGCGCGCCCACTTATTTTTCAATGTCGTTCACCTTTATTTTTCTATTCTTCCTGTTTTTGCCGTTTTTACCAACGCCATGAGCCTGCCATAACACTTGATTCAACTAGGATAATATTTAATATTTAGTAGGTATGATTGAATATTATCTTTCTTTAATATTTACCTATTTATGATTTCATATTTAAGGTGCAATTTCCAACACGCGGCTCACGATTGCGACTGCGACTCGCGATTCTTGGTCGACAGACGCAGTCGCACGCCACAAACTTGTAACATTCCTAGGTACGGCTGGCCGCTTCGTCGGTCTGGCTCAAGATGTCCGCGAAGAACGTAGTGCTCGCTCTCCTGTTAGCGGAAGAAGAGGAGAAAAAAAAGTATCGCGAAAAATTCCTTGACCCCCAGCCAAAAGACATAATATGGATATTATCCATGTCAAAAAATCCCCAATTTTTTTTTTTTTTAACATTAAAAAAAAAAGTTTCCCCAAATTTTTGTTTCATTGACAGAATTAAATTTATGCACAAGTAACCTATATCAAAGAATAATGAACCCTTGTGTAAAGTTTGCAGCGTTTTTCTATCGAATCTTCCCTTTTTTTCTCAATTCGAAAAATGAAAAATGCGCGAAAAATGTTAAAAAATCATCCCAAGACTACCCACTTAATTACAAACCATACAGATATTTCACTACTTTCAGTGTCCTTATATTATGTTCATATGGCCTGTGGTAGTGATGGGAAATCAGTAAAAAAGTTTGTTTTTTTTCCATCTAATCCACAAAAGAATATTAAGTGGAGATGCACTCGAGGTAGGTGTGGTCGACCACCTCATAAGAATCACTCACGGGAATGTGAATTCCATTTTCGCTTTCTGTGCTTCACATTTTTTGGTTTGATTCCCTGAAAATGAACTCTTGAGCGGGTTTGCATACCTCAGCCGCAGACGGCGTCCGGCTGGACTGCTCACCCTACCAGTCCAGTCGCAGACGCGCTCATCAGCCGTCAGCCGCAATGCGTCGTACGGCCGGGAAACGCGCCTAGGAATGTGGTTCCGTATGAATGCATTGGAGGAGTGGGACGCGGCCAATCGCGAGTCGCAGTCGCAATCGTGAGCCGCGTGTTGGAAATTGCACCTTTAGACGTAATTTATTATTATGTCAAGCCAGCAAGAACGAAAGGGACGAAAGTTTCCCTTTTTAGGTGCACATGTAAAAGGTGGACAACTTTCGTCGTAGTTGGAGAGAGCCAGCTTATTATAATATAATGACCTCCACTATTCTCACTTAAATCTAATTCTTCTTTTCTTCACGAATTGAACTTCGTCCCTGATAATTCTGTGTCTTGGCGATGGCCTTAGAGAAATCATAGCCAGTTTCCTGCCTAAAAGGCGTTCAATAGTAAAAATCCATGCGAGCGACACCGACAGAGTTTCCACCTTCTACCGCATTTGGCGCGATGGTGCCATGCACAGTCCCTTTAATCATCTTAGCAACGTTTAACTCTTTAGCACAGGTACCCAACGGTAAAACGGTTTTCACGAATGTAGAAGTCTCAGTGCGTTCGACTTGGGGGCTCTTGATCGTGAGAAACCCGAATAAAATCCACTTGAAAGGAACATTGAACTTACGAGGTCTCCTTCCAAACACCAAAAACCAATACGCACTTACGGCGGAGACACTTACGGTCGAGAATGATGTGACAAACAAACAAACACAGAGCATGGGAACTCGATTAGACGGGTAGAGTTAGCGGCTTGTTAGGATCGAAACAACAAATAGTATGACATTGCTTACAAACATTCCTTTTGAGCCTTTCCAACCCCTCAATATCAGATGGTTGGAATACGAGTACCTACTCGCACCAGAATGACCAAGTACTTCAATTGGTAGTACCTAACTAAAACTAAGGTAAACTACAGATATAACCTCGTTGTTTTCGATTTACAGGCAGTCGCCAGGAACATGCAAATACGCTGCAAGTGCCACGGCGTATCAGGAAGTTGTGAACTGAAGACCTGCTGGCGGGCAGCACCTGACATGAGGCAGATCGGTCAGGTTTTAAAAGAAAGGTTCCGAGAGGCTGTCATGGTTGAAGAGAGCAACCAAGGAGGTCCACAAGCAACTTTTCTAGAGAAAAAAAGACGGAGAAGGAGAAAGAAGAAAAAGAAAAGGAAAAGGAAAGTGAAGGATATGCACCAAAGCATAGTGTTTTATGAAAAATCTCCTAGCTTTTGCGACAAAGATTCGCTGTTAGAGGTAAGTGCAGCCGTGCATGTGGTAATTCATTAGAACATGAAAAGTAAATAAGAGCGATTGACTGATTCAGTAAATTTCGATCCGCTTTTCGAACAAAGCGTTCAACAAAAAATAATATCGTTGTTGAACAAACCAAGATTCTTGTTTCAATCGAATAAATTGATGATTGGAGGGGGGGGGGGGGGTTGATTACCGTAAGCGGAACAGAAAAACAGACGCCACGACCTTATCTCAAGATAGCTTATTTTTATAGAGAAAGGAAACCCCAGACTTGAGCAGAGAATCTGGTGACCACTTGTCTGGTCTCACGTGCTCACAGACCTCGGGGACCCAGATTCCTTTTGACCTGTCATCTGGACCCTCTGGTCCGTCATCCCACTGCCAAAGGAAGGTTAGAGGGAAACGGTCCTGGCGAGGCGGGGGCAGAAGGTGTGCTGTGTCTGGACGTCGCCACCACTGCCTCAACCATTCGTGCCAGCGCAGCGGACCCAGGTGGAACCCTTGAAATATCAAGTAACCTCGTCTAAATACATCCTCCAACCACAAGAGGTTGCAAGATTTTGGCTCCACCCATTACCACCAATTTAAAACTGTTAGGAAAACGATGTAGGCAGACTAAACACCCGCAGCGGGGTAAGTTCTCTCAGTCACCATTTACCCAAATGGTCGGAGGTCGACTAGTCTGATCGGCTTCAAAATATGACATTATCCGTTTCATGACACGACGTAGAATCCAAAAACGAAATGTCCGTCCGCCGCACAATGGGGCCAGGCTGAGTGGCGAAAATTCGAAAAATAAAAAACGCGTCTGGCCGATTGGTTTAATGTTGATTCTTCAGGTGATATTTAAAAGAACAGAGAACCATACTGGTTTTGTCGCTTCGAGCTGTCTGGAGGAAAGTTGGAGTTGGGCATTTTCACCAATAGTTTTTTCAATACCACTGCTGATTTGTATTCAGGCAGTCCATATATGGACTGTATACGATGTATACGAAGACATTAAAAATATTCTCCTCCTGATGTTAGAGTCTAGTATAAATTCAGTTTATTTATTTTTTTATTTTTTAAAATATTTTTTTAGATGCCAGGAACAACAGGCAGAGTCTGCAACAGAAGCAGTCGAGGGGTGGACGGGTGCAGTTCGTTGTGCTGCGGCCGCGGTTATAACATCATCAGGCGCCGACGAACGGATCGGTGTCACTGTAAATTCGTATGGTGTTGCTATGTAACATGTAAAAATTGCACAACGGACGAGTGGATAACCGTGTGCAAATAAGATAAGGCAATGGCCACATCGGGCCAGTTCCAGCAGACACTTACAAAAGCTTGACGAGCATCACTTGTCACGAAAGGAACTATTTAATCGTCCTGAAGACTATTCTAACCAAAGCAACTCCCTGTCCCTACTTTCTGGTACAAAAGCTACCGATTTTAAAGCGTGAATATTAATGATTTATTATAAGCTGAAAGATTCACATACTACTGGTACAAATACTGTATGTTCGTGATGTCTGTACGACTGACTATAATTGCAGGAAAAAGAAGCGATTCGGGACTTTGGAAGGGAAGTAATCCCCAGTAATACATACGTAACTTTTTTGTGTAAAAAAGAAAAGTTATATTAGGAAGAATGGCTGAAGAGATAAAGTGATCATCAGCAGCTCATACTGTTGAAGATAGGCTAACATTCTTGCACAGATGTCATACGTGTTGCCTACCCTTTTCGAGTCCGGCCCGCACTCGACAAGACTTGTCGAGTGATGGGCACCGCACTTAGTGCGACCGTAATTGCAATTGCCTGAAGTTATGTTATTGTAACATAGCGGTAATCGTTACTGATATTTTAAACTGAGATATTTTGCTAACATCAAAAAATTGTATTTATTAAATTGTATTGTCTTCAATTGCACGTTATGAGACGCAAGATCAGGGTTTTCCTTTTTAGAATCAAGCAAAGCTAAACGTCCATCATTGCATTTATTGTTATTAACCGTACTGCTTGGGGTCATTTGAAATTTTCTCACGCGAAATTATAGACGCCGCAAACGAAGGCTCGCTATCTATAAGACAAATAGTGGAGGCCTGCAGACCATGTGTCTCATTTTCCATTACAAATTTTGACGGGTCTGCTGGTCATGTGTTTCATCGCTGTTTAGCTCAGAGGACGTCCTCCTCTGATTTTGTCCTTTGAGTAATGCTGACAAACAGCACATATTACAGATTTCAAATTAAATCGGCAAAATCTCCTATTCCTTCTTTCATGTCTCATAACGTCATTTAGATTTGGGTGACCAGATTTTGTTGTGGAGAAAGGACAATAAATGAAAACTCCCAATTACAGCATTTTAAGCCATCAAAATAACCGTTGTATTCAACATCTAAGAAATTATGAATTCATAATTTCCATATTTTTAATTTTAGAACATCATTGCACTAAGTCAATGATGTTCTAAAGTCTTGAGCCCGGCTTGAGATCGATCAATCTTCAAACTATCATACAGATACTTTCTATATGATGTGTATTGATGATTTGTGTAATATAAATGTAGAAATGATTTGTATAATATAGAATATTATATAAAATCATTATTATGATTTTAATGCAAGTACGATTGAGGGAGACTAAAAATGTTCGACTGAAGGAAGAAAATCTTCAAAATATCACACGGTGGCGCATAACGAACCACAGAAATCTAGATGTTGTTGAAAAGGTCGAGGTTGCGAAAACTTTCGAGACTTTTTCAGGCAGTGTTACGTCATGGCTAAAGAAGGTTCCTTGCTAGAATCATATTTTGAAAAAGTAAAAGAATATTTCTATAAAATTTGTAAATTCAAAGAAATTTTGCAAAAATCGAAGGAATATTCAAAATATCGCGTGGAAAATACATACATACATACAAATTACTCAAAAACTGAAGAAGCTTGAAGGATTCTTTTTAAATAATAATAATAATAAAAACGATCTCGTCTTTATTTGTATGTATGTATGTATTTTCCACGCGATATTTTGAATTTGTCGCGATTTGTCTGAATTGTTTTCATGTCTGATGTGAAGTTCGATTCGTTTTGTTCTTTCCGAAGGCCGTTTACCCAAAACACAGTTCAAAGATGTTGGTACGTACTATTTAACGAACACAAGACCACAGCAGGACCGGAATTTCAAAAGTAGAACCTTCATAAGGTCCTTCCAAGAGTTTTGAATGCAGCAGGACCACGGCATCAAAAATAGAACCCATACTATCTCAAATAATAACTCTGGTCACCCTATTCTATACCGTATGTCTGCCTTCATCGCCTTAGCTAATATTAAACTGTAGCTAGAATAGTCAACTTTTGACCTTTTGAGCAGAGTTTTTAACCATTCTGAATAACACCATGTATAGATACGTTCATAATGTTTATGAATTCTTCAAATAATTTAACATTGTTGTATGATGCACTTGAAAAACATGTACACATAATGTTTTTCAACTACACCATAGTATTTGATCAATTATTTGGTATTGATCCCCAATAAGACAAGAACAGGATGTAAAAAAATGAATCTACTGTTACTCAAATGAGTAAAAAAAACCCGGACGAAATGTCTCGCCTGTTCTTCCTTCATACGTTCCTGAAAATATTATTTATTGTTTTAGTAAGTAGATACCTAAGCTTTAAGGTAGTCGTTCATAGTATGAATGAAGACATGTATTGAAATATTGTAAATACAGTGCACCGTAGTGAATGTAGCTAGTGGAAATAAGTAAAATGATTTTTTTAATCATAATGAACATAACATCATTAAGATTGTACATAGTTAGCATCCCAAAATCACCCAACGATAACAAGCCAATGATAATATTGTAAATAATTTTTTTAATGAACTCCAGCGTTGTCGTCAATTTTATTTATTACTTTCACGCCGGAAGGTGAAGTGAGGATAATTGAAGACCAAAGAGCCAGTTTTGCAATTTTTGCTAAATGAGGTTAATTCCCGTCCCCCCCCCCCCCTTATAACACCTCACTTCACCCAAAATGATATTCACCTAACACACTTTGTTAGAAGATCATCCCAATACGATTTCTTACGTCCCACCATACTACCTAGCTTATCATTACGTAAGTACTTTTTATTTGACATCATGACAGCATAAAGGAAAATTGATATTTTGTAATTTAGGTTCAAAAATACCAAACAAGTACTCGTGATATCTATTTGCAAGCAAGGATCTACAGGAATTTTCATAAAAATGTGTTTTGTACTCAGGTAATAAACTTTCTGACGTCTTGTTTTTGTTTATATAGTTGGAGACACTGATTTCTGTTTATCATTTTTTTATTTTACACGAAGAGACATTCCCTTAGGCGGGAACTTGTCTTCGACGAACGATTCTTTGTGAGGACTCAATGCGTATAAATAAGATGAAATCCGATTTGCGATGCAGTAAAGAAGAAAACGTGATTCATCTGTCGGTGCACAAAATTGTGTAGGAAAATGTGCTAAATAATGTGATGTAACTAAACATCGGCACCTGGCACGTAACCAGTCCTCGAGGTCACTCGGGGCTTCTTAATCTTGTTACGCACCTCAGGTAAATTTTGCTATTGATTTGAGAAAATTAGATTATGAACCTAGTTTCTTTCCTCAGTCAAACTCACGGCAGATTCATTGTGTATTCCGACGTATCATCTACCCACAGCTTTCGCGTAAAGGTAAGGAATTTGTGCCTTATTCAAGTGAAGAAAAAACAATTTTACCCGGTTTGACAACTCTTTACTGAGGATGGAGCAATTTTGACGCGTGGGTATCATGAAAATTAGATCGCCTAAAATTTCTTATGCTTACGATCACTGTGAGCATAACATGTGTCACAGAAGCCATCGCTCATATCGTTTACAACGGCAGCATCAGTCTTGAGTTTCGATCGATTGATTGAGGGTTTTATGAGTGGTTCAACGTTGACTATGGTTCTAACGGTAGTACGTGACGACTTAAGTTTAGGTTTCACCTTTCCTGACAGTTTCGATTTGGAGTCACAACGAAAATCCGCGCACCGCAACTCAGGAAAGGGAGATTCCAAGGCGACGAAACTGGATTCCCTTTCACTTGACAACGGGAGAGTTTGGACTCCAACTTCCACACTCCGCACATCTCCGTGAAGCTTCCTGAGTTTCACATCTCGTATAACTTTTCTGAAATCCTCCTCCCAGCCGATTAGTTTCACAAGCTCCTGTATTGCCAAGTCACAATCCGCCGACACAATTAATTCATTTCCTTCATTTTCGCTATCTCTCATTCGTTCAATAGCACGGCTTCGGGTGTCTTGAAGAGTTGTTCCCGCGTTTGAATTACCCAACGCACTTCTGTTGATCACTAGCCGGGGGCATTCTGGAGGAATTTCCAACACCAATGACGCGAATGGTTCTACTTGCATTGATGTTCCAAGAACAATCAATAAATCACATTCAGGCATATCAACGAATGCTCTTAAATGAAAATTTTGACTCAATGCTTCACCAAACAAAACTATATCAGGTCGCACGAGACCTCCGCACGAGTCGCAAATCGGAACTGGATCATTTTCAATTTTCTTAACAAGCCACTGGTAATTATATTGTGTCTTGCATTTTATGCAGTAGGAACGTTGCAAGGAGCCATGAGCTTCAACCACTTTCTCAGGAGTTATGCCTGTCATCAACTCCATACCATCAATATTTTGAGTAAAATGTCGCAAGAGAACACCCTTCTTTTCGAGAAGTTTCAAAAAACAATGCGTCAAAGTTGGCTTCAAAGGATTGTGAGTGAAATTATCTCTGAACACGGAATATAGGATGTCTGGGTTATTGTAAAAATGGCTCTTGTCTAGCAGCATGTCAGCGTACGTAATTTTGTACTTCTTTAAATTGTAAAACAGTCCGGTTTTAGGGGATCTGAAATCATTAATTCCCGCCGAGGTACTAATTCCCGCTCCTGCTAAGGTGATGACTTTTTTATAGTCATATGAACCCAACCTCCCAGCTAAATGTTCCATGGGGGACTGTTTCCTTAAGTCTACACGAGACATTTACGCGACAATGTACTTGTGGCCGAGCTTTTGATATGTCAATTTCGTCCTCGTCGTTGCCCACTAGTTCTTCGATATCTCATCTTGTGGCATTTGAGTGGCAGACAGAGGACACTATAAAATTAATTTCTTCGTTTCAGTTCAAATACGGTGCAGCAATTTATAAGCTTTGGACAACCATCGCCATTGTCAACGTTAATATTTTCAGTAGCGCCACGAAGGAATGTAAGAACTGAAGCACTCAAGAGTAAATTTAGGAATCAGTTACTTCGAGTCGAGGAGTAAAATTTACTCGTCGACTCGAAGTAACTGATTCCTAAATTTACTCTTGAGTATTTTTGGGCATTTAATGCTAACTAACTAACTGGCACAGAGGAGGGATTTTAACCAAGGTGAACATCCACATCACACCACATAAAAACGGCGACAGACGCTGATTCAGCAGTTGAAAATAAGGCAGGAGAGAGACGAACAGAGTAAACCCCTGGTAAGTCGTCTGAGATCCGCGCACGAAGCAAGTGAAACGGCGGCTCACCCCGAGGTTCCATAGCCAAGGAGCTTCGTCATACCTACAACATCCTCGTCGCCATCTCAGGTCAGATCCAAACAAACATTTCGTAAATCCCGAATTTGCCGCCCCCTGATTTTTTAAGCTTTTTTCTGCTGCCAACTTAACGGTGGGCGCCGGCTTGACGAAACAAGACCGTCGATTCTGGCCACCCCACACCTAGCCCACCGTTAAGTTGGCAGCTGAAAAGTGAGCCCTATGAGCTGCCGATCCTTATCCTTGATTATCCTGTCCTCAGGTCGTTCCTCAAAACCACTTGAAGGGATTAGCCAGAGAGAAAAACACAATGAAACTTGGACTTCAGTTAATTGAACCTATTGTGATCTGTACCTAATCTCTCCACCAAGTAGGTATTAAAGAATTTGCCCTACCCGAACACCGTACGCGCATTTGGGATTTACGAAATGCTTGTTTGGATCTGACCTGAGATTGCGACAAGGATGATCTGTGCCGAAGCTCCTTGGCTATGAACCTCGGGGTGAGCCGCTGTTTCACTTGCTTCGTGCCCTGATCACAGACGACTGGCCAGTTTTCTTTGTTCGTCTCCCTCCTGCCTTATATTCAACTGCTGATTCAGCGTCTGCTTTCATTTTTATGTGGAGTAAGAAGTGGGTTTTCCCCTTGGTTAAAATCCCTTCTAACAGGCTCTTATTTATTCATTTCAACCAACCAGCGATTCATTTATTATATTACATCTGTAGGGGCTCGAGAAAGCCTGCAAAGAGTGTTCCTCATATAAAGCCACTCTCGCATCATAAGGAATTTCTACGAAGAAAACTTGTCTATATTTATTTAGATTTGTCCTCGATCGTTTTGCCTTCGCACGTGTGAAGTAATGAGTTCCCATACACGTCTGGCTCGATTTTTAACGAAGTTCCTTTCTTTTTTTGGTTTGATTTCTTCAGTTCTGCTCTCAGAAACAAAATATTGTACACTGCTAATATTCCTCCTGATATTTCTCTCGATTTCTCTCTCGCAGCGATTTATCAACGCTTCCAAATCTTTTTCCCACTTGAACAATCTTGCCAAATGCATGACTCCTTCGTCACAAGATCCTTGAACGAATATGTCCCTGAACTTCTTTTTTCCGCGATTACATCCTCTGGAGCTCTCGTAAGCAATCCCGAGATGTTCACCAACTGGGATATTGTTAACTATGATCCT
Source organism: Pilophorus perplexus (assembly GCA_955831195.1). Lineage (NCBI taxonomy): Eukaryota > Metazoa > Arthropoda > Insecta > Hemiptera > Miridae > Pilophorus > Pilophorus perplexus. Next base: position 11,406,528 of record OY037011.1, on the reverse strand, counting down.
CGGGCAATTGCGCGACACTTTTTTCACAGTCGATGCAAACGGTTCTACCATCAATGAAGTGCCGATAATGATCAAGAGATCGCACGAGGGAACGTCTTTCTTGACGCTGGCCATAAAGCGTGGGTTGAGGCTTTCACCAAAAAGCACGATGTTGGGCTTAACTATTCCTAGGCAATGAGGGTCTTGACATTGAGGAATCGCATTACCTTGAACTACCAGCCTGTCACGCAGCCACTGTAAGTCGTATTCAGTTTTGCATTTTAAGCAACGGGAACCGTATACCGACCCGTGTGCTTCCACCACTCTATTTTGTGAAACACCTGCTAGTCTTTCTAAACCATCAACATTTTGGGTGATGTGTCTAAGAAGAATACCTTTTTCCTCCAATAGCCTTATAAAATAATGTGCTACGGTAGGTTTGTAATCGTTGGCGAGCATCTCTTTCAACAACCCAAAAAGTGGTTTTGGGTTTTCGTTGAAATATCTTCTTTCGAATATTGCCTGTGCATATGGCAAATCGTATTGCTTTAATTTGGCATAAATTCCCGAATCTGGCGAACGGAAATCCGGAATACCAGCAGACGTACTCATACCAGCGCCTGACAGAGTAACAACCCTCGTAATGTTTGATTCCAACATGTCGCCAACGACCAAGTACATAGACCCGGAGACCTTCACGTTCAGAAAACCACTGTCAGGATGACCTCCACAAAACATAACTGTTTTTGCGTCAAGTGGGATCTTCTTTTTATGGTTTTGCCCTTTGCTGGAACTACTCTGCCTTACTTCGCCTGAAGTACGTGTTACTTGAGGAGGAGAAACATCAATACCTTCATCCAATTGGCTAATACCGGCAACGCCGCGATGAGATGGGCGGTTTTTTACATGACTGAAGATTGGAAACGCTTGGATTATGTTAGTCACATTTCTTTCTCCAGGATTCACATCGCTGGGCACATCAGTACTTGAAACATCGCCAATCGTTTGTTCACTCGTGAGAATGTCTTTACAAGGTGGCACACTGGAAAATGAGTTTTTGCCACTTCTTTTGGGAGACGAAGAGAAGCTAGAGGGTGTGTCCTTTTCGTTGGCCATGTTTAGCAGGTTAGCATGTAGGTACGACTGAAACCAAATAATGTGAAATTTCCATTATTGATATGTGTAGGATGATTGGAAAATTCATACGTTTTAAAATGTTTATTTACGCGGCACCGTGACTATGACATCATGGTATGGATAACAATGTTTCGTTACTATCCATAGGGTAACTCAGATTCTGTCATAAACGGGAGGGATTGTTAAAAGAGCCAATCCCTGTCATCGAGCATCAGTAAGGTCAAAAGGGCAAATGAGTTCGTGCAGAAAAGAGCCAATGCCGCCTGCTCAGTGGTTCTGGAGGAAATAGCTCTACTATTTCCTCTACTATTTATATCGTCTGCGCCCATGGCCAGAATGTGGAATCTGGGCGTTTGATATCTTGTCATCTTCTAGAAGTCAGAAAGTGCTTCAAGTAGTTGACAGATTCTGAAGAAGTTGATAACCGTCAGTTTTATTCTCTGGGCAGCGACTCTGGAGGTTCTCAATAGGTAGTACCTTTCTCAATAGTAGCCTTCTTCCCAGCCTTACAAGTATTCGTTGGCCAATTCGTTGGTAATTCTCTCTTTTCCTCTACCTACCTCTGCAACATCTTCAGTAAGTAGCGTTCCTCTCTGGGCAGGGGCTCTAGAGGTTCTCGCAGGTGCTCAGCCTTTGAGGATGTTTCGTGCCATTTGTTTTCCTCTGTTTGTTCGCCATTCTTCCGTGTCTTCATAGGCTAATTCATATTCGTCTCCTTCATCCCGAATTTGACTGGCTTTCTAGCTTGCAGCTCCTCGTAGCCCTGAAAATCTGCATCAGCGGGTTCGTTCGGCGGAGTCGGGCTTGGCTCTTTTCACACTTTCGTTATCGTGTCTTATCTGTGCGGCGTCCTCGCCTGTTGTTCGTTAGGCCACTAGTTCGGCATCCTCACTTGTCTTACCATTTGGCCACTAGTTCGGGTTCTCACCTGTCATACGTTAAGCCACTAGTTCGGCATCATCACTTGTCTCACCGCCAGGCCACTAGTTCGGTGTCGGACAGTTACTTTTCCAACACGCAAGATGGGTTCCATTCCAGTGATAAGTTTCTTGAATTTCAGGCGTTTACGCCTATAGGCTCTAAGCAAAAATCATCCAGGGGTCCAAAGGGCCGAGGTTTTTCTTTTTATCGCATGACATACGTACCTACCACACTATCATTTTCAGGGAAAACCATGGAAAAGGGTCTTAAGGACGAGGGCCTGGACATAGCCAAGCTCCAGGACCCAGGAGACCGCTTTGTATTGGGAGAAGTCTTGGGGACAGGAGTTATGGCCACGGTCTACCAAGCCGCCGATACAAAAGCAGGTATGCCACTTAGTAGTAAATAAGTACCTAATCGTTATTGTTTTCATTCTAAGAAAGCCTCTTTTATGGTCTTTTAATACTTTTTCAGGAGGCATGAAAGTAGCAGTTAAAGTTCAAACTATCAAAGTTGAATTCATGGCCGATATTGAAGAAGAATACAAAATTCTGAGAGACCTGTCTAAACATCCTAACCTTCCCGATTTCTACGGCGCTTATAAGAAAACCGATGGTGATAAAGACACGATTTGGTTTGTGATGCAGGTATGAATTAATTGTAGATCAAGTTGGCACAACTGTTCATTGTGACTGACCTTCCTGGTAATTTTTTCCCCTCCAAGCTTTGTGAAGGAGGACCCGTCACAGATATGGTTCGAGCTTTGGGGAGACAGGCGAAGAAGATGAATGAAATTCACATAGCATTCATTCTTCGAGAAGTACTGAAGGTGAGCCGTGCACGTAATTTCTAGTTGACGCATATAATAAGTACCTAGTACAAGTTTAAGAATATAGGTAGTCGCTTTAAATAACACCCTCACCCTCTCTCTCTCACTCAAGCTTCAAAGCATTACAAGAAAGTACGAATACAATCGAGGTCTCATCTGAGAGAGTGGATGAGCCATTTAAACTAAACCTAACGACCCACGTTTCGGTTGGAAACTTCACGAAAGAAATGAAATGAAAAGAGGACTGTTGATTGATAACGGTCGTCATCAATCGTGACGCGTTTTCATAACGACTTAATGAATCATCTGCCTGGAATGAACACCTCAGTCCTCCTGTCTTTAGTTGCTAACTCTTTTACCCCCTCCCACCCACAATCACCCAAAATCATTCTGACCGTAATCTTCTATTATATTAAGCCGCAGCCCGAGGAGGGTGACACTATTTTGGTCATCTTTATTCTAGGACACTTCTAGCGGTCTTGAAAAATCCAGTTTGGAGAGCATAGGTAGTGAGAAAAGTCTGAAACCACCAAAACGTGGCGTACCACGTGGCGTATCTCAGCTTCTAAAGTGAAAAAAACGGGAAATTAAACTTTTTCTAACAAATTTGAAAAAAATACCAAAAAATCCGTTTTGGCGAGTAGATGACGAGAAAAAGTCTAAGCACCAAAAGTGGAGCAAAAATCACGGTTTGGAGTACTTGACTGGATGATGGGGTTGCTGTGGGACAAGGGGTGTTGTTCGAAGGCTACGTGGCTCCACCCCCCCCCCCCCCCCCCACGAAAAGCACAAATATCTGTATTTTTTAACAAAAAAATGGGAAAACGAGTTGTTGGATCTGAGGCCAGGCGGGATACGGTCGGGGGTTGGCTGGCGTAGCCAGCAGGGAGTGGCCCCTAGTAGATTCATAATCCCCCAAACAAGACTTGGTTATTTAAGTACCGAAAGTCCTATACAATAGTGACTACTTTGGGGAATATAATGCACATTATGTACGTACATATACATGGTACAGACCAATCATTGGCATTATGCGTCTTGTTGGCATCAAATAATATCTGCCTTCGTCCCTGCCGTCAACGGAATCAATAAATTTGAAGACAACACCACCTTTGAAAAATCTCAACGAGTTCAACAAAACGATACACGTGACTTGCCCGTTTCGAAAATCCACTAATGAGTTGCTTCATGAATTCTCAGTTGTGTGAGAATACCTTCTCTTAAATGAACTGTGATGGTGATGGCCTGAACACGCGCTGGAAAAAATGTTCCTGCCTCGGAGGATAGGCACCTCATTTCTTCTTAGAAAAGAAGCCAGTAAATGGATCCACAAATGACTACGAAGGTGTGATGACGGGGAGCACGCCCCGCAGGCTGACCAACAACCAGATGATGTTCCCCAACAGGTCCCTAAATGACAAAAACCATCCATCTCCTCTAAGGACTTACATGAGTAAGTCATGTCAGTGACTCATATGGCGCCGTCTATCCAAACTCGCAACCATAGATGAAATAATTTGACCTCTCTTTTGCTCTGCAGATCGTTGCCATCATCTTTCGAGATGACTTGAGGCTTTTGACTGAGGAATTTTACGAATAGGGTCCGTGCAGTGCACCATCATGCCAAGTGCCGTAGAAACTCTGCGGAATCTCTTGCACGGATTTTTGATGGCAGAGAATGCCTTTTTGCGTGCGTCTGAATTTTGGGCCCGACCAATGAGGGACCAAGTTGACTGGGGAGAGGCTGTGTTGGGGTGTGACTTCTACGCAAACAGATGATTCCTCGTCCTGACGCAGATTCCAATTTGACAGTTCCATAAATACTATAAATTAATATTAACTAATGTGTAATGAGTTTTGATCCCATTTTCAGTGCTATTTGGAAGCCTTCTACCGATTAAAAAAAATCTAAAAGCATGTCTATTCCTTATTGTTCCCTTGGCATTACGTTTACAGACTCACATTGCATTTACAGGCTCTCATTGAACTTCATGAGAATCATATCATACATCGGGATGTAAAAGCTAGTAATATCCTACTAACTAAGAACGGCGAAGTGAAGCTTGTCGATTTTGGCCTTGCAAGGTGAGTCACCAAATTGATATTGTACTGATAAAATTATCACATTTTTGAATAATAATCATATAAAAATATTATTACGACTTGTGTATTGCTTCTCCTGTTTAGAATAAGAAATGATGTGATTACAGAGAATTGTCGAGCACAATGGGCAAGAGACAAACCTGCCTGGGGTCACCTTGTTGGATGGCACCAGAAGTAGTAACAAGTAAAAGTGGGAAGGGCTCGTATGACAACAGGGCGGATGTGTGGGCTTTAGGTAAGTTCCGTTTTACCTTTACACATTTGTGGGCCTTGAGTTAAAAAAAAGAGGTTTAAAAAGTTTACCATCGTATTATTATAGCTGGTTATTCGGTAATCAAGTTCTTTTTCTTTTTAAAGGAATAACTGCCATCGAACTGGGAGATGGGAAACCACCATTTCAAGACATGCATCCAACTCGAGCTCTTTTCCAAATCGTCCGGAACCCCCCGCCGACTCTTTACAGGCCGGCCAATTGGACTCAAAACTACAATGATTTCATTTCAGAGTAAACACCAACATCCAAATGTATAAAATTGAATATGAAATCTATTCGTATTTATAATAACATTGATTTCCGCTAGGTGCTTGGTGAAAAACCCCGAACATCGACCATACATGGCAGAACTAATTGAACACCCGTTCTTTTCTGAGATCCCTGAAAACGACAGCCACGTAAGTTTCCGGCATTATTCCCTTTTCAATCACTTTTTACTATTCACAAGCTGCGAGTGAATTGACAATATTGATTTTTGCAGTTGAATGCTGAGTTGAAAACTCTTTTGGATGTCGTTACAGCTGACGATAAAAATGACAGGAAACCGGAAGTTAGAGTAAAAACCGGTCTCCTTCAGGTATGTCTATTGGGGACAATATTCACAATTCTTATCGTCACTCTTTTAGTAAGCATTATTCTACTATACACGAAAGAAAAACCCAAAAAGCCGGATTTGTCGAATCTTTTGAGGTAGTTGGAAAACTTGAACGAATCGAATTATGAATAAATATTACTATAACAAATTATTAGTACAGATGAATTCCGGAGCGGTATGGCCAATTTTCATGAATCGGTTGAGAGAATTACAAACGCACTATAAATAGCTCGGTAAACGAAACAAATCATTGAACCACGACAAACTAGAACAATCTTTACCATCCAATAAAAAGAAATACTTAGTGAATTAGCGCACAAAGCAATGAGGGCGAGCTTATTTCAACGCGCACTATGGCATACACTAAAATGCAATGGTTCGATAAATAGTTCTTGTAACTGAATCCATCGTCACGTTATTTTACGTGCAAAAGTTCCAATAGATTTTTCAATACGCGCCAATAACTATATTTTTTAAATTTCGAATAAAAACATAAGTAGCTTTAGTTCATTGGGAAAGGACAGAATTAAAACGTAGTAGGCCCATTGGGAGCGTCTCTCAGCCCTTAATACGACTTTTACCTGAGATCGATTCTGAGCAAATATCGACCAGGCCAATTCAGGGACTCGGAAAGTCTGACAGTACGGTACTGCACAAGATCGGCAAGCTCACAAAAACATGACAAGGCAAGCTCACCATAGCCCCAAGGTTTCGCATGACTCTCGTCTTTACAGGGTACTCAGTAGTTTGGGAAATTTCAGAAATCGCACTCCGCCGAACCTGAGCCTATGCACGTCGAGGATTTAGCGGCGCTGGAGTCCATCAATGAAGATACTATCATTCAACATCTTGAAGCCAGGTTTCATAAAGACCAGTTTTACACGTACGTTGGAAACATTCTGCTCTTCCTGAACCCCAACAAGCAGTTGAACATCTTTGGTTTTCAGGTTAGTACGATAGTTATTTGAAAAAACACTATTTCTCAAATTTCCAAAAGGAATAATCTTTTCTATTATTTAAGCTTACCGTAAATTTACTATCATCTTCCTCTTGATTACAATTCATCAGGTTATAATTTACTTTACAGAATTACAATAAGTACAAGTTCAAATCGAGGTCGGACAATGAACCCCATATATTTGGAGTAGCAGACAGTGCCTACCAGGATATGCTTCATCACAACACGGTGCAAAGTATTGTAATCTCGGGTGAAACCATGTCAGGAAAAACTACCCAATACAAACAAATCATTCGTCATCTGACTCACCTTGGCATGGTATGGAAAATGACGTTATAAGAACAAACAGGGTCAGGTGGGGTAAATGTAAACAAGGGGTAAATGGAAACGAGTCATTACCGCCCCTGTAGTAGATAGTGGAACTAAATTTCAAGTAAACCTTGCACCAATGAGATGTAAGGGGATTCTCGTATTTTCTGAACAGCTGATCATCACATATCAGGCGAGTGTTCAAAATATGATAATAATTGAAAATCGAATTGGACACTGACTACCAAGTTGAAGACCCTGTGAGTGCTTTTGAAAAGCAAGCTTGTTCAACAATTGTTTTCATTCATTAAATGAAAACAAATACCTGTTTACAACTACCCCATTGTTTCTGTAACACTAAATGTACACACTATGCGGTAAATCTATTCCTCCATGGGGTCATTCCACGAATAAGTCCCCTATTCCAGTCACAAACAATTTTCTCCGCATACAAAGGGAATATTTGAAGCCTGAAAATGTAGGGTTATGCAGGACAATTTACTCAATCAGATCCATATCATATTTTTAATTTTTTTTAAAAATAAACAATCAATTCTCGGCCCCATTTTTCAAATTATAAAGGGTGATTTCTCATTATCCTGGTGTGTCACAAGGTGCAGTTCATCACTTTCAGTTTTATGGAAGGTAGTATGAAGGACTATTCGAATAATGTTTCCAATGATATTCCCCTACTGTCCCCTACTGATCCCTAATCAATTGAAGCCTCTTTGATTCCTTGGAGGAGGAGGTGGGAGGTATTTAGGTGTGTCAAAGGTTTAGGGCTCATTCTCCTGGCACATTAAATGTTAATTTAATTAATTAAAACAAATTTTGTTCAAAGCTCCTGTCCATCACCCAGTCAAGCAAGGACTTTTTTTTTTTATTCAATAGTAAACAGGCTCTCAATCGTCCCCAAATGCAGTTAGAGCGAAAATTATGAGTTTTGTTAATCTAGAGGTAATCATAACACGCAATTTTGTTAACAATTACCCCACCTGACCCAAGTTATTTTTGTTAATTTTTATTTATCAATGTGACTTTTTTTATTCAGTGCAACAGCAAAGTCAGCGAGAGGGTTTTGAAAGCAGTTGATTTGTTGACCATGTTCGGCAATGCGGCGACTCCAGAAAATCCTGATTCAACTCGGCATGCTTCTGTCGCGCAAGTTACATTTTCCACGACCGGAAAACTTTCAGGAGCCATATTCTGGATATTCCAACTAGAAAAGTTTAGAGTGACGGGCAACAGGTGAGATAAATTAAAATGGTCGAGAATTAGAAGTCATTGTGATAACCTCAGTCTTAACGTACAGTCTTGTATTGCTCATGCATGGATCAATTTAAGATTACAGTGTAGCTTGCTCTCAATCAACCGCAGTGGAAAATTACTTGTCTTTCAGGTCACCGCATCACGCCAATTTTCACTCATTTTACTACTTCTTCGACGGAATGAAGGATGGCGGTGAATTATCCAAGTACAACTTGGAAGAGGATACTTCCTACTGTTATTTGAGAAGGGACATTGATGACGTCGATCAAGATACTAAAGTTCCACCAGGTCCTAGGGAGGACTCTCAAGGAAATGTGGCGATGTACAAACGGCTACTTGCATTATTCAACGATTTAGGCTTCACAGAAGATGATTTGGAAGTCATCAAGAGAACTTTGGCAGCAATTCTACTCATAGGAGAAATCAAGTATAAGGATGATGACGATAAAAATGCCGATATAGAAGACAATGGAATGATTGACAAAAGTAATAATCGTTTTTATGTGAATCACTTTCATTTTACTAGTAACTAAGTACTAAGCCAAGCTTTTCGTGTAGTTTCTTCTCTCCTCTGCGTGGACAGCAAGAAGTTGGCATGGGCTCTTTGCAACTACTGTGTGATAGAACAAGACACTGCAGCCAGGAGACGGCACTCACGACCAGAAGCCCTTCTTGCAAGGAACGTATTCGCTCAAACCCTGTACTCCCGACTGGTAGATTGGATAGTTAACAACGTAAACCAGAAATTATCTCTTACCAGAGCCGTTTAGTAAGTTGCCAATTTTATATTAATTTGTAATATAGACTGTAGGCCTGGGGGTAATCAAAACGTATTCAATTTTCAGCGGTGACTCACATTGCATCAACGTTTTGGACATTTTTGGTTTCGAATGCTACCGCGATAACAGCTTGGAACAGCTCTTCATCAATTCCCTGAATGAACAGATTCAATACTTCTACAATCAGTGTGTTTTTATATCAGAAATGGTAAGTGTTGAGGACAGTAATATCGTCCAAAAGTATATTCTTAGTCTCATTAAATTCACATTAGGTATGTACAACCTGGGTTTAACAAGACACTTAATAACGGTCGATCCACACATTTCATGTATTAATGAATCCTCGGCCATTAGTGCTCTGTGACCTTCCATGATAAATTGTCCACACACCAGCGTTACATGCCGCACGGAGCGCTGATGGTCGAGGATTCACTGAAATAGGTGGATCGACCTGAAGGCAGCAGAGAGGAACCATACCACACGGAAAGTCGCAAATGTCTACTAGGACAGCCAGTAATAGGAATTATAATAAAAATGTTTTAAATCATTGTGCCTTTTAGCAAGATGAAGAAGAGGAGGAGGTAGCGTCGAAAAAATTACAGTTTTACGATAACAGAGAAACAATCGACGAACTAATGAATAAGCCAAACGGCGTGTTTCACATTCTGGACGAAGCCAACAAGCTTCACCAAGAAGGAGACTTCGTAGTCGGTAAGTTTGCTCTTTGCAGAGCGGAAGCTTTGTTTTCACTTTCGTAAGCCTCGTCCTCGTCTGAAGTTTCCAGAAGCATTTTTCGATTTGTCAAAATTCGCATAGGATACTGGGCACGGCGAAAAATAAACACCGTTCTCATTTTATAGGGAAAATTGGGAAAAGGAAAGAATCCAACCACGTGAAAGCAGCCAGTGAGGAGGAATTTTCAGTTGCTCACTATACAGGCAAAGTAACATACGACGCAGCTAGTATGTGTTCAAAGAACAGAGATTTCCTCCCACCAGAACTTACAGAGGTGATGAGAATGTCGACAGATCCAGTTATGAAACAAATCTTCACTAACAAATTATCAAGGTTAGTGGAAAGCCAACGTAAAACGGGTACTAATGGGAAAGAACTAGAACAATTTCAAAATTACCAGCGGAAATACATTCCAATTCCACAGAACAGGCAACGTAACTGCCGTGGTTGAACACGCTGATGCGACGCCTGCAGAAACGAAGGACGCCGGGAAGAAACGCTGGGGTGCTTTGCTGATGGAGAGCAAGGGAAACATAAGAGTACGTAGGATGAAATTCATGTAGTGAACTAAAAGTTGGTGTAGAATGCGGAAAAAATAATCATTCATTCATTTCAGAGATACAACACCGTATCCAAAGGTGAATTCTCTCAAACGCGCGGAATACGCACCGCTGCCGCAACTTTTAGATCGACGAGCCTTGAAATACTACGAATGTTGTCACACGGAAGCACACATTTTGTCAGATGCCTGCGAACAGATCTTAGCAGAAAACCGAACGGATTCCACCCCAATATTGTGAAGCAGCAGTTGCGAGCTCTCGCAGTCATAGACACAGCGAGGGCGAGAAAAATTGGATTCTCTCATCGGATTCCATTCGACAAGTTTTTGGATGGGTAACGTACACCTTGCATTATAATGTCATTATGAGATCCCGTGCAGCTTTCAAGTCCCTCCACAAGCTTTCCACCTTCAATTTCTTAATTTTCTCTTTTACGAGAAAATTATTTCTAGTAGATTTTGCCTGAAGTTTTGCCACCCCGGTTAATCTATTCACGTTATTATTATGATGTCAGTGGCTAATAAGTACTGAGCAGTGTGACACATGAGACTTACTATTCGTGCTAATCTCGCAGATATCAATTCCTTGCATTTGATTTCGATGAAACCGTTGATAAGACCAAAGACAACTGCCGACTGCTGATGTTGAGACTGAAAATGGAAGGATGGATGTTGGGTAACAACAAAGTCTTCTTGAAGTACTACAACGAAGAATTTTTGTCGAGGTAGGTTATAACAACAGAGTAAGGACATATTATAATTTCGTGTTCACAGGAAGCCGAATTTTTACAACTATTTCATATTTATTATGTTTCTGAGACTTTAAAACTTTAACTTACTCATTCTTTGTAGTTTTTGGTTCTTTATCTCCATATGTACGTTTCAGATTGTACGAAACTCAAGTTAAGAAAATCGTCAAGGTTCAAAGCATGTTGAGATCGTTTTTGGCAAAGCGGTCAATCGCCAAAAAGAAGACTGTCTCACGAGAATCTTCAGTCACTGGTAATGAAGAATAAATCTCAGCAGAGTAGCTTTCAACGTTTGAAGTTGTTTACAACTCGTAAAGACTCGCAAGAAGTTTCCTTGAAATGTATTTTCTATTTTTAATTCATCGTATTAAGTTCATTAACATTGTAATTTTCCCCTAATTTATTTCTTATTTGCCAATGGAGAAAATGTAATTTATCAATGTATACACCGTTTGCTGAAAATAAAAATAAAATGTTAAAAAAACCACTTTATTTACCCATGTGAGAAAGACCGATACTCACATTACCAATCTAGACATTTTCATTTCAGAGAGGTATCAAAAAAATAAACTCGACGAAGAGGAGGCAGCAACTGTCATCCAAAGGCGTAAGTGTTCTTTTTCTAAATAATCCCGCTAAAAGTTTCTTACCAAGAAGAGAAAAATGACCAAAATTGACTTTTACAATATTTGGCAAAATCCTGCACCTGTTTTCCACCTGCACTGTTTTCACCAAAACCACACGGTTTAGCTCGCACGTCAAGTAGATCTGATTACTTCGTTTATTTAGTAGTTGAGAACACGATTTGTCAATTTTCAGATGTGAAAGGATATTGCGTAAGGAGGAAGTACGGACCACTCATTACAAGTACAGGTAAGCCCGAGAGATTTAGGAATATATTTGAAAAATATGTTGGTCACATTTGATACGGGACATTCTTCAAGTTCACGTCGAACTATGTACATCAGTACCTATCTTTTTTAGACGTTCAAAGCGTTTTGGCCGATGTTTTTAAATTAAAGAAATAAATTAAGTATGTTTAATCAAAATAAATAAATAGAGGAAGTAGTGGTTGAAAAATTCGCAGAGACCCCGAGGCGGCTCATGATGTAAATTTAAAGGGAAAAAAATTCAACTTGACATTGTTGGGTACCTACCTACTTATATTGTGTACATTTTGAGTAAATGTTGTAAATTAAGAGGGGAAATTGTGAACTACAACATTTGATTTTGTAAAAAGTAGGTGTATTGTTCCAAGAATAATAAACCAAATTTGTAAAACAAAATAATTTTTTATTCCATTTTTTTTTTTTTTTTTCTGTGATACAGAATTAATTTTCGCACAAGTAACCTATATCACAGAATTATAAACCCTTGTGTAAAATTTGCAGCGTTTTTAATTTAAATTTAACTACTTTAGCTGGCAGCATGCCTACCCGCAATATTTTTTAGCCCCCCCCCCCCCCCCCCCCAATGAAAAACCTGCGTACGCCCTTGTTCATAAATACTTTTTTTAGGAAAATTGGACAATTCAACGGCACTGTTTGTGAAGGAATATTTCAAGAGGTGGAAGACCAAATCAATATTTCAAGTTCTTCTGCTTTACCGAGCACAAAAGCACCAAGATCTGATCTATTTCAGCCAACAAGTAAGTGCTCACGATCCTTTTTTTGTCCCCCCCCTTTCAGATCATTCGTCGTCTTGCTCGATTTAGGTGTATCAACCTGGCAAACAATTTTGAAGGCTATTTCTTTTTTTTACAGGTTCACTTGTACAGCCAGAACGCCGTGAGTGCCATGAATTCGCTTGCTAAGAAAAAGGTAGACATTAAAAGAATCAGAACGGACGTAGATTGCGAGGAATTCATTGGAAGAGAAAATCTGGCTGTATGGAAAATACCATTTCGAATCAAGGAATTGCCATTCCTTGACTCTTCCGACTTGTGCAAATCAGTATATGACAGGTGATTACCTAATGTCAATTTTTTTTAAATCTGCCATTGGAGATGATTTGTATTTGAATTGATTTCTAATCATTACAATTATATATGGTCCCCACAGACTTACCCCTGGAGAAGACATGACATGGGATGAACCATTCAAAATTCTACGTAAGTTTGTATTCATGAAGTGGTACCTATCTTTCGAATTAACCACCTTCGTTGGTGTTTTTTTAGCGCACATGCAGGACAGTAAACCGCCTGTTATATTTATATTTATTTATTAGATAAAGGATGCCAGACCTCTTTGAATCCAAGGGGAGTTGGGTACGAAACAGTGAGAAAACAGAAGAAAAGGTTTACCAGTTTTGTGGATACTCCCTACGATCGAGATCCTTCGTCGGCATACCGCAGCTACAGCAGGCAGTCATACCACGATGTGAGTTTAGCTCATAGCGCGGGCTAACGTATTAAACTTCAACTATTTCATCTTTGCACACTTGGTTCTAGGACTTTGACGAAGACGATTTCGTCAACGCCTATGCTCCACCAAGCAGGGCGATTTCACCGATGAACCGAGGATTAACCCCGAGGAATTCGCCGATTCCCCCGTCAACCCCCAAAAAATCGCCTGGAAAGAAAGCTCCGCCGCCGCCTCCCGTCAACCGAAAACCACCTCACGTCATTGATGAGGAAAACAATAATGAATTAGTAGGTTTCAGGTGAGAAATTACTGAACACTCGTGGAATGATCTTCAAGAGCTCATTCAAACGGATGAAATTTCATATTTGAATAGGGGGTTTTTTTTAAGGGGCTATGTAACGTTTTTGAAACATTTGGAAAAACGCAAAAACAGTCCCATAACGACATTGTCGTTAAAACGTTCAAAACATCCAGTTTTTGCTGATTTTTCAATAAGACGAAGAACTTTACAAGTTTTCCGATTTCTTCTACACCAAATCGCAATTTAAAAATCGGTCACATAGCCCCTTTGAACAAAAAAAATCTGTTTTTCAGAATTGAAATAATTGTAATAAACATCCTCATTTATCGAATCAAAGTATTTCGATGGATAAACTCCTTTTCTGATACTTATGAAAGGTAGACCTACATGAGGATTAAAAAAAAAATTTTTAATGGAAAATCGGGAAAAAATGGAAACTTCAGAAACCGAATTCCTGTACAAGCCCGTCATCGGTCTCTCATTTAACCACAAGGTAAAATCCTTCAACCCCCCTCTCCTCCGTCCCTGAATCCCTTTAAAAGCCTCGGACAGGTCAGGGACCCCCACAAATCGAATCTTCTCCCGAAAACGACACCTCACTCGAGCCCCTGGCCAAAACCCGTCAAAACCCGCACCAGTAGTAGCCCAATAGAAGCCCTTCACAGCATCGAAGGGTGGTCAGACTGGTCTAGAATCCCCCCCCCCCCCCCGAATCGATTCTACCCAAAACAATTGCTGCGAAAACGACACCTTACTCGACCCCCTCCATCAAAAACCGCTGTCAAAATCCATCAGTCACTACTGAAGTTGCTTCAACTGTTGATTCCAGGGTTGCCTCATCCTGAAACACTTCTAACAATCTTTCAATTTCATTGAATAAATTTTTCGTTAAATTTTAGCGTCTCAACAACCCTGAAATTCAACGGTGACGTGATAGAGAGGCAGCAAGTGGTCATTTGAAAGGGGTTATGTGGCGCACACCCCTTTCAAAGGACATCAGACATTTCAACCCGGGTTTTCTCCAGGAAGGGTCAATCTTACGAGACTCCTTTCAATCGCAATCGATGTAACCATGAATGAAGACTCAGCACATGCAAAAAAGTGAAAATGGCAAAAAATGACTTTAAAAAACCGACTCATTTATTTAGTTTGTATCTTCTTCCAGGAAAAATTTGCGGCCAACTCGAAACGCTTCCTCCATTGATCCCGTTTTGGAGCTTGAGAAAAAGGGTAAAGAGTTATACCATACAAGTTTAGACAATGAAGATGACCCTCCTTACAATTTTCAGGTAGAGAACTCAGGAATTGTGACTTTTTTTAAATTTGGTACCTACCTATTCAAACCTTTCGTAATTTTGTGTAGCATTAATTGATACCCAACTGAAGCTGCATACTATATTACAGGCAATGCTCCGGAAAACAGATAATAAATTTTCAGTTCATAAAGGAAGGAGAAATGAAATCTGCGACATTAGTAACAATAATGCACCTAATAACATTAACCAAAGACTGCAATCAACTTCAGGAAACACGAAATGTCTATTCAGGAAGGACTCTTTTGAAAACTTGAAGAAAGTGGTTGCAACTTCCAAGGATTTCGCTAGAGAAGGGTGTAGGCCAAGTACTATCAGAGAAAATGGCAACGATTTGCGAAACGAAATTCTCCCAGGATTCGTTGTTATTGGGCATTGCACAGATTTGTAATGCCAGGCCATGAGCCAAATTTCATTGATTTTATTTATTATAAATAAACTAATTTCAAACAACCAGCGTTTTCAATTATAAATTCTGAGAGGGAAATATATTATGACATTACCTACCGTAATTTACTCCTTGAAGAATTTCGGCGCTCCAGGACCCCAGGCTGCTGGTTGCTTAGAGCCTGCGGCTTAAATTCTGATAGCATGGTCCGCTTTAATCACTAGCTGGTTATAATCATGTAACCTTGTGTGTCAGCTGGACAAGTTTTATATTTTATACTTTCCTGTAAAATTTAGGATTAATGTAAAATACATTAGTAAAATCGCCACCATCATTAAACCTAACCTCGTATTTTGGTTGGACAATCACTGGCAAAGGTTGTCTTCAAAGGTCACCTGGATCATGACATTGGGATAAATTAAAGGCTTTTCAACAAGTGGCGAATCATTTTCCGCGGAAGCTAACAAACCCCTAAAACATGTTCCATGCTAAAACTACACTGGATGTATACCGAGTTGTGATATTTTTTCCCCTAGACATAATAACAACATTGTATTCAACTCCTACGCGCATTTGAAGTCTTGTTCTGAGACGCATGTGAAGCTAGTAGAAGAATACTGAGTTCCTTCGGGGCATCCTTGAATTTTAACTGAACCACCTCGGAGGCAGATTATGTAGAAACCACAGTCTCCGGGGTATGGATGACGGGAATGGTCTCCGAAAGGGTAGTTATCATCATGTGGGCAGCGAAACCAGGTGCACGATTTCAAATCTCCTGTAATCGGATCTGTAAAATAATGAGTAAATTTTATTAAGAGAAGCAGCTATTATTAATAGTTTATGTAGGCCCTACATTGTAGGGCACCCCCAGGTGCGTGCATTGGGTGTGTAACTACATGTAATGTTTCCTATAATTGATTAGGTTTGTGTTGTGAGTGGCAGAGTGCATCCAGTGCAGCGTCCGTGGTTACGCTGCCAGGTGTTTTGGAGGATGCAGGAAGGAGTACAGGTGGAGATTCATCAGAGGCATGACGCAAGCTGTTGCGATCTGCAGACTCTGAGAATACTCCAGCATCAGTAATGGAGAATCTGGGTTCCATAGGATCACCCGAAGTGTCGGGATGTTGTAAGTCCAGCAGATCCTTGGAAGGAACAGGAAACAGGCTTACCCGGCATGAAGGGTCGTGTTGGGTAAGGTTTTCTGCTGTCGCAGTTGTACCGAGGGGCGGCTCCCTTGACATGTCAAGTACGGACTCCTGGACAACAGGGCATTGCGAAATTGCTATTTCGGAAATCCTGCCTTAAGGGTCAGGGGGAATTTCCGGATCGATGGAGTGAAACTGTTAAAGTTAACGTGCAGTGAGAACGGGCTTTGTCAGCTGAAGGCAGGTTTTTATGAGGCCCCCCCCCCCCCCCCCAAGTCGGACGCTGTTGAGCCAAGCCCGCGGGAAGTGGCGTTCACCAGCGCGCCTGGTCCTCCGCAGCGAGCTGGGCGAGAGCCCCTCGAACCTGCGTTGCCGGGCTGGATATAGATATAGATCGGACAGAGTGGGTATAGTTTCCCCATAGTTTACACTAGGTACTTCAATACAATACAATACAATTTTTATTTTCCAGTTAAAAATGAATACAACATCTCAATAATTATTACAAATAGTATGTCTATATAAAATGCTGCAGATATCGGAGGTTATTATACCCATTTTCGCTGGAAACCCACCAAGGCAGAGCCTGAGTGTGGGCAATCGTCCATTGAATCAATTACAGGTAGAGCGGAGATTTGAATTGAATTAGTTACAAAAGACATCTCCTTACTTGGATGGAAAGGGGAGGAAATTTTCGTACTTGTCATATCATTCATGTTTATAATAAGAAGGAAAAATAAAATATCTGGATGCAAGGGGGTCGAGGCCCACAGAGGTGTTTACACCTCACAAACCTCCAACATGCGAACTTTCAAAGCAACTATTCCTAGTGCGATACGAGCCAATTAACTAATTTACGTAGGGAATCCTACTATACAACCTTACTAAGAACAACAAAATAATTTCACTGACCCACGTCACATCCCAGCAGAGCGATTTCTTGACACTGCTCAGCTTCTTCTTTGGAGCTCTCGCGACAGCCTAGCTCTTTCTCATCGAACATTAATCCTGGTGAACATTTGTCCGGAATGGCAGTACCGTTGACGCACTTGAAGAACCTGCCACAACCTCTTGGATCAGGAAATATTCCATGACGTCTCGGACAAGCTCCGGTACCTTTTGGAGGCTCTAAAGAACGAAAACCCAGATATGTACCTATTCAGTGTCGGGTGAAAGAAAAAACAACGATAAGAATAAAAACTCTAGCAGGATGTTCTGTTAGTGCGATATGGTATCGCATTTCTCTATCAAGAGAAGTGTGGTTGCATCAAAGATTTAATAAAGGACGGACATGGACGTATCCGTTCTTCACCCTTGGCGGTAGATTGAAAAGACCACGACGCGGTTTGATTTCGCAAATTTCTGATTAGGCCCTTCCAACAACTTATGCATCGGGGATCTTAGAGTCCTTGAAAACTTACGTAAATGAGGTCTTGACGAGCAATCAACTGTGTGTAAAGGCCGGCATCCCTTAGGTGGCAGGTAAGCCAGTCCGTCATCACACACGTGAACGTTTGAGACTCCTCTCTGGCAAACTATGAACTTGTCACAATACTGAGGGTGAGGTAAGTGGTAAGAGATGGCTGAATATTTGGGATCACATGCCGTCTGATCTGAGAAATTCGCACATAAAGAATGAATTTAATTCATGAAGTAGGTTCAGAAAAATAAATTGAACTGAGTAGCAGAGTATGGCGATCGAAGAAGAATAATATTATTATGTTATACAGGATGGGGCGAAAGATATCACCCTGTTTCGAAACGCTATAAAAACTAAACTACCTACTCAACGTAAAGATAAAAAACTTTCATTTTAATTAGTCCCGTATTTGAAGTAATCCCGTTTCACACATCAAGTTTCGATATCACTGCTTGTGTTTCAATGGTCAAATTGTGGCAAATGTGCGATGTGAGGTGGCCAGCGCGATCACCCGATTTGAGCATTAAATGTTGTGATTTTTTCCTTTGGGGCCTTCTTTCATCGGCCTCACACTTTGGAAGAGCTCAAGACGAGCATCACGGTGGAAATCAGGACGATACCCAATGAGATGTGGCAAAAAGCAGTGCGAAGTTTCCAAAATCGCCTTCATCAGTTCATCGCCGCTGAAGGCCGCTATCTTGGTGACACAATTTTCAAAACTTGATGTGTGAAATGGGATTACCTACTAATTCAAATAAAAGTTTTTTATCTATTCGTTGAGTAGCCTTTCGAAACTGGTTGATATCCTTCGACCCATCCTATATGAAGAATAATATAGGTATTCCAACATGAAGAATAAAGTAATATTATTATTATGCTAAGCGTACCTTGGTGGTAGTAATTACGGCTGTCGACGTTGAATAGAAATGTTGCTAAAATGATAAGAAGTAGCATTTTTTGGCTGAAAATTCAAGGCGAGCTCACTTGGGTTGAATGAAGCACATGAGTGGGTAGACCCGAAGTTGGGAAGTACCTAATAATAACTACTAACACCTTGAGCAAAATCAAGACGTGCAACGGCCATTAAAAACCCATCGCCTAAAATCTAATCGAACCGTAGCATTAACCTCCTTTCTTCAGAGGGTTGTTAGTTTACAAGTTTGCTGTGCGAAAATGAGAGTACGTTGTTCAGTATAATGACCCACAATTTAACCTAGAAAGCTGCTAGTTAGCTGAGTTCATAATCGCTGACAGGTTTTGAACTTGTTGTGACACATAACAGACAGGACCAACCTGATGAACTGGAGAAAAGATTAAAAGAAGCAAGAGAAAAGACACTATTGAGACTGTCCAGTGTTGATTGTTTACTTGATTGTGGAGTGATTTTAAAGACGTCTCTAGCACGCGGACGGGGGGGGGGGGGTTCTCTGACTGTCCTTCACGCCCATTTGCGCGCATTTTGGGATGATCTCAACCCTTCCAATAGGAGGATCCCAAGACGGTTAGAAAAAAATCCAGTAGATAGGTACCTAATTTCATCACTCACGGTTTAGGATAAGGCTTTAGGATAAGGCTAAAGCCACGTTCTGAATAAGTGGTATAGATTCACCGCAAAATACTGTGACACGATTCAAATCCATTTGAAATAGAACGAATTTTTTTACTAAAAATAATACAGTTACGAATCTGACAAACAAACCAAAACACTCGCAATACACACTACTGATACCCGTTACGAACTATCTGATAATATTGATCAACGGCAGAGCCGTAGAAGTAAGTAAAAAATGATTGTGACGGAGTTTGCGACGAATAAAGGCCTGTGGCAGCGACAAAGTTGTGCGCGTTTGAATTTTGTTTGAGTACGGCAAGATTCCCGATCAGCACATTAATGGGAGCAGAGGCTCCAGAGCAGTTCAATATCCTCGGAAGACATGTCGCATTAGGATCCATTCGGTAATATGATGGCATAGAAGTCGTGTCTGACGAAAATCTGATGAAGAACAAGAAAATGTCAATTTCACAGAATAATTTATAAAAGTATGAAAGCCAGAAAAATGATTTTGAAATGTTTACCAACCTGAAGTCATCGCAAGGAAGTACTCCAAGATTGAATTTCATTTGAACTCCTATTTTCTTTGAAAAGGGGCAGCGGTTGGGACCTGGTTGCCGATTAAAAGGTCTTGATGATGAATAGCCACCTATCGGGGCAGACTGGTTAACTTTTCCGGACCGAGCTTCGATTAATGGTAACGAAATGAAGTCCAGGTTTTGTTCGTGGACTCTAAGAAGGCTTTTCATCACATGCTTCTTCATTGCGTCGTTCAGCGAACTGTACTTTACTGGATCAATTGAGTATGCTACATCGTCGTTACCGTCCTTGTAGACGAGAATGTTTTGTGAGCCCATTTTTCCAAGGGGTCTGACGAGCAAAAAAATAATACAAGAGACCAATTCAGATGGTATTGGGTAGAGAATAATAAGTTCGATCCAGAGTCGCGTCAGGAGGACGCGGGGATTTCATTATGCAATCTCACTTACCTCTAGATGTCCCAAAATTCTGCTCGTAAAAGGAAGTTGATAAACCTAGTGGCCTGGGGGTTAAGCAAATCGGAAACTCAAATGCATAACTTTTCTCGTGACCATATCCTACACACTAGGTACAAGGAAAGATTATCACGAAAAAAATGTCAATGTGTAACCAAGCATTGAAAAGCCAGGCAATCAAGAAAAACAAAAACCTATTAAAAATACTAGCTCATCATCTGTTACCTTGGGGTTTATCAGAATTACCCTGTTCTTCAGTAGTGATTCAGAAAGGTAGCTTCCTCTCTCACCTGACAGAAAACATGGAATAGGTACCAACTTTCCACAAGAAGTTACCCAAGAACAACCTAAGGTGACCAGACCTGCTTTGAGCGTTGCCCAGCAGTCCTAATGACATTGTGATGTGCCGCTTTGAGAACCCGCCCAAAAAGCGATGTGAGTACCTATGGCCTCAAGTGAGCCTGGAATAATCCTAAATTCTCAATATCATATTTTTTAGGCCTGAACAAAAAGTTATTTTCGGATACCAACGTGACAAACGGTGTACACTACGCAGGATTATGCAGGTTATTTACTAGACTTAGGCCATAACTTTCATAATAAATCCATTATCCCTTCCAACATACTCTCGACCCTGACCCCCCACCTCGCGGCCATGCGCAACTAAGATCATGGCCGGAGAGTAAAATTTACTTTAATTTGATTTAATCAAATACGTACCAGAGATGTTTTGGTCACTTCAGAGAAAGTTGATTAACACGAAGGAATCAGGAACGTTATTTTTGTGGAATTTTGAGGAATCAGGAACATTATTTTTGTGTCAAGCGATACCTACCTATAAAACAACGCTGCACATTTTCTTAACGCATCTTTTTGTTATCATTCAATAATGATATACCTACCGAACGTTTAGTTTCGCTAACGTCTCGAAATTAGGACAATCTAGGCCAATAAGAACACAGTTTTATCTCCCACACAGATTCCAGCTAAACCAGGAAAATACAGTAAATTGAATAAATTTCGATATTTTTATTGTTTTTTACATTATATATTATTAGTATTTCCGGTTAAAAAAAGTGCCTATTTCGTAAAGGGCAGTAAATGAATCAATACTTTCATTGAGACAGAAGAACTGAGCTCCAACTGGAACTAGGGCCTTAACTGTATATTTTTATTGTCAAATTTCAATGGCAGTAAGTGCACTTTGGATGACATTTAACGCCGTTGACACCGCACTGACAACCACCGCTAGTGTCTCCCTTGCCCTGCAACATTCAATGCACCAACATGATGAAAATTGAACATTTTTTATTACAGTTTTAGTAAAGGTGGGGCGATAACTAAAACTTTGAGTTTTCCTTTAGATATTACCTAAGTGTTGAGGGCTCGTTATTTAATACATGGATGTTGAAAGGGAAGCACCCCAGTGCAGATATCCAATGCAAATGTGCATTATATAATATTATAATGTATTGTACGTACGTTTGGTCCCCATCGAGGGCCTCTCGTAATCCAACATATCTCAGTCTTACACATTGAACATCTTAGCCAGTCGCAGCCCCATTTCTTCATGAGTACAACTTGGCAAGTCGGGCAGTTCATAGCCTCTCCTCGATCGACCATCTCCTTCAAACCGAATTTTAGGTATATTGTGACAACACTCAACGATTAACGTATCCCAAATTGAAACGTCTATCGTCCCGTGTAACAAACCGAGTCGGTACTCCCAATTAAAACATTCCTTACCTGCAACATATCCTTCGTTCTCTTCGATTCAACGTTTATCTCAGAATCCTTGTTGAGCTGCTCTTGAAACTGTTTGCAATCAAGGCCTTCGTGTATCGCCTGTTTCAAACATGATGTATAGCTTCTTTTAAATGTTCGTTGTCAAAGTTTTCTTTTTATTAAGTATATTCACACACCCGTAAAACCTCCACCATTACACCTTCAAAAGCCGAACAACCGCACCGAGAGCCAAGATATACCAACCCAAAATAAAATCTCAATTTTTAATCAAGGTGACTGGTGCCACAAAAATGTACAGCGTACCTGGCACGTTAAGCAATTAGTATGAGTGCAGACAGGACATCGGAATAGGTTTACGTTGTCTTCAAAAATGCACCAGCCCTTGCAGTCAGGCGTTTTACAATGAAACGTATTTCCAATTTTCGTCTCAGCTAAAGCGATGGATTTTGCCAAGTGCTGTTCGTATGCTTCTGGAGTGACTAACTGAAAATTTCATAAAATTATATGATACAAGTAATTTGTAAGCGTGTGATTTGTCTGTGTTGTGTTGTTTTGTTTGTATATTTAGCTTAAAAATTACTTGTATGTGATATTACAATAACTGATCACTATGATGCTGCATAATATGTAGCATCACAGTGATCAGTACTAGATGATGATGAATCGAAAAGTTCCATATCAGTATAATTGGGTACCATCAAAATATTTACTTACTGCTTTGATTTCTCTTTCCAACAGAGTGCTGTCACATGTATAATTTTCATCACGAAAGGGGCACTTGACCTCAGCCTCATCGCTGTATTCGACTGTGTTTGCAAGACACGCCCTATAATAGAGCAAATACTTGTGCTTGGTACTTTATTGTGTACCCATGTCGGTGTTATTTGGACTCACTACTCATTCGTGGCTAATATGTGACAAAATCTTACCGGCAGAAAACATGGAGACATTCTCGTAGCACGACCCCGTCTTGAGGCTGATACTCGACTAAACAGATTGGGCATTCAAAACCCTCAACGGTAATGATGAGATCCGATTTTTCAAGATCCACAAGTTTTTGGTAATCCTGTTTCTGATTATCTTCTGAGACCTGCACAAATCGTGACAACCCTAATCAATAGCATCTACAGGCAATGTATTGTTTTGCAGGGCATTTTGTTGTATATGTACCTACTACCGTACTGCACTTTTTTTTGCGATTAGGATTTTTCAATTTTTCGAATTTTATTTTTTCAACCTACCTTGTTCATATTTATTTCTATAGCAGACGCTTCTGAATCTGCCACCTTTGCTTCGTGAAAACTTGGCTTCACCTCAGACCTTATTTGACCCGTCCCACATGCTGCACAATTAGAACTGGTCGAGCCATTGACCAACGTACATACTCCGCATTTCCATCCTAAATTGAAAAAAATAGTATCTACCTATTTCACAAACTTATAGAGAGGAATTAATTTTAAAAAGATCCAATTTCAAAGAAAATACCTAGGTACCCACCCAGTTTTCGTATCTGCCTAATAGGTGCCAGAAAAAATGGGTTTTGGCAAGACCCCTTATCACAAAATAAATAAATAAATTAGGTACCTGCGCGCAGGGGTGTCGTGTTTTCTTCAATAATTAATCCGGCATTTTTCTGCAGAGGCGTGACATTCCGAGAAATTACGTTTTCTGCTACATTTCCCTGACGACTGTCGTGATTGATATGATTTTCATTGTGGTAAGCGCTTATATTTGATTTCGGCACTTCACCACCCACTGCCCCATCAGGTTCATCGATTCTCAGTTGCTCTGCGAACAAAAACCGTACCATGTCGTTAAAACGTACATTTTTGCCTAGTAGGTGTCGTTAAATTTACACACTAATAATAATTATTAGACATACTAAACTATTACAAGACATACTTAATTATTAAGTATGTCAAAATTTGACATACCTGCTAATTCAGGGTCTTGAGGTACCACGAGGTACAGGAAGACAGTAGAGCCAGAATCGGTAATGCCAAAAGACTCGAGGGTAGCGTTGTCGTCGTTGGCAAGAACTTTGCCAATTATCCACCTTTGCACCCTACACGGTATTTCGTACTCCCTTTCGACCTTGAGCTTGAGATCTTCCACAGTAAACGATGGCTTCAATTTTAGGGGAAACGGCCCCTGATGAGTTTCTTTATCTTCGACAAACATGTCAACCCTTAAAAAAAAACCAATTTGGCAAGCAAAACTCCAAATTCGACAAGTTGTTCGACTGAAGTACAGTTATAGTGTAATTTATTTTCTATAGAAAATAAATTAGCAAATTATTTTGCTAATTTATTTTTGCAAAATAAATTAGCAAATTCTTAGCAAATTATCGAACAAAATCTTAACAAGGCTTGCTTTACTCGCTATCTTGCACACCAGAAAAATATAATCAATAAACCTAGGTAGTTGAATAATTTAAACTCACTGAATAAATTTCGATGTATGAGTGTCTGGTTTTTGACGAGTTACAACACAGTTAACTTTCAGTTGAGCTAGTTCTTTTGCAAGGGCTGCGGCTAATTCGTGTTGGCCGTTGGCTATTGTACTCTCCAGCCGCCTCAAAAGCCGATTCACAGCAATCGTGTTCACATTTTTTGGGTCACTGTTCAGTTCAGCTGAAAAATGAATTTTACAACATTGATTGTACGGGAGGTGCAATTATAGCACTGCTATATTCCCACATTTTCGAAATAAACAATTCCCAGTTCTGGACAGGGAGGTTGGAAAATACCTAGCAGCAATTGATAATCGATTCCTTTCCCTATTGCATGCAAGATCACTGGAGATGTCCACATCGTGAAAGTATCGATAGGTACTCAATATATCGATAGGTACTTTAAAAAGTTGCTTAGGTAATCATCAAAAATAATGGTCCATCAATACATCGGAAATTTTCAAAAAATTAAGAAAATCAGTTTTACTAAGGGGTTTGTTTACGGTAGTAAATTAAGAACTTGAGCGTTTATTACAGAGTTATTAGTAAGATCGCACAAGCAAATAATTTTCCCACAATGTATTAAAAAATACCTGTACATTAAGCAAATTTTGCTACAGGGTTTTCACATTGATTATGTTGGATGCAGACCGCTATGACGAAAAACAACTTGTTGACTCCTTGAAAAACGGGGTTAATTTAAACGAAAAATCAAATTTCACAATAGAACCGAAATTAAACGCGTTCGAAAGAAAGATGATCTTTTTTAAGCCTCTCGTGAACTTTTTAAGTTCCGAAGCCGACGCGTGAGAGCGATTATAATAGATAATATTTTGCAGGAACTAAAATAAATTGAAATCTGATGCAAATAAATTGAGATAAATTGAGAAATTCACCAAAAATCGATTCCGAAATAAAAATTGATTTTGGGATAAAAATTCCTACAATCAATCGATTGCATAAAATCGGAAAATCGGAGGTAAAAATCGATTTTTCAGTTTAATTGAACTGTTCAATTAAACTGAAAAATCGATTTTTACCTCCGATTGTTCAATTTGAACATCGATTTGCATCCCTATTCGGAGAACTTCAGAACTTCTGAACTTCAGAACTTCAGAACTTCTGAATTTCCTATTCAGATATGTTCGGGTTAGTGTCAGTTGGCTGGCCGAGACCAAAAACGTTAGAGAACGCTGTGATGTTAATAGGTAATACTTATTAATATCTGAATAGGAAATTGAATTTGAAGTTGTTCGTGAGTATGACGGACCTACCTCTGAAATGAGCTAATCCGTGCGGAGCGGTGAGTTGAAGCGACAGTTCCTCGACTTCTTTTGAGTTTCCCTTGGGTGTTGATGGTTCTTCCGATGTTGTGATTTGTGCTGTTGTGTCTGCAGGAGGTGGCGCAATATTGGCGTATAGAGGAGCGTTAATCTCGATCTTTTTCGTTTTGATTGCTTCTATATTGGCGAAATCCCTAGGACGCATCAACTGGAATGTGCCTTTGCCGATTTTCTTGGCCCCTTTTGAAACGGACGTATAGAGAACCCCATCCTTAATTGAATACTCTTCTACGGTGATTGGAACGACCACTTCTTTACCGATCGGAGGTTTATTTTTGGGCGATATTTGCCGGACCATGGCAGTTGTTTGGGCAGGTGAGGAGACTTTATCTGTTGGTTTTTTCATTTTTATTTCTTCTATGACAGTTTTACTTTCTACAAGATATGCTTCTGCTTGGTTACTCGGCTCATGCTTATATTCAATACCAACATTTGATGCGGGTGCTCTGCATTTACTTGTTGTGCCTAACTGCGAGGGTTCTTTACAGCCATCATTAGTATCCACTGGCTTGGTTGTGGAACCATCAGGTGGTATTGAACTTGAAGCACCAAGTGCTTTTTTTATTAGGCCCATTTTTTTCTCTTCTTTTGATCTCTTGGGCAAGGAATGTTTCATTTCGATGAGCATTTCACAGAGTTTTGTTTTGTCTTCTTCTGGGTTGATGGAGACTCGTGATTTGTATGGGAAGTCAGTTGATGTTTGTGAGTCTTTGGCTTTATTATCTTCTGGAACATTCATTTCAATCTTTGTCTTCACCGAAAGGTTGTTAGGAGGTCCAAAACCATTTGACATTTTAGTTTTATCAGTCAGCTCCTTCTCTTGAATTTGATTGCCTTCCTTTTTCTGTAAGGGAACTCTACTTGGTGAAGACGTTTGAGCTTCTGTTGGTACATTTTGAGCAGAACTAGTATGGTTTCCATTGGGGGTTGCCTTCGGCTTAGTTTCCAACTCATTCAGCTTATTTGATTTGATGTTGACGGATGACTTGTAAGAAAAATCAGTTGATTTTTGTGGGCTAATATCAGTACTCTCCTTTGGTTGCTTTTTCCTTTCATCAGCAACTTTGATTTCGGGTTTTGAGTTGTTTGTAGTAGATGGGGTCGGTAAAATGAATTTTTCAAAAAAAGCTAACCTGGCTTTTCTTATTTCTTCAGGCTCTATAACATCCCTCTTAGGAGACCTTTGTAGCTCATTAGCTACTGGTTTTTCTGAGTTAGAACTAGAATTGCTTGTTATGCTTGAACCAGACGCAGATGAACTTGCCCCACTGCTTGTTGGAACATGATTGCTATTTGATGGTTTATTATCATCTTTTAATTTATTTTTGCTAGAATGGTGGTCAACAGTTTCAACGGTTTTAGACATTTTTGGTAGGTCTAATCCATTCATGCCACCTTCGTGTCTCTGATTATCATTAGATGTAAGATGTCCTGTTGTACTGAACAACAAATCAGATATCGTCAGTCCTTGACTCGATCTCTTAGTTTGACTGGTTTTTTCTCCTTTGACGTTCAAATTGCTATGCTTCGTGGTATCTTCTTTTTTATTAAGCTCTAGGTTGGATGACTTATCACATTTTTGAGGCACACCATTTTCCAAAGTTTTATTTTCAGGTGTGATTGGCTTTTCATTTGATTCAATGATGCGCAAAACTGCTAACGGGAGGGGATGTTTGGGTGTTACTTCTTTGTAATCACAAGGAACTGGCCTCCACATGTCACAAGCCTCACAAGTGATTTTCCATCGGGGGTTTTCCAAAGTACAACGCGGGCAGTTCCATACAACATGAACCACTGGTCGTAATGCAGACATTGGAAGAGATGCCAGACTGGAGCTGAGTTTTGAAGAGCCTGATGCTTCATTCGTAGCTGGTAGAGATGACGTTGGGGGTGGAAGAGGATCGCTTGGAGTGTTCGCAACTGTTGAAGCTGGAGTGGTCATGGAGCTCTCAGACACCTCAGTAATAGTGGGAATGGAAGGGGATTGATGCCTTTGAAGACGGTTTGCTTCGTATAATGCCTGAGCTCTGGAATTTCTTTCTTTATCAAAATCATCCAACTCTTCAATCGTCACCTTAGCAATCCTTCCAACCCCAGAGGGTCCTGGTTCTTGATCTGGCTCTGTTATTATTGGTTTGCCAGTCAAATTTATTTCTTGTTCGTCGAACGTCGACCGGTGAATCACATCGCCATTTCCAACCACGTTCCCTCCATGATGATATCCAGTTTTTCCAAGATCTCCATTTTGGAGGAAATAAGCTGACTGTACTGTCACATTGGTCACATTTGTTACAGAATTGAACAAATTTACCCCGTTGCCATTTGTTTGAGCTTGATGATCTCTGCGACTAGCATTGAAGTAAGCGTTGGTTGGGGCTAAGAAATCAGCTTCTACGTAAAATTTATTGTTTTGATTGGCCAACAGTGCTTGTTGTTTTTCTTTATTTCTCTGAACAATTTCTGCAGCCTCCCGATCAAGTTCGCTAATATTTGTGAGAATAGATATTTGTGATCTTCTTTTCTCCTCCGTCTTGTCCATTTTAGAGAATACATTCAATCGATTTTCTGGTAAATGATTTGGTCTTCTCGGAATACCACTTTCAATCATCCAATCCTCTACCCGTCTCTTTTCTCGTTCTTTCTTTCTGTCACTACTTCGAGAGAATGAGTTCTCTCTTGATGCAGTATTTCTTTTGTACCATGGTCTTGGTGAAACAGGCGAAGTTGGTGTGTATCGGACATCCATCTGTTTTTCTTCGCGATTCGGTCTCAAGTAGCCTCTTTCTAATTTCAGCGTATCAGTAGCTATTATCTCAGCTTGACTTATATCAATAGTCGAGGCCGTAGATGCTGTCTCTAAATGGCTTAGAGATGAAGTACTACCAGAAAAGTCATCCACTGCTCGTCGGAAGATATCACTGATTTCGTCTGATGGCGACCTCTGAATTGGTGGAGGTGGAGCCCGTCGTTTTCTTCTCTGTAAGCTCAACGTTCTGTCAGATGGACCAGCTTGAGGGTCTTGTGGTGGTTGGGGCGCTTTTCTCTTACCTTTCACATGGCATGGCTTAGCAAACCTTGTTGGGCTGGGTTCACTTAGTGTTCGCCTGTGTTGTCTACCATCGTTTTTGAAATCTCCTTCCCTAGAAATACTCGACGGCAAATCTATCTCACTTGATGAATTATTCGTGGTAACAGGGGGAGGGGGCGCGCGTCGTTTTTGCCGTCGGATGGAAGAGTTCTTACTCTCTGACGGAGAGCCTGTCTGATTAATTACCTCAGAGATTTCATTGATCCGGTCAACACTTCTTGGTAAAGTCTCGCTTGCATACAACCTGTATTTTTCCCTTAATGAAATATTTCTCTCCGTTTGACGAAGTAAATCTCTCTGCCGGATCCTACTTTTGTATGTGTTGGTTTCTGGACCTGGACATATTCTTATTTCTGGGGGGTTTGCACTGCCGTAAGGCCTGTAGTGACTAGGTGGAACGAAAGCAAAGCTTCGCGTTGTCGCTGTACTAAAAAGCGTATCAATACTTCCGGTTATAGATCCACTTGCTCTCTGCAGGACAGGTGAACCTGGCAAAGGCGATTCTAGCTCAAAGTCGTCGGTCCTTTCCTTTTTGAACCACCGTAAAAAAGAAAATATTCCGCTTGACCTGTCTCTCCGACATCCAGCACTTCTTGACGAATTTATCGAACTCGTTCGATCCAAAGTGTCGTCCGACCTCTTAAATTCTCTCCCGTGTATCATCCTTCGCCTTTCTCTGAACACATTTTCCTCCTTCTCTAAAATAAATGAGAACAGACACGCCTCACTCTGAGCACCCTCTAATCGCCCGAAATCAGTATGCTTAGATCGTCGCAGTGTTCCCAGAATTGCCAATTGCCTTTCAAGATTCGGATTTCTTAAATGCGTCGAGGGGAGTTGTTCATCTGGATCTGTTTTCCTCGATTCGTCGTTTGACAATGCTCTAAACAGGCTCCCAACCTGAAATAAACACACCAAAGAAGCACCGCATTATAATCATCCGTATCCAATAGTGTTGTTACAAGGGTAGAAAAATCCATGTCCATCCTCTCCTCCCCTTACCATTTTGTCCTGCGCTTTGCTGGTGTAAAGAAAGCGACAGCAAAAATCTGGTAGGACCTACCAATACACAAGTTAAAAAAATGATTTCCTACCTACTTTAAATCAGTGAAAAACAACAGTAAACAACAATAAAACTATTGATAACAGTAAATAGTTGAGTTGCCAAAAAATTCTTTTTTACCTAGTTTTTTTTTTTTTTTTTTTTTTTATGGAGAAGAACGGTAATCACAACGCATACATGCATGTCAATAGCCAAACCTGAAATTATCAAAGAATAGGAGCATACCATGACGTAAAACTGAACGAAGTAACGCAAGTGACACAAACGGCAGTATTATCAGAAAATTTATTCTGACTCACCTTTTTCCCTCCTTTGTTTGGTTCAAGTTGTAGAATTTCTTGGGTTGATTCTGAAGATTCTTTCCCAATTCGTTTGAGGCCCGATTCTCTTCCTATCAACGAGGAAAAAACAAGAATTACACCCGGACTTACGGGCCGACGCTCATTAAACTAAGAATAACGCGATCGCAAATAGTAAACACGGAGGCGCAATAGATAGAGAGGATTCGGATGCGACTGAAGGAGATTTGGAATAATTGTGTGTGCGTGGTGTCCCGATGCCGTCCAAAATTAGACGGAGGGATCAACTCAGTCACCTCCTCAAAGCTCGGCCCCCGTGTTGACTCAAAAACACTATTTATAAATTGCACGTTCATATTAAACGGATAATTTCCTGGTGAATGAAATCATGTTATGCCACCGAGTGGAGAAATTTTAGAAAATTCTTGCGGGATGATTTTCCCTTCGGGATTGCTGGTTCGCTGTCTTGGGTGACGTCCAATTCTTTGTTCAGGAACGCAATGCATGCTAAGTCTCTACTGTTTTCGTTTGCTTGATTAATTGAACGAGTTGATAGCATTATTCAGATGAGATTATCTAGACCAAATTCCACAAATTTTGAAGGAAGGGAAAGAGTTTGACTATCGCTTAATCAATTCCTTATTGGCTCTACGCAATCATTCTGGGTGTGCTATTGATCACCAGCGGATTTTTAAGTGTAGCCTGTCTGCCTCAAAAAAGCATTCGAGTCGGACAACCTATTATTGAAATATCTTACTCTGACGGTAGGTAATTGGAATGATAAAATAGATGAAAAAAAAAGTCGGAAAGGCAAACAGTTATATAATATATCTCATATATAAATGTTATTTCTCATCGTTTGTTGAAGTCCTAGTATTTTAACGTTCGAGCAATGTACATCCTGCGATCGTTGTGTAGCTAGTTACAATAACATGGAAACAAGAGACAGAATAGTGAAGATAAAGTTCGGTTTCTCACAATCAAAGTCTGCTGATGAGGCCACCTCAGACCGCCTGACCGTGCTCACTGCCAGTGTTAAAATGACTACGTCCTGTGTGGGTTGCGAGTTAACGCTTACGTTATTAAATTGTATTTTCGTTGCAATTGGCCAGTTACACGACCCAAACAATGCATTGTTGTTTGTTGCATGCAGCAAACCCCAGTGTTCTTAACTACAGTCCTCAACAACCCAATAATTAACTTCAGCGTTCTTAATCCAGTATTCTTAACTTCAGTCCGAGGACGAGTTCTAAGGTTAGTTTTTTTATTCTCGATTTGTATGCCTTTCCGACTTTTTATTTCATCTATTTTATCATTCCAACTACCGTCAGAGTAAGATATTTCAATTACATAACAATCGCAGGTGAATGACGAATAGCACACAATTACCTACCTCATTCTTACTATGAAAGAGATGATGTGTTTAGTCTAGTAGTACATAGTAATAAGAGTAGTACGTCATAAACGCGTGCTGTGTAATGTACCCCTCCCCATAGACATAGGTAAGCAGTTGCTACTTGTTACAAGCTGGGTCAAGTCGTGGACCCTTCAGGGCAGAGCTGGGAGGGCATTCTCCCCCAAGCTCTGCGGTGGTAGCTGGGGTGCATTTCAACTGGGGGAAGGAGAAAGTCAAGAATACAACGCAACTGAGGGGAGGGGGGGGGGATCAGCGGACAGCTGCACGAGCGCCGATTTCGAAATTGAAGTGAACCACCTGGAGTCTGTATTGTAAGGCAAAAATGCCAACGTTTGAACCAAAATTGCAGACGGTTTGGGCGTCAAAAACGCGTGGGTTACGGGAACATGGAGTCCCTTTATGTTCGCAAGGACGGTGTACGCCTGCAGAATTTATCATTTCGGCTTGATGATTTCTGATAATTTGGATCCCCCAGTTGGATAGCCCCTTCAGCTAGACTTTAAAGAAGAAATTTCTCCCATATCCACTGCCCTCCTGACTAGTATCAACTACCCGATTACGCCCGGTAGCTGAGACAGAAGCTTAATCTGTGGACAGAAGTGATTGCTTAATTGCTTAACCTAGGGTCTTCATAACTTCACCTGTTGAGTTGAACTCAACCCAGCTCTCTCTCTGCCAACTATTTTACTGCTCTGGTATGAGAATTGATATCGACTTCGACTGAATGATAATTCTCAATCATTCAGGTAGACATGTAGAAGAAACCTTTAGATTATCAAGTGATGTTGCCTAAAAATCGAAACACAATGCTTTTGCCGTAATATAAAGTAATAATCAAAAGATAGTTTTCTTCTACATACTCGAACGACGAACTATAATAATAAATAAACCATGCTACAGTCACCAGCGACAATTCATCTTTTTTTGGTCCACAAATCGCGTAAAAAAATATATTGGCTGCCGCCATCCTTCAGGTTCATGATGTCATGTCGGGAATCGGCGATTTTATAAAGAAGACTTGTTTATAATTCATAATCTGCTAAAATAAATTAACGACATTTTTTGAGCACTTGGGAAATTTTGAGCAACTTGAGTTCATGGGAAGTGCTAAAAAAATCCTTACTAAAAATGCTTACTCGTAAGCCTTGCCATAGAAAGTTGAGGTTTTTATATCAATGTACCTATGCAACATTTTGCTCCGCGTAGAACGGTAACCATGGTGTTTCGTTATAACGCCGCCAACAGCTCTGAAATCGCCAAATTGTAAACAGCACCTATGTAATCTGATAGGTAATAGGTAATTATCATAAATTATTTATGTACGTTTTTAAAGTGTTTATTCTTGCTCCTTAAAAGTTGTCAACTTAGTAGGTATGTGGTGTTGCTTCTTAAGCGACGAATATTTCATAATATCGTCCACTGTCAGTAGCCTTATGGTAACAACAAATTTTTGTTGGTTTCGTCAAAATGTATGATCTCGGACGAAAGGGCGAGAGTTTTAGCAAAAGGTTAGGTGCCGCAACCTATTTTGCGTTCGTGATCGGTTTCTCTGGTCTCCAGGTAGCTACTTGGAGCTTACCAGTGGACGCTGCATGATAAAATTTTGTCCAAAATGGGTCAGTGATCAAAATTTTTTCAGTGGCAAATATTTTATATTAACTCATCCACAGCCCCATTTCTATGAAACTAACCTATTAACACTTTTAAATTAATGCTTGAATGTTGTTGATGAATTATATTTCTTTGTTAAGACAGAAGACAGAGGGGCCCTCCAGAGCTTTATTACTAACCTACAACTAAGCTCGTACAAAAAAAGATCGAGAAGCTCATCAACTTGATTGCTACCATTCATTTGAATAGTCAAAGTTCCAAAGCTTCCTACCTGCGCCCTCCCTTTTCTCAATAGCAGCGATCTTTATAGAAAAAACTCTGTGCAATCATGATCGGCTTCGCCAAAAACCATCGATTCCTACTTGTGCGTTGCTATTTAAATCATGGGGTAGAATTTGAAGTTGATAGCTGGTTTTGAATTTTGAAACACTTGAATGGAAAGGCCACCAAAAGTTTTTATTTCCACGACCAGTAACAAGGTTGAGAGGTTTCGGTGCATAAACCATTGACATCCAAATAGTTTTAGTTTAAGTAAGTTTATAAATGTCTCATTACACCTCTAATCACGTAACACGGACACGGCAGCTTTTGGTTATTGATCCAAATTGAGATTTACGTCGCCGTTGAATCCATTGTCGGGGAGATCAACAAGTTTTTGGATGTAATCGGGAGGAAGCTTGGTTTCCTTCGCTCCGTTGATAATCGTAGTTAGGTACGCTTTTGAAGGAAGTTCGCTGGATTCCATGTGCTCTTTCTGTGATCTCTCAACTAAACAGTAGCACCGGCACTTAACACTCTCACCGCCAGGTGTTTTAACGGTTACCTCAATGGGGCGATAAATGTTTAAATGAACGCCTTCTTGCCGATCGAGGCTGTCCATGTTTTCCATACCGACGTCCCATATTGCTCCCCATACGTGCGCACTTTTATCTTGAATAATGTTCGCTACGTAGCCGTGCCACCTTTTGGAATAATATCCTCCGAAGTCGAGCCGGTATTCTTCCAACAGTCCTGCATCATAGCGTGTAGCGGTAGGATTCTGGTGATGCATCCTTCGGGCGAGAAGATTACTTCCAAACGCAAAGTACTTGAAGGTTTTAGACATCCTGGGTTGGTTCTCAACACCACAGACACTTGAAGGAACTACGTGGAACCGGAGAAAAGGGAGAAACAACAGATGGGACAAGAGAATCTTGTTTCGTAAAGGAACCTATTTACCGGACGCTTCAAAACTGTATATTGTTCTGCGGACCCGTCCGTTCAGAGTGTAGGTACTCTATCCCCTCCATCGACTCAACTGAGGAGATATGGTAGTCACGTGGCTTTTCCGTCCTTGGAGGTTGCAACCTTGTCAAGGTTTATTGACAATGGCTAGTCTAACAGCTGATTGGCCACTTTTGAGAATGAATGCAAAAATAATATTAGGAATGAGGAATACTTTGTTGTGCTGAGACTTGGTCGGTGTAAAATGGAGAGGGATGATTGACCAAACCAGTCGTTTACTTCTTTTCTTTTCTTTACTGTGCGCAAGCTTTCGGTGCCATGATGGCCACCCTCATCAGGCCATCAGGAATGAGGAATTACATGGGCATGACTCATCTATGAATCTATCCTATAGGAACGTATATCCTATGACTATCCTATAGGAACGTTTGGAGAGCAAAATCAATCATTATCTTAACAGAGTGTGTGTAAGTACTACCTATTACGAAAATAAATTAAACAATAAATAGTGCGGGTCGGTTAGGCCCCTCCCGATCCTGCTCTGTGGATCAATCACTCAACATTCGCCCACAGTTTAGCGCCCAACAAACCGTCAACAGCAATATCAAAATTTAGGTATTCAGTGTTATTCACATGTTGAATTAAAAGCCATTTACTGCGATAAATTAATTTATTGAAGTTGTAATATTTTAAGGGCTTGTGGTACGGTAATCGGAAAAAAAATCCCCAGAAAGAAAAATTTTAAATATTGAAAAAATCTTGAACAAAACACAATAGAAAGTTAGGGATCCTCTTCGTTTGGTTTATTATTGTTGGAATAATATACCCATGTAATCGCGACGGGGGTCGAAAATTCTGATCAGCCTCAAAATGTGACATTATTCGTTTCAAGAGGTCTAGATTCCAAAAACGAAATGTCCGTACGCCGTACCCCGTCCGGGCCGTTTTGGGCAGTAGGAATTTTTTTTAAATCTGAAATGTTGACAAAATACTTGGTTTACCATCTATACTAGTTGTGCCCGGAAGCAGCCCGATCGCTCAAACCCGTGGGGCGCTATGGGGCTGCGGGAGGGGTTTTTTGATGGGCCCATAGCCCTAGGATCGAGTGAGGTGTCGTTTTCGAAGGATTTTTGGGCGTAGAATCCATTTTGAGGGGGTCCCGGATTGATCCGATTCCACTGTGGCTTTCATGGAGCTACAAACGGGACCTTTTGCAGGGATCCTTACATTAAACTCAACACATTTCATTTGGAATATCAGTTGTTAATGTTCAAAACAAAATACTTACTCGGCTGGTGAGGTTGAGGAATGACACTTGAGAGAGGGACGATCAGCCCATGTTTATGCCTGCATTTGAACAACTTCCTTTTTCCCCACGTTCCATCAATACCGCCAAAAGGTAAAGGTTCTTCCTATAATAAGAAAATGGGGCAATTTACAAGGGCTTCGGTAAGTTTTTAATGGAAACAGTTTTTATTGCCATGGGGTTTTTTTCTAATTCACTAACCTAACCTAAGCCCTAAGTTTTTTCTAATTCACTAACCAAGCCTAACCAAAGCGTTTATAAATTCTTGTTTTGTGTAGGTATCGTTCGTGCGGAAGGCCAACTCGGTTCATGGAGTGTGCAAAAATAGATGGCCCCCCGAGTAGTTTGGCATCGTCTGCCCTTATTTTTTCTCCCTCGGAGTTTCAAGTCGTAAGCTTGAACTTTTCCATTATAATTACTGGTTAGGGAGACTGTTTTGTTTTTTTCTCAAGTTTATTTTTCATTAGTTGGTTAGATCACGAGTTAATGATAATACAACTGCTTGTCGTATTAGCGTGGAAAATCCAATGGATAATGGAAATATCCTAATGTGCTCCTAGGACAACTGACATTGGTCAACCTTTGACAATCAGAGCTTCAATTCTATGAGCTTCCGCACGGCGGCAATTGGCAGGTCGTGCAGGGACGATACACACCTTCCACGTTCTATCAATAGCCCCAGGCAATCGGGGATCAAACGAATACGGTTCCCAGGAAAATTTCGATTTGCGGTAGCTTTGAGGGATACCAGTTCAGGTAAACAGTGCGTAGTTACTATCAACTTGTCAAAATTATCTTAGAACTCCATTATATCCAGTGCAAGAGAGCTATTAAACCAATATTATGATATTGTTAATACGTAATGCAAACTGGTCCGTTTGGAGGGGGGGTCCAATATTATTTCGCAAGTAAAATCTTAGTCTACGCTATACCCCCAATACGATCATTCAACACGATGAGTTGTTCACCTTCAACGAACTCAATAGCCAACCAACATAGCTGAAAAATACACTGCCAAGGAGATGGCACAGCAGCTTCCTCGTTACAATCAAAGTGGCACCATTATTAAATGGGCCTCAATGGGCCCTACCCACATAATCCCTGAAATTAGGTCTAAATCGGATGACATCTGTGGCTAGTTTGATCATGATGAAATTCATATGAGACCTTAAGGGGCCTTGTGCGTATAATCCTTTAAAATATGAGCGAAATTGAATCAAAATTGTGAAAGTTATGCCTGTTTCAAGAATTTCACGTTAGCGCATGCGCAGAGCGTACCGCTGATTCTATTGTGATGAAATTCGTATGGGACCTCAAGGAGCCTTATCCGCATAATCCCTCAAATTTTGAGCTAAATTCATTCAAAATTGTGGAAATTATGGCTGTACAAGGAAATGCGGACAGACCCACAGACACGGAACCAAATTTGTTCAGTAGGTAGGCTATGAAACGCAAAATGCGAGTGGAAATTTTGAATTCGGACAACAAAAATTTTTTGGCTCCCGAAAGTGAACACAAGGCTTCCGCTGCTTCGCAGACTCGGAAGCAATACCATTTCATGAGTTAGAAAGTAAGAAACAGATAGTAAAAATGTAGAAGTCCGTTAACTAACTATTTTTCAACTGAAAAATCGAAAAAATAAAACGCTGCAAATTTTACACAAGGGTTCAATATTATTTGATTTAGGTTACTTGTGAAAAATTAATTTTGTATCAATGAAAAAAAAGACATGGGACCTCAAAAAATGGATTAGTTACTCGGGAAATGTTTGACCTCATGGGATCCACCAAAAATCCCATTTGTAGCCCCATGAGAGCTCAATAGATCGCCACGGTGAAATCTAATCGTTCTTGGACCCCCAAAAATGGATTCTACGTCTAAAAATACTCCAAAACGACACCTAACTCGACCCCATAGCCGAAACCCTTAAAAAAGCCAGTTGTTCGGATGAGGATTAGGCAAGCAATGATATGAAGTTTTTGTAGTGGTCTAGAACAATTTTGGGTTGTAGCCTCGGATCGCCTGGCGGTCATATTTTTCGGTGATTGTGTTTTACTTGAACCCACCAATGAGCTCATTACATAAATTGTAGAACCCTTTAATTTTGGAGGTCAAAATTTCAGTTTTTGAAAAATTACTTTGGGGGAAATTGTGGTCAGTCTTTGGTAAGTTTCATTGTGTTGTACTTCAACCCATTGATGAGCTCACTACATAATCTTAAATATACGAGGTCGAATTTTCAGTTTTTGTAAAAATTACTATGGGGGAGATTGTGGTCAGTCTGTCCACTTTCTCCCACACCCCTGGCCTCATCACTTACTCGCCACTTACTGGCCTTACTTATTTACTCGCGTTTGAAAGTTGACAGTGTTAATTTTGTATACATATTTAGCCATTTTTCAAGAATCGTTTTTATTTAAGATTTGTGGCTTTTTAATGGTGCCCATTTTCTCCCACACCCATGGGTGGGAGATACCTACTTAATGGTAAAAAAAAATGTGGCATGATATAATCGTGGCAGGCAAACAATTTATTGAAGGTAAGTCGGTGGTTATTGGTGGAAAGCTGATATCCTACGGGTTCGAAGTGTTGATACCTTTACTACCAAAATTGTTGAAAAAAACTTGAAGGGGCCCAATCAATTTCAATATGAGTAAAAAGTGACCACTTTCACGGGGAAAAAGTGAAGATATGATTTGTGGATTGTGCAAGTACCTATCTGAGGTGGGTTGGTAAATAAATGCAGTCCATGTACAAAGGTGATTAATGTTGGATATACAGTTAGGTGCCGTTTATTGTTGACTCACACATTAAAATTGATTAGATAAGTAGCAGCAATCCATCAGTATTAGGTTTTATTTTTTTTATTTGTTCACTTGCATATTGAACCTACCAGTTCGATTCCCACTGCCCAATGGGGGCCAATTTCTGGGAGTCGGCCGATCCATTTTACTATTCCTCCTTTCGGTAGCCCACTGCCGCTGCCCAGCCATAGTATTCTTTCGCCGATCAGGACAGGTGGCCTTTCCCCCATTTATGGAGCCCCACTAAATTTTTCTTTCCGCTGCAATCATCTTCTGGCTCGATTCAGAGCTCGTAAATCACAGTGATTGAGACCGTTTGGATTGGACCGACCCCATGACCAGTTCATGAGCGGGGGACATTAACACTAATTTTTTCTTCGACGGGAGGGGCGGTTTTTTTCAAACATTAATGGTGTTGAGCGGGCTAGTCTATCACGGGAGGCGTTCAAAATGATGCGCGGAACTAAGAGATTTCTAGTCTCGCAGCATCCGGATTTACAGCTGGCGGTGGGGTTGGGGAGGGGCGATGACGAACCCAGCGTTGCGAGGCTAGAAGTTGGGAAAGGGCTTGGTCCAGTAACACCAACGGTACAAATTTAAATACATAACTTTTATCATACTAAAATTTGTTTATTTTTACATTGAAAAATCTGCACACATCTCTTTAAGCTGTCATTTGATTTTGACGTTCAGAAACGTTCGATTATATTGTCGAAAAGGCGAAAATAAAAGTTATTTTGTTTTGTACGGTTGCCAGCTTTGCTGTTGACGGCCATTTGTTTTCAACTGTTCAACGGAGCTGTCAAACTAAAATAGAAATTGCGCGGAGTTTTCACTTGTGACGGTTATTCGTTCGTTTTAGCTTCTTGGTGGTTTAGTTTGTGAAAATGATCATTGACGGTGAACGTTCCTGAAAATCGGTGATCGGAGTTTTGTGCTGTAGTGGATTTATTCGGCGGTAGCACAAGGACCTACATAGCGAGCCGCCGACCCGAGTTACTTCCTCGGCCATTGTTTTGTTTGTAAACAAATTTTCCTTGTACTTTGCAGAATTATTCAAGTTCCGTTCTTCAATTCATTCTGAGGCAAGCTCAAGAAGGAGGACAATTTCTCGTTCGACTCCCCATCATCTCTGTAATGTACCCACCCAACCCGACACAAGAAAAAATTTGTCACGTCCCTGGAATCAGCTTGCTTCATTCGAGAAGAAAAGGAATATTTCTCCATCCAAAAATAATGTTCAGGAACTATAATGCGCCCCCATCGTGGTTGTGTACGAGTTTGTCAAGTGCCTAAATTGAAGTGAGAATCGGAATTAGGGTTTCGCCGTTCGTCAGATCCCTCAAAATGGGATCTTTCTAAGCTGAACCGTTTCTTCGTTGGAGACTCGTCCTTGGCCTAAAAGGTACTCGTTTCCGTAACATTTTTGCGGAAACTGCGATATATAAA
Source organism: Pilophorus perplexus (assembly GCA_955831195.1). NCBI lineage: Eukaryota > Metazoa > Arthropoda > Insecta > Hemiptera > Miridae > Pilophorus > Pilophorus perplexus. The sequence continues at coordinate 11,366,053 of OY037011.1, read as the reverse complement.
ATATATCGTCTTTAAAAAAACAACATCTGAAGTCTTCTCTACTTCGCAAGAATGAAATTATTGGAGAGTTCAAGATTCGAAGCTCTCAATGCAGCTCTCAGCTTTGATTCTGGAGACAGCAAAATCGTTGGAAGGTGAGTTCTGCGTAGGTACTACTATTTTACCTGCTAATAATAATAATTCGAATGAACAGATATTTGCAGCGTTAATATTAATCGTAGAAACATTCGTACGTATCTAAGTAGTCCTCGTGAAGCCTAATTCTGGAAAATATTGCTTTCAATTGAAATTTTCATTTTTAATATTTTTAACATTTTCAAATAGTTTTGAAATTTTATTAACTACACACATTGATTGACAATTCCGATGCCCAGCTGAAGTATTTTGAACAATCTATCATTTTGGTACATCTTGACTCTTCACCCTGGCCGCTCAATTTATATTTAGAATGACATTTCGGTTAAAATAGTTTTAAGTTTGCGCAATAGGAGTCTGCGCTCTCCCTCCCACTCTGGTCATTGATTCTCCCTCGCTCCTTTAATTCATTTATTCGTCTGTTTGGCTACAACTGTCCGCTGATTTTGTGACTACAGTTAGGTAGTAAGACTTACTTATTAAGTTCATAAACATTGCCTGACGGAGGCCTGTTTTGCCCTCTGTATTGCAGCGTATGAAAATTTTGGAGTAATCCACCCTGGAAAGCACGGGGGTCTGGTTCCTTGTATGCGGATGCTCAAGGGTGAATGCATCTTGACTGCCAAGTAAGGGCACCAAGGATAACTTCCACTTTGGTCTGCTATTCAAGGCGATAGCTCTGGATGGAGTGTCGCTAGGATGAAGGCCTGACAGCCTTGTAGAAATAAGAAGTTACCTTATCGTATGATTTGAATGTTAGCTTTATAGTAACACGCTTTTTGTTCACTTTTGGTTTATTATTCATGGAATAATACACTTACGTAATCGCGACGGAGGTCGAAAATTCAGATCAGCCTCAAATTTTAACATTATCCGTTTCAAGATGTCAGGTTTCCAAAAACGAAATGTCTGTCCGAGCCGTTTTGGGCGGTAGGAATTTTTTTTTTTTTTTTTTTATCTGAAAAATTTTTGGCTTGACTTGAAAAGAAATTCACGGAAACTCCCTTCCTTACGACTTGTTTGGGGAAAATTGATTTTTTTTAAACCGATACTTTTGGTGAATTTTTTCTAACGTCCAAGGTAAACCGTATCAATCGATATTTTCCGTCACCCGATTTTTTAAAACCGATATTTTTCGTTACTTTTCACCGGAAAGTGATTTTCAAGGTACCTTTCGGTTATCCGGCCGCATCGTCCTGCCACGCGATTTTGGTTGGCTTTGGGTGCCTTAAAGCCATCGGGAGGTGTGTGTTTGAAACTCGAAATCGTGTCGGGGGATGTTACAACGGAAAAGTACTCGAATTTGGGTGCCTTAAAGCCATCGGGAGGGGTGTGTATGAAACACGAATCGCGTGGCAGGACGATGCGGCCGGATAACCGAAAAGTACCTGAAAATCTAAAAACCCAGTTTCACGCTCCTAATCACTTCTTGTCCTCGTAAACTTGTATTAATTATTGGTTCGTCGATTTAGCGCAGAAAATCCTGTAAGGAACCAGTTTGGGTATGATTAACCAGGAGAGTGCGGCTTGCAGCATTTACGCAGTTTGGGTTGTAGTTGGTCCCGTTTCCCTCAAACCCTCGGTTCTAATACATACTGTTTGAGGAAAATAACGGTTGTTGGCGTCATTTTTTACTGCGTCCTTATTTCTGACATTTCGACTCGCGGTTGGTCTCAAAAGCGCATTGAGCGCAAAAGAATCTCAAGTATACCATATCTAATAGCTCCCAAAACCATGATATTGACGAATTTCATTGACCATTTGGGAGTTCACTTTTTTTCAGGATAGGTTGATGTGAAAAAAAAAAAAAAAATACTGTCGCTACTTCAAATTTGTATTCAGCATAGCTGAAAACGTGGAAGATGACCCTTTTTTTGTTACTTTCGGCTGCAGTCTACATTTAGTTGTAATAGAACGCCCACTTTCGGTAGTTGACGTTACGGAATGAATCCGATCCAGGTCATCGCTATCCTACTCTCTCTTTCGCGTTTCATTGTTTTGGACACTAAAGAGCTACTGCTCTTTGTTTTTTGTTATTCGCATCGATGATTACCCATAATGGCATTTTGAAGGTAGTAAACAAAAATACACCAGACAAATCTTTATTAGTTCTCGTAGCACTAATACTGCCCACTGAGGCCCTAATCAATAGTATAATATACTATTGATACTATTTAATATTATTAAATATTAATTTTATCTTTTTACAGGATCGAGAGCTACTCGTGCAAAATGGCTGGAAACGAAAAGCAGATGTACAAGAAATTCAACTCGGAGCAGGGTGTTAACCCGAACGATTTGCAGGCGCTTTCTCCTCCACAAACAGGGCTTGGAGTTTCGCCAGTGCAGTGTTACTACAGGTACAATTTTAACATTAAATGTTGAAATTATTATTGAAGCTAGTTGAAATTGTCCCATTTAGTAACTTGATTGACCTTTTTTTAGTTGTTATTAATTTTATTCCGTTCTTCTGCTTTAGCCGAAGTATTTCTGGAGATGAGGAAGGGCCGTTGTGCGATACGATTAGCCGAAAAACTCTCTTCTACCTCATTGCTACGTTAAATGCCGCTTTTCAGCCGGATTATGATTTCTCAAACGCCAAAAGCCACGAGTTCAGCAAAGAACCAAGCTTACAGGTTTGTATCAAGTCGTTTATTTTCAGTTAGATTAAAACCTGGCGAGGCCCCGCACTTGCGATTTTTGGTAGTGCGATTGAAATGAAACACGCAAAAGTCAATGCGGGTGCACCTGCGACGGAAAAATAGCCGCGAATAAAAAGTCGCAGCATATTTTTCGGGCGACACAATTTTGTTAGGGGAAAATGGGAAACACGGAATCGAATGACCTCGCCCGCACCAGCGATCGTTCAGTCGTGCGACTTTTTCCCACTTGTGATTTGTGTTTGCTCCTCCGCTGTCAACAGTTATGTCAGCAGACGAAGCTGATGACTTAGTGACTGATGTTGGCGATGATTCTGTGCTGCCATCATCACATTGGTGTTTTGATTTCGGAAGTGGAAAAAGTCTTGCGATTTTTTTAATGTGGAACGAAGTTTTTACCAAAACCTTTTTTTGTATTTTTCATCCCGCTGCCGTTTTTTTAATCTTAAAGCCAACGCCACTACACATTTTGCTTCCAAGTTCTCCATTGTCGCACTGCTTAAGTCGCAGGTGCGTGCACGATAGTGACATGTTGCGACTGCGACTTTTTAATCGCCGTTACCAAAAATCGTAAATGCAAAAATACATGTATGTGTGCTGACATTAGGTGCTCATTCGCTCGGTAATTTTCCTTATTATCCTAATTATCTTCGTGTCCGTCTGATTACAGTGGGTGATGAATTCCGTCGACAGCAATTTGAGTGCTACGGTTGGTGAACAATACCGATCTTTACGCCCCAAGTTGTGGGCTGCTGTTCAGGACGAAATATCCATGTCTGATTGCGATATTTACAGGTAAATTGGCGTTCATCTAGGTGGATAGTTGAATGAAACCTATGAGATTAAATTGGAAATTCTGATGCTATTTCCTCATTCGCCTTTACAGCTACAACCCAGATTTGACGTCAGACCCATTCAGTGAAGACGGTTGCTTGTGGTCTTTCAATTACTTCTTCTACAACAAGAAGCTTAAAAGGATCGTCTTTTTCTCGTGTCGTGCAATAAAGTAAGTTGTAATTTGATGTGTTGAGCCCAAACACCAAATTTTCCCCTTAAAATCGACCCCCTCCTCGTCAAGTTTTCTCGTTACGAACCATCAGTTTTTTCACAAAATTTGTAAAATTCCCTAGCTTTCTTCCCCTCCGCTCTTCTTCCTTTTCTCCTCGGCAATGTCATGGCTACGAAATGCTCATAAGGTTCTGTCTGTTGTAGCCCGCTGTATTTGTTGGACTCGGGTGTTGGTAGCGACTTTGCTATGGATGAAGACGACGATGACACATATTAAACAACCACATCATTATTCTCTAAAATTAAAAAAAAATAGGCTTCTTTCTGTGTATTCATCAGTTGTTCCCAGTAGAGGGTATTTCGTTCGTTCTTTGTTTTGTAATTTACTATTTTTTCTAACCCAGTTTTTCAACTTCTAAACCTCTCTTGCTCTTTTTTTTATTGAGGGTGGTTCTTAGATCAAGTTTAATTTGAATTGTATTACGTGTAGGTCATAATTGTACCCATACTTGGGATAACCTAAAATGTTTCTGTTCGAGATCTCACATTAGACGTTTCGCGTCATTAGATCAACGTTGACATTTGTTGAAAAAAACGTTGACTCTTAGAGACATTACAACGATGGCTTCGTGGTTATCGATATTAATGTACGGTTGAAGTAGTTAGTAAGTTCTCAGGATTTTGGCTTAACTCTAGTGAGCCTGACTAGGCAATAAATCCCCCCCCCCCCCCCCCCCCGTGTTGCATTAGTGACTAGAACCACAATTGATTTACTTATCACTGTGTACTCAATTGTTCCTTTCGGATATTGTGCAAGATTTTCAAGGATCACATTTTCGCGGCAACAAGCGCATTTATGTGGAGTTAACGATCAATATTTATCAACCCAAGCCTAGTCGAAAATATACCTATTTTAAGGTCTTACTAATAAAATTTCTAATAAGTCAACCTTGGAGCAACAAATCGCGAAATCACCGAATGCACAATTTCTTCATTTATTGATTCTAGTTTTAACATAACAAAATATTACGCATGTTTAGTGCAGTGTAACTTTCCTCTCGAGTCTCAGAATTTTCTCTATTTATGTACTAATTGAGGTGGCACAATGGTTGTGTGCCCTAATATATACGATGTATATATAATAAGCGTGTATTGATGTTGGTTGCTTGAGTTTCGTTACAAAAATATTTTTATTAGTTAGAACGGGGAAATTAGGGTCGAAGTTCGTCTATTTTTACGGCACATAGTACAATATTTGATGTTTTTAGATCGCAATTTATGATAGTACTAATAACAGTTATTTGCCTCAAGTTGATGCTTTTTTTTCGTTCCTACCTCAACCACGAGAACACGATAATGGCCCGTACAGGTGCAGGCATGAGAAGCTCGATGTGTGGATGGCAACGATATATCGATACATTCGACAGAGAAACCAATAATTTGAAAAAAGCCTCGCCTGGAATGAAGGTATGATTAACTATGTTTTTACCGTTCTTCAGGGAGACACGGATTATTACTGTTATGATCAAGGATCAAACCAAGCGAACGCGGAATGTGTTTTTCGGTGATTCCATAGAGGGCTGGTGGAATAGGTAGGTAATCAGTCAATCACTCAGCCATACTTACATTAACACACACACAACTAAACAACAGGATTTTGGTTTTTTAAGGATTTACTTCATTCCCTCTGCAGCACCAGGAGCGTTGTGGCCGCAAGGTTTTCAGTCCGATCGCACAAACCCGCGGGGCTCTGTGGTGCTAAAAAGGTGGCATGGAAGCGTTTTGGCTATGGGGTCGAGTTACATTTCAGCACCTGGGTTAGCATACCCAGAGACGCCTAATTGGAAACGGTTCAGCGGGCCTTAGCCTAAGGTCCGCTGACCCTTTTCAAGGTCCTTAGGACACAACTGGATGGAGAACCGAGTAGGTAGGTACCTATTTTGTCAAAAACATATTTTTGAAATCTACACATGAAACGTTTAATGACAAAATTTGATGTTGAGGCGAATCAATGTTTTAACTCCCGTCATATGTTGACGGGGTGACGCGTAGATTGTTTGAGGGGGATTGCTCAGGAAGGGGGTTTGGGAAGGCCCCCAGCGCGGAAGCCGGGGTGACGCGTCATGGCCATAAAACAAGAAAATTGCAAAAACAATTTTGGGGTAGGTACCATCTGCCCTTTTATGATCCCAATGTTGACATTCGGTTCCTAAAGTTGACGCGGGGTGAGGTTAGAAGGAGTTGCGGTTCTCAGCTGGTGGGGGGGGGGGGGGGGGTACTTACCATAAGGGCCTCGTGAAGGGTGGGGTTGTGTGTCTCTTACAACCAAACATTAATATTTAGGTGATGAATTTCGTTAAGACTTGGTGCCAAGTCTTCACTGCGCCCACAGCACTGTCACCACCACCAGACTTCATTCACTTTGTTTTACCCTGTTTACCAAGGCCATCGAATTTTGTTTACTTACCACGCAACCAAGGAAAATGAGAATCCAAAAAGCTTTTCATAATGAGCATTATAATTTTGTAATGAACTTATAGATATATAAGTAACCACAACCTACATAACAACTAAATCCTTCGTTTGTACATTTTTAAAATAGAACGAGGTTAATACAGACGTCAATACAACGTACCTACCACGAATTAATCGTGATACAGAACTAAAACACCTCATTCGGTATTTGAATAGCAGTCGTGCAAATTATAAAACCTATGCGTAAATACCCAGACAACCATGATACAAAGAATGTAGGTACCTAGGTAGTTAATTAATGCAAAGAATGAAGATGAAAATAGGTACTACTAACATAATACATTAGATACAATACTCATACAAACTTAACAATCATCACATTCAAAGTTTCCTGTTAAAAACTAACACAACCATTTTTAAAGGTGTCCCTCACGCCGGTAAAAAAACAAATTTTGTTAATGGAATAGTTAACAGCCTACAATATCTGCTCAATATTTTATCCAAACTAGAAGTGGATTTTATAATTTCAGGAAATTTTGCGAGTTTCTATCAACAACTACGACTAACATTCTTTCGTATCGACTAGAACAATAAATTTTGATATGAGGAGATGAACTTAATGAAGCAATGTTAAAATAGCGTCGTATTCCCACTAAAATATTTCATCCTCAAAATATTGTATATTTATCACAAGAACATTCCAACAAGATGCGGTTAACTTGGAAACAGTGGAAGAAACTTCTACGGCTTGTGAAACGGTTTGTTTTGTTCGTCTTATTTTTGCAAGGCACGGGGGATTCCAAAATAAGAAACAAAAGCGCACAAGAAGCTCGAATGAAAATTGACTCGGCTGAATTTACCTGTACATCATCACTTCAATGCTTTGGTACATACACATGTAAGCGTCACACAAAAGCCGCTTGGCGTGCTCCGGTAACTGACGATCGTCTTTGATTTGGTGTAAGTCCGAAGCCCCTTTGTCTGAAAGCCATCGGGGAAGGTCGGGGCAAGGCACCACTTCGGGGATATTGTATCCGTTTTGCTCACCTTTGGGAGTGGACAAAGAAAAAACCAGGAACAGCGCTATTTAGACCTGTATCAATTAGTGTTGTGCATCAGAACCTTATTGCCCTAAGATTCTTAGGGCAATAAGGTTCGCACTTACCTTTTCTGTCAGCCATAGAATCGAAAAAGCACCAAGGCGCATCTGCTCCAAAGCCACACTTCACAAACGTCACGTAGTGAGATGTTTCAATGCACACAACAGCAAACAACTGCATATAGAGTCGAGGAACGGCGCAGTGCGCTTCGAGCGCTTGAAATTCAGGAGGGACAGATAGCTGTCTCATCTGAGTATGTCTCCTTCTGTTCTCATGACTGTGGACCTGAAATGAAAATACGGGAATAATATACTATCTATATCTTGGTAGGAATTCATTCATTGGGTATATCGTATTAAAATTCGTATCTCTAGGTAGGATACAGAGGAAACGCCGACTCAATCGGATAATAAAATTCATTATTTAATAACAAAGATAGGAGGAGTTGCGCAGATTTGCGCTCATCGATCATCTGATGATATTGTCTACCAAGATCGAAAATACCAACATCTATCTCGCTAAGAAAGCCGTGTTGATAACTTTGAAAAGGAAGCCAGGCTATCATTCAACAGGAGAGAGAAAAAGGATGTAGTCGGCAGTAGCTTAGTGATGGGCAAAACGAATGATTTCAATAATCGAATGATCCAATGAATGCGAGAGAAAACAACCAGCATTGGGACGTCAGGATTGCCTTCTGGTTGAAACAGCTAGTGAGAGATCTCAGATGCCAGTTTCCCTGCTAAACGTCGTTTAGTAAACGAATGCGAAATTATTCAAATGGAAATTAACCAATGGGAGTTCATGATTGGCACTGGTTGAATTAGCTGTTAGTATACTATATAAAGAGGTACAGGGGGAAAAGGGCAAAACTCCATAATACAAAATGTTCAAGATCGCAAAAATATTCTTAATTAACTCGTGTGGTCTATTCAAGTTGAAATCTATACCACTAATTCTCATCGTGTCTGTATCTATCGGGCTGGCAGAGTATGTCACAAGCCTTCTCCTCTGAAATGGTAAGCGATAAAAATAAGGCGATTTTTTAGGTGTCCTGTTTAGGTGTCCTTAGGGGGGGTTGGCATTTGCGCCCAATTTTCTTATTTTAAATGGGAACCCCTAATTTTTTTGCGAATTTGGATTCCTCGGCGGCCAATTTTACGTCCGATGATAAGCGGGTTGAGCAAAATGTTCGATGAGCGCAAATCTTCGTTATTTACTATTCGATTGAGTCGGCGTTTCCTCTGTATTCTACCTAGAGATCCGAATTTTAATACGAGATACCCAATGAATGAATTCCGACGATCGCCGAGCGAAGCGAGGCCTTCTGTCTGAGTGCTAGGTATCGTTATTTTCAAAAATTCTTTTGAAAAATTTTTTTACTCGAAAAATATTTAACCTCCTGGGATTCTTCAAAAATCCCATTTTTAGCCCCATGGCCACAGATATAGATCGCCACAGTGGAATCGGATCGTTCCGGGACCCCCGAAAATGGATTCTACGTCCAAAACTAACTAGGTACTTCGAAAACGACACCTAACTCGTGAGCTCATTTTTGAAATCACGTCGGATTTGGGCAAGTTATGTTTTTGCGACTAGGTTTGGCACTTTTGAGTCACCTTAAAATTTGTCCTTTTGTGTTTTGTGATAATATCACATCTACATAATAAGTAGATCAAGTGAGCACTTTTCAGGAGGCCAAAAACTCATCCTCAAAAACTGGTTTTCACATTCGATAGTTGGACATTGTAGATTCAAAAAAATGCAATGATTGTCCGCCACACGCCGTTTTTGGAGTGTTACGATAAAGTGATGAGGGTCCAACGATTGTACAGTCAGGCTTCGATCTAAAGTGAAATAAATCCATTTCTTCCTGCATTTTTTTAGGGTTTGTTTAGAGACAGGTTATACCGAATTTGTAGAATGAAGGATCCAAATTGAAAGGTCAGGTTTTGAAATAAAACCTGAACATGCTTATAATTAAATTTTGCGTTACATCAAGTGAGTCTAGACATGACTGCTCTCATTACCGTATCTCCAACAGCCATGAGGTGTTAGTTTTTGATTATTTGCCCTAGAAAGATACGTTACTCTCTATTACGTGTACAAATTACTTACGGTTCCAAGGCAAGTACTGCAAAACGATATGTTCTGGAGGCCAATTTCCGAAAGCGCGCCATTGTCGAAACATTCTCTACACTCGTATGAGGCGAGATTGCCACAAACACTGCATTGGCGGGGAGCTAAAACAATGTTACAGAATTTGAGAGTCTTGAACTTGTGAGCCTTCAACGCAAAATGTAACTACACAATTTTCAGCCCATCACTTACAATCTTCTATCACGTCGGTCACATCCAACAATTGAGAAGGAAGTATTCTCGGATACATTTTGAAAGATTTGCCGAATCTGGGCATCTGAATTATCAAGCAAGCTGGCACCTGCAACATAATTACTTATTTCATATTTGATTCGATTAGTTAGAAGTTTCCACAAACCCAATTTTCCAAGTTCTTACTTCCTTGAGTTTGATATCACTAGCGAAAAAACTCTGTTCAAAGAGCTGTTGGACGGTGGGCAGAACCAACTTCTCATTTTTTTCTACGAATAGTTGATAATGGTAAGCTTCTTGTCCGGAACTCAGCTTCAAATATGGATCCGCTTTCAGTATCTGGGCAACAAGGGATGTTAGGAACTCTTCTGGGTCTGAAAATCACCATCAAATGCACCTAAATAACCTTATCGTTAACAGCTAAAATATAAGGTTAACTAGCACTCTGACAGGGGCGCTTCGCCTTGCTCAACCGACCACATTCTCATCCGGGGGTGGGGGCTTGCTCCGCTCGCCCATTTGAATAATAGGTCATAGGTCGAGTGATGATCCTCCCGATCTTTGGAATTGAGAGATAAATCGTCTTCCCACATACCAGAATATCCGAAATTAGTGTGGAATGAATCGTCTCCCAAATCTTCCCAAAAACGTTCTCCAGAATTGCGGGATGTGGTAGGTAAACGATTTCTCGACCCGAGTCAGGAGAACATCAGCGGTAGACTCTACTACCTTCCAAGGTCCCCCCAGACCTGACAGACCAAGCAGGGGCCAACCCCTATAAGGTCTATACGACAAGACAGCATGCCCACACGCGATCACAAAAATCGTTCGCCGTCTAAATTTGCCAATTGTCGAAACTCGTTCTTTCGGGATTTAGCAATAAAAGTTTGGATCTCCAGGATGGATACAAAGGAAACGCCGACTCCTTCGGATTGTAAACAATGAGGATGGGAAGAGTTGCGGGCGTCGGAAATTGCGCTCAATGGGCTTATTGGACGATAAATTGGGAAGGGAATTCTAATTCGCAAAAAATTTAGGGGTTCCAATTTAAAATAAAAAAGTTGAGCAGAAATGCGCCTGTTTGCGCTCATTTTGGGAGGATCTCAACCCCCCCCCCCCCCCCCCCCCCAGTAGGAGAGGGCAGAGTGGCCGACACGGAATGAAAATTCGGCGTATTTTTATCGCTTACCCTTTAGGAGGAGTAGGCTTGTGACACACGTACATACATAGGTTCCCACAGACACGTTGTTAATTAGTGGTTTAGAAACACGTTACCTTTTTCTTCTGTGGTGAGTCCTGATACACTGGATAGTTTTTCCATCAGCCTTCTTAGTTTCATGACGCGATCAGCTCTCACAAAGTAGCATTTTCGAAGAGGGTTTACGATTTCTTCACGTAGCACTTTTTGTACTTCTCCGTAGTGAGGCATATCTCCTGGACCCGGAGGCCGGTATAATAAACTGTCAAATACACTGAAAAAAGCAATACAATTAATACAAAATCATGTACCTAGTGCATACAATTACCGCCGATTTCATGTTACCATTAAATTAATTTTAAATTTTAAAACCTCACCTGGTGAAAGTGAACATACTGAACAGCGTGGCATCGAGGTAACAAGAGTTATGGTGCCCTTGGATCCCTTTGTATTTCCCACATATAGGCGTGATATCCTCTTCGCCCGAAATGGGCGGAACACATCCACGCACGATGGGGCTGTCAACTCCACCGAAATCCGAAGATAGGAACCCTACGATAAAATGCGGTTGACTTAAATTATTACATCGTAGAAGAAAAAGGACCTATTAATTGTAGCACCAACTACATACCAGTGTTAGGCCGAATTGAAGCGTGAGGGATACTTTCCATGAAACGGGAATCTTGTCTGCAGTGGCTTAACCGTTCGAAGTGCCCTTTGTGTGGATTACACGAAAAATACCGTCGTCCAGCTAGAACTCCCTCGCCAAAAGATGGGTTTTCGTCTTCCTGTTGAAAACAAAAATATGAAATAAAATGTACGCCTACTCTACGTACTAGATACACTTCCATCAAAGCAGGTTTCACAAGGCAGAAAACCCTCAGGCATGCGGCAAGCCCGTTCTCCGAAAACTCGACTTTTGTAAAGGATAATTCTAAAGAGTTAATACAATACGAACAACAGCCTTACCATCTCAATTCCAGCCATTTTCCGGCATTTCGGATCTTGATCAAGGACCCCAATCCATCTTATGACCCCATAATGAGGCACTCCCTTGATTAACACCTCAACCAGAGAGCCTACACCAAGAGTGTCATCAGGATCAGGAGTATCATAGTAACCGCTGCCTTCACTTCCGCTGCTGAGGAAATCTGAAACCCAAATCGCAGTAACAGATTCAAATAAAACATGAACACTGCTGCACAACTAAAAAGAAGTGTTCTCGAAGTCGAATTTCAGAAACAGAGGCGTCACCAGGTGGTGATAACTCGCTTGCATGCCACTGAGGTGACAACAATGGCATTTTTTACTTGAACCAAATTTTATGCGTATTCTACCTGTGTGTACTTAAGTCAGAGTTGAGCACATTTTTATTGATTTAATTCACATCATGCTTTGTTTGTGAATGTGAATTAATTCAACCTTCACGTATTTGTAAATGTGAATTAATTCACATTCTTAAGTGTTAATGTGAATTAATTCCAATTCACAACTTTTTCTGTGAATTAAATTAAATTCACACACACAAAGTGAGCAATTCACAAAAAACGTAAATAATTACAAAAAAAAGGCTGTTATTTTTTTTTTACAAATAAATCTGTGAATTTTTTAAATTCACATACCTAATTTGGGATTTTTTTTTTTCAGAACTAAATATGTGAATTTGTTTTGTACAACTAAATATGTTAACTTTCTTTTAATTTACGGTGAATTAAAATCAAATTCACGGTAATTCCCGTTCTCGCGGGTCTGCTGACCAGTAATATTGTGATACTCTGAGGAAAACAGATGAATATAATTTTTGTGGCAACCCTTTCCTACCACTCAATTTTTCTTTTGGCTCTACGCGTTTTTCTCAGAGTATCACAAAATTATTGGTCAGCGGACCCGCGAGAAATGGAATTACCAAGAATTTGATTTTAATTTGCCGTAAATTAAAAAAAAAATCACGGATTTTTGTGAATTTCAAAAAACCGCAGGCTTTTTTTTGTGAAACCAAGCATTATGTGAAATAATTACCAACCTAATTTATAAATACAAATGTGCCCAACTCTACTTTGGTACATTAAAACCCTAATCGAAGAATTTATTCCAAAATAATACACAAAACGTAAGTTGCTCACATAACTCTCGTTCCGCTTGAAACTGTCTAGCATATTTTTCTTCAATTTCCAATACAGTCAAAGGAATCAAATAATCATCCATGTCGACAATGATTTACTCCCACGCGCTCCGGACACGATACGTTTCGGTAGGTAACTAACGAGAGGAAGTTCAGAAGTTGATTCATTTATAAAAAGACTTGAGAGGGGGTAAAATCCATCTCATGGGGGGGCATCAGGCAAACGCATCTCAGGCGGTTAGTCCGAACCGCTAGTCTAGGCAACTCAACTATTTCAGTCCCTGTGCCGGCACTATATATAGTTTTCGCTGCAAAACCCCAAGGAGCTAGAGACGAAGAATGAGACAGAAGATTACTAGCAAACGTATGTACAAGATTTTCGTAGAAGTATCATATCATAATCCATGCGAGAAACAAAAATTATATAGGTACCTAATGTAGAAAAATGTCATGTTTATAAATAATATACCTTTTACCACGATTCTAAGCATAATATTACTGTGTTAACATAGAGAGAGGATAATACATCATCGTCAGTCGACAATGTTCATTACAAAGGTGTACAAAAATTGGGTGTCGAGGAGAGTTGCTAAAAACCACATTTATATGGGTACATATTTTGGTGTGCTGAGTTCGAAAATGAGCTTGGTTTCATTGGAGTTCTCGAGAAAATGTGGGTTTCAAAGAATTAACTACTTATTTCTTGAATCGTGATTTCAAATTTGGATTCCATGAGAAAAGTTACTATAGAAAAGCTTGGGTTCATCGGGGCCGGGTTCATTCATCATCCGATGAGCCCAAATTTTCCTATTATTAGGCTAATTTTTCATCTTATGCTCTTTGTAATGAAAGTTTGGAAGTAGGTAGCTACGCCGTGCATACGATGGCAGATTACTGTTGGTGTCACCAAAGAGATCTTCCCAGAAACCCGAAAGAGTCACACAACAACTTTTTTGAACGCAGCATATCTACCTACTTGTCACTTTCCCATAGTTTAACAATTTTATTTCTTTTTGTGACAAGAAAATCACGATTTAATTAATAGTTAATTCTTAGAAACTCTTATTTTCTCGAGAACTCGATGAAAACAAACTATTCAATAGTAACTTTTCTCGCAGAATCCAAATTTAAAACCGTATTTACAAGAGAACGGATGGGTAATGAAAGTGACCTCTCTGCTTCTTCCTTCTGTAAGTATTTAGTTGAAATACATCAGTTGGAGACCGGTTTCGAGCTTACACGCTCATCTTCAGTCCAGGAGACGATGGAGATGTTGCAAAAACTTCCAAACATCAATGAGGTTTTCCAACCCTGTAACACCATTCTCCCCAGGCCTTCCATTCTCTCCCCCCCCCCTCCCCCTCCCACAGAGAAGCGTGAGTTCTGGTTGTACACAATCCTGAGAAGAAGCAATTAGGAACGTACCATATTCTTTAGCATCTGCCAACGATTGTGGGGGCGTGCCAAGGTTGATTAGATCAGGAGAGTACTTCGATTTGCGACCCTTTTCTTCGTGTGTCAAATTTATCAAATCACCATTTTGTTTTTGTGATGAGTCTGTAACATCTGAATGGTGCCAAGAAGATTATTACCCGTACAGATAGAATAAGTAAGAATTAAATAACAACTTATCATTTAATTATTAATAAAGGTCTTCGGCTCACCATTGTGCGCATAAAAATCGCTGGCTTTCACAAGTTCTTCCACATTCACATACCTATATGGGCGGGTTAGGTCAACAATATCCTCCTAAGAATGAAAAAATCCGTGATACGAACGTAACAGCAATCCATCTCAATAATAAAAGAAACACACTTTCATTGAATACACTCACCAAAGCAACATAAACCTTCCCTTTTACGTTATCAACATCCTTAACAGTACAATCGATGGTATCGTCGTCGGTAATCCAAACTACTTTATCACCGATTTCAAGTGGACAGTAGTTGGCCTCGCTCTTAGGCCTCGGATCCATATCGCAGTACCACTTACCTTTAAAAAAAAAAAAAAATCACGTCACGTTCAAGAATACATTAAATGTCAAATTTTGTCATTTTAATATAGGCAATGATGACTTAGTGGTTTCATTAATTTGTGTAATTTTGTGGTAATTCTTCACTATCACAAAACATGCACGATTCATCAAAGGTCCCAACTTACTTGATGGTTTGGCCACTTGGTCACTGCTTGAGGATTTGTGCATTCTTTTATGGATGCCTCTTCTAGATTTGACGCTTTCAAATGGTTTGAGTCGGCTTATGGAGCAAAATAATCCAGAATTGGGTTCACATTCAAAGTACTTGGTGCCCGAATAGGTCCCATCCGTATCTCCCTCGGTGTCACTATCCTGCAATAAAATTGTGGTTAATCGTTCGGCGGATCCAGACTTTGCCGTAACGGGGGGGTTGGCAGCAGCACTTGATCATAATGTATTTCACTTCTTTTTAGCTAGGTAGGTACTTCCTCCATGACATCACCAGTGGAGACACCTGACATACTATATAGGTCATGTTAATTTTAAGCTAGTTACTACGAATCAATGCAACTAAAATCTAAAAAAAAAAGAAAAGAGCCATAACCGTGCAAAATTAATTAAGGAAATCCATACCAAAAGCTTCACTCCAAAAAAATGTCCTGGTCCTTTGCGCAATATCCGGCCTTTGTATTCAACGACGGCTCTGTGATATTTGGAATCATGTTCGTTGTCATTCATCACATACACTTTAGAGCCAACGCTCAAATTAACCAGTTGCTCCACCAGTCCGTCTTGTATAAGAAGGGCCACTTTTTCGGCACCTGAAGGAACTGCTTCAATATAAGGCCAAGCTTCTTCGTCAACAGCAACCAGGTTTTTCACGGGACAAACCCAAAGATCCTCTTCTGATATTTTGTATTTATTGTCAACGTCGACAATTTTCACAGTCGCATAACCATTGCGTCTCGATTTAGCATGAACCAAAGTGCCAATTTGAAGTTGTAACTCCTCAGAAGAATTGGCTTTCTTGAAGGTACAAGGAAAGCGCACCAAACAAAAAGATTTGTGATTTTGAATTTTCGAAGTGCTTGAATGAGACATCCTACTTTAATGGATTCAACTACGGCAAACTGCAGTCCATGTAAAAGCATCCATACGAGGAATTTCGAACTACTTTTGGAGGGGACTAGAGGTTGACAGGCGATGCACCACCAAGTTTACTTGAATCGAAGAAAAAATTAAACAAGACTGCCGATCATGCTGGATCCATGCAAATGATAAAACGTTAACCACATACTTTCACTATACGACATGCATCACTGTTCTTTACACGATTTCACAACTTGACGAGGAACAAATCAGATCATGTACAATGCACAATATATAGCTTGATTTCCGGAAGAGTTTCTGACGTCAAAAACATTACACTTTCCTGCGGACAAGTTGAATGACATTTCAAGTAGGCCTCAGTTGAAGTAAATTATTTGTTGATGAAACGAAAGCAGGGTTGCAAGATCACAATGTACTCAAATCCGCCAAAGGAGTAGGTAAGGCAATATTTCCACATCAAGTTTGTAATTTCCTCCTATTTGACTTATTTATTACATAGCAATAATGTATGGTATATCATATACATGGGCATGCATCAATGAAATTTCTGGTTGAAGCTACTTTATATATTTGTATAGCTGAGCTATGCGGAATACCGTCTGCCATCAGAACAGTGTGTTGTCAACCCTGTAGGAGTTAACTGAAGGTGGTGGTGGTGGTACATCGCAATTTTAGGTGCCACAAAACACAGCACAAAAATGAGAAGGTTTTCGACTCGAAAAAAATCGATCAAAACTAAGTTGTTGTAACTGTTACAAGTCTTGTAACTGTGTTTAATACAGTTGAGAATTAACAAACAAGGTACTTATCAATAAGAAATGGTGAAAATTTGGCATTTTGAATCCAGCTCGCTCCCCAAGAAAGCTCGAAAAATGCTAGAAAGAGTGCTAAAATTTTTTTTTGTTTTTGCTATGTTGGAGGCCAAGAGTGATACCCATGGGAGATACCCATTCCCCCACTCTAATTCAAAATAGAAAATTTCGAGAACCCTCGAAATGGAACTCGTCCTGGGAATTTTAATAATTAAAATAATTATTATACACTGTGTATAACTATTATACACTGCATGCTTCAAATTATGTAGTTTCTTTCAGAAAAAAAAAAAAAACAAATATTAGTCGAGACGCAATTCTCTAGCCCAGTGCCGCAAAAAAAAAAAGGAATAGGTATAAATAGCTTGGACACCTGTGCTTTGCACGAAATATCAAATTCCCGTCCATGACCTGTGCAACCCATGTTTCACTCAGATCACCCGTAGCAACCCGTCAACTCGTAATTTTTCTTAATAATTTTTATTAGTAATTTTTCTTAATATAATATATTGAAATTTTCAATTATTTCAAAAAATAAGGACCTAAGGGATCTTAAGATTTACTAATTTACTCCAACGATGAATTACCTTTCATTTATTTATTCTTTATTGTGATCGAGCTCTATTTCAGTCATTTCATGTAAAACCTGTCCATGGCGAAGATTTGGTTTCACGTCAAGTTCTGACCAGTGTACCTATTGTAAAAATCGGTACTCTACCTAAAACCGTAACGTTTCCTAATTATGTTACCTATTACTTAGGATCAGCCTACTCCCATGGAATGGAAGAAGATAGCTATAATCGGGTTTCAAATTTGTATTCTGCACCACATAAAACATAGAATTAGTGGTTGAAAGTAAGCAATAATTATAATTATTATAATTTCAATTCAATTTCAATTTCAATTTCAATTCAAAAATCCCAATCATAATTATTATGATTGGGATTTTTGAAGTGCTATTTTTAACACTCAAACGTAGCTAGAAAATAGGTATATTATGAGCTATATTATATAAGCTATATCTCAAAAACAAGACCTGAAAGGGAAAAACGGGTTTTAGATTTGGATTCAGCATACTGAAAAACGTCAACACCAACCCTTATCTCCTCGGCACCAAACAACACCTTTCTTTGTTGGCGAGTGTATTAAACCAGAACGCTAATCGTGGCTGGATTTTGGTGGAAATTTTGGACGCTGGATTCTAGGCGTGTTCCTACCTACGTCCGAATCTATTCTTTCAAAATATTATGTCAATATGTACCTATCATACCTACATGTATATGGCTCACCATAAAGAGTGAGTGTGGTCGAAATCGGATAAACATTTTGGAACGGTTGTGATCCAGTGTACTTAGGTACCAACCCATGGAGGAATTCTATTCTATTCCTCCATGGTACCAACCAATAAGTAACCTCAGCAAAGGATACCGTGTTCTAGTGTAGAATGGACAAAGATTCATGATAAGGTCGGTTTTGAACTGGCTCATCATTTGGAGCTTTTTCGTGAATAGCTGATCCAAATGCGATTTGATTTTCTGTTTCTGAAATTAAATCGTTTTTAACATTTTCAGGACAGGAATAAGATTAACAGTTTTGACTTGACTCACCGTCAAGCCCACAGAGTAATAGAGACCGGATCAAGTTGAAACTCCCGCATTACTTCTGAAAGAATATTGATCGACCCTCGGGTCAACGACCCCTAACATTTAACGCGTATGTTTCTTTCCTTAACAAGGTAAAAACTAATCGGTGGGGCAGGTATTAAGTATTCATCTTCAACAATAATAATAATCTGATGAGGTAGAATCGGAATGGGTAAAATGGTTGCGAGAAAATTTGGCGTTTTCGTGTACGGGTGGCACTGGAATCCAGTAACTGGGATGTGCTGCCATCTTGCAGTAGAAGTGAACAGTTCGGTGTACTGTAGAAATATGACTCAGGGTTCGGGTCAGCCCTGTCGGGAAATGGTATGGGGGTCTGAAACAATCTAGGGGTTTTTTACATTCATGATTGCCCCTGCAGTAAGTCGTTATAGGCACTTCCGCAACACGTTTAGGGATCGCTGGTGTCTATAACACCGAATGGTGGAGCGCCCCTTAGAACTCAACGTTGGCTACCAAAATATGAATGAGGACTTATTATTTTAATTTCGAGGTAGGTGACAAATTACGGCTCATTTACGTTTGTATACCTGATCAGTACAAGTAGTTTTTGTATGTATTCCTAAGCTGTAGTATTTCCGTAGTAGAGGCGGAAAGGCATATTGCGAGTCATAAAATGAACTATACCTACCTCATTTTTGAGTAATAGAATTTATATTATTTTACTACTTTAATCAGCTGTCAAGAACTATGTATACAGGCAGTACCTATCAGGCTCATGTATCTCCGAAGAGAAGAGCCAATCTCAAACTACTTGAGAAGCCACTCTTTCATTTAGTACCTACCGATTTAATTTACATATCCATCAACGTACGACTTGGGAATTTTAATTCCCAGCCAGGGACTTACCTGCTCCCATGTCGATTGAAGGAATGCTTGATTTGTTTCAGGTCTTAGCACTTTGTGTGCTCTCCTTCATTCCATGGCCTGGACCAACTATATTCAAAATATCATGCCCAAGAGATAGTGCCACAGTCGTTCGGAGGATAATCCAAAAAGTATGATTCTTAAATCGTGGCCTGAAAAAAAAAAAAAATAAATAAGTATAGCCGAAGAAGTTTGTATAATGCAGCACCCCAATTAAGTTTTATTTAAGGTCCTAACATTTTTATTTTTCCAGAAATGGGCTCCAGTTTTAGAAAAGTATCAGGTAAAGATTCCAATGGAATGTCCATTCCACCCAACCAGGGATATATTTTGGCCCCAGCAATCAGCCAAACAGCAACACCGTCCCTCTCAATGGACATGCGGGCTGTGTGGCAAATCTTTTTATTCCGAAGCTTACTTGGACATGCACTTTGACAACCGGCATAAAAATATAGTAAACATGGTAAATAATTAACTTTAATAGTTGATGGTGATGTTGACCGTTTCAATTAATGTTGTTTCATTAGGCCTTGATGATATGAGAATATATCTCTTGAAATGTCGGCAAAACAATCTCGTCTTATTTGACTGACCCTCAACAAGTTTCCAACAACATAATTAACTTTCTTAGTAATACTTAAATAATCTTTTCCCAAACAGTCAAAATCAAGCTGAAAGCTTTCTTGTACTTCGTTACAACTGCTACCAATATTTAAAACCAATATTACAATAAAATAGTGTAGGTACTTACACCTCGTACTCATATTTCCAGGCGGAAGATGCGGTTTGTTTGGCTGACTATTGCGACATAATGCGATGTGACGTCGTCCGAAAACATATAATGAGTGAACCAACTCCCGGGGACGGCATGCATGTAAATACAGACATTGAAATTTGGAGAGAAGCAACTTCATACCATACTGCGCTCTCTCCAGCCGGACCAAGAGATTTAGCAAGAGTGACACCGTACGCTTCTGCTTTCCGCCATCAGCCCACGACCACAACGAAGTTAGTAGATTTTTAAACAAATTTAATTTGAGGAATAAAGCAACCTGTGTAATTTCCAAATCAAAAATTGTTCTTATTACCTACTGAGGTACCTACCTAGTAAATAATATTATGTAAGTACTAGGGGGCCATCCGCTGCTGGCTAGAGCCAGCCAACCCCCGACCTCTCCCACTTGGCCTCAGACCCCTTATACTCGCTTTTCGAATACCATGAAGTTGAAATACAGGATGTCAGTCTTTCAGAATTCTAATTTCAAATTTGGATTCATCTTGAAAAAATGTACCTATGGGACACCTACCAAAGAATTTTCGATATAAGAGGAGATATTTGAAGACTCAGTAATCATTGAAAAAACCAAGCAACTCTAAATAGAGCAACATTGCTGTTGGTTGCCAATTAAATCCGGGGGGGAGGGGGGTCCATTATTGTGCGCTTGTCTTTGTCAGAACAACCCTCCCGCCCCTGCATCGCTTCCTCGACGGCTGCAGAGTAAACTGAGCCCCTGTCGGACACCCCTCGGCCCACCACCACCCCAATACCGTGTCAACTGCTCCAGCCACTATTTTTTTACCACTTTTGGAGCAACGTTTTGGTGGTTTCAAACTTTTCTCTTACCTACTATGCTCGCCAAACTGATTTTTTTTATGACCAATTTCAGATTTTTTCGACATCTAGAAGTGCCCTAGAATAAAGGTGGTTCTCCTAGTCATCCTCCTCCTTGGGCCGGAGCTCCAATATAATAAATGTATTAGTATACATATTATGTAGGTATGCCTATCATAATTCACTTTTGTCCTTTCAGCACCATCCCACCGGTTTCGAGTCCTGGAGGAATCAACAGCCAAAGTTGCTCCAGAACTGAAGGGCCTCATGGAGAAGGCGACACCAACAATACTGGGGAGGGGTGTGACAATCTAGTAGACTCAGCGGTTCCTCCGAAACAGAGAGTTTCTGAGTTTCAAAGACTCAAGGCCAACTGCAAACCTGATGTTCTTCAAAAAATCAAGACGCGATGCGAGGTGATTCTCGAAGAAGTGACCATTTTTGTGCCTTATGGGCAATTAATATGAAATCACATTACTCTGGAACATTTTTTGAATTTCAGATTTTAGTCAGGGATTGTATAGCAGGATTACTAGTAAATTTATCAACCCAGGACTTTCAAGAAATAGAAGGTACGTTTGTTTCAGTACAAACGGTTCGTTTTCATGTATCCTACATTAACTGGAGCTGTATCTAATCGTCATTGTTTTATGTTATAGAGGAACTCAACCACGCTGTTTGTTGGTACCTGACGTGTGACAGGTATTGGGAGGACACGACTGGTGACCTGAGACCGTTCCCATGGGGCCTCCTGTTCGTCCTGGTGATGGCCCTGTCCTTATTCATCTGTCTTTGTTACTACATTGTTTGGGTCCTTTTTGAGTAAGTCCTTCAAATCCCAAGCTTTTCCTTCCTTTGATCAACCAAGGGTGTTTTAATTCGCGGTTCTCTTAGTTCCGATGACATGAGCGTTGCAAGCACAAGCGTCACAGCCAGTTCATCGCCCGCTCGGCACTCCCACTATTCCGAGGAGTATTACCCGGTGTCAGACGATCTTGGTCAGAATGAGCATTATATTTACGTTACTTATCCTCCAGATCTCAAGCGGAGACTTCTTGAAAGGTACGAGTATCAGCCACTAGTTGCATGATTCTTAGGAGTCCCGCACGAGATATCAGCATGCCTCCCCTCCTTCCCCGTACCAGTACCATAAAACTAACCAAAACGTACAACCCACTAAGGGTTGCTAAAAAGGTGTTTGCATGCTAAAAATCCACAAGGATTGCAACACCTTAATGATTTGGTTGGGGTGCAAAATCGTTCCAAGTCATACTCCCTCAAATGTGTCAACGAGCTCCTTGAATGATTTATTTTTAATTTTCTCCTGGAAAGGTCATCCTTAAAAAGTCACGAAAACGCGTCAACATCGCTGAAAACCCGTCTCCATTATTTATAGGGCCATAGGAAAAATAAAATATTTTAATTTCAGGGCCTGAGAGCAGGATGTGACATTATAATTGTCACCAGTTTATGGTTGGTCCAGAGATGCAAGTTAGCCAAACTTGCTACGCGTCAGGCCGTTTTATGCGTCATCAATCAAGGAATTCCTTGTGTTGACTGAGGAAATTATTCACTTAGCGATCCATAAATCCCCTTTCAGTTCCAAATTCCAAAAAATGCTACCAGAGCTGCACGTAACGGAATTTTTGAAATCAAAATTGGTATAAGAGGGATTTAAAGTGTGCTAAATCCGAATAGGTCGGCAGAAATGCGAAATTCCGACCTTTTCAAGGATCCCATTGTCCTGGAATCGAGAGGACTGCCTCTTCAAAGGTGTGACTCTCTACTTAAGTATTATAGTTGGCTAAAAATTAACATTTCAATGAAAATGTTGATGTTCGAACTCCTTGGAGGTGTAAAGTCGTAAATTGTTGCTACTACGATAGTCACAATAATTTACGTCTTTACACCTCCAAGGCCTTCGAAATATCGACATTTTCATACTTGGAGGGATTTGTCTTGAAATATTTATAAGATGGAATAAACAACTAAATTTTGCAAGCTGCTATAACAGGACAACACGGCTGTGACATGGATGACGTGAAACCCGCACAACAACTCACACTCAACGAAAGGAGCACGGCCGAAGGATCTTCATGTGCATATTTTCTGTTATTTATAACAGTTATAACTGCCTAGAATTTTAGGAGCGCACACACGCTGACCAGAGTCCTATAGCACAACAGCGATGATCAGAATATTATGTAGCTCAACAGAAATCAAACTGTAATACCATACCGAACAAAGAACCAGTAACTCGAGACGAACAGGAATATTGCAACCATTTGAATTGTACCAAGCACACATTTGCGAATTTGCGTTTTTTGCTAGCAACCGTTGTAAATAACTGTTTTTCATAATTAATAGATATAATATAATGATTCATGTTCCATCATCATGAATTATCATCATATTATGATTCATGTTCCAGATCGCTAATGCTTCAAACCTTGTATTTATTCGCTTGATTAGGTAAATTGTTGGAAATCAGAAAATTTTCCCAAATCTACGGCGATGATACCCCCAAGTACGGACATCGTAATATGATACATGGATTTCACAATATCATCGTGGCATCATAATATGTTGACAAGTGACCGTAGGCTGAACTTTTTTCGAGTCGACAGGTTCGTTCAGGGAAGATTCATGAATGCCAGATAAATTGTAAACCACCTGTGTCGTAATTAATTGTGCTACTGCCCAAAACTGATGAAAAGTAAAATCCGTAAGATGGTAGATACAGAAGAAGTTCAGCCACGGGTGGGGGAGATCTACTGAAAAATAGTTTTGTGTGTGCGCGTGTCTCCGTGTGTATATATGAGCTTTTAGACTTCGGTGTGAAACTGAAATGAAGTAGGTAGTACCAAACGTTTTCTTTTCTAGATAAGTTCGAGTGCCACTTCTCCGCATCGATAATCAGCTAGGTAGATAATTCCAATGTATTATTTTACCCCTCGACAGCTTCCTCCCATCTAAAACGTCTCCATTCCCACGTATATGATCGTAACGCACTGCCTTGCATTAGTAGCTGAACAAACCTACTTTCATTCCATAGATCAGTGGTTCCTTGATCAATCAGGACCCAACCATTTTAACCACGAGCCACGAATTAGGCGGTGTTGAATTCTACCACCTTTTTAAGCAGAAAACAATAACTTAGTTGAGCCCACAGAGTAAGGTAGTAAAGGTCGAGCCATAACTTCTAGCGGACATCTTGCCGACCATTTGGTGCTCAATTTCATCAAAATCGGTTGAATATCAAGAGATAATAATGGAAAAGAGGTCGCTATCTTGCCGAAACCTATTGCCAATCAATGAGTGCCATTCCAAACAATAATACTTTCCCTAAGTATCAAGAACTCTCATTTACAGCGTTCAGAAGGCACTGACCTTAATTTTTCAACTTCATCTCACCACTTGGGAACCACTGATCAGAAGTTATTTTGACGATTCGTAAGCATTTCGCCTAAAAAATAAGTACGTCTTACGTACTTAGTTCCTTCCGTAACGGGCGATGCCGTTCTCCATCATCATTGTCAGGCAGCACAACTAATGACGTAGACACCGATGTGGACGAAAATACCAGGGTGTAGGTGTACCTTTAAAGAAAACCACCCGAATTGATAAAGGAAAGATTACCGGGAAAACACCGTCATGACCATTGTAATGCCTACTTATTCATGTTCAAGCTATTCAGTCCAGATGTTCATCAGTCAAAAATGCACCTCTTTTCACTCGTTGTTAGGCATTGGTTGAATTGTGTAACTTGCCATTTTTCTAACTTGCGATGTATATTTGTACCGATTCTACAATCAGACTGAAATTATGCATCGCTCAGTAAACCCAAATTGCCAATTAAAGATGCACATTTCAAAAACATTTTAGTACTAATAATTACGAATTGTCAGTGTTAGCTTAATGCGTTAAGGTAGAATGCGTTTCTAAGCTTGAGATGAAGGGAATGCCAGGGTTTCTAATGTAGGAAAAACTTTCCCAGCCAACGTCACCATGGAAAAAACTTTCCAAAGTAAAGTGAATGAAATAATCAACTCCTTAGGGAAATTCATGCAAAAAGTTCATTTAAAAGCCAGAGTCACACCAATAAACCCCGCACCCTTCAATAAAGGCTTCAGTTGAGACGGAAACTCGATCAATTCTGACAGATATGCTTGAACGAGCTATGCGAAATGTAAAGGATCACATTTAATGGACATAATCTTTCATCATTCACAAAATTAGTTCTCTTCGACAAATTTCCATTGTTACTTAACATTTAAAGTTTATTTCAACCCGATATCTTCAAAATTGACGATTTGGCAACTATTTAAAATCTGCCTGGCTTGTCTGTGCCACCCTGTATAATGTAAATGGCGACGAACACGATGAACCAATGACACCAGATAACAATAGGTTTAGTCGAATATTTTTACGAACAAATTTTGTTCGTAGCTGCCATTTACATCATGTCTAGTTGCATTAAACCATTGTTACTTTTTGCACAAATTTTCGTAAAGAGTTGATTATTTCGTACCTACGCTTTTACTTGGGAAAGTTTTTTTCAGTGGTGACGTTTTGGCTGGGAAAGTATTTTCCTAGCGAGTCTGAAATGGGAAAGTTTTTTCTGCATACCCAGGGCTTCGGTTACTGGTAAAAATTGCGTGAGTTCAGGATTGATATGAGATGAAGTGCTCCATGAGTTAGGAACAGAGAGTAGGCTTCAATCTAAACCTCCTTAGAAACCACTTGTCTTTCCTCCGTTTCAAACTTCGACTCGAACTGCGTGTAATCCACTCGTATTGTTACTCATCTTTCAATGTGAAATGCTGAGCTACCAGACTTTGTTCACATAGTGGCTCCACACTTTTATCCGACTTCCTGTACGACAGAACGAAGGTTCAATATTTCATTTACAGAGTTGCCATTTGTATTTTAGCACTCAACTACGCATACTTGTTTGCCTTTGGTTTTTATTAGATCAGTAGTTCAATTCATTCAACCAAGCATTGTTGCGAGCGTTAAATACACGTTAAATGGCGAAATAATTTAGGGAGGTACAAGTATTTTCTTCTTTTCTACAAAAAGTAACGCTTAGTACGTTCATTGCTATCTGAAGATCTAGGAAAGTGTTGAAGGCCAAGCTACGGAACACGTTATAATGCAGCAATTTTTGTTTTTTTACTTCTTCTGTTAAATACAGAATTAACTTCTGGTTCTCATGAGCTGTATAAAAAGCCATTTGTTAATAAAATCTTTTTATTGAAATTGCTTCGTATGATGTATTCTCTTCCAGTCCAATAAAGCTCGTAGTATGTAAGCTCGTAGTATGTAAGCTCGTAGTATGTATTCTCTTCCAGTCCAATAAGCTCCAGAGTAGCTCCAGCTCCAATAAGCTCCAATAAGCTCCAATAAGCTCCAATAAGCTCCAATAAGCTCCAATAAGCTCCAATAAGCTCCAATAAGCTCCAATAAGCTCCAGAGTAGCTCCAGAGTAGCTCCAGCTCCAGAGTAGCTCCAGAGTAGCTCCAGCTCGTAGTATGTAAGCTCGTAGTATGTATTCTCTTCCAGTCCAATAAAGCTCGTAGTAAAAAAAAAAAAAAAAAAAAAAAATGCTCGCCAATGTATACAAACCAAATTTAGGATTTCTAACGGCAGCAGCGATCTCGTGATGATACACAAATCACAAACTCAAACCTAACTCCAAAATCATCGAAAACCGCGAGAAAAAAAACGTGTACAGAAATCTGAATGTCTAATTAACTTATTGCAATCATCTATTATTTTTATTAGCTCAGCGAGTGACATCACACTGACAAAATCCATATTTATATGGATGCTACCGAGCAGTTTAGATAGCGCTCGAGATAGAGTTAGAAACCGTCAGTCTCATACGTACGTTTAGTTCTACAAATAACGTCATTTAATAGAGGAGATCAACATAATATGCTACCACTTAGCCTTATATGCTACCACTAATTCCGGAGGTATTCACTATATTATAGTGAACCTGATGCACTGCATCTGTAGTCACAGCGACTGCACTTGTAAGGCTTCTCTCCAGTGTGTGTCCTTTCGTCTCTTCAAGGAACCTGATTCACTGCATTGGTAGTCACAGCGACTGCACTTGTAAGGCTTCTCTCCAGTATGTATCTGGACCACTATATTATAGTGAATAACTCCAGAATGAGTGGTAGCATAATATTATAGTGCCAAGAAATTTCCATTTACGTAATACTTTAAACCCATCTAACTAAATTTCACAGTCCTATCAAGCTCAGAGACATGTGGAATGGAGACGAAAACAGAATTTCCTACTTAATAAGTACTTAGGTATACGTTTTATCACAGAAAACAAAAGTATCTTTTCGTAGGACCACAAAAGCTCAGTTCTTTCCAAGACTGGTCAACGTTGTTCAGTTCCAACGATTAAACTTTCCTTCACGAGTTCTCTCACAACAGGTTCAAGAGCACTGCAGCGAAATTGGTTTTCGCGTTCAAACATTATAAAAGCAAACATGACTTACGGATGCAGCGCCCGAGCTTAAAACAATCGCCTCATTAACGTGATGGTTTAGCCCGTGATGACGCGATTTAAAAAGAATCAACGAATATATAGTAGGTATACAAAGTAATAATAGATTAAATTAAAATATATAGTGAATGAATTCACATTTAAAAAAAATTACTCTAATAAGAATACTGAGAACGAAGTAGGTTAACCCTTTCGAGAAAAAACTTGGAAAAAGAAAGCGCGTACACACAGTTAATACATAAATAAAAATGTACAGGAGAGGAGAAACCCAAGTTGGACCAATAGGTAATGTATCTATTCTAGTATTAAATTTGAAAATCGGCTTCTGTGTGATCGGATCCACAAAAACAACCGCAACCTGTAGGGCACGACGAGTTATTGAGGAACCAGTCCGATATGTGATTCAAATGCCCACCGTGGCCACAAAGTGTGCAGGCATTGGCTGCACCTGGAAAAGATGATATATAAATTAAAAGAGCCAATGAAACCTGTGAATTAGCACACTTGAAGGTTTCTTAAGCTTGAGCATGGTAAGGAAACATGACAGGTCTGGGACCCCCATAATCGACACGCCAAAAGTACTTCAAGCCAATACCCCAGCAGTAACCCCTTTTAAGCCCTGGCAAGAGAAAACCTCATAAGACGGGAAACCAATTCCTGGCATCCTTCAAAACCCCCATTTGTATCAACATGAAAACCCCATAGATGAAATCGTCCTGGGACCCCCCCATCCCCTAATGGATTCTACATCCATACATCGACAATTGCACCTAACTTGCCCCCATAGCCGAAAATCTTCAAAACCAAGTTTTAGCATGGAACATGCTTCAGCCGTGATCTAACAGCCCAAAACCGTTAGGCGGGAAGGGGGACGCGGATGTGTCACGAAATGGAATGCTATGGCGTCCTCACTTGTCTTACCGCTAGACCACTAGTTCGGCAACCTCACTAGTGCGGCGGCCCCACGTGTCTTACGTGAAGCCACTAGTACGGCCTCGTCACTTGTCTCACCGTCAAGCCAATACTTTGGCGCCGGACAGTTACTTTTCCAACACGCTAGACGGGTCTTCCTCACACGCCGAAAACACACACGTATATGTTATATACCTACGATTAATAAAGCATGTTCCATGTTTCTTGAATTTTAGCCGTAGGCTCCAAGAAAAAAGCATCTGGGGCGAGGTCCGGAGGGGCGAGTTTTTAAACAAGAATGTGTTTTTTTCCGAGGGTCTCCCAGTTTGAAAATGCCCCTGTACCCGTCCCAGGCCCATGCATAGCTGCTTCTCTGCCCTCCTTCGCACGTTTCGTTGCAACCCTCTCTGCCCACTGCATCCTCTCAACCCTGAAGCCTTCACATACCCTCACCCCGGCACCACTGAAGGATTTATACCTGAATGGGGAGAGTCCCCCCCCCCTCACACTCTCAGAACACTAATTATTTAGAATAATCGGCGCAATTACCGAAAAACACATTCTGTGTTTCATTGGTTTGATCCTCGATCATAACATTAACAATCTGAGGGTGTCCCCCAGTACCAAAGTAAAAATTTAATTAACCATACCTACATAGTGACATGTGGCACATATAGTCACAAGCTTAAATACACCCCACAGGCGACAAAGCAAAACAAAATGTGGTATATTCGTGATCAGCGTTAAATTTCTTAAGAAGACCTTTCTACGCCTTTTGTCCAACAGGTTCCGGAATACTGGCCACTGTGCGGCATGCAAATTAAATTCTCGAGTTAGACATACCCTTCACTGGCATGTGACAAATCACGCAAGACAAAGCTGGACTCTTGCACGTAGAACAAAAACACTCCCGACATTTCTGCTTGCAGACAGTGCAAATGACGACTGTTTCTAGCCCCTCGTGTACTTCAGGTTTGATATTGACGTACTTCATCACCTAGAAGTAAGTGAAGTTATAATCACATAAAAATGTCACCAGTGTTGTCAGTTGTGATAATCAATCAAGTTTGGATTTCCTTCGCACGATTAGAATATGAGAGTCCTTGGTTAGGGTACAGGTACATCATGGAAGAGGGAAAATTCACTCACTTGGGCTCGCGCATCTAGAAGACACCAACGATGGAGAATTTCGCTATAAGCCATCTTGTAGTATTCGTACTCAGCTGAGTCGATAAGTGATACCCTGAAATTTCAAGTCAGAATCGAAATTGATTCCTCAAAGAGAGGACCTCAACAGAAGAACATTTTAGAAAAACAGCAAGAATTTCTAAAGCAAGGAATCTTTAAAGAAACATAAGGGTACCAAATAGCTTATTTTTTTATAAGTAGAAAGTCAACGAAATCATTACTTGGTAGGTTTTTCGGACTCCGTGTTCAAAGGCGAGTGAATAACAATATCGTCGACCCGAAAGTCGTCCATACTCTCTGACCAGGAATTCGATCGGTGCTGTTTCACCGAAAACAGGTTCAAACTCTCCACTGAGCTCTCAACTTGATGGACTGTGTGGTAGGGAGATCCGCCGGGCTGTAAGACAAATGGGAAATGAAAGAGTCGGAATCATCATTTAAGGCGGAAATATGTCATACAGCGCAAATGAAACGTTTACAGAAATAATCGACGAGATAATGAGTACACATTAGGATAAAAGGCAAGACATCTATCACCAGTGTAATGAATACAATACAATTACACAAATGAAATTTATACGAAAAACGTACTGGTGCGAAAATTTGTAACGTCTGCACCCTCACTGACGCTGACAACACGAACTTTTCCATGCTGACAAGATCCATCACCAACATGAATCTACAATAAGTGATGCCCTACTCACAGGTGACCTAGCTCACTATTTAAACCAACCACCTCACATACAATCTGGAGGACTAATACTCTTCATTGTAGAAATAGTCAAATCCAAGTAGAGAGGGTCCAAAAGTGACTGAGAGGACGAAGAATAAAAACATCCTTGGAATTGAAATTGGCTAAAAGAATCTATGTAGTTGATTATGAAAAACCAAGTTGTGGCTTAAAACCCTTAGTTCAAGTCTGATTCCAAGAACAAAATGAAAGTATGTATCTGGATCCAACCGCTATCAAGAGGCATTCCTGGTGTTGCACTGAATACTACGGGTCTTTAAAAAAAACCTGGACACTACCGGCCCAGAAATGAGTGGGTAAGATATGAGTAACATTAAATGTCATTGCTGGAGAAGGCAAGAAGTTTAATGACATATTGGAATCCACAACCGCAAAACGTAAAACTGAAAACCGCGTTTGGAGATGACAACCTATTTCGAACGTGGAGAACGGCATAGGCTGGTCAAGAGAAGGCAGACGAGTTGTCAAACCAGAAGATCATGACTCAACAAAACAAAAAACTCTGGCCTCAGGTTACGAAGGGTAAGTGCACACTCAACTTTATCAGCTTGAAACCAATACAGAAAGTAGTTGTCCACGAGTCAGATTACTTCAGATTACAAATTTCATCAAATCCGCACGACATGCTGACGAAGATGCAAACCAAAACAAATTTTGGAGTGTGGATTACAGCCTCACCTTACGCCACCAGTTTCTGCTCGAAAAACGCTAAAATAAAAATTAATAAAATGATAACAATAAATAAAATCATCAGTAGGTAACTGATTTCTATTGCAGCTACTTAGAAATTGAGATTTACGAGCTATTTGGACAAAATAATCTGTCGTGCTCTACGATAACGTTCAATGAACGTCGTTCATAGTCTTTATACCTCACAATGACCACAAGGATGATTCACATCCACGACAAGGTGGCACTCCCCGGACAGTTGAAATTAGCGAATCAAGAAGGGACCCCACACATTTGTATCACAAAAACTTGAGAAAAATAACTTCAGATCTGAATTCAGCGCTTTCCTCAAAACTCCTATAAATAAGTCAATATTTTAAGGTAGGTACAGTAGTTTAAGGTAGGTTCAATACGTACGCTATAATTTGACGCTTTGGTTGTCTTCTGAAAGAACGGCGCTGGAGATTGTTGGACGACTTTATTGCCAAAAGCACAGCATAACATAGCAGCAGTTTGTACATCGTACTCAGCTACGTAATGTTTGATTCTGTAAAAACATTTTGCCTATTAGTCTAAAAAAAATATAAGTGGGGCAAATCCAAATGTCAGGTCTGCAGGGCATTATTTGTTTTGAAACCGCTTTTCACTTCCAGTTGCATGTTAGAGAAGGGTTAGGCTTAGCGAACGGCCTCACTGCCGACGACCCAGACCGTCCCAAATCTCGCAGTCAATTATCCACTGATCGCTAAAATTCATTATTGCATCCTCTGGTCGCACTTCACCTGAGGATCCCAGGTCGGTGGAACCAATTATTTCGCGCGCTTCCATTGCCCTGGCCCCTTTTAGCGACAATTCGTTTGCACGAGCCGGGAGATCAAACTTTCATAAGACTGAGTCAGCTGCCAGCCCACTGATTCCAAGTAAACCTGGGGGCTTAGAGTGAACTGTGTCATGTTGACACTTCAACTTTGATATCAGATTCCCCTCAGCACCCTTCCAAGGATCTACGCACCCCAGGCCAACACAACAGTTTGTGCCAACCTGCAGCCCCGTAGTGAGAGGGGGGGGGGGGGGCACTGGACCCGTTGCCCCCGGGCCCGGCTTTCGTAGGGGGGCCCGGATTTTCTTGAGAACGTTTTTTTTTTTTTTTTTAGGAGGCAAAATGGGAAAAGGGACAGATCAATATAGGAAAAATTTTCATCTTTTTTTTTTTTTTTTTTTTTTTTAGGGGGCCCGAAGACTTTGCCCCCGGGCCCGGATTTTCTCTCCACGGCCCTGCCAACCTGGGGCTCGCAAATCCTCCAATTATGCTCCAATCA
Organism: Pilophorus perplexus; assembly: GCA_955831195.1. NCBI lineage: Eukaryota > Metazoa > Arthropoda > Insecta > Hemiptera > Miridae > Pilophorus > Pilophorus perplexus. The sequence continues at coordinate 11,333,622 of OY037011.1, read as the reverse complement.
CCTTCCAGCCCAGCAGGTCACGACACATCGTGCTATGCCCTGGACAGGGGGATAGAAACCTCCCTTAGCTACTCTCAACGAACGAAGTGGGCCACAAAGACGCCCACTTCGCTAGGTGAATCAACTAAATCAGAAGTGAGAGTTCCATGAGGCTCCTTTGGGGTTTTCCCGTCAATTCATCGAAAATCCAAAAGCACGTCGTTGAAGCATACGGCAGGATTTCAATCAATACGAAGGAATACGAAGCAATAGTTCTCGGAAAGGCTGTGCGATTGCAGGGCTAGTTTCGACGCTTTCCCCCGCGTCGCCGAAAGCGGAAGAAACTGCATTGGATAATAACTGGCACATCACATAACGTGAATCCTCACAATAGAACAATACCGTTAATCTGCAAACACAGAGTTACACGAGGCATAGAATAGTCAACCAGGTTCACAGATACTAACAATGAATGGATAATTCCTATTGAAGCTGGATGATCATCCCACTCATTTTCCTCATCTTCGTCACACGTAGAAAGACGTGATATTTGAGCAGCTAAATTCCAAACTTGGGATAGGTCTTTCCGCCCAACGCTTCGCGCCACTTGTGAATTCACCTGACACATTCTGCTGACATTGTACGAATCGAAACTGCAAAAACAAAGTTCAGTTCAATAAAACCGCATGCCACTTTAATCGAATGTAGTAGCCTTTGGAGCTGTAAGATACGTCTCAGGCACTGTTCAATACGAGTATTACTCCTATTACTCACACGTATTGCTGGGCCAAATCCTTTTTCATCGGGAAGAGCTCAGAAGCATCGTAGACCATCATGCTAGTCTTTGAACCTTTTTGAGACAATCTAGTAATACTTCTATGGATATGAGGCCTAGCTTGACCCTGAAATAAAACAATCAATTGCCATCTAATTGCACTAATCCTTAATGGAATTATTTACGTTTACTTTTTCAAATTAATAATGTAACGATGTCAATCACTCACTCGGTCGTTAAAATAGTAGGATGGTATAGTAAGGGGAGATTCTGAAGAATTGTTTAGGGCAGATAAAGATCTAGGAGTAGGTTTGTTGGCTCTTGAGGAACTACTATAATCAGAAGACCGACCAAAACACACAAGCATCCCTGGAATCGAACACAAGAATCAGTTGGCATCACATTCATTGATAATATCATTATTATACAAGAGGTTCATACAAGGTACAGACCAACATTGCAGAATTTGGCTCCTGATGTCCTTGGAAATGGAATGTAAGCATCTCGGAAAGTGTACAGCGACGGATTTTGAAGAAGCGCTCCTTGCATTTGAACGAATTTTGCTTGATCAGACTCATCGGTTCTAAGAGCCTAAAAATCACCGACGTTGAACGATTTAACATCAATAGAAAAGCCATAAATCAATTACTGGAAGAAAAAAGCAGTACCTCTTCCAATGTTTCTGACAATTGCCGAATGCAAGGCTCTAAACAAGATCTGTTCTTCTTAACCCGTTGCTGTGCAGTTTGTCTCAGCACCTTAAGAAGGTATGAAAGCGGACATGAGTAGGTCAAATTGAAATTAACATAGAAAATAACTCTTAGAACCTTCACAATGAAATTGAAATCCGAACTTTCCAAGTTTCCTCAACCTCAAACCGAAAGAATGACTAGTGAGGTAGGAAAAATTTCTACCTTCAAAAGTTTCGCTTTTAATGCAGCATCTATGGTGCTCGAAGGAGCCATCTGAAAAACTGGTGCCACATTCTGAGGATAACCAAGAGGAAACGAAATGTACACAATGGCCACGGCTCCATTTGTAGCTGCAGTGACTGTGCATTTCCGTTTAACAGCATCGAGCTAAAAACAATTAATAAAATTAGTGTAAATCCGAATGTAACGATAAAAGTTACATTATTTAAAACTTTACATTAAGTTAAAAATATTTCCAGTGAATTGGGGTAAATGTATTATAAAACGACTCACCAAATCGAATGTTACGTTGCGGATGTGAATGTTGACCAGGGAAAATTCCTGCTGAAGACTCTTGGGTACTACCGACAAAGAGGGTGAAGAAGAACTAACCCCTTGTGAACTCCCGTCGTTCAGCTCAAGTCGGTGAATGGGTCCATCCAATAGTGGAGTGCTATCGACAGTGTCACCTGATTGAAAAATAGGCCACGATTTGTCAACTAATTGTACAGCAGAATTTGACTTCTTGTGGATTGGCCATGCCTGAGACCTGAGAATTCAAGTTAAGCTATAACTTGCCTATAGGTGATGGCGATGGTGGAGGAAGCATCTCCTCATTTTGATTGACATTATCCAACGATCCATCGTTGCCATTTTCAATGCCACAAAGCTTTAAAGCACAATGCAAGTATATGAATGTTGATGGTTGTTGAAGAGAAGATAAATGATGTGTTATAATGTATGATAACACTAACACTAACTCACCTTCTGTAAAAAGGGTTCAATCTGCCATATTCGCAAAGTTTGGTCTTTGGACCATGTAATAAGTTGGTAATCCATAGAATCTGAAAATGTATGAATTTTTCCAGAGTGAATAATATTCGGCATATTATGCCGAAAACTAATGATTTTAGGTAAGAAATGTATCCATTCAATTTTGCGATTTACTACCAGGTCGTTTCCGCCATTCGTACTCCAACACTACATCATTATGACCAACGAATGTGTGAACGGGCGCAGTCTGATTGCCGATATTCCATAAATGCAGGCTGTTTTCCCCTCTTCTCAAAGGTGGCACGAGGACCATCAATATTCCGTTCCCGAAAGGCTGCAAAAAAGTCAAATGAATCGAAAATAACACCAATCAATTTTACAACTCAGAAGAAGCATTAGAGACCATAATTTACTCACAGTGTATCGGGCTCTCCACACTGGAGCAACTGAGGAAAGAACATTTTCAGCTCTCTTTGGGTTAGCCGTATCAAAAAACTTGACCGTACAATCTTGGCTGGACGTGGCTAATTGATTTTCGTGGTTAGGATTCCAATCCAAACAATGTATCTGACGAAAAGTTGACCATTCAAAATTAGAATAAATAATAAAAATAGTAAATCCGAAAAGATTTGGAGCTCCATCAAAAAGCAACTTCGTAGTGTGTTAAAAATGAAAGCAGATCTTACATTTGACAAGTGAGCAGTGATATATTGTACAGGGACAGTTCCCTTTCTTTGGTCCCACAGCTTTACATCACCACCATGAGTAGTAGCAAGGAGGTGTTTGGATAGCTTATTCCATCGAACTTGATTGGCGCCAGCTGCAAAAGTCGGTAAGGTATTGAAGACGGATAATTCACGGGATTTGATTGGGGATAACATAATAAAAAAAATACTTGCCAACGTTGGAAAGCGATATAACAGGCCGCTTGGGGTCCCTTACATCCCAAATGTAAGTGAACGTATCGATAGAACATGAGGCGATAAGATTTGGATCGAATTGATTCCAATTCAGTCCACTAACGACTCTGGTATGAGCGCTTAGAGAAAGTATTTTAGTAAGGCCAGATTCGTTGAGTGTGTGAACCTCGACTTTTTGATTAGTCTAAAACAAAATCCATAAAAAAGTTCATTGTCGATGTAAGGTGCGCAGATAGATAAGGTTGATACATTGCATTCTACTCTTCTCCCCCAGCACGGAATATATATATATATAAGCATATGGGCTTATTGGGCTTTGCCTGAGCGCCCTGGTTATAGTCCAAGATGTCTAGATAAGGGTTTTTAGATTCTTGTCTAGGTGATCGCGCGGGAATGACCTCATGGGGATGTGATCCCCAAGCAGGGCACATCTGCAGTGTGTAAGTGCAGGGCACTCAAAGATAAAGTGGGTGGTGGTTCCTTCATCCTCCTCACAGCCTGCATAAGGTTGATGATTGTGTGATCCCTATGCGATTCAAGCGAAATCGCAGGGGTGCAAAGCCGGTTATCAAGCCTACCAGCGTTCTTAGTTCCTCGCGTTTTAGCTTGGGCAGCTCATCAGTGTTCTTGGTGTTGGGTTTCGCCACCATGCGCTTACCGTGTGCGTGACCTGGAGTTTCCATGACATCCACCTGTTGATGGCGCCTCTGAAGGAGGTTTTTGGTAGGCCAACTGCTGGTTCTTGGCCAGTGAAGGGGGTCTGAGAGCCCTCTCTGGCCAGACCGTCAGCGTGTTCGTTGCCTGGTATACCTCTATGTCCTGGCATCCATTTCAGGGAGACCCTGTTGCGTTTCGCCAGGGTGTTGAGTATTTGCACACAGTCTTGTGCCACTCATGACGAGATGGATGGAGCTGTTAGTGCCTTGATCGATGCTTGACTGTCTGTGAGTATCCGGACATGGGCTCCAATAGAGCTGAATAGCTCCACCTGGGTGAAGCCCCGTATACCGCAGCGTCACTGCCTGACCCCATTTCTGACCCAGCTGTGTACCAGATGATGTCACTTAGCTACCTCCAGCCCTCTCCGCGTCAGGTTTCACGTGTATCAGTGGGGTTCATGAAGGAATTTGGGTGTAAAGTCTGCCACACACTGGTGATGCGATTACGAGAGCTCATTAAGGAAAGAGGCTGGGAAAAGTGGGGAGTGGGGTATTGCCCTAGTATTGCGTTCATCTGCAGGGAAAAAAAGTGTACTTTTGCGCCCAAGACCTCAGAGGGGGTCAAACAAACATCGTTTCCCATCTATCGATAAAACAAAATACATGCAAGATAAGGTACAATGGCATCTTGTGGAAGACCATGTCCTTAGCAACGAAAAACAAAGGACTAGACATTTCTCACTGCGAACAGGTCCTGCCACAATCCATCCACGCCATCCGTTCTCTCTGGTGCGTGTTGAACCTGAAGCGGACGAATCCAAACTTTGAACGTGCTGCGGACATGCAAGCTCCCGGCCAACTGTCCAAGCCCCTGAATCGGTTGCTCCATCTCAGATCCATCCGCCAGCCACGTCACCTTCTATCCCCGAAGGCTCTGAGCTTGATATCTGATATCTAGGGGGGTTAACTCCACTTCCATTGTGGCAGTTGAGTGCCGTGCATCGCGCCCGTGATGGCCAGAAGGTTGATAAAGGGTGAACCTAGGGGTGATGGTAACCGCTGAATACAACTTACTGTGATAGCGCACAGCTCTTTGTGGTTCTTGTGAGGACTCCATTCCGCGTTCGTCACATCAAATTTGCTATTCCTCGTCAGTTTTTTCAGGGCATCAGTGTGGTCTATCAGATTCTTCAATCCAAAGTATCGCCGCCTGAAGTAGTTAAGATCGCAGTTAAAACAACGATGTGACAGGAGTATAAGGGTATTGTTCTAACAGTTAGGTAAATGAACCTATAGTAGAGAATGCAGTAAAAAATACTTACCCCGCAAGGAGGGCATACGTCCCAGTGCAATCAACAGCCATTGCACTTGCCTGAAAAATATCGCCCGATCATAATAAATCAACGTTATTGCAGATTAAATTAAAAGAAGAGGTGGCATCTCCACAACAGAATAATATTATGATGAATGTAGGTCCCACATACCTGCAGGTCTCGGTGTTCCGAGACTAAGTATTCACTACTCCAGCGCGTTGCCATTATCATGATGATTGGGGATTCTTTATACTTATCGCAAACCTAAAAACTATGAGACTTCAAGCAGTCAAATTAAATTATGACTCCAATCGAGGAAGCATTTGAGTGGAGTAAAACCTATGCGGACCCCCAGTGAGGAAGAACAATGGTCACAACAAGCAACGATTTGAAAACATTTGAACGTCGTTCGAATCGAATAAGTAGGTAACGAGTCGTAGCACGGAATAGAATAAGTAGGTAACGAGTCTTAGCACGGAATAGAATTCCGTGGAGTCGTAGTAGTCGTGATTTTTTCGGCTCAGTCGATGCCAATAGGGGTGTCAACGAAGTATCGATTCTTAGAAGAATCGGTATTTTAAAAGTATCGATACATTTAGACTCGTTTGCTTCCGCCGATGTATCGGAAAATCGATTCAAAATTTCGAGAACCGGCCAGATTCTTTTGATTTTGAAGGAAAATCGTTGACAATCAAGGCAACCAATAACCTCAGTTAGTTATTAGAAAGAAGCTATTCTGGTGGATCACGAAGGAAATTTTTTGCCCCAAGTTGCCCTCCCAAGAGAAATCGGGTTTCAAAGTTTCAATTATAGGATGTTCCTATTAGGGAAATGTGGTATAATCGGAATCACCGCTAAATTTCCATCAAATATTAAAAATTCTGACTCTAACACCTTAACGAGTAAACCTTCCGAATTTCAAGTCTGTTCGACCTCCATTTCGTGCAGTAGGTAAGGGTCATGTCCAGGAATTCGGGTGTTCTGCCCCACTGAGAGCGGCCTCCGGTCTGGGCCCTTTTTGGGCAGTAGAAATTTGTTTAAATTTGAAATTTTGACAAAATACCAACTCGCTTTACCATCTAGTTGCGCCCGCAAGGTTTCCAGCCCGATCGCCCAAACCCGGAGCTCTGTGGGGCTAAGAAGGGGCAACGCGACCTCGCCCTCGGGGCTTATGATGGGTTTCGGCTACGGGGTCAAGTGAGGTGGTCTAGTCTACCGAATAGGACCTATTCAATAGGTAATTTAATATATTTTTCGGGGTCCCGCATCTGTGCAAACATTATTCAAGAAAGTTTATTTTAGGTATTTTATTTTCTAATTTAATTAGGTAATTTTTATTTACAGATTAAATCTTAGTTTATGCTAAATAAACTAAATTTTAGTTTATGCACAAGAAAGAATATCAAAGCCTTGTGTAAAATTTGCTGCGTTCTTTCCACTTGTGACGCATCGTTTTGCGTTGAATGGGCCAATCTCCAATTATTATTATTGTAATATAATAAATGGTAGGTAGTTAGCAATTACCTATAATTTTTTATAGGTACCTATTATTCGGAGAGCGATTCAGTGAATCATTTTTATTTTGCTAACAATAATTTTTGTTGTCCATTCCTATGATGGAACATGTAAAAGATATTGGATTTCAGGTTTCATAAAGGCCCTTTCTTCTCTACCTACCTCTCAACTTCTGATAAATTTGAGAAAAATTATGGAGAAAAAATCGATCCACGAAAAAATCATGATCCTTTTTGATATTTTTCTATCAATCGAATCGATTCATTTTGACATCTCTTGTCAGAAATGCCAGCTGGTCACTACCAGTGGAGGCGGTGAATCCAATTTAGCTGTCTCACTTGTCTGTATCTTGTTTGTTGTTGGCCCCAAGAGTACACCCCCTACGGTATTCTACGGTTTTTATTAATTGAACTTGAACTGATGTTACTTGGTACCTGATAGGTTGATACTAGGCAGGACTCGCTAGGATAGGACTCGAGGGCTCGCTCTCTTTCTGTTTAGGTCTGCGGATTTCCGGGCCTGTAACGGTGCCGAGATGGACACAATTCTACAGAATTTAAATGCAATACAGTTGGTAACGGTGGTTTCGATTTCTCTTTTTTCTTTGATTGTTTAGCGTGAAATCTGACATAAGTAGTGATACGTACATCTCTGACAGTTTACATTTTACAAGCCATACATTTTACAAACCCCCAAGATATATCATTTTACAATTTGACTGATTTTGCAGTGACGTATTGGGTGTCTTTAGAAATAATGCTCATAAGGGTTATCGGGAGATGACGTCCTTATCATGGTTTTTGCTTGACATACTTTACCTGTAATAATCGTCTTCTGACTCCTTACCATTCCAACATAATTTCAACCGATTCCCGTTCGTCGAAGTTGGCCATTATGAAGGTGGCAACCGTTTTTGAGTATAAGCGAGAAGCGATTCGCGTCAAAGTTATGGTAAGTAATCTTCACAATGTAGGTACCTATCGGTTACCAATACAAGCATGCAATGATTCTTTTCATTCCTGGCAATTTTAACAAGTACTTTCGAAGGCGATACCGCCCTCATTCTCTGGTATCTCGTGCACTTGATTGAAACATACCAACATAAAAGCCATTCCTACTTAACGCATTCACATTAAACATTTTTTTTGCAGAAAATGGAAGGTGTTTTGGCTCCTGAATATCGTAAATTCAGCGTTGACCCTCAGATTACATCGTATGAAGTCCTACTTAGCCTTCTAGCCAAAGCCTTTGACATCAAAAGGTAATTTTTTATTACCGCTTTCATTTGATTCACTCCGATGGTATCGAATGAGATGTTTATTTCGTCACTGATATTCTGTCACTGAATTCTCCAATCATAATGAAACATAGTGCTTTCAGTGATTTGACCGTTTACTACAAAGTGTTTGATGATTATGGGCAAGAAACATTCCTACCGCTTTTGTCCGATTGGGATTTGGATGCTGCATTCTTAAGGTAGGTCACTACTATACGTACCATCTTATCCAAGTATTTAATGATGATTCGTCTAGAGAGCTTTTGATGCAGATGCAACGTGAGTTTCAGGTTCAGAGAGAGTAGTTTGTTGATTGGAAACCATTTCTTTTCTAGTGCGTCCGAACCGTATTTGAGTTTACGCGTCGAGGTAAGACCTTTTGAAGAGTCAGAAATTGAGGAAGAAGAACCCGTCACACTAGTTGAAGCTAAAGTTTCCCAAGGTGGACTCCAAGGGTTCATTCTAAATCATGTGAGTTTGGTTTTGAGGGGGATTCATGAAACCCGTCTGAAGTTCCGAATTCATCAGAAGGAATGTACCATAACGTTTCTGTCGTTGTAGGTAGAAAAAACTTTCAACATGGTACAGCGTGCGCTTAATTTAGCCGAAGAACCTCTGGCTGAACCTGTGAGCAGTCTGCCTCCTAGGTCTCCCCTCATGGATGCTGAATTCAGGCAGTTTCTGGATCCGATCGGGCAAGTGGTAAACGCTCAGGAGCTGAGGTCCGTCATTTACTTCGGTGGAATCGATCCTAGTCTCCGGTGAGTATAAGTCATTGTCTCTTAGCAGCTACCCAAGTATGGCAAAATCGAGTCATATGTTTTGACCCCCAACCAGAGATGAAAAATGCCCGGGTCCAAAACGAGACTGAATATTTTTATGTCCCGAATACTTCATCATAAGGCCGTGACCTGACAAGAAACTATCAACAACTGAATTTGGCTTTCCCAACAGCCCATTCCAGCTTTGGATAAATACCCTGCCCAACGGATATTTACCATCTTTACATCCCTTCCCCCAAAAGGGACTTGCGGCCGGTTTCACCAAAATTTATGCGAAGGCAGGGGCTGTCTTTATAGCGTTTAAAATTCCCTTTGGTGAAATCAGCCTTTAAACTACATCCCACGAAGTAATCTTATTATTTGTTTAATAGTAATCATTATGTGTTTTCAGCAAAGTAGTTTGGAAACATATCTTGAATGTATATCCCGATGGTATGTCTGGAAAAGAACGGATGGATTACATGAAGGTTAAATCCAACGAGTATTATCAGCTACGAGATTGCTGGAGAGAAATGCTCAAGAACGGTCAGGTATGCTTCGACATTGGAAATTTTTTGATTCGGTGAATCACCTCTTATGAACCTAATGCTACGAAAAATCAAAATGGATATCATTCCAAAGTATGTTCGTGCTAATCTAAATTTACCAATACCTACTCAAATTTTCAGATGGACGGTGATCTAGCCTACGTCACTGGAATGGTTCGCAAAGATGTGCTAAGGACTGACAGGCATCACGTTTTTTATGCTGGTAGTGATGATAATAAAAACATCGCCTCCCTTTTCAACATTCTCACAACGTGAGTCTCTTCAGTAACACTTTTGAAAATTCCTCCTGTTCTTTCTGCATAACTTCCTTAATTTTCAGGTACGCTCTCAATCACCCTGCCGTGAGCTACTGTCAAGGTATGAGCGATCTTGCTTCACCGCTCCTTGTAACTATGAATGACGAAGCTCATGCCTACATATGCTTTTGTGCCCTCATGAAACGGTTATATCCGAATTTCCTTATTGACGGAATAACTATGACGAAAAGGTTTCAGCATTTAGCCGATGGCCTACAATATTATGACAACAATTTCTACCAGTATTTGAAATCACATCAGGTAAGTACAGGGAGTGCTATTTGAAGATATTTTGAATATGATAGCAAGTCATGGAATATAATTTCTATTAAACGTATGGGTTTCAGGCAGATGACCTTCTGTTCTGTTACCGGTGGTTACTGTTGGAAATGAAGAGAGAATTTGCCTTTGATGATGCTTTACGCATGCTGGAAGTCATGTGGAGCTCTCTGCCGCCTAATCCGCCTGAAACGGAGTTACAGCTCTACGAACAACAGTTTTTGATGAGCCCGCCAGTCCCTAGCCCTCGGCCAAAAGAGAATGCTTACACGAAGGTATTGAGATGTACTCATCTATGCACTGCCCTTAGAGGCTACTGGTTTATTGGGAATACCTTCTTGGCATGTTTCAGCCGGGTGCGTAGTGGGGCGACAGAAGGTTGAGAGTGAGTCTATACTCGTTTATTTCCAAGCTTTCGGCCAACAGGGTGCCATCTTCAGGGTTTTTGTTAATTTATTATAGGTGACATTTCCGCGCTACACTCCTCCGATGGGCGCCGCCGGCTAACCGGTCTTCTGCTCCGCATAATATGTTATCGTGGGGTGATCTTTCTGGGGTGCTTTATTTTTCTATGTGATGGATGCTTGCCGGTGTTGGTGTTGGGCGTCTTAAGATAGGGGAAAACGGAAGTGAAATTTGAAATTTGACAAAATTGACTGAATTTGGAGGGCCAGAACTTAGCGTGAGCTATGAGGGGTAGCGTGACATGCGGATATGTCACCTATAATAAATTAACAAAAACCGGGAAGATGGCTCCTTGTTTGCCGAAAGTTTGAAAATAAACGAGAATAGACTCACCCTCAACCTTCTGTCGCCCCACTACGCACCCTTAGGAGCTCAAATTCGAGTCCAGTCTATGCCACCGAGCATCCCATTGGGATTTTCCAACTCATGAATTTATATTCCGATTTATCCCGTAATCCGGTGTCATTGAAATGATGAAGTGGCAAAATCGTTTCATTTTTTCTTCCAGGTGTGCGCTCTAAGACGCGGGGTAAATCACATAAGCCTTGAAGAAATTGGAAGGAAGCCTTTAATTAAGTCTCGGCCGTACACCAGTTTAGATGACAGCGCTCTGCGGAAAAATGAAAGTACCAGCCCCAAAGCTCAAAGGATTGTGAAAAATCTTGGAGAATTCCTGACGCTGGATTTAAAAAAAGCTAAAGGTCGACTTACAGAGCCGGTTCAAGAAACCAGGCAATCTCCAGATGATGCTTCTGAATATTTTCCTATGACGTCATCGGTTACTCGGTGAGTTGAAAACGTGAAAAAGCTGTAGGAGAGACCGGGTCCAGTTGGTATAAGGGGTCGGTTGTCATAGTCTCCTAGAAACCTCTCCTAGAAGATTAGGAGGGTTACCACTCTCATCACGGGACTTTCTAGTGGTATTTTAGTTGATCACAGTTTCGGCATAGGAGGAGTTTGCACCCATCATTCAGAAGAAAACCCGTTTTCGTAAGCAGTAGGTTACCTACCTAAGTACGAAAATATTTCAGTTCAACTATCAAAATTTTCTTGTCTGGTTTTGAGTTTCCTCAGAACTATTCTTAACGTAGAAAAAAATGTGTTTTTGGATTATTATTATTTTTTTTTTTTTATGGCTGCCACTGACGCCTTAAAAAACCTATCATGCCGAATAACCGACGGATTTGTTCTGTAGATTGAGCAGAGGATAGAAAAATAGTCATAGTGAACGAGTTCTAGATACGCAAAACACCAGACAAGAAATAGTTAGTTTTTGCTTACTGGTTACAAAAACGGGTTTTCTCCTGAACAACATGCGCAAACTCCTTGCCCCGATGCCAACGAATCTTTGTGAGCAACTGAAATACCACTATAGAGTCAAGTGATGAGAGGCCCGTCCACTCTTCTTGGAGAGGTTTTAAGGCGGCTATGCCAACTGCCCCTTATGCCAACTGGACCCAGTCTACCCTACCCATACGATAGATAGATGAGGAACCCCCAAAAATGGATTTTACATCCAAAATGGGCGAGGGAACAAGGTCAAAGAAATGGAGAAATACCTAGTTAAAATAGAAACAAGGTACCCGATGCGACTAGCAATGATTAATTAGGTGTCTGCACAGAGAAAATGACTAGTGAAAATGTGGAATTTTGATTTCAGCTCACTCCCCATTAAAGCTAACCCACCAGAAGAGTGCTCTCGCACGAAAAGTAGAAAGTGTGCCAACAATTTTGTTTTTGTTTTGTTATGTTGGTGGCCTTGAATATGGTCTCTCCCCATCACAGAGTAACAGAGAACAGTGTGGTGTTTGCCGATGGTGCAGAGGTCTAATCCAATGAGGTGGTTAGAGTGAGAAATGGCTCCTCTGCTGAGTACTAAATTTTTTATTTAAATAAACAATTAAATTGTACTAAATTTTAGTACTCAGCAGAGGAGCCATTTCTCACCCTAACCTCATTTAACAGAGAATAGTCCCCATCGACAAATGGCCAATGAAAGAGCCCGTCCTGAGATACTTATTCCCCCACTCTAGTTCACATTTGAATATATCGAAAGTGTCTGGAAATTTGAGTTACACCAAAACTCACTGCTACTGCTAAAAATTATGAAGTTCTTTCAGAAAAAAAGATTAGTCGAGGGTGCGTTTCCGTAGTCCATTACTCCAAATTCGATCTTATTCGATCTCCTGACGTCCTTCAAAAGCTTCATAAAAACCGCATAGATCCCACGGTGAGGCTGGATGGGTCTGGGACCCATTAAAATTCGTTCTTAACGAATCTCTTATTTTAGCGAATTGAGATTGGACTTGGAAAGTTTGGATCGTCATGTGTTTGGAGATCGGCAGAAAACAGACGACGTATTTGTATGGGAGAACCCACTCGGGACTGACGCTACGCCTGAGGCCGTTGCAACCCCAGAAGGTTCTGATTCAAGATGGTGGTCAGTTCCTCAAAGCGATCCTCCAGTGACATCCAACGCTCCCGTCGTTTCTAATGGCAAAACTGGTAATTTAAAGTTTTAATGTAGTACGCCCGTTTTGTGCTGTTAAAATTCTTAATTTTGTTTGATGTGTCGTTTTATTTCAGACAATAGGTCAGAAAATAAACCAGGACTTCTAGAGAGACGAAGAGTTACTTTGGAAGAACTTGCCACACTTAACGGACGGCTAACAAAAAAAGATACCATCCCAAGCGATAAAACCACTAAATCCCGATTGCCACCTCCCGAAGACTTTGGCGGTGGTAACCCTTTTCTCATGTTCCTCTGCCTCACTGTCTTGACCCAACACAGGGAACCTATCATGCGCCAACGTATGGACTACAACGAAATGGCGATGCACTTCGACAAAATGGTTCGGAAACATGACGTAACCAAAGTGTTGAACCAAGCGAGGCACATGTACGAATCTTATCTGAAACAATTTAGCAATTCATCTCCTCATTTGAACGTATGACGTCAAATCGCTTATGCCGCTCTATAAACACCAGTTAGGATAGTGCTATATTGTGTAGCTAAAACATTCCCTTCTGAATATTCAAGACTGAACGCCTATATTTCTATTTATGTTTGGATTCTTTTTGAGCTCTGGGAATCTGTTCATTCCAAAATCCAATTGTTATCTTTTCTCCTAATAACATTCCCGATACTCCGTTTTATTAGTATCATAGACTATGTTGCATAGAGTTAAACCAGGTGTTTCCATGAGTGAAAATGCCCTCCCCTAGTCATAGCTGGGTCTACTGTATGACACTCGAAATAAACAAGATCCCGCTCTCCAGTGTAAGATGGTTGTTCTCTGTGAAGCCATTTCCGGTCGCCTCCCATTTTAAAGTCTCTCCATATTATACCAGTTACATAGTTCACTAGAGCCATGGAAATACCTAATTGCTTCTTACTATTTTGTAACTGTACTACCTAAGGTTTCGTTTACTTTGAGTTTCCTTATATTAGTTCCTTGTACGCGGGTGTGGGTTCTAGTGATTTTGCGTTCCATTAGCTTTATAAGTGTTTAGCATAATATGCCCGGTTGCTTTTACATTTTTGTATATTTTTCAAGTGATGTTGATGACCATATCAAATTGTTGGTAAGTTGAAATTATCCTCTAGTTATCCAGAATCTCATTTATGACTTGGAAATTCTTCGAGATTTGGCCACTTTAAGGATACTTACCTGTAGAGAAGAATCGAAAGGTAATGGCAATGGATTTGTTTTTGGCGTTCCCTGCTCAAGCAGCATTAGGAAGGTCTATCTCACAAGGTACGCTCGCCGCTTTTGCTCTACGTTGTTACAACAATCAGCTTCCAGTCATCCGATTCCAAAGCCATCTATTTATTGTTTATTTATAAATGATAGGATTAAATTGCTAAACGTTTCACCCCAAGTAGTTCGTACATGTTTGGCTCGTTCTTAATTTTCCAAATTTTTCCAAGAGGTTTGTTACACAATTGCTTTTTTTTTCCAAATCCCAACTCTAATTTACTATTTCAGGAGCGAATTGTGTTAATGCGGCCTTACTTCCTATTCGTACATTGCTGATGCAGCACAATGGATAATAATTATATTGAACTAAGACAATAGAGAAGTTGCTAGGTCTACGAATCTTCTTGGAAAAAACAACTGCTTTTAATAATATTATAGAACACATAACGAGAGAAGTCGGGAACCATCCATTTGGTTTTGGGAAGAACTGTGAGAGGAATTTTGTGAAGAAGAACCGTAGACCAAGCACGTTTCGTTTTTGTAACATTCAAAAATTTATCCTGGTTCTCTTAAGCTAATTTAAGGATTCCTGCTGATGTAAGCTGTACCTCTTGTATTGTAACAATCCGAGTTCAATCATGTATGAATTACTAGTCTGTTGTCAAATGGACGGTCAACTAAGCATTTTGGGACTTTTCTTGGTTGAAATTTTGGTCAGCACAAATTGCGATGTTGCACATTGCCAATTCCCAAGACCAGTTTTTACTTAATTGTTCGGGGACAATTTGGATGATTAATTTTAATGTAAATTCATTTTACCACGGCTCGCAGTGGAATTGGTGGAATTATATGCTGTTGAATGAAATACTGTTCTCATTTTTTCCAATATCTCATTCTGTGAATTTACGAACCATGACCCAGATGCTGATATCCTCTGAAGAACTACCACTACGATATGACACCAGTCCAGCTGTTCCCGTTAGTGTTGAGGGAAGCAGTAGAGGGTGTGTAGAATTCGACATCTCGCGCCAATGAGCTCCTTGAAAGATTTTTTTAAATTCTTTCCTGGAAAGGTCATGTATCAAAAGTTACGAAAATGGGTCAACATTGCAGAAAACCCGTCTCTATTATTTAAGTTTAGGGGCTGAGGGGAAAAAATATTTGAATTCCGAGATCTGAGAGGGTACATGATATTGGCTGCCTCATCTTTTGATTGGCCGAGATCTCTCTCTCTCGATACTCTGCAAGTTAGCAAACTTTGCTACGCGAAAAGCCGACCCAGAAAATTGAGAATCTGGGTAGACATCAGACTGACAGAAGGTCTTTCAAAAAGGTGCTGAATCCGAATACGTTGTTAGAAATTCTGAACTTCTCAAGGAGCCCATTCAGGGCTACTGGATAAAACCAAGTGGTCAGCCGTCTGGGACAGAGAATTAACCAGAAGAAACCTCCTTGGGATAGTGTTTGGAGATCTGCGCGTGAATGATCCAAACCAGTTTTCCTAGACCCTTCCTCAACAGAATTCTATCAGAGGGAGGAATCCTTGCGTTCATTACGTTCAATTATGCATATTGCGGGGGGCTCAGGTGGTGCCCGTAATCTTGCCACAGGGTGAAACACGATAAACAACTTTTCTCATTACCCAATTTATCTTACATTATATTAACATTAATTTACACATCTATTTATTTATTCGAATTTCACAGTGTTTGATAGATAAATGAACTTCATGTAACATTTTGTGAAGAGTTTCAACGCCGCTTGTTGCCACCTCCCCCAGCCAACAGTGTTGCAATGCGAACAAATATGTTGATGGTGTCCAAGTAGATGCCAATGGACCTGAAGGAAAGAATAAAGTTATACAGTTATAACAGGATAGTATAGAAACTCTAAAGAGCTGAATGACAACCAAGAAACTCTTTTGATTCATTCAGAAATTTGAAGTCTACAACAGCACAGCTGGTAGAGTACCCTGATGAGAGCCTTTTTCACTCAAACCCGTTAAAAGTGGTAGTGATTTCTGATTTCTTACATGTTTACTGGGTCAAAAGGGCGATCGATCGTGTCGTAATGTGTTTCAGCAGCTCTAATTATACGTTGGGTGTCGTAGAGAACCATTCCAGACATGACGAGCAAACCGCCGTACAAGCTAATCGAGTACAAACTTGCTCCAAGCAGACCAGCAGTAGGTGGGAAAAAGGCGCTTCCTGAAAAAACGAAGACTCTTTCATACAGAGGCTCTACTAACTAGAGTAGGAACAGTTCGAAACCAGGCTAAACATGGAAACACATGCCAGTTGTCCTCAATGTATGTGCAAAATGCTACAATAATACAAGGAAACATAAAAATCTAAATTCAAGACGGTCATAAACCCCAAAAAAACTAAACAAAATTACCCAAACGAGTTTACTTACCAATGGATGAAACTAAAACGACCCCCAAACCCATGCCAAGAGGTCCTGCCATGTAAAGGAACTTGTCACTAGGTGCACAGCAAGCAACCGCTGAAAGGCCACCGACAACTCCACTGGTGTACCTGAAAAAAAAAAATACCATTATAGAATTACTTAGAATAATCATCCACAGCTGAAGTTTGCACCTAGACGAGGGGTGTTCTTTAGTACTGCCCCCAACATTCAAATTAAGATTTCTCCCCCAAAACCTTACCTATTTGGAAATTTAATGAGTGATTTCGAAACGTCAAACTGCACTGCTTTCAGCTGGGATCCGATTGAATTTCGCATAAGCAGTATTTTTTATCAAATAAAAACTGGAGGGCAGTACCTACTAAAGAATTTCCCGAGGCAAAAACTTTAGAACCCCCCCCCTCGGCATGAACAAGAGTTTATTAATGAATCTGGTGAATGGATATTTAGATAATATTGTGATATTAATAATGACTGCCATTGGGGTTGGATTCCATAGATTTCTCTTTCCAAATTATTCGAACATTCTTCCTCTATAAAAGAAAAAAACAAAAACAAAGGTATGAATGAAGAAAGTTAACTCCTCCTTTTCATGGAGCGCCATGTTGATTCAATAGTTTGTGAATGCGCCAGGGTATCAGGGTCGACTAAATTCAATGAGTGGTTGATAAGTGGAAGATAATTCATTTTACACAGCTTACAATATGCAGAGGTCGGAGAAAATTTTGGTTCCACGTATTTGCATCCCTTTTCCAACCAGAAACTCACTTATCTCCCTTTCAATAATACCGAAAACCAATGCTGAGTACTCAGCAGAGGAGTCATTTCTCACCCTAACCACCTCATTGGATTAGACCCAAACCGTCGGCAAAAACCACACCGCGATACCGAAAACCCATTTCCCTTCCACTAATCTGCCACTACAATTTAAGTTTCATCTGCCAAATTGCGTTTCATCAATATCTAGTATTTAACCTGGCCCAACAATTTGTTACACCCCGACACTAAAACTTACCAATAAAAAAATTAAAAAAACACCAACCAGGATATCTCAGTTATTCGTGATTTGACCTTTCAGCTTTCCCTTTAAGTGTGTATCAGTTTCTCAAATACGAACCAAGGAGTATTCAGTGCCACAATGAACCCAGATAAAAAGCTCAAAAACAAGAAATAAACATTTTGATCCAAAGTTGAATGTTTGAGAAGCGAAATATCCAGGGGGGGATACGAGTTTAGGAAATATTTGAAGCTAACGTCTTCGGGACAAAAGATACTACGGAAAATCGATAGGTCATTTGTATGTTGTCCAATAAACAAAGAACAAAACCATCAACATATAATATTATTGCTCACCATGCTGCCCTGATTAGTAGCGGTCCTCCAAGGAAGCAGATAGGCGCAATTACGGCGCCCATCGTGGCACAGTGGAGCAACCACGAAAGTTGCTTGGGTCCAAAACCAGGTTCGTACTTGATACTACGGCAGAGAGCCCCGGTGCCAATAAGAGCCGCAATTGTGGCAGCGATTGCCTGTAAATGAAAGGGATGTCAACGAAGGTGTGTAGAGAAATAATCGAGCATTGTGCATGGTTCGTTGAGGATATCTAATATATCTTCGTTGAGGATATCTAATATATCAAACAATTCATGACAACACGAGTTATCTAATGACAACACAGAACTCTTCGAATGTTGAGAAAGTCTTAAATATTTTCATACAACGATATTAAATACCAAATTTTGAAGGGAACCATTTCCCCCTCAATAGTTTTTTTTTTTTTTTTTTTTTTACGCCAAAGCTCTTGAAAACTAGGTCATGAGGCTTATAGACGCGGCTCAGTAGAGTTTCGCTATCATCTGGCGGTCGTTAGTCGTGTCGGGTCTAGGGATTGCAATCCCGGGATCCCGAAATCCCGGGATCCCGGTCGATTTTTGCCAATTTGAAATCCCGGGATTCGTCGAGTCAATCCCGGGATCCCGGGGTTCGAGAATTAATTGCACCTCGCACGTAAATTGCTCAAGTCTTGTCGGGAAAAATCTTAATTCGAAACTTAAAACAATAATTCGAAGACTAAGTGAAAGTGCTCTAAGATGAAAACTGTGAAGTCCCCTGAAGAAAGGATTCGGAAATCTATGAACCAGCCGGTGCCGGTGCCGAAAATACGAAAATATTTATCGACCACAATTAAAAAAGAAACGAGCCTGTTCAAAAATGGAGGCAGCCGAGGCCACCATTTGGATTTAGTATACAAAAAAAAGGGGGCTTAGAACGGAAAAATAGACACGTTCTAATTTTTTTTAAATGTTGTCAGGGACGGTACCAGCTTCGAAACCCTTGTGCTAAATGCTGGATGCTCGAAAAACCGCGAAATTTTCGGATTTTTTTTTTTTTTTTTTTTTTCAGTTCTTGGCTTCTAGTTTCAAAAATGTGCGCCCTAACGAAAAAGTCACTGTATACTATTTTCAAGTAGACAAGATTTGCTACCATTTGAGCGCAACGGCAGCTTTCTAGGACCAATGGGCCCCGAGATTAACCCTCTTCAAACACTGACCATTTTCCCTCAAATGTTAGAAATCGTGGTTTTATCCTTCTTCAGTACGGAATATCGGCTATTATATTCATCCCACGAGGAAAGTTATGAGGAACGAAATTGTGGAGCAGTGATTCAGCTTCAATTTAAGCACAACCAGAACACGTAGGACTATCCTACTGACCTCCGTAGAAGCTGAGAGGGCCTTTTGAGTAGCAGGACTATTTTCGACAAAGCTAAGAAGCAAATTGGCTGATCCAACTTTGAGTGCTTTCTAAGATCCAACATTATGATTTCTAAAAGCACATTTTTTGAGTACAAACGATAAATTTTTCCTTCATGAGAGAAGTATTATTTTATATAATTTACAATTAATGTAAATAAACAAGTTTTTTGTCGTTTTAAATCAATTTTTTCACGTTCAAACAAAAATCATCAATCCCGGGATTGCCTCAGAAAAATCCCGGGATCCCGTGATTCAGAAATACGTTCGGGATTGCAATCCCTAGTCGGGTCTGACATAAGTCAAAGTGCTCCCTGCCCATCTAAGTTGGCAGAGGGGGCAGATGGGGGAGTCAACTCCAATCCTGAAGAGATGTCTCTGCAAATAGGATACCACGAATTCGTCTCGCGGGAGAGTGGACGGGAGCGGCGAGTCCAGCAGCGGTCGCCATAGCTTACCTTCAGCTTGCTCGGTCCACCTTTTCCTGACCTCATTACCCAGAGAACGTTTAATAAAGTGCCTCGCTGAGCTGAAAGGTACGGGAACCTCTGGCCGTGGTTCATTTGAGCCCTGCTTGGCCCGTGCGTCTCCGCGGTCATTTCCAATCAGTTGGCAGTGGCTCGAAATACAGCCCTTTTCCATCAGCCTGTCAATGCATGATCGTGCCTCCTCGACTTCCTCATGATCAGTGGGCGACCACGACGCAATGGAGAGAATGGCTGCCTGCAAATCGATGAAGAGAGAGACTCTCAATAGTACTCACCATAAATCCATTCTTCGTGACGAGGTTCATGACAACAGGTGATCTGAAGGCGGCTACGGCTGAAGCTGCAGTAACTCCTAGTGAAGCTCCAAAGTACGCATAAGTGTCGCGAACCCGTTGTTTCACATACTCCGGCCAAACCCTAAGAATGTTCAATTATAAAAATGAAAAATATTCAAGTAGGTACGAAAAATTTGGATTCATCGAGATGAGACTTACACAGATTGGTCAATTGCGCCAGGCTTGTTGGAAAAGCCCAAACCATAGTAGCATAGAGCACCGACACCGAGGGCAGCACCTCCGGCCAATGCAGCTCGACCGATTTCAAAAGCTGAAAACGACAGTCGTCAAACTTGAAATCTTGTCGGTGTGGTGGGATTAAGGTCGATCCACACATTTCAGAGATATCAGTGAATGCGTGGCCGTCAGTTCACCGTGCCCTTCTAAGGCATCAATGATAAACAATTTATAATTAACAATTATTGTCCATATACCAGCGATACACGCACGGAGCACTGATGGCCACGGATTCGCTGAAACACTGAAATGTGTGGATCGACCGTTAACGGATAAAACGTGGGAAGAACCACCGAGTAATCGGTCGATGCTGTAAGGGTTTCTTACGGGCAGTTGATGGTTCTTTAGCTTCCGGGCGAAGGTCAATTACTCTTCGTCTTCTCGTAAATCGAGCATCCTGACTGAAGTTCCTTTTCAAAACCGCTTGGGGTTTGATGGCTGAGCACCGCGTAAGCGCATGTTTTGTCAGGGCTGCACTGCTTCGAACCGACGGCAACGCCACAGTCCCGTAAGCGCAGAGGCGGGCAGCGAGCATGATGATGTATAACTGAAAAGTTGCCCCAAGAGATAGAGTTGGCATAAAATATCTAGGATGAAATCATATGAAAAGCATCTGACCATTAGTATCTAAAACGTTAGCACTATTTGGGCCTGTATTCAACGATGATGGGGTTAGAATCCCCTTGTGTATACAAATGGTGCTAATGGTTTTCAGACAAACTTGTGAGGTCACCCCAAAACTAGCCATTCTACTATGAGCCCAGAAAGGGAAATGTGTGGGACGCCGAAAATAGTAATATAAAATGACCTGAGAACTTATCTCACACGAAAAATAAAATTAACTAGGGGCCTAGGAAAGGCCCAATCTAGGAGGTGTGTTTGTACATCGTTTATGAGGTTATCGTATGAAGCTAAAGCCCCAACGTGGCAAAATAGTACGTAGATTACGGGACTTCCCGATATCAAACTACCTCGACTCGAAGGCTCACAAATGAAACTCCTACCTACCCACCTGCCGACGATCTTTGAATAACTTTGGAAAGGGTTATCGCACAGAACTCGTTTTGGACTCGTTGACATCAGCGTAAAAAGCTCATTTTAACCGACCGCCCCGTTCAAACAGACGCCAAAAGTTGTAACGCGTTTTGACGCATCCCACGGAATAGAATTTCCCATTCTATTCCGTGGGCGTATCCCTAGTAATGACGCTTTTTAGCGCAACCTTTTTTCCAAAAAATGGAAAGGTGCGCTCACCTCTTCGACATGTTTTTTTTTTTGTGTACAGAGCATCACGCCCGAGCGGCTCAACAGATTTTCATGAGGGTGGTCTCATTGTCATCAGCGAGTTCGGGGGGTGGTTATAGGCTACCTTGATTTTTCCTCCCTCATCCCCTTCATCGGTTTTCGGGAGGTCCTTCACGACGAAAGTTGTTTATCTCTGATGTGTAGGTAACTAAGGAGGCCTCAAAAGGGGGACGAAAGTTTTTGTCCGATTTCGGTGGTTCAAGGGTCTATGGAATGAGCTTTTTAGGCTGATTCCAACGACTCCAAAACGATTTTTGCAGCCTGAGCCGTTCGTTACCTCTGATCGGCATAAGGTTTTATTACGCATCGGTCGTTAGGGTGCAGTTGTTTACGTAATGAGCATCACGTGGATATTTTTGATGTGTTGTGTGGCATAGTTTGGTCGCTGATACCTACTGTTTCTTAGTTTCTCTCGCTCATTAAAAATATCGTAATAACAAAAAGGTTGCACTCATCTATTCAATTCAATTGATGGCTTGTTGACCTGTCTCTCGTCGCTCGCCTTTCCTAGGCCCCTCGTTCGTAGGAGGTTTAGAAGAAAGGCGAAAATTTTGCCATAATCACGGAGACTTTCCAATTTCAATGAGCCGCATAACCTTGAAACCGGTCCACGGCAGGGCTCAGATTTCCGACCAAATTATATAAAAGGATACTGTCCCTGTATACTGCGAAAGGTCTCTTCTCAACCACCAATGTTGGTCCATCTCACAGTAATATGTCTGGGTTCTGGTGAGGGAATAAGCCGCTGGTGTTTTCTTTTATGACATAAATGCCATAAAAAAAACACCAGCGGCTTATTCCTTAAAATAAATTTTATTAGGTGTGGCACAATGCCTCGAGGCGCCTTTCGCCTATCCCCTGGGGGGGGGGGGGGGTAAAGACTATTGAGGACTCCTGAAGAGCCTTTACCCCCCCCCCCCCCCCCCCCGGGATAAGCGAAAGGCGCCTCGAGGCATTGGACGAAATGCCATAAAAGAAAACACCAGCGGCTTATTCCCTCACCAGAACCCAGACGCAAGAATATGGAAACCGACCTACCTAACTACGCATAATAATTATGCGTAGTTAGGTCGGTTTCCATATTCTTGCTTATTGTAGGTAATTATTACCTAAAATAATTATTATTACAAGGGGGCAAATTATTACAGTTAATCTGCTTTCTGTCAACCCTTGAGGCCCATGTAGGGCCTAACGACATATTATGACTTGATGATGGGGGTTCTCCAAACTAAGGATACTACTGCCACGTAAATTGAACCATTTACCTCGAGTTATTTAGGTAAATCGAGAAACTCGTCTTCCCAACCACATAGGATCATTGGTACAGTCTAATATTCTGTCACAAACCACGACCTGCACCTCAGAGCTGTCGCACTACGGCAGGGAGAACAAGGCCGGTTCCAGAAATCGAATGATGGAATTATGCAATATGGTGCAAGCTTACGTAGCAGAGAACTAGATTTTATTTTAATGTCTCATCTTGACTATAATGGATTCGAACTTCAAACAGTAAACCCCACGGTAAAGCCCAAACGGAGTGTAGGTACATGAATGGGGCTCTAAAAGCGAAAAGGGAAAGCAAGTATGCACTAAGAAAGCAAGTAGGTATGAGCACTTCTGATTCAGAAGCGAATTTCACAAAGTAGGTGGTGAATATGAAGTAGGTTAGTATAATTTACATATCATGTTCATGTTCAGGAGTAGTGAGCTTACCTAGTATGTTCTTCGGAGTAGAGAAAAGTAATAGGTTCTCTGAAATTCTTGCCAACTATACTAGATAAGGGAGACTGATCAACGCATTTTATAATCATGTAAAACCTTCTGAGAAGCAGTGATGCCAGACACCACTACGAATAATTCCCTTGCTCTCAAAATGCCCCTACATTTCCGTCCACCACAAGGGAAATGTAGGGACATTTTCCCTTCTATAGAACATTTCCCCAGTGATTCGCAATGAGTCTCAGGTATTGAAAATTTTATACAAGGGTTTATTATTCTTTAATATAGTTCAGTAAAAAGTGCAAAAATTATTAAATTACGGTCAATAAAAGATTATGTAGGTACCTACATACCTAACAAAAACTGTCTACTTCCCGGAACTTCCCAATATTGTATAATGTAAATTTGAGATCAAAATTTTCGACCCCCGTCGCGAATACATGGGCGTATGACTCCAAGATTAACAAACCAAAACGGGGCTATTGTATCTGGATGGGATGATTATAAACAATAATTATTGTTCCTTACTAGGAATTATAATTAATCCTTTAGCCTTAAAGGGCGAATTAGTCCTTCCTAAAGCATTTCTAATTTTGCATACATTCTGAGACCTTTTTCACCAGCAGCAGGGTTGTATCGTTGTGCTCAAATGGGAGAGCGAAGCGAGGCCCTCCTGTCCGGATGCTTGTCTTATGAAATAACTTTATAATTATTATTAATTAATTATTATTATTGATTATTATTATAATCTATTGTGTAGTACAAAAACAAAGAGTAGACGATAGCCAACTACGACATTTCTGAATATTAAAATTGTAATTAAAGTGAAACTTTTTTCATAAAATACAATTTATTTTAAAAATTTGTACCCAACTCCCCCAATCATTTTAAAAACAAGGGAGTTGGGTAAAAAATTTTATTTTTTTATTTATTTATTTTTTTTTTTCAAAAATTCTTCGTTTTTTATTCGAAAAATAGGTAGGTATCCTTCAAAAACCCCATTTTTAGCCCCATGAAAGCCCTATAGATCGCCACAGTGAAATCGGATCGTTCGTGAAAAATTGATTCTAAAACCAAATTCTGAAACCAAAAATACTTCGAAAACGACACCTAACTCGATCCCATAGCCAAAAGTCCATCTCCGTTTAGCATTGACAAAGTTCCCCTTTCTCCCTTGTTGTCGGGTCCAAGGCATCCCCCAAACAATGTTTGGCAAACATGTGGCGTCTGGAAACACTGATTCTGTGCATTTTAAAATGATAATATTTGTTTTGTTTATGAACCTAGTAAACGACGCTGTGTAGAATTAAATTTTGCTGGCATCTAGCCTATGTGGTTTTTAATGATATACTCTCTTTGAGTGTTGTCTCAAGCATTATCAGGTATGTTCTTGGGGCAGCTCTCGTCTTTCTGCAATCGTAGACTTGTTGAGGCTCTATCGAGGCTTCTAATCTAACGCCAAATAATTAACATGTCCACTACTCGATTAGCTTACTACTTAAAATTTAAGTAGTAAGAGACCAAAAATATGCTCCACGCTGAATGTTATTTTTTTTTAATTCAGAAGCCCGCACAATGGGGTTGGACTTTTACCATCACATCTGTAACACCTGTTTGAAGACGCCGCTGGATAACCAGGAAGAAGCGACTGTGAAGTTCCCATCATGCTCGAGTTGCAAGCTTGTGTCTTATTGCTGCCGATCCCATCAAAAAGCTGACTGGCAAGAACACAAACCCTTCTGCCGGCAAGTCAGGAAGTTGATGCAAGCTCGACAATGTTCCTCATTATTCTCGTGCTTGGAAGAACCTACGCATCAAAGCCTTTACAACTATCAGACAAGAATAGCTGATACGTTGGAAAACTATTTGACAAGAGGTTTGTCGTTTAATGAAAGGTCTATGATCTACTTCCCTGACATTTGTGGAAAGTGTTTACGACCCAATGGCAGTGCCTTCATACCTTGTGTTGAATGTAAGTTAGAGTTCTACTGTTGTTACGAGCACAGACTCGCACATTCCGACGTCCATGAACAGGATTGTAAGTACTTGAAAATTGGCTTTGAGCTGTTCAAGTTCCTCTCCTCTGGCACTCAGCCACCTTCAAAATGCATTCATCGCACCTTGACTTCACCTCTTGAGTTTCCTGACACACTGGAAGAATATCTCTTGAGATTCATGGAAATGGAATCGACCTCTCTAGCAGATAAGGTAATATTCAGCGACATTCTGAGTTACGTACTGTCAATGGTGTACGTAATCCGTCAGAAAGTGGATTTTAGCGAAAATACCTGTTTGAAAATTCACATATTGGGGGCAACTCACTTGGAGAGTTATATATTGAACATACTGGAATCTTTCTTTTTGTGGTTTGAATGTTTAGAGAAACTCGAACTTATTTTTGTGGGTCCTGATTGCCCGTCTCCGGATCACACTTACATCGATAGCATACTAGAGAAACATTCCGACAAGAGATTGAACATAGTATTCAAGCCTGGTATACTTTACCATGATTTTATGAACGCCAATCAAGACTTATATTACCCTCATGTTCTTGTTGCATTCAACTGTGGATTCCACGAATTCAAGGGATTAAAATGTGATACTTGGGGCAAAACTATTGACTATATACTGTCATTGAATGACATCCTGCTCATTATGACATCTTATACATTAAGAGAAGCCAGGGAAGACGCTTTGCATTTTATCGGGGTTGAGAATGTCAGTGAAATTAAAGTGTGCGAAAGAAACCCATTCAAGAGTATGAACCCTCACAGAAACCCAGAGAGGTCTGAATCCTCACTGTACTTTTTTAATCAATTTATATCCATGTTTCATATCAATTATGTAAATTAAATTTTTTCGAAAATTTATTTATTATTCCCATTATTGGCATTGATGGACTAGATAGGTCCAGGGTGGAAATCCCCCTCTCGGGGACCCGGTCGTGGCCATGGGCCGACATACTGGTGTCCAGCATTTGCCTCACTGTTACTACTAAACTACTAGTTTGTAGTTGAACATCTGGTTAACTACTGCCCAACTCAGCTCTGGGGTCGGAGGTCACCAAAGGACGACCCCCTCTCCCAAGGCTGTGCTTCTTGCCCTCCACAAATTTCTATCCACGATAAGATTGTCTAGTCGTTACAGCAGTAATTCATTCATGAACTTAGCAAAAATTTAAATACCTAATGAATTTTAGGCGATTCAATCATAAGTAGGCCTATATTGCGATAAATATTGACTCGTCTGCAGTGAAGCGATGTCATTACACTAAAAGTTTACTGGTTGCCACGAGTTTCGGTAACGTTTCAAAAAGTAACACTTCAAAACGTAACACTTTTAGTTTACTAGTTGCCACGGGTTCCTGTAACGCTTTTAGTTGACGGATTGCCAAGGGTTTCTTTAACGCTTTTTTCGGTTGTGTGCCAAAGTAAAGACATAAAAATGTCAAAAAAAACTACCAAAATTCGAACAATATTCAAGGATCATAAATTAAAGCTACAACATTCCGATTAGTAACAATCGTTAACATACCAGCATGACTATCATAAGACTTAACAATCTGAAAACTATTAGAACAAGCCATCAATTGAATTTCCCTAGAAACGGCTTGGGACAATTTTCGTCAACAGTTTTCGTGACGATTTTTGAGTTTATGTGCCAAAGCAAAGACATAAAATGTCAAAAAACATTTAATGGTACAGGTAGGTATTCGAAACCATTCAACATAGTAAAAAATAATTTTAAGCAAATACGATACCATGAATGAACATAGGTTCAGAAGACTTCATAAATGTGAATTTAACAGTTTTGTGGAGAAGGTCCCACGAATTTAAAGTTCCGGCCATGTAAAGCCCTGGTTGATTCAACACAATACCTAACTTATAAGTTCTTCCGTGCAACATGGTTATGGGGTGGGTGAAGTAAACGTCCATCATAGATCTGTATTCTACGGTAGATTTGAAGGAAGATGCCTCATATTCGTTTGTTGATAGGTCCTCAATGAAAATGTCCAGGTTTTCCTTGTATCTTTGCATGTGATTGTAAAGTCCAAGGTTGCTACTGGATGTCGGCCCATTCAAGTATGGTAACTGGCCCATTACCTGAAACGCAAGATGTATTAACGACGGATTACCTTAATGTTGGGGAAGGTTAATCAATAAATGCTTACCATAACCCCTAGAATGTTGATGTCCTTGTTACAACAAAATAATATCGTGCTTTCAGTTGGCGAGAAATTATGGGTTGGTGTGAAATTCTGCAGATTTAGCTTCAACGAGACAGTTGTACTCGTGTCTTCGTGATCTATCTTTCGGACCTTTGTCGTGAATCCTTTTGGCATTGGGCATTCACAATTTCTTGATGTTATGTTCATCAAAATGGCAAAAGATTGATCTTTGGTTAGAAGAGTGCTCAAAGCTGGACCTTCAGCGAATTCTTTGGGTTGCATACCCAAGAAGCAGATTTTTGGCATCAACTCATTGTAAATTAGCTGTTGTTTTTCTGCACTGTCGGGTTCTCCAATACCTAAAAAACCAACATCTCAGGTCTCATACAAATATATGTACCTACCTACTCCAGAAATGAAATGATAGATTGGGTGTCCACCAAAACGCGATCAAAAGTTAACATTTACTGCACAAACGTACTCAATCTGTCGAATTCATTCTTCGTCCATCTTTCAACTGCCTCAAAGAGCTCCATTTCTGTACGGATATTTAATTTATCTTCTTCCAAAATCATTTTTAATGTAGAAATCTCCACCTCGACAAAACTTGCTTGGCTGATGACTTCTGATGTTTGTTGAACTATTATCTAAAATAAATCAATCGCATTATGAATAGTAGATTTGTCGCTCCAGTACTTGAATTTGTTTGTTGGTTTGTAACAATTAAGTTAGGTTACCTTTTTACATTTCTCCATCAGATTGTGCTGATCGAACAATTTGGCAAACTCGTAACCTCGGCAAGCATTAGATACATTAACGTCTTGCCAAATGTAGGCTGTACAATGTTTCAGCAAATTGGGCATCATGTATTTATTAGCCACGTAGCAGAGCTCACAAGCCTGATCAAAAGACTGCACGTTTATTTTATCACCGTAGGCGTAACTAGGGAAAAATGTTTAGTAGATAGTCGTTAGTAAAATGCCTAATAATTAGGAATGAATATTCATAGAATTAGAATTATTCATGTTCATGTTTCCTTACTTCAGCATTGCTCCAAATGCTTCTGGTTGAATATCCACTATTTCCACATCGTTATTGGTTTCGTTAAAACATTTCTGGAACATCTTCTCGAACACAGGGCTTGACATTGATAGTATCAGCTTATGAGCTTTGAATTCCTACAAGAATTATTCAAATGAGGAAATTATGTTGGTCCAAGAGGATAGGTCAAGACTGCTCAACTTCACATTCTTGGCGAAATAGCGTGATAGCCAAGATTTTGTTTTAATTCAGTAGGTAGGTACCTACTGAAGAATATTCTTATAGCTAAAGGCACCTTTTTGCACTGGTCAGTCCCGACGATGAACTTGCAGTCGCTCCACAGACCAGTTTTTAAAATGTATTGCGCTCTCTCCGAAATACTTTCTTGCTGCACCTGCCAATCGAATTCTTGATTCATTTTTAGGTTTTTCTTGGGTCTATCAACTTCGTTTTTCTTGGTTTTCAAATTATAACCCGATCAAGGAAGTTTAAACAGATTCCGTTCTACTTGAAAACTCGGATTAGAAACTTCGAAATCGTGGTTAGTTTCCGATGGTAGAATAAAAATATTGTCATCTATGTGCCCCGAGGCTGCCTGAATTTATACTGAGTTTGTGTCTATATATAACTAAGCAGCGCCCCTCTCCTAACTTCTCTTTTTCTGGGGTTGCGTCAGAGTTTACAGAGTTGACGTCAAGGGGTTGGTTACCTACCTATCTAGCTGATCCAACTGATTCAACTATGTGTCCTGAGAACAGCATTTCAAGTTGATGCTGGTTGGCGGTATGACGAACGGCAAGCTGCATCGGCCTCCCAATATGCGGTCCTCACAACTATCCTAACTTTTAAGATCAGGTGCGGATCCAGGATTTCTTTCCAGGAGGAGGACTCCCGGAGGAGCAGCCATTCTCCATTATATTCAGTGCAAGTGAGATATAAAGCCTACAGCAAAGTAGGCCTATCGATTGTATACCAAGGGATTGGTCAACTGCGACTTTATGTATATCTATGTATCTATCTTTTATGTATATCTACCAACTGTGACGGTCAACCTACCAAGGGTATTCGGGGTAAATAAGTACCACATACAATTGTATGGTTGTTTGGGGGTGGGGGAGGAGGCAGCCCCGCCAGACACCCCTTGGCACCACAATCCCAATATCCTGTCAACTGTTCCAGCCCCTATTTTTTGACCCCTTTTGGAGCAACTGATTCGCCACATGGAGCAGCTTTTTGTTGGTTTCAGATTTTTCTCGTCATCTACTCGCCAAAACTAACAGGCTGTTAGTAACAGCCCTTTTGGTATGTTTAAAAAAAAAGTTGAAAATTCTGTTCTTCACCACTTTTGCAGCTTTGATGTGCCGTTAAGCAACTTTTTTATGGTTTCAGACTTTTCTCGTTCTATGCTGGCGAATTTTTTAAGTCCAATAATTATTTCAGATTTTTCCGACTTCTGGAAGTTGCTTAGAATAAAGACGACCTCGTCCTTGGGCTGGAGCGTTTGATTCACCTCCTTTTAATTTAATTATTAGTTATCAAAGAGATAATTACTTGAAGCTTCTTAACTGTTCATTTAGTAAACATTAACATAACTGTTCATTTAGTAGGTAAACATTTCTAGTAAAAATTCAATTTTTTACTTTTTATAATTTTCCCTCGATAACTTTACATCAATTTATGTTTGTTGCCAAAACCTACTATATTCAAAATTTAGTTACACTAGTGGGCCCGGTGCGCTTCGCTGCACTCCGTCCATCACCTTTATCGGGCGTCACCACCAAGTGACAGTCGCTCAATGCGCTAAATTTAGGCTCTACCGTTGAGGCTGGGTAGCGTGGATTAGACACAGCCAGCCACAGAGACGAACAACTTTAGTAGTATAGATAGTTGGGACACCCGTGCTTCGCACGTACTATCACATACCCGTCCATCCCCATGCAAACACCCTTAGCAACCCGTCGACTCGTAATTTTTCTTAGTAACAACGATTGTTGGCCTCTCGTTGTGAAGTATCAAATTCCCGTCTATCACCAACTATACCTATGCAGCCCATAGCAACCCATCAACTCCTACCTAGTACCTACCTATCAAACTAATCGAAGGCTCGCAAAAAATACTCGTACCCACCTACCGACGATGTTCGAATAACTTGCGAACGGGTTATCGCACAGAAATCGTTTTGTACTCGTTGAAATCAGAGTGAAAAGCTCGTTTTAACAGACGTTGATTCGTTCTAAACTGACGACAAAAGTTGTACAGGGTTTCATCGTATTTCAGAGTTTCGCATATTTTCCTAGCGATCCCTAGTAACGACGCTATTTGACCCGGCTCTCGTCGCGAAGGAAAGCTCCGTCCATCACCTATCAACGATGCACCCGTGGCAACGACGCTTTTTGACCCGTCTCTCGTCGCGAAGGAGTACCTACCTAGTAGTAGGTAATTAAAGGCTCGCAAAAAATACTCGTACCCACCTACCGACGATGTTCGAATAACTTCCAAACGCGTTATCGTACAGAAATCGTTTTGTACTCGTTGAAATCAGCGTGAAAAGCTCGTTTTAACCGACGAAGTTTCGTTCAAAACCGACGCCAAAAGTTGTACCGGGTTTCGGCGTTTCGAAAATTTTCCTAGCAATCCCTAGTAACGACGCTATTTGACCGGGGCTCTCCTCGCGAAGGAAAGCTCCGTTCGCGACGAAGGAAGAGAGTTGGCGAAATCTAATACGGCCTACGACACATCCGGGCCTACGCGGAACCGACTCGAAAAAACCCCGTCTCTCTAGGCTCTACCGTTGAGGCGGGTTAGCGTGGACAGCCAGCCAGTCCGCCAGTCAGTCCGAGACACGAACAACTTTGTATAGATTTATCGTCAAAATGCTCTAGATCCGATTCCGCATTGTGCTTCAATGAAAGTTTGGTCAAAAAATGAACAACTCAACTTGGAACGAAGTCGTGATTCAAAAATCGTCTCTCCTAAAACATTTACTAGAACGGATAAGGTAGATTTGGAAACAGGGCCGTGGAGAGAGAATCCGGGCCCGGGGGCAAAATTCATCGGGCCCCCTAAAAAAAAAAAAAAAGTTGTATGAAAATTTTTCTTATATTGATCTGTCCCTTTTCCCATTTTGCCTCTCCTCCCCCCTTTTTTTACAAAAAAAAAAAAAAAAATCAAGAAAATCCGGGCCCCCCCCTCTCTCTACGGGGCTGTTTGGAAATAGGTACACTCCTCAATATAATTATTGTACCTACATACTTATTTTGGGCCAACAGGAAATAGGTACCTACCTACTAACTACCTACGAAATCCTAAACGCGTCCGCACTGTCTCCTGCAGATGCTAGCGCTTGTTGGCGCCAAGTACCTACCAAGAGAGCTCGTGTCGTTAGAATTTGTTGTGTTGGCATCACTGGCATTCCGTTAACAAACGTCCTTATGTGTATTTTTATTTTCATCATATATATAACCAGTTCCTTTCTTCTTCGTAATGTTTCTTGTTCGGTAGCCTTTATTGTTTTCGTGAAATTGTAAATTTCAGTGCTCGTTCGATGAAACCTGCTTCCCTGATAATCAAGAGACGAGGTTCGACTGATTTCCCAAAATTTTAGTGGTTAATTTTACTCGTGAGAGGGAATTCTGTCGTCCTCATCGCCACTATTCTGCCATGATGGAAGTCACCGAAGTACGAGAGTGCGAGTCTTCATCGTTAATTCATCATGAAACGTGAACGCTTTTGTTTTTTTGATAAGTGAGTAAATTGATTGTCGTTTTGTTGATGTTCATTGTTTTCGTTAGGCATGATGTTCCATCCTAACTCCTACCAACGGTCTTATGACCGTCCTCCTCAAGTGGGTAGGTAATACATTGTAGGTTTCGCCTACTATCTAATAGGAGAACCTCAAATTGTGTGTTGATGAATTGTTAAATAATAATGTTGTATTACGAGATGTTCGTTGTTCATTATGTAATATTTTTTGTACTGTGAGTATCAAAAGTGTTCACTTCTAGTCCATGAATCCTTACTGCTTGGTGGCAGTATGTAGATTATATTAAATATTCACTTGAATGTCATATTTGAATAATGACCTCGCTCAGAACTGTAGGATGAGCCGAGAAAATAGGCTGAAATTTGATGCCGCCCACTCAGAATAGGTACTTGTCTATCTAGGCGCTAGTCACGCTGGACTGGAGGGATAATGTTATAGGTAGGAACCAACATAACTAACACTGTATCAATCGGATGGGATTGTTTTTGTCTGTCGACAATTTAAAGTTCGAAAACAATGGCCACCTCTGTAATTTATTCATTAATTCCCACGCACAGGAATCTTTCGGAATTGGGATATTCAAATTTTATTTCTAGCTACTAGTTCTCCTTGGGTATATATTCAACACTTTGTAGGTAAATTTGAAACTCAGGCATAATTATTATTGACTAACTAGGTACCGTCCTCCTTGAGCAGAGCAAAAAGTTGTGGGATTGAACTGCCTACTACCAATTGATTGATAATTTGAAACCAAAGTACAACAAACATGCAGACTTTCTTATTATAGGTTGGCCTGCATGAAATCGCGCTTGAAAGTTTACCCAATTTGATAACTATTCAATCTTGTTGAAGTTTGGATCAGAAGCGAGGATCTGCAGTTTATTCTACTTGTTATGAGTCAACCTTTGTTCTTAAATTTTCTTCGTTTACAGTTGATGCTATCTTCACCATGGACGCGATCACCGATGAGGATAGAAAGCGGCGGCTACGGCAGCTGGAAGACAAGATCCAGGATCCACGGAGCGTGGCGAATATAGACTGCCTTTTGGTGAGTTGCCCAACTTACGGATAAATCCAGAGAAGAGAGAAAACTTGGACCTGATATGAAAGTGTGTGACTTGGACCCGCTTTAGGATGTGGTCCCGTATTTCATCCTTGATCCTTTATCAGTCTCGATTTGCTCCGGCTCCTAATGACTTCTGTCCATCATCATTTCAAATCAACCTCTACTTCTGCCGAGCTTCGGGATATCCCATCATCAATATCATATTCTGGTTCCATTGCTGTGAAAAGCTTTTTGCTCTTTCATTCTAATGGGTACACGTTTTTTAGCCTTTTTTTAGCGTTAGCTCATACAGAAACTAATGGTTCCAGTTTCTGACTCCTTACGACGGCATGGGATGATATGCTGCTCCCTCCTCTTCCCTCTGGGCTTACAACATCCCGACACTTCGGGTGAGCCTGAGGAACCCAGATCCTCCATTTCTGCAGCTGGAAAATTCTCGGATCCAGCAGATCGCAACAACTTGCGTTATGCCTCTGATGAATTTCCACTTGTACTCCCTCCTTAACCACCGTAACCTCCGACGTTGTGCTGGACGCATTCCGGCATTCACACCACAAACCTAATAAAATTTATTTATTAGGTGTTTCCTAATAATTTATTAAATAAATTATTAGGAAACACATCACGTGCACCTGGGGGTGCCCTTCAATGTCCATTCTTAATTATATAATATTAGAACATAAATATTATTTATGTGGGTATCTACACCCTTCTAAGTAACTTCCTTCTCACGGATGTTGATTGTTTCCTTCTGTTCACTGATGTGATAAACCTCCCGAAATCTTGGGAGTTGTGGAAGTTGAGTTATTTTAACCCCGCTCCCGGTCATCTGACAGTAACTGTTCATTCCCTTACCGTAACAAATGACGTCCGTCATATTTGGCGCAATGTCTAGGAATCGATTTTATCCCTGTCTCAGCTATCTACCGTGATTGTTATCGTATGGTGTGACTTTTCTGTGACGTTGAGAGGATGAAGCTGGTCAGCGGACTATTTGTTCTCCAAAGATGGAGGCCTGGCGGTACACGATTTGTGTACACGAGCTGCTCTTTGCTCTAAAAGTGGTGACGAACACAACTAGCGGAAGGCTCAATTAGCGAATATTCCCAACATGGAAATTGTTTTACAGCAGAACGTGTGCTAAGCGTGAATAACGCAGACGAATTCGGACAACATAGTGCAACAATTCAACAAATACACCTTTCTAGACAAGTATGGATCTTGGTAGTGAAATTAAATATCCAGATTCACCGGCAATTTAACGTTGCGGAATATTCCCAAATAGGGCACAATGTGGCGGTAGTTGACTGTTAGTCTCTTCTGATGGCTTCCTATTTGTCCTTTCAAATTGTGGTCGTACGTAGGTGCCAGACTCCTGCGAAACCAGCCGCAACCAATGAGCGGGGATAGCAAGTACCGTCGGATAACGCTAAGCGTCAATCATCCGCAATGTACTTGGTCATCAAATCTTGAAAAAAATTGCTCCGTACACTACTCTCAATATAGAATTCAAAACGAGGGAAGTTCTGCTCGGGATCGCGCTTGTATATTTTCAGGCAGAAGTGGGTTGTACCAAGGAGGTATATGTACTGAAGATGTATCACTGTTATAAGTGCTATTTGTGCCAACCCCATACTTACCACACCTTACTGTTGAGCCAACCTTAGATCATAATATATATTATATACAAGATTATATTATGCTACAAGGAGCCAACTGACCATTTATCAAGAGTACTCACACAACAACGCTCAGCTGATACTCTGTATGGTAGGAGTGAGGTCGCCTTAAATAGCAATTGTAGCAGTTACTGACAGTGACATAGGTACCATCAGTCATCAGTTTACCAACTTGGCACCCACGTCTTCCAAAAATAAGCGAGCGCGTACTCAAGATGAACTTGGCTCTTTTTGTACTCTATGCTGTCAGTTATTTATGAAGGAATTCGTTGACCAAGCAACTTGTCGATTGTTCGAGCACTACGCCCCTTTGACTTCTGACTTGAATGACTTCAATGAGTTATTCCGTTCATCATTGATTCTCCTTTATTTGTGAAATGTGTCGGCCTGAAGTACTTATAGATGTATTTTTCTCTATTTCTTTTAGGACACTGTCCAAGCACTAGTTGCTGACTGCGAACATCCATCAATTAAACGGATGAAAAATGTCGAAGCTTATATGGAGCGATGTAAGTTTAATTTTGTCATTTCAACTTTATTTTATACTATTTCCTTCTCCGATTTTTCCTCGTATTTAAATTCGTTGTATCTCCATTACAAAAACCGTCATGATTCACAGTGTTCATTTCATTAGATTGGGTTTTTGCGAATAGTTGGCCTAGAGTCCTGTAAGGCCTTTTAATTTGCCTCTTCGCCATTCTCATCTTGGGGAACTTCAATTCCCGTGTGTTCTAGACGATGCTGTCGCCCGCGATATCAGGAATCTCCGAATGAAAACTGACGACTTCGAAGTTATCAAGGTGATAGGCAGAGGAGCTTTTGGTGAAGTGCAATTGGTAAGTGAGGCTGATGAATTGTAACATCTTTATTAACCTCGAACATGTTTTAGCCCTTACCTAAACAAAACAAGAAACCTAACATTTGTGGCATAGTTATGATCTAATTCTGCCACTATTTTTAGGTTTCCAGGTTGCTTCTAAGGAGGCCAAAAGAACCATTTCTGGGAAGTTTGGGGCCTTGTTACGTGCTTGTAAAAATTAGTTCACGGGGTGCGAGGCTAAAACATGTTTGATGAAGGCGGCCAAGTGGTTCTAGGCGTTAGACTCTTATGGAGCTAGATGAGGCCACTGGTTTGAAGACCATGAAAGTTTTACCCTTTCTTCCAACCAGGGGGTGGTGGAGTGAAGTCTACCGAGGCATGAAGCGCCGAGTTTTTAAACAATTATTATAATAGTAGGTTAGTTCTTGGAGCGCGAGTGTACATAAATTGAGTTTGTGAGCAAGAGGGGATATAAGTGTGGGCGTGAGGATGCTAACGCGCGCATGCTGCTGGAACGGATTTTTCAAGGATGTAGGCACACTTAAGCATTAACGACTGTGAGTTTTCCTAGGAATGACACTGTTGGCCACTGCACCAAGGTAAACAAAATAGCAACAACCAACACTCAATGAAACAAATATCTGAACTCAGGCGAAAAGAGATCTGGCCAGGTTACACAAGGATATCAAATGAGTTGTAGAGGGGGTAACTCACACTCACATGCTCACAGTCTGAAACGTGAGCAAGTTTGAGCACCTTACATCGCCTCACACTCGCTCCTGGAACAGCAAATTCGATCCTCACACAATCTCACATGTCACTCAGGAGTGGAACTGTGAGTTGGTGGGCGTGGCCAACGAAATGTAGCACTGCACTAGCGCAAGCTCCTCACATCGCCTCACTCTCACGCACCAAGAACTAACCTACTATGCACTCATCAGTATTTGTTTGAATCAAATTTAAAATAGTGTCCTTAGAAAAAATGGGTAATTTGAAAACAGTTTCATCAATAATTGATGCAATTATTCTTGCATCTCTCGGACGGATAAAAAAAGGGTGAAGTTGACCCGCTTTCATAACTCTTGAAGGATGACCTTTCTAGGAAAAATTGTGGGGGGAAAAAAATTCAAGGAGCTCATTTTTCTATACCTCGTGAGTAGATTTTCCACAAGTTTGCTAATTTCCTCTTATCGATTCACTTTATTGCAGGTGAGGCACCGGTCTACACGCAAAGTATACGCTATGAAATTGCTAAGTAAATTCGAAATGGTAAGACTTCAAGTTGGCAATAATATAATATAAGAGTATTAACAGCTGCATGGTAAATATTGAAACCCTATTTTGACTTGTGGTTTTTCAGATTAAAAGGTCAGATTCAGCATTTTTCTGGGAAGAAAGAGATATAATGGCTCATGCGAATTCCGAATGGATCGTTCAATTGCATTTTGCCTTCCAAGATAACAAATATCTTTACATGGTTATGGATTACATGCCAGGTGAGTCTCAAGCATTTGGCACAGAAGAACGTATAGTACGATGTGGTCGTTTGCCGACGGGGCAGAGGTCTAATCCATTGCAGCACAGGAGTAGTTTGATTTCCCTAACCATCTCAACGTAGAATATTCGATTACATTGACATTTATTTATTAAATAAATATAAAAAATAAATTTTATTAGAGGCTATCGCTCATCTCTCATATTTATTTCTGTATTTGTGTAGGTGGGGACTTGGTAAACTTGATGTCCAACTTCGATGTTCCCGAAAAGTGGGCCAAGTTTTACTGTGCTGAAGTAGTGCTCGCTTTGGATGCAATTCACTCTATGGGATTTGTTCACAGGTGAGACATTTGAAATTCGTGCAGTTAGGAACCTTTCGGATTCATGATGTGTAAATTCTTTGTTAGACCATGTAGGGGGAAAGAGGTGACTGATTTCTGGCTGAGGGGTGAAACAGTCTTGCTAGTGAACAATTTGAACGTTTCTGGAGGTGGTTGTTTAAAAGTCATTTAATTATTTCAGGGATGTTAAACCTGACAACATGTTATTAGATAAGTTTGGCCATTTGAAGTTAGCTGACTTTGGAACGTGCATGCGAATGGATACTGTGAGTAATTGATTTTGTTATCCGGCTCTTAGTGTATGTAAAATGTGTTCATTTCTCATGTCTATCGGTACGTTTCGGCAGGATGGGTTGGTTAGATCTGATACCGCCGTTGGAACCCCTGACTACATATCTCCCGAGGTACTGCAATCACAAGGTGGTGAAGGGGCTTATGGAAGAGAATGTGACTGGTGGTCAGTTGGCGTTTTTCTTTACGAAATGCTCGACGGGGGCACGCCGTTTTATGCCGATTCCCTGGTCGGAACGTACAGTAAGATTATGGACCATCGCAACTCTTTAAGGTTTGATCCCGACCTGGACATCAGCCAGGACGCGAAAAACCTCATCTGTGGGTTTCTTACTGACAGGTATGATTGTTT
This sequence comes from Pilophorus perplexus, assembly GCA_955831195.1. Classification (NCBI taxonomy): domain Eukaryota; kingdom Metazoa; phylum Arthropoda; class Insecta; order Hemiptera; family Miridae; genus Pilophorus; species Pilophorus perplexus. The sequence continues at coordinate 11,295,147 of OY037011.1, read as the reverse complement.
TATTTTGACGGAGTCATCCTCTTTTGATGTTACATCCTAGTTTTAATAATTAACCTTTTTTCTGTTCACTATTGTAATTTCCAGAACATGTCGACTTGGTCGTAATGGCGTGGACGAAATCAAAGCTCATCCCTTTTTCCAAAACGATCAATGGACGTTTGATAATCTCAGGGATTGTAAGTACTACACATCCGCCTCACTCATTTAGGATATGTTTCAAATACAAATGTTATTGTTTCAATTTTACTTTTCTAAGGTGCACCTCCTGTTGTACCTGAGCTTAACGGTGATGCGGATACGCGAAACTTTGATGACATCGAAAAAGATGAGAGCCCCGACGAAAACTTTCCAGTCCCCAAAGCTTTCGCCGGGAATCATCTACCATTCGTAGGATTTACGTATTCAAAAGACTATCAGTGAGTGACGACGTTTAATTACCCTTTGTTCGAAGATGATATTGAACATATTTCGTTAAATTACGATTATTTGTATTTCTGGAATAAAATGATGATGGTACCATCTTTTTCTAGGTTTATGGCTTCCAACAACCGTCAAAACATCGATGCGGTGAGTGTTTTTCCATTAAATAATATGTTGTTCATTTTAACATTTGGTGCCCACACCAGCGATTGCGTGCCAAAATGGCCAGATCAGTAAATTTTATTGACCTTTATTGATCGAGAAGGTTAAATAATACCTATCCTGTTTAAACTCCACTTGGAGAATAGTGTTATAATTTCTGGATTTTTTAAGGATACTTCATGAAGGTTCAAAAGAAGGATTTAAGTACAAAATTAAACTTATTTATCCATTTTCAACTCGCCGTTTGACACATTTTTCATTATTTTGGGTTTTACGTGGAATTTATTGCAATAAAATTTCAGCGGTCCGCAAATGAGCGGGTCAGGTTTTTTTTTTTTTTTTTTTTTTTTCAAATAAATGTTTGTTATTGAGAACATTTTTTTGATTCGGAGTTCGTTGATTATTATAGCTCTAAGAAACAACAAATCTGCACCGGTCCTGGGGAAAAAGTGGAGTATAAAATACAATGTTTGGGTAGGTGTAGTTTCTGTGGTTTTATTCGACTACCTAATCTTGTACGTCTGTTTATTTTCATGGCGGTGCCTTCCACAGGTTGATACGGTGAGTTTTGAATTTACCATCACCTTTCGTTATGAGTTATTCGTCATCGCTTGAGTGTTGGAAATTCAGACGAAGCATAGAAAACAGATATGGCAAAACGTACTGAACGAAACTTGGTTTTTACATTGGCGAACGTGTTTTTATTTCCAGAGAGCCATTCCAGCTTTAGAAGTGGAACTAGAAAAAGAAAAGAAATTGGTTGAAACGTTGGAAGTGAGACTCAAATCGTCCTCCAAAGAACTAGAATTTTCTGTCCAGAGAGAAACTGAGCTTAGGCAAGAGATATCTTCTCTTGAGAAAACGTCCGCTCTCCTCAGGCACGATCTGAAAGAGGTAGGAGTTCATCGTCGGAATTATTTCAAACAGCGCAGTACGCAAAATCACTAATTAACATTTGCAACATTCCAAAATATCAATGATATTTCAGTGGCAAAGGAAAGCGGAAAATGAAATAGAAAACAAAAGGAAAGCCGAGTCTCATCTCCAGGAGGTGAAACGGAAATTAGAGGATGAACACAACCGGAGAACACGAGAAATGAACAACAACCAGCAAGTCTCAGATAAGATTTCGATTCTTGAAAAACAGGTGAGTTTTCAGCTTTTTTGTGTTTTCAAGGTCAGAAACCATACCCAGAAACCAACTCACAACTTCTTCTCGGGTTCATTGATCTGTCATTTTCCAGGTCCTCGAGACCCAAGAAAAGTTGAAAGGTGAAACCGAAACGAATTCACGTCTCAGGAAACAAGTCGCCGAATTGATAGTGGCGAAAACCGCTAGTAAACAGTTGGCCTCGGAGTTGCAAGCAATGCTCGACTCGTTACAATCTCAGAGGGACACTCTTCAACGAGAGGTTGCTGCCTTACAGGGGCAACTATCTCACGAAAAGAGTTCCAACGCTCACGCTGCTGATCTCCAGAAGGAACTTGAAGGTACAATGAATTGATACTTTATTCTCTCTCATCGGACTCCTCTGATTCTTCTTGTTTTTCCTTACTGTAAATAGATCAAAGTATGCAACTTGTGTAATATATATATTACCATAATACTTGTGCAATATACCTATGTATATAAATATTCTTTATTTAACATTTTAAGCGTCCTTCTTTGTTTGTTGCTTCAAGGATTTTCATTGAGAATTCTAGAAGGTAAAGTTATTAAATAACTTGTAACAATAAGTTAATAACATAACAAAACAAATTTTGTTTTGAATGTGTTCTTATTTTGTTATAACTTGCGTAATAGTTTTGAATGAGTGCATGGATGGATGTGCCTCAAGGTTTATTTTTCTATCAATAGTGCTCCATTGGTTCCTAATTGAACAGAAATATTTTTTCTTATTTATACACCTGATACTGATCCTAAAAGTCAAGTTTTTCCTGTGTAGATTATAAAAAACGTACCATCACAATCCTGAAGCGAGGCAAGTTTCGTGTTAGCCATCATGACAGAAAGACAGCAAATTGTAAAATGAGTTCTTCAGGGAGCCACAGAGCCCGAAAAAAGCACAAGTGTCCCTTTGTGTAGTGACAGTCAGTAAGGTTTTGTCCTTTCTTTTGCACAGGCCACCTACTAGGGATGGGTATTGAACAGCACTCTATCTAATATTAAATACCAAATTTTGGTATCGATGACATACAAAGAGAAATATCGATGGGGGGTATCGCCCCTCACTCGATATCAGTATAAGACCTATAAGGTGCGTTTGCAGAGCAATTCGAATAGTTCCGAACCGTTGGGCGCAAGCGCAATTGGGCCTTAAGCAAGGGTCGGTGGTGGGGTGTAAGTCAGCTTCCAGGAATCAAACCTTTAAGCCCTGAAGCTCTGCAAACGCAAAACTTGTTCAGAATCGATTTTTTTTCTTTTTTCTTTTTTCTTTCTTTAAGAACTTCCAGTACTGATTCTGACTGCCGCTTGGTTCATGAAATGTCGTGCACACTTATTTCATTTCTTTCTTTAATCTCGTGGTGGTCACTTCGTCGGGTCTACTTTGTCGTTGGCCGACGAGCCGAAGTTCTAAAAGTTGAGGGTAGAGTTTAATTCATGGAAGCGTTCGAATTCCGAACGGCCAGAACTTGTGTACTATGCATTCGTATAATATAAAATGTTATGATATTGCTCAAACATCACTACTCAAATACCTTTTTTAACGATATTGCAAGATCATTTTATTGGTTTCATTAGGATTATATAAAAGTAAGAATGATTATTGTGTGATTACAATTTATCAAAACGAAAATTTCCCTTCTAACCACCAGTATTGAACCGGTTTGCTTTCAGCGCCGTGATCTTTTGGTGTAAACTATTTTTCAAATTAAAACTTGACTCTGGTGATGCCACGCGTACAGAAACTTTCGAAAAATAACAACGAGTGCACGTCCACTCCATTATTTGCCGTAATACATCGTGTTACATGGTAGTTTAATATTTTAGCCAAACCCGCTTGGTTTCTTTTGGATAATACTCAAGCATTGCACTTTCCCTGAAAATTAAAGCGTGAAGCCAACCCAGCATTGTCTCTTACTAATGTCAGTGTCATTCAAGGGGCTCATTGTCAACTTAAGTCATCTAGTACTCTTTTTCTCTTCACAATTTGTGGCATTAGTAAACCAGAGCAGCATGCCTATCATTGTGTTTTTGGGATAATTGATGCGTTGTTGCAGTGCAAAGCTAACTTTTTCTGCCTTCACTGTAGAAGTTTCCTATCATGCAATAAAATCCTACTCTTATATCTGTCCACGTTGCCCTATTTTACTACCGAACATCCAGTATCCCAGTTTTATTTAAAACCTGACCAACTGAGGTTTAAAATTTATGTTAATTAGGATTTAAAAATTATGATTTTAATATTACGTCTGAGTAGGTTGAATTACACTTTATCCACTAAAAGAATATTTTTGGGAAATGTTATCTATTTCATAATTTTTTAATTTAATAATAAATTTTTCAGATCGATTGACTGGTTTAGTGGAGGAGCTGGAAAGGCGTGATGTCCGAGAGTCGAAGCTTTCCGACGACAACCGCCAGCTGAACGAAAAAGTCAGCACTTTGGAGAAAGAATGTGCAGGCTTGGAACTTGAGTTGAAAGCTGCCCAAAATCGTTACCAGCAAGAAGTTAAGGCTCACGAGGAGACGCAGAAATCTCGACTTCTCAGCCACCAACAGGCTAACATGGAAGTTGTGAAAGGTATTTAGCGTAATTTTGGTCCTCAAACGATGAATTCCGCGTTAAGTCTCAGAACCTCTGAAGTGAATCCTCGTGGCGGCATAACAAGTCCTCTGTCGAGTAAACGTTAGAGTCGTACAATATCATCTTCGCTTTCACAGCTCTTCAAGCTAAACTGAATGAGGAAAAAAGTGCTCGCCAGAAGGCAGATCTCAACTACCAAGAAAAAGAAAGGCAAATGTCGATGCTGACAGTCGATTATCGCCAAATCCAACAGCGTCTACAGAAACTAGAAGGTGAACATCGACAGGAGCTTGACAAGGTAGTTTTCTTTTTGAGAGAGAGTTTTGTATACTGACAATATCGTATCCATGCTTAAGCACTGATATTTATATTTTTTAATGATCGTTGTAGTCCAAAGCTCTTGCGGCACAAGTTGAACAGGAGCATGGGAAAAAATCTGCTCTCGCCTCTGAACTTGGAGTGCAAACAAGCGAAGTGGCTGCTCTGCGGGCAAGAGAAGAGCAGCTTAGCAAAGAAGTGTCTCAATTGAGAGAGAGACAACGGGGCGCTGAGGAAGAGCTTCACAGAATAAAAACCCAAAAGTCAGTCGACGATCTTCAAATGAAAGATCTACAAGATCAGCTCGAAGATCAGCATCATTTCACGGTAATTTTCTTTGTGCTATGTCCAAATTTAAAGCAAGAGGTTGAAATCATTAACCTTCCGTTGGTCGTGCCAGGTCCACACGCTTAGGTTGCGCTATGTTGATAACACTGCAGTTATTTTTGTGTAAATTGGGGTTACGCTGGTTTCTGAATGCAGTAATTGTTTACTTAGTCACCTCAAACTGTTTTGATTGTTGGCCCGAACCAAAAGGATAATTTTAGTTACGTTACCCGGAGTGCGGTAATGACATGGTGTGAAGTACGAGCTACGGGAACAGCTCGTATAGCACCTAGCGGAATTCATCTTTGGAAGAATTTATCCAGATTTTAATAGCCTTATTAACTCCCTTTTTAAAGACATAGGTAATTTGTACAACAGGGAAGAAAAGCCAATCGGTATCTTGTGAACCATCTCTGGACTCCAGCATCAATACCTACTCCATTGAAGATGACTTCTTACTAGTATCATACTATTTTTTTTTTTTAACTTTTCCGGGCCTTAATAAAATTTAAAGTTTATACTTATAAAATATATACATTTAATGTATACAGTTTATTCCCACATTTATTATCTTCACATTACAAAACAGAGGTGACAAAGTAGTAGTAAACAATTGCCCTGAACGCTATGAAACATAGTATTTATCAAAGTATCGTTAGTGGAGTAGAGGTGAGTACGTTGTGACCTGAATCAAAACCTAACAAAAATTAGGTGCGCGGTGTTAACTGTGCGTGCAACTAGCGGAAGGTTACACTGTCGTTCGTCACTGCGGATTTCTTCGGCCTATAAATTGCTGTGTATTCTCACTCGCCTTTGTGGTTGCGCACTTCTGGTAACCTGCTTGAATCTTTGTACTGTGCATTTGTAAAGGATAGTATTAGTTATTTCGCAATGACCAGAACGGTAATCTTCAATTCATTTATATCTCTTCAGCCTTCATCAACGCTAGAGCTTGGGCTATTACCTAGGGTTGGGATTGTCGCCTTGATTCAGGGTGAAGACCCTTCCAAATCCGTCAATTTCGAAAACGCGAGCTCGCTCATCCGCTTGTTTTGTTTCGAGTGATACGTGGAGGGCGGGACGGTATTGGATGTCCCTTTATTTCTGATGAAAGTAGTGCAATTCGAAGACCGCAGGGACGAGATACGATTTTCCGAGACTTGTCCCTCGGGTCCTTGGGTCAATATGGATTATGTGATAAGTGAAGGATGGCGTTATTGATATTGGGCTCCCTTTCATCGCAGGAGGCAGCAATTTTTAGAAGATCATTTTCTGTGCCTTACCGGAAACCAATGGATGGGCTTAATTGGATATCACCTCAACCGTCCCCTTCTAAAAACAACCCTTCTCAGTTTTTTTATTTCCCAACTTTTTAACTTCTTGTGGCGTGCCATGCAAAATGAGAAGACCAGTACATGAATGTCCTGGTTTCAGAAAAGCATGCCCCCCCCCCCCCCCCGCCATCATTCGTGTTCATGCCGGTTACATGATACAACAGGTTTTCTCGTTCTTGACCTGATTTCTAAAGGCACCAAGTTTTCAGACTAATAACCCTTCAATTTCGATTGGAGCAATAGGAGAGTTGAACGGCTCCAAATTTAGTATCTCTGTGTTGAGTTCCTATGTAGGGTACGTGAATGTATTAAAATGGCCTCTTTTGATTGGTGTAATTTCCTAAATGCCCCTACTACAATTGTATTTCAGTAAGTAACACATTTGAGCGCCACATCCGATCTTTTAAATAAAAAACCTTGGGGCTAATTCCCTCGTATCATTGATTTTGCACTTACAAAAACAAGAAAACTCATTCCATTTGTATGTCCCTCTAGTTGTTTCTCCTCATGCTTACGATGCACATCCATAAAATTTATGATGGTAAGATCAACACGTTTATACATCCCTCCCTTTTGCGTTTAAAACAACGTAGAAATTCTCTGCATGTAGGTGTCTCTGTGTTACTTTGATTAGATTCACGTCTATTCGACCTTTCCACCCCCACTTCTAACCTTATCCACGATAAATCGTCTCTGTGTGTGATAATGATACTCGTCTTGGTATAATCTTTCTTATTTATGTTCGCATTTCTAGTTAAATGTAATCGTTAATGCCCTGTCATTTATAAAAGCCGAGCCTGGATGAACTGGGCCCTTCTAGTTGAGCCATTGTGTTTGTCTTCTTCCTGTGAAAAAAGTTCTTTTAACAGAAAATGGTATCTACTTGTACTACTATCTACTCATAATATCAATATTAGTTGCATCCTTCATCATCAAACTTTGACTCCCTGGTATTAATGTCGGTTTCCTTTCAAAACACTAAAAGAATATCGCCAGAGGTAATCCCTCGGCCCACTTGGGCCACTCAGGTACCTATATAAACTCTCAGACTAACCAATTGTTCAGACCTGATTGTACGTTCAACCTACCTCAAGTCACTCTGGTAAGCTCATCTAGATATTTCTATTCACCCAACTTCATGTACTTAATAACAACTTGTTCAAATTTACCTCAGTAAACTGCTGAAATTTTTTTTAAACTATTTCACTGTGGCGATCTACAGGGCTTTCATGGGGCTAAAATGGGATTTTTGAAGGATCCCAGGAGGTTAAATATTTTTCGAGTACAAAATAAAGGGTTTTTGAAAAAAAAAAAAAAAAAAAAAAAAAAAATCCAAAACAAAACTTTTCCAAAAATTTTCTTATTGACAGAGAATTAAATTTTCGCACTAGTAACCTATATCAAAGAATAATAAACCCTTGTGTAAAATTTGCAGCGTTTTAAAAAGTACCTCTGACTTTCTTATCTCTAATTTCTCCTTGTCACTACTCACATATCGAGTATTTGTTTTGCCACTAGAATAATAAACAGTTCTCATTTCAGTACCTGTAGTATAGCCTAACTGGTTTTCAAATGGTTCACTGGCCATCAGTCATGGAGCCAATTTTAACACTGGGTCCATATTCCAAAATTACTATTGTCAAGTTACCACCATTCTGGACCGATTTCATCAGTTATACTTTACACTATTAAATAGTACAAATTTTGTACTTGTTCATATACCTTCAGTATAATATAATTTAGAGTTTAAATTGTTTATATAATTTTATGGTTTTTCTCTGATGGTAATGACAAATGGTTTTCTTGTCAGGCTGTAGATGAGCTTAGTTGCTCGAAACCGGTCCCCACGCTATAATTGTTTACCTAAATAAACAATTTAGTATTCAGCAGAGAAGTCGTTCTCAAACCCTAGTTTGTTTACGAGGTATCTCCCTTGTCTGACCTATTTCTGTTCCAACACTGTATGGTACATGTGGCCGCATGGCCGCACTCTATTATTAAATTCACTAGCTCGCTGCTTGTGGTACCGATACGCGCCCCGGGATGCGCCGCTTTCGATGGCGAGATTGGGCGTTACAGCTTGTCCCGCGAGCGGCTTCTCTGCTCAGTACCCAGACCGTCCCTAATCTTGCCGCCGCTTTATCATACACTGACCGTTTAACTTCATTATGGGCAATCACAGTGAATTTTTGGTTGGCCCCAAGGACCGGGCATCCTTTGGCGATACTTGGCCCAAGGAAGCCAGGTCAGCAGGACCAATTATTTCGCGCGGGTCCGTTGCCCAGGCCACTATTGATGTCAATTCATTCCTAGTAGCCGGGAGATTGGACCTTTGTAGGTCTGGGTCAACGGGCTTTGTATCCATTGACGACAATTAGTGGAAACCAGCCCACTGATACCAAGTAATACTGTGGGCTTAGGGCAAACTGTTATCAATGTTGACATTTCAACTTGGATATCAGATTCCCCTCTGCTCCCTTCCGAGGATCAACGCATCCCAGTTTGCGCCAACCTGGGGGTAGCGGATCCTCCAATTATGCATCGAAGCCCCCTTCCAGGTCAGCAGATCGCGACACTGCTTCGCATTATGCCCTTGGTAGGGATTCATGCACTCCCCTCCTCTTCCCCCAAAGATGCCGGTGGCGTAATCCTAGATATGACGCGAGAGGTATTCCTTCAAATACACAACAAAATGATGAAGCTAGAAATAAATTAGGAACACATTTTGAGCATGTAGGTACAACCCCACTCCATTGACATGGAAGCTGCAACTTTCAGCCTTCAAGGTATTTGCCCCACACCGGCGGCCTGTCATCCCACCCCTTCAATAGATTGCAGAGAGGGGCCACCCCTAGGTGGCAACGCATTTTTTTCTCCATTATTGATAGGGAAACGTTGTGGCGTTTTCGTTCATGTGGTTAAATGTGCGAGTATTTTTTTGACATGTTCGGGTGTCATCCATTATAATGTTTTCTATTGTGTCCTAGATAAATCGTTTTTACCCAATAAACAAGTCGATCTGTAAATGTAAAATCATCGATGTTTTTCCCAATCTATGTTTTTCAAGTTGGTGTTGAATCTCCCACCCTTCATACTTTTAGCGTTACTGATTTCTTCTTCCAGACACTGTACAAATCCCAATCAGAGCAGTTGAAGGAGGAAATAGAGGAGAAAATCCGCAGCATTACCGAATTGGAAGAAGAAAGGGGCTCTTTAGCGCACCAGCTTCAACTTGCCCTTGCTCGCGCGGATAGCGAAGCTCTCGCAAGATCCATCGCCGAAGAGACGGTTGCTGATTTGGAGAAGGAAAAAACCATGAAGGAATTAGAGCTCAAAGAGTTGATGGCTAAGCACCGAGTCGATAGCGCTTCCAAAGAAGCTACAATTTCCAATGTAAGTAGATATTTATCGCTTTTTACCCATTAAATCATTTGATAGATTGAATGACCGGTATTATCTATTAAATACATTCAATGTAAATAAAAACGTATGCATTCTTTGATTTTGAAATCGCACGTAATTTGGGGGAAAAGAATGACGCGTTGACTGATAGCTGATTTTTTTCACAGTTAAAAGAGCGAGAAATCGATCTTAAAAAGCGGTTGGATGACCTTAAAAAAGAGAACGAGGAAACCGCTCATCAGAAGAAAATGATGGAAGAAGGTTAGTAGTGTTACTAGTTTGTTTTGCTTCGTTAAACAATATCAATTCCGAGTTGTACGTTCGTCAATTTTGAATATTTTAGATATCAGAAATGCCAAATCATGCATGGAAGAGTCAGAGCGCCTTCACAAACAGCTCAAGCAGGAACAGTTACTCAAAGCTCAAGCTGTTAACAAATTAGCGGAAATCATGAATAGGAAGGACCTTAATGTCACGTCAAAAGGCAAAGCCAAGGTGTCATCAGCTGATTTCAGAAGGAAGGATAAAGAGTGCAGAAAGCTGCAGCAAGAGCTCACTCAGGTAAGTTGGAGTTGCTTTCTCTAAGCGTCCCTTCAACGCACAGACTATGAATATGTTATCAACTGTTCTTAACGACCCCTTTTTAATGTGAAACCCAACCCAATAAACCAACCCAACACAATCCAAGGACCATCAGCTCATAACGCTGTTATTTGTTCTTTTCAGGAGCGAGAGAAGTATGGGCACGAGGTCATGAAATGGCAAAAAGAAGTGCAAGAACTTCAGGCTGCCGTCGTTGAAGAGAATACCATCAAATTGCGATTTCAAATGGAGCTGGACTCCAAAGATTCCGAAATCGAACAACTTCAATTAAAATTGGCTTCCCTCTGTAGTGAAACTGCATCTCTCAGTAGCGCAGACAACGAAAATGACGATGCGTTTATGTCAGGTGACTCATCTTCCATCACTTTACGCATCGTTTATGTTGATCCAGCCACTAAATTAGAAACTTTCTTACAGCGGTAGAGACCAGATTGGAGGGTTGGCTTTCTCTTCCACACAAACAGAATATACGTCGTCATGGTTGGAAAAAGATTTATGTCGTTGTATCATCGAAGAAAATATTCTTTTATAACTCCGAGAGTGAAAAGCAAAACACCGATCCCTATATGATACTAGATTTAAGGTAAGCTGATTCTCCTGTTTTCTTCTTGTGATTTGATGAGTCTGTTGATTGCATTTCACCATTTGGTATGGACGTCGAATTTGTATCGTTTAATTAATTGACTCGTTCGATTTCCAGCAAAGTTTTTCATGTCCGACCGGTTACCCAAGGTGACGTGATTCGCGCAGATGCCAAAGATATTCCTAGGATATTTCAGGTAATTACCAGCTGAAATAAGACTAGCGCACTGGGATACCATGAAAAGTTAATATTGATGACGTATCCAGTAAACGGAGAAATATTGCATTGGTTCTCGGCTGTCTGTTAGTATATTACTAGCACGGTGACAGGGGGACTACTTTCTCGGACAACAGGGCTTGCTTCGCTCGCCCATTTGCATAATAGGTCAAGTGATGATATATTTTAAGTGCGTGAAAACTTGCCAATCTTTTAAATCCCTGTGGGTGTTGAAAATATTTAAAAGCCGAGTTATTGAAAAATGTCCGGCCTGAGTTGGGAGACCTTCACAGATCTCACCCACCCCAGCTCCTATTGTGTCTATGATTCAAGAGCAGACGCACGCGCGGTCCCACACATAAATCTCTAAAACTCGTTTTCACTCCGCTCGCAATCAAAAACTCCCAATCGTTGGAATTCGTTCATTCGAAATTTATTATTAAAATAGCTGGGAAATATCACATTTCCGTCCATCACCTATCAATGACGCTTTTTGACCGTCTCCCTCGTCTCGAGATGAAGGAAGAGAGTTCGCGAAATCTCCTATAGCCTATTATCTAAGTCAGATCAACCTCGTCAATTTGCGCTCACCCGCAGATTCTTATTAATGTTATAGATTCAGATCGGTAGGTAAAATCCAGAGGAAACCCCAACTCAATCGGGCCGTAAACAACGAAGAAAGGGATAGTTGCGCGGATTTGCGTGCGTCAGAATTTCCGACTTGGAAAGTGAGCTTAACGGGCTTATTCGATCGGCAATCCAAATCCAAATTACGGGCTCCCATTTAAAATATGAAAGTTGGGCGCAAGTGCGCCCATTTGCGCCGAATCTCAAGCCCCCCCAGTAAGAAATGTGAGGGATCCTGAGACAGTAGAAAAATCGCCGTATTTTTATCACTTACGGTTTTCAAGGAGAAGGCTTGTGGCATACTCCTACATACAGAGACAGTCTGAATTAGTGGTATAGACTAGCACTCACAGGGAGGGTCGCCTCGCTCGCCCATTTGAATAATATTTCAAGTGATGGGGTAGGATACAGTGGGAAAGCTGACTCAATCGGACTGTAAACAACAAAGATAGGAAGAGTTGTATGGATTTGCGCGCGTCGTAAATTGCGCCCAATGTGCTTATCGGACGTAAAATTGGCTGGGAAATCCGAATTCGCAACAAAATTTAAGGGTTCTCATTTAAAATAAGAAAGTTGGGCGCAATCGCGCCGGTTTGCGCGCATTTTGGGAGGATCTTAACCCCCCTATTAGTAGCTAAATGGGAATCCGTGGCAGTAGAAAGAAATCGGCGAATTGTTATTGCTTATCGTTTCATAGAAGGCTTGTTACATACCCGCACAGTCAGCAACAGACACGTTCTGAATTAGTGGTACCTATAGGTTCATTCAAAATACATGATTTGTCATTACAGTTATTGTACGCTGGTGAAGGGGAAGCCCGTCGTCCCGAGGATAGCAATGCTTTCCAAGATTCAAGGCCCGACGAAAAACCTGGGACGGTTCAGCTGAAAGGTCACGAGTTCCTACAAATATCTTATCACATGCCAACGAATTGTGAAGTTTGTCCAAAGCCTATGTGGCACATGTTCAGGCCACCTCCCGCTCTGGAATGTCGTAGTAAGTGTCCTTGTCCACTAGGATGATTTCATTTGGAATGAATTTGTATGTCGTAATAACCTCTGATATGAATATTTTGATACGATACGCATATCTACCGATTATTCTTACGTTTCATAAGTGATTGACCTTTTGCAGGATGCCACATCAAAGTTCACCGGGAGCATCTGGAACCGCGAAAAGAAGAATCAATGCCTGCAATCGCTCCTTGCAAACTCAACTACGACCCGAATTGTGCAAAAGAATTACTACTCCTAGCGGCAAATCTGGAAGAACAAAAGCTCTGGGTTCAGAGGTTGAGTAAAAAAATTCAAAAATGCGGTTACAAAGCGAATACTACCATTGACGGAGCCAAAGTTTCACCTAGGTATATCACCACACCTGAGACTCTCCCATTTACCCTCCCAAAAACTATCTTTTAATTCTCTATATCAAACATTATTCCAGGGAATCTACAAGGTCTGCTCTTAAACCTTACATGTCGACTCAGCAAAAATCCGCAACCCTCCCAGCCAACGCGGGTTCAAAGTAAGAGGTGCCTTAGACATATTTTACAACTTGTGATAATGAAATTTTGTGTACATACGCATAGTCAGTTTTATTTTCTGTTATTATTCTTCGAGGTTGAAAGTTTTATTAATGATACGTGTACAAAACAACGATAAGGCTGTAGGCATTTGATGAAATATAAATGGGGACGTTGTGATAGGTTGAAATTGTTGTCTTGGTTATATTAACGGGCATTCTGCATTTATTTATATTCTGCTATCCAACCTATTAGGTTTTTTATTTAAAGTGTACTAAATTGATTATTTCTTTAATTTTGTACGAGAGGATTATTTAATTGTGATGTATAATATGTGTATTACCAGTCTTCCAACCATAATTATAATTGTACTACCATAGATGACTGAACTTGCCGCATCTATTACTTGAACTTTTTCGCTAGGTCGATATCGTAACGCTTAGATTATTTCCAAACGAATTTCTCAATGCGTGTCAAACTTAAGCAATACTTAATTGAAATTAGCTCATAGACTTGGAGGCGTCCGACTGAAAAATATACTTCCAATTTTGTTTTTTAAAATTTCTTTCTGGAGAAAGCAGTTACGGCTAGTACTTACTACAGACTGGGTTTCTTGCGTGGAGTCTTGGGGAGCTGGTATTTGCTCACGTCACTAGATCCAAGTAATGATTTCTCCGCTCTATAGACTTTAACGTACCGGGGTTTCCCTATTTTAGTCGTCAATTCACTCTCTTAGGTTCTTTTTACAGTGTAGTTGAATGTTTCGTCCACCAGGGGCGTCCCAAGATGGAAATGGGAGTCCTCTCCACTCCCACTACCCCTTTTTCCCGCCAACCTTGAATGCCAACAATGCGTTGTGTATACGTTAGTGTCCCTGAAGGACATAGTTCAGTTAGACGCTACAAAATTGTTATTTTATAGTACTAAATTCTAAGAGATCCATCATCGTCTGCTTTCAATTGGCAAAGCCATAGATTCTAGTGATAGTTACGTTGAATTTGTTCTACTGATGCCGATTCTTTCCCTAATTTCCGTGGTTTTTCTTGTCAGCTTGTACACAACTGAGACATGATTACGTTCAAAGTTTATTCTGTTTGCTCGTTGTACAGTAATTTTATTTTGTAAATTTGGTTGTACATATTTGCTTTGTTCGCTATACCGTTTATTTTCATTTAATTTTTTTTGTAATTGCCCATCTTTTTGTAAACTAGTGTAACTACTTTTGATTGTAAATATCTTTGAGTTGACTCGGATTAATTTGAGGTATCATTCAAAAACGTAGCATTGTTGAATTTCATATTACGATTTTTTCCTTCGAATGACAACGTAAGTTAAATTTTGTTAAAGTTTTTTCCTTCAAAACAATCACGGTTGTATTTTTAGTTAACGAGTTCTGAGCATTATCGTCATCGTGCTCTGATTCATGATTACCAGTTTGAGGATAAGCAGGAACGTTGGCGTAAAAATTTCCCAGTACTTTCTGGGAAGCGAAACCGCCTTTTCACCGATCAGTTTCTTCTTATAAAAGCCCGTCCTACGTAATAGTTTCCGTACAAACACATTTGTATCTGTCCTTTAAGCAACGACTTTCATTGACAATTCTGTGAGTTTCGAGTGCCAAATTTAGGGCTTTGATAAACTCTTAGCTTATATACCTACTTCGAATTAGTTATCCGGTAGTTATAATAAGTAATTTCGTTGTGTCATTCAACAAAAACGGACACTATTCCATGTCCTCAGTTTCTGGACAATATAATACCTTAGGGTAGGGGTCCAATCTATGTCAATTAGGGTGTAAGTTACAATTAATTTCTTTAGTTGGAATTTATTAATGCTTCCAACTGGGCTAAGAAAATTGAAGATTTTGTTTGGACACGTCTTTGGTATACTGTGCACCCGCCTTGATTTGTTTAAATATTTCTTTCGCAGTGTTAACAATTCCGCATTGACAAGTTCTATCCTCCACAATGTGTACCGCATAAGGGGAAGATTTTACCTGTTCCATGTCGGCATCGACAATCTGATTTGACTGCGTTTCATACAATAATTTTCCTCCTGAATCCACCAGAAAAGTTGCCCCTTTCGTGTTACAATCAACCTTCCGATGCTCTTACTTAACCCATATTATTAGATTAGATTAGACGCCACTGTGTGAGTTGGCTGACTGGATCCTACATACTTTCATAACCGCTGGCTCAGGCCATTCTTACAGTAGCTAGCGATTCAGTTAAAACGCCTCTAGTTGAATGTCTTTAATCTTCCTGTCAACGCATCTTGGTAACATGGTGAGACCAGCCAGTTCATTATTCGTATTTGGCCTTTTGCCGGAATACCTCAGTCGCAATCCAACATTTTCTCACTCATCATGATTATTAAAACATTTTTCCATTTAGCGGTTTCATTTTAGAGTCAAAAAATGTAAATCTTGATAGCTTATTTCGTCTAGGATCTGTTATAAAGGTATTTCGTAGGATATACTGTAATGATATTAAAACTTTGAATTACATTGTTAGGTCAGACAGGAAATTTTCGGATACTGATTCTCCTAATGTAACCTAGTCATTTTTAATCATGATTAATGTTTATTTAACTTTGATTCCTTTATTACTTTGGTTAAAAAAAAAGTTCTCTCAATTGTAATTTTGCTTTTAGATTTGAATGGTATCTTTCATTTCTTGGAAGTCAGATTATTTTGTTTTTAAGCTGATAATAAACTCCTTAATAGGGAAAAAACTAACTAGGTACCTATTTTTCGTTTCCAGCAACCTCTAACTGGGGGGAATTATAACAAATAAAAATTGGAAGACGTTCGTGAGAGGTAATGATATTATGGGACTATTCCCATTTCAGTTACTATTCCATGATAATATCTATAGAGAGGAGAGCTCACTCTGTGTTTAACCGCGTTCCCAAAACGCCAACCCAGTGATGGAACGGCGGGGGGGATTGCGACTGCAGCGCGACCCCTACGAGATGTAGTGAACTTTGAAGGTGGTAAGTTACCAAAACTGAACCAGAAGATGGCGCCCTGCGAATTCCGACTTGTCGTTTGCATTCACAGTGTACACAACTGCACAATCATTATTCAGAGAAGGTTCCTTCAATTTTTCCTTTAATTTAATTGTAGTAGCACAACAGTGGAAGATAAATCCGTTTAGTGAGGTATTTGGGGCTTTCCTTCGTAAGAAGGGCTAGTGGCTCACTCTAGTCGGGTTTGAAGGGTTTATGTGTAGTTCACTACGTTCCGTAGTGATAGCGCCACCGTCGACTACAGCACATGAAGTCCTATTTAGTGAACTCTCTCTATTCCTCCATTAATATTAATATCATAATAATATTATGATATTAATAATATTATTCTCTTGGATGGATAATAATAATATTAATAATATTATGTTGATGATAATAATAATATTAATAATATTATGTTGATGATGATAATAATAATATTAATTATTATCTTCATATTATTAATAATAATATTAATTATTATCTTCATCTTAGCTGTCCCAATCGGGGTTTTCATGCAATAAGTGAACGCGAAACGAGAATGGAACTTACCGCTATTATACTATAATATAGTAAGGTGGGGGAAGTGCAAAGTTGGGGCAAGTGCGTAAAAATGTAAAAACAGAACTATTCCACTTTGAACAATTTCTACGTGTGAAACTACGTGCATGACATCACTTATCCGCCAAATGGTGTCAACGCAAACGGTAATCTGGCTGGTAGGTTGTGAAGTCACAATGTGCCATTTCACTCAGTTACCAAGTTCAGAGCTCCTTTTTTTAAATGGTGTTTTATCATGCATTTATGAGTTCAGTAGTAACTACAACAGTTGTTCTTCACTCCTATAATTGAAATTCAGTGTTATATTTTTCTATCAGTGAGTTGGGACCTATCTTGCACTTACCCCTTGCTGGTTTTCAAACTGGTTGCCCTTGTTGTGTCAGTAAACACCTCATTTTCCATGATGTTTGAGAATACATCCAAGCATGGAAGAAATAGAAATAGAAGAAGAAGAATAGAAATCCTTATTCCATGACATCCAAGTTAAGCTGACAGTTGTCTGCTTTTTAAAATTTAATTGGTGTTTAATGGTGTTTTAAAATAAAATTGGTGTTTTATGATGGATAGAAATCTATCATCCTGGATGATAGATTTCTATCCATCATAAAACACCAGAAGACAACAATTATTTTGTCTTCTGGTGTTTCATGATGGATAGATTATTATGGATCATACGTATATAAGCACCACATTTATATAATACTATATTTTATAAAATTTAATGTTGATATTATCAGAATCTGATATTCTAGGGAAAGTGAATGGGAAAATAATATTGCCGAGGGGGTGTTTGAACTGGGGCGGGGGAATTTTTCGCTTGGAGTTGGCAACACTGGGGACCTCGCAGCCCAAGCTTTCGATGTCTCACCCCGGTATGTCGATGTTGTACTTAGTACAACATCGACATCCCGGTGTGAGACATCGAAAGCTAAACATCGATATAAACATCGGATGCTCACCATCGTAAATCGATAAGAAAACGTCATTGCTTTGTTGTTTTCCTAATTAATTTCAAATTAAGTAGTATTTTTTCTTCCCCGTTAAAATGGTCCTTTAAAAAGCCGGAATGGTTATAATACAACAGCAGAAAATATTGTAATTTATATTTCATTGCCCAATCCTGAAAGAGGAGCCAGGTACCAGACGAAGGTGCTAAAAAAAAAGGGCAAACGAGCCGGGGATTGGCTGTCCCCGGTCACAATAGTAGGTAAGTGCGAGTCATGGGCCCTTTCAAAATCGATTTTACTCATTTTCAAGAAAAGCTGAGTCATCTTTTACTCCTTTACTTTCTATCTTTTATGGTGATCTCCCACATCGTGTTTTTCCTCGTAGGGTTTATTTTGACAAGAGAAAAGTAGGTACTTACCTAGAACAAATTAAAATTGTATCGACTTGGAGAGACCGATGGCCGACAAACTGAGGTCAACATCGATGGTAGAAACATCGAACATCGAAGCACAACTCGATTTCCAGCGGACCTGCGGAAGGTAACCTTAGTAAGGTTACCTTACGAAAGTTACCTTTTCCAATGCAACTGACGACTCGTCTGTGACGACGCTACCAAAATAATTTGTTGCGTTTAGTAAATAAAAGTGATCAATGGCTTTAGTTCGAGTAAAGAGGCGTGCAGTGGACGATCCGATTGATGTCCTCCTTTTGGCTCGTAAAAAGTTCAAAGCCGACGAAGACAGCCCAGTTGCCACGGTTTTCAAGTTTGCTGCAACAGTTAGTGAGCAGGTTAGTAAAATTATAAAATGAAATGTATTGGATGATGTTTAAATTAGTTATTTCATGAAGAGGAGTCATGAACACGGCAGTTTAATTTGATTCGTGCCACGTTCTTTCTTCGAGTAATAGGCCAACACGTTTGTGGCGACGGTTGGATGTCAAAATGTGTGTTAACTCTCGTGTTAACAAAACAACGTAAATCCCTAGCAATATTTCGCTAGCTGTGGCCACGGATTCACGGAAAAAAGTCCCGAAATAGAACGCTGCAAATTATATCCTTGTGTAAGGGTTTATTATTCTTTGATATAGGTTACATGTGCGAAAATAAGTTGTTATTTTTTGCGAAAAATAACTTTTTTCGCAAAAAATGCTTTTCTTTTAACCTGTTTTTACTCGGAAAATATTTTTGTCTTCCTGGGATCCTTCAAAAATCCCATTTGTAGCCCCATGAAAGCCCTATAGATCGCCACAGTGAAATCGGATCGTTCCGGGACCCTCAAAAATGGATTCTACGTCCAAAAATACTTCGAAAACGACACCTAACTCGATCCCCTAGCCAAAAGCCTTCAAAAAAACCCTCCCGTAGCCCCATTTGAGCCCCATAGCGCCCCACGGGTTTGGGCGATCGGGCTGAAAACCTTGCGGGCACAACTAGATGGTAAACCAAGTATTTTGTCAAAATTTCAGATTAAAAAAAAAAAAAAAAATCCTACTGCCCAGAACGGCCCGGACGGCGGACGGACATTTCGGTTTTAGAATCAAGACCTCTTGAAACGGATAATGTCAAATTTTGAGGCCGATCTGAGTCCAAAAGGGCCCAGAAAAAAATCCCCGGAGAAGAAATAGCGTTGACTGAATGGAAATGACAGGAGGTGATAATATTACCATGTACATAATATTATTATGTAGTTGTTGTCGTAGGGGGTAAAGTAAGCAGTTGGTGCCGTACGGCGTCGAATCGGGTGAATAGTCCTAGTGTTCCTGAACAAGCTTCAATAATTGAATTAAATTATTTCAAAGCTCTCATCGTGCACTATGTATTTGAAAATTTTAGGGGCCCAAAAGTTGGGCTTTGACGTCTACTTTAATTTTTGGGGGGTTAAAAAAAAATTATTTCCACTTGGTCCTTACCTCCATGGGTGAATCGATTTTCAGTAATTTTTCGTTATTTTTTTTTTCCTATTCGTTTTTCGCCGCTCCCACGGTGATTGGTACAGGTTTTATCTTTTTAAAAACGTTTTCAAAGGTTCTGGGACGAATATTGGCAGAATTCGTTTGCGTTTTTTCAAACTATGATTCCTGAGTCCGGGCTTACATACCTCCTGACGAAAAACCATATTTGGATTTCATTTATTGTTATTTCCCCCCTTTTCCACTTTTCCCTTTTTTTAAAAAGTTTTTCAATTTTTGTTTTGGGGGCATTTTTTTCGCCTTTGAATATTCCTAGGGGATTTTTTTTTTCGATTACCAGCTGTGGGCATTGCTTGAAGTCTGTAGGCAATCTTGACATCCGTGTCCCAGTAAAACGCCCTGTGGTAAGATGGAGAGGGAGCCTGCGTAATAGGTATGGGTCATTTTCCCTCAAAGGGCACATCTGAACATGAGAATTATGAATGAAATTGAAAGTGTCGAATCAACGTTCCAAAAATATTTAGGGATATTCTTCCCATCGCACTGACTGAATTCCAACATTGTAAATCTGAATTGAAAGTATTCATAAAACAGAAAAAGCCCATGATTGCCACTTTTCCAATACCTATTTGTATAGCACTCTTAAAAACGTCATCCGAGCAAAAACCGCGGTTTGATCATCAGAATTAAGTAGTTTTTGGAGCGAACAACGTTGGAAGAATTCACACTATGGATGTGTCCAAAATTTGGACACATCCATAGTGTCATTTAAGTCATTTAATGACTTAAAGCACGAGCATCGTAAAATTAATGGACCTTTTCTGTTATCGTCCCACCGTGCGAGCATCCCGCCGTTATTGTCCCACCAACTCGGAATGGTGTTCATCTCGGAATTTTTGGGGGTATTTGCCGTGAAACGAAGGAAAGTTTCCCAGTAGCCGTGTCTGCAACGCTGATCCCAATTATAATTAGGAATGGAAATGCACCCGAAATCATCCTGTACCATGTTGTTAGAAGTCAAAAAATGAAAAATACATCATTTTTGTGACAAAGTCTTTCACGTAGTTTGTAATCATCTTAATTTGTTCTGGCCGATTCAAAAACCTGTGTAGGTGACGTCACCTACTCCGGTTCCGATTTACAATCAAAGACACCAGAGTGCAGGTCGATTTTCAAATGTTTTCTTGTTGATTTTCCTGGTGTTTGGCTCTAGTAACACTGGAGTAACGCGAAAATGGCCGTGTTCGCCTTGTTGTGGAAGTGATCGTGCATATCATTGACTCAACTTATTCGTAATATAAATTAGGTTACTTATTCGACGTGGCCGATCCTTCAGTTTTTAGTTTTTTAATGATGATGGCCAACTCGTCGACCAATAGGCCAGGTGGGAGCCGTCGGGGGTTGGCTGGCTTTAGCACACGTGTCCCAGCTACGTACGACTTGTTCGTTATGAGTGGACGGGTTGCTATGGGTGTTCCGAGTGAACCAAGGGTTGCATTATTGATAGACGATGAATGGGATTTTGATATTTCGTGCAAAGCACAGGTGTCCCAGCTTTTGGCGTCTGTTTTGAACGGAACTACGTCGGTTAAAACGAGCTTTTTTAGCTGATTTCAACGAGTACGACACGATTTCTGTGCTATAATCCGTTCGGAAGTTATTCAAAGATCTTCGGTAGGTGGGTACGAGTTTCTTTTGCTAGCCTTCGTTTCGAGCTAGTTTGATCCTTCACGATCTTCAAAAACAATACCTGGTTATAAGCGTGACGTTGGGAAACTCAAGTGATGTCAAGGCGGGGGAAGAACATTCCGGCTTATTTAATACTGCAGTATTAAATTAGCCAGAATGTTTTACATGTTTAACCAAGTGAAAATCTCTGTCGTCGAGACTGCGGGTACAAAGATTTTTTTAATCTACCCCAAACTTTCGAGAAGGCTTCAGAGTACTCAGAGGGACAGCGTTAGGCATTTTCTGGGAAAATACCTCGATATCTGTGTTTCTTTTACCCACCGTTGGACCCATTTTCTCAACGGATAGGTTGATAATGCAATTTTAAATGCGAATGATGTGTTAGAAGATAATCGTGTGCCATCGTGTTGTTGCAGTTACTGTGATATAGACGGAGAAAATACTATGAACATGGCTTACAAGAAGAACTTCCAGGGCAAAGAAACATTTCATCGTGTCAATTTCCTGTACCAAGCTGCCAACATTTGTCGCCAGTTGCCAGGTCCGCAAGGGAAAAAACTGATGATGATGTACGGCTCACATTTGACCTCCGTATGCCGAAAAACCGTCTCTCGGGTTGATATGCACATGAAGAGGACCATTTGTAAAGGGTGCTGCGGACTATTAGTGCCGGGAGACACTGCGATGGTAAGGTTGACTAAAAAACCTGAAAGCCAAGTAGTCTGGATATGCACCATGTGTGGAGCTTATAGGCTGTTCAATACTCGACCCGATCATCACGTTTGGCGTGACTCCCCGGATGCGATCGTCGAAAAAATCGATCTCAACTCAGAGAGCTCGGAGGAATCGGGCCTGCCTGCAAAAGAACGGACTACTCAGATTTCAATAAATGTGCCTGAAAATGTAAATGACAGAAAACCCCCCTTAGAAGATGTGAGTGGAAACGTTTCAGCGATATTTGATAAAGGAAAATCAACACCCCCATGATACTCAACTGTTACTTTTATTGGATATAAATGTTCTATCAGACTATTTCTTCAGTTTACTTCTACTTAGCTAGCTATTCGTTGTATCTTTAATGTAAGCTATGCAGATCTAATTTCATAAATTGTACATGAATTAGATGCATAAATTAAATGAAACACAAGTAGGTAGGTAAGTAATTTAATTTATTTCGCACTCATTGGGGTTATTATTGTAGTTATAAAAGTGAAGTTGATAAAATGTACAGAAATTGCTATTTACGCCTAAGTTTCAGTTCATACCTAATGGATATTTATGCACAAAAATTTCATTTGGTTTGTCAACATTTCTGTGAATAAATTCTTGCTTTGTGGTTATATCGATTTTCCTGGATAATTCACCCAAATTCTTACAAAAAACATGGATCATGTTATTTATAGGTTGACAGTGAAAGAGGGTCAAAATAACGCAGTCGACATTTCATAAGTTAGGTATTATAGGTCTCCCATAAGAATATTGCGCTCTGACCCTGAGCTCTGGTTGAGGAAATTGATTGATTTGAACTATGATAAGGGAGGGCCGGGCACGACAAAACTGGCAGATTACTCTTCTTTAGGTCCAACTAAACACATTAGGATCATCTCCCGCTTTGTCCCAATTTTTGGAACTTTTGGTTAATTATTCTTGGAATAGGTATATTTATACACCTATATTTTCACGACGGAGGTCGACGACTCCGATCGGCCTCAAAATTTGACATTATCCGTTTCAAGAGGTCTATATTCCAAAACCGAAATGGCCGTCCGCCGTCCGGGGCGTTTTGCGCAGTAGGAATTTATTTAAAAATCTGAAATTTTGACAGAATACTAGGTATTCAAGGTTACAAGGTTTTCTGCCCGATCGCCCAAACCCGTGGGGCGCTATAGGGCTACGGGATCGAGTTAGGTGTCTTTTCGAAGTATTTTTGGACGTAGAATCCATTTTTGGGGGTCCCGGAACGATCAGATTTCACTGTGGGGATCTATTGAGCTTTCATGGGGACACAATTGGGATTTTTGAAGGAAAGGATCCCAGGTGTTCAAATATTTTTTGAGTAAAAAACAATTTCGAAATTTTTTTTTTTCAATTTTGAAAAAAAAAAAAATTTTTACCGACAGAATTAATTTTTGCAAAAGAAAAATGAACCCTCTTGTAAAATTTGCAGCGTTTTTGCTTTTTCCTGGCCTACAATGCGTTGGTCTTGAACTCGAGAAAGACGTTTGGATCATGCTGTGAGTTTCCTGGGCTTGACGGTGGATAACCGTCTGTCATGGTTGTCTATGTCGTGGCGCTTGCGCCCAGGTTGTCTTCCTCAATTTACATAATAAGAAGGTTGAAAGGGGTGGTGTCTGACGGGGTGCTGCTTTCGATTTACCATGCCTGCTTGGCGAATAGAACAAGTTATTGCGTCATAGCCGGGAGAAATTCGAGCCATGCACGTCTGTTCAACGCTCTTCCCCAGGAAATAGCTCCCTATAGGTAAAGTCTTTCCTCGGGATGGTGAAACTCAAACTTATTAGAGCTGAGCTGTACTCCCATGAGGAATTTGGGGGAATTGACTGGGTGGAGCGTTGAGTCCATGAACAGTTTTTTTTTGTATGCTGAGACTTCAAACTTTATACCAGCATTTATGTACATTTTTTAATTTATTTTCAATGCAACAACACTAAACGTGATTTTAATATTGTGTTACATAATATGTATATATACTGTATATTATATTGGTAACTGTTACATTAGGTACTAGCTTAGACGTTTACACTGCCTTTTGGCTTTTGCCAAAAATAAAACATAGTATTATTCCATTCTATTTAAAGAATAGAGTCCAAATGTTCTGGCCCTACAGAAACTCTTTGTTTGGAGCACGTTTTCAGTATAGACGTCTTAAAATGCCCCGTCACTCTGGATTTAGCTCTTAAATCGCACAAACCGTAGATTTCAAAAAGCCATTGTTCAGTGTAAAAAAAAAAAAAAAAAAAATTAAAAATGAGTGAATAAGCACCATTATTTTATGGGGGAAGTGGGAGCGTTTACTTTTATGTAGCTGATTTCGTTGTTGGCAGCTAACATTCAGGATCATGTTGCTATTATATATCAAGAGTTGGCAGTTTGATTGACATGCTTCCTTGTATTTCACAGGAAGGGGACATCAAAACTCACCTCGATCAAGCAGCCAGATGTGAAAAACACCCGTTGAAATATCGTCAGAACGAAGTCACCTCCATCACACAAAAACTCCGTGCAGAGAACAAACTCTTTTCGAAGAATAATCGTCTGAAGGTTCGTTAATGAAACTGCTGCGTATATAACCTCTTTATTTGTGGTAAAAATGAATGGAACTGGAGAAAATAACTTATACCACCAGATATATTCATTCCCTTCTCCAAGAACTATTTTAAATCCTATATATTAATAACAAGAACTGTCATTTACATTGATTTTGATTTTATGCATGCTTGCAGTATGTACATTGTTGATTTTCGTTACATTTCTTACAATAGTCTATTTGGAAGAAGGATTTTTTGAACCCCCGCATTGGCCTCAGGTAGTTTAGTTACTTGCATTTCACGTTCAAGTTCTTCTGACTTTTCGTTGATAACAAACACAGAAACTTGTATGCCATGATATGTTTCGAGTTGTATTACTATCAAGAGTACAATTTGTAATAAAAAAACGAATTGCGTAAAAAAAGTACAAACACATTACAAATGTCTTCTAGGCAGTAATGGATTGAATGAGAGCGATTGTTAATATAACTGTTGAAGCGTCTACACGAATATAAGTAGTATGTAGTTTGAAACTGCCAAGTAGGCACGTGAAGAGTAAACGTTGACACTAAATATCCAAAAATTTGTTCCCATGTTGGTTATGAAGGTCTGCAGGTTTATTTAGCCAAACTAAAATGTGATTACGAAGCCTCCACATAGCGATTTTCAAGTTATGTAAACAGATTATTTAAACGTCATTTTACATACACGTATGTGCTCGTTTCTGTATTAATTGCTTGGGTGAATTTTAGTCTTGTTGTTCGGTGCGCTGTAGAGAATGATTTTAGAACGTAACGTTACAAGTTTAATTCCTTTTTGGCTTACATCCAGCTTGGTGTCCCAATTTTTAATCAATTTCGTTATTAGCCATTTTTTACACTTCCCTTTATCCATCACTATTTTGAGCAAGTTTTAATTATTTTACTTAAGTGATTTATTAAAAATACCATCGCTCATTCTCTTTGTCATCATCACAAAACCTACCAGTACCCTGTATATAACCTAATGAAGGATTTTATCATAAATATGTATGTATTACAAAGTCATAGGGACCTATGACTGACGAATTATTTACATCGAGTTCTTATCTAAATATACTTTGTTTTCGTAGAGCTAATTGTCATTTGCTACGGTATCCAGCTGCTTTAATTTTCGGCTATCATCTTTTCACCCTATTTACTCGTCCTTATTCGAATATAACTCACAGGCATGATTACCTCACTCCCGATTTCGTCTAATTTTGTCGACAGGTTGTCAACTGTTTTCGCGCGCTCGACTCTGCGGGTGAAACTCTGGATGATGTGGACGAAGGAAAACCACTGACTGTCGTTGACATTGAAAGCGGACCGTCGTCTACTCGTGAGGCACCCAAGGGCTTAAGTAATTCGGAAGTAAGTTCTCCATCTCCTGAAACAAACGGGGTTGTCAGTTTGTCCGTTTGTTCGTACTTTTAAATTATGATTTCTACTTGTATTACTTTTTTCTTTTCTTCATATTATGTAAAAAAAAAGTAATACAAGTAGAACTCTGGGTTTAAAGAAAAAGGAATCGACATGCTTTTAGATTTTTTTAATCAATAGAAGGCTTTCAAATAGCACTGTAAATGGGATCAAAACTCTGATCCCAAGTTCATAAAAATGTACCAAATTATATTATATATTATACTTTTCCAAAAATAATATATTATATTTATATTGTATTATAATATAAATAAAATATATTATTTTGGGAAAAGCCGAAGTTAGAATTTGCGGCAGTACGAGGAATCAGCTGTTTGGGTTGAAGCACAGAACATAGAAAGAGTAGTGGGAGTCCCGGTGAGGGCGGTGGCACCAGCCCCCACTCCAGTAGCCCCTTCACCAGCCGATTGTGCGTTCCTAGTTAGCCGATTCTCCCTAAAAAAAAATTATGTTCCTTGTTAACAACTCTCGTAGACTTATGTCTTATAAGTTATTAAGTATATTATACTTAATACGTTAATACTTATAACACATAAGTCTACGAGAGTTGTTTACAAGGAACATGATTTTTTTTTGGAGGAAGAATCGGCTAACTAGGTACGCACAATCGGCTGGTATCATAGTATATATAATATATCATAGTACATATTATGTACTATGATATGATGGGCTGTGTAGCATTCGGATGCAGTACAAAAACAAGGATGTTGTTCCTCCAATCACTCTGCATTAGTATTGCATACGAGTATGGCCGAATTTCTATGTAAATATTATTATTCCAGTGCCTAGTAATTCATTTCATCTATCAATACCTTAGAAGAAAATAGATATCAGGTTGTAGAAGGAAGAACTGTAATCCTACTGAGACGAGCCGATTATGCTTCAACACTTCAAAGACACTTTTACCGCTTCTCACCATTTCTGCTCAAACTATGTCGTGCCCTCAATCTTTGAAGGATTTCCAGATCATTTGAAACCAAAAGAAACGAAGGTACGTACGAGTTACCTATCAATGAAGAGCAAACACCAATGTAGCTGCTTCGGTTATTCTCAGCAAACGCAAACGGTTTTCTCATGTTTTGATTTGACGGCTTATTGTTTTCATCTCTCGTAATTTAATGCAATGTAGCATGATGATGGTCTGTTTAAATTTAATTCTGAAATGTAGCATATTTCCATTTCTTCCGCAAGAAAGAACATTAAAAAGAGATGGGTCTCCCGTACAGATAGAATCTCCACCAAAAAAAAAAAAAGTTTGAGATGTTTGAAAATTCACTAACTGCGGTCTCACTAACAATCTTAATTGGAGAGCATGTCATGCTCAATTGACATCTACTCGGGAAACTCTTCAGACCACCGTTATCAGTTTTGGACGAAAAAATAAAAAGATAAGAAATTTGCAATGTCGGGTGAACCGGATGGAAAAGAGGAATTGCATATTAAAATCCGTCCTTACTTACTTACTTACGTGCCTAGTCATTTGTGTGCCTATTTACCTTCCATATTAATTTTTTCAACTGTGATTCTTCGTAATAAACGCATATTTACTAGAAGCAACTTTTTGATGGTTCACCTTTCCCAGAAGATCGAAAAAAGAGCTGATTTCCAAGGAAACCTCTGCGTCAAGGGGAGCTAAAGAGAATCTCCAGGGCTTGGGGGCTAAAAGAGTGGGGGTACCTGGTGCCACGGCTCCATGCGCTAGGAGGCCGGGCTGCCGCTTCTACTCTTTCTATGTTCTGTGGGTTGAAGTCACACCCGACTCGGCTTCCTTACTGGTCAACATGGTTCCTCCCCAGTCAACTCGACACCTCATTGGTCAGACCCCATCATGAGTGTCTTGACGTCACGGCCAGCTATTCACATCATTCAGAACATCTTTAGATAATATATCCACATCATGAAAGACTCTTTGTATCAAAAATGAGTTTTCCCCCACTTTTTGATTTCTAAGAGCACCCAACATTCAGACGCACGTCTCTACCTTATTGCATTTTTGCTTTCATATTTAATTGGATATAATCAGATTTCATTGGGCTTAATATTCTCTCTCACAGCTACCGGCTAATTTGTATTTTCTTATTCAAAACAGGTACCAACCACCGAAGAGCAGTATGTATACGATCTTTACTACTCGCAGATGGGCGATTTTGATGATCTGCTGATGGAAAACGGTTTGAGGTAAGGAGTAGCACAGCAATCGATATAGCTCAGTCAACCCTGTTTTCGATTAGGAGTCTCCTGTGTTTATCTGCGTGTCTTCATTCTCAACGCAAAAATTCCAATATCCATTTTCACGTTTCAGTGCGCACGAAGTGGACGAGAAATTAATTTTCGGCGATTACGTTAATAAGGAATCCGATGATGACTCAAATGGTTACGATGATGACGACGATTCAAACGATGAAAACAATTGGCGGAATGACTATCCTGACGAAGAAGATGGCGATGATAAATCAAGGTTCAACATTAGATCTCTTCCGCGTGCTTCCCAAATTATTCAAATATTCTGATTCAAATTATGCATTAATGAAACACCGAAGCAATGTTATTGTTTGAAAATTTGTGAAATCTGCGTTTCAGTATTGATGAAGATGACATGAGGCTGGCAATGAGCATGGCTAATGTTCGGATAGGTGAGCATTGAATCTCCTTTGGTTTTATTAATTTATTCCAATTACTCTAAGGTTTACTAAAGGTCATTTTTCACAGATGGCGAATATCAGAGCGACCTCTCGAGTGATCAAGAAGACGAAGCTCTCATCTATGGTATTGATGAAGATAAACGGAACTATCACTTTAATACCACGTCCGATTCGGATAGTGACTATTTCTGAAGATCAATGAACCTCGTTGTAAGCCGCCATCCCTCGATTTCCGACTGTGTAAATTATACATTTTTTATAGCGTGAAGCCTGTAGATTGTAATATATTTAGGTCGTGAGCAGAGCGTAAAATTTCTTTTTACCTGGTTAAACTCGGGCTAGAAGGGCTCCTGGGATGTACAATTGCCCCTCCCTTTGAGGTATTTTGGTGCAATGGTATCTTCGTAAGGTTCCACTCCTATCCTGGCCATGTCATCTCTCACCTGAAATAGGAAGCAATGCACGTACAGAATTCACAGATCAAATATCAACAGATCAAAATTTGGTATTACATCAAGTTTTAATATTCATGAACAGCTTCTGCAACTTGGCTTAGTACAAAACCGTAAGACGGGTTGCTCCATGGCCACTTGCCAAGTTACAGGGGGTCTCCACTTTTTACCCACCATGGTTGAAAACAATGCATAGAAAATAGACATTTCAAGATCTTCGTTTGGTAGGCCAGTCAAAATCGACAATAAATTCGCAAAACGAGATGTATCTCTGATTTTTTAGTATGTTGTTCGGACTCATTAGGGTAGTGTATACCCAATTTTGCAACTTCCCAAAAGCTGTGCTTCACGCGTAGCACACGAAAAACCGCGATTTTTTCGGCCTTATTTCAGCTTTTGCTCTATATCTATTAAACTATGCATTGTCCGACGAAAACTACTATATGAGTTTTTAAATAGCATTAAATATGTGACAATTTAAGCCCAACCGGAGCTGTGTAGGTTAATTAGATTCAGAGTTATGGCACTTTGAAAATAGGCAATTTTTTCCAAAATGTGAACATTTTAGTTGAAAACCTGAAGACAGCGGAAGCACGTTTTTCAGAACGTTTTCGGCTGTAGCTCAAGAACTATTTGTCCTTAGGTAGGGGTAGTATCGGGCGCAAGTGGGTGAGCAAAGTGAGACCTCCATTTCCGCGTTGAATCTCTCTTCACTCAGCCTAAGCTCGCACGCAAGTGAAGGTATAAAAGAAATCATATAACCGAATGTGATCTTCGAACAACAAAACAGTTACCTTTTCTACGGCTTTCATAACCCTCAGTAAATTCAACCCTGCCAATTTCTTTAGTTCTTCCACACTCCACTGGCCTGAGGCGATCAGCTCAGCAAATAAAGCCGGATATGTGGAAACGTCTTTCAAACCGTCTGGGGTGCTGAAATCACAAACGTTTCTCGTCATTCGCCGATCTCTTCAAAACCCGACTGAGTGAGACGTCTACCTGTTACAAGCGTCTGAAGAGTATTCGATTTCATTACTGGATTCACTACCATGAACTCGGGAGAAGCTCCGCTTGTACGAACAGTGACAAGTAGCAGACTCCAATGGCTACTTACAAATTGATGCCGTCGTATCCCGCTCCCAGTCCCACGCTGTCCACGCCTGCCACCTGCCTAATGTGATTGATGTGGGCTGTGGATCCGAAATCAGAGATTTAGGAAGATGCAAACACTAATACGAATAACGCATGCAGTGACGTTCATTATCAGTATTGTAAGCATTCTACTTGTATTCTACTGTCCGTTCATACGGTTTGCTTTAAAAAATGCGCCTAAAAACCGATAGGTAGGTACCTGCAGCGTCAGCAATTGTTGCAGTGTCCTTACAGGTGAGAAATTGCGAGTAAAAGTTTACCATGACCAGCCCACCATTAAGTCCCTGAAATATAAATACTAGAGTAATTTTTTTCTAGCAAATCTTTTTATGTTGGATGCATCTCACAAGGAACAGACACTCGTAATATCGTCGAATCGTCAGGCGATTCGAATGATTTTTCGGTTGTATCTTAGTTTGGACGAGAAGTTAGGAAAACATCAAATTGTTTTCCAGAGAATTCAGTGTGCTTCAGTTAGTCGCAAGAAAAGTCCTTCGTGAAAAGGATTAGCCCCGCGTCGTTTTCCATTTTTTTAAATTGGCTCGCTTCTCACGTATCCAGATCTCCCGGCAACTCTTTTTCCCGAGTGTGAATTTCCAGCATGGAAAATTATGACCTGCCTTTATCCCCCTAACCCATTATATTTCTGCGCGAGCTAACGTTAAAAGCCCGTTTAACGTGCGTTAAACCTCCCAGTTCGTGCCGACCTTTGCGGAGCGGTTGGCTGACTCTACAGGATCATTTTTGTTTTATTTGACGTACGAACGATGAAAGGATTTGCACGGATATTAAGTAATCCATTGGGTGAAATATATCATTGTTTTCATTTAAATGGGGCAAAAACAGGTACGCGAAGAGGTTTTACTTAGATAAGGCCGCAACGGTGAAAATAGATAAACATCGATTCTAAGTTCAAAAATACATTAAAAACGCTGCAAATTTTACATAAGGGTTTGTTAGGTAGGCATTCTTTGATATAGGGGCATTTAACGACAAAGGTTGAACTAAAAAAATAAACGTTCTCCGAAATTAACCATATTGCTTGTTTTTATATCTTGTACCCCTAAGTGAGAAAAAAATCCCACAAATTTTCAGACCGATTCGGCGCGTTCTTGCAGCTGCACAGGCAGTCAAAGTTTGCGAAATAGGCAGGTTTGGTTTCACTTCGCCTGCTTTATTTTTTGCCTGATTCAAGGCATACACCTGTGGAACATCCAGTTAAAAGGGTAGTGAAAGGATTGGTGTTGAACCGCAAGTTCCTCTCGTTTAATGGGTTCATCCTGCGGACAGTTCCGCACCTATTTGTCAACGTATGTAACAATAATAAAAAAATCGATTCTTTTATTACGATTTTTCGAAACTCGGCGCTGGGCGCCTCGGCAAGCCCCCTGGATCCCCGGATGCTATTTGCTTAGCGCCTATGGCTAAAATTCAAGAAACATGGAACATGCTGTAGCCTCGCTTTTTGGTTGCGGTGCGTTTCTACAACTATTGTCAAGATTACCAACCAAGTGACAACAAAACCAGCGGCATTGTTTACTATAGGTAATAGCAATGCAACAGGGATATTATCCCTTTATAACATACATAAATTTAAAACTACGACATAAAATACGAAGAATAAGTACGAAAGAAATGCGAGGTTAATCGAGAGCTTTCCAACGAATGGAGAACGATTTTTGTCCGATGAAAACTAAAGAAGTTTCATTCCCCGAGAAACGTCTTGGTTGTACGTGATAATCATAAGAAAATTTCGTTACCCTCTCCGCGTCACCCCAAAAGCGGGACACGTTTTGCCAGTTAGCTCAAGGCTAAAGTACGTTCGATGCTAAAATCGGGTTTAGACCGCAACTCAGTGAGACAACGCTTTTTCGTCGACCCCTCCCCTCACAATCGTTTTTAAATTTATGAGCCAGAGTAAAAAAAAATGTCACGAATATGTAAAAAAACTCCGCATCTTGCCGGGAATGGCCCACGGGCGTTTTGCTATCATTGAGGCTGACTGTACGGAGAAACGTGGAACTTGATGCAAACGAGTCAAAGGTGTTATTATACCTGCGTAACTAAGACCATTCAAAATCAAATTTTAAAGCGTTCCCCATTGTTTTTCTCTACTTTCGTTTTTTGGTAGTTATGTTGGTCAGCTTTAATACCAGTTAAACGCCAAAAAAAAAAAAAATTTAATTTTGATAGGCAGGGTCTTTCACAAAACTATTTTAGTAAAATTTAATCATTTAATGATAGGTATCACAACATATTATCATTAGATACCTACATTATTAAGTATTATTTTGAGGCTGTTGACTTATAATCTAGTTACGGTGTTTCGTAAGTTGCAAGCTCCATATTCGCAAAATAAAAAATTCCAAATATTCATTCATACAATATGAAATGAACAAAAAATTTTTCATAAATAAACTTTGGGACCCATGAAGTCTCGTATGTTCAATCATCAAGTTCATGGCAAAGGCACGCCGACCACCAGGGCCACACAACACAAGAAAAGAGAACCCCACGGGAAATCTCCGTCAAGCAGTGAGTGCTCGGAGTCACAAATAATAATTATTGAGTCTCACGGTTCCTGAAGAGAGAGAGAGAGAAACTGAGACCAAAGAAAGAAGGGGAAAGAACATGCTTTCTCCGGTATCAACTTATCTGTCGATTCTTATTCGCCAGGGTGTTGAACACGCTGCCTTACGATCCTGACCCTTTTTTTCTCCTTCCTCCCCAAGTTTCTGTCTTCAATCGAATATCGTATTACATATTTATCAAGGTGGTATCGTTCCTAGCGTGCCTCCCAATATTGCCACATTTTCTCTGCTTGGGAGTTCAGTTTTAGTGAAAATCCTTATTTCGATTCAGTCCACTTCCGGGCGAACCCAAACTTTAAAAAAAGTATAGTACCTATCGACCTATTTTTAGGGCCCGGGTCAAACGGTATCTCATTAAGTCAGCGCCCTATGACTTTGAGGAGTTCCTGGGGGATATTGTCAATGCGAATTCCCTGTAGAGTGGCTTCCTAAATTATGTACATTTCCTGTGCTCTCAAGTGTTCACTTATATGCCCTTGTTCGTTGTATCTCTTCCTTCATTTTTTACGATTCTTTCATGTATTGTTGTAGTTTATAGTTTTTGTTTGACTATTGCTGATACACATGTTGTTTGCGGCAAATAAACAAGTCATCAATTGAATTGAATAGATGAGCGCAACCTTTTTGTTATTACGAGAGAAACTAAGAAACAGTAGGTATCTAGCGACCAAACTATGCCACACAGCACATCAAAAAAATCCACGTGATGCTCATTGCGTAAACAACTGCACCCTAACGACCGATGCTTAAGAAAACCTTATGCCGATCAGAGGTAACGAACGGCTCAGGCTGCAAAAATCGTTTTGGAGTCGTTGGAATCAGCCTAAAAAGCTCATTCCATAGACCCTTGTACCAACGAAATCGGACAAAAACTTTCGTCCCCCTATTGAGGCCTCCTTCGTTACACATCAGAGATAAACAACTTTCGTCGTGAAGTACCTCCCGAAAACCGATGAAAGGGATGAGGGAGGAAAAATCAAGGTAGCCTATAACCACCCCACGAACTCGCTGATCACAATGAGACCACCCTCATGAAAATCTGTTGAGCCGCTCGGGCGTGATGCTCTGTACACAAACAAACAAACAAAAAAAAAAAACAAAACAAAAAACATACATGTCGAGGAGGTGAGCGCACCTTTCCATTTTTTGGAAAAAGGTTGCGCTAAAAATTTGAATCTATCGAAGACGTCTCAAGACATTAAGTATACTTTCCTATAGGAAGTATACTTTTCTATAGAAAAATACTGTCATATCCCATCCTCGTCGCCAGATGAAATAACTCAATCAATGGCAGGCAGAAAAGTGAACATTTTAATAATTTGGGGTTGTCAAGCTCATCAAAACATTTGGTCTCGCTTGACTATTGGAGTCAAGATCCAACATTCCTCCCCCTCTGATCGGAAGATGCGCTTTCCGCATCTGATCAGCATGCACTCTCCATTCTAAGCCGTCGAGTAGCACCACGTAGGAAAGCGGTCCAGTGCGCTCCTTCACTTTGGCCTTCACGAATTCCTTGTCCTGTCTTCGCATCTTGATCCAGGCGTCTTCCCCCTCTGCAAATTCTTTGAACCTGCCCTCTCTATGCTGCTGTTGCTGCTGCTGTAGAGCTTCATCCAATTGCGCCGCGAGGTTTGGCTTCAACAGCGAAAGGCGAGTCCGCGGCTCCCGGCCGAACATCATCAGCGCCGGCGACCGGTTGGTAGAGCTGTGCACGGCCGTCCTGTACGAAAACAAATATCTCGCTAAGCGGCCCTGCAAGCACCCCTCGTTCTTTGAGGATGCCAGCCGTTGCTTGAATGTTCGAACTGCCCGTTCCGCCAAGCCGTTTGTCCGTGGATGGTACGGGGTAGACGTAACATGCTTCATGTTGTTGCTGGTACAAAAATCAGCAAACTCCCGAGACGCAAATTGTGGCCCGTTATCGGACACAATTACCCTCGGCAGGCCGAACCTGGCAAACAGCTCTTCCAGTGTTGTTATGGTGACCTCCGCTGTGTGCCTCTTCATTGGCACAATTCCTACCCATTTGCTGGTAGCATCCACGACCACCAGCCAACTGTGTCCCTCAAAAGCTTCCGCAAAATCAATATGGATTCGGTACTAGACTTCTGTAGGAACATTCCACGAATATATAGGTGATTCCGGATCCCAAGGCCTATTCCGCTGGCAGGAGTCGCACGTTTTCAAGAACTCTTCAATGTGCTTATCCATCCCAGGCCACCATAACCATGTACCGATATTAAATTTTCATCAGCGATACTATCGAACATCGATATATTGATATTTATATCAATGTACTATACTATACTATACTATACAGTATACATACTGACTATCGATGGCCATCCCTATATTGCTCTAACTATGTAGGTCCCTACTGAATATGTCTGGGCGCTTTGGTTCTTCGTCAGTGCCGTAGCAAGAGCCCCCGAGGCCCCTGGGGCAACAAGTAAATTTGGGACCCCCCATACGGAAATCTTTTTTCAAATTATGGAACGTTTGAATTTCCCGCGCGTATTATACTACTATAATAGGGGTCGCGAACAGTCAATTTGAGGTACTTTCAGGGGACCCTAAAGTCTTTGCCGAGGTAAGGCTCTTTCAGGACCAAAAAAGTGGTAGACGGGACCATTCGGGGCCCCTACACGCTCGCGGCCCTGGGGCACCGCCTGCCTCGTGATAGCTACGGCCCAGCTCTTCGTCTTTCCGCTCACATTTCATATTCATAACTAGATAATATTATTGGTTAGGCCCGGAAAAATGTTGAGAATGAGCTGAGGTGGCTGTGGTGGTGTGGCGTGTTTGTAAAGACGACGAGAGCAGTGTGGGCAATAAGGGGGGCGATGAAATTGAATTGCGATTGACGGAGGAGAGGCGAGATTGTACGGCAAAAGAGAAAAATGTAAGAAAGGTGGAGGCATTAATATACCGTGTAGTCAAATTGTCTTAGTGGTAAAATTGTAAAGTGGTCTGGGGGGTTACATATTAGACGTAGGTTCTTGATGCCATCGTGAGGAATTATGTGGCTTGGTTCGCTTAAAATTCAAACCTTCCGCGTTACGCGGAGGCGAAAGGTAAACGTAAGACTGGTAGGAAGGTATTTGAATAGCGTTCCATTGTTAGCTTACATGTTACGAGGTGTTCAGAGAAGATCACTTGTTGCGTAGTTCGGGAAAATGGCCAACTTCTGGTACCAACTTTACGTTTCCTCGAATACAACCGCAGTCGTCGAATCTACCTTTCCGCTTCCTCTGTCTTACGAGTTCCCTCATTTAGAAGGATAGAATCCTTAATGAGGCGAATAATTCTGCTGTTTAGCAGCATGACATTGTGTTCTAACTTATCTTCACGGTATTAAATGGAACTGCATGTTTACTATAGTATAAACGATATACCTTCGCCATTTGTTCGTCTCATACGTATGTAGAACATCAAAATAATCTGAATCTGGGTGTGTTCCGAATTCACAAATTACGTTATATTGTAAACGCGCCAAAACCAATTTCAATTCTAATATTTTGCCACCCTCCACGATAACTTAATTAATTAAATTCCACAACGTGTAGTCAGTGGAGGGCACGTACTAATCACATTATGCTAACAATCCATAATATTTGTTATGCTAACCAGCTTACCAATTTGGCGAGGATGTGGTCGGGAACATTGCGAGTGCTATTGCAAAGAGCTCTTGCCGAGGAATGAGAGAAAATCACTGGAGCTTTGCTAACTTCAAGGGCAGCTTTCATAGTTTTCACTGAAACTTTTGAAAGGTCCACCAT
The DNA here is from genome assembly GCA_955831195.1 of Pilophorus perplexus. Lineage (NCBI taxonomy): Eukaryota > Metazoa > Arthropoda > Insecta > Hemiptera > Miridae > Pilophorus > Pilophorus perplexus. The sequence continues at coordinate 11,258,421 of OY037011.1, read as the reverse complement.
CATCCCGAGACGATTCATCTCTTTCACTATTATCTGTAACAAAAGAAGAAACCAGAGCTCATAATGTAACTGGGTAAACAGTAATTATCGTTGTGAAAAAGATCTTTCCCCTGGTTTCTACGGTTGGTTTCATTTGATTCCTCCTTTCTGTAAAAAAAGAATCCTAAATCTCTGTAGGCTAATTTAACCGATAGATCACTTCAGGATTTTCTACTATCACTCTCCCGCTCTCTCCTTATTCTTTGGCTATAAACGTGAAAAGGTATGGAGAGGGGTAGACTTACTTTTCCGAAGTTGGTGAGGCCTCCATGTTCTGGCTTCCTTCCAGGAATATCAACTAAAGAAGAGTCGGCCCTGGAAAAGATTCAACGTAACAAAAATTTCATTACTGTCTCCGCCATTCTGATGTCGTCGAAAAGAGCTCGGGGTAGGAGAAAAAACCGGGAAGAGCTGACAGGATTTTTTAAAATTTATTCTTAAACATATCACGTGAGCTCATACCCCCCCCCCCCCCCCCCCGGTCACATGGTAGAAAAAGAAATGTAATAATAAAATATCGTAATAAACAAAATGTACCTACCCTAATACATGATAGGGAGCTTGGAAATAGGGATAGGGTGTTATACAATATTTATGTGTAATACAAACCATTGGGTGTTGCAGGTCGATGTCAAAGTCAAATATCGCACTCCAAGGGTGTACAGTATTCGAAGCACAGGAAGACTATTGGACAATGAATGACCTCCCTCTACTCCAATCAAACTGCATAGTTGATTTTTCTCATGAGCTGCTATTATTTCTATAAAAAAACAAAAAACAAAGAATATTAATAATAAATAAAATAACAGAAACATGAAGATGTGGCGTTTCTCAGTTTTTAAGTCAAAATATCAATTTTTAAATTAGTATTCATGATTTTAAAATGGAATCTCGAAATTAATTTCAAATAGGTTGTAACGCTTTCACACAATATTTCTACACTCATACATATTACATACATAATATAGACAATATATGTAAACACTACCCTCCACCCAACAGCTCACATACCAACGTAATCTTGGTACCGTGTCAATACCTACTTAACGAATGACAAAGTTAAAAGGATGGTTCTACCTACCTTGCGCTGATGTGCAAAACGTTAGGGGTGGACTATATTTTTCAGTAAGTCTTCGGATCACATCGATTTGCTCCAGCGTTAATTGCACAGCATCTTTAAATTGCGACTCGCATGGAACGTAGGCTGCCCAAAACTGCAACAGACGGTGTCTTATTAACAGATGCAACCAGAATTGTGGGTTTTATTGAGAAATTGGTGATCCCCCTCCCAACCATCCGAAATTTGTAAAATCGCCTCGATTTTAACAAACATTTTCGTTTCGTTGGCAAAGTTTATAATATACTAGTCTCTCCGGCTCGCTTCGCTCGCTCCCCTAGTGGATGAGTGGCATCGATGGACACGTTGGAACCCCAACATCAAGGAAAACTCCCTCCCCTTATAAAAAGTTCCAAAATTCACACTCGTGGGTCACTTTCGGGACACTATCTGAACTTATTAAGGTCCAGCCAACCCCCATCGTTCCGCCCTGGCGGGGCAGTCGTTGCGGCCTGGCGGGCCGCGTGTTCCTCAAATCACCTGCCTGCAGACCCCGCGCGAATTAATAATAATAATAATAATAATAATAATAATAATAATAATAGAACTACCTATGTGCGTGGCACCTGCAGGCCCCGCGCGAATTAAAACGATCTAATCCCTCAATAATATCGATTAAGAACTCAATTTGTGCAAGTAGGGACACCTTTAACATCCGTTAACCAGGGTGCACAACAGCCCCTTTAAGCTAGATTTTTCTTGAGGATCTTGAAGTCAAATCGAAGGACCAAATCTGCTTCTTGCTGTATATAGTTGATCGGTGCTATATAATATATAGCTATATATTATATAGTTATATATATAATATTATATTATATATATATGTTATATATTATATAGCTATAGAGCTTTGAAGTAGTTGTTCAAAAACAGTTTGGCTCCGTACCTCCGTCGGTATGTTTTGGATGATTTTCTGAAGTCAAATCTAATACAAAGTTGTCTTCTGTTTCGGTTGAATTTTCACCTTTTCCGAAAGTGCAGTTTCCTGCTCTCCTTCGATTGTGGTCCTGTAAGGGCAAACCCTCGTGTTCCGAACTGGATGAAGCAATTTTTGAATACCTAAGCTTTTTATTCCAAATACTCGTATTGTATCCATTACCAAGGGCTTAAAAAGTAATTTGAAAGCCCCAGTCAGGAGAGGAAAAAAATGGTTATAAACCGTTTCGAATAAACATGGAACGATGAGGGTGGAAAATTAAGGTGGTATAGCTGGGAGATCTTGAGAGAAATAAGGAGAGAGAGAGAGAGAAAGAGAGAGAGCGAGAGAGAAAGAGAGAGCGCGATTGTCGAAGAATAAGGTTTGTGTCCTCCTGTCGGCATATCACAGGTCCCTTAGTACCAAAAGACCCATAAGAGCAGAAGCATTAGAATTCAAATAGTAAAATATGGCGTTGGGAAGGAGAAGAAGAGTGAATAAAGACCTTTAATTTGCAGAAGAGAAATATACAGCATTATAATAGTATACTTAGCTATGGTAAAAAATTAGTGTTTAATGAGAATTGCATTCATTATTTTATTATTGACCATGAAAATTGCTTCTATGTTTTCATTGAGAGGGAAGTAGCGAAAGCCGAGTTACGACCGTGTGACCCGGATAATGCCCGCTAAAATCAAAGGTCTTATTTCGCGATTCATTTCCACACACTTCCTTGTTTCAAAGTTATTTATAAGTTTAGTTTTTTCGAGAAAACAGGGTAGGTACCCACCTAAACAGAAAACATGGAAGCCAAAGCAATAGCGCCCTTCGCAAGTACTATGCAAGAATTATAAATCTTAATGAACACGCGATGAAAAACTGGAAATGACGGCTTTTTAAATGGTTCACCCTCCCGCGACCAATAAAAATACCAGTTAGGATTGCGGCACTGCGCTTTTAAAACTATAGGAGCCAATAAAGCTTTCTTGGTATCCCCCTTTCGTAAGCCAGTTCATAAATTAAGGAGAGGGAGGACCTTCCCCATTTGAATTCGGAGGGCCAAAAAAAGAGGGAGCATTTTTTGCATAACTGCCGAAATTATACCCACGCGTTTCGCAAGTAACCTTCAAGTTACCGTGAGCTAAGGCTATTCAACTCTCCATTACACTATTTTAGTACACTTCTATTTCGGATTGAGGGGGATCGGTGTGGTCCTACTTCATAATGCATCACGTTAGGTAATTTATAATTCATAATTCGTTCGCAATAACGGGTAGGGCTACCGAGAAGTGCACACGTGTACTTGATTAAAATGACCTCTTGTGTGGTTTTCGACGGTAACTATATAACTTCTATAGAAGTTGGAACTTTGGTTAGTACAAGAACGGTCCTAGGGTCGTACATTTAAGGTTTTCGAGGATTACACTCCTAGCTCGATGAACCTGAAGTGAGAAAGTTGTGCCGGGGAGGCGACCCCACATGGCGTTCGTGCTATACAATGACTATGTGTATGAGTTTGAGTTTGAGAGCTGTTGCTAAGGTCAGAGATCGAAGTTAACTTGCCCAACTTGGGTAGATCTGGCTCGCAAGTAACTGTCGGGTTCATCTAGCTTTCTCTACGATATTGCAAACTGTAGACGATTGATATTTCTTGAGATACTCTACTTAGGCGTTGTTGAGACCGGAGTTGAGTGCGTAGGTAAATACAATTCTCAAGTAGTAAACCTGTGGTATGTAATCCCTGTGTAGATATTCTTTTTACAACTCGACGAGTTCAATTTCCAATACTTTTGAAAAATTATCGGATTTCTACTTTCCTTGATAGGCGAAGAATTAATCAAGTGGTCGAAAGTTAGGAAGAATACTAAAAGAGGAGGAATACTACGAGCATTACGCGTTGACGTGATGATAATACACCAAGAATCCGCTCGACCGTCAGGAACCTTCGGGTGCTCGCCAAATCGATAACTTTACCTTCCCCTGAGGCCGAAAAATAACATCAGGGCACTTTGTGTTGGTAGACTTGAACCCATTTTTGGGAAAGAGGTCGAAAACCGATGGGCAGATCCTGGTTAGAAGTACACAGTTTGTTGAGGACGCTGGACGGGTGGGGGTATGTGGGGGGTTGTTATTATCGTTTTCCTACAGCTTTTGACAGGTTCCCTTTCCGGAAAAAAAAAAACAAAACATTGAGCTATTATAATAGTTCAATGTTCTCTATAAATAGAGAAGAGGTTGAAGTACCTTGGTATGTGGTTAGACAACGATGTTTGTCAAACATAGGCGTATCATATAATCAATAAATTAATAAAGGCCTCAACAGCGTGAAACAGTCGTCCCAATAACAGACCTAAGCACGAGAGCCAGGATATTCAAATCCATATAATCCAAAATGACTTGTTCGGGTACCATTTTTTTCTTTCAAGTTGTGCGTGGGTTACAATAATAATAATTATTATAAAAAATTGAATGCTCCTGCAAAAATTCGATTTTTTACTAGTTTCGCTTGTAGCGCAAGGTTCTTTCACAGAAGTTGTCGACTTATTTAGACTTATTTACTTAAGGGCAGAACTTAAGACTTATCTTAGTGGTAAGGTCAGCAAGGTAAGATTTTAATTCCCAAAGGCATGCACTGACGTTATTAATTTTCTATTATAGCGGAGATAATGATATAATAGGAATATGATTAATAGGGCTCGGCAGGATATGACCAATAAAATCTGGAAATATGACCAATAAATGCCCTAAATATGACCGTAATATGACCGAAAAACCGCAAAATATGACGCAAAAACATGCCCGGAAAAGTTAATAATATGCTAAAATATGCCCCCCAAAAATTGTGAGAGGGTCATGAAGGCAAGAAAAAATTGCATTGGGGCGCTCAACCAACTTTTTTATTGTTACACGTCATCTTAGAAAATTATCAAACACATTGACCACAATGTGGTCAATATATAATATGTCATATTAAATGTGTTTGAGAATTTTCTAAGATAAATTTCTAAATTTTAGGCACTAAAATATTTACATAGTTACAAGCAGTTTCATATTAACGTCTTATTTACATATTTACAACATACCTACTAGTCAAAGTGTTTTTCAATATTTTCGGTCTTCAAGCTGTGGTGCTAGTCACTCAGGAGAAGTTTCAAGCGGGAGAACGAACGCTCAACATCGAAGGAAACCAATGGTAGAAATTTGAAGGAAGCAAGTTCATGGGGAGTGTAGGAGAGTTCCGTTTCTGGTAAGTCACCTCCTAACACCCTGGCTACGTTGACGACAGTACCTCAGCCTGGGTTACGGCCAAGAACGAATTCGAGCTTGGTTTGAACAGCTTTCCCAATCTACCCAGGCCACAAGGAAGCCTCTTCCTGAAATTTTTGAACCTCACTCACCAGTGGTGAGTCACCACTTCAACCAGCTCCTTCTCTGAGGCCTCAAGCTTGAGAATCAACTGTGGGATCGACGCCATATGTGCTTTAAGGTGCAATTTCCAACACGCGGCTCACGATTGCGACTGCGGCTCGCGATTGGCCGCGTCCCACTCCTCCAATGCATTCATAAGGAACCACATTCCTAGGCGCGTTTCCCGGCCGTACGACGCAATGCGGCTCACGGCTGATGAGCGCGTCTGCGACTGGACTGGTAGGGTGAGCAGTCCAGCCGGACGCCGTCTGCGGCTGAGGTATGCAAACCCGCTCAAGAGTTCATTTTCAGGGAATCAAACCAAAAAATGTGAAGCACAGAAAGCGAAAATGAAATTCACATTCCCGTGAGTGATTCTTATGAGGTGGTCAACCACACCTACCTCGAGTGCATCTCCACTTAATATTCTTTTGTGGATTAGATGAAAAAAACAAAACTTTTTTACTGATTTCCCATCACTACCACAGGCCATATGAACATAATATAAGGACACTGAAAGTAGTGAAATATCTGTATGGTTTGTAATTAAGTGGGTAGTCTTGGGATGATTTTTTAACATTTTTCGCACATTTTTCATTTTTCGAATTGAGAAAAAAAAGGAAGAGTCGATAGAAAAACGCTGCAAACTTTACACAAGGGTTTATTATTCTTTGATATAGGTTACTTGTGCATAAATTTAATTCTGTCAATGAAACAAAAATTTGGGGAAACATTTTTTTTTTTTTTTTGTTAAAAAAAAAATTTGGGGATTTTTTGACATGGATAATATCCATATTATGTCCTGTATTATGACCTTCGCTACAGTGTCCCTGTCCACCATGCTTTTCTTTGCCTTAGTTATGTATTGGTTGTCATTCTCGTCGAACGAATCCACTAGGTACTGATTTGACAGCCTATAGGTGTTCAGCATAGTAGAGCGCTGCAGAAATCCAGGTTTCCCATCGAGTCAGGATTGGCTCAGGGGGCAGCGGCAGTACGGGATGTGCCAATTTAAAGGCGCGCACTCGGCTAGGTGCCTTTAACAAAATTTTTTTCCCTGCAGAAATTAGTTTGTTGACGCTGAGAGAGAACGCTACTAGTTGAGAGAATTTATAGTGTTGATGTAAAAAAATCTTAAAATATGCAGAAATATTGAAATAACTAGGAAAATATGCTGCCTATTAGTGAAATGGCCCAAATATGCTCGTATCCAACAAAACCCCAAAATATGCAATTATATGCCCGAAAAACTCGAATTTGGATCATCCGATTTGCACAAACTTGGTATATTTAGGCTTCTTATAGGTTGGGCATAGCGGGAACGAAATATGCAAATATGTCATTTGCCGAGCCCTAATGATTAAATATAATATATTATATGATTAAATCGAATCAAATTTGATAAAAACTTGAATGTTATAAATTGGAGACATGCTGAGACACGGAAACGTGGATTTGAATGCCGAATTCTCCCAGATAATCAGGAAAATTCAGATTTGGTTGTTGGTGTAGGTATTACTTGAAGAAACCGCCAATATTCCAGGTTCGAAATTTGATTATTTCCATTTAGCGAATCACGAGTGAATGTATTTCTTCCTTTTTTCTACTTTCTACTTCCTCTCTTTATTTATTTTTACATAACTTCTACTTACATAAAAATTGTAAGTAGTTGGCTGACTGTGAAAGTTAACTGTATTTTTTCATTAGGTAAATACTCAAAAATTAAGAAGGTGGCCAGGACGAAATGAGAACTGAAACCCTTCCTTCTGACGATGCTCCATTGCCAACATGGAGGAGTTTTGTTTTACATTATCAAACATACCTACGATTATGCTACGTTTGTAAAAATAAGGATAGTTATAATAATAATTATATTAGTCAGGTACCTTTGGCTCATCACAGGACGATAAAAAATAATAATAATTTTTTATCGTCCTGTAATGAGCCAAAGGTACCTGACTGTATACATAGACCATTTCCACGCCTGCGCAGTGGGATCGCCCGAAGGACGCGCGGGAGATTATATGAGGAAGCATGGAGGAATAGAGATCTATTCCTCCATGATGAGGAAGGTTACCTGCCCCGGGACCATCCATGTTTCCGTGAAGCTAAACAAAGACCTAGTAGGGTATTTGCCCTAGTATCCAAACCTAGTATTTATCCCGCTCTTAGGACAGTATATCTCGTGCCAATATTGTTTTGTGGAGTAGGTAGTTCTATATGCCGACATAATGGCAGCCCGTGTCCCTTTCGTACAAACAATAAGTTTAAGCCCAGGTGAATTCTCCGGCGCAATTTTGCCGGCTGAACCTGAACGTTGTATACCTACGTAAGTAGGCCTACTCTCAGCCAACTGAGGCAATTTCTTGTTTGCCGGGGTGTTCAAGCAACTTTCGATTGAGATGCGTAGTGAATGTAGTTGGAGAAGTATCGGCATAACAACCCATTGTTGATATCGCTGTGGACGGAGGAAGACATCTCCAAGAAAAAGCTCAACGGCTGAGGTATGCTCACGAATTCTACTCTTGTTGTTGACGTCCCTTGTCTATTCGCGTACGAAGGACGAATGGCTTTATTATGTTCAGGAGTATCGCAGAATGACTAAATAAAAGTAAGTGAAAATTTTGTAACTTATGCATTGGTCATTTATATCTATATTTAATATATCGATCAAATCAAATATTCTTTATTGACAAGGCAATTTATGCCTACTCAACGCATGGGCCACGCCCAGTTTTACATGATTTTACATATTAATATTAAATGCAACGAATGTCTTCTATTTTTCTATTATCTGAACAAAATCGTAATTTATTCTTTCCTTATTACGTTATTACTGTAGATAATAATAATTTTTTCTTTGTCTTACATTACATGTTATCCTTAGAACAAACAGAAAAGAAAACTCAAGAAATCCTGCTTCTTCTAATAGTCTACATTTAAACCTACGTTTATAAACATATACAATCGGGAAAGAAGTGACCATCTTCGTCACCCCAACATCTCTGCCTGACATAAGGTTTTTCCAGAAATGTTCATGACTCAACCGCCATGTTCCAAAGTACCTGAGCCTTTGTTGCGACAGTTCAGGGCAATCGCAAAACACAATGTGTTGATCATGTCATGATGAAGGTACTCCGTGACGTTCCAATTAGGCGTTCTCACACATCAGGCATGTTATCCTATGGTCAATCTCATATCCCTCTCCTCTCATCCAAACTATAAAATATATGTATTTGCTAGTCTCAGTTGCGCCAGGATCCGTTTTGGTTTATTATTCTTGGAATAATACACCTATGTTTTCGCGACGCGGGTCGACGACTCCGATCGGCCTCAAAATTTGACATTATCCGTTTCAAGAGGTCTACATTCAAAATCCGAAATGTCCGTCCGCCGTCCGGGCCGTTTTGGGCAGTAGGAATTTTTAAAAAAATCTGAAATTTTGACAAAATACTTGGTTTACCATCTAGTTGTGCCCGCAAGGTTTTCAGTTCGATCGCCCAAACCCGTGGGGCGCTCTGGGGCTATAATGGGGCTACGGGAGGGGTTTTTTGAAGGCTTTTAGCTATGGGATCGAGTTAGGTGTCGTTTTCGAAGTATTTTTGGACGTAGAATCCATTTTTCGGGGTCCCGGAACAATCCGATTTCACTGGGGCGATCTTTAGGGCTTTCATGGGGCTAAAAATGGGATTTTTGAAGGATCCCAGGATGTAAAATATTTTTTGAGTTAAAAATAAAAAATTTTTGAAAAAACACATTTTTGAACAAAAAAATCCAATGTTCAAGAGTTACCATTAATATACAAGTGTTGCCTTCAATTATCATGAATTTACCATTAATTTACAATTGTTACCACCACTACGTGCCAACTAGGTATGTATTTTGTAAAAGCCATGTATTCCGTGTTAGGAAAGCCAATAAAATAATTTTTTACGTGAATTCAGAGAGTATTTGGGAAAAAAACCACCTAAAATAGGTTAAAAAAACACGTTTTTTGGTAGTTTTTTGCCAGAAAACATATGAAGAAGGCATTTGCGACCCATCATGTATGGTATATTCGTGTTCAGCGTTAAATTTCCTACAAGATAGGACCATAAAATAATTGTTTCCACCTAGATCCGGAAAATTGGCCACTGTGCGGCGGAAAGAAATGGTCACTAGCTACCAAACTAAATGGATCTACGAGGACATCGCGAGAGTCTATAGCTCAACATACAGTAACTGTAACTGTAATAACTGTTAGTATTACCTATTACTGTCAACTGTTTTCTCACGGAGCCCTACCTGAACTCAGACACCCTATATTTAATATAGTAGTTAAAAAATATATATATTCGGCTCAACTGGCTTGATTTATTCACATTGATGAAAAAAGGTTGAAGCTATAGGAAAACCTCAGAAACTGTTTTAACGCAAGTATTTCTTCAAAATAAATGGAGCAACTTTTTGAGCCCGTATTTAACTCAAGCAGTTTTTGTTCGCGCCCCATTTTTCTTTCGTTTTTCTTCTCTCACTCCAAAACCTTGGTTTGAGTTAGCAGCGCCCTAAAAAAAGTATCTTCGAGAACCAGACCACGCTTAGCAGAAGGCGAAAGTAATGAAGAGGAAGTATCGAGGCAATGAATCTCAAAAGAGTCTGTAGAAACAAAGGTCTCCTTCAAATCCTAACAAATGCTTCTTGCTTGGAGTATATCTTCTTTAATAGCTGTTCTGGGTTTAACAAAGAGATAGAGAGGGGTTATACGATGGCGACAAATCAGGGCTATCCGGGATCTGCTCAATCACTGGCCACTCTTTTTACGGCAGAAGGATAAAACGAGATCTGAAAGTTATAGTGATTGTAACGTGTGACGGTTAAAAGTTAAAAATATTATGAACTAGGTATATTAAAAAAATATATATATATGAACCTCTTCGATTGTCACGTCATGAGTGAACTCTATCAATACTGTGTAATAATACCCGATATTGCGGGAATAGTGAGTTTATCTGCCCAACAAAAGTGGTTTGCCCCAGAAAGATCCTCTATTTTACGGGTTTTTGAAAACATTCAACTCGCGGGTGGGTGTTTTCGTTCAAGCTGTTATCCACCCGCCAATAAAACTCCCTTTTCAAAAGCGCTTATCGGAGAGAACTATGAGCGCCGAAGGAACAAACTTTTGCAGCAAGGGCCTCCGAGTCTCCTTCCTCCCGAGTTTACCACGTTGGTGTTCGAAAAGAGTGCAGAATTTCCTTCTGCGGAAAACGGTCTGAGAAGAGGGTGGCATCCGGCGAACATAACTGGACTGAATAGGTCTACACCATTGCGCATTCATTTACACTTGAATGAGTCAGACGGGCGGGCGAGCAAACTGCAAATAAGACGCGACCCTTCTGCGTTAAGATTGTTTTTAGCTTTATTTGACCCTAAGCTTCCCCCTCACAGTTCCGCCATTCCTGCTGCCACTCCTTTTCAGCTAGTTCTCTCTAATTAAATCACCCTGGGTTTGGAAGTTTTAATTCAATTCTCCTACTGGCCTCGTTGTTTTGTCATTTTGGATTAGGACTAGCAAATCTCACAGACACCCGATAAATTAAAAGCAATAAAATGGAAAACATTTCGAGCTAATGCTGAGTCAGAATCAGAAGCGTTTTATTCGCCGTTTTGCACACTTTTGACAATGGTCAAATTTTAATTAAAGTTAGGCCTAAAAACGTTATGGGCGCTTCACTTGATTGATATCAAATGAGTAAGGCACCATTTGTGACAGTCGGTTTTTAGATGAGACTCTAAATTTTGACATAGGCTCTTCTCGAAGTGCATTAAAGAATTTTAATCCCCACCACGATGTAGAAGTTCTACTACGGGCAACGAAAGCTGTCTGGCACTAAGTGAAGTCTTCTTGTATCGTGGGTGTGAGAGGCTGAGGGGAACGAGCTACTTAGTATTGCCAGCTCCTCAAAAGCATATCTGCAGTCCTCCCGATAGCTAATCCCTTCATTGCTCTGACAGCTCTCGTGGCGACTGGCCCCAGCACAGGATGCAATATCCAGCCCTACTTTGAAAAACTGAATAGTAGGCAGCAAGAACAGCAGTCTAAGGAAGCTGGTTGGAAAGTCTGGAGAGTTTGGACTTAGGCCGTTAGTTGGACATCATTATCCCCCCTTCTGCGACTTTCAAAACTGATGGGAAGAAATTTGAAGTTTAGGTATCGGCCTCGTTTATCAGATGAGTCAGGGGGTAAACAATGACGAGTACTGCATATTTCATCATTTTGGAAGATAAGCCATAAAAGTCGCAACCACTCGAATGAGTGAGAACTGGATGAGTTTTTATTTGATCCCTTATTGCACACCGCTGGCTTTGCTACTGTAACTTGTCCTACTTGCACCTGTGAAACTAGGGGACAAACTTGAAACAGCTTCGATGGATCTCAACATGAGGGTCGCGTAGCCTACGAGGTTCCATTCACAAACCGTTTCGTCGCTTGAAATTTCAGAATTGAGTCGAAAAGTGATAGTCGGTGGGTCTCCTTCGGATTTGGATGTTTCCAATAGTTTCTTCAAATTGGTCAATATAGGTTCTCGGTCATTTGGGTGAACCAGTCCTTCTCTAATAAGATCCTCGACAACTGATTCAGGTTTGTCACGGACTGGGTCGTGTGAAAATGAAATATCTAACAATGCCCTCTTGTCGTGAATACTGGTCTTCAATATCAATGGAGTGTCTAGGCGAATTCCTCTGATTTTCAATGTGATGTAATGAATATGCCGCCTTCGATCTTTTGATATAGACATGTTGAAGCTTCGAATGCTTTTATCGTCTTGTTGCATGGGGTACGAGTGGGCTCGCGGTACAGATTCTTCAGAAACTTCCGGTTCAGGAGGAATCGGTTCGCTCAACATTTCTGCATTTGTAAGAACCCACTCTTTTCTTTCCTTAACGTCTACCTCTTGCACTGATGTTGAACTTTTCAAATCTGGGAAGGGTGGGATCGATGCAAACAAATTTTCCAAGAACACTTGGTCTTTTGCCTTTTGAAAAAACGGGTGAAAAAGCAATTCTTTCACGGGCTTTCTTTTGAGGAGGTCTTTCTTAAGGCAATCGGATAAAAAACTCCTGAAGGCCCTCCCATACTTGTCATATTGATCCCTTGTTTGAGCATTGGTTTCCAGAGTAGGAGATTCATTCAAAGAAATCATGAGAAGAACCTTCATGGTGGAAAATTTGTGATAAGGTGGTGATCCTGTAGCCGTTTCAATAGCGGTGATTCCCAAAGACCACACGTCAGCCTTCGGCGAATAAATATGGAGTTTATCTTGTATGATTTCAGGAGCAAGCCAGTGGGGGCTGCCAATGTAAGTGCGCCATTTGGAGATGGAGTTCGCAATACAGAAATCCGCTATCTTCACTGAGCCATCTTTACCTAGTAAAATGTTTTCAGCTTTAATGTTTCTGTGGATGTACGCTTGTTCATGGAGGAAGGTTAGACCGTTCACAACTTCTGACAAAATCGTGGCGATCGTTTCTTCGTCAAAAACTCCATGTTTGCAGCTATCTATTCTTTGCTTACGCTGGATCATATCAAACAGAGAGCCATTTTCCATAAATTTCATTACCAGCCAGAGCTCCCCCTTGTCGACAAACGTTGAATAGTACGCAATTACATTAGCGTGAGAGAGTGATGACAATTGAACAACTTCTTTAAGCAGTTCATCCAAACCAGATTGGTCCCATTTCTTTAGATCAAACACTTTTATTGCACATGCTTCGCTGCGTGTTTTACAGAGAGCGGAGTATACTAGAGTGTAGTTTCCTACCCCAATTACATCCTGCAACTCGTAAGAATCTGTTGCATTCGGCCAATGAGCTTCTTGGTCCGCAACAGCTTTCAGTCCATAACCATCAAGCGTCACCCTCTTTTCCACTGAAGCACTGATACTGAGAACGAAAGTAATATCTGAATCGTCATCCCTCTGTTTGGAAGAATCTTTTGGCTTAGGGAATCGAGCAGCAGTAAAAAACTTGCTTTTGGCAGAAGTTAATTTTATCAGTGTAGACATGACTATCTTTGTTAGGTATTACAAAAAATCACAGTTACAATGATTGAATTAAAAAGACAAAAAACAAGCAACATGGTAGCAATAACCATACTAACTTTGTGTATCCAAGACAGCGGATCTAATAACCACATGAGTGACAAGTATTGCTTTGTCACCCACTCTTTCTTTCAACCTTGCTCGTTATTTTTCTTCCCACGCCTCCTTACTTACTTCCCTGCACACGTATCGTTTCATCTGGGATCAGTGTAGCTATTTTTCTTCTGGCCTTTCACCGAAGTGCTCATGTTTTGGAAATGAATCTGACGGGGCAAACTGCGTGCGCATTAAGACTTTTGCGCTGAAAGGGTCTCGTTTGTGCAAATTAAACACGACTGAACGACGTTCGGACTGCTTTAACCCTACGGTATCATAAGAAAGTTCCTGCGACGAATTTCGATTAATTTTTTCGCCGTCCCTTAATTGCAAGAGTTTTAATTAAAAAACAGCAACTGAGAAAAAAATTCCCTTTCATCATTTGAGCTTTCTTTCTTAGAGAAAAAATAATTTTCGGTAGCGGACGGATTTAATAAGCAGTAAGTGGTTGGCTCATTAGAAAAACTTGGGTTGCAATGGTTTTGTTTATAAAGATGTTTGAAAACGATGCGTGATTTTAACAATGGTTATCCGTAACACTGCTAATCTTAGTATTCGATAGTAAAAAAAAAAAAAAAAAAAAAAAACCTGCAAATTTTACACAAGGGTTTATTATTCTTTGATATAGGTTAATTGCGCCAATATTAATTCTGTGTCATTAAGAAAATATTTTTGAAAAAAAAAAACTGTTTGGATTTTGCGTCCACAATTACTCGGAAAACGAAAACATATTTGACCCCCAGGGTCCTTCAAAAATCCAATTTGCAGCCCCATAAAAGCTCCATAGATCACCAAGGTGAAATCGGATCGTTCTGGGACCCCCAAAAATGGATCCACGTCCCAAAATACTTCGAAAACGACATACAACTCGACCCCATAGCCGAAAACCTTCAAAACCCCCTCCCGTAGCCCCATTTTAGCCCCATAGCGCCCCACGGGTTTGGGCGATCGGGCTGAAATAGATTGCGGGCACAACTAGATGGTAAACCGAGTATTTTGTCAAAATTTCAGATTAAAAAAAAAATCCTACAGCCCAAAACGGCTCGTACTTGTACATTAGCAAAGGAGTCGATTGTTCTCCCTAACCAACTTATTAGATAATTGTAATAATAATAATTACAATTATCTAATAATTATCTTATAATTATTATAAATACTCCCCGGGCACCAAAAACCGCCACCCCTTTCACCAAAAAATAATTTATACTTAAAATAATTCCCTCTTATTCCAATAACAAAATTTGGATTTAATGGTGATGGGGAGGTGAGAAAAAAGTATCCTGAAAGTTGGAATAAGTGTGAGTAACGGTGATGTAGCATCTGGCATCAAAGGAAATGGATGTGCCGTCGGGATCAGGTGAGTGACCGAAAATACTACAAAAGGATAGGAAGATGAAAAGACGGTCGGAAAGTTTTTTTTTCATAGAATGCAGGTGCTGGAGATTGTTCCTGGAGCTAGAAAAACGGAATGAGAAAAATCGGTATTTCTTTGGAGGAATGGAGTCATGGGGTGGTGGGGGGAGTAGCCAGTAGCATGATGAGGGTCATAGGGGGCTAGCAAGGGTCGGGATCGCTAAGCTTTATCTAGTTCCCCTGAGGGAAACCGGGTAAACCCTTCCTTCCTCGTATTGTTTCCATGGATACGAAGAGCGACAAAAGAGACCTCCGATTTTTTGCTGATTTCAACAAATCATGTCGTAGGATGTCATCGTATCCTCATACGAGTTCGTGGAAATTTGAATTTTTCATTAAAGGAACGACATGATTTAGTCTCGATTAGCTTGATTAGCTGATGAACGGGTCACCCAGAAGCCGTAGTTTCACAAGATTGATTTCCGATTTGTGAGGGTAGATTCCATGGGGGGGGGGGGGGGGGGGGTATAATAATGTTTTTGATTCAAAACAGGGGTGTTTCCTGCTAAACAATTCAATAATTGAATTATTACGTAAGTAATTATTACGAAGTTACTTTAATTAGTAAAAGAAACCCAAACGGGTTAAAACTTAATTGGGAGAGTTTCCTCAAAATTTCATTAACACTGGTCCATCCATGTAGGTACAAGTTTAATTTGAACAATAATTTCAGCCGAATTATAAAACAAAATGGCGTGCCTCCGTTTGATTGGGCCTGTCTCGTACACGTCCTATCCAAGTTTTTGAGGTTTCCCGTAAGCGTCTCTTGTTCCCACTTAGGTAGAGATAACAAAACACCCAAGTCCTACATCGCATATCACCTGCTAATACCTATTTACCTATTAATACCGGAAGAAGATGACAATTTATAGTTTATTTTTCTTGGAATAATACTCCTATGTATTCGTGTCGGGGGTTGAAAATTTTGATCGGCCCCAAAAGTTGTCATTAACGTTTCAAGATGACATCTTGTGTCACATTGTGTAGATTCCAAAAACGAAATTTCCGTCCGCCGTCCGAGCCGTTTTGGGCAGTGTTGTGACAAGGGCAGAAGAATGCACGCGTTGAATGTGTGACTTGTGACGATGTTGAAGTAGGTTAATAAGTTTATAAAATAAGTTTATAATTATTCACTTATTGATGTGTATCTCTAGACTAAGGGGCTATGCCCCTCGGTGAATTTATATTTGAGATATCTTCATCATTGATGTGTATCTCTAGACTAAGGGGCTATGCCCCTCGGTGAATTTATATTTGAGATATCTTCATCATTGATGTGTATCTCTAGACTAAGGGGCTATGCCCCTCGGTGAATTTATATTTGAGATATCTTCATCATTGATGTGTATCTCTAGACTAAGGGGCTATGCCCCTCGGTGAATTTATATTTGAGATATCTTCATCATTGATGTGTATCTCTAGACTAAGGGGCTATGCCCCTCGGTGAATTTATATTTGAGATATCTTCATCATTGATGTGTATCTCTAGACTAAGGGGCTATGCCCCTCGGTGAATTTATATTTGAGATATCTTCATCATTGATGTGTATCTCTAGACTAAGGGGCTATGCCCCTCGGTGAAAGGAATGAGACGATGTGACAAAAGACGGATCGGAGACGCAGCACCGGACCGGCCTGTGTAACTACCCTCCCATGTTCGATATTGACCGAAGTAGTATGAGTGGTAGGTATAGGTATTCTTAATAGTTTTTATGAATCACAGTGTTCAACTCTGTCTATATTCGCTGAAAAAGACAAGGCAGCCCTAATTTAGTGCAGCTACGGCATGACTCATACATCACGGCACTAGTTGACGGCATAGTTGAGGCTTAGTTGAGGGGCGCTTAAGTGCGATGGTTGAAAACTGTCATCAGTTCAGAAAGATTGCGATCACAATATTGACCATCTGTTGAGGTCTCTTTCCTTTCACGCCACCGAAATAGCCTGAGGCCGTCAGACCCGTTTCTCCCTTGCTCTCGTCGTCAGAGTTTTCCCTAAACATTCTCACTTTATTTACACTTGAGCGATTTGCTTGCTCTTCTCGTGCGGCCCACTACCAAATCCTACGTTTGTTTGTCAAACGAGGTTCCAGCAAGTGGGAGGTGTTCGAAATACTAAATTCACATAACATATAGACCTGCGAAAATGAACACCCACCTGTCAATGAGCAAAATAATCTATACTATTAATAAAAATGGATGGAGGGAATTTGATATTTTATAATTCGTGCGAAGCACGGGTGTCCCAGCTTGTAATAAAATTTATCCTTATTATTTAATAATGGAAGAATTTCAGATCTCCACAACGTGAAAATAAGCTACATAGAAAATACTGTGAATCAATCAAGAGATGATCCTATAACTGAGACAGACGTCCCTATAACCGTCCAAAGTGGCTCAGTGTTAATTTACTTTATCTATCATGAAGGCACAACCCGATAATACCTATTCAACAGCTTCGACGCTATCAGTGAAGTGAGATTTGAATGGTAATTTGCACGAATTGTGTCAGACGGGCGGTCTTGATTGGATTTTGCAGCAGGTGATTGTGAGGGTCGTGGTCTGAAAGGGTTGAGTTTCCACGTCTCATGCAGAGGGGAAGAAGGCAAGTTTTGAATTTACCGTTTCAACTTTTTTCTTGTCTAGCCTCATCCCTTGGAATATGAACTCTCTGCAGAACCGCTGTAGTGAAGGTAAATAATCCCAAGGGGTAAAGTTAAGGTTGGTACATATCAGACGTTTCGAGATAAATGAGTTCTGAAATTTCACTCCGCAGAAAGACCTTTTCTTTCACGGTTGGTGAAGAATTGGGCCAATGGGACAGGGCCAATGAGATTCTGACATTAAAGATAGCGTTCGCGAAGCCCCAAAAGTATTTCCAATTTTTTTTCTGAAACCACTCAACAGTTTTACGATCTTAAAGGAGGTTGGTTTAAGATGGGAAATTGCTTGTACATGTTTCAGGTTACTTGAAGAAAACTTGGCTCCACAAAAGAGAACTTGGTCGGGAAACTCAAATTGAAAACTTTGTAATAAATTGATAGACCACGAGCTCTCCGTGTTCCGCCCTTCAAAGAAGCATCCTTTGAGTAACAAAACAATGAAAACAATCACTGCAATCGAAGGCGCTCGAACGAAGTCAGGCCATGTTGACAGTTGTTGTGTGGCCGTTTTAAACAGAATCAACTTTTAGCTAGACGAAGGAAAAACCAAAAAAACATTTAAATAATATTGTTCTTCATGGGCTTGGAGTAACCATTCAGCGCTAAAAATAATGAAGTTCAATTTTACCTCGGGAGCAGATAAATTCAGAATGCTAAACAACTTACACACTCACTTTTAGGGTTCTGGGCTTTAACTGGCTTAACCCTGCCTTTTTTTGCGGCCGTCAAAAAGCAATGAAAGTTGTGGATGGGGCCTCAATAAAATGAGAGTACGGGAGGGAGAAAACGCAAAAGACATAAAATTAAGAAAAATCCAAGTTAATTTACCGTGAAATGAAATCCAAAGCAGCGTACCGCTGGTTGTATTGTAATGAGTTAACCGACTTAACTGTTGATTTAGAGATGAGCCAAAAAGTTTATTTCTACCTCCTTTTGAGGGCCGTTTAACATTTTGCTCGTGGGAGGGGTCCATCCCTCGGATTGTTGCTGCCGTAAAGGTTCCTTGGGCCGGAGGCTCTACCCTTGGACATAAATTCATATTAGCCCTTGGTAACCCCCGTTTAATGTATGCCCACCAGTCCCGTCCTCTCGGAACGACTTCAACTTATTTCGTTAACGCACCCTGGTACACCTCTCAGCCTGGAAATAAATTCTTCGCGTAATTATTCTCAGTTTCTACAGAATTAATAGGTAATTATTTAGAGCACAAAATGCGGTTTTCGTTTGAACTTTCTGCACTGTATCACGTAACAGATAAAGCGCTAATTCTAAGTTTACCTGGCAAAAATCTAATAAACGCTGACGATATCTACCTGGAATTGAACTGATTTGCCTTTAATCAATTAACGAACTAACGAAACTTGAATGGTCGAGTTGATGAGAACTATTTAGCCTCACTGAAGAAGAGAACGAGGCCATCACAGTCTAAGGGTTGGTTTACACACAAGAGGTTCCGTCATCTCTAGTTTCAGACAAGCAGCTCTCTTATCCTTTTCCGTCTTCATGGAGACGCCTTATTCTTAAGTTATGCTAGGTTTAAAAATATTAATTTATTAATTACTTACATCATTACTGTAGGTAAACAGTGTCTTCAAATACTTTTAATTTAAGATACAGCCAGCTCTTAACTTGACCCATCGAACACAGTTTGCCTGTGCCAAAAATTAACTTATGGAGGTGGGCAGTTGGTGGAAAAGAGAGATTTTCCGTACTGGCGTTGATTAAGATAGGACATACTATGAATATGAGGGCACACGGACGGGGCTTGTCAAGGGATACCATCCTATTCTGATGAGGGACAACTAAGTTCAATCACCGTCAAGTTGGGGCAACCGTTGAGATCAAGCTTCTGAGCTCTGAGCAGCCTTCGTCATGGCATGAACATTATTCAAAAGGGTTTGGGGGAAAGTGGCAACGGGCTAATGAGGAAACAGGAACATTCGAGTGGGATTGTGATTATTCAACAACCTTGCGGGAAGTTGCTTCGGAGCCCCATCCCCTAACTTCTGAGTTTGGGCGCTAACAACTTCAATAACGCCGAAATACCAAGAAGCAAAATAAAATATGTCTGTTGTGAAAGGGGCTAGAGGGAAAAGAAATTCAAAGGGCCAGAGAAGCAACTTGTTAATGCAGGTTCCATCACTGTGGCTTCGTTAACCAATGTTTTCAAGACAGCCCATAATGAATTTCGTGCATCACTTGCGTGAAAACGATTACCGTCGTTTATGTTATGGGTACAAAGTATGTTGTAGCGTTTCCCGTCACAGTACCATCGATAAAGTACAGTAATACGGCCAAACACCACACACAATTGAAGACCACAGCGAAAGAAGGAGGAAGAAGGAAGGTCAACTTTTCTAAATGGAATTTAAGCTGGTCACAATGTCTCCCTTGAATGCTGTTTCGTGAAGTAGCTTCACAAAGGGAAAAAATAGGAGGCTCAATGCTAACTTACACGTCACCAAATTATTTTTCTTGGGGAGGTAATCAAAACCGGGGAACAGTGAAGAAAAAGGAAATTTACCTTCCCCCTTCTTTCCAAGCATTATAATGTAATACTTTGAAATATTAATCACTGTTACTGTAAAAAGTAATAATTAATATTGATCTTAGAGCACAAGACAAAATTCACCCGACTCTGGTCCTCTTCCTCTACTAAGAGAGATAGCGCAGGGTGTTTCAAAGAGTCGAAGCCTCTGAGGGCTTTCAGTAAATCCTTTATACCGCGCCAGCAAAATAATTAGTTCGGCTAATAAAACGTATCTTTAAAAAAACGTATTGCAACCAAAATATTGAACTCTCGTACACAATGGTTTCTTCTGTTGTGGCAGTAGGTACCTACTCTTCCGTTGTGACTATACTTATTAAATAAACTTCATAACAAAAAAAACTTCGCAGAACTAATTAAAAATTTTCTTCTTCCACAATGCAACCCTCTCCAACCGAGAAGTTTTCTCCAAGACCTTGAGGAGTTGGTATAAATTACCGTTGTTTTCTTTTAGAACGAAATATTAATGTAGGTATTTAACGAACGTACTGAAACGACGTCTTGAAACACTTTGCTGTTTTATTGGTGTTCTCTTCCTCAGTATACGCGGTATACCCACTTTTATTGGCTACCGCCATGAGATTTCAAATTTGTACTTCGAATACTCGGCCAGCAATCCGCCAAGTGTAATTCCGTCATGTTTCCTCAAGGTATGGGATCAGTTAAAGGGCGTATTGATTCTCTAAAACGCCCACGAGTTCCTGGCGGTTTGTATGTTGATTAATTAGGAGAGTTGTATAATTTTGATGGAGGCCCTGGGAAGGAATTTCACCGAAGAGGGGAAATGGCAATTTCTGATAACATCTTGGGATGAATATGGATAAAACATCTTGACAGATGAAGACATCCAAGCGTATACCCTTTTGGCCCGCTCAAGCATAAACATACCAATGAATTAATTTAATTTTCATTAGTCTTCCCTTGCCATTCCAAAAGTTATTCCTTGCCTCTCCTCCTTCCTATGTTTTCCAGTCTCCCTCAGACTACTAATGTAAATTACTAAAGACTTGATTTTGTATCTACAATAATGACAATTAGCAATTTAAATTTTCCGAAGGATTATTTCACAAAGCAACGAGAGATCAAAAATTGAGATGGGAAAACTGTAGAAAACTCATATTGACGTAAACTCCTATTGAGATTAAAAAAAAAAATGAGATTTCGAAACTCATATTGACGTAAAAAAGATTTCGAAACTCTTATTGAGTTAAAAAAAAAAAAATTGAGATTTCGAAGTCACCGAAACAGTTGATGAGGCTTCTACCAAACTTATATTGTAACATGTTTTTTGAAATAGGAACAAATGAGTTGACATATGACATGAATGATACAAATGAACAAGTTCGCGGCTATCCTTTTTTGACGTGAGATCACAGCATGTGAGTAGCGTTGTGATGCACAACATGCTGTTCTAGTCGAACGATCCCAGGCAAGAAATAGACCCGAACACTGTTACGTGCTATGGCGACTTGATTCAGCATAACACAAAACAAGATCCCGGACCATACGCGACTGCAGATGGAAGTAGAAAAGTGTTTAACACAAAAGAAGGTAGTAGTCGAAATCCGCAACTACCCTGAAAGAGAAGGTAAAGCTCTCTCAGCACAAACGCACCAATCACATGAAAGTGCGATCTGAATAAAAACTGAAAATTCCATGGCTCATACCACTGGAGCAGAGATTGTTTTTCACGGCCGGGAGGATAAGAGAGGAAAATGCTTCTTTTCAGAAAGGGGTCCCAAAGGTGGAATTCACTTCGACCTGAATTGATATTGTTTCATTCTTTTCGGGAGAGTGTTTCCTCACCCTTTCGCAGGCTCACCGCTTCAGCGCGCATTCACCCTCTTTTGCTGCGGAACCACTAAACCAGCGGCATAACTCTGTATGAAAGAATTACACGTTTGATACCCTTGGAATATTAGGTTCCGAAACCGGCCCAACATCAATCGAAAAACTCAGTATTATGTACCTACTACGTTTACTATACCTACCCAAATAAACCGCCATCGAGATCGATTTGTGTTCAAAGATCATTGGCTTGGATAGTCGGCTATCTACTCCTCGTGATTCTTCCAAAATACTTTATAATGATGGTAACAGCTATTTATTAGCATAGTAATCAATGTATCGACTAAAGCAGTTAGTGAAGTTCATGTCAACTTGAACACTTGAGTTTCCAAGTTGGCATTGGAAAAGTTATAAACAGTCGTTCATATCACAGAACAACTTCTTCTTTCTCCAATATAATTTCCCTTGCACTTACCAAGTTTTTCCGATAAAGCGCTTTCCCGAAAAGGACCGAAGCTTAATCTAGGGAGCTAAGCTGCAAAACCAATAACCCAACTTCTTCCAAGTAAAATGGGTTGTAGTTAATGCTTTTCAAAGGGGGTTGGGGAAGTTAATCAAGAGCAGTCACGAAAAATCATGCATTAGTTTGTCAAACTCAGTTTCAGGAAGAAGAAATGCCATCAATCAGTGAAAGAAATTACCGTACCTATGGCATACAGTAATAATTACAATTATTGTGACACCCTACGCCCAAACCATATTTTTGGCACTTAATAACTAGGTATTAGAAAAAAAGATTTGTGGGAACGGCTACCAACCAGAGGAGAGACTACGATGTTTACCTATCAGGTAATCAACGGAGTCTCACCTTGAACTTACGCCCGGACGGCACATTGTTCACTGATATGGTACCGATGACTCTATTTGCCTTCTGGTGGTCGAGGTCCAATCCCTAATACAAGACTTATCACTACGACTGTAGGTCCATCAACAAGCCGGGTCAGCAGCCCCCAGCTCTCCCCCCTCAGTCGTAGATAGCTGTGGCTAGTTTAACGTTCTCAGCAAACGAAGACAATGTTTTTCTACCGGTCCACCAGATTTTTTATCCCGGTTCGAGGTCCCAAGAGAGGTTCGTTCATGCGATCCCTCGATCTTGTGTGTTGAAGACGGATGTCTCGGCTGCCTTCGTCACGGGAGCCTCTGCTAGGATTCACATAAACGTTCCAACGTTCAGAGGTGAATTGTCACCCGACAAGACAGGTATTACAACACATAATTGACTTTTTGGTCAAACATTGGTGTTCTTCCCCGGATTCGAACCAGGCTGATCAGCGCTCCGACTGATTGTAAGCAGGCGTCTCGCTGACGCCTTAGTCCACGGGGCTACCCTGTCCCCTAACTAGGTATTAACTTAATTTTTATATTATCGGTGTTGCTTCTAATGTTTTTGCACCTTTACTTAACTACTTAGTATACACAGCATTTATATTCAACCAAATTTTATAATAGAATATCTCATTACAGAGAGAATGAATAAGCAATGTGCACAGGATATTGTTGTTTATAGCTAATTACTAATTAATTAGGTGGCTTAAAGAGGAGGGTCGGCTCATTAATAGATCCACTTCCACACTGGCCTTTTATAAATATTCATGTAAACTTCTCTCAGAGGGCTCTTTCTCCCAATAGCCTTTTCTCCGAAGCTACGTTGCCTCGACTCTTAATTACGTCTTTCATTAGGTGGTTTTCATTTTCACAATTTCTACAGTATACAAACCTCTATTGAATCAAGCCTTTCCGACTTTCTTTTATTAGGTTTAGCCAATTTTCGCTGGGCCTTGAAAGACGAAAAACTATCAAAACGCATAGAAGGCCACTGACTCATAACGGGTCAGAACTCGTTCATATTTCCCAAATGATGAAGTTTTCTTACGCGAAAAATACCTTTATTTTCCCACAATTCCTTTATTGGATGCGGACACACGAAAAATGTACCCAACACGTTGTGCAAAAACATTTCATATCTCATACTCGATGTGGTGCCGATGTTTCTACTTACGAAAGAGAAATCGGGAGGCCTGAACGGAAGAGGCCGACTGAGGCAAAAATGAGAGTAGAAGATGGACAAAGGGCCAAATTAAACGAGATAACTTGGAGGGGAGAGAAAGGAGAGGCTGTTGGCTTCCACATAAGTACTGAGGGCCATTTGGAAAGGCGGTCTACTATCTACCACAATAAAGTTCACAACTTAGCGGAACTTTGAGCAAGAAAAGTATGGCGCGGTCGGGAAAGTTAGTTCCGTACTGCAACTGAAGACACAGATGCCGCAACACGGAAAAAGCCTACAGAAGTCAAGTTTGAGAAGCCGCAATCCCATTTTCACAGGGCTGTAATGATCTTGACTGCTAAATTGCATAGCTCCACTTGTATATTGCAGGTATACTATAATTGTACAATACAATTGACTATTTCCAAAGAAAGTTGTTTTGTTGTCACCAAGTAATACAAGAAGAACGTTTACGTTATTTTGATCTTTACACCAGACGTTCGAACAGTTCAGCTCCAGTTGCATCCTATTGAAGTAGATACTGATGCAGGATTAGTACTAATGTATTACCATTGTCACGAGCTAAAGGAACGATGGAGTCGTATAATATACTTATAATATAATATACTTGTCATATTATGACAATATCAAGTCTTCTGCAGGCCTTGGCGGTGCAGCTGTACCAACTCTTCTGGCATGGAAGCGATAGGTTCCCATAGCCAATTTTTTTTAATCTACTTACCTTATAAGTAGTTAGTATCTGCATCAAAATGTATAAGGTTTGCCTGATAAATAACTCTATACCCATGAGATGCGCGAATGCTATTTAGGTGGTTTCTAGGGCTAAATAGTTTGCTATGAGTAGGACCAAGTTCTGCACTCCCCGGAGAGCAAAGGAGCGGTCATGGGTCCACGAATCACCCTCGAATCGATTATAGTTCGTCCTCGAAGGAAGCAATTCAAAGGACAATATTAAGCGGTGGAGGAATGGGAATGGCAACTAAGCACCTAACAGTTTCCTCTAGAGTGAGGCTGCACATTCAACATTAACCGTTGCACTGGCGACAAGAACAATTATCAGAGACATTTTATGCAGCGTTAATTTCATCACTAGTTTTTAGCGTGGAACAAGCTTTTACCGTGACCTAACGACTAAAAATTGATACCAAAAATCGACCCCAGAAAGCATCACGCAAAAACAGTAGTAGGTAGTAATAATATTACGATAACATCATTCGACGTAATAGCCACTGACTCGTGCACCTTGGTAGGTAGGTAACTAGAATATCTATATACTAATAAGAGAACATCTACCATAATAATTATGGTGTTAACACACACCACAAGCTGCAATGCACCCCACTTTTAAATAATAATGAAGTTAATAAAATTTAATAATATATTCAATACGTATATAGTTTTGATTTTTGGCATGGTGGTAATTATCACCCATATCAGGTCTGGTGACTAAGGGGCCCTATGAATAAAATAACACGAAAGAAAAAGGGACTCCAGCTTTAGTCTCATGAAAACCACGGTGGATGAAGATGCTAATGCCGTTCTCTGTAGCCTGCTAATATCGTGCATCATCGTTAAACATGTATTCACCACACCTCCGTTCTTCTCGACGCACAACATGGCAGTATCCCCTTCATCCTACTCGGCCCAAGAGACCCCTTACATAAATCACATTTTCCCAGGCGTCCTCTGATGAGCCTTGCATGGTAAAGTTTCTGGTTTCATTAAATTCTGAGAAAACACTTGCCGATGCACCCTAGCATGGTAAGTGAGGGTAGCAAAGCATGAATGAGTTTAAGCCCCTGTTACCGAAGAAAAAATATGAACAAGAATTTCCAACTCGGCCGCATGTTTTGAATATTAACTTATCGACGATGAGGATAGGGGAGTAGGATGCCCTAAAAAAATAGGAACCATAGATTTTGAGGAACGTTGTCTGGCTTCTACTCCTGTTGTATAATTCAGGTCAGTGCAGGTTGAAGAGTTCAATCGATATTGCCGTCCCGACAATCCAGGTGAATTGCCAACATAAAATTATAGATACGTTAGACTTATTTTACCTAATCCGAGTATTTCTTCACGGACAAGATTCAAGCGCATAGGGTCTTTTTAAGTGGCCTTTCTGCTTGGCATATTAATTTTATCATTACGTAGGAAGTTTCCTTCACGTACCAGAGGTTAAAAAGGTTTTGTTGTAGGTACAGCCCATTCACCCTATAGGGGCCATAAACGAGGAAAGTCTAAAAGTGTGGGCATGTAAAACATACGCATGAGAAACCCCCATCCTTTGTTCCATGTAAATTGCCCAAACAGATGACCCCATTCCTACAAATGATCCGAGAGCGGTAGAAGAACGTGAAATAAAGTATGTTGTCATTTAGACTTGGAAGTTTGGGGGAGAGGGGCCTTGCCGACATGTTACAACCTTTATAAGGTGATGGATGCTAACCGATGACAAACTCATAAATCTGCCATTTACTAAAAATTCTTCTGAAAATGCTTTACATGTATTTTTCTCACGGGCGAACGATCAGAATACAAAAATAGTTAATTTGAAATAATTAAGCCAATAATTTCTTTAGTTGCAATTGCATGGTAAGTCAACACCTTCACTTGCCTTTGAAGGCTGTTAATAATATTAAGTATGGGTGCGGAGGGCCGTATTTCAAACGCTCTCATTCCAGCGTTATCATGTCTATTGTTATTAATATGGCTTGGATTCGAGCATATTAGCATAATATATATTATATTTTTCCTGTATTATAAGCCTTTTGGTAGAATTTTCGCCTCTTTGGGACGAACAGAATTTAAATTTATATTTTATTTATTAGAATATTTTATTTATTTATTATTTAAGCATATAAATGCATAAAACAGCGGTCTTCAGAATAAACGCATATAAATGCATATTCAAGTGGTTTTCGACTGTTTGCTTTTCATCAAATTTCCCCAGGATTAGGGCCTCGACTAAGGTTTTTCTTTAATTAGAGGGAAATTCGTGTATGAAAATTCAGTGTTACCAATAATTTGTCACATGAGTGTCAAAATCCTTTTTTTCGAATTCAGCAGGTTTTAATTATTAAAACCTGCTGAATTCGAAAAAAAAGTATTTTGTCACTCATTTACCGAACACTCCGGTACCAATAATTTTGCTTTTAGAATATTGTACACTGCACAAATACCAAAAAGCTGCCCCTTATCTTGGACTTGGGCAGTAGGAAATGCCGATAGGGCACATTTTAAGGATAAAAATAGCGGGACGACATCCCCAGTTTCAAATTGAGTTTTAAAAACCCGCGACTTCGGAAAAATCGCCGTCACTGTCTGCTTTTGGAAGTCGGTCAATGAAAAATAGTAAAAAAAAGAAAGGAAATTCACAATATCTATACTTGTGTAGTATTTGAACAAGAGACCCCACAAACGGATTTTATTCCCAAAATTACTCAGAAAACGACGCTTCATTCGATCTCCTGACAACCGTCAAAGCGACGTATACCTACATAATATGTAGGTATACGGTAATATGGGGCTACATATATTATATGTAGCCCCACAGAAGCGACGGTGAGGTCCGATGCGTCTGACACCATAAATGTCTGAGACCAAACATACGAGAATGCACATAGCATGTTTGGACATAGTCCATATATGGCTGTTGAGTGGGGATTCGTTTTCCAGGTTTAGAAAACGTCACCCCACTCGACCCTATGGCCACATTCTAAAACCCCTCATGTTGCCCTTTTTTAGCTCCACTGTGCCCACGGTGTATGGTTTTGAGGCCTCTAATAAACTGAGTCAACTTCAGAAATTCCTTCGAAAATGACACCTCATTCGACTTTCTGGCCAAAGTCCTTCAAAGCCCCCACTTATCGCCCTATAAGCCATATTATAGCCATTAATATTATAGCCATTTATACTCTATAAGTTGTAAATTTCTTGCGTTTCACTTTCTGTAGATTTTAACTGTGTTTTTTGAGCATATTTAAGAGCATATAATGGAGTTCCCGAACACATCTATTGAGCAGAAAACAGATGTTATTCGAGCATATTTGATGATTTCATCGAGCACATCAATCCGAGCCCTAGTTATTAATCTAAAGAACCTTCTTTACCTCATACAATTTATATAACAGAACATCAGTAAAGTATTCCCAAAGGGTGTTCCATTTGTAAAAGGTGAATTGGCGAATTGAATCAAGCGAAGGCCCCAAGTGAATACCAAACAAGTACAAGAAGGGAGCGATGGAGATAGAGAGAGGTTTATGAAGAACCAGATTTCAATTTTTCGTTATGACGTCCTTGACGATCATTTCTAGAGGATTTACCTAACAAATAGGTATTCCGTGTTTCTGAAGTGTATCGAATTGGGAATGTGGTGAACCGATGTACCCCCCCCCCTCCCTGGCACCCCCAACGGGATCATGCATTATAGGGAGGATGCATTGCTCGGGATTTCCTCTTTGACTTCAAGCAACTACGTGCTCGAGGTATTGATACTTCTGCTGAATCGGGCATGCTCTCTTATCCGTGTGCCAAACCCAAGAACCCGGGGGAAATCGTCAATCCCAGACCCCTTCCAAGGCCTATATCCTTACGTCTGTCATATCCTCTACCGAGCGGTAAGTCTGACGTGATATATGGCTCCCTCACCTTAAACCAATCGTGCACACAACATTTCTGAGCAGCCAAGCCCAAGAATACTTCAGAGGCCAATCGGAGACTTCAGTCGTTCAACTTTAATAGCTCTAAAGCAAGCTAAAGGATCCACCTCCTTAGAAACTTTCTGATAAATCATTAAATACTTCCCACTTCATGAAAGTACACTTGGAGGGAAGCTAAAGTTTGATTGAATTTTCAGCTAGCTAACTTGAATTGAATAAGGAATTATAAACGGAAAACATGCAATCCAGGTGTTAGCGAATTTATAATTCAATACTAAAAAACTGCTAATGAAGGTAGAACCCAGTTTCGTGTTCGGTGCAGTTTTAACCTGAACTAATTTTTTACCATAAAAGTGAACACGAAATCGAACAACCCGCCGTTAAACGGATTAATAGAACCTATGTAGGTACTCGAAAATAACCCAAAACATTCAACTGCATATTTTACGAGCTCAAAGGGAAAGTGTGCTCACTCTAACGGGCTAACGGTTATTTAACAAAAAAGGAAAATATTTAAATGTGCTTCCATTAGCAAATTCACGAAGCGATTTATTACTTGGATGTATAAAGCTTTAATAAATATTCATGCAGTGTTTCGCGTCCCAACCCAAGTGTTATTGTCTCGGAAATTACCACCCACTCAGATTTTAAACCATCATAGCTCCAATGATAATACGTAGTAGGCCAACGCCTAAAAGCAACTACAGTAATTGTAGTTCTTTCACATCCTCAATCGGATGTGGCTAACTATTGGAAATTGAAAAAAAGAGTTGTAAGCCCTCGCGATTCAGTTGGTTCACTATTATTATGAGAGTGAAGAGTAAAACGTCCACAGTATGGATGAGGCAAAAAGAATCAGATCAAAGCATTTTAATTAGTTTCTCACATCCAAAGCCCTTTTACGAATTCACAGCAAGTTCTAATAATTTTAGTTGGTCAGAACGCAAAAAAAAAAGTTGAAATTAATTTTCTTTAGTCACAAGTTCATTTGTCCGACCTTTTATCTTTTTCATTTTCTTCCAAGTCTCCCAACATAAAATGTGTGCATCGTATGTCAAGAAAGCTTTGTAAATCTCGCTATCAACCAAGAAAAACATTGTCCCTTGCATTATACCCCCTGGCAAACTTGAAATACACCACGTCAGATCCGATGGTGAGGACACAGTGGGAAAGAACATGATGGGTCGCTTGAAATGATTCAATTCATTCTGAAAAGTGAGGAAAATATTAAATATTTGTTCAGACTAAAATCATGATCTGTTTTTTAATTATCGTCTGGGCATAAAAGTTCAGTCTATCGCGCCATTTTTTTTCGAATTATTAGCATGGATATGCTTTCTGCTGGTTCTTTGGTGGTTTAATGCTTGGTCTACACTGGGTTTTTGGTTTCGAAAAACCAAGGAAAAAAGGGTTAATTTTGTTGTAGCATGTTAAAAGGGCAGTAGTCCTCCGCCATCAAAAAATTCTGTAAAATAGGGAAATTGTACTAAAATAATTTTAGTATATTTGAAGAGATTTTTTAGAGATATTTGAAGAGGTAAGAGAATTATTCTCTTACCTCTTCAAATATCTCTCGGACCATTGGTTCAACAAATGCGTAATGCCCAATTAAGCAATTCACCAATATTTTCGGAACAGAACAGTTTTTTCGTTTTTCCAAAAGTCAGCTTTTTTGTACAACTGCCCCTTTAACATTCACCGATTTAATTAATTTACTTATTATCGGATTCATTTGCACAAGACTTGTACTTACACTGAGAGAAAAGATTTTTTTAGTGGCTAGGTTAAATCCGAAATAACCTCGAAAAGAAATTGAAACCACCTAGAATCAATTGATTCAACCTAGAAAAAAATAGGTCCAGGTTAAAGTAACATCGAAAAATATTAATACAACCTATACCCATATAGAAACAACCTAACCCGTTATTACCCGCCCTCTAACCACAACCTGGAATAAAAAAGTGTCAACCTAGACCAAATGTGAACTTCACATTTGGTCTAGGTTGACATTGTGAAGACCTAGAAAATATATTACCTACCTTTGACTTTTAAGTGGGGTAACCTAGAATGGAATGATTTGACCTTCCATATAATTCCCCTCCATTAAAGTCTCGGTTGTACAACTGAAAACAACCGAGAGATTTAAAAGGCGAGATTGCTACTTTAGGTAACAACCCAGAAGAAAAAGTTAGACTTTCAGTCTCGGTTAAAACTACCGTAGTACTACAAATAGTTTTAGGTTTAAACAACAGTGATTGTAATTCATTCAATAAATTCCAGGTTGTTTCTACAGTAGGCTAAGCGGCCGCGGAGAGCGCCACTGTAGGCGGTGGGTGTTAATTCTCGTTGCCTTGGCACCCCTGCTATTTAGCCGGTGGGGTTGAGGCCAAATCTTTGTCTATTTCTAATCATCTAATTTCTGTCACTATGTGCAGTCATATTATGACGTCACATTCAAATTTTTGTACTGAGTTGGAAACAGAGACAACCCAGAAAGATAGTTGAAGTTGATAGAAACAACCTGCAATGGAAGTGGAGCATACCTAGAAAGAAAAGTGGACCACCGAGTAATTTATTAGAACCAACCTGAAAAGAATAGGAAGCTACCTAGAAATTTAACTGGAACAACAGGGATAGTAATTGAAACAACCTCGTAAATAAAGGGACACAACCTAGAGAAAAAAGGGTTCTAGGTTAACGCGCCATGGCTGTAAATTGTTTGAGGTGGGGTGAGAACGTTTTTGTTTTAGGGTAAATCAACCGTGTATGAAAGTGAAAAACATTGAATACCAGGGTGAGACAACCAAGACATTAATGTTTTTAACCTAGACTGTAAATGGATGGAGGCGGCGGCACACACCGTGAACTTAACCTAGAACTAAAGTGTGGGGGTGGCGCATTTTAAATCTTGGTTGTTTGCATTTTTAGGAAGGTAACTTCACCAGTATTTTCAATCTAGGTTAAATTATATTCAACCTAGACTAAATTGTTCCACCCTAGAATGAAAACCAAAAAAAATCTAGGTTGGCAGCATTTAACCTAGAAAAAAATCGAAAAATAACCTAGAATAGGCCCTTTTTTTCTCTCAGTGTAGTAAACAACAAAATGACGCAGTTGCGATCCCCACTTCTCCCTTCCAACTAGCGTTTCAGCGTGATTGTGAGCGTGAGTAGTCCAGCACCCGCACCCTCTGCAATCATCGGATGAAGTCAGAGGCGAACTCACGACCTTTCGTTCATACGGGGGCAATACCACGCATTCGAGGGCCACGCTAGCGTGTCACGCCCCGTGAAAACCTTGGTGTCAACTCCTGTGTAAGCTAATAATAGGTCCGGATTAATAGGCGTCCGACTGACGCCAAATAATCCGTTGTTAAGAGAGCTTTGAGCACAGGTGGCTGCTCAAATAATGCAATATTTGCATTGGTCTGCGCAACGCAGTATATTCGAGCTTAGTGAAGGACGCAGATGTAAATCTTTTGGAATGGGCTGTTCGGGAAATGAAGCTTACCGATAACCAGCATATTGGGGATTCATGGCCCACGATTTCCACGAAACTATTCACATACCATTAATTGATTGGACTGAGAATTTAATTATTAAATTCTTGTGTTCAGAAATGGGTCTTGCGTGAACAATTTATAACTAGCAAGAGTTGTGGAAACAATTTGTTTTAAGGAAAATTCCTACAGTAACTGTTACGCTCTTCTGACAACTTATGTATTCAGCAAGTAGGTTACAAAAGGAAGGATGGAAGTTACGACTCGTGCCAGGTGCGGGGACAAGACCGAAACAGGTTAGTTGTAAATGTCACTGGAGCAAAGGGATGGGAGGGCACCCGGTTGTACTTTGTGCCGGACAAGGCCCCTTGAGGAGGTCGAGATTAATGCGACCTCGTTCTTAGGGCCCGGTTACTGACGCCCAGAAACTAGCCACAGCCATCTCGGAGCGAGAAGGGGGAAGATCATCAATTTATAATAACTGAGGATTCTGTGCTCGAAGAGGTTTTCATTGAAGCAAAGCTTGACACGAATCAGCATTTTTACGAGAGATAAAAACCGCGATCAAAGTCGGAATTCATATTTAGGGTATGTTGACTGATTTGGACTAAGGGAACGGAAATGTGTCCCTAATTGCATAGATATCTTGATTACCCTCAGCCAGCATCATTAATTCAGCGGCTCGATTCTCTTCCAACCTAATTAAAGCTCGTAGCGTAATGCGGCAGACTCGACAGAGTTTCCCCTCCCGCCGATGAAGATTAAAGCAGTTTATGCTCTGCAAGCCGCTTACGAGACTACCTATATCGTATCCACGTCAGGCCAAAGGCAATTTCTCGAATAGACGTGGGTTACCTACTGTGTCAAAAGAAATTTGTCATTCCACCTTTACTTGTAAACCATCGGCAAGAGACGTAGTGTCAACGAACTGGAAATCTCAAATGGACAGGACGTTTATTATTTCGATGTTAATATAACATGCAGATATTACCCTAACTAGCACTCAGACATAAGGCCTCGCTTCGCTCGCCCGACCACTGTATCGGGCATCACCACCACGTGACAGTCGCTCAATGCGCTAAATTTAACGGGCGTAAAATTGGCCAGGGAATAGAGAGAAATCGTCTTCCCACACACCAGAATATATCAAAAATTAGCGCAGAATGGAGCTTTCATGGGGCTATACCTAAATGGGATTTTTGAAGGATCCCAGGAGTTTTCTTCTTGGGGAGGGTGGACGAAGACTGAAGGCTTATTTCGAAATGAATATCCTCTGGTGGGACCGCCGAGCCGTTGGAGGGATGGCGAAGTGAAGCCCGTACCGTCGAGTTTCCGCCTGCCAGACGGATTTACGCGCGATTTGAACAAATCGTTGAAAATTAACTCGCCACCTAAATTCGCTCAGCGTCGGAATGAATTTATTCGGTATCTCGTATTAAAATTCGGATCTCTAGGTAGGATTAGGACGAAACGCCACTTCAATCCGTCCATTAACGACTGAATAAATCGAAAAAAATGAGTTTTGCGAATTCGCGCAACCCGCTTATCGGACGTAAAATTGGCCGAGGAATCCGAATTCGAGAAAAAAAAATTAGGGGTTCCCATTTGAAATAAGAAAGTTGGGCGCAAGTTCGCCCATTTTCGCGCATTTGGGGGGGGGGGGGGGTCGACCCCCCCCTAAGCATAGTTAAACGGTCGGCCGAGACGATAGAAAAAATCGGGGTATTTTCATTTCTTTTAGTTTCGGAGGAGTATGCTCATGACAGACCCAGCCAGCCACACACACGATGAGAATTAGTGGTAGGGGAAGGGCGGCTACCTTCAACCATGGGGTACCTTCAACCACTGGCGATTTGTCCGCCATGATGAACGTTTTTAGGGCTGAGAAAATTACGAAAGGAAGAAGAAGTGAAGAAGACATTGTAACCGTATTTTGGAGGTTTCAGCTTATTTGTGTGGCTTGCTGCAGTTTAAAACGTGTTTTCTAGCGATGCAATGTTTGTAAAATCACAATTTTTGTTGCTCTGTTGTACATGTCAGGATATGTATTTTGGAATTAACTCTGCATCATTAGATTCATAATTTACTCTAGTTTTAGGAACAACTTGAGTTTTTCTGATTGCATGCTCTCTTTGAAGGTCAAGTCACACTTAGTTCAAAAAGTGAGGGTGGGGTAGATTCAACCAGAACGAAGTGGGTTACCTTCAACCACTTTTTTGAGTGGTTGAATCTACCCCATCTATTGGTACCTTTCAAAATTGCTTAGTTATTCTGAATTCCTATTGTTCTTTGTGATGAAACTAGTTATTAGTCAAAGCCGTCATGCAATAAAAGAGAGAGTGCACTTCTGTGCACAGAAGTAATGAAGAATGTTTTCAAAAGAGTGGGATATTTAGTTTTAGAAAAATGAGAGAAATAAATTAGGTATACAATGAGCTCCTTGAATGATTTTTTAAAAAAATTCCTGGGAAACTCATGCTTCAATAGTTTCGAAAATGAGTCAACATTGCAGAAAACGCGTCTCTATTATTTATAGGGCCTTTGGAAAAATATAATATTTGAATTCCGAGGCCTGGAGGGGGTACAATGTATCATGTCATGATGTCGGCTGCTGGATCATTTTTTGATCTCCCTCTCTCTCGCATCTATGCAAGTTAGCCAACTTTGCTATGCGAAAAGACGACCCCGAAATTCAAAAATCGGGGCAATCATCAGA
The DNA here is from genome assembly GCA_955831195.1 of Pilophorus perplexus. NCBI lineage: Eukaryota > Metazoa > Arthropoda > Insecta > Hemiptera > Miridae > Pilophorus > Pilophorus perplexus. The sequence continues at coordinate 11,223,415 of OY037011.1, read as the reverse complement.
GAAGGTCATTCAAAATCGACCCGGGTCGAGTGTTTTTATTCAAATTCCGTTCAGATTTATTATTCAGCGCTCTGGTTGCTCTGTGCCCCAACTACTTGGTGACGTCACGTGCCCTCCGCTTTCATTTCAAAATCTCCGACATTTCTAAAACAGTTCTGCACGTAATTATATAGATTTTCGAACTAAAAATTTATGTAGGGGGGTTTTATAGGGTGCTGAATCCGAATATGTTGTTGGTAATTATGAACCTTTTAAGACCTTTTCAAGGAGCCCATTGAGTTTATTTTTGAAGCTGAAGTATTCTGTTTCATTATTGTGATGCAAAAAAGCACCTTTATTAATACCTACTAGAGAAGAAATGAACTCATTTTACCAAGGCCGATTTAATATTTTATCAAAATTTGATGAAATATTAAATATAATATATTTAATATAAAGATATTCATGCGTTTTAATGGGTGTACTCGTTCACCTACCTACCCTATGAAAGTGGTTGAAGGTACCCCACATCATGGTTGAAGCTACCCCGCTGGTGGGGTAGCTTCAACCAAAAAACAATTTTTTTATGGACATAAACTACGGGTATGTGCCTCTGTTTTTATAAGGATTTTACTATTTAATCGTTCAGGGCAATAGTTAAACTGATTGTAGAAGGGAAAACCAATTCAAATTTCGCTAATGCAGAACAGAAATATCAGAATAAGCAAAAAGTGGTTGAAGGTAGCCGCCCTTCCCCTATAGCTAAGTAGATTTTTGCATTATTTACATAAAATTTATCATTTAATGACCAGCTATTCGGTTTATCTGCAGGTTATATCCAAGCCACAGAACATAAAAATAATTTCTAGTAATTATTACTCTTTCTATGTTCTGTGATCCAAACTCAACTATAGATTAAATCGCTGCAGCTATACGAGGGGGTTTCAAAGAAGAAATTACGTACGAGATCTCACTTTTCCCCTATTACAATCAAATAAGCTTTCCCCGTTGGCAAATAATCGTTGTTTTACCTTTATATTTGCCTACAACACAAGCGAGTAAAATATCGTAAAGCAGTCCTTGTGTTCAGTCGTTCTCTGCTTTCTCATAACCGCTCGGAGGAGCTATGCGACTCAGGATTGCTCAGATCAAGATTATGGAAGACGAATCCAGTAGGAAGCGAGAGGAAAGCTAGGAAGGTCCGGTTCATTATGCCTAAGAGATGCCAGAGAGATTTACCCAGGATGTTGTCAAACTGAGGTCCGAGTGGGCGGACAAAAGCCATTGTTAACTAACACGGCTGAGTCCTTCTGGTATGAATAGGTAAGTCCCCACTTTCCTGCCCCGCAATATCCACCCGCATTGCAGAAACTGTCAAGAGACTAGAGAGAGATAGAGGGGAAAAAAAACAGATTTGGACCTGTGGTAAGTATAATATAATATAATGAATGTAATAAAAGAAACAGGGAGAATAACTGTAGGGATTAGAAAACCCAAGAAAGGCACGTCGTATTGCGCCAAAGATCAAATTTTACCCAGGTTATTGATAAACGTTTTTAATTTTGCAGCATTTGGACACGATTAAACGATATAAGATCTTTTTTTGTTGATCTCGCTGGTTTTTACATTCTTCAGTGCAGGATTTGCTTTCGGAGAACTGGGCTAGTGCAGAACGGCACGTAGAATGATGTCTGTCGATCCACTTCCAGATAGGAAGTTGCTGTTGATTCATTTCAGGGCCGGTAGTGTTGTGTGGGCAAAATGACACTAACCGATTCAAGGAAATAGGAACCAGTAAACCTCCAGATTCCCTTAAACCAACACGTTAGAAAACAGCTCTAATTAAATACTGACAAAACCTATTCACTACCTAATTCGACAGAACTGAATTAGTTCGTAAAACCTTGTTAGCATTGCGTTTCACTGCTTTGTGAAACAATAGTTCTAGTTACACTCCTAATTGCATTATTTTTTGTTTTAAGAGGGTTCGACCGGTAAATCAGGAAACTGTACTTTACCTCAGTAGCACTCCCATGTATAGCCCCAGGTTAATGTATGCCTCTAAACCCTCATTACTGTTCAACCATCCACGGCGTCTCATGTTTTCTATTATAAGTTGTTCGTTGACAGGGTGCTCTCCTTTCCCCAACATTCGAACGCATTGAACTACCCTCATGACCATTCGGGTTGAACGACGCATCGTGCAAATGTCTGGGTAAACCAATTTTTTGGTGTAAATTTAATGAAGTATGTCGAAAATTGAGGTATGATCGAGTGAATGGAATAAAAACAGTAATGTGCTGACGAGTAGTGAGTAATAGTTACTATGGTTTACTCCACGTACAAAATCATAATGGAGGCTCATGTATGACTAAATTATGTCGAATGAGATGGCGACGTTCATTAATGAACTGTGAATTCACTAGGTTCATTCAAAGAACCTCATTGAAACATATTGTTATTATTGAACTTATTGTTATTATTTATACAGTTACTGTATAAATTGGTGATGGTGATGTTGACCCTTTCAATAAATGTATATTTAATTGATCCCATAACTGTATATTTAATTGATCACATTTGTTTATTATTAAGCCAGGCCCAATTGTAAAGTCATGCAATAGCCATAATGTTTATGTAACAGCGTAATAAGAAGATCGTCAAGAGTAGTGGGTCATTCGTGGGGTCACCTCATCTTCGAGTGTGCGGTCCAGGAGAGCAAAAGGTATCTTGCTCTGGGATCAGCGGACCGGGGAGAGATACTGGCGCAACAGGACCTAGTAGGAGGGCTATTGAACCTCTACAAGGGAACAGACGCCTAAAGAAGTAACTCCGAGAGGCAGCATAATGGGTTCAGAGGCGAGGTGTTTGGGTGCGGGAAGTGTCCCAGGGACGCTCATCAGGAACCCAGTTCCATACCCTCGCTGGCAATAATCTAAACTAATCAAAAAGGGGGCCATTCTCATCATTCTATCCATGCAACATTGTTCAGTCTCCAGACAACTGACATAGAGTAGTCTATCCCTCTCCGTACCTCATCAATCAATCATAATATGATAGATTGTTCTAATATTATTAGAACAGATCACAAACCAAGTGGACAGGATTCAGTTAATTACCATTCAACATAAATGTGAAACATGAACTTACTCCCACCCCGACAAACAACCCCAACGGTATCATCGACAACACCCTCACTTAATTCTTTTGGAATGAAACACAACCCTTACAGGAACTCATTATCCCATCGTGTTTGGTTGTAAAAAGTTTTAACCAATTCAAGCCATACTTACTAATGAATTTCACTGAAATCGGTTGAGCGGAATGGTATACAATGTTTAGGTATGTCAAAGGTAGTGTCAAAACATACACTTTAACGAACAATTGTTTGCATATAATGAGCATAATATGCTCAGATATTCTCTTGACACATTAAATAACACATTTTGTTATTTTTCGTTTCAGCCCTTACATGGAAAAGAAACTTTTTTTGAACGGGATGGCCCAGGGAGGCGGGAAGGTTGGCGGTTTTTCTTCATAGACTGTTTCTCTTTCTCGTCTCACGAACGAAGGTTGACAATGCGAGACTGATAGGTATAGCAAAGAAAAGTCACGTATTAGGTGACCCAATTTTATTATCATGACTGACTCCTATTCGAAAAACTGCCCATGAGGTTATCACCGTCGCTGTATGTGTGCATTGTGCGTTAATGTATTGGCTGCGACTTCCGATAATAGATGTGTAGGTACTTTTCGGTATCTCTACATGTACATCAAATAGGCGGGCCGCATAGTGGCAAAATCGTTACCAAAATCCCCATAATATTCGAATCGAGGGTCTCAAAGCCACGCGTTACATCGCCAAACATGGAAAAAATCTTCTTTTCTTAATCCTTAGAATTTTTGATTTGGTTTGCACGAGTTTCATAATATGAAACATAATATGATATTATCATTTTCATAGTGCCAAAAATTATGAAATTTTCCCTAATAAAATAAGTTTTAATATTCCATCACCGCCATGGTTTTGAATAAGTTTTTTGGTCCTCCTAAAACGTAGGTGAATAATATTGTCACATATTATGTGACACGACATGTGGCTTTGAGGCTTTCGATATATACCTGAGACCGAAGGTCATTGTTTCCTCCCAGCTCGTCCTCGATTCGAGCCAAATTTTTTTTTCCCCTCGGGCAAGCACCACTAACTGTAATATTGAGAGTTGGCAGTCATTAGTTGATTGGAATACCAGAAGCTCTCTAGATGATCAAACTAATTTAATTAAAACTCACCTTTCAATATTCCAGATTAAAATTTATCCTTGGGGTACATTCGTATTAATTCAATAGCAATATGTAACACCTTAATAAATCAGTTAACTCGGAAATCATCTTTCCGTGGTCGTGATCGATGTATTACTAATATTTAGATTTCAAAGGAGATATTGAAAACCATCACGGTGTGAAGAACCGAACCATGTTATTGATCGGGAGGAAAACGGAGGCGCCCTACATCTGCTCGCCGATAAGATTGAAAACAGTATTAGGTCCCTTTATCAAGCACCGGAGATCGAGTCGCAAGACAGTTCCGCACTAATCTGCATGAAACAGCGATAAAGCTGCACTACCTCTCGGTCCACTCGGCAAATTCACTCGCTTCTTTCAGAAAATGGTTATGCTCCACAATGGACTCCTTGAAAAGAAGATGATGTTTTTACTGAACATGGGCGAAACGGCAACCCTGTTCACATCTCTCCACGTCTCCAAGACGATTTCTTCTGTTGAAGACATTTTATTACAGACATGTCATTTTTATTTTGAGAACGTTCTGAAGGAATTCTATGGTCGTTGAGATGTGATTTTACATTTGATGAGGCCAATAACGGCGGACGCTAAGCGAGGTTGGCTAACTTGCATCTCCCGGACCAATAAAAAACGGATGAAAATTAGAACGTCGTGCCCCCCTCTCAGACCCCGGTATCCAAATATTTTATTTTTCCTAAGGCCGTATAAATAATGGCGACGGGTTTTCTGCGATGTTGACCCATTTTCGTTACTTTTGAAGCATGGCCTTTACGGGGAAAAATTAAAAAGAAATCATTCAAGAAGCTCATTCCAGAATTATATTATAATTGTTCTTTAGAATGACATTATCATTCTAAAGAACATTCTATAATTTGTGGACCTTTTAGTAAAACGGTCATCACGGCTCGGTTTAATAAGTTAATGGGTAATCCAGAATATGAGTGCTCAGCTATAGCTATAGTGCACCTATAGGTTATTTTGTAGTCTCTGTGCTCTAGAAGATATATTTTCTCGGAATAAAATTTTTCGTTTGGCTACTATTCTTTCTCAAATATTGATTACAAGAAAAAGTAATCTAATAACAGAAATTATTGACCCTTAAGATAAAATTACATTAAAAAGTGTTGGGGAAAGAATGTTATATTTACCCCACTAAATATGGAAAAGAATTCGATTTTTAGATATAAAATATCTAAATTTTTGAATAGGTACAATCATATCCCTTGGACCACTAGAAATGGCGATCGGGGAAGCCAGTATTTTGCCTGCAGTAAATAGAAATGTCTTTTATTTCTACATGTAGTTAGGTATTAATGAAGGAGAAGAAAGCATTGGGGCACACAATAAGGAGATAGCGTCTATCACCACTTAACGCTTCGGCTATTTTCTCTCTCTCTCTCACTCTCTCTGTTTCCACCCCCCCCCCCTCTTAAACCAAGCAGAAGGTAAGAGAAGTGAAAAGGAGAACCCAGTCGATTGTAGGATTTGTAGATTCAGAAGCAATCCCTCAACGTAATGAGGGAATTCAAATCCCTCAATGTTAATTTTGGCAATGAAATTATGATAAACAATTAGAATAGACGAGCTATTGTTGGCTCTTGTGTTTACCTGTTTTAATTATTTTCGTTTATTATTCTTGGAATAATACACCTATGTAATCGCGACGGAGGTCAAAAATTCTGATCGGCCTCAAAATTTGACATTATTTGTTACAAGAGGTCTAGATTCCAAAAACGTCCGTCCGCCGTCCAAGCCGTTTCGGGCATTCCTACTGTAGGAATATTTTGTTAACTGAAATTAAAAAAAAAAAAAAAAAAAAAACAGTTTTCCATGTAGTTGAGCCCGATTGTCCTAACCAGTAGCGCCTATGGGGCTACGGGAGGGGTTCTTAAAGTCGAGTTAGGTGTCGTTTTCGAAGTATTTTTTGACGTAGAATCCATTTTTTGGGGTCCCAGAACGATTTGATTTCACCGAGGAGATCTATGGACATTCGTGGGGCTACAATTGGGATTTTTGAAGGATCCCACGAGATCAAATAAAGTGTCATTTTCCGAGTAGTATTTTGGAAATTCATAATAATTATGGATTTCAGCAATTATTGCTGAAATCCATTTTTTTAGAGGTCCCACTTCTGCCCAATCATTGTACTTTTTTCCAAAAATATTTTCCTAATGTCACAGAACTAAGTAATTTTTGCACAAAATGTTGATATAAGTTATTTAATAACCTACATCAAAGAGTAATAAAACCTTGTGTAAAATTTTCAGCGTTTTTTTAGCTTTGTAGCTAAAGCATGCGTTTTAAATTAAAATAACTGTGTGTGAGCAACTGCGTGGTTACCCCCCTCCCATCACAATAATCCCAGTCCCAGTCCCTGAAGTTGGATGGGCCATTGCCTCCTCAATGTATTGAGCTTATTAAGGCAGTCAAGAAAACTGTATCGCCGAGGGTTTCAGCAGGAAAATGGAAGAAACTCTCGCGGCTTCATCAATTATTGCATTGTGCGCCGTCTCCCAAGATAGAAAAGGGGGGGGGGGTTTGAGGAAAGTCGGGAAGTTGCGAGAAGAAGAATGTGGCAAACATTTGAATTGAAAGGGAAGCGAAGGGGTGAGATGGCGAAATGGGCGTGGGGGAAGAAGGGGTAGTATACGGTCTTTGCTTTTCTAACCTTATACCAGCATACTTACTCTACGGTAAAAAGAGGTGAAAGGCTATTGGTGAGGGAGTGGAAGTGTATCTACTACTTTTATTAGGCTCCACGATGCGGGAGAAGTGGAGCGCGAAGGAAGCCGTGCGTAGGGCTTTAGAATATTAATTTTAACCGTAACCTCGCGGTAGTCAGGTTCTCTACTCCTCGCCGTGAAAATTTCCTTACGTTGGAAAACTACGTTATGCATACTTTCCCCTTTAGCACCCCTGGGATTTTTTCCCGTAGAATCAGTCGAGGATGTGCTAATTGTATATTTACGAGGGTAATAAAGCTGAATGTTACATTTTTATTTATTCAAGCTACGTGGGTACCTTCAAAATCTCTTCCACTCAAAAATCATGACATTTCGACAGCCCTGCTAATTGGGTTTCATCGGACTGAATGAGCGCAGCCTACTTTAAACACCAGCAAAAACCATAATCCACATTAATAAAAGAGGTAATCAGGGCCGTGGAGAGAAAATCCGGGCCCGGGGGCAAAATTCATCGGGCCCCTAAAAAAAAAAGTACTTATCTATGAAACATTTTTTCCTATATTGATCTGTCCCTTTTCCCATTTTGCCTCTCCTCCCCCCTTTTTTACAAAAAAAAAAAAAAATTCTCAAGAAAATCCGGGCCCCCCTACGAAGGCCGGGCCCGGGGGCAACGGGTCCAGTACCCCCCACCTCTCTACGGGGCTGGAGGTAATATAATTCCATAATCAACGAGCTTCTTATGGGAAAACTAAACAACTAGTTCTAGATGTCGACCACATTCTCTACTGTGGGATGGAGCTCATACACTTTGGAGGGGAAGCATTAGCCGCAAACTAATTTGAAAATCGTGTACGCTTCAGGATATTCATGCATCAAGTACCGAGAAATGTTTTCTTCACCACAGCGGTTTGTTCCGTTAAAATGATGTATCCGTATACGCAAATATCTTCTTGTCTGTAGCTGTCATGATTAATGGAACAATTTCTATGCAGATTCAACCTCATAATATCACCGGTCTGCGGATAGCTTAGGATCCAATCTTGTTCACCCCCGGGAATCTTACTCAAATGATGAAGTTATATCTACAATAGATATAAGTAGATAATCACTATAAACTCAATAAAATAACTATTTGCATAATAACTTGTTATTATAATTATTATACACTTTTTTGCAAAGGGAGTTTCATTAAGCCCTCCTATGGGTGGTAATACTATTACACCGTAAATTGGAAAGACGAATCAACCGGAAATCATCAAATCAATAATTTTAGTTCATTGTTAGTAGTTATGGACTGTGAAATGTGCAGCAGTAATGTTTTAAACTAAGCAATAAGGGGATGGTTAGAAGCCTTGTCAACAAAGGCCGAAGAGGCAAAGTTCTTAATATACCAGTGTGTAGCAGCGTCAGTGAATCAGGATTATGTCAACTGTGCCTTCAACGCCAAGCGTTTTGCTCACCCGCTCTGCCACTATCCTCCTGCCACCCTTCTGGTGCCAGCCATGATAATTCTGTTTGTTTATACCCGCTCCCTTTGCATATTACTACTTCTTGATGATATTCAGCGAGATACCCGCTTATCCCTCTTGAGATTATTACAAGGGTTATTCTTTCTGGAACACATTTTTACCCTACATGAAAGCAAAGGGAGATGTGGGTATCTTGAATCCCACGCGGCTGCCTATGGATAAAACGGTAATCTACTCACCTGTGCCGAAACTTGTCCCGCTCTCAATCGTTGAAGGTCTGTATGCGACCAGGCACTAAGTGACCATGGAGGTATATTTTTAAGATTATCTCCAAATCTTAATTCACTCAGCCGGTTATGAACGAACTTGCGGATATTCCACGGTAGATCGTTATGCCTGAAACATGAAAAATGTCATGATATGTAATGATTTCACATTAGACTAAGGTAATCTCTATGTATGAATGGCCAGAGATAACCAGGATAATACTCTGGTGTAAGAAGGTATACTGCGTAGAACAAAATAAACTCAAACAAGTATTCGATGGCAATTACATGAAACTACCTCTCTAGTTCACAGAGATATTTGGGATTGGGCGTCTTGTAACTTCGTGCACGTGGTCGTCTTCGTCGCTATAAGAAAGCTATCTTCGGAAGTGCGTTTGAGCCAAAATATAAACCATTAGATATTCCCCTGAACCATATAACTCCTCCCCGAAATAAACCTCGCCTTTCTTTCTTGTCCTCTTTCCACTAAGCTATTCGCCGCCCGCCGAGAAACGAGTAAATCATAAAAGACCACGTTACTGGATAGGATCGATGTTTTCTTCTCTGTCACTCCTAATGACCGCTCTATAGATTTATGAGCGCTTATAAATAATACCCTGCGCGTATATTTGCAAGGGTACGGTAAGAAATAATTGTTTACTGTCAACATTCAGCTATGAGTAGCCAAAAGCAATACATTGTTAATTCAATTCAATCACCTTTTGTTTAATTTCCGTCCACCTTTCCACAACCAAAATTGTACAGAAACGGCAACAACTACCTTTCCTTTTGCCCACAATCCATAATGATGTCATCATGAAAAACAACACCTCACTCGACCCCAACCCTAAACCCTTCAAAATCCCCTCAATAACCCCATCTTTAGCCCAATGCGTTTGGGTGATCTGACTAAAACCTGAAAACGGGATGAGATTGTTGAATTTAGCACATGGAATGAAGCTTTGTAGAAGCTTTGGTCCTACCAAGTTGAGTCCAATAATTGGAAAAAAAGAAAAAAAGAAAAGTGGATTGGGTTGTCATATACTCAGTTTTAAATATTTAACCGATACTACTAAATAACCTGAGTAACTTCAGAACTACCATAACGTTAAAGTTAATCCTCTTAAACCATGAGAGCAGACCTGCACCCGGCCCATCCCTAGCCAATTTTCGCTCAGACAAATAAGGCCACGGACTAAAATGGCCGCGGACTAAAACGGTCGCTCAGGGTGAGCTGGGCCTTAATAGTAGAATCCACCTGTGGATGTTTGAGCATGGTACAAAGACCAATGGAATTTCACCAACCTTCAACCAATGATGTTTACTGTATTGCGTTACACCAGTTGCCAAGGAAAATACCACGGCATGAAACAGAGGCGCCATTCATGCCTTATCAGCTTGCTTACTAAACTACAGCTCAGTGAGACATTTGCATGCTGGTTTCGCAAGCCTGGTGGCTGTCTATTTCGTTGTTCGTCGAGTACGATTCGATTTAGGGGAATCGCCCTTCACATGATAAGGAAAGGAAAATTTTCCTGTGGTAGAGGGTCAGGCCGTTCTTGTTTTTACTTCTAATGTCATTTCACGAAGTTCGGCATCGCGAGACTAACGTCTCCCTACTAACTCAACTATGGTAAGAGATTGTCCAACGAAAATCACCCCATTTAATTATGGAAAGGATTCAATAAACTATACTGAGAATATTGGAACACACTAGTAGGTAGAAAAAATGTGCGTGGAAAGTTGGAAAAGTGTAAACATAGCTCAGGAAGAGGAAGTTTATTCGAAGTTCTCGAGTGGAAAGGTCGGAAATAAAGTCGAATAATTCACGGGTGGCAGTTGTAAATCTGTCTCAAAGGTGATTTCCGATACTTCTTGCGTGAAATAGCCAAAGCCAATATTTGCGGTGAAATACTGGGTGGAAAAGGGAAGAAGATTTGGAGACGACCAACCCAGATAAAGTGCGATGGGCCCAAAAGATACAAGAGATCCTCTGTTCCGCGGTTTGGTGGCCAGGTTCTGTGATATAGAGACCATACTCATAAATCCGCTATTTCACGAGGCTCAACGGATGCTGCACTTTTTCACCCATTCTGATAAAACGCCATAAATCGATCGGGAGGGGCGTGAGAGGTAGGTTGGTGACGGGGCCTTGAAACCCCATCCAAGCGATAAAAAATAAATAAATACGCACCCAAGGGTTATATTACGCTGCCTTTTCCAGACTCGTCGCCGTAACTTTTTCAAATGAACCCGTCGGAGCAATTCATGTGCTCGAAAAGGATGATATGCGTATTTATATAGGAATTGGCGGGAAGTATACAAAAACAATTATTCTTATTTCTATCCTAATGTTCTATTTAAAGAAAATGTCTGCTGTTCTTCGGGTTGTGCGTCTCCTTCAAAGGAACGAAGCCAGATCCGAAACCAGTTCCAATCAAAGTACCAACAAAACGGTAGGCTGGCCTACGACTGGCAACGCTCTCGCGTCGTTCCTCAAATTTCCTGATGATTGTGATGAACATGTGCCCACCATTTGTTGGTAGTACTGATTTGACCACCCTTTCCCAGAAACTGTCTACCCCAAGATTGTTTCCCAACAAACCGGTTCGGGTTGCGCCTCATCAGTCGGGAAACTTGATCCAACCCCAAAAAGACAGAGAAGTTGTCCCGGGGGATTAAGGGAAGGGAGCGAGTCGTTTATTACACCATTCGTCTGGCGCTGGTCCTGTTTTATTCCTCAAAAGGGGGCTGCGAACAGTTTCCAAATTGCAAATCCGAAAGTGGAGCCAATATAATATTAATGTATATCTTATTATTTAATAATAAGATATACAAATGTGGTATAATTATAAGCTGAAGATAAATAATGTGGAATATATCCCACACTAGGGTACTCTGCACCTGGAATCATCAAACTAAAGTCAGTAGCAGTTCATCACTCGCCCCCCAGATGGCGAGCTCACCCATCCGCATTTGCAAGAAAACAAACATCATCCTTCCCCGCATGACGAATCCGCCGGTTGTGGGAGGGGCTCCCCACTTCTCTCGTGGATAAAGCTATTTTGGATGGAAAGGAAGAAGCCCAGGACCCAAGGGGAGGGACCTGGTGTTCTCTGGTCTAATCTAACGATAGTGTGCTTGGACCTAGGGAAACAGAGAACTTCTGGGAACCGTCACCAGGACGCTCTGGTGCACCCACAACCTAGAGAAGGTTGGAGGGAATTGTGGCAGCACTAGGGTATGGGTAGAAGTTGTGCCGTATCCAAACACCTCCAGTGAAAACACGGCTTGCCCATTCAACCTCACGCCAGGCCAGCGCGGTCGACCCAGGGGAATCCTTGACATCTCAAGCATGGACCCAAGGAAAGCTAACCTGCCCCATTCCTCCACCAACAAGGAACCGGGTAATTTTGGCCATAGTGCCTTCAGAACTCCGCCACCACACGAAACTCAAAGAATACATCCTCAAGTAGGCTCACATATCACCTGGTTTAGGGTTCCCATAAATAATATTAATTTTTTAGGATCTTTTACAATCCATCTTGCACCAGCGAGAGAAAAGTTATTGATGGTAAAGCATTACTGCGATCAAGGAACAGTAACAGGAAACAATTGAAATTGATTGCTCTACAGTACAAGTGGTCGTACAATGTATATCATACCTGTCATGTCGTAAACAACACAAAGTTGGCAGATGGTGGGCTTATAATTTTGAGACTGATCTCAGAGAAAAGTAACAGCAGGGGCACAATCTAAGAAAGTGTAGGTAACGGTCAAGTTAGCTAAGTGGACAGCGAAGGGACAAGAGAGAATGAAGGCTCTCGCGATGCCAAGATCTGCCGAGTAATAGGACTTGTCGACCCTTTCCTCCGAGTAGAAAGGGGTCGAGGAAATAGGAGAGCTTGAAGGAAAAGCAACGAGAGACGTCCTTACATGACATGAAGGGCCCAAGTCCACATGTGGCCAGTTCCGGGTCTTCTCTGAAATACTCAACATGGTTTAATCTTCAATTCACGGGCTGTTACCTACCATCTCGGGGTGAGGGCTTCCACTTTCCTGGACGGATTAAAATCTCATTATTCATAGTAGTAAGAAACACCGGTCCCAGGCGAAGGATGTATCAGAAAGCTGGGACGTTTGGGATGATTTATAATTTTATTTTTCCAAATATTCTCAGGTTCGTACTATTATATCGTTAGATACCTACCTACCATATTTTGTAACCGAAATTACAATTCCAAGTCATTAAACGTAGGAAGGTCATTTGAAACTAACAAAGTTATGTTAACAAACGAGTCTCATTTGTTCTTAACCCTCAAGACGTAACTTGAAATAATTTAGAACACCTACAGCACAGTGAGCAGGCTTCCTTCCTTCCTTCAAATAATACTCGTTCCGCACTTGTAGTAATTGCTTTGATTAAGAGCGAAACTGGATTAAACGAGACAATAATTAAATAAGTGCAGCAAAGAACGGGTCTTGTGAACACTTAATACGATGAGAGCGAGCTGAAGAATAAGGATTCAGAAAATTGAAATGGTCCACGAGGGGAGGGGGTAGGAGTTGGTAAAGTGCCACAGGCCTTTGGTGTTGTCATTAAAAAAGATACGACGTGATGACTGCAAAGGAGAGACCTCTCGCAAATAGCTAAATGAGAGATAAAATGGGTAGCGGCCCTGGCTACTAATTATCCCGTCTTAATATTACTGGACAACTATTACTTGGACTACTAGTAGTCCCCTTAAGGGGTCTTACTAATATCTCGGAAGACCTATTCGGAGAATATTCAAGTTGGCAGATTCATGAGATTGATTGTAAGATGGATAAACCTTTTCATTCATTTTTTACGTAGGTATATAGTATATAATACGTATTCCGGCCCCTTCTAATATATTGGGGGAGTTCAAGGAATTTCTTCTTCCATGAGGGGGAGTCAGAATTGTGGCACCCCTGTTAATCCATTTAGAATGTTGTGCTGTTGTGAATTGATGAGGGGTTGGCACAAATATGACTACCTACTATTTTTTACCACTTTGTTGTAAATGATAATCCTGTCAGTAGGGAATCACCCACACGCGGACAATCTGTACCTGGAGTCGTCGCACGACAGTTGGATGTGGTTCCCCATTCGGCCGCTAGATCACGGACTCGTACTTATCGCACGGGAAAGTGGTTGTCCTTGATACGTACCCTATCAACGGTCGTGGGGAGACCTCCCTGCCTTCCTCCTGGATAGCAGTTTATACAAGTCACTAGCGTTCACCACTTTTGGACGACAGCGACATTTTGGTTGGAACGGGGGAAACCCCGGACACCATTGCCAGTACCCTCTGGTGATCTCACACCCTTATGAAGGTTGGAGCAGTGAACGACGGTGGTTAGCGGCTTTGAGGCAGGGCAGAGGGATACCAGGACAACTCCAGTGAAGATACACTGCTCGCCTCTACTGCTTCCTGTGATTGGGCAGCACACCCAGGGGTCATCTGTGATAGCTCAAGTATGAACCCTGGAAAGCTAGCCTGGCCCTCAAGTCTCACATTCCTCCAAACACAAGCGTCAGCGTGATTGGTGCACCAATTTAATATTCATTTTAGGAACACGCCCACACGGGGACTCGTCCTCGTTCAGTCGAGACCGCGGCCGACTGAGGAGGTTGACGTAGAGGGTTCGAGTCCCTCAGCGGGCTAGATTAATTTCGGTCCGTCCTCAGGTCCCGGAACGGAGTATAAAGTATAAGTCCGGTTCAGAGCCAGATGGGGTTACTTCTGCCCCATGTGAAAACCGCAAAATTTACCACCCGCATTTAATGGTTACTACAATAAAATCGACTTTACTTTGTTTGTTTTTTTTACACAGGTACAAAAAACAGGGTAAATTCCCATAACGTCAAATAAAAACAAGTCGGTATCCCAAATCCTCATTTTCCCTCAACCATGATTTCTGGGTTTACCTTGAAAGGAAATAAATAACTAGGCCTTTGTCATGCACATTCTAAATTGTTCCCGCCTTTCATTCTTATTCAGTTTCTCTCTCAATCCCTCGAGAGCTTCAATGACCGTAACTGTCACATAGCACGAAAAGGACCAACGTCCCGTCCACAGGAGTGATGCGAATGTATGTGGAACCTCGAAGCGCCACAGAGTATACGTGCTCTCGGTCCTCAGTTAGAGAGAGCGGATACCACATTCCTACTAATACGTTAGCTTAATCACGAAGTCGTGACTCGCAGTTTCACCCCTGTCCGATTTGTTTAATGTATTCAACCCGCATTCGGATATCCTCGAAACACGGAACGGGAGGAACGTATTACTGGATGGCAAGATTAAAACATCTCCAAGTTCGTCGAATATTACTGGATTAGAAGCCGAATGCATTAGCATTTCATTCCTGACCCGTCTAAACTTCATTTTCACAACGATTCCCGTTCGATGCAAGAACTACCTTCGCTTCTTTCTATTAGAATTCAGGAGTTATAGTGTATGTAGTAAGCAGCTTAGAAAGTATAGAAGTTTCAATGTATAATCAAAACTTGACTGAACTGAACCCTGCAAAAGCAGAATTGTAAAAGTTCTGTAAAATATCTTATTCTGTAAAATATCTTATACTTTCTGCAGGTTTTTCTGAATACAGTACCTAATTGAATTGGATTCGATATTTCAATGCAGCTAATTGAATGAAGAAGATAAGAAGTGGATGGGTTGCATAATGAACAGAGTATCCCTTTGACATAGGTAGGTTATTTGTGTATAATAGTATGATTCGTCCGTCGTATCGGGATTTGGGTCAAACGAAATTTCATCACTCTTTCGCCGAGCTTTCGAAAAGTATATTTTCTTCTTCAGGGGTCAGAGGGAGGTTATCGTGTGGATCTCACAACGATGTCAAACATGAGTAGGTAACCGGGAAACATCAAGAAAATCTATTGGTTGAGTGGGGAAATACTAGAACATCATTAAAATTTGACAAGTGTGGAGCAACTACGTGATAAGAGAGGTTATCTCTTATCCTACCTACTCATGTTTGACATCGTTGTGAGATCCACACGATAACCTCCCTCTGAGCCCTGAAGAAGAAAATATACTTTTCGAAAGCTCGGCGAAAGGTGATGAAATTTCGTTTGACCCATATCCCGATACGACGGACGAGTTAACACATTCGGGTCGATCTCCATAGTCTGTAATAGTATGATACTCATATTATGGTAGTTTTATGGAAATCCCGAAGATACGTAATTTTCTAACCGTGTTGATAGAGTGCTAATGAGGCATATAATATATGAGGCATATTATGCCTCTGTTGTAGGTCGAATAAACGGATGTCTTTGTAATGTGGGAAAACTCTTTATTTTGGAAGCGATATTATCTTCCATTAACATAAATAAATATAATGTTATGTAATATATACACTAGACACACACACACACACACACACACACCCTACACACACACACTACGACATACACTATACACTGTTATGTATATATACTATAGATGAAATATATCATACTTTTTTGTTTTGTGTGTGTTGGGAGTGGGGAAACTCTCATGAGCACTGAGCGGGTCTGCCTGCATCAGTAGTATTGGACTCCAATGTTTGGCCTACCAACTAAAACCACCACTCCGCATCTTCTTTTGGAGAACAGTTAGAAACTGGAGTTTGGAACTATAGTTAGAAAAGTTATATAACTATAGTATACTTGCGAGTATTACTTCAGAACAGTTCCCACTCTTGCCTGTTGCTGGCTTCTCTCCTATGATATATTTTTATATGTTATACTATAGTATGATGTTACATTATAGTTTATACAATAGATTAAATTTTACATAGTATATCCTTATAAGGAGTCCGCGTAGATGATCAATCCACGAATGTTGTGGTAATATGCCTGAACGCCGTCAGGCGTCGCATCTAAAATACCTAGTGCGGGGATATGAGCCAAGGGTTCTCCCCATCACGACGAAGTCGGCAGGTCCGAGGCGACTCTCCTGATTCACAAAGCGCTTATATTTATGCTATTATAATAATAATTATTATAATAACATATTATGTTAATATAATTATTAAGTATTATTATAATAGTTATATTAATTATTATGATAACATATTATGTTAATATAATTATTAAGTTTCCTCAGAACCAGAGGCAATTCCCGTCCGAGGCAGGAATCTGCCGACATCTTGTTTTTGGTTTATTATTCTTGGAATAATACACCTATGTTTTCGCGACGGGGGTCGACGACTCCGATCGGCCTCAAAATTTGACATTATCCTTTCAAGAGGTCTACATTCAAAATCCGAAATGTCCGTCCGCCGTCCAGGCCGTTTTGGGCAGTAGGAATTTTTTTTTAAATCTGAAATTTTGACAAAATACTCGGTTTACCATCTAGTTGTGCCCGCAAGGTTTTCAGCCCGACCGCCCAAACCCGTGGGGCGCTATGGGGCTAAAATGGGGCTACGGGTGGGTTTTTTTGAAGGCTTTGGGGTATGGGATCGAGTTAGGTGTCGTTTTCGAAGTATTTTTCGACGTAGAATCCATTTTTGGGGGTCCCGGAACGATCCGATTTCACTGTCGCGATCTATAGGGCTTTCATGGGGCTAAAAATGGGATTTTTGAAGAATCCCAGGAGGTTAAATGTTTTTCGAGTAAAAAATACATAATTTTTGAAAAAAAATCCCCAGCCAAAAAATGTTTTTTTGAAATATAAAAATCCAAAAAAAAACTTTAATTTTTTTTCATTGACAGAATTAAATTTCTGTACAAGTAACCTATATCAAAGAATAATAAACCCTTGTGTACAATTTGCAGCGTTTTCAACTATCACCGGGGGGGGGGGGGGGGGGGGAATAGACTCTTTTAAAACAGGTGAGTCTTTGGGTCCATAGCAGATCTCGTATTTACGAGCTAACCCATAGTGAGCAAGGACTTCCCTTCTGGAGTTGTGTCGTATTTGGACGATTCCAGTGAAAAATTCTTCAGCAGCCACAGAAAGTTATTTCGATGAATCCAACACAAGATCTGGGAAACCTTTCTCTAATCTCCTCCACACAAAAAAGGAAATAACAGCATAGCGCCGTCGAGTATCTGCCAATCACACAACACGTACTTAAATTCATTTTTAATTGAGGAATATAAAGTCACGTAGGTGTATTATTAAAATTATAATAATAATAATAATGTACATGTCAGATGAAGTTGTACTTTGACTTTGTTGGGCGCACACTGCCACGAAGAATGGAATTCATCAGTGCATTCATTGTAATGTAAACAGAACGCTCTCCCCTTAAACACGTTTCACAGAAAAAAGAAAAAATCAGTTATTAGTCTGGCTTCACAATGTACATTATGTCGGAAAATGAAAACATTAGCTTTGTGAGAAGAAGAATTGCTTCAGCGAATGTATAAAATATGATTGCTAATTGAAAAGTCCTTTCTATTGTGTTCAGTGGAAACCCCACAGACCGATTTCATTGCCTTCTCGTTTCGCTTCGTGGGCGCTTGCTGACAAAGAACTAAATTGGGTGTAGACTCCCTTTAATGGGCCCTACACCCGTACTACAGGCTCGTAGATGATTTATTTCTGCCACACTTTCCCAAAACCCATTTTTAACGCGTATCCGATAGAAACCAATCTTCTATGGAAGAGCCATTGTTGCTGCATGGGGTGGAGGGACAATGGAAAACAGTTGAGTGGCAACAGACTCTGCTGTAATAAATTCTTTGGAGAAAGCCGGCACTCGGGGACATTTTCGGAATGGGAGTACTTTCATTTCATATCACCGCTCATTGAGAGAATCGTTGCGAAGCGCCGTGTCAGGGTAACCGTTTGGTCATCTAACGAGGGATTATTCCACGCCCTAAATAATCACCGCCCTGCAGAAAACGTTTGCATTGCGAAGCAGGGTAAAATTACGTCCACACATTGTAAATAAGGGTTCACAGCACAAAGAGCGCGATGGGATCTGATCCCACGGTTGAGGTGAATTGAGAGCCGAAGCGTGGGTGTGTTCCCAAAGATGTTATTTTTGTGGTGTGTGTTGGGTGGAGTTCTCAAGGCACTACACTACCTTCATGATCACCCAGCTGCTTGTGGTTGGAGGAATGTAGATGCTATGGGCCAGGTTGGTTTCCCCCTGGGCTCGCCGCGCGGATATGTTCAACCCGTTTCGATGATCCACTAATTTCCTCCAACCTTCTCACAGAGAGGCTTGTGACGGGGCCTTAGAAGGTCCTGGGTTCCCCAAGTCCAAGCCCGCTCTCGTGAGATCAGAGAAGAGGTCACGAGGCCTCCGGTCCAGGGTCTCCCGCTTTCCAGCCAAAGCAGTGGATATGACACAATAATTGTATGAATTAAGGATTGCATGAATGAAAGATTAAGGAATACTAAGCAAGGGAGGTCGCAGAAGATCCCGACCTTGCCGTCGCGGGCCGACATGTAGCGACAGTGGGCCAAATGGCCGATTTAGGTGGGGAAAAACGCTGCAAATTTTACGCAAGGGTTTACTATACTTTGATTTAGGTTACTTGTACGAAAATTAAATCTGCGTCAATTTGTTCAAACTTTTTTTTCACTCGGAAAATATTTGGCTTTCTGGGATCCCGAGAAATTCCACTTTTGTGCAATACTTAGCGATACGCGTCTCAAACTCGCACACCGTGTCTGATGGGGCTCATTAAATGGATTAAGACAACGAGAACGAAAAGAAGACATGATGCACTGTTATAGTAGCTCGGAAGTACGCGAACTGGCAAACAAAAATCAAACAATAAAAATTTGATTTGGAGTATTAAAGACTTGATGAATTTAGCGATAGGATGGATGATGTGCGACAGCATCAGCACCTTACGGCCGCGGTTACGTGACTGAATCCCATGACTTCAATTTTTCTCTCACCCAATCACCTTATCTGCGTCCGGAATGAGAGAAGAGTATTACTCTGAACTGTTCACAAGATGAAAGAAAGACAACATTAGTGGTGCAAGCTCAGACAAGTAGATAAGGCCCTACATTCAAGTGCAAAGAGCAATCGATTTTAAAACGATATATGTATGTGTACTCGATTTTAAAAGTGAAGTAAGATTTTGATTGAAAAAACGATTACACCACAGAAAAGAAGAGGTGTTTCTCTTTCCAAAACACTGGCGATGTTATTTTTTTGGTGGCGGAATAAGGGCGGTAGCAGCCGGCGAAGTGAACCCACACCTGCCTATTTTGCTAACTTTGACTGCCTGTGGAGCGACGAATCGGTCTCCAAATTTCTGGGAAATTTTTTCTCACCTAGGGGTACAACATACCCAAAAATGGTTGATTTCGAAGAACTTTATTTTTTTGAGTTCAACCTTTGACGTGGAATGCCCCATATACTTATAATATAATATAATATAATGTTCGTATATACATATAATAACGTGTAAGTATAATATTATTATACTTACGTGTTAGTTAGTGGCGAGAGAGTGGCAGGGACCTCGGAAAGACGGAAAGGGTGGAGGTGATATCAGAACGGGAGATCGGGGGTGCCAGGGATCTTAGAAAAGTGGAGGAGGCGGGGAAACTTGGAGGGGGGGGGGGGGGGGGCAGTTTTGGGGAACGGTTCATTCTACGCTAATTTCGGATATATTCTGGTGTGTGGGAAGACGATTTTTCTCTCTATTCCCCGGCAAATTTTACGCCCTTTACATTTTTACATTGGCCGAGCGAAGCGAGGCCCCCCTGACTGAGAAAGTGGTGATGCCCGGTAAAGCGGTCGGCCGTATGTCTTAGTCTTAGTTATTATTAAAATTTATTATTTTACATACTTATTAATAGGTACTATTATTTTGAGTTATTGAATTGTTTAATAACTAAGTAATCAGATGATGTAAAATAAAGTACCCCCAATCGTCTCAATTCTAACAGACTCTCGAAAAAAGTAGACAGTAATTTGAAGTGAGATCGGCTTCAGTTTCCTATATCTGTCGCTCCTGGCAAGAAACCTCTTGGCTACCCTTGTGTCAATTGCA
Source organism: Pilophorus perplexus (assembly GCA_955831195.1). Lineage (NCBI taxonomy): Eukaryota > Metazoa > Arthropoda > Insecta > Hemiptera > Miridae > Pilophorus > Pilophorus perplexus. The sequence goes on along the minus strand of OY037011.1, from coordinate 11,202,711 downwards.
TTCTCGTTCAGCCTCCTTCGTAGTAACAATATATCGAACCTACTCGTTCGCGAAGGAGGTTGGTTATCTTAAACAAATGAGTTTCTCCGAGTATTCTCATGGGAAAGGTTTTTTCCCCTTTCTTCATCCGCTCCTGGCCGACCAAGTCCAACAAACAGTGGGAGGAGGGGAAAAAGAATTTTTTTTTTCCTACTTCCTCCTTTTCTATAGTAATGAGACCGCGAAACCCTATGGAGGCCAACAAATGGGGGATCCGACCTTTTGCGAGTTTATTGGTTTCTCCCAGTGGGATGAAGTTAACCATACCCTTCCTATATAACAGTAGTATCCCACGGTTTCGGCCCCTACCCTTTCCCCATCAGTTCTTTTCTACTTTCCACCAAATCCGAAACACCTTGGGAGGTGGAGGATGCGGGTTCAAGGTAGGAAGTTAGTTTGGAAAGCGAGGAAGTATCCAGCTCACCCTTGTTCGTTATCGTATACCATCATCAACCAACAGAAAGTTCTTGTGCTTCACAAACGGCGATTGTTAAAAATTCATAATATGCAGAAGGTTATCAGCACGTTAGATGAGCATTATTTGAAAAATCATGGTTAAATGCGATTGTGCTCACTTTTTTCAGAATATTTTATAAGCACACAAGTAGATTAATGTAAACGGATTTCGGCTACAGCCCCGCTCGTAAAAAAGAGAAGCAGGTTTAGAGACATGAAAATGAGCGAGACAGCTTTAGTAATGAAACATTTCAACGCTCTTTTCAAGCTTGAGATTATTGCTCCTACTTTTCGGGCCCTCTGAAGAAATGATGGTGATAGCGAAAGGGATAAAAACGGATTACACCAAAAATAATAATATGGAAAAGTTGTTGTGGTTTTAGAAATCCGCTGGCCAGCTGGATGAACCTTAAGCGCATGAGGCATCAGTGTATAAGATTCTTGCTATAATCTTGAAAGCGTTTGTGAGAAAATCACTCACGCGCGTTAACACACTCTATAACGAACATTAAGGAACGGGAACGGAAACAGGAAGCCGCTTCTTTCTCATTCATCATAGTGGACGGCGCACAATGGGCCAAATTACCAATTAGGTGGAAAAAATTACTGTTATAATACCAGTTTCTATCCCTTCACCTTGTAAAGAATTCATAGAAAGAGTGAACATTATTATATTTATTGAATCAACATGAAATTATTGTAATTAGCACACTACGCAAACTTGGAGATAAGTGCGATAGATTAATCTAGTAATTAATATGGTAAATCCAAATTAATTTGTTGCTTACTCCCGTTTGCTTGTTTCGTAGATTTGATAATATCAATACTATATTCCCTAACTAAGTTTCTTAATCCAGGACCGGAGGTAGGTCACCAGCAGAAACTAAGTTTCCTCAACTTCAATGTTGTCAAGCCCGGTTGACTTCTGGAAATCGGCAAGCATGTAATGGTTCATTAGTAATTAATCATTACGTGCTTACTTTGGGCTCCATAACAAATAGCCGACCCCTAGTAACATTCAGGATTTCCAACAGACGTATTGAACAAAAACATAACGTAAGGTGGAACAAGTTATAACAATTTTTTAATTGTTTATCCCAGCTACGTCGGTCAAACGCATTCTTTGCCTTATTACAACCGAGTTGGTACACCGAAATGCTCATAGATCAAGTCTAGTGAGATAGTAGTATAATGTTGGACCATATTCATAGCAGATAAGGGATGCTCCACGTCTTCTCAGCCGGGGTCGCTTTGCATATGAAACGTAACTAATCCTTGTAACTCGGTGGGATGGTTTGGAGTCAAGGTGGAAGTACCACCGTCAAAGAGATAACTAAGCAACTGGAATATTCTTCTCAGGCGAAATGGCTCCAAAAGATTACAGTAATGCAGTACTCCCCATAGCAAATAGTGGAACGTTTTAGGGTAGTAATCTCTTCGGCTCTGTAGGTTTTTTTGGGTCGCTGAACACGAATCCGAAATTTTGTAATAAAAACATTGCCCCGAACCTTATCAAAACAGCAAAAATCCTCAAAATATTAGGACTTTTTTTTTTTTAGGTTTTTGGCATGTGTCTCGGTTTTCCGCAAAAGTCACTACTTATACACCTACTATAAAATATTAAAGTACACAAAATTTCCTACACCCCCCCCCCCTTCGCCGCTAGAGCATGCCAAAGATTGGGTTAAAAACTCAAAATGCAGGGAAACGGCGATTCTCAGTAGTTAGCCCCAGATTTTCCTAAAAAAGATGCATGTTCACGAGGGCATCCATGGAACCGGTTTCGTCCTACTGATACTCATCAAAATTTAATGCTCTGTAATTTCGGTGCATTTTGAAGTGAGACCAAAGTGTCAAATATATGCTATAAAGGGAACATTACGACCATCCCGAAACTTTCCTCTATTTTCCCTAATATCACCGAACATAAGTACAAGTTTTGAACCCGATCAACATTTTTAACCCCCGTCTCGAACACATTGATTACTGAAAGATAAATAGGTAGTTAGACGCGAGCATTTTTGGGCATCGGTATTTAAATACGTCACCCGCACATTCAATGTACAGGACTACTTGCGAGCATGAGGTTTCCGCTATAACTTACCCATCTATCAATGGAACCTCATGGAGTAATCTCGAAGCCATTTCCAACCGCTCCTCAAGAGATGCTCCTGCTTGAATTTTTAAAGCTATAGGGAGTCCGACCCCAGCAGCAGCCGCTAATACCAGGGCGGTAAGTACTAACCACCGCTGTTTGACTTTGAGCCTGAAGCCGGGGATGCAGCTTGCTCCTGTAACAATAAGAGACAACCGTCAATTTAATATACATATTGCATATGAGATCAAGCAGTGGGTAGCTAACAATACTACTACATATTACTGAATTCAGTAATAGTAGAATTTGTTTTTTGGTCTACAACAGGCTCTTCCGTCCCATTATACCATTTAAAACAAGTACAAGATACTTAGTGTAAATTTGGAGAAGAAACTTCAACATTAATTTAGGGCAGGTATGGCCGAAATTTATGACTGACATTTAAGGCGAATTAGATTCCGGATTTCTTGACCACGTGGGTTTGGTTCTCAAGGGTAGGCCAAGTGAAAAAACGTTATTTCTAAACCGACGTTTCAATGAATTTGAACATCTTCTTCAGGGCTTACAACGATTTAATGCTTATTAAGATGGAGAGAATTTAGCTGCATCCAGGTGAACAAAAATTTAAGGCAAAAACAGCGATTTGAGCTCACTGGAAGACTATACATCAATAGTTGTTACTTACTAAGTTACTTACTACACGGAGAAAAAAAAGTGCGGTTTTTGTTCGGTAAACCGCTTTGGCGGCCATTTTATAGTATAAAAAACCGCGTGAGCGGTGAAAATCTACCGAACAATTTCATTTTTACCGCCCAATTACCCTTGGTTACCTTACAACTCGATGATCTTACCGAACATTTCTTCTCTGCTACCGAACAATTCAAGAAATCTTACCTTGCCAGAACTAACCGAACAAACGGAGAGCTACATTCACCGAACAACTCGATTATCAACCGCACAAGGAAGCCAGTTCGGTACAAACATACCTCACATGCGAAAAAGTGAAGTAAACGTGTACCGCCCAACTTCTCCATCTACATAGAGAGGTTAATAATTACCGAACATAACACGTGGGCAGTCAAATTTACATTAAATGTCTACCGCCTGCCAAAGGCTGTAAGGTAGATTTCAACCTCACATCGTCAACAGTTTACCGCCCAAGCTCCCTTCCTTTGTGGAGAGGTGATACTTTACCTGTCTATGAAGCTATCGAATATGTTGGGTCAGATTTTCACCTAACATAACACCTTGTCGGTAACTTTCTGCCGCCTACCAAAGGCGGTAAGGTTAATTTCTACCGCACATCACCAACGTTTTACCGCCCAACTTTACCCCCTTCATAGAAACGTTGATAATTACCGAACATAACACGTGGGCAGTAAAATTTACATTTAATGTCTACTGCCTACCAAAGGCCGTATGGTTAATTTCTACCTCACATCACCAACGTTTTCCCGCCCAACTTTACCCCCTTCACAGAAAGGTTTATAATTACCGAACATAAGACGTGGGCAGTAAATTTCCACCGTACACAAAAGTAAGTGCGGTAAATGTCTACCGTACAGTAGTACCTGAGATAGGCGCTTGGAAGCGCTTGCGTTGGGGCTTTGCTGGGGTTTTCGGCCGAGTGGCGGCCATTAGTATTGATGTGTTTGTCGTTGGTGACGGTTATAAATCGGTCTAGTGAATTTACTGTTTGGAACATCCGAAAAAGGTAATTATCTTTTGTCAGTTTCGTAGATTTTCAGCTTGTGAGGTATGTATGATGCTAACATAATGGAGTGCCTGTAATTTTGTTTTTTCGTGTTCTCGCATGTTCGACCCAAGGCCCAATTCGATCGTAGACAATGGAATTCCTGTTTCTCTCGTAAAAGACTGAAAGCAGTTTAAAGCATTCAAGAAAATTCAGTTACTGGACACTACTGAAAAGGCACATGTATGAACATTTTGCATGCTTATTCGTCGATACCTAACATCAATGCAAATCAATTGTGATTACAGTTACTCGATACATTTTCAAAATTGGGAAAATGCCTCGGACTACGCGTCGATCGACTCATTTCATCGGTGGGTGTTGACAAAATGTCGCTGCAGTGTCGTCCCTATATCGTTCCCATCTAAAGTACCTACCTACGTGTAAGCATTATTCCATGCGTCATTGGTGTATTGCATGAAATTTTTGATGTTTTCCCCTAAGCTGATCTCATGTTTTTATGCCTTCTTAAATCAGATTCACGCAGACCCTTTTCGGATGGTTTGGGGTGGAGGAGCCTCTCCTGAGTTCCAAGCTCGACGAATAAGGTCCCAGAATTGTGGAATTCGTCCGATCATCGAGGTGGAATACCCTTCTATCAGAAGAACCGCTACATCGGGTAAGCTTCAGAGCACACTTCAGTTAGGTATAGTCCCTCAAAAAGTGTTTTTTAATTGGTAGTGTGTCAAGTCCAGAAATGACAAAACAGAATTGTCGGCAATTATTAACAGCATTCCATTTCCACTTGCAGATGTTCATCTGAAACGAAGAGCTCTCTTATGTTTGCTGCCTTACGTCTTCGGCCTGATATGCAAAAAAGCCACCGTCCAGGACCGCCAAGTTGGCCGGGCTGTATCGAAGAAAACCGTCGCACGTGCCTATACCTTTGCACCGCGTAGGTATCTGTACCTCAAAGGTAAACCATCATAATATGCAAAATAATATTATATCAACTGTTCAGCAGAGCCAAAAGAAGTTTACGAAATTCATTTATCTTGTAAGTCATTCATTTATCTATGTATATAAATAACGGTCATGAGACATCATTTTCAATCTGTTTACTGTTCTCTCATTATGAACATAAGTACAAGTACTTTATGTCCTCCCCAATTTAATGGCTTCTCCCTGTTTTTGTAGCATGTACCTCCGACATTAAACCAAAATTTTTGGTTTTTTAATCTTGGCCGTTTTGTGCAGTGGAAATGTCTAAAAACACTGCAAATTTTACACAAATGTTCAATGTTCTTTGATTTATCTAGGTTAGGTAAAATTTAATTCTATATCAATGAGAAAATAATTAAAATTAAAATGGGATCGTTCCGGGACCCCCAAAAATAGATTCTACGTCTAAAAATATTTCGAAAACGACACCTGGACTCGACCCCATAGCCAAGAGCCTTAAAAAAAAAAAACCTCCCGTAGCCCCATTTTAGCCCCTTAGCGCCCCACGGGTTTGGGCGATCGGACTGAAAACCTTGCGGGCACAACTAGATGGTAAGTCAAGTTGTTTGTCAAAATTTCAGATTAAAAAAAAAATTCCTACTGCCCAAAACGGCTCGGGCGGCGGACGGACATAATATCCGATATTATCGGATTCAGAATGTAGACCTCTTGAAACGGATAATGTCAAATTTTGTGGCCGATCGGAGTCGTCGACCCCCGTTGCGATTCCATAGGGGTATATTATTCCCGGGATGGTTTATTATATTATCCCGTGGGGCTTATAAAGGGCTACGGGAGGGTTCTTGAAGACTTTCGGCTATTGTGTCGTTTTGGTAGTATTTTTTTAGTATAACGTTTATTTAGTTTATTTAATAAACCCTTGTGGACAATTTGCAGCGTTTTTTCCAAAACGAATTTGGCAATCTCTAGTCAGTTTCGGTTTATGATTCTTGGAAGAATACACCTATGTTTAAGCGACGGAGGTCGACGACTCCGATCGGCCTCAAAATTTGACATTACCTATCCGTTTCAAGAGGTCTAGATTCAAAAACCGAAATGTCCGTCCGCCGTACGCCGTCGGGGCCGTTTTGGGCAGTTGGATGATTTTTTTTTTTTTTTTAATCTGAAATATTGAAAAAATATATTTTACTTATTAAATTTACTATCTAGTTGTGCTCGCAAGAGGCCGATTGCCCAAACCTGTGGAGCTCTATTGGGCTAAAAAAGGGCTACGGGGGGTTCATGTTTTTGGGTATGATGTCGAGTGGGGTGTCGTTTTCTAAGTCTTTTTGTACGTACAATCCTCTTTTTGGGGTCCCACAAAACCCTAGCAATTTACTTTCTGACTTAAGAACGTTACTTGAGAAAGTAAAATCGACCCCATGGCTAGGGCATTGTACCTACCTACTTCATAAAATAATTGTATTTATATCAGATATATTTATATCTCCCTACTAGATTGAACAAGAACAGATTCTGCTCTGGTTTAATCTAGTTGGTAGGCGTGTACGAATACGTTGGATCATGTCAATAGACGTACACGTGTTTATTTGATAATATCAATGATTTGATAATAATATATTATATTATATCCTTAACAGTTGAGAAATAGAATGTCCCCGGTTCGGCATTGAATATGATAAGTTATCATATTCATCATATCATTGATAACTTATCGACTTTCCCCATTTTTTAATGTAAAATCGAACCCATGGTTAATAGCATTGTACCTACTTGATAAAATAATGATAGGTACTTGATAAATAATTTTAGTTCTTGACAAATCTAGTGGGGTGTCGTGCACCTACTTAAAATTTAAATTATTTGTACTTTAAATGATTTAATAATGTTGGATCATGCCTAAGTTTTAATTTACTGTATCCTTTATCCTTTAATTTACAGTTAATTATAATTTTATACGTTATATTATGTTGTGTATCGTTCTGCGTTGTAATAAACATGGTTTGTATTCATAACCGAATTATTTTTCTTCCTTAGGTATCCTATCCGTTCGACTCGTGGTTTGATTACTTCACAAATGGGAAGAGGTGCCTCTCAACGTAATTTGAGAGGTAATCGTACCCAAAAAGTGAGGTAATCCCTTGTTGGTGTGGGCGGTAAGTGTACATCAATGAAAGGTAACTCATTGAGGTTCATTTACCGCCCAAACCAACAAGGGATTACCTCACTTTTTGCGTACGATTACCTCTCAAACTACGTTGAGAGGTACTTCTTGCCATTTGTTCGGTGATTAGTTACCGCGCATTTTAGGTGTGGAAGGTAACGTTTACCGAACGATATTTGAAATTAGGGAGGTGAATACTGGCCGCACAATTGCGTGTGGGAGGTAATTTTTTACCGCACAATGTTTCTCGAAATTTAAAATGAGAGGTGAATATTCACCGCACATCCGAGTTGTGGGAGGTGATTCTTACTGCACATTTGAAGTAGGGGAGGTAATTTTACAACCTCACATTAATTATGGAAGGTGAAAATTCACCGCGCACTTTAACTTTGAGAGGTTATAATTTACCGCTCATAATCGAAAAGGTTTGAGGTTGGAAGGTTAAAATTCACCTTACATTTTGGTATGTTCGGTAAGTTGGCGGGACGAAATGAGCGGTAAACATTGCGGGACAGAGGGATTACCGAACAATTTAAGTAAAAATGTTCGGTAACATCTCCGATTTTTGAGCGGTAAAACAGTTTTGGTGTTCGGTAGAAAGATGAATGAAAATGTTCGGTAATCGGTGGTCAACCGCGCAAATTCAACACTTTACCTTACATTTTTTGCGTTTTTACCTCTCCATTTTTCGAAAAATTGTTCGGTTGACCACCGATTACCGAACATTTTCGTCTAAAATACCGCCATTTTTTTTCTCCGTGTAGTTGAAGCTTCGTTTTTAGCGATGAATTTTGGTAAAACCAGCCCATAGACTTATACTTTATTCATCGTTCAAGAATGATCATCACCACGTTTGAATAATATTCTCAGCGTCACGGCACACAGAGGGGCCTAACGGCCATATTTCGAAGAAAAAAAAAAAAAAATCTGAATAGCCGCTTACTAAGTACCTATATAAGTTTTATAGGAAATTTGAAGCTGTTCAGAAAATTTCTGAACAGCTTCAAATTTTTTCCAGGTACATAACCCTCATCGACACTCAATTTGAAGTCACACCAAAAAAAAACATTATTTTGACTTTGAGTCCCAATTTACTGCCGAAAACTTGTTTTTCGGGAAAAATTCCTACTGAAACTGGATTCTGTGGGTAATATAATACTTATTGTGAGAAATCCCAATTCGCACGGAAAACTCGCGATTTATTCATTTTTCGGTCACTCGTTCGGGTGGTGCAACGTATTAAATACTTTGCACCACCAGAACGAGTGAAACACTGCAAAGTAGTAAATACTTTGCACCACCAGAACGAGTGAAACACTGCAAAGTATTAAATACTTTGCACCACCAGAACGAGAAATTTTCCGATTCCGTAGTCCATTTTTGTTTATTTTTATTTTTATCAGCAAGGTGCTATAAAACATGCAGTATTCATGACGTAAATACATGATCTAACACATGGTTTGCAACTATCAGTAACTGAACCTGTTTTGGTTTATTGTTCTTGGACCTATGTAAGGTCTACGACTCCGATCGGTCCCAAAATTTGAAATTATCCGTATCAAGAGGTCTAGATTCCAAAACCGAAATGTCCGTCCGCCGTCCGGGCCGTTATGGGCAGTAGGAATTTTTTTCAAATCTGAAATTTTGACAAAATACTTGGTTTACCATGTAGTTGTGCCCGCAAGGTTTTCAGCCCGATCGCCCAAACCCGTGGGGCGCTATGGGGCTACGGGAGGTTTTTTTTTGAAGGCTTTGGCTATGGGATCGAGTTAGGTGTCATTTTCGAAGTATTTTTGGACGTAGAATCCATTTTTGGGGGTCCTGGAACGATCCGATTTCACTGTGGGGATCTTTAGGGCTTTCATGGGGCTGCAAATGGGATTTCTGAAGGATCCCAGGAAGTGAAATATTTTCCGAGTAAAAAATAAATAAAAAAAATTTTTTTTTCCAAATGTTTTATTGACACAGAATTAATTTTCTGACAAGTAACCTAAATCAATGAATAATAAACCCTTGTGTAAAATTTGCAGCGTTTTTAAACATGATTTAGTGTCATCTTTTGTCATAAATTTTCCACTTTCGGGGTCTTCATACAAGGTTGAATCAATTGCGATTGAAAGGAGGGTCGTAGCATTGACGCTTCCTAAAGAAAAACGGGTAGAAATTTCCGATGTATTTCGAAATTCTGATTTTCGATTCTGTGTGCGCCAAATAAATCCTTTCAAATGAAATCTTCGTGACTAAAAGGTTGTTAAACGAGGGAAAACTGGATTCAACAGTAACTGAAAATCTCGTGGTTGAGAGGGGCGGATGTAAGCTGGGCGAAAATAATGACCACTGGCGTTGGGGTCGGAGATTGTTCGATAACCCGTGGATGTAAACTGAGTTGAACAGTAGACTGGAAGTAAGCAAGTCAAAGGTGTAAAATGAGCGAAGGCCGCTTCAAACTTTCGAAGACACTCATGCCAGCTGATCGCTGTTGTGTGGTAGTGTCGAGCCTGAGGTTGTAAGGGGCTATGTAACTGAATTTCAAATTGAAATTTGGTAGGTACCCTTCTCCTAGTTGAAAAAATCGGAAAGCGTTGGTAAAATCGGAAAGCATTTTGCTGTACCGAAAAATCAGCAAAAATAGTATGTATGTTTTGATTGCTTTAACGACATGGGACGGGTTTTTGCGTTTTTCCATAAGTTTCTAAAATTAACATGCCTACTTAACCCCTTTAAAAAATATTATGGAGTGTATTAAGTGAATTTAGTGTGAATTTTACTAAGTGTAAAAAAAAATTAACACAATGTCAACTTTACACGACTAGCACGGGGCCATGCCTACTAAAAACGGACCACTTGGACGTCTTGCCGGTGATGTAGCTTCCTATGAGAGAAAACAAGCCATGTAGTACGGAGTTTTCTTCGAGTACCTACATTAATCGGTATAATAGTAATAGTAGGGGTCTACTGGGCGTATTCCACCGACAAATTAACCATAGTATAGAAAGTAGAAAGACAAAGAAAAATATTAAGTATGATACAAGAGGGATACCTGCTACTTGCTATTGGAAAAGAAGGATTTCACGAACCTGTGCACCATTTTCTGAGCATTATCTTCAATACTCTCCAGTCAAGATAGGAGAAACGCGAACCTTTTAAACTCACTTCCCTGAATCGCGAACTAAACGAAACATTACGGGGCAGGCAATCGAGGTCTTTCGAGGGCGACGGTCTGAAATGGAGTGGCAAACGAGAGTACATTCTTAACCTCCCCCATCCTTGAAAATCTCGCGTGCTGAACCTTTTAGTACCTACCCCACCAACCGTGGAAAGACCTGGTAAAACACTGATCTGTATAACAACTACGAGAAAAAAGCTGTTTGTTCCCGGTATTGCTACTCAAATTCAAATTGCTAGCTATCACAGATCGGGAAGATATGTGCTTGTACTAGGAGTGAATGAACAATGTCATTTCATTTCTAGATCTGAAATAACTTGCACATATCTAACGAAAATTGTAAATAAGAAAACGTGTAGTTCTGACTTCTTTTTGCAATTAAACTTACTCGCTATGAAACGAACTTTTCAGTATAGTTACTGTACCCACTACATACCTATATCTGCAAAAACTACAAAGGGAAGGGCGATATACAGCTCATCCAGGATATTGAATCATAAAACTCTGCAAATTTCACACAGATTTATTATTCTTCGGTATAAAATGCGCAAAAATGAGATCTATATAAATAAATATTATTTTAAATAAATTAAACATTGAAAAGGGTATTCCTGCATAGTATCCTCTTGAAGATAATAGGGACCCCACAAAATGGATTCTATGCGCAAAATTACTCGGAAAAAGCCATATTATTCGACCTCGGGGGTCCATAAAAAGCCCCGTTTGAAGCCCCAAAGTGAAACCAGATGATTCTAGGATCCCCAAAAATGGATTCAACGTCAAAAAATACACCTAAATCGAACACAAAGCCGAAAATCTTCAAAAACCATCTCCGCAGCATCTTTTCAGCCCCACAGAACCCCACGGGTTCGAGCGATCGGGCTGAAAACCTAGCGGGCACAACTAGATGGAGAGCCAGTTATTTTGTTATAATTTAAGATTTTATATATATATATATATATAGAACAAAACGATTTAGCCGAGGGACGGACATTTCATTTTTGGAATCAACTCGTCTTGAAACATAAAAGGACACAAGAATGAGGAAGATGACATCTTCTCTCATTAATTAGTTACAATGTAACTCCTTAGGAGAAGGAACAAACAACCCAATAATTCAAAATTATTCCTAAAAGAAAGAATTTTCACATCGCCACACCATTGATGTCAAATTAAATGTCCCTCCTCTCAAGCACGCAGAAGAAAAAAGTGAGGAACGTTTCCTTCTATAACTATCCCGTTTTTCCCTTCAGTTATAATGGAAGCTGGAGGTCGAAAGGGGACAGCATAACGATGTCTGAATCCTTTCAGAATTCACTGGGGATTATTCTTCCTCTTTCCCTCGCGAAATTCCATTCTTAAAAATTTTAAGAATAGCCTCATTAAAATAACAATAGAAAACTGGGAGAATTATTGAAAACTATAGTTGGAATCTATTATAATAGATTGTTATCAGACAGTTAAGAACTTGTACTCTATTGACAACTATTAGAAGGCCCAATGAACCTATCCACGATAAAATCAACAGACCCGTGAGATAACTAAGCTAGGGCTCAGACCTATATCGATTGGGCTCAACAAACATGATACCAAAGGGAGCTGGTCTAATCAAAGGAATCTACTAGGAACGCCACCCAACAGTCCTATGGGCTAAAAGCGACCCCTTGACGAATCAACTCACTGAAACTTGGGCCACTGTGTACCCCTATGTGTAGGTAGGATTAACTCGCTATTCGAACTGTGATTCAACATTTCCAAAGTTCGCAATGAAGCAAACCCTATTTTTCAAGAACCTTTATAGAGTATAATTACGTATTTATAATCAAAAAAGGTTCTTTAGAGAAGGTGAAGGTGGAGTATTTATTAAATATTGAATAAACGTTACCTCGTCAGTCTCAATTGAATAGTGCTTCGCTTAAGAAACACAAAGAAATTAATTCACAAGAACAAGCTGGTTTTTGAAAGTCGAGAGCCTTTTATTAAAATTTAAAGGAAAGAAAAGACTGATGTAAAACTCGGTTAAATTGAATTTCAGAGCTGATCGTTTCAAGAGTAAACACACCCTTAAACATCCCACAACGTAGAGCGCCACTAAATTGGATGTTACATCAAGATGAATAACAACTCTTCACATGACATGTAAAGGCACATGCACTTGTAAAGGGTGACACTAACGACATGTGAAGGCCGACATTCGCCTTTACATTTTGAACTGAGCTGGCCTTAATTAATGCGCATTCCAAACTTACCTACTTTCTTCGAAAGGCGAAACGAAATACAATAACTTTTTTTGCTCTTTAGTAGGTTCTATTGTGTGCTTTTTAGCGCAACCTTTTTTCCAAAAAATGGAAAGGTGCGCTCAGCTCTTCGACATGTTTTTTTTTTTTTTTTTGTTCTTCACAGCATCACGCCCGAGCGGCTCAACAGATTTTCATGAGGGTGGTCTCATTGTGATCAGCGAGTTCGGGGGGTGGTTATAGGCTACCTTGATTTTTCCTCCCTCATCCCCTTCATCGGTTTTTGGGAGGTCCTTCACGACGAAAGTTGTTTATCTCTGATGTGTAACTAAGGAGGCCTCAAAAGGGGGACGACAGTTTTTGTCCGATTTCATTGGTACAAGGGTCTATGGAATGAGCTTTTCAGGCTGATTCCAACGACTCCAAAACGATTTTTGCAGCCTGAGCCGTTCGTTACCTCTGATCGAAATAAGGTTTTCTTGCGCATCGGTCATTTACGTAATGAGCATCACGTGGATATTTTTGATGTGTTGTGTGGCATAGTTTGGTCGCTAGATACCTACTGTTTCTTAGTTTCTCACGCTCATTAAATATATCGTAATAACAGAAAGGTTGCGCTCATCTAGTCAATTCAATTGATGGCTTGTTTAATATGTTATTTTGCTTTGGGGGACGTTCGGGACACACACATATTAGTTCAATCCTTGTCCCTAATCTCCCCATGCTGTAGTATCCCAAACCTCCCCAAACCATGATAAAAAGACTTTTTACAGACTGTTTCACTTAGTGAAACAGTCACACAGTTTATTGTATGTACGGATACTTGACCAAAAAAACAAGATTGCTGGTGCTTACAAACAACTTGGAGATGCCATAAAAAAATAAACAAATAAATAAAATAAACGCTGCAAATTTTACACAAGGGTTTTACACATAAAAAATTCCTACTGCCCAAAACGGCCCGGACGGCGGACGGACATTTCGTTTTCGGCATCAAGACCTCTTGAGACAAATAATGTAAAATTTTGAGGGCGATCAGAATTGTCGACCCCCGTTGCGATTACATAGGTGTATTATTCCAAGAATAATCAACCAAAAAACATGGTTTGGGGGAGCGAAAAAGGTAATCATGGAGACTGAAAAACAAGGGCTGGTGTCATACAAAATTTATATTACTTACTGTACATTTAATATAACCTTCCAGAAATGCAGGAATTGGTATGATGTGTTGTCAACCTCCATGACCTTGTGATAAAGCTTATTTTCAGTGGATCAAGGCAACTGGTTTGGTAGATAAAATGGGTGTCCCGCACCTCCCCACTTTCCCATGTGCTGCAAAATTTCAGCTTTTCCTTCATCTCCTTTTTCGCGGTCGTTCCGAGTTTACTCTTTCGAAGCTATGACTAACGGGGATGTCTAAAATACATTCATATTTATTACGAGTTTTTCTCCGGAAAAGTTCACTCGCCCCCTCTTTCGTTTTTACTTGGGCCGACTCCGTCTTAGGGCGGAATTTATGAGGTGCGATGGAAATTTTGCGAGCCTCTTATTGGGTAGGATCACAAGCCACTCACTATGAGGAAAAACTGAGAGCCAACTCGTGACGAATATGACTATAGTTTAGACAGGCCTTCTAAATACATAACGTTTCAAATTCAATTTACTTATCCCCGTCAACATCAATGCGAAAAATAGAACGGGATGAATGATGGACGTATAATACCACTTTCTGATGGACGTGGTTAATGCTCCAGTATAAGTAAGCTAGCCTAGGAACTTTCCACGTCAAAAGTATCTAAAACGCAGGTGCTTTTGACGCTAAGCTCTCTTGAAGTTCTACTGAATCCGTTCATGAGCCCATCCTCCTGTCGAACGAAAATAGCAAGTACAGAATAAACTGATTGAAATCTTTCAAAACCTTATAAGAATCGATCGGAATAATGTACCTATGTAATCGCGACAGAGGTCGAAAATTCTGATCTACCTCAAAATTTGACATTATCCGTCGGTTTCAAAGTGTCTGGATTTCAAAAACGAAATATCCGTCCACCGTTCGAACCGTTTTTAAAAAAGCTCAAATTTTGACAAAATATGTGCTTGGTTTACCGTCTAGTTGTGCCCGCAAGGCTTTCAGCCCGATCGCTCAAACCCATGGGGCTCTGTGGGGCGACAGGAGGGCTTTTTTGAAGGGTTTCGGCTATGGGGTCGAGTTAGGTGTCGTTTTCAAAGTATTTTTGGACGTAAAATCCAGTCAATCAATATTTTCCGAGTAATTTTGGACCCGTAAAGATCGATCCACACATTTCAGTGAATCCGTGCCCTTCAATGGCATCAATGATAAATTTCCACACACCAGCGTTACATGCCGCACGGACCACTTATGGCCACCGATTCACTGAAACACTGACGTGTGTTTCAGCCTTAATCCATTTTTCGAGGTCCCAGATCTTTATTTTGACATTGAAAATGTCTTAGTAGACGGGTCAACTGGAAATTCTGTTACGAAAATAAAAATATGGCGGTAAAAAGATCGCCGGGTCAGCTAGTCAATAATAATAAATTGTGTCACTTCCGAGAAAGAAAATACAGCAGTTGAGTTAAGTGTACAAAATGAGAAAGAACAACAAGCTTGTTAGTGTAGCGATCACGAGCCATCATGCGCTTTCCTGTGTTTCTGACATCCTGAGATCGTTCTCACAAGGAGACAGTGACTGATCATTGACGACGTCAGAGGGGTGAAAAGGCGGTAGAGCAAGTAAGAGTTTCCCCTTTGAATAACTTCAAAAGTGAGTAGGTAGTAATCTCTTTACGAAGAAAACTTTAAACGATCTACTGAAGCATACGCGTAGGTACTAACTGGAATACCGTAAGGCCTTCTTGAAAGTGACTCGACGAAAAGGGCCTCCATTACGGAAGCTCACAGAGTTAATCAGGCAAGAAAGTTTAACCATGGAACCTCTAAACAATGTTGTTTTCAGGCCCTGTTGAAATTCTCCCAATGAAGCTTCAGCTCAACAGAATAAGGGTGAGTTGTATTTGTAAGCCAGCAATTTTATCAATTGTACAAGTTTTTTTTTTAATATAAAAAGCCAATTTACGTTTATGTTAGAGCTTCAAGTTATATTTTGTTATAGAAGTAATTTTGTAGAACTGCGCAAACGTAATCCACGCATCTCGATTCGTACATGCTCGTTATGATAACTCCTAACTTACTATTCACGCGCTTGCACGGTTTAGTCTCATACTGGTTCCTGGTATTTTGTCAAGAGAAAAATTAGATTATCTTCGGCTTGAAGCATTCAACTGGCTGCAAAGCGAAGAAACTTGCGAAACTGGGTCGGGATCCTTCAGCTACAGGTGAGTTGGCTGTGAGTGAGTGACATGAAATTCGCAGGGGGAGATTAAGACGGAGAAATTATTTCTTTCTCCGCTTGCCCCTTCTTTAAATAAAGCATATTAGAAGGTTTTGGGGAGAAGATGCAAAAGAAAAAACCAATTGCCAAGGGAGCTCTAATTCGCAGGAACTTGAACGGATCATGAATCCTTACTCGGTGTAATTTCAAAACAGCCCAATATCTATTGCAGACAGAAATGTAAAATGTCACCATTACGACATATTTAATACTCGTATTTAATACTCTGGATACTGGTTTCGGCTAGGAATCCATCAGCCCATAATTTGCTGTTGACGTTCTGTAATCTACACAGCAGGTGATAGACGAGCATTCTACCCAATCATAACATAATACAGTAAGGAATCGTACCCGATGTAGTAGAGGTGGAAGCTGTCGTTGAGGCAGGGGGCTTAGGGTAAAACGTTGCCTCTTGTTTGTTTTGTGTCACGTCTGGTGGAAACATTGTCGGATCATCCTGTAACAGATATTGGTGCAGATGCTTAAAAAACGGATCGGCTGGTATAAAAATAAACCAATTATAATAAAAGGTTCAAGGTATTAACGTAAGTAACAATCATACAGCCAACAACAGTCATATAGCACACTAAAGCAATTTTCGTGCCTACGATGGTAGGAAATCCTATGTTCATCTGAATTCATGACTACTTTCTTTAAAAAAAAAAGTGTTTAAAGAATAAAATATTTACTCGTTCCCTCAAAAATCTGTGTACTACAGCTAAAAATACTAGTATTCTTTACCAATTGACGACGATCACAAACGCTTTGTATATTTGAGGCCGATAAAGCAACGTGAGAGTAAGCGAAGAAATAATGGTCCGCGAGGGACAGCATCGTGATCCGTAACTCGCCTCCAGCTCTCACTCGATTAAGGAAGTCTCTAGGCATGCTGGTTCCGCATAATGCTAAGGGTTTGCGCTTGTTAAAAACACCCTTTTTGCCCCTTCAGCATTGAATAATGATTCGAGGCTAATAACGGCATTATTAGGCAGACGGAGAAAAAGTATTCGCTTGTGATGGATGGATGGATGACACTTTTTTGTGTGTTACAACGAAGGGCGAAATGGCATTTACTCTTTTGCCTGAGTCGTGAAGAAGGTTTGACAATGCACTAATACGGCCTTCCCATGCAAATTCGAAAATCGTACAGGTGGTCTGAAACATCATACGTAAGATCTATCCAATCTATCAGCTTAGCTGATTGGACCTAGAATGCTTTTCACAACCCACATAATAGGTGTTGATAAGAAATGCTTGGTTCGAGCCTTTTATTGCCAAGCTGTAGGGGTCGCTACTCTACACAATCTACTCTACTCAATACGCGAACCAAAATAGCTTAACGTCGCATTTAAAATACGGCCATCGCCTTTTTCCGGTACGACCTTTAGGGCGGAATTCATAGGGCAAGAGTTAAAAGAGAGAAAAGAGTTATTTTGCTTTGACTGGGACACATCCATGTAGATATTAACCGCTTTTACTTCAAATCTACCTCTGTGATAACCACCCAATACCAATTTACCTTACGAACATAGCATATTGCGAATATACCATTATACAATTGTTAATAATCTGGTGTTAATCAAAATATGGTACATTTTTGGTGTAAATAATACACCGGAAATATTAATGATCCCCCTCCCCCTCCCTTTAATGATTTCCCTCCCTCCTGATTCTGGAGGGAGGGAAATGGGGGTTTTCACTTGTTTATTGCAGCAATCCGTGGTGGCCAGAGGGTAGGGTGGGGTAAGGTCCCGCACGGGGGAAGTTCCCGCACACTGCTTTGCAAAGCAAAAACTCTCTCCCACAAAAACTTTCTTCGTTGTCCGCCATGGGGCAGGCAAGGGCAATCATGTGACTACTCAGAATGCTCAGTTTGGAGAGGCTGCTCAAAGTGAAGCCTTCACAATGACTCATTGTCAATGAGGTGATTTTCTTTTTTTTTGTATTTTGACGTAAGGTAGGGTGGGGTAAGTTCCCGCAGGTTTAAATCATTATTGTTTCTGTGACTCCTAAGCCACTATTCCTCCCATTTCTGAGCAAGGATGATTCAATGGAGTCTTGCTGAAGACATCTAACGCCGACAGCGCAGTTTGACCGTTATTAGGATAGTTATAGACCCATTTTTCAATTGCTGCGGAGACTTACCCCATCGCGTGGGGCAAAGCCCCGCAGAAGCAATTTTTTGAAAAATGGGTATAACTATCCTAATAATGGTCAAACTGCGCTGTGGGCGTTAGATGTCTTCAGCAAGGCTCCAATGAATCATCCTTGCTCAGAAATGGGAGGAATAGTGGCTTAGGAGTCAATAGAAACAAAAATGAATAGAACCTGCGGGATCTTACCCCACCCTACCCGGCCAGGCCTATGGCTCTGACGGTAAGTATGAGGAACTTCATAGAAAGTCAGCAATTAGAAACATCCATCCTGAGCCAGCCTGCCAGTCAGAGCAACACCCGATTAGGGGTTTTAGCAGCACCCGCGAGAAATATGAACGAAATTTTGACCAACAGAGCCTCCAACCACCTCAGTAAAATATGTGCCCTTTCCTGACATACTTGCGGGTTGCAGTAATCCTGAAATTTACCTCGAACTCACGCACCTTCAGCATTCAAAATTCAATCGTAATGTAGAACAGGCCTAATATTTAATAAACGCTTTACGATCAGCTTACAAACGAGCCAAGATTCTGACAAGTTTGTTTACATTCGCGAAAGTTAGGTTTAATACCTACCTACTACTCAGTGTGGTTAGTGTCTCCCGTTTATTCTTGTATTCCCCGGCTTTACGGGGTCTTTCCCTGTTTTCATAGTCCAAAAGTCCCTTTTATTCCCTTTTTTTCTTAAAAATTCCCTGTTTTGCAACACTGTAATTTTGAGGCCTTCCTTGAACAAATCTCAAGCTGAGGTCGGCCTCAATCCGATCCAGAACACACTATGAAATTCATACTATGAATTTCATACTATTAGTATGAATAACCTCCTCTCATCTTGGCCTTGCTCAGCTAAGTGAGAAAAAATCTCATCTTGAGGAACGTCTATGAATTCCGCCCTTCAACTGGTCCGAGGTGACTCTCTTCTTTCCACACCCACGCGCCAGTCTTATAGATAAGATTACTTCTTTTTTTAATTTCATGTCAATCAATTTTTCTCAGATCTGGAGGCAACTCCTGATCAAGTTACTGGGGAAAAATACACCTTTACTTCAGCTACGACCCTGGGGGCCTCACAACAAATCTGCGCATAAATTTACGAGCCGACCCATGGGGAACAAGGACTTCTCTTCCAGGCCCAAAACCAATTTGAAATCAAAATTTGATTGAATTGATTTAATCAAGTCTATAGACTTTGTTTGTGAACCTATAGGTTCACAAACTCACGTAGATAGGAACACCCTCGAACCGGATTCTGTTCCAATGCGTCTAAAATGTGCCTGATCTCGGGTCACCAAGACACTTGTCAATGGACATTATGGTATCCACGTGATATAATACAGCATATATATATATATGCAAAGTAACGTTCATTGTAACGAGGTAATTTTATTTATTATGAATATTATGTTTCAAAGACGACCACCACACTTTTTACGATATCGAACCAAGAAGGAGCACTGAGCTCGCTACGCAATCTAAAAGTTTGGGCATAACATCACGTCGGGTGAATATAACAACAACAAAAAAACGAAACAGAACTTTTCCTCAGATTGAAGTTTGAGGTCGTTTGGCAAGGCACGTAGAATTAAAGAGAGTCTCGCTGGCACTTCTAGATAAGGGTATATAAACCCCAGGAAGTAAGGAAAATGACCTACTGAAAGTCGGAAGAATGAATGACTGTGACCTAATGAAGAGTAAGGGAAGTCGATAGGACCAGTAGCGGTTGCTCTGCAGCGGGGAGGGTGGAGTGGTGAACACGACAATGTCATTATCTTTTGCGAGTTCCCAAGAGTGAAAGCACGAATATGAAAATATCAACTTATAAAAATAACGAGAAGCCTCCATTGATCGAGGGAAAAAACTGAATATGAAAACCTGGTAGATAAGAGTCAATAGACGGTGGGTAGTGGCGGGTGTTGCTTGTGTCTAACAAGGTACGTTTTGTGTTGTGTGTTTCAAAGGCGTCATGTCCAAAATCGCACTGCCACTTGTGGTTAGAGGGATAGGTTGGGCCAATTAGCTTTCCCTGAGTTGACGCTTTAATTGTCGAGGGTTCCATGTGAGTATGCAGCGATTAAGTGTCGGTTCACTGGAGAAGTCCAGATAGATCATACCGATTCCCTCAACGCTTTCGACAGATGTGGAAGCACTAGACGGCTTGGAGGCGGCTCACTAGAAGATCCTGGGTTCCCCAAGACCGAGCCCAGACATTCGTCCAAGAGAGGAGTCTAGGAGTCACCTGGATTTATGTTTTGTGTTTTCCCCCTTTCCAGCCAAAAGAATGTGAGCAACCATATTATGGCCATCGGTCATATCGTTCAGGTAAGGAGCGGTTAATCATTTCTCGCACTTTGAATCTGTCGCTCGCGATCTAGATGAGCGAGGAAGTTCTTCCGTCTTGTGTCGCTATACGTCTTGTAACGGTATAGTCATCGTTCTTCATCAGTACTGTTTTGCGATCCATGGACAATGTCACCCATGAAATGTAACCACAGAGAACATGAAATTGAAAACTTACAGAAATAACCTACCTCGAGGGATCAAGGAAGAGCAACATTAATTTGGTAGGTACTGTTCTTGTGTTTCGAGCACGTATTGTGTGACCAACTCATGTCTTAGTACTCAAATAGGTATCAAATATATTGCAAAGGTCTTACGTCAGAGGATTCATGAGAATCCGTATAGACCGAGACTTAATCCAAAAACTGTTTCTTGGAGTAGGGGTACGACGGAGGTTTCCCCTAGCGAATGCTCTCAACTTACGTAATTAAACTTTATCCCAGCGGTTACGCCTGTCTTGAAATCTATATACCTGCTTCCCGAAGCCGCCCACAAAACTTCAACAGTTCCAAGAATCATAGCAAGTCACTGCAACTCGGATGTCACTTTTTGGCCATTAGGAAGTGAAAGTGGTTCTTCGCTCGCCAATCGATGCCGAATCGACTGGCAACCTAAATTCTTGCGTTTATGGATTAGGAAAAGTTTAGATAAACGAGCTGTGGCAAAACTGCTCATCTACATTGTTGCAACTTCATGGCAGTATTTTGTAAAGTCGTCATTTTTTAAAGTAGGGAAAATGAGATAGGTAGTGTTGCCACTTCACCCTCGAAATGTCACATTGATCGGCAGCTGTTTATGTGAAGCTTTTATATTAAGATGTTTACGTAAGGACAAATGGCTGTTGTTTAGAAGTACCTGTGTGCGGCTAATATAAAAATTATAGTGACTCAGATAATTATAATTATTTTCGTGACCCAGAATGAACTTCAAGGAAATTTATGGTTACAATAAATTAATTTAACCATACATCGCAATATTTTTTTAAGATGATTTCTATTCATCAAAATTGCTACCCCTTTCGTGCAAGAGTCGATTAATTGATTGAAATTTCGTATTAGAAGGGAGATACAAGCTGTTAAGTTGTTTCAAGTTTTTTCATACCGCTTCACTCTACTCGACGCTTTTTCTGAAGTAAATATTCCACCGAGCGTCGAAACTTGAACTTACTCCAGGGTAGGCGAATAGATAGCAGAATAGCAGAAATTTTATTGATTGGTTCTGAAAATCCACGAAAAAAAAAACTAATGTCAATAAGATGATGGCATTGTTAACAACGTAGGACGACAGTATAAGAAAGGGGGGGGGGGGCAATGCGTTATTCTTAATTAAATTCAAGTATGGGTTATAGTTTATACTGAGTATAAGAGGCTACTACCTACAGTGTAGAATCTACTACGGTGTAGAGACTTATTTGCTACGAAGATTCACAATAATAATGATGACATGGGGCTCAATAACTTCTCGATAATACATGAAGTTCCGGTACCATTCATCGACGAGCAGGTAGGATATAGCTTGTACAACCGTTTGCCAGCCGACATTTCATAAAGTACCATAAAGACTCTTCTCAATGTTTCTCTTAACGCCGCAAAAGCAAGAAAACTTCAACAAAGTAAAAGCGAAGAGCAGTAGAACGAAGGGAGTCAAAGTGTTTCGTTGTTCTCTATATACGAAACCACGCTTCCGAGAAAAGAAAGATTTGAAGGGAGAGCCGAAAAGACGGCGGTGGAAAGAGTAGGGGTAGGGGTAGATTTATTATAGGTAGAAGTTAGCAACTTGTGAAAGCCGATTGTGGCCAGCGGAAAAGGAGCTGAACGCGTTTCCCATCAGTTGCCCAAAATGAATAATTAAGGAAGTCCTTTCTTGAGAAAGCCATTTGTCAGAACTTTCATTCATATTGCCCTCAGCTACAATAGCAGAAGGAGGAGTAGTCCAACTTTTGAGCTACATCAAGCCACTCCTGCTAGCGTTTTCCTCCCACTCATATCGCTTCTTATCAAATAAATATAAACAAAATGAGAGAGGAAGGGGGATTTTAGATTCGTTGGAACCGCAAAGTTGCTTGAAATAATGCAAAATAATATTTATGATTATTTTTATTCATATTTTAATGATTTTCATGGGACAGGTATTGGCGCCCACAAAAATGCTTTGAAAGGCTTTGGTTGAGTGCAGGAAATAGATTACTTCACCTTGGCCTCTGCAGTGAGAAGAACAATTCGCCAACCATCATTCCGGGAATTCCACTTGGGTTTGGAAAATATAATACCTACTCATTCTCATCGTAAGAAGCAGGTGAAATATTTTCAAAGCCATGTCGGGGGAAGTAAGGTCGTAAGGTGGTAAACTACGGAGGACAGACAACTTTGTGAATATTAATGCGGGTGGTGCGAAGCTCAACCATGAGTATGTGGGAGGGTAGGGCAGGTTAGTGGTTGGGTTATCTAAGTTTCCAACTTTTCTAATATGGAAAACTTTAGGTAGATAATAACTTTTCTTATTGTTCTGAATGATAAGCTCTCATAAAAAATATTTAACAAAATGTGAGGATACCTGATGAGAGCTAAAGACACTGGATGCCACAGGTTTTGCCACAAACCAAACAGTTAAGTTCATGGAATGGAAATAATTGCTATATATAACTACTTTAAAAAAGTTAGTAGCGGTGCTAGATGGATAATTACATTTTTAAGCTTAGTTACTTTCCATGAAAACGTTTTTAAATCGGTTAATGGTTGGTTCACCACGCGAATCAACGTTTTACTGGGCTAAGATTATTAAACATAATGGACGGGGAGGACTGCCGGTGATATACGATAATAATAAAAGTTAACCCTGTTAGATACATGCGAGTCCAAAATGAGGTAAAACCTTTACCCTCGCTCAACAACCTAAAGATTAGCATGTTATTAATGCGGACCGGAGAAGATGACTCCACCTTGACTGGGATGCCAACGAAAAGAAGGGTAGGAAAAATTCCATTCCTATGCGGAATGGAAAAAAAATCTACATTATCCCATCCAACATAAACGTACCGAGGAAGTACACCAAGTTCCGATCCTTCAAAATACCTACCATCACTCATTCTCAATAGTGTCGGCCTTGTAGAAGATTAATTAACAGTATTAATACTGTTTGGAGCATCTAAATGAATTACTCGTAGCTCTTGTTAATAAAATGCCTGGTTATAACGTTATTTAACACATAATAACTTTACCGTCTTCTATCCGCTTAAAACTAGGAAGGACCTCATAGTTCCTGTCATTCATTTTATTGACATTGTCACGAATTCCGACAGTACAGCATGAGAACGTCATCTGTCTCTTCCGGAAATCTAATAATGAATTTCAGTGACGGAAATTGAGAATATAAACGAGAGGAAGACAGAAGTGAAGATGGATATGATCGATGATACACTGTTCTTTCGTTTATTAATGTCAAAAAAAATTAACAACGCTCACCTTCTCTCGTCATTTTCTCGAAGGAAGAAGTTAAGACACTTTTGATTGGGTTTCCTTTCCAAACACTAAGTGAAAACTGTAATCTGGAAAAGGTGGGTATAATCTAATATTCGTTGGATTTTCTCATTCTGACAGTTCTCAACGCCCTAATGTTTATTCTCTCCTTTTCTTTATTGAGTAAAAAATATACGATGAAAACTGAATTCATTTACTTATTTAAAAATGGAGTAACTCCAATATATATAACTCGAAGATGTGTAATATCTAGGGATAGGTAGGAAGTATCAATATTATGGTAGGCGATGTATTTTTCTACTCTAACGTGTTCTTCATTTATAGATGACGAATAATAATGAAGGGGATTATTATTATCACCTTCACAAGTAGTAATTAAAGTAGGCAACAAGTACAATCAAAGTAAGAGGATCGACTTGCAAATTTAGACAAATTGCAAGATTTTTTTAATTTCTAGAAACCTTATGATTGTTGCATGTTGTTGAATTTATTCAAGATGAATATTGTTGATTTATTTAAGTTGAATAGCATTGTAGTTGGCTAACGATGGGTTAAGTTGGGTCGAGCAATATTAAATATTATTAAATACAATTTATTTAATAATTTTTTAATCCCCCCAAACCATTCATTAATAACAAACATCATTGGCATTAGTTACAATTATTATGTACCAATTATTGTTACTATAGTAATGACCATATTATGGCCGTAGCATTAGGTGCACCTAATGACCATAATATATAGGTAATATTATTATTATTAACTTGATATATTATTATGAACTTGACTTAAAAACCTAGATAACAAATCCACGCTTCAATTTACTTGAGAATTAATTAATTAGTGAAGGATTTCATGCGATATAGGAAACATGAGAAGTATGTGGGTGGAACCGTTTTGGCTTTAGAGCGGAGGGATTTGTTACGATTGGAGGCATCCTAAAAACGTTGAATCTCCTATACGTGATTGGGAAGAAATGCGGAAGCTCAAGGTGTTACAGGAAGAGGTTTATAGTTTAGTTGTCGGAGGGGAGCTGTGCCGTTCGCATGAGACGTTGTAAACCAGAGGTTGAACATCCGCGTTTCCCCATCTCTTGCCCTTCCCGGGTAGCATTTACTGCCCTGAGGCCGGGAACGGAACCCGGATAGGAATGGTATTCTGCAATACCTGCCGACATATTACAACTGCCACATCTACCTACCCTGCCCTGTAGGTGGATACACGTGCCGATGGGCGGTCAGGGTTGAGGGTCGGTTATGAAAATTGCTGATGCCTAAACCCTTCATTTATCGGGTTACATGGTGGGGTGGCAACGGCAACAGACAGGGAATGTGCTCTGGTCATTCCCTCATAACTTATCCAGGGTCCATAATTGCCTGCTGGCCAAATAAGGTTCGGGAAACAACTCACTTTTACGATATTCTCTTTAAAGAATACATTGAATATTCTCTCAGTTGGTGTCCTAATCTGGTGTGAAAATCAGCACGCTTAACAACAGTTAAGAAAAAATTGAATCGAGCCTGATTAATATAATATAGGTAGATACTTTAGGGTAGATATGAGTTCGCTGAATCTAATTAGGAGGTTGAAAAAAGCAGAAACCCGTTACGTTTAAATCCTCCGATATATTCTATTCCTTCTCTCCCCGACAACAACTGCACCTTCCATCGTTGGAATTCAATAGGAGAAACATTCCGTATTCTCAAAAGGACCGGAGCTAAGGGAATAGAAAGCGATTCAATTGGGTTCTGGAAGGGTAGAGGGGTGGTTTCAGGTCTGCCCCTGACTGCTGGTGCTATTAAAAATTCACGGATGAACAAGTTCGCATGAATTAATTAAATGGGCCGCCAGCCGTTAATTCAGAATGTGGTTGCCTCTAATACAGTCTGCATTGAGAACAAAGGTTCTTCCAATTTTCAGCAAAACCCGGGAAGAGCCATGTTCGAAATGGATGAGGCAGTACGGACACATTGAGATTTGTTAAGCTGGGTGGTAAACGCTATCGTAGTTGATCATAATTATGCATCTAATTGTAGTTCGATCTTATTAAATTCGTAAACCTCCTGATCCGAATTAGGTTTGCTAGTTTCCATTAGGCTCAAGCTTTGTTCATTACCAGGGTAGTTGTAAGGTGTAGGTAGTTGTAGACAGCGACAGAACATAACGACCTTTCTATCATTTATGAGGTTGATCCTATTTGCATAACTTGGGATCAATCTAGCTACCCCAGCCAACCCTTCTAATACCCAATCTTGCTTGTGCCCCCAACTCGCTGCTTCCTCTCATCATTCAACCCTCTGACCCTGTTCATCACCACCGCCACTCATCAGTTCCCCTCACTACCGCACTTTACCGACGCTGCGGCTTTTGAATAGGTAAACAGCACAAGCATTGACCCTGCGGGGTACGAGAGTTAACCCAATGCATTACCGTGGGATCGTATCCAATCAACTGTACACGCTAACAAGATGACGGGGGCTGAAAATTTTCAGCAGAATAACATCACTAACGATAGCGTCCTAAATCAGTTACGTTCCAAAATGACGAACCCGGCAGTTATCAAAATGTCAACTGAGCCGGTTGAAAGCCGAAAATAATTCATATCGCTCATGCTAAATCAATCATTCAAGATTATCTCTTCCCCCACTCAATAATCCTTGTGGAAATCCCGTACGCTCCATGCCTAAAGGCTATTATTGGACATTCTAAAATGATGGTAAAATGCATGCCATCGGCATGTTCCGCCTACACATTTTTTTTCCAAACGATCTTGTGATAAACAAGATGAACATCTCTGTGAACGCAAAGCACGGAAATTTAGTTAAACAGGTGTAAACAATTTTTCCTCAAGACTGTCGAAAGGAGACGTGCCAATAGACGGCTAAACTGCTGGACAGATTTTGACGGAAGCGGGCGCAAATTGACGAGGTTGTTCCAACTTAGAACATCGGCTGTAGTAGATTTCGCGAACTCTCTTCCTTCATCGCGAACGAGGATCTCCTTCCGAGAACCGGGTCAAAAAGCGTCGTTACTAGGGACATTTTCGTAACGCCACAACGCGGTACAACTTTTGGCATCTGTTTTCAACCGCTACGTTAAAATGAACTTTTTTACGCCGATTTAGTAGGTACAAACCGATTTCCGTGCGATAACCCGTTCGGAAATTATTCATAGATCGTCGGTAGGAGAAACAGTTAATTTTTTTTTTACTTTTTGGATGGTGAAACAGTTAAACTTACCTACTGTTTCTTTTGCGAGCCTTCGATTCGAGTTAATTGGGCCCAAAAACAGTTTGGTAAGCACTTCACGACGAGAATCGGGTCAATAAGCGTTGTTACTGAGAAGAAAATCACGAGTTGTTAGTTACGGGTTGCTATGGGTGTTCCGAGTGAAGCATGGGTTGCATTATTGATAGGTGATGGCCGAGAATATACTCTAATGTTATATTATATTATAATTAAACGCAAAAAGGATGGGTAGGTACCGGAATTACAACATCAAGCAGTACAAAGTTTCTTGTGAAGCACGGGTGTCCCAGCTAGTTTGATATACATAATATGTAAAATAAAGCAATGCAAAATTTGCATTGCTTTTGCTAGCTTGATATATTTACATTGTAAAATAAAGCAATGCATAATATTTAATATTATTTGCATTGCTCAATGCATCGTGGCAGTAATTTGACTCGATCTGCGTTAATGTGTCTTTCTATATGAATCGCTATGAATCGCTGAGTGTAAAAACGGGACAAGTCCCAAAAACCAAATTTTACAGGAGACGCAAAAAACTTCCTACACACAGGAGGAATGAATTTAAAAATTAGGTAAATTCCCCACATGATGTAGACTCCTGAGGGATATTTTACACCCAGTCGTATGGTCGGCCATCAGGTATGGCCGTGGCAGTCACTTTTGAGCGATGGACGTGTCCTTTTCTTCCACTCAACCATGGAAATTGCAAAGTTGTGGGCTCTATTTCATTAATTACGATCAGATTGAAAAGAAAACAAGATCATAATGACCCATTGTACTGTGGAATAATTTTTATTAACCAAAGAATATAAAGCAGAATTTAGAAAAAAAAAAAAAAAAGATTCACGTGTGTGAGTGAAAGCAAATCTCAAAGGCGTTTCCAATGCTTCGGAGCTGGAAGTTTCGCAACCAGAGGCCATAGAGATTTGAAAATGAGAGGGTCCATAAAAATTTATGGTGTCTGCCCAGCATCTATCAAGACCAAGAGAGAAGATATTTGTATACTAAGTACCTATTTTAGTACCTAATTTATAATAAGTCTTATTATAAATTTTACACTTGTTAATAAATTGTTTATTTACATTCAACAGAAGGTTTTGAGTGTTGGGTTACTCAATGAGGTGGTTAGGGTGAGAAATGACTCCTCTGCTGACTCAGCAGAGGAGTCATTTCTCACCCTAACCACCTCATTCGATTAGACCTCTGCACCGTCGGCAAAAACCACACCGTTGGGTTACTCATTTTGGTTTATTATTCTTGTAATAATACACCAATGTTTTCGCGACGGGGGTCGACGACTCCGATCGGCCTCAAAATTTGACATTATCCGTTTCAAGAGGTCTACATTCAAAATCCGAAATGTGCGTCCGCCGTACGCCGTCCGCCGTCCGGGCCGTTTTGGGCAGTAGGAATTTTTTTTTTTTAATCTGAAATTTTGGCAAAATATTCGGTTTACCATCTAGTTGTGCCCGCAAGGCTTTCAGTCCGATCGCCCAAACCCGTTGGGGCTAAAATGGGGCTACGGGAGGGGGTTTATGAAGGCTTTTAGGTATGGGATCGAGTTAGGTGTCGTTTTCGAAGTATTTTTGGACGTAGAATCCATTTTCGGGGGTCCCGCAACGATCCGATTTCACTGTGGCGATCTGTAGGGCTTTCATGGGGCTAAAAATGGGATTTTGAAGGATCCCAGGAGGTTAAATATTTTTCGAGTAAAAAATAAAGAATTTTTGAAAAAACAATTTTTTTGGCAAAAATCCAAAAAAAAAATTTTTTCCAACATTTTTTTTATTGACAGAAATAATTGTTGCACAAGTAACCTATATCAAAGAATAATAAACGCTTGTGTAAAATTTGCAGCGTTTGTTGCCTAATGATTATTATCCCATCCAGGGTCCATTATTCGATGCAATTTCGACCTCTCCAGTGAATGGTAAAGTTTTTAAACTATGGGTCTCATCTGGAAGTGTTCTTGTCTCCGTATCAAATAGCAGATTTCATGTCTATTGTGATTTGTAACCAGTTAGAATCCGTAGAAAAGAAAGTAATTTGTAACCAGTTAAAATCCAAAGAAACAGTGTTCATAGAGGTTGAATTACAAGGTAACGAGCGTTTTATTAATTAATATTGATCACAGTAACTTTGAGGAGGTTTTGTTCTGGTTGGCACAACAAACAACGAAAGCACTGTCGGAAGAGTTCATCGGTTGAGTGAAAGAAGAAGACACGTCCTGGACTTGTCCCTCTCTTACACTCAACGCCGAATTCGTTCATCAATTTCTACCGCTATAGGTTACGGGAAGAGTCTCTTTTTCACACCAAAGGTGTATTGACACGAGAACATTTTTTCTGGAAAAAGCGATATTGACCAAAACATGTACTTGTCCCGTTTCTACACTCAGCGATTCATATATGTTACGCCCGAATTGTGAAATCGCCCAATTCACGAAATGAGCAGAAAAGTTTCCCAATTCATGAAAAATAATTTAATGACCAACCCCTTTGCCTATTCCGTGAAATGAGCAATCCCTCTGCCTATTACATGAAATGAGCAGCAGATTTAGTCATTTTTCCGCGATTTACGCAGATTATTTTCGCCCATTAACATGAAATGAGCATGCATCCTTTTTCGATATTTTTCCAACACTTACTGTAGTTAATTATTACAAATATGAGAAATTTTGACAGGCATGTAATTGATTCATGTGACGAGAGGCTAAAGATGACGTGGTCGAGGCCAATAAGGGCAGGCAGGGAGTTAGGTCCCTGCCAGCCACACAGTGGTCTGAGGGTGGCAAAAACCCTCATTTTTCAACTTGATTCGACCATAGTTACCTACAAATGGCGATCGAAAGGATACGTTTTAACACTGCCATGAGACATTCAACAAACAGCTAAGTTTGAAACATTGATTTTAATTTGCCCTTTTTATGTCCCCTTATATCGGATTCCAAGCTCGGCACGCGTGTAGGATGGAAAACATCGAGCAAGATACTTTAAGAGCTAGATGAAAAGTATGATGATACTAGATGAGTATGCAGGTAAACATACTTTTCGCTACCTAATGAATTTATAAAGGATAATTTTCCTCGTTCATCTCGTTCTTTATTTTCGTCTCGGAGAATAAGCCCGTAAATGAAGTACCTCTCGAGGACCAGCTTTGTTTGTCTTCGGTTATCAGTATATTTTTTAATAAAAGGAGCCATTAATATGGTAATGAAGAGCAAGTTTGGATTTCATCAAGCGAGTCTCACGTTCGGGAATGAAACTACGTTTCCCCTCTAATATTATCCTGGCACAATGATCGGGTGGGTGGGGGGGGGGGGGGAGATCGGGCTACAACACGCGGGCCCGAAGGTTAAATGACAGGCTCAATAAACGTTCGACGATCCCACACCGAGTATATCGTGGATTTATCGGTGGGAACTCCAACCACTGTTCGGCTCCAGTGAGTTGACAACGAATTTAACAGGAGGATACGGGCAGTGGTGCAACCAATCGTCCGAAACGGTTGTTATTTGATGGGGAGTTGAAATGAATTCGAATGAACTGTTATGGTTTTGGCTCAAATACGACGGGAGAAGCTCGGCGCTACGAGGCGGTTGGAAAAATGACATTGTGGAACTCTTTACTACGAGTAAGTAGTAAATACACTGCCAAGGCAATGGCACATGAGCTTCCTCGTGCCAAGTTCAAAATGAACGTAACAACTGTAACAAGAAAATTACGTTCGCGCATGCGCAGGGAGTACCACTGATTCAATCATGATGAAACTGATAGGGAACCATCTAGGGCTATACCCACACAATTCCTGAAAATTTGAAATCCGATCAAAATTGTAGGAGTTATGGCTGTGGCAAGGAAATTACGTTCGCGCATGCGCTGAGCGTACCGCTGATTCAATTGTGATGAAATTCGTATGGGACCTCAAGGAGCCTTATCCGCATAATCCCTCAAAATTTGAGCTAAATTCATTCAAAATTGTGGAAATTATGGCTGTAACAAGGAAATGCGGACAGACCGACAGACCCACAGACCCACAGACCCACAGACCGACAGACACGGAACCAAATTTGTTCAGTAGGCTATGAAACGCAAAATGCGAGTGGAAATTTTGAATTCGGACAACAAAAATTTTTTCTCCCGAAAGTGAACACAAGGCTTCCGCTGCTTCGCAGACTCGGAAGCAAAATGTATTACTGAGCAGCACGATCGGTACGATCAATATAAGTACCGTAAACTGGTTTTCATACCCTTCAGCAAGGCGACGCAGTAGCTGTCCGAATCTAGCTGATCAAAAACCCTCCGTCTTCGAATTTACCATTTTCACGTGCATGAATAGAAACACATTTTGCTATAGATTTTTTTTTTCACACACGATGGTGACATCAGTTTTGAGCTATAACTTTTCCTCTTTTTTAGCGCAACCTTTCCCTCAAAAAATGGAAAGGTGCGCTCATCTCTTCGACATGTTTGTTTTTTTGTGTTTTTGTGTATCACAGCATCACGCCCGAGCGGCTGAATAGATTTTCATGAGGGTGGTCTCATTGTAATCAGCGAGTTCTGGGGGTGGTTATAGGCTATCAAAATCAACTCCGTCGTCGACGATTCGTCCGATCCCGAGAAGATGACTCTTGAAAAAGGTGACCCAGCCCTCTTCGTCTTCATCTTCTGTTGCAGTCGATATTTATACCGCCCTCTCGCTCATTGAATCTCCCTCTCTACCATCGAATTTCACTCAATTTTGTTGATGTGTTTAGGTTGTGTGGCATAGTTTGGACGTTAGATACCTAGTTTCTCAAGTTACGAATTCTTAGTTCTATTCAATTCAATAAGTGATGGCTTGTTTTTATATATTTGAGTCAATGTATTAAAGTTAATCTTCACTTCGTGAGTGCTTAAAAAAATTCTAAAAATGTTAGAATGCAATACAGCAAATTTATTAAAACCATACCTTTTCGATTTTCCCTAATTGGCATAGGTAACTACAATAGTGGAGCGATATTAATTTGATCACAAAAATTAGGAAGGAAAATAATGAACTCATATTACACAGGTTTAGGAATATTGCAGGTTATAGAGTATACTCTCTATACTAGACTCTGTGCCTGCGACTTACCACCAATCACACAACACCAATTTAAATTCAAATTCAAATCCAGGATTACAGACTGAGCCTACTTCCTTTCGAGGCCATTGAACATTATAATTCATTCAACATTCATCATGATTTATGATGTTACGATATTATGATCGTAACCTGCTTTCGGCTATCTTCCATTGTTTTTGAAAGTTAGGTCATCGTGCTCCAACGAGAACAAATCTGTATTAGAGGTTTGGAGTGTGAAGTTAGGCTGAAAGAGATGTTAAGAGAAAGTAAGCTGGAATGGTAGTTAGCTCGTTGTCAAGGTGGACCGCGTACCCACCACGAGCTGGTAAGGCGCAGAAACCCCGTTCGAAGTGATGAGGGCCATCTGCTTGGCGTGGCGATGGAAGGGTAAAAAGTTTTTATTAGCCGCTATTAGAACTTTGCCAAGTTTTCAACTTCTTCCCATATATTTCTCTACCTGAAGAAAGTTCCTTTCCGATCTTCTCAATGCCATGGAAGATTGCTTTGCTCCATTCTATGAAACATTGAGCTAATCTCAAAAGGTTGGAAGGAAGGAGAATTGAGGATCCAGTTTGTCTCAGCCAGCATTAAATTGTGGATGGGTGAATTTGTTTTGAGGAACCAATTGAAGAGATTATTTCCAAAAGGTACAAAAAAAAAACCAATTTTGTCAAAAATGAGTTGGGGATTTTTCCCATTTAGGAGGGGAGGGGGGGGGGGAGCGTTTCTACACAAAAATGGAGCTATTTTCAACCAAAACCTACTCTTTTCACAGGAAAAAGACGATAAAAAAACGGGTTAGCTTTCAAAAGGTACTAAATCCATCCCTCTGAAGGAGCTACACAGATAATTCAATATTTTACAACCAACAAGTACCTACTATTTTTTTGTAGGTATAACAATAAAAAAATTGACTTTGGTTAGGGAGAGAGAACGAATCCTCTGCTGAATACTGTATTCAGCAGAGGAGTCGTTCTCTCTCCCTAACCAAAATCATTGGATTAGACCTCTGCACCATCGGCAAACAACCACTTTGAAAAAAATTGACCTTTAACGTAATAAAAAATAATAAAAAATCCAGGTTTTACACATAAAAGAGACTTGGTGACAGATTTTCGCGTTTTCTCAACAATTTGGTGAAATGGATTTCGTACCGTTTGGAAATAAACTCCTCAATTAACGATACGATTTCGTGATACTACCATCGCAAAATCCTCCATAAACTCAATTTCTACGAGAAAAATACACTTCTACAACTAAGAGAACACTTATAGAGAGTCTTTAAAAAGAAAAAAATTAAGCGTTGCCGCCTGTGGGTGTATTAATACAATAATTGTATTAAGGAGTGTATTAATACAATTATTGCCACTCCTTGACTCCGCCATGGGGCTCCTTGGACCCCCCGGGATGATTCCACTGTCAGCTCTTCAATCGTTGCTACATTACTTCAAGCGCTACCGTCTTTCGTGACATAAAAACGTCTGTCATGAAAATCATGTCGCTTTTTCGTTTCACTTTTAACGGGGACGCATCGCTAAAACCTGTTTCCAGGTTAAAACAAACAAACACAAACAACGTGAAACGCTTTTAAAGGAATGGTGAAGTTGTGTAGGGCCCATTAATCGTATAAGAAAGTATGTGGGAAAGCAGGAATATATATCAACAAGAGACCGCATCACTGCTGTACATTTACGAAGCTATTAACAGCAATGCTTCGAAAGGAGTGGCGTTCGAATGAATAGCATGAAGGCCTTTCACGTATATTAAAAAGCGTTCAAAATGGGTTACATTCAACTGAACCCTGAAATTCCAGCAGTAAATCTTCTCAGGAAGAAGGGGTGCTTTCAGAAAATAAGTAATATTGCTCCCAAGGGAGATCGAGCTTATACACCTAACCTGGTGTGTGTAAATGACGAAAATATACTTGACGAATGACTGTGGGAAAAACAAATCATTGAAGTGAGAAAAGAGTTAGGCTACCATTTATCAGATCCGTATATTCTAAACAGGGACGCAAGCACCATATAATTGAATGAAAAACCGCGTAATTAGAATTTTTGGTAAATGGTGCGGCTCATGTACAAAAAAAAAAGAAAGAAGTAAATTTTTTTTTGTGTGTGTGTGTGTGTGTTAACTAACTTGGTTTTCACAATTAGGGCAGGAACCGACCCCACACTGTACTTGGAAAAGCTTTAAAAATTCTTGCTCCAGAGAAAGGATTCACATAAACCTGCGTTCAGAGGTGAATTGTCTGCCGACAAGACAGGTATTACAACACGTGAATGACTTTTGGTCAAACGTTGGTGTTCGGCCCAGGATTTTAACCAGCCTGATCAGCATTCAGAATGATTTGTAAACAGACGAAGCTCAGTCGCCTTAGTCCACGGGGCCACCCTGTCCCCTTCGGTGCGGCACATGTAGGTATACTATAACCGCCCACTGATAATTAAGGGGAAACCATTTTACACTAGGGTTTATTATTCTTTGATATAGGTTACTAGTGCAGACATTTAATTCTGTCAATGAAAAAACTTTGGAATTTTTTTTTTTTTTTTTTTGATTTTTTTCTTCAAATTTTTTGTTTTTTTACTTGAAAAATATTTGACCTCCTGGGATCCTTCAAAAATCCCATTTGTAGCCCCATGAAAGCCCTATAGATCGCACCAGTGAAATCGGATCGTTCCGGGACCCCAAAAAATGGATTCTACGTCCAAAAATACTTCGAAAACGACACCTAACTCGATCCCCTAGCCAAAAGCCGTCAAAACCCCGTAGTTAACTCCTCCTGTAACCCAATAGCGCCCCACGGGTTTGGGCGATTGGGCTGAAAACCTTGCGGGCACAACTATAGGTCGACCACAGAAAGTTTGCGTCCCTTTGGCGCATTCTTCTGGAGAAAATAGAACTAGTTATCTCTTATCATCGCTTATCATCAAGCAGATTCCCCTGCGTACGATAATTTTTCGGGAATTTCTTCCCTCAAAAGTGACTTGATTTCCCTCCTCGGGAGGAAGAACTTGAGAGCACACGTTCACAGCTCAGCCACTACGCGAACATCAAATTTCTCACCGCTCCAATTTCCGTGTCAAGGTTTCACAATGGAAGGTTGACTCAATCGTTAGTACGCGGATCTTTCAGTGGTAGACCTATAGATGGTGAACTGAGTTTTTTTTTCAAAATTTCAGATTAAAAAAAAAATTCTACAGCCCAAAACGGCCCGGACGGCGTTCGGTTTCAACTGCGTCAAGTCACTCTGGGCTGTAGATGAGCATAGTTGCTCAAAACCGGTACTCACACTACAACTAAATAGTTTTAAATAGTTTAGTAGGTACCCTCATTAGCAGAGAAGTCATTTCTCTCCCTGTAGTTATTATTTATAACTACCTCACCTAATAACTATAATTTGATTGTGGCTCTGTATGGGTATTCATCAAACTTTTCAGTCAAATGAGGGGTTTGAAAACCTCATTTTATGTCAGGACTGCGCAGCTTGTAATTAATTTCAGCTTTTAGAGGGGGCGGTGCTATTTCCGCCTTGTCACCCAAGTCATTGAATGAAACGAGGGGGCTAGTTGATTTATGGTAGTATGGTAGCTGCTGATAATTTTCAAATAGGTACTCTTAGCTAAGTTTCTCTCGACCTGTACTGTTCAGTATGATTTTCATCGTATGTGATTATGAAGATAATATCGTCATAATCATATATGATGAAAATCATACTGAACATTTAAGATCATTCAAGATATTATCTTAAATATTAATAATAATGGTAATAATAATAATAATAATAATAATAATAATAATAATTTAAGGTATCGTTGTGGAGCAAAGTCAAACGTTCTGGATGAATTTCCAGAACGAAAAGAAAAATCTGTATTGGGGTTAACCGGTTTCGAGTTACATATTATGTGGTTGGAGGCAAAGGTACAGAAGGGAAACTTCTGCCGATCGTAACTCAAATTGAGACAGAGTAACCTTTGTCTTAATACCTGGGGAGGACCGCTTTCCAGTATAAATCAAACTTAGCTGGGCTTCTGAAGGTATTGGGGTTCTAACAACCCAATGTTCTACGTCTACTCTACGCGATTTGGGAAAAATCAACCTTACACGTAGATTAACCTGGCCCATATACAACGTAAATGCGTACGTAAACAAACATTAAATATCGATCCGCCGAATTGATCAGGGAACGTCAACAGTGGTAGGTGTTGGTACCTACTATTAGTTTGACCCCCTGATCATCGCGGTGCCAATTATCTTGTGTACATGACTGGAACCATTCGAGTGAGATAATATATAGATAATGTATAATGTATAAACTGATTAACATGAGAAACCAACCTGAATTTCGTATCTAAAGCACCTAACCTACCTGTTGGGACCAAAGACCTCCCTAACCAAACGAGTCATTACACTATATTTCTCGCAAACGATTAAAGGTCTAACTTCGAAATTAAGCTGCATTAGTCGAGTAGTTGATAAGATCTTTAGCGAGCAAAAACGTCTTTTTTCGCCTCCCCTAGGAAATGGTTACGGTGGATCTTAGTCTGAAAGTGCTCCCGTAAATAACGTTTCTTCCCAAGTTTCATCTCATCCAAGTTGGGTAGCTTTCCTCCAGTCAAAATTATATCTACTATCCAAGAGATAATAACTACCTCGGTCTCTCATCACGCCAAATAAATTTCTATATTATCGTTTGGTTGAATTAGGTATAGAGTGGGAGAAACACAAGGGTTTATTATTCTTTGGAATACATTATCCGAATTGTGGCGGAAATTAAGAAAAAAAAAATTCACCTCATCTTCCAATTACTGGAAACGTTGATTTAAATTTGAACATAAAAAAAACTTATTTTTTATGTTTATCCAAGCTTAACAAGTTGTTAATAACGACCCTCATTCGCTCAGTCGCCGTAGATAATTTCCGCCACCTTTTCGCCTCATCGAATTATTTGCCCCAAAGTGCGGCGTTCGGCGGACGGGCATTTAATTTTTGAAATCTAGGTGCTAGAAACGTATTGATAATTAATTTTGAAGCCGATCAAAATTGTCGACTCCGGTCACATAGATGTATTATTACAAGAGTAACGACGGAAAGTTGGATTTTTGTTCTGCAATCCAGATTGGGTTTCACTATGGAGGAGGTGCCGACTTGGAGGACTTGAAAATGTTCAAGAAACGACTTGAAAATGTTCAAGAAACGACCTACTGTATAGTCCAAGGGAGAAAATTAAATGTGCAAAACCTACAATACTTAGGCAAGCCAACAAAATTTCGCCACATACTTGGTACATTTCTACGTCGAATGCGACCAACTGCACCTCGGTAAGTGCAACAGCCGACTTTTGGCGACTGTTTAAAGTTTTAACCCAAATCGAAAAAAACACCAAATTCCCAGTTTTAAACTTTAAACAGTTGCCAAAAATCGGCTATTGCACTTACTGAGGTGCGGTTGGTCGCATTCGACGTAGAAATGTACCAAGTACTTATATGGCGAAATTTTGTTGGTTATGTAGGTTTTGCAGAATCGTCAGAATAGTGAACAAAAATCTTCAAGATTGATGAAAAACCACGTTTTTTTTCGGCAAAACCACAGGAAGGAAACATTTTAGACCCATCAACATATATATGGGCGTGTTCAACGTTATATTTCATGTAAGAATAGCACCTGCTCGTTGAAAAATAATGAAGTTGGAAATTAAGTGAGTTTTTGGAACATTTGGGTACTGTACAGCGGAACCTCTGCGTTTCGGGTCAAAACGGACCTCGGATTCGGATTCAGCTCCCTCGAAAATCCCAGGACCACTATCAGACTCTTAAAGCATGAGATCGATTTATTTATTTATTTATTTATTTATTTTTTTTATTTTTTTTTTTTTTTGTAGAGCAGTGTTATTATTGCTACAATTACAATTATTGTAATTTAATTATTGATTTAACTTACAGATGATTTAACTATTTTTAAAAAATAGATATTTAACTTACACTTGATTTAAAAAACACTTACGTTTCCCGCACTATCCGCGTAGACATTTCAACGGTAAACGGAACAGTAGAACTTCGTACCGAAACCGAGACGCGAGTTTAATCTCATGTTTCCATGACGCCTTCCGGAAGAAGACAACTCGTATATTAATCTATGAAAATCGAGTGTCTAAACTAAAACTCAGCAAACGATAAATATCTTTAGCGTTTTTAGCGGTGTTCGTGATCCACTTTATTGGGGCTCGTCCTAAATCACCCGCTATCTCTCTAGCGGTAGTTAAGGCCTCTTCGCTTGAACCAGTGTCTCGAATGTGTTTTATCTGGTCGACAGTTAAGATGGACATTGATTAATCTTTTCGTTCACAAACGAGGGTAGCGTGCTCGTCGAAGGAAGTAAGGAAGAAACAAGACATTTACGGTCAAAGTTCCTGAGCACCGAAATTGCTGTGAAGATTTTTTTTCAAGCGATAAATTAACGTCGAAAAACGGATTAGGCCATCAAATAAACGTTTGGTTTATCTATCTGCCTATCGCTCAAGAAAAAAAAAACTCTTAAGTGGCTAACGAGAGCGAAAAGTGGAAGAAATTCTTCGTACAAAACACCAGACGCGTAAGAAGAAATAACAAGCGTATTGGCTACAAATAAAATTGACCTTACCTCCTGTAAATGACGATAGGCACCATTAGGAAGGTGATCGCACGAACAGCGGTAATCATCGGATGAGGGAGCACAACTAACAATGTCTTCTTCGGAATCACTCGTTCGGCGCTTCCTAGCTGGACGAGAAGGAACACCCGGTATACTCCCATAGCCTCCGGGGGGAAGATCTCTCGTGGGATAAACTTCTGCGCCGACCACTTTGTATCCGGGTGGCCACTGTGGCTCACAGCAGCAAGGTTCTCCGTCTGGTCCATAATAGCTGTAACATGAAATAAAAAGTGAAAAAAATATTTAAAAAATAAATAAATAAATAACAGAAAATTATAGTATCTGAGAAGATGAATGTGTGTTAGTGGGAAGGTGCAAGCGCTGCGTCCACGTTCATGCCACAGGATGTGATGGAGGGAGTCAAGACACGGAAGTCCATAAAAAGGTTCTTAGGTAGTTTGAACAAAGAATCGGAGTGGTCTCCTGTGTTTTACATAGGTGGAAGGTTCCGTAGAGACTGTAGCATGTCCAGTCATTACATTAGGTACGCAATGCCTGAATTCTGCACATTGCACCTACCCATTTCCTTTTTCGTCTTGTTGCTAATCAGGCAGCTATGAGAAGAAGAAATTATTCTTCGTCAGAACTACTACTCGACATGACTGAGCTGGATGAGCATTCTTCCCGAAGGCAAAATTCACACTGGTTCGCCAGCACTTTCACATTCTGTTTGACCACCGAGTCCGCGGAGGACTGCGACGCGGAAAACGCGCGCGGACAGCCCGCGTTCTGTTTGGAAAAGTCTGGATAAGGCACTTCTCCAAAACCTTCCGAGCTGGGGCCATAAGTTTAGTGGGTTTGCCCGTAAAACGAGAGCTGCCATAGGGTGAGATGGCCACGGGTTAAGAGAGGAATCTGGTTTTCCAATATCAAAGCCAACAAATTCCGGAAAAGATAAAAGGTACCCCAAATTCCTGGCCTAGGGTAGAGTGTTCCTCAGATCCCATAGAAATGAATTTGCAATTGATCAATTAGGGACCAATTGGAGTAGCGTGAGATTACCAGATGGAGAGGAGGACGTCAATCCGGACCTGCGGACACCGCCGTGCTGGGAAGGAACGGCCTTCCAAGCTGTATTGAAATGAGCTGCCTAGCCGCCTCACCTATAGGCGAGCCGCAAGTGGTTTAGGCACCTTGTAGCACCCGTAGAGTAGGAATCCCCCAACAGATATTGTATGAATAAAAAAATAATGATGTGGCGGAGTGGTGTAATACGTACCTATGCTTTTTTCAATAGTTCAACTGCGGACTTGATTTTCAGCCGTCATATTGCAGGTAATTAAAATTTTATTTTCAAAACGTAGCTTATTTAATGCTCGATTCAAATATCACCAAAGGAAATGACAATTTTTTCAAATGTCCTCGGTAGTACATATTTCCCCAGGAAAAAGGGGTAATTGTGTACATTCCATCCATTTTTCAGAGTATTCGTATTCAAACATCACGGGGCAAATGTGTGAAACACTGACTGCCAAAGACAAACAACAGCACCCCCGAACAGGTGCCCCGAATCCCGCCATTTTCTGTGATAGGTCTCATTGGATCTTCGAGTACACACAGTAAAAATGTCAACATTGCAGCTTCATTTGGCGCCATTTTATAAATCGTTAACACATTTACTACCCCACTCCACCCAACCCCGGCTGCACCAGCATGTACTGTGTGAGCCTACTAATGTCCTCCGAAACTAACGGTTGCAATAATACAGAATGAAAGTGGTCTTAACGAACCTATCCCAGGAGGCCTATAATTCTTCTTAAACTTCATTTTCTCCTGGGGCCTCTCCCCTGCTGTAACCCACTTTCGGAGAAGTTTGAACACAAAACGATGCCCGTGATTCTATCTTTATTTAACGCAATGAATAGTAGATGTGAGTGGTGGAGGTTGATGATTCTCGTTTAGTGGTAGTTTATAATAAAAATATGAGATGAGTAGATACATTATGCGTCTTTGGTTTATTATTTTCAGAATAATCTACGTTCGTTTTCGCAACCGGGGTAAGTATACGGCGGTAAACAATAATTATTATTGCAATAATAACACAGGTTTACAAAAAAAAAAGGTCAATCTCAGGCGCCGCAGAAAAAACCATCAAACTCTATGTTTTTTGGGGTGCTGAATCCGAATCCGACCTCCGTTTTTTCCGGTCACGTCCAAATTTTCGAGATATTGGCGATTTTTCGTTTTTTCGACCTTTTTCCGTTTTGAAAATCACAGCTAAACAAGCGGATACCCAAAAATTCCACAAAAACTCTCTTCTTACTGGAAATTTATCGCTGATTCCGAAAATATATATATGAGTTGATGTCTAAAACCACGAAAAATGTGTGCTTTTGCCAAAAAATGTTGAAAAAACGTGGTTTTTTCAAAACCAAAGACACGTTTTTGATACTTTTTACCTTCTAGCGTGAAAACCAAGGCCGTTAATAAAATGTTTCCAACGAGGTCTTGTAGGTAGATTGTTTCTGCGTCGAATGGGACCAACCGTGATTCTTTACCTCCCATAATAAGGGAGCTATGATTTTTCTGGGCGCTTGTTTTTCAGGGCTTCAAGTGCAATTCCGTGAGTTCTTGATGAATAAAACCATCTTAGAGTCGGTCTGAATTGATGCCTCTGAGTCCAATATATTCCTCGGAACAAAGTTTTGTTGTGATCAAGTTGCATTGCCGACTCCAGGAGTTTATGTTCTACGACATGGGCAAAATGGGTAGAAACTTTGAAAAATCATAGCTCCCTTATTATGGAAGGTAAAGAATCACGGTTGGTCCCATTCGACGCAGAAACAATCTACCTACAAGAACTCGTGGGAAAAATTTTATTAACGGCCTTAGGTTTCACGCTAGAAGGTAAAAAGTATCAAAAAACGTGACTTTGGTTTTGAAAAAAAAAACACGTTTTTTCAACATTTTTTTGCAAAATCAAACATTTCTCGTGGTTTTAGACACCAACTCATATATACTTGTATTTTGGGAATACCTTCTTGGCATGTTTCATCCAGGTTTGAGGTGGGGCGACAGAAGGTGATGGAGTCTATAAGAGTTTATTCTAGCTTTCGGCCAACAGGGTGCCATCTTCAGGAAATTAGTGCTGCAGGTGCTTCGGGAGCAGGTGGCTGTTTCTACACTTATTCAGGAGTATACGGCGGTAAACAATAATTATTATTGCAATAATAACACAGGTTTACAAAAAAAAGGTCAATCTCAGGCGCCGCAGAAAAAACCATCAAACTCTATGTTTTTTGGGGTGCTGAATCCGAATCCGACCTCCGTTTTTTCCGGTCACGTCCAAATTTTCGAGATATTGGCGATTTTTCGTTTTTTCGACCTTTTTCCGTTTTGAAAATCACAGCTAAACGTGCGGATGCCCAAAAATTCCACAAAAACTCTCTTCTTACTGGAAATTTATCGCTGATTCTGAAAATATATATATGAGTTGATGTCTAAAACCACGAGAAATGTGTGCTTTTGCCAAAAAATGTTGAAAAAACGTGGTTTTTTCAAAACCAAAGACACGTTTTTTGATACTTTTTACCTTCTAGCGTGAAAACTAAGGCCGTTAATAAAATGTTTCCAACGAGGTCTTGTAGGTAGATTGTTTCTGCGTCGAATGGGACCAACCGTGATTCTTTACCTTCCATAATAAGGGAGCTATGATTTTTCTGGGCGCTTGTTTTTCAGGGCTTCAAGTGCAATTCCGTGAGTTCTTGATGAATAAAACCATCTTTGAGTCGGTCTGAATTGATGCCTCTGAGTCCAATATATTCCTCGGAACAAAGTTTTGTTGTGATCAAGTTGCATTGCCGACTCCAGGAGTTCATGTTCTACGACATGGGCAAAATGGGTAGAAACTTTGAAAAATCATAGCTCCCTTATTATGGAAGGTAAAGAATCACGGTTGGTCCCATTCGACGCAGAAACAATCTACCTACAAGAACTCGTGGAAAAAATTTTATTAACGGCCTTAGGTTTCACGCTAGAAGGTAAAAAGTATCAAATAACGTGACTTTGGTTTTGAAAAAAAAAACACGTTTTTTCAACATTTTTTGGCAAAATCACACATTTCTCGTGGTTTTAGACACCAACTCATATATATATATATATATATATTTTCGGAATCAGCGATAAATTTCCAGTAAGAAGAAAGTTTTTGTGGAATTTTTGGGCATCCGCACGTTTAGCTCGTCGAAAAGGTCGAAAAAACGAAAAATCGCCAATATCTCGAAAATTTGGACGTGGTCGGAAAAAACGGGGGTCGGATTCGGATTCAGCACCCCAAAAAACATAGAGTTTGATGGTTTTTTCTGCGGCGCTTGAGATTGACCTATTTTTTTGTAAACCCGCGTAATTATTGTTTACCGCCGTTGCGATAATAATAAAATAATAAACAATAATTGTTTATGTTAAGATCATATAATAATCATACATAATCATTCATAATTATTCCTATTGTTTATGTTAAGATCACAAGTCTTATGATAGGCCTAAAGATTCCGAAAATGGAAATGTCCGTTTGCCGTTCACTTGCATTAAA
Organism: Pilophorus perplexus; assembly: GCA_955831195.1. Taxonomy (NCBI): domain Eukaryota; kingdom Metazoa; phylum Arthropoda; class Insecta; order Hemiptera; family Miridae; genus Pilophorus; species Pilophorus perplexus. The sequence goes on along the minus strand of OY037011.1, from coordinate 11,158,936 downwards.
TTTAGGCACTTTTTTAATCTGACAATTTGTAAATTAAATTTGATTCTTCAAATCTTCATCTAGTTGTACCTGCAAGGTTTTCAGGCCGATTGATCTGAGGATCTATGAATGAGATCCAGTGGGGATGTTTGAAGTATACTTCAACCCTAAATATATTCTGGGTTGGGATCGGATAGGGTATCGTTTTCGAAATAATTTCGGACGTAGAATCCAGTTTTGGGGATCATTTTCCGCACCAGCAGTACAGGTAGGTATACCAAGTATAGGTACTTGGGGAAGTTTTTTCGTTTTTTGTTAGTTTTCAATCTTTTTAAAATGAATTCTACCTACCGAATCAAATTTTTCACGTTTCATTCAATATAATAATAAACACTTCCGTAAAATTGCCTGCAATTTTGTATACTACGGATAAGAAAACTGTATTGAATTGCGTTGAATACGTTGGCGCTAATCCGACCAAATCTGGCCCCAAAGTTGTATCGTTTGCGCGAATTTCGACCATTCATTTGCGCGAACGGTTGAGGCTGTATTATTGACGTTTGCGCGAACGTCCTGCTTCACCTCCTATCAAACGTACGAGTATAAACAAGGTATTGGGGTGATTCTACTTAAAGTGTCCAAATTGATGTCCTGGCGTTTTCCACCGCTATTGTTCTGAGTTGCAAAAAAAAAAAATGTTATCGTATGTCAAAGGACAAGCTTGTCAAGACTGCTCAGGAAAAATAAAAACATCAGCGAACTCTCATTCGCCTGACGTGTCCCCAGCCATAGGTTCACTCCTTCTGACTGCCACTGCAGCCTTACATTTCAGTATAAATAAGGAATTGAGATATTAAATACAAATTTTGTCGAGAACTCAATGTCATGATCTCAGGGCTCTCGGGTAATGTTCTCTCGGAATTCAAACATCACAAATTCAAAGAGACTCAATTATCGGTATGATTTACGAGCTGAATAACATGATATATCCCTCCCCATTAGCATTATCCTTCATTAGCTCACACAAGCTCGAAAGCAAATCATTACATACTGTTTCTGGAGCTATGGAGAACGCTTTAACGTTGTGTTCCTCAGCAATAATATCACAATTCATTCATCTTCATTAAAGAAAATTTTTTTAAACTATTTAATGCATTGTTGCAAAAAACGCCCATGCAGCTCACATTCAGACTGCACTGCCGCAGATATAGATCCCAAAATCCTATTAACGACTTTTATTTTTAGTGATGACCATTTTCCTATCCGCAACAACCAAAATTTGGTTACATTTAATGTCGACCAATATTGCCCAATTAAAACCAGGTGTGTATCATAAGTCGGCCGATACAGAACCCTTGTTGTTGGAGAAACAAAAGCAAGTTTTCGCCTGATCTGGATAAGACGGCTGCGAGAGCTAGCCTAAATATGTAAATCAAAATGACAGAGTATAACTTTTCATGTCAAGCATATTGCCCATCAAAAGTCCATGTAATTTCCGCTCCTAAATGGAAACGTATAGAATAATAAACACGGTCACTCCAATGGAAACATCCAGAGTTTGGAGAACTGGGATAGCGGAGGATGAACAAAACATTAGTTCGCTCGCATCGCAGCAGCCGCCGATTCCCGCTCGGCACCAACGGAATGAACGATTCAGTTTAACGATGACCTAGTCACCCGCGCATGAATCTCCGTTATTGGAAAACGGGAATGCTTATCTGAGAAATAACGGGGAAGCTGTCATTCATGTGATGGGTGCAATCACTATTTTTGAGAGAGTTCCCACATTCGGCGTGCTTGAAGGATAGTATATTATGCATGGGTAAAGTATATTTTGAAATAAGGAAATATAATATAATTATATATTTTGAAATTATATCTTTTAGATTATAAAATTAATTTAATGTTTCCATGCATAATTATTATTTTTAACTAATTCGAGTATCGTCTCAAACGGGCGCAACTCACAATGCTGCTGGCAGATGTTGTGTGGGGGATTGCTGTGGATAGGTATAATAAACTTTGACGAAACAATTTTACGGGTCAAAGTATTCGATTACTCTTTTATTGAGATCTCTTTTTGCCGATATACGTATATGTATTTCCACTCATTGCATTGTTTACTGTGCAATTTTTTCTACAATTTTTGTTTCAGTTTTTTCTTACCATTTGTCGACTAAAGAGAGTACGAACAAGAAAATAATTACATTAAACGAGGAGTACAATATTTTTACTCACATAATATGATCGGCGTGCCTATGATCCACATCCATGTGATAATGACCAGTGTGCATGAGGATCTTCTGGTCATCACTGTACGGATGGTAAAGTGAATGTTCTGATGGCGGCCGCCCCTGCTGTGAGTGGGGTATCCTAATTTTGCCTTCGACCTCTTGGCCGGAGGTCATGAAGCTTGTGTCGGCTAATCTTCTATCTGGACTGCGGTATTCTCGGTAATTCTGCATATCAGGTCTGAAAAGGAATCAAATCACAAGAAGTCGGTAAGTAAAAAAGAAGAAGCTCCACAACCGCTACGATCAGCAGCCTACCTAACTTATTGTTTTCCTTAAGGGGAAATTCGGATATTCAAATTTTTTGCAAAAAAAAACCATTTTTTTCATCCAACCGATGTAATTATGGGGCTAAAATGGGGCTACGGGAGGTTTTTTTTAAAAGGTTTTCGGCTATGGGGTCAAGTTAGATGTCGTTTTCGAAGTATTTTTTTAAGGATCATTTTGCTTTTTGATTTCGGTTTATTATTCTTGAAATAATACACCTTTATAATCGCGACGGAGGTCGACGATTCCGATTGGCCTCAAAATTTGACCTTATCCGTTTCAAGAGGTCTAGATTCCCAAACCGTATTGTCCGTCCGCCGACCGGGCCATTTTGGGCAGTAGGAATTTTTTTTTTTTTTTTTTTTAATCAGAAATTTTGACAAAATACTTGGTTTACCATCTAGTTGTGCCCTCAAGGTTTTCAGCCCGATCGCCCAAACCCGGCGCTATGGGGTAAAAATGTGGCTACGGGAGGGGTTTTTGGAAGGTTTTCGGCTATGGGGTCAGGTTAGGTGTCGTTTTCTATGTATTTTTAGACGTATAATCTATTTTTGGGGATCCCTGAACGATCAAATTTCACTATGGGGATCTATAGGGCTTTCATGGGGCTACAAATGGGATTTTTGAAGGATCCCAGGAGGTCAAATATTTTCCGAGTAAAAAAAAAAGTTTTCAACTTTTTTTATTGACACAGATTTAATTTTCATACAAGTAACCTATATCAACGGATAATAAACCGTTGTGTAAAATTTGCAGCGTTTTTAATTTTGGACAAGTAGGTAGTGCTCGAAATATGAGTCCTCGAAGGAGCTTCGGAGCAGAGCTAGGAGCTAGGACACCTCGAAGAGAAGTTTTGTAATTTAGCTCGTACTCCTGTCCTACTAGCATAATTTCTGAACATATCTTGATACCAGCATCATTTACGCAATATTCAAAACTACAGAAATTACGATTGCCCCCTACCATTGAAAAATCCAAACTGGTTTGCGTAATGGCATAAAATTTGATGCATGGCCAGCCGAAAACCCTTTATTTCCAGTCATCGACTTAATAATGATGCAATGTGCAACCAATAAACTAGAAAACTTATACCGAACGTCATTATTTATTAGATACACTCGAAGAATATGCACTCAAAGTTATACTATTATTATACATAATGTGTTAATAAACAACACGATGACCATTTACTAGATAATAATATTATCTAGTAACTTTTTATATCTAGTACCTAACACATTATGTAAAAACAAAAATTCCAGCAGCTTCCCGGGACTTAAATGATGATGGGGATATAAGGGGGAATTTCTCGGCCTCGCGTTTTTCAACGTTTTTGGTCACTCATGTTCCTGTTTCTCGGGTTTTGTCAAAGATAGAGACTTGATTCTTTTTGCGTTATAATCAGTGATGATTCCTACACATACCGAGCGATTTTGAAGTAGGTACGACGAATAGAGCCTCTGTAGCAGCCAGACTACGAAAACGTTAAAAAGGAAAAAAAAAAAGGTTTCGTACAACTCATGCCCACTAAACTGTATTGGGGATAGAAACTTGAAAATAGTACGGTAGGTAAGCCTTGAGTTGAAGAACAAGTAGAAAAAAAAAAAAAAAGATTGAAAAATTTCAACTAGTGCCAGAGATACAGGTATGTTAGGTACATCGGCTAATGTTGAGTTATTATGGAGTGAGGAACCCTCTTAGTAGAAGGACTTTTGCTAACACTCGTATAAGTATTCGCTTTCACCCCTACCTAAACCAGGGAAGTAAGGCCTTAATCCAAAGCCAGGTTTCACCCCGGGATTCAGTTCTTACTAATTTGTATTATTATATTCTGTTCCGGCTTTAACGCTAATTGTCGCTCAGGTTGTAAAACTGTCAATATTGCTTCTTAGGCTGTCCTCTTAATACATTTCCTCAACTTGACTTTGACTTTTCTGGATCGGCAATCGTCAATATAATGATGAATTGTATGTAATGAATTACGTCAATATAATGACGTTGAATTACAATTGAAATCGTACATTGGGTATCAATCACTCGTACCACCACAATGCGTTGAATGGTCGTATTGTACTGTGACCCCAGCTGTGAAGACCCTATCTTTCAGTTCACTTCAAATTCAGAAATCTGGTTTATTACATCAGATAGCACATCAAAGACTAATATCTTCCACGTTTTCGTGAAAATCCAAGTAAAAAGGTGTACCGTGCTTGTCGCAACGCAAAGGGAAAAAGGGCCTGAGAGGTAGGAAGGAAGTTTAATTAGAGATTGTACTATCAAAGAAGGTTATCAGAGCCCTCTGTCCTCTGAACGATAATTACTTTAGATAAATCAGAGTGGGTAATTACCCTCCAGAGGACTGCTAGCCAAGGAACGCGAAGTGGCTTTTCCGCCTCTGGTTTTCCATCCTCGCCTATTTGAAACTACCATCAAGATTCTTCTGGAACTTCAAATAGGATCAACAGGTGCATTCCCAAATACTGTGGTGAACAGATCTTGGTGAAAATTCACTTAACAATTTATAGAGTTATCAAAAGATTTGAAAGACCTATTTTTACTGATATTAATTATATTTATATAAATAGCAGAGGCATTTGGAATTATTAAATGTCTCGGCTGCATTAGATGTAGGTATCGTGAACTACAATGCTCATCGCGTACAAAGTTGAGACCGCACGGAATTAGGCTTGAGCAAAGCAATCTTCTAATGGGGTGATTGACCATATCTACTACCTTCGCACTGTTTCATTATCTAATGGAAGACGGCCTTTTATCTAAAACACAGAGCATAGTCGGGCATTTACCTCATTCTCACGAAATGCACATCTACATGCATCTCATGAGAACAAGGTAAATCTCACCTATAAAGGGCTCTTCAGAAAGGTTGATGGGGCAGAAACTTTTAGTCGACTGGAGGGACGACCCGACGAGAATAGGTACTTCTACTTCTTATCTCTGCCACAAAACACATACTGCTCCCACACTGGATGGGTGAGCACTCCTAATCCATTAGGCCTTACGTGGGTGCTGAGAAGGGAGCTTAAATTGACGTTTTTATTTTTCTAATCAGATTTTTGTTGGTCTCCTATAGGAGAAGAACTATAGTTTTGGAGATTCATTCTTAAAAAAAAAAAAAATCTGAGGTGTTGTCTTCCATATTTGAAGTGTGCTGAACGTCCAATTCTCGCAATCACTTCAGGATTTGTGTAGATGGTCCCATTTTATTGTCACATTTGTTTAGAAAAGTGAAAATTCCCAAAATTTGTACTCCATTCCATCCATGTTCGAACGTATGAGTAGGTGCGGTGGTAGGTGATTGTGGGGTGGAGTGCAATGTGTTGTATAGGTTGTTGTCAAAATCGACATCACAACGCCTCGAAAACTTTGATAACCAAATAAAGCTTATCAGGGCTAGAAAAGCGGGAAAACACTTTTGACGCAGTGTTGCCTTGACTTACACAAAACATTAAAAATTTAGGACCAAATATTTCCCTCGTGTATACCACCCAAACTATCAACTGACCAAGGTTGGGGCCTGACCAAGGGAGGAGGTCTTCCCCTACATACTTCCCCACGTAGATCCTACCAGTTGGTTGAGCGCCATTGGTTTTGATTCTGCAATTCCGATGTGAAAACATCATCGTCCTGCCGTTAAGTAATACTCAACGTAGGTAATCTCACAGCGTACTCAACTCCAGGTATGTAGAAGAGAATTCTGCAGAATTCCATGGAATGGTACATATTTCAGAACGTAAGAATATTTCGAATAAGACCAACTGCCCCGTATCACATTTTCAACGCTGACGAAACCGGCCTTTATTACCGAGCCCTCCCCGTGTGTTCAAGTATGAGACTATGAAAGACAATGGAATTCCCGGTAAATTACATCAATTTAATTTCATACAGATCTGACGTAAAATATTATTTCCCCCGCCTATTGTTATCACCTGCTTAATGTAATCACTTTGGCTTGGGACACTTGTGATCACATTAAGCGGGGTCTACTTTGAGAACTTTTGCGCTGAATCGAATGAGACCAACCGCAAGTCGTAGCGAAGAGTAGGTAGTTTCAGAAATACGAGCTAATAGGTAGGAATGAAACCCGCAATCGCATGTTGTTTATAAAAAAATATAAGTAGGTACCGAAAACCGTATTGGTACGTATGAAACACAGTATCACAACAGTATAAAAACGACGGTCTGAGGGAAGGGCTGGTTCAGCCGAGTGATAAGTGGTATAAAAATGGTATCAAATTGAATTTTATGAGCTGAATCTAAGACGTACCAAGTCGACGCAATGTGTACGGAGAATCCTATACAAGCTCTAGTAAACCCTTCCTGTAGCCCCTATTACGCCCTACAGAGCCCCAAGAAATGGAGCAATCGGTCAGAAAACCTTGCGGACACAATTAGATGAAAACCTAGTGTATTGCGGAGATTTCTGTTACGGGGAAAAAAATCCCAAAGAAAAAGGCCACGACGGTTTTGGAACAGACTCGTCAATTGAGTTTCTTAAGAAACAGCACCTATAAGGACACATTCTGAGGCCGATGATAATGTTTGCCCCCAACGCAAAAACAGATTGATTATTCTGAAAATAATAACCCACAAATCTGATGGCGAAAATCGGATTGCAAATTCGTGTTCAGCACTTCCCAAAACTTTGAATACCCATTCATTGAAATGATCAACAAAACCAACTCTACAGTACGTATATGTGTACATAATATGTACATGTACACAGGGTTTTGTCCTCATTTCAAAAGTGAGTTTCGCTATTTCCTTGAAGAAGAACCAAAAGGGGGTAGAAAGCTGCGGAACGTAGGAGCTGGTTTAGTGGATTGTGGGCCAAATGTAGAAACAATAAATTCAGACAGATATTGTGAGATCTTAACTAAACTCTGAAGTGGGATAAAACTTAAGGGCTTTTGACAAAGTGCTCCTTTTTCAGGAAATTGCGCTACTTGACCACTTTGACCCAGTTCCTACCTCCTCACGAAATTTAATTGGTATGTTTTCTCACATCCTCATACTCCTCTGATCTCACCACAAGAGACCGTTTCCCGGCAATGAATACACTTTTAGGCGGGAAACATCGGGAGTTGAGTGGACAAATTTTGAAAAAAAAACTCCTACCAGGGATTTTTTCGATTTTTGACACATGCTCAATAAGTTTGGTTAGGGAGAGAGAACGACTCCTCTGCTGAATACTAAATTGTTTATTCAGGTAAACAATTATAGCGTGGGGACCGGTTTCGAGCAACTAAGCTCATCTACAGCCCAGAGTGACTTGAGGTGGTTGAACGTACAATCAGTTCTGAACCTACCTGAGCTACGTGGAAAAATAGCTAAAATCCTCCGCTTTCTGACGACGCACAGTTTATTGAGCATGTGTCAAAAATCGAAAAAATGATCGTCAATCACATGTGAGCACGATTAAATAGGTTTCCTGTCCTCACAAGCCTCGTACGGAACACCGGAAGGCAAGTTCTACGGTGATTTATGATACTGTCAACAACTCTTTTCTACCAAGCTGATAAAACTACCTACTCATTATGAGTGCGGATACTGTCGGATCATCTCGTTTCGTCTTACCTATTGCTCTTCATGACGACTCACGGCATAGGTATGACTACTCGCAGAGAGGTGAATCCTTGGTAGGTATTAAGAGTTTGTTGAAGAGAGTAAAAGAAGAACTTACTAGAAAAACATACTAACAAGTCGCTATTAAAGAGTGAATTGGGCCATTAGAGTGGGTGAGAGGTTTGAGGATGCGGAGAGTACCTGAGCAGAAACACGATTGCCATCTTTATCGGATGAATCCTACGAGAAAAAAGAGAGAGTTGATTGCATTTTCACAGGGAAGCCCTTGGACTCGGCTGATTGATTCTCGCCTTCTTATTCCCTCCCGAAACCTCTGGCCCAATTATTTCGACAAAATAAATCGTGGAGCAATCGTGGTGCTGATCGTTACTCTTTCACTTCCTGAAATCACGAAATGTTCTCCCGGGGAGGAAGGGATAGGCCGTGAATAGAAGGATGAATAAGGTAAAATGGTTTGTGATTGAAGAACCAGAATGAATTATTCACAAAACGAATCAAGTTCCTGTTGTGACGTTTTTAGTGCCTTCCCTGAGCCTTCATCACCGATTTGATTTACTAAAATACATTGCCTTGTCGCCGGCAGTACAAAGAGCTCGAAATTCGAACTTTCAGAAAAGGGAACTCGAGTGCCCATGGTTGGATCCAACTTAATTTGGCAAATCTAGTGAACTTAGTCATGAATAAACCCGCATTATTTGGCAATTTAATCTGATGACATTAAATGTTTATAAAATTTTTATAAAGTGCTTCTAACTATGGCTTACTCACTTATGACGCAACTTTGCTCATAATTACCTTAAACCTCTCTATGTTGGGTAAGGAATTAAATTAATGAAATTTGTCAAATTTTAATTAAATAAATGTCAAATTTTGACGACAAGGTTTATCGCGTCCCATTCATGTATGTTTACCTAACGTGTTTGCCACGAGCTGTTAGAATACCAAAATAATTTAAAATTGTTTTAAGCGAGTAAGTGAACGATATGGGAATGTTCATAATATGATAATATATAGATAATACCATATTATGGTATTATCTAATCATCATTACCAGAAATGAGCCAATCAGCCTATGAGCCTACATAAGTACCGTGTGGGCTGATTTTACTACGATGGGAAAAGATTAGAAAATGAAATCGATATATTATGCACATAATTGATTATTGATCATTGTTATCCTAATTAAAAATGTATCTAACATCTTAATTAAGTAATTGAATGCAATAAATGAAGAAAGCAACCTTGAAGAACAACGAGAACGATCACTCAAGTGATACACCATGATGATGCTCGTGACCTATTTATGGATGCCTCCCCGACAAGGTTCTTTTAAATTTAGAGAAGAAAAACAAAAACAAACAAACAAAAATCGCAAATTGTACGCAGGGGTTTATTATTCTTTTATATAGCTTAATCATTAACGTACATTGTCGTGCAATTACTGTGCAAAAACCAATTCTATAACAAAAATCATTAAAGAAAAAAGATTTTCCTATACAATAAATGGACTGATGTGGGTCCCTGAAAAATGATTTAGGTATGCGTCCAAAATTACTCGGAAAACGACACCTCATTAGACCTTTTGTCACCCTTCTAAAGTTACTTTTGTAGCCCCACGAATGGCCCTTGACATCCCCACGGTGAAGTTGGATCGTTCTGGGATCGCCAAAAATGGATTCTACATCAGAAAATACTTCAAAAATTACACCTAACTTGACCCAACAGCCAAAACCATCACATACGCCTCCCGTAGCCCCTTTTTACCTCACAGAGTCCCACAGGTTTGGGCGATCGGGTTGAAAACCGATTATTTTTTCAAAATTTCTGATTTAAAAAAAATCCAACTGCCCAAAACGGCCCGGACGGCGGACGGCCATTTGATTTTTGAAATCTACGCCTCATGAAACTTTAGTGTCAAATATTGAGGCCGATCAAATTTTTCTACCCCCATCGCGAATACATAGACCTATGTAGACCTATGTTATTCTTAGAATATTAAGCCTAAAATGGTTAACACCTCATTAGGTTTTATGAAACCGGGATAGATCCGCCTACGGTCCTATACAGAAGAAAGGGGTAATTTTATTGACAAATTTTGAAAATAGACAATTTTTGGGGCACTCTCCGTCTGTAATATTGTTTACAATAGTTGATTATACTATTGAGAACCGCTTATCAGACTTATTTTAAAATGTATTCCATGAGTGATTTCGACTTACTTAATTGAAAGAGTGCGTGTCAAATACGCACGGAAGTTTACTAAACTGGAAGACAGCGATAGGCAATGAGAGCACACAGGAAGACTTCGAACCGGAGACTGAGAGGGAAACGGGAAAGCTGGGAACGCGAACCTTTTTGGACAGGCGCATTTGTGGCCTCCTCTCAACACCTGCTGCTGGAAAGACTCTAAATTCCGATCACATACCAACCGAGTACGCCGTAAAGAAGAGTAATAAATATATACAGGGGTTTCCGCATGGAATCGATCATTGACCTCTGACAACTTTGACCGGCCATACATCAATCGACCCAGACCTCTGCAATCCGGACTGCGGTAGCTTATGAATTAAAATTTAATGCATATTTTAGACCTGATAAAATATAGCAAAATTAAAAGAATATGATGACCAAGGGCGGACACACAATGTGTCATACGACTTGATTGACACAGATGAATGATTGGCTTGCCCGGAGCTCTGGAAACTGATCAGCTCCCTCAATAATATTATGAGGGTCAACCTTAGATTATGTGTGGATTTCAGAATTGAAATTTAAAGAAAAAATGGTGGTGAATGAGATGGGTTTATTTCGTGTATGCTTCCCTAGTGATGCTGAAACGGCCGGGCATGCCGAATTAGGATCACTTTTCTACCGAAATTACCTATTCGAAATTTTGAGAGGTTATGGTAATGACACCTTTGACCCTGTCAACAATGAAATTACCTATTCAACATCCAACAATTTATAATGTAAATGAAAAGGAGAATTTTTGTAATACTTACCAAAAGAAATCAGTATCGCATAACGAGTAAAATTTACGCATTTAATGCACCTTCAATGAAGGTACCTAACTGTTACTGTCCATTGCATGTCATGAAGGTCCTTCATGACATGCAATGGACAGTTACGGTAATAACGTTTTTATTCTTATTTATTTATTAAAGTGAAACTTTTATTACATCGTCCCAAGTTTTTTGGTCTGCGTGTCATTTCTTGTCCCGTCACGCTACCGTTGATTTTCGCTTACAACCGATTCGTTGCTACGGAACTTCATCTTCGCCAGTTATCATCGTACAAAAATCGTTCACCATTCGTTGGAAAGCTCTCGATTTATCACGCATTTCTTTCGTACTTGTTCTTCGTCATTATGTCCCCATTTTATATTTATTGATGTTATTAATGGATGCAGTAAACAATGCCGCTTGTTTTGTTGTTATCAGTTGCCACGTCAGAAATCAATTTGAGAAAAACCCAAAATGAAGCCGTGGGTAGAGATACAAGGGTACGTGAATGAGTAGGAAATTGGGGGGGGGGACTAGACATTAAAAACGTGTTCATCGATGCTACGTACCCCACTAGGGGAGCGAGCGAAGCGAGCCGGAGAGACTAGTGGAAAAAAAGTTTCACTTTTACCGTGGTTTCATAAAACCACACCCCAGTTTTTTATTCCTCCTTTTTTTGTTTTAGGTGGTTTTTGACTTTCTGGTTAGTTAATTTCACCCGCCTCCCTTTTTTTCACTATTAAATAAATTTTATACTATAGTACCTAGGTATATTATACACTTTGTACAATGTTTAAATATATTTAAAATTTTACCTATAGGTACCTACCCATCTTAAATTTGTTAAATATTAAATTAAAATCTATTTTGTAGTTTTTAGATATCCGAGAATGTTATTCCTAGAATATCTTAAATAGGTTATGTTTCAATATCCATTTTAAACCCTGTTCCAATGTCCTCCAAAATTATTTTCTGATTACTGTCATATTGTCATTAGGCCCTGATGATAGGAGAATGAAACACATACATATATAATCTCTTGAAACGCATATTCTCGTCTTATTTGACCGACCCTCAACAACTTTCCACCCACAACGTTTTTGATGCTTAGAAATCCAAAACTGTCGTTTCATGACGAATTTATTACCTACGTGCCCAGAAATAACCAAGTAACTAATCTTCAATAACAATTACTGTTACCTACTTTATTAAAGAATACAGAAGTACTGTATTGAAGAAATTACTTTAACGTTCATCAACGTTGTATCAGATACAACGTTGATGAACGTTAAAAAAGATTCTTTGGAAATGAATTGGCTCATAAACTGAAAATGGCCCGTAAACTAAAAATAGTGGCACAGGTTTTTTTAGCACACTGAAAGGACAAGTCCTTTCTAAAAGAGCGCTAGTGGACACCGTAGCGAATCGCTACTAGCGATGAGGGATGGTAAGTATTCTCATGGGTTTTTAATCGAAATGGGAACAAATTCAACAAGTTGCAAAGCGGAGGTACCTAGCTTCAGTCATACGAGCACTGAAATGTATGCACGAGTCAGTAAATCGCATTTTCTTTTTACCCCGTTCACACTTTTATTTCTTTTTTTGGCACACAACTGAAAAAAAGTCTTGAAACGAAATTGCCTATGAAATTTTCCAATGACTTCCCCTTACACCCAGTTGCAAAAAAAAAAAAAGGAATTACAGTGGCTTAGAGGCCGACTGTAGTGTAACTTCCTCCATTCCGTCCCACGAATATCGCTGACGACTCGTGGGAAAGCACCCCATTATTTTAACTTTTCATGGCTTAGTGAGCCATGTAAGCCAGGCTTACAAACTTCAATATCCACTATATCGGCATCGTTACTAATAAGAGCTATAAATAACAGTAACTTCTTCTTCATAGAAGAAACTGTTTCTTATTGGATTGCTTGTTCTGAACCGAAGCACATTTAAATCGCTAAAATGAAGTGGTTAGGGAGATAAGAGTCGTTTTTCTCTCCCCCACTTCATTGGGTTAGACACCTGCACCGTCGGCAAACAAACATTTCGTGATCGTTAAAATGTATAGGTACCTACCTAGTTTTGGCCAGACGAGTGCGAGACGTCATCATCAAGGCCACACACATTTAAAATTAGAACCAGGATATTAGTGTCAGTCGTGGGTTCTCTTGAAGACTACAAAGTTTGAGATCATCTCTACTTATCTTTAGGTAACAATTAAGTTACAAGTTTACTTCAAAAGTTGCGTCACTCTTCCCAGCGCACATTATGTAGGTATGATATCTGTATGTAAGTCTACTCGAAGCTAGGTTATTTCGTTGATCCATTGGGACAGAATCTGTCTGGTTCTGATCCAGGCTGGAACTTCCAGCTCAGTGATTCGTCGCCGTTCCGTTATGACGTACCTACCTTATTGCAGCTTGAAACGTAGGTACCTACAAAATTTGTTTTTGCGTTTTATTTAATAAAACTGAATCAGCTACACGTAGGTAGGTACTCAACAATGTCGCCGGGCCCGCTGGGTTGGTGTGCTCCCTCCAATTTCTATTTACTACTGGAGTCACATCCCGTTGGGTTTGCCGGCATTCACGGCGGAGCCAAACGGCCTCGAGCCGATCCAATTTCCTTCGTGTGGGGAAATTTCTAGTGGCCATGCAGGCGTCACCCTACACACGGCAAGTCCGACGGGAAATTTTGAACTTTTATACTTTGACGAGGTATCGATATATCATTTAAAAAACGCTGCAGGTCTTACACAAGGGTTTATTATTCTTTGATATAGGTTATGAAATATTTCGTGCCAAAATTTAATTCTGAAAATGAAAAATAAATTTTTCAAAAAACATTTTTTTTCTTCAAATTTTTGTTTTGTTTTTTTACTTGAAACATATTTGACCTCCTGGGATCTATCAAAAATCCCAATTGTAGCCTCATGAAAGCCCTATAGATCGCAACAGTGAAATCGGATCGTTCGGGTACCCCAAAAAATGGATTCTACGTCCAAAAAACATAGGTGTATTATTCCAAGAATAAATAAACCAAAACGCTGTCCGCTGACTGTCAAATCTCGACTTTTTTCGCGCTAGATGTCCATTACGGCCCACTTTGCGTCGGTGGACCCCTAGCTTGGGTATCCGGAGTGATGACAAGATTTGATTGACCTTTGATTGACCATTCACGGCGGAGCCAGATCGCCCGAGGCCACACGCTCGATTCCATTTAGCTGTCCATTTAGCTTCGGTCCAAATTAGGGGGGGGGGGGGGGGGGGGCACATACGAGTAAGCCAGTTTCCTTCTTCATGAGTCCGGTGCTCACTGCGGCATTCGCACTAAGTACCTAGTGCTAAATGTTTTTCGCCGTAGGTATCTCGAGCATCAGTTTATCAAATCCCTGCTGGCTACGCCAGCCAACCCCCGACCGTATCCCACCTGGAATACCTATTGAATAAACTTGAATAAATTTGATAACTACAAACCTGGTTACAAATGAATTAGTACCTAAGGAAACCACGAGAAATGATAGGAAACACAATTCTAATAATTTTATTAATTCTCTAATTTTTGACATTCCTAAGTAAATTTGAGAATTTCTCAAAACGTTTCTCAAAAAATTTCTCAAAATAGCAACTCCAAAAACTTGAAGAATGCAAATAATATTTTGATCTGATCATATCATATTATGATCTGATTTAGAACATGTTTTGAATTTTTCGCCCACCGTGTCCATTCTGGCCCACCGTGCGACGTTTACAAAAAGTAATAATACCGAGTCGGTGAGTTATGTGCCAGTTAGGTAGCTTTCCCCTCATTATCTAAATACGCTTTCCCCTCATTTGTGATCTCCCAACTATTTATAAACGATCAGAAAATAAGACAAACACCATTAAGACAATGTCTATATAAGCGTAGTCGCCAAGTATCCTAGAACCTATGTAACTAGTCACCTAGTAGATCTGCCCCCTTGCCAGTGGTTAATTCATGTGAAATTGTATTAAACGTCGGTTATTCCAAATAAAACTTCTAAAAACTCCCAGCCGCATCCCATCATTTCTGGTGGACCCCTAGCTTTACACTGTAAAGCTTATAGCTTTTGTAAAGTTTACAAAACGAAATAATACAGGTTCATTGTCGGATCCAGCTCACCTTTCGGGGATTCATTTAACACCAAGTGTTAAGTCTTTAGAATTGTTAAGAGTCTTCTAATCCATCCTAAACACTAAAAGTTCTAAAAGGAGCGGAATAGGTAATTCTCCTTTTGGTTTATTAATCTTGGAATAATAAACCTTGTATTCGACGGAGGTCGAAAATTTTGATCGGCCTCAAAATTAGTCATAATACGTTTCAAGACCTACCTAGTTTCAAAAAAATCAAATGTCCATCCGCCGTCGAGGCCATTTTTGGCAGGATTTTTTTTTGTAATCTGAAATTTTGATGAAATACTCGGTTCACCATCTACTTGTGCCCACAAGGTTTTCAGCCCGATCGCCCAAACCCGTGGGGCTCTGTGGGGCTAAAAAGGGGCAATGGGAGGGGTTTTTGAAGGTTTTCGGCTTGGGTATCGATTGGGGTGTCGTTTTTAACCTTTTTTGGACGTAGAATCCATTTTTCCTGGTTTCATAATATGAAACCAGGAAAAATGGATTTAAATTTTTGGACAGATATTATCTGTCCAAACTCTTTACAAGAAAATTAAAAAAAAAAATTTATACAAAGGTAATATTTTCAATTAAATAACACAATAATGATAATAATTTTTAAATAAATAATTGGTAGGTACCTAGATATTTTTCAAAGTGTATTTTATGTATAAAAAAGGTTTGTTGACAATTAATTAATTTTTGCACAATATAATATATTGTGCAAAAATTAATTTATCAAAGATTGCAAATTGATATTATCAAAGAATAGTATACCCTTGCGTAAAATCTGCAGCGTTTTTTGATTGGTAATGGAGAGTGATACCTTCCAAATAATATTCACATATTATGTGAATTTCATATTACTCGTATTTTCCGGCAGTTGGAGCAAAAATGTCTTAGCAATTAAACATTATTAGTGTTAGAAAATGTATAAGCAATTAAGTTGCTAAGAATCACTAGGACGTTTCAATTCCATTTAATGATATCATTATTATAATAACAATGTGAACCAATTATGTAAATATTATTTGATGTAACATTAAATGTTATTAAATTTTATTCATAACTTTTTCAGCGTCTGGTGTTTGTAGGTACAGCGGTCACACGTCTGGAATGAGCCTATGCCAAGGTTATCGACGGTTACGTGATATTTTGACGATAAAGAAGTATAGTGTTGAGATTATGGTATCGCTTCAAGGTCCGTTTGCCAGAGGAAAGCTCCTAGGCTGATTTGGGAGGGAAATCATTTCTATTGAACACAGTGCATCATTCAAGTGTCGTCAACCGTCGAGAGAAACCAAACTATTGTGAGAGCTCGTCGATTCTGGTGAGTGAACCAAGTTGAGATTAGTACTACCTAGGTAGGTGCACATTTAATTCTTCAGTTTGATGTCTATGTTATGGCGACTCTCTTTCGAATTTAAACGGTTACCATTGTATTAAATACCCACAAAACAAATTTTGTTGTTTGGTCTGTCACATTTAAATCTAAGTTTACGTTTTAAATTAACAGAATACTGATATCTTCTACTACACCCCATTAGGTAATGATGGCCGATCCTATCCTCATCGATGGAGGATTTTCAACAGAATTATCTCAACACATCAACGAAAAGATTGATGGACACCCTTTATGGACTGCCCGATTTTTGATAACTAACAAAGAAGCATGTTTGCGAACTCACAGGGAGTTTCTCAAAGGTACAATCCTCAACTATTCCGCTTTGGTAAAGCGCAAAAAAATTGAAACAATGTTCTCGGTACCTACACTTATATTTTATTCCACAGCTGGAGCGAGGATTTTACGGACCAACACCTATCAGGCTTTCGCCGATGGATTTGTGAAGCACATGGGAGTATCTCCATCAAAGTCAATCGAGCCTATCATTGAATCCGTTGAATTATGCAAGAAAGCCATTGCCATGGAGAATAACCCTGGTGCGTACATCCTGTGAATGTTGAATCTAGCTCGTTATTAAATTGTCGGCTTGTATATGAATTTGCAATGCTCTGGACCGAGAAAAGGGTTCAGGGCGAGAAGAGGGTTTCCTTTTCCGGTAGGGCTCCAATCGTGAACAGGGATCTATAAAGCACAAGCTACGCTGGGCAGTTTGGGGTCATTAAGTGCTTGACCGTTGTGCAGTAACATGATTCCTCATTGTCGACAGATGTTGTCATCGGGGGATCTATTGGACCGATTGGGGCTTGGAGGGGCGATGGGTCTGAGTACACCGGAAACTATTGCAATGACGTCACCAGAGAAGAATATATTGAGAACCATCGACACCGCGTTGAAGCCATTGTGAACAATGGTGTCAAGCTATTGTGTTTCGAAACTATTCCATGTTCTAGTGAAGCACTGGCCTTGCTCGACTTATTGAAACAATTCCCTGGCGTTCAAGCATGGCTCTCGTTTTCATGCAAGGTAAAATCTACAAATAATTTCATTCTTCGCCATACTATCGTGGGGTATGAGTATTTTCTTGTTCTTTTACTAATAGGGTAATTTTGCCTTTTCGTTCACAGAATGAAAAAGAAATCTCGAACGGAGAAAATTTTGCCTCTGTGGCGGCTGAATGCTGGAGGAAAAGCAATAACCAACTAGTAGCAGTAGGGGTGAATTGCATGGACCCTCAATGGGTTACACCTCTGTTCAAGGAGCTAAAGAAAATTGACCCGAACATACCATTCATCGCTTATCCGAACAGCGGAGAAGTGTACGATACGACAATCAAAGAGTGAGTACACATCTACACTAGAAACTGAAAATTTGCGATACGTTATTAGATTATAGGTCGACCAGAAGAATATGGCATACGTGAGCCTCCCTCTAGGCGGCCAAAAAATGAACTTGGAAATGTTGGGAAGTAAGACGAGCGTATTTGGCTAACATGATTCGCGGCGGCATCATTCGTAAACAGCTTAAAGAAGACAAAAGTTGAAATCGCCAAACGTAGAACAGCGTTCCTTAAGTTGTTAGCTTTCAAAAAGTGGTGAACGATAATTCATTCGAGAGTGGTCAGCTAGGCCTGGGACCCTCTGAGTTGATTTTATGTCACTTCGAAAACATCTCTCTTTTGGCCAAAATACTTCAAACCCCCGTATGAACAATGTTTTTATTTTTTAATAAAACTCCTACCTACGAGGTGGTTAGGGAGAGAAAACGACTCCTCTGCTGGTTTGGATACTAAATTTTTTATTTAATCTACAGCCCAGAGTAACTTGGAGCAGTTGAACCTATATTCAGGTTTGAAGTTAAAGTTAGTTTCAGGTTCTACAGTAGATGGGCTTAGTTGCTCGAAACCGGTCCCCACGCTACTATTGGTTATTTAAATAAACAATTTAGTATCCAAACCAGCAGAGGAGTCGTTTTCTCTCCCTAACCGCCTCATTGGATTAGACCTCTGCACTGCCGGCAAACAACCACTTTGTGATTCCTACCTACCACAATGGTGAGAACGAACATTGAAACACGAGGGGATCCATTTTTAAGCTGATGACAATTTAATGTAAGGTGGATGCGGCGAGATAGTGGAAATCCATCTTAAAAAAGACGATTTAAGACGAAATAGTCTATTTCCACGATAAATGGACTTTATCGTGGAAATAGACTATTTCGTCTTAAATCGTCTTTTTTTTCTGATGACAATTTTTGACCCCAGTCGCCTAAGGATTTACAATTCTGAGATGGACTGAGCAAAAGTTTTGCTATCATATCGATGAAGGTGGAACATAATTTCCCTTCATAACCTTCTGGTAACCAACCGAAGGTTGCAAATTGAGGCAAACAAAGCAACAAACCAGAATTTTAAGGTTTTCCTTCAGATTTGAGTGAAACATTAATAATCTAATTTAGACATTCATTAAATATGGTTTAATCCGTTTGAAATGTCAATATTCACGGCTAAGTCCCTTACAATTGAGGTTTATTCGCTCCATTTGCAACCTTCGCTTGGTTACAGTCAGGTTATGCAAGGAAAACATTGCCGGAGTCCTAGTTTGTGACTTCACACTTACAAGTTCAAATTTCAAAATGTAATGACTGATTCTGATGAGTTTTGCAACAGGCTCAACACGAAGCTTACAGGCATACAAGTTTTGCGGCACACTTCATGCTTCTAATTGCAATATTTCGTTGTTCCAGATGGGTGCAGGGAGAAAATAAAAAGGTCGTAGCTGATTATGCGACAGAATGGTTGGATCTGGGCATAACGTACATTGGAGGATGCTGCCGAAATGCAGCCAAGGAAATAAAAGATATTGGAGCAGTGGCCGAGAAATGGAAACAAGCGAGGCACCTATGAGCGAATCTCTCTGGACTGAAATTCAAGTGAACCTTAATTAGTGCCTTGGTTACTCAACAATGTTGCTATTTTACTACCTTGTTATCATTATTGGTACCTACGCGCAAGTACGGATAACACCAACCTAATACAAATCAAAAACGCTCTCATCTGTAATAAATACAGAAAGAATTTATTCTTATTTTATTTTTTAAATAAAACCTCAATTTTTTATGAACCTTTCCAGGATTTGTATGAATCTTCATGATGGGAGGGGAATCTTTTGACATTTAAATAGAGGAAAAGGGAGTTAAGATAATTGTCACATTACTAAAATTACTATTTAATGTACGGCGTAGGAATAATTATTACTCCTACTTACCTCCTCTATTTAGAAAGGCCGAGTAGTAATAATTACTACTTGGCATTTCTAAATAATTATTATTACTATTAAAAGAAATCAACCATGTAAACCAACTTCAGTTAAATATTTTAATTTCGTGAAACAATAAAGCCTTTTATTAATTTTTGTAAACAGTTTATAAAAACAAACAAAAAAGTGTACCTCATACTAAATAATATGTAGTATTATTAAATGTAATATTATTACATACTTCAAAAAGTACTGTATGGAGTCACACAGTACATACCTATGTAGGTACGTAGCTGGAAGGCTATTATTGATGCATCAATCCATCAGACGGAAAATGTTAGCGGATAATTAGATATAAAATTATAAAGTTATAACGAGACGGTTCAACGAGTAGGTCAACAACTAACAACAAGAAACAAAAAAGCAAATAAATGCGTCCAGTTTTCGCACGCGGTGCGTTTAGTTTATAATACAGGGGAGAATAAATGAGCGAACAAAAACATCCTAATTCCAACAAATGGCCCACATGATCTTATAAATAATTCAACAGAGTGAAAAGAAATATAAATGTGAAAACTGGAAGCACGTATCATTCAGTGACGATGAGGTCAGTCGTGCCCTTACATGATAATGTTTGAACTAGGGCGGCAAGTTGCTCTCTGGCCGAGCGTTCGCTTTCCATGTGAGTTTTAACTGTTTCCAACTCGTTCTGCAACAGCAAGATTTTCTCTTGAAGGTCCCCAACCTCTCCAGGGATCTTCCTGCAAAATAACCGTAGATGTTAACAGAGGTAGCCACAAGGAGGATAACCTCCAAGAATGTACATCACCATGAACTTACTTCATAATTTGTAGAGAAGTTTCATTTTCCTTGTCATTTTCAGTAACACCAGCCGCAACCATCTGGTCTGTCACATTCATCACGAATCATGAAATCACTATAATATAGTGATATTATATATTATATACTGGGCAAGTTAAATAAATATGTTTTTCTATAAGGCATCTTCAATGGAGCAATAAAAGAGGCGTTGCAAAATTAGTTTTATAACATGAATTGTATATTTTATTATATTTGAGTTTTTTTAATATTAAGTTTGTTATATATATTTCATTACCCTGGCAGGCACAATAATAAATAGACGTGATTTACGATAAACTTTCAATAATATATAACCAAGTAATATTTTCAATACAATATTCCATCTATTTGTTGTACTCTGAGCATAAACGTAATTCCATTAAAATCCTGAGGTAATTTCACTTTTAGAATATGCATTAAAACACAAAACCACCGTCATAATTTTCGTAATAATCCGATCAAGGGATCTGTAAATCCCTGATGTCACTCTGTCAAAATTTAGCAGTGACATAATAGAAAGAATTAGTACAATGAGAATAGTCCTTCAAAACTTTTGCAGCTCACCACATGAATGAACTAGAGATTCTATTATGATAAAGGCACGATCAATCAGGCACCAGCCAATTCGATCACAAACATTTTTTGCGGCATAGATCCAAAAAAAGAACACATAATTGCAACATTTTGATTGAGTGAAAAGCTACTTAAATATTACATGAGATTAAACAATAAGGTTTTTAGTGAAACTGAATTAGAGATTCAAAGATCATAAGCAGTCATAGTTTTCATTACTTGAAAACTCCGAGACTTGACGCTATAACTGCGAAGGCAAAACTTGAACCGTCGTTTTAGCGTTAATTATCGGTTTTAAATTGTCGTGAAATCGACCCTTATTTTAGTTATTATTCCACCACCACTAGATGAAAGCTGTCTCATATGAGATTCACGAAACCGTGCCATCCTAACCATTCTTTTTTCTAACGTAGGTACAACATTGGGGGTAACATCACATTGCCACATTGGTAATGACACAACTCATTCAATTTTACAGACCGAAATGGTCAAATTCATGGTAATGTGTGCTATTTGTCATTCACCTGCGATTTTTAAGTAATTGAAATAATACAAATAAGTAAGATACTATCTTACTCTGACGGTACTTGGAATTATAAAATAGATTAAATAAACAGTCAGAAAGGCAAACAGATTGAAATATTTCTCGTAGTTTGTCGAAATTATTGTACTTTTAACTTTCAAGCAATTGTTGTTTAGGTAGGTAGATAACATCGGTTTGTCACAATCAAAGCCGTCTGAGGAGGACATCTCAGACCAGCCAGCCGCACTCGCTGCCAGTGTTAAGATGACTACGTCCTGTACGGATCATCAAACAACAAATACATAATCTTTTCGTTGCAATTGGCCAGTTATAGACCCAAATAATGCAACAAACTCCAGTGTTCTTAACTTCCGTCCTCAACAACCCAATACGAAAGGTTAGTTTTTTTTAATTCTCCTTCTCCTTTCCGACTTTTTATTTCATCTATTTTATCAACCAACTACCGTCAGAGTAAGATATTTCAATGACATAAAAACGCATGTGAATCACAAAAAGCACACTATTACCAAATTCATAAAGATTCAAGGTGATAGTGAAAAAAAAGGAAGCACTCGAGTATTAGAAAATATGGCACAGTAAAAGGAGAACAGTGCGTTGTCGTTAAATTCCACCATAAAAATGCGTTCACCCCATCTAGGTTACCTAGATGGCCTAAGGAAATAGCATCAAAACTTGACCAATCGACTTCACGGGCAACTATACGAAGCGTAATATGCTTGAATATTATTCAAAATTTACAATCCTCACAAAACAATCCCACGTTCGCTTCTAATAATGTAACCACCACTAGCTTCAAATATAGTTTAACAAGTCTTGTTCAACAAAGAAACTCGGTGAGCGCGACGATTATAAAATGTCAACTCAGAAAAATATTATTGGATAGTAAAAACGTTTCGAAAATGCAACATAAGTGGCCCCCGGTATTCGAAAGCCCCGATAGTTTCCTGGTGAAAATAGGATTCATTTTCCGCAATCCTATCTATATATGCGGACCCAGCGGAAGGAACCCAGGCATAAAGCTTCTAAATGTAATGGCTGCCTACTTCCTTAAATGCATTTTTTGAGGGTAATTGAAAATGGGTGGAGTATCGTACATAAAGCAAAAACCGTAGGTTGTCCACAGAAGGTTTGTGTTTTTAAGTAGTAGGTAATAAATTACCAACAAAAATAAATGGAATAAATAGACGAGAATTAGCGGTAGGTACCCTACTTATTTTGAGTGAAGAATTCAGTGAAGAATTTGCATTGTTGACGCCCAAAAAAGAGTACTGTAGTGATCAGATCATATACCTTTAGGTAACTAATAATAATTATTATTATTATAGTAGGTGATGATACAATTAGCAATGACCAACATTAGGTGGAAACAAATAAACAAAAATAATAATGAATTTCGTTTTAAAAACTAAAAAATACCAAGGTACAGTATACAAAGAACAAAACCTTCAATATTTAAGTTGACAAGGCTAATTAATTTTGCGTCAAGCGTTAGTACTACAAACTATTCCTTTTGACCGTAAAACTCTCTCAGCTCAGGTTCTTGCCAAAGGTCAAACATCGCTCATTGCCTTGTTCAAAGACAAACCCAACTTAGAGTGTTGTAGAATACGTTCCATGTTTTTGCAGCCTCAGAGGGGTCAGTCAAAATGAACCTTGGTGATAGCTTTGAGGACGGGTGACAGGTTGCCGCAGCACCATGTAGTGGCACGACGAGGCCTCGCCTTGACAGGGGCTCTTTGTGGTAGGGAAGCTCTTGCCTGCATAGCCTGCTTGCGAAGCTCTCCAGGAGCTATGCAAAGACACCCATGCAAGAACAATCAGAAAACTGGAGAAATGAGTGCTCAAAACTACCGAATATTTATAAATCAAAAAGAACAACACAGACTAAACCTGAGGCATCAAAAATAATACTGACACTGACCTATGAATTGAGTAAAAATTAAATGTAGAGTATAAAGTTACTCCAGACCAAGATGCAGTAAGTTATTCTCAAAATTACACACGTGAAAACTCTAATCACTCAAAGTTTCAAACGCCATCAGTTTTAATATATTAGTAAAAAATAAATATCACCAACCCAAATAGTTAGTTAAAGATAGCTCAAAATGTATTTACATCTGTACCTGTTGGAAATCCTCTATTGACTGAATATATTTTATAGATTCTAGAATCATCCAAAATTCTTGTAACGGCAGTTAATATAAGAGTTATAAACCTTGCAAGAGTGGTTGAACGTAGATCAATCGATGAGCCATGAAAGTATCCCAGAGCGAGGTTTGTGGTGGCGCATCCTGGATGAGTTAAGTGTGACTGTAAAAAGGGCCAACAGTTGGTCTTAAAATGCATATTGACTCCTTTTCAGTGAACCATCCCATCTTTCTTATTAGTCATTCCAAGAGATCCGGCAAGCAAGGTAGAGGTCCACATCCGGCTACCCTTCCTCGAAGCATCAATGGAACACAGATATCAACAGTAACACATAGATGGTAGCGGTGTTAGTTTCTACCATGCTTCATCAGCAGCTTCATCAATGCAGACAGTCCAATGTCCCTTCCTCACAAATTTGAACTGCTAACCAATTTGTTTGATGGTACAGCAAAAAATTACTACAGGGGTCTATGGTAGGTTTCTGAATCATCCTTATTCTACGGCAAACAGATGATAATGGGAAGAACCTAGAGTCATGATTCATGAGGTAGGTAATAAACGCTAGAAAAGCATATGAAATACAAGCGGGCAGCCATTCTAATTGTATGATAACTACCTCGGTACCACACAGTTGGTAAACGGTGATTCATCCACAAAGCGCAACACAACGAAAATTCCAAAATTGTCGTGCAGCTGATATGTGAAATATGAAAATGACATCATCAAATGAGGTGAGCAGTGAGCAGTCAAGGCTTTGTTCTTTAGCTTCGGAGAAGGTACCTAAAACGCCCGACTCTTTAATTTTGGTCAACAAGAGGCGAAAAGGGGACCCGGTCAGCTCTCCCGATTATGGTGTCAACTCTTCCGATGGGAGGTTTGTCAGCTCTCCCGACGCAAGAACTAAACCACAAAATGCGTGCTTACCTTAAAAAATCCGAAGTGATGACTCCGTCGCTTATTTGTGCTTATGTGAGGTATCAGATGAAAAGCGGCTTGTTGAGGGAAGACACTTTTCTCACGTAACCCGCACGCGTCATTCGCCCCGAGATGTACTCATTTATCTGGGGGGAAAGGTAGATTTGGGCGGAAAGGTAGATTTGGGCGTCAGGTAGGTGCTTTTCAGGTAGGTATTTGATGAATTTTTGGATCTTAGGATTTGTGGGCCAAGTCTTTTTCCATAATATGGAAGTTGAAGAATATTATTCTTCAACTTCGAAAAAAACAAGGTTTCTCATCTGCCGTATTCACTTTGAAGTCACATAATAAGCCCAACTGCTGTATCTTTCGACACCGGCTTTGTGTTAGGTGGAATTCACACCCCTTAATAGCCAATGGTAGGCACCTTCGGAGTTAAATTTCGCGAAACGCCCACATCATTGGCTAAATTTGACCCAAACGCGAACTTATAACCGTCGATGACCTTCGAAATTCCGCCACGTTGACTCAACATTTCGATCACTTCCATTACGCAAGAGATGTGTGTTCAACCGTTTGCCGAGATAGCACTGAGTAACCTTGATACTAGTTTCATCGCGTGCACTCACGCAGTTCAAGGCCAAGGGAGAGTTGACACCATCTTCCACTGAAGAGGGAGCTCATTAGGGACCGAGCACCGGCTTAAGATAAGCCACTTAAATCAGGAGAGCAGACCTGCACCCTCGAAAAGTTGTTGAGAGTACAAGAATTGAACAGGGTCCGCAGGTTGTTTAAATCAGAGTTGGTAGTAGTTAACTAAAAATGTAGAACTACATTTTTAGTTGAACTTTCAACTAAATCGCAAACTAAAAACTAATTGATTTTTAGTTTCACGATTCAAACTAGAACTAGGATTAGGTCTTGGTTTCACTTTTGAACTAAATTAGATTTTTTTGGAACTAAGAACTAAAACTAAAAGTTTTAGGTCTTCAGTTTGTGAAAACAAACTAATTAAATTTTAGTTTCGGTTTTAGTTTTTGGTTTCGGAATTGGTTTTTGCTCAACACTGGCCCGAATGAACTGTGAAAGATGGTTAGTCTGCTCCTTTAAGACCAACAGAAGAGTAGGGCGCTTCAAATGGTAAAACTTCTCATTTTTTGGGTGCCATAAGCGTTACATCGCATATCTTCTGACTGACGAACAAAATAAAAGAATATTGAAAGTATAAAATAAAATTTTTTTAAACTCATGCTGGAATTCAAAATTTGGGGTGCAATATGTATATGGATATACTTGTCTGGTACTTTTTTCTGCCTACGACGGTAATTTATTTTCTGAACATGTTTTAACCCGCTTACCATTAGAACTATTTCATTTTTCAGATAAATTAGATCTGAAAGCAGATCACGATTTGTACCCCACATTCTGAAGACCAATGCCAAACGATTACGATGTATCGTAAAACTAATACAGAATATCATAATGTATTACATTACAACTACCTACTATGTAAAACTAAATAATAGCCTATTACAAATTCATACAATTTCCGTGATTACGTTGGTCTTATATTATGTTGATGCTAAATCAGCAGGTGGTGAGAAATGGTGGAAAAGGCAGGTAGATAGGCACCTACATAGTTGTAACTATGTATAAAAAATCAACAAAACAAAAACATTACCTCGTATGCCGCAGTCTAACGTATCAGATAGGGGAGTCACACAAACAACGAAAATACTATCAAGATACAGCAAATCTTCCCTAGCAAGACAACAAATGAGATGACGGTATGTACATCAGCTCCACTCAGCTCATGCATCTTCGAAAGTCAAGGCAGTATTGGCACATCAAACACGCAAACCTTTAAAAATTTAAACGCCAACCAATCAATATTAATCGATACAATACAGCACTGGCGCTTGGATACGGCAAACGTAAACGTTAGCGTCGCTAATCACAAAATGTTTACTTAATACATCCACGTGCAATCAAATGATAAGTTGAATAACACTCATTGAATTTATACAAAAAAATATATAAGGTTAATGCTCCACTGAACATGCTCATGCGTGAATTATATCCAGTTTTAATACAAATGTGTCTAATTTATTCATATAGGGTGGGTCTAAATTAAAAATGGGGGAAAAATGGACGGGTGAGATGCTGAAAAATGGTAGACGTATTTTCAAAATTTGTATAAAACAAGTTCAGAAGTCATTGTTTACAAACTGTATAGGTAAACACAGTTTGAAAAAAAAAAAAAAATGTCGATGTATCGAAATTTGACATTCTTTCAATTTTTCTGATTGTCACCTCAAATCCTCAAGAATGGGGGCGTAAGCAACTCACAACATTTGAGGTGATTTCTTCGTAGGTAGCTATTGGAAGCACTGGTTTTTAATTTGAATGATAAGATTTGAGGATCGATTGCTGAAGCATTGTTTTTTAATTTGAATGGTTAAGATTTCCTCAAATACATAAACTTTAATACATAATTGACCATTGATGAATTATTAATCATGCTACACAGATTACCAACATTCCAAATATTAGATGTAGGGAAATTTTAAGGGATTATTTACAATACCTACCAACAACAGATTTGAACAACAGACTGTGGAATCGAAATAAGGAGGAGCCAAACGGCTTGCATTTTTGTAAGTGCGTGGGTAAGTGCTTATGCTCTATTTTAAATTGCAGAGCCAACTTGCTAGGGAACATGTTATTAGGACGGTTAAATGTCATGAATAAGCAGAAAGTGAAATTGTAAATCACGATTAAGGCGTTGAATCAATTTGGAGAGTGACTGAATGCGCGCAGCTGATTTCTAATCGTGGGAAACGGGTTGAGAGGGGATATCGAGAAATTTCGTACCTGAATTCAAAGTGAATCTCGTGTTAGAGCTGGTACAATACGATTCGATTACCCTCAAAATCTGAGCGTCCTCTTCAAATTTGTCGTCTAAAATTTAATATTCTTAATATTAGTTTTGAAGGTTACGAAGCACGTAGGTAATATTATAATGGATTGTATCAATACTCACTTCGAACCGGCGGTGGCTCAATTTTGAGGAGGCAAGACCTAGAAGGAGCAGAGGGTCTCAGACAGCTAATAGACCATGGACCTTCGTAGTTAGGGTCAATCAGGATGTTTTCAGATTTCTGGAAAATTCATGAATCACGTAAACATAATTTGCTGTGCTAATTTATTCGTCAAGTGCAATGAGTGAATGAATGAATATAAAGTTTATTCCAAGAAAGACATTCAAGTTCATACAGTGGAATAACCCCAGAACCATAGGGCATGCCCTGTGCGGTTTGGGAGAGTCGTATGGAAGAAGGAAAGGAAGTTTCACTGAACGCTACCCGCGTATCCTTCGTCACTAGTAAGTTTACCAGGTGCCCGCTAGGTAGAGTCCGGCGGGGGGACAAGGACTCCGTCCCATGGGCTCATTAAAAGCTTAGAGCGGTTCAACATAAGTAAAGGACTCCCTCCCGGCCTTTAAAACCCTCAGCCATCTTGGCACCGACGACATCGCTTCTGGGATAGACATTGACAAACCACATGCACAAACTGGCTCTGCGAGCACCAATACCGAGTCACCGTCACTAGATTGTTTATTCTCATGCTCAGTTCAATGGGACGGAGTCCTAGGCAGATAACAACCGCATTCAGGAGCGAGTCCTAACTTACCTCTCCAGTGCAATTTGAATTTTTGGCGAGCCACCAAAAATTAATTCGCACCGCTAACTCAGCTTCCGAGTTGAAAGCTGTGTGATTGGCCACCCACTGATCAATGAAAAATCGCACGGGAGGCTGCAAACTCACAAGCGGTTATCTAAGAGCAGGTTAGATTAAGATTATTCAAGTAGATAACGAATGAGGTGGGTAGGGTGAGAAATGACTCCTCTGCTGAATACTCAGCAGAGGAGTCATTTCTCACCCTAACCACCTCATTGGATTAGACCTCTGCACCGTCGGCAAACACCACACTGCAAGTAGATAACCACAACTCGGCAGAGTCCTCCATTAAATTTTGTTGCGATTTCATCCTTTATTTTTCGCCACAGAATAAAATTTATTCTAATATTTAATATTCTTTCATATTTCGTGATTTTTTGGTAAATGTTGTCCAGTAAATGTTCTAGCGCAATATTCGAATTTGACGGCAACAACCAAAACAATCGTCAGATTAAAATAACTTTGGCGCTCAGTATCGAAATATGCGTCACTGTAAGTTGGCCAACAGAACAAACCACGAATTCAGGTCTCTTTTCTCATTTCAGTGCTAGTGCGCTCTGGCGGATTAGTTTTCGCCTTTCTGGAGAGGCTATTCGCAATTTCAAAAACCTCTTCCCACGAATCACCCTCACACAAAAGTGCCGTGTCTACTATAAACTAGATTCATATTCTAAAACTCAATGTGCTGAACAAAAAGTGATAACAGTATTTACCCTGGAGAGCGGAGAATTTTTCGCACAATTGGAGCTGCACTGATTTATAATCAATTCAACCCATTTATGTTGGTCGTCTTTGGTCTGACATATCGCAACAATTTTCTCAATCAATGGCCCTGAAAAATGTAATATGGTAAAAAGCAATCAAGTATGCAGCACTTTACATATGACACTGAACATTCGCCTAAAACTAGTATATATTCAGCTGTTTTGGGCAGAGATAAATTGTAACGAATTTTACTGACCTGATATTTCAAAAGCATTCTTAAACAACTCGGTGTCTTCCAACTTGTTCACTTTTATCCCAGCAAGGGGAAGCTTCCCCTGAAATAAGAGACAATTTAAACGAATAATGAAATACGAGTTCTTTCTTCGTAAAAAAGATAACTGACAGCCAATGTTACCTCATATATGAAAGCACTCATACGATGGCTGGTACTCAACATCAACAGAGTAGAGGGAAAAAGGACAAGGTAGCGATCTTTGTGGTCAGGCATTACAGCAACTGACCCCATGTGTACGATTTGGCCCAATTTCGCTATTTCTGGCCCCTCCCATCCACGAACCCCTCCATTAGCAATTTCAACCTCCATTTCTTTCTGACGCCGTATCATCATGCACGATGACTAAAACACATAACATTTCATCTACGTACTACTCAAATTTACCACCAAATCAATGACAAACCTCAGGAGGTTTGAACTTACTGCAATCTCTTTGTAGACTGAAACAGCCCTTTGCGTGTCTCCTCGGTCAGGATGATTTTCCTCAAGATGTCTTTCAAGTTCCTGCAAATGGTTGCAGTACTTCTCAATACGCCGGAAAGGCTTGCTTAATCCGGCTGTGAAACTCAACAAATTGGTCGACTCAGCTTGCACAAGCGACGTTAGTTGATCCCTGCGAATTTACGGTAAAATTAGGTGAGTAATAAATCGGAGTATGTTGACTGACAAAGACAAAAATACAACGAGACTTACTTGAACTTGTTGAGAACAAAGACAGCTTGAGGGTGGCCGGTGCAGTATGTGGTGTGCACCTGGCTGAACTTGGGAGCCAGCGAGAGAAACAGTTTGCCCACTCTTTGTTCATTGGGGGGCTTGGTAATTGCCGTCTCGATGCCGCCCAAAATGCTTTCATGCAAAGCGATGACATCTTTCAAGTTGTTCAGAATCAAAGCGTACTCATCTTTCGTGACACTGAAATTCAACGCGAGATCTCATCAACCACTCACTTCAAGAGGGAAGCAAAACATCCCCAAAAACAAATAGGGCCAAACAGCTGCTTTAAAAAACTGCTCGTAAGCCAGTTCCGTCATGTTTTATTGACCACACTTACATGAGAGACTTTTCGATTGGCTGCAGATAGTTCACGACAAGTTGTTGCAGTTCATTTATATGTATTCTTTCTGATTCAATGAAATCATCCAACACGACACCTCTGTAGGCTCTTTGTTGAGCAACAAGGTCCGTTCCCGTTTTCAACGGGCTCAAACACAAATTTTCACCTGAAACATTGTATTCTAATGAAACCACAGGTTACGTTATTCAGTTTATTTCTATTCCTTATACACCGTGCTAATCTGGAAGCAAGTGTAGCCAGTATAGCTAGGAATCTTATCCAACAGGAAACCCCTACACCAACAGCCTCAGATTTTAGAACCAACAAACATACCAGTCGGCTTGAATTCTTTCACGTAATTTGAAGGAAACCATCCGGTGACATCTCGAAAAGTGCCTTCCCACCAACCTCCTTCTTCCGCCTGTGTGACAGTGATGATGTCTCCTTTTTTGAAGCACAGCTATAATGAAAAAAAAAAAAAAAAAAAAAAAAAAAAAGGCTTAAGCAGTTGTACTACCCACTACAATTAAGTATATGACATATAATTACATTGTAATTCTATTCAACAACAAACTTCCACATAGATCTGCGACAACGTACTTCGTCATTATTCTGACCCTTGAAAGCATAGACTGCTTGAACCATGAAAGGTTGCGCATCTGAGCCCATTCCGCAATTCTCAAAAAAGGTTGGCCTGACTGGAATGCTGGAAGAACTAATCCTGTTTCAAAGAGCACGTGAAGCGGACATCTGCAAAACAGAAACGCCATCCAATAACAAGAAGTTAATATGAAAGGCCCTGCCTTTTCTAGTGTGGATAAAAAGTGTTACTGTTTAATTATCTATACCGCTAATTCAGAATTCGTCAGTGAGTGGGTATGGCAAAAGCTTAGTACTCTTGTACGGTAGGCGATAAAATTACAGAGTTTTTCTAACCGTCACCTGATCCCAATAGGAGGAGTGAGATTGGACGCAAATGGGCACACTTGCATCCAACTTTTTTATTTTGAATGTTAAAACCACAAAATTCAATGGTTTTTGTTAGATTCGGATTCTGGACCAAATGTCATGTCTGATAAGCCCATCGTGGAACTATTTGTATACTTGGTTGATTGCATTTAAATGTTAAACTTGTCGAGAAACCTCACAGGTGAGGAGGTCTCCTTCTAATCTAAAGGAGGTCTCCTTTGCCCAACGAAGGGAAATTTTGGCTTTCCGTAGCTCCAGATTCGGGAGCAATTAATTTTTTAATCATTCCAACGACTTGGGAGACGATTTTATTCCTCATCAATTTCGGATAGATTCAGAGATCTGAGGAAGGTATTTTCACCAATAGGGTTGGATTGGGGGAGGCTTGGACAAATGGACGAGCAAAACGAGCCCTCCCTGGCTGCAGTAAGTGGCCGAGCGAAGCTCTAGTATTATACTATAATAGGCATTAGTACTGTCTAACGCTAGCTTCTCTTGGCCTCTAAGTTTAACCAAAACATAGTTAGCAACTTAAGCGTGCATCTTCAACGACATCACGTTTTCCAAGGTAGGTACTGGTGGAACACCAAAGCGTAAATGGGTCAATTAGCAAGAAGTGGCATATTAATTTTACTCCCACGAAAAAATTCTACATCAGATTAGAAGTCAAATGCCCAAAAGATAATAATGGTCTTTTTGGCCCATGAAATTTCTTTGAAAATATGAGCTGTGGGCCTCATACTCAATGACCCCAAAAAATGGATTCTACGTCCAAAAATACTTCGAAAACGACCCCAACAGAGCCCCACGGGTTTGGGTGATCAGGCTGAAAACCTTGCGAGCGCAACTAGATGGTAAACCGAGTATTTTGTCAAAATTTCAGATTACAGAAAAATCCTACAGCCTAAAACGGTCTGGACGGTGGACGGACATTTCGTTTGTGGAAACTAGACAACTTGAAAAGTACAGGTACACGAAGAGGCAAGAATAGAGAAGACACCAGGTTCTGCTGAGAGGAGCAAGGCTTCTAAGGGATGTAGTGTGCACATCTCATGACACCTTTCCGGAACATCAATCTGGTTATGGGGCCTCCCCCACTGGATCTAAGTACCCCACAGTTGTGACTACCTTCCTTCTCACTTCAATAGTGTATGAACGAGCACTTACTAGGGTAAACACACACTGTAGAAAACGTGTAGGCAGCTGACTACACGGTAGAACGACCTCGGATTTTCCATCTGATATACTGTCTACGGAAATCTCCGTAAACTGAATAGCACGTAACAAATAGCAATTGAAGGCACCATTAAATGATTTTCCTCCTCAGACAAGTGGACACCAAGTGACAAGTCTTGTCAGTGGATGGGAACTGATTCTGGTCTATGAGTATAAGTCTAGACGTATAATAATTATTAAATTTACAATGAACTTCCTACAAACCTACTGTTCTCAGTTCTTAAGCTTAAAAAGAACCCCTCGGGCGTTGGCTCTACTTTGAGGTCTAATTTCCGTCCAAACAGGGCAATTTAGGCTCACATGCAATCTTACTTGAAAATTAATAGAATTTGCCGTAATGTGATCTCAATTACCCACCTGGGTTGATGGGGTAGTAGGGTGGGCTAGAATAGATTATTAATATTAATCAAAAACTAAATAAAAATTGAAAACAAACAAAATATAAAGCAACACAATAAGGTTGCAAATAGGTTATTACACGGTTGACAAGTCATTAGTCTTGAAAAATGAATAACCTCCTAAAAACCCCCCAACTGCTAACTTGGACTGCCCTACATTTCATGTTTTAGCCCTAACCCACTTGTAAAACCATGGAAAAGGCCCATTGTCGTAATTTGAGCTTATTTCATTTTTATTTTGAATTTATTAGGATTTACCTCTTAATGTTTATCATTTTACCGTTAGCTTTCATTAATTGAAAATTCCCCCTTTCGGGATATAACTCTGCAACCAGGGGAAAAATGTTTCCCCTTTTCTGGAGACCGCTTGGGTAAGCCCCCCCTTAGTAACGCTACCTAGCGCTTACAAGTGCTCAACAAAATTGTTGAGCACTGTGCCTCCTGTCTGTAGAGCCTTGTCGGACAAGGCTTGTCCGTCCGGGAAGCAGCTCAGAAAAAATTCCGAGCGCGTTTCAAGTAATTTCCGATTTTTTGATTAACGGGCTTCTAATTTCCGCTTGATTTTCAGGAGGCTTCTAAGGGCTTCTAATATCGTTCCATCGCCAAAACAAAAAACAGTTGGATGATTTCGTTGTCCAGCCCGAATGGTCAAAAAATTAGACATAGACAAGTGGAGTGTCATTTTCCTTTCTAAAATTTAAAAAAAAAAAAATGTTTGCCTACAAAAATTATTTTCTCAAAACATTTTAACGTAAGGTAGATACGGTGAGATAGTGGGAATCCATCCTACAAAAAGATGATTTCAGACGAAGTAGTCTTTTTCCACGATAAGACGTCTTTAAAAAAATTTGTTTCTATTAAATAGAAACAAATTTTGTTTGAAATAATAAGCCCCTGTGAAATAATTTGCTGTTTTTTTTTTTAAGTTTGGAAACAGGTGATATGTTTATAATAATTAATATTATTAAATACCTATGCTGCTTTATCAGAATAATTTTCTCGTGTTAACCTACCTCCTTTTTCCCTCCCACTGATCCCCCCCCCCAACCACCGATCGTGCAATCTAAATCTGCGCGGTTTTTTGGCTACTCCGGCGCGCTCAACTGGCGGGTAGTCCTCGAACGTCTGGCAACACTCGTGAGGGCTTATCTACAGGTCTCCAGAGTTATCTGAGAATGTCAGACTGACATGGCAACCATGATAAACACTGAATCAGTTTCGCTCGTGATGTGAACTGGGTGAGTTGACCTGGTTTTGAAATATCACTCACGATTTTCCCTTTGAAATGTTTTCATGAGGTCTGTCATTTGGTGCGAGTACAAAAGTACGAACGTCAAGGTTTGTTCATGCTTATAAACGTATGTGTACTTATCATGACATGATACATTGTATACAGCGCTGGCCCTGCAGGTGCAGCACGAATAGCACCTGATAGGTATTTTGTCAAACATGTATGAGAATGTCATGTCATGATACCGTACAATGTATTGCAAAATCAGATTCTATTGCCTACTTGTATCTAGGTGTAGGTAAACAATATACCACAAGTGCTGCTGGATTTGGACGTTGCAAATGGGGGTGAATAGTCTATTCACCCCTCTTCTCAACTCTAGTTGGATGAAATGATCCATTTCTGCAGGTTAGTCCTGTCAATCTATGAATCACTGCGGTATATTCGACGATATGGTTATCTCTCCTCATTTTACTGGCTTCGGAGGCTAGTTTATGTTGTTGTGCTGCTGTAACGCCTTTTCGAAGCGTCTCAAAACTGCCTTGTTTATCTCCAGGTATCTACCGGGCGTGGAAAGCATGGAAGTTCCTCGAGACGATTTCTCTGGCACCCATTGTTGGACTGACGATCTGCCAATTTGTCGGAATTCTGGTGAATATGTTGGTTCCTAACGACTCGTTGTTTAGCTTGTCTGAGTGATGTTCTCGGTGACACACCCAACTGGTGCAATATTCAATTATTTCAGGGGTTGGATTTGCTACTAATCAATTCTACAGGAAAGACGGTCAACGTCAGTGTGGAACATTTGAAGAAACGTGTATTCATGCTTGTAGTGGCGAGGATTCGACAACTTTTTTGTATGGTGTATTTGATGGTAATGACGGCGACGAAGCTGCCAAATTCGCTGTTCAAGGACTCGCTGCTGAGCTACTCTTAGGGCAGCTGAGGGGAAAAATAAGAGACCAAGAAATCAAAGAAGCCCTGAGGTAATAGATGTCATCTTGCGGCTTATTTTATTATTGAGGAAGAGCCTAATCTGAAGAGTCCCACTCACCGTGTGTTTTGAGATGGTATTCAATATTTTGTATTTTTTCTTAGTAAATTACGTTATCTTACAGTCAAGCGTTCCTCACTGTTGAAAAGAACTACCTCCAATCTGTAGATGACAAAGTGGCACAGAGAGCAAATTTACAATTTCAAATTCCAGAGGGCCTCATGTCATACGATGTATATCAGAGGTATCCCAATATCGTAAGTGTCACTGAATTTTCTACCTTCTAGGCTTATTAATATTCCATTTCAATAATTACCCCTTTTGTTAGCTTTATTTTAGTGTCTTTGTGTAATAGAATTTCAACGAGATTCAAGTTTTAACAATACATGTTACCGTTTTCAAAAGGTGGATAGCATTAACAAACTGAACCGACAATTATCTTGTGGTACAACCGCAGCAGTTGCGTTGATTGTCAACAACAAATTGTACGTGGCCAATGTTGGGGATTCCAGAGTACTGCTATGCAAGACTGATAAGCATGGTGTGCATAAGGTGCAACAAATTTCCGTAGACCACGATCTTTCAAACGAAGATGAAATACTACGACTGGAAACGATTGGATTATCTATCCCTAAAGGGACTCGTAAGTATAAATTGTACTCATTTTCTCCACTATTGGTTTGTTATTCTAGGAATAATAAGCAAATTTTACACAAGGGTTATTCTAGGAATAATAAGTCCGTCCGCCGTCCGAGCCGTTTTGGGCAGTAGGATTTTTTTTAAAAATCAGATGTTGACAAAATACTCTGCTAACCATCTAGTTGTACCCACAAGGTTTTCAGTCCGATCGGCCCAACCCGTAGGGCGCTATGAGGAGACGGGAGGGAGTTTTGAAGGTTTTCAGCTATCGCGTTAAGTTGGTTGCCATTTTTTGGGGTCCCAGAACGGTCCAATTTATGGGGAATTCATGGGGATATATGGGGCTTTCATGGGGCTACAAATGCGATCTTTGAAGGATGCCAAGAGTTCGAACCCGACGCAAAATCCACAGAATTAATTATTGCGCAGTTAACAAAGAATAATAAACCCTTGTGTAAAATTTGCAGCGTTTCCCCTTTTAGTTGCCAGGGACATGTCCCCCCCCCCCCATCATCATTCTTGTCACCTTTCTGGATTCCATTTGCAATGGAATGAAACCATTTCAGGGACACTAGGAAATCAGCATACCACCCGTTGCATTGGAAATTTCCTTGTGAAAGGGGCCTTTAGAGAGTTCGAGGACCTTACATCTGCTGCGGAAGAGCCCATTATTGCTGAACCAGAAATACAAGGAGGAATTGAGATAGATGAAACGTGCAGGTAACTGTCATTTTCCTGTCAAATTGTAAAATGTAAAAGCTTAAACGAGGGTGTGCGAGGAAGGCGTTAATTGTAATATTATTACAATTAATGCCTTCCTCGCACACCCTCGTTTAAGCTTCCTGGCTTTTGACTTGTTGGGCATGGTTTAAGTTTATAGGTTAGTGGAGTTAGCAATACTTGATAACTCTGCGAGTTTTTTCCGATTTTAAATTTACAAATCGCTAAAGTATCATTCTTTTCTTTCGTTGAGAGTTCGTAACAGCTGGGTTTTCCCAAGTGGGTTGTCAGCCCTATGCCCAACCCCCAACCTGGAGGGCTACGGGATGTAGTTTAGGGTTCCCATCCCACAGGTGCTTGTCTTCTCTACGACTATAAGGAGTGCCATCTACCACTTGGTAGACCTACTGACTTAGCCTTGGAATGCCGCCGTTGACGCTTAGGTGCGCTGCTCCGCCGCCACTCCAGAGGTTGTGTCCTGCTGCCAGCACAACCCCATCCCTTTGACTGGTTCCCAGATTTCCTCTGGGCCGCCCAATAAGGGACCCCCGTCTCTCGTCAGCTTGTTGACCCTCCCGTCATAAGGGAACTAGTCCACATTCTCAGGGAGGGTTGCTCTCGCGAGTAAAGTTGGTAGTGAGGGGCTCAAGACCCACCATGATGCAGGTCTTCTATTGCGCTTCACAACCCTTAGGCCCGTACTGTTCTTGGCGAGTAAGAACCAATGCTGAGAGCCGGATATTGTGGCTTTCATAAAAAGGGGACGGTGCCGCTGGTTGGGACACGTCGAGCGGATGTCTGCTGATCGATTCCCAAAGAAAGCCCTAAATGGAACGCCTGGTGGGAGAAGACTGTAAGGAAGACCTCGACGAAGATGGCTGGAGGACGTCGAGGATGATCTGGCTGCGCTTGGGGTCTGAAGATGGCGTTGGCTGGCTCAGGACCGAAAGGAGTGGGCGTCGATCGTTGAGAGGTTCTTGTAGGAACTTAGCGCCGGATAAGTAAAGTAAAGTATCATTGAGAAATTTCCTTTTTTGTACTTCGCTCGTTGAAACCAGAATGAGGCATTCCAAAGATTGAACAGGTTGGTTATGCACATACCCCACTTCGGTGGGGCAACTGCGTTGGTCGGACTTGGACAGCTATTTCGTGCATGAATCTACATCGTACATAGAAAAACAAGGGATCCAGAGTTATCCAGGGCAAAAATAAAGATTGAAGTAACTTCAACGGTTGAACTTTAACATTTTGTTGAGGTTGAACTTTACAAACACGCATTTCCCTTACCGTATTTGTCCAAACACTGTAAGGGTATAGTTTTGAAACTTTTGATTGTTTAAATAATGTTTCATGAACAGAATTAATTTTCGCGCAATTTATACGAAAGAATAATCCCTTCCCTCATGCGTTACATTAAATGTAACGCAAATTTTGCAGCGGTGTTGTGATTTGATTCATTCAGCAGATTTAACCAGTCAAGCGTGAGACGTTTTCGCCGTTAACAGTATTATTTGTTACACTTATGTAGCTTCCTGCTTCTCATGTCTGATGGATTGTACAAATCTTTGGAAGAAGCCACTGGTACCAATCAAGTGAACACTCTGATCGTCCAAATGGCTGTCGAGGAGGTATGTCGTTTTCGCTGAAGTTTGTCGTAACATGCTGGAATCGTCGGGTCATAATCATGCTTGGATTGTGTTACGCAGTTCAAAAATCAAACAACCCTAACGGGAGTAGCCCAAGCCATCGTCGATAAAGTCGTCAGGAAGCACACGGATGTCTACGTGTCTGGGGCAGTTGCTGAGCTGCGCAGCCGTGACGATATCACGTTGCTGGTTAGAAATTTCAATTTCCCTCACGGTAAGATTCAGAAGACCTCATTCAGTAACTCCGTCACCCACCGGCTTCCAATGTCAGTTCGAGCCGAGGATGTTGGGAGTACATTGAAAGTGTTCACAAGCAACTATTTTCATTTTTTCTAGACCCATTCTATCTTGGCTCATTGATGAGTAAGTAGGTTTAATTTTGAGAAACGAGAGTGTGATGTGTGTGTCTTTCGAGGAAAATCTTCAGCATCCATTTTGTTGGCATAATTTTTAATTAATACTTTTTGTTCTGTGTCATTTCCTTTGTGTATGCGGGTTGAATACGCCCTGATTAATGGCTCTGGTGTTGTACAGTAAAATTTCCTATATTAAAAAAAGCTGATACATTTAATGTATTTTTTATTTTTTATTTTTAGTTATTAACAGGTTGTCCTCACTAGTTAGAATACCTGTGGCCATGAAAGATGGTTTTGTTTTAAAATGCTATCTTACTAACAGATAATATTTTCAGTCCTTCGCTGATTTGTAATTGCTCTTCAAATGTTTGTGGAATTTTTCAGCTATTACTTCTACCAATCGAGATGATACTAATTCTACTTCAACTTTGGATAACTTCCCTCCTGCTCCTTCGGAAATCAGGCCTTACGTCGACTTTTCGGATTTTTATGCCAACGTTGAAGCTGCGAGAGTCAATGGAACACTGCCACTTGAGCTCTTTGAATGAGTGTAAAATCATTCTCTTGGTAGGTAAGACATCTTCGATTTTAACATGAACTTTTTACTTTTGTAAAAGAACCTAAGAGGTTACGTGAAAGCTTAGATAAGGATTTCTATCATAGGTTACTTCCTATTTGGTGAGCCTGTACGTAAATTACAATGGAAATCCAACGTGTTCAATAGAAAACGCAGTTGTGCTAGAAGAAAAAACAAGAGGCACTCATGAGACGGGTTTCCTCTTGATCTAGCTCAGTTTTGATAGTTACACTGTTTTCATATTTGAGGTGATAGAAAATCAATCTAAAATATATTTTTATTTAACAACTCAATAAACGTTTATCCTACACGATTATTTCCCCGGTCTCCATATACTTCGACTTGATTTCCTTTCTTTCTTCCAATGGTGGTAAGAGCGGTCTGATTCCTTTTATCCTTCTAAGGCGTTGCACTTCTGTCTGTCAACACAGATAAAGGGACATATTAATCAACTGGCAATTCGGAATTGAATATGAATACTTTGTTTTGGGATCCACACTGCTGGTGTGAGGGCGTCTCGCTTTTAATGGTAGAAAACGTGCAGCAGAACAATTTGTACGCACCTGCGCAGAATTTGTTATGATAACTTGGCAGACGTTGGCAGGAATTCTGGTCTAAGAATTAGCAGGTAGGGGAAGAGCACCAGTACTTGCCCACTTGAGAAGTTTGTTCACTCACTTATTATCCCTCATAAAAACTTTATTATTGACTCAATGCTCGATGTATTTTTTCATCGTGGGAAGGCCATTATCGAGTGGCGACAGAATTTTTCATCAATGTTAATAATTTAGTCATTCTTAGTGAAAGTTGAAAGGGGTATTTGGCCAACCCTTTTTCCGAGTTTTCATTTAGTTTACATCCTGTTGAGTTTACCATTATCCAGGTTGACCTTGGCTACTGAATTCAATATCAGATATTCTGATATTCAAAAATTGATTTTCAACCTAGTGAGTGCATTAAGCACGTAAATGAGAGGGAAACATTAAAGATGAGGCTCCGCAGTTTGAAGAAGAAGGACCACGTGAAGAGTGAAAACGCAATTTGTAAAAAAGGTCAAAATTTGAATATTTGTGATGTTGCTTGTAGGAGTCTTCATTCTGGACGTTTACAGCCCAATTTAATCAAAATTGGTGAAATATAAAAAAAAATAATTCCGCAGTCAATCAATTTTGATGAAATCAGGCTGTCCTCAAGGAGCTACATTACAAATATTTGTCCTTTTTGAATAAAGGTGGCCAACTACTGGGACACGGAAAAAACACTGATGTCTCAGTCTTTAGCCGGTCGGATAATTATTGAGCCTTGAGCGGTTTCAGTGATCCAGTAGTTTGGCCAGGGTCACTGTACAGGAAATATTAGGGTTTTCGCCGTTTTCAAAAATATGCACAAATAAGCTTTGAAGTCAATTTATTGAACTAACGATGAATCTTTTCTGCGAATTGTAAAAACCATGTTTCTTTAACGAAATCGCTACAAATCGCGGAGTTCGTCATATTCAAACACGCATTGACGAAGTAATGTCAATCTTACAGTTAAACTGGGATTGTTTCCTTAGGTCGCATAATATGCATTGTATATTATATGATGCAGATTGACGGGAAAGTGATCAAAAGCATCAAAAACAGCCTTAGGAATAAAGGAAATAACAAAGGTGGTGCTCTTCCCCTACAAAAATGTTATGTTGGTTGTAAACGTTAGCAGGAGGAGGATCCAGGTATTTCATTGCCCCGGTAAACAACTGCTTAACATAGCGATCAAAACATCTTGTCCTCGTTTTCAACCCTAAATATGGAAGACAGGTCTCCTTATAATATAAGTAGTATTCTAGTATACTACAGTCAATCCATAATATTAACATGGGTTAACACTATTTGGTTGACATAGTTAATGTTGGTACCTAATCGAAGGAGATACTCACCCAAAATTCTTTGCACGAACGATAGTTCTGAAATTGCATTTGGCATGCTCCAGAGTTATAATTGTTGTCCGACATGCATCTTAATGAGGTTTCATGTTCCTGAAAATTCATTTGGTGATGAGTGGTGGATTTTATAATTCAACCAGCTTTGAAACAATATTTAGTCAATATCGTGGAAGTAAAATTTACTTGCATTTAATGCAGCCTATCGTCTAGATAGCGTGGGTGATATTCTTGTTTGGACTCCCAAACAAGAAACCTTTCCTTTCCGAAGCCAAACTTGTTGATTATTAAATAATCTTACAAATTTTGATAGTCTTGTGGCAGGTGAAACGTCCCCTCAACCTAAGTTTCTTCTACGTACACCTTGAATTATCCTACCTTATAGCACGGGTTATTGGCTTCATTGTTGAGTTGGGTTTTATACTTCCTGCCGCCTTCGTGGTTTCCTGACATGGTGATGCTGTTTGAATTCGTTGATGTGACTTACTTACGGTTTAGTTCTCTACTTATGATTCTCTGTTATCTTCCTCACTTCCACTCATGTTTATGTCGCGGGTGATCACTTTACCCCTCGCTTACGGTAATATGCCCAGTGTGCAACGCGTTAAATCTTTCTGAAAGTGAATATTCGCAGTGAATTTTCTCCCCGATCAGCAAGCAACTTTCGTATCATATCTTATCAGAGCCCAGTTCGTTTTTAATTGTAGGTCCATGTCCAGTTATCACTCCCTTCTGCGCCTGCGTGTCCCGCTCATTATAAAACTAGGAGTGGCCATTCGGCCAGAGAGACCAGACTATAAATTGAATAAATATTAACTCACTGTAATTGATCATTAATAATTAATGTGCCCCAACAAGAGTATCTACCACTCTAAATAACAATGGGACACATGAGTGAATGAGGATGGCTAACTTTAAATTTGAATTTTTCGGGACGAGATGGAACTGGATTCAAAGCCTAACATCTTATCTTCTCCGTTAATTATAACGAAGGAAATGTCTGAAAATTCAAATAAGAGAGCCATCATCCTCGAAAGACTTTAAATTTCCGAGTTTCATGTTAGGTATCATGAAATCCCTTATCTAGGATCTATCAATCTTCTCTAGGATGGAGCTTGTTTACTGGCAAT
This sequence comes from Pilophorus perplexus, assembly GCA_955831195.1. NCBI lineage: Eukaryota > Metazoa > Arthropoda > Insecta > Hemiptera > Miridae > Pilophorus > Pilophorus perplexus. The sequence goes on along the minus strand of OY037011.1, from coordinate 11,116,345 downwards.
TTTTCTAACTTCCCTTAATCATACTAGTTATTACGCCGTTTCTAGCTTTGACGTGGACGTGATTAATTACAAATGCGTGTTTTCCAGATTTTGTGCAGAGGCTAGCGTATAAATTTACAATGTAGAAAGATTGTACCTACGTTGTTAGGTTGTTACCGGATATTTCCCGAGCACACACTTAGGAGAACCTTGAAGTAGTGTGCTCAAATTTTAATTGCGAAGGTAGTTTGTTTTTTGTTTTGCCCTTTTTTCGTTCAATTAGGTTAAACTGTACCTACTTGTAACGTAGGGGCGCATTGAGAATCTCACCTTCCCTACCTTGTTGTTGGGTTGATATTTAAAAAACGGCTAGGTACCATACGTTTGCGCCAGTCAAATTAAGAAACGACTACGTTTGCGCTTATTTTATGCGCATTTTGCGCTTCGGGCGCAAACTTAATCTACCGATTCTATATACATAGTAGGGAGCGTTTATGGTTTTTATCTGTACATATACTTTAAAAAACACAAATTTTTCATAAAATCTGAAATTTGAAAATTCGTAAAATTTTCATAAACCGTCGTATTTAGAAAAATAGTCGTCGGCTCACAAGTGCCTCACAGGTTTTCGTCAACCTCTGAAAAACCAGGACCACACCCCTTTTCCCACCACACTCACGAGGATCGAATTTCTTTAGGAAAAATCTACTCATTATTGAAAAGGGAGTAGAAAGGGTTTGACGCCAGGTGGGTCGGGGGTTGGCTGGCTTTAGCCAGCAGGGGATGGCCCCCCCTATCCATAGTTCTAGAACTGGCGCAAATGTAGGGACATTTTCCCTTAATCCATTTGGCGCAAACTTTATCGTTTCTTAATCTGACTGGCGCAAACTCATGGTAGCCTATTGAATTTATAAGGAAAACTCTGTTCTTCTTTCTGACTATTTTGCTGCCCTGGTGCAAATGAAGGTTTTTGGAGCGGCGCAAACGTAGTTTTAAAAAAATTATTGGCGCAAACGTAATCTACTTACTTACCGTAAAAAAAAAAAAAAAAAAAAAAAAAACCTGCGTATTTTGTCATAATATGACATCATAATATTATTATGAAGAATTGCATAGTGATTAAGCCACTTGAAACGAATGAGCAAAGTTTGTTTGGGTTATTCAAATTTCCCTTTTTGAATTGGGTAACCTGTAGAAGTAGTGCAATATTAGAGAAAATCTACGTGCCATTAATGGCACGTAAATGTTCTCTTCTCACCACCTTACTCATTCATTTAAAAATACTAAATTGGTAAATTTATAAAATGATCTCTCTCACCGAATTCTTTGCCATTAGTAAATGAATAAATAAATGAGGAGGTGAGAAGTGAAAATTTACGTGCCCGTTCTCCCTAAAATCAATTGCATTGGCCCCTTACGACCGAGACGGAACCGTATTGTTGAGTTGTGACGACGGTAGTGGGGAGGCCCTGTGTGATACAGGAAGGAGGGAGTTAAGGCAAATCGGGCGGTTGAAAGTTGAAACAAACTGGAAGTAGCTTTGGCTTGGCAGTCGACTCGCCAGTGTGCAATCTGCTGTCGGCGAAGCAGTGGTGCAGATCACCTGCCCTTGAACCACTGCGATCGATTCTGGAGAACACGCGGGATTTAAGACAGTTGCAGTATAGTGCCCCAACCGTGACATATTGGAAAAAAATAAAATGTCTTCCAAATCTGGTTCGTCGGATGGGATCAAATTAAAAAAAGAATTGGGATTGGTAGACGGCGTGGGCATTATTGTTGGTGTGATTATCGGTTCTGGGATTTTTGTTTCGCCTAAAGGAGTGCTTAGAAATGCAGGATCCATTGGATTTGGGTTGATCATATGGATTTTATCTGGCCTCCTATCCATGATTGGTGCACTATGTTATGCAGAATTAGGTGAGTACATCGTACGTACAACTTTTTTTTTTTTTCAACCAGCGAGGTTTATATTCACCACAGTCGTGGCATCGTTCTTAGTATAAAATACTATTGTTACAAATAATATGGCCAGATGTAATTCAACTATTGACCTACTTGATAGATAATTTAAAATCAAATTGTGATCTTATGATACCAGCTGTTGAACCATTACCGCCTTAGATCGTCCTAACGGCAATAGTGCTCTGAAAAGTCAGTCATGCATAAAGGGTTGGTTTAATTGATAAGTTGCGTTCTCTGTAAACCGTTACCGATGTTTACATCTGGCTGTAAAAGCCGCTACGTAGAAAACACGTGGATACGACTGAGAACGAAGCCTCCCGTCGTAGTTTATAACCTGACGGACCATCCACCCTCCCCTTCACAACACCAACTCCCTCAAACCCTCACCCCTGTAAACAAAACATTGAACTAGTAGTTTCACTACTAGCTTGACTTCCAGGGCTTATTATCGTTGTTTTGAAAAACATTTTACTCTTTGTTCAATTTGAAACTACAATGTAGACCTCAATTCTAGGTGTCTAAATAGGTAACCTAATACGAGAACCGAATTAGGGCCCAGGCTCAACTGTCAGATTTTGATTTTAAAATTTGAAAACAATAATTGTATTCAAATTTTAAAAGTACTTTAAGTTTTACTATTGTGAAACGTTCCTTATTGAAATAAGTGTAACATAACATGATGAAAAAGGCGAGTACCTATACTATTTTGTAGGATCTTTCGGAGAACCAAGGGGGGCATTGGAGCAGGTGTACATGCCTTCGCCTCTTTTCGGGGCAATGACCTATTCACGTTCTTAACTGAATACAAATGTGCCGAGGGGTAGTAGCGTCCACCCTCAGTATTGCAAAAAGGGCTTGAAGAAAACAGGAGCGTTGCCAGACCTCAGAAGTCAAAACGTTGCCAAGACGTTAAAATTCCTGGTTTATTTATTTATTTTGGTTTATTATTCTTGGAATAATACACCTATGTTTTCGCGACGCGGGTCGACGACTCCGATCGGCCTCAAAATTTGACATTATCCGTTTCAAGAGGTCTACATTCAAAATCCGAAATGTCCGTCCGCCGTACGCCGTCCGCCGTCCGGGCCGTTTTGGGCAGTAGGAATTTTTTTAAAAATCTGAAATTTTGGCAAAATACTTGGTTTACCATCTAGTTGTGCCCGCAAGGTTTTCAGTCCGATCGCCCAAACCCGTGGGGCGCTATGGGGCTAAAATGGGGCTACAGGAGGGGTGTTTTGAAGGCTTTTAGCTATGGGATCGAGTTAGGTGTCGTTTTCGAAGTATTTTTGGACGTAAAATCCATTTTTGGGGGTCCCGGAACGATCCGATTTCACTGTGGCGTTCTATAGGGCTTTCATGGGGCTAAAAATGGGATTTTTGAAGGATCCCAAGAAGTTAAATATTTTTCGAGTAAAAATTAAAGAATTTTTGAAAAAACACATTTTTGAAAAAAAAAATCCCCCCAAAAAATTTTTTTTGAAATATAAAAATCCAAAAAAAAATTTTTTTAATTTTTTTTTATTGACAGAATTAAATGTCTTTACAAGTAACCTATATCACAGAATAATAAACCCTTGTGTAAAATTTGCAGCGTTTTTTTATTTACTGAAGCTCAATTTTGTTTCATTACCTGAGTTTTTGAGAAGTCCACCTCACGCGTACAAATCAGTAGAACCTTCTCTACTGCTCCATTTTGGGATGTAGGAAGTTTTTGTCGAAAAGATGGAAAAATCAGTGCTCTTCTCCTTTGTACTGACTACTTTTGGTTTATTATTCTTGGAATAATACACCTATGTTTTCGTGACAGGGGTCGACGACTCCGATCGGGCTCAAAATTTGACATTATCCGTTTCAAGAGGTCTACATTCTAAATCCGAAATGTCCGTCCGCCGTCCAGGCCGTTTTGGGGAGTAGGAATTTTTTTTTAAATCTGAAATTTTGACAAAATACTTGGTTTACCATCTAGTTGTGCCCGCAAGGTTTTCAGTGCGATCGCCCAAACCCGTGGGGCGCTATGGGGCTATAATCGGGCTACGGGAGGGGTTTTTTGAAGGCTTTGGGCTATGGGATCGAGTTAGGTGTCGTTTTCAAAGTATTTTTGGACGTAGAATCCATTTTTTGGGGTTGTTGCGATCTTCAGGGCTTTCATGGGGCTAAAAATGGGATTTTTGAAGGATCCCAGGATGTTAAATATTTTTCGAGTAAAAAATAAAGAATTTTTGAAAAAAAAAACATTTCTGAAAAAAAAAACCCCAAAAAAAAAATGTTTTTTGAGGTAAAAATCCAAAAAACATGTTTTTTTAATTTTTTCATTGACAGAATTAAATTTCTGCACAAGTAACGTATATCAAAGAATAATAAACCCTTGTGTAAAATGAGCACCTTTAATGATTTTTGAAAATGTTTTTCCTGCAAAGTTCGTGCTTCAAAAGTTACGAAAACGGGTCCATATTGCAGAAACCCCGTTTCAATTATTTATAGGGCCTTAGAAAAAAATAGGATATTTGAATTCCGAGGTCTGGAGAGGGTACATGACGTGGGCTGCTTCGTCGTCTTTTGATTGGCCGGGAGATCCCTCTCTCTCTCATCTTCGCAAGTCAGCCAACTATGCTACGCGAAAATTCGACCCCAAAAATCGAAAATCGGGTTAATCATTATAGAAGGTCATTCGAAAATTGCGCATCGAGGTTATTATCAAAGAAGGTTATTCAAAAATCGACCTGGGCCGATTGTTTTTATTCCGATTCTGTTCAAATTTGTTATTTAGCGCTCTGGCGGCTCAGTGCCCAACTACTCGACGCCCAGCCTGGCGAGGTGTGACGTCAAATTTGCCCGGCGTTCATTTCAAAATCTCTAACATTTCGAAAACAGCTCAGCACGTACCTATACGGATTTTCGAACTAAAAATTGGGACTTATGGGTTTTAAAGGGTGCTGAATCCGAATATGTAGTCAGAAATGCTGAATTCTGACCTTTTCAAGAAGCCCATTTGCAGCGTTTTCCTTCATACGCCTACGTGGGATGAGTATTCTCTAGTCTGTTGGTTTGATAAATCGAAATTGTTGGCGAGTGTGAACTTCAACCTCAGTTTCACCAACGGAGACGATTTTGGAAGCCTGATCTCCAAGTATTTATGGCGGAAGAAAGGTGGAATGTGGAATCAACTACTGTTTACAGGTCCTGAGGCAGACACCAAAACGTGATACGTTTTTCAAGATCCTGATACGTTGATTATACCTACACATAATAAGGGATTCATGGGTATGCTCAGCTGTCTTGGTTTAAACTAAATGTATAATCACTATGGAATTTGAGGGGAGGGTTTTCAATATACAAGCACTATTAAATAATAACTACGAACCATAAGGGGCCTTGAAGAACCAAGTGAGAGTAGTAAATTTACCATAAAATGTCTAAATAATCTTCAGTTGACGCCGAAAGATTATGCGAATGAAAAACAATTTTGAGTTGGTGTTCTGCGAGTTTTTTCCACATTTGATAGTCTATGGAGTGGAAAGATGAAGAATAAATGTCCAAAATCTTCTTCTTAAATTTCTTAATTTTTTTAATTTTTTAAGAAAATAATTTTTCTCTTTTCTTCTTCTTTTTCTTCCCATTCCCGAAGTGGAGAGCGAGGCAGCCCCAAAAACCGCAGTTGTTCTTTTTAACGTTAAAACATAAAAACTTGAAGATTTTAGACAATAATAAGATTGACATTCAGAAGCTAGTTTGTCTATAAATTTACTGATATTGTAGCGCTTAATGATGATGACTTTCAATAAATGACATTTATGAATGACACATTGTGTTGTTCAAGAAAGTTGTGACTTGATGGAAACGGTGCCTTTTCCAGTTGTTCCAAACGTTTGTGGAAAGTGCGAGGAGCAACGCTGAAAGGTGACCTATAAAAAACACGATAAGGTAGGTAGGAATTTCCTCATAGTAAACGGCATTGATCTCACGGACAGGCCTCACCTGCGGGCTCTTCGGTCCCACGTGTTCTGCTGGTTGGTGCCATAAGATGATGTAAGAAAACAACAGAATTTGCTCACGCCGTTTTTGACCTACCTTGCCGAAACTTGTGGGTTGGTATACTAAGAGGTAGGCATTTAGGTGGAAGGATCCTTGAGGGTTCACAGCCCCTGGCTAATATAGTACGATCCCTCTGTCCCTCCTCTTCTATCAAGTCTGAACGGTTCCACTACGACGATGAAGATCAGTGGCGTAAATATGGGAATCGCAGGAGGGGAGGGGGGGCCCAAACCACGGGGCAAAAGAAACAAAAACAAGGGACCTTCCAAAGAATTATTTTGTTATTTATTAAACTACGCTTTTGATTAAAATTATAGTGAACCAGAAGTCCTTGTAACAGAACCCGCTGAAACCCTGAAAAATGGGCTATGTAACCGCATCTCGAGTAATATTTTTGTTGTTGTAAGAACTTCATAATTTGAAGCAGTAACAATAAGACTTAACTTAGTTATGGGCTCCTAACTAAGTAATATAGGTAATTCAAATTTTCGGGACACTTTCGAGATTTTCAAATTTAAATTAAGTCGGGGAATGGGGTATTCATTGCCAGTAATTAAAAAAAAATTGTTTAGTAGGTACCTACTTTCTTTTCTCTTTCACTTTCAAAAAGAAAAATTTTAGCACGCTTTCTTTTCTCTTTATTTTTTTACATCTATGCTAGTGCACTCTTGTGGATTAGCTTTAATTAAGTAGATAGGGAGCTGGCCGAATTCAAAATGCCAAATGTTCACTACCTAATCATATTTATTCTCTGTGTAGACATCTATTTTCTCATCGCTAATCGTGCAGGTACCTTTTTTGTTGCTAAGTGCATATTTTAATTATGTTCCGACTGGATATCTCAATTTCTTTGACCTTGTGATGATAATTTCCATGCTCCTCAATAGCCCTCCTAATGACGTCGATGGTTCCAATTCTTTTAAAGTTCTTTTTTCCGTGTCTGACTTATACATTCGTTTTTGAGGTGCCTTATCGACAAAAGACTGTTAGAAACTGACTCATCGTGACAACAATAAACAGACTTCTGTCGAAATGATACCTAACAATGTAAACATTGGTTCCTACTCGTCCACGAAATAAGCCTTCGATTCACGAACAATCTGACCGATATAACAGGCGGATTCGGCCGGTATTACAGGCGTGTTGGAACGCCATTCGGTCCGTTCCTGGCGTTTTTGCCCGATATAACCGACAAACCGGTATAACACAGTTACTACTGTAGTCGCCGGTATTTTAACTATGGGTGGACTGGATATTATCTCCATTTCTTTGACCTTGTTCCCTTGCCTATTGGAGAATGAAGATTTTGTCCAAAATTTTTTATTGACACAGAATTAAATTTTTGGTCAAGTAACCTATATTGAAGAATGATAAATCCTTGTGTATAATTTTCTGCGTTTTTTTTTAACTTGGTGTGGCGGGCCGCCTGAGTCCTTCTGACTACCTGCCATCGAAAAGATGAGGATAATTTCTGAACTCCTCCACATCCAAGCTAGGTGAATCGAGGACTTGATTTATACGATTTATAATATAAAACATATTATGTTCTATTTTCGAGTCAAGATATTGTGTCCCTCCATTAGATTCTACAAAGAAAGAAGAAAGATTTAGAAACTTAGAAGAGTTAGAAACTTCACGTATGTTGACCCGGGAAGATGTGCATCAATAGTCCTGATTCTTCACAACATACCGAATCTAAATTTAGGTTGTACGACCGCGGCGTGGTTGAAGGCGTTGAGTTGACAAGCTGGTTCCGGCATATATCGCCTGTCATTGACACATCTCCACAATCATCACCTGGGAGCCTCTTTCATTCAGTCGAACCGCTCTACGTTATCACCATTGAATTTAAAATGATTATCAAACTGTTCGTTTCATTGAATACTACGACCCTTCTGAATGCTCAATGAAACTGGCGGTGATTTTACTTGCTCAGATGAGCTGATAAGGCGTATTCATTCTGCAACGAGAACACAAAGGGTGAGAAGTATTGAGTTGTCCTGGTCCCATTCATTTCAATAAATTCTCTTTCTATTTGTGTCTCGAGTCTCACGCTGAACGTGTTTTGCCAATCAGTTTGTAAATGAATAAACGGGTACCGATCGTAAAAATAGAGGCCGACAACTGAACAAATATAATGGAACTTTGCCAAACGACAAGGCTAAACAAGGCTGGAGTGTTTTGCTGCAATACATTGTATTATTGTATAACAGCTACATTAGCCTTTATGTATTCCAATTGTTATCGTTTGTGTTTTCCTTCCCGCAGGTACTATGATTCCGAAAAGTGGTGGCGACTACGCTTACATCAACGAATCATTCGGACCTCTTCCTGCGTTTCTTTACCTGTGGGTTGGTCTTCTAATCCTGGTTCCGACTGGGAACGCTATCACTGCCCTGACATTTGCCCAGTATATACTTCAGGAGATGTGGACGTGCACTCCTGCTGCTGAATACGGAGCGGTACGTCTTCTAGCCGCCCTCGTTACTTGTGAGTACTAAATGAGTAAGGGGAGAATTAATCCAACCTTAACACCTCATATTTTGAATCTTTTCCTCTGCATGTGGATTTGACTAATTTACTTATCAGGTTTTCTGACGTTCATCAACTGCTACAACGTTAAATGGGCGACCCGAGTGCAAGATATTTTCACTGGGACGAAAATTTTGGCGTTAGTGATGATCATAGCTTCTGGAATCTACGTCATGTTCTCTGAAGGTGTTAACATATTCAGTGAAAAAGCTATGGAAGGAACCCGAACGGAACCGGGCTATGTTGCACTCGCCTTTTACTCGGGTCTTTTCTCATACTCAGGATGGTGAGTATACGTGGTGAGTTTCACTCTTCATCGATCAATAACTTCTGAGCCCGTTGACCAGGTGCCTCGCACACGTTAAGATAGTTTGGTGTTTTGACGGCGGAGTAGCCACATCTAGTCGCTCTGAAAACAGTTCTGAGATTTAGGAAATCAAAAACAAACACGTGCATTTGAAATGAATTTGGGCCCTTTTTAGGGAGTGCACAAAAGCTTTATGTATTAAAAAATAAATAATCTTTTGGTTTTTCCGGAGAGGTGCTGCCCAATCCCATTTAATGATAGTGAGGTGCGGCCGACCAGGCTCACCACGATATAGTGAAATGAGGCCCGTCAGTTTGACGGGATAATCCGGAAAATCAGCTTTTCATGACCCGTGAGACGAGAGGTCTCCCAAAAAATTTTTCTCTCGGTCGAGACTTGTCAAAAATCGTCAAGTCAGGTACAAGAAAAAAAACCGTCCAAGAATATGTACCAACTTCGAAAACGAGACTAACTCGTCTCGAAATTGGTCGAAGCTGAATACTGTGCTCAAATAATATTTCAAAACATATTATGTGACAGAAATGGTGAGGCAGGTGACATAATCCGTAAGCTTAACTATTTGTTAGAATTTGAATTGAAATGTGAATCCTTCAAAATTTGTGGAACGCTCACTGTCAAAAACGCAAAATACGACATTTCACCACTTTTCCTGGTTTTTAACGGATAACTTTGAAAGAGTGCGGTATAGGTAAAAATATTCCATATAGTAAATTAAAGTGCATAAAATTCTGCATCGAATGAGCTATATTTAATGAGTTTGGTTAGGGAGAGAGAACGACTCCTCTGCTGAATACTAAATTGTTTATTCAGGTAAACAATTATAGCTATATTTAAGTTAAAATTGAGCCAGCCGTAAGGGACTGGACTATGATTGAACAGCAGAAAGATAAAGTAGGTACATACAGTGTATGTCATACACCCTCGCGAGAATTGCCTTTGGACTACAATATTTTCCTAGGCCTGAAGAAGTTTCACGCAGGTAGAGGGTGCCGATCTCACCATTAAAAAGTCAAGTACCTAAGTAAATTAGTTAAATATTAAATATTAGCCGGCCGCATCTAACCATCGTCTGGTTTTTCTTTCGGTGATCTGGTATTTCATAACCTACTTTTAATTGTTTCAGGAACTACCTCAATTTCGTGACTGAAGAACTGAAAGACCCTTATAGGTACTTATCATCGCATTAATCCTTTTACGACAAATCCCTGCCGTGGGATCCCATCCCGTTATGTTCTTTTTTTTCCTTAGAAATCTACCGAGGGCTATAATAATATCGCTTCCTCTTGTGACTGTGATCTACGTACTTACGAATTTGGCCTACTACGTTGTACTGACAAAAAACGAATTGCTTACATCCCCTGCAGTGGCTGTTGTGAGTAAGCGTGTCCGCCGTGTCACATTTTCCTTTCAAACTCCTTGTGATATTCAATTTACTCGTGACCACTCACTTCTCTGAATAAGGCTGTCTGGAAGCAAAGCCGATCCATCGTATGGGCCCACATCCAAAAAAAGCTAAGGTTACTGTAGGCCGTAGGCCCATCGTTAGGATTAATTCATTCATTTTGTCTTGAATGGTGAGGACCTCCCAAACGATGGATCGCTCGAGCCCTTCCAAAATGTTGAGCTGCTCTTGAACCTAAATTATAACATTATCTTTTCAGACATTCGGTGCCAAGGTGTTCGGCAGCATCTCTTGGACGATTCCTTTTTTCGTCGTCTGTTCCACATTTGGTGCCCTCAACGGTGCCATATTTGCTTCCTCTCGACTTTTTTTCGTTGGAGCCCGCCAAGGACATCTCCCTCAAGCGATTGCATTGATAAATGTGCATTACTACACACCGGTCCCCTCCTTGATTTTCTTAGTAAGCCAAGCTCCAGAAACAAAGTGTATCAAGATTTATTATAATAACAGAGATAAGATTATAAATATAATAATAAATATTATTAATATAATAATAAATGTAATAATAAATATAAGATAATAAATATAGGATATTTATTATAATAACATAAATAAGATTTATTATAATTTATTATAATAACAAAAGAAACAAAACAGCAAATAATTATTTGCTGTTTTGTTTCTTTTGTTGTTCTTTCTTGTTATTTGTTGGGTTTTGTCATTCCCCTGGATAATCCACTTGCATTAATTCCGCTGGGCGAACTGTATTGAGGATCATATATTAATACCCGTTCTCTATTTGTTTTAGTGCATTATGTCAATCGTGTACTTGCTGATTGAAGATGTTTACATACTGATTGACTATGTCAGCTTTGTCGAGGCTCTTTTTACGCTCATGTCGGTGTGCGGTCTTCTATGGCTAAGGTACACTAGGCCTCAAGCCAACCGCCCGATCAAGGTAATAATAGCCCAGCAATTGCCAATGATGTGATGTATTATCGTATGCCTTTCTCATTTTTTATGCTTGTGGGTTTGTTTTGCAGATCAGCATTGGGCTCCCAATTTTATTTTTCATCATTTGCATCTTCTTGGTCACGTTGCCTTGTTATGTCCGACCTATGGAAGTGGGCGTTGGATTGCTAATTATTGTATCTGGTATTCCGGTGTATTACTTCTTCATCAGCAAGCGAGCACCATTCCTCGATCGACTTGGCGGTAGGTGGTTTTCAATGTGTTTATGGTAAATTTGAATGACCTATCCGTATAATCCACTATTTCGTCGTTGTGATTGCAGATTCATTCACGGAAACGTGCGCAAAAATGTTCATGTGCGTGCTTCAAGAAAGAAAAGATTCATGACATGTTTTTATTGGAATCTCAGTAAAATCGAAGAAACGTTCCTAAGCGAGCCTTCCTGTCTCATGCCTTCGTATCACGCCTGTGAAAACGCCCGTGTGTTGATATTTTATAGGTAGTTTTGATCTTATGATCGATCTTTATTGCATTTTTTATATTTATGTCTGGACTTTGACGGCGTTGCTCGAAAGAATACCCATCTTTTGTTTCTCTCAAGAGCATCGTTAGGTAGGTACATACCAAAAAATTTTGTTTTGTGGTTTTTAAGGTACCTAAATAAACATTCAATTTTTTAGGCCTTCATTTTGAAGGAGGGATTTTTCTTACATACTGAGTATGTTTTTAATGTCTGTTATTTTTTTAATTGTCTTCCTGAAAACGGAATAAAAACTATACTGATTGAAAAAAAAAGTTTGCCTTCATACATGCCACCCTACAGAACGAAATGCTACTGTTGCTATTGTGCCATTCTAGAAGGTACCTATTAGTCCGAAAAATACTTTTCCTTAAAAGGTAACGCGTACCTAATATAGGTAAGTATTTTATGTATTAGGTAGGTACATTACATAGGTACCTCAATACCTATATTATCTGGATGCATATTCTCGCGGTGATAAGGTCTAACTAAGTAGTTTTGAGAGAAAATCGCATGTATTCACCCACGTAATATTATTATGAATTCATGGAATTTATCGACAACCAAAATTCGTTTCTGTGGCTGGAGCAAAGGCTGGTTTCTTCGGGTTGAGATTTCACCGATACGAGCTTCCAATTAGCTAACGATTAGTTGGTGATTACTGATCTAACGACCTCATTATTGTTAATATGACGTCGTTTGTGGTACCTAAGGACCTAATCACCAGCTAAGGAGAAGCCGGTTTCTGTGTGACATCACCCTTGCTTCAGTATCAGTATCAGATGTGAATCTGGTTTTCCGTAAATGTTAAGGGCACAATTCATACCTACCTATGTGCAATAATGAATAATTATTAATGCGATATGATGCACTTCATCTGGTAGGTAAGCATGGGTGCTATTGGGCATAATTGTTGGATACCTATTGACGCTTTTGATCTGACCGTCTAGTGTCCCAGGGGTCCCACATTTCCCCTACCTGAGTTTTGAAGGTTTTCGAGTAGGATATCGAGTGGGGTGTCATTTTCGAAGTATTTTTGGACGTGGAATCACTTTTTTTTATTCAAAAATATTTTTTTATTGCCACATTTTCGCTCAGGTTACCACTATCCAAGAATAATAAACCATTTCGTAAAATTTGCAGCGTTTTTCAATAATTTTAAAACGCTGTCAAATTTGCAACGTTGGATTTAATTCAACAATTCAATTCAATTATTGGAATGTTTTTAGAGGGAGAATAAATATTAAAAGTGTAAAAGTCCGTAAATTTAATTTTTCAATAAGTAATAATTACTTATTCAATTATTGGAAAACAAAAAATCGAAAAACACCGATCGAAAGACTTAATTATTATTATTATTATTTTTTTTTTTTTTCGTTTTTTCTAGTTACGGACTTTTACAACAAAAAACATACCTACCTACATACTCGTATAATGAAGCGATGGGTGAAGAGTGTCAAATTACTTGACAACCAAATTCGTTAATAAAACTGAATTTTATTTTAATTTGTTGAAAAATATACGATATATCGATATATATTTTCAAATATCGATATTGTTCTCCGATAGTTGATATAGCACGATCGAGCAGACTGGGATATCGAAAAAGTACCTACCCCGGGTTATCAAAGTATTGAAACCAAGAGTAACATGACGTAACGTTACTACAGGATCACGTGAAGTTTTGATTCAAAACTTTTGAAGGAAAAAATACAGTGGCGAAATACCAGCGCGAAAGTATTTTTGTGTGTGGGTATTACATTTGTCCTTATTATTAGCTCTGTAGAATTGAGAAATTCCATGCTTTTCATTGTTAAAGTGTGTCCCCCAGGTTCCAGTCCGATAAGTAATGTCAACGTTTGGTGAGCCAGGCTTCTGCCCCGACTGTGGATCTATTCTACCGTATTTGAAGGAAACTGGAAATGTTGTTTGTTTCAGTTGTAACAAAGAGTTTGGGCCGGAAGGTTAGTGCTGGAATTATCATACTTGTTCTCTTACCTAGATACATTCGTCGCTTTCGAAGCCAAAATGTTGGCCACAATGGCTCCTGGGTCACTGCACTATAAAGTGATTTGCACTGGGAATGAGGAGTCTATAGACTCCTATATAGATATAGCTAGGCGGAAGGGATTGTAGTCGATGGATGTGCGGGGTCTATGATTCAAGATTCAGCTTGACTACCTCCATGGCAGGGATGTTGACAGGGCCAGTCACCAAGCTCTTGAGAAACGTAAGTGATGCAGGCAGAAACTGGCTTATTGCCCTAAGCTCTGATTTCTGGATTACGAGCACCTGGTTCAGCTTGACTAACTCCTGGTAAGGATGTTGGCAGGACCAGGCTAAGAGCCACCAAGCTCTTGACAAACGGAAGGGATGCAGGCAGAAACTGGCTAATAGCCCTAAGCTCTGATTTCTGGATTACCAGCACCTGGTCCAGCTTGACTACCTCCTGATCCACAGCATGGCAGGTGGCAGGGACTCGATAAGTGCCAGTGTCCATAGCCCATTCCTGGCGTGGGACTCCTCTCATACACAATCCAGCGGAAGGTTTGGGACTCGTTCTGCATAGCCCCGAAACTGTAAAGGGACTTCTCATGCATACCCGGAGAGGGTGCGGGACTCTTCATGCGTAAAAACCCTTGCCAGGGACTCTTTATGCATGCGACCAAGGTAACAATGTGTTACATACCTTAACAATGTCGTGTCATGACTGTAAGGTAACATTGTGTTACAAGAACAAGAACACTATCCTACCTCAGTGCCTTACCAATTTCCTTATTAAATAATTTTGAAAAAATATAAGAAGAAGAGCGTTCATCCAAGGCGTCTTCTCTCTCATTCGGATTGATGAAGTCATTTTCAAGAGTAGCCGTGGTTCGACTACTTGTACAATTGTACAATAATTATTGTACGTGTACAATACAATAATTACGTGTATAAGAGTATAATTATTGTATTATACTCGTCAATTTTTTCAGGTGGAATGGTAATTAACTCGCAACCTAAATAATTATTATGGTTTGTGGTGGTATGAGAATGAAGGAATTATTGAATGTGTAAATTTTACACCGTAAAAGGTTTATTTGGAAATATTATCAACATCTGAGAGGACCACACTTTTGACTGTTTTTGACTTTGTCCTTTTTTTACTCTTGAACGTTGTTGTTCTTGCCGACCATTTTGAGCTCCATTCCATCAAAATCGGTTAAATATTCAGGGGGAAAAATGGCAAAATTTTCGTAATCTATTAAGGTATACCTGTCTTACTGCCTGAATACAAAACCCAGTTAAGAAGCTTACAACAATACTTGAATTTATTTCGATTTTATTATTTTATTTATACCTATATTATTATTATTATTTTGATTTTCAGTTATTCATAAGTGTTTATAAGTTTATAAACGATCGGTGCGTTAATTATGTTTTAGCTTACAGTGCTGAAATTGAGACGAAGTACGTTATACAGTTCAATTCTATTTCCAAGAAAAACTCGTCAAAAAATGAAGAATTGGATGAAGGACCAGTTGTAGAAAGACGATGCCCCAAATGCGGCAATGATAAGATGTCGTACGCCACTCTGCAGCTGAGGTCTGCTGATGAAGGACAAACCGTTTTCTATACGTGTACCAAATGCAAGTAAGTTTAGATGCACTGCAAATGGAAGGAATAAAGATATTGCTTGGTTTCTACTTGACACGGACCGATCTCATTTTACCATATTAAAAAAAAAAAAAAAAAAAAAAAAAAAACGTGTTGCATAATAATTATCCAGCCCAGGTTTATTTTTATTTATACACAATTTAATTAATTATGTCTTCGGATCAGCAGAGAAACTTCAGTTACTTATCCATCTATGGATAGCTAAAATGCTTTAAAATGATAACTCACCATTCTCCAATAATAATAAATTGTTTACAAGAATAAACTATCACCTTCGTACTGGGGTATGTTACAGATTCAAAGAGACTGAAAATTCTTGATCGATGGATTATTTTGCCTACAACGTGTCTTCCCAGCTCCTGTGAACTTATCTAAAGTTTTGGTGTTTTGCCCGCATCGCTTAGCAGGCTCTGACAGATCAGTCGTCAGCCGAATGATGGAAATGGGATCTTGGACATTGGAAATGTGATTTGTCTGATTTGTACGATGGAATTACCTTTAGGAAGCGAGAATCTTCATTGTTTGTAATTCAAAGAAACTGAATAAATAACGTTCAGAGCTTGGTATAATCGATTTATTCATGTTCTTTACTAATTTTCAGCTGAGCTTGGCACACGAAAGGGCGGTTTCATTTATTTGCTTTGATTCTTCCTAGTAGGAAGTCAAAAATGTTTTTTTATTAAAATGAGATGTTGATCGGGGTGTAAATCGAGGTTTTTGAGTTAATTTAAATTTTTGAACAAGTTTCTCTTCGGAATAATCGACTTTCATCGGCTAAGCGTTAACGAAGATGTGCCCTTATGTTATTGTGACTATTTCAATTGTTAGGTTCATACCCCAGTCAACCCAGATTATTATCTGGGGAATAATCCTTTGGAATACTTGAGGAATGGTCCTTTGGATGAACGTTGATTTTATTTGTGGATTTTTGTCATCAACGATAGTGTTTTCGACCTGTACCTGAAACATTGAACTGTGGGGCAGAGCTCATAAACTCATGGACCACCAGCAGAGGAGTCATATCTCTCCTTAGCCTGAAGCTGCCATTATCGAATATGGGACACTGCTTAGGTTGCTGCTCAAAATGTGGTTTTTCGACGCAAATCATCTGCTGGAACTCACATTCTTGTAGAAATTTTCAACATTGGGGTGTTCAATCAAATTCATCAATTTCACGGTGTTCGATCGAAATCATCTACTACTACTAGGTACTCATACTAATACTACTACTATAATCGTACTGCTCCCCTATGTTTGTAGGAATTTTCAAATGCAGTGTGTGCAAAAATTGCCTTTCCTTTGTGCCCAAACTTCGTGAGAATCCCCATCTGGATATTCCATATCTGGCTTCCACCCTGAAAACTTTACTGGAAAACGTGTTTCTTTAAGGTTTTTTTTTTCTTCTTGGAAAAAAGTGTACATTAGGAGCAATTTTAGGTATAGGAACATGGGATCTATTCGTGATCAGCGTCAAATGTCCTATAAGTACTTACCGCATTGAGGTTTTCAGAGGTTTCTTCCAAAATATGGACATTCGCGGCCACTTTGCGCCGTTTCGGGCTTTTTTTTTTTTTTTTTTTTTTAATCAGAAATGTTGAAAATAAACGTGGGTACTACCGGCTTGGTTTTCCATCTACTTGTAACATTAAGGTTTTCAGCTCAATCGCCCAAGTTTGGTTAGTCGTGGGGCTTGTGGTGCTTCCTCATGTATCCTAACTCACATTGGTAGGTATAGGTACCTACCTACATTTTTCAAAATGATTTTTAATTGACCAAATTAATTTTTTCCATCATTTATACTATATAATAATGAACCCATCTGTGAAATTTGAATTAAAAAAAAATACGGGTGTAGTTTTATGAAACCACGGTAAAAGTGAAACTTTTTTCCCACTAGTCTCTCCGGCTCGCTTCGCTCGCTCCCCTAGTGGGGGGCGTACGTAGCATCGATGGACACGTTTTTTATGTCTAGCCCCCCCCCCCCCCCCCCCATTTCCTACTCATTCACCTACCCTTGTATCTCTATCCACGGCTTCATTTTGGCGTTTTCTCAAATTGATTTCTAACGTGGCAACTGATAACAACAAAACAAGCGGCATTGTTTACTGCATCCATTAATAACATCAATAAATATAAAATGGGGACATAATGACAAAGAACAAGTACGAAATAAATGCGTGATAAATCGAGAGCTTTCCAACGAATGGTGAACGATTTTTGTACGATTATAACTGGCGAAGATTAAGTTCCGTAGCAACGAATCGGTTGTAAGCGAAAATCAAAGGTAGCGTGATGTTACAAGAAACGACACACAGACCAAAAAATTTGGGACGATGTAATAAAAGTTTCACTTTAAAAAAATTTAATGATGATTTCGTGGCAGTGGTCGAGCGACAAACTTCGACGAACATCGGTAGGTAGTTGAACCAACCGTAAGTTGTATCGATACGCACTGATCGATACCCTACCGGATTTAGTGATACCCATAGAGTTCTTCGGTGCCATTAAATTGAGAATACAACAACCGCCGTTCTGTGTCTGTTATTTATTTACCAGTCACTAGTTTTCATAGGTATTATTATAATATAATATTATTGACCTATTTCATTATTAAATTTTACCGTTTGTGTCGGGAACCGTAGTCCAGTCGTTATTTTCTCCGATTTGCATTATTGAAGCCTGTTTAGTAGGTTCCTCAGCGAGGTACGTTCATTTCATGTAGGTTATGAGCTGTTTTATGAGACTTCCGACACTGCCACTACTCTTGCACCGATGATATGATATCATATAATAATATTATGTGTGCTATATAATATATAGCATATTATGCTAAGGGTACCTAGTTGTAAGGGTAAGTAGTTGTCGTTGCCTGACGTAGATTAAGTGGCGTCAGCAGTGTACATGGCAGTGGATGAGGAGGAGCGATGTGTGTTTTATAGTTTAAAATGTACTAGAAAGTGTTCGACATGTATGCTATCCGTCTCCTGCATCACATGAAATGTACTATCCATACTTGTCCCCGCAATGACCACAGTACTCCCGCTTGTATCAACGAATACATGTTGAAAATACTGCCTTGTAATCTTCCCCTTTTACTACCTCTAAATTCTTCTACTTCAGGGTTTCCCAAACTGTGGTCCACTCACAGAGTAACAGAGAGGAAACTGGACCCCTTGGGGGGGGGGGGGGGACCCTCGCTAGGGGGTCCGCGGCGAACTTCGGGAAAAATTACTAATACTTTCTTACAAAGATAAACGAAGAGTGAATAAATACAGTAAAAAACTCCAAGATTCCCACTACCTTTTGCGTTTCCTTCTTTGCATAAAAATATTCAAATCAGTATCAAAGTTAATACCTACTTGATAAATCCATCCAGTAATTTTCAGCTTGTGAAATAAACTATTTTAAAGAGTGGGCGCCTTCGGTGAAATGTAACGACACCACTCCATATACATAGTCGAGTAGCTGCAAGTTTTTTGCTCCATACCATCCCCCAGATGGCGGTCCATCATCCCATCCCATGGACCATCTAAAAGTCATGCTCCTGACCTTCTCCCTCTCTGAAGATCTCCTAGCTCTGCGAATGTTAACGAATCAGGAGCAGTTTAACGCACAATTTGCAAGGTCGAAAGTCAAAATAATCTTAAAATTGTTTACTTTTTCAATTTTTGCTTAAATTTTTCATTAGGTAACATTATAACGTCATGCTAATGAAACATAAAACGTCATTAACATTATAACGCTTTTCGATTCTGTGTACCAAAGCAAAGACGTAAACATTTTACGTCAATTTACATTTAATGACAGTCAGTTCGACAAACAATACCGTCTATCTACTGGAGAAGAAATTTTACAGGAGGAAGAAAAAAACAATCATCAGATTCTGATTCTATAAATCCAGACGATCCACCTAACAATAATACCGCCTATATACCGTCGCAACATAGGTATTACCTACCCATCCTGAGCAGATATCATGAGAGTAGAAGACAAGCCGACAAACTAATACCGCCTCCTTCTTCATGTAGGCGGTATTAGTTTGTCGGCTATAGTAGCTTCATCTGTTAATTTTTCTGCGAACCAGAAGTTTCAGACGACATGCGAGAGAGAGCTGCGCACGTCAATACCAAAATCTCGACAAAGCGAGATAGGCGGTATAATACCGCCAACAATAATTGTTTCTGAGGCGTCAGACTGTAATACGCGCTTATGATGCACAATTGCGTTGACCATGCTCACTGTTTTCAGGTTCACTGCCCGTACCTGGTACAAGTAACGCACCTACTTGTGCTACACAATGGCTGGAAACTTTTGGCAAAGTTCTCATTTGTAAGTAATGTTGGGTTTATTTCAACTGTGCTAATTCTAATTCCAGTGTAATTCCAAGTTGGAAATTTCCTCTTTGACTGTCTTTACTTAATTTTTGTTGTATGATTTCCCCAGTCAACAATGGGTGTTGGACAAACAGGACTTGGTTCGTGAACGGCAGTACGACTTGGGCATTTTGACTGAAGAAGAATACCAGAAAATTTTCATCTTCTTTTCCAATTGTGAGTACACCGTATTTAGTGTCCGTAAATTAAGCTGTCGCAAATGTGGTGGTAATTGTTATTTCCGATTTCAATCAAATCGTGCCTTGGTTCTATTGTTGTGTGGGGCGTATTCGAACTGGGGGAATGGGGCAGTTGGAGAGCGTCTGCAGGACAGGTTAGTGCTGTGGAAACTGTTATGGAGGACAGCGGAACTGGGGGAACCGTTGAGCCGCAAGACGCAATCGAACTGAGGGAACTCATTCCCAACCAGCACGGTCATGCTCGCGATAAGCGGCCACTCTTAGCCTCACGGATGACTGCGTGGGGAGTCCCATCCGAAGTGAAAGTGATTTGCACTGTGCACGAAGAGTCCCTGGGCAGACGGTAATCGTCAAAATGTCGTGCTATCGTTCTTACATATCTTTGCTTGTGATTAGGCAAGGGTGTTGTCAGAGACTGGCTGAGAGCCAACAAGCTCGGATTTATGGATTTCCAAGAGCTGGTTCGCAGCGTTAGCTGGACAGCAGGTGACAGAGGCTGGCTAATAGCCACCAAGCTTTGTTTTGGGATTTCCAGGATCTGATTCAGCTTGACTACCTCCTGCCACACGTCAAGGATATTGGGAGGATCTGCCTAAGAGCCACCGAGCTCTGATTGAGGGTGTCCAGGAGCTGGTTCAGGTTTCCTAACTCTTGACAGAAGTCAGGGATGTATGCTGAGACTGGCTAATAGCCAATAAGCTCTGATTTCTGGATTTCCAGCACCTGGTTGTGCTTGACAACCTCCTGATCCAGTTAAACCCCAACTGGTTAAAACCCACCAAGCTCTGATTGGGGGTGTCCAGGATCTGCTTCTGCTTACTCCTGAAAAATGGCAGTGAGGCAGAGACTGGTACTGAAGAATGAACTAAATGAACTGGACGCACAACTACGACTATACGAAATATGAATACTGATTCCCCCAGTTACGTCGTATTCTTAACTTTCACATCCCCCATGGGACCTAACTGCAGTTAGATGCAAAGGCTTAACCCAGTTAGATTGTCTTTTGGGTCCTTTGATACGAAAATACGAAGATGGATTTAAGAGCCATGGTTTTTATTCACAAAAAGTACCTGCGCCAAAGGATGCTGATTTTCTTGCATGGAATAAACCATGAAGTGGTTGGAGTTATTGATAATTAACTTTCGTACATATATATAACAATGAGTCCCGCAGGCGTCCTCTGCAGCGCTTGTGCTCTCGCACTGGCGTGCCCATCTTTACAAACATAATCATGTTTCAGTCATCCAGACTTTAGGCGAACAGCTCAAGCTCCGTCAACAAGTGATCGCCACGGCCACTGTCTATTTCAAGAGGTTTTATGCTCGCAACTCTCTCAAATGCATTGATCCTTTGCTGCTTGCACCCACCTGCGTATTTTTAGCTTCGAAGGTTGAAGAATTTGGAGTTATTTCCAATTCTCGGCTGATTTCAACGTGTCAAACAGTCGGTGAGTGTTTGTATTAGCTCAGGCACGCTAGAATTCATCGAAACCCTTGTGCTGCCGAAGGTGAATCACTTATTAGAACTATCAAGCATCTTCTTACCTCTTACAAAATTCCTTTTTGTTTTCAGTGAAGAACAAATTTAGCTATGCCTATTCCCAGGAGTTTCCCTACCGAAGCACCCAAATCCTTGAATGTGAATTTTATCTTCTGGAGAACCTTGACTGTTGTTTGATCGTGTATCAACCTTATCGTCCCCTCCTTCAGCTCCTTGCTGACATAGGTCATGAGGACCAACTTCTTGCTCTCGCCTGGAGAGTTGTCAATGACTCACTTCGGACGGATGTGTGTCTGTTGTATCCTCCCTATCAAATAGCGATCGGTAAGTAGAATTTTTTTGAAACTCAAAACATTTCGATGACTATTTGTAGATTATCTGTAGCCGCTTTTCCGATGATTTGATGGGGTTGCTCCACCACTATATTTGAACATGCTACTTTTTCTCTATCCGATTTCTTGATAAATTCCAGGGTGCCTTCAAATTGCATGCGTCGTGCTTCAAAAAGACTTGAAATCTTGGTTTGCGGAACTCAATGTCGACATAGAAAAGATCCAAGAAATCGTAAGATACGTGATCTCGTTGTTCGAGCTGTGGAAAACCTACGATGAAAAGAAAGAAGTTCAAGCTCTTCTTAACAAGATGCCGAAACCCAAAGTTCAGCCTGCGAACAGATAGCTAGGGGAGGACATGCCTCAGGGCATGCAATGAAGCCAACACATTTTCTTAACCTGCATTTATCCTATCGCTCCAGTTTATAATTGTCTCTCAAAACCTCAGATTCTATACTTCGAATGTCTCGTCGTACTATGAAATTTTCAATAATTTGCGCATGGAATATAGACTGAGTACCCAGTGGGAATAACATTTAATTATAGGCGTAAGCTCACGTGAGAAGACCTAATAATGAAGACCTTAACCGTAATTATTGACGTAAATGTTCATGACGAAGTCGCGAAGAATGTAAATAATTTTACATATGTAATTTGTGGAGGTACTCCACACCTGACGAAATCGTTTTCAATTTCAACTCGCATGACCAGTGTAATACACTATGTTCTATGAATTTTTCGCTTCATCAACTTGGCCATTGTTTAATGTAATCTTCATTTGCACTCATTGAGAATACATCTTATTTATATTGTAGTATTTCAAATTGAGAAATTCATTTTTTCCTTGCGATTGTCTTACGGGGAGCGCGCGTATTTTGTGGCAATGGATACGATAAGACTCGTTCTTACACGCAAATTTGTTCAAAAGGTCTTAATCACTTGGATTCAGCTGTTGGTGGGTGTTCCCATATCAGCTGTTGGTACCGCTGTGGTTCGAGATAGCGTGACGTTAAGTGAGAGTTTGTCGGAGGTACCTGGGTTCATTTCAATACGGAGATTAGGGAGAGTGATAACTCCGCCGCTGGTGGTATAAATTGTTTATTGACATTAAAGCCTCCAACAGTCATCGCTCCCTCTTATCTCCCGTCATAAACGTGACGTTATTCAGAGTTCCCAAGTAGTACGTGTGCCGTGTGATGCCGAAATTACGGAATGCTAACGATTGGGGTTGGTTTAGAAGGTTGAATGCTTAAGAGGACACAACCAACCAATTTGGCATACTAGAAAACTGATATATTAGATAGTATCTAATATATGTATTACGTATTACGTTCATAGTGAGTGTTAGCGATTAAATAGCTTCCACCGAGTCAACTACCGTACACCATTATTGTGTGTGGAATTAAAAAAATGAATCTGCGGTTAATAGTTCTTTGAACAAACTGGTCGAGCTTTGACGTGCGTTTATTTTGATCGCCCGCTCATCTCATGTAGTTTGGTCTCGATTTCGTTTTCGTTACGTCTTCAGGAGCATGTTAGCACTTGTTTACGCCCGTTCCCTACAAAAAATAGCTACCTCGGTTTTCGACTTTTGATAAGCTAGATTCACGATTCCGACCTCTATGCGGTCGTCTTGGAGCCGTGTAGGAGCCTATGTACCATGTCCCCAGACCGCACTCCATACTGCTTAAAACGGCCCTGGACTGCGTACGGTGGACGGACATTTTATTTTTGGATTCTACACATCTTGAAACGCATAATGACAAATCTTGAAGCACACGCTTCGAGTACATAGGTTTATTATTCTGAGAATAATAAAAAAAAAATAGCATGTTAGAATCAAGCCTCCGCATTCTCATTGTCATGGCCGGCAGACGAACAGATTTTCACACTAAGTGAAAATTGTATGAGTTATCAGTTCAACCTTATTAGTGCAATCTGGTGGGGGCGTTCACCTTCTTCTTTCACTGTTTTTCTCACCGGTTCCAAAACGCTGAGCCCGAACCCGATCGTTTTTTTTTTTTTTTCCAAGACATAGAAGAAGATCCTGAAGCACCCCAAACAAAATTAGGTTCACAAAAAAGAGGAAATTGCAGTTTGAAATTAAAAATTTGCCTATTATTTTATAGTAACATTATAAAATGTGTACATCACGTAAACGCTTGCTCATGTAGCAGGTGAGTAAAGACAAAACGAGACAAAAACAAGACATAGATTATGTAGGTAACAAATTTTGGTTTCGTAGCAGGTATCCTCTCAATGGCTGGTTGGTACGTATTAGGATAATAATCATTCATTCAACTTCCGTTAGAGAACGTAGTACGAAACGTACCTCAATATAAACGTAACCGCAATCAGAAACCAGCACCATGTGTTTTTTCGATTGTACCCCTTTGGTTGTTATCTACATTCATCAAACCACGTTCCTCTGGTGTAAACATGTGTTAAATGCTCAAATGCATCAAGAGGCAAGAGGATTGTGCTTGATATTACTATTGCGGTTTAAAAAAATGTTGCGAGGAACGTGTGAACATGACGGTATTTGAAAGTTGACAAGCGTATAAAAATAAATACATGGATGTAGATCAATGTTATAATATATAATCTTGGAGCGTAGAATTCAGGATTTTAGCCAGTATTTCTTGGCTCTGCGATATCACATTTAAAACAGCGTTGTCCTTTCATTCGCTCTTATATAGTCTCTTGACCCTGAAAAATACATTTTCGACAATGAAATAATTTGTCATTATATTTGTATAAACTATTCTTCTGATTATTTAGATGGAAAAAGTTCCCCTGAGTTATTGCAGGTTCAAAGTTCCTTTTCATTCATCAAGTATGAAAAACTCCGTACCTGGGTGCGTACCTTTTTCCTTTTGCGTGTGTGAGGTACCTACACCACCATTTCATTAATTCTTCAATCTCTTATGGTGCCTCTTCTGAGCCCACTTCATGTCATCGTCCCTTGGCTTTGCGCCTGTTACGAAAGTAACTAGAGATTCTAGTGTCGTCCAAAATTTTATTCTCTCCAGTGGGTAGTTCAGCCACCCAGTGGTGATACAATAGTAAGTCTCGTGGGGTGCTACGTGATGATACCTGCAACATTTAGGTTCATTTGACCAATAATTATTACAGTAATAAGTTCATGCCAAATCAAATATTGGTTAACCAATACCATCATTTCCCGTTTTTTGACGAGTATCCTTTTCATTTATTCGGTTCTTACCTATGATGTGTGCGTGGTAGTATTAGATGCCATGATTGTAGGAAGACAACGATCTTAGGGAGACCAAAATAAGTGTGAGACCACTTATGAATCTGAAATAACGACAACAATACTATCTTCTGGCTAATTGAATGGAGGAATAGTTATGATGAGTACGTAATTTTAACCCAAACCAATCTTTCACTAACTGAAAGAAAATGAATTTCCCAAAATCCTGTACCTACTCTTACTAGCATAAAACTTAAGTTGTGGAAAGTACGATGGCATTACCTGGTTGGTGAGAGCTATCATGAACGTAAGAGCAAATAGGTAGCATCGAAACGGGAACGTTTTGCTCAAGTGCTGAGGAGGGAGCGTCACAAACCCATGTAGAAGGTATCCAAGAAAGGGAATGGTCATCATGAAATTGTCACCGTTGGTTTCAATGAAATCATGTCTCGTGATGCTAGTTGGATCAATGTGGTGTTCTCTGAAGGGTCTGAGGTAATGCTGGGAACAAAGAAAAATGAAATATATCATAATATTAGGAGTATACATAGACATGACATATTCTATTCTGGTGGATCCAGGATGGGTTGGGGTGGTCAATAATGACATTCACCCCACCCTTGGAGAAATTCTAGTATACATCTAAAAATTATTGTCTACATGTATACCGGACGAATTCGTTTCCCCAGTAAAAAGGGTCCTTATGTGTCTCGGAATGCCGAAACGTAGAGTTAACTCAAAGATAACGAAATAAATCGGTAGATTAAGTGGATCAAATTCATTAATTTTAAATAAGATTCATTGAAAAGTGGCTGGGAGAGGGAAAGGGGACTTATCTCTCGATCGATGCACACAAAGCACCAGCTACTTTGTGAGGCACGTAGGCGAAAGAGAATACGAAAAAAAATCCTCGTCCAAACACAGCTGTTTATTTTTGAATTAAGTATGCGAATATTAATGGATCCTAAATTAATAATTTCTACTTAATGGTCTCATAAACATTGGTCGATTTGAAGTGCTTTAGGCATCGCAAACCGTCTCTATGCAGTTTTTAGTGTCTCCTGTAAAATTTAGATTTGGAATATACGTGGTTTTGCATGTTGTCATATAATATTGTTATGATCGTGGTTATTCGTAATATGCATTATCGTAATATTATTATGACCCGTTTGGATACCGCTACACGTGGCTGTTGTAGCATTTTCTTCATACTGTTGAACACTTTCAATCTTGACCCAACTTCTATAAATCACTCCTTTCATTCCATCCATTCTAGTGAAACCTTTTGTTTGCGAATCGATATATTCCTATTCTAGAGGACAAAGGGAATATTTGTTGGTGTATCTCATATCGCAGGAGTCATCAACCGAGGTGTCACGTGATCGGTGTAGAGAATGAGTGAGAAAAGATTGGCTGGAAAACGGTGACCGAATGGTCAAGCCTTAAGACACTCTGATAGGCTTACCGCAACAGGTCTCTTCGTAAACTTTTGTGGTTTAAAAAACCCACAAAAAGTTATGAGACTTGTGGAACGTATTCGTGAGAAATAGATTATGTAAATGAATATTGAGTGTTTCCGTCGTTTTCTGAAAGATATAGGGTCAGACGAAAATATTTTACGACTCGATTTATGAACCATAAAATATCTATGAATGTCGTCGTGCGTGGTTGTTTTATCGAAAAATTGTTCGTGGGGAAAATTCTATTCTTTCTCACAGGCATTTGTCAATGTCAACCTACACCACAATACAAAATCCACAATATCAACTGCTTAAATTCCGAATCGGTTTAGTCAGGCATCAACGACGGTATACAGTGGCTCAGCTCGTTATAACTCAATTCCGTTGAACATCTCGCTCTCAGCAGCTATCCATTGTCAAAATTATGGCTTTCCTTACCTATTATTAGGTCCTTACCTTTCCTATTATTGGAATTTCCACCGATCCCCAGGTGTCCGCTCCCCAGTGTACGAGTCCAGAGAAGAAATCCGCTGTAAGCATGCTGGCCAGGGCCATCGCTGTCACTATAGGTGTTGTCTCTAATTTGATATATGGCAACATGTACACCACGTTCATCGCTATCAAGGCTAAGCTTACACTCACGCAGGATATCTCTTGCAAACGTTTCCCTGAAACAAGAATAAGGTATATTTTTATAAAATTAAATAGGTATAGATTAATACGGTCTCTAATACTATGACGCTAATGGTAATGGTGCGACGACGATAGAGGCACTGCAAACGTGTCTTGGAGTGGATGGTGTCCCGATCCCTTTCTCTGACTAACCTGAAAACAAAGATTATACTACTGACGCAGAAGGGAATGGATAGAAGAGCTGAAATGCGCCATCATGTACCTAGGAGTTACCTAGGGAGCGGAGTTTTGGACCCACATCTGGGCAGCAGCAGTAATCGGCAAGCTGAGTCGGAATGCCTAACTTAGGTGGCCCAACTCTTGCAAGACGCAAGCTCCTCATGAGAACAGCAGAAGCAGCTTCTGCTGCTTATAGCTGCTATAATGCTGTACGGTGCTCAGGTATGGGCCTAAGTTGTTCAAGAAGTATGACGCGAACAGAGGTAGAAGTGAGGCCCTGAGGGTGTGCAGTGTGTTCAGGACAGTGTCAGCCCCGGCATCAGCGGGTCCAATATTTACGCGTGGGGCACCTATTTAAATAGGTGCCTATAGCGACCCTCCTCTTCCTCCACAAACAATGGGAGCGTAATCCTAGATCCAACGCTAGAGGCATTCTCCCAAACACACACACAAATTATAATGTTAATCCAGTGAAGCATTTAGGAACACATTATAATCACGTAGGTACACCTGCAACATCCGTTTCACAGGGTGCTCCTACAACAGTGATGAAGCAAGAAGGGGAGGGAACCCTGAGGAATTGGAAAGCCCTCTGGAGAGCTGAGAGCTGGGGACGGTTGACATGTCTGCAGCCAGGCTCATTCATATCACAGTTCTCACCCTGTTTTTGACTGGGCATGCCTACTTCTCGGCATATTTGGCGAATGGAAAGGTGGACGTTTGTCAACTGTGAGAGAGAACGTTTACCCCTTTTCATACCTTCTTCTCGTACTCGATGGGTGCGGTTACATAGGAGTCTCGAAGAAGAAGTTGGGGCCCTGCAGGGCCAATCCATGGATCCAGAGACGATTGTCGTGAAAGTGATAGCAACGCGCGAGAATTGGGGTGCAATTCCCACCTATTTCGTCGCAGTTATGAATATGTGCAAAAGAGAGGGAAGGAGGGGGTTGAGTTATTCCACACCTCTCAAAATCATGTTTGGCCATGACTGAATTACAATAATCACAAGACGTGAGCAACATCTATTCTCATATTTATTGTTTTGCGGAGTGCAAAAATTCGATAGGATTGACTCGAACGAGACGAAATACA
This sequence comes from Pilophorus perplexus, assembly GCA_955831195.1. NCBI lineage: Eukaryota > Metazoa > Arthropoda > Insecta > Hemiptera > Miridae > Pilophorus > Pilophorus perplexus. The sequence continues at coordinate 11,087,929 of OY037011.1, read as the reverse complement.
TGGTGAAGGGAGTGAGAATCTTACAGCGTCCTTGGTCTTAAACAAATAGGTACATGATGAAACCTTCGTCTAAAATTGGCTTTGTTCCCTTTCCTTCATCACTTTAGATGTTAGACTTCGTAAATAATTCACCAAGGCAATTGCGCTTGGTGCATTATTTGTTAATATCGATTTTGTCCTTCGTTTGGTTGAATAGAAATGGTGCTTCCTACTTGATAGGTTCCTCTAAGTAGATAGCTAACATGATTCATCATTCATGAACTAACGATCTCATGAGGTGGGTTAGGTATCTTTTACTGGAGACTCGAGCCGATTGCTATAACCTAAAGCTTCAATTCTCTCTGCTCATGCATTTCCGTCTTTTTAACCGCCTCATTTGAACAGTCTTACTAAAACTGTGTGTTTTCTCTTCTTATACTTTTTAATCAGAGGTAGGTATCATTGGATAGCAGTCCTGGGCATTTTGTGACCAGGTAAAGGATTTTTTACATGGGTGCTTATGGTTTTTTATGATTTTGCCATTCGTTGACCACGTATTACTAGTAGTATTTCACTACATAGAATAGAGCACTACAATAGAATACCTTGTAGTATATGATGACATATGAATGGTGCATAGGTCATTCGTATTCATAGAATCATGTGTAATAATTACATAAACGTTTCTATGAATACCAATTAGGTATATCATCTAATTATCGCAATTAGGTATATGAGTTGGTTAATGAGGAATTCTTTTGGCCCCTACCCTACTAAATTTTATTTGATTATGTACCAATGATGGACACAATGTCTTGAAGGACAACACATTCAAGTAGAAGAATCGGTCTATACTTTTGATGTCAAATTAGATAGGTACTGTGCTTATGAGGAGTTGATTTGAAAATTCATGAATATCACAAGCTGGAGGCTAGTTTGTAGAGTAGAAGAAGACCTGAACAATTCACTAGTATTAGTAGGTAGGTACCCGAGCGAGCGTACTTGTTGCTGTAGGGAAGGGTGGCCTCAGGTAGGTCTCCGAAAGTTCCTGAATTGTTGATGGAAAGAAATCACGAAAGGACTCTTCGAATAATTAATAAATGAGAGCTTTAGTAGAGCCAATACTGGATATTAAAGGATGGCACGTAAGTGAGTAGGTCCCGTTGCACTTTTGTTTCTAACAGAAATAGAGCGATAGTTAGGCCCTGCAACGAGCACTTGTGGAGGAATAAATTGGCAATTTCAAAAAAATTCTACCTAACTTAAAAGAGATTTCGTACGTATATAACTCGGAACTTACGGAAGATAGGGGATAAAAACGCGGCAAATTGTTCATGAGGTTATAATTATTTTGTATAAATTGTGCCAAAATAATAATTTTATAACAATAAAAAATATGTATAAAACAAATTAATTAAAAATAATAATAATAAAAATAAAGCTATCCCAGGACAGAACAGATGAGGGATGCTCAAAAATGGGTTCTACGTCAAAAATTACTTCGAAAACCCCATCTTAGACGATCCCCTGACGTCCTTCAGAGGCACCATTTGTAGTCACACTTTCCAACAGAATGGATTCCGAAAACGACACCTCATTCGAGCCCATGGCCAAAAACCTTCAAATCCCTCGTGTAGGCCCCATTTAGCCCCACGGAGCCCTAACCCACGGGCAAGTGCGGCTGAAAACCGAGCATTTTGTCAAAATTTCCTAGACCCCCGTCACGTTTGACCGGGTTGATTATTCTGAGAATAATATACCAAAAGGTACCAAGGTCTTTTTTTTCCCTCAATCTTCTATAAACTCCGGACCTAAACCTCTGATAGAGTTCCGATCCCTATCACCATTCATCATCAGATAGTGAAGATTCTTTGCAATGGAAAAATGGGAGTGGCCCGCTTTGATGAGGGGCGTGAGCGGACATTACCCCAGGGGCAAGCACGCACGACCTAGAAATACGAGAGCAGGTTTTTCGATGTGACAGAAAAGTTTTGAAAGCTCAGTATAATATTATATTATAATATACAGTATATTATACTGTTATAAAAAACCTACTCGAATTCAACTACGCATCAGGTTTCTGAAACCCTGCTCATTCTCTATTAAATAGAAAAATAAAAAATAAAAAATCATTAGTATAAAATGTATACTAATGATCATAAGTATAAATAGAGAATGAGAAATCGATTTAGCTATGTGGGATAATATCCCACATCAGATATTATCTAACTCTGATACTGTTAGAAATCTAATTCCGATTCTGGTAAGTATATAATTTTGCAGTTATTAAAGATTTAATAGGCATATTAATTGGGAGCACCAACCTTTACGATTCATTTGAACGCTATAACCCACTAATTTTCTAGAGACGAATCCTCAACGTTCAGGAAACTCATGCATCGCCAGACAATGCCAAAACTCCTTCATGTTGTGTTGAGAATTACCTTGATGTTTTCCGTCTTAGGATAGATGTGTGAACATTAAAATTTCTACTCTTAGAATTTTGATAATTTTTTTTTTCAGTCTAAACTCATGCCAAAGAAGTTTTGAAAATTAACATAGGCATGCTTATATGCGTCTAACTGGCGGCAGATATCTAGACACACAAATAACTAGGTAATAAGTACCTACATAATAAGAGTGTAGTGTTGTCCGTTCTTGAAAAATTGAAGACAAGTACAACGGGTAACAAGGTGACGTGCAATCAACTCCTCCATAATTTAATTCGCCTTTTTGCTGATATTGAGCTCAATATAGGAGACCTTGACTGAATTTTTCAATTTTTTTCCTGAAAAGGTCTTCTTTCAAAAGTTACGAATATGGGTCAAGATTGCAGAGTCTCCATTATTTATAGGGCCTGAGGATAAATAAAATATTTGAATACCGAGGCCTGAGAGTAGGAGGTGACGTTCTTATTTTTATCCATATTTTGGCTTAACTTTTGATGCGTGAATGTACTTCCTCTCTCAGTTCAAAATCGCATAATATATTATATTTCATAAACAGCTTTGAACTTAACTACCTACACAGACTAGCACTCATAGCTCACTAGCATTTACCCTCGCGACAAAACGCCCCAGTATAAACCCACACTCAGAGTGTAGGTGACAGGGAGGCCTCGCCTCGCTAAGACGACCATTTTCTCGCGGAGGGGGGAGGGCTCGCTTCTCTCGCCCGTTTGAACAATAGGTCAAGGTAATCAGTACATAATAAGAGTGGGTGTATACATTTCAAATCGCAAATGCAAACACTTGCTGATCAGGGTGAAGGACCGGTGAGGGTCCGGACTCTCTCAGGACGGGGCTGTGGCCAGGCGCCTCTTAATTCAAGGACAACTGCACAGACCTGACAGACAGCGCAGGGGCCGGGCCCTATAAGGTCAATAAGAGCATACCCATGCACGATCGGCGAAAATCGTTCAAATTAAGCTCGCCGTTTAAATTTGCCCATCATCTGTTCATCGTTCTTTCGGGATTTAGTATTAAAATTGAGATCACTAGGGAGAATACAGAGGAAACGCCGACTCAATCCGACTGTAAACTACGAAGATAAGGATAATTGCACAGATTTGCGCGCGTCAGAAATTGCGCTCAATGGGCTAATCGGACGTGGAATTTGCTTGGGAATCCAAATCCGACATAAAAATTAGGGGTCCTCATGTACAATAACAAATTTGGGCGCAAATGCGCCAGATTGCGCGCATTTGAGGGAAATCCCCCCCCCCCCCCCCCCAGCCATATTTTTATCACATAGGTATGTTCAGTTTGGGAGGAGAAGGCTTGTGACATACATTGGTACCTACCTACAAACATACATACAGAGATGGTCTGAATCAGTGGTTTAGATTTCCAAACTAAAAACATAGGTGTATTATTCCAAGAATAATAAACCAAAAATTGGTATCAGGAGATTTTAAAGGATTCAGAATTCAATTATCATGTTTGAAACGCAAAATTCCGACCCTTTCAAGCAGCCCATTTTTGTATTAACGTATGTAGGCTCTGCTGATTCTTTAGTGTCTTTCTCTTCATGTCAAGTGCAGTATAATGTGAAGCATGCAAATTATGAGACTATACAGCAATCACAACTGATTGGTCTCTTATAAACAGGTAAACAATTAGGTCGGTACACCCGCAGGTGTGGATTTCTAAGTCGAGGTAACCGTTTTCTCTGCACGCCACATAACGTAGAGGTATGTAAAAGCGAAATGCGGCACGCTACGGTTGGAGTTGAAAGAACCACGGGATTGGGCGAGTAAAAGGGCGCAGGGGGACTGATGTAAAGACGGCATGCAACAGTTGCAGAACTCGGGCGCCAGAGGTATTGACATTTTCAAGACTAGGTGTCGGCCTCGGATACGAATATCTTACTGCAACTTTCCTTATAACGAGTGGGGGGATCGCTCAATCGTATACCGTGATGTGGCATCTGTCAGGTTCTTACTTCTTGTGTAAAGACTAGCTAATTCTTGGGCTCCAAGATGCGTCGGCCCCCACCGTGGGCCCTTGGAATCTTCACCAACGAGGGAAGTGTTGGCATTTGGATCCTCTTCCGTCATGGAGTGCTCCATGACTTCTTTATCTGTTTTGGGAGGTCCAAAAGGTATACATTCTGTCTTCATATCCACCTGCCACCTGTAAGAACAAAAGGTCGTAATACTTGTATGGAATCAAAAAATCGCAAAGATCACAAAAAGTTGCAAAGATTAGGTAGGTACCTGCTCAAGGGAATCTTTGCAATTAATTATCTATAAACTAATTTTACACCAATAAGAAATTAAAAAGTAGGGTTAAAAATTGAAAAAAAAAAAAAAAAAAAAAAAACTTCTTAGTGCTGAAATACGTTTGGGCAGATGATGACCCCGAAAAATAGATTCTAAAGTCCACGTCCAAAGTTACTTAGAAAACGACCCCTGATTCGGCCTCCTGGCATCCTTCGAAAGCCTCATTTTTAGCCTCATAAACTCCCTTGGTGAAATCGGAAGGTTCTGGGACCCCCAAAAATGAATTCTACGCTCAAGAGTACTTCGACATCGACACCTATTACGACTCCATGGCCAACCTTCAAAATCCCCTCCCGTAGCCTGCGTTCATCCCCACAGAGCCTCAGGGGTTTGGGCGATATGGCTGAAAACTGAGTATTTTGTAAACACTTCAGGTTTTTAATTAAATTTCTACTGCTCAAAGCGGCATTGACGAACATTAAATGTCATCAAATTTTGATTTTTTAATCTTCACGATTTGAAACGTATAATGACAAATTTTGAGGCCGGTCAAACCTTTTCGCTCCCTTCGCGAAAACAAGTGATTTATTGTAAGAATAATAAACGAAAAAGGGAGAAATCATTTGGCTCAAGTATGTTGGCGTACGTTTGCGCTCGAGGTATTTCTTTCAGTCATTCCTGTACAGTACCAAGGTAGTGGCGATTCGTCGATATGCATTATGTAGAACGTCACAAGAAGGTACAATCGATTCGCATTAAAGTTTTAAAGGTTTGATGGTGTACGATCAAGCACAGCTCTATTGGAAACAAGAATTGTTAAGTACCTTTCATGTGTTATTTGTTGGCGTGCCTACACTTACTTAACCTTACTAAATCGTCCCCGGGAACACCGTCAACCTTGTGTAACCGTCGGCCTATCTTTCGTTCTTCACCCGTGATTGAGTTGTTTATCATTTTTCCGGTTATCCCTAATTGGATGGAAGTACAGTAGAAACTCAATTAACCGGGTTGGACGGGGCGGGTGGTACCTACCTCGGATACTCAGAAAACCGTGCAATAATGATCAGAAAACAGGAGAAATGCAGAATTTGCAACGAAAACGATACCTCACTCAACTTCCTGGAGACAACTCTGGAACACCCCTGAATCGATACTACGTTCAAAATTACAACGTAAACAACACTTCACTCAACTTCCTGGAGAAAAGCCCTCCAAAACTCCCATCTGTAGCCTCTTAACAGCCTCGTGGGGTGATGAGACAGCTCTGGAGCCCCTAAAAATCTATTCTAGTTCCAAAATTACAATGAAAACGACACCTCACTCAACTCCCTGGCTTAAGCCCTTCAAAACTCCCACCTGTAACTCCTTAATACCCTCACGGAGTGTTGAGATAGCTCAGGAACACCCACATTGATACTATGTACCTACGAAATTGCTTCGAACACGGCACAACTTCCTGGAGAAAAGCGGACAACAAACAACGGTTCAACAGGTCCGGTTGACGGGTCGAGGGGGGTCAAAGTCGGAAGATAACCTCGGTTGAAGGAGCTGACATTCTCGTTCAAAACAACCCCGGTTGATGGAACTCCTGGATAATCGGACCCTACTCTGGATGGATCCTCCTCTCCTGCAGCTGTCGCGATTACTGGAACACACTACGACACTTCGTGCAACTCACCTGCAGTCCCTTCCTCCACAGCGAAAGGCGGCGTGATCAAAGATGTAACACTTTCGTAACCCTGCCAAATACAACTCAATTCCTTAAAAATTAAAGAATTGTGGTTTGGCACAGTTCCGAATCATTGATTTAGAAGATGCACTAAATTCACCCGTTAAAACTCTTGCGTCCTTGTGTCTTTGATTTATCTTGGGTCACAAAAGAGGGTGGCACAGTGGAAAAAGTGAAGAGCAGAATTCGTAAAGCAAACGACGCCTTCATCCAGCTCTATCCAATATGGAAGATTCGGATGCTTTTCAGGAAAACACAAAGTGAAGGTTCTTCAACACCAACGTCAAGTCTGCCCTGCTGTATGGAGGTGAGACGGGGAAGATGTCTGAATCCACAACCTGCCAGCTACAGTCATCCAGCAACCGCTGGAAAGAGTTTTGGGGATATGGTGGTCTAACACAATCTCTAATGCAGATCTATGGAGGACAACCGAACAACATCCGATAGAGCAGGACATATGCATATGTTTTCCATGGAAAAGAAAATTGAAGTAGATTGGCCATACTCTGAGAAGGACCGATGGCGACCACTCCAATAGAATCCACAAGGGGAGGCAGAAGAAGAGAAATGCTGAGGGAAACTTGAACATTGAACGATAAGGATCTCTTGGTACCCAAAACCTGGAATGGATTTGTAAGAATCGTGCCAGTGGGGGATTTTCCCCCCCACGTTCTCTGCTGCATTGCCAGCCCGCCGGAGTTAGTACCGGCGGAAGGAGCGGGTCGTGCTACCATCATGGCGCGACTGTGCAAACCCCGATTCTCTTGTCGGCCGCCCAGCCTCCCCCTCCGAAGACGGGGAGAATTTAACAACCAATTTGCCATTTACTGCACATTTATTGCGACTTATACGTCAACAAGCAGTAAATTTTCAGGGATCAGACCCGACGGCCAGGCCTCCATTACCAACAACTTGGTTGTGGAAGCTGACCCGGCAGGAATGGTCCCGACGTATGGGTCCGTTTCCCAGGACTCCATTAACGACATTGCGCTTGTGGAATCCGAGAAATCGGATTCATATATGACTGGGTCCGCTGGTCCGGCCACCTTTAGTGACAAATCACTTGAAGTAGCTGCAGGAGCGTTCCTAGGTTCAACTGCAAGCCCACGCCGAACTGATACCGGCCACGACATATCGTGTTGGGTATCAGCATGCCCTCGGTTCATACTAATGGTTGCCAGTAAGTACAATACTGTAACATATTATGCTACAGTAGTCCAGCTGGGTTGCTGCAGGGGTATTGGATACTAAAAACGCACGACCTTTCGGTCTTGGGTTCTTAGCATCTCATACCATGTACAAAGAAAAAGAAGAGGAAGGAAATCAAGCTATTTTAGCACTATAATAGGTCACTGAAAGATTGAACTTCTTCGAAAAAACGATACAAAAATTTTACAATTCATCGTAGGCATGGAAACAACCATTTCAGTGTAAAACATTTTCAGGGTGACTCAGATGTATCGAAGACTGTTACATCTTAAAAAATTAGGAACAGTGAGTATTTCTGGTCCAACAGCTGTTGCCGCCTCATCACTGGCGTGTGACAAAAGAAGGCATAAAACAACCAAGAACAACTGTACATTAGATGGGAAGGTAGAAAACCAGGCTTTCGTTCCCACCTGCCAATTAGATTAATTTCTAATGTAAGTAGGTACTAATTTTGTCCAGCTCGTCTTTTACTCGTAACTTTGGTTATTTATTGTTTGTGTCATAGAATCTGATATGTGAGTAGTAACGATAATGCCATACTGTGTCATACTTCTTGACAATGACTAGGTAGGTACGCGCTAACATGTTCCACGATACATCGAACAGCGATTGCAATCGACATGTCAACGATGCCGGTAATTACAAATAAATAATGAAAATGGGGGAAGCCATGTAATTAAGAGTTTCCAATGAAAAATAAAACAGGCTGAATCAATGTGGATATGGTTTGCTTATGCTTCTTGTACCCCTCTTTCATTGTTCCTGACGGGCCATTTTACACGATAGGTATAGTCATTTCAGGTCTACGACCTCAGGTGTATGTAAATTCATCGCTGATTACTTGGGATTGATCGGCCGAAACCCTGGATTGATTGGCAGGTACTGAATTATACCTGTTGATAAGTACCATCTTTACGGAAGGGATGATACTGAAGCAAGTCGTGACGTGAGATGGCGTTCCTCGAACCAAATGTGTTTCAAAATAAAGTTGAGACTCACTGACGATATTCTGTGAAGAAAATCCGGCTATTTCACCTAAAAACAGGTACAGGCGTCTACAAATGCGGACACAGTAGTTAAAATAAAACTCACCCATTGGGCGGCGGGAGGACAGGGGTACCGAGGTTCTGGCTAGTTTCCATCTGAGGAAGTGTTCAAAGATCGGGCCCCGTGATGAACTCAAGTGATGCGTCGCGATGAGACAGCGGGCGGCACTCAAACTGTCACGGTCACAGTTCACACACGACGTAGAGACGTCCTACGGTGGGGCGGCCGCGGTGGTTCTGTTCTGCCGGAGACCGGACCGCACCAGACGGACCTACGTCTGCAGCTCGTCTCGCGGCGATGTTTTTCTTGGGAGCCGCTACGGAGCGCTGCCCTCCCCCACCCCCGTCGAATTCTCAAATCTGCCGCTCACACAACCGCATAATTGACGTCGTCGACCCCAATAATTTAGACTCGACACGCTTCTGCGAGCCCGTATTACAGGGTGAAAGACAAAAAATAAACTTAGTTGGAATTAAAAATCAATTTTACTGTAGAATTCCTTCCAATCCTCGAAAATGCCCAAGATGGAGTGTTAAGAAGATAATACTGCAAGTATTACACGTAGGTTGCTTATTCTTGGCGTCAAAATTAATTCTACGTAAAACAAATTATTTAAGAAAATTAAATAAAATTGAAGGGTGCCATATGCCTTAGGGCCCAAGCGCCATTTGGAAAAACAGCAGAAAACTTGTCATAAAACATCAGAAAAACGCATAAACCCAAACAAACACAAAATGAATTTTATGTCACAAATCAATAGGGAAACGACACATCATCCTTTTAAAGCCCCATAGAACTACTATGACATCGGAAGGTTCAGACTCCCCCCCAACAATGGATTCTTCGTCCAAAACTGCCTCAAAAACGGCACCTCACCTGACTTGTACCATAAACCTCTAAATAACCTCATGTAGACCATTTTTATCCCCACAGAGCCCCATGGGTTGGAGCGATGGGGCTGAAAACCGTGCGGAGACCACTGAATTGTGAACCGAGTACATTGTCAACATTTCAGAATAAAAATAAAAAAATAATGAAAAAACGCTTGAAATTTAAGACAAGGGTTTATTATTTTCTGATATACCTACGTTACTTGTGCAAAAAATCAATTGTCAATAAAAAAAATAGAAAAAAAAAATCTGTACCTACATTGTTTGGACAGATGTAGTGTGGTAGCACTGATTATCGACATGTCCCTATTATTGACAGTTCATATAGGAAAGAAGAGCTGTCATTAGGTATGCAAGTTTTTTTTTTTTACGCGGAAAGTACCTATTTGACCTCCTGGGATTCTTCAAAAATCCCATTTGTAGCCCCATGAAAGCCCTACAGATCCCCACAGAAAAATCGGATCGTTTCCGGACCCCCAAAAATGGATTCTACGTCCAAAAATACTTTGAAAAGGACACCTAACTCGTACCCGTTAGGTTACATTTGGCGGAGGGTGAGAATTCTGGGTGTATTGAGTATGTTCTCTCTAACTCACTGGAATGAGTTATTTAAACCTGCTCTACTCTTCTTAAACTAGCATCGTCACTTCTGCTAATTAGGAATTCTGGCTCAACTAGTTCTAACCTGATCATTCAACATCGTGAGATATCCTCGTTTGTGCAACAGCTCGCGCCAACGTAAAAACTTCTATTAATCGAATGCAAACTATACGCTCAATAATGTCAAGCCAAAAAATGATTTCGGCTGGATATAAGTTAACCAAATCATCCATTATTCACGTCAAACACTATTAACATAATTCGACCACTACCCTGAAAAGAAGACACCAGGAAAAGAAAATTTCATTTAAATGTGAACCTCTCTATTCAAAACCACTATTCAACAACACTCTCATGCCGACCGGCTGATTCCTAACTGTGGGGCTGAGAAAATGTCTTACGCAAACGGTCCAGTAGGTATATATAAGTTTATTTCCACATATAAAAGTGTACAACATTACAACTCCGAAAATTCAGAAACATTCCGCCCCAACAACATCCCAAAATCAATTTTCGAAGTCACAACTATCACATTCATAAATTTGCTGAGCTTTTAAACTTATTCATTAAAGGGTTTGTCAAATTTAAAATAACACATAACACATTTACATCCATAAAATGTCTACATGATTTTCATGTCTACGACTACATAGGAAACCATACGATTAACGTTTTTCAAGTAATTGCGAAGTATCTTATAGCTAATATTTCATAATAATCAAATAAAGCCTCCGTAAAAATCTGCTGAACATCATCACCAGAACTCGAGGAGGTTTGCCATGATTGCCAAAAATGCCTGAGCCTACAGACGTAACCTCAAATCGCCATCCTTGGATTAGGGTTACAACGCCTACATACCTACCTAATAATTCATTCTACAGAAAACATTAGTAAATCTATCAAATGTATAATAAATTTGGCAACATAATCAGGTAACACTTTTTCGAAAAATACGTTTAGTACATTCATCTAGGAATTACCAATTGGTTCACAGTATAGGTACCTAATAAAGGATGAAGCAGAAGAGTGTAGGCAACACCTACAGACAATGATTTACAAATCTTTTCCAAATATAGTTTGAGGACGGGATTTGAAAAAAGAGGACGGTGCACAAGTGTTTTTCATTTTCATGAATAATGAAGTGCAAGTCGAAAGCAAGCTCTTGACAACGTCTCAAACGATTCATGTTTATTAAACTGTTTACTTTTTAGCAAAACCAGGGAAAAGGCAAAAGATGGTGCGCAGGTTGAAAATCAAAATGATCGCTAGATGTAAAATAAATAAACAATTTTGAAAATTGGGTAAAGTCAGAAGCACAGATTCTAGGAACTAGCTAGTAAGTAATGTACATAATCTTAATTGATATATTTAATCATTTCAAGTTTTTTAAATTTTTTTTATCAAGTCTAGGGATGGAAATTAATAGACAAGACAAACGCGTGTCAGTAGATTCACTGACAGCTAGTGGAGTCATCATGGAGTTAAGTAATCGTAGCTCTTCAGCGTAGTAGTTTTTTTTTTTGGTGGTAACGATCGAGGCTAGTAACAACTATTGTGCGCAAGAAAGTACATAACTAAATCATCTAGTATCCCAATGGATTGCAGTTGTCAACTTATTTTCATTAGTTTGAATACTGTAGAATAACACAATCTGATTTATACAATAATATGTACTTTGTCTTAGAGGCACATAATATGTACGGTACATACATTTTGTGCTGCTGTTGGATAGTTTCAAGCACCTCTTTTCATTTCCATCTCAAGGCATTTCGAAGCCCGAGTTCCAAACACATCCAACACTCTTGAAATTTTCGAGATACTCTTGAACAATTAATTAGATAAAATTTAACCAAGTCAAATTGTAATTTGTCTAACGATTTTTTGTTTACTTGACAGGTACACTGCTTCTCGCTTAATAATCATTTTATATTTCAACCTTCACCCTCCAGAAACATCAATATAGTAATTTACTATCATCGTTACTCACAAATGACAAAACCAGCTATTTAATATTTTCACAGAGACGATTAATCAATTAATTAATTGTAACGTTTTCATTAAGAGAATATCCCATAGGAATAGATCCGTAGGTGCTAATATAATTTTGATCTTGAAATGTTATTCTTAGTATAATACAAAAAACGCTCGTGAGATCTGGAAGACGAAAAACTTCTCAATTTAATAAGTGGAAGGAAGTAACAATACCAAAAATAAATAAATAGGTTGTGTAGTACACATAATACACACTATAATAAGTTTGTTGATCAAATGTAAACGCAAAGGTATTTGGAATCTCACGATAAAAAGATATTCAGGAAGCACATCTTTCCTGATCTGATCAATCTTCTCCATAACGATCTCCCAGTTTTGTAAGATAGAATGATCCAAATTAAGTTTTCATGATACACACCTAGGTAGCTTCTTCGACAAGAAGTAGTGTCCACAAGTTGCACAAGTAATCTGAATGAATAAATGAGGGATATTGGCACAATAGGTTTTATACAATCAAGTACAGATAAGTTCAATTTTTCCGTACTTACCTTGGGTTTAATGTTATTTTAAGGTACGTACTATCCTCAAGTTGCATACCAATAGTCATAATATGTTTAACATTTTGTGACGAATGAGCGGACAACACCAAGATACAATTTAGGTAGGTAGGTGCTAGAAATATACCCAATGCAAGTAGCCAATGAAAAATTGCACTAAACCAAGTTAATTATTCAACTGGTATGCATTTTCATTAGCAACCTAACCAGATAATACAGAATTTGTCAAGAGGCCACTGAGAGGGGTTGTTCTTCTTATCAAAGTGTTGCAGCACACCTAGTTGTACTGACCGGCAAAATCAACTATCAGTTATACGGTAAAGGTCGTGAGTTGGGTAGTATTTTGTGCGACGTTTTACAACATATTGAGTGACAAAACTGTGTCGAGTTTAGCAACATTCAGATAAAATCAATAATTTTTTTCCTTATTTCATACTGATGTCTCAACTATGAATCGCTCAACTGGGAGGGCCCCCCGTTCCTTCATGGGAGGATGGATAGGGAGAGCGAGGAGGGAGACGAAGGGCCTATGACATCTCAGCCGAGAACGCGGTTGAGAAAGTAAGCGTAAAAAGAGTGATGTTGAGGGTGAACGAGGAGACGACCTGAAAAATGAACATTTGCTGTTTAATGCCACTTTCGTAACTGTTTACCTTCGGCCTATTGCAGCTGGAAGACGGGAAAATAAACATTATTCTCCTTGGTTCGACTCTACCAACCTCTGTTAGGCCGTTCAGGAGTGTCTTCACTGCCGACAGCCAAAGCATCAGGTGTTGGTAAGGGTTCATCGTTGCTACCGCCACCGGTGCTCGCTTTCTCCATGCTACTGTCAGTGCTTCCTCCAGCAGCTTCTTTAGAATCTTCAGAATGATCTTCTCCTAATAATACAATGCGATAATCGATGTAAACAATTTAAACAATGGTCGGTTGGAAACTCGGTGAAATTCTGTGAATTGGACGGAAATTTATTGTCTCCATAAAGTTTATATGTAGTTCAGAGACAAATCTTGTTTTTAGAGAACGATATATTATATTTACCTGAATCTTGAATATTCTTCGTATATTGTTCTAAGCTAGGATTGGTTGGAGGAGAATGTGAAGGGCTCCTTGAAGGACCCTCTTCTTGGGGACCACCTAGAACCTTAAAATCCATCAAAGGCCACGAGCATTAGCAACAACTCAACAACATCAAACAACATTGGTCTTCATAGTCGGTCCATTCTCGGCATGTTAGCGTGATAAATTATAAATGTGTTAGGAACATAAATAATTGTTAACAGTGTTATCAGTTGTAGGTCCGCCTACTATCTGTGCTAATCCAAACAGTGTTTTCACAATTGACAACTGTGTTATCGTGTTACTTACTTTTCTTTCACCGATAGGTTTAGACCCATGGGGGATTAAAGTTTAAACGTCCCCGACCCAACGAGGTGAGCGACGGGTGGGGGGGGGGGGGAATAAAGTAAGTTTTTCCGTATTTTCGCTCAACTCGAAAACGGTAGGTCCAACAGAAAAATCATCTGTATGAAAGATGAAGCTGAATATATTTGCTACAAAAGTCTCAATATTCATTTTTCGTTTATCTATAATAGTTTGGGAGATATTAAAGCTTGAAAGTGGGTTACATTTCAAAAAACCCACTTTTTGGCACTTTTGGTTTATTATACACCTATGTTTTCGCGACTGAGGTCGGCGAATCTGAATTCCTCAAAATCAAAATTTGACATTATCTGTTTCAAGAGGTCTAGATTCCAAAACCAAAATGTCCGTCCGCCGTCCGGGCCGTTTTGGGCTGTAGGATTTTTTTTTTAAATCTGAAATTTTGACAAAATACTCGGTTTACCATATAGTTGTGCCCGCAAGGTTTCCAGCCCGATCGCCCAAACCCGTGGGGCGCTATGGGGCTAAAATGGGGCTACGGGAGGGCTTTTTTTTTAGGCTTTTGGCTATGGGATCGAGTCAGGTGTCGTTTTCGAAGCATTTTTGGACTTACTTCGTGAGAGTCAGGCGGTCCCTGAGTTTCATCCGATGTGATGTTGCTAGCCCTCACTAGAACAGCGGCATCAGTAGATGGTGTCAATGAAATTGCCTGTTCCGTGGAGCTGCTCTGTCCCTGAGATTCAATGAATGGCGAATTTCCTTTGAGCGAAGGTGGTATCGGCTTGGAAGATTGTCGTTTGTCGGGAGCAGCCGCTACGTTGTTGTTGTCCGTCATCAGTGATATCGCCACCTAGCCATACAAAACATGTTCTCAGGTTCCAAAAAATTTGCGCAATTCACGTGAGATTGTTTTCTCGATAGCTCAAGCTGAGCCAAATGGCGGTCAGGGTTATCCCCGATCGCCCGGGAAAGGTGTGGGATAACGCAAAGAAAAGGGCTTAATATTTAGTCGTAAAACAAAGGTGCCGCAGCATTAACCCTTCACAATTTCCCGAAGATAAAAAGTGGCGACGGATAACCTAGTAGTACGAAGTAGAGTAGATTTACCCTAACCAATCCCTAAGGCTATCAGTTGAATCCATTATCACAGGCGTTCGGCCACAAAACCTCACCAAAACCCAACCATCCTTTCCAGTGGGCTTACGTTTGACCCTACAGCTCTTTTGTTAAGCCCGTAATGTTTTACCCACATCTGGCCGTACAATACCAACCAATCCGACCCCTCTTATATTGGCTGTTACGGACGGATCTTTTCGAGACCGAGAGGAAAATCTAATGCGGTTAGAGAACCAACACAAGGAAGTAACCTGTAAGGAAACACAGTAAATGGCAAATACTTGTGAAAAGCAACCGAATCAATAGCGCACTGCTTCAATCTCCATTTCCATTTGATTTCCACTCTCATTCTGGCGGACTACCCTTAGCTGGTGCACAAAAACCCCGTCTGTATTAGTTTCTTTTACGAAGAAGTAAAATGAGAAAACCTCTTGATTCTCGGGCACTTTTGTGGAGGATGGAAAATGTAAAGCCCTTTAATGAAGGAACAGAGCATTTGATGTGGTATCATAAAAACCCGGATCCTTTCGTTTGGGGCATAATTCAGTAAGTAAATCCGTAATTATGTTCACTCATTCAATACTCCCAGAACCTCCTGAAAGAGAAATTTAGCAACATCATGATGTCACCAGTACTATACGAGGTAGACTGTACGTGCGTTTATTGCGACCAACAGACTGCGGGACAAACAGCCAATCAGATTGCGTTCCGTCTTCCCGCTTTCCGCCCCATGTGAATCCACCATTACAGAATATACCTACTTCTACTTGGCCTGGTGGCGCTGGAGAAAATGAAGGTTTCGAAGAAGGCGACGAGCTTGGCTTCAAGGTTGCCAGTATCTTGGCGTCAGCAGTTTTAGCCGGACCAGCAGTAGTTGTTTGCGGTCTGGGGCTGGGCGTCGTCTTCTCCGAGCTTGCTCTCGAAGTTGTCTTTGGAGTCGTCGAAGAAGTCAAAACTATGGCTGAATGAACGGGAGCTGGTGTTGAGGTTGTAGACAATCGGACTGACGTTATTGTGACAGATTCTTGCACCAAGGAAACTTCCGATTTTTTATCGGAATTCGGTTGAGATGTAGCAGTTTCCGTAGCTAATTCTTCATCAACGGTAGTTATTTCTGCAAGTAAGTTTGAACAGTTACAAAAACATAATTTTCTCTGGTGTAGCCGACACTATCGTCAATAATTTGTTGTAATAATTCGCCTTGTTATAGACTTGTACCTACCTTGCGTGGAGCTTGGATGTACAGACATATCAGAAGTTGCTTCACTATCTCTCCTGTGCCGGGTTGGTTGGGTTTCATCCCACAATTCTGTAACAGGAGCTTCAGAAGTTGGGGATTCACACGCCAACTGCCTGATAATTTCTTCGCGATTCTAGAGCAAACCAAGCGCATAATGACAAGGAGCTGAAATATGGTAAAGGTAGATAAACGCAAGAAACACTTGAATGAAAACATTGAAAAACGATTGTCAAGTGTTCATTGACAGAGGCCCATTACACTTCATCAAACTACTTACAGCGTTCCCTTTGCATGTTATCCTCCTGGTCCCATCTAATCCACAATCAGACGAGAGTTCGACAGCACCTTGTTCCGGAAGGAATGTGATGGTAAGAGACGGTAGAGATGTTATCAAACACCCATCTTCCTTCATCGCCCAATTAGGAACTGCAACGAGGAATGCAAATAAATCCTGTGGGGAATGATGCAGGGCAAGTGCGTGCAAATGGCCCCCTAAACACTAAGCAAAAGATTGTATTAACTACAATTTTTAAAAAAATTTTTTATAAACCTGAGATCGAGCGAAATGCGCGTAAATGGGCGTTTTTGCGGCCAATTCCTAATTTCAAATGGTACCCCTAAGTAATTTTTTCTGGATTCGAATTTCTCAACAAATTTTATGAGCGCAATTTTCCCAGGGCGCTGCTGTTAGTAGGTATCTTCGTTGTTTACAGTCCGATGGAGTAATAAGCTGGGCTCGGATTCGACCATAATTGCATATTATTTTCCAGAATAGCAAACATTGAAAGCCTTTTGGTACCGTTTGATACTTTTGTTAGGTACCTCGGTACTATTTTAACCTCTCTAAAACCAACGGAATTTAAATTAATCGACATAATATGCATACATTTATAAAGCATAAAACCGCAGCCTTCAGAATAAACGCATTTGATTGCGTATTTTATTGGTTTTCGTCTAAATAGTTTGAATCCATCAAATTTCCCCTGAATTTGGGCCCTGACTGAGGCATGTCGAGGGATATTAAATAAAATTTTATATACTAAATTTTAGTGAATTTACCTAGTGAAAAATTCCGAGTTTGAAAATTCAGCTTTATATAAATAATTTAAATAGTAAGAATTCTTACTAAACAAAGTGTAGGGTTTCCTAGGTACTAAATTCGACAAAAACTTTTTTTTACACACGTTTTTGGCAACAATAATTTTCCATTTAGATACCTACATTTTACACATTAAATGTGTAAAATATATCTACTAAATTTTAGTAAATTTTCAGGCACATTTTTCACGGATAAAAAAAGGTAGAATGACAACCCAGTGGTACCTATCCAAGTCAAAAAGGGAAATAATAATCATTTATACCTTTTTGACTTATCACTAGAGCGTCATTCCACCTTAGTTTTTAATCCTTGAACATTCTATGTGGATACTACTGACTTGTGGGTACTTTTAATTGAAAGATGGCTCCCTAGGGGTCAAAGCCCAAAATTTTAAAATTTCAGGAAAGCAATAATTCCAAGTTTGTGAAGTTAAGTGAGAGTGAACTCACCCGCCCTCTGGAGTCATTGCATTAAAATAGAAGAGTCAATTTTTCAGCACGTAGATGGCGCCACGATACCTGAACCGAGAGGTGTCCATAATATGGACTCCATATATAATTTTTCCCGATTTTGGACCCCTTAAGGACCTTAAGACGCCAATTGGCGTCGAGGGAGCCAAGTAATTATTATTTAAAGTTACACAAACCCGCGTCTTTGGAAAAATCACCGTCGAGACTGGTTCTGGAAAGTCGGTCAGTAAAAAATGATTTAAAACAAATTAGAAATTCAAAAAAAAATGTCTACCTGTTTAGTGTATGGACTGATAAGAGACCTCAAAAATTGGTTATATGCCCAAAATTACTCTGAAAACGATACTTCTATCGACCTCCTGACATCCTTCAAAGACCTCCACATTTTGGACTCTACGTTCAAACATACTTCGAAAACGACACCCCACTCGACGCCATGGCCAAAGACCTTCAAAACCCCCTGCTGTAGCCCCTTTTTAGCCCCACAGAGCCCCACGGTGTAGTCGGATTTGAGACCCCTCAATTATTGATACCTACGTCCGAAGTGAATTCCTACACAACATCTAATTCGATTCCCTGGCCAAAATCCGATCTTAAACCCAACAGAGCCTCACGATGTGATTGAATAGGTCAGAAATCCCCCGAAGTCAACGTCCAAAATCACTTCGAAAACGACACATTATTAAATAATAAGTCAAATTTTGACTTTCTGGCCCAAGTCCTTTAAAAACATAATTTATGGCCCCATAAAAGCATTAAATTTATACTTATTAAGTGAAATGGCGGTTTCAATCATATAATATATGCTCACCATATTATGGTGATTTTACGAGCATATGTACCAATCCGAGCCGTACTGTTGAGTTTGCTATAGCAAACACGACGCCCCTGCGCACTAGGTAGGTAGTAGGCATGATTTTCAATAGAAAATTTAAAATCGTAGGAAGGACATCTGTGCGCTGGAATTATCGCTGTCTATAATTGTAAAATTTACAATTTATGATGACTTATTTAATAAGTCAAAACCTCAATATTTTGATAACACCCTATTATAATATAATAGGGTTATATTATATGATATTGATGATATTATAATCATATTTAAAATATCAGATCATGATATTCTCCCCATCCTCCACACAAACTACAGGCAAAAATAAAGTTAGGCACCACCGAGATTCGAACTCGGGATCTCCTGTTTACTAGACAGGCGCTTTAACCAACTAAGCCATGGCGCCGCTGCACACTATCACTGTAATTTTATTTGAATCGAAACATGATCACAAAATATGTCAACTTGAAGACTCCTCGATGAGGTCTTATTAGAAATACGCACAATTGCGCATAAATTTTAATGCTCTGTTGTTGAAATATAAACAGAAGAGGTCCCGCACGTACTCGGTAGTACCTATACTAGGAAACCTCATTCACATAATATTATTATGTGTATAATTTATATTATAAACCAGCTTTTAAAATTAATAATTAATTTTAAAATTATTTACCCACCTTGCATTTGACACACGAAAGCAGCAACTGTAGGACCCGAGCATGGAAGCGGCTGCCACCTGTAGTCGGACGAAGGGTCAATCGCAGCACAAAGCGGTTCATCCATTTTCGGAACTTCAACTGCCCAGTGTCCCTCAGGATTCTCCATGGGTTTAGACTCACTGTACAAAAGTAAAGGTAACATTTAATGTAAATTCAAATTGTGGATTTAGTTTTATTAATTTGAATTAGCAGCAGCAAGAAGAACAAGGTATTTTGGCAAAGGATCATCTTAATTCGATCGGATCTCCCTCCTCCAAAGTGGAGCCCACACGAGTCATAGACAGGTAGTAATTTCCACAGCGACTCTCGTCGAAACATAGACGATGGGAAATACCCACCCGAAAAATTATATAGGGGTCAGTTAACAAGCCCAATTGGGCTTGGAAAACCCCCATCTAGTAGGTACCTAGGTATGTTTGGACATCGTTTATGAGTTTATCGTAAGAGGCTAAAGCCCCAACGACGGGAGCATTAATGGTGTGGCAAAATAGTAAGTACATAATTACTAGATCGCGGGACTTCCCGACGCACAAAATATCAAAATCCCGTCCATCACGTATCAATAATGCAACTCATGCTTCACTCGGAAAACCCGTAGTAACCCGTCAAAAAGTATTTTTTTTAAGTAACCACTTGTTGACCCGTTTCTCCTGCTGAAGTATCAAACTACTGTAGTTTGTAACAAACCTCGACTCGAAGGCTCGCAAAAGAAACTCTCACCCACCCACCAACGATCTTCGAATAACTTCGGAACGGGTTACCGCATAGAAATCGCTTTGGTCTCGTTGAAATCAGCATTTATTAATTTTTAATAAAAATCTCATTTTGGCCGATGTATTCAAAACAAACGCCAAAAGTTGTGCCACGTTTTGGCGTTACCTACGAAAATTTCTCTTGAATTCCCTAGTAACAACGCTTTTTGCCCCTGCTCTCGTTGCGAAGGAGAGCCTCGTGCGCGATGAAGGAGGAGGTTTAGAAGAAAGGCGACAATAATCTCGGGGACTTCCCGATTTAAATGAGCCGCCTAACGTTGAAATTGGTCCACGGCGGGGCTCAGAATTGCGGCGGACACTAACAAATTATAAATGAAGATATTATTATGCTGGTGCTATTTTGCAATAACACGATGTCTCAGTATGAACGTGACGGTACCCCCTTGAGCATCCCTCGTTTTTCCTACAAGAAGATCGATGGATAGGGGCGGCACTGCCTATTCAGCGTTTTCTTCGGGGTCGCTTCACGATCTGAATAGACCTCTCCGCCACCCGTATGATGGAAGGGCTCTTCAAACTGTCCTTCTCCTCAAGCATTAACTTCACAAAACGATGGCCGCCCCCACGACATTTTAATAAAACCAATAAGTCTTAGGTAAATACTCGTGGTTCCTGGGAAACCCAAGAACTCCACCAACACAATCTGCATTCCTGGAGTATGCGCCTTTGGATAGCCGCCCATCACAAAACACAATTTTAAATTCAACTGAAACTGGAACTCTACCACACTTTACACACAATACACACGTAATTTGGGTTCAGTTTCCATAAGATATTGAATACTAGTTGCGTATTAAGCAAAGACGACCGGGTAGGATATAACCCCAAATTTTCAGTTGCTCTGCCAATTTCGTCTTACATTAGTTGCCCACGTGAACAGAAAACATTTTCTTAAAATTGTTGAATTTGAAAACTTACGGCCACAGGAAGTTCTGTTTGGAAGATCCTCGTTTCAGCCCAGTCCATACGAAGTTAGCTACATCAAGCTCCTTCAAGTACGCTCTGGCGGCATCAAACTGGCTGCTTGTGTCGACTGTAACCCAACAATAATTGTTATTGTATTAATATAATTATGTACATGAAGACCCGGGGAGAAAAACAACCTTATTCCATCAAAACGCATTCTGAGAAAAACAAAATTTTAATTCAAGTAGGTCGGTAATTCAAAACCTGTGTGATTTTTCGCTACGGGAAAATGGGCAAATTCACGGTATCCATTTTTTGTTCAATATAGGTCGAAACCACGGTAAGTATAATATACTGCTATAAGGCGATACAGGCAAATCGAGTGAAGATCAAAAGGCTCTACGAACAATAATTCTTGTTATGTAAACGGTAGGATAATGCGCGATGATGATAACATTAGCACGGTAAAATGAACCTTTGGAACAATCACTTGTGGGCTATTTTAACGTGATATTATATATTCCCCGCTGATAATTATCTCAGATCTCATTTTCGTAACAACACCTAAATGACTATAATAGTCGTTTTGCAGCATTCTGTCAGCTCACTTCTTGTTCCTTGTTTGTTACCGAACCGTTAGCGAGCATTATTGATCTATTATTATTTATTAATTCATTAACGCGAGAATAAAAACCTATTTGAATAATTTCTTACATGATGAGCTCCTTTGTTGAAGATTTCCACGACAGCAGTGAATCTGACGGTTAGTAAATATGGTTATTATATAATAATAACAGTTTTGATCCAATTTCACCGTTTATCGACAATGTTATCATTATTCGCTCGTTTATTTCCAAATTGCATGTTGGAACCGACACCGAAACGGAAAAGAGGTCCCAATCGAGCTTGGAAGAAAATCGAAGAGTATGATTCTCCTCATGATGCAGAAAAAGCTGTTTCGGACAGGAAATAGATGATTTGCAGCTCAACAAGATTCTCCAAAAGGCAGGAAAGTGGAAGGGTTTTGATGAATTCAAACTGCTGAACAGTAGCATCTGGGAAATAACGATTGATCAGTCATGTTTGCCTGCAAAAGTGGACATAAGCCGTTGCCCCCCCCCCCAACGGGTCTTCATATAGTAAACTTTTTCATGTTTGTAGTTTGGTTCGAGCTTCAAAATGAAAAATCTATTGAGGAAGAAGAAGAAGAAGATCTATTGAATCCACAGACTAGTCAGATGAATATGACAGTGTGAAATTGAAGTTTTAGCCATAACTGAACAGACCTCTTCCATTATTGCAATTAGCGACAGAGAACGTTTGAATCGTTTAACAGCATCTGCCTCAGGGCTGTGGGAACAGCTGGTTAATGTTGGTCGGCAGTTTAGATTCGACTACCACCTTTCTATGTACTTTATACTTGTATGGCTGTTCTGCCTCAGTTGACAATGGTACTTCACCGAGGTGGTTTTCTGTTGGAGGTATTGCAGTGTAACAATGTGTTCATCGCTTGGCTCCTGTGGTTCGTGTTGGTCATTAGCCAAACCAGGATTAAGTTTAACGAGGTGGACCTTCATTTTCCACGGGAGGAAATAAAACGAGGGATTCAGTAGAATTCACATTAACTAACTGGGATTCGGACATCATGATGCGTACCTACTTTCACGAATCCGTTTGGTGAATGTGATCTTTTAATCGATGTGAAAAGAATGGAGAAATTATGGATCACGCTGAGCAGTTGTCAAGGACAGTCAAGTCCCGATTAGCTTATCAAAGGAAAGGCCTTGTCTTGAGAAATTAGCCAAAAATGAAAAATTTTATACAAACGTAAAAACAGTCAGGAATTCGAAGAAAGAAATCAATGGAAGTGGAAGGTGGAAATGAGACGAAGTTTGGGAGCGACAATAACAAGAGATAATGAAAGTAGGGACTTGTTTTGTTCGCTCCTTTTCTTGAGACTTATCGATTTTGATCACTCCACCTCCTCTTCACCGACTATCTCGTCTCCTCTCTTGCCTCCGTTTCTCAAAAGTTGGTAGGTACCTCTCGCTTGGTTGCTTTCGCAGGCTCAGTTTCTGCCTATCTTAACTTGAATTGTTTGCCCGGATTGATAAATGAGAAATTTTCTCCCCTTTTGCCTTTCACGGGCCAGACGGCTTTTGCCCCGGAAGGAAAAGGCATTCCAAGTGTTCTTCTTATCCTCTCAAAACTACAAGGGGGAAAAAGCCCGAAAGCAAGAGAGATTGTGGGAGAGAAGGTATTTTCTAGAAGGCCGGCACGGCGAGGGCTGTGCAAGACCAGCTACCTACTAGCTAAGCTCAACTTTTTTTAAATGAGGCCAAGCTCCGAAGGAATTAACGCCGAGGAAAAAACTCAAACTTCAAAACATTTTTACTTAATCAGGTAAGTGACACAAAAGCTCACTTTTGTTAAGTAAGTAAAAGTTGGTTCAAGTTTTCCCAACTGACAATAATTGTTTCTAGGAACCATGATTGAATTTGGTGAATTTACATAATTCGAGTAACTGTTGAACGGAAATGTTGGTACCTACATACAAAGTGGTGCAGTGCAAAACAAAAATTGTTTTTAATAATGTAAATTATTTACATTAAAATTCGCTGAAAATGGAACGGATCTATCCATAGAGTTTTTGCAGTGCTGAGCGAACCCTTGATAACTGGCATAGTACTAATGAATGAACATGGAATTCAAAGTGGAAATGACAGCACATCCAATAGAATGGGTGAATTATACACCCACGTACTACCTCACTCTGAGGTCTTCTCGATTCGCCCAGGTGAAACCCTTATTTCCTCCCATTCCTTTCCTTCCCCCTCAGCCCGCCTCTCGCCAACTTCTTAACTTAGAATCAGAATTACGGCAGTCTTTCCGCTCTTGCTCTCTTTCCCAGCCTTACTGCGAGGAAACTGAGTTTGAAACCCCCACCTAGTGGGCCCTCATAATCTCTTTCGGTCTTTTGTGCCTTCCCTTCTACCTCATTCCCTCTACGCAGCTATTACTGAAACTCGTGATGAGTTCTAACGATTACAGCATGACAATTAATTAAGGAGCCTCTTGAATGTAAACCTCTACTGTAAAACAAAAGGACAAATACTCGACAGGAAATATCTAGACGGTTCTCCCCATGTGTGAGCAATGTCTCGATCACCTCGTCCTATTGTCCGATAGGATAACCTCTGGTGTATGAAGGTTCCAAAGTTTAATGTAAGAATAGATCGTTGTAATACCTACTCATTTAAAATGTACATTAAATATGTCTATTCACAGAAATTAAGGTTTTGAAATAAACGTTTTCAAGAAACGAAAAAGAACTGGGGTGAGCTGGGGGAAGTGCTTGGTATGGTTTGTTGAGTTCAACTTCAACAAAACATCAAAAATCAGCCGTTGACGTTACGTTTCAATTTTTATTTTTGCCTCAAAATCCCTTGTTTTTCGATGTACGATTGATTTTTCGTAGCCTTGTCAACTGTGAGCATTATGACCGAAATAGCTGTCCAAGTCTGACTTACGCACTTGCCCCATGGTGAGGTAAGTATTGCATAACCAGGCCCGTTCAATCTTTGGAACGCTTATTTAGGTTTCACCGGGCAACTGCAAGAAAGGAAATCTCTCAATGACCCTTTAGCGATTTGAAATTATAAAATCAGACAAAAAAGTTAACTTATACACCAAGACAGTACATGCACGATGAGAGCAAAAATTGAATACACCAATAAACCCAAATAAACTTTAATAAATGTGTTCCAAACATTAATTCTTAAACTCGGACTTTGCATGAGGTATCAATCTCAAACTTGATCATCGCCACGCACATGCCCCTTCTTGAAAAACCAATGGGGTAAGTGCTTATCCAACTCTCTGATACCAAAGGGTAACACTGAATTTCAATAATTGAATGGAACACTGAATTATAATTATTATAGGAATGATGAATTAACACTACTGAACTTTGAAACACCTGATAATATTCATCGATTTGAAATTTGGAACACGATAAAAACGGAGCGCAGGACTTGGCATCTGAGAATAATGGTGCTATGTGACTTCATAACCTTTCCGCCAGGTTACCATTAATTGGCAAATAGCATTATTGCATTAACAATCAATATTATTGCGTTAACAATCTGCGTCAATTGACACAATCTGGCGGATAAGTGATGTTAGGCATATAGTTTCAAACGTAACCATTTGATGGCATCCAGTGGAAACTATTCTAAGTGGCATGTTTACCCCAGTTACGCACTTGCCCCATTTTTGCACTTTCCCCACCTTAACATATTAAAATCCCCGAAACTGACACCACGAGCGTCTCTAACCTACCGTTAAGGGAGGAGGCAAAGGTTGGAGAGAATCGACCTATATTGGCAAATCGATTCCCATCGACATTACCTTATTGCGTTGTACGACATAAGCCTCTCCCTAAACCTCTCAACCCCAGTTCGGATCCACAACCCTTTCTGTATAATGAAGCCACAACCCCGTATAATCTCCCTCGATGCTGCTCTTCGTTCTTATTACGCCGGGAAAACTCGCCTCCGGAGAGAAAACATCGATGAAACGGTAAAGCCGATAGACATCTGCCCCGAACTCTGACACAGGGACAGGGAGCCATTGAAGCTGAGTTGATGCCAAGCATATTCTCTTCATATAATTCAGTTAGTAATTTTTATATTTCCAAAGCAAGCGGCAGAAGTAAATTGCTTAATTGAAACTATTTGTAAGAGAGGTGATGATCATAGTTGAACTTACCAGTAATGAGTTCTCCATGGTGAAATTGACAAACTGCATCGGCTTCATACCAAGTGATTCTATCACGGAAATATCGGTAGAAAACGGGATACCCCTCTTCGGGTAACAGCCACACAGAGCTCAAGTTCACCTGAAACAATCATTTTTATCCTTGCAATTATTCGACTTTCTATGGTCCAAGCGTTGCATTGGTAGTTTTGGGGTCACAGAGCAGAACTCAACGATCAAGCAAGTTTCCGAGCGAGCTGATCTGGCCCCCATCTGTTTTGCCAGGGATCGTTTTTTATCTTTTTCCCTTTCTTTCGTATGCACATGACCGACAGGTTCCTCCCCTATTGATCTCCCAGTTACACGTTCCGAAAGACACCTCCCCTCTTCCATTTCCGCAATCCGGATCGGAACCGCAGTGGCCCGCAGCTCTTTTTTTTCCAAGGGTATCCTTTTCCGACCGAGGAAATTGTATGTAAATATATTCCAATTTATATTCAGTACGACTTCAGGGACTATCACCCACCGATAGAAATTTATTAAAAGAGAAGAACTCCCTCCTCCAAAGACCACAGCTCTCATCACTTACATTCCCAACAACGTTGATTTTCTGGCGGTAGTTTGTATTAGGTATATTAGAAGGTTTTCCGAAATTAATTTAAGATTTTTTTCTTCATACCCGATTGGTCTTCTGAGTAAAGTAGGAAATGTTGCCTATTTTGCCACGAATAAAATTTATCCGAAATGTATGAATCCGATTTAATCGTATCGCTAGGGGTCATCAGAAAAATTTTCTGATGACCTGATTTAGCGGTTGAACAACATTTAATGTTGTTCAACCGCTAAATTATTTAGTAACTATGAAAGGTTCTATGCGTCTGAAGCCAAAAAATGCCACCGAGTGTGAACGAGAATCACACAAAGGAAATGCTGAACACCCTGGAATTTACCAAGTTCCTGTTTCGATCGGAGACATCCGATGTGGAAAACTTGGAAGCGTTTTTTTTTTTACTGCGAGCGACCAGTATAAGTCGATACGAAACATAATAAGTTTCGTATGCGGAAGAATATCTACATATTATGTAGATCTTCTTCCGCACTGTACACTTCGATCCGTTCAACGCTGATTCCATAGAAGACGTAATGATTATCATCATTAATAATGATACATAGGTATCATTAAACATATGTATCATTAAATGATACATCTATATCACTAATCCTCACCGTCTCTGTCAGTCTCTGGCTGGCTGGCTGGCTGGGTATGTCAATCGCCTACTCTGACTAAACGGTAAGCCCTAAAAATACGCCGATTTTTCCTATCGTCTGTGTGGACCGTTTAAGAGTATCTAGGGGGGTCGAGATTTTTCTAAAATGCGCTCAAATCCGCGCAATTGACATCAACTTTCTTATTTCAAATGGGAACCCCTATTTTTTTCACCGGATTCGGATTCCTCGACCAATTTTACGTCCGATAAGCGAATTGCGCGAATTTTTTGGCGCGCGCGAATTCGCTCAATTAATTTTTGCGTCTTATTCGGCCGTTAATAGACGGATTTTTTTCGCGTTTCTTCCGTAGCCTACCTAGATATCCGAATTTTAATAGGAGATACCGAAAAAATTCATTGCGACGCTGAGCGAATGAGGACGGCGATTTCAGTTTTGCAGTTTTCGTTAAATCGCGGGGCGGAGACGGCCGCCGGGTGGATTTGGTTCCGCTTACCAACTGCCTCTACTCCCCCGTCTACACTCTTCACTCTGAGCGGGTGGGACATCAGCCTTTAAGGGGCGCTCGAAAGGTCTACGCGATCTCTCCCCGACGGAAATGGATGTAAATTAAATGAATCGATTTAAATCAAATCGATTATTTAGAGAAGTATCGATTATATTATTATTCATTTATTATTATTAGAATCGATTCTTTTTCCAAATTGAATTTAAAAAAAAATTAAAAAATTGATATATATTCTTGAAAATCTCGAGAAATTCAAAAATGATCTACATTCTGAGATAGGTTGAGCGCCCTCAAGGATTTTTGGCGTTTTCCCCTCCTTCAACTAAAGAAAAGAAGGAGTGGGGATTTCAGCCACTATTGATTCGAATTTGATGCAATTTTCAGGGATCACGCGGGTTGTGCCCCCTGTCCGAATAAGCGCTCTGTGTAGGGGTTTTTTTTTTTTCCTCACCGTGTCTGTGACTATCTGGCTATGTATGTCAAACGCCTACTCTGACTAAACGGTAGGTCGTAAAAATACGCCGATTTTTCCTATCGTCTGGGGCGACCGTTTAAGAGTCTCTAGGGGGGTCGAGAATTTTCAAAAATTCGCTCAAATCCGCGCAATTGACATCAACTTTCTTATTTCAAATGGGAACCCCTATTTTTTTCACCGGATTCGGATTCCTCGACCAATTTTACGTCCGATAAGCGAGTTGCGCGAATTTTATGACGCGCGCGAATTCGCTGAATTAATTTTTTCGATTTATTCCGTCGTTAATAGACGGATTTTTTCCGCGTTTCGTCCGTAGCCTACCTTGAGATCCAAATTTTAATAGGAGATATCGACCAAATTCATTCCGACAATGAGCGGATCAGGACGGCGATTTCAGTTTTGCAGTTTTCGTTAAATCGCGGGTCGGGCGAGCCGTCAGGTGAATTCTTGCTCGGCTTACCAAATGCCGATACCCCCCCCGCCCTCACTCTTCACTCTGAGCGGGTGGGACATCAGCCTTTAAGGGGCGCTGGCAAGGTCTACGTGATCTCTCCCGGACGGACGTAAATTAAATGAATCGATTTAAATTGAATCGAT
Organism: Pilophorus perplexus; assembly: GCA_955831195.1. NCBI lineage: Eukaryota > Metazoa > Arthropoda > Insecta > Hemiptera > Miridae > Pilophorus > Pilophorus perplexus. The sequence continues at coordinate 11,059,103 of OY037011.1, read as the reverse complement.
TATCGAGAAAAGTAGAATCGATTTAAACTGAATCGATTATCGAAAAATTTAATTTAATTGAATTTGAAAAAAAAAAAAAATTAAAATAAAAATAAAATATAAATTAAAATAAAATAAAAATTCAAAAATGATCTACGTCCAAAAATACTTGGAAAACGACACTAACTCTACCCCCTCGCCATTTTAGCCCCATATTTTTCCTGTGAGTTTTCAACTATGATTTGATTTCACTAGCACTATGACAGGGTGGGAGGGGTGGCATACTGTCGTAAATCCCTCATGGATTACGAATTAACCCAACATGTATGATAGTATGGTATAGGTATTACACAGTATAAGAAACAAAATATGGTATGGTATGGTATGGTGTGGTTCCGCAAACCAGGCAGCATTCTGCCTTTAAAAGGTTTTGTGTAAAGTGTCCTCCTCCAACCCCTTTTCGACACGCCCAACCTCACATATCTATGGTTATCTATGTAACCAACCCAGCTATCTCATGTAGCTGTACAAACAAAGGTTATCTTCGTAACCAACACAGCTATCTCATGTAGCTGTACAAACAAAGGTTATCTTCGTAACCAACATAGCTAGGTATCTTGCATAGCTGCTTGACTGTGGTTATCTTTGTAACCATCACAAACTATGCCATGTAGCTCCAGACTGTTGGCTTACTCAGAAAACCCCAAAGTTATATACAACACAGTTTATTCATGTATCATGTAAGTGTCAGGATAATTCACCACCATGAACTGTCCATGTATATCTCATGTATGTATATTATAGCTATCTTGCATAGCTGCTTGACTGTGGTTATCTTCGTAACCAACACAAACTATGCCACTTAGCTATACGCTGTGTTTATCATCATAGCCAACATAGCTAACATGCATAGCTGCTTGGCTGTGGTTATCTTTGTAACCATCACAAACTATGCCATGTAGCTATTCAGGTTTTGGCTTACTCAGAAACCCACAACGTTATATACAACACAGTTTATATGTGTATCATGTGTGAATTGTGTTAGTGTCAGGATATTTCATCACTATGAAATATCCTTGTAAGTATAGCCTGTATGTATATTATAGTGTCAAGATATTTCACCACTATGAAATATCCTTGTATAGCCTCACCAACCTCCTCGTCCACAAGACACTGAAATACTACCATTTTCCCGTGGGATATTCCACCACTATGAGATATCCTTGTATAGCATGCACCACACGCGATTTGCACTCACCAACCTTCACTCGCAGTGAAAACTGATATACTGAACAACAATGTCCTTCTCCCCTTAGGTCAGGTGCAGGCTCCCCCCTCCAGTGCCTCGCCAACCTCCCAAGGGAGTAGGGACCTTCCACTGATTGAGACCGCTGACGGCTCTAGGTGATTCACCAAACGTAGTCAATACCATTATTTAGCCCGTCATGATTTAAACCACAATCGCTAGGAACTAGCGACACATACTTCACTCGGCCGATCATTTTAACGGCCAGGGGACTCGCAATGCTCGGCCACCGACATAGGTAGTTTTATTATTATCAAGGGAAGGCTTTGCAAATTTGATTTCACTAGCACTATGACAGGGGGCCTTACTTTCCCCAAAAATACTTGGAAAACGACACTTAACTCTACCCCCTCGCCATTTTAGCCCCAACTATGATTTGATTTCACTAGCACTATGACAGGGTGGGAGGGGGGGGGGCATACTTCACTCGGCCGATCATTTTATCAGCCAGGGGGGTTGATGTTGAAGGAGCAGTTGACCTTGATGCAGGGTTATGAACGTGTCCATCGATGCTATGCACCCCACTAGGGTTACTCAGCTGGGTGCGTAGGCGAGCAACTAACTATTGATGGCACCCCAGGGTTTTTTTCCTGTGAGTTGTCAAATTTGACACGTTGCCAGGGGGGGGGGGGGGGGGGGGTTTCTCGGCCGATCAATTTACCAGCCAGGGGAGGCTTTTTTCAAACTTTTCAAATGACAGGGGGGGTCCTGCTTCGCTCGGGCGATTATTTTATTAGCCAGAGGGGTCTTGCTTTGCTCGGCCACCGACATAGGTAGTTCTCCTATTATTAATGGTGGAGTTTTCAAATTTGATTTCACTAGCACTTTGACAGGGGGTCCTTACTTCCCCCCCCCCCCCCCCCCCCCCCCAAACAAGAATCTATATGTACGAGCGATCATGCAAGACCCTTATAAATAATCTATATCACTAATATATATAATATTCTTGAAAATCTCGAGAAATTCAAAAATGCTCTAAGTTCTGAGATAGGTTGAGCGCCCTCAAGGATTTTTTCCTGTGAATTTTCAACTTTGATTTGATTTCACTAGCACTATGACATGGTGGGAGGGGGGGCATACTTTACTCGGCCGATCATTTTAACGGCCAGGGGACTCGCTTTGCTCGGCCACCGACATATGTAGTTCTATTATTATCAAGGGAAGGCTTTTCAAATTTGATTTCACTAGCACTTGACAGGGGGGGCCTTAATTTCCCCAAAAATACTTCCCCTTTCCCCAAAAATACTTGGAAAACGACACTTAACTCTACCCCCTCGCCATTTTAGCCCCATATTTTTCCTGTGAGTTTTCAACTTTGATTTGATTTCACTAGCACTATGACAGGTTGGGAGGGGGGGGGGCATACTTCACTCAGCCGATCATTTTAACGGCCAGGGGACTCGCTTTGCTCGGCCACTCACATAGGTAGTTCTATTATTATTGATGGTGGAAATTTGATTTCACTAGCACGTTGACAGGGGGGTCTAATTTCGTATAGCCCCATGAAAGCTCCATAGGTCGTCCCCAAAAATACTTGGAAAACGACACTTAACTCTACCCCCTCGGCATTTTAGTCCCATAGCGCCCCACCGGGTTTTTTACTGTGAGTTTTGATTTGATTTCACTAGCACTTTGACTTACCTCGCTCAGCTAATAGACTAGCACTTTGACAAGGGGGCCTTACTTCGCTCGGCTAATCATTTTCGTACCATGATTCACCCAAATCACAAGCGGCAATATACAACCACAGTGGGCAATACATCCACAAGCGGCAATACACCCACTAGGGGGGGTCTGGGGGGCGGCAATTCACCCACAGGCGGCAATATACACTCACAGGCGGCAATACACCCACAGGTGGCAATACACCCACAAGCGGCAATTCACCCACATGTCTGCTTAAGCGATCGGCCTCGCGAAGCGAGGCCCACGGGGGGTCTGGGGGGCGGAGCCCCCCAGCTGGGTGCGTAGGCGAGCAAAGCGAGCCGGAGCATCTAGTCATACAATAATATAAAATTGTGTTGGCCGACGGTAGACGGCCGTGTGGTAGCCGTGTGGTTTGTTGGTACGGGATAACGCGTTCCCGAGTGAGTTTTTTCACTTTCCGCTCGCTGGCCGTTTAGGGGGTCGAAAAAATTACGAAAAAATACGAGCCGTATAGATCAGAACTGGAGGAAGACGTCGGTCAAATCTTAAATCCGAAATTCGCCCGGGAAATTCGTCGAAAATTCGTCGAAAAATCGTCTTTCTCCCGTTAGTCCTACGTTTTCCACTTTCAACTCGCGCCAAAGCCCGTTTAAGGGGTCGAAAAAATTACGAAAAAATACGAGCCGTATAGATCAGACCTGGAGGTAGACGTCGGTCAAATCGAAAATCCGAAATTCGCCCGGGAAATTCGTCGAAAAATCGTCTTTCTCGCGTTTGTCCCACGTTTTTTCGGGTTCAAAAATACCCAGTAAGGAGCCATTTTTTGGGTATGGTATCCGCGAGCCAAATGCGCGCCAAAATATGGCCAATCCGATTCCGAAGTCGGATTTCAAAAAAACCGAGGGGGAGGGGGCGATTTCACGGTGAGAAGACAATTGGATCGTTTTAATTCGCGCGGGGCCAGGGAAAATTCGTCGAAAAATCGTCTTTCTCCCGTTTGTCCTACGTTTTCCACTTTCAACTCGCGCCAAAGCCCGTTTAAGGGGTCGAAAAAATTACGAAAAAATACCAGCCGTATAGATCAGACCTGGAGGAAGACGTCGGTCAAATCGTAATTCGGAAATTCGCCCGGGAAATTCGCCGGAAATTCGTCGAAAAATCGTCTTTCTCGCGTTTGTCCCACGTTTTTTCGGGTTCAAAAATACCCAGTAAGGAGCCATTTTTTGGGTATGGTATCCGCGAGCCAAATGCGCGCCAAAATATGGCCAATCCGATTCCGAAGTCGGATTTCAAAAAAACCGAGGGGGAGGGGGCGATTTCACGGTGAGAAGACAATTGGATCGTTTCAATTCGCGCGGGGCCAGGGATCTTAGAAAACGGAGGGTCCAGGGAACTTTGATAGATGGAGAGGCCTTTATTTAAAAAAAGTTGAATTGAATTAAAAATAATAATTTCCTTAACGGTAAGCCCTAAAAATACGCCGATTTTTTCTATCGTCTCTGCTACGAATAGGAGGGGCCGAGCGGAGCGAGGCCTTATGTCTGAGTAGGGGTTTGAACGTGTCCATCGATGCTACGCACCCCACAGGCGGCAATACACCCCACAGGCGGCAATACACCCCACTAGGGGAGCGAGCGAAGCGAGCCAGAGAGACTAGTAGGTACATAGTTAGTTGAATACGTCTCCACAAACTCAAGCAAAACGAACCGGCTGCAGCGATCGTTCCCCATCCGAAAATCGTTCACGAAGAGGTTTTTGCCGAAGGTTCAGAGGTCTAATCCGATTCCTAATCATTATCCGAAGTGGATGTCAGGGAGAAAAATGACTCCTCTGCGTTCTACAGCAGTAGAGGAGTCATTTCTCTCTCTAACCTCCATATCAAAAACGCTGCAAATTTTACACAAGGGTTTATTATTCTTTCGTTGTGCAAAAATTGATTCTGTGCCATTCAGAAAATACCTATTTTTACAAAGTTTAGAAAAAGCCCCATGAAATCCCTATGGTGAAATTGGATCGTTCTGGGACTCCAAAAACTAGATTCTACGTCCAAAAATACTTCGAAAACGACACCTAACTCGACCCCTAAACCCCCTCTCGTAGCCTCATTTTAGCCCCGTAGCGCCCCGCGGGTTTGGGCGATCGGGCTGAAAACCTTAAGGACACAACTAGATGGTAAACCAAGTATTTTGTCAACATTTCAGATTTAAATAAAATTCCTATAGTACACTGCCCAAAAAGACTCGGATGGCGGACGGTGGTGTGACGGTGGCAAAAGCCCCCATTTTTCAACTTGATTGTTGATTCAATTTGAATTTACAACTAATTTTTGGAAGAGTAAACTAGTAAATGTATGAATACCATGGATTTATTGGTGAAATCAACGATTTTACAGCGTTACACGAGCAATCCCAGACAACAACAGGAATGTGGGTACAACCGTTTGGTAAAATTGAACCAGCAGCAGTTACACATTACTATAAGTTCTAGAGGGCTTTCAGAAGCCACACTGCGCTTTTGAACTAGAATATTGTCAGTCGAGAGAGAGCATTGCCGTTAGTCTGCATTCCCCAGCTCACTGGGGTGATCAGAATTTTTTCGTCGAGTCGTCCCCTACGACTCGCCCACTCCCTCGGCCATCTACCTTGTTCATTCCACAATGTCGAGTCCTCATACCTACACTGCCACTGGGAAACGTTTCGCTCGAAGAGGATTTCAACGTTAATAATGTGGGTCATTTCGCATGAATGGGCAGAGGGAAAGAAAATGGGTTCCGCAGCAGCAGTCACCTGGGTAAAGGCTCAAGGCAAGGTTTCCAACTTATCTGTATTCTGCTAGTACAAGGCATTGCCTGGGGGAGATAGGGGCGGGTAGGGAAGGTACGTCGAATAAACCCGAACAAGTTATTGCTACCTACAAAGTCACCACCGTGCTCCACCAACGCAGCACATTCCTGTAAACCACACTTCTTTCGCGTAAGACTTTACCAAATGCGTTCCTTTGCAGCACCTTGTATCAGAAAAACGAAAAAACCGTTAATAAAATAAGATCAAGTTACTAGGGTCTAAACCAGTAATTCAGACTGTCTTTGTAAGTATATATGCATGTATGCCACAAGCCTTCTCCTCCGCAACCATAAGTGATAAAAATACGGCGATTTTTTCTACCGACTGGGCCTCTCAGACATAACCTACTGGGGCGGTTGAGATCCCCCAAAACTGCGCGCGAATTCTTATTAATAGGCGCATCTGCGCCCAACTTTCTTATTTTCAATTGCGAATTCGGATTACACGGACAATTTTACGTCTGATAAGCACTAGGACATCCATTACTGCTTTACAGTGTTTCCAGCGCTTTGGTCCAATTACGCAAATCCGTAATTATGCACCCGAATTTACAGCGTTTTACGCTTTACAGCGCCTTTTTCCCCAGTCACAGTATCACAGTCCCGAACATTTTCCTCACCCTTCCAATCCCAGTAACCTCCAGCCCCCTCCCGACTCCAGAACCCTGTATTTCACATTTACACCGTCGTGCAAATATTCACCTTTCATCAGTGTTCCCAGATTGGGCTATAAAAAGCAAATTGGGCTGTCTTTTTCGCTCTGTTATTAGCAATAAGAGGGTTGAGATCCTTCCGAGATGCGCGCAAACAGGCGCATTTGCTCCCAACTTATTTCAAATGGGAAACCCTATTTATTTATTTTATTTTTTATTTTTAAGAATTCGGATTTCTGAGCAAATACCCTATCGATTAAGCCCATTGAGCGCAAATCCGCGCAACTCTTCCTATCTTCGTTGTTTGCAGTCCGATTGAGTCAGCGTTTCCACTGTATCCTACCCCATCACTTGACCTATAATAATAATTATTCAAATGGGCAAGCGAAGCAAGTCCCCCCTGTCAGAGTGCTAATGAACTAAAAAATTGAGCAACGTTAACGAGGCTATCGTTCATTACCACCAACCTATTCGATTTACGATTCTCCAAAGTTTCATCTCACATTTTAGCGGGAGACCAAAACTTTGATTGGTCAAAATCGTTACATTCTTATCAAGCCAAATGCAACAGCTATCTCGTTCGGGGAAGGTGGGAAGATAGCACAAGCTCATTCCGTTTTCCATAACGGTTAGAAGCAAATGACGTTCTCTTCTCTGATGACACAATTTTCCTCGATCCCTACCGACGCGGACGAGGGACCGCCCCCGGGAGAGCGGAGAATTGCGATCCGAGAGCGACAAACATAAATCATGGGAAACGTTATTACGCCACTTCCACTCCGCCGAGGAAGGTAGAGTTGATTACAAACGATCCACCTCGCCCTCAGAACCACAATACCTTTCCAGATGAATTAATTTGAGCGCCTCTTTAAGGAATGTCCTAACTTCCATATTTCCTCTAGATACAGATTTTCAAGGGATAACTTTAAAGTGATGATCAGTATGATAAAATATGACTATCTAATCTTTTTTTTTTTTTTTTTTTGTGCTCTCGTGAACTGTTTGATGCAAAACTTACGGTTGAAGATTAAATGCTTATACAGTGGGGCCCAGTGGCTTACAGTGATCACGTCCGTCCCAGGACAAGATTAAGTTGAAAGTTGAAGATTAAATGCTTATGTAGCACAAATTTAAATGGCACCTGAAAATAGCTCGTATAAGTGAAATTAAAGAAGATACTGCACTTCTGTGTAATATAGGATTGTGTCAGGTTTCGTGGACGAGGTAATCAACTCTCAGGGAAGGAAGAGGGAAGAGAAAAGGGGTTTCTGGGAGAAGAATGCTTCTATAGGAGGTGGCTTGGATGATGAATGAATGTGCGGAAGAGTGCTACATAAATCAAGACCCGGGACGCACTAGTCTCGTAGAAGGCAGGTGTATCGTTGTTGAGGGTAGAAAAGTAATGACGAAGCCGATAAAGGCGTCGAAAATAAACGTTATGTCCTAAGCTTTTCTGAGCCTACGTGAGCTTTCCACTCTAAATGAAAAATCCCGTTGTTCATCTCACGTCAAGCCACAGCAAAAGAGTTGGAAGTGTTGGAAAACAAACATTGATTCATTTTTACACAATCCTGCGCTTAAAGTAAACATTTGAAATAGTAGCCTTGGTTTACAGGCTACATTATTTCACCCTACTGGGAAGAAGTACAACCCTTAGTTTCTTGTTGGTCTAGAATCTACGCCCTACATGACAGTAAACTTTGAAGGAATCCTGTCACTGTTCCAGTGACTTTCAGCTGCACGGCGTTTGGATTAAAAGCTTCTTGAAGCAACTGCTTTCAGCATTAGCCGTTTTTTCTTGAAGTGTTGTTTCACCTCTCTTCTCCAACGTACACAAAGGTTCTTTCTGCCTTCGCCAAACCCATCCTGTCCATAAAGGTAATGTACAGCCTCTGCGATGTCTTCCTTCCACAACTGTACCTAACGTTACATTGTCTCTAATGAAAACCCTCCCTCCTCGGGACCCGCTCTTTTTCTATGGCGATTCATACCAAAAGCCCTTTTCTTCCACCTCCTGACAAAAATGAAACATTTTGCCAAAGAATAGCACGCACCTGAAACCCTCTCTTCATATTAATAACTTTCATCTTACCGTTTAATTAAAGAGCACGCTCTTTTCTAAGGGATTTTCGTTTATAACAGCAAAACTCGTTTAATAGGTTTAATAAAGACATGATATTAATTTTAAAAGTCAAAAACGTTATTTTCAGCCGTAAAATAATAGTAGGATACGTTAGATTTTTTTACTACAGAATAATATTCTGTTGTAAAGATATCCCACCTTTCTCGTATCACGGTGCTACATACCTATTAGGTATAATAATATAATATAGTTGGTACCGGGATACAAGAGTCAACCCAACATTTTCCCCAATCTTTTGTGAGAGAACCAAATTTGGAGATGTTCTCAAAACTCCCGCAAAGAACAGACTTCTCTCGCAAGAAATCAGGACCCTCGTATAACTTAATTGCCTTGTAACGAAAATTAAGTAGTGACCTAGTATAACGGTTTGATTTCAAAATCAATGAACTGCTACAACATGGTTATTGCCTACCTTCCGTTATTGCCGAAGCGATTTCTAGAACATAGGCGGCCCTACCGAGAGGGATTAGGAGGCACCGTAGGTTGAGAATGATCGTTTTCCCTTCCCCATAACACCGCAAGCGAGATGTCCCAGCGGTCCCCTTTCTATTCCAACTCCGTTTTCCATTAGCATTTCGCTTCCCTAAGCACGGTAAAGCACTTTGTAATCGAGTTTTCCCGACTTACATCCCCACTCTTACTCTGATACCACCGAAGATTGGCGTATTTTCCGTACCCGTGTCCTCGAAACCAAAATCATTCTAATTAACCAGGAGCATCCATTATTGTCTTTGAACGCTAAAATGTCAAACCTCGAGTATCCAAAAGCGTTGAAATGTTTTTCACTGCTACTTAAAAAATTTTTATTTAATATTATTTAATAATCCCGCTCGACTATTTCGCGATACACACTGATTATACAGCAAAAGTTAGGCAGTTCCATCATAATACATACGATGTAATTTGGTAAATTATCATTATTCCAAAACAACTACGAAGGGACAACGCTAGTTAAGCTATCGTGGTTAATAGCCTTTCAAGTTCCAGAGCAATCAGGGTTTCCCACCTACAATTGGTCAGTCTGCTGGAGGTTCTCCAAGTCAATTCCGCTCTGGAACCCTAAGAAAAGTAAATTGCACCTCAATCAAGTACAGACAAAAAAAAAAAAAAAAAAAACCGGGTCAAGACTGCAGTTAACCCATTATACCTCCTTGAGAACAACGGAAGACGTCAAATATACAAAAACTCTACCAATTTTATGCAAGGGTTAGGTAATTATTGTTTGGCATAAATTGTGCAAAAAGATGATCCGGTCAATAAAAAATAATTCCAAATTCAAACAATTATGGCTGTACAGTGATAAGACATGAAAGAGCCTCCATTTATGGGCTCATAAACGGATTCTACGTATACAACATGTCTTCGAAAATGACATCTCGCAGACGTCCTTCGTAAGTGCCGTGTAAAGCACCATAGGAGCCACATGAACCACCACTTCAGTCAGATAGGTCCCATAAAAGGATTCTACTTTCAAAATACGAAAAGCGAAACCCCCCACTTGACCACCTACTTACCCTAAGTCCTTCAAAAACCCACTTGGAAGCCCCTTTATAGAAAACATTACTTATGGCCACAACCAGAAGCGGAACCGTACATATTTTAAAACGCTGCAAATTTTACACCAGGGTTTATTATTCTTTGATACAGGTAACTTGTGCAAAAATTACTTATTTCTGTGTCAAAAAATTTTTTTGGGATTTTTTTTCAAAAAAATTGTTTTTTCAAACATTCTTTATTCTTTAATCGAAAAATGTTTAACCTCCTGGGATCCTTCAAAAATCCCATTTTAGCCCCATCTCGCCACCGTGAAATCGGATCGTTCCCAAAAATGGATTCTACCTCCAAAAATACTTCGAAAACGACACCAAGCTCGATTCCACAACCAAAAGCCATTAAAAAAACCCTCCCATAGCCCCATTTTAGCCCATAGCGCCCCACGGGTTTGGCCGATCGGGCTGAAAACCTTGCGGGCACAACTAGATGGTGAACCGAGTAGGTATTTTGTCAAAATTTTCGATAAAAAAAAATTTATATTGCCCAAAACGGCCCTGACGGCGTTCGGCGGACGGACATTTCGGTTTTGGAATCTAGATCTCTTGAAACGGATAATGTCAAATTTTGAGGCCGATCGGAGTCACCGACCTCCGTCGCGATTGTGTATAAGTGTATTATTCCAAGAATAATAAACCAAAATCGGATGAGAATTGATCGAAATATTTTCACTGGCCCAAAGCAAAATCCAAATTTTCCGAAGACGCGAAACCCCAAAACAAACCGCCTAGATTGGCTTGCGGGCAACGTAGTTCAACACTGCTACCGTCCCGAATTTTTTCGGGATGAACTGGAGTCTATAATAATATTATTATGAAAAACCCAAATAACTTAGCTCTTTAGTTCACTAATTCATTGCGCATGATATACGCATGACCTTTGGCTGTTGCAATGAACTTCAAGTTCTCAAATAATTAAAGTAATTATAATCTTTTCCTCCGGAGTTGAAATCGAAGGCAGAAATTCGCGCCGAGGGAATTGAAAGGGGCCGACGAGAAGGAAAACAGACCCGATTAGTGCGGTGTTCACGGGCAATAAACCAGGTTAATGGTGGGCCATGGGAGTTTTGTGATCGAACCTCCTTCACCTGTTCGAGCGGAAATTCAAATTGATGAATATTTATAGACAAGGAGGGGGTAGTAGGGGCGAGACTTCAATGAACACCATAGAAACAGCGAGCCAGCCGAGTAATTTGAAAGCATTTCCACTTGCTCTCCCTTCAATGTGGGGTTTATTGAACGACCTCGATGTGTCCCGAACCAAATAGTACCTACCAAGGGAACTGAAATTATTCCAGTTATTATAGATATTAGGTATTGGAAATATCAGCTCTTGGCAGGGGGTACTTTACAGGGAGGCCCAAGTGAGTTATCCAGTTATCGGCTCTTGGCCGTAGCGAACAGAAACTCCTACCCGATCGTTATTGATGTATGATTATTCCAAAATTACGATGGTTCAGAACAAACGGGACAAACCTACCAGCTTATCATACCTTCCCACTCCAAATACAACAGATTGTCGACCCAAAATAACGCGCCACGGGGTTCACAAAAAATAGTATACTGGAGTTATTCCTTCCATGCTCCATCAACACTATCCTCCCAGGGTTACGGTTATTTGCTCAGGGTTTTGTATCATTCGCCGTCTGCGGGTTCAATCGTGTTTGCACTTGAGGCTTATACCGACCACCTTATTTGCCGACAAACCTCTTCTAATCCTTAGCCCTCGAAAATCTTACTCAGTCAAACTTCTTAAGAAAGCAAAAGTCATTTTGCTTCGGTATCCATAAAGTAATATAATTATTGCAGTAATTTGTTGGCAAGTTGAAGAGTCAAGGTCTAATTCATGTGCAAAATTCAAGAACAATATTGTACATGGTTTCAACCTCTGGGCGTGCAAATGAAATAACGACAGCCTGTTTTTTTTTTTTTTTTTTTTTTTTTTCATTTATTGCATTTGTCTTTTGGTTTATTATTCTTGGAATAATACACCTTATGTAATCGCGACGGAGGTCGAAAATTCTGATCGGTCTCAAAATTTGACATTATCCGTTTCAAGAGGTCTAGATTCCAAAAACGAAATGTCCGTCCGCCTTCCGAGCCATTGGGCAGTAGGTATGATTTTTTTTTAATCTGAAATTTTGACAAAATACTCGGCTTACCATCTAGTTGTGCCCGCAAGGTTTTCAGCCAGATCGCCCAAACCCGAGGGGCGCTTTGGGGCTAAAACGGGGCTACAGGAGGGGTTTTAGAAGGTTTTCGGCTATGGGACCGAGTTAGGTGTCGTTTTTGAAGTATTTTTGGACATAGAATCCATGCTTGGGGATCCCAGAACGATTTGATTTCATCGTTGGGATCTATTGGCCTCTCATGAGGCTACAAATGGAATTTTTGAAGGACCGTAGGAGATAAAATATTTTCCGAGTAATTTTGGACATAGTCCATTTTTCGAGGTCCCACATCGGTCAAACATTGTACAGAACAATTTTTTTTTAATGACACAAAATTAATTATTGCACATTTAAAGTATAACAAAGAATAATAAACCCTTTTGAAAAATTTGTAGCGTTTTTGCGAGCATAAAAATTACGTGTTTTTTTATTGATGACAACTCGCATGATGTTGAACGTTGGGTTCAAGTCACCCACCCTCTTCTGAAATGATGGAGCAGGTTCATAGAGACAGGTAGGATACAGAAAATCGAGGATAACATGCTTTATACAACGAAATCACAGACCCACTCCCTTCTCACTTCTACTAACCCACTGTGCGCTGCAGCGGATCGATACGTTCTTGATATCTTCCAGTAGGAGTTACTCAGCTGTGCTGTCTTCATCCCATCGATAAGACAGAAAAATCTACCCAGCGATAGCTGAAGAATAATATTCTTCATATTATGAAAAACTCTAAAGATTACTGGCATACTGGTTTCGTGATGTTATGTACGCAATTAGATTCATACAAATAACCACAGTCGTCCGGTGTGGTGTTGGGTAAACTCGGTTGGAACCTTTTCCCTCGAGTACCTAGCGAAGTTAAACAAAAACAAAAGTCGGGCTGGCTAGTAATTGGATGGGAGACCGAGTGAGAAGCGAGTTCACCGATACAATGATTTTATGCGTTTAAAAGGACGGCGAACACGTCCCCAGTCAGTACGACTACAGCATCCAGCCTGAAGAAAATCAAGGGTGAAATAAGTAGTTCCATTTTCATTAATTTCATACAATAAACTCCAGCTATAGTAGGTACCTAGTGTGTTTGAAAACATCTCTTTTTTCTCATCCCTACGTTTTAATTTCATATTCTCCGGCTCTAATGAAAAAGCATTGTCAAGGGACTGCACAAAAATCCGAACACTGTTACTCTGGGAAATGCGAAGTCTGCGAAAACGGAAGGCAGTGGCGGAAGACTGAAAAATGGCCATGAAAAAATATGGTGGTAAGGAAGTTTATGGAGAGTATATGAGGTGGAGAGGAGTGGAGTTAAATTTCAACTCGGCACATTATAATGGACTGGTATCCCACAGGGCAGCACGAGCGTCCCATCCCATATTTGGATTAAAGTAAATTTAAATTGTTGTCCCCGACCCCTTCCCACTTAGTATGCTCTCAGTACAACAACGACCCAGCGACAGACCCTCTTCTCATAACCCTTATCCACGCCGCCCATCCACCTTGCTCTTTATTCAGCATCCCATTTTCTTTTTTCCCCGTTTTTATAAACCGCAAATTAAACCCGCTAACCCCTCCTCAGCGGTAACCTCTTCAACGCCACTAAACAGTAACCAACAACATGGTTGGCTGGCCCCGATCCCATCAACCCTGATAAACGAGCTTGTTCGTGATAAAAGGTCAACTTGAAGCTTAACCCTCTTCCACAGTGATCCTCGGTCTCAAACAATAAATTTTACGTCTACAATAGCTTTTGAGCCCATAAACTGTTTAAAAAAAAAAAAAAAAAAAAAAAAGTTGCTATTGTATAGGGCTGGGGATGTACTCCAAGGACCCCGGATTCGTTTGGTTTGAATCGAGGATCAAGCAAAGAACATCAGATTCTGCCTCGCCTGGATACTCGGTTGCCAGCACAGGAGCCCACGTCGTGCACGTGGGCCCCACGACTAAAATTAAAGTGCCGAAGTTTAAAAAAATGAATAAAATAAAAACAGAACAAGGGGTTTATTCTTTTGTATAAATTGTGAAAAAATTGACGAAAGGAAAAAATTACCTAGTTAAAAATAATAAACGAATAAATAAACAATTAAAAAAACGGCAAACCTACCAGTTTTCAGACACACGAGGGACCGCCATAAGTAGATGATTCTACACGTAGAATCATCAATTTTTGGACGTGTCCTAATTCAAAAACGGGGCGACGGAAGACTGTGGCAAAATCCGTTCGGGCAGAGGAAAATTTGACCCAAACCTTCATTTTGAATGGATTAATGTCGACGTTTTTGTTGCACAGGGAGATAAGTTTTACTTAAATTAAGAATTAACCTACTTTTACACAAACCCCCCCTCTTGTTCCTTTGTCTTAATAAAACAACTATGAAACTGATAAAAGATCTTCTTCAACGAATTACTAAAGAAAGGTCTAATGAACACCTATAACTTGAGCAAGAGTGACTGCAAGCTTGATTAATCAAGCAATTGCGATATTAGAGATGAAAACGCTGCAAATTTTACACAAGGGCTTAATTCTTTGGTATAGGTACTTTGATACTTGGGAGGTTACTTGTGCAAAAATTAATTCTGTCAATAAAAAAACATTTTTGAAAAAATGAAAAAAAAGAAGTAGGTAACACCATGAAAAATGGATTATGTGTCCGAAATTGCTAGGAAAGTATTTGACCTCCTGGGATCCTACAACAATCCCATTTAGGTATAGCCCAATGAGAGCCGAATAGATCCCCACGGTGAAATCGAATCGGTCTGGCGCCCCAAAAAAATGGATTCAACGTCCAAAAATACTTCGAAAACGACACCTAACTCG
Source organism: Pilophorus perplexus (assembly GCA_955831195.1). Classification (NCBI taxonomy): domain Eukaryota; kingdom Metazoa; phylum Arthropoda; class Insecta; order Hemiptera; family Miridae; genus Pilophorus; species Pilophorus perplexus. Next base: position 11,043,991 of record OY037011.1, on the reverse strand, counting down.
ACCCCATAGCCGAACCCTTCAAAAAGCTCTCCTGTAGCCCCTTTTTAGCCCCACGGGGCCCCTTGGTTTTGGGCGATCGAGTACCCAAAACACACGGTAAACCGTCAAATTGTGTCAGTTTCAGATTTAAAAAAAATTTCTACTGCCCAACACGGCTTGGATGGCAGACGGCGTGCGGACATTAAATGTTTTTTTTCGTTTTTGGATACTAGAAAACTTGAAACGGACAATGTGAAATTTTGAGACCGATTGAATTTTCGACCTCCGTCGCGATTACATAGGTGTATTAGGTACCTACTCCAAGAATAATGAGCCAAAAGGCAAAAACGAAATTTATCGCAATGCCAACCTAACCTCACATTGGGGCACAAGATGTACATCACGAATGATCTCGTCCGCAATTTCGAATTGATGAATTTGAACTTCAAATTTTGAAGTTGATCAAGGATTCGAGGAAACGAATGTTGATGATACGAAACAGGTGGGTACCTTGATTCGAAACCAAAGTGTATAGTAGGGGCATCGTGGAATGCGTGGATCCTTTCGATGTGGCGATCCAAATGAATCCGAGGCCGAATCTCTATGAAATTTCAAGTCACGAAACAAAACTGTTTATTACTTACTGAATCACAATCAAAAGTAATCAACCAAAACTGAATACGAAAAATGGTACGAGATAAGGGGGGAACGAAGTTCAGTGAACGAATTACATTAGGGTTGGACACAGAGTAACACAGAAAGAATCTTTCCAGTGAGGGCAACGATTTATCGATATGTACAATTGATCGATATTGGTTTATTATTCTTGGAATAATAAACCTATGTAATCGCGAAGGAGGTCGACGACTCCGATCGGCCTAAAAACTTGACATTATCTGTTTCAAGAGGTCTAGATTCCAAAACCGAAATGCCCATCCGCTGCCCGGGCTGTTTTGGGCGGTAGGATTTTTTTTAATCTGAAATTTTGACAAAATACTCGGTTTACCAACTAATTAGTTGTGCCCGCAAGGTTTTCAGCCCGATCGCCCAAACCCGTGGGGCGCTATGGTGCTAAAATGGGGTTACGGGGGGGTTACTTGAAGGCTTTTGGCTATGGGATCGAGTTAGGTGTCGTTTTGAAGTATTTTAGAAAGTAGACTCCATTTTTTTGGGTCCCGGAACGATCCGATTTCACTGTGGGGATCTATAATAGGGCTTTGATGGGGCAACAAATGGGATTTTGTAGACACAGAATTAGGACATTAATATTCGGACATGTAATTACGGTTAGTAAAAGGTCATCAAGCGGTTCAAAAATAGAAATTCGTACTTGGTGCGCGCAAGATTACGGTACGTTTTTTTTTTGGCGGTTAGACCATGGCTGAAGCAAGAACAGTGGCGTATTTTCGGAGGGGGGGGGGGGGAGCTATGTCCGGGGTAGTAAAAATTTTTAAAATCAGGTGACTAAAATTACGTTTTGAACTATTCTAGCACTAACAATCTAATAGAATATTTTTAATTTCTGTTACCTAGTAAAAGCGTCTGAAATAAAATTCGAGTGATTTATCGTAATCATTTCAGATTAATAAAATATTTCATCCAGTAGAAGCAACACCGCCTAACCCACTTTGGTCGGAAAATGAATCTGCTATGTTTAAAATGAAACAGCTTTAAAAGTAAAATTTACAAGAAATGTGGTTTAAATGACACCGTTACTTAAATAAAACAGTTAAATGGATCAGCTACATGTAACAACTTTATAAACGAAACCGTTTCTTTTTAATGAAACATTTTTTTGTGTCACCTGCGAAGTTGGGAAGATATGGGTTAAGCGGTGTTGCTTCTGCAGCAAAGATTTTCCTCATTACGGGTGGGGGGGGGGGGGGATAATACCCCCCCCCCCCCCCCCGTATATTATACGCCACTGCCAACGCACGCAAACGCGAAAACCGTTGGCACGTTACATCGTACTGTGGAAACTAACACCTTGTCCAATCAAAGGATTGGTTCGTTTCCTGAGACGCATTTTACCCCTCAGTGCCCCTCATGTTTTCAAAATCGTTTGCAAGATGTTGTTCACTATTATAATAGTCCAGTAAACAAAATTGAAAATGTTTAAAAACTTATTTTTAATACTATACTCTATTCACGTTACCGTGAGAGTAAAAGTAAACACCCTACATCCAAAATTAGCCAGCGTAACTCTCATGCGAGGCGGGTCAACCTACCACTCACCTTGCTGCCATAACGCCCCATCTTGCCTTGCAGCATTGGATTTCATTGTAATAAAAGTACAAATGGGAATCCATTTCAGCGTCTCATCAGAGAATAGATTGATAAGGTTTATAAATGTACACGGATAAAAATATCAAAAGGTATTATTCACAAATTATCATTATAATCATAATACTAATACAAATTACTTTACATTTTGAATAGTTGAGGGATCAGTGCTGATCAGTATTTACAATCAATTAAATTAAAAAAATCAATCAGTGCAGCTGTCTTCGCTCGTGTAGTTCCTCGTGTTTACGGTCACTTAATGGGATGCTCAAAATACGAAGCACCTTTCACTGTGTGGAAAAAGTAGGAAGGCCCTTGACTTTACAATACTTGATTTACTGCTTGTGATCAATTGTATTTCCTGATAAATGATTGTGTCATTCTGAGCTGTTCGAGTATTTGATGAGCCCAAAAACAAGATCACGTTTCAATATTCCGGTCATACAAACCCGCCATGCAATGAAGCGTTGAAGGCTCTGCGTTCTGTTTACGTACTCTCACGGTAACGTGAATAGAGTATAGGTACTTTTTTATAGAAAAAGAATTCTCCATCCTAGACTTGCTTGTTTATTGGGGTCAAAAACACTGTTGAAGGAGGCCAAAGGTGAGGATGATGGCAAAATAAAGGGGAAAGGAAAGGGAGAAAGAAATCTAAAGACGGGAAGGAAAAAGACGGAGTGTTGCGGAGAAGGTGGTTGTTTAGAGTAGGGGGTTGGTCAGCTGCTAGTGAGTCCGATCAATACAATTAGCCCCCACCCCCTTCACTCATGTCTTCTCAAAGGGAGGCTGAACCACCGGCACACTGGACCTCTCTCCTCGCACCACTTCCTCGCCACTCGCTTCTCATCATCATTAGAGAACCAAACTCAAAACCACACCATCTGCTGCACATAATTATATTGTGGGCGGAGAAACTCCCTTATAAACTTACACTTCCTTATTCCCTTATTCATGCTCATCGCCTATCTTCTTCAGAAATGATAATTGTGTGAGCGCCCCTGAAGAATGAACTCGCTTTCACTCTTGAAGGCCGACCTCCGAACCCCCATTCACGGGTCAAGTTGAGGAGAATTTTTCATCTGGGGTGAAGAGGAAGGGTTAAGTAAGCGGAACCACGCGAAACTTTTTCTCGGCAGCGAAGACATTATGTGTCGAAGTTAGAACTGAATAATATCAGGCGAATCCGCTTGAGTATACTTTTTCCTAAGTAGGGTCGAAGTTGAGGCAATCGCTCTTGAAGGCCTTGTAAATTTTACAAAAGCTACATTCGACTACTAGTAAATTAAATTATGGTAGAATGCGTAGTCACCTATCTATAATAATTGAAGTGGTCATTTTGAAAAGGGGTTATATCCTATAATTAAAAATTGGAGATGGCCCCTTTTCAAAATGACCGATTCAATTATAGGCTTGATTCCAAAAGGAAAAACCATTTTTTCCTACTATTTTTGTACTAAAAACCATTTTTGTCGAAATTGATTTATCACTTACATAGGGTTTTAGAGGGGTAGTTCTTCACAAAAATGTGATCGTTTTGGGGCTAAAAAATACTATCCCCTTCAAAAACGTGATAGAATATTCGGTTTGATTTCAAAAGGTACCTACTACCTACATGGCGAACTCTGATCCGTTTTGTTTCAAAAAGTACTTTAATCATATAGGGACAGAGTACCTAACGGTACTATATCCATTATTTTCAATTATAGCACGTTTTTCAAGTTGCAATGGGTTTCGCGTTTTTCAAATTTTTTCTAAAACAGATTTAGTACCTTTTGGAATCAAACTCCCAGCAATTATTGCTGAGAATGATATTTCACATTTTATAAAACAAGACTTAAAATTTTCTCCCTTTCCAGGAGAAGCATAATATCATGGATATGTCCCATCCACAATCAGAGATAATTCTTTTTTGGATTATAATACTTTTTTTTATCGATAGAAGGCTTCCAAATAACAACGAAAATGTGGATAAAACACAAATGTTCAATTGCAAGTTTTGTCATGGGTACCTACTATGCAATCGTACAGACACATAAATTCCACAGGTTGAACAACATTTTTCGAGAAACAATTTTGAGAAACTGTAATCAAATAAGTAAGGAGGATGAACACCGACTAATTATTATAGTCGGTGTTCACAGAACTTTTTTTTTTTTTTTTTTTTTGCAGACACTTTTTAACAATTTATGAAGAAAACTGGGGCAATATAAAGCTCGGCATTGATCAATTGCAATAATTTTTTCCCAAAAGCAACAAAGAAGGAAGACAAAGGCACCAAACTGCCTAAACTTTCTATTCTGTTTAAAACTGTAGGAAAGTTATCATCTTGAAACTAGCCCGGCAGGTCTCCATGTAACCATGATTTCAGGTAGTACCTACGGACGGTCGGGCTTGATTTCGGCACTTAATCCCAGCGTGATTATTAAATTCGTCACCAAGGTTCTAGTTGCAGAGCAGCGAGAATATTGAATTCGTCAGCCGGGGTCTAGTGGGGGAGGGTCACCGTGGGACCTACTTGAATTCAGAACTCGGGTAGGGTATACAAAATTTCTATTTGCAATATTTAATATAAATTTATTCACAGCCACATATAGGTTGGTTTCGTCATAAATTGGTTGTTATTAGGTACATTCCATTTATAAATAAATTTCAGTTTTTCACTTTGTTGTTACTTACTTGTTTTATTTATAAATACCTACATTTATTTGCAGAAATAATAAATTTGTTTGACAAAATCATGTCGACTGATAACGCCCTGTTTCAAGCTATCGATTTTGACCCTCAAAAACTGCTGTCGCGCAATAACTATACGGTTTATGTATGATCCACTTTGAACATCATTCAAGGCATCTAAAATTTTGAAAATGCCAGGGTGAGTGTGGTAAAACAGATCGCACCATTCATACAAGCATTTTGCGCCCGCGTCCGTTCAAAATATGTTGGGCTTTCATCTGGGGGGCATAAGATTCCACCCAGTGAGGTTATTAAAGGATTAGAGCAGCCTTGTAAGGTTCCTCTATAGTGGAACCTTAAGACTCCACCTCAACTACCTGCAGGCAGCACAGCGTAACCTTAAGATTCCAACTCGAGCCTATCTGTTGAAATCCAGAGATTCCAACCCCAGACTGGACATGGAAAACGTATTAGTGAAATGGACGTAAAATTTAGCAATGTTTATTAACAAAATTCATATCGTTCGAGTCCTGTGTAGTTACTAGGAACATGTATGGGTTCAATAATTGAATGAGTGTGAATTATTCACACAGCATTAATGAAAACATTATTTACGTCCAACAGTTTCAGCATAAAACGTCGATACATTCGCCACTAGCTCGGCTATAGATATTTGTTGAGCGACGTTCTATTAAATAGATTAAAACCAAATTTTGGTTTTCAGGAGCGGTTTTGCGAGCTGTAGTAGGGATCATGAAATCTGTGGGTGGCGTGTCTGCTGTTTAACTTTATGTATAGGAACCTCATTTTGGAATTCCAACAGAGTATCGGTGAAAGTGTAGAATCTATATCTGTATGAGACTTATTGAAAAAGTCACCTACGTGTCGGTGGAATGACTCACAGCAGTTAGTAGTTTTATTGACATCAGAACTAAGATAGATTTGGTGGATATGTCGTAGTATAAATGTAGTTTTTCTTTAAATAGTTGGGTCTTTAAATAGTCGGGAGCCACTCACTTAGTGGCTCCCGCAGACTCTTTTGGTTTTTCTTTCATCAAATTTCCAAAAGCGAGAGGTACCTATCTACTTCTAATGGCTGCAAAAAGATGAGACCAAAACATTTTTTCAGCCAAATACCCATAGCCCATCCCATAGACCTCCACCAAGCGTGGCAAAGATTGAAACGGCAAGCGAATAATCGTGCTGAAGGCCAAGTTCGTTTACGAGCGTTTTGTAAGCCTACTTCCAAGTCTGACAACAGTCGATGGATTTGAACTGAAGGTGTGGACGGAGCAAATATCAGCAATGACCCTGGCTGGGTGGAATCATAAGGTTCGGTTTCAACTGGCCAAAATAGACTGAGTGGAGTCTTAAGGTCACTCTTAAGCCGATGGGATCAGTGAGTGGCTCAAATCCTTCGAGATAATTTATATGGACGACATGGGGTGGAATCATCGCGGCACCAAACGATAGACTAACTAACGATAATATCAGGTATACCTGACTCGTGCAGTTTACGAAAACATCAATCCTACTTTGCCTGCTGAACCGAGGCAGTGCCGACTTATTGAGTCGGTTTTTTTTACTTAATCCATGACATCAGATTAGTGGTGACGAATTCAACGGTGCCCGTACGGACTGCTGGCTTTTGCAGCTTGAACACCCCGTCACCGCCACAAGAGTTTTCTCAAAGTTGTTTGGCTCAGGGAAAGAGCGAAGTAAACCGATCGCAGGACAGGAAAGGAAACCAGACATCGTACTAGATTTACCGTACCAGAGTTACTAGATTAGATTATAATACAATTTATATGGAGAAGAAAAGAAAAAGAAAAAAAAAAAAAAAAATGAGATGAACGGGACTGAGTATCGCAGAAGAAGGAATAGCTTAAGTGAGTTCCAAGGGGCTCTCAGAGATATTTTACTGGCGATTATTCCCGACAAAGAGGATTAGGAAGTCACTAGGAGGCGGTTACTCGGAAGAAGCGGAATGGAGGGGGTATTAAAATGAGTATAAAGGGAAGTACAAGAGAGTGAAGGGGAACTGAGCTAACTTGGTGAACCGGCCATTTTAGGGCTTTAGGGGGTTTGGAGCTTAGAGAGACCAAAAGGGGAGTGCAAGTGAGAATGCTGCTGGCGAAGAGTGCTCACTAGCAAACATCAAGGATCGAGGAGAACAGGAGAATTCAGGTTCGATCACAAAGAGCAGAAGCTGTCCTTTCCAACTTTTTTTTTTTTTTTTTTACGTTGAAGAATATTGCGGATTGACTAACCGCAAGGCCACACGATACGAGCGACTCGATACCTTAGATATCTACTCAATTCTTAGTCACATACAATTACCATACCATTCATATCATGAATTGTATGATTCCCGGATTTTAGTATGGACACTTCCAACCGTTATAAACAAGCCATCAATTGAATTGAATAGATGAGCGCAACCTTTCTGTTATTACGATATATTTAATGAGCGAGAGAAATTAAGAAACAGTAGGTATCTAGAGACCAAACTATGCCACACAACACATCAAAAATATCCACGTGATGCTCATTAAGTGAACAACTGCACCCTAACGACCGATGCTTAAAAAAACCTTATGCCGATCAGAGGTAACGAACGCCTAAGGCTGCAAAAATCGTTTTGGAGTCGTTGGAATCAGCCTAAAAAGCTCATTCCATAGACCCTTGTAACAACGAAATCGGACAAAAACTTTCGTCCCATAGAGAGATAAACAACTTTCGTCGTGAAGGACCTCCCGAAAACCGATGAAGGGGATGAGGGAGGAAAAATCAAGGTAGCCTATAACCACCCCCCGAACTCGCTGATCACAATGAGACCACCCTCATGAAAATCTGTTGAGCCGCTCGGGCGTGATGCTGTGAAAAACAAAAAAAGAAAAAACAAACATACATGCCGAAGAGGTGAGCGCACCTTTCCATTTTTTGGAAAAAAGGTTGCGCTAAAAACAAACATTCATAATTAAGGAACAGGATTAAACCCCTGATAATTAATAAAAAATAATGCCAGGGGATCACATTAGGTATATTTTGGGTGTCAAGTTTGAGGGTGAGCGAGCTCTGCCTCAGCGTTTCGTATCAAAAAGAAGTATAACTCGATGTTGTCGTCAACTAATGTACGGCGCTTTTAAAAGAATTCGCTTTAAATAAACAAAAACGAGAAGAAGCTAGCGCTTCTCGAGAAGCGTGCTAGGCCGAGGAAAATGTAGAAAAATGTGGTGGAGCTGATGACGTCATTAAGGAAGAAAAGAAAGCTCATTTTCTTTAATTCCACCGCCACTTGACTACGTTCTTCCCCCTTCCTCCTCATCCAGCTTGCAAAGAACGAGACTCCTTGATTACCACCAGCAAGAGTTGTGAAGAGGAAGAGGTTAGGGGGAGTTGAGGTCTTGACAATCAGAGAAGTGAGTATTTTAAAATTCACTGGAAGGAAAGATACGCGGAGTGCTCGCAGAGAAAGGTCGGAGAAAAAGCCCCTAATTGGCAAGAAAGCTTCGCTCTGTGTTGGATACAAAGAATAATCCTACTAAACCGTGTTCCAATCCTGCCTATGGAAGAGCCGTGCTCCTATCGTTTCATATTTCGCGGAAATGCCCAAATATGTTGTCCCACAGGAACATAAGCTGACAGTGATCACGCAGCATGTACGAGTGGAAGATGGGGATAAGGGCCCGTTTCTTTTGTCTGATGAATTCTGTTTGCTTGATCCAGACTGTCAGATAGTGAACATAGGGAGGCAAACAGGTCGATACCACTCCGACAGAGAAGGTTTCTATCTGCAGTAACACTACTACATTTACAGAACGGCTCAGGCTGAGCTTTACTCTTTCCCTTATACCGGCTCATACCGTGGCATTAAATTACATTAGCCGTCTGGCGTTGATACACCTTTCAACTCACCCACTCTTCATCCATATTCATCATCCACCCGTCATTTCGATCTTCAGTGCTTTCAGTAACAACAGACTCATCCCACGATGGGAGGCAGAACGTATGAAAGTTGCCTACCTTCGAATGTTATAAAATACATGCTCGTACCTACATAATATTATTTTGTAGTGCGTACGGAATGCGAGGTGGGATTGGAAATTAATAAGCCCTCTCTGCAGGTTTTTACTTTTCTTTTAATTAGGCCGCAACAAACATTTCTTGAATAAACGGTTTAAAAAACTCATCAAGGTGAAGAAAGTTGAAATGTCGCAACATGGTAGGGCCTGGGTCTTTTCCAAGAAAGTTACAATAAGAGAAATAAGGACTTCGTCAGCTAAGAGAAAAAACAGGCTGAGTAATGGCCCTATTACGACGACCTAGCAGTATAAATCTTTCCTTCCGTGAAGGCGTTGACACAAAGAAAGCCCCCCAACCACTATAACACCGGGAAACCACGGCAGCTTTTCCTGCCCAAGACTGGCGATGAATTGTAGGAAATCCAGCGCGGGAACGATAATAATTGGAGCCTTAGGGATTCCATTGTCTTGCGACGTTATTGATGGTCAATGTGAACGGTTCTTACCTATAAATTATCCCTCCGCACACCTATTCCTTATTAGGACTGAACTGACAATCCGTTGATATTGCCAGGAGAAGAAGGATCAGGATTCACCACTTTTCAACATGATGAACTATTAGAAAACGAAAAGGAAAGAGATAGGATAGAGGAGGGGAGACGAATGAATGCCTACAATCGTGTAGAAGGGCTCTTGTACAGGCTATAAACCACCAACAGGAACTGGCCTGTTCCCCATCGCCCCAAAGGCATTTCTACATTCGTTCCCGAGCTGTTCTCCTCTACATTGAACATAACTTCAATTTCTACGGCGGTTCTCTTTTTATAATATAAAAAATATTATGCACAATTGTGCTGACTTAAGTCAAGCTCTAGTGGTAAGTGTTTTCTTTGGGGTCGACCAACACATTTAGCAATGACAAAATGGAAAGACTCAAGGTTAGTGCGATTGATTGAAAGAGACTAACCTAAGGCAGGAGCAAAATGTGTTGTTTCGATCGCAAGAAGACAACATTTCCGCTCGGAAGTAGAAGAGAAAAAATATGGAACAGTAGACACTGGTTAGTAGTGTGGTCGTAGGTACCTACCAGCAGATTTCGCCGAGCACTAAATCCCCATTCGTTGGCTCTCGAGGTAAGCTCCCTCTGACCTTAATTGCGAGTAAATTGTTCCACAGCCGTCCTCTTTCTTAAGGATAGTACTTTAGCGGCTCTGTAAGGTTCTTAACAAAATGAAGAGATAAAATGAAGTCGGAGACAATTAAAGGTGGTCGCCTCAAAGAGCTATGGTTTGCCTCCATCTCATTTGCCATTTGCCCTTTAAGTGAAGACATTACAATAATAATTATTGTAATTGTAATAACAATTATTGTAATTGTAATAAGACATTACAGTAATTATTACGGGAAGGACAATTCGAATCGACTTAAACTTTTGGTGGAAACACGAGAATTAATCACCATTGCTTTGTAAAAAGCAAAAAAATAAATAAAATAAAAGGTACTTCAATACATTTTAGTTTGACAATGTACCTCTACCACAATGTGGAATAATTCACCATATATATATTAGTGAGGAACTGTGAGAAGTTTGCATCCAGCACTTTGTATAGTCTTGCTTGAAGGTGAGTTGTTCATCTTCCATACTTTTAATCTTTGTATACGCTTCTCTTTTCTTCGGCATTCTTCAGCCGACAATCTTCTATAGACGGAGTTTAGGTATACAGAGGGATGAAAGAAGTGAAGAGGGGAAGAAAAGAAGCGAAGAGCACTTATCCTCACTTTGGAAGATAACATCAAACCCTGGTTCCGTCGCTCCAAGCATCGTAGACATGGTTGGCCGCGTTTTATGAGGTCTAGCCCGAGGAAGTTTTTCCAGGGGATTCACGAGCATAAACTTCTTTCATTTGAGTTTTAAGGGGACTGGACAGGGAAGTGGAGTGTCTTCTTCAATGTTTTACGGTTCCAAGCACGGTATTTTCAAATACGTAGGTACTGAACAAAAGCTCGCAGTTTATAAATCTCATTCACAGGCCGAATGAGTTTTTCAAAGGTGTAAGTGCGCCCCCTCACTACGCCTCAGATCACTGTTTTCTTATGCAATTCAATAGGTCTGTTCCAGGTTTGACGGAATGTTAACAGAAATCGCCGGAGACATGCGCAGTTTAGAAACAGCTGTTCCAGGTCGATCGCAGGTTGACAGCTCGAGGAGGTACGCGCGGTGGGGATCTGTCGACAGCTGTCCAACTTCTGTCTGACGCAGTCAGACCTGGAACAAACCTATTAAATTATGTGCTGAATACTAGGGTAGATTCAATTCATAGCGTGATTGATGAGCCCTGGTGATGTAGAATGTGCTCTACCACATTCTACAAGGGTAGCGGAGGAAGGTAAATTAGGACACATCTACCAATAATTGCAAACGAGAACCTGGGAGGCATCTCTCGGAATGCCAGAGTGCAGTTACTTATTGCCACTCTGGCCCATGCAATGCCTTTGGGAATGACTGCCAATATCAGTGACCTGAAATATTGACGCAATAGCATTAGAGAGTAGCTATTTGCAGTAGAGAACAGGCGCAATGCCTCTAGCAAGTATTAACGCTGTAATTCTTGTTCTGTCTCACATCCTTGTTTCAGTGAAATCCAGCATAATGGGCATACGTGCCTTAAATAAGGCAGTTATGTAAGGCAGTACTTACCAATAGAGAATATGAGCCTGTTGGCCATGGACGTTCCCAGGGATGCCGGGATAACTCCCGGATTTTAGTGAATTGGGATATTTAAAATCCAGAGAAAATGTACCGATTCGACCGACCAAGGCTACAAAACTCACTCATGAATGACTCAGAGAATGAAGGGCTTTGGCTGGGGGTCCGACGGTTGCCAGCTGTCGGCGTAGAAAGGTTAGATCAGTTGACCTGGTAACAGCGTGTGTGTTTATCTGTTACTCAGACAACTCGGCACCGCGATCGTTCGGCGCGGAGTGTTTGTTGCTTGTGTACAACAGTCTTCATTCCCTGCTCAGTATACTCAGTATAGTGCTAGCCGGATATTACCACCACTATTGATTTAGTTAAGTTTTTGAAGAACACGGTTGCGAAGGAAGGACAGAACCCGTCAACCATACAAATGGATAGCGGAAGCGAACTTCTTGAACAGGAAGAGGAGCTTCATCGATTGAACGCTGATTTAGAGTTGAGAACAAGAAAATTGTTGGAGGACGTTCAGAAGACCGTAACGAGGCAGTCTGCTCCATCGGCCTGGTCCAACAATGCTTTGTTTGCAGCTATTGATGAAATTTACAATGAAGAACTCCGAGAAAGTCGGTGAGTACCTAATTTAATGGAGCCACTAGTAGGCATACGATAAAGTTAAAGGAAGTTAAGCGAAACGATTTCTAGAGCAGCGAGGCACTTAGGGAGCGGATCTACTAATATGTATTACATTGTTAGCTTCGATATTAAATACTATAATAAAATCAAGGCATTTAATTAAAGTCGGGCGTTGTAACCACATTTAAATATTCATATTTGGCATACAGTTGCTCTAGAGCTCGATCTACTTGTTCGCGAGGGTCGACTAAGGTCTCGTCACGCCCGGCAAGCCACCGCAGACCATTTACGCCCGAAAGATCATTCAGTAGGAAAGAGCTGGATTCAGAAGATATTCTCCCACCTGGTTCTAAGAACATGTCTGCTGAAAGCCAAGTGCGGTTTCTCAAAGCCAAGTGTAAAATATTGCAAGAGGATATAGCTGCTGGCAAAAGAGAGTACTCTATAAGGTAAGCACTAGCATCCATAGGAAGTTGAAAGTTCGCTCCATATTAAGGGCCTAAACCACACTTCCCTTTGTTTAGTTCCAATTTGTACTTCTAAAACATAGTACAACTACAACTTCTAAATTTCTTTGCAGAACTGATGAGTGGAGGAAGGCTATGAATGAAATTAAAGTTAGCGAAAATGAGCGAGTTAAATTGGAAACGGAGCTCCTTCAATCAAGGGAGAAGCTGAAGAAACAAGAGGCACTTTCGGCAGGAGCCACAGAACGGCTCACCTTGAGAGATAATGAAGCCATACTTCTCCGGAAGGTAATAGGTAATATGAGACGTCGCGTTTATTAAACACAACGCTCTATTTTTGGTTTTTATCGTTCACATTTTTCCCAGGTTTTAAGATTTAATTAGGTACCTATTACTTTCTTGAACTTGCTTGAAAACAAACCCCTTTCTAGATAAAACTATAAAAATTATTTGACTAAAAATATAAAATTTATATTTTTAGTCAATCAAATATTTAATATTTGATTGAAAGATATCTGATATCTGAAAGATATTTGATATTTCAATCAAAATTTGATAATATATAAAAAATTTGATAATATTTAATATTTAATATTTGATTGAAAGATATCTAATTTGACTAATGACAAACAACGTATTGCAACAAAGTAATAATTCGCGCTTTGTTGCTTACTGTAACAAAGTAATAATTCTCGGTTTCATACATGAAACACTGATGCATCATGCATCATGCATAATGCATGTATAAATGGAGTGGTGTTTTAAATACAGGAAGTGGAAATGCTGAAGATGGAGTTGAAGAAAATAAACACTATGACGTCCGCGAATGAAGCGAAAGTTAATAAAACAAAAGAAGAACTTGAACGGACTAAGCAGCAGTTGAAACTTTCACAGCTCAACGAGAAGGTACGAAAGTGATGATGCCTTGCTAGGCATTAATCCTTTCCTGCAGCGAACATTAAATTTTTAAATCACTACTTCAATTAAAAAATCTCTTCTCAGGAAGCTAAAGAAAAGGCCAGAGCCGTCGAAGAAGAAATGTACCTGACTGTGAGAAAGTTGGAAAGGCAAAAGAGCGACTTGATCGGCGCAATAAGAAAGCAGGTCTTCCTTATTGACAATCTTAAGTCAAGCAAAGGGCACATGGAGGCAGAAGCACTAGCTAAACTTTCTGAAAGGGATTTCCTAGCGCTCCTCGATTGGAAACCACCACCGCTTGATAGCAAGTAATCCGATATGTTTCCCGAAGCGTGAAAAAGATAAGGCATTAGGTACCTAGCAAAATGCCTCACTGATGGGGTAAGAAAGAGCGGTCCACTAACTTTATATTTTACTTAAATAATGCTTGTATAAACGGTATTATACTGACGGTTCGTCGACTCAACCGATTTATTGAAAGAATCTTCCTAATTAATCCTTATTCATTGAAGAACATCTTATATATTCTAAGCTATTTATAGTTCCTCGTGAGACCCTCATTTTGTTAGGCGGTTAGGAGGTATTAACTTGAGAAAGACAGCAGATAAATCGATTTGTAGGAACGAGCCATTAACTTTTCGCGTCGCATTGAAACTCAGAACCATGATGTCGCAATTTTCCTTCGGGAATCTGAGTTCTCTCAGTGGTGTCGTTAACGAGAGTGTGGGAGACAGGACGTCATAATAACTTGGCCTGTCATTGACATGTTTTTAGTTCGGGAACTTCACAAGGAGGTGGCGACGTGTACTGAGCAGAGGGGGAGTCTGATCCCCGAGAGGATAATTCCGGTCTAATGGCCAATAAACTTGGAACGGTAGATGATGGAAAATGGAGGGGGTATATTGTCCATGGCCACGTTTGGCCGCTATCCAAGGATATCCCTTCCTTCATTCTATATTTCTTTTCTGCGGTGGTCCGCACACCGCCACCATGGTTCCCTTCGACAACATTTAATCGTGATCATGTCTAAACATAATGCACAAAACATAATAGATGTGCATATTAGGGCTTACAATGAAATATTTATGACTGAACCTTCTTTGAAAATTTAGGAAATGTGTGTGAGTTACATTAACTACCTATGAAGTGTTATAAACTGCAAGTTTGATCGCAATGAACAAGTTCATGATTTACCTATAGGGTACCAGGACCCCACTACAGAATCAGCGCAGAATCCAGGGTGGAGTGGGAGTCAACAACTCAGAAAGAGATTTGGGATGGAAAAATCACTCGGATGAGAGAGGTATTTCTCTTCAATCAGCTAAACTAAGAGGTGGAAGGGTGGTTATTCATGCTTGACGCTCTCTACTTCACCTCCCAACGATATCCTCAGCAGGAATTGGAATAACTCACGGATGGTAAATCACTTTGGAGGGACGCGGAACCCTCTTCCGATCAGACCCAACCATCTCTCAAAACCCCTATTGGAAAATGTTCTGCTTTCGAGGGAATACAATTTATTCGATAGGGTCCGTAAAGGTCGACACTGGTTTGCGTTATGGGTTCCAAATTCTATTTAAGACTAAGAATAGCACCTGTGGGGAATATTCCTTCACGCCCGTCACTCCTGCGACGAACATTAGAGAACGGAAGATGAAAGTGCTTCCTCTGCTTGGACGCTAGATCGCCAGAGACTGCTCCCCCGCGCGAGAAACCGGGAACCACTCCTTCCCCCCAACGTCACAGCCAACGGCTATTCGGTTGGTCTCACTTGCACTCTCGGTTTTCCCAACCTTTAAATGTGTTCATCTTTATCATGCTTGATCACGCTCTTTGGAGTGGAAGGGAAATCCCTAATGAGTGGGGGTACTGCTCTGCTCCATGGACGGATGTCTGGACATGGTCTTGGTGAACCCAGGAACTTCTCTAGACTAGGAACTTATCAACTCGTCCCTCTGGTGATCCCACATCGCGGAGAAACTTGGAGGGAATCGACGATGACATTGAGACTACAGCTATTACTGTACATCTGTACATCTCCAGTGAAACCAAAGTCTCATTCATTAGTGCCAGCACAGCGGACTCACAGCAAACCAGCCATTCGAGCGGGGACCATGGGAAAGCTAACCTGGCCCAACACAACTGGACTCGTTAAGAAGTCTGCAAATCACACAGCGCAAATTACCAATTGTCAGGAACACACTCAGTTTCACTCAAACTCGCACCGTGACCCCCGTAGCACCCTTTCAATCAAACCTATATTGCCTAACGTATACTCCCATATACCTTCTTATATTCATACCAAACCTACTGTTCTTTTTCGAAAAATACGACGATACGGAAAAAATTAATAACCAACGGTAATGAAATTGTATGAGGTAGGAATTGGAACAGTCAAATTGGATGGTTTGATTCGAAAATTGTACGAGAGAAGTCAAACTTTCTCGGCCATTTTATACTCATTCGATTTCGGCGATCTCTCGATATAAATCATTCTTATCTCTGATAAAGGATCATTACACGGGTTCCTAGATTCGAGCCTGGAATTCTAACCACTTTAATTTACCAATATTGCTGAATAAATCAGCTAAATTACTCTTCGGTGTTATTTATGGAATAAATCGGGGAGATACTGGGAGAGCTATTATAACTTTCGCCTTGAGCGCTTAGCCGTATTAAAGTACCCTCTGATACGAGCCCTTTCTAGCGGGTTACGAAAGATCCAACCCTTCTCGGTTATAAATTCGCAATATCTTCTCTCCGCATGATATTTATATGGAAATTAAATTACCCAAGGTAGTATAAGTATGGCCAATATAAAAATAATTCCACTCTGCACTATCTCCACCAATATGGTAATTTAATAAAATCTGTTAGGAGTGTCCATTCGGCTCCTTCCATCCCTCCCATCACACGTTTCAATCCTCACATAGAAACTTGTCGATCCCAATTCAGATTGAAAGCGATAGCATTGCAGTGATGGGAATGTATAGTTCCTCCGACGCACTTTATTTGCAAGGCGAAGGAACACTGGTTTTGAAAGCCGAGCAAATCTCTGGTAGATATATGAAGCCTTAGGGAACCCCATATGCACGAAACCTGCTCAACGGAGAGATGGTGGGCGGATTGTGGGGGAGAACGGCTCAAGATTTGGGGTAACACCAACTCTACATATCCTCCCAAAGGTTCCTGTCAACCGCATTCCTTGTTCTAATCTTCCGTTTCCTCGGAACTCCCTGTCTCGCCGTATCATCTTACCAGTTTTGCTCGCGGCAGGGTGACACAGAACAAAGTTAAATATCATGGCAGTTTTGCTTTTCTTCAAGTCTCAAACGTGAAAACCTCCAACTACTATAAATTGTTCAACTTCAACTACGCTTCCATCAATGGTTTAAAAACTTCCATTTCGTTGGGGACATCGTAGGCTACCTGTTTCAACTAAATCTTTCTTCCACCAAGGTTATTGACGTCATCCATTTATGGGGGGACAAATAGTCCTTCCGGAATCCTGAGGGAAATCTATAGATCCCTACGGTATACCGTTGACTCAATATATTGTCAGGTATATTCCAACAGCCGATACCACAATTGTCGGTTTCAATTAGGGATGAGATATATGGGTCACGTAGCGTCGGTCCATTCCAGTCGATCCTGACCAGTCACCTACGTTACCACAGGGGTCATAATTTACTCTCTCCTCTGGGGGTCGTTCACGGTGGTGGTTCAGAAACACAACCGGGACATTTCGTATGTTCTACCAATAATTGTAACCGTTAGGGGGGTGGCGAAGGGCACTATCATAATAATTGTGCACAATAGTTCATGGACTGGGGGTACGCGAAAGATTGTCAGGGGCTCCCCATTCAACTAACACCCAATGAAAAGGATTCCTTTGTAAACTAAAGTTTCATCAAACGTTAAATTTCGAATTTCAGGCTTGAAGATGGTGCCGAGGTTCTTACAACTTCGTCATCATTCGTGAGTTTCATCTAACGAAAAGAAAAGAAAAAAAAAGAAGCAATTCGAGCACTTGAATTTTCCCGAATCACTAGGGGGTGAAAATTGCCCCCTTTTCTGGGAATCACACAAATGGTCCTTGTCGACTGAGGCAGAAGAAGAAAAAGGGAACAGAGAGCAAATGATTATCCATCAAATTACGTTCGTGGTCTCTGGGATTACAGAAGATGGTTTGGCAATAGAGCTTAGAGAGGTTTTTTGCCTTCACTCAGTCCCTTCGCAGTCGGTTTTCTGGGAGGCTGGAAAATGAAGGTGGGAGTAATCAAGACAGCTCGACAATATAATTTCCAGTACAGTGGCGGTAGGAAGTGGTAGTTGGGGGAAGGTCATTATAGAGAATCTCACAGCAGGCTTCTCGTCTCATCGGTCGCTTTTCTCCCTGTTTCGGGATGCAGCATGGCTCCGAGATACAAATAGTGATACAAAGATCACGGCCAGAAGTGCAGTGGGGACAAATGAGAAATCCTAGATATCGACCAAATTTGTCGTATTTAAGACGAGTTTCAGGTAACCACTGAGCCAAAGTAGGAAGGAGTTGTGTAGACAACTAAATTGGGTGGTTAATAGTACTTGGTACGTTCAAAGATAAACACTTATTCATCGTTGTAGGTTATGTTGATGCTTAGGAATATAATTATTGGGATTGGAATTATTATGTAGTCGGCTACAACCTGACAAAGCACCTGATTGGCAAGAAGGAGAAAGAAACCAAACGAAAAGGGAAGCTGTTGATTTCTGTACATTGTGACTAATGACGAGAACTAAAGGTGGCACTGAAAAGGTCGGAAGGGACAACAAACTCTAGTATTTCACCTCTTTTTTTCAGCAAGAAAGAAATAACCACTTGATTTCGTTGTATTGATTAGTACTCTGCCGAACGAAGGTGGGTAATAAATATTGTATACCTTTACAGAAACGCAAACACAAAGCACACCAATTCAAATATTAAATTAGGTAACGTAGGAGGGTGTTGTATTTACCTGGCGTTGCAATAATACCCGCCCATCGAAAAACAAAGGCAAAGTCGGCAACGCCTGAAGCAGTAGAAACAATTGAATGAGAAATATGCAGAGCCTATATGTGAAATAGAAATTGTATAAGTGAGAGAACCTCTTAATGAGCTACAAGTCATCATACAATAATATAAAATTGTGTTGGCCGACGGCCGTGTGGTAGCCGTGTGGTTTGTTGGTACGGGAAAACGCGTTCCCGAGTGAGTTTTTTCACTTTCCGCTCGCTGGCCGTTTAGGGGGTCGAAAAAATTACGAAAAAATACGAGCCGTATAGATCAGAACTGGAGGAAGACGTCGGTCAAATCGTAAATCCGAAATTCGCCCGGGAAATTCGTCAAAAATTCGTCGAAAAATCGTCTTTCTCGCGTTTGTCCCACGTTTTTTCGGGTTCAAAAATACCCAGTAAGGAGCCATTTTTTGGGTATGGTATCCGCGAGCCAAATGCGCGCCAAAATATGGCCAATCCGATTCCGAAGTCGGATTTCAAAAAAACCGAGGGGGAGGGGGCGATTTCACGGTGAGAAGACAATTGGATCGTTTTAATTCGCGCGGGGCCAGGGAAAATTCGTCGAAAAATCGTCTTTCTCCAGTTTGTCCTACGTTTTCCACTTTCAACTCGCGCCAAAGCCCGTTTAAGGGGTCGAAAAAATTACGAAAAAATACCAGCCGTATAGATCAGACCTGGAGGAAGACGTCGGTCAAATCGTAATTCGGAAATTCGCCCGGGAAATTCGCCGGAAATTCGTCGAAAAATCGTCTTTCTCGCGTTTGTCCCACGTTTTTTCGGGTTCAAAAATACCCAGTAAGGAGCCATTTTTTGGGTATGGTATCCGCGAGCCAAATGCGCGCCAAAATATGGCCAATCCGATTCCGAAGTCGGATTTCAAAAAAACCGAGGGGGAGGGGGCGATTTCACGGTGAGAAGAAAATTGGATCGTTTTAATTCGCGCGGGGCCAGGGATCTTAGAAAACGGAGGGTCCAGGGAACTTTGATAGATGGAGAGGCTTTTATTTAAAAAAAGTTGAATTGAATTAAAAATAATAATTTCCTAACCGGTAAGCCCTAAAAATACGCCGATTTTTTCTATCGTCTCTGCTACGAATAGGAGGGGCCGAGCGGAGCGAGGCCTTATGTCTGAGTAGGGGTTTGAACGTGTCCATCGATGCTACGCACCCCACAGGCGGCAATACACCCCACAGGCGGCAATACACCCCACAGGCGGCAATACACCCCGCTAGGGGAGCGAGCGAAGCGAGCCAGAGAGACTAGTAATAGATAAAAAAATCAGATTACATCAAAATGATCGTTTGAACTTATTTAGTACTAACTATAATGTAACATCTCCAATCTCCGATATTTTAATACATAATTAGAATTATGAGGTAAGTGGGTATTGAATAGTAAACCCAGCGGAATCAATAACACCTTTCAGGGGTTTATTGTTCACTGAAATACTAAATATTGAGTCTTAATAGGTGAAGAGTGGTCGGACAGACTGGGGCCCACAAAATCAATTCAACGTCTCTAACTGTTTAGAAAACGACCCCAATTTGCTCCCTTCCCACGAAACCATTTCAAACTCCCACCTTCCCGTAGAACCTGATGATCTAATCGGACGAGTCTGGGACCTTTGAGAGGATGCTCTACGACCATGGCGTAATGAGGGATGAACCGTGAGAAATGAGGTCTGGAATCTGACTGTTCGTATGGACTGGGAAAGGCGCGGCCACAAAGAATAAGGAAGGGATGAGGTTAGCCTCATCGCACCGAATTCATTTCACGAATACTTTTATAGCAGTCCAAACTAATTGTAATACCTAGCGGTAAATATTGCACCAATCTCAGCCCTATGAAATGTAGAATCCGAGGAACGAAGACCGGAGTAGAACATCAACACTTAATAACTTCTGTCGGACCTGGTTGGAAGTGGAGCTGATTCTCATCAAAGATTCAAAGCCGCCTGCCCCTAGGGGAATCTCAACTTCGAAGCCAAGTAACATAGTTTTGTATCAACATCGGCGTAATAAACTTTAGCCCGCCGTTCCTGAGCTTGAATTGTGTAAGCACGGATTCTGACGAACTAAGTCGAAGACATTTGAATGAGTTATTGTCCTGTTAATGTACGTACTACGGTTCCCAAATTTATAGTGAGCATTGAGAACAACAATTATTCTCGTAGAACATAATTATATGATCGTGAGGGAGTTTAGATCGGGAGGGCTTGAAAGAATAACAACCAACCGTTACAATCGGAATACAAGGTTCATTTCGACTCAGATTAAGAAAATCATACTCGGATGCTAAAATTACACAAAAGTTAGATAGCAAAAATAATTCCAATAGTAGGTAATACGAGTATGTAATAACCTACCTACTTATTGGAAATAATTATTATCAAAATATTTAATGGTGGAGCTGAAGAGCTAATGAAGCCCTAATCAACGAGAAAGAAAAGAGCGAGGGTCTCCAAAGGAAACCGAAAGAGGAAGAGGAGAGGCTGTCTAAATGTTATTTCAGATGCATCTTGGTTGAAATCGGGAATGAACTGCCTGATGGAAGAAGATGTAAATCATGGTATAATTACGGTGACCAGGCGTACTACTTTGGAAGGACATGTACTACTTTTGGGCTCAATGTACTACCAAGCGTACTACTTTTGCCTTTCTTGCCAGAAATTTAAAAATTGAAAAACAAAAAAAAAACTCACAAAATTCTCGAGAAGTGTGTAGGTCTTTCCGCAAATAACACGAACGTGAACTTTGGAGGAGCTGACAGAAAAGGCAAGAACAATTTATACACTAAGATAGGTGGGTCAGTCACCAAAACAATCGTTGGAGTGGGCTGTGTTGCACACGTAATCAACAACTGCGTGCAGAACGCCTCAGATACGTTGCCCATTGATCTTGAGGTGATTGTTGTAAAAATTTATAAACATTTTTACATCCATACAGTTCGTGCAACAGCACTCAAAGAAATTTGTGAAGGTGGTGAGACTGAATATCAGGAAATGCTATCATTTTCCTGAACACGATCCCTTTCTCTGATGCCGGCTGTAGAGAGAATGTTTCAGCCCTCGAAAGAATATTTTTTGTCCATTGGCAACAGCTGTCCAACAATCATTCGATCATTTTTTGAAAACCCGTATGGAGAGGCGTGGTTATGGTTTGTCCACCAAAACAGTGCTGCTTTTCACGAATCTATCTTGAAAGATGGGAGACAGTTTTTAAGGATTTCGCCTCTCAGGACATTCATTTACAAAATCTGATGAAAATCGTCCAATTCGTCCTGTGCCTTCCAGCCACGAGTGCCCCAGTTGAACAATTATTTTCCGTTAGTATTTTTACCTTGCATTTTTTAATAAGATAAGGGATAGCCTATACATATAATATATTACATTGGTATATATATATATATATTGTAATTTTGAAAATGTACTACTTTTATAGAAAAAAAATCTGGTCACCGTAGGTATAATGTACCTACCTATAATTACAAGAAGTAATAACCCAGGTATTAGCAGCTACTCTAGTCTAATCTCCAACGAATAGCGCCAATCGGAACTATTTTCATCACGGATGAAATTTATCAAATTTAAGTTTTCGGATTTAATATGAGGTGTAACAGTGTTGGTCCTGTGGCTCTGGATAGAGAAGGCATGAAAGAGGCAGGAGTCCAGAAATGAAGGGCCTATAATTACAACTAATGACCCACCCTGAAGTAATGCAACCAAGTTAAGGGGTGGTCTCGTGACGAAACCCCAAACAGGTTTGGTACGCCTGAGGAACTCGGAAAACCCCAAACGTCTGAAATCTCGAGGAAAGTTCTCATTCCTGCGGCTCTGCGTTTGCCCCTCTGGGCGTAAAGATTACCTAATATTGTTCACAGTAATTCTATATAATATATAGATCTGATGAGGCATGCCGCAGCAGTTACCCAAAGTTAGGGGGCAGGTAGTACTTGCACCCTATTGGATTCTCTCAGCGTACCTACTCTGGCTGAAAGAACCAAAGGGTCCTTTGACGAGTTTGAATCCAGTAATTCTGCAGGTTTTAATTAAAACTGAGAACTGGGAGGGTTGAGGGTAATTCTGAAAGAGTATAGTGTGATCCAGAACAATCCGGGTCTAAATTAAATAGCCCCCGTCCTCAAGCCACCCCCTGGACCAGCTTAACAGAACTTGGATGCGCCAACGGTCAAACATCCTGAAACCCTCTCCTATTATCTACTCACAATACCCTATTATATAGAGGACGTTGGCTTGGTTTTGACCTTTGGTAGCCCTAGCCCATTAATTCTAGAGCCATTTGACCTTCTTCGCGTCATCTAACATTTTAAGATGAAGAACAATAAAAAAAAAATCATTTTGAACTCCGTGGTACATGAACTCATGGCATTAACGCGCGAAATCTTCGGTCGTTATTATTCGAGATTTCATATTTGGGGAGGGTAGCTGCAAATAATACACAAAACACGGTTTCTGTCACTTTCTGAACAATGACCCCGCATAATTATTTCCTGCCTGATACCCATCAAATAATAAGGCAGTACTTGACGTGCGGAGACGAGTTTAAATTGGATAAGGTGTGATAAATGAGATGACGAAAGTAGGTGGTGCTTACGGGAAAAGTTGAGAAGGGGTGAGATACCTCTGAAATAATGTTATGAACTAAGCCCCATGATTGGGAAAGTTGGTGCACCAACTTTCCTCTGGTGGGTTACGAGAGTCCTGATGTCCTGAAGCAACCGTGATAGGGTGTTATTTAGTAGAGGGTAGAAATGAGCAAATGAGGACTCGTTTAATTTTCGGTGTAAGGATCGTGGGAATGGGTTTCTTCCTTGAACATTAAACATCAACGAAAGTGCTTAGGCACGTTATAACATGTAGGTTTGATATAAGGATACAGGCTGAGCTCACCAACAGTATTTAGCGAAGTTTCTTGTAGGCATTAAAAGACCAACAGAGGTTCCCCACGGCTTTCCACGGTAAATGAAGTTGTTCAAATCTTGCGTAGTTTGCTAGCGGTGGTTAGTTACGAGTATTTCACGGAGGGATGAGGACGGAAGTAGGACAACATGCATCGAACTACCCTTGAAAAGGAGATAAGTCGGGATGTCTCAAATTAAGGGTTTCATCAAAATCGGTTGAATGCTACCGAGAATAATTAAAGAAAAACAAAAATTCTGCCGTTTTTCCGTTATTTTCTTAATATTCAAACCAGTATTGATGAAATAGCGCTCAAAATAGTCGGCATGATGATCTCCAGACGCTATAGGTTAACCAGTACCTACCTATTTGAGTATTTGAGGTACCTATAATAGTCTCTCTTTCTGAAAATAAATAAATAAAATAAAATTAAAATAAATAAAATTTAAAAAAAGAAAAAAGCCTGCAAACATGGGCCTTTCTCATCAAGACTCGGAGCCCTCTCGCGCACCCTTAACGCCTATTAAAAGACGAGCCGGTTTCCAACATGATAGGAGAAAGGCTGGTCAAATTTCCGTCTTTGCAAAACAGGACTCGAACCCGACGCTAGGGGTTCCCGAATCGGTGCCACATCCCGGGAATTCCGATAATGCTCGAGGGATAGCAGCCTAAACGGGATCTTCCCCAAAACGAGGTGATATGGGGGTCACAGATGTGCCAGGGTGGCAACCCGAGGGGCCCGAGCTGACAACGCTTTTTCCGACCTGCAGGCGGATTGAGGCGGAAAAGGTTTTCGAGTAATTCGGGCTCTCCCGCTTTCCCCTAAGGAATATGTGTGGGGTTTAACCTGAAATTGTCCTCGGTAATTAAGGAAACTCCGGGGATATTAGAGGGGGTTTGCTAGAAATCCTATTGTTAGTCTGGACTTGCTATTTGGAAAGTATAACTAAGTACCTATAATATTTAATAGGAGAGTGTTAGTGCACTAATTACAGGGTTAAGGTGTATGGCTTGTTTCAAGAACTGACCTCCTCAGTGCCGGTGTTCTTTGTACCTAGGTGTGGGTTTAATATTAAATTTGCTTTGTGTGATGGGCGGAGACCTGAAAGTGCAAACTCTGTTTTTGTCGCCACCTGTTTTCAGAAGATGTATTTCAGGTTAGCATTCCCAGGGACCAGCTTGAATCGCCAAAGAGTGCAGGTTAATGGAGGCAGTGGGGGAGAGCAGTGTACCTCCACTGGAAGTGTTTAGATACAGTACACCTGCCTCCGCCTCAGCACTGCTGCCGATTCCCTAAGACCTGCCCTCGTTCGCGGGATCACCCGAGGGTTCTTATGACGGTTAAGTCCTCGAGGAGTTCAGATTCCCCAGCTTTAGTCGCTGCTGATGCGGCAAGTCCTATTATGTAGAGATTGCTTCCATTGGTCTCAGCCGGACGAAAAACTTCATACTAAACGTCACCCGCACCCTTTTTTTGGACGATGCGTCACAGACGGTGCTACAGAAGAATGCACGCTTCTGAAAGTGCATCCGTTGGACTTGGTAGATCAAAAAACATAAGACGAGAATAAGGGAGACCCAATCGGGGGAATCAATCGGCCTAGATTCTCAAATTTCTGGCATATAGACCGCCATAATTATTTAATAATAATAATTATTATTATTAATTATTGCTGCTGCATTCGCAACGACATGCTGCAGCGACACCGAAAACCTCGAAATTTCAGGTATCCAGGTATGTATTGTGACCGTTATCGGAAGTAGAGCTTAACTGCGTTCGGAAATTAGAATTTATAACTTCGTGATAATCGGTGTAACTTGACTTGTACGCTTTTTTGTCTTTCACGAAGACTACCAGGGTTCAAAGGACTAGATTACGTTGAGAATATCAGAGCGACATACTTCCTTGTCACGCTGAAAAGTTTGCTGGTAAGATTGCTGTGCATAGTTAAGTAACGGGTAGAGGCTTTACGGCCTTAGCTTTTATGGGAGGTAGTTGTAGTGCTACGTCAAAGGAGGAAGGCGGCTCAGCATTTCCAACGAAGTAGGTATCTGTCAAGCTAAGTCACCGGAAAGAGGGAGCTCCCAATCTGTCAGCCAACTTTGGGAGGACCTGTCAAACACTTCCTTTTCCTTCAAACCTTAACTTACCCGAAAGATTTCGACGCCAGGAACTTTCTAAAAAGCTACGCAAGGGTGAGCTCATATGCCATCACTAACTCACGTACATGTAGGTACTACAGAACATATTAGGAGCTTAACCTAGTCAAACATCAATAACAGTCGAAGGCTCCTCTTCACCCTGAGCAGGGAAAATCCGATACCAAGAGTTTTTAAAAACACCCCTCTGCAAAAAACTTCGTTCACCTACTAAATGCAAAGCAAGACGTGTTGAGAGGTGGTTTGAAAACGTGGTAACCAAGATGGCAAGAAACTTGCTGTCCGTGCAACTTGTTTGATTGAGTTCAAACTTTGCTTGAAGTTACCTAATTATCAGGGGAGCGAGTTGGCGACCTTATAGAGTCAGAACGTGAGTTTGTTACGAGAAACATGCAAACTCACTGATTCAAGGCACACCCTGTCCTTCGAGTTCACGTAACCCCAGTATTAAAGAGCAATATGGGACCGATGCTGTTAAGGATGATAATAAATAAAGAACTAAATGAGGTGGCAAAGCTGTAGAAGTATAAAACTCGCGAAAGTTTATAGAACAAACCGTACTTGGATTGTGTGAATAAATAAAGTTCTCTTCTGACAGGTGTTGAGTAGTTTTCACCTTTGTTTCTAGAAACGCAATCTTAAAGACATGAGAAAGTAGTATTCTTGATGGCAGCCGCATTCTTAAAGGCATGCTATCCAACGCGTATAAAATCATTAAATTCGCAAATTTTGCTAGATGATAGCTTGTTTGGGCTGGTAAACATGTCAGTGGCATACTGCTATATTAATAGCAACCTTGGTAATTGCTAACTTGTGCTCGTTAGATTCAAAAGTCTCAAGAAAGACAAAATCTGCATCTTCTAACAGTTAGGCCGTACTAAAGGCCGAACTAGATCTCGTTCAAATCCAGACTGGTCATGAAGCCAGGGCCTTAAAGCTGTGGTGATGCAAAATGGACTCTCTCTGATGTGGATACTGGAGCACAGGCGCTTCGAGAGCAATGAAAAGGCTGACAGCCTTGCAAAGACGGAGCAGAACCCTTACCAGAGTCCGTTGTAGGGGTCTCAGAGAGTCACTTGGCCGAGCAGGTGACCAAACACGGGTGGGAGGGGGGAGGGGGGGAGGGAGTAGTTCTCATTGTATTTAAATGACAGGGCTAAGGAAAGCCTAAAGGCTCATATGAGGTGTGATATCACACTTTTTGCGCGAAGAAGCAACTGTCTTTGCCTAGCAGTGTCAATCGTATAGCCGCCAGTCTTCACTGTTCACTGCCCATTTAACTACCCACCCACAAGATGGACAAATCAGAGACTTGTGAGTCACAAGTTGTGACACCCCTGCCCGGAAGAGGATGAGAATGGCAGCTGCCTCACTTAAGGGGGCGATGGGATTTTGTCATTTCCGCTAAGTGTACCTTGAACCTCACAAAATCGCTGACTGCGAACGCACCAGGCTTCATAAGAGAAGCAAGTCAGTCGTAAGCTTTTTACCAGACCAAGTCAGAATAGATCCATCTCGAAGTCGCGGTGATGTCGACATCTCCTACTTATCAAGAAAACGTAAGAAACTAATGTTCGAGTTTCCTAATGGAAGATAGGTTATTTTTTGGATTGGTGAAATAAGTGAAGAAGGCGAATACTTGGGTAAGGATGAAGGCACAGTGCAGGGCAATGGTTGAACGACGGATGACCCCGTAACCAAACTGAACTCAGGGGAGCAGAATCCCCGCCCAGCACGTCACCCGACGTCAGCTTTCCACAGAGATCGCTGAATTATTAAAAACTGCTCCGATAGAGCCTCTACCCCATCCTTCTGACAGAGCGATTCTATCCTATCTCCAAGCCACTTTACTTTACCCCTTTATGGTCCCCATCTCAATCATCTCAAGTGCTCCAAGAATATAGCCCAATGCTTTTGCCCAGCACTTTTTCACGTCAGAGGACCTCGAGCTTCACAGAGAAAATCAGGATGGACGGCGTTCAATTTAATTCTACGTACCTATTTTGAGACAATAGAACCCAACGCAGTTGAACAAAATATGAGGCCCAAACTCAACATAATTGTACTTTCGAATTTCCCTACAGTTATATTCCTAAATTTTTCCGAAGCATGAATATTGCTGAATGGAGCCCCCAATCAATAATATATTATTTCTGTAGGTAGGTATATCTACAGAAAGCCAAGAAAGGGGCTCTTGTACAGTAAAGAGTCGAAGAGAAAAGCAATGCTTCCAAGGATATTACTACCCACTCCACGCTGGAGATAAGTGCACGCACCTCCTTACCCTTCGTGGATTTTGTACCAGTCGAAAAAGGGAGCTCGATATAAGACGCCTCAACCCAGCGATTTATTAAGTAATATCAGAGGCGATATTCCCTATGAAACTCTTCGTCATTATTGATATGGGTTATACCACCTTCACATTTTCCGTTCGTGGCCGTATATTTTCTGTAAAGAACTGCGGAACAAAGAAATGCATAAAATAAGGCTCACATGAAACATTATCTT
This sequence comes from Pilophorus perplexus, assembly GCA_955831195.1. Lineage (NCBI taxonomy): Eukaryota > Metazoa > Arthropoda > Insecta > Hemiptera > Miridae > Pilophorus > Pilophorus perplexus. The sequence continues at coordinate 11,015,692 of OY037011.1, read as the reverse complement.
AATATCGAAACGACTGTGGGGAATCCCCACTCAGCCAATCGATGTCCTTCCCGCTCACGCAGGTTTGGGGGTCTGACGCTCAGCGCGCTGACGCTCGTCTACTCCTCCCGAGATCGGCTCATCGCCAGCCGACTTGGGAGCAGTGTCTCTTCACTTCGGGAACAGAGTGGGGCTTAAAAACGGGAATTCGTACGAAACCCCAGTTTTCTCCCGTTCATTCCGAAGATCTGCTGGACTTAGAAAGACCCGGAATCTCCAAGGAACCTATTTGCTCCTTTACCTTTGCTCCCTGCTCAGCTGGAGCATTCTCATTGCCAGCTGATCACAACACTGATGAATCTCCACCCGTACTCCATGTGGCCTCCTCCAAAAACACCGGTGGCGTAACCAGGGAGGCTGCGCCGAACGGATTCTGCCCACCCACACAACTTACCTAATAATCAATTAGGAAAAACGTTACTTGTGTTGGTAAACACCCCACACACTTACCAGGTGGTACGCTACAACGACCTTTGCCGAACACGAACTCGAATGGTGCTGAAATGTATTACAATTAGCCATCAAAGTAATTATGAACAGATGAACCCTTCTGATCCTTGAAGATCTTTAGGCTGGGATTCAATGTATACTTTTCGTGAGATTTTGAGTGTAAAGAGTGATAGACACCTGAGCGCACCTTTGCATTACCTTTGGGGGGGGGGGGATGGGGGTAGCACTAAAATTATACTGATAATCACCTTTCGGAAGGAAATGGCAACCCACCGAATGTATTCTGCCCATAAAACCTCTCACATTTGCCGTTCGGAACCGGCGTAGGTAATTACCTACATACCTGTATGTCCCAAACAGTTGGTCTCTACTTCTTCTGCAATAACTGTTCAACACGCTCAACAGAAGTTGGTAGCGAGAAGTCGCCAACGCCCGCGTTTACGGGTATGGCGCCCAAAGAAGAAGCACTAAAATGTTCAAAAATTCCATTGATTGGTGAACATACTCATTTTTAATGAGTTTTCCATGGAAATACATACTTCAAAGGATCAAGTATTTGGAATTTCATTGCGAAAATAAAGTGGGGTACAAAATTAATTGAAAACCCCGAACTTGTTGAATAAAGAATAGCACAGAACAGGTGGGCTTTCCACCACACCGAAGTTTGTGGGACGGTCTTTAATTAATTCTGAATATTTTAAATATTTACTCTTATGAAGGGTGAGAATTTTAATCTGTTTCTGTTTGGTTGAAAATTTTTCTGCATGCAATGAAACTATAGTTTCAATAAAACTAATTAATGAATTATAGTTCTAATAAAAACACGATGTATCGAACATAAAATTCTGTATTACTTCTTTGTTTTTGTACTTTCAGTAATCCCTCGCTCCATCTAGTCTCGTCGTGCATTGGCTATGTGAAGGTATAACGTAAAATTATAAAAGAAATAACCTTGCAGTGGAAAGAAGGTGATTGGAAAACTAATAATTTCTCAATCAGCTTCTTCCCATTTGGCGTAGGGAACCAAGTTTCAAAAAGACATTTTTTATGGTCCTCCAATTTGTAGTTTGAAACTCGTGCTCAAGTAAGGGTAACGAATTGAAATTGCTGTTCACTCCAACGAATGGAGAAGCTTCGACTTCCAGAAGTTGAATAATGCTTCGAGTGATTGCAATCATTTGTCACTTGTCAAACTTTCACTCAGAATACATCCGCACATCGGAAACATTTCGACTACCTATTTGATACTGTGCAAATCCGTTCCGCCAAAACCGTTTTTTCCCCATCCATTTCTCCCACGGAGTGATCTATACTTACATTGTATTCTCAAAATTCTTGTGTCTCCTGACACCGATGGATCCAACGAGCTTTTTCTTTTGAGAGAGCGACCTCACCATCAATGCCCGAAGACACTGCGGGTGTAGAATAACTATCGAGCTGCGTTAATATATTTTTCCTCCGTAAGGTAGAATCCTATTTTGAAAAAAGGTTTCACCGTGGACCACAGACTGTTCTAGATCTCACTTCTTTCTTTCTTTTTTTTTTCTTTCTTAAATGAGCATTTATTTGAGAAAACGAAGAAATACAGTTATCAATGCATTGATCGATTAAAAGGAGCATGCTACTTTTAAGCGAAAGCTTGTGCTGATTTAGTTAGGGTACGAGTAGGACGGTTGGCGATATAGGCTGAAAGAAACATCATAATAAAATTTATCATATTATGATTATTATAATATAATACTATTATACTATGTGATATTAGGTCCTAATATTCATATAATATAATATATAATATATATTATGAATACTAACTTTCGGGAGTGAAACTTTAAAATGCTTACTTTCGGAAGTGAAATTTACTGAATGCTTACTTTCAGCCTATACCACCAACCTTCCAACTCATTGAATACCAAAACACCACAAATTTGTGAGATCAAGAACTGTGTATGATCTACGGTAAAAAGTGTTTCGGTGGTGGTGGTGGTACCGTGTTTCGAAATAGGATATTATCTGACCAGTGTTTTGGCAGACATAAGACGCCTATAAGTACTACTGTAGTATTACTATATAATATGCAGTATATTATATGTACTACATATAGTGTAGGGCTGCGACATCGACCCAAAACATTGGGGTTTAAATTACGCAATGTTTTAAAAATCCAACATCGATGCCAACAAAAACATCGATGTCGCGAAGCATCGATGTTTTTCAAATACCAATAAACCTTGAGTTTTTAGCTGAAAATTTGAACAAAAGGTTTGCCCAAAGCACCGAACTGATTTTCATGTCCAACTTCCATGCACTGTACAGATTAATAGTGAGCGTATTCGAAATCTGTTGAGTGCAACAGGAAAAGTGTCAGAAATGTATTCGCACGGAAAACCGCCAGAGTGATAATATCACATATTATGTCACTTTGCCGCCATTGAAAACGGAATGTAGGTAAAAGAAGAATAAAAAAAATGTTTGGTGGTAGGGGTTTAATTGAATAACCTCCCTACTTCGTCGTCATTCTCAAGGGGTTTATGCAGACGTTCCTTTATTTAGAATCGTATTTGAAATACGAAATAGTACCTAATGCAGGAAGCTGAAAAAAAGGGAATCTTTTGCGGGCCGGCGATTATTATTGTATTGTTAAATTATTTCCCCTTATTAGAATTAGAAATAGGAATGAAAGAAAAGAAACAATATATCAGCTTTATGAGAGCGAAAAGGGGAAAAGAAGAAACATCGATATCATAAAAACATCGCATCCTAAACATCGATGTTTTCAAAAACTTTGACATCGATGTCGCAGCCCTAATATAGTATAATAATATTATAGTATATCATACTTGATATTATTAATGTATTACATTACTAAGCAGCAGTATGATATCTTCTTGCTTTTAAGTATTTTAAAATGTTCACTGAAACCTACTCCCACGGCTCAAACTTTAAGAAGACTGAGTAAAAGGCATCTTCCGATGAAAATTAGCTTTTGGCAAAACAATCGAATAAATTAAGTTGAAACACATTGGAGCCCTTTTGATTTCTTGATACCACAAAAGAGCTGCCAAGCCGAATGATTGAGTGATCGTCTTGGAAATCAGTTGGGTGGGGAAGTGTTTGGAGCTCTCCAAAATAATAAAATGAACTGCTTCATTCTAAAGCCTTTCCCGTCAGAACTCATCCTGAATCTCAAACGCCTCTGGGGCAGAGATCTAACCCCCCTCTTTTTTTGTGTGATTTATTGTTTCAGGATGAAAAGCGGTCGACAACGCCACCTTCCTATTAATATTGTTTCAATAGCGTTCAACCCCTTTTTGTTAAAAGAGGAATAGTCGCGCGGGGGTCATGCACTTCATTTTCTTTTATAAACAAGTGAACCAAAATCTTCATCCATGACGTTGAACATTATTTAATAATGGAGTGACATAGAAAGATATGTGTGAACTTATGAGTCGTAGTGAGGTACAGACATACGGTCTAGGACGAATGTCGGCTGAAGACGAGCGTGAAATCGATAGGTAAGAACAACCAGAAGAAAGAATCCAGGAGCGGTAGATAGGTAAGTCGAAATTCTTCCTCGCCCACATCAAAGGCCATGTGAGAAACAATGTCAGGTCAATTGAATGTTAATTCACACTGGTGGCAAAATTAACCAACACATTTTTTTTCTTTTTCTTCTTTCTTTCTCCAGGTACAGGTTTATCGAAGGGAACACTCGTTTATCAACTTTTTTTGTGGCCTCACTGTAAACGACTAGGCATATTAATAATTATCAATAATTTTCAAAGTTGGAAAAACTATAAGTGGAAATAGAGACGGGTGATAAAACCAGTAGCCGGTTCCCTCTATGATAACAAAAAAAAAAAAGATACAACCGTTTGCGCAATAATTTAACAGTAAATGTTAACACCTCTACCGCGATTATGCGAAAATGTACAATCACCATAACATTGATATTATCAATATTTAAGTACTTAACGCATCCAATCATAGTTGCATGGATGAATTACTGATTAGTATATAGATAATGACTCACCATGATTGGGGATTCCGAAAGTAGGTATAAAGGAAAATGAACGTTCAATTTGTTCGTGACATTTTTTTCGCTTAATCGTGAGCATGAATAATAACAGTTTTAGTAATATAGGCTTACCGGTCGTGAGTGGGTGCCGTGGTGAGTCAACGCAATGACGAAGAGAGCTAGCTTCACCAAAGCCATGTCTGGTCTTGAACTGACCCGGAGGCCAGAGAGCAGGGCACAAGTTCACATTGGGGGTGGCAACCGGGAGGCGGGATGGTTCTCTTTTAGTCCAACCCCTTAATAGTACAGAGATTTTCCTCTTGGCACCGTCACTTCCTCACGGCACAACCTTACCATATAGAGTTACTCTGGTACTACCCAGTACTGTAGTACCCATTCCGGTTTTCTCACTTATGACGTAGGGACTAGTGATGAACCGGTTTTGAGCTTTTGGGGGGAAACATGGAAGAAAGGATCTTTCTTCCGTGGGAGAAGGGGGGAGATTAATTGCGAGGAAGACTTGAAGAACATTTTTTTTTTTTTTTTTTTAACTGCAAATTTTACACATTGGTTTATTTTTCTTTGATATAGGTTACTTGTGCAAAAATTTATTTCTGTGTCAATAAAATACCTACATTTTGAAAAAAAAATTTGTATTTTTTTTTTTTTTTTCAGAAATTCTTTATTTTTTACTCGAAAAATGTTAAATATTAAATTTTAACCTCCTGGGATCCTTCAAAAATCCCATTTTTAGCTCCCATGAAAGCCCTATAGATGCCCACAGTGAAATTGGATCGTTCCGGGACCCTCAAAAATGGATTCTACGTTCAAAACTACTTAGAAAACGACACCTAACTCGACCCCATAGCCTAAAGCCTAAAAAAAAACCTCCCGTAACCCCATTTTAGCCCCATAGCGTCCCACGGGTTTGGGCGATCGGGCTGAAAACCTTGAGGCACATCTATAGATGGTAAACCAAGTATTTTGTCAAAATTTCAGAGTTTATCCCACCGTCCGCTCTACTGACCTGATCTGCCCCCGCTGAGAACCGCAACTCCTTCTAACCGCACCCCACGCCCTGAAACGATCTCCTCGGCGGAATTACCGAAATACACATTCTGTTTTTAGTTGGTTTGATCGTCGATCATAACATTAACAATCCTGGTGGCCTGGGGGTGTCCCCCAGTAGGAACTAAAGTAAAAATACACTGCCAAGGCAATGGCACATGAGCTTCCTCTTGCCAAGTTCAAAATGAACGTAACAACTGTAACAAGAAAATTACGTTAGCGCATGCGCAGAGCGTACCGCTGATTCAATTGTGATGAAATTCGTATGGGACCTCAAGGAGCTTTATCCGCATAATCCCTCAAAATTTGAGCTAAATTCATTCAAAATTGTGGAAATTATGGCTGTAACAAGGAAATGCGGACAGACCGACAGACCCACAGACCGACAGACCGACAGACCGACAGACCCACAGACTTACAGACACGGAACCAAATTTGTTCAGTAGGCTATGAAACGCAAAATGCGAGTGGAAATTTTGAATTCGGACAACAAACATTTTTTCTCTCCCGAAAGTGAACACAAGGCTTCCGCTGCTTCGCAGACTCGGAAGCAACATAGTTAACCATACCTACATAGTCACAAGGAGCAATACACCCCACCGGCGGCAATATTTTTTTCCCCAAATATAAAATTTATATTTAATATAGACAAAAACAAATTAACCAGGCAAGGAAAGGGATGAAGAAAGGGAGGATTTGGTCAATTCCAAAGAACACAGCTGGGCTAGAATAATTTTTTGCATACAATTAAGATGAACAAAAATTTTCAAGAACCGGACACTATAGTGTCGAAGGTATAACTTCGAATGTTTCACGATTCTTATTATTTACATTCATTTAAAAACTGAAACTTTGAAATCGTCGCTGTAGAAGCAATACCGCCTAACAACAATCTTCCCAACTTCACAGATGACACAAAAAACTGTTTCATTAAGAACAACTGTTTCGTTTTAAAAATTTATTCATGTAACTGTACCATTTAACTGTTTAATTTAAAAACTGTTTCTTGTAATATCAGTTTCATTTTTTTAAACAGCTGTTTCATTTTCCAACCGAAGTGGGTTGTACAGCGGTGTTGTACAGCGACGAAATGGTATGTAAGGTTGGCGCCGCTTCAGATCCGATCTATCAGCACCAGCAGATCTTACTGGTTTTAAACTAACTCGAACTTTTCAATTGCATACTTACCATAATATGGTAAGTATGCAATATAACCAGAGTCGGGTGAGGTCTGAATAGCGAAAGCCTTTAATATTCTACATCGAGACAAAGGTCCATGGGATTCGAACTCCGGCAAGATAGTATCAGTCCGCTACGCTACCGGCGCTCCATTGTGGTTTTAATAAAACGGTTTTGAGTTGAAAACGCTACATGTAGTACACAAAGGTTTATCATTATTTTTTTGCAAAAAATAACTCTATGTTAACTAAGAATTATTGTTTGTTTAATTAAAAATTGACTGTTTGGACAGACGGGACACCCTCAAAGATTGAATTATGTACTTCGAAAACGACAACTCATTCGACCTCCTGGCTCCATTCGAAGTTTTAAGGGTCCTTCATAGATCCTACGGTGGATTCTTCGTCCAAAAATACTTCGAAAGCGACACCCAACTTGATACCATAACAAAAAAACCCTCTCTGTAACCCCACAGAGCTCCGTGATGTAAAATGCCCGAATATTTAGTTTTCTGGGTAAATACCCAAGGTAAGTCCTTGGGCAAATACCCGATTAGGGTATTTTATCGGGAATTCTAATCTCGATGAAATAAGATCACAATTTTGTGATCTCAAGTGTGATTTTGTTCGGCTCAAAAGCCAGCCTGTACCTAACTTTCAAGCCATTTCAAGGTAATGATCACCCTCTAACTAAATCAAATCAGGGGGTGTGTCCCTACAAACATTTGCATCAGAGGGCGATTTTCCACAACTGCAGCTCATAATCGTGAAATCATTCCCTTGGCACCAACCCATGTAGCACACATACGTAGCATTATCTTCTCCAAGGCGACAAAGTTTTTGAAAAACAAATCTCTTTATTGTCCAACTTGGCAATTGCTGGGAATGCTTAAATCAATCCATATTACCTAAAGGTAATAAAATTTATTACCTCAGCCATTTCATTGTTATTTATAACAAAAATTCAGTCTTGTTGTGTGGTGAAAGTAAAAGTAACAATAAATTCAAAATGAAAACAAAACTGAAAATTAAAAAAATTTAAATTACGAAAACAAAGCAAATTGTACACAAGGGTATGAACCCCACGGGTTGGGGCGATCGGGCTGAAACCCTTGCGGGCACAAGTAAATGGTAAACCAAGTATTTTATCCACATTTCAGATTTTTTTTAAATGTCCTGCTGCCCAAATCGGCCCGGACGGCGGACGGACATTTCGGTTTTGGGATCAACGTGTCATGTATCGGTTAATGTCAAATCAGAGACTACATAGGTGTATTTCTCCAACAATAATAAACCAAAATTGAAAATTAATAAATGGTTAATCACAAAAAAAAAAAAATGTGAAGAATAATTAGGTTAAAAAAGGAGATTTAAGACGAAATAGTCTATTTCCAAGATAAAAATATAAAATTTATATTTAATATAACTCTTAGACGCGTTTCGGTTGATTAGACCATCATCAGTGCAATATTGTACTGATGATGGTCTAATCAACCGAAACGCGTCTACAAGTTATATTAAATAATATTTAGCCGCATCCACCCTACATTAAATAGGTAGAAATAAGTAGGGTTCAGTTTTGTAATAACCTAACTTTAGGTTATTACAAAACTGAACCCTACAAAATTTTGGGAGGCTGGGCAAATATTTATGGGAAGGTAAAATACCCTACCCACCGGGTATTTACCATTGCCCTGCCCACGGATGAAATCGATCGGGTTGAACCTTTGTGGACGCATTCAGAGGAAAAGTCTAACATTTTGTCAAGATTTAAACCTAAACGGAGAGGACGGCGAACAATCATTTCATTGTAATTATACGTCATGAAACTTCGATTCTATATTACCTATAGAAGGAAAAGATTTTTATGCTGATCTACGTTTTTTTACCCCGGTCGTAAAAACGTCCTTCAAAATGTAATAATTTAATAATGAATGAACCAAAATGGGAGTTTCGATGAGCGGCTTTTAGCAACTGAAATTTGCGGTATCCAAGGATGTTTTTCTTTGGTGAAGTAGATAATTTTAACATGGAACATGCTTTAGCCGTGACCTAACTGCCCAAAAACGTTAGTCGGGGAGGGAGACGCTGGATTGTCACGTTTATATATTTCGTAATATACGTTAGGTCTTAACGTTAGGCCACGAGTTCGGCGTCCTCATCTGTCGTACGTTAGGCCACTAGTTCGGCATCGTCACTTGTCTCACCGTCTGGACACTAGTTCGACGTCGGACAGTTCCTTTTCCAAAACGCAAGATGGATTTCAATCTCACAGGCCCTTAAAAAAGCATGTTCCATGTTTCTTGAATTTTAACCATGGGCTTCAAGCAAAAATCATCCGGGGGTCCAGGGGGCATGCCTTTGAGTTTTTAAATACATTAAAGTTTAATTTAATGTACTAATAAAAATTTTTATTAGTGATTTACTACTCGTATTTTGTGCAGAGAAAAATAAAATGCCATATTAGTACATACACAGAGTATACTCGACTGTCCATTCCATAAATCCCACATTTTCGGCATTGATTTTTATTTTTTTAGCCTTTTATACACCTGTTGGTGAAAATGGAGATGTCACGTGGATTACACAGCGAGGTACAACGGTGGTGGAGGTGGAAAACGAAACCTCCACCCATCCCGTCGCTGCCGAGACCGAGCGATGCTGTATCGAACGGACTACAGGGGCTACATCGATCCGCAGCCCCATCCCATACCGCCCCTCTTAACTATGTCAACCCGCCGCTCATTACCTGTGGGCTATTACACAGGCAAACTCTCGTGGAGGCGGCGCTGAGGGCGGCCTGGAGCCGGGCATCCCCGACCGGCAGTGGGGGGCAGTGGGGCACCAGTATGCCGTCGTCTTTCGCCGTGGAATCTTACGGACCGCCGTCCATCAACCCGCCATTTACAACTGATACACTATGAGGTACAAACCCCGCCTTTTAACCTCCAAAACACAGATAACGCATTGCTACCTTCGACCTGCTCAGAAACACTTCGTAGCCTTCGCCTTTGAAATAACAACGAAAAGTATCCCACATTCTGGAATAGAGTTTACAAAAGCTTTACTAAGAGCATTCCTCTTCGTCGGCTTTGGAAAAACCAACTAATTAGTTGCATTATGTACATCATATCCGAATCGATGATTTCTTCGAGCATTACAATACAACATATTAGATAACAGGATAAAATTGAATTCGTCTTCAGTACAAGAGGACAAGGCTCATACTGTTTACGCATAAGAATTATGATAAGGATTATTATTATGTTGTGCCTGAGAACTCGCGTTACCTGTTGACTTTTTCAAGAATCCATCAATCAAGGACCCTTAAAACTTCGAATGGAGCCAGGGGGTCGTATGAGTTGACGTTTTCGAAGTACATAATTCAATCTTTGAGGGTGCCCCGTCTTTCCAAACAGTCAATTTTTAATTAAACAAAAAATAATTGTAGCGAGCGTTTCTTTGATTAAATCAACAACTTCAGTGAGTTCCTTACCGTTCGAGCGTCAGAATTAGTTAAGGAATAAAACTCAAGGGCGACCCTCTTATCCTTAAGGGCATCCTTAGCTGTAGCAATGAACCTGCTGTCGGCTTCATCAAAAGTTTCAATTACATCGATTCATGAGTGTGAGCTAGCCTACAACCTGTCCTACCAATGTTAGCAGCAGCCACAAATCCTGTCAACGGGAGAATAATGTGATATTTTTGAGCGAAATGATGAGCTTTTTACTTCGAAAACCCCCTTATATAAGATTTTATAAGGTTTTATTTGCAAAAATATCCAAATAAGATTTCATAAGCATTTATAAGTTCTAGTGTAGTAACCCTATAAACCTCATTCTTGTCCCAAAATACTTTATTCAACGAGCGTAATCACCCAGTAAAATATGTAAATATGCGCGAATCCGAGCTCGACTTATCACAACACCGTTATCACCACCGAATCTTTACAAATGATATCGGTTAATAGTAAATGGCTTTGTCTTGAACAAACAAATACTTCCAAGATTCTCTTCAAGCGTATCATAGGAACTAGGCTCCATCATTATTCTTTTCAAACGCCCCGAGAAATTCAGGTTCTTCAAGTTGCCGTGCGTGGGAACGATTTAGATCATTTAAGGCGACGGGCAAATCTTCGGCGTCGGAGTTTTAAAAGGAAAAAAACTTGGAAATTTATAATCTTGTTTTCTTCCGAAGGTTTTATTCCCAGAAGTTGGATGTTAGTATTGGTTGTCCGCCCGTTGTTCCCAATATTGGACCAATTCGTTTCTAACCCGAACTGGAGTAGAGTGCGAATCTTTTTCAAATGTTTGGAATAACCAGGAACGTCAATTTTCCCCAAACAATTTTCAATTTTTGCATCAAATAATATTTGTACGCAAATATAATGCATGGTGCATTACAATATTGTAATGCATATTGGATAATATTATCCTTCCAACTGTCATGGCGTAATCCAAACATTATTGTCATGCCCAACCACAATATTCAATATTTGCGGTCGAATCAGAATACTAGGTAACTAGTTATAACTTTCCTTTATCAGGAATTTTCAATTCGAATGCGGTCATACTCGCGTTGGAAGTTAATCATCGCCAAATACCGGAAAAACACTCATACTTCCCGCAACCTCAAATCTATGGTGCGAAATGTGGAAAAACATGACCATTGCAATCAAATAAGACGCTGGTAAAAAATTGAGTTCAAATAGTATTTGTCAAATACCATGGTTGGTATTTGAATGAGTTCAATATTTTAATTTAAAATTTGCGAGAAGAATCGGACATTCCAGGCGTTTCTTTCTTTTCCTTCTTTGATTGATCTCACTTTTAAAAATGTACCACTCGTATCGACCTATTAAAATCTATCTAATTTAATGAACTCATTTCGTTGAAGTAGGTACAGGCATAACCTAAAAATACGAAATCTGGGATTAGATAAGGATTATTACGCAATGCCATTTGTAGAGAGTTTCACGATGTTCTTTCGCTTATCCCTCGCGGCTGGTCGTATTATTTTAAACCTCTGTCAAGAAACATGATGACCACAAGATTAGGTTAAGATAACAGCTGAGATGATTAAAACGTACTGGTTAAATAATCGTGTAACAAGCATTATATAATTTGCACATCCACCTTGTACACACGTAATACTTTGATATCTATAAACTATTGTTCCTGTATTGTTGGGTCCATCGTTTGACACAAAGATGAGACGAGGCGATTCGTGTTTTGGGCGTTCCTCGGGCGAGAGGTCAAAAGGGCTATGAATCACTGTCAGTTTGCAAAACACTTCGTTAATTCAGTAGAAAGCATTCTTTCATCCCGATCACCACGGCAAGAGATGGATGAAGTGGCGGTCGAATGATCATTATCATTATTCGTTCACATTATTTTTATAATAAGAATAGTATGCGTTAAGAGAACCCATCTTAATGAACTAATTATACAGATTCATCTCAACTATTACTCATGAATTTCTTTGGATACCTTACGTTATACATTTTTTGAATAAAAATAGAGGAATAAACGAGTAATAATTACTATTAATAATTATTATTAATATTAAAACGAGTAATAATTACTATTAATAATTATTATTAAAATGAAAGAGTTTTCTCACAATACTGCACTGTCATACTGGAGGGAAATCCTAACGGATTTAAAATCTTCAAATTGAGAGCCTTCGCTGAATAGTATTTCGATACAATATTTTCACGGAGACTCATCAAGGTGTCAATTCGTAGTCAGTAACTGAGTGTTATGATTCATTCAATCAATCAAAAATACGTCGTTGTTTATGCCGACCTACTTGAACAAACTACGGGCACCTACTCGTAATCGATCATTGATAAAGATAATCCGTAAACGTGTAAACACTCAGACAAAAGGGACCAGTATCAGCTAGATAAGGCAGCATATTTTCGAAAACCCTGGTTCACAAAAACTCTCACGTAAAAATTCCACATCACAATCTTCTTTCCAAAACTCTGTTCGCATGATCGGTTTAATTAATGGTCTACGGTAATGAACTGATTTTTATCCGTTCACCAAATCGAAAAGATCTGGCATATGGCATAATTTGAAGTAGTTTTGTTAAATTAAGGATAACACGATGTTTTTACGTTGGGCTCAGAATGAAAGTATTTGGCAATGGGATATAACATGGCGTCGTTTTCAAAGTATTTTTTACGTACCTAAATACAATCAATTTTTGTGGGGGATCTATGGGGCTACAAAAGGGGCTTTTGAAAGACGCCAGCAGGTCAAATGAGGTCCCTCATCTGTCAAAACAATTTACTCGTGTACAGATTTTTCTTTTTTTTTTTTTTTTAAATCATTTTTACAATAGAATAATAAACCCTGGTGTAAAATTTTTGGAGCTTTGATTTCAGTCTTTTCAATTGTTTGTTTTTTGATTTCATGAATATTAAATATATTTAGGGTTCAAACCATTCCGACACCAACTATCTCAAATTATAAGGACTTCTTCGAGGGCACTTCTTGAGTCGAAGTGCAGGTATTTCTAAGGTCTAAGTTTCTCTAGAAATGTCGATCACCAAAAAGCTGTGCCTGATTTCAAAACGGAAAATAATTATTGATTCCAAAACTGAACAATATTTGTTCGGTCAACTTTTCTTGACAGAAATTAAACAATATTTGTTCGATCAACTTTTCTTGACAGAAATTAAATTTTAATGAAGAAATAAACCGAATTTCGATAAAGCAATAGGGTAAAGTAACCTAATATACTCTTGGTTTATTATTCTTGGAATAATACACCTATGTAATCGCGACGGAGGACGACGAATCCGATTATTATCCGTTTCAAGAGGTTCCCCCGTCCGCTGTCCCCCTGTACAGAGGTTGTATCTAAGGCCATTTCTGGCCCATAACAACCTTTCTCGTACCTTCTGCTCTCTTTCTTCCCCTAATGGAAGTGCACTTCTGTTACCTCAAATTTCTTCTTGTTCTTGATCTTCAGCACTCCCCTAGGTGGAGAACAGCGGGCCCTCCTGTTCTGCAATGTTGATCTATTTTCGTAACTTTTGAATGACGACCTTTACAGGAAAAACATTTTAAAAAATCATTAAAGGAGCTCATTCGAGAAAACAAGAAAACGTGCCACAGTGAACAAAAAAGTGAGAAAAACAGGGGAGTTCACAACAAACTGAGCTGAAGAAGACTTAGTGATGAGTGGATTCAGACTGAAACTAATTTATGGAAGATGTTCTTTGATGATAATTTGTATTTAAATGATAATTGTATTTGTATTTTATTATTTGTTTTTATTTGTAATAGAAATTGTATTTAATTTGTATTTAATAGAAAATTGTATTTAATACAAATTCAATCACCTACTGAGAGATCAAAAACTAGTCACCTCTAGTCATGAACAGGTGGTTGTTCTGGGGTCCAAAAAACTTTAGGCGACAGCCATTTGTATCAGGTGCTGTGCTGAACGTAGCAGGTGGCCCTTGGAAATTTTGACCCTATACCTGGTGTTCAGGATTGGGTTGCTTGTAGTTCACGAAACTTACTGCTACACCTCATCACTTCGGACATTTTGAGGAGCGACACATTAGGCTCTATACCATGTTAGGGCACTTTACCCCTAATTAAGTTCAGGATCGAACGCGTAGTTTATACAATCTATGTCATTGAACACCTACGAAAACGCTGCAAATTTTGCACAAGAGTTTATTAATCTTTGATACGAGTCAATTGCGTAAAAATAATTTTTTATTAATTAATTATTAATTCTGTGACATTGAGAAGATATTTTTGAAAAAAAAAAAAAATAAGTAAGAATAAAAAAATTTTCTGAACGGTTTTTGGACAGATGTGGGACTTCAAAAAACGGATTTTGCGTCCAAAATTACTCGGAAAACAACACCTTATTTGAAAAAAGCCTTTGCAGCCCCATGAAAGCCCCGTATCGTCACGGTAAAATCTGATCGTTCTGGGACCACCAAAAATTGATTCTACGTCCTAAAATACATCGAATACGACACCTAACTCGCCCCCATAGCCGAAAATCTTCAAAAAACCCTCCCGTAGCCCTATTTTAGGGTAGGGGCGATCGGGCTGAAAACCTTATGGGCACAACTAGACGGTAAACCCATAACGAACAAAAGGTTTTCAGCGCCCCTAAAAAAATATAGTCTATGGATTTTCAATTTCCGTGAAATTAAATTGCAAAATTCATTTAATGTAATTATTTGTGTTTCAGGTGCTGGATGAAGTCTAACATAGCAATCCTGCACGCATCCCACTGAGCTATGACACCGCAATCGCACTATCCGGACGGCGGTGGAGGGGGGAAGGTCTGAGGGCCGGCGGAAGAGCGCTCGCGGGTCCGAGTTGACGATCAGTCGTCAGTCACCACTCGGAGATAAGTGGTAAAAAGTGTCATCAGCCATGACTGGGCCCGTCGTCACCAGTACGCTCGCGAAACCCCCTGACGGAGGGTGGGGGTGGGTCGTCGTCTTCGCATCCTTCATGGTACACGTTCTTGGTTAGTTTCATTAGTTTGATTTACAGTACACGTCCTATTTTAAATTATTTTTCGATAATGATGATACACGTGACTATCATTTAGAGGCGGATTTTGAATTTTTTGATACAGGGGGGGGGGGGGGGGGGCTATTAACCTCGTTTTTGAATCACGAATCAACTAAAAGATATTTAGGTAGGTAATTATGATAATCACAACACTGATTTATTTAGGCCATGTTTTACCCTTTTCACCAGCAGTATTTGTGTATCCCATTAAATATTTCACGAAGCCTTCAGACAAAAAAAAAAAAGGTTTTTATTTTTAAAACATCATAGCAATATTATGTTATATTATACCCATCTTTATTTTATTCGCCCAGAGGAATTAACCAGGGGAATGACAAAACACAACAAATAAGAAAGAACATTCATTTTGTTTTTAAAATGAATATCGCTGAACTAACTTATCTGAAACAGCTAGATTGCATACTCCCCGACAATGATTCACTCAGGAAGAAACAATGAATGGCCATGGGTAATGAGTAATTGACCTCCAGATAAGTTATTTCTTCGCTACACATCGTATGCTTGTTAATAGTAAGAACTTATCAACAGAGTTAATATTTAGGTACAATTAATAAAAATTATTCAATATTAATTATTTAATGTTATGTTATTTATACTGCTAATGGATTGATATTCCTCAATCCAAAATATATTTGTTCACGATGTGGTTGTTTGCCGAAGGTGCAGAGGTATAATCCAATGAGGTGGTTATATGAAACAGCCGAAAACCAGTTTGACAATACTTTACTACTGAAAGATTAATTGATCAAGCCCTAGGGGCCTAGGGTGATACAAATGTGATACAAATACTCCAAATGTAAGTGGTGAGACGGAGAATTGTCAGAGGTAATTTAAAAAATTGACCCATTTGACAATAGGTACCTACTAGTCAAGATTGAGTTGGAATTTGGAAGCAGTAACTGTTGTTAAGTATAAACGTAGACAAGAAAATGATGACGTACCTAGCAGTTGACATGCTCAGTTAGTTTATAAATATAAGTTAGTGTATAAATTAGTTTAAAAAAATATCAACTTAGTGCTCACACCAGCAGAGGAGTCGTTTTCTCTCCCTAACCACCTCATATATTTGTTCGTTCAAAAAAGTTAGGTTAAAATCGAGCAAGACAGTTACCTATTTCAAGCTAATTGCCATAAAAATTCAAGTCAATGATTACAAAAATGAAAAGCTGCCTGGTGATAAAAAATAATTTTTTTTTCTAAGTAAGGTGCTCAAAATTAGTCCATTTCAGATTTCTAGCATCATAAGTGCGCCAGTTACCGTGTAGTGAGTCTTTTCCAATGAGCCACTCTAACCTAAATTGTTTGATTGTTTTAAAACGATTAAATTATCACTATGTTATTATAATGCACTTGGAAGATCCCTACTCCCGGTTATCGGAAAATACAACCAAACACTGGCGCCTCCTTATATTTGGGTACCTACCGCATTGGTTTCCTATCTCAGCGAAAAGCAGGCGGAGACAGGAATCACATGTCCCGAGTGCAGCGATAACTGGAAACAGATCAATATTGTTCATTGAGTTACGTCAACGACTCAATACAATATCACTTCTACTTACAAGGTCAGCATTGGGATTGATTCAAAACAGTTCATTTCTTTTAACGACGTCTCTCAAGTCTTCAATTAGCTAACTAATTAGGTTGAATCGTGAACATTCCAATAAGATAAATGTATTCCCATGAGGTACGTGGGTTGGGGAAGACCATTAAAAAGTGTTTCTTGAAGTTGGTCAAAATTGAGATAATGAACAGGGGTTTGGAGAAATTAGATGTCTTTTAAGCAGACCTCTTTTTCTGAATCCTGATGTTGTTTTTGAATCAAATCATTTACGAGCCATAGGCTATAGCCGGTTCAGGATAGTATTGCAAGCCTACAATAATTAGGTTTTTGGAGCGCTGAAAATTGTCGAAGATTAAAAAAAATATATATATATTCTCCGCCATGCACCAGCCCAACGGTACACACAAATCTGATGATTATCACACTGATTGCACTTTTGCCCCTGAACAATCTTACGACAACAACACACACAACAAGGACAAGGGGACAATCTTCTCTAGAACTCCTTATTTACGGCATGTCAACAGATTTTCAGCCATACAAGAAAAAAGTCTTAATAAAAAAAGAGGAGCAGGTTAAGCCAGTTCGCCGGCCAGGGTAATCGAACGGTAAACGTGCTGTCGTACGGAAGTGGTTAGAGTGGTCTGTTCAACCGCACAACAATCTGCGTCCCATCACAATCCAATTTGTCACTTTATCGCCCTTATTTTCACCTCATCGACCACCTAGCTAAAATGAAGCTGTCAACTGGCTGCTTTCATCCTGGCTTTTGCAGTCCATGACTCAATTTTAGTAAATAACAATTCATTCTTTCATTATAATACAATAACTTTTGTTAGTAAAGTGGTTCTGATTGTTTACCATCGATAAATAACCAAACACATTTTGGGAATAGGTACCTACCTAATATAAAAATCTCGATGGAGTATTCCATGCCATAATTGACATTGTATATTATACTAAGACTTAGTATGAAGAATTTTCATAATATTAGTAGGTACGAAGAATTTTCATAATAATGAGAGAAGACTTCATTCATATAATATATTATATTATATAAATGAAGCCTTCTTTCATTTTAGAATCCGAAAATGATATCGACAAAAATGAAAATATCATTTTATAACCCTATTTTATAGCAGATTAAAGAAGCTTTAATGCAGCAATGCTAACCGTTCTTTGCCTGTTCTAATCATTTCTAGTTTCCGGGAACCTACCTCAACTTCCTGCTTTTATAAGGATGGTTGTGTGGTTGTAACTAATCGTACTCGTCACTATCTACTAAAGAATATTTGATTGTATCACTCAAGAAAACTCCCCGTTTAACACTTTTAAGTAAATAAACGCCCAACGAATTGAAGAATAAAGATCAGTTAGGGAGGCAGCGTCGCAACTGCACCCCCTCGATGTAGAAGGGCGTGAGGGGGGGCTACCTATTACCTAACTAAAAATGAATCAAAACTCCTTGGCTCGAATATCTACGTAAGGTCTACAACCAAATTATAGACCTTACATAGTTCGCGGAATGTCTGAAAAGCCTGTGTTGATAGTACAATGATAACGGATTCATCCTCCATTTTTGAGAGCACTGCACCTCTTGAGACGATGTTTTTGCATGGACCTTATGGAACAACGAACTAAGTGTGAAAGCAGAAATTACGAAATGTGGTGCAGATTCAGGGACTGCACACCCTTCCTGTGATTGGCTAACTTTTATCACCAGATGATAAATCACCACCACGTTCAGTGTTGGCAGTCTTCTTTCATGGGCAGGGAATTTTCGTTTGGAATGAGGGACTTATTCAGGATCAAATCTGACCCAAATCATGGAAAAAATAGGGGCTTACTTTTGGAATATTTTGAACACTTTTTGATGTTGATATATTACTTTGTATGGTATGAAATCATAAAATTTCGATCGACCAAGGTTTCTGATTTTTTTCAGTTTTCCCACTTTTGTTTTTGGGAAACTGCGTATTTTTTACCAGAAGCTGCAGCACTGGTTGAGGGGATGGCATTAGAGGTTTTGTGTGCTTCCATGTTTTCTGGGAAGTGTTTTCTGAACTCCGTGATCTGTGTTTGTCTCATTTATAAGTTTTTTATTCGTTCGTTTCATTGTTAATTTCATAAAGCGTTTGATGAATAGGTAAATGTATTGATTTCATCTTGAGGGAGTTTTCCCGTTTAGGCGTGAGTGAGAAGTGTGCCATTCGCGACATGGGACGGCCAACCCCATGTCATGTATTTTGAAACGAAAGGAAACTGGTATTCCAATTAACTATTATAATAGTTAATTGGAATTTTTGAACGAATAAATAAATTAATACATGAACTATAGCAAATCTTGATAGTACTTTTTTCAAACTGTATTAGGTGAAATAATATTTTCATAAAATATAATCACCAATCCGTGATTGCACCCCCTTGTTTGGCCATCACCAGTCGCGCCTGGTCTGTAAGCAGTTTGGGCAGAGTTAGCGAAGATATGTATAAGTAGGTAACTATTTATAGATGGGACCGTTCAACGCACTATTCCAGCTTAGGTTATTCAAACTCGTCCCCGAACTTCCTCCAGCTCCATTATAACTGTGTATAGGATTACATCCATGTAGGTAACCCTAAACCCTCTCCAGTGCCTTTAAATTAATTGTTTATTTGAATATCGTGTTACCGTAGTGTGACGCTTGAGACAAAGCCATGTCCACTTATAATTATTAAGTAGGTATAATTACCTATTAAGAAGTACGATATTTCGATAATATACTGTAGGTTCGCCCAATAATGCGGGTGTTGGGCGTGTACTTATTGAGTTGCTAAATTCAATTTTTCTATCAATATTAAATATTGATAGAAATTTTGTGTCATGTGTTTGGGGTTTCGCCTCGATGTCTATGGGGGAAGGTGAAGGGAGTACGGTAAAGTGCCCTAATATGGCATACAAAAAGATGTTCCGTCATAAAACCTATAAAAAACGTGATGTATTGTTGAAAATTGTTTAAATGGTATACTATCCCTCTACCACTTCCCATCGCTGAATTTCCTCGGAAGTGTCTAATCGCTGGTGGAACACCGATTTAAAAAAAAAAGTCGTTTTTATGCTCTGAAAAAAAAGGTTGCCTAATATGGCATATGCATCGTCGTTTTTGGCTCTTTCCCCATATGTTTATTGCAAAAGAAATGGATGAAAATTCGTTAGACCTGCTTGGTGAAAGAATAAACAACGAAAACCTAATACATAACCTCAATATGTCATAATATGCCATATTAGGCTTCCAAAAATATGCCATATTAGGGAATGTTTCTTCATATTAGGGAACCTGCTACCTGTTGAATGACCCACCCCTGTCGTCTACCAGGTGAAAGTCTACTCGTTGATGGGTTTCCCGGTAGAGTGCAGAGCGCTAGTGTCCCCAAAACCTCACTATGCCATATTAGGCACTATGCCATATTAGGGCACTTTACCCTACCTGAATACCCCTATCAAGGACATAACGCGAATTGTCGCGATCTGCTATTCTAGGAGGCGGTATCGAGGCATTGAGGGAAAACATGCTATCTACAGATCGGCAGGAAGTGTCGTGGTAATCTGGAATGCGTTGATTTTTGGATGGGGAGTCTAGGGGAACTTAATATTGAACCTGAGAGGTCAGCATCAATATTATAATATAATATCATATTATATTATCGCTATTATCGCTCTGGATACATATGTATTTGATACGTTAATCAGAGGGCTGGCTTCCTTAGAAGAAATGTCGCCAAAAGAGGCCGAGCCCACTGACTATGTCTTACGAAAATCCGCTCTCCCGGCGGCCGCAGAGGTTTCGTCCCCAGCAGCTGCCCAGGCAACGGGTTCGCGAGTATTTATTGGGTCCACTGACTTGGCTTCCCCAGACAAAATGTCGCCAAGGGGAGGCCCGGTCCTCGGTCCCAATCAAAAATGCGTTTGAGTGTGACATTCTTATTTTTATAATACCTAACTATAACTATAACTATAACTAAACTATGGAACTAGAACTATAAACTTAAGAATAGCTGGTCAGTTAAATGATGATGCCGGCGGTGCGATTGGGGAACCCGAGTAATCAGAAGCTATCTCATTAGCTGGAGAATTAGGGCTTCCCTGTCACGCCGCAGGAATTCCCGTAGACCGCGAATGGACAAAGTGGGGCGGGCGAGCGAATTTAATACCTACCTAAGTAACGTGTTAATACCTTAAGTTGGAAGAGTTCAGCCCATGCGGCTACATATGCAAACTGTATAACACTATAGGGTATTCACGTTCTTGCGTGTCTTTCTGACCTGGTTATTAACGATGTGATGGCTTTTAGACTAGATGATTGGGTGTCAGGTTTTGCCCAGTAATTTTTCAATTATGCCCGTCATTACTAAAGTCGAATATCAACAGTGCGATGATTAACATCTCATGCATGAAATTAGCGGAACACTAAGTAATGTTCTGAAATGGATCACGGCAGGCGGATGATGCAGGCCAATGCTTGTTGACCTCCTGGACAAGTATGAGGCACGTTACGACATTCCTTTCGATAAAGTGCTCGACTTGAAATGCACGTGCTACGATGGATGCACTTGAATGAACCTATCAAGAGCTCACCCAGCGACAACAAGGTCAAGACTTGATATCAATTGAATAAGATTTATCTGTTTGAATTGGTATCAGCATCGAGGTGAGTTCGTGTCAAGAATGTTTTCCTGAGCTTAGCCTTATTACAGAACTCACTACACAAAAACAAGTTGGCCTCTCTTGATGTAGGACAGCAAAACGCGACGATCAGTTCCACCTCAATATTACAGAATGGAAGGAATTTGTTCACCCATTTAGACAACAAGATCCACCCCAACGCCAAAATTATCTGTGATGAACCTGTTTGTGATTGCAGCTGATGGGCTAACATACAGCTGGGGAATCTTCCAAGTGGCCTTGGTGGATGACTTCCATTGCGGCGAAGGACCTGCATCTTGGACAATATCTATTCTTGTCGGCGTAACACTTTGTTCTGGTAAGATGAAGATTCTTGTTACTCTGTTTTTAAATTATTCTCCACTTCATATTTGTCTGGCTAATTAGGTGTATTTCAGCGGCTATTGGTACCCATTACGAAGATCTCATGGGCGACAAACAACACATTAGTTCTGGTTTTACATGAGTATTCAAAAGGTGCATTCCTTTCCCTTAGAAAAAAAAAAAACGGTCTGTGCGCTACCGCCACGTGCACTTGCACTAGGTCCACGCCACCAACAAAGTACCGGAGGTTGACCACAGTGCATTTAGGATTAACGTAATAAAAAATACTTTCAAGCATGGCACGCCAAAGGTTAAACTCAAGAGAACAAAAAAATGCAATCTCATTAGAGTATTAAATAAATTGCCGCCTGTGGGGCGTATTGCCCGCTTATGACTATGTAGGTATGGTATATTTTTACCGTTGTACTGGGGAACACCCACAGACCACCGGATTATTACTGTTGTGGTCAAGGATCAAAGCAATGGATCACAGAATGTGTTTTTCGGTGATTCCACAGAGGGCTGGTGGATGGGTAGGTACCTCAAAGTAATCAGTCACTCAGGCATACTTTCATTAACACACACACACACACACACACACACACGCCCTTACACAACTAAGGATTCTGGTTTTTTTAGGATTTACTTCCTTCTCTCTCCTGCATAGGAGCGTTGTACTCGCAAGGGTTTCTGTCTGATCTTACAAAACCGCGGTGCTCTGTGGGGCTAAAAAGGGGCTATGGGAGCGTTTTTGAAGAGTTTTGAAGAGCTATGGGATCGAGTTAAATTGCAGCTTCTGGGTCAGCGTACCCAGAAACGCCTAATTTGAAAAGGCGACACTTGGTCAGCGGACGCACACGGTTTGTTATATTTAAATCACAACCCCTCGGTCAGCATACCCAGAAAAGCCTAATTCCGCAAACCTTCGGACACAGCTAGAAGGAGAAGAGTTGGTAGGATACCTATTTTTGAAATAATTACATAATGAAACATAACTACCTATAGGTAATGACAAAATATAATGTTGAGGCGGATCAAATTCATATATATCGTCAAACGTCATATATATGATGAGTGACGCGTCATGATCGTAAAACAAGAAATTTCTTGTGATTTAAATCGCAACAAAAAAATTTTTTGGGGTAGGAAGCAACTGCTCTTCGTATGATCCCAATGTTGGCATTCAGTTCCTAAAGTTGACGTAAAAAAGGATATTCCACATTGAGGAGGGGCCCCTCTGATAGGATGACTTGGGGCGTCGGGTGGGGTCATGATGGGCCGGGTCGGTGGGATATGTATGTCTGACACATCCTAACGCCCACCTTCAAACCAAATAACCTCTGTAAAAACACATTCTGAGTTAAAATGTTTTCCGAAATTGTCCAGTCTTGAGGGTTTGTACCCCTTGATGAGAAAACATTCCGTTTCAGGACGATTGGTCATACCGTAATTTAATCGCTATTTTTTCAGATATCACTGATTTCTTACGCCCTGACGACTTGGAATCCCAAGATGCCCTTTTATCTGGATGTTTTGCATACGTATAGCTAGAAATTGTGCCCCCCAAGTATTCATACCCAGTTGGAAGAAAACACCAATTTAAGTTTTCAAAATGAAGTTCTGTTTTATTAGAAATATTGGTCACTCCATTGAAAAGATGACATTTTTATCATTCCGAAATATCTACTCTTTTTTTAGCGGTGTGAGGGGGATTGCAACCAGCAAATCTTTGCAAGCTGCCTGTAGAGCAGCCGGCGAGAACGAGACCCATCGACCTGAAACTTGGGGGAAAATCTTTTCTCGTCAACGGGCACGAAACCCCTAAAAATTTATATTATAATAAATTTATTAAAAATTTTTTGAGTTCCAAAACCATACGCATGGAATGCTCCACTACACTTTCATTGACGATCGAGTGTTTCAAACTATCTAGTCCCATCACTGAAGTAGCCAGATGGATCCACAACATACCAGTGATGCCCTAATTTCCTTCGACCTTTCGCCTAATGTCAGACATCAAACTATGAATGTCAAACTGGGCGACAGCCCTACAATGTATCTATTGAACCAATCGCGATTTATCCTATTAGATAACCATAATTCACATTCAGTCAAATCATGTTTCATACAATCATGTTAACGTGTGATTCTCCGAAAGTGGGGAAATAAAATCCGGGTTGATTTTTGGAACAATTTTTCCGTAGCATGCTATGAGATCCACAACCTAGTTAGAATTAGAAAAAAAAAACGGAATAAAAATTTAATATCCTACCACATTGATTTTAGTTGAATTGCACGGTTGAGGGATCGAATAGAGTGGTAGGTACCTTCGCGTAGTGCTTTTCGGTAGTGCACCTTCGCTCTGACCACTGATTGATAAGAAATCGTTTCATCACAGCTTAATTATCCGGAACCAGAACTCACATCAGCAGCTAATGTCTTCTCTGAACACATTCTTCATTTAAATGAGCTACACCTTTTGAGGACCTCACCTTGCTATTGCCCTCACTTAATGAAAATCAGTTGAAATGAATTGGGTTGGGTTGAATGCTTGAATTGTGAAATCCAAAACATACTACTGCTTGGACCACTGCAACAATCAACAGAGATTTCACCGGTTGCACATCTTCAAATCATTACAAAACGCATGTGTGGAAATAAAAATTAACACAAAAGCACTCACTTGGGGGAAATTACGGGCATGTGAGGGAGTGCTGGAAGTGGGTAACACAGTTGACATCGACCTGTTGCAGTGACATAATGACAGGTGATATCTCAGATATTGTACAACCAACACCTTGAACTGAAAAACCTGCAAATTTTACACTAGGGTTTATTATTCTTTGATATAGGTTACTTATGCAAAAATTTATTCTTTGATATAGGTTACTTGTGCAGAAATTTAATTCTGTGTTAATGAACAAAATTTAAAAAAAAAATTAATTTTTTTTTTTCAAAAAGATTTTTTTTTTGATTTTGTTTTTTCAAAAATGTTTTTTTCAAATTTTGTTTTGTTTTTTACATATTATGCCGGGGGTCAAAATATATGATCGGCCTCAACATTAAATGATTGAGTGAAGATTTCAAAAGTATGTTTTTGACAAAATACTCGGTTCTCCATCTAGTTGTGTCTGAAGATCCGCTGACCCTGTATCGCCTTTTCAAATTAGGCGTTTCTGGATCTGCCGAGGTGCTGTGATTCAAATAAAACAACCCTGTGAGTCCTTTGACCATGTGTCGCCTTTTCAAATTAGCCGTTTCTGGGTCCGCGGATCCAGGTGCTGCAATTTAACGACCCCATAGCTAAAACTCTTCAAAAAAGCTTCCATAGCCCCTTTTTAGCCACACAGAGTCCCGTGGGTTTGTGCGATTGGGGAGAAAACTTTGCGGGCACAACGCTCCTAGTGCTAGAGAGGGAAGGAAGTAAATCCTAGAAAAACCAGAACCCAGAAGTTGTGTGTGTGTTAATGTAAGTAGGTATGGCTGAATGACTGATTACTTTTACCTACCTATTCCACCAGCCCTCTGTGGAATCACTGAATAACACATTCTGTGATCCATGGAATAATTCCATTGATCCTTGATCATGACAGTAATAATCCGGTGGTCTGGGGGTGTCCCCAGTGCAACGGTAAAAATAGTTAACCATACCAACATAGTCACAAGCGGCAATAGACCCCACAGGAAGCAATGTTTTTTTAAATTTGAAGTCTCCCATATTTCGGCTTTTCGAAGCTCCGGCCAGGGATTTCCCTACTTTTGAAGAATCACCCCAACTCCAATAAGGCCATTGTAAAGTTGGCCCACGAATAATTCGGCAAATTCGTAAATGCATATAATGCCTTTCCCTAGAATAGTATCTTGTTTTCAGGCCCACTGACGAGCGCGCTTGTCAACAGGTACAACTGCAGAACAGTAACGATCGCTGGAGCTTTACTGGCCAGTGCTGGACTGGCTCTTAGTTCGTTTGCTACAAACCTGCTTACGCTCTACGTCACCGTCGGTCTTATTACAGGTAAGTTTTAGATAGGTAGGTAGTTCGAATTCGGTAGCTCTCTAACGAATTATTTCTCTAACGTTAAACCTCTATTTGAACTGATCAGAACGTTGGTGGATGAACACTAAACGTCGTTTCTCTGATTACTACAGGGCTGGGTCTTGGATTGATGTACTTACCGGCGATCGTCAGTGTAACATGCTACTTCGAGAAGTATCGTTCAATGGCAACGGGTATCGCCGTCTGTGGGAGTGGATTTGGCATGTTTCTCATGTCACCCCTTCTTGGTTACATCATCAAGGAGTAAGAATATTAACCAGTTAACTATTGTGTCGGTGGGGTTGAATAAATAAATAACTTGCGTAACTGGCTAGAGCCTAACGGCTAAACATTGAAGAACCGTGGAACACGCTTTAGCTTCGCAACGCACTACACTTGCCAAGTTCTGTGCCCATCGCGAGCGGCCTTAGCTGTAGGACCTACCTATGTCCCTAGTTCAATAGTTTGTGTTTTGGTATCGCACCATTTATGCTCTCCGTAAACCAGTAGCGGGTTCCAGGTTCCTAATGATGAAAGTTCCTAATGAAAAAGGAGATTCAAGTGAAAATACCTGCTATCAGAAGGAAATTTGAAAGCATGTAGAAAGAAGAAATGTGAAAAATCAAACTTACTTAGGTAACTCAGGTGCTTGATTCTCATGGCTATTCAACCACTTCGAAGGACAGAATAATTCTTATTTATAATTTTTAATTAAATAAATTATTTATTCTGTTATTAACACAACGATGATGTGACAACATCTGCTCTGAAGGTTGGCCTTCCACACGGATTATTCTCCATAGGGCGTTGGCGTCCACAAGTACGGTACTTCCGAGGGATCAAAATATTTTGATGAATTGAGATGGATCAATCTATTAGATTTAATCCATTATGATGGCAGTGTACAGATTCTGACACAACCAAGGGTATTTTCGATGCATCGTATCGAGTTGGTAATCGTACATTCTCACGAAACACCCCCTACCACAGCCCCCTACTACCAAGGTTCAGTGATGCCAAAACCTTTTCGAATAATTCCCACTCTTGCTCTCAAAAAATCCCTCTTTTGGTTTATTATTCTTGGAATAATACACCTATGTTTTCGCGACAAGGGTCGACGACTCCGATCGGGCTCAAAATTTGACATTATCCGTTTCAAGAGATCTACATTCTAAATCCGAAATGTCCGTCCGCCGTCCGCCGTCCAGGCCGTTTTGGGCAGTAGGAATTTTTTTAAAAATCTGAAATTTCGGCAAAATACTTGGTTTACCATCTAGTTGTGCCCGCAAGGTTTTCAGTCCGATCGCCCAAACCCGTGGGGCGCTATGGGGCTATAATGGGGCTACGGGAGGGTTTTTTTGAAGGCTTTTAGCTATGGGATCGAGTTAGGTGTCGTTTTCGAAGTATTTTTGGACGTAGAATCCATTTTTTGGGGTCCCGGAACGATCCGATTTCACTGGGGCGATCTTTAGGGCATTCGTGGGGCTAAAAATGGGATTTTTGAAGGATCCCAGGATGTTAAATATTTTCGAGTAAAAAATACAGCATTTTTGAAAAAGAAACATTTTTGAACAAAAAATAAAATAAAAAAAATTTTTGAGATAAAAATCCAAAAAAAATTTTTATTTCTTTATTTTTTCATTGACAGAATTAAATTTCTGCACAAGTCACGTATATCATCATACAATAATATAAAATTGTGTTGGCCGACGGCCGTAAGCCGTGTGGTAGCCGTGTGGTTTGTTGGTACGGGATAACGCGTTCCCGAGTGAGTTTTTTCACTTTCCGCTCGCTGGCCGTTTAGGGGGTCGAAAAAATTACGAAAAAATACGAGCCGTATAGATCAGAACTGGAGGAAGACGTCGGTCAAATCGTAAATCCGAAATTCGCCCGGGAAATTCGTCGAAAATTCGTCGAAAAATCGTCTTTCTCCCGTTTGTCCTACGTTTTCCACTTTCAACTCGCGCCAAAGCCCGTTTAAGGGGTCGAAAAAATTACGAAAAAATACGAGCCGTATAGATCAGACCTGGAGGTAGACGTCGGTCAAATCGAAAATCCGAAATTCGCCCGGGAAATTCGTCGAAAATTCGTCGAAAAATCGTCTTTCTCGCGTTTGTCCCACGTTTTTTCGGGTTCAAAAATACCCAGTAAGGAGCCATTTTTTGGGTATGGTATCCGCGAGCCAAATGCGCGCCAAAATATGGCCAATCCGATTCCGAAGTCGGATTTCAAAAAAACCGAGGGGGAGGGGGCGATTTCACGGTGAGAAGACAATTGGATCGTTTTAATTCGCGAGGGGCCAGGGAAAATTCGTCGAAAAATCGTCTTTCTCCCGTTTGTCCTACGTTTTCCACTTTCAACTCGCGCCAAAGCCCGTTTAAGGGGTCGAAAAAATTACGAAAAAATACGAGCCGTATAGATCAGACCTGGAGGAAGACGTCGGTCAAATCGTAATTCGGAAATTCGCCCGGGAAATTCGCCGGAAATTCGTCGAAAAATCGTCTTTCTCGCGTTTGTCCCACGTTTTTTCGGGTTCAAAAATACCCAGTAAGGAGCCATTTTTTGGATATGGTATCCGCGAGCCAAATGCGCGCCAAAATATGGCCAATCCGATTCCGAAGTCGGATTTCAAAAAAACCGAGGGGGAGGGGGCGATTTCACAGTGAGAAGACAATTGGATCGTTTTAATTCGCGCGGGGCCAGGGATCTTAGAAAACGGAGGGTCCAGGGAACTTTGATAGATGGAGAGGCCTTTATTTAAAAAAAGTTGAATTGAATTAAAAATAATAATTTCCTAAACGGTAAGCCCTAAAAATACGCCGATTTTTCTATCGTCTCTGCTACGAATAGGAGGGGCCGAGCGGAGCGAGGCCTTATGTCTGAGTAGGGGTTTGAACGTGTCCATCGATGCTACGCACCCCACAGGCGGCAATACACCACACAGGCGGCAATACACCCCACTAGGGGAGCGAGCGAAGCGAGCCAGAGAGACTAGTAAAAGAATAATAAACCCTTGTGTAAAATTTGCAGCGTTTTTTCCTTACTTTTCCACCACTACCTCCGGACACAGTCTCCTTGTTCTTCTGTTTATGTATTTTTAATAAGACCTGGGCCCCTGGCAATTTATTTTCCTTCGAACAATGCCAAAAACATAATAAAATATGATATAATTGCTGAAATTTTCAGAGCATGGTGGGGGGATTTGGTGAGGTGAGTGAGAGTGCCCAGGGGCCCAAACTGCCATCTTGCAAGGCCTGCTTCTAGCATAACATTAAATTTTTCTGTTCTTCGGATCCCACCATTAAAATTTAATGTGTAGCAATAACATTTTATATTGAAATTACCATAGCATAAATTTTTAAAGGTGTTGTTTTCCAAGTATTTTTGGACGTAGAATTCATTTTTGAGGCTCTCAGAACGATACAATTTCACCTTGGGAATCTATGGATCTTTTATGGGGCTACAAATGGGATATTGAATTCAAGCGGGATGAGAAAGATGATTGTATAAAATATAGTTTTCGATAATATCGTGATATAACTCAATCCTCTTTATTGAGCATATCGGTTCCTGGAACCAATCCACTTTATCGAGCATTTCGTTCCACTCCTCTTTATTGAGCGGTTGTTGTTATTTATTTACAACAAAATATCATTAGGTTGTAGTTTTAAACCACAGCAATAATAAATCGAGATAGGTACGACCATAATGGTCGTATCTCGATTTATTGTCGATAATCATCATAATGATGGTGCCCAAAGTTTTGTTGTCTGTTTTGTTGTCTTTGTTGTTTTGTTCTCTGTTACTCTGTGATGGTGCCACAAAGTCGATCTTCCCAACGTTTCAGGAGACCCAAAAAACGACTCGATTTTTTGTCGAGAATGATTCTCGACTAAAATTTAGTTAGTATCGATTTACCATTTAATTGTAAATCGATACTGAGTGTTCACTTCCTTAGTTGCTTCAAGGTCCACCAGGTTCTCTGCCCTCATTAGTGACAGCCCACGGTTGACAAGTTGGGGATTTTCCCCCTAGATTTAGGGTTTTTTTCTGTTGAAAGGGTTTTTTTAGGGGGAAGAAATGTTTAGGGTTTTTTTAGGGTTATTTTTTTCCTTGTCAGGGGGAATTTAGGGATTTTATTTGACCAATTGGTTTTCGTATCACTTGGCCATCAACCGATGATACCTACAGTCAAAGTTCAGTTTTCGAAGTTCCTATAGAAGTTATTCTGTGGTTTTCGGTTTATTATTCTTGGAATAATACACCTATGTTTTCGCGACGGGGGTCGACGACTCCGATCGGCTTGAAAATTTGACATTATCCGTTTCAAGAGGTCTACATTCAAAATCCGAAATGTCCGTCCGCCGTAAGAGCCGTTTTGGGCAGTAGGAATCTGAAATTTTTACAAAATACTTGGTTTACCATCTATAGATGGTAACTATAGTTGTGCCCGCAAGGTTTTCAGTCCGATCGCCCAAACCCGTGGGGCGCTATGGGGCTAAAATGGGGCTACGGGAAGGGTTTTTTGAAGGCTTTTGGCTATGGGATCGAGTTAGGTGACGTTTTCGAGGTATTTTTGGACGTAGAATCCATTTTTTGGGGTCCCGGAACGATCCGATTTCACTGTTGCGATCTGTAGGGCTTTCATGGGGCTAAAAATGGAATTTTTGAAGGATCCCAGGAGGTTAAGTATTTTTCGAGTAAAGAATAAAGAATGTTTGAAAACAATTTTTTTGAAAAAAAAAGAATTAAAAAAAAAATCCAAAAAAATTCTGAGTGAGATGTGCTTGAGACTGCTGGTTAGCGGACTCACTAGTATAAAAGAATGGTTTTTCGAGGTTTGATTGCATTCAGGGATTTTTTAGGTGTTCTCAAAATCGATTTAGGGTTTTTTCAGGGTTTTTTATTTACGGCTCAGGGGGTTTTGTGAAAAAAGGTTGGCAACCGTGTGACAGCCAAAGAGGGAGGATTTTAGAGTGACAAGGCGGTGATAATATCATAAATTATGGTTACCATATTATGATTCATAATATGGTAACCATATCATAATACTATATAATATTATTATTATAATGGTTACCATAATAAGGTAAGGCCCCATAAAAGATCCATAGATTCCCAAGGTGAAATTGTATCGTTCGTATTATGGTTACTTCAAGGTTCAAAACAGTGAAAGGTGTTTTGGTCATCGAAAGTCATCAAAAGAGTAGGTAATAGTAATTATTATTATTCATCCTAGGATCATGCGACAGCAGCTGAACTCTTTTGTTTCAAGACAAATTAGGGCTGATCTTCTTATTGACGATTATGTACTAATCGTTGGATTTATCTGTCATGAACTGGCCTTTATATTATCCAGGCTTGTTTTCAAAATACCACGAAACCCTGTACTATCGAGATACGTGAGTTTTAAGTGAGCTAGCTCCAAAACTGCCTGCAATTGTCGTTTTTAACTCTTAAGGCGTCAATTTTTAAACTCTTCAGAATTCGCGGATTTAATCTTCAAATCTAAAATTTTAATTGTTAACTGAAGCTGACATAAAATAATATTATCACTTCACGTTGTATGGTAGTAGAACCTGGTAGTAAAGGCGCGATTAAACGAGGCCGGTAGGCTGTCCTGCTGATTAGCGCCCGCGAACTCCAATCTTGTGTACGTTTCAAGGCTCAACCTTCTTGATTCAATAATCCTAACTTTCTCACTCAGGTTACAATGGAGAACTGCCATATTGATAACAGGAGGGATGATGGTGACCTGCGTAGGGTTCGGAGCTTTATTCAGACCATTGGAAACGCCGCCCGAGGACGATTTGGAAGGGCATGCTTCCGAATTGGAACCATTGGGCGGGAAGAAAGAGACGGTTCAGCGAAACGGGCAACTTCCTCAGATCAGTCTCAATGGAAAAACGCCTACTTCACCGACGAGTAATGGCTCACCAGAAGGTAAGAAAAGTGGTATAATCTCCAATAAATTGTCAAAAACGTAGAATTCAGCTTTGTAATTTATGACCTTTATGTTTCTTAGGGGATTCCCCAAACCAAAACGGACCAAAAAGACCCCATAGCATTCATGGAGCTCAAGGGATAATGGATAACACCGAGGTGGGGAGTCCTACCATCTCCGATAAAGCAAGAATGGCTTTGTCGCAGCCTCAACTCCCTCAGGCTCCTGAACCACCGAGAAAATCAGCTTTTGGAAGCGGAATTATGTACAGAAAAGACGTGCTCTATGGAGGAAGCTTAGCCAACCTTCAACACCAGTCAGTGGTATTCCTTTTTTTCCCCCGAAGTCCCCAGCCGTTGTTTGATAATTTTTCTGCGTGCATTTTATGCGACCCCCGAAATTGTTGAGAATGTAATTTTTGTTTAAAATGTACGTACTTATTGTAGACAACTATTTTAGTTGTTAAAAACCCTTTATCAAAAAAATAAAATAAAAATGCCGCCTGTGGGGTGAATCGTCGCTTGTGACTATTGATTTGTTCTTGGAGCGTGAGTGTGAGCTATTAGGGGATGTAAGTGTGAGCGTGAGGATGCTAACGCGCTCACGCTGCTGGAACAATATCTGAAGCCAGGTTATAAGAGATCTGGCCAAGTTACACACCGTTATCAAGCGAGTTGTAGTGTGGGTAACTCACATGCCCACAGTCCGAAATTTGATTAAGTGTGACCACCTTACACGCTCCTGGAACAGCAAATTCGATCCTCACACTTCCTCACATGTCACTCCTGGAACTGTGAGTTGGTGGGCGTGGCCAACAAAACGTAGCTCTGCCTATGCGTTAGCTCCTCACATAGCCTCATACTCAGGCATCAAGAACAAACCCAATATGTGCCACATGCGACTATGTAGATATGGTTAACTATACTTTTACTTTAGTATACTGGGGGACGCCCCCAGACTCCCGGGTTGTTATTGTTATGATCGAGGATCAAACCCATGAAACACAGAATGTGTTTTTTGGTAAGCGGATCGACTCGTGGCGTGGGGTGGGTTTAGAAGGAGGTTTGGTTGTTGGTGCGGGGGTACTGTCGGGTTGGAGACTCCAACTTGGAGTCCCGGTTGGCGGCTGGTGGGATATTTCTGTTTACCTTACCTTACTGTACTATACTCACTCCTTTACCTTACCTTACTATACTATACTCACGCCTTTACCTTACCTTACTATACGTATAGTACTATACTCACGCCCAACAACTTCAAACCAAATAACCTTCGTAAAAACACATTCTGCGTAAAATAAAGCACCAACAGCAGGAAAAATAATTAAGCTTTTTGATTATTTGCAGCCGCTCTTCGTCTCACATAGACAACAGACTCGGAAGTCGGCACCAAGTTTCGCATGGATTCGATGAAAAACCATTCAGTTCTGGACGAAGGGCTTCCAGTATTGGCGAACCTCGACGGTTTTGCGGCATACCTTGCGCACCTGAGACTGCTGACACACTACAAGAGATGCTGGATTTTTCGTTATTCTTAGATCCAATATTTATATTATACGTGGTTTCCAACTTCTTCACGAGCATTGGATTCAACGTACCTTACGTATACATTGTGGTAAGTAGAGGTTGGGGAATTTCATGACGTAAGTTCAGTTTTTACGTTCAGTTAACTTAAGAAGAA
Source organism: Pilophorus perplexus (assembly GCA_955831195.1). NCBI lineage: Eukaryota > Metazoa > Arthropoda > Insecta > Hemiptera > Miridae > Pilophorus > Pilophorus perplexus. The sequence continues at coordinate 10,982,110 of OY037011.1, read as the reverse complement.
GGCAATTCGTCTTTGTAGATTATACCCACCTACAGTTACTTGAATCTTTTTTTTTTTTTTTTTTCTAGAAATTCGCCCAACAAAAAGGAGTTGAACAGGAAACTGCAAACTTACTTCTGTCCGTTGTTGGTTTAGCGAACACCTTTGGAAAAGCAATTCTTGGTTATGTGGCTGATAAACCTTGGGTGAATCGTCTTTACATGTACAACATCTCGCTCACGATTTGCGGACTGAGTAAGAGACATTTTCATCCCTGAAAATCCCTTGATAGGTATCGTTAATAATTAAGTTTCCTCAACTTTTGTTTTTTTGCAGGTTGCATGGCTTGCATATACTGTTCTTCTTTCACATCATTTGCTATATCGAGTGCTGTGTTTGGACTCTCATGCGGGGCCTATGTCGGCCTTACAGCAGTTGTCCTTGTGGATCTATTGGGGCTGGACAAGTTAACCAACGCTTTTGGTCTTGTCCTCCTTTTCCAGGGTTTTGCATCTCTTATAGGACCACCAATCACAGGTTAGTTGGTAATTTCCCAGTGCTATCGATTTTCCGAACTTTTTATTCCTTCCAATAGGGAAAATTTGTTGCCATTCAGACGCAAAAGTACACTCTCAAAGTGAATTTCAAAAATATCAACTCCTTCAGGTTCCTTAATCCAAATAAAGTTTTTGTTTATCGACTAGCACTCTGACAGGGGATCTTATAGCCCTGAGTGACAAATATTCCGAAATTGTGGAAAACAAAAAACGTCTTCCCCCTGTCAACAGACCTCACAGACCTGAAGAAAGGTCGGCTACACCACAGGCTGGCGTGTCGAACACGCACACCAGAATATATCCGAAATTAGTGAGGAAGGATCCCAAATCTTAAAGAACATTCTCCAGAATAGCGGGATGTACCTAGTAAACGATTTCTCAACCCGGGTGGCATACCCACGCAGCGGCCCGCCCCTATAAGGTCTATAAGACAGACGGCATACCCATACGCGATCTCTCAAAATGGTTAAAATAAACTCTCCGATCGTCTGAATTCGTTCTTTCTGGATTTCGTATTAAAATTTGGATCTCTAGTTAAGATACAGTGGAAACGCCAACTCAATCAGATTGTAAACACCGAAGATAGGAAGAGTTGCGCGCGTCGGAAACAGCGTTCAATGTGCTTATTGGACGTAAAATTGGCCGAGGAATCCGAAATTGCAAAAAAATTTGGGGGTTCCCTTTTAAAATAAGAAAGCTAATGCGCCGGTTTTCGCGCATTTCGGTGTCGTTCGTTGTCTGTTGTTTTCTGGTTATTATTTTGCAATATCTTCAGTATGGACCACTAGATAGAACTTTTGCCCTTGGGGTTTGTCCCCATAATTTGGATCCTGAGAGGGAATCCTACGGATTTTTCTAGTCGTCCAGCAAACTTTGAGCCGGAAAATTGTCAGCAGTACAGCATTCTTCATAGTAGTCTCTTTTAAACTTTTATTATGAAACTTGAAGGAAAGTTTTTTAGGTGCCTTCTTTTTGCTGGCTGATTTCTCGGGTGAGAAGGCATCACAATTTTGCTATTGAGTCCGACAATTGGATAAACATTTTTGCCAAAATCGATCCCCGCTATCGATTTTTTTCTTCCCTCTTCTGAAGCGCTTCTTCTCGAAATGGCTTAATGTATTATTGGAACAATTGATTTTTCAGGAGGTTTGTACGACTACTTCGCATCATTCAACCCAGGGTTTGTGCTGTCAGGAATCATGGTGTGTGCAAGCGGACTAATGCTCTTCGCCATCCCTCCGATTCAGCGAGTTTTGGAGCGGCGGGCTGCTGCGGACTCAAGGGCTATGGATGGCGTTGAAGCAGCGTCGCCTTTATCTGCCAGTAATAATAGCTAAGGAAAGGCGAATGATCTATTTTACCTGCCAAACCTTACAGTACCTCTCTCCCTGCCGACGTCGGGCAGCATGTTGCGATTACGAGGTTTTTCATCAAACGAAGTCTTCCAGTAAGACGTTTATCCCTACCGTGTGTTTTGGGAAAAGGCGTGTAAACAATATCGATGGAAAACCAGATTATGCAGGGTAAATAAGGTGCAATATCCTTCCAAAAAGCGTCAAGGGCTTTCATTGAATAGGTAACTTTAGCTCGCGTATATTTATTCCTTCGTTTTGAAGTTTGTCTACTCTATTCAAAGCATTGGATGTTCTATTTTTTAGCCCGTGTACTTTTAATTGGAAAGAATAAGCACTATTCCTTACAACTTGACGTAGGTCCATCTGTAGATGTCACTCATTACCGGTGGGATGTGAGACCTTCGCATTCAATTTCATTCATCATTAAATGATTTTAAAATAATATTCATCATTAAAAAAAAAAATATGCGAAAATGGGAAACATAGTGGTTTCCCATGCACCATAAAGTTGGGCATTATGAATGATTTATTATAACAATATAGCGTTGATTATTACGAAGTGGTTGTTTGCCTAACCTCCACGCGTTGATTTTTGATGTTTTGAGTTTCAAGCGGTATTAGGTTGACAAAGGGAGATGATACGAAAACCTTGAATGTTACATCATTTAGGGTGAAAACTTAGATCTGTGTGTGATATCATTTTCAACGCCAATCTATATTCTCAGCGGGTACTTTATCATGTCCAATGATAAAAAATCAAGTCCAAATCAGTTCAAATGTCATCATTGTTAATTCGTATTATTTTTCCTTCCTAACATCTTCCAACAGAATTCGCATAATTTTCCATCCAAGCAATTAAAATATTCCAGAGATATTGTAATTATGGTATTTTTCATTGTGTATATCTTCCAAATGGAGAACCAACTGGTGGCGCAGCGGGGTGAGACACATTTTGAATAAGTCAAAATGTTACAAATCGTCCATGTTGTCGTGTCCTGAAGGGAGTTTATTGTTACGGCTTTCATTAATTTTTATTCCGAATGATGATCTCCACCAAATGCCTTCCTTCTTGAGTGATGCATTCTTGAAGTTGGTTGCCCAAGTTCTGCATGGCTTGCTCAAGTAGGTATATGAGTCGGGAGGCAATTTCAGCGTTTATTGAATTATTCAACTCTTGAATGTTGCGGAGCTTGTTTGTGTTGCCCAAGTTGAAGCGTGCTTGAGCGCGTGCATTCTCCTTTCTGAGGACAATAATTAGGGTTGGTGATCCCCTGACCCCCTCACCATAATATGGTGACACACATAATATGTGTCTGATATTATCATGTGTCTGATCCTACTGTGCCACCCTTTATTTGAAGTAAAATATAATATATTTTACTTCAAATAAACTATATTATGTGAAGATGTCATTTTGGACTTTTTCTAAGAATTATTAGGTATCTATTTATTTTTATTTCTTGGGGATTACTTTTATTAGGTTGGCTCTAAGCTTCAGCACTGACTATGAAAAACTATAAAAAGTTAAATATTAGAAGTGGGTAATGTTTGTTGCTATTAGTCACAGCAGGATTAAAGTATTCCTACATTCCAAGGAACATTTTAGGATATGCCATTGAATGAAAATGTGTGAATGGAATAGTGTTTGTGTGAATCGGTTAGATTTTTTTGGGCCTCAAAGAGTTTGAACAATTTTTGGTTAGCATAAGATTTATTTTTACTAGATGTTTATTTTTGTACATCGAATAAACCTGTTACCGGCCTGTAATACTTACTTTTAATCCCATTTAGATTACGGCTAGATTACTGCACTGTCCTACGTTGACTTCGTAGAATTTATCGTGGAGTTATTGTGTAAAATTATGTTGGAGCTGTACGAGCCAACTCAGAAGCTTGCTAACTATGTTGATGAAGGGGTCCCCGAATGAAGAGTACCTCTTTTCAGGCTACCTTCATTTTGTACATTCATTTCAGTTTTTGCGCAGTTGGCATAGGGCCCCTAAAAATTTTCTGACTTTCGACAGTCAGCCCCTTCGTGAGATGCCCATCGTTAGTTGATATATTGAAGTTTGACAGAACCGTATCCAAAATTGCAATAACTTCAAAGATCCTCTCTGTGTGCTTCAATATCCTCTACTTTTACCTAATCAATACTACAGCCATGAACACTCAAATGGTAATAGATCTCGATATTGTCGACTATCGATAGTCATCTCAACAAGTATTCTGCAATAGTTGATGTATAATGCAAGCCAATAATTCATATACCGTATTCTTTTGCTCCTGGTATGGGAGTCCCATGGGAACTTTAGCATTAAAAATTGTGAATATACCAGTAGTTCGAGTTCGATCAGTATTGATTAACAATCGTTACCTATCTGTTCTATTATTGTCGTGGGTTCATAAACAAGAGTCCTTTGAAGTAGGTGGGTGCTTACCAAAATATTCTATTAAATAGAATAAATTTTATTGGAAACTCGGGGGTTTATTCCCCGTTTCTTAGAATGCTGCATCAGATGAACAAATTTGTTCGCATTCTACATGTGAAAGTGGTCAAATGTAATTTAACGAAATTCAACGTTATTCAATAATGTCACTGTGTGTTGGTCATTAATGAGAAATTCTGACGTTGGGATTTTTTTCATATTATAGGTAAGGTATGGAGGGTCCGAAAACTATTTATTTAATTTTATATTATGTCCATATGGATAACATATGTTTGTAGATACCGATTGCCATTAATGGAACAAACAACCTTTAATAATGTTATGCCCTGCCTCCTCCATTGATGTTTGTTTTCCAAGAAATTTTATTCAAGTGACCTCTCCATTCTCACGAACAACAGATTAAACACAAGCTTAGAAGGCCAATTCCTATGGATTACCTTTCAATAAAATACCTAGATTACCTTAGAGGTATTTACATTGTCAACTATCTCTGTGGAAGTTATATATTGTAAGGTGATACTAGATGATTCAAGACTGATGTGTGATTTTATAAGTCTTCGCTCTTGCTTCCTTCATTAAAGACAAACAAATTAAATTAAATAAAACATATCTACCTGCTATTGTTGTCGGGGACCAAGGCGAAATTCATCCTTGTTCACTGATCCCACAAAAGTGCCATTATATTGTTATTATCGACCTTGAACTCGAAGTTAACCCACCTTAAGTTAAGTTATTACTGTACCATGTACTTAACGCAGTAGTTCGAAAAAATGTAATGGCTGAGCACCTAAATATTTTCAACAAAATTTACACATTTGAAATGATAGTAGGTAGGTAGGTACCTATCTGCCTGCCTACTTTGTGCCTACAATGATGAATTAATTATTAATTCACTTATTATCTGTCAATTCTTTATGAAAGTATGGGTTTAGATATCAGTACAATACAATGTATTGTATTGTCATTCTTTTTACTCACATTATGGATAAAAATGGTCGCAACACTTTCCATTCCGTCGGAATCATTCCGAACTAAGTTTTCATAATCTTGCTTGTTGTCTTCTTCATAATACATCGTGATATTTAAAGAGCTAACGTATTTTACTCCCCACAACCCCGAATATTCGCCTTTACACCACATCCCTCTTGGTTAGCGGGAGGGTAGAGAAATATAATCAGTCAGATTGGCATAGATAATAATGGTGTCTATGGAGTTTGGGAATGCCCGCAAGGTTTTCAGCCCGATCGCCCAAACCCGCGGGGCGCTATGGGGCTGAAATGGGGCTACGGGAGGGATTTTTTGTAGGCTTTTAGCTATAACTTATAAGCTATATCTATATAGCTATTATATATATCTATATAGGCTATTAGCCTATAAGATCGAGTTAGGTGTCATTTTCGAAGTATTTTTGAACGTAGAATCCATTTTTTTGGGGTCCCAGAATGATCTGATTTCACTGTGGGGATCTATTATAGATCCTATAATACGTCTTTCATGGGGGCTACAAATGTGATTTTTGAAGGATCCCTGGAGGCCAATATTTAATATTCCCCGAGTGAAAAAAAGAAAAAACCTTTTTCAAAATTTTTCTTTACCTAGGTATTGACACAGATTTAATTTTTGAACAAGTATTATAATAATTTTATAATAATATTATATAGGTACCTACAATATACAACAAGAAAATTGACCCAACCATGTCATATCAACATTTTAATTATCCCAAAGAAGGTCTGGGGGTGTCCCTCAGCAGTCATATCAAGTGCCTACCTACAAAATAATACTACATTTTCGTACCTATTACGTACCATGAGTAACACTCATCACAAGCGGCAATATTTCTTGACATCTGAAATGGTGACAAAATACTCAGTTTAGATGTGCCAGCAAGCTTTTCAGCTCGATTGCTCAAACCCGTGGGGTTTGGAAGGTTTTCGGTTTGATATCCGGTAGGGTGCCGTTTCCGGGGTCAGTTTCCGAATCACTGTATTCGAAGGTCTGCTGTAAAATCCAAAGGGAAGACATGTTCATAATATGAATATTATTCATAGGCGTACCTACAACCTACGTAGTATCTGTGACACAGCGGGAGCCACGCTTTTAAATTAGATATCAACAACAACAACATCAACATACGGTATCACCAGCTGACTTTTGTGATAACAGCTTTAGCAGAGGTACATATCTCTTGCAATAATTTTTGGCTGCTGATTTTCTTATAAATTCTTGGTTCTCGTATGAATATGCTCCACTCTGCATAAATCCCTTCCATAATTCGTTTTTAGGGACGTTGAAAGTATGGCATTACGACACCTACTCAGCGCTAAGAATTCTTCGTGTCCTCGTTTGGCTTTGGTTCAAGTCGCAAGACTTGTGACTTCAACTGAAGATCCGGTAACCCATACTGGCCAGGTAAGCCGCTTCCTCAAGATAAATGAAAACGGTAATATCTTTCTTTGCGATCCTAAACTCATTGTAAGGTTGCCTTTGACCTAAATTTAGTGGGGCACATTTTCGTCTCAAGCCTGCAATTCGAGAGTGTCTCTCATTCTCTCTCTGAGATCCACTACTCATTTTGATTGCTGTAAGTGACGAAGTAATTGAGGAGCGTGGGAGCACAAGTGTGGCTGTGCTAAGATTGAATAAGGGCTAAATACAACAGGTTGATTTTTTGTCCCCGTTGACTTAAAATGGCGAGGGCGTTTCATTAAATGTTGTCGCTTCAATGCTTGGTGCCAGTGCGGCTCTTGGGGTACAAAAACCCAAGCCCAGGGTGTGGATGAGGGTGTTAGGGACCGTGAAGGAGGGCGGAGAAGCAGTATGCTTGCGCTTGATGGGACGTACGAGGACATTTTCAAACCGGGAGACCCCCGAAAAAAACAAATGATCATACATTTTATCTGAACCAAGCGGGTCGTGGAGTTAGGTACATTGCAAAACCTTGAGATGGAAATTGGACTAAGTCTAGTCGCAAGTCCTGTTTGGGGTGAGGCAGATCTGGGGTCAGCTCGGAATGATCATGGAATCTTATTTTGGTTCGACCCATGACCCTTGGGTTTGACCCTGGCTTAACAATGATCTCTACGAATAACAATACAAATATATTTTCTTGTTGAAGGCGAGTTCTATTCACTCGAAGAGTTTTTCATTACAAGGCCAATGAGTACCTAATTCATGTACATACCTATAATTATTTCGGTAACTCGTTTATTGTGTTTTGAATTCGTTGAACTCTTTTATTTCAATGAGTTCTAATATATATAAATTCTAATATGACAAAAATCCCCATTTATACAAGACGTAAGCACCATCCATTCGTGTTTCAGAAATTTGAGAATGATGACTACCGCCTCGCCAGATTCGTCGATAAAAAGAAGGAGGTAAATCCCAACTTCGGCATTAAATTGATAAACGAGATTCCCCCGATGAAGAGGAAGGAGAGAGTCGTGTGGTGTGAAGGCGGCGGTGGTCCTCTTGGTCACCCAAAAGTGTACATAAATCTGGTAAGTTTTCTATTGTTTGGAACGAATCTATTTCCAGTTTTATGCTTGCAGCAAGTGTTTTTTAACAAGGCACATGTTAATGGGGAGTAAACGCTCTCCAACCTGCCCGCCTGACCAGTTTCTGTGCGTTACCTCCTCGCGGGGATTCAACAGTTGAATGAAACTGAAAAATGAGTTACTCGTCCATCTGAGGACCTGAGCCACGCCTTCTACCGCGTTCGTTTACCCCCTGAGGGGATTCCCGTCATATATATGATATGACGAGATATTTTAGGAGGATACAAATAACAGCGAGGGGGGGGGGGGGCTAAATGCATTATACTACACTATTAGTATTGTAGACCTACAATATACTACGTTATATGTACCTGTATAACGCCAAGCAACGCACCAAGGGAAAGAAGAAACGGGCCCACCTGGAGATTGAATGACCCAAGAGTGACTTTTCATTTTAACTGTGTTGGTCGATTTCGCAATTTCGCAAATAAAAATGCTGCAAATTTTACACAAGGGTTTATTATTCTTTGATGTAGTAGGTCTACAAATATTAATTCTGTGTTACCTATTTTGAAAATCTTTGGAAAAATTGAAAAAAAAAAAAAAAAAATCTTTTTCTATTCAATATTTTGGCAGATGTGGGACCTCGAAAAATGGATTATGCGTCCAAAAGTACTCGGGAAACGACACCTTATTTGACCTCCTGGGGTCCTTTAAAAATCCCTTTTTGTTGCTCCATGAAAGCCCCAGATCCTCACGGTGAAATCTGGTCGTTCTGGGACCCTCTACGTCCAAAAATACTAAGTATTCGAAAGTCTTTGAAAACGACGCCTAACTCGACCGCCTAGCCAAATCCATTCAAAACCCCCTCCCGTCGCCCCTTTTTAGCCCCACTGAGCCCCATGGGTTTGGGCGATCTGGCCGAAAACCCACACACTAGATGGTGAACCGTGTATTTGGTCAAAATTTCAGATTTTTGAAAAAATGCATACTGCCTAAAACGGCTCGGACGGCGGACGGACATTTCGTTTTTGAAACCTAAACATCTTGAAACGAATCTATTATGTCACATTTTGGGGCCGATCGCGACCTCCGTCGCGATTACGTTGGTGTAGGTTACTACCACAGTGAAATCAACGTCATTTTTGTCCCGGTGACTACTTAAATATAACCCAATGTAGCAAAACATCAGTAGGTGATGGAGCAAATTGATTAGGTACTAGATTTTGATTCAGCGCACCAAAAAAAAAAAAAAAAAACGTTTAAAAAGTCAAAAATATCGAGGCAGTTGAAACAAAATCTTTTGACATGTGTAACTGACTTGTAGAGTAGGTAACTACCTATTAGTGGAAATTCACTGTCACTTGATTCTATCTTGTGAGAAATGCCACGCACCCATTTGAGAACGAACTGTCCCCGTTATTTCTATCCTATTTCAGGCATCAAAATTATAAAGTAGTATCAATGTCACCTTGTAATAAAGGCCAGCATAATATCATTAGGCTTGGCCTGTAACAGTTTTGCTACAATCTCAAATCGAGATTTCATGTTGTACCTTTTTTTTTTAGGATAAGCCTGGAAACCATGCTTGCGGCTACTGCGGTCTACGATTTACAAAAGAAGATCATCATTGATTTGGCGGAATCCTCATGTCTAATGGTGGTAGTTCAATTCGAAGTCTTATTAGATCCAATACATTTTTCTGTTGACATAAATTAATAATTAAATAGCCAGCTGTACTTTTTCAGACATATTTCTCTAATCGATCTTCCAAGTTTTCGTCTGATGTGAACTTGAGGGGACATTATTGATACCTTCATGGTCTTTCGAGGTTGATTGTCTTTGAATTGTGACAGTAAGAAACGTCTCGCGGTTCGTACAATCGTTCCAAGAGCCATAATATTATATTATTATGCCAAAGCTTTGGCCGGATTAAGTGGTTGGCCGAGCGAAGCGAGGCCTTCTGTCTGAGTGCTACTTTATTTTTAATATCCGGATAGAAGTGGGCTGAAATATCCGGTAACCGTATATGTTTATCAGGCCCCATGGCTTCTTACTTTTTCAAAAATTCTAAAAATCGAAGATATTTGCTCGAAAATAAAGCAGAAGGCGAGAGGGCGTCCGGTCGGTGGTCGATCTCGATTCGATTCTCGATCTCGCTCACTGCTTGCGAGCCAACGCGTGTCCGTAATCGGTTTACTTCATTGTAGTTCAGAGCGGCCAAGGAGAGATGGCGTTAGGTTCGGCAGTGCCATTCTGTTCTTTGTAGTTTTAGGTCTGCCCTTAGTTTGAAATAAAACCCCATTACTGCAGATTCTTGCATTCTACTTTGCCCTTGAGATAGCAGTAGTGATGCCATACTAAAATGAGCAAATTTTCCAGAAAAACAGCGGATATCCGGATTTGAAGACATTGGACCGTTTCCGGATGCTTGATATTCATCCGATCGGTTCTCTGATATTTGGATTTTGGTTTTCCATCCCTAGGCCACTCACGGCCTTACATTAGAATCAAACCTACCTCTATAGCATTAAGTTGGCCTGGGTCAGCGAATGCGTTGGGCACAATCTAGTTTGTAGTAGGCAGTATCCTCGTAATCGCGCACCTCCAAAGGTACATAATATGTACCTTTGGAGGTGCGCGAAGTCTAAATATTTTTTAGACTTTACTGAAAAGAGATATTCAGGGGAGACGTGATTAATTATGTACTAGGTACTCTATTACAGTAATAATCGAGAACAAAACAGTAGAAACCAATTTGTGGTGGTCAGTAATCATAGCCAAATCTTCAATCCCATTGGAAGTGCTCGAGATGACGATGAAATTAAAAACAACATCTTGCTGCTAATAACAAAAACGCTGCAAATTTTTCACAAGGGTTTATTATTCTTTGATATAGGTTACTTGTACAGAAATTTAATTCTGTGTTAATGAAAAAAATTTAAAAATGTTTTTGATTTTTATTTTTCAAAAAAGATTGTTTGTTTTTTACTTGAAAAATATTTGGCCTCCTAGGATCTTGCAAAAATCCCATTTGTAGCCCCATGAAAGCCCTATAGATCGCAACAGTGAAATCGGATCGCTGCGGGACCCCAAAAAATGGATTCTACGTCCGAAAATACGTCGAAAACGACACCTGACTCGATCCCATAGCCAAAATCCTTCAAAACCCCACTCATGTAGCCCCATAGCGCCCCACGGGTTTGGGCGATCGGCTGAAAACCTTGCAGGCACAACTAGATGGTAAACCAAGTATTTTGTCAAAATTTAAGATTTAAAAAAAAAATTCCTACTGCCCAAAACGGCCCGGACAGCGTACGGCGGACGGACATTTCGGTTTTGGAATCTAGACCTCTTGAAACGGTTAATGTAAAATTTTGAGGCCGATCGGAGTCGTCGACCTCCGTCGCGAAAACATAGGTGTACCTACTATTCCAAGAATAATAAACCAAAAAGCGGCAGTCGGAAATTGTAACGTGAAGGATACTTGTGAGCAATGACAGAAGATTTTGAATGAGGCGGGTTGGGTATAAGGGGAAGTTACTCTCAATCTAAGCATGTACGGGACTACTAACGCAAGACTTGGGCAGCTTGGGACTAATCCTGTACAAGTCCCTGGATGGGTTATAATAGAGCGCAATTTTTCTCGAACTACCCCTGAAGATGGTTGGAATAGAAAAAATGCCGCATTCTTCTTAATGTGCCTGCGCCCTTGTCCGGGAGTTGCCCTGGACAGGGAGTTGGAGAAGACCTCAACTCTTTATGTAGATATGTCTGTTATCTAGGCTAGCGGTGTTTCAGTTGGTTGGTAGTGACTAATAAATGGTTAGGTTTTTACAGACTTAAACGGTTCCCGTATGGAAAGCTATAGGTGCTTGTAGGTGTAGAATTTTTGTAAGAAATTTTATTTAAAAATCATAATTTAAGAAAGGAAGTTTTACATACAATAGTTTTCATTTGACAAAATCTATAAATAAAGTACAAAGGTAGTTTTGCTAGACAATTTAAAATCTAAAAGGGGAGAGAAAATGTACAGGTGGTCGAGGTGGGGTCAACAACAGGTAATTTTGGTTTTTTTCCTCAAAGACGGATTCCGGGGTTTCGGCTTCGTACGAAATTCAGGAGCTCGTCGGAGTCTTCGCAAACAAAAGGTTTCAAATGGTGGCAAGCAACATCGTGCCATTTAACACCGTCTTGGTAAAAGTTGTTGAGGATGGCTAAGCAGGATTCGTCGTTACCCTGAAATGAAAATGAAATGGCGGTGAAATAATTGAAAATGAATGCTGGAAACAGCACTTGGGGTACTAGTTGAAGTCGCTAGGATCTCTGGAACTGCTAATCCATCGAGGAGAGTAATTTCTGGGATGTGAGATGAGAGTAAAAGGTATTGCATGATAATTGCAGTGGGTGCCCTGTTTTGGGTTTCTGATATAAGGTTCCACTGGTTTGGACTTATAGCTCTGAATTATCGTTGTATTAAATATTTAATTTTGAATATTTGAATAAAATATTTTAATTTTAAATATATGATTTAACAAATGTTGTTAAACGTCATTCTGCCATGTACTTGAGCATACTGTACTTGGGTTTAGATTTTCAATTACTCAAGTCAGTCCTGTTCTGGGAGTAAGCTATTTCATCAACGCATCGTCGTAATAAATATGACCCTTTCAATACTTATAAAATTTATTATTTGTCTTCAGTTGAAAGGACATCATCGACTTGACTAAATAGAGCGCGATTTGGAAGTGACATTGAAAGTGACACACTATTTCAATGGCATGTAGGTAAGATTTTTTTTTTTTTTTTTTTTTTAAATGGGAAATAGGCGATATTATAGAAAAATTGAGGATCTCGCAGAATTTCGCAGGGTCTATTATGAACTTCGATCCTTTAATTTGCGCCCACAGACGTAAGGCGGTAGGTGGCGTCACTGATGTCAGTTATTATGTTGAGAGAGCATTACCTGACTAACACTTGACGTGATAGCCCTATTACTATATGAACTACTCTCTTCTCGATCTGAAAAGGATCAAGATAGGTTAAGTTATTCACCTGTGAAGCCTCTCGGTTATCAGGTTGTGCCTGGCCGAAGCCTCCTGTTTGACTCCAGTCTCCGGTGTTTCTTTGGGTAGTTGGTCCAATTTTAGCCCCCGAACCAGACCAGAACCAACCATTGACGTTCGCAGGCTGAAGATCCGGCCTGTCGCAACCGTTGAAGTTGCATTTACGGCCAGACGTCCAGATATATTTGACGTTCCCTACGGCGAATAGAAAACATTATCAGTCATCTTGGGGTTATTTAAAGGAAATTGTTCGCTGTTAAAAGATTTCTTAGTACCTCTGAAGTAGTATTAAATACGTAACAGTAAATTTTACAGTTAGTCCTTTGTGCGAGTCGTAGTCACTTTTGTTACGTAAGTCAAGGATTGTTCGTGCCGGTCGGAATCTATAGAAACCTCTAAAAGCGTTTGTTCTGGGGGAAAGTGGTTTAGTTTAAGGTTCCTTTTCTCGGACCTGATGCTGTAACTCAAAACGCTTGGAAGGCCGAGATGTCTCGCGCACCCGGAATCCGTGAGTATCTTTCGATATCCCGGAGGGGCCGACAAAAAGAGACCTGTCACCTTGGCATGAAATTCTTGTGTAATAGTCCAAGAGGAAGTTAACTCTTCGCATTGAAACTACCTGAGAGGGTTGGACTACTTGTATAGAGCTCTATTTTTCGCTGTGGAATAAAAATGTACTTCCGTCTCTTCCTGTGGCCAAGTCACGTGGACGCTTCACCCTAACCGTTCATGCCAGTACACGTACGAGTATGTGACGCTCTTTCTTGTACTGCTCGATACTTTCGACTCTAAGATGATCAGTCCCGGCTCGTGGGTCTTGGGCATGCCGGGGCACTTTTTGAATGGATAAGATGAGGGGCTAAATTGAATTAGTTGCCTTTTTTTAAGCAAATTTTTTTCAAAAATCTTTTTCTTTTTGCAATAAGCAGCTCTTGGCAAGTCAGAATCCACAGTTGTTTTGCTGAAGTGAAAAACTGACCAGTACCCAACGGGAAGGTGGCTGCCTTTCAATCCCTACCTAATTTAGCCAACCATAACAATATAGAGCATTTTTCTCCGGGCAACCAGCAAATAACACGAAAATTGATTTAAAAAAAAAAAAAAAAACGGAATAAAACAAAATTTGATTAAAAGAAAGAGATAATTTTAGGAAAAGGAAGGCCCTTCCTGGAAGGGTTTGGACCCGGAAAATCATGAATTGAGGGAAACTCCATGATTTTGACTTTCCGCAGAAGTCCTGACTGTTGACGGCGCTATCTGTCAGAAATTTACAGAACTGAGGGCCCGTGGCAGGTGTTTCATTCTTTGCCATTGCGGTAATCAGGATGGAATGTAGAATACATTGAAATAAGTCATTGATAAGTTCTCGTTGTTTTTTCATATCTACCTCTGACTATCCTTTGCTTGATGAACTCGTTTTCTTGAGGCGTTTCAAGCGAGACAGCGTCCATGCAGTGCCGCCTGCAAATATTTCTGGCATCCAACCAGTCAACTTCGAGACTCCTCGTTGGTTGGTGTTCCCAGCTGAAGAAGTAGGAATGAGCAACCCCTCGGGCATCCCTGTATGTTGAATGCCTTACTCCTAAAAGCACATAAATAAATATATTTCCATTTTTTAACGAACCTATTGGGGGATTTGTGAGCAATTTTTTGGAATATCATGGCTTCATTTTAATGATGATTTTTTAAATCTTTGCTTACTGTTGGCACAACTTCTTGGATCAGGTAACGCTAATCGCCTTTGAGCTGACACCATAGCCACTCCTAATAGGAGCAGAGCGAACTCTCTCAGCATTTTTCTGAAACAAAATACAACTCAGTGAACTTTCATTTTCGACAATGTAGGTATCCTCAAGAACCTGAATATGTGGGTGTTTGGGGACTGTCTTCTACGGGTTATGTGGGCATCATTCGTCAAGTGCAAAGTATGAATGAAAGTTAAAAGGTGAGAATGGGATAGAGAGGGCACAAACAGGTTGTGTTGGCTGTGTGTTAGAAAACCAACGACGGTCGGGCGTCTCGGCTGGTCCACTTCTTTCCCCCGGGATCCGCCTTGACGTCCCACTTACAACCCTACACTAAGTGTACAAAGACGGGTCTTGTCTTTGTATTGTCCGTCTTCTACACAGCGAGGATAATGGCAGGGATAACCTCATATTTAACACCAAGCGTTACGACAAGTGAAGTTCGCTAATCAATCAATAAATATTTATTATTATTTTCGCTAATAGTTGTTTGCTGTTGCTGTGGATTCTGGTTCCTGAGGGGAAACAATAAATAGGCAGAAATGTCTGCCTCGCAGTTTGGTACGTAAACAAAATTGGATCCATAAAACGAGAATTGTCTTTGAATGACGATGTCTGTTCACCTTGTCCTGGAATCCAATTGCTTTAAAGTTTAAACACTGACCTCTTGAGTTCAGATAGAAAGCTTGTGTAGTTCACGTAGGAATCCGTGGGGTTCAGGTCAGGTGAACTCTTATACAGCGGGAAACATTATCGTTAGCATTGAACTATAGCGTCCCTCCGGCGTTACACAGCAGCGATTTCTTAACCGTGGTAGCAGAGAGCTCACTTAGTCAATCTATGATGATACTTTATTGCTTGGGCGATTCATTTCATCACTGACCTTTGCCCGCTTGTGCCATGAAGTTTCGAGGTAAATACCCGAGAGCAGCAGCTGGGTATTTCGTATCTGTAGATACAATCTGAGCCTTTCCCACCCTTTAGTAGCTGGTAAAATAAACTTTTAATTTCAATTATTCATTTCAAGTGCTAGTCTGGCGATACCTGTTTTTCTACTCAACAACTTGACAAACGTGTTGTCTAATCGAAAGGGCTTGCCACCAGCCTATGGCGACGGACTGACCATGAAATGAAACCGCATTTAGCACTATTTTTGATAATTTTGTATGCAAGCGCGTGTCGAAACATTGAAAAAGTTGCATTCAAATATTCAGCAACTTGTTCGAAAGTGGTTTGAAGGTCTGACATGCATTGAAGGTCTGTTGTGGATCTGACATGCATTCTAAATGCCGTGCGTGACAACCAGCGAAATTTCTTAAATTTAAATGAGGGAACATAAGTTGGTTTATTTGCGTGACAGAAAAGGCTCCACCTCCGTTTACGACTGGAAGTTTGAAAGCGAGATAATTTCACTTTCGTTCGTCTTCGAAATGGAATCTGCTAACTGCTCAATCTCCGGCGTTTGAGAAATGTTCTTATTCGGAGAATTTAGAAAATTGCAGATTTCGGGACTGTTCATGTTCTGGAACAAGTTGTGTTTTTTTGTTACGACTAATTTCATTCTTTCGTTCATTCATACACGGCGCCTCCGTAAATCATCGCTTCATGTTGTTCGTGGCTGGTCTCAAATGCTGATCTCATTAATGCAACATTATTTTTCTTCTGACCTAAACCTTCAATCATTGAGGATACCTTTTAAGCCATTCAAAAGTCCTCAAAAGCAGTGAGCAACACTCATAAATACTACTTATAGGTTTTTGAAGCCATTATCCATATATAAGAATACAAAGAGATAAAATATGTCGCACTAAAAAACAAAACAGAATTCGCTCATTCGCAGCCACGTATGGGCCATTGGACTTGGGTGAAAGGAATGAGTCATTCGCTCCAACTCCCGGAGTTGAGAGACACACCTTTGCTTTCGAATCTTTGAGCGACACATTGCTTCTTTTTAATAATTCAGCACTTTCTACTGCACTCTACGTACTTATAAACATTTACATAATAAATATGGGACTTGTTTGCTGTATAAACACCGAGGGTAAACGGCTGATATTGAACTCTGCCAAACGTTTTGCTGATTGAAACGTAATAACTTATTAAAAATTAATCTCACCTCAGATTATTCACGCTCACATGAGAGAAAACCCTCAAGATGCGAAGAATGAATAATAACCACATTCCTCGCCAAAGGAGCCAACGGTACGGCGACCCAGTGCCTCAAAAGACAGGGCGACGACCTCACCAAGACTTTGCCAACATCCGTGCTCTCTTTCAAGAGAAAATGTGTCGGTCAGTTCTCTAAATGTTACTCATGTTGGTAAATGAATTAGCAAATAATTAGGTAGGGCTCTTTCAACCTTAGTGAGGGTGTCCATAAGGCAATTACTATGTAATAACACACATTGTAATAACCACCAGTGGTTGGGTACGAGTCAAAGCAGTATCAGGGCATGGGGTGATAATCCTCTGCAGATTTTGAATCGATGTCAAGTGAATGTTGAATGAACTGCTCTCACCTTCGCACGTGGTTGGCGAAGAAAAGATGTTCGAGGTTACCAAGGTAAGTAAGGATATCTTCTGAACGGCGAAAGAAGAATGAAAAAACGCCTTCCTAAAGGCATGTATTTTTGGCGGCTTTCTCTTTCAACTTTTTGCTGAATGAAGAAAAACTGAAGCTGCTTGTATTTTCTCTGCAAAATATCTTTTGGGAGAGCCATTAATAGACGGTTGAGAAAAAAAAAGGGTTTTCAAAGCATGACTAATCTGGTTCCACTTGCAGTAGTGCGAGGGTGGATTTGAAAAAAGTAATTTCCCTTAGAAATCGACTTGAGGGTTTCATAGAAAAACTGAGTTTCTTAGAGAAAACCCGTTTCTTAGAGAAATGAACTAAATAAGTGATTTGCATAATTGTTTTTTAATATAACTTGGCATTTTGTCCACAATCTTCACTTCCGAGGCCCTTTTGTCTGTGGCTTGCGAACTACACCTTCACTTGGATTTTGAACGGGTTTGGCGATCGCTTTCCTGCATAATAACTGCTGCACTATCCTCTAGGAGTGGTGGCACATTGTCTACGAAACGAGGAGAAAGAACAAGTCGTGTTGCGCCAGAGGGCAGGCCGCGGGGTCATACCGAGGGAACTTGGGTCGTGACACAAAGGGGAACGGAGAAAGCCCTGCTGTATCTTGTCCCTTTTTACGGGGTATGTCTACAGGGTTTTATTCGAGACGTCAAATGTTGTCGAGTTTGCTGATTACATCAGGAGTTAGCTGACCTCACGTAAACCTTTTGCCGATGATCACTTCCTAGGTCAACCCCTGCTACTGTAGAGGTCTAACGATCAGAATGACAGCGCTTTCGGCCCCTGTTCATAATAATGGTTTATCATAATTATTATGATAAACAATTATTGAAGACAGCTCCTCTATATCCTTCTTGTTGGTTTTTTCTAACCCCTCAAAACCTCTTTTTCCGGAAGAAAAGTCGTTGAATGAACCCTTATGGAGTATGCGAGAGGAGAGAATAGGGCGGGGTTAGATGAAGAAATGATTATGATCTCACGTTCACCTTCCTTTCTAACCCCTTTTGGAAGCTACCTTCTGGGGCGAGACCGGGTAAAAGTCATATGTTTCAAAGTTCATCACTATCGTGGGTAGGTATCTCAAATGAAACTCCCTCTCTCTTCGCGGTAGGAACGTTCCAAATTATTAGGTGTATGATATCAATTTCTCTCCCCTGCTAGTGAACATTCTACGGAATTAGTTTTTTTTTTTCTCTCTCTCTTACAGATTCAGCCAGCCTGCAAAAGTTGCAATTTCCAAAGCAAAACACGCAGTTGTCCATTCAACGCTCAAAAGCTCCATAGGAAGAATTGTCGTGGTTTTAGTGAGTCTGCTAGGCCGTAACATACTTCGGACGCTCACTCATTTAGTCAGATTTACGACTTGTTTCTCCAATGAATTAATTTAACTAGCACTCTGACAGGTGGACCTCGCTTCGCTCCTCGTTCTTTCGGGATTCTGTATTAAAATTTGGATCGCTTGGTAGGATACAGTCGAAGCGCGGACTAAATCAGACTGTAAACAACGAAGATAGGAAGAGTTGCGCGGATTTGCGCTCATCGAAAATTGCGCTTAAAGAGCTTATCGGACGTCTGAATTAGCAGTATAGACTAGCACTCTGACAGGGGGGCTCGCTACGCTCGGCCGACCACTTTCTAGACGGGGGGGGGGGGGGGTGCTTCGCTAGACTTGAAATTAGCTTGGGAATCCAAATCTGACATAAAAATTTGGGGTTCCCATGTAAAAGAAGAAAGTTGGGCGCAAATGCGCGCATCTCGAAGGGATCTCTCCCCCCTAATGGGTGGTAAACGGTTCACCGAGACGGTAGAAAAAATTGACGCATTTCTTTCGCTTACGGTTTTGGAGGAGAATGCTTGTGACATGTGACATAGACACGGTGAGAATAGTGGTGATGGTTTTATATTGATAATTTGAAAATTCACGGTAGGCCTATGCAATTATTTTGTGAATCATGGGTAGCTAGTTGAATCAATTTGCGAGCAATACAGCCCCACGGGTTCCTACCTCAAACTATAAAACGCATTCTTAATAATTAATGTTTACAATTATTATTAATAAGACACCTACGTAATTATTATCTTACTGTCAGTCATGGTGTTTTTATTTATTTATTTTTTATTTTTTGAGTTTTGCTTCTCGTTGTGGTCGAATTCTTCAAGAAGATGTTTCAGATCCCATGCCCAATACATTCAAAATTATCAAGTCCCACAACCAAGTGACGGCGAATGAATATTGTCGCGCTTGGCAATAAGTTAAGTTTTTCTTCTTCCTTTTTTTTTTTCTTTTTAGCGCAACCTTTTTCCAAAAAATGGAAAGGTGCGCTCACCTCCTCGACATTTATGTTTTTTTTTTTTTTTTTTTTTTTTTTTTTTTTTTTGTGTACAGAGCATCATGCCCGAGCGGCTCAACAGATTTTCATGAGGATGGTCTCATTGTGATCAGCGAGTTCGTGGGGTGGTTATAGGCTACCTTGATTTTTCCTCCCTCATCCCTTTCATCGGTTTTCGGGAGGTACTTCACGACGAAAGTTGTTTATCTCTGATGTGTAACTAAGGAGGCCTCAATAGGGGGACGAACGTTTTTGTCCGATTTCGTTGGTACAAGGGTCTATGGAATGAGCTTTTTAGGCTGATTCCAACGACTCCAAAACGATTTTTGCAGCCTGAGCCGTTCGTTACCTCTGATCGGCATAAGGTTTTCTTAAGCATCGATCGTTAGGGTGCAGTTGTTTACATAATTATATCTAATTAAGAAACGCCTCATATCCGTCGTTAGGGTGCAGTTGTTTACGTAATGAGCATCACGTGGATATTTTTGATGTGTTGTGTGGCATAGTTTGGTCGCTAGATACCTACTGTTTCTTAGTTAAATATATCGTAATAACAAAAGGTTGCTATTCAATTCAATTGATGGCTTGTTTAATTTTGAGGTGAGTAAGAATACATTAGGTTTAGTTGCTCAGTCACCGATCGTGCCAAGTGCTTGGCAAACTACCCACACTTATCACTCACCCATCTTGTTGTGCCTTTATAGAGAATGCGCTTTTTTAGTCACCAGCAGCGATAAGGTGCAGGCAACGGCCAGGTCATGAGTCTCATGTCGTAATCTACCGTGGAGCGGGATTTTGCAACTGGGGTCCCACCCTTGACCTGCCAACCATACAGGTATTCATGGAAACATCGTAAAATCGGCTTTCCTAGCTATCCTGTTGACCATCGGAACAAGTTCCAGACCTTTTTCGACACCGTAGCCATCATTATGAAATCGTCAGAAAAGCTTTTCCTTCTCTCCTCTTCTATTTTTGGGCGTTGAATAGTGCATGAGCCTGAAGTACCTACTTTGACCCTTAGAAAGCGTGAAAACTAGCTACTGTTTTTCAGACACATTTTTCAAACTCGTTTGGAGTACTTAGGGAAAAATACGATGGTTTCATCTGATGGAAAAATTACGGGCTCTATTTGTGCAGAAGAATTTGTGAGAATCATGACTTTGAGATGACTTGACCTAACTCGGGTGTATTTCGCGAACCTTTGTGTGGCTGTGTACGTGTGCGGTTGTGGTTTTGCAGGAAAGTGCAGTTCTTGCCACCGCTGGTTATGGTGGAGGATGTAATGAGATAGAGTTCCGGGAAGGGTTTCCCAGTTTGCATATGCAAAGCATCGGAGTGGCTTCCTGGGTCTGCAGTTCAGAGTTGAAGTCAGAAGACTTCTTAACCCGTAAAGGGTGGTGTCACTGAAAACAGATAGTCACCCTCCAGAGTTTTCGGGAGCGATTCCATTAGTTCCTGTGGTTTGCTCCCTAAAGATAAGAGCAGCCGCAGGTTCTAATGGTGTTTGGAGAGGAATGCTCAATCACCAGAAAAGGCAAAAGGTCATCAGATTTCTAGTCGACGACAGAGTCCGAATCGGTATGTGATTAAGGCTCGAAAATTCTTTATCAAACATCAGAGATGTGCAATTTGCTGAAATCTGTGAATCGTGAAGATTGAATTGAGCGTGATGGTCCCCCCCAAGCTCGCCGACAGACCGTTTGCGAGGAAGGGGTGCCATGCCACATGGTGTAGCATTTTCAAAAGCGCGAGAAGGGTCAAATCTACCAATTATTTTTTGTTCAAAAGCGCGAGTTTTGAGAGGAGTTTTTGTTTTCAAAACCGCCTCCACAATTTGCATCAAATGCGCGAGGTGGAACTGTTACAGTTTCTAAGTGGTAACTTGGGTGTGACGGGAACAGGGAAAACCTGTTGAACTAGTTGTAGGGCCAGTTATAGTTATCTCTCACAGTGGGTGAATTACGTGTTCCTACCTGTAATTGTGTATGTTTAAGGACTCATAGGGAGCGTCGTATCTCCAATTACGCCACCAGTGTAGGGACATACCCCTCTGGACCACGACACGACACGAATTGTTGTGATTTGACATTCGAGAGGTCAATGCAACTACAGGAATGGAAGACTCGGCCAGGCTTACCTGAAGCTTCAGGATACCTTGGCCTCCTCGAGTCCTCGGATGGGAGATCCGCGGTAGCTGATAGCTGAGGGATATGATTAACAGGTTGACTGGTCAACAAATCAACGAACGTCAACAAGCCTACGAATCATGAAGAGGCCTTCATCGCTAGGGATTCAAATGGATAGCTAAATCCCGCTACCATTTGAACAATTCATCTGTCACTGTTATAATTGAACGTGTTATGTACCTACCTCGCGCATTTGATACTAAATTCGAGCTGGAGGCCTCGCGCTTTTGAATACGTAAAATTTCGCGCTCATGTTACGCATTCCAAGGGGATTTGCGCTTATTATGATACCCACCCCTGTGACCTGCTTGGACACTTCATGCTGTAGAGTACGGTCCCCTGCAGTGGTGTAAACTAAGTTTATGAATTTATTTAAAGAGTTGTCAATTATTACTAATACCCAAACCCCCGCGCGTTTTGCTTATTCATGGCTCAGAAGCAGAGACGAGTAACATTAAATGACAAATTTTGTCATTTATTATTGCGATTTATGTCATTTATGCCATTTATTTTTCGTGGTTTGTCACTTATCCGACCTAAATGGACATTTTATGTCATTTATAAATGATTTCATGTCAGTTATTTTTCAAGTTTTGGCTATCCTAGAAAGTTCTAAATTATTGTAAAACCTGGAGAAAAGGAAAGAAATTTTCCAAATACTTTCTGTAGTTACTAATGCCGATTTATTTCAATAATAATGTTACAAGGAATTCACGAAATTAACGAGGAAAATGATTCTAGAATCATGAGAACTTAGCGTGCACCTTCACGTTTATGTAATTTATTCGGAATTTCGGCAATTTATGTCATTTATTCGAAAAATGGCCATTTTATGTCATTTAATCGCTGCCGGAGAAAATAAGTGAAGCAGTACCTACCCACAAGACTGCTTTTCCGTATATGGGGTTGCAGGCATAGTGATAGTACTTATACACTTCCTTTTTCGCCGGAGCCTTTTTCTACTTCTGTATTTCGGGGAAAAGCCCAAAAACGTCCGATTTATGTCATTTATTCCGAATTTTGGCAATTTATGTCATTTATTCGAAAAATGACCATTTTATGTCATTTTAGTATGCCATTTAACATTATGTCATTTATAAATATGTCTCTGCTCATAAGCCATTTGAATAAGTCCATGTTATATCGTGATAAATTATCTACGGATTAAGAAATGAAGGAGCAATAAAATTCCTCACTGGAAACTCGAACCTTCTACTACTCAATCTGAAAAGGGACGTGATTGGGTTGACAACAGCTCTTGGAAGCTGCTCCAGTGACCTGCTCTTCTCCGCTCATGGCTCTTCGTTCATCCAGAGAACACCACATGGCACGAGTGGAAGGGATAAAGTAGGGGGAAATAGACTCAGTTTCCTGTAGAACGAGAAGCTCACCTCATAACCCCTTGAAACACTAATGACTGTCAACATCCTTGTTCGTTAGTTCTGGTTTTGAATTCACACTACGTAAATATCAGGACTTTCTTGTTTGACGAGGCCCAGCAGCAGATCGTATGATTAATGATCACGCAAGCCAACTTATTATTTTATAATAAGTATTTACTCTAATAATAAAAAATTTTCTGTCACAGTTCCCTCACTCAGTAATAAGAAAAATAATACTCCGCTAGTCCTTTACGATCAAGTTTCACTTTTTCTTTTTGTTGAGTTAACCCGCGATTCTAGTTTTTAGTGCATTTTATATTGTGTTTTTCATCTTCGATCAATAAATTTCTCTTCTGTAGGTACTGTAGTTTTTAGTGAGTCTAATTTGTAGAAAGTACGTTCACCATTGGACACAACCAGGCTCAAGTGAGCCTATCCAAGCGGAAAACACTCCGTAACTGTGACAATTGAAGTTAGTTGACTGGGCAACAGGAACGTTCTCCGTTACGAGAGATTTAACTGGAAAATGACGGCCAAATTGTAGGAACCGGATGTACTAACTTGATTCAATCGACGGTGTCGGCGTATTTTAATGTGCCCTGTCAGTCGTAATTGTTGGACTTCTCGTCAAACCCTAGAACCAGGTGGTCTTTTTGGCGGTCGCCGGGAGTCAGTGGCACCCAATAAAATATACATGTCAGTTTTTAAGTTCTCTATTGGTGCAGCAATGGGCTGTTCCCGGGTCCTCAGAAATGAAGTTGTGGCTGACATGTTTTTGGGAAAATTTTGAAAATTCGAAACTTTTTTCGTATGAACCTAGAGGGGTGAAACTTCAAGAGAGTATTAAGAGACACGTTGCCACTGGGCTCCTATAAAACCAAACGTTCCCTGGAAGGGTTTCTGACATGTCCATTGATGATTTTTACATCAGAGACAGATTCTTATTAACCCTACGTGTGGATAATAGGAGACAACGTATGTGAAAATTTAACGATTTTTCCCTCCTACCCGGATGACGGCGTGGGTCTAAAAAAAATGTATGGTAGGCTTCGCACACAAAAAAATTCTCGTCGACGAAAAGTTGTTGGTTTGACTAGAAAACAATAATTGTGTCTCCTATAACTCCCTCGTATCTATCATTACCTCACCGTCCCCTAATGAGTTAATAATGAGGATTATATTTTAATATTTGAATTTGAGGCGTTTCGATTAGTATTATTTGGCCCACTGTAGAATATGCCATGATGCTACAACTTAAAATTTCGGGTGCTAGAGAAGTTTAGATAGACCTGTTAGATAGTTAAGTAAGTAGGTATTCAAAGACTAGTAACATATGATAAATGTCGTCACACCCATAAGTAATGAATTACGCCAGAAGAAGAATACTTTTCCGTAGTAGAACTTTACACAAGAACTAAATGATCAAAGGATCACATAATTCGTAATTGGATAACAGAGGAGGGTACGCAATCGTTACGAAATAATTGTACACTTTCTCAGTAATTGGACCGGCGGGAAAATATCGAATGGAGTGATGACGCGACCGGGCAGGGTGGGTGTGCGTGCTCAAAATAACAATAGTTAACAATCTTGGGTTCAAAGAAAGTAACCCGCAGTTTGGTTCCGAATATTAAATCGCTAATCATTTGAATGCCCTTATCCCATTCGAAACTACTTCCTATGCTACCAATGGTTATAGATAGTTAGCTCAACATTTACTATCAGCGTGATCGTAGAATAATGTTTGGTTTCACCATTGACTCGATTTTTTAAAGCATTATTTGAAAGAGAGCAATTCTATTATTCAACCACTAGCAGCGATCGACGTTAGAGATATATAAGAGGTTTTGTTGGCAGCAAATATATTAATTGAAAGGGCTAAACAAATTTAAAAAACAAAAAATCTCATTTCAATTGTTAGACGTTTTTTGCACTTCTCAAACCATCCACCATTATTTTGTGACCCGGAGTTACATTCTTCTATTATTTCACTGCCTTGATCAACTTGAAAGAGAAGGCAAGAACGGTTAGAAAATCACCTGGCACCCTTAAAAGAACTCCACCGCCAATTAACATATTATAGCCCACTAAAAAAGGAATTGAACTATGGAATTTGGAGTTGCGGAGGTAACATTGAGCTTTACATGCAGCAATCGAAGGCATTCTAAGCTAACTTTGTCTTTCCCTGTACCACTTATTTGACCACTTTACTGCACTTTGAAAATCCCTAAATTACTTGGGCAGTAGGAATTGAATGGGAGATAACCGAAGGTATAGACGCCCAATGTTCTGATGGAGACTGGAGGAAATGACGATTTCTCTGCTGGATATGCCTATTCTTAACTCGATGTTCAACCACTTTAATCTCACTTAGCCCTTGATGGGCTTCACCGCCCTTCTTTCACACAAAATAATTTTAAGGTTTTTTTTTTTTTACACATCTTTGTGAAAAATAATTTGTAACAACCAGCGGAGGAGTCGTCAGTTCCCCAGACCCTTCACCATGGGCATTATTATCTCATGTAGCTGGTATTATTATAATACCACCTACATGTGATAATAACGTACACTTAGTATAATACTAAGTGTACGTTGGTACTTAAAACAGGTAATATAATTATTATGTAGGTATTTACTCGTTTTAAAAGTTAGACATGTCCCTCAAATAACCTTGATTAATGTCAATTTCATTTTCTCCGGGTGATGAATTTTATTCGAGGACAAATAATTCAACTATGACTTACGTATTGAGTTACCCATTTAACTATATACCCTCTCAGGAGAACCAAAATTAATACTAGGTATTAACTAAATAAAATTTTAATTAAACAAATGAAATTAGCTCTGCAAATAATTTTAAATTGTTTGATAAGTACTTTTTAAGAGCACCAGTGTGTATTGAATTGAAAATAGTGTAGAATGATGTACCTACCTACCATAAATCGACTCAACGAAAAAGTCGTCCAAATGTGTATACTTAGCCATTTTCTTTCTAATTGACCAATACCTAATGTCTAATAACTCTAATGTATAAAGTGTAAAAAAAAAAATTATTTAATAAAAAAAAATAAAAAATAAAAAAATGCACTTTAAAGGGTTGCTTGGTTTCACGTTGCACTGGCACATGGATCGATTTCGAAGCACAACTCGCGATTCTTTGATCCGGTAAGTCACTAAACCAACGTATGTTAGAAGAGCTAGATCACTCGGCGGCCACGGTGATTTGGCACCCCACCCACTCCGTTTCCTGAGAGCCCCCTGAAGATGAATGCAGAAGATATGTTGAAGAGGCGGCGAAGAGGACTCACCTTGGTGAAAAGAAGTCCAACGAGAAGGCAAAAACTCGATCGGGGACTGAGCTGCACGGGGGCTGCCCTCTCCTGTATATACATGTCCTACATCCCCCGCGTCCCAGTTCGGCCCCCACCATCCTTTTCTTCCCCTTGCTATGCTCGCTCTGGAGTGTTCTGCCACCTCTCACCGTCTCCAAGACCTGACCACCCTAGAAGCTATGCACTTTGTTTACATATACCAAAATTTGGTTAAAAAACGGCGTTGTCCGTCGTCTACAATTTTTCTTAACCTCTGGTGCTTTAGTCACAAGCATACCAGTTTATGTCGTGTACAACTGATCCCTAAATTTCAATTTAGTTTGGTTTTCAAAACTCTTCTTACGCTGTCAAAAGGGGTTGGAATTTGAAAAAATCTGAGCCGCTTGTACCTTCGGGAAATAAGTTGAGGGTTGGTACCTACTAACTTGCCTACTCAAAGCCTGGAATTCGTCTAATAGGTAATATAACTAAAATAGAGTATCCCGGGATGGTAGTAGCCCTACGGATCGCCAGAAGAAATGGTTGTGATTCGGATTCAGCTTACACGGGTGACCAAGGCCAGCCTGCATTGTGTGCTACCTGTTCTCTTCACAACTGAGTGCCCTCAATTTACACTGTACCCTCATGACATTCAACAACTCCTCCGTGATGATCCAGTGCTTGTGCACTTCGTATTTAGAGAAATCTGGAATATAAGCCTTCGAAAAAAAATCTGTAAATGTACCCCATCATTTCGGAGTAGGTCTGTGTGTTCTGGTTGTATGTTCACTACCTACCAAGGTACAAACCGCCCTAAGGCCCGAGGGAGGTTATGGCGCCTATTATAATGATTTTAGCAACAGAGGAAAGGCTTTTCAGACCCATGAGTGCAGGCCATGACCATCATGCAGTTTCCCCATTCCTTCCTCCATGGCAGTTTGCCATAAGTTGGGAAACGGGAAGTAATGAACCTTAGCTCGATTTTTATAGGTTCCTTGAAATAGCGCCAAATGCCTTTTTTTACAACGACATTAGGTAGGTAGTTCTCATTTATGAAACCAATCATCAATACTATAAATACCTGGATCATTAGCTGAATTGGATATTGAATGGTGGAAGAGAGGGCCTCAATATCTAAATACCTATAGGAGGGCTATTGGATATTTGGATAGCGGGAATCATGGAGAATTTGTCACACCTCCAATATGCCCGGATGTTGGTACCGTCCAACTGGCTTAACGGCTCTAGAGCGCAGGTCACGCGGGAGCCTTACCAAACCCAGCGCAAGTGAAAGTGGTCGGTGCTATCTCTTTCACACCAAAGAGATGCGGGTGCAGCATTTAGGTCAATATCTAAATACCTATATGAGGCTGTTTACATCAAACCTTGAGAGGAGGCAAGGGCAGAGTGGGCGTTGGGGCAATGAACGAGGATCGCAGCGTCACGCCTCATCACGTCACGTTCCGTCTAGAAAGGATTACACGCTAGAGATAGGTAGTCGTGGGCCCCTAGAGCAGCGGTAAGTGATAAGTAGGTAACGCCGAAGAAGCAACAGGGAACCTCCTACTTGATAGATAGATAAGTTCAATAAGAACGTACCAATCGACCGACCATACCGACGAAGGTTTGTTGAAGAAAACGCACTAATTCATGAGTGAGAGTTAAGTAAGGGACTTCATTGATGACGTGAGTGTGTGCAATTGCGTTTCAGTGCCATAGAGTTCACCTGAGGGAGGTTATAAAACTTGTTCAACTGTTCATTATTCTTGAGAAGTACCATTAAGAGAATTAATGAACTGTTGTTACGAAACCTTCATTCCCTCCTGAAGAATCAAAGCGGTAATGATAATTTTGTATAATATTATGCTCGTAGTATATAACTTCACAAAAAACCAATCGTTACACAATGAAACGAGGCCACATTCCAGCTTCATGAAGTGCTACGTAAGTAGCTCAAGCACATTTTATTCAGTTTATTTTGTAAATGATGATGAACAAACCTCATCAATTTCGACCATGACCGTTCAGAACATCTAAACACGTCTTAGAAAGAGGAGGGAACAATGAAATTTGGTTGAGGATTCAGGTGGAATTGGTCGAAGGAGGCTTTTTAACAATGTAATTTGTTGCTAAGCCTGGAGAAAAAATAATGCTGTTGGAACAGTTCTAACAGCATTATTTTTTATAATTATTATGCATTTATGCTGTTAGTCAACCGAACTCCAAGAATTATGTGGGTGTAACCTCGCCCTCAATAAGCGCCCGGAGTGGTGGCGATGACAAAATACTAAAGTTTGTCATTGTTCTCACGAGTGTAAACAAGGCTCCAACACTGAGGTTCGGCGTTTTCACCAGGTTCTGATGGGTTCCCAGTTCATCCCCTCTCAAAGCATTTTTGTGTCTACCTTAATGTCTGTGTTGCGGGCTATTGTTCAAATCGGGGTCGTCAAGAACGGCTTGAAGCACGTTCATCCTCACAAAATCCTCGACTTCTTCCTTTGCTCCTGGTTGTGAGTTTCACAAGGATCGTGCGAACTGTTGCAAAGTGCTAAACGTATTATAGGTTGTTACGTTACATCGACGAGTTGCTGTGACAAGGAGAATGCGTACCTATTGACAGCCCTATCGGAAATCTAATTATCTACGATGACGGAGGTCGAACGTGTACTTCTGTTAATGGTGCCATGTTCGTCCACAGTTGCTTAGGACCAAGTGCTGTTTGTTATCCATTGTGTAGAAAATATTACACTTGACAAAAAATGTAACCAAACTAAATTTTGGTTTATTATTGTTGGAATAATACACCTATGTTTTCGCGACGTCGGTCGACGACTCCGATCAGCCTCAAAATTTGACATTATCCGTTTCAAGAGGTATACATTCAAAATCCGAAATGTCCGTCAGCCGTCCGGGACGTTTTTGGCAGTAGGAATGTTTTTAAAAATCTGAAATTTTGACAAAATACTTGGTTTACCATCTAGTTGTGCCAGCAAGGTTTTCAGTCCGATCGCCCAAACCCGTGGGGAGCTATGGGGCTAAAATGGGGCTATGGTAGTCGGTTTTTGAAGGGTTTTAGCTATGGGATCGAGATAGGTGTCGTTTTCGAAGTATTTTTGGACGTAGAATCCATTTTTGGGGGTCCCGGAACGATCCGATTTCACTGTGGCGATCTTTGGGGCTAAAAATGGGATTTATGAAGGAACCCAGGAGGTTAAATATTTTTCGAGCAAAAAATAAAGAATTTTGAAAAAAAAAAAAAAATTGTTGAAAACAAAAATCAAAAAAAAATATTTTCAACATTTTTTCCATTGACACAGAAATAATTTTTGTACAAGTAACCTATATCAAAGAATAATAAAACCTTGTGTAAAATTTGCAGCTTTTTGAACAAGCCATCAATTGAATTGAATAGATGAGCGCAACCTTTTTGTTATTACGATATATTTAATGAGCGAGAGAAACTAAGAAACAGTAGGTATCTAGCGACCAAACTATGCCACACAACACATCATCCACGTGATGCTCATTACGTAAACAACTGCACCCTAACGACCGATGCGTAATAAAACCTTATGCCGATCAGAGGTAACGAACGGCTCAGGCTGCAAAAATCGTTTTGGAGTTGTTGGAATCAGCCTGAAAAGCTCATTCCATAGACCCTTGTACAAACGAAATCGGACAAAAACTTTCGTCCCCCTTTTGAGGCCTCCTTAGTTACACATCAGAGATAAACAACTTTCGTCGTGAAGGACCTCCCGAAAACCGATGAAGGGGATGAGGGAGGAAAAATCAAGGTAGCCTATAACCACCCCCCGAACTCGCTGATGACAATGAGACCACCCTCATGAAAATCTGTTTAGCCGCTCGGGCGTGATGCTCTGTACACAAAAAAAAAAAAAAAAAAAAAAAAAAAAAAAAAAAAAAAAAAAACATACATGTCGAAGAGGTGAGCGCACCTTTCCATTTTTTGGAAAAAGGTTGCCTTAAAAAGTGTATTAATGAGGGATGGATTGACGCAGGCCCGGAAAGCCGTATTGTCAGTACCTACCACAACCTATTCTTCAATCGGTCTCAACAATTAAAGCGAATATTGTGTAAGCTGACTGAAAATGGAATAAGGAAACGCCCAAAGAGAGGCTGTGGGGCTTTTCTGGTTGCCACACTACACCTTTCCAACACTCTTTGTTTTTTTTTAAACGTCCGGTCACTTCCCTCGAGAAAAGTCGACGTAATATCCCTCCCCTCCAGCATTTCCCGCCTCTCTGAAGGAACCCCCATCTCCTTGGGAATCGGAAGTTCACTCACGCGTGACGGCGCTCTAGTAATTTGAATGTGAGCTCGATTAATCCTCCTTGGGATGAAGTTCAGGTTACTCAAAAGGGTTCATTAGTGAATCGCCTAACTACCTGACGTAGAATCTCGATCACTTTTCAAGTAGATATTTAATGTTCGTTGTTGACAGTGGCTTAATTGATAGCATTGATAGTCGACTTCGATCGTATAACTGCAAAACCTCGTAGGTCAGATTTTTGGACAAATAAAGGTAAATTTAGGCTCTAGATCCATCGTGCAAAGTTTCGTGAATATACGGTGAGAAATTCCTTCTGTGTTCGGTTGAAATAACCTGTAAGTCCGGAAGGCTCTACGGGGGGTTGTAAAAACGCATAAGGTTTCCGTGGTCTCTGCAGGAGATAACTTTTATCGGTGTTTTCTTTATTTTTTGTCTGTACTGTCTCCTACTCTTACGAGGAACTCTTCTGGAAGGAACCGTTTAGCTATGAGTGGGATAGGGTTCATGCAGCGGTGAGGGGGGAAGGCTCCAGTTAATGCGGTGGCAGCTCATGTCCAAAAGCAGCTGCTTTTGGATCACTAGTGGATCAAGTTTGGCAACTATTTAAAAGATCACAATATGACCACGGATTCAAAAGAGCGAGGGGAATAGTGGTATAAGGGGTTTGGGGGTTCGTCGTGATTGTCAAACTTAACTATTCGGATCAAGGCGCTCCTTCCTCTCCGTCGCAATCGTGCTGACAGGGTAGCTTGCCTAACTTCAACTATTGAAGGTTCGTGACTGGGGCAGAACAAGATACTCTGATAGGCTCCGGGACCTTCAAATTGAAAAAAAAAAAAAAGTCGGATAAAAGAGATGTGCCCTCTCCTCCTTTTGAGAAAATGCGCGCAACTATAGCAGTTACACTGCGTACCTAGAATTCTCTTTCAAGTGTCATGTCAGCCTCCTCAGCTCCTTGTCTACGACAGCGTGAAGTTTTTCATTTCCCGCATTGAGTAGTGGCCCTCCATTAGTTCTGCCCGATAGAAAAGAATAAAATTGCAACTAACGCAGTGATCTGGCATTACTGTGAAGAGCGGCAACTTCCAACACGTTTTGAAGGTAAAACATCCGGAGTGTAGAATGCAATTTGGGTCTGTTCGGATGGAATTTCGAGGGTAGACCCAGGAATTTTCTGAATAGTTAGTTCCGCACATCCATTGTGATGCCGAGGCGATAGGGTTTCAAGTTCTCAAATGTCTTGTTATTTTGGAAAATCGAAACAGTGGATTCTCTGTTCGATTCTTCGGAGTCGAGAAAGTGGATTCTAAGTTTTTATATTTACTCAGGAATATTCCTTCGTACAAAAACATCCTATGGGGACCGCCAAAGTTTTGCCGCCAGACCTATTGGAACTTATAATTTTAGAGATGTTACCTATAGAAATTAAAACATGCAAAGTTTTCAGCATTATTTGTGCAAAGCATTATTTGTGCAAAGCATTATTTGTGCAAAAAATAATTCTTTCAATAAAAAGTTTTTTTTTTTTAATTAAAAAGAAAATTTTCTTATACAGTGTTTGGTCGGACCCCAAAAATGGATTCTACGTGCAAAAATACTTTGTAACGACACCTAACACGTCCCCATAAGAGTTGACAGGAAAAAACGGCGTAATTTTAGGGCTTACCGTTTAATAGGAAATAATACCGTTTTGAGGTTTAAGAGGAAATGGCTTGTGATATACTCAGTTAGATAGTCAGAGCTGACTGTAGCTGACTGTAGCTCTACAGACACGTTCTGAATAAATGGACTTGATTTCAGATTCCTCCTGCCCTTAACGGCCTGGACTGAGGACGGTGGACAGACGTTTCATTTTTGAAACCTAAAAACATATTAGGACAAAATGTGAGGCCGATCAAAATTGTCGATCCTCGTTGCGAGTATATATTACCTATGTGTGGTACGTCTTCTCGTACGTGCTGCATTTTTCAGTGACAATAGGAACCAATGGAGTAACGATGACAGCATGTGGCCAATAAATCGAGAGCGACGATCGAAAACCAGTAATCGCCTGCATTCATTCACACACAATCAATACCACCGAGTAATTTGCGGAGTAAAAAGGCACCTCTACCAGGATGTGCAAATTGTGGTCGCTCCAGGGGATGAAGAAGGACGGCCGAAAAAAAATGCGTGATCTGAGATCCGTGACATGACGAGACGGGACCATGACATTGAGGTGATGGAATTCCCACTCGTACCCCAGCATCCTACCCCTAATGCAAATCATGAGTGTCGTAACTTGACTACCTACCCTACTCAACTAGCCGTCTTCTTCAATCTTCCGCCTTTGAGATCAGCACCCACTTTACAAAAAAGCGAACAAACAGCTAAAAATTAAAAGTTAAAAAAAAAGGTAAAATTCTTTGATCTGAGAGATGTTGAACAAATCGTTCACGTTTGATGAAGTTAGGATTTCTAAAAAAGTCTGTCAACAGGCGGCTCATTCCGACTGAAAAGATAAATAACCTGGGATTCCCGGTGGCAGTTAGCAAGAGGATTTGATAGAGTAAACATTTGGGGTATTTCGAATGTGAACAAACAAAGTTACAGGGAAATCCCATAAACTCTTTAGTGGCAGCCGCTCTTCACACTCAGTTGAGAGCTTCAACTCGTGTGTACGTAGTCCTATCAGCTTTAGGAACTTTAGCAGTGAGACCCAGGAAGGAAAGGAGAAACATTATTTTTCCAGAAAAGAATAAGTAATGCTTACGAACTTATCCACATGTTCAACTCATTCCAGTCAGTCGGCTTGGCGGTCTTCACTTTCACCCGTCCACCTTGAGGCATCCTCACTGTACCCCGAGGCCTTGTCATCTTCCTTCTTCTTCCGATCGTAAAGACTAAATCTTGGAAAGGCAAAAAACGAACTACCTAGGCAGCAGTCTTGCACTGATACGAAGGAAGGTACCCATCACTGTCGAAAGTTCAGATTTTGTGAAAGTTCCCCTCGGCAACTTCACGAGCACTAAAACCATAAATTATTTATTACGATAAGTGGGATCGAATTACATACATTTCAACATAAAAACCCATTTCCTCAATGTCTCACGTAAGTGTAAGAATGACTAATAAGAGAACACTGTTTTGAAGGAAGACAATTACTTGCACAATTCTCTCAGCCAATACCTAACAGCTTTTTTCCTGTCCTACGTCTCGCTTCTTTAATGACGTCTCGTCATGCATGTAATGTAACGTCTCGCTCATTTAAATTTTATAGTTATAATTCGAAATGTATAATCATTTTTATAGTCCCGAGTTGACAAACTTTTAGACGTTTAAAATGGGAAACCAATTTGGCTGAACAGCACCTCTTGACGGTTTTTATTTCAATTCTATTGCTGTATCATACTTGCTTTTTCCCAATCCAAATCAAGGTTGTTCGTTTATGACGCATTGAAATTTTGAGTGAGTACACCATCCAAGCAAACACACCCTAACACACTAACCCTATCAAACACTTATTCTTAGGGAAGTTTTTTAGCAGACACACGAGAAGAGGCACGAATTTTGACGATGCCGAGGAGAAATGACCTCCGCGAAGAAGAATCGTGAGCAATCAAAGAGAAAACAACTCTAGTGTTTCACGACGAGGAAAAAGTTTAAGGCTTCAGTGAGTGCTAACATCCATTAATCTAGATCAGCTAATCGTTTATTTGCGATGCAGCTTTTCAGGTCACAAAATTAGACAACACCTTCCATCCTCTATTTCTTTACCAACCATGTTGCCCTTATTAAAGCGTTAGTACACCCCTTGCAGCTTCTTCGTAACAAGCCCATGATGGCATTGGGCAACGCACGAGAGGGATTGGGTGTATGTGTATGTTATAGATAAGATGTAAGTACCTACTCTCTGTCTCACTTGCCCCACAACGACGTGAAACGACTCTCTCTGCCAACCCCAACAAAACCTCGAGATTGATCAAATACAATGGCTGAACGAACAAGGAACCATCACCACAACATTACGCAAGCAATAGAGGAATCGAACTTGAACCGCAAACTCATTAGTAAATAATAAATTTTATTTTTGTTAGTAGTCAGAAGCACAAAGATTTTATAAAAGGTTGAAAATGTAACAGCTTTAATTCCATAAGACATTTGACCCCGGCGTTGAAGAAGAAAAGTCCTTGGACGGCAGATCCGTTTATGCCCATGACCAAAGCACCGTCTCTCCAGCGCAACCTCGCATAATCATCCCGTTCTATTTATATTGCATCATTTCGTGGAGGTCGCTACAACCAAAGCGAGATTTTATTAGGGAACTGCTAGCAGACTCTTATTTTCCTCCTTCATCAGAGGAAACTTATTCAGAAAATGAAAGCTTTGATAGCATTGCTCATTGATGTGGGAGGAATGGGGGCTAATGAGAGTTCTCCTTGAAGGTATTAGGACTACTAAGTTTAGGAAGGTTTGGTTTAGGAAATGGATTACTCATGTAGAGGTACCTACTTTAATCAATCAATAATTGTGCTTTAAAACAGTTCAAGTATGCCGCTAGGCGTCGCATCTTGGGAGTCATGGCGGCGGAGGTGACTCTCTCTCTTATCCCTACGTGCCCACGTTTATGATCTTAATTTCTCAGAATAGAGGCCACTACGAATCTGAGACAGGAGTCTGGACGCCTCGTCTTTTCCGGAGATGGCCAGCTTTGTCCTCCGGACAGGCCTCTTAAAACAACTGAGGCCTTGGAGCCAGAGCAGATCTCGTATTTACGAGCTAACCCTGGAGAACAAGGGCCTACCTTCAGAGGGTTCTAGAGGTGTGTCGTATCTGGACGATTCCAAAGAAAACACTCTAGTCAAGTAGGCCTTGAAGTAGGCCCAGGAAGTTACTTCGGAGAATCGAGCATACCTCCGACCCGGGAAACTATCCTGGAACTCCCGCTCATCTCAACCAACAAGACTTGTTGGTACCTACTTAGTAGGACTATTTGGACCCAGCGCCAGCGACTTTCTGCCAAATGAAATTCAAATCCAGGTGGTACAACAAGTACACCCGGATTGGGTCCAATTCTCAAAACACATTATTCCAAGTTTTAACCACTTCGTTACAACAACAAAACGCTGCAAATTTTACACAAGGGTTTATAATTCTTTGATAAAGGTTACTTACTTGTGCAGAAATATAATTAGGAATGGAAGTGCTCCCGAATTTCGGGTTAAATCATCCTGTACCGTGTTGTTAGAAGTCAAAAATGGGAAAAAACATCATTTTTGTGACAAAAAGTCTTTCACGTAGTTTATAATCATCTTAAGTAATTCAGGCCAATTCAAAAACCACTGTAGGTGACGTCACCTACAGGTGTTCTGGTTTCCTATCAAAAGACACCAGAGTGCAGGTCGATTTTTTCTTCTATTTTCGATTTTTTCTTGGTGTTTGGCTCTAGTGACACTGGAGTAACGCGAAAATGGCCTTGTTCGCTTTGTTTTGAATGTGATCATGCTTATTTACTCAACTTATTTGTGATATAAATTAACTTATTCCAATGACCGATTCTTTAGTTTTTAGTTTTGTAATGGTGGCCAACTTGTCAACCAATAGGAGCTGACCTCGGGTTCCCGCCAAAATTCAAATAGCAATTTTTCCATAAATTTTATAAATTCACACGAGCTTGCAGTTTGTGTTTTAACCCCATTTTTAGTATTATTTGGACGCCTTCTATCGATAAAAAAAATAATCCAGAAACGCTTCCATTCCTAATTCTGTGTCAATGAAATTTAATTTTTTTCGGAGTTTGATAGGTACCTAGGTATTTCAAAAAAAAAATTTTTTGGTTTTTTTTTTCAAAATTTTGTTTTGTTTTTTACTTGAAAAATATTTGACTAAAAACATTTTACTAAATGCCTAGGCAAACTGTCAAATATTCGTTTTTGTTGGAAGAAAACACACTTTTGACAGATTGCCTAGGGCCTAGGCATTTAGTAAAATATTTTGACCTCCTGGGATCCATCAAAAATCTCATTTGTAGCCCCATGGCCGCAGGGCCCCTACAGATCGGGACCCCAAAAAATGGATTCTACGTCCAAAAATACTTCTAAAACGACACCTGACTCGATCCCTTAGCCAAAAGCCTTCATAAAACTCCTCCCGTAGCCCCATTTTAGCCCCATAGCTCCCCACGGGTTTGAGCGATCGGCCTGAAAACCTTGCGGGCACAACTAGATGGTAAACCGAGTATTTAGTCAAATTTTCAGGTTAAAAAAATTCCCATTGCAGAAGGCGGACAGACATTTCGATTTTGGAATCTAGACCTCTAGAAACGGATAATGTAAAATTTTCAGGCCGATCGGAGTCGTCGACCTCCGCGTATTATTCCAAGAATTATAAACCAAAATTGTTTCTTGGTATATAACACTCTCCCCGACTCTGTATTAGTAGCAAAACAAAATTGATACTATTTTCAAAGTAGTATAGTAATGGGAGGTTGAGGAATCAGTTCATTTTGGAAAAGATGTGTCCTTGCCCTAAATAGTTTGGCAATCCCTGCACCAACACCTCTCGACGGAAAATCGTATAAGTAAAATTTTATTTAAAAAAAAAAAAAAAAACTTATGTGATCATTGTCTCTTCAAATTACAACGCTGTATGGGTAGATAATTACGAGTAAAATTTACTTTAAAATACAATTGATATTATGGTGAGACGTGATCCTTCAAATTAGTCAAACAATTGAATTACATCAACATACCAACTTTCCTCTGTGGCCGGTTATGTGACAACAGCCTATGATTAGAATAATATTACATTAAGGTGGTAGGCACATCACGTGTGGTCAAGGCTTCCCTACGCGGAATGTCCTTCCTGCATTTCGACGAGAGAAGAAAGCCCACCCCACGGCACAGAACCCCTCTACGGTCTCGAGTTGTTGGGGGCTTTCGTTCTGCTTTAAGTAATCATCAGCGTACATGGCTCGCTTATCAATGAAAATGTCTGGGTGGCAAATCGCCAGGGCTTCCACGTGGTTACCCACTTCAGTTCGCTCACGTAATCACGTTCCATTGGTCATGATATCAAAGTCAGACTTGTGAGATGTCCCACGGTCATAGTGGCTAGTGATGCACAATTAAATGTAGTCTTCATGAAAAATGACAACTTCACATTTAATTTTACAGTATGAATTTCATAGGCGGATCATTGTAGTTTCCACTTCGCTCGGAAGCAAACACCATCAAGCAGCACAACGTCATGTCACGACACGCAGAACGTACAATAACATTAAGGGAGCCACTATCGTGGCAAGTACTTAGCTGAATCTTAACTTAGATCCTAAGTTTTAGAACTGTTCAACGTTAGGAAATACAGGACTATAATAGCCCTACTCTATTTTGAGAAAATCAATTAATTTAAATTTGAATGTACCTAGTTGACTCTTGATCAAATATATGATATTCCATTAAATTATCCCAACACATACATATTAATTTCCAAGTTCAACGATTAATCACGGATTCTTATATTTAATTTGTAGGTAATTCCAACCAGATGAATTCTAGTCACCAGCAATCCTTGTGACTAATCGCATACTTTTATAATTATGAATGTATCCTTAATCATGCTCTGTGCCTATGATTTTAAATGTAACCTAACTCAGGGATTAAAATTTTAATTTGAATCCTACCTTGTGATAAGGCTTTTGTCGGTTCACAAGTTCAAAAGCCTGCCCCGTGAGGTTACCAAATTGCATTTGTTTCAAAACCATCAGTTTTCATATTGGTAATCAAGATCATACTCACAAGACTGCAGAATAGTTGTCAACGAAGCGTTCCAACACAATTTAAGAAAGAGTACAAAAGCAAAAAATATACTTAATTGATGAGCAATGATTAGAGACCTCAGCTAACGAATACCGGCGCGACCGGGTAAGCCGGGAAGCGCAGTTTTGCCTCAGCCTTCTAGACGTTATTATAATAATTAATAAGTGTTACCAACAGGAGTTATGTCACTCACATGTTTATGAAATAATAATTATTAGGATGGAAATGCACCCGAATTTCGGGTTAAATCTTCCTGTACCGTGTTCTTAGAAGTCAAAAAGGGAAAAATACATCATTTTTGTGACAAAAAATCTTTCACGTAGTTTATAATCATCTTAAGTTGTTCTGGCCAATTCAAAAACCGATGACGTCACCTACACCAGTTCCGGTTTTCATTCAAAGACACCACAGTGCAGGTCGGTTTTCGATTTTTGGTTTATTATTCTTGGAATAATACACCTATGTTTTCGCGACGGAGGTCGACGACTCCGATCGGGCTCAAAATTTGACATTATCCGTTTCAAGTGGTCTACATTTTAAATCCGAAATGTCCGTCCGCCGTGCGCCGTACGCCGTCCGCCGTCCAGGCCGTTTTGGGCAGTAGGAATTTTTTTAAAAATCTGAAATTTCGACAAAATACTTGGTTTACCATCTAGTTGAGCCCGCAAGGTTTTCAGTCCGATCGCCCAAACCCGTGGGGCGCTATGGGGCTATAATGGGGCTACGGGAGTGGTTTTTGAAGGCTTTTAGCTATGGGATCGAGTTAGGTGTCGTTTTCGAAGTATTTTTGGACGTAGAATCCATTTTTTGGGGTCCCGGAACGATCCGATTTCACTGGGGCGATGTTTAGGGCATTCGTGGGGCTAAAAATGGGATTTTTGAAGGATCCCAGGATGTTAAATATTTTTCGAGTAAAAAATACGGAATTTTTGAAAAAAACACATTTTTGAACAAGAAAATCAAAAAAAAATTTTTTTTGAGATTAAAATCCAAAAAAAAAAATTTTTTTTTTTAATTTTTTCATTGACAGAATTAAATGTCTGCACAAGTAACGTATATCAAAGAATAATAAACCCTTGTGTAAAATTTGCAGCGTTTTTTTCTTGATTTTCATGGTATTTGGCACTAGTAACGTATTCGACGTGACTGATCCTTCAGTTTTTAATTTTTTAATAGTGGCCAACTGGTCGACCAATAGGAGCTGACTTTGGGTTTCCTATTCCGCCAAAATTCAAATTGCAATTTTTCCAGAAATTTTATAAATTCTTACGAACTTGCAGTTTGTGTTTTAACCCCATTTTCAGTATTATTGGACGCCTTCTATCGATTGGAAAAAAAAAAAATCCAGACACGTTTCCATTCCTAATTCGAATTATGTGGAACAATTTAATGTCCTTAGCAATTGAATCCTAAAAGTATCTGGAGATTCAAGGTCATTTAAATATCATAACATTATAACAGATATCAAACATGATAAGATTCAGTATCAAATGATAACAGTCAGGCATTGTAGGTGGCGGGAGATGTCCCTTTGAAGACTCCCACATGACCCATACTTTGACAGCTTTTAATGTTGTCTAAACTGAAACTCTACAATAATATTTTTAATATGTTATATTATAATCATGTCTTCAATCAGATTTTTTTAATGGTTGCACCGATTTTGACAAGTTTCCAAGATGACGTTATTATAATAATTATTAATTAATAATAGGTAGGTATGTCATACCTTGGGGACAAATCAGGGATAAATCACAATTTTTTGGGACCTAAAGCCCTATCGATATAATCATATTATGATTTTGGTCTTCTTGGAATAATGCACAGGTGCATTATGCATAAGTAGGTCTACTTATGTAATCAGATGACGGACGGATGAAATGACGGAGGTCGAAAATTCTGATCGGCCTCAAAATTTGACTTTACTTATCCGTTTCAAGACACTTAGATTCCAAAAACAAAATGTCCGTCCGCCGTCCGAGCCCGTTTTGGGCGGTAAGAATTTTTTTTTAATCTAAAATTTTGATTACTCATTTTACCATCTAGTCGTGCCTGCCAAGTTTTGAGCCTGATCGCCCTAACCCGTGGGGCTCTGTGGGGCTACGGGAGGTTTTTTTTATGGGAATCGAGTGGGGTGTCGTTTTCGAAGTATTTTTGGACGTAGAATCCGCTTTTGGGGGTCCCAGTAAGATCCGATTTCACTGTGGGGATGTAAGGGGCTTTCATGGTGCTACAAATAGGATTTTTGAAGTAGGTATCCCAAGAGGTCAAATAAATAAGATGTTGTTTTCCGAGTAATTTTTGACGGATAATCTATTTTTGAGGCCCCACGTCTGTCCAAATAATGTACAGATTTTTTTATTTTTTTATTTTTTATTTTTCAAAAATATTTTCTTTCTGACAGAATTAATTTTTGCGCAATTTACCAACATCAAAGAACGATAAAACCTTGTGTAAAATTTGCAGCGTTTTTTCTTCGATATCGGAGGGTTTCCATGTGATCAGCACTAATTCTGGTTATATCAGCGCATTATTAGATCATTTCGAATCATTCAATGGATGTCTCATTGTCTGCGGCTTCAGTTCCGACCACTCCCTATGGCACGAACAACTTTCTAGTTGGTTCGACCCGTCAAAAGGGCAGGGAAGGAGAAGATTCGGGTACAATGGAGAAGAAAGTTGAGTAACTATAATTTATACGGGGTTTGCGCAGTTCCTCCGCCA
The DNA here is from genome assembly GCA_955831195.1 of Pilophorus perplexus. Lineage (NCBI taxonomy): Eukaryota > Metazoa > Arthropoda > Insecta > Hemiptera > Miridae > Pilophorus > Pilophorus perplexus. The sequence continues at coordinate 10,940,857 of OY037011.1, read as the reverse complement.
AATAGCCTACAAAGGTTTAACCACCCGGACGCATAATTTAATAGAAAGAAGTCCCGAAATGGAGGGTGTGGAATGAAACAAGGGTGTTGGCAATGATAGCCAGTTAGCTATTCTCATGAGAGAGCTACCAAGAAGAGCAAATGGCATCTTGAGTTGAAAGCCAAACGTGTATATAAAAGTCGTAGGAATGGATTTAAAAAAATCAAATAGTTACTTATGCACTTAATTATTAAAGTACCCAGGCTTTCCAAAAGGTTTCCTAGTCCCTTATTGAGACACGGATAATGTTCTCATACGATTATTTTATATGCTAATAGTCTTACGAATAACTGCATATCAGCCGATAGGTACGCTAACAAAGCGATGAAATCCACCCTTCGTTTCCCACAAAAGTGCTCAATTTTCATTATACTCCATCACTTAGACAACCATTATTATTTTCTCTTTCAACTCTCCCATGATTACCGCAACTCACCAAAGCTCTCTTTCCATAATATGGGCATTCTATGACGAAATAAGCTCACATTAATTCGTCAACATATTGCAATAATTTGTATGTATACGTACAAATTAATGAAAAAGGTTAAAAGAGTTAGATGTCAAGATTTTATCAAGGTGCTTGCTTATCCATGATTTACCTATTACTCCAAAAATAGTAACTGTAAATACCTAACAGATATAAATTCCTCAGTTTGTGTACGAATATTGCAGAGGTGTTTACGGGATGCCCGTCGTGGGCATAAAGTAGGAAATCATTCCACCTGAGTTCCTAGAAAAACAATTTTTAAGAACGATTCCATCAAAGATGTGGACACCTACGAACAAACCACGCTGGGGACAATGGACCTCGCACAAGAGATAGATGGAAGACAAGGAATCCTTCCCCGCAAATTACTCGCTTAACTAATGATCGCTCTTCGCTGAGACTGGGACTCTTTGTAGTCGCCTCAGTCACTTACAGCTCCATTCTGGAGTTTGGCAAGCCTCTGAAATCCCCCTAGTAAAAGTAGTAAAATAATGCCAGGCTAATTACATTCAAGGACGTGGGGACTGAAGCCTGCGAAACACTAAGTCTTGCCTGCCTTCAGAATTGTAAGGATGTTCCTACTGGATGCGAATGATGGAAAATGGAAATTAAATTCCCTATTATTACCTGATGTAGTTCGAAGAAGATCCAACTGGTATGCCTGGAAGGTAAGAATTGTCAAATTTTCACCCTTTGCAGGAAGGCCGGTATTTGGCCTCCGCTCATTTTGGAACTCCCTGCACAATTTACCGAGAGTCGCCTTTATTTTGATAACTGCTTCAGTCAGACTACGAAATTCGTAGAAGCGTCGTAGAATGCGTCACTGCAGAGAATAATACCTAGGTACTAACCATTGTAGACACTGGTCGATTCCAGAAAATTGTGAATTTCTTTCCCAATAGAGGGCATAGTTTCCCACCAAGAACTTCTCATTAGATAAACAAAAAATGAGAAAAAAGACCAAATTTTCTCAATTCACAGGATTACCAAACTGAGTATCAGCAAGGACTGCAAGTTTGCAGTATTTGAAATCGGTGATAGCCCGTGATCAAAGGCTCAGCTTGATTGTCCCAAAACTACAAAAAGAGCGTCTGCTCTCACGAAACAACGAGCCAAACAAAAGAAAGAAAAGTTTTCACAACTTCAAAATCCGGACAAATCGTCTTTGATGCTCAACAGCCTGGAATGATGGCGGCCATTTCACCCCAAGATGGAAAAGAGCGCTTTCCTTGTTGCAAAGCATTCTGGGGCCCGGATTGAACTTGAGTGCGTTCGCTTACACTTAGGACGAGCCATAAGACAGCTGACCTCCCCAACGTTCTACAGCATAACATGCTGGATATTATCAAATATGCAGAGTTTTCCAGGCATTTTGACGAAGAATGGCCAACAACGGCCGTTGCAGTGCCGACGATTGAAGAAAAGTAGAACCCGAACGATGAAGATATTTTTTGTCAAAAATGTCATGTATTAAAAAAAAAAATAGAATAGTTTGGGGTTTGATTTGGGGAATGTCTAATTTCATATATAATATTGATACATGTTTATTCGTATTTTCTTAATCACTCGTCTTTTTTTCTTTTCTAGCAGAATTTTGCTCATATTTTGTCCGTATCCATAATTACATTGTAATTTCTTACCGAGGTAATTCCAATGCCTAACTATATCTCTTTGGTACATTCAGGCCCAGTTTCACCAACCTCACGTTAAAGTTCAAGTTAGCTATTTTGAGGTTAGAGCTCAAGTTATAGTAATGATGTTGCAACAACAACAACGTAACTTCAAGTTAACGAGATAACTTCCGAAAATCCGCAAGTTAAAAGAGTGGAAGTTACCGTCCTGGTGAAACGCAATTTTTTTGCTAACTCGAGGTGGTGAAACCGGCCCTTACCTGTATGGATCAAAATTTAATATGCATAAAGAGGCGGATCTCCTCAAACATTGAAAATTTCTATAGTAGAAGAACAGATTGTCCGTTAGAATTTGAATGTGATTGATAAAATTTGAGTTATGTAATAATAATGCATGCTAGGCAGTTTTTAGCGATTACCCACTGCTTGAGGTTGATGGTTTTACGCCCTTTCAACATTCAGCGATTCTTCGTTAAATGTGTTAAAAGGATACCCATTGGAACATTAAATGCTTCAATATTGAAAACGCATGTTTGAATATTGAAAACGCAGTTTAAATTTGCCTGGAGGAAACTTTTTTTTTTTTAGCGATAGTCCCAAAGTCCTTGACATTTAACAACGAAGAAAACCCCAAACCTCAAATTAAAAGGATCCAAACGAGGAAGTCCGGTCACGTTCCATGAGGCTTCCCTTGCAATGAGGATGGCTCTATGACCCTCATTGGCAAAGACGTTCACTCATTAATTCGAGAAGGCTTCCACAGTTGTGGGATAAGTGCACCGGTCGCATAGCAACCCTCAGCATGCTATCTGGCTCAAGGACGGAATCTTTTTATGTTTCAAATCAAAACAAGGTCTGAATGTACCGATAAAAGAGCAAATAAAGCGTTGACCATCCATTTATTGCTTCACTCGATGGCGCTATTAGGTAATGGTTCAACTGCCCTGTTGGCCCTGTTTTACAATTATCTTTCTTAATCTTAGCTCGGCCTTCCTTAGGTTTAAGAATGAGTTTTATGGAAATGGCGCTTCGCAATGGCTTTGCTGACCGTCGAACTTCGGCAGTTCGAAAGTTCAGAACCTACGACTTTTCGTCTCTCAATCACCAATCCCATTAAAGGGAGTCCATCAACGATAACTACACCAAAGCCAGTCTGATATGATCACGAACTCTCATGAAGATTGGTTGTCAGAGAGACAACAACAATGAAAGAAACGGCTTTACTTTCTTTGAAGCGTGATTTAAATCTACAAACAATCGATTCAATTACAGGACCCTAATTGGCTTTTCGTCCAATCAGGATCCTGATAGGTAGATGGGTTTCTCTAGCTCGTTGACACCCAATAGGCGCTTTCTCGGTACCTACGGGGGTTACCGTCTGCGCGGTGACGCAACTTCCAAACCGTAAGGTATTTTATTTAAAAAGAAGAAAATATCAAGGTTTAAAGGAAGAAAATGACAGTGCAAAGAAAACAGTAGATTTTTTTTTTTTTTTTTTTTTTTTAAATACACTCACTTTGAACACAGTATACCTAAACGACGTTGGACGCGGTGAAAGTGTGATGCTGTTCTCCAAGCACATGGCATTTCCCATTCAAACCGAAGTATTACAGTGTGAAGGTAAATCCATCGAGGGACGTTATGATTCAGGAGTTCTCCTTCACTAGAAGAATTTCATTACAGAACCATAAGACAACGACGAAGATAAATTATTACTTCCCCAAGGACGAGCTCATAAGAGAAGACTTCCGCGATGGATAGTAAATTGTGGCTAAGATTGAGTGTAAGTTGCCTTTGAAAGTACCAACAAAGTTTATTGCCCATTCGTCGGGCTCAACTGGAAGTAGGAGTTGAGAGGGGTAGGTAATTCATTATGGAGACGTTGGCTGACAATTTTTTCCTGGTGTTCAGTTAGGACATCTCTCACTACTCGTTCAGTTAGAACATATCTCACTACTGACCTGAATTTGACCGTTCATCAATAGGAATATTGTTATCGCATGGAAAACGTGTAGGCAAGGGCCTAATCAAATTTGCGTGTAGGCACTTCCGGTACCAACCATCTAGTCGCAACAGCCTGCGAAGTGGGAGAATCACAAAATCCTAATTGTTACTTATAATTACTTGCATTCTTCCAACCTTCTCTATTATTCTCACTTACTGGATGGATTCCACTACAGTACGATAGTGGCTTTGTTACGACACTGACACTTCGTTCCCCCCGGCCCTTCAAGCATAAACAATAATTTGAAAAGAGCCCGGCCCTTAAAAGACCTTCGATCGGTGCATGAGATGACCAAGTGGAATTGATTGAACAGGTACCTATTCGAAAAGAGGTCCTTACGTAACCCATGAGACAACACATCCTATCTAGCACGGGGCCCCTTTAATCTGAGGCGCCCACCCCCTCTCTTTCATGTCTTCACAATCTTCTTCCTCAACATTTCACTACGACCTTGATGTTATGGGCCGTCACTTTCTCTGGATGGGGGCTCTCCTCCCAGTACATCCCGACCTTCGATCAATATAGACTTTCTCTGAAGAGCTGACAGGAGGGGAGAAATTTTTGTGGATAATTACGTTTCATGAGAGGAATTTCGGATGAGGTGAAGAAGTCGAGGAGATGAGAATCCATCTTCTTCCTGAAAGAGTTAATTGCGATTACGCTACAGCACATTTATAAGGGAGGCGGATGATTGGGTTAGCAACATAAGAATTCTCATTTTTCCAGGGGTAGAATCTACTTTTATCTGATAAAAAAATACAATTCAACATCACTTACACATTTTATTCCAAAATTTATCTGATAAATAGATTGTACAAATCAAATCATTAAAACTACAAATTTTGTAGTAAATAAAAGTCAAAACCAATAACCGTCGTTTTATTTGAATTACCTCAATCCGAACTATAATAATTATAACAATCATCTTTACCAAAAAAAAAAAAAAAACTGCAAATTTTACGCACGGGTAAATTATTCTTTGTTATAAAGTATCCAAAAATGGATTCTATCAATAAAATTTTTTTTTAAATCCCCAACCTTTGGGCCTTGGCAGGGGGCAAGCTCCCTGGGCCCCCCCGGATGCTTTTTGTTTATTGCCTACGGCTGAAATTCAAGAAACATAGAACAGTGTTATAGCTTTATTAAGGATTGCGTGATGGAAAAGTAACTGTCTGACGCGAAACTAGTGGCCTGGCGCGCCATGGCGGTGAGACAAGAGACTATGCCGAACTAGTGGCCTAACGGTAAGACAAGTGAGGACGCTGAACTAGTGGCCTAACGTACGACAGGTGAGGACGCTGAACTAGTGGCCTAACAGTAAGACAAGTGAGGATGAGGAACTAGTGGCCTATCGTTCAGCAGGTGAGGATGCCGAACTAGTGGCCTAACGTACGACAGGTGAAAACGCCGCACTAATGACCTAACGTACGACAGGTGAGGCCACCGCACTAGTGAGTGGCCTAACAGTAAGCCAGGTGAGGATGCCGAACTAGTGCCTAACGTACGACAGGTGAGGACGCCGAACTAGTGCCTAACAGTAAGACAAGTGAGGATGCCGAACTAGTTGCCTAACTTATATTTATATATTAGGTACGTAATATATAAACGTGTTTTGGGCATGTGGCATGTTCAATGGTAAAAAAAGGGAATTCCTGTACAAAATTTGGACAGATGTGGGACCCCAAAAATACATTCTTCCTTTAAAATTACTCCGAAAACGACCTCTCATTCAACCTCCTGGCATCCCTCAAACGTCACATGGTAGCCGCATGTAAATCCCAAAGATCTCTACAGTAACATTGGATCGTTTTGGGACCTCCAAAAATGGAATCTACGTCCTCACCTGGCCCCACGGGTTTGAGCGATCGATCTGAAATGCTTGCTTTACTAGATGAAGAACCAAGTGTTCTTTCAAAATTTCAAATAAAAAAAATAAAAAAATAAAATTTATTTAATTTAATAATAATAATCCTACTGCCACAAACGCCGAACGAATATTTATTTTTTGAATCTACACATCCTGAAACGTATAAGGAAAACTTTTAGGGCTGATCAATATTTTTGATCCCCGCCGTGAGAATAATAAACAAATAGGGAACAATAATAATGATTATTATTGCTAACGTTACCTTTGATGATTATATTAAAGGTCATTACATAATCACTCGAGGGTGGGAAAAATAATCCGAAGCCAACCGATCTTTCTTACTTTATTTCGACTTTTTGTTTCCTCATCATCCAGTGACTAATAAGATGTGACAAGGTTTTAGAGAGTCAGCCACCATCGACCCTAGAACCTGTAAATTATGAACTAATGACTCTTCCAAAGTCATATTGTAACTTGCGATGTACGATAATTCACCTTCTAATTAAAAAAAAAAAAAATCGCACGGGGCCCAGTGCCATTTATGAGTTATAACTCATTTTAGTGGCGCAACGTGACGAAACTTGATTCCAATTCGTTTAGAAGCAGCTAAATAGCAAATAAATTTGGACTATTATTTCGACAGTAAAAGTGTCCGTAAGTTTAATTTTTCAATAATTGAAAAATATATACCTACATATAAAATAAAAATTACCTAATTATTTTTTTCCACTTACGGACTTTAATACTTTTATTATCGATTTTTAACGGAACATCTAACGTTGGGAACCAAGCAGGAAGAATAAATACGCAATTCATCATAACGTTTTTCAGTTTTATTAAATCTGCAACGAGGTATGTCAGTACCTTTTCATAAAGTAAAGCTAGTAACATACATCTCGAACAACTGAATGGTACAATAGGTATTAAAGACACTGAACCGAAACTGGGAGTTCAGGACAACTCAAGTAAATATTATCTAACACATAATCAATTAATAAATCACAAGATCTAAAATACAATGAAGTAAAATTGACCTAGCCATTGAGATAGCTAACATTCCATCTAGTATCTTGAACGATTTGGGAAAATATCAAGTTTCTGAACGCCATAAAATGCCCAGGCATTAATTTTCTCTTTCTCAAGCAAGAAACGTCAAATGAAAGAACCGATACAACAGGTTCGAACAAAAGCTATAATAATAATTAATACTAAATAAGCAGTAAGTACTAAAATGTCTTTCTTAGAGCTACAAAATGCTTTTCCAACAGGCTTGTTTGTCTTTCTACAATGAGTTCTGAAGACTTACAAAAAACAGTTCGAAAAAAGTACGTAAACTGCTGGTCTCACACAGAAAGCTGAACGCTAACTTACTATCAGTAGGCTATTATTGTCTACCAAAATCAAACTGCAGCGAGAAATTTTAACAGTAGGTAAAGTGAGTGTCCGGCCACAACAAAAGAACCTTGTAATTATCCCGTTTCCCGAATAAAATATGTGAGTCAAAACCGGGCAGACAACAACATCAAGTCGTTTTCAGTTGGCGAGGGGGAGGGTGATACCTCTAAAATCAATACGAGAAGGGGTTGAGTCAAGCGCGATTACTGCCAGAGATTATCATAATTTGACAATTTGAGACGTACAAAGAAAAGGCTGAGTGAAGACACACAACGGTTCAATCGAAATCACCAAAATGTCCTGTAGGCGAAAATTACGTACAAAACTAGTGCACCCATCTGCATGCAGAATGCGGCAGAGAAACAATTACGGCTTGGGTAGGTATCTTACATTCAAGCACTTCTGAGGGGCATTAGAAAAGAAACACTGGCTTCCTATATCGAGTTGGCGTTCTTAAACAAACAAAGTTTCGTATTCTAGTTTTCTTTCATTTTTTATTTCCAATTTTCTCAAAAATGTAATTTACTATCAAAGATATTTTCTACTTTTCACTCAATACAAAATTAATTTTCCCTCGTTCGCTAAGTGTATGGTACATTATAATACATTTACTCTGTTTAAAATATAGGTTTTCGCTTGATATTTTGGTTTTTAAATTTGTCTTAAAAAAGGAAACAGAAGGATACTCAGCACTGATGATTCGATCTCCAAATTGGCGAATGCATGAATAGCGCATGAATAAAATCAATACCGAATTGATTGCAGGTAGTAGAGGAGGTTCATTAACACCATGAGAGAATCAGAGTGCTGAGGAACAGGAAGGCACGATCATCAGAGTAACCTAATAATTTATGTATCACGTATTGATGATTAGTACACCCATCGTAATCGTGAACGACTTGACTGGTAATTATCGTAACTGAGGTGTGTTTTGCTTTTACACTCAATGCCAGACTGTCAAGTTCTAGGAACAAGCTTTATGTACAGTTCAGCAACGTTGACGGAAGTTTGACAATAAAAAAAATACTGTTAAAACGAATACGATGGGCATAAAAAGTTGACAACATTTTTTGAAAGATGCTATCCTTGAGAATTCACTTGAGAACTTACGAACTAGGTACGAGAACATTGAGAAATATTTTGAATCTCCTGTCTCCTCGAATCATTAAAAAAAGGGGGGAGGGGAAGGTAGGTAGGGTTTCTTAAAGTACTAATTAGAATTAGATATGAATGTAGGAAATGAGAAAACTGATTTGCGCGTATTCCAGTTGATATTTGAACAGGAAAAGAGTTCAATACAGAATAGACTAGCACACATTAAAAGATGAGAACAGCAACATTGATGCGAAACAATCCTTAATTTAGTCATAAAATAAAAAGTAAAACAAAACATGAATCAAACAAGTGGGTTTCTTTTGGGTTACTACGTACAATGGATAATCTGGCACTAACTGGTTCCAACACTTCAATAAATTACAATACATAATCTTGGCGAATATGATTGATGTACGTGCAGTTGACACGACGATGATCACCGCGAGGTCGTTACGCACAATGATTACTTTCCAGGGAAATACCCCCAATTATTACCCTGTCTATGACTTAGTCAAATCATGAGGAATCAAGCTTAAAAACTCAAGTTATCCAACATAAAGCGAGTAGGTACCTATGCAGTATGTACTATACGCTCGACGTAAAATTTCAAAGGCGCCTTTGAATGATTAGGCTCATAAAATATGGTAACGCCAAGAAACATTCAATAAAATTTTTCAATAAAACCTCATTTAATATAGATAGATTATAACATACCTACACAACGGTCTATAAATCAAAGTGTCTTTTTTACTGAAACGACACGCGTTATATCTCCATCTTTTTGGACCTAGTATACCTTGTTATAGGTCGAGTAAGCTCTTTTTTTCATCAACAGATTATCCTTATCTTGAGACTTGCGGGTATAATAGATTATAGAGGAAAAATAATAATAGATGATACTTTATGCACAAGACTCGTATATAACACTAAAATCTAACGTGTTCTCACTGTACATAGTCTTAAACCTGTTAAATTTACAATTTATAATATAATCTCTTTTTATGAGAAAATCAAAAACATCGGGCATTTATATACTAGTCTAACTACAGAATAAAATTATCACCAATAACAATTACGAGGCGGTTGTCTTGCGAGACCAATGTTGAGCCAATTGGTTCAAAAATCAGATGTTGACATACCATCTTTCAGAAGTTGTAATTTGTGCCATAAGACCTTAACCATCAGATAATTGAGAAAATTATGAGCACCGCAAGGCGCAAGGTAACAGTTTCGGGTCGTCTGGAACACTTTCAAGTTATAACTTGAACAAATCTAAAATACATTTATAGCCCCTGGCATGGGGATACCAGAACATGTCGGGACACATTTCAGGAACCCAAACAAACCGTGGGAACTGCTTGAATTTCATAACAACGTGCAGGAGGTTCCAATATTGTGTTTGATTCATTCAAGGGAAAACGAAATTATTCAGAAATGAAAGGGTTGAATATAAAAAATTATTCATACAACCCCCTTTTCCAATTACCAACGGATTCTGCCAGCGGACGGAAGGAGTTATTGTCATACCTCAAAGCAAAGCTAATGGAGTCAAATATTCCGGTTAGGTCAAGAATAAAAATGTTCATCTCTATTCGTTGGAAACGGGGGAAATCTAAACGAACCCCATGCATCACCACATGGCATTAACGGGAAATTTGATATCATTGCGTAAACGACTCTGCACATAATTGATTGTCCAGGAACCGCCTCGTAGAACAGCAAAATGGTAACAACCTCATTAACAGTAATGCGCCTTATTTGAAATTAAAATGACGAAAAAAAACAAACAAAATGGGACATTCACACCGGGTCTCGTTCATGATAATTGATGAGTGGATACCCCCGAAAACATTTGAATGACATTTCGAGGAAGTGTCTTTTTACAAAATTATTTATTCCTCTGGCTCGACCCAGTCTACTTTTGCCCATTCAGGAAGCTCCGTTTGGTACGACCATCCTGGACCCTGGAAAACGAAAAATGCATAATTAGTCAATAATACATGTATTACAAGTACCTATGAGGGAAATAATACATATACAAGTATGAGGGAAAAGTGCATCTCGAAAATAAGCCAATCGCTTGTAAAGGAACTGGACCTGACTCAGGTAAAAATCAGACCTCAATAAAAATCCGAAGACCTCGCGCTCAGAGCGAGACACATGGAACAAATCGACAGACAAATCGAAATTTAAACATTTGTAGGTTCACCCAAAAGGGTGTTGTGCTATTGACAGAAATCCAAGTGCTCAAATTCCATGTTCTCGCTGCCAGTTGTGTAGGAGGATGTGAAAGAGTCTGTGGATAGAGCCTCCAGAATGTCTGTTTGAAGCGGATTCGCTTTGCTGGAGGTGTTGGAAATAGAGACCCTTGTAGTGTGGTTTTACTGGATTAGGCCAGATAGTATTTGGCAGATACGACACACCCTCAGAGCTCCAGTGAGAGTTCTACACAGGGTGGCTCGGAAATACGACGTCTTCTATGGGCATTAAGGTGTCAGTTTTCCCCAGGTCAAAACCAGAAATAAGTGGAAAATCAAGGGGGCCGCTGACTTCTACTTCAGATCCGAAGTTCCCTTCGCATTTTACCAAAATGCATTTTTGGACATAATTAAAATCCAATCGTGTGAATCAAGAAGATGCTACAGGACGTGATGGTAGGGGGACTTCATCATGTGGGGAAGGGACGACGTCCTTTTGCCGCCACGCTAATTTTGAAGGCGACAACTATCTTGCTGACGGGCCATTTCACAGTACAGTCGAGATCTCGAATCCAAACAGATTGGGGAAGTAGGGCGTTCGGATTTGGAGCTTCGACTGTACTGAGTATTGATACGTATTGATTGCATGTAGTTGCCAGAAGTTCCATTGTAGATTAGTTTGCAAGACATTTCTAGCAATATAAGAAAAACTTACTCGATATTTCCAAGCGTGGAGGTACATAACCAAGTCCTTCGGTTTCGGGTCACGATACCTGACCTTACACTCGTAACAGTGTGGGTCGGAGGTCATCTTGTCCAAGTGGAAAGATAGGTCCGGAGGTTCGTGACCCGTTTGCGTGGCGACCGTCACCTTGGCGGTGTTTGGTGTGGGCGCGATGGGCGACGAAGTTATTTGACAAGGTGTGGCAGCGGCATTGTTGGGATGCTGCTGTCTGTTGTTAGTTGGCAGAATGCCAGTCGGCGAAGAAGAATCGCACGGAGAAGCTTCCCTACTGCCGCCAACGCCACCTGAACGGAAAACCCATAAGTAAGTACAAAATATCAACAGAAACAAGAGCAAGTCTTATACAAACGACTTCCTTAGTAAACCGAGGTTCAAGGTTAAGGGCCGAGTACAAGCCGAGGGCTGGTATGCTTCGCTCGTAGTATTCTAAAAGTTAACAATTCCAAAAAAAATCGGCCCCACGGGCCCCGCCAGGGGGCAAGCCCCCTGGACCCCCGGATGCTTGGAGCCTACGACTCAAATTCAAGACAGATCGAACCCTGTGTTATTAATCAAATATATATATTGTGGCGTGATGGAAAAGTAACTGTCCGACGCCGAACTAGTGGCCTGACGGTGAGACAAATGAGGACGCCGAACTAGTGGCCTAACGCTAAGATAAGTGAGGAGGCCAAACTAGTGCTCTAACGTAGGTACAACAGGTGAGGACGCCGAACTAGTGGCCTAACGGTTAAGACAAGACTCACTTAGTGAGGACGCATAGTGCAACGGTAAGCCAGCGTAGAGCATGTGCGTGCATTTCGTGACAAATGAATTAACGTTTTTTTGGGCAGTTAGGTCACGGCTAAAACATGTTCCATGCTAAAAACGCTTACCTTTCTCTTCATCATCGAGGCCAAACGACGGTTTGAAAAGGTCCGAGTCTCCATCAATGCCAAGCCAATTTTCAGCGTTGTGAATGCTGATCAGGTCCCTGATTAGTTCTTCGTCGGTCTTGCCAATGTTGCCTCCGCGACCTCGTTCTGGGCCGAACACGGTGTGGTTGTACAAGGGGTCGTTGACGACAGGATACCCTGAAAGGTCATTCAATGGTCAATACAGGAATCGAGAAAGGTGACCGAAGCCTAAAAGATTACTTTGATGTTCCTCTTAGCCGTTCCGCGTCAAAAGGGCTTCGCAATCTACTAAAATCATGGGCTCTTATATGGTGTGCTGAACCGCCTGGAGAAAAAAACAATATAATCCAAATGTAACATACCCAGGTACTGCAGGTGCACTCTGATCTGATGCATGCGTCCAGTATGGGGAAGGCATAGTACGACGCTGGTGTTGGTTTCAGGATTGTAACCTAACTTTTGAAAGGTTGTAGTGCACTCTTTCCCTTTTGGGCTAACTTTGCAAACACCGATCTTGTAGCTAACGACTTCAATAGGCTCGGAGCACTCCACAACTTCACTGAAAGCATAAATAAGTGTTTGATATAATTCTTTTTGTATAATACATGAGAAACCTAACATTTATTCATGCAAGGATTGGTAGCTTGAAAGGGGGCTCCTTTGTAGGCATACTCCACAACTTATCATAGTTGGTGTAAAATTGGTTCAAAAATTAGTAACTAAATTAAGTTTCGAAATGAAGATATTGATATTTTCGTTTTAGTAGTTTATTAACTCTCCAAATAAATAAACAACATGATCGCGTTGACGGACAAAAGTTTTATTCGCGCCAAAATTTGTCCTTGCCAATTTCGGTAGTGGGAATATTTTTTTATCTGAAAATTTGACGGATGCTCGGTTTTCCTCTTGGTTGGTTCCCCAAGGTTTTCAACCCTATCGCACTTCTCCCTGGGAAGTTGACGGGAAGGTGTTCTTGAAGGAGATAATCGAGTGAGTTTTCCAAGTAATTTAGACGTCGGATCGATTCTTAAGGGACCTGAACCTCTTCAGGGCTACGAATAAGGGGATAAAATATGCGGTATCACTAAGACACACTACATTATACTAGGTAAAGATTTTATCTTATGGGGGCGATCGCAAATGTCTCCTTCAAACATCTCCCTAATTATTTGACGAAATTGGATGAGTTTTTATTCAAAAGAGGGTTAGCAATGCTTAACTTTATTTTAAACAATTGCTTTCAGTACATAAATTGGTGTAAACGGATAGCCGTTGGTGTAAACGGGCCTGTTCGAAGGCCACGGGAACTTCAGAAAACACCTTTTTAAAGAAATAATAACTGGGGTAATAAATTAGGAATAATTGAACTGAAAGTTAGGCAGTGACGAGGAAGAGTCTGCTGCTCATTTCATCGTCTGATGTGAAGCCCTGAAGCGCGGAACTTATCTTGCCTCGGGATCACTGGACTGGGGTGAGATACTCGCGAAAAGGACCTAGTACGTGGGGGGGGGGGGGGATATTGAACCTCGGAGGGAACAGACCTTCTACAGCAGCCCAACTTACATAACCATCTCGTGACGATGTCGAACTAGTGGCCTAACGTAAAAGACAGGTGAGTACACCGAACTAATGGCCTAACGGTAAGACAAGTGAGGACGCCGAAGCAGTGGCCTAACGTAAGTGAGTATACCGAACTAGTGGCCTAACGGTAAGACGAGTGAGAACGCCAAAATAGAGGCCTAACGGTTTCGGGCAGTTAGGTCACGGCTAAAGCTTGTTCCAAGCAAAAATTTAATCTTTACCCTGTTTAAAAACATCGTGAAAATTGTGAATTTCTCCGAAATTTCATGAATATCGGTCCCTCTCTGAAAGTGTAATGTAACAACACAGGGTCAACAAGGCTGGCATACCTCGACAAAGGACTGAACTCAAACCCCTTGACCTTTCCTTTCGCAGTGCCAATCATTTTTTTGAAAACTCGAATGAAATTATTGTCTTTAAACACCTTCAGGGATGGACCGATGTTTATGAAATCTTGAGGAAACGTGCACAATTTTCACAATGATTTTAACAGGATAGCGCGAAGGCATCGTTCGCGGAGAGGGCTACATCACCGGCTTGGCAGGAATGTTATGCGGGAGGAAACCTTACCAGCGCCTGACTCGTCATTTTCGCCGCAAGAATACTAGTCTTCCCGGTGTAGTTACACCAACTTATTTCGATAATATCAATATTGAACTGATTAGTAGGATAAGGCTTCAAACGTCGTAATTTAAAATAAGTAGTAGGGACATGGAGGCTCTCATAATATTATTGTGTCCGTGTACATGTCACCAGAATCTTTCCCTTATAGTGATCACGTCATTGAGAGCGCCGTGGTGAGACCCACGTGCAACGAAGTTTGCAATCTATATCACTAATAGATATAATGGCACCTTGCCCGGATCACACGAGAGATTATAATGATCAAGACCGCCTTACCCTCCATTACACCTTCTGAATCCGACACCGCTGACCCACTCCCACTTCTACCCGAGACTCGACAAACTGGGGCAATCTGATGGAGGTAGGACGACGCACGCCACGCGGACAATTATTCATCGTGTACTTTTAAATCTAAGCTAGATAAACTCCCGTGAATTTGTCGAAAAGGTTTTGATGAGGCTGTACAGGCCAAACAATGAGTTCAAAACACTAATGGTGGATTTCACCACCTCGGCTTAAGGTTCGGCTTACCGGTAAGCCGAAGAATAAGAAAAAGATGCGTTTCACCACTCCCGCTTAGTCTTAATCCTCGGTTTACGGGGTGAGGTTAAGCCTCAGATTTTAGTCCCTACTCATCCACGTCTTAAGCGTTAAATCTGAGATTTACGCGTGTGTTGTAGTTGTTGTTACAATTTTCACCAACAACAGCAGTGCCCATTTCGTTGATATCGGATAATATCCGATAATATCGGATGATATTATCATCTATCATATTATGATAGTTGGATTTATTCATTATCATTTTCCCTCGAACGGTGTGATTTTCGCTTTTTCGACCAGAGTGTTAATTATTTCGTTCGTACTGCGTGTTTGGGAATGGCATACCGAAGAATTACATTCGAGGATGACGACGAGGAAATTGAGATGATTATTCAGTTGCAAAGGCGGCCGGGAGTCTTCAAACAGATCGAATTATGTTTCTCTTTTCGTCAACTGTTGGAAAAATTTGGGAAGAGTCCTCAATAAGATAATATACCCTAGTCCAATTTTTTTAATGACTAGTCCATTTATCGATTTATCGACTGAAATATGCAGAAACTTTGGAGATTCATTTGTGATTTAAGTGCCTTTGCCTTCCTATCTTTTGAATAATAAATTAAATTACCTGAAAAAAGTTAATTTTCTCAATTTATCAACCTTTTCCTTTGAATGCGAACTTATTCACAAAAATTCGCATTCAATAATTTTTGAAAATAAGAATAATCCGTGTTCTTCTCCCACTTCTTTTTGAGATTTCACACGAATTAAGACAGCGCATTAGGTACTTGGATTTTTCGAAAAATAATATCGATTATTCCTGACCAAATTATATATTTCTGTACGATAATAGTTTAATAATTTTAATTATTCTGGATTTTCATTGAAAACTTACACCGGCTATCTCATAATAATATTATTACTATATTATAGTAAACTACAACACACGCTAGGTATCTCAGAATAAACTTTGCGTGCTACACCCGCTTACTCAACGTAGCAAACACCAACGCCGGCTATCTCAGCTGAATTTTCATTATTATTTATTTTTCGATTTTTGGTTTATTATTCTTGGAATAATTCACCTATGTTTTCGCGACGGAGGTCTACGACTCGGATCGGCCTCAAAATTTGAAATTATCCTTCTCAAGAGGTCTAGATTCTAAATCCGAAATGTCCGTCCGCCGTCCAGGCCGTTTTGGGCAGTAGGAATTTTTTTAAAAATCTGAAATTTTGACAAAATACTTGGTTTCATCTAGTTGTGCCCGCAAGGTTTTCAGTCCGATCGCCCAAACCCGTGGGGCGCTATGGGGATATAATGGGGCTACGGGAGGGGTTTTTTCGAAGGCTTTTAGCTATAGAGTCGAGTTAGGTGTCGTTTTCGAAGTATTTTCAGACGTAGAATCCAATTTTGGGGGTCCCGGAACGATCCGATTTCACTGTGGTGATATACAGGGCTTTCATGGGGCTAAAAATGGGATTATTGAAGGATCCCAGGAGGTTAAATTTTTTCGAGTAAAAAATAAAGAATTTTTGAAAAAATACCCCCCCCAAAAAAAATTTTTTTTTGTAGGTAATATAAAAATACAAAATTTTTAAATTTTTTTCATTGACAGAATTAAATTTCTGTACAAGTAACCTATATCAAAGAATAATAAACCCTTGTGTAAAATTTGCAGCGTTTTTTACGTTGAAATCAATCATTGCAATGATACAGCTATAGCTGGGGACCTCCTTGTCCTAAGCTTCTGACTTGCGATGAAAGTCGGTCCAGGGATTCAGAAAATTTCTAATTTCTAACTGATTTAATCAGTTTTTAGGCCCTCCTTAAAAGCTGAGAAACATGAGATAGCAGATGTTGGCACTAACGTGACGATTTATCACGGCCTTATCACTTTTTTGTCACTGATTACCGAGTTTTCCGCGGGAACACGAGTCTGGGGCAACCTGTTCCAAAGCTAACCGAGGCTTAGGTAAGCGCCACCTTCAGTCTGATGGTGAAACGGAATCTTGCCTAAGTCGGACTTAACGTTAAATCCGAGATTTAGCTAAAACGAACTTTAAGCTACACTTGGTGAAATCCGGCATAAGTGATGTGATAAATTAATGCGCTTCAGCTGAACAATTGAGCACAACTTTGAATAAATAATGTTCTAAGCACGAGAACCAAGGGACTGAATTTCACACTATTTCACTGCTTCATTCCCAAAAGAACCTACTTTAATCCGAAAAACTCTGCAAAGTTTACACAAGCGATAATTATTCTTTGGTATCCATTCAGCAGAAATTCGATTCGATCAATAAAAGCATAATTTGTATTTGATATTGTGAGGACAGATGGGGACCTCGAAAAAACGGATTTTGCGTCCAAAATTACTCGAACTTTTTTGACCTCTTAGCATCCATCAAAAATCCCATTTATAGCCCCATGAAAGCCCCATATATCCTCACGGTGGAATCGGATCATTCTGGGACCCCCGAAAATGGGTTCTACGTCCAAAAATACTTCAAAAATGATACCAAACTCGACCATAAAGCCGGACACCTTCAAAACCCCTCCCTTAGCCCCATAGAGCCCCACGGGTTTGGGCGATTGGGCTATCTATTATTAGACGACGTAATACCGCAATAATTATTGTCATACCGCCGGTTGTCATAAAGGGGCGACTGCAGAACGCAACTCACCTAGGGAAATTCCCGTCAACCCGGCAGATGTATTCCTTTTGAACTAGCCGATTCCTTATTTGGTGTTCCATCTGCCTCGCTTTTTTCGGAGTCCTTCCGAAGAGAAGTAGACCCGAAGTAAGTCGATCAAGCCTGTGAATGGTTCGTAAATTCTTCAGCTGGTATTCTTTGGCGAGGATGAAGACGACCGTGTTGTGCCGGTATCGGCCGCATGGGTGCACCTGAAAAGTAGTCATGACGGGTATTGCTGCAGAAAGGCTTAACTCAGCCTAACATACTTCAATTGATGAAAGAACAAATCTAAAAACGGGGCCAATATGTCTGAGGGATACATTTTCGGAGTAAACGGTGTCCTAATATCCCTAAAATTACGAGAATGTCTTATTTTGTTTCATGAAATATACAGACCGAACTGCATAATCAATATAGATGGTCACATAATGTATATTATATTCTGGACAGCGAGGAAACAGTTTCAAGCGAATAAAGCAGGTAGGTCATAAAGGGCCGGGTACCGAGTATAGCTATTACGGTCGTACAAGGGCGTAGGTGGGCATGTTATAGGATAATATGTCAAAACAAAATTTAAATCGTGTTGCAGTGTACTAATCGAGCACATAGAGCCATGGGTTGATTCGTCAGTTCGAGGAAAACAAAACGTAAGACAGAACATCCGAGGATCCGATAATTAATTTCTCTAGCGTCCGAGTTCTGTTCAAGTGGGACATGCAACACCGTGGATTTTCAACAATATCGTATTGCAGTGATGAGGACGATCCGCTCTGCCCAGAATCATATTGGCCCAGCTTTAGAACTAATTTGGAAATACACCCGTGAATACGATAAATTTAAAAATAAAGATGAATGAGTAACACCGCAAAATATAGTAAGTAAAGAGTATTATAATAGACCAAGTACCCTACAATGGAATGCAGACACTGTTTACATAATGAATTCCAACTTGTACTGGATTACAACAAAATTGGCACACCAATACCGACCAACCTCGACAAGTTCCTTCAATTACTGGGAAGTACAAGAAATTACTCGAAATTCTCATGGCAAGGGTAAAAAACTACCTGATAACAACACTAATTTTCACAATTTTTTTTCATCAAAACTCAAAAATCTGAAAAAATTGACAGAAGGATACCTAATGCAGGTTAGAGGGACCCGGAGAATATGCGGCGAGTGTGTGGCACCATGAATAGGTCAATTCGGCACATGCCTGTGTTTTTAGAGTTGTAAGAAGTGTTTATTTTTGTCACCGAACACAAAATTGTTGTTTCGGTTGGAATAAAAATGAAAATAAAATTGTACACAGTATTGTTCTGGTATCCGTTCACACCATGATGATGAAAACACAAAAAGTTAATAAGTAGGTAGTAAGGGCTCCATGTAAAAAGCTTTCCGACTTCCGGAGCTGAGTAAAAAAAAATTGTCCTGTGCTGCAAGTAATAATGATAAGCAAGCCTGGTCCTTGACTAGGTTTGGCCGGTGAAATAGTTAGTATCTAAGGTCAGAGGGAAGGACGTGAGGAATGAAAATATGCAGAGGATGACATAAATGCGAGTGTTATAAGCATGAAGAATAGAAAAGAGAGGGCAAAAAGAACAGCGTGAAGCGAAACAGAAGCAGGAGACATGCGATGGATAATAAGGAAGAAAGGAAGGAGGGGATCCAACGAAAAATTAGGAGGGCTTTGCAATCAGAACCGGGAATCGATGGAAGGGAAAACGGGCTACCGGAAGATTAATCCCTAACCTGCGATCTCGCGAAACGGCGACCGATTTTCATAAATATTACGATTACGAGCACAAGCCTTTTTTTCTTGTAATAGCGTTTGAACTTGGGTGTAGATTGAATACCACATGGTTGAGTCGAATCTCATCAATTCTGTCTAAGCTGTAGAGGCTGCTAGATTGTATCCAACTGCGACGGTTCACAATCGGCCGAGCAATAAATCGACCATATCCACGCGTACCTTCAGAAGAAAAAAAAAAATGCAGGGGCGGGCAACCAGTTTCAAAGCTTTTCTGGAAAACGGGGTATTAATTCCGGTGTGAAACGGGGACGGTTCGGTTGAATACAGAATGGCTGATGGAAGGGTTTCAATTTGGAATTGTGAATTGGGGAGGCCCGATGCTCCCAGAGCGGGAATGATAGAAAGACGTCGAATCCAGGGATGGTGCTTGTGTGATGAGCGACGATTATCTTCCCCATCCCCCTCCAGCCGGAACAGCCATTGTTTCAGTTTGATTGGTCGGCAGTCATTTTCTTCCGAGATCCACGTCCCAGAAACTGTTCAGTTCCCCATCCTTAATTGCATCTCCCTCCTCTCCCAAATAGTGGAATTGGATAATTGGGTCTCTCTTACTTTCAGTGTAATTACTCCCGATTGTGCGAGTACCAAACATACTACTACGAGCTCCGATACTCGAAAGTGGTGTGCATTTTCCTCACCTCATTTCCGCTTTAACTTCGTTTTTTTTTCTTTTTTCTTGAATAGATATATTGAATTGAAAATGAATTGAACCTTCTAATAAATTGTGAGTTGGAGCAATAAAGATTTGATTGAAAACAGTTACCAATTCAAACAAATTCGCATCTCCAACTAAAAACCTTTTAAAACTAGCTCACCAACTGTAGGCTGCAACCCAATGCCCGAAACCTTCATTTAACACTCAACACGCTTTCAACGCAAAACTGTTGATTAAAAATGGAAAAATGCCTAAGTTGGGGCGACTCTCGATTGATAGGAAGCCCCTGCGGTAGCCCGAAAGAACGCGAAAAGAGGGGATCGGATTGGGGGTATGGATGGAAATACGGGGCAGGTTAAGGGTCACTACTCACCGGCACGGAGCAAGGTTTGTCCAGCACTACTATCTCATCATCAACATGGATGAGTCGAAGAGGCTTAGCTAGAACTGGCGTCTCGTGCCTGCAAACCACACCACATCCAAGAACTTGTGCTCGCTTTTTTTTCTTCTTGAATTTTCTTTTGTTCATTTTTTTTTCTGTTTCATTGTTCCGTATATGAGTCTGGTTCCAATGGTCTTTCCCTTTTTCTCCTTCTTGTTAATTTTAGGAGAAGAGAAGAAGGAAGGAGAAGTATTGGAAAGGAGAAAAGGGGCTGGGTCCATTTCGTCACTTCTGAGAGCTTTTTCCTTTCACGGACCCATCTCCACTTGCGTCACTACCATTGTTCCGGCGAGAAGTCAAATTCCTTCGCGGATACGATAAAAAACAATATTCATTTCCTAATTGAATACTTTCCAAGGTGGATAGGGTTGAATAAAACTCAATCCCTTAACTTAACTATAAAAACTGCAAAAAAGATAAGATAGTGTTAAAGGCGGTTGGGGACTACGGTTCGCATCCCGGCCACGATTTACGGCGATAAAGTTTTGGGTAGTAATCTTTTTAAATGGGCAGGTAATAATGAAATGGTTCGTATAGTACACACCAAATACTTTTTCCTTGCAAAAAAACAAAAAAAAAACAAACAAAAAAACTGTCGGCTAAAAATGGAAAACGCGGAACACGCTTGCGAGCTGTATTTACTTTTAATCGGAAACTAATTCCGAACCAAACTCCAATATGTTTTGACAACGTAGCAGTGCTTGTCAGGAGTGTGTGGAGGGGGAGATTGGCAGCTTGGTGAGCTTATGCAGATATCTCCAGAGCTTTACAACGAGTGGTGAACGATTTTTGTACAATAAAAACGGCAATGAAAGATTTCCGTAGCGAAAATCAAATGGTTTTGGGAAAAAAGTGAGTTTTCTTTTTAGTAAATCTCTCAGTGATTACCGCTATTAAACAAATTTTGTTAAAAGTGAAAAGAATTGTCTAACGAAATAAAATCGAGTGACAACGCTTCACGCTGATACATTCAGCGCTCGAAATAAAGTTCCTGAAAAAATAAAGCTCCCTAAATGAACATTCAAGATGGGAACTTTATTTATCAACTCCCAGTGAATTCTGCTTCCAAAAAGTAAGGTTTAGGCCAAAATTTAATTTTTCGTTCTTGACAGTAATTGTTCTCACTCGGAACGAAATTTATCGTTTTATAGTTTTCTTCGTTCCCATCCCCGTTTTGAGCTTAAAATACCGTGAATGTATGATATATTTGGACATAAAATTACGATATAACTAATCAAGTGGAACGAAATCCGGAGGAACAATACTTTATCTTTCGGGTCAAGAACGTTTGTTTTCGGAACGAAAATATTGTTCCTTCAGATTTCGCTGCCACTGGGAACAGTATTTATCCTTCAGTTCTCATTCAGAACGGTATCCTGAAAATTCTAATTTTTCGCTCTTTTCGGGATCAGAACGGTTTGGGGGAACCGAACGGAACGATATTTCGAGCCCTGGATACATTCATTTGGCACTGAGTAGGTGGAACAAACGCCACGTCCATGTTACAATGAATCAGAGTGAAGCGTTGATACTCGAGAGCCAGGTTTACCCAGCGGACATCACAACTGTTACCTACAGTAGGACTGAGCATAATGATTATGAGTGCAGAAAAACACAGCGACGCGTGCTTTGCAAGGGGCTGTGGAGAACAATTTTTGTGCGATAAGAGGTTTATCCAAGGGGAAAGTGAAGTAGGTATAATACCAATAAAAAAGAGTTATATTCCACACACAAAAAATCACGACGAAAGATGTGTCATCAATAAATTGAGAACTTTTTACGTCGTCCCTTGAGCTTATGATTTCACCGACATCGCTACGATTTTACAGTATCAGGCTGACGTTTTGCATTAGGTATCCCAAAAGGAACACGACGTTTCCCCCGCCATAAAAATAAACATAAAACCCCGCACGGAAAAGGTTTTGAAACATCATCAGCATTATGACGAAAATGTGCTGCCATCAGTAACTGATCAGTATGTCTGGCTGGAGTCAATCTGAAATTATTACCTTTGTTACCATCAAAAACTGTTTTGCTGAGACTTATATCCATGTCAAAAACTCGCACAATTTCTCCACTTCATGGAAAAATATTGACTCGAGGGTGGTTCTCAGATAACTGGCCATTTTAGCGTCCGGTATGGATAATTCTCCCATTTGACGAGCAAAGCTCAATTTTTGGTCATGGGTTGAAAAGTAGGATGTCGTTTTGTAAGGAAACACATTAAAATGAACGAAATTCCTATAAATTATGACGTTCTTTGAAGTTTAAAGCTGTGAAATGTCATTAGGTACCGATAAAATATTGATCCTTCAATTTCGTTCCACTTATTATGTCATGATCGTAATTTCATGTCCAAATTCCATATATCATACATTCACGGTATGTTATGCCCAAAACGAAGATGGGAACGAAAAGTTTCGTTCCCAGCATGAACAGATCTGACCGAGAACGGAAAATTTCGTGCTCAGCCAGAACGGTTCCAACCAAGAATGAAAAATTAAATTTTGGCCTAAACCTTACCTATTTTTTGGAAGCCGAATTCACTGATAGTTGATAAATAAAGTTCCCATCTTGAACGTTCTTTTAGGGAGCTTTATTACGAGCCCTGCCTCAAACCTAAAAACATGTTACATTGTGTCGCGATTTTTGGAGTGGGTTTTTGCTCTGTAGCTCCCGGTAAAACGGTAAAATCGTTGATGTTACAGTTCTGTTACAAGGACATAATTTACTATCAATGATAGGAAAGACGTGGTATCCCTCGTTCCACCTGGCCCCATTGCTGACGATCGACGGGGGTTTTTTACGCCGTCTCCGCATTGCATGAGTTTACCTCATTAACGAAGAGGATTAAATTCTTTCGCTTCGAAGGTCTGAGAACGAAAATTTTCTCGGGCCCTTTTCATTCCAAGGGATCGCGGAAAGTGGAAGAGCCTTCGGGAAAGTAGGGACTGACCTTTAATGTTAAATTAGTCCAATTAAACGGTGAATCAAGAAAAAAATAATGATCAAGATCCAGGGACTTCGTAACTGGGAAGGATTTTGCATCTTCTGTTTCAACGTCCGGGTAAAAAAGTTCAACGGATTCTCTCGGAAAGGCAATACAACGTCTCGTTCTAGACTGATCGAAAAAAAAAAAAAAAAAAAAAACGTTAAGTAAATGGTGGAGGCACAAGTGGAGTTGAAGTCCTTACGAAATAGTCCCTTCATCGTATCAAGTTGGACAAACGTCAAACGGTAGCCCCATCATTTCGCATTCACGTTAGTCATAGTATATTTACAATGGGGGCGATCGGTGTTCTTTTCTTCATTATGTCTATATCAGGCAACCACTTTTAAATTAATCATGGTATTAAAGCAAAACGTCACGGTAGTTCAACGGTGCTAAAAATAGAAAGCTTTCTTGCAAAGCATCAAATTTCGATATGCCAAAGTTGATGTTCTTCTTTCAAGATAGGCACCTTTTATTTGAAACGATTATTTCTAATAATTTTCAAAATACTTTTTCAAACCAGAAGGTTGCAATTTGCGGTATCATCACTAGAAGGTATCAAGGTATGGCACATGAATGGACAAAATGAACAGTTCCAATTTCACGGGGAACCTCGATGGAAATGAGAAACAATCAAACAACGATAGTTTTTTTGGGAGGTAATATTCACACGATGATGCCACGACTCGCGCCACTGACTGGTACGGGTCTAAGGTGTGGATATCAGGTGCCGCCTGGATCGCATGTAGAAAATAAGCATTTGAAATGAACGGAGAGAAATCCTCATGCAACCATCCTACCGATGGATTTGGAAAGAGGAAACCCAAAATGCAAGCAATCTACGAATTTACATCATGCAACGGCGAAGAGGTGTAAGTCATGCTTGTGAGTTCACACACATCGAAAAGAAGGATTAGGACTATCAAGTACTACGTGTCTCATTTTGAAAACAGCTTCAGCATTCCGCTTGAAGTGGACTGCTAGCAATTTGTATTACTTAGAAGGAAAATACGAATCTCAACCGTCGTACTGGCACAAAATTTGTAGGTATTTAATACAAAATAACGAAATTATTGCCTAGCTTTAGCTTTACCAAACGTAGAGCCAAAAAAATTAACTTCCAAGTTGAACCAATTTAAATGAATTTAAAGGGTAGGTACGTAGGACGTATTCGTATTTCCAGAGGAAGTAATCGATATTCATACCAGGCTCGACGAACAAATTACCCTGACTGAAACGATGGTTTTTCATGAATTCTTCAACAGTAAAACTGTCAAAAGTTAATTTTCCGAAAGAAATTCAAGCTTCCTTTTGGTTTATAATTCTTGGTTTATTATCACTTATGTGATCGCGACGGAGGTCGAGGACTCCGATCGGCCTCAAAATTTGACATTATCCGTTTCAAGAGGTCTAAATTCCAAAGCTGAAACGTCCGTCCGCCGTACACCGTTTTGGGCAGTAGGAATTTTTTTTAAATCTTAAATTTTGAAAAATACTCGGTTTACCATCTAGTTGTGCCCGCAAGGTTTTCAGCCCGATCGCCCAAACCCGTTGGGCGCTATGGGGCTACGGGAGGGTTTTTTTGAATGCTTTTGGCTATGGGATCGAGTTAGGTGTCGTTTTCGAAGTATTTTTGGACGTATAATCCATTTTTGGGGGTCCCGCAACGATCCGATTTCACTGTTGCGATCTATAGGGCTACAAATGGGATTTTTACAGAATCCCAGGATTTTCAAGAAAAAAAGTTTGGAAAAAAAAAAAATCTAAATTTTTTTTATTGACAGAAGGGTGATTCTAAAAAAAACGGAAATCGGTGAGTACTCGCCTCTGTAGCTTCCAAAAATTACCCAATCTTCCAACTTTTTTTTTTGTATAGCTCCACACGAAATGCTCTACCACTGTAAATACTTCTGAATTATTTCGGCAAATGGACTAGGAGAAAATCGAGATTTACAACAGAAAACTCCACGACCTTCACGCGTACTCAAGACCTATGAGCAAGTTTGGAATCGATTTTAGATCCCATATCATGGATTTACAGTCAATGCCTTCTCCCCAAGTGATTAGGAGATTCCATATTTCAATAGTTTACTACGTCCAAGGGGTTATCAGTTATCTAAATGCAGAACCACCCTCTAAAAGTTGCGTACTCATGATGACTCAAGACCGGCACAAGAAAAAAAGTTAGTTTTTCATTTCGCCTGAAGAGCGCGTTTTTAACTATTTCGATCTCCGAGCTAGTCCGTTCAGTAGCCCAACATCCCTGGAAGGGAAAATACGGCTCGTGGGGGATCTCCAGCAGCCAAAGAAAAATGTTCACAGAATTTACTGAGCTAAGTCATCTTTGTTGAGATACTTTTTTTCCAGACATTCACGCTCGTAAAATGAGTAATTCAAATTGTTTGATTAGATTGTAATCACCCGTAGAACACAAAACGGGTTCGTGTGGCGATGAAAGCCCAGTTTACCCTTCTGGAACGACAGAGTTAGCTTGCCAGCCATTTTGAGATACTTTCTCATGACCGTCACACTCAAAACCTTCACGCGACCATCACGTTTCACCAAGTCAAACTTGTGAAGGTCATGAGGGATTAGTGAAGGTTTGGATGATTTAATAACCTATCTCATTGACTTGACCATGTTATTGTAGTATATATGGACGTATATTGTATTACTACTAGGTAAAAGGCAAGACCATTGTGAAAAACTCATGACCTTCACTCAAGAGTTCATAACCTTCACACAAAAGTTCAAGACCATCACGAAAACTCAAGTCCTTCACGCCTAGCTTTCTCCATTTCAGTTGCAGAAATTGACCTTCAAATCTAGTTTCCAACCCTAATTATATTTTATATTCGGTTACTGGCTACGGATACTGAAAGTAATTGGGAATATATATTGAGTTCCTCAATAGTTATACCAACACCAATTCATGTGATGGTCTTGAGGCAAGCACATAAATCCGTCTTGGTTTTGTAGTGATATCTTTTTGGGGGCTACATAAAGTATCTCACCCTATATATTTTCGAAAACTAGGGCTTTCCCTGGACCGGAATCAATAACACTTCTAGAGAAAACGATGGAAAAATTTTCGGCCTAAACGAAACCCCAAATTTCCGTTTTTTTTTTTTTGGAATCACCCAGAAATAAATTTCTGCACAAGTAACCCATATCAAAGTATAATAAACCCTAGTGTAAAATTTTCAGCGTTTTTAATGTAACGCGTGGGATCTTAAATTCGCAATAACTCTGAACGCCCACAATTTCAATGGAAATAAACCCATCAAATAAGACATAACATAATTTTCTGGATGTTTTTGGCTGTTGGGGAAAAAATGTCATGGAAGACAACGAATCGAACGGCGAAAATGGAAATAAAATTTTTTCACATATAAAAATGTGGCCATTCTTTAGTGTTGGTATTCATAAGAACCTAAAATGCTTCAAATTAATTGGCTCATAAACAATGAACGAAATGTACTTTTCATTTTAGAGGTGCTCGAGGTTTAGTGGTGTCAACTAAATTCAATCAGAGATAAATTGAAAGAAAGTGCTACGGCACACTAAAACTATAAGGTATACCTTTGAACATTTGCAGTAACACGCTTAAAAAAAAGAGATTCTCTATTGAATGCAATTTTTACCATCTATCAAATTACGGTTGATTCATATAATGGAACCGGTATTTTGCTTCAATCCGCGAATTAATTCAAATTAATTCGGCTGGTAAGCTGTATTGATTATTCGTCGAGCCTAGTAGGAGTGAGGGAAACCATGATGTATGAATGGTGGGAGGGCTGGCGTCTTTCTGCCACTTACTGGGATCGATGCAGGTTTATTAACGACCACAACGTCTTCATCCATGTGGACGATGGTGATGGGCTCTGACGTCACAGGCACCTCGTGTCTGGAAAACAATACATGCGAAAAACTCTGCTTTCTCACCCAAACATGTCACGTAGGTGGCTTTTAAAAATGACGTCTTATTCGACCAGGGCCGTAGCATTCGAATTGTCTCGATGACGACCAAACTTGAAGCGAAATACCAAGACCAGACAAACGGAAATGATTGAAAAAATAAAAGTGATGCACCAAGTGAGTCGTCATGGTTTGTCAAACGATATAACTCAAAATCAGTTAACGTTAAATATCTTAGGATGCATGTACATAGCGTAACACCAAACAATGGCGCTTCAACTTCAAGAGTGGTGGTGCAAGATCCATGTCTCGTAGGAGCTCTGGCAGAAATTAAGAAGAGAAAAATGGAATAGTAAATACCAAGCCAATTAAAAATAAAATGAGTAGTGATAGGAGTGAGTATAACCAGTAATATTTGGTACTCTTGGTTGATGTGAGGAATTATCATTTTAGCTGCATTACCATGTCTTCGAGAGAAAGCCTTATATTATTGTATGATTCAAAAATATGCTCTTTTGATAGGAGATGCATAACAAGCAACAACCTCACAGGAAGTGTAAACATTATATGTACCTATCAGTAGGACGTAATAGTTTCATTGGGGTGAACGTAATGAAATCACCTTTTGGTGGCAGCAACTACGCACATCCGTGTTTAGGAATGTACTAGGATTAGGAATGCACTTATCTGGACTCAACACTGGATTTAAAACCTTCATTTAGACATTTGAAACTGCAAGCATAACATTGTGGTCATTCACGTGACAAAGCAAGCAAATCGCACATAGGGCTTGACCCCCACGAAAAAGTGAAGAAAATTTTAAATGATAGAACCTCACATCTTTTTATTCAAAAATTTTGGAAAAACAGGAACGGGCCACTCAAAAGAATATTTTTGGTTGCACTGGTAAACCACGTATCTCAATGGTTCTGAAAAACAAATTGAGTCAACTAAACACACCAGTGGTGAGAAGGTGTTTCAATCAAATAAAAAACAGTAAGCAAAGAGCTTTATACAAGAGTTGAAATAAAGCCTCAAAGAGGGCTTTGATGAAAAAATGTCAAAGCGACAAACAGCAGATTCACGCCCACAATCCACCCGTTTGAATGGAGTTAAACCAGAGGGACAAAACCTCGAATGCCACTCGAAGCAGAAATCCGAAAAGTATAATGAATGGAAATGGGGAACATATTATCAAAATTTGATTGAGATTTGAGATTTATTCTTATTGCCCAGAGAGGCAACGGGTAAGCTCAATTGAAGGCACAGCCTCACTGCGTTCGAAAAGTTTCGTTTTAACACCTGTTGCTAGATTCAGAAAGAAAGTGGTCTTCCTTTACGTTCAGGAAAATGCCCTTTAGGGATTTCGGGTTCGAGGAACCTTCAAGGAAATGAACGTTTGAGCGTACGGGATAGTGGATTGCAGTAAATAGGATTCAGGTTTATGTTCGGGTGTCAAATAGAACGTTGGTATCAAAATTTTTGTATTAAAGAAAATTTCTTTAATATATGAGTTGAAAGATCCAACTGGTACAGTGGCAGAGTTATTCGACGAATTAGGTATTATTTAACGTTCGCAATATCTGATTTTTAAAATTGGGTTTCTCCAATTTTCCACAATGGAGATTTTCTTCCTGTCAGCTATCTCGATGATAACGGATCAAAGAAGAAAAAAAAAAATATAAAAAAAATAGTCAGTTGAAACGGTTATAATGGAGTGCATAACCAGCATTAAGTAGTAAGGGCGTTAAAAATTACGTGAGTAGCTTCTCCCCACAGGACAAGGTCATTCATTTATTTTACCTGTGCACTACATTGGCGAGAAGGTCGTTGTGTTTAAGGCGGTAGTCGACGTCGACTTTCTCGTAGTTTACGGTGAGGGAACCACTTTTAATGCACCGCTCCTGAAAGAAAAACCATCGACACCCCTCGTAAACACGTATTTTTAATTGCCCATTTCCTCTACGCGATAGATATCGACATTAAAACTAATCCAATCCTATGAAAATAATTCCAACAAGAACGGGTTGTGTGAAATAATTTTCATGTTTTTGGTTTTCATGAAAAAACTGAATTGTTCCAATCTTCATCCCCTCACATAAGGAAGCACAAGCTTGAAAATGCGGTGAGTATTAAGGAAAATTGTTAGTTATGTATAACAATCTTCTGAAATTGCCGCCCCACATAGAAGTAAACGTGGCGGAAATCATTCCCGCCGAATAAATGTTTTCACTACATGCTACGATAGCATGAACAAACTGTTAGGTTTTATCGGCCTCTCAACTTTAAAGGCTGCGTCGACGGAGAATAATTATTCTAAAGTCCGACGAATTCCTGTTAGTTAAAGTTGACAAAAGCTGTTATACCAAATTGAACTTTCTGTAGATGCTGTCGTTACTAACATATTCTTCAGCAGGATGAGCCCGAAATTCCCTGGCGAAGACATCGAGGATTTTCTCCCCAACCCATCGACCTTTTGTAAAGGTGGTGAAGGTGAAGTAGTACGGGTAGACCTTCCTAAGACCTGCAAAAGATGATACACTACAATAAGAAATAAATAAGACAATAAGAAATTATTTACTATTTACGAAAATATGTAGGAACAAAGAATGTACATTTTTGCAAGTTGAATTAAGTAGGATTCTCCATTTTTTCAACCCTCCATACAACAAGGGAACGGAAAGACCACAGGGACAAGAATTTGACGGAAGGGAGAAAACGATGGTAAGTGAAGGCATGTGGAAAGATAGCAGTGAACCTTTCTCGGCGATTTTCTTTCTTCGCCTTTATTTCTTCCTCTATTTTTTTCCTCTCATGTAGACCACCCACGCCCTTCCGCGGAGAAAACGTAGATGTTAGTAGTAGGACTTCGATTCCTCCGTTTAACGACCACGAGGGATCCACCATGATAAATTGCTATTTCTTTGCCAACTGCTATTCAGGATTTAATCGTTCTGACCAGCCATGCGGAAACGCTATCTCAGTTTCCTTTCGTATTCCCCAGTACCGACCAATACACTGCGGCTGCAGTTTGGGGGTATCCAGAAGGCTCAGGGCTTTCAAGTTCGGGGGAGGAGAGAAATGATTTTTGAATGGTTAATGCAGCTAATGCATTATCCTTACCCTTGTCCATCGTTAACATTTAGGATTAGAAAGATCCAGGAGACAGAAAAAAAGGAGGTTCCACAGGCTTGGTATAAGTGACTAAAAAAGGTGGTTTTTTATCCTCCTGAATCAAAATTAGAAGAGGAACGGATTTTTAATTAAACATCATCGACTCACTGCGGCGTGAGTCCAAAAAACGATCGTTGAAAGCGGTCCCTTGGCGCAAGAAGTCGACAGGGGTATATGGGAGACCCTAAAACCTTTCCACTCACCAACCGTTTTTTTTTTTTTTTTGGAAGCTGCTACTATCCAAACGGAAGGTCGAATAGGGTGGTTGGAAAGGACTGCAAAAAGTCGGGGGTCGGTGAATGTTTCACCTACTCCATGGTGGAAGCTTCAAATAACTTCCAGTTGAGTCTCAGCGGAACACTTACACCAAACTTGGTAGCTGGATAGAAAATGATATGATGGTTTATCTATTTTTAAAATACCACGGCATTCTATAATATTACGCACGATGAAATGAGCCGGTCACAGCAGGTGTACTAACTACTTGACACTAGCAGCTAGGTGTTGTTCAGAAGAGGAGAGTGGGGCAGTCCAGACCATTTTCCAGAAATCCTTTAATTACAGGCAAGGAACTGAATTTTCTGGAACTTTGAAAAACTCTCCATAAACTCTTTTGACAGCAGAAACCCGATTTACTCGAAGAAAAAGTCAAACTAAAATCACTATTAAATATTTTTTTGAAAAGATCAATTTTAGTCATAAGTGCCCCAGGTTGGGCAATAGGGCTGAAATGATTTTATTTTTTAAAATAACGAATAACGCAAAAAACACTTGTAATCGTTCAATATACACAATTTCTAGAAAATAAGTACCTAAGATTGTAGTCAAAACATGGGGCAGCTATGACCACTGGTTATATCTTCCCCAGCAACTCTGGTCATAACTGCCCCATAATCAGCCATGACAGGTATACAATTTTAACTCCTTGGAGGATTAATTTTCTACTCCGATGAAGGTAGTTTCCAAAACTAGGCAAATTTTACACGAATTGAAGCAAAAAAAGCACTTCAATAGCACTCATCCTTCATGCAAAGCTTTGAATTAAATGCTGAAAAATTTCCTTTTTGTGAGGAAAACGCTCTCTTCACCATGTAAGCTGAACATGGGCTGGGAAATGGCTCCTTTTGATGCTAAGCCTTCAAGTCCACTGTCAACTCAATGGTATTTATAGTCTATTTATAGTATTTATAGTCATGACTCATAGCGCCGATATTCAAACCACCAAGGAATGCAAGACGTGGTCATTAACTGCCCCATGGCCACAACTTCCCCACCTTCCCCTACTTTTTACCATGAACAAGGAGGGCGGCTAAGTTTTTAGCGCAACCTTTTTCCAAAAAATGGAAAGGTGCGCTCACCTCCTCGACATGTATGTTTTTAGCGCAACCTTTTTCCAAAAAATGGAAAGGTGCGCTCACCTCCTCGACATGTATGTTTTTTTTTTTTTGTTTGTTTGTTTGTGTACAGAGCATCACGCCCGAGCGGCTCAACAGATTTTCATGAGGGTGGTCTCATTGTCATCAGCGAGTTCGGGGGGTGGTTATAGGCTACCTTGATTTTTCCTCCCTCATCCCCTTCATCAGTTTTCGGGAGGTCCTTCACGACGAAAGTTGTTTATCTCTGATGTGTAACTAAGGAGGCCTCAATAGGGGGACGAAAGTTTTTGTCCGATTTCGTTGGTACAAGGGTCTATGGAATGAGCTTTTTAGGCTGATTCCAACGACTCCAAAACGATTTTTGCAGCCTGAGCCGTTCGTTACCTCTGATCGGCATAAGGTTTTATTACGCATCGGTCGTTAGGGTGCAGTTGTTTACGTAATGAGCATCACGTGGATGATGTGTTGTGTGGCATAGTTTGGTCGCTAGATACCTACTGTTTCTTAGTTTCTCTCGCTCATTAAATATATCGTAATAACAAAAAGGTTGCGCTCATCTATTCAATTCAATTGATGGCTTGTTTTGTTTGTTTGTTTGTTTGTGTACAGAGCATCACGCCCGAGCGGCTCAATAGATTTTCATGAGGGTGGTCTCATTGTGATCAGCGAGTTCGTGGGGTGGTTATAGGCTACCTTGATTTTTCCTCCCTCATCCCTTTCATCGGTTTTCAGGAGGTACTTCACGACGAAAGTTGTTTATCTCTGATGTGTAACTAAGGAGGCCTCAATAGGGGGACGAAAGTTTTTGTCCGATTTCGTTGGTACAAGGGTCTATGGAATGAGCTTTTTAGGCTGATTCCAACGACTCCAAAACGATTTTTGCAGCCTGAGCCGTTCGTTACCTCTGATCGGCATAAGGTTTTCTTAAGCATCGGTCGTTAGGGTGCAGTTGTTTACGTAATGAGCATCACGTGGATATTTTTGATGTGCTGTGTGGCATAGTTTGGTCGCTAGATACCTACTGTTTCTTAGTTTCTCTCGTAATAACAAAAAGGTTGCGCTCATCTATTCAATTCAATTGATGGCTTGTTATCACTGTATCCTTGATATTTTTCACTATTTGCGGCATGAAATTCCAAATAGGGATTCGAACCCTTGGCCTCATCAGAACGCAGCTCGATGTCTCCAACGCCAAGATCCACTCGGCAAAACCGGCCTCCACATTCAGTAGATTCTACGTGATACACAACATTAAATTATGCATAATAAAACATCCTACACTCTGACACATCAGTACTACATTAATACGAGTACAGCACACGAGAGCGCGTCTCAAAACAGCGCGCCATGCCTCGAGGTATCACCAAAGCGCGCTTTTTTTCTCCACCGAAAGAATGTGTGTCAAAACAGCGCGTGTCACAGTCGAAGAAAATGGATGAGTAAAGTGAATTTACCTGAAGTGAAATTTATTTTTGGCTGATGGCCAATTTTTCCGTATTTGCAAGTATGGAGCCAATTCTCTGATCGAGCTGAACATATTTTTTTCGCCTTTTTTCACCCTCCGGACCGTTTGTCGACCTTATGATTTTGGACTAAACAAGCCTCGTCTTTCAATAAATTCACAAGGTCTCCAGTATTCGGTTTCACTTTCGGAATGACACAACACGTTTAAATATGACAAACCCAAATAATATTATGGCCGAACTCGCTTAGGAAGAACATATTAACTCGATGCGCCCGTGAGTAGACATGTCAATCTAGTCGGAGCAATTTAGTCCAGTTAAGAGAACAAGGGAGAATGAAAAAACATTTCCCAACCTTACACCTTACACAACCCAAACCGACATGGCGCATGAGTCCTTCGCATATTATGAAATATTCATCTCGCGCGCTTCAGTCTCTTCTGGCTGGCCCTTTGCATACATTTATATTTATATACATACATACCCAC
This sequence comes from Pilophorus perplexus, assembly GCA_955831195.1. Taxonomy (NCBI): domain Eukaryota; kingdom Metazoa; phylum Arthropoda; class Insecta; order Hemiptera; family Miridae; genus Pilophorus; species Pilophorus perplexus. The sequence goes on along the minus strand of OY037011.1, from coordinate 10,906,739 downwards.
ACACCCACATGTACCCTCACCCTCTCAAATACACCCCAACTGGCTCAAAGTCACTCGCTTCTATTCTTGGACACATCACAATATGAGTATCTAGAAAATGATATTGTCTGGAGATAAAATTCGGACAATATCCGTTTTGGTCCTGGAAGGCAAAATATAGGAAGGCGGGGAATTGGCCGGAAACAGCTGTCCCGGCTCTGCCAATATACGAAGATGGACCGGAATACAGGACTTAGCTGCTCTCAAGAGTGAGGCTGTCGAGAGGAATCTTTCCGTGTATTGTGGAGGATTGGTCGCCTACGGCACTTATAGAAGAAGAAGGAGTATAAAATGTGAGTAGGAGAGACGATAGGGGCGAATGTAGGACATAATCACACGATCTGCCACCATCCTTGAAAATGGGGTAGGAATCCTGCAACTTTAGCTAATCTTACGAGAATCGAATTCAAATATTAAATATTCAAATTTTGACCATTACAATGAATTACAAAATGCTGCACATTTTACGCATGGGTTTATTATTATTAAATAATTTGTATGATTGTGCAAAATGCAATACTGTCAATAAATAAATATTTGAAAAATAGGGGGGGGGGGGGAGATGAGGGACCCAAAAAATGGGTTCTACGTACAAAATTACTCGGAAAACGAAACCACATTTGACCTCTAGGTGACCTTCAAAAGCAACATTAAATGTTGCTTTTGAAGGTACAAATTTTGTAGCCACACAGAACAAGTTTTTGAAAAAATAAATAAAAATCTGTACGATGTTTGGACAGATGTGGGACCTCGAAAAAAAATGGATTTCGCGCCCAAAATTACTCGGGAACCGGCACCTTATTTGATCTCCTGGGATCCATTATCCCATTTGTAGCCCAATGAAAGTCCCATGGACCCCCAAAATGAAACCGGATCGTTCTGGAACCCACAAAAATGGAGTCTACGTCCAAAAATACTTCGAAAACGACAACTAACTCGACCCCATGGCCGAAGGCCTTCAAAAACCCCACCCGTAGCCCCATTTTAGCCCCACGGGTTTGGGCGATCGGGCTGAAAACCTTGCGGGCACAACTAGATGGTAAACCGAGTATTTTGTCAAAATTTCAGATTTTAAAACAAATTCCTACTACCCAAAACGGCTCGGACGGCGAACGGACTTTTTCGACTTCCGTCGCGATTACAAAGGTGTATTATTCTAAGAATAATAAACCAAAAGTTCGACCCCCTAAGTTAATTATTCACCGAATAAGCTTTAATTCTAATTTATTCTAGATCCTATAACCTTCAGGGCGAGAGAAATAAATTACACTTGTTGATAATTCTGACGGGAAGTATTCAGACATCAAAAAGGTTAAAGGAGGGGAGCCTAGTAAGCAGATCTATCATTTTGGACAGGCTTCACGCGGCTTGAGCATATCGCGTCAGAAATGACAGATACTCGGCTAATCTCCCGGGGATTTAAGGAATAGAAGGCTTTTGAAGTTTTGAAGTATAGTTGGCACCTTACGCTTCTTTTCACATGAGCAAAAGATGACAAGATATCGATCGTGGCAATATTGGCTATAAACTCTGCGCTTCCTAGCGTTCAAGAGAATGTAGGTGAAAAGACCCCTAATATGCGAAAAGAAGAGGCATTGTGTCGGTGAGGAGTATTGAGAGGATGACTCCTTTTGACGGAGACAAGAAGAAGCCCTTGTTGAAATGGGAGTAGAACGTGGAGGGGGCGGCAGCCTCGACTATTGTATGAGGTGCGGTGCACTCCAGACGGCCCAGATATCAAGTCAGGTCTCCTTGCTGAACTCAGCAGCCCCAAAGGTCGATGTGGAGGTGGGCTGGGTAGGTTCCTTCCTATATACTATGCACGAGACTCAAACCAGCTGAGTCGGCCTCTTACGGCAATCTCGTTCCCTAAAAGGGCTTTTCAAAATCAGCTCTCCTGTGTGAAGGATGACTTGTTGAGGGATATTGAACCAAGCTAATAATTCCACGCCTCTACATCAACGCCCACCCCTCATCTCATCATTTGACGGTGGGGGGAGGGGGGTATTAACCGCCTTAACAAAACTAGGAATAATATTTTTACGGACTATGTGCTAAGCGAGTGTGTATGTAAAGGTAAAGTTTTACGTCAAGATTTTTACCGAATCGGCCAACACGAAAGCGCTAAAAATGTCAATAATTGACCGTGAATTAATAATCCACCCAGCTGCCCATGGCCTCATCAGAATGCAGCGTATCCCAGAACCACTCGACTGACTATTTCTTCCTCACTTCTCACCTATTCTTTCGGCTGGCCAACACGAAAATGGCCACTTCGTAAGTCATCTCCTGTTGCTTGAAAATGAAGAAGAAGCAGTTCAGTCCCTGAATAAACACAACGTATTTCCAAGAATAAAAAGACAAAACAACTTCTACGTGTCATTGCAATCAGACTTGAATAACCTCACCACGAAATACTCACGAGGCGGGTTATGTCAGTTTTAGTCGACTTTATTCATCTCAAAGGGAGACGAGCCTTTCATTCAGTTGGACACATCCAAATACAAAAACGTCAGTTAGACGAATATTCGTCCACCAATAACAGCACGAACGGCAAAGTCATTAACGGCGACAATTGTCCATACGGCTTTCGAGGTCAATAACTTTTTCCGTTCGTCGATTTTTCTGTTTCTCCCCCGGGGGAGTGCTGCTTGCAGCTGATTGGATCGTTATTGCTAATGGGATGTCCAGTTCGAATTCCTCCAGCCTCGGGAAACATTAGATCGCACTTCAATCTCCCTCCCATGCCCGAGTTCTATCTCCCAATCCGAGTGAACCGCACAACCGGCTGCTGTAGCAGCTATGCTTTATTTACTTGCTGAAACCCGTTCACCTCCTATTCCCTCAGTATTTCCACATTGGACAGACAGCGCCACGGACAGACTGTGAAATGTATTCACGTCCGCTGCAAGTTGCTCCAACAAACCCCCTCCAGTTTAATGAGCTGAATATCAAGGGTTTGACTCCGCTCCCTCTGTAATTATATGAATTCGACGTGATATTCCGAACGAGCCCGTAAAATACCCATCTCCGCTGGCTTATTTGAGCCAAATTAGTCGCACAGCTCTATTCAACTCCATTTGCCATCTCAATTCCCAACTACAACTCATAAATGAACGACAAGAGAATTTGAATCAAAGCCGATCCATAATACGAATGATTACAGAACTTTCTTGGCGAAGTTTTATTCGTGTATTCCTTTACGATTCACCGACGGCGTAACCATCAAAGAAGCCGTTAGGAGATTTGAATGGCACAATAATCCGTTCCGTACGAACGTGGCTGGCGCAACTACGGTCGGTCGATCAAGTCCGGTCCACTTTCCAAATCCGGAAATCAGCTATAACATGGTACACTGATGCTCTGAATAACTTCTGAAATTATCTGTTAAAAATGTGAAATAGGTACGGATTGGGTTTATAGGTGATGAGTTAGCCAATGAAAAAAAAAAAAAAAAGGAAATGGAATTTGAGAAAAATGAGTCATTGAATTGATATTCTGAATCGATACTCAGGTGTCCGATTTTAATCAAAATCGATTCTTTCATGGCAATTTTCCGAGAAAGCGGATTTTAAAAAATCGGCTGCTTTCCCAGGAAAAATTGTAACAATTTGCTTCAAAAAATATTATTTGAAAATGAACACCGTAGGCAGTGAAAAGTCTGTCGGTTGAACTTAGCTATGGAAATTGACGATTCGTCTCTTTCGTTAATAACTTAAGAGAAAATGAACAAGAAGAACACACTCCTTTCAGAGGAAGGGTTTCTTGATTTCCAGATTTTTCATTTCATTTGTAAAACTTTTAGAACTATTAATCATTAAAGAAGTATTAATTAATATCATCAATTATGAGTTTCAAAATTATTTTCTCAAATTTTGAGAAAAAGTAACGACATTGCATAACTCTTATATCTGTGTTTAATTAAAACACCCCAAACATGAAGGTTTAAATTGAGATAATTGAAAGAAGGAATAAAAAGAAGTTTTGTGAAACAAAAAGAAAAGAAAAATGAGTCGATGAAAAAAACGCTGCAAATTTTACACAAGGGTTTATTATTCTTTGATATAGGTTACTTGTGAAAAAATTATTTCTGTAAAAAAAATAAAATTTTGGAATTTTTTTTAAATTAAATTTTTTGTTTAAATTCTTTTTTGGTTTTTTTCTTTCAAACAATTTTTTTTCAAAAATTCTTTATTTTTTACTCGAAAAATATTTAATCTCCTGGGACCCTTCAAAAATCCCATTTTTAGCCCCATGAAAGCCCTATAGATCGCATAAGTGAAATCGGATCGTTGCGGGACCTCAAAAAATGGATTCTACGTCCAAAAATACTTCGAAAACAACACCTAACTCGATCCGATAGCTCAAAGCCTTAAAAAAAAGCTGCAAATTTTACACAAGGGTTTATTATTCTTTGATATACGTTACTTGCGCAGAAATTTAATTCTGTCAATGAAAAAAAAAAAAAAATTTTTTTGGATTTTTATCTCGAAAAAAAATTTTTTTTTGGATTTTCTTGTTCAAAAATGTGTTTTTTCAAAAATTCTGTATTTTTTACTCGAAAAATATTTAACATCCTGGGATCCTTCAAAAATCCCATTTTTACCCCCATGAAAGCCCTATAGATCGCCACAGTGAAATCGGATCGTTCTGGGACCCCAAAAAATGGATTCTACGTCCAAAAATCCTTCGAAAACGACACCTAACTCGATCCCATAGCTATAAGCCTTCAAAAAACCCCTCCCGTAGCCCCATTATAGCCCCATAGCGCCCCACGGGTTTGGGCGATCGGACTGAAAACCTTGCGGGCACAACTAGATGGTAAACCAAGTATTTTCTCAAAATTTCAGATTTAAAAAAAAATTCCTACTGCCCAAAACGGCCCGGACGGCGGATTTTGAATGTAGACCTCATGTCAAATTTTGAGGCCGATCGGAGTTATCGACCCCCGTCGCGAAAACAGGTGTATTATTGCACGAATAATAAACCAAAATGAGCCGCCCCCAATTGATGGAATTGGTCCAGTGCGAAGATCTAGTAAACAAAATTTGTTAACTAGATCGTATTTAATACGAACTGAAGTTGCACGAATGAAAACTTTATCAGCGCGTTCAACGTTGCCACTGTCGCTACAATTAACACAAGTACGCGGTACCTATCGAAGAGTAAACCCGAACCTCAGCTAAATTGTGACACTTATTGAATAGGTCACAGTGAAAACCGGCGACACTTATCACGGAACAGAGGATAGCAATGTCCATAATTTCGGTAGAGCGGGGGTCAGCTGTCGAGTGTGAGGAGGTTGAAGTTGGCGGTGACACGTCGCATAATAGGACCCTACACTAATCAGCGTTGAGTACCAACCTGCCATCAGTGCGAGACCGCAATCCCAAAAAGCCAATGGAACGGAGTGCTCCAATAATGGACGCTACTCTGTGGTGTAGTGTGTTTCCTATTCCGGGTATTACCGGTACATGCCTTCATCTTTAACGAATTTCAGTTCGTATCCGTGGATTATACATTCGTGCGTATCAATCAATCAAAATTTGATTGATTATAATTTAATTATAATAGAGATTCACTAGTAAATGGGGTAACTGACGTATTCGTAAAGTTGGATAAATTTAGTGAGGGCAGCTTGGTGCACATCAAACAGGTGAAATTATCTGCAATAATAAACTGTCCGTACCATTCTCAATGTAGTAGGATGTTTCATTGTAGCGGTCGTCGGTGAAGCCAGGTCGCTTGGCTTTGAGAGCTTTGGTTTCGAGTTTCGCCTAGAACAAAAAACAACAAGCAAGATAATTTCATCTATATATTTAAACCCGCTACGTCGGCTATTGTCAATTGAATATTACAGTAAGCGGATAAACTGAAACGTCCAACTTCAATCCTCTAATTTGAAGGGGACTCACGCTCTTCTCAACCCGTTCAAACCTCCCCAATCTCACGCTGTCACGAAAAATCAGCACGTTTATTCAGAAAGAACTTCCTACGTAGATGCCAAACTTTATCGTCGTCGAGAAGGCAATCTAGCCATCTTTGCTTTCCAGATGCGCTGTCGCGTGTTGATGCTTGTTTCGAAAAGTCCGAAGAAAGATGGTTGCGAATCATATCCAGAAAACTTGGGAAGGTATAGTGAGAGTACACTCAACACACCGAAATGACACGACCTGGAGCATGGATCGCGATTTTCAAGAATATTTTACATGTAAAATATTAAATGGATTTATTTGCCTGTTACGTATCTTTTTTTTTTTTTTTTTTTTTTTTTTTTTTAACGATAATTGAGGAGGCTGCATCACAAAAGGTACTTGAGTGAATTTAACTTTAGTTCGGTATTAATTTGGAGTTAGTAGGAATTTTTTGGTTGAAAACTCAATTTTAAAACGCTTATTTTCCATGGATATTTACATATTTACTTTTAGAGCTGAAACGACTTCATTTTCGTGAAGAAACAGTTCCCAAAACCCGTAACAAACCATTATTCTGAAAATGAAAAATAATTGAAGAGTTGCATCACAAAAGGTACTAAACAGTTATTGTAGGGAATCTATGAATATGGAAAACTATGCCATTGAAATCGAATATCGTGGCGAATGACAAACGGTACCTCTTCATTAAAGTCGTGTTCCACCATGTCGTCGAACAGTGAGGAACCGTTGAGGTGAGTTCATTTTAACATGCAAGTACGATTAAGGGTGGCGATATGTCCAGAAGTCGATGAAAGTTACTTCGAATGCCACGATTGACAGTTGAATGAAATGTTACTCTGAAACGCGCTTTCGGTTGTAGCGAAGAGGGTCAATAGAGCGAGCTGAATCGGTTCATCAGTTCTCAGAGTGCACAGAGTGTGCGAGCGGATTACAGCATAAGTCACAGAGCGGCAAGTGTGGTACAGTGGGAACATAGGAGGGCGGATGAGAGCACAAACAACGTGAAATGCACCGTATTGTTGCCCTGGAATTTGATGTTGAAAACCTGAAGGAAGCGGGTGGAATCCGCAGACAAAAGGCCTGTGGGATGGTAGTGACAGCACGAAAACGATAACATTGCCAAGAGAGTGAGGAACAGGATGAGACGGAGGGAGTGTTTACAGGCTCTCCATATTGTACCACAATGTTCGGTTTAACGCCGTTAACAGGTGTCCGCTCGCTATGAAACAAAAGGTCTGTACGAAACCATTGTCTCCAAAGGGAAGGTCGCCATGGCAACTGCGCCCTTCACTCAAGCGAAGAGATAATGCAAGAAGGAGCTAATAATTAACGGACGACAATGGGAGTAACGTAGACCGAAGTTTTAAAATCATACCTACACCAATGACATTTTAATAATCAATTCTGACCAAGAGAAATCAGAAAGAATTATATTCGGCATGGACACATACCACTGCATTCTTGGGTATATTATACATGCGTTATGTGTCCATGCGGAATATAATATCCATATTATGAATTCTAAAACGCACATGAGGTGCCTAAAATGCATATCACGCAGTTAACGAAAGAAATGAACCTCCACAAATTACGACACCTCATCTTCTACAATAACGTAACCTATTAAATTATTTCCAACAGTGTCGGGCGGGTCGATGACAGCCGGTAAAAGCTGTAAAGGAGAACTTCGAAGCTTCAAGACGGTAGTAATTAAATACGAACACTAAATAAACTACCCTTTGGGTGGCAAACGACTTTTTGAGGAGAACTCAATTGCCTACTTCCGCAGGACCATTGCCATGAATAAATCTCAAAAGAGTGGGGTTGGGGATTCCTCCGAATTAGACCAATACGAATTGGTTCCTGGGATTTATTGTTCACCATTTGAATAATGTATCTAATGCAGTGACCAACACGTCACAATGCATGCGTCCCTCCCCATTACTCGTCGCCCTGGCTACTCTACGAGGAGGTAAACAGGATATTTGAGTAGGGAACACCGAAAAACAATACCTGGATCATTGCCAGGGCTCCCTAGCATAATTTTCAGACAAATAAAATATTTCAGCGCCTTTGATAAACTACCAGCAACAATCATTGTTCCATAAGGTACACAAATTTAATACCTTAGTAATTATTTTGTTCTTAGTAACAGTATAATTCCCGGGTCAAAACCCCAAGAGGCCCCAAAAGAAATCAGAAAAGTCCTGGGCCCTCCCTATTAATAGATTCCACGTTTTGAAGTACTTCGAAAAATCGATCACTCGACTAGCTTACCAAAACCCTTATGAAGCCGCAACAAAAGAGTGCGTCTAAAACCCCACAGAGCCCCATGATGGATCAGGCTGAACACATTCGTGGCCTAATGGCCTAATGGCCGTTAATTATTAGGATGGTGTTGTGAACTAGCATAGCATTTTCGGAATATACACGTCTTGAATTTCAAAGGGGGAAAGTTGGAAGGGAGTCAACAATTTCAACCCCGACGCGATTTTTTTTTTAAAGAAATATTAAAATTTAATATTTAATATAATAATAATAATTATATTTATTATAAATTATTATAACTTTTAATGCGCCAAGTTAATTCATATTAGCAACATAGTTTTGACAAATGTGGACTGTCAGTTGTGATTATTAGAAGTGACGCTTGTGAACCGGACTAGGAATTCACTGAACTTCATTAAAATAGTTTTTTTTTTTTACGCGCTCACACGAACAGAATGGTGTTTTGACCAAATGTGAATCAACGATTTCAACCCCGTCGCGAAAACATAATATTATTGGTTATTTAGGAGTAAATGTATGTCCTCCCACTGTCTTTTCGCCGTTCGTGCCAATAACGGTAGGATTTTTTTTCTTTATAAAAATCAGAAATGAAAACAAAATAACCGTGTTTTCCTTCCATTTTTTATTGTGGTTGGTCCTGCAAGGTTTCCAGCCCTAGCCCGCGAGGCATTTTGGACAAAGACCTAAGTGTGTTGTACTAGTTGCGATATTGGACATGGAATCGATTCAGAACCCCATTCGGTCCAAACCAATCTGACCAATCAACAGCTACCAAGTACTTTTCCCTTTTTATAAACGAAGTAGAATCGACCGACCCGGTTCGACTGCTTTAAAGTTCTGCTCCAACACAAAAAGAGTAACAACCCATGTGTAAAATTTGCAGCGTTTTTTCATCAGAGATAGGAAGCCGGCGACTACAATGTTTCATCACCACCCACACTAGCAGACACCAGACGCGTAACAAATGAGCCACCCCGTGCCATGACCCCACTCACTTGAGCGAAAAGAGGACCAGAAGCTCAAGAATTTTTAGACTTATCACAGTTTACGAGAAAGAGTGGTCGGTGATCTCCTGCATTCTGGCAAGTTGGCTTGGCCAGCTTCCACCGAGCACTAAAGTAAATTAGATTAATTTTATCTATCATCCATGATGTCTCAAGGCTTCTAGGTAGACACAATAATAATCATAATAATAAATCTTTATAATGGAAGTTGTTTGCCGTCCCTCTTCCTGTTTCCAGTGACGCGAAATTATTATCTTCGAATAGGAGACATTGAAGCCTTTGAGGACCAAAGGGCCTGAAGGCCATTTTCGAAGTTTCCGAGATTATAGTTTATTTTGGGCCCATATTATGCCACTGGCTTTCAGGGTAGAAAGGGCCCAAATGTCAAATCCAGTTAAAAGTGACCGCCAAGTCACATTGTTACCAACGGCATCACACCCAAATTCCCTATTTTGCCTAGGTTCAGGAGGGATTTTGTATTGAATGGCTGGGGTTTTGTAGTGAAAGGGCTAAAATACCATGCCTATGTGCTGATTGACTGTTTAATTTAAAAAAAAAAAAGAGTTTACTCACTGTTTGGAAACCAAACTGGTAGGGATGAGTAGGGTATACGGGGACGGGAGCAAAAGGTAAATTTACATGTTCCATGCTAAAATTATAATATGTGTCAAGTGCTTGACTATTAAATGCTATAGTAACGAAACTTTAAACGGCAAAAACTAGTTTTGGGAATTTTGGCATTAAATTTGAGGCCAATTGGTCTCAAAAGGCATCAATTCGTTTTACAACAAACAAATTCAATCAGGTGTTGCGATTCTTGAGGGCCGATTGACCCCAGTGGTCAACAAAACCTCAACCATGTCATCCGATTTCAATTTTGGGCGATCTCCTAATTACGTTACCACAACCATTCGTCATTTCTGCACTGAGAGAAAAAAAGGGCCTATTCTAGGTTATTTTTCGATTTTTTTCTAGGTTAAATGCTGCCAACCTAGATTTTTTTTGGTTTTCATTCTAGGGTGGAACAATTTAGTCTAGGTTGAATATCATTTAACCTAGATTGAAAATACTGGTGAAGTTACCTTCCTAAAAATGCAAACAACCAAGATTTAAAATGCGCCACCCCCACACTTTAGTTCTAGGTTAAGTTCACGGTGTGTGCCGCCGCCTCCATCCATTTACAGTCTAGGTTAAAAACATTAATGTCTTGGTTGTCTCACCCTGGTATTCAATGTTTTTCACTTTCATAGACGGTTGATTTACCCTAAAACGAAAACGTTCTCACCCCACCTCAAACAATTTACAGCCATGGCGCGTTAACCTAGAACCCATTTTTCTCTAGGTTGTGACCCTTTATTTATGAGGATGTTTCAATTACTATCCCTGTTGTACCAGTTAAATTTCTAGGTAGCTTCCCATTCTTTTCAGGTTGGTCCTAATAAATTACTAGGTGGTCCCCTTTTCTTTCTAGGTTGGCTCCACTTCCATTGCAAGTTGGTTCTATCAACTTCAACTATCTTTCTGGGTTGTCTCTGTTTCCAACTGAGTACAAAAATTTGAATGTGACGTAATAATATGACTGCACAAAGTGACAGAAAATAGATGATTAGAATTTGACAGAGATTTGGCCTCAACCCCACCCCATAGCAGGGGTGCCAAGACAACGAGAATTAACGCCCACCGCCTACAGTGGCGCTCTCCGCGACCGCTTAGCGTACCGTAGAAACAACCTGGAATTTATTGAATGAATTACAATCACTGTTGTTTAAACCTAAACCTATTTGTGGTACTACGGTAGTTTTAACCGAGACTGAAAGTCTAACTTTTTCTTCTGGGTTGTTACCTAAAGTAACAATCTCGCCTTTTAAATCTCTCGGTTGTTTTCAGTTGTACAACCGAGACTTTAATGGAGGGGAATTATATGGAAGGTCAAATCATTCAATTCTAGGTTACCCCACTTCTTAAAAGTCAAAGGTAGGTAATATATTTTCTAGGTCTTCACAATGTCAACCTAGACCAAATGTGAAGTTCACATTTGTTCTAGGTTGACACTTTTTTATTCCAGGTTGTTGTCAGAGGGCTGGTAATAACGGATTAGGTTGTTTCTATATGGGTCTAGGTTGTATTAATATTTTCCTATGTTACTTTAACCTGGACCTATTTTTTTCTAGGTTGAATCAATTGATTCTAGGTGGTTTCAATTTCTTTTCGTGGTTATTTCAGATTTAACCTAGCCACTAAAAAAATCTTTTCTCTCAGTGTGTGGAGCACAATGTCATTCAATTTTCAGGAAAACAGATAACAGTAAAATTTACTTATTCATGTTTATGATGAATTTGTTGACCCACAAAATCAAATCCCGAATTCATTCACACGGTCAACACCAATAGGAAAATGAAACTGTCACACAGACAGGTGAAGGATTTATGCATTTGATTGACGCTAAATCGTGATAGAGGGAGGGGGCCATACGTTCCGTTTGAAGAGCTAACACACAATTTATCCTCGATGTTTTATTTAGGAAACTGAATGGCTGGCTGCTTTATTGGGCAAAGGTGAATAAAAGACTTCGGAAATGAATTATCGAGGGAAAAATTTGCGTTTCGGCTTCAAGCGGAACGTATAGTTCGCTCTCTAACCTTTGACGATTAGCTATGCGCCAAACACATAAATCCTTCATCTGTCTGAGAGACAGTTTAGTTTGCCTACAAACCGAACTGCTCTCGATCAACGGAGCGTTTTGACAATAAGCCATCGAATAACAACACACATTCCCCCACCCGATAACAATAGGTACCATAGACAAATCAAACGGGGCGATCCAGGATCCTCCGAGCGCAATAGACCGGTCAGGCTGTAAATACTTGGCTCGGCACATCTTTCTGCGACTGGGACCTTTCCACTACAGGTTAGAGATTTACCGTTTTTAGAAATTTATAGGTATCAAGAACCTACAGACCTGTAGACCCATAGACCAACCAGTCTTTCACCTCCCATTGTCATCCCCAACTTTTTTTTTTAAAGGTACAAAATTCGTTGGCCGTAAATGAACTTACACACGCGGTATCTTGACGACTAATTACTTACTTACTAGACGACTAATAAGCAATAAATAGGCTGGATAATTATTTGTCTACAACGTTTTTCCATTCAACGTTATCAGCAGAAAAAATCTTGTCGAATGCATTGTTGCCTTCATGAGCCACAAAAGCGAGCTCTTGATGAACATTTAAAAAAAATTACCCGCAATATCTATGCAAATCACCAATTAATTAAACTGAACCTTTATTAAACGGTCAGCTACCGTGGTATTTGCGCTAGTTTGCTGAATAGGGGGTAAACTACAAAGGAATCTTTTCGTGGAGAGAAACTTCCACAAAGAATTTATACATGAAACCCGGCTTTTGTAATGCAAAACTGAGAGGGTTGAGGGCCAACAGTATTATCCACGATAAATATGAGTTCAGGATACGACAGTGGAGAGGCTTACCTCTTCTAATTTTTCCGTTCTTACAAGAAATGAGTACCTATTCGCCGTAACAATACCGTTCGACTTTGTGAAGTATTTGAAAATAATTATTAAGGTTGCTTTGCTATACGAATGAACTGTACGAGTTAGCAGGACAGGAGCAGATTAGGTTGGGCTCAACGATTTAATTAACCGTTGAGACAGGAAGGTACGTGCTGTCCGGTTGTTGGCTGGTAAAGGACCAACCCCTGAAGTTAGCTGAAGTAACGCGTGGGGATACAAGATTGGTGGGTCCCTAAAGGTCAGATGGGTAGGAATTGGGAGGAAAATAAATTTAATTCTTGTCTTCGCAGAGTTCGCTATTTCCCTCTTATTACGCATCGAGCAATCCAACACCTTCAAACGCCGCAAAAATTTATTTGAGAAAAAAAAAATTCCGATTACGTGCTTTTGGCTTGGCTGTCACAATACTTTTTTCTCTCTCGTCGCTATAGCACAAAATGTCGGAAACCCCACAGCTTGAGCGAGGTTTGGTGATTTCCCGAATGGGAAGTGGCAGGATACGAACGAAATGGGATGTGAGCCTCAGAACCCGTTACATTTGTAATATTTATTCAGCGGGGGAAGTGACAGGTATGCGACTTCCGTACTCACATGACGTGCAGCAGAAAACATTATCTCATTGCGTATTGAACGAAGACCGCTCGATACCGTTGACACGTCGTATGTCTGACAATATTCTGAAGGTAATCGCAGGTGTACTGGAAGGACACACCTCAACTACACAATACGAATTTCTCGTAATTCCCAGAGAAACAAGCGTAGGCATTTGTGAATCATACAATATTATCTAAGTCGGGAAAGAAATATAATTTCTTGCAGGAAACCTTTTAAACCATGAAAAGTAGTGGCCAACGGAGAATGAATATTGTGAATTGTAAATAAACTGAAAATCTGGGATGTTAATTCCAGAAAAGTTATAAGTTACAGTAACTAACTTTACCGGGAGGTTATTTACTGCGGAGGGAGGGCTAGGGGTACAGTTTAAGCAGGGATACTGAAAATAATTAAATCCTTTTCAGTATCCCTAATTAAACTTTATCCTATAATATTCAACTTGAATAGCTTGAAAAATTTTAATTTTCTACCCTCAAAGTGTCCTTCAACTATTCACCGACAAAATTTTCAACTGGTTAAGAACTCCTTACACTTGGCGACGGCGGGTACTAGGAGGTCGGTAATCTTATTAAGATGTGTGATAGTATAGTAATGCAATTTACCAAGCGCAGCCAAGGGCACCCAAGCACCTGGTTAAGCATCTAATTAAGTCTGTTGCCCCCAGGTAATTATAACTCCACCCACATCGTCGTCTCCTACAAGGGGTACAGCCTCCCTCGAGCCAACTTGAGCGAACTAGTCAAACGAACAACTGTTAAGAGGGATCATGATAACACGTATTGTGTTTCTTCAGCCCCTCACGGGCCTCATAATCACGCAGATAATGCCACGATTATTATAATATTATAATGAAAAAGCAATATCCACACATGCGAAATATACTTCGAAATATATTTCAGCGTTTATTCCCGAAATTCATAGAAAACTATTGGGAGGACTAAAAATAATAATTTTTGCTCAAACCAAAAACAAAGTGAGTCTCTTTTAATCTAGGTTAATGGGAATTCATTAATAACACAACCCTTCGAATTCGTCAACCTAATTGTCTTGATTATTTTCGTCACTTCAAACGATGTTATCGTAAATGATCCGAGCGGCACGCAACACCATTACCATAAACGAAACAGCATAATTGCTTCATTATTGCATTAATATTTTAGTAAAATGACGAATTCATCACGGCGCCACAAGTATGTGATAGGACTTACGTCCGGCATTTCGCATGTGAACCTTCTAATTATAATAATTTCTTCTTCTTCGAGTGCCATACCCGCTAACGGGCGTAGGCAACCTCTCGCTACTAACTTAAGTTAGTAGAACAGAATTCTGTTGCCCGTGTTGAACAGTATTACCTCCAGGGGCCTACTACTTAACGCCCAATCCGAACGGCAAATGCGAGAGGCTTTCCTGGGCAAGATACTCTCGGTGGTTTGCCATTTCCTTCCAAGAGGTGATCATCAGTCTAAGGAAGATGTTTAGCGGCTGCTGGGGTCGAAACAGCAACCTTTGACTCAGCAGTCCAACGCTCAAACCACTGCATGAAGAATAATTTCTAACTCAAGTTAAAGATGAGCCACCTTTCCAAATACGCGTAATATATATTTTAAGCTCTTGACCTAATCCAAAAAGAAGAAGTAGAAATACGAAAAGGAGCATTCGCATGAAAGTATGTGGTCCGCATTTAAAATCAAGGCAAGAGGATGAAGTATGCCAGGAAAGATATGGCCCCATATTCCAATGTCCATAAGGGGGTCGGCACACTAACTCCACCCTAACGATGTATGCATACCTGGTAAGAATTGAGGCAAGCGGCTCTCCAAGGATATAGGATGTGCGGGCAACCCTTGCCTGCCCCTTCGGAACCTTACTGCTCCCAACTAACCCTGGTGCATAAATATATAACCAACCAGTCCGCGGGGATTTTTCACTCCATTCGATCTTCGTGGTCGGCGAGGGAATCGCTAGGTCCGTTTTCGCATAGTTCGAGTACATGAAATAGTACCATTGCAAGATGACTGCTAAGCCTCTTCATTCATTTTCACGGATATAATAATTGTAGAAGGAATGGATGCAGTCTGATAATACAGAGAAAAAACGATGCAAATTTTACACAAGGGTTTATTATTGTTTGATATAGGTTACTTGTGCAAAAATTTAAATCTGTCAACAACAAAATTAAAAAAAAAAAACTTTTTTTATTTATTTTTTTTTTTCAAATTTTTTGTTGTTTTTTACTTGAAAAATATTTAACCTCCTGGGATCCATAAGAAATCTCATTTGTAGCACCATGAAAACCCTATAGATCACAACAGTGAAATCGGATCGTTGAGGGACCCCAAAAAATGGATTCTACGTTCAAAAATACTTCGAAAACGACACCTGACTCGATCCCATAGCCAAAAGCCTTCAAAAATCCCCTTCCGTGGCCCCATTTTAGCCCCATAGCGCCCAACGAGTTTGGGCGATCGGGCTGAAAACCTTGTGGGCACAACTAGATGGTAAACCGAGTATTTTGTCAAAATTTCAGATAAAAAAAAAAAAAAAAAAAAGCCTACTGCCCAAAACGGCTCGGATGGCGGACGGCGGACGGACATTTCTGTTTCGGAATCTAGATCTCTTGAAACGGATAATTGGAAGTGACAGGTATGCGACTTCCGTACTCACATGACGTGCAGCAGAAAACATTATCTCATTGCGTATTGAACGAAGACCGCTCGATACCGTTGACACGTCGTATGTCTGACAATATTCTGAAGGTAATCGCAGGTGTACTGGAAGGACACACCTCAACTACACAATACGAATTTCTCGTAATTCCCAGAGAAACAAGCGTAGGCATTTGTGAATCATACAACATTATCTAAGTCAGGAAAGAAATATAATTTCTTGCAGGAAACCTTTTAAACCATGAAAAGTAGCGGCCAACGGAGAATGAATATTGTGAATTGTAAATAAACTGAAAATCTGGGATGTTAATTCCAGAAAAGTTATAAGTTACAGTAACTAACTTTACCGGGAGGTTATTTACTGCGGAGGGAGGGCTAGGGGTAAAGTTTAAGCAGGGATACTGAAAATAATTAAATCCTTTTCAGTATCCCTAATTAAACTTTATCCTATAATATTCAACTTGAATAGCTTGAAAAATTTTCATTTTCTACCCTCAAAGTGTCCTTCAACTATTCACCGACAAAATTTTCAACTGGTTAAGAACTCCTTACACTTGGCGACGGCGGGTACTAGAAGGTCGGTAATCTTATTAAGATGTGTGATAGTATAGTAATGCAATTTACCAAGCGCAGCCAAGGGCACCCAAGCACCTGGTTAAGCATCTAATTAAGTCTGTTGCCCCCAGGTAATTATAACTCCACCCACATCGTCGTCTCCTACAAGGGGTACAGCCTCCCTCGAGCCAACTTGAGCGAACTAGTCAAACGAACAACTGTTAAGAGGGATCATGATAACACGTATTGTGTTTCTTCAGCCCCTCACGGGCCTCATAATCACGCAGATAATGCCACGATTATTATAATATTATAATGAAAAAGCAATATCCACACATGCGAAATATACTTCGAAATATATTTCAGCGTTTATTCCCGAAATTCATAGAAAACTATTGGGAGGACTAAAAATAATAATTTTTGCTCAAACCAAAAACAAAGTGAGTCTCTTTTAATCTAGGTTAATGGGAATTCATTAATAACACAACCCTTCGAATTCGTCAACCTAATTGTCTTGATTATTTTCGTCACTTCAAACGATGTTATCGTAAATGATCCGAGCGGCACGCAACACCATTACCATAAACGAAACAGCATAATTGCTTCATTATTGCATTAATATTTTAGTAAAATGACGAATTCATCACGGCGCCACAAGTATGTGATAGGACTTACGTCCGGCATTTCGCATGTGAACCTTCTAATTATAATAATTTCTTCTTCTTCGAGTGCCATACCCGCTAACGGGCGTAGGCAACCTCTCGCTACTAACTTAAGTTAGTAGAACAGAATTCTGTTGCCCGTGTTGAACAGTATTACCTCCAGGGGCCTACTACTTAACGCCCAATCCGAACGGCAAATGCGAGAGGCTTTCCTGGGCAAGATACTCTCGGTGGTTTGCCATTTCCTTCCAAGAGGTGATCATCAGTCTAAGGAAGATGTTTAGCGGCTGCTGGGGTCGAAACAGCAACCTTTGACTCAGCAGTCCAACGCTCAAACCACTGCATGAAGAATAATTTCTAACTCAAGTTAAAGATGAGCCACCTTTCCAAATACGCGTAATATATATTTTAAGCTCTTGACCTAATCCAAAAAGAAGAAGTAGAAATACGAAAAGGAGCATTCGCATGAAAGTATGTGGTCCGCATTTAAAATCAAGGCAAGAGGATGAAGTATGCCAGGAAAGATATGGCCCCATATTCCAATGTCCATAAGGGGGTCGGCACACTAACTCCACCCTAACGATGTATGCATACCTGGTAAGAATTGA
Organism: Pilophorus perplexus; assembly: GCA_955831195.1. Lineage (NCBI taxonomy): Eukaryota > Metazoa > Arthropoda > Insecta > Hemiptera > Miridae > Pilophorus > Pilophorus perplexus. The sequence goes on along the minus strand of OY037011.1, from coordinate 10,888,833 downwards.
GGCAAGCGGCTCTCCAAGGATATAGGATGTGCGGGCAACCCTTGCCTGCCCCTTCGGAACCTTACTGCTCCCAACTAACCCTGGTGCATAAATATATAACCAACCAGTCCGCGGGGATTTTTCACTCCATTCGATCTTCGTGGTCGGCGAGGGAATCGCTAGGTCCGTTTTCGCATAGTTCGAGTACATGAAATAGTACCATTGCAAGATGACTGCTAAGCCTCTTCATTCATTTTCACGGATATAATAATTGTAGAAGGAATGGATGCAGTCTGATAATACAGAGAAAAAACGATGCAAATTTTACACAAGGGTTTATTATTGTTTGATATAGGTTACTTGTGCAAAAATTTAAATCTGTCAACAACAAAATTAAAAAAAAAAAACTTTTTTTATTTATTTTTTTTTTTCAAATTTTTTGTTGTTTTTTACTTGAAAAATATTTAACCTCCTGGGATCCATAAGAAATCTCATTTGTAGCACCATGAAAACCCTATAGATCACAACAGTGAAATCGGATCGTTGAGGGACCCCAAAAAATGGATTCTACGTTCAAAAATACTTCGAAAACGACACCTGACTCGATCCCATAGCCAAAAGCCTTCAAAAATCCCCTTCCGTGGCCCCATTTTAGCCCCATAGCGCCCAACGAGTTTGGGCGATCGGGCTGAAAACCTTGTGGGCACAACTAGATGGTAAACCGAGTATTTTGTCAAAATTTCAGATAAAAAAAAAAAAAAAAAAAAGCCTACTGCCCAAAACGGCTCGGATGGCGGACGGCGGACGGACATTTCTGTTTCGGAATCTAGATCTCTTGAAACGGATAATGTCAAATTTTGAGGCCGATCGGAGTCGTCGACCTCTGTTGCGAAAACATAGGTGTATTATTCCATGAATAATAAACCAAAATCGGGCGTGGTGACGCCGATGACGCTCGTGCCGCCGGTGACGCTTATGGCGCTTTGAGTTGCCGCGGACACTTCTGGAAGCTTGTGATCAATACACTTTAAATACCCCTTCAGAATGAGGTACTGATGAAGACAAATCATTTGAAAAAATCGGGGGTCGTGACGCCGATGACGCTCGTGGCGCCGGTGACGCTTGTGGCGCCGGTGACGCTTGTGGCGCTGTGAGTTGCTGCGGACACTTCTGGAAGCTTGTGATCAATACACTTTAAATACCCCTTCAGAATGAGGTACCTACTGATGAAGACAAATCATTTGAAAATTGTTATTCTCGCCAACAGGAATCGGACCAGATGATCAAGTAGTCGTTGAGGTTTTATTCTCTTTCATTGAACATCAGAAGAGAGCTGGAAGAAAAAGAACGCTTTTTGAATGCCTCTTTTGACAACGTGTATATCTAAGTGAAAGAACCACATTTGTCTAAGATAAAAAGCTTTTGATGTGGAGATTTTGGTTTATTATTCTTGGAATAATAATACACCTATGTTTTCGCGGCGGTGGTCGACGACTCCGATCGGCCTCAAAATTTGACATTATCCAAGGGGTCTAGATTCCAAAACCAAAATGTCCGTCAGCCGTCCGGGCCGTTTTGGGCAGTAGGAATTTTTTTAAAAATCTGACATTTTGACCATCTAGTTGTGCCCACAAGGTTTTCAGCCCGATCGCCCAAACTCGTTGGGCGCTATGGGGCTAAAATAGGGCCACAGAAGGGGATTTTTGAAGGCTTTTGGCTATGGGTTCGAGTCAGGTGTCGTTTTCGAAGTATTTTTGGACGTAGAATCCATTTGTGGGGGTCCCGCAACGATCTGATTTCACTGAGGCGATCCATAGGGCTTTTTTGGGGCTACAAATGAGGCCGATCGGAGGCGTCGATCTCTGTCGCGAAAACATAGGTGTATTATTCCAAGAATAATAAACCAACATTTGGTTTATTATTCTTGGAATAATACACCTATGTTTAGTGAAGTTCGTCGGAAGAAATGGTTCTAGGTAGGTAGAAGTCATTAAGTAACGAGCATTCGGCTGCGGATTCCTAACATCGATGTTATTTAGCACCTTGGTTGTAAAATAAATATGTTTAATGAGAAACTTGAAGTATCATCCGTATACCGTTAGGGCAAACATATCAAATTCAAAATATAACTCAAATATTTGCAGAAAACTGGAGAAATAGGAACTAAAACTTCAACGCTGATCGTCTGAATCAATTTTCAAAATTAGGCCTCCGCAAAGTGTTTCTTGAGCCGGGAGGGAAATAGCTTAGTGAACCACCTCACCCTTACACCATTTAGGTACCTATCTCGGTTAGGAGAACTGAATTTCGTCCCTCGTTAACCTTCCTCTCGCCCCAATTTTCGTAGGAAACCGCTTCGAGATCAACTTTCCAACTTATTTGCAGAGCTTGTTATATCCAACTTGGACAATATTAGCTTTCCGAACAACGAGGAATAGGTACGACGGTTTAGGTTTTGCAGAACCAAAGGACTGGCAATTAGTCTCTCAGCACACAAATTGATACCACCCTCACTCATCGGTGAACATAAACGATTCATCAATCTCGCAGTAATTAATATTACACTATGATTACGTTAGAGATTCTGGATATCACTAAATTTTCTATATAGTTAATTAGTCAACCTCAGGTACGACATCACAGGGTATGATAAATTAGGGTGAGTAGTGCTCGCTTTAGTAGGGATGTTTTCTTCTTACTTACAGAGAAAACCTGTCCAAAGAGGACAAAGTAGAGCGCATTGATGAGAGCACCGGCTACCGGGATCCGCTCGCAGTGGGACTCGTTACTAGCCTATTCCTTTCTTAATCAAACTCAGGTGAACAATCAGAAGGAACAAATTACTGCATACCACACGAACTGGTTCACTAGTTGTACATGACTGCAAGTACCGTGTTACGTTTCTTGTATCTTCCGGGTTCCCCTCTAAAACCTGCCTTTCTACAAAGCCACCCCGTCCTCAAAGCTCGAGCCTGTCGCGCATTATTCACCCGAATTTACAGCGATTTCCTCCCTTTTGCACCGCTAGGGGTAGGAGTTTTGGAGAAGGAACTCCAAGATAACATTCCCCCTTCATCCTCTTGTACTATCCTTTCAGCCACACGCCAACACCTGCGCACTTTGGCCGATGTTTGGGAGGAACTAAAGCGTAAAAGTCGCAACAAGTCGTAACAATACCTTACCCTACCTAATGAACGAAGAGCCAAGTCTTCTGTCCTTTATTAAACTTGTCCCCGCTCTCCCTCGTCAGACTAACTTTTATCAGACATTAATTTCCTCTCCCAGAAGTTTAATAAGGAAAACAGATGAGGCAATTGTTCCATTAAATTCATCCCACTAGCTTCAGCCCCGTAATAAGGCTTTATGATGACTATAAATCCGAATAATGATGTTAGACCGCAGGGTCTCCACTTGGAAGCCACTCAATCATTGAGGGATGTAAGGTCATATTAAATTCAGTGGTCCGCATCCGCATCTTCGTGATCATCACCTTGCTAGCCTAATTGTTAACAAAGCCAATCAAAGAAAATAAACTAAAACCATACCATTGTATTATGATTAGAAATTACACAGTCTAGCTTAGTACCTAAACTTGGTTGTATTTACTTGCGAGGACTGAACGTTACAATACATACGAACACACTAAAAAGTGTGACCCCGACGTGATACGAAGACATGGCTCAGCCACCAGTCTCGACTGCGAGTGGAGATCATGACATTGTCATTCAGCAAGCAATTCATGCACACTTTCGACCAGCCACCTTCTGGAGAACGTTCCAAGATGGATATGCGCTGGAGAACACCGTTCTGACGCACAGACCTCCTCGGCCAACCGCCTACTTCAATGAGTAATTTCTTATCATTTGTACAATTAAAAACCAGTTTCTAAAACAAAGTTTCTCAAATGGGGGCCAAAAATGATAAAATAATAAAATACAGGGAAAATACTTATTATAAGTACTCAAGAAAACTCAAAGGCCAACTTGCACAATTAAAGTAATACATTCAACCCAAACTGGGTCAAATGAGCTGGTGCACGTTCAGTTATGTCCTGACAAGTCCATTAAAAAGTTTGAGATGAGCAGCTCGTGTAACGTTCCCTGAGAGTGGAATGACTGTTAATAAAGTTTGGAGGGTACCTCCTGGATTCGGTAAAAATTATCAACTTTTCCGTCGTCCCCTACCCTCCTAACAGGCTGTATGTACCCGGTTATCGAAGTTTAATGGTATTAGTTAGCTTGTAGCCAAAATGGGTGTACGTTACACATAATATGAAAACGCAAAAACAAAGTTCGTTACAAAGCAATATCATGAGAGGTGTGGCATTTCGACAAAGGTCGAAGAAAAAAAACGCTGCAAATTTTACACAAGGGTTTATTATTCTTTGATATAGGTTACTTGTGCAGAAATTAAATTCTGTCAATGGAAAAATTTAAAAAAAAATTTTTTTTTTGATTTTTATTTCAAAAAAATTTTTTTTTGGATTTTTTTGTTCAAAAATGTGTTTTTCAAAAATTCTGTATTTTTTACTCAAAAAATATTTAACATCCTGGGATCCTTCAAAAATCCCATTTTTAGCCCCATGAAAGCCCTAAAGATCGCCCCAGTGAAATCGGATCGTTCCGGGACCCCAAAAAATGGATTCTACGTCCAAAAATACTTCGAAAACGACACCTAACTCGATCCCATAGCTAAAAGCCTTCAAAAAACCCCTCCCGTAGCCCCATTATAGCCCCAGAGCGCCCCACGGGTTTGGGCGATCGGACTGAAAACCTTGCGGGCACAACTAGATGGTAAACCAAGTATTTTGTCAAAATTTCAGATTTTTAAAAAAATTCCTACTGCCCAAAACGGCCCGGACCGCGGACGGCGGACGGCGGACGGACATTTCGGATTTTGAATGTAGACCTCTTGAAACGGATAATGTCAAATTTTGAGGCCGATCGGAGTCGTCGACCCGCGTCGCGAAAACATAGGTGTATTATTCCAAGAATAATAAACCAAAAAATGTAGTGTAAATGCCTACAGGTAAAATTACTTTTTTTCGAAAAGATATCCTACTACGAGTTTATCTTACAAACCTTGTTCAGGCAGAAACGCGCAACTATTACAAATGCCTGGATATATACTATGCGGAGCCAGGGCTGTGCTAACAGGGTTTTTTTTTTTTTTTTTTTTTCGGGGCGTAGGAGGAGGGCGAACTCCTAGTGGTCCCTTTGATAGTCTAGAGGAATGGGTCAACCCGGAATTGTGCTAACAGGGTTAAACCCCCCTTTAACGGTTTAACTGAATATCCCAGTGAATAACAAGACCTGGTAATCCGAGGGGGTGCGTGAAGCTATACTTTCGTACGTGACTTCTCTTGACAAGTTTCCATAACCCGCCCCCGTATATTCGCAGTCATATAGTTCAGCCGAGCCGTACCCGTTCGTTGCTATGGCAGTGAACGTGAACCTCATGACCAACACAATACGATTGCCGATATAAAATAGCAGTTCCAAATCTAGATTGAAGGCACACCAAATGCAGCAACACGAAATAAGTATATAACGAGCAAGTGGCATTTTGTGGTGATTTTATGATGTCTTCATCGTTACGATTACGTGAGCGTTTACTGAGGTGTATTGTATATATTATATATTTGGCTTCATGTCAATATTTTCTTCTCCTTTCTTTCTTTCTCCTTCATGTCTGCCCTTTAACGTCTCTTTCATAGTCAACCAATCTACTCCTTTTTATACCGTGCCATACAACTTTTCCTTTCCTCTTCTTTTATGGGGTATTGATAAAGCCGAAAAAAAGAGCCGAGGAAAAAAGACTTAACCAGACCTACCCGTCAAAATGCCGCCAAGATCCGCTGCACATCCGCTCCCGTTTTGTTTCCACCAGAGCTGTCACCGTTTCCTCTTTTCTTCTATCGAAAAAATACCATGTGATACGGTCGCATGAAAGATGCTTCTTACTCGAAGCATTATTTCTTATTAAATAAGTAAATTTTACATTTTCTGGATGCTCCATTTCAGGTTATTCATGATCATCCTTCCCATAACTACGAACTTGATTCATTGTTAATTCAGTTCTATAGAACTGAATTAACAATGAATCAAGTTCTTATGGAGAGACTATAGTCTCTCCATCAAAACAAGCAATAACTTGCCACAATATTTTCATTTTTGTTTTGTTTCAGTTTATCTCTCGTGGTTCATTGTGTAAAGCATACCATCGCCAGGACCGCCGTTGGAATCTTAACACAGAAAGAGGAAAGTCTACGAAGGAAAATAAATTGAAGTGGCAACTCATTCGGTCCAACGCAAGAAACTGTTTCTTTTGTTTCTGACAGGGCTCGTGATCAATCTCCGCATCAGCTTTTTCAGTAAGGACTGACCATCAAGAGCCGAATGGTTTTCCCTCGTTCATTATATATATATTTTCCAGTCTCGACAGTATTTTTCTCAGTTAGTTCATACAATTCCAGTGAGCTCTCTTTCCAAGTGAATAATAGCTCGGATTTTTCGTCAGACCCCACATTCGGCGTTCCAATTTATCCGACGAGCTTGAGGCTCAACGAAAGTAGAGCTATAGGATGTGCTCAAACTTTATTCTCCCGGTGTTTTTTCTTTGATACAAGCCAAAATAGCCGTGAAAATACTTCGAGCAATCACTATACATCCCTACCTTAAAATCATTTAGCACTTGCAGGATTTGGATAGGTAACTATATTAAGACACCAGCGGAGTTGAGCACATTTTTATTTATAAATAAGATTGTGAATTAATTCACATCATGCTTCGTTTGTGAATGTGAATTAATCCATACTTTCCAATTAAATAGGAATTTTGTAAATTTTACAAATTTTGTAAATGTGAATGTGAATTAATTCACATGCATAAGTGCGAATTTAAATTAATTCAAATTCACAACTTGTTCTGTAAATTCACAAACACGTGTAAATAATTCACAAAAAATGTAAATAATTACAAAAAAGCCTGTGAATTTTTTAAATTGACAAATAATTTGTGAATTTGTTTTAATTCCAGTTCTCGCGGGCACCGATGAATGGCAGGTTTTTTAATTCACTTAGGTACTTTGTTGTGAATTTAAAAAAAATCACATACCTATATGTACATTAAATTGAAAAAAAGTATTTGTGAATTTAAAAAAAATCATAGGCTTTTTTCGTAATTATTTACATTTTTTGTGAATTTAATTTAAGTTACGGAAAACGTTCACAAAAAATTCACAAACAAAGCATGATGTGAATTAATACATAAACTTATTTATAAATATAAATATGCTCAGCTCTGGATACCAGTAACAAATCCCATGTAGCTTGAATCGCTGAATTATCATATGTGAAGAAGTTAGATACATGTTTAAGTGAATGGGAGGGATTTGGGTCACCATCATTCAGGTACTCAATCACCTGAGGCATAATCAACATGGCAAAACTTGCCAATGAGAATACAGTGAGTGAATATGGTAAACCGCCAAGAAGGAGCTTTCCCAACTCGCCCACCTCTCGGATCAAGTGAGGAGATCCTCATGAGGACTTGTACGTCCTCAGGTGTATCAATCTAGCCAAGCGCTACCCCGTATTTACACTTGCAAATGAGGGTGAACTGACCTCACGAGCACGAACTGTTTCCGAACCATCACAACCAAAATTCATGTCATAATAAGGATAGGAAGTGGTATCGGAGCGATAGTTTACAAAATGGGAATGCCTACGACGAGTTAAATAACGCACAACTCGTAATTTTTCAGTCAAGTCCCATTTTTGATTGTTAACGATTAATCAAGGTCGACGAACAATCGAAAACGGTGTCATTATTTTGGAGTCAAACGATTTTAACAACGTTGATTAAAATCTGTTTGTTTTATTATCTGTAATGAAATGAAAAGGTTTCGGGGAGTTTCCACTCGTGGTCGGAAACGTAATTCGGTAAACCAAGCTACAGTTGTTAACTTTGATATTGGACATAGAATACTGCTGAAAGATGATACTGCTATAGCTTCGGTGAACGAAACGGCAAAGCGACAATGGTGTACGGGTTCACGTTTAGGGCTGCAATCCCTCGCCCACCTCATTTTCAAGCAGTCCTACACCGCCTGGGACAATCAAAAATAAACTACCTAATCAACGCAAACCGCCTAATCAAAGCCAAACAACCTAAGTTAATCACGAATAAAGATTGTTCGTTCTATTCGCTTTCATCTTATGTGTGCATAGACAATAAACACGGGAATCATTGATCAGGAAACGGGTGAGCCCAAAAACAGGAGGTTGATCTCTCAAAGGTGGGAAACAGTAGAGCGGATGGGAAGGAGTGTTTGTATTCGAGATAAGTCGCGCGGACGAGCGGTCAAAGCGGAATGGGGAGTACGAATTCCTGGGAGAACTCGAGGGACTGACCACCTCTTGCCGGCTCAGCTGGAGGGAAGGAAACGATCTCCTTTCTATTCAGATTTATAGCAAAAACTGTTTCCGACGGAAGAAAAGTCCCTTTCCCATTCGTTCATCTCATGTTTGCATATTTCCTTTCTTTCGTAACCCGAGAGGTGAGGGACTTCGCAAAAGCCAAATTTTCAAAGTAGAGCGGATTTTCTTATACGGAAATCAGCCATGCAAATGATTCACTGAATTGCTAATTGTATTTATATATAAAATTTATATTTACCGTACCTATATACTTAACATTTAGTGTTAAGTATAATATTTATAGCATAAATCCTATATTAATTATACTTCACCCCTAAACAATCAAGTGCTTATGCGGTAATACAATGGTAAACCTCAAAAAGTAACACCCAAAGAGGCAATCATTAGTGATCATCTGCAAAAATGTGCCCTATAGAGTTTAGGGGTATGAACGGAGTCAAGAACGAGTTGCTATGGAGATGGCCCGATGAATAACCACATTAGTGCGAAGCGAGCAGAATTGAGGGCGAACCGGATCTTTAAATGACTTCGAATCAAATCCTCCATTTCCCAATAGCAAAGAGGAAGGCCCTTATAAAAGAGAAAATGCTCGAGATGATGGAAAGTGGATGAGCGATCAAGACCGCAAGAATTGAATTCCCAAATCCAAACATGGGATGTGGAAGGCGTCGGTTTGTGACGTTTGCCATTTCAACACGAGAGAAATTCGAGGAAGATCTTGTTGTATTTAGGATTTGGTTGAAGGTAAAGTTAGTCGTACTCGGGCCCCTTTCTTACACTTCGGAGACCGCCGTGAACAATGGAAACGCCTGGTCGTTTAATCAAGCTTGGGAAGCAGAAGCACAATAATTGTTTATTATTAGCTTTGGGAAAGTAAGAGACACACGTAAAATATGAACACTATTGAAAAATACTATATATCCAAATTGGATACCAACCGTAATAATCTTTCCGAGTTTGCGACTTCCAAGTTGGCATCCGTTCACCTGAACTTGAAATTCCAACTATGATTCATGGATCAAACTAGAAATGAACGAAGTAAGTGCATCAAGATTCCAGCACACTTCATGAGGTTCTATTTTAATTAGAAGCGAGCAAGACTTCTAGTCTTCAGGCACAGAAGACCCCAGCCGCTTGCTTAACTCCGACGGGAGCGAGGAACTAAGGGAAGGACGAAGCAATTTCCCTTCATCTTGGGAACTACTATCCGGTCTTCCCAAGAATTACTGAAATTCCACAATGAAATGTGTGAGATACAAGGGAGGCAGGCAAGCATTCACTCATGAGTTTTCAAGCATTCACTTAGGCCCCTTAGACAAACGCAAAAGAGAACAAGACGTATACCAACCAAAAATGTGTACCTACATAAAGAATTCCTTCTCAACAATAAACAAATTTTTGTTTTTGACATTTTCATGTCTTTACTATGGCACATGAAATCAAATAGCGACACGAAAAATTTCGACGCGATACCGATAAACAATCCGTCGTCAATTTTGTGCATGTTGGTACACCAGTAACATCCGCTAACCGGGGTACGCTACAACTTGATAGGAAATCCAACTTTCCTGGGATTATAGTATGAATCGGTGCAGATTTGAGAACGTCTGTGCGTCACACTCGTGAGCTTCTCACTCATAAAAACTATTTTAAAACAAATTATAAAGAACGCCAATGCAGCGAAGTATGGTAATTCGCGGTGCTTAATGTCTTCATATAATGCCACCCGAGAGCGCTTGGAGAAATAACTGGTAAAAGTGAAAAATAGGGTGATGACACTTACAAGACATACGTGCTCGATTTACTGGGAAAGAATGACATTTTACGGACCATGATATACTGCAAATGAAATCAGCTATAAGAAATTCTAGCCCTCAGCGTACACAAATCCAGGTAACCTAGCGTCATTCATCATTATTCTAGAAAACCACTGCACACCGCAGAATGTAGAAAAGCAAAGTGAAACCCTAGACGTGCCAGATATCAATCAAACCTATCAGCGGGGTGCGTAAAAAATGTTTTACCGGCAATATTTCCAACAGGCAATTTATGAACATTTGATCAACTTTACGGAATATCCAGCAGGTGACGCAAACTTTTTATACGAAAAAGTTTCCATTGATTTACTTCCCAGGGAAGCAACCTAAAATCGTTCATTAGTCAGTGAGTCACGCAAAATAACTTGACAACAACAGCAATAGATTACTCTAAAAAAAAAAGTTAGAAAAGAAACTTGCTTTTAACTCAATACTACCACGGACGACGGAACTAGCAGGGGAAGAAAAAAAGATTAATTTGCTAGACAGCACAACAGCTTTTGAACGTTTTCCCCAAGAAACGAGCACTCACCACGAGATGCAAGACAACAGCACCAGTATAACCAAAAATGTATAGTGTAAGAGGTTCATGGAGTATACTATTACGTTTATTCAATTTACCAAAAAGGTGAACCGAAACTAGGACTATTATAGTGTTGAAGGCACACTATAATAGTGTTGAAGGCACGAGTAAAATCGAAATTTATGTTGAATGACCATCAAAATGGGGTTTTATGAAACCATGCAGGAATAAATGGAAGACGGAAAGAGAGGGATCAGAAGAAAGCGGAAGTGAAGTAAGAGAGAACGAGGCAGAGGATGAAAGGCGATTGCAACCTTTTCATGCCAACCCTGCATTAGAAAGGGAGGCTCATTAGAGGCCTGGAAAAGCAAGTTATATAAGCGGAGTTTGACCTTTGCCCAGAGCTTTCCACGTGAAGAAAAAGAGCAACCGACGAATGTAGTGGTGAGATGTCTCAACTTCCTTGCGCAGGTTCAGCGACAAAATTTTTACAACGTGGAATTCACAAAATTTGTGGATTTCACGTTAATATTTAATATGAACGGCCGGATGAATGAACTGTGAAATAAATATAGAACGCCAAGCGTGTATGTAGGCAGGGCATTGAGGGTTTTGAAGGATTTCATATGGCTGAATGATCTTCTAAAACCTAATGGAATAATCGAGCTATGATGAGAAAGTGGAAAACAATGATTCGCTGCACAATATCGCCTGTTTATCGGTATTCAATTTACCATAAAACCAATGTTCGTACTATGGACTCTACCGGCGACGGAACATTATCGTTAAGTAGAGGATTAAAAAAGTTTATTCAACGTTATTGCTACCCAAAGGATTAAAAAGTAATGAAAAAATATTCAGCAGTATAAAAATAATCCAATTTGTAGCGGGAAACTCAATTTGAACAGCTTCATGAAGCGAATAGGAGAAATCGCAGGGGAAAAATATATAAAAGATTGGTGGATGGAAGGTGAAGGTCTTTCATAAACTTGCTAAAGGAATATCAAGAAATTCATCCGTGATGAAAAAACCCTAGAGTAGGTACTTGCATAAAGAATCGGACAAAGAGGTGAATCCCGGAAGGAAAAAGTCATCGACTTGGAGAAAATTGAGGAATCAGTTTATCGGGTTAAGGCAATAGTCAGTTTCTTCTTTTGAACGAAAAGAAACCCCGAAAGCAAATAAACCGAATTTTTCTGATCCCCCTCAGAGGTACTATACAGAATGGGCTTTGGCGAGAGGAATGAGAAATGAGATAAATTTGTATTCAAGAAGTAGAGGAACTGGAAAAAGGGGGTAGTGCGGGACCAATGAAATAGAAGGTGGCGACTACGAAAGCGATAGGACAAGGGGATGGAAAGGTGTCTGTGCGAAATGGAGCCAAGTTTGTATTGGGGCTCCGTTCAACCTTACACCATCCCAACATCTTCTAACGCCTCTTTTCAAAGGAGAATTTCCTTTAGGAACGCAGGACGAATGATTTATGACGTTTGCATCTAGGTCGGGTGAAATCAGAGCACATGGCCGATTTTTCTTCCCCAAATGACATCCAATGAAGCAATTTACGCATAAATTGCCCGCCATGGCGGGTATAGCATGAAACGTTGTACGCAATGCCAAAGGGAAATTCGTAAAGAACGTATCTACCAAGAAATTTCCGAAGTAATCCGGAGAAGGTGACATCGGAGAATAGTTCCACAGATTTGTAGTTTTCTTAAACGGGGATTTTTCTTCTATTTAGTTTTACTGACCAAACACTTTAACGAAAAACGCTGGACACTCGGAAAACTGGCACTGCAAAAACATTAGTTCATGATTGTAGGTGTGGAGCAGAATTTTGAAACAATCGAACCGGTTTGACAACCCCAGCAGGTGGTTCTTCGTGATCCTTCTGAGGAAAAAATTGGGTGTACAGTTCTAAGGGACCACTGTAGCCCTTTGGAGCCCCAGAGAGTGGTCGGATAGGTCTGGAACCCCTATAAATCGAGTTCAAATCTAAAATTTGGACGAAAACGACGAGTGACTCGATTAAATCCTTCAATAACCCCATCTACTGTCCTTCAAAAGCCCCACGGTGAGGATCGATCGGAATGGAAATCTCGCAGGACCATCTAGGAAAAAGATTTTTTAAATAAAAAGCATGAATCTCAATCTACCTTTCAGATTAAAAAAAAAAATACTAGTAACAACGGCATGGACATTTCATTTCTGGACTGCGCACATCTTAAAACACAAAAGGATACAATTATTGTATGGAATAAATGATTTATTCCTACTTGAATTAACTGTTGAGGCGAATAAAAAATAGGGCCACTTAAAAACTCGGAATGCGGTTTAAATCACGTTGGAAGAAAGAATTCTTCGAGGAAGACTTGGCTACAAGAGTAAGCCTGTGAAAATAGGAGGAAAGTGATGAAGTCTTTAACCGCTTTGGGAAGTAGTGATTATAGTTGGGAACCATTTAAGAGAATTTATTTGATTCTAATAGTCAGCCTGAACTTCCTTGATCGAGGTTTTTGTCGTAATTGCGAGAAGAGTTCATGAGGGAATGGTTTAGATGTGCAGTTAAGATCACGGGTTTAGCATTCATTTCCCGTTTTGTGGGGCAGTGGTTGCGAGCGAAGGCGAGAGAGGTCCAAATGCAAATGGGGAAAACATCGATTAGAATCAGGTGGCATGCGGAGGGTCCGTAAATAGCAGAGGAAAGTGTGCGTGGAAGGGCCAGCGTAGAAGGTGAGCAAGGGGAGGATGGCGACTGCATATAGCCCTTCTTACGAGGTAGTAGGTGGCTTTGTAGTAACACGAAAGGCATTTCCTTACTAACCTCCTTCTGCTAAAGGCTTGCAACGCTACAGAGCTCTTTAGTTTAGGCGGATCTAGAGACGACTGTAATTTACGATTGTGAGGTTAACATATATTCACCCGTTCAGGGTATTGGTGACGTTGGCTGAATAATTTTCTTACACGCGAACAGAGGGTCTCGAATAAAACGCAACATTGCTAGGGAAATACGCACTCAAATTAAAGGACCGTATGACGACCTCAATACGTGTACTTCAGGGTGTAATAACCACTGTAGGAAAATGGGTGTTCTTATTCGAGCCCATCGTCATATTATGACTCTAACAAATCCCTCCTAACATAAATATACGTGGCCCTGATTGGCGAGACCACAATTTAAAGGCGACTCTCATGGTCTGATCAAGGGATTGAGTTAAACCATAAAGATGATGGGACTTCAAGGGGACGATAACGACTCAGCAGAGATTCAGTCTAACTATCCCAATCATTCAGGTCGGACCAAGAACGGCACAATCGATAAAGGTCTTGGGAGGGCAGGATGGTCGACTGTCATCACAATGAGATGACAGTTGACCCATCGGGCGGGCGATATTCAACGCCTATGAATATCGGATGTATCGCTTAAGATTGAATTGCTTGACAGCTATGACATCAATCTTGAACCCAGCAATCCATCTCGCAGTTCACCGATAAGTGATAGTACAAGGGTAAATTCCAGTGGACAGCGTGCAGAGTATATTGGACGTAGTACATAACATTTTTGGCACTTCCACATTTTGAACAACAAAACGATGATTTTGAGACGGAGCAAACATTTCGACCTCCGCAACAAACAACATACGTCGATTATCCTGATAATAATCACCCAATCATTCACCTACTTGGAAACCTCCTCTAATGTAGGTATAAAGGTCTTGGGAGGGCAGGTCCAATGTTGGTTCATTTTTCAAAGAATCATCGACCCATGCTTTTGCAATGGGAGTTGACATTTGCGAATGAAATTTTAGTTGAGTGTTTCGAGATAAGGGCAAAAGTACTAATGACTCGTTTACCAGTTTTTCGCAGAACCCCGTCGTGGTCCAGGGCCGTGGTGGGTGGAGGAGACTATTTAAAAAATCTATTTGGTCGAATATGGTGTCGTTTCCGAAGGAATTTTTACCATAATAATGATTTGAGGGGTTTCAGACCTTTCCCACTCTACAGCTTTACAGTACTACCGAAAACCCTTGACTAATCCAACGAGAAATTTTAGTTCCCCGAAAACTTTTCAAGTGCTGAGAATTTATCTTTAGAGCCACCCGGCCTTTACCGAGAGGAATGTTCCCTGCTTTGCTTGGCCCTCTCTTCCATTCCCAAACCAAAACTTTTGCCGTATTTCATAATGAATACCTACTGAAATCACGTTTGAATTACAAAACCAAGGGCGACTATTGAACAACTTTCAAGAGAAAATCGGAAGAGGTTAACTTTATTGTTCTGAACTACTTGTTTATCACCCAATCGCATTCATTACCAGAAATCATAGTCATATTTTTCGTTCAGTGTTCAATTCCAACCATATATAGTTCACACTTTCAGTTAGAGTATCTACTTGGAAATTTATATTCTCTGAACCGCCGCGCCGGCTGGGAGAAACATCGCCGATTCAGTAGGAAGAAAAACAGGAGGCCTCGCGATACTTTATACTCCTTCCCCTCCACCCCTTCTCAGCAGTCTCTGAAACATTTTTTTCTAAAAATACGCCCGCTTCCATAAAGAATCAGAGTAACGTAAACCATTTCACCCAGATGGCGCCCGTGGTCATATCCGTTATGCCACCAAGTTTGATATTGTTCCGTTCGCCTATAATTTTTGTGATCCTCTATCCACCCCACGTCCTCCAGGATTTGCCATTCAGAAAGCTCTAAAAGCACGTCTGCCCATCAAGAAACCTCCGGTTTTATGATTCATTTCACAACAATAAGTTTTAGATTCTTGAGTAAAATATTGATGGACCCGTAAACAAAGAAATACCTCGACAAAAATATCCCGCTGAATACGTCGTTCTATCCTCTGGAGCTTTCGACTGGAGTCATCATGATCACATTAACTCGTAAACAATATAATATATTATTCGGACTACAAGATGTACTTATCATAATATGATGCATATTATGCATCATCTGTAGACGATCGATTCTACCTATACCGCTATGTCAACCAAGTGAAGCGATAAATGAACGCTCGAACATCGTTGAATCCAACAAGGGTGCAAGCAGGTGAAAGTAACAGGTAATGTTGGTGGATTTATGGCCAAACCCGTTGTTACCAGCACATTGTTGGAGGGTAAGGAAGGGAAAATTGGCAGAATGGGATGAGGTGTCATGAATAATTTTTATCACGAGGAACACGTCAAAGCTACAAATTCCTAACAACCTATCACTTGCACGAGGAGGAAAATTCTTTACCTTCTTCAGTTCTCGGTTGAGCTCAGGATCGTCTGGGGCTTTCCTCTTGTCTACAAGAACCTGTGGCGTTGGAGCGACTAAGCAGATTTCCTCCTGAAATCAAAATAGCAAGGGTTATAAGGTTAGATATTTTTCATGCCAAAATTTATCACGATAATGCTATTGCACATGCTAGCACTAAAGCACTAAGGTTAATACGTGGAGGAGGCCACATTCAGGCTCGTGTCGCCCTTTATTCACGCAGAACAACATTTTGACCGTATTTGGGCTTTAGGCCCTTGATTTGTTGATGTACGTAGGGTCAAATTTGGGGGTCCGGCCTGCTCGCACCCGGGCCACGAGAATCAGTCCTCTTCATACGCGAGAAACAGACATATTTACGACACACGCCACTGTGAGGAGCTAGCGACTCAACGACACCGCCGGACGACAACACAGAAGAGTAACATCGTCTTTCTGCTATATTAAAGCTGCAAGTAGAGGAAGAGAACGCTCATCTTTATTGTTTGGCACTTACAGATGTCGGAAAAATCTGAAATTGGTCTTAAAAAATCCAGTTTGGCGAGCATAGTGCGAGAAAAGTCTGAAACCACCCAAATGTTGGCTCAAAATGGCTCAAAAATGCGTTTAAAGTGTTCCAAAAATACTGGCTGGCTCAGTTGACAAGAAAGTTGGGGGCGGGGGTGGACGGCGATCGCCGAGATCCCGAACGCGTGCTGGCAATTGGCACCAATTTCCGCGGTTTATGAAACACGCACCAGCGATTGGCCCAGATTCCATACTGTGGGTACAAGGAGAGGACTTTGAAGGGTTGTGGCGAAAACCGCGGAGCTCAAAATAGGGAGAAAAAATGGTGAAGGGGGTGACAGGATCCCGTCAGACGTCGATTTCCGCGAACTTTGAAAGTTTACCGACGCGGTATTTAATTGAGAATAATAAGGCCGAATAAATGGCATTTCTGTGATCAAAATGTACAGGTTCTCATCTCTTTTATATTATTCAGGAATCAAAATTTGATACAGGATGAAGTATTTTGAACATGCCATTTCAGCATTTCGCCAGGGCGGAACGACGGGGCGTAGCCAGCAGGGGTTGGCCCCCTAGTATAGGTACAAGACTCTACAACATGATTCTGAATGATGTGAAGAAAGCGGGAGATCATTCAAGGTGAAAGCGGGAGATCTTTCAAGAGGAAAATTGTCAGCCAATCCATTATACTCAATCTCAAGAGTTTTCAGACCTATTTAGTAAATGGTGATTCTTCTTCTTCGAGCGCCATACCCGCTAACGGGCTTAGGCAACCGAGAGCGTGTTGAACAGTTATTAGAGAAGTAGTAGGGACCTACTGCTAAACTTTAACAGCGGTTCTGAATGGCAAATGCGAGAAGCTTTCCTGGGGCAAGATACTCTCGGTGATTTGCCATTTCCTTCCGAGAGGTGATTATCAGTAAACGGAAGATGCTTAGCGGCTGCTGGGATTGAACCAGCAACCTCCGACTCAGCAGTCCAACGCTCAAACCACTGAGCCACTGATAACCACCTAGTTAGGTACGCCAATTAAGTTGTATGATCTGACGATTGTCTAATGCCCGTTTTATTATCGGCAATAAACATTAGTATTATTATTATTATTATTATTAAGAGAACGGACAGCAAATTGATTATGTTTGTTGTACACTAGTTGCCAGCCCATTTGTACCTGTGCCAGTGTAAGATGTAATTTGTTCCTAATAAAAATTCTTATTACTGCTTAAAAGCAGTAGGTATATTAAGTTATAGTGACTTTGACTATAACTGTTATAGTCAAATATGTTGTACCTATTATGTTTCTGAATCTTAAGCGAGAGCTCTGCTGCAAAACCTGACAGCCGCTGCATTCCTACCTGTGCATGTGATGCCATAAGCTGAGGGTACCTTTTCAGCGGTACTAACCAAGAATGGTGATTGTAAACCGGGCTGACTCAACGCTTACTATATACCCGGAGGCAAAGCGATGATCGAGTTTCGCTTAAAAGAAAGCAAATTCGTCGACCGCGAATGCCCTCATGTCTTCCGCATTGGCGGATGTCGATCAGCTTAACGCATATTCCGTACTTGTGCCGTACTTGTTCCGCCTTGTCGGACATGGTCGAACATGTGGTTTTCGGCTCATACATTAGCTACTGTGCCACTGCACTGTACAACTTGCCAGCGCTCGTACACAAGTCCATATTCCAGACGAAATCTGCGGTCCGCCGTCCATCGTACGTATGCACATTTATTTATTTATTTACTTAATAAATAATACGGGTCGAGCCCAATGAATATCAATGGAATACAAACATGGTTTGCGTCAACATTGACTTCCATGGTCTTGAGAAAAGGTCGTTCGGCGTTTCGCATTATACCGAGCGCGATGATACGGCCAGAGAGATCAACGGCTGTGGCTGTTGTTCCCTGATCCAAAAATCGGTCGTCAACTAGAATGAAAAACTACATGTCATACGGTTCAGATATCATTGAGCTCCAGAAGTCCCAGTGATGTATCAGAATAGGTCGAGAGTTGTGTGAAGTATGAATACCCCGTGATAAGGGACGAACCGGTGATTGTGGCAAAGTTGCGAGGCAGTTGAGGGAGGAGCAGGACAGCGAAAGAATAGCGCGAGGGGGCGCGAGTTATCAGAGCACCCAGTCAGGCTTCTATGGAAGGTAGAACAGGCTGTCAAGCTCCACACCCAATATTTCCTGTTTGGGTGAGTCCGGCCGTTGGTTGCATCAAATGTCACGCGGAGCGTACTCGGTTATCGCGAAGTGTACTGTATAACGGCCGTTGAACAGTCGCGTAACATTCATTATCAATGGTGCTGTCGGTAAGTGTCGACATTCACCTAGGGAGTCGTGAATAGTCAGACAGAGTTTAGACAAAAGGCTTGTGAAACAGTTCCGTTTAACGATCGACAAAGATTACCGCCAGCGATAGCTCCTGTCAAAGTCGTTTTAGGCTCAGATAATAGGTCGTACACGGTATTGGTCGTACCATCCATATACTATTATTATTATAATAGTAACAATTATGGTGAACCTGTAGAGGTTTAGTAAAAAAATACATTGATTATGCTGATGTTTCAAAATTTATATACTCCTATTATCATCAAGCTTAATGGAATAAACCGACAGATTTAATTATCTTGGTTACAACATTGCAAAACGTAGAAGATTTATATAGCAGACATCTATCTATCTATTTAAACTAACTATTATAAGAGTGGTATTTGTTTGTGTCACGTTCTACAGCCTAAACGGCTGAACCGATTTGAATGATTTTTTTTTAAAATGGTACTAAAAAAAAAGGCAATTTTTCAGTAGAGCCGTTTAAAGTTTTGAATGAGTATTAAACTACGTTGTAGCTTCCTGAGACAAAGATCGAGAGACAGTTTCTTTGTTATGCTTATTATGCTGATGTTTCAAAATTTATATACTCCTATTATCATCAAGCTTAATGGAATAAACCGACAGATTTAATTATCTTGGTTACAACATTGCAAAACGTAGAAGATTTATATAGCAGACATCTATCTATCTATTTAAACTAACTATTATAAGAGTGGTATTTGTTTGTGTCACGTTCTACAGCCTAAACGGCTGAACCGATTTGAATGATTTTTTTTAAAATGGTACTAAAAAAAAAGGCAATTTTTCAGTAGAGCCGTTTAAAGTTTTGAATGAGTATTAAACTACGTTGTAGCTTCCTGAGACAAAGATCGAGAGACAGTTTCTTTGTTATGCTTATCCTTAGGACCCTAGGAAACTAACTGCAGGGTTTACCTCTGTAGAGTAGCTAGATCATACTCTTAAATGAGCTTTCATCCCCTATTCCGAGATATCATAGTATTGTGCAAAATTATTCGTCACAGTGGCCAAGAACATTGAAGAAGGAAGAAAGGAACACTAAGTGTTGATAATCAAAGTCTTGACTAAAAGTCTTTTAGTCAAGACTTTGATACAAACAAATTCCGACAACATTCACAAAATTTGTTTTTTAAATGCAATAATTTAATTATCTCCCAAGTCTGATTTGGGAAAGAGTATTGCATAACTATAGTTATGCATTCTTTTATAAAAGAATCATTATTGGATAAAATAAATTCGGTGAGAAACAACTCACCATTTCAACAAGACTATAAGATTTAGAGATGTGACGGTCTTCTTGTGGGGAGATGTCACAGTCTCGCACAGCGCGTCCTGGCGACAGGAAGGAAGGGATGAGTAGGAACGGTCTAGCACATAATTTTGCCGACACTTTCAAGTCCGGGTTTAACTCAAAACTTGGAAGTTTGGTATGATAGTCTTGTTCCAAAGGAGCGACATTATGTTGAACAGATTCTAAGAAGGGAAGTGACGCTTGGTTGCATAGTGACAATTTTGACTCCGAAGAAGCGGAGTAAAAAAAAGTGACATCATAAATTTTATCTGGACATCATTCTCTTCATCAGAAAAGAAACGCTTCATTTGCTTTTAATAGGTAACTAAATTCGAAACAAACGCCAAGCGTCACTTCCCTTGTTAGAGACCATACTAAAAGATATTTTCCGGTGTCGGTTTTTCGTAACGTTTTTCAATTTCATGAGCCATAGTAAAGACATGAAAATGTAAAAAAAACGCTGCAAATTTTACACAAGGGTTTATTATTCTTTGATATACGTTACTTGTGCAGAAATTTAATTCTGTAAATGAAAACATTTAAAAAAAATTTTTTGGATTTTTATCTCAGAAAAATTTTTTTTTTGATTTTTTTTCTTCAAAAATGTTTATTTTTAAAAATTCTTTATTTTTTACTCGAAAAATATTTAATATCCTAGGATCCTTCAAAAATCCCATTTTTACCCCCCATGAAAGCCCTAAAGATCGCCCCAGTGAAATCGGATCGTTCCGGGACCCCAAAAAATGGATTCTACGTCCAAAAATACTTCGAAAACGACACCTAACTCGATCCCATAGCTAAAAGCCTTCAAAAAACCCCTCCCGTAGCCCCATTATAGCCCCATAGCGCCCCACGGGTTTGGGCGATCGGACTGAAAACCTTGCGGGCACAACTAGATGGTAAACCAAGTATTTTGTCAAAATTTCAGATTTTTGAAAATATTCCTACTGCCCAAAACGTACGGCGGACGGACATTTCGGATTTAGAATGTAGACCTCTTGGAACGGATAATGTCAAATTTTGAGCCCGATCGGAGTCGTCGACCCCCGTCGCGAAAACATAGTTGTATTATTCCAAGAATAATAAACGAAAAAGAACTCACCAGGAGCCGATTTTCGGTATCGTATAATAAGTAATCTTATATTATAAGATTATATTATAACATGATATATCTTATGTTAGCTCACCCTCACCATATTTCATTATAATATGGCGAGAGTGAGCTAATACATGGTTTTTAAATTTCAGCCGGTAGGCTAAATCATCAAATCATCCGGGGGTGCAGGGAGTGGAGCCCCCGTTGCCAAGCCCAACGATAGCGTCATAATGCAATATAATACCATACCATACATATACATATTATGTACCATGATGAAACAATTACAAAATTCAAATGCACAAGCGGCAATCTTAGAAACGTCAGCATATTCAGCGAATTCTATGATCGAACCTGAACAATTTCACCGCCTACGTTAATTCAACACCGCCCAATGGTTCTGGGGTTATTCCACTGTATGAACTTGAACTTGAGCAGGTCAACACCAGCAAGCAAAACAATTTAGAAGAAGCGCCAATCATATCAATATTGCAATATATATTATTGGTAGTTATAATTACAATCTGTACCAGGTACGCAGTATGTTCTAATTAACAAACTACGATAGTAAAAAGTTCGTTGTGGTTTTAAGTAGCAATCAAGTACAATTGTTTCATTCATTCATGATTACGACAATAAGAGAAACTCTGAGCGTCGCAGTGTACACTTACGGCCGATCCAGAAAGTAGAGTCAACGGGGTACTTCTGAATAATTGATTGTTCTCTATTGTTCTCTTAAACAACCGAATCCTAATGGTTGCCGTTAAGAATCCTAATGGGATCCGTTAATAACTGATTTGTTTTTCTCACAACACGCAACTCAAAACGATGCCGTCAATTGAATGAGTGGATTCGGATCAAAAAGAAGCTCGTAGCTGTGGAATCAACCAAATCCCAACACGATATTTGCGACAGAGCTTAACTGCTATGGCCCCTAAAATTTAAGACCATAAAATACGATTAATAGTGGCTTTACGCTTCGCCAAACAAAAGGGCTCAGGCAACATCCTTATTCATTGCCTCTTCTCAAATCTTCTAATTACAAACTCAATGCGGCATTAAAGAATTGTTGGCGCTAGGAAACAATGCAATAATAACGGACCAATTTTTCAACAAGAACAGGATTACACAATATTAAGTAGAAATTTGTTTTACTCTATTGTCCCTAGAGGAGGGGTTCTGCGTCCTGCCTTCGCGGTCAAATCCTCAGTACAAGAAGAATGCCGGCCTTAGCCAACCTGTTGGCGCGTAGCAACCGTTTCAGGGGCCATCCCGGCTTCAAAGAGGGTTCATCTTATTCCTGACCGCCACTTTATCCCTCTTCATCCCTTCTGAGGCCAGTTCACAGGGGTTGTAATTTCGCGTATCTGCTTCGTACACTCGACGGATGAAGGACTCAAACCCAAACGCCTTCCTCAAAGAAATTTTGTTATCGATTCAAAAGCAGCCCCAACTTAATCGATAACAACGGGCGGAGAAGCATCTCTGGCAAATGTAGAGCCTGGCGTAACCCAGCTGTCGCCAGAAACGAGCAGGATGGATGATGAGGGCTCAGAAGAAGCAGTTTGATAAGCATGCCAAGAAGCAAGCCCACGTGGAGTAAGTCCCGAAACCTACATTCGCAGTGAACTTGATGGTGAAGAAGAAGAAGAAGAAGAAGAAGATGATGATGATGAAAGAAGAATTCTTCTTAAGAAGAAAAATTATGTTTTCTACGAAGAGGCGATGGGTCGCAGGAAATGCCTCTTGGGCTCAAACAGGATAGCTCCGGCGGACGTTGGACTCTCAACAGGTCCCAGGAGGAAGGTGGGAACAGCGTAACAACTCTATTGTCAACAGTTGTCACGTAGTTGGTTGGAGTCGCATGCTACGTCAATAAAAAGTTGTTGACTGAGTTCGGGCTGCTTTTGTATCATTATTAAACATACAAAAAGTAGGTGTTTTTTTATTTTTAGAAGCAGTGACTCGGAATTGTCACAGTATGGATCTCTGCATCCGTGACAAAAGCGTCGTCACCATACATTAAAATAGTTCAAGTTTATAGTATGCAGCCGATCATGAGCCTGTTGTTTATAGACCATCAATCTTGAAAAATATTCATCATATTCTGATGGAGAACGGGCTACAACCCCGATCATTCTTCAAAGCCAACTGTATCGAACATTCCATCCCATCATTGCGAATTATTTCCTTATCGCACGATAGAATTGCAGTGACAGCCGCGGCATTTAATTGGAACTCCAGATCACTATTATAGTGATCTGGAGTTCCAATTAAATGCCGCGGATAGGATACCGGAGCACATGATACCTCACCCGCACGACTCTCAAGTCATGAAGGGTAGTAGTGCAAATGAAACTCTGACAGGTGGGCGCATCCCTGTGTATGAAGTTGAAAGATAATAATATTATTATGGTTAATATCATAGACTCAAGTCAGTCCCCCAGTCAGAACAATCATACAATGAAGAACTTGATATTATAAGAACTATAGCTAAAAATAATGGTTACAATAACAATATAATAGACAAACTAATGACAACTTATGACAGAAATATGACCAACAAAGCGTTCCAGGGTAATTTGAGGCCTGAACCAACAGAATTCAGTTACAGAAGAGTAGTTTATCTCAACCCGACTTCGTTGAATATCAAGAAACCCCTCGAGGAAGCTGGAATAAAGCATGCATTTTATACAAACTGTAACATTTCAAGGCTGAATAATGCAAAACTCAAACAATTTTCACCGAAATCAGAAAGTGGAATATAAAAAATTGGCTGTGGGGGACGGGATAACGAACCATGTAATAATGAATACGTAGGACAAAGTGCTAGGATGGTCAAGTTGAGGGAAGATGAACATATTAGACATTTTAGAGCTCTATCCAGATGTCAATCAAATATTATTATCTTTCTACATATTATGTACCTACATCTTCAGACGTCCAACATTGAAGAGTTAAACTGATGGCCGGGATCAATATATATACTCGTACTGTAATAAGTATATTATACGTTCTTTATCGACATTAAACAAGTCAATATAAAGTCGAAATACAAGTCGAAATAAATTTCACTTTTCCCATCACCTTTGCGGGTGAATTTCAGTACGCATAATGTAATATTATTATATTATATTATATTATTAATATAATATAATATTATATTATTATGTCGGCGGCCTGAAACGCCTCCAGTTCAAACGGAGCGGGAACGCAAGCGCCATGATCGCTGATAGTTCATAACACGCCTGCGAGAGAGCAGCACGGGCCTGCAAGAGAAGGACGCCTCTTCTCGCAAAACGACGCGAGATTCGGAAGACGCCCGCTTACTGTGCTTTTCCCGGTGCTCTGTTAAATTGCTAATTTGGACAATAAAATCCTTCAGTGTCATAAATCGCGTTTGGCCTCATCTCTCCCAATACCATCGACGTTATATATTATAATATTATTATTATTATATTATAATATGGGTAACTAAAGAAGAAAAACAAGCTATTGGAAATTTGAAGCGCAAGACAGAAGTCGGTTGTAAACAAGATGAATGATTCCGAAAACGTGATACACGATCAAGGACGTTACAAGTGAGAAACAAAAAGCGAGGAGTTTTATTTGTATTCTCGGGCAGGGAAAAGGTATATTGATAGAAAATAAATCTCTCTCGACCCCAAACAGGAATTCAGTAGAGACGGAACTGGATTCAATTTCGATTTGGAAGTAGATAAATTCACCTACACTGGAGAAAAGCGAAAAGTCATTCCAGATTCTCAAACTCCGAACAAAAAACCCATCAAATAAATTGATTCCGATTTATTCTTAAAGGTTATATTAAGTGTACCTATAATAGGTTGATTTCATCAATTCCTAATATTACCAGGAATTGATGAAATCAACCTAGGGGCCGGTTTTTGAAACCATAGTTAACTCTGACGGCCGTAAAAGACGACTCTGACGGCCGTAAAACCGAAAAAGCGTTTTTTGAACCTTAGTTACCGTTTTACGGACCGCTATTTTTACGAAACGGTAACCACAGCAGGACCCTGGGGTCAAATTTTTACGGAGCCGTGACCACCGCTTTCATTGGTTGACGAGGAACAACTGACTGACGAGACGGCGCTCCGCGGACTCCGCGCCGCGGAGGGTGGGGAGTGGTAGAAAGAGATGGAGATAATTGTTTACTTTTTTCGCTCAAATAACGCCCAAAATAATGACACGTTGAAGGCAGAAGAAGCGGAAAATGTGAACTCCTTCCTCACAAATGAGTTGTCAAAACCCGCAATGACGAAAAAAGTTCACCTAGGGAAAATATTCAAGGCGCCAAAATTTTAGCGGCGTGGTCAGCTGTCGGAACGCTGACTATGGTTCTAAAAACGCCGACAAAATAGCGGCTGTAAAATCGCGTTTGATGGTGGTCACCAAACCACTCGTTTGCGGTAATTTGACTATGGTTTCAAAAACCGGCCCCTATTCGTATGAAGTAAGATTGAATACTCTCAAGATGCAAATAATATACACTACATTAATTACCAAGAAACGAAGAAACTGATGATTTGAATAATCTACTTGATTGGCTGATTGGTTAAAAAAAAAAACTACACAGCCCATAGCTTTCTCGCGTTCGAAGACTACCTCGACATACAGCCAAATTGGATTATTAGGTTATCACAAAATTGATGGACTGTGACAAGAAAAGTGAGTTCTTTGACGTAGATCGATGGAGTGCGGTGTGATCTCTACTTTATTGTATTCCATATTGTGTTTTTTTGTGGTAGGTAAGTTTTGATGTTTGACCATAATCGTATTACCTGATAAAACGTGATTGATTGACTACCTTCGCGCACGCGCAGAGCGTACCCACGTAGCACACATCGTCGGCCCGACGTCGGATGGTCGACGACGCCACGCAACAAGTGAATGCGGACGGACACACACAGACAGACAGATGGACACGGAACCAAATTTGCTCAGGAGGTTCTGAAACGCCAAATGCGAGTGTAAATTTTAATGTTGGAGGACAAACCTTTTTTCGACCCCGAAAGTGAAAACAACGAACGCTTCCGCTATCTTTGGTAGTGTCTGAAGTAAAATCGTTCAACAAATAGGTAATCTATATTGAGCTCCCCAATTCACCTGATGGAATCATTCGGAAACATGTTGATTGAAGGATAGGGTGCCTCCTATAGGATGCTCCAGGCAGTTGCTTCGTCCGGGAAAAACCTTTTGTGCCGACCGGATATTACGTTTTCCCACCGAGGCAGGCTATTGTTGTCACTATTGTTCCACCCTTTCCTACCGCCCATCATATCGTGAATTGGCCATCTTGAGGTATCCGCGGAAAAGGTACCTAGCTCGCTGGATATCCCGAAAATCGAATTTCCTCCCTGTTTTGAGAGTCGATAAACAAACAACAGTTACTAACACAATGGTACCAGCCCCTACCGCTAAGACTATTCATACCAACAATATATGAGCATTGAACCTAAAAATCACCGATTGAGTTTGAAGAACTCTGCGATTCCTAATTCCTCGTGCTATTACAGGTTATTGACGGAGGCACTAAAGATCATTAGTTTTCAAAACTCAACTTGAAATTCAAGTCTGCGAGGCACAATAATTGTAGAAAACAGAGCCGTTATAGGTACCTCATGGCTTCTGGTTAGTGCCATGCTGAGGGATCACGGAAGCGGTATGGAATGCCCCACAGAAAAGGATGAGGGTTACAGCGGGAAAGTAAAAAGGGAGAAGAGAGATTAATGATAAAGGTCGTATGCCCTTTGTCAACGGGGGGAGAAGATGTGAAAGCAACAATTATTGCGTGGTTAACCTGTTGCACATCACAACAGTGCCAGCGGAATGTAGGGTACCTACCAACTGAAAAAGAAACCATACAGACAAGCCTTTATCTGCACCTAACTTCATCGCACTGCCGACTTGACACATGAGGTAGACAGGCAGAACTTACTTGGTCAAGTTTATGCATGGTAGTAAGAACCGCTGAATGTAGACTTCGGGGAAACAAGTTATTACCTTTTCCAGTCAAACGGGGTCAGTAGATATACCTACTTTATATATAAAGATTTCACTTAAAATTAATAAATAATTAATTGATGTGAAAAGACTTAGTTCATATTACGAGGGAATGTTGAATAATTTTATCATAATATGATATTTACTTATAATGAAACCAAAATTGAAAATTTAATGATGACATTGAAGTCTAAAAATGCAATTGAAAATATCACTTCTCATCATTGGGTGTTGTTACTAGTGAGGTTTAGGAAATGACCCCCCCCCCCCCCCCCTAACAAGACTTGCAATATTTCAATAACTCATTGAAGAAAAAAAAAACTGGTGTGGCCTCACTCACAAAACACCCCGTAACATAGAATTGAGAAACCCCCAAATGGTATATAAATCATGAAAGGAACAAAGAGAATTCTGCTGTCGAGAACAAAGACAGTACCTACAGATGACGAAACCCAAAAGCAAGAAAATATGGCGGAGAAGAGAAGAGAGAATTAAATTTCCGCAACCAAAGGGATGAAGAATAGCAAAAGGTAGAAGTGGTTGAGGGAATTTACAGAGGCATAACGAGACGAAGATGTTGTCTCTTTGCTTTGTTTAGTTGAAAGATGGTAGCTTTTTTTTTCCAGTGACACGGGTGAGAAGCGAGGAAACAAAATTGAGTTTCATGGTTGGAGACATCGTCCGTCCTACGGAACACTACTTACATGACTGAAAAATCGCGCATTAATATGAGAAAAAATTCAACGTTTTTTCAAATACATACAAAGACTACTAAATGCACTCTTTTAATAAGATGTAATGGGGTTTGCCCAAGACACAACCTACCCAGAAGGCTGACCAACCAGCCGAAAAAACAACAATGTGTCAATCTCAATTATTAATAATTAACTGATAAAAAATTATTCGCAGCCACCGGTTCCTAACGACGAATTGCAAATCATCGGGCCAATCCAAATTCATGCAAATGGACATTGTGCAGCGGCAAAGGTGATGTTGCATGACAAGGGCCACATTAAGGGAGATCACAGCCTGTTACAATAATTAGTGCCAGCAACTCATCGAGCGGGAAAACCCGCTTCATAAGCTATCGAGGAAAAACACAGACCCGGAAAATCTGTCATTGTAAAGCGAAAAGTTCTGTTTAAATCCAGAAGGGGCAATTGAGCAAAGGTGGCAGTCACGTTCTCCAACATTCGGCCGGTTGAAAACGGAGTAAAATGTTTAATGATGCAAGAAAGTGAGGAGAAAAGAGAAGGAAGAGAGAGAAAAATAAATTTAGTAGGCCGCGGGAGTGGATGAAAACCGGGCCTCCACTCAGCCCTTCGATGACATAGTATACCCAAGGTGTTTTGCCTAAAAACCTCACCACCAACCTTCCATCCTTGTCTACATGTTAATGTAACAGTAACCAGTACGCCATCTGGACGGCAGCTAGTTCCATGTAGGCAAGATAGCTCGAAAAAAAGAGAACAAAAAACAACTTCGGTTTGGGTTTCACAGAATGAGAACGTTCACCGTCATAGCCCTCGAGTTAAGCTAATTTAACCGAGACGAGGGTATTCAAAGCTGACAAGCGAATTTGACTGAACGTGCGGAAAAGCGGAACTGATCCTAGAAACTAGGTCAGAGAACCAAAATCTCAACGCTATGAATACTCTGCCTAATGTCGTAAAATCAAAGTAAAATACATACCAGTCGGGAATAAACTCGTAAAAACCAAAATTCGACCAGGCTCTCGTAAACCGACCTTCCTGGCGTGCCGGAACCAGGCAGCCATTTAATATTAATGGGAAAACTTCTGGAGTTAATCTGAATTAATGGACGACAACTTGCGGAAATTTCGTAATATCCTCCTCTCAACATTAGAATACAACCTACCTACCTTATCGGGGATGAAGAGGATTACAAAAGTGGTTCCACATCAAGATTACGGAGACAATAGGGACTTGAAAGAAATGTAACCTCATAAACGAAGCTCATGTCACCTCACATTCGAAATATTTATGAACCGTTTAATACAATCAGCAGCTATGGTGCGGAAAAACCTATGAATCAACGTTTATATTAAAACGCTGCAAATTTGACACAAGGGTTTATTATGTCGGACGAAAATTCAGGGTGAAATTCCCGTTTCGTTTTTTATAGGTAGGTTACTTGTGCAAAACTTTAATTCAGTGTCAAAAAAAAAAAATTTGAAAAATGTTTTTCAAAAAATATTTTTCAAAAAAACATTTTTCAAACATTTTTTGTTTTTACTCAAAAAATATTTGACCTCCTGGGACCCTTCAAAAATCCCATTTGCAGCCCCATGAATGCCCTATAGCTCCCCAAAGTGAAATCGGATCGTTCCGGGACCCCCAAAAATGGATTCTACGTACAAAAATACTTCGAAAACGACATCTAACTCGATCCCATAGCAAAAAGCCTTCAAATAATCCCTACCGTATCCCTATTTTAGCCCCATAGCGCCCCAAGGGTTTGGGCGATCGGGCTGAAAACCTTGCGAGCACAACTAGATGGTCAACCAAGTATTTTGTCAAAATTTCAGATTAAAAAAAAATTCCTACTGCCCATAACGGCCCGGACGGACATTTCGGTTTTGGAATCTTGACCTCTTGAAACGGATAATGTCAAATTTTGAGGCCGTTATTCCAAGAATAATAAACCAAAATTCTGAATCAATTTGATTGTAATCGCATCATATTATCATGATAATACATCAACTGTGTAAAGTACGGACCTTTCCTGTTAGCCGCCCGCCCGCGCCCTCTTTCCTGTTGCGTGCCCGCCACTGCCCGCCAGCAAACTTCGAGAAAAATATAATACATTCTCACAAAAGTAAACTTAGAGTGAATAAATACAATTAAAAACTCAGAAATTCATTTTTCACTGCATATGAATAAATAAAAAAAAAAATAATAATAATAAACTACTCCTCCTGGGGAATTAAGGGACCCCTAGGAAGAGGGACAAAAGTAGGATGTCTACTGGCTTCATATCAGATCAGGGTTCAGAAGGGGAAAATAAGCAACAATATGAGAAGGCCGAATCAAGCGTTGGGGGCAGGGGGACGGTTGAGCCTTCAATCTCCGATGTTCTATCATGACTGCTGGTCTCAGTGGCGTAATTGGTAGAGCGTCGTCGCACTAGTAATGTGAAGGTTGTGGGTTCGAGTCCCACCTGAGGCCCAATAAATTTTTCGGCCTTCCCCTTCTGATTTCTTGTAATAACTTAATTAAATTCATAATTAGAATTCAATTTCAGTGTGAATTTAATTTAATAACTCCTCCCTTCCCCAAAATAAAACTCTGTATGAGGGAAGCAGTTCAAAATTCCCTCAAGTCATTACCTAGAGAAAAATATAATACATTCTCACAAAAGTAAACTTAGAGTGAATAAATACAATTAAAAACTCAGAAATTCATTTTTCACTGCATATGAATAAATAAATAAAATAATAATAATAATAACCATGAAATGCGACAACGAGGATCCATTCGACCCAATTCTGGAGGAAACCGTTCAATTCTGGCTACCTCCAACCACCATTTTATCTTCTCCTGTATATTATCTTCTCCTGAAAGAGGCTTCACTTTTTTGAATGGACTAACGTGAATAATTATTATGATTTGCATTACCTATTATTGCGATTGTTATTGCATGACGTTGAATTAGAATATTTTCAACCAAAACATTGGAATTTCTTTTCCCTTTCATATTCCTCATTGGCGGGCAGTGGTGGGCACATACTTAACAGGAAATCTAATTAAATCTGCTAACTTCAGGAGGCCCTAAAAACGTTTTGGGTGGTGGTGATGGTCACTATCCCCAACCTGGTTTTCGTCCATCCTCCACATCAGTGGGTTCTTTTGATTACCCAGCCATGTTCGTACCTGCAGGTACGCTCTGAATGCGTGGTTGATTGAGGCGCGCCTGAAGTGGGGGGCAGGTTTAACAACTGGAACTTGGGTTTGCCCAGAGAGACCGAGTGAACACCTTGTACCTCAGGTCGCCGATCTTGTTTCTCTCCAAGTTGCCACCTGTAAGGACCACCATGAACTTTTCCCCAGCTTCAGCAACGTCATTCCGCGTGGCGTCTGGCCTGGTAAATTCTGCCGATAAGTATATCGGCATATATGGCGATATATATGCCGATATATCGCGCCATATATGGCGCGACGCGAGCGTTCTGCTGATTCCTGTAGTATGTGATGTCATGTGAGGGATATCCATCATATACGACAACAGCATCGTACCCAAAGTTTCTTTGAGTGTACTCCACGAACGTCTTGCACACTGATTCAAACGAAGGTGCGGAGTTTTTGTTGCACACTACCTTGTGCAGGATAGCCTACATCTATCACAGAATATTAAAATTTCATATTCGGTAGCAAATTTTGCTGCCTTCAAGTATGTGTCAACGGGCCTGAATTGTGTATAGAGAATTGATTTCGGGCCCTTCCGTATTCCAGTCTCTGAGAAAAGGGACGGGGGGGGGGGGGGGGGGGGATAATTCATATTGGAAGAAATTTTGGAGGTAACTGTCTGACCGTTTGTCTATGCGATGGTATTATGAACTGAACCACGTTTAATGGTTTTTTTGCCATTTTAGGAAACTTGGCCCATGTACAGTTTCTATTACGTTTAGTTTCGCAGAGGGGGGTTGGGTGGGTGGGGGGAGTAGGTGTAACGTTCAACTAAGCTCATCACAATGAGGTAGCTATGTAATTAGGCTATTTTTCCTACTGGTCACTGAGGTTCACCCGATCGTAGTTGGGAAGAGCGTAGTACTATGTATTAATTTATCAAAAAGTCATTAAATATCATGTGAAATGGATTGCTAACTGAAAACACCAAGTTCAAAAGGGTATTTTGTCATTTTGGGAAACTTGGCCCGTTTTTGAACCTACCGGTACCTATTTGATCAAATATTAAACTAGAGTAGCGTAATTTGTTCAGAATTTCGTTCTCTTTAACTTTTACTTCGATCAGTTTTCAATTGGCTGGATAGGAAAAAAGGTATAACCCAAAAACTGAAAAAGGTCCCAAAAATCGTGTTTTTTAGGGTCTCCTGAAGTTAGCACAGGGTTAATCAGTCCGACTTTTTGAATTTAGGGTCCTTGGTGGGTCCCAAACGAACTACTAAATTATCGGAAAGTTCCGATTTTTTGCAAACGGAACCTTTTCTTCAGGATATATTGCCTGGACTAGTATGTCTGTGACTGAATAAAGGTTTTATATTATTATTAGGATTATTATTATTAATAATAAGTACCTACTAGATAGTGCTGATTGATATTTACGTTTATAGTTTTGTAACCTAATGCTATTTATGGGTTTGTATTCGCAAGAAGATTAGGTAAAATCTCAAAAGGGAGAAAAAACAGGTAAAGAGAAGCGAGTAACTAACGGGCTTGAGTAATCCATTAGTCACAACTGACAGGAAGAGAGATTCTCCAGGCCATTAAGTGTCATAGCTAATTTTCTCAAATGCTGCTTCCAATGCTACGAAGCTAAAGGGATAAATCACATTTTAAAAGCCCAATTACAAAGAGATACCACGAGGGATACACATGGCGTTGGAAATTTATAAAGTCGCGTCCCAATGAATCCAAGAGTTGTAGTTGATTACTCTGCCAAAACAGAAGGATAAGCCCTGAGGAAAATGTAGCTTGTCCCGTCCTGAGGCAGCCCTTAGGTATTTCTTCTTCGTTAGCCCTGGTTCACAGTCCCGTTGGGGCTGGCCCCCGTAGGCGGAATGGGAAATGGCGCCTAGGAGAAAGAGTTGAGTGGGGTGAGAGAGAGTTGTACGGCCTGTAGGAGAAGGAGAAAAATGTTTTAGCCAACCAACTTTTTTCTTTATCGCCGCAAAACAAAGCAAAAATATACACATACCAGCTGCTTAATGTGTTAGAAAGGAATTTGCTTATTTGGTTACGGTGACAGAAAAGGGGCTACGATGAAATTTCGGTCATGCTACGGTAAAAAGAAACACAAGATGGGACTTCCACCCTAACTGATGATTATTATTTAAGTGATCATAATTATTATCGTGATGAGGAAAGGTTTAGCTGAACCTACTACGACTCGCCAATACTTGCCACTTTTGGTTTATTATTCTTGGAATAATACACCATTGTAATCGCGCCGGAGGTCGACGACTCCAATCGGCCTCAAAATTTGACATTATCCGTTTCAAGAGGTCTAGATTCCAAAACCGAAATGTCCGTCCGCCGTCCGAGCCGTTTAAGTAGTAGGATTTTTTTTTTTTTTTTTAATCTGACATTTTGACAAAATACTTGGTTCACCATCTACTTGTGTCCGCAAGGTTTTCAGCCCGATCGCCCAAACCCGTGGGGCGCTATGGGGCTAAAATGGGGCTACTGGAGGCGTTTTTTGAAGTGTTTTGGCTATGGGATCGAGTTAGGTGTCGTTTTCGAAGTATTTTTGGACGTAGAATCCATTTTTGGGGGTCCCGGATCGATCCGATTTCACCGTGGGAATCAATGGGGCTTTCATAGGACTGCAAATGGGATTTTTCAAGGATCCCAGGAGGTCAAACATTTTCCGAATAAAAAAAAAAAAAAAAATTGGAAAAGAGAATTTTTTTAATTTAGAAAATTTTTTGTTTTTTCAAAATGTTTTTACGACACAGAATTAATTTTCGCACAGGTAACCTATTTCAAAGAATAATAAACCCTTGTGTAAAATTTGAGGCGTTTTTACTTCTGTTATAATCCTACAATCCCCAAATTGGCTGCCGGCGGCAGCCTGCCGCACGTAGAGAAAAAGATGCGAACTGACAGGGTCAGCTGGGCTTCACAAGAGAGGCTAGACAGTATGAGTATTTTTAGATCCTTGGCTATTTATCCTAAACCGATTGTCTCGAGAAGAGCACATTAGTTAAATCGAACATTTTATAAATAACTTTGAGCAGGAACGAGAAAGAAATCTTTTGTCTTCGAGATAAAAGATTTCGGCATTGAACCAAATCGAATGAGCTTGGAAATATATCGAGCAGCACGAGCGAACCAGCCACCCAAGAGTTGGCCGAACTCAACAACACGCACAGGAAAAGTGGATTTTACGAAAATGTTCACAAATGACTCAAAATCCAAGTCCGAAGTTGACTGAATTTGGTTTGAGTAGTTATGTGCGTTAACCCTTTAGTGCAGCCTCGTCGCTTGTCTAACAGACCTATACCAAGTGAATCAAGCAGAATAAGGGAGGATGTAATTTTTCCAAAGTAAAATGACTTGTCATAACGTGATCAAACAAGAACTTCCTTATAATATTTACGACATTGAGGGCCAATATGATCCTGAAAATAAATCCGAAAGCACTAAGTCGACCCTTTGGTTCATGACCAGTTTAATATTCAAACGACAGAGTGAATCTACAGATCCAGAATGACGACGTGAAAACATTCGGAGGGGAACAGTAATGAAAAACCCCATTTTAAGAACATAGAATGCAGGGAACGTAATGATGAGGGAGGCCTACAATATCAGCAGTTTGCTAGTAACCCATTCTCTAACCTCCCATCAGCAACCGGTTTGGGGCTAATGCGGGCAAGCTCGGAAGGGCTAACCTTAATGACAAAAGGGATGACGGGCAGGGAGGGGAAGGACTAAGGTAATGCAAGACTGTTCAAACCTAAAGGGTAGCTCCCAGCAAACCGGCCTTGGTCATTAGGGCATGTTTATTAACTTGAGGTTGGAAACGTCACTGGCCCGGGAAACAGACATAAATCATCAAGCGCCATTACATAAAACGAACTCTGTTCAAACAGTCAATTATAAAGGTAAGGCCAACTCTAAAATTTAAGAGAACTTGAACAATCCCAGCATTATTAAGGACGCTATCATCACTGCATAGTGATTTTTTCATTGAAACTCCTCCTAATCATGGAATACTCTGCAAATATGAAGTATTATTATTCGATATACGCAAGATTTCACTCTTCCGATTTAAAGAAGTTGCACTTATGCAGATAACATCAACTGAGAAAAAACAAAAAACCCTGCGAAATCAATCTACGATTTCAGCAAGAATCTTTCATCCTCAAATTCAGTATACCTCCTCCATCCAATAATTTTCGCTAAAAACGCCTCCAGAGCAATTTCAGACTGTCGTGAAAACCCGAAGCACCTATCAAGGTTTTCCAATTCGGTAAGATAAGTATTAAAAATAATACTTATCTAGATATAACTGAGAAACCCGAATAACTATTATATTAACGGAGTTTTTACAAAGTTTTGAGAATGACAAGATTCCTCTTTTTTCCTCGACGAACAGCTAACTGAATATACGTATCGTGAAAAGCATATCTGGTGTAGCATTTTTATAGCAGAAAAATAAAGTTTAAGAACAGTTGTGAACCCTCCCCAATGAGAATTAATCCGTATCAAGATGGTAACCCCGACTAGTGTTTCAATGTTCAATCCTGCTTTTAATAGAAGGGTTACAGAATATGATATTTAACCTAAGTTATAACTGCGGCAAGAAGTTTGAAAGGCGACCTATCCTTGAGAAAATTTAATTATTACTCGGGCAGTTAATACGGAGTTTAATCCCTTCGACGAATTGATGAGGTGATTCGAGGGGAAAAGAACCTATTATGATTATTTTCGAAGCTCATAAAACTTCAAAACTGACTACTCAATCAAATGGGTTCCTACCAGTACAAATAACTTGAAGGGTGGACCGGAGGAAGTTTACTGGAAGTTGGTTTAACTTTAATTAAGAGTCAGAAGTAAAATGGGAATCAATATTTCTTACTATGGTAGAGGAAAAGTCCAGAAACTGCGATTATTTTGGTACATTATAATAAAATAATAAATGTATTTAGTACAAAGTTATAAAATACATATTTCCTACTCGGTACTACCTGACCCACATGAGTGGGGTTTGCGTTATTTCATGCCCGTCGTACGTGAAGATTCCTGTTTAGTATTAATATATTATTAACATTAATAGTATTATCAGGGAAATTCTGCAATTACATTTTTTTCTCTTTCAATTCACTAGTGTTTGTTCATATTGTTTAAGCACGCCTCTCTGGCCTCGTTTGCTTCGTAAAGTTATGCGATACAGAGAACATGAGAAGAGAAGGAAACCACGGCATTATGTTTACTTTGGGAAAACTGGCTGTTCAGCCAACCCCCACATGGCGGCTATTTGTATACTACCTCAAAACCTGAAAGAAGTGTGTTTAACCCTTCCTCAAAACAAAAAGCAAAAAATAGTCCTTCGAGAGATCATGGCATATCATGGATTCCTGATGACTGTTTTCGGGTGCCAAATGGTCGTTAATATATATTAACAAAAGCCAAATATATCTATTATTCATCTCTGGACTGAAACCTAAACGTCCTCCACTCCTTGCAAGGTGTCAGATGTAAGACTACGGAAAAATTAAGAAGATAAGAGAAGGGACAAAGAAATGGATAGCAAGAGAAATCTAAAGATATTGTCTAATAATAGCCGTTCCAGCTTGATTCAACATGCATGATGTCAAGGTCGAATCAATTGCAAGCAAAATTGGCATTTTATCGCAGCAAGCACATCGAGAGCAATGTCACTCATCAAGAGTGGGAAGGGAGGGATGAATTTTCGGTTGAAGGTATTTACAAGTTTGTGGGCGCCCGTGCTAATTTTACAGCTTCAGCTAGAAAGGATTAGTCTGGTTAGTAGAGCAGAGGCGCAAAGGGCTATTGTTAGATAGGCTAATCACAAGTGAACAACCCCCTGCCTAACCTCTGTCCCGCGGGCTTAGCGAGAACAATCCTATCCCACCACCCGCCTCTTATTGGCCTCCCTCACAAAGTCTATTATATTTCTCGCTCTCCTGGTGGATGTCTAGATTCAATCCACCGGCGAAAGAATCCAGATGATGGTGTAATGTGGAGTAATCCAGTTTCTTTACTAAAAATGGAGTTCACAAAAAAAAAAAAAAAAACCAATTTATTCCTTTATTTGTAAAAGCGTTTTCAACCAAAATTTATGCTTAGAACAAGTATATTTTTAGCACTCCTATATCTGAGTTGTTGATATAAAACAAAATAAATGTTCATTCGTATGTTTAACAAAATCTTTAATGATTTTATAATATATTAAGTATAGAAATAATTTAATAATAATAAAAATACAAATTTTACGATTCATGATTAGATCAGCATGTAATATTGGGCCGTTTTACCGATTCAAACGCCACCACGATTTTTCCAGCCATTTTGGTTTATTACCTTTGTAATCGCGACGGAGATTTTCGACTCCGATCTGCCTCAAAATTTGACATTATCCGTTTCAAGAGGTCTAGAATCCAAAACCGAAATGTCCGTCCGCCGTCCAGGCCGTTTTGGGCAGTAGGATTTTTTTTTTTTTTTTTTTTTTTTAATCTGAAATTTTTACAAAATACTTGGTTTACCATCTAGGAGTGCCCGCAAAGTTTTCAGCCCGATCGCCAAAACCCGTGGGGCGCTATGGGGCTAAAATTTGGCAACGGGAGGGTTTTTTTAAGCCGTTTGGCTAAGGGATCGAGGTAGGTGTCGTTTTCGAAGTATTTTTGGACGTAGACTCCATTGGGGGGGGGGGGGGGTTTGGAACGATCCGATTTCACTGTGAGGATCGATAGGGCTTTCATGGGGCTACAAATGGGATTTTTGAAGGATCCCAGCTTGAGCTGCGAGGAGGTAAAATATTTTCCGAGTGAAAAAAACAAAACAAAAAACATCTTTTTTCATAAATTTTTCACAGCATTTATTTCACATAAATTTGACACAGAATTTATTTTCACACAATTTACCTATAGCAAAGAACAATAAACCCTTGTGTAAAATTTGCAGCGTTTTCACCAAGGAACGAACCATGGACAAAACATTAGTATTTTAGGTAGAAGGGAGGGGTAGAGAGTATTTTAGGTAGAAGGGAGGGGTAGAGTATGTACCCAAGTGCCGACCCTAGTCATTTCCATACAATTAATAGCTACGATGTTGGAGCGCACTAGATCATTTGTCTTTCCTAAAAGGTTGCTCGCTGTAATATCAGCGTTCAGACGGCACGAATGGGCAACAGAGCAGACGTGGTGGAAGGAGAAAAGAGATACACGGCTGTTTTTGTGCGCTAGCGGAACGGAGGTTCAGCCCTCATGCCCGTCCTCGCGATTAAATTCCTCTAAACGGAGTGACAAATTAGCGTCATTCCCCACTTATCATCTGCGTTCATATTCCGCTCAAAGAAGGGAAAAAGTCAACTCGAAAGCAGGTCATTAGAAGGAAAGGACAAACAGGATCCGTAGCCCCCGGTCTCGACAAAATAAAATAAGCGAATGGATAAAAGTCAACCAAAATATGAACATGGGAACAAAGAAGAATAATATGCGAGAGGTGATAGCCATATAAGAGGGTCTGACGTGACCTCCAGTCATATTTTTCCCTACATTTTTATTTTAACACCGTTATTTTTCATCGTACAGACCTGCACTGTCAGCCTGATAATGATCATTTACTGAAGTATAAATACTGACCTCATATATGAGAATTTTTAGCTTTGAGGTCAACTTTAAATAGATCTATTTACACCCATTTATAGTAAAGTCTTTAGTAAAGAGAGTAATTCTAGCGCGTATGCAGTACGGTAGAAATCGCCTATAACGACACCGGTTATAATGAACAAATGGTAATAATCTCCGGCCCCGTGGAGTGATATGGGATATTTAACGTTGATATCGACTATTACGAACCGTCGACTATAACGAACAAACCGCCTATTACTAACAAATTTCTTGGGACGGCGGAGCCCCGCTATCGGTTATTACGAACTGTTCAGGCGCATGCAGCCGTTCTGCGATTTCCGGAATATTGAAGAATCGAGACAAAATTGTTGAGCAGTTCAATAGGTGCGAAAAAGTGAAGAGGATGAGGCACACTGTTCACGCCGGTTGAAGCAGCAGAGGGCGAATAACATTCCTATCAATGGTCCCATTCTCCAGGCAAAAGCAACCGACTTGGCATCTCTACTCAAGAAAGAAAATTTCAAATGTTCTCCCTCTTGGATTCAAACGTTTCGCGCAAGACACAACAACATTTTCGGAAAGGTAGGTAGGTAGGTGGTGTGGATAACACAGTCACGAACGAAAATGGAAACTAAACACTTCGGGAAAATGCCAACATCTGCTGAAGCATCCGCAGCCTTCTCCACGTTGAGAACATTCCTGACGCTTTCTTCAGTTCATCAGCGGGAGAAAGACGCTCTTGACACTATTGCACAAGCCGTACAAAAGAGGTTTGCTGCTGACATAATCTCCAAAAAACAGTCAAAGATGACCGATTGCATCAGAATGATACGTACATTTGTATGTACACACACACACACACACACACCCTCACACACAGACATTTCTGACTTATGGCTAATGAAATTGTGAATGAATTTTGTGGCTTCACGATAAATCACGTATTATATATATTATAGTATTTTGTTTTTCCCCTTTTTTCCGAATGTACAAATGTGGGTATGCACAATGTACAATATACATAAATGAAATATCGATTATATTGAACAGCGTTCATTGTATCGGGACAAATTGGTTATAATGAACACCGTTCGTTATAGTCGATCTACCGGTTATTATGAACATCGGCTATAACATACGAAACCCGTCGGTCCCCTTGAAGTTCGTTATAGGCGATTCCTACTGCATGTATGTACATGCATTAATTGTAAGCTCCGCAATGGGAAGCTTTCTAGGGATGCTCAAAAAATATCGATATATCGAAATATCGATATTTTTCCGCCAATATATCGATATTTTTGGGCGATATTTTTTCCATCGATATATCGATATTATTTTTTAAATATCGGGAACCGATATTTTTGAGGGAGATCCGACATAAATCCGAACACCAGCTAGAAATAGGATCAAAGAGCGTGTAGGTAACTTGACTGAAAGTATTTCTAATCAATTACTATGTTTAATAGACCTCGGCTTTCAATTCATTTCCTAATCCCTTTATCGAATTGGTTCACAATCACATGTGTGAAGAGTTAATAATGTACTTAATTAATGTTGGTGAGCAGATCCACGCAATTCATTTTAGTGCAATGTACTGAATGTTTTGTCAGAACATTATAAACTAAGAAAAGAAAATTTATTTTCTTAACAATTTAATTGTTTCTATGATTTTACAAATAATTACCTACTCATTACAGATTATTAAATAATCTTCAAATTTAAACCATCTTTAAACAATTTAAATCAAATTTTAAAACTCTTTAAACAATTAATCTTCAAATCTCAACAATTAATGAAAAATCTTTAAACAATCTTTTTGTTAAAAATAAATTTAAACAATCTTCTTCAAATTTTGAAGAATTTATAACCTTAATTTATTTACTAGTAATCAAAAGTTGTGAAAGGCATGGATTTTTTTAAAATTTGGACTAATATCCGATACATCGATATTTTTATACGATATATCGAATATCGATATTTTTCTACGATATATCGACCTAGTAAAACGATATTTTTTAAAACTATCGATATATCGAATATCGATATTTTTCTTCAGTGTGGACATCCCTAAAGCTTTCATGACTCGTGTTACGACAAGGTTATGATACAATAAACGGTGAGATGACTGGGAACTATAAAAAACGCCACTAATGCAAAAAATTCTCTGAAACCTTGTCTGAACATAATATGTTCAGACAAGGTACATATTATGCACATCTTGACTAGCAAAGATGCCAAATTAAAAGAACTCGAAAAATAATAATGACCGGATCTGCGTGCCCCTCTAATCTCGGGGGAAAGGGCCTCGGCCAATAATTATGTGTTCCTCGCTATTTTTGCCAGGAACAACACCGGTAATTTTTACACACCAATTCGTATCACTCCTACACGCTAACTTGTACCAGGACCCACCTTCTTCTAG
Source organism: Pilophorus perplexus (assembly GCA_955831195.1). Lineage (NCBI taxonomy): Eukaryota > Metazoa > Arthropoda > Insecta > Hemiptera > Miridae > Pilophorus > Pilophorus perplexus. The sequence goes on along the minus strand of OY037011.1, from coordinate 10,847,588 downwards.
ATTAGATCAGTACCTACGTGAGATAACATGAACAAGAACATGCAACGCACATATAGACAGCTCCACAGATATTTTAAGAAGTACCTACAGTCGGAAAACTTCGCCAACGATATTCTAAGGATCTGGAGTTGGACAAGGGCTTCCAACGGAATCTATTTAAATCGAATTGATGCAATCGGCACATTCCATAGCTGTACTTAAGAAAACTGCTTTTGAATGACGTGAAGGACCTGCGACAAACGATGCTCATCAGAACGTTTATAACGCTGAAACGTGATGTTTCATCATCAAGTGTCTTGAACGTGCGAATCCAAGCAAACCCAAGGCCAAAATGTTTACGAAAGAGTTGACTTACTGGAAACATTTTCTAGCGCGGGATTTCCAGAATCGTTACCTACTAGTAAAACTTTAAATCACCTTTCCCAAAGTAAAAATAATAATCATAATAATAATAATAAAATATAGGAATCTATGTTGTTGGAAACTTGTTAACATTAATTGAAACGGTCAACATCACCATCAACTATAGGAATCTATCTATTATGTAAACGTATATTTTTAGATTTAAGAAGGAAAAAACAAGGTTTTTAAGTGTGGTTACGGTATACATCAAGGGTAGGTATATATCAAAACGAAAGAATGAAAGAAAGAGAGAAATGCTTGCAATACGACGGCTGAAAACTATTACGTTCGATCGCGCGAGGTGGTCCGTGAACAAAGTATATTCGCTAGGAGGGCGGTAAGCCGTAAAACCTTTCCTGTGTTCCACGTTCATTTCCCCTGCAGCGACCGAAAAGCATTCGCACAGGCTGTCGATTCCTATAAGTCGTCTTTCAGGTTTGTCGAGAAAATATTTGGCGCAAAGCCATCCAGCGACACCACTACTCAACCTAAGAGTTATAAGCGCAAATAAATTCTAACCCCTAAGAAGAAAACTTAATTAGGAACGCTCAAGAACCTCGAACAAATAATTTGCGCAAGGATACTTTGAGAAACCATGCCAAACTTTAAATTGTTATATATCAATTGTAGGTTATGCGTGTTACATGTACCTATTTCATTGCTTCAATATCCAAGCCATCAAGCTTAAAATGAAAATTGAAGATTATTAGCATCTCAATTCCTTAGCATCTAAATTCGCTGTGACGTTATCGTTACAAAACGGGAAAACGAGGATAATGCAATCCTCACACGCATTGGGGTTCGTAGTTGAAGGACATACTACGAATCATTTACAAGCAGGTAAATTTACTTACGCACAAGTTATCGGTGAACTGTCACGAAAAAATCGCGAGAGAATGAGGCATACCTGCAACAAGAAAAACAAGTATGAGTATGACGCTAACTTAGGGTTAAGACACGAGAATGCCTACATTGCAGGTAAACATACTGAATGAATGTATTATACATTCATATAATACCTAATTAAACGATATCATTCATAGTATACTATACTCGTTCATATATGAACGAAAAAATCCCCGAACGAAAAATATTTAAATGGGGCTGGTGAAAAGTGACGTCTCAGCAAAATAGTAGAAAAGGATGGCATACTTTGAATACATTGCATAAAATCGATACGCCAGTAAAGGAGCTACTTAAATTCAGGAGTGATCAACATCATAAAAAGTCTCTTATCAAATCTGATATGCCCTTGTAGTTTGGACCGCTCGTTATTTTCTCCAAAAGAGAACGTTCAAAAGGAAAAAAAAAAAAAAAAAAAAAGCGGTCAACGAAACTGATTGATATCAGGTAGGTACAGGCTGCATTGATTCAAACCTGACTAAACCATATAACGGAGGGAGAGTTAGTAAATTGTTCCTATAACGAGAATAATCACTTTAATGGTCTGTACTCAACGGTTGGGCGAAATCTTATCGGACAAAATGTGTAAAGCACAATGAAATACAGGGAGAAACAGTGAATTATGTACCTTTGTTACGTGGGTGCATGTTCCACGAGTCGACGCCGATTAACATCTAAGCCTCTTTCCTTCAAAGGCCACTCATCTAATCACCAAGTTCCACATACAAAGTTACCTTCTCCGATGATGTAGATTTGCGTATTATAGAATTTTTGGAGACTCGGCGAACTTCGTACGAAATTAGTGTGATAACAAATCGCTGCTGTCGACGTCCGCCTTTTTCGCTGGTAAATAGGCTCTTTCTGCCAGCCAAGCTTGAGCCATATGCATTCATGGGAAATATGCGTTCAATGAGAGCATTTTGCTAATCAACGAATGTGCAGAAATCAATGGGCAACTTCATGCATCCAGTATTTTTATAGACAGCATTTTCCATCGCCGATATCCAACAATTGGTTCGCAATTAACAATAGCACACGCATTTTTATTTTTTAGGTAGATTTATTCAAGCGCTGATTTCATCAGGTACCTAAGTTGAACGTGGAATGAAGGGAAGTGTTGGTCTGAAATCACCTGAATGGACTAACGGAGTGCTGCCGAATAGTTTGTCGTTGTTTTTTAAAATATAATATATTTTAAGGAGGATATATTATATTCCTTTTTAAGTATGTATGTTCTATTTTTATAAGTTAAGTTTAAATATATTGGTGGTTTATATAATAGATATTATCTTATCACTAAGTGATAAGTATTATAAGATTGGTGTTCTGTTTAAAGTGTCGAGAGAATGTTTGTGGGCCATAGTGAGTTCATCCCAGACGATAATTTTCCATTGGTTCAACACTGTGGCAATGAAAAACACTATGAATGGGTTATTTTGAATATTCAGTGACAGCATAAAATGCTTAATTAGCTGTTCTGCCTCAATCCAACGAAATTGTTGCAATGGAGATGATGCAACGGCCAATGCGATGCCATTATTTGACAGTATTTTGGCGAGAATTAGCGAATTGAGAAAATTTTTCCAGCTCCACCTTGTGCATTCAAAAAGAAGAATCCACCTCGTACCGCCGAAACTACCGGCATAAAGAGGTCTTAAATGATTTTTCGTTCATGTGTCATATAATAGTGCGCCATTGTGAGTGACAATCGCTGCAATTTCTGCAGTATCGCGCTGCAGTTCACGATTCATTTCGATGGCCATTACATCAGACGCACTTCAGATTGGCGAATTCATACCAAAACAACTGAGAGATAATATCACTCAGTCATATTGGTAGGAATTCGCCTAATCGAAGTGCATCTGATAGATTTTATTGACAATGAAAACGCAAAGATCATCGATCGTAAACGGGTACCTAATTCGTATAATTTTCGGAAATAAAAGGTTGACATTTCTTTCAATCTACAGCGGTACCCATTATTTTTACGGCGAAGGTAATACCTTCAAGGACACATCTGGATCATATTATGGGATTGAGTCAGTAGACGGACAAAACATAATTGACCGATAGAAATCATCAAAGAAAACCTTGCGCTGCAATGTCATACAGAGGGCCCCATTTTTCGAATAGAAAGGAGTGTGGTGTGTTCGAAAGTAATCGATTAGCAACCTCTCCAATCGATTATTCACGGTCAAAATTGGAAAGGAAAGGAACGATCTCCCATAACGTGAAAACCCGTCAATGGGAGTGGAGGGGACCTTTTACCGTTTTACGTTTGGGAACGTAGATATGCGGTGAAATGGAAAGAAGAATAATTTACCGTTCAAGATTCCATTTCATAAGAAGAAACGTAGCAACTTTTACACGTGTTTTTTTTTTTTTTTTCGTTTGTACAGACCATAATTTTAGCGTAATCGAACCAGTTAGGGAACCCCTTCAAACGATTCTATGCCGATAAAACTGAGAGATAAAAAAGTAGGTGAAGAGTTTCCACGGTCAACATAGGCCTCCGATCGGTTGAGCTGTAAATAATCTAGACCCACCAACCTGTTACAAATCCCTTCATATTCGGCTAACTGTTACAGTAAACCTACTTATTCTCCTCCCTTCTTCAAGACCCTCATCAATCACCCTTTTTGAACTTAGCTGAACTATTTGAAATTACTGATCAACCTAAAAGCTCATCATACATAATATGTATTATATACCCGGTTTTCAGCATACGATTTTCCTCGGTACAATAATAATTATTGTACAATTATTGTGATGCGTACGTGGCACTCACGCAAAAAAAAAAAAAAAAAAATGCCTAGTAGGTACCCATACTCCAATATTCGATGAAATGTCGTATTATTTCATTAGGCAATAATTGCCTAATGAAATAATAATGAAATAATGAAATAATGTTGTTAATTATTAACAACATTGAAAAGCCAACTGCCCAGGGTGGGTCCTTATGACAGCGGTATACACTTTCATGAAAGATTTGATATAATTGCGTCAAATTCTGTCTGATGCGGAATTATCGGGCAGGAAATTGGAAAATTGGCGCAAAGCAGATGGTGCGTTTTCGCTTAATCAACGTCACAAGTAGTTATGAGCATATAATTCAATAGTCGTTCGCTTTAGGTTCTCAGACATAAAGGAACAATTTATTACCCAATGCTGAAAAGCGAGTCTTACCATCGTATAGCACTATCTAGCCCGCACAGTTCCCGTAATCCCAATTTCGATGTGCCTCATCTTTATGAAAACATAGCTCCCTACAAACCATCCAGAGAACGTGTGCGATTAATGACAAAATCGTGAATATATGCATAATCCCAGGCTCCAGCCTAAAACAAGCAACGATCACTTTTAGTGCCCCTCTGACCGGCACCGCACGGCTTTTCATTAATCCTTTTGCATTGTCACAGCACATTATTAGCACTTCATCCATTTTCCACCTAATTGCTTCTACCTGAGAGAGGAGAAGGGGAACCGAGCATTCATTCGTGAACATGAATTTTGTTCCCAAGTTCCCTTTTTACCACACACAGATGACATTTTATATCGCATCTTTCTGAACATGTGTACTTTCCTTTCATTGGCAATAACAATTACGACATACCGTTTAATGGTAAATCTCTTAACGAAGATTGGAGTTTCATAGATCATCAACCAGAAGAAGGCTAACATTTTTTATGCCTACATCAAATAAGATCAACACGGCTGTCAGATGGTGATTCAATGCATTTAGACGAGTTGGAAACTTCCAAAGCCAAAGGAAGTATTTTAATAAGACGACGTTGGGCTGCAATAAAGTTGGCCTTTGTTGAGGGCAAGACGAAGTAGACCCCGTCCTTTACAAACTCGGGAAATCTATTGGAGGGTAATGATTAGAAAGAGGGTTACCCCCTCAAAGTGGTCATATTAGTGATATAGATACATATTTTAACAAAAGAGAGAATGGATCGAGGTCCACGCAACTCTCGGAAATAGGGGATCAAGTTGCATGAAGGATACACCCAGTTACAGAGAAGTAGGATTACCGATCAAACGATAAGATTCGACCACTCAATTTATTCATATTATTATATACTATATTATATTTAAGCAGAGAAAGAAGGATATTATTTAAGCAGAGAAAGAAAGAATTCTCTTTATCACTACCAAAACAGATGAAATGGCAAAATCATGTTTAACAACACGCATAAGAAACAAACTTTCTTAATTGAACGCTTTTATCATTTTAAAATTTCAAACTAGATTGAAATGAAACGAAATGGAAAGGTTTATTTGTAAAAGCCTTCCGGCGATACAAGGGATTTCAAATTATATTAAACAAACGTATTTGGGGGGCCATTAAATACAACAAACATCTGGCAGGGACATGCACGACAGGGACTTACAAAACCACGTGTTTGGGCTTGTAATTTCGTCCCTGTTCATCTTAAATCAAAAATAAAAATATCTCTGTGAACCTCTCCATTGAAGAATTAAGAATGTTAGAGAAAACAAGAAATAACGTTGCAACCTTGGGAGAGATTAACCTTGGGAATTACAGGTTATGGTTGCCGACCCACGCTTTCGAACTTGTTGCCTTCACAACATTTTGATATTCACTGAATATGCAAAACGACGCTTCCAACATGAAGGGGAGGATGACCCATCACTGTAGAGGTGGGGAGAATCCCCTCCGTGCCTTCCAAAAGGCCTAAATTGAAGAAATCCTGACTTCAGCAGGGACTTACAAACTCCTCGGGGGCACGCAGTTTTTGGGGAAAAAGCAAACTTTTAGTAACATAAATAAATTTCGGGCTTCATATTCAAAAAATTGAGATAAAAACGAGAAGAATGACAAAAAAAAAAAAACTTGAATAAGATGAATCTCTTGATTTTGTGGCCTTGCCGAGTTACCAGTGGCCAAGTGGCCAAAGTCGAAAACTCAACATTGAAAAAAAGTAGGTTTTCAGTATACAATTAGGATTTATGTAATTAAGGAGTCATTTAATAATTTTCAAATGAGATTACCCTGAAAGAGTACAATATTTTCGGTCAGAAAAGTTCCTTCCGAAATTGAAAACCTGTAGCTCTCTACCAAGAAATCGCCGGGCCACTGGTTTGAACGTTCTCGTGAGAATGAACCGGGTATGTAGTAAAAAAAGCCCTGGCGCAGAATGGGGCCGATGCCGTTAAAAGGTGGAGTAAATACGAAAAATTAAAAACGCATCTACCTAAACGGTTTCATGTTGATTTATATATGAACAACGAGCAATACTGGTTTTGTCGTTTCGAGCTGTCTGGAGAAGTGCAGGGGAGCGAAGAGTTGGAGATCAGCATTTTCACCAGTTTTTTTTTTTTTTTTTTTTTTTTTTTTGCCGTGGCGAGCCCCACATATTAATTAAGCATTAAACCACGATGTATGCAGGCTATGCATCCAAAGAAATTAAAAATATTCTCTTCATTAAATTCGCCTTCATCGATGTTACGGATCAAAAAAGCTGAAAAAAAAATCAGGAAATAGAAAAAAAGTCGCGGTATTCACGTGACTACACGGAGTATAAATTTTTCTGTATGTTCTGATATATGACCCTATTATTATTATATGGCGCTATAATGTGACTTCAAAGTAAGAACGTGCGCAAGCGTGCGCAATCTCATTATTTTTCAACTTTTTTTTTTACTGATGTGCAATGGCAAAAATTCACGAATCGAAAAATTCATGAATCGTTCAGTACCTACCCGGCCGAACAATAACTAGATTTTGTTTCTGGACATCCTGAAACACATAAAAATTTGGTGGTTTTTGGGACACTTTTCGTAAATTCGACCAAGAGCACTAGCTACATTTTTCAAAGAAAATTCGCTTAAAAAAAGAAGACAAAAACAGCCTCTTACTCGGTTGTTTACATGATCTATTGACGTCTAAGGACAGCGCAAATGAATCGATGTGAATGAAATATAGAACAATTAATAAAAACGCTGCAAATTTTACACAAGGATTTATTATTAATCTTTAATATAGATTGCTTGTGCAAAAATTAATTCTGTCTGTAACACAATTTTTTTTAAAATTTAAACTTTTTCAAAAACAAAGGTGACAGCAACCGGGGGACTGGGGGTGTCTTCCAGCAGTCACAATGCAAAATATGTATCATGATGAAAACAAATCACAAGCAGAAATACATCCCACGGGCAACCTATTTTTTTAAACGTTCATCAGGCCAAGCACGTTCAGTTTCATTAGAATCGTTCCAAGTACATAGTTGTAACCTTGGAAGAACGATAGCGGCCAGATTGACAGTCCCGATGTGACACAGAGAGAGATTCTCGACAGTTCAAGGAAAAGGCGAATCATTTCTGGATCCAGTTCGGGAAATGTCGGATTAACGCATGATGGATTTCCTTCCTCGTGATCAATCTTTACTATATCCCGAAGTCAACGTCTAAGTGATGCTTCGAGCACGACGAACCTCATCGGCAAGGAACCATGAGTGATGTACGGGGGCAGAATTTCATCAGGGCTAACTCCAGGGACCACATCAAACAATATAAGGCCAACCGGCTTGACTGATAGAGATCACACTCTATCGTTACAGAATTAATCATAGTTTGGGAACAACTTTGAACTCTTCTCTCTTTCTTTTAGATAACGGACAGAGATGGTTCCAAATCAGATTGAAAGCTTTCTAACTGAGGCTACTAAAACGATCCATCTTCTGCGAGAGACCAGAAACTTTTTTGCACATTTAATGATCCAAGAGAAGAAAACTTCAATTATAGCTCGCACACACTCGTAGATGCTTCATCGAAACATTTTTGGGAAAAGTGGAAAAAAGTACTACTCCGGTAGTCTGGTGGGATTCTAGGTTCCTATAAAATAATCCAGAACCTTCCGTAACCTTGAAGCCTTCGAGAAGAGAGAGGCTTTTTATAGGGCATGCCGTAGCCGTTTGCGGGAACTGAATGTGTACAATATCATGGAGACGCAGTGAAGCCCATTAGGTGAAGCAACAGGCTGGCACGTTCGGTAGGGTTCTATAATGTCCGATCCTATTGCATTCCTCCGCCTAAATTGTGAATTCCGGAATCCAGCTTCATTCTCGGGGAATCAACTTCAGAAGCCGCATACTGGAAAGCACCAATGGGCACCCTTTCATTCAATTCTTGGCATTCTCAGTTTACACCCTAACATGAGCTATGAGTCAAATGATGTCGGAATGAGAATCTCGAAGAGGGAACGCAAACGTTTTAACGGTACCGACAAGGAGATTTTTTCGAGTAAAAATTCAATTTTTTTTTTTTTAATATTTTTTAATTAATCTACGTTATACATATTACGGACCAATAAAAAAAAAAAAATCATGAAAAAATTCGAACGAGAAGTGGGTCAAATAAATGTCCGAACCGACCTGTGTCAGGGTTCGCGCTAGTGGAGTCCAGTCAGGAACCGTCCGCCTCTTCCTCCAGCAAATTGCCGAGATTGAGTCACCAAAATGCTTGATATCTACAATATCATACATCTGCTCGCTTCCGAAATCATCGTACTCTTGTACGGATAAGCCAAATTTTTTTCTCAGCGGAACTAACCGAAGTCGAAGTGCCGGATGAAGACGGTCTCGGAGTCACTGCTGGAGAGGGGCTGGACGATGGCACCGCCGAATCAGGAATATCGGAGGCTAACTGGATTTCATCTTCCGGGGCTATCGCTGGAGTAGGTATAGAATACCTTCTAGGCGGAATTGTTTTCTTTTTTTGAAGATTCGTTGTGATCGCGGCATTTTCAAGATGATTTTCAGCACAAAATGAAAGACGGCACAACATGAGACATAAACAAAGTAAACGACGAGTAAACACTGATAAAAGATAATGAGCTTCTTCATCTTCTTCTTCTTCTTTGTTTACATCAAAGCGAAGTAATCTTGGTGCAAGGTGAAAGCGTTAGGACTCATACGATGACGTCATGAAAGGAACATCGATAATTTCAGAAAATCGCGTTTCCTGGAAAATCAAGTTTTCTAGCACTCATGTTCCTTTTTTATGAGTTGTACTGGATTGATCTCCTTGTTCTTTTTTTTATTTGTACTTCAGTACCTTATAACTACACCATGTGTGCCAAGGGATTGGCGTATTTTTCAAGACAACATAAAAACGTGTGGTCCATTTGGGTGAGTTAGTGCCCCGATTTTAATGTTTTTCAAAAATCCGCCTCCCCCCAGGCATGTTACGAAATTATCCCAGGCACCATTAATAGAGCATAAAATGCTTGACACGATAAAAAAAAAAAAAAAAAAAAAAAAAAATCAAGGCGATTGGTTGATTACAACCCGAGAAAATGGTACAAACGTTAGAAAGCAAAATGGTGTCACCGGTTAAAAGCGCTCACGATAGGTTTCTTATATAATAAGAACGTATACGTATAGGAAAAGAAAGGTTGGTTGTACAGTTCTTCTAAGTTCTAATATGTAGATATTATATACAATATTATTGTGGATATACAGACAAAACGGATATAATGTATACTATACCTATGAAAAAATATTACCTATATAAAATATATATAACAATGTATAGCCTAATATGTAGTGGCATGTTTGCCAGTATCGCTGAACACATATTATGAACACAGATTATTGATCACTGTTCAATACTTCACAATACTCCTCTTTTCCCATCGCATTACAACCAGTCTACTACTCCACAAACCGAATCAAGTCCAAGTTAGTCATTAAAGAGAACAATGTGAGCCCCTACATAACCGAAAACAGAATGGTGTATACTTCACGATGAACAAAGATTTAAAAAAAATTTACTATCACACTAGTCAGGAGAGAGCTGGAGGTTATGAAAATCGCTTTTCGTGAACAGTGAGCGGGTGTGAGAGATTAGTGGCCAGGCAATTTATTCACGCGTAGTTAGCAGGGCTCTCCTTCCCTCGGCATGAAGGAAGTTTCGCAGGGGGATGGGAAGGTGGGCGTTCACAGGGATTGTGCCAGAAGAAAGTTGATCGTCAGGGGCGTGAGCACGAGGTGTAGGTAGTTAGTTTGGCATAGGAGGGAGAAACGGCCGCAGGATGGTGGTCACGGCAGAAATTTGAACGTAGAGTTAGGGCCAATATTCGAAAATGAAGCATCAAACACTTAGCGATGAATGTACAACAACTACGAGAAATATTATAGACTATTTTCTTCTTCTATAATAGGTACATTATCTATATTTATAAAATCCAATGTTTGTGGCGGACTGGTGTTAAATAAAAAGAAGACCTTTTTAAATATAATTTTATATAAACACTTTTACCGGGACCTAACTAGCAAACCTAGCAAGACCTACCAAAATACGACCCCAGAAAGCGTTACGCAAAAACAGTAAGTAGTAGTAACAATATCATGAGTCGCACACCTTGGTTACTGAAAGTAGGTACCAAACTAGAATATCCGCAGCTATGGAAACGATCAGAGAATCGGGAAAAGTGTGTTCCACGCTCAAGGTGACAGCATCCGGGGGTCTGGGGGAGTCCCCCAGCAGTCATAATCCAAATTAATAGTACGATACACACATCACAAGCGGCAACTTTGTTTTTCATATTATTGGTTGTAACTTGATTCAAAATGTTCGAAACGACAATAATTATTACAGAGGTCATAAAGTGCAGAATAATAATAGGATTTTTACAACTTCAACTACAATAAATGCATTCTATCAAATTTTGATACAAATAATAATTTCGTTGGAAGTTATTATGCATAATAATGCATTCTCATGAGAATCTCATCTGATGTGAAGTGCGCTAGTAAGTGACTCGATTACACATAAACAGCCCGCGACCAAACTTAATATTAATTTTCTTTATTATACAGTCAAATCAAATTAGTGTGCAGCAATAACGTCATAATATCAATTTAAGTCATCATTTAATCATAAATCTGTCATAAGGGTTGTCAATTCCACCATTTAATGATTGGCAGAACCAATCAGGACCGCGTCCGAGACTTAGCTAACAATATTTTATAGATAGATAAGTAAATCTAACATCCTACATCATAAATGCAATGTTCGCGTCCCTATTATGACAACGGATGAGCAACCGTTCCAGCGGTGGAGAAGCTATTCACGAATGTTATTACAAAACTTTGATAACTGAAGTAAAGACGCGCCATAACCTTCAATGAAGGGAAATCATTCCTGTTGGTAATGAGACGAACCGGCGATGCACAACCAATGACCTGGAGAACGAAAAGTAATCTCACTGTTTCTTTGTTTCATTCCGCAATACACATTCCTAATGGGTACGTTTTCCCTTTCCTTTCAAACGAAAACTTCTTGAGATGCTCTGCTTAGGTTCCCGGTCACGAAGTTCTGTTAATTTAAATTCTGCCGCCTCGCGGCTCAGTTTGGCTTGGCCTCTCATAAAGTTTACCAAATGTTAATACACCTAATGCCACGCTGAAAACTTCGATATCGCTTTCGGTTTGCCAAAGAATTAAGTGGCGTCTGTTTCCTGGGTGGAGTGGAAACCCCGCTGATATGAGTAAACCTCAGTAAGTATGCGTTTACAAGTTCCCCCAAGGAATACTTTTAACAATCGATCTGAAGCACAGTAATACATTCTTCAAACGAGCACAAGACTATTTTCATTTAAAAAAAAAATACTTAAGACTTTATTCCACAAATGTTCAATACATAATAATAATAATGTAAATATATGTGGAAAGTAGCAGGTCATGAACATGTTTATTATTATTATTATTACTATATTAATGCTTTCCTTATAGGCTATAAGGATGTTTGCAATACGTTATAGCTAATTCAGCAGACTGGAGAGCAAGGCATACGATGGAGGAAAATAGACGCATCTTATTTTACATTATTAATCGATATTATTATTAAATAAATTTTATCGATCTTATTCAATCGATAAAGTACTTCTATGCCCAAGACATCGTGAGTTCTCTTACTAACCTTGAAACATAACTTTAATCAATTTCTAGGGTGGGTTCGAGAAGGACTTTCAAAGCCAAGTAAAGAACATAGGAAGGTGATAAGAGTTCTTCAATCTCACCAAAGTAACTAGAAGTCCTTTCACAGCTACAAAAGTTTTCGGGGTTTTGTGATCTTTTGTGTTCTTTTTCTTGTAGGGGAAAAAGCAGAAATGAATGGGAAAGACAGAACACCTCATCTCGTTACGAAATCGATGTAGGTACCTACCTCGCAAGGTTCGTAGCTGGACAGAAAAATGGAATATGCGTTTGGAAAATTTCCTGTGTTAAAAGTTGAGTTGAATTCAAGGTAACCTTTTTATATAATTAAAATGATGAAAGGACGTAAATTACTGGAATATGCATGATTGAACCTGAATGGACAGTACGAAAACCATGACCCGAATTACCTGCCAGATTTAACCCCTCCATGAGAAGAATTGATACGTAATCGTTGCACACTCTCCTTGTGGTCAGCCACCGATGGCAGGCCGTGATCACAACGACTCCGCGTACTTCGAACTCCAAAATTACAAGTCATCAGTGGAGGAGATACGAAAGTTGTTCTGTACGTTTACCGAGATGATGGAGGGTTCGCTAAGCCAACCCCAGATGAAGTTGATATGAATAGGAACTTATGCACGTCTCAGTCTGTTCCTTCCAAGGCCGCCTTATTGTAAATTGGCATAAGCAACATAACAAGACGATGAGAAGACCAAAGGAAGGGTCGAGGACGGGGTCATCATCGGATTTCTTCTTGGAGACTAAAGACAGCCTGGCACACACGATTTTCGGCCGCCCTTGAAACAGTAAATTCGAGACCTTGGAGTTCGAAAGGATGGTGTGTAGAAGAAGATATGGCTGGCACCTATATGGGACTGCTGGAACTGGCACAGACAAGAACCCGTTTGGAGCGGGAGGGTGGCAAATATCCTCTACTGAACATTTTGTCCGAAGAAACACAAGACGTTCCTACGTCTAACATTCATATAATATACCCCTTAACTCATTGTGTACCAACACGAGATTCACCAGAAACTGTGAATAACCAACTTCTTCAACGAACACGCAGATGAATTACGGAATCCATCATTTACCAGTTTGTCATCGATTTTAATATCAAGCCGTTAGTCGTAACAATTTTGTAGAAACCGGGTGACGTAAACCACAAGACAGATTGCGCATTTCAGTTGTGGTCACGTCTTTGTTTTGCTTAACCGCAAGAGGTGAATCTGCCAAACGTTAATTGAGGACGTCGTGACGAGAGGGGAGGACTACGACAAGGACGTCCCGTTCTCTCACGCATCTTCGGGTGAAGAGGGGGACGTGAAGTAAGAAGAAGCGTGGTGGGGTCAAGATCAAACTTGTACTAGGTCTCATGACGGCTCGTGACATCATCGACAGATACCCGAAGGGTTCATCTTAGATCGCGTTTTCCCACGTTTGGAAATGATTACTCCAAGGTGAATTTGTACTCTGTCGATTTGGATTTAGCTAGATTAGACCTGTTTCATGGTGAACGGTGGGTCCAACAGAGATATTACAAAGAGGGTCTCAAAGCCATACCTATGTATCACCAAAAATGAAAAAATAAAATAAATAAATAAAAAACATTTTTTCGTAATTGATAGAATTTCGGTTTATTCTTGGACTCCTTTATAAGTACTTATTCGAGTCGGAGGTCGGCAATTTTGACCGACCTCAAAATTTGTCATTATACGTTTCAAGATGTGTAGAATCCAAAAACGAAATGTCCGTCCACCGTCCGAGCCGACAGTAGGAACTTTTTTGATCTGAAATGTTGGCGAAAGACTCGGTTTAACATCTACTAGTGCGCGCAAGGTTTTCAGCCCGATCGCTCAAACCCTGTGAGGCGATATGGGGCTAAAAAGGGGCAACGGGAGGGGTTTTTGACGGTTTTCGGTTATGATATCGAGTGGGGTGTCGTTTTCGAAGTATTTTTGGACGAAGAATCCATTTTTTGGGGTCCCAGAACTATCATAATATGATATAGATATGATATAGATATAGACTATATGATATAGATATAGACTATAGATCTCCACGATGAAATATTTTTTCATCGTGGAGATCTATAGTGATGTCATGTCGCTACAACTGGGGCTTTTGAAGGATGCCAGAAAGTCGAGCGAGAGGTAGTTTTCCGAGTAATTTTGGACGCATAATCCATTTTTCGGGGACAAACATCCGTCCAAAAACTGTATAAGAAAATTTAAAAAAATAAATAAATAGGTAATAATTACCTATTTATTCAATTATTGAATTAAATTTTTTAAATTCATATGGAATAATTCTATATCAATTTAAAAAATTAATTGTTGGATAATTTATATCAAAGAATAATACCCTTGTGTAAAATTTGCAGCAATTTTGATTCTATAACGTTTGAAACCAGTCGTTTTTTTTTTTTTTTCGATATCTCAACCCGATAACATCAAAAACTACCCGCAGGGTTTTGAATAGTGAATTTTTGAAAGCGGGGTCACCGATACAAATATTTTCTACGTTCAATCGGGCGGCGAACTCTTCCCAACCCAGGGGGACGAGGCAATGGGGAGCCATGAGCGCAATCGTCAGACAAGTTCCGATCCTCCTTGAGAGGACGGACGAAAATTCATGGTGAAATTCCCATGTTTCGTTCGTTTCGAATAAGTTTTTTTTGGCTGTCCTGAAAAGATGGTGCGAATGTGATACGACATTTTGAGACTCTCGATAGAGAAATGCAGTTCTGAGAAAGGTCCAATAAATTTGCAAAACAACCAACTACGCAGCTGCAATTTTCGATCCTTCCTGGTATATATCCTGGTATATATTCGATCCTTTATCCTGGTATATATTCGATCCTGGTATATATTCGATCCATATCCTGGTATATATTCGATCCTGGTATATATTATATCCTTCCTGGTATATATTCGATCCTTCCTGTATATAGGTACCCCTTTCCCCAAGTTACTTTAGTTACCAAATCGACTGCAGTAGCTATAAATAGTATCCGATATAATAGGATTTTACAGGTATGCCCTCTAGCTGAAAATTGTCATCTCAATGAACTCTTACCTCCATATGACGGTGAAATTTCAAACGCAACTTCTCTGGGGCATCAATAAACGAATGAAGTAATGACCTGCATCTAAATCAGGTGAGTGAGCTAAAAGCTCTCCTGTGTCAGGGTAATGCAAAATACGACTGCCTTCAATTTACCTTCTCTGATATTAACAACAACAATAACAACAACAAAAATACGTAAAAACTAATTCTAACTCTTCTTCTTTTTCTTCTTACTCTCTAACAGACGGTAAAAATTGAAAAAGGAATATCGCATCTTCGCCTCTTTGAGCACCACTACTAATTTTACTAACCCAATGATAACTTGACACAGCAGGAGAAACCTCCGAGACGAATTAGCGAATGTCGGTTGGGAAAGCTGGGTGCTTGTTTGTACTTGAGTTAGGGCATAAATAGCAACTAACGGATAACATCTGATATAACTGATTGTGAGGTTGGCATCAAACGTATTCTGCAGGAATATATCGTGAATAATAGGACAGCTTCAATAACGCGGCGCTAGGCTAATATAGCTGACAAATTGGATAGGACAGGAACAGGTGAATGTGTTCTCCTCTGAGAACGGAAGAAAAAAATGAAAGGAAGGAGTTACAGGGGCATATAACACATGGAAGGTCCAGATACCATGAAGGAGGGTTTAACCGTATTATTTGAGGACAATGTTGAAAAAGGATAGAAAGTAGATGAAGAATGGTTGGACGAGACGCCTTTGAACCCCGCACGAGAAGGGAAATTACGGTATCCCGCGGAACTTGGGGGATGAAAAGTATGAGATAAGAAAGAGTGTGCAGAGAGGAAGAGAGGCCCCGTGGCCTGGAATACGAATCACGCTTTACCTACCTTCAGAGGAAGAAACCCAAGTGGAATTAGAGCTTACGAGGTAGCTTTTCTTTCTGTCACCCACGCTTAGCGTGTGAGTTTTCCCACGAGAGAGAAGGATGCAGAGAGTCCAAGAAACAAGAGAGAGAGGTGAAAATATATCGAAATAGAACGCAAAACGCAGTGAAAAGAAAAGGATTCAACTTTATTGAATTTATTCAAGTTCCGAAGTCTACATGGTCAAGAAAATTATTCCATCTTTTGCTAGAACAGCCCACAACTTGGAGCACACTTCTTGAGGATTTATTACATAGTATTGGCATTCGCTACGCTCGGTAAATGAAAGCCGCACTTAAGCTGGTTAATTCAAAAACAATAAAATAGATTCATTATTGGATTTGACGTCGTTCAAACATGCCGTTCATTTGGAAACAGTTACGATGAGCATATTTCACCATTAAAAAGTCAAGCTCTGGTAGAAACCAAAGACAAGTGTTTGGCAAAACTGCATTGGTGATGCAACATTAATTATGTGTATTAAGTATCTATTATAAGAACAAACAGGACGTGTCAGTTGATTGATTTGGTTCTGTACATGTACAATAATTGTATGTATTATTATTGGCGGACCTTAATTTGGAACCATTGGAAGGTTCCCAAATATCAACCACTCCCAGTAAAATAATTCAGAAATAGAATATGAACAATAATTTAATAATATTATGTACAATTATTATTCTAATTATGAACCCCGCACGAGAAGGGAAATGACCGAATCTCGCGGAACTTGGGGGTTGAAAAGTATGAGATAAGATTGTACATAAAATGAATTCAGATAAAGAATAATATCTATTAACCAAATGCCATAAGTCCTGAGTTTAATAATAGTTATTTAAGAGATTATATGAAATATGAAAATATTATTGAACTCACCTATTTATGGCATTTGGTTTCTACGGTATGGTATGGTCAGATTTTCAATTGTACTTACATCGAAATAATTCGGGAACCATCTGGTATCGACCACCACGACCCCTCCCCTTTCAGAAGGAAATTAATCTGACTCGACGAGAAGGCCGAAAGGAAATGAGAGATGCGCCAGTTTGATAGTGCTCTAGGTAATGTGGTTGACAGCTTCTCAGTTATATTTACGATGCTTGGTGATATTGTGGGTGATCAAAAAATGCAAAACGAGAACATTCCCTACACATTCCCTACCTCATAACAAAGTTCCATCATTAAGGGGGTGCGGGAGAGCTACTTAATACTTGGAATACGCCATGCGGTGCAGGTATACCTTATACATATAAAGTAATATAAGTCCGAGGGGATACCTCAGTGAACATGACGGTACAGAGGAGACATACGAGATAGTCATGAAAAAGAAAATTCTGCTGTTTTCCTGAATTATTTCTCTTAATGCCACCATAATATGGCGGAAATAAGTTGGATTATATTGTATTATAATCCAACATATTTTTATAAAATTGAGCCCAAAATAGTCGGAACGATGTCTCCAGAACCAGGTCGGAGACAACATCACAGAACGCCCCTGAATCCCTCAGCATTCGATGGAGGAGGAAAACGTGTAATCACATAATATGACCTATTGTTCTGGATTAACCACATTTTTAACCATCTCGGCATTAAATTTTCGGATTGTGATTGTAGCGATTAAGGATAATGGTTGTTATAAAATCGTCATTGATCTCTTTGAGAAATTGATTGATAAGAGCAGTTCGTGAACGAGGCACATAAAATTGATGTGTATTTATTACTCATGTTACGGAGCGGGTAGAATTCTTGAAATAGGAGTCAAGCGACGCTGTAGCAAATTTGAACATAGATGGACGACGAGAACAAAAGGAGGGTCTTCATTAGAACGTTCTACTAGGTAGGTGCCTACTTAACTCAGGCATGGCACGTTCTTTAAACGCAGGGCTGATTTGATGAGTGTCGTATGTTGAGGACAATGGAATGAAGAGGCACCTACCTACCTAACTGACGTCATTAGGGAGGGTTTTCTTCAAAGATGAGAACTTGTTTCTGTCGACTTTGTAAAATGTCACGCTCATTAGAAGACATAATGATGAAGGAATATTGAAACCTAAGTTGCAACTCGGCTTTCCTTCGTTTGAAAGGCTGTATAAAAGACATAAAAAATGTAAAACGAAATACCTACTCTCAACGAGCAGCATCCACTACTAGGTGCTTTCATTGAAGAAATAAATAAATAAAAATAAGAGGAAACTTTCATAACTAATGGGTATTAGGATGGATACATGAGTTCTTATGACATAGGGACATAGGAGAGAACGAATCCTCTGCTGAATACTGAATACACTGCTGTATTCAGCAGAGGAGTCGTTCTCCCTCCCTCACCAACTCATTGGAATAGACCTCTGCACCATCGGCAAACAACCACTTTGTGTAATAATACATATAAGAACATAATAAATTGTATTCTTGAGTTCGTACCGTGAAACGCGGTATTGTAAATAATATGAAAGGAGAGATGGCCGAAGTTTCGAAAAGGAAGACCACACGGAAATGATGATATTGAGACGTAGATACGTCTGGATTAGAGGAGTAAGATCAACATTGCAATAATAATTATTACAATGTTCATAATTATTATGGGCTATTTCCAAATAGCCCAAAATTATTACCGAGTCCCTAATAGCGGATCGGGGATAAAATCTTCTAGATATTAAAACTCTCGAAAGTCTTGTTGGGGAACGGTCCGAGTAAAAAGCCCATATCTAGTTTACTCAGATGCGGGCGAATGGAGAAGGGGTCTTGCAATATAGGGCCTCGCAGGGACCACTATATTCACCCTCCACAACTTCCGCCGTCTCCTTACTTTCTTCAAACTTCTTCTTCGAGTCCAACGAAAATAAATTTTTCCTTATTTCAACATCGAATCTCTCTCAACAGAATAATATTCTGTTGACATATTATGTCTATAACATCACATAATAAGTGAAAAACTATAAGAAATTCTATAATGTTTTCACGGCATCAAAAATAACAAAAAGATCAGATGCAGTGAGAGTAGCATTGAGGTTCATTGAATACAATTTGAGTTTAAAAAATTTAAACGATGTATAAAATAAAGCCCGTTAGCCATGGCCGAAATGCCAGAAAATATACAAAGAAAGTGGAGAGAGGTTGATAGGATACCATCGTTCGTTTTGATCTGTTTGCATTATAATATAATGCATGTGAATATAAATCAACTTATTACGTTATTTAATATTAAATATTAAATAACGTAATAAGTTTACAAATTTTGTAAAAATCAAGCGACCAGTGTCACATTGCCGATCTCATATTTTTGTTTCTGAATTATTTAAGAATATTTGTTACAGACTCGTTATTGTTTTATTACTTTTATCCCGTAATTCCACATTTCTGTAACTTACTTAAATATATACATCTTCTTCTTTGTAGGTTGTATTAAAAACAATCGTCTATTTTTAAAAATTAACTATTTAAACAGGTTAGGTTTCCCGAGTAAGTTTAGTTTCTTGGTCAGAAACCCACAAGATTTTATAGGCCAAGCAGACAGACTATAACGAGAAAATGAAAGGATAGGAGAATGTGAACAGACTAAGGGCTACCTGCAGAGTCTATTTGGTAAAGGTCTTGTAGGGAGCTAGCTAATTAGAGCGTGGTGGGAACTTTAATTAATGATACCGCCAACATTCACGTGGTATTTGTGGAGTGCACAATTTGAATGTCAATGGCATAAAGAGCACGAAATCAGAGAGGGAGTGGAACTTCGTTTCATCGTTTGGAAGATGCGATGCAGTGGTTTTGTCGCAAGACAATCCATCATATTTTCACAAACCGAAGTATTCATAGTAGAATGATTATAGCAATTATATAATGAAAAGAACATCAGCTAATTTGCAAACCAGTTTTACTAGTCCATAACGAACTAATACGATATACCTAATCGGATAAATTGATAGGAATTATAAGATTTCTCTATGCCACTGGCGTTCACACATTTAAACAAGACTTAGTGCGGAACGCCATTGCTTTGGGGATATCACGCAAGTTAAGTCAGTAAGTCGGACCAGAAAACATATACGGGAAGAAGGACAAAGCACTTACAGATGTTCAAAACTAGCCATCAAAGAAATGTTGAGTAGATGAACGCAACTTTTCTGCTTCCCACAAGGGGCAGAGCGATCGACTCCCGTCGGACAAGGAAAGTGAAGGGGAGTCGATCGCCGCTAAAAAGTCAGGGCGATCCAATCACGAAAATGGAACTGCACATTCGGCGGCGTTACACTCCACTCTAATGTGGACAAAGTGTTGAAGATTCACATCATGCCTATCTATCGGAAATCGGCTCGGTACTTCAGTTTACGACGGAAGGTCAAGTTGAGCTAGCTGTTGGTCGAACGAAATTATGTAGGTCCCTTCATACAAATACGCAGAGAGGGCATCAGCCAAATTGTCGATGCCATTTTCATCCGAACGACCCCATTGAGTTTTCGGAAAATCTTGTTGAGTCCTTTATTTTCGCCGAAGGTTGACCAAATTTGACATACCTAACAACAACTATCAATAAGTAGGTACTATCTGACAACTATCTTGTATGCTTGGATAAAAATATGCCTACCTTGGCACTGCTAACAAAACAAAATTTGTAACCCCACCTTCTGACCCAAGAAGACAGTCCTATGCAAGTGGGAAGGAAAATTGTGTGCTGTAGAGTCAACAAAGTTAGGTACCAAAAAAAGGGGGTCGATCGCCGGGAATATAATATTATCTATCGCATCGGGAGTCGATGGCATTGCTCCGAAGTAGAAGGCAGAAAGGCCTGGTTTAGAATAAAAACCGAACGAAAATTTTGAGGCAAGTCTATCATGACCTACAGTTTTATCTACATCGTCATAAATTAGTACTAACAATGTCAAAATGTTGTTATTATTATTAAACAAGAGTCCCATAATTTGTATTTTTTCCCCACGTTAGCCGTACGTGCGTGATTGAAGGTAAACACACACACAACCGCACACCGACACCCTCCCTCACAACTACCGAACACAGGTGCTGAGATAAATAAAGAATAGCACTTACGAAAACAACCACCGAAGTCAAAATGGTGAAGGAAATAAAACACCGCTTGCGAAAGATGGCCCTTATTGCAATAAGCCTCGGTGTTCCAACCCCAAACGTTTAAAACCTCAATGCAATTGAAGGGCGTTGAGTACAAAAGAACTGTCAAAAGTTATCAAATTAATTAATGATAGAATTAATTAAAATGTACACCAAATGTCAGAAAAAGCTAACATAAATTATCAAATTATTTATTTCATTTACGTTTTAATTAGGTATTAATTTAATCAATACATTTCTAAGGGAACTTAGGCTCTGTGTACTGAACGCCCTTCAACTGTCACTTGATGCACACTTTTTGATTAAATCAAAAATAAATTTTATTTCAGCCTTCAAAATAATATTTTGTAACGAGAGTTTGTCAATAATTGACTGTTTACTTTTCGGGGAAATGAGAATAGAATTATTCTATTCTCATTTCCCCGAAAAGTAAACAGGTACATTATATATATTCTACGCCCATCAGCCTTTAGGCGCCCGGACGGACATTTCGGTTTTGTAATCTAGACCTATTGAAGGATAATGTCAAATTTTGAGCCCGGTCGGAGTAGCCGACCTCCGTCGCGATTACAAAGATGTGTTATTCCAAGAATAATATACCGAAATAATTTATGGTACCATAATAATAATAATAATAATACCTAATAAATTTAACACACATCTGAGACCAAATCCACGAGTAACAATAGATACTAAAGCAACAACAAGAAGCAGACAGCAACAAAAACTGCTATAGCACTAAAGTGCGAAAAATGTTCTTAACAACACAATTTGAGGATGATTTAATCATCTTCGTTATCATACTTTGTTTCTATTGTTAAACAGCAGAAACAAAGAAGAACTCATACTTACCCGGATAGGCAGAAAACTCTTTGAATTCAACGGTCGAACTTTACATCAAGATGGGTTTTCCGTCTTCGTGCCCATATGACCGCAAACTAGATATTCGTGACATACAGGAGTGTAGGTATAAATTCAAAATTAATAGCATTACTTTTTTCTCTCATAAGAAATTAGAGTGATTCTCGAACCTTTTTAGTTCTCCGCGTTCAATAAACTACCATTTTTATGTGCTCAGTATTTCGTGTTCTTTGATCTTGGATTCGACCGTCGCATCCAACATTTAGCATTGCAGCCAATTTGAGTACGATATACACAATATTCCTAACGGAACCTAAGGAATGGTTTACAATATTAAATAAATAAATACTTGTTTCCACATTCACAGAGTGTAAGTATTCAAACGTTGAATAATAATAAACAACCAACGGCTTTATTAATATACTCATAGGACTGATACCTCTCATATTAAAACTCGTTGGGTCCAACAATAAATACGCCCAAAACCTTTTTTAAGGTTTACGAAACGAAGTTGTATGTGACTTATGTCAGTTATGAAATAGATGAATTCATTCAGAAGAATACTGTCGTTGAAGCCTCGTCACCACTTTAAAGAGAAGAAGATATCATCTCTATTAGGGAAAGTAAAGATGGTATAACTTTTCATCCCTCCAACGCCAGCCTTCAGCAGAGTCAACCTAATTAAATGATTTGCTTCTAATAGCTCAACAATGTTAAAAAGTTTGCGCTTTTTCTTTCTCGGCGGAATTATCATTTTTAATAAGTTTCCGCCTCAGGAGGCAACGTGGGGTGGGCGACTAAGGCGCGAGGAGGGTAGTTGGGGGCAGGACCTTTTGATTTAATTTGAATCTTAAGTAGCGGGGTGGTGGTAGGGAGTAACGTTATGAACAAACAGCGCTGTCCCGCGGAAGAGAAAAAGCCTACCGCCATTGACGGGATTTTGCGATAAAGACGGGATTTCGGAGCACTCGCTTATTTTGATTTTGCACAGTTTTAAAGTTCAATACTTCTTAAGCCAACTCCCCTTCTCAACTTTTAACTCCTGTAGGAGAAAAAGAGTAGCTATACACAGGCAGGGTAAAAAAAGGGTGGGCAGGGGCAGGCAGGGGGGGGGGGGTTTCCTGAAAATGGAATAACGACTCACTACCGTGGGAGTTCATTACTTCCACCAATATTCTATAGAAAATTCAAACATAGTCACACATGGAAATATACAACAATCACCAACAGTTATTTTTAACAACGATAAATCCATCCATGAAAAGTTGATATACAACCAGCCATTGTATAGCGTAATATGCTACATAATGTATATTATACACATTATGAATGTAATAATTACTTGTCAATTAATTATTAATTGAAAAATAGCAAGCCCACGGGTCACATACATACAGACAGAGAAGAAGGGTACTACGAAATGCTCAAGTCAAAGGAACGCTCCGAGTATAATAAACGCACAGTCATGTGAAATACACCGAGCTCGTTGGAGAAGGTAAAACAACGAAAGGCCTACTACTAAAAATTACCTCGACCTCCTCTATTGCACCACCTTCCCATGGAAGGGTATTCTTTTCTCCTCCCTTAACGTTAGGATGGCAACCTATATACGGCATCAGATGAGTCTAACAAAGAAGTGGAATTTTATGCCTCACCCCACATAACTTTCTGCACTTTTTTCCATAGCGAAGGAAGAGAAAAGCTTGAATGTAATGCTATGGGTAAGTTATGTTTAAAGCATGAAGGGACTCCACGTGATACACCGTCTCATCCATCACTGTGTCCCACTGACGAGTAAGGCATCTTTTTTTTCTTCTTTTTTGTGTGTGCCATAAATAACAGTTTGGCGATAAAGCACCCATAAAACAGTTTTAGGTGGAAACCGTGATATAAAATTTTGGAAATTGGAGCAAAACTTAACAAGTGAATTCGCAAGGAGAAAAACCCCCACACATGTGAGTAATCGTTAATGAGCAGAGACGAGTAACATTTGTCATTTATTATTGCGATTTATGTCATTTATTCCATGTCATTTATGCCATTTATTTTTCGTGGTTTATGTCACTTATTCGACCTAAATGGCCATTAAATAACTGACATGAAATAATTTATAAATGACAAAACAATTTTATGTCATTTATAAATTATTTCATGTCAGCTATTTTTAAAGTTTTGGCTATCCTAGAAAGTTCTAAATCATTGTAAAACCTGGAGAAAAGGAAAGAAATTTTCCAAACACTTTCTGTAGGTACCTACTAATGCCGATTTATTTCAATAATAATGTTACAAGGAATTCACGAAATTTACGAGGAAAATCATTCTAGAATCATGAGAACTAAGCGTTCATCTTCACATACATGTGATATACATGTATATCATTTATTCGGAATTTCGGCAATTTATGTCATTTATTCGTAAAAATGGCCATTTTATGTCATTTAATCGCTGCCGGAGGAAGCAAGTGAAGACTGCTATTCCGTATAATATACCCCATATTATGGGGTTCAGGCATAGTGATAGTATACACGTCCTTTTGCGCCGGAGCCTTTTTCCACTTCTTTATTTCGGGGAAAAGCCAAAAAAACGTCCGATTTATGTCATTTATTCAGAATTTTGGCAATTTATGTCATTTATTTGAAAAATGACCATTTTACATGTCATTTAACATTTGTCATTTACTCGTCTCTGTTAATGAGTGATGAGCGTTGAATACGTTTTTACATACTCTCAATTGGCCAACGGAATACTTATAAGTGGTAGCAACGTCTCTCACATGGCAACGATGACACTCGTGTCGTTGTTGAAGATTTATAGCAAGAAGGTCTCCTTAAAAACGTATTCTACGTCACAATTGCTTCATCACGGTATACCTTCACTAAAGACGGTGTACGTTGAGTGAAGGAGTACTATTGATGTTTTCCCTCGTAATACATTCAACGTATAAGAGGGTTGCTCGACTGCTTGACACATCTCTTCACCACAAAGGAGTCACGTAATCCCGTCAGCAGGTACCTCACTAAATGTAGATGTGGAGTATAGTAATAGGGAAGGCACAAACAAGGAGATGATTCGCTCCTCTTCGGTCGTTCGATTCCAATGAATTAGTCTCTGAAGCAAGGTGATTAGAGGAACCTCCAACTACGGTACAAATGTAAGCCGATAAATTAAACAGGCATTTGTAATCGTCAATCGAATAATTAGCAAGTATAATGATTCAACGGAGAAATGGTACAACGATTCATTGATAATTAACGACTGTGTATTTCACGAAAGCGTTAACATTCTGCACCCTGTCTAGTGGCCCGGGGGGGGGGGGGGGGGGGGAGATAATGAGTTCCGTTATTCTCTTTTGGATAAGAAAGATTTGTTCAAGATGCCTCAACAACACATCGACAGCCACGTTGCAAAAGTCTGTATGTTGATTTTAGGAAATTTTTCAGGAGAGCCAAAAAACTGCGTAGTTTTAATACTGCAAACTCCTGTAGCTCTCCCTCAAGTAGCTGTGGAGAAGAGATGAAGGGTCATTGGCCACATTTCTCGGTCCCATACTGTGCGCAAGCCCGATCTTGACGAGAAAACTCAAATACTTTAATTTCGGGAAAAAATGCATTTACAGGCTTTTGCAACGTAAAATAATGAGTAATGTGTTAAGTTTGGCCTCATTCACAAAATGGCTGCATTTGGTGATATTATGCATATTATGATTTATATGTAAATGAGGCCAAACTAAGACTACCAAAGATGAAATCCATAAGAAAGCAGTGGGAACACAACCAGCTATAGCGTGTATACAGCCCCATAAGATGTTCTATTTGTAAAAAACAATAATAATAATAATAAATGTGGTGGTAAGAGTTGGCAAGGATAATCCAATTTTTTTACTGAATGTTGGTACCCTCATTACGGTACCATAACACATGCTTTCAACCTCAGAAAAATTCGTATGCTAAGCTCCACTTCTATCGCGCCTTAAAAGGGTTGCACCAAGCCAAGATCCGCTGTTATGAAAGTGTGTCAGGACCCTCCGCCTGCTGGCGGTAAATTCATTGCAAAGGCCACTGACGTAACAGGAGCTCACTTCTCTCTCTTTCTCTCGGCAAAGCTCGCTGGCATACAAATGGATTTATCCATTCCTTACTTCTACAATTAAACGGAATTGAACATTCGATAAATTTTATCCGTTCTCCGAATCCACGTTGAGTATCAGTATCGAGACAATACGACAACACTTTGAATTCAACTTTATTATTAATCATTAATAATAAAGTTAATGCCAAGTTCGTAGAAATCTGAGATCTGATTTTATCCTCCAATAATCATTTTTGGGGACGGTAAGAGCGCGAAGAACGGAAACCTGAGCCCCCTCAAGTTGACTTATAGGAAAGCAAACAACAGCGTGATAGAGCAAACAACGACCAGATTGCATTCACGCGAAGAAAAGACGTCGTGAAATAAGTTATTCGACGTAGGAGGACAGGGCGAGGGGAAGGAAGGGGAAGGATAACCTGTCAGGAGGGATGATAACCTTTTCCAGAAACGCAGCAAAGGGAGTTGGGCAGGATACACTTATTCTTTTCCAACCCCTTGAAATTGGAACACCGCCGTTAACCTATCGTGCACGCCTCTCAAACTTGCGCTTCCTCGCACCCATTGCAGCTCTCGTGACCGGCGGTTGGACGAGAGGACAGATGAAAGTGAAGCGCTTGGTTAAGGAGCATGTGATAGAATAGAATAGGGTAGCATCATGAAATATTTCAAACCGCGCTACTGCTACAAGAAATGACGTTACCACAAGTAGGTCACGCGACAAGAGCAGGCGATCTTAAGACCCAACATTTCGAGAACTAACTTACTTAAACGTATACGTTGTACCTATAGATGCTGTTCGTGAATTACAGTTACGGTTAACGTACTTATTACGCACATTCCTGCGATCTCAGTTTAGATAGATATCCTTACTTACAATTTATAACTCGATTTATGGAAAGTTACTTGGTTCGTGAGCATTAGAAAGAGTGCGGGTTGTTCGGAGTTGCAAAGCATTATGGGGGAGGAGAGCAATGCCCCATCCCACAGGAAACGTACAGTATGGTGAAGCCCTCGCTGTACCCCGCTAGTATTTGAAATGGATGGAATTATCTTCCCTTCTGTTAAGCAGGCTTTGGTTTGAAGAGGGTTAGACAAGGTAGGGCTAGGGGTAAGTAACGACGAGAATCAAGGCAACAGCAGCCTAGGGAAGACTTGAAGCAATAGCCGATACTAAATAAGGACTATGTATACCTACAAACAGGTGGTATGTTCTAAATTATGTAAATCTGATATGCATGTTATATAGTCCCTTTTGCGGCAAAAAGTAGGATATAGCAAACATTTTCGAGGCCATGTAACGGAATATATTGTTTAATGTTTCGGAGTACACAATATTACGAGGCAGAACACGAGGCATTCGAGGCGAGGAGACGAACCAAGGTACCACACATCTGTCATAGAATCAATCAATGATTACATCTGATAATACGCATAATAATTGTGGACAACTGAGATAATTGTTCAGCCAGTGAGCATGGAGAGCGACGACGATGTGGTTGTGGCCAGTGCAGCGTTATCTGGTCGTTAATTACAATTCGTAAGGTCATTTGTTATGGCCTGATATTTTCTCTTGGGTTGCCAGTGTAGCTCATTGTGCACCGACTAAAAGTTCTATAGCCAATAAATTATAACTTTTTCCCCTGTTCCCATTCTCCTGGTAACTATTTTAGCAATCTCCCCCCAAGCGTCCTCTTTGAAGATCGCATTATAATACTGTTTTCTCTTCTTTATTCCCCAAAACTAATCAAATGGAGTTTTAATAGTCCGAACTCACTATGATTTTAAATTTCACCACATGATTAACACCACTTGCGACGAATGTAGAGGGGAGTTAAAAATTGCATCCCCGTATTTAAAATGGCGATGCATGCGTTTGGAGTACTAGGTAGGTAGGTACTAGTAGGTATCCCGTTCCCTCCTGTCCACACTCCTCGCCTCGGGCTGCCTCGTACTGATGGGTCCCAACCTTTAAAAGATAAATTTGGAATACAATGAAATTTGGTGAAACATGACAAAAATTACTAAAATATCCCAGCTGTTGTCATTTCATCAATAAGTATCAACTAATAGGTACTAATTATGTAAACTTAGTATGAAATGTACGTAAACTATGACTATTATAGTCATGGAGAGAATAGTTACAGGAGAGACGAATGCAGTTCACACTCTCATCCAGTCAAGGACGTACATAATGATGTTTGAAATGCAGAGATATGCAGATGAGAAAGTTGAGTCACCTTGTTTTCTGTCCCTTTCTCGAAGAAATTATTGGGTGTAACGAGAAATTCTGTAAGTTAACTTGCCCTCAACGTCCATCAGCGTGTGAACGTCCAAAAGCCGCAAGAGGGAGTCAATCGAATCACCCACTTTCTAAAAGTAAAGCGATGTCGAACCTGTTCAGAGGTTGGCCCCGACCTGACATTTCTGCGTCGGTTCTGTTTATGGGTCTCGCACAGTAGGTTACGTAAGACTTCGCGTCAGGGGGGGCGAAGATTGAGACTAAATTGAGTGTGATTCAAGTCCAACCCCTTCCTGTGGGAGAAGCATTCTCTCCTGAGGGCCGTCGAACTTGTTTAAACTAACAAGATGTGACAAAAACAACTCTATACGAAGAATCATGGGTCAATAACACGTTCATAAAATAAGACATTCCAGCGACAACATCATTCACTAATAAAAATAATGATTCCTCGCTTAATGGATTACCCGTTTTCATCTTATAACCATTAGGCAAAGTAACGCAACGTAACTACCAGGTACTTCTCAAACTAGAAATATGTAAAAAATTATGCATTAGGAGAATTATTATAAAATAAAGATTTTTTTTAGGTTGCCGCCTGAGGGTGTACTGCCACCCCTTGACCCCACCAGGGGGCTCCGCCCCCCTGGACCCCCCGGGTTGTCTTAACTGTGGGCCTAAAATTTATAACACCTGGAAACAGGGTTTAGCTCTTCAATCGTTACTACGTTACTTCAAGCGCTACCTTCGTTTAATAAACACATTTCACTTTTTTCGTGACATGAAATCATGTCGCTTTTTCGTCTCACCTTTAACTGGGGGACCCATCGCTAAAACCTGATTCCAGGTTAATATTAAATTTTGAATTTCAATTTTTTTTTTTTTTTTTTTTTTTTCAAATTTTGAAAACCATTCTTTTGTCCGTCCTGAAGAGTTGGCAAAATGACAGCCCGTGGTGTTGCTGTTGGAACCTCGACATGAAGGTCTAGGCTACCTAATGGCTTCAATACATAATAATATTAAGTATTCCAGCATATTGTGTAAGGATATTTTCAATGAAAATGTGACCAGGAAGAACGGAAAAATCCGGAATGAGCAATTTCATTTGCCAACGTAAGTTTCCAACGCGGATGCTACATTAAAAAGGGACACAATGAGGTCATTGCCGGATCTTTCGAATTAGGAACTCGGGAAATAGTCTTCTTAGAAAATGTAATGCTTTTTCTGCTTGGTGACGCAATACTCCTCATTGCGAAAGAACGAATTGATACCTTTTTAATGCTAGCGTATTAATGACACTCTACTTCCTACCATCTCCGTCGAAGATTTCGGTGTAAGCCCAGGACAACTCTAACATCCTAGCTTTGGTATTTTAACGACGGCGGCTTTGAAGCGTCTTGCGACTACAAGGTTTAAAGATGGTCGGGATAAAGGATGTTCACGGTTTCAGAGTTACCAAGCTCGAAAGGGATGAGAAAGCCTCGGAGAGAACGACGATGGTAGGGAAACAGGGTAAAGGAAACCCTTTCTTAATCGCAAGCCTTGAGGCAAACGCCCCCTCACGCCCATAGACCTCCCCACTATCACCACTCACCCCCTCTACCTCCATTACAACCTTCCAAAGCGAACACAACCAACTGAATTCAGCTTTTCACCAGACAATGAGTTGACATTTAATTTTGTTCGGGACACTCCGATTCCGTTAAGCAAACCAGAAGATAACAACTCGAACCAGTCTTGCAAGACCATGGTAGTCCTACACCGCTGAGACATAAGATACTAAATATTCGTCTATTTTCAAGCCTCCTCATCACCTCGTTTGTCCGATATAGGAATCAACCCAATGCCAGATACCAACGCCGAATATTGATAAACGCGTGATAGCAGTCACCAGATGAAAACACTTTCTACACAGGGGTTGATTATTCTTTGTGACCTAATTGTGCAGAAATTTGACTTTATCAATAAAATATTCAACACAATAATTGTGTTGAAAATTTTATTGACAAATTCAAATTTCTTTCTAATTATTAGAAATTAGGGAAAATTTATAAAACAGTATAGGGTACGGCAGATACCCCAAAAACGCTGCAAATTTTACACAAGGGTTTATTATTCTTCGATGTAGGTTAACTGTGCAAAAATTAATTCTGTTAAAATAATATTTTTGAAAAAATGAGACAGATGTGGGACCTCGAAAAATGGGAGATGCGTCCAAAATTACCCGGAAACGACAGCTTATTTGACCTCCCTCGGATCCTCAAAACATCCCATTTGTAGTCCCATGAAAGCCCCATACATCCCCACGGCGAAATCGGATCCGAACATCGGAATGGGAACCCCCAAAAATGGATTCTACTTCCCCAAAAATACTTCGAAAACGGCACCTAACCCGACCCCATAGCCGAAAACCTTCAAAAAACCCTCCCGTAGCCCCATAGCGCACCAAGGGTTTGAGCGATCGGGCTGAAAACCATGCGGACACAACTAGATGGTAAACCAAGTATTTTGTCAAAATTTCAGATTTGTAAAAAATTCCTACTGCCCAAAACGGCCCGGACGGCGGACGCACATTTCGGTTCGAATCAAGACCTCTTGAAACGGATAATGTCAAATTTTGAGGCCGATCTGAGTCTTCGACCTCCGTCGCGATTACATACGTGTATTATTCCAAGAATAATAAACCAAAGGTCCTAACCTACTAACGAAAACGGCGTGAGTGACCACCAAGTGCCGGAGCCGACCCCGCACTGTACTTAGATAAGCTTTAGAAATTCTTGCTCCAGAGAGAGGAGTCACATAAACTTGCGTTCAGTCAATTCAGTGCGTGAATTGTCTGCCGACAAGAGAGGTATTACAACACGTGATTGACTATTGGTCAAACATTGGTGTTCGGCCCCGGATTCGAACCAGGCTGATCAGCGCTCCGACTGATTTGTAAACAGACGATGGACAGCTCTGTCGCCTTAGTCCACTGGGCCACCCTGACCCCCTAATAATATTATTATAGATAGTCACTACCTCTATCTCACTCACTAGTCAATCATGGTTAAGGAAGGTGGAAGCATTATAATTGGCGACGTATACGGAAAGGGTTCACTGAGATGAGTTCTCGAGGCAAGATGGAAACCGGCGGTAATAAATTACAGTGGATGGAAACCACGTCTTAGGCGTCAAGGCTAAACCGAGTTATTGTTTTCGGGAGATTGAAACAGTACCCCAGTAGGGGTCACAATAACGGCTTTCAATGCTCATAGAGCCTTATGACAAAACAAAGACCAAAAACTATTTTTTCTCCAAGCAGGAGACGGCGATTCGCCAACGAAAGTGAAATATTTGGTTTCCGAACGAGGTCGACCTATCAATCACAGTCACTCACTGTCTTTCCAAGTTTCTTCAGAGAAAAGATACTTTGGAAGGTGGAACGAAACGGAATGATGGACTGTCAAGAGTCGAACTAGCCACAGGTAATTGGTCGCAATTTGTGGTAAGTATAGAGGTCTAGGTGGTAGTAGTGCTTATGCGTCACTAATCGAAGCATGGTGCGCCATAGCTGTAATGCAACTTTAACCACCGAATCTATTCACAAAATGGGTGTCAATAGACTCTTTATTTTCAAAGCAAAACTCCGAGGGAGAATAACGACGAATAAGATACTGTTACAGTCCGCAGGCGATCGTTTTACCATTAAATCCAACCCAAAGAGAACTCTTGGACCTGAGAATAAGCGACTTGAGGAACAGCCCGCGATTAAAGACTTTGAAACACAGATTGCGGGGAAGCTGAGTTCTTAGTGAAACAAACTTTACTTTAAAGAGAATCGCCTCCGGCATGGAAAACGGGTGGGTGACCGAAACCGTCATTCGCCTCGATATCCCAAATTGATTTTCCCCCCGACTTTCATAAATGTAAGAATATTTCGTATCGAAGAGCGGAAGATTGCTCAGGAAGAGGACTATGGTTGATACAAATCATTAACATATACAACTAAATTTAAAGAAAACGGGTGATGAAATACCTACTCCGATTCTTCGTTAGTGATACTGTCAAACACGTGGGTACACTGGAAGGCACCTTGCGAGTGAGTCCTTGTCCTGGTGAGTCGTTAGGAAACTGAGTAAAGCATTTGAGCAGATGGCAAAGAATGGTAAAGAAAATAGGGTCTGCGGCCCATCAGACGACCAAACAAACTACCCGCCTTGCCGTTTTTTGTATTTACCTAAGTGAGCCTTTCAGAACCGCCTTCTCACGTCAGACCATTTGAGAGGGTTTCAAATGTGCAAGCAATCCTTGCAGTTATAAGTCAATTTGCTCAAACGAGAGTGCCTCAACGCTAAGAACACATAATGGAACGACTACTTATACAACGCACAAAAGTGGTCTGGAGGGATAAACACAGAGGAAACTATTTAATTGAAGAGGGGAACTAGTATGATAAATATTCCAGAAAAAGGATTTGGGAGAGAAATATGGTTGGTTCCTCGGAAGTACGGGGATCCACTATACAATGAGAAGCAAGGGCGTCCCAGCTAGTAGTCAATAAAATAAACTTTTGATCTAGCCAAGAACACACACCTTTAGAATTTATCCCGACAATTTGCTCCCTTACCCATTATCTCAACACGGGGATGTGAAAAATAAAATATATTGACAAGACAAAACCGAAATTTTAGTTTCTTTTGTAGGTAGAATTTTTTTTTTTCATATTCATAATAATAATATAATATTATTATATATTATATCATTTCAATGAGAAATTCACATATGCATACGATGAATTCTAGACACTTATATGAATTTTATGGCATTCGAAATAGTTGTATTATTAAGATTATTCTTGTTGTAATGTTGTTGTTGAAATATTAATGATCATACGAACGGTTTTGAACTGATTTGGAATAATGGAAGTGCTTTATTTGAATTTATGCATTCAAATAAAATACTCTAACAAGAAATAAATTTTCTAGCTGTTTCAAGAACGGTCTTGCAGAGCAACTGGAACCTTTTGTCAATTTAATGCAACAATTTATATCTAATATTCGATTTAAACATGTTTAAACATTGGCCTTTGGTTTATTTTTCTTGGTGGCGTACACCTACGTAATCGCGACGGGAGTCGAAAATTCTGATCTGCCTCAAAATTTGACATTATTCGTTTCAAGAGATCTAGATTCCAAAAACGAAAGGCCGTTTTCGGCAGTAGGAATATTTTAAAAAAATCTTAAATGTAGTCAAAATACTAAGTTAACCATCTAGTTGTGCCCGCGAGGTTTTCAGCCCGATCGCCCAAACCCGTGGCTAAAATGGGGCTGATGGAGGGGTTTTGAAGGGTTTCGTCTATGGGGCGAGTTAGGTGTCATATTCGAAGTATTTTCGGACGTAGACTCCATTTTTTAGGGGACCCTGGTGGATCCGATTTAACTGTGGGGATCTATAGGGCGTTCATGGGGCTACAAATGGGATTTTAGAAGAATCCCAGGTCAATTATTTTCCGAATAAAAAACGTTTTGAAAAAAAAAAAAAAAAAAAAAAAAAAACCTTTTTTAATTTTTTCATTGACACAGAATTAATTTTCGCACAAGTAACCTGTATCAAAGAATGTTAAACCCTTGTGCAAAATTTGCAGCGTCAAATTTATTGAGAATAGGATATTTGAAATCTAAAAGAAATAAAATTTATCGTTGTATACAACCGACAAATAAAGGGCTATATGCCAGTACAGTATCGACGACCAAAAAGCTACATGCCGGTAGGTACTCCTGAAAGTTTAATTTTTATCATCTTTCTGCTCATCTCATTTCAAATAGGAAGCTAATGAAATAGTGTTTACAATGATGAGGAATGTAATGGGTTCAGACTGCTGCTGTTTACGTTTCGCAAGTTTACTACTGTTTTATCTCTCTGTTTTCATGATTTTATCTGTCGAACGGATTCATCGGGTGCCTGTCGATATAGTGGTCAGTAATTGCAAGATATTGACCGATACTGGGAGGGGACATGTTCAGTGAAAACGTTTCAGCTGGAGATGTATTCGTTCTTTTCGTAGCCTCACACGCGATGAAAACGAACAGTGAATAGAATTTCTTATCCGCTCGGTCAACTATTGTTCAAGTGGAAACATCGTTTGATTTTGATTCTTCATGGTACATGCTGTGTGGTTTCTGCTACCTCAATCCAGCAGCTAATAGAAGTGAACTCTGCGCGCTGGCTTTTCTCTCCAAAGATTGCTATATGTACTGGCATCTAGCTTTTTAGTCGTAGGTACTGTACCGGCATATAGCTTTTTGGTCGTCGGTAGGTACTGTACCAGCATATAGCTTTTTAGTCGTCGGTACTGTACCGGCATAATATGCCGGATATATTATATCCCCACCGAAATTTATTATTATTTAATCGAAGCAATAGCAGGAGAATAGAGGTGATATTGAGGAAAATGTTTTCGACAATTTCAGAGGGTGTATTTAAGTCGAAAAAATGGTTTTTGGGAGGGGGGATTTTGGACAGGTTTTTTTCTTTCAGATTTACGTATTATGTAGTTCTTAAGGCACTTAGAAGCGTTGTAGGAAGAAATTATCGACACCATCGGGTTCTATGACGAAAAATACGTAAGATCAGGTGCTGAATATATGAAATTTCTCACTCGGCGTGCCCCCTCCTGATCAGAATCTGAGATGTTCCCATAAAATGAAAAAAGCGCTTAGGCGACCTCTACAAAATGTGTAAGTGCAAATTGACCAGAGCTATTTTAATATCCTGACCAACTAGAGACTACGAAGAAAACGACTTTGAAGAAAAAACTTTCTTTTGGCACTCCAACACTCATGCAATGCGAGAACTTGGTTCCACTCTATGCTCCTAGAGTAGGTACATTATATAAAATGTACATGTCAAGTACGTGAGAAGACAAACTCAAGACCAAACTTCATCACAGGATGGGAGGAGGAGCCAAACATAAAGACTAAGGCTAAAAACAGGAAACGCTAAAGGCTTGGATGGTTGAGATTGTCCAACCTGGAATACTATTTCTGAGAAGGGTGGAAGAGTATTGGAAAGGGCGTGGGATTATGCATGAGTCCTATCCAATGAAATAGACTCGGGGAAAGGTGAATGAGTCCGGCCAACAGTAGATATACGGGTTCCATGTTCGACCACGGAAGTAAAGTCTCATGTAAGTTACCATCAAACTGTGATGGAAGTACGTATACATCATTCTCAAAAAAAACCTCCTTGGTCGGGGCATAATCCCACTCCCTTTCCAAGACTCTTCCACCCTTCTCAGAAAAAGTATTCCGGGTTGGACCATCACAGTTTGATGGTAACTTACATGAGCTGACAGGCTCGCAAGGCCTCCGTGTTCGTTACTACAAATGCAGAAAGTCAACCAAGTAAGCAGAGGCATGTGAGATTGCGTACCACCTTAACCAGACCCTAGAGAACCGCAGTGGCGTGTTATGCTGAAAAGAAAACAATGAAACAAGACGAGAACACATCTAAAAACGTAGCCTTCCCCTTCCTTTGAAGAAGATACACAAACAATGAATGCGAAATGAGTTTTTTACAAGGATTGTGAAAGGATATTCTGGCAACGTTAGGCTCCTATTAGCTAAGTGAGATAGATCACATGCGCACCTGCGGCTTTACCCACATAAATCACGTCAATTTGACGTCGGACTTATAGATGTGGAGCGGTAGGAGGGTGCGAATACAAACATATGCGCTTAATGGAAATAAGAGGAGAGAGCTTCAAGCCCATCATTCAAAGCGTGGAACAGAATGAAAAACGGGCACAAATTCCTGCTAGTACGATAGGTAGGGAATTATACACAAATTAAACAGACTAGTGGATTCTAGTTGAACTTCAAATACAAAACAGCGTCCGATTGAAACTTCAATGATAATTTTCACTTTATTTTTCAGGCGAAAGAG
This sequence comes from Pilophorus perplexus, assembly GCA_955831195.1. NCBI lineage: Eukaryota > Metazoa > Arthropoda > Insecta > Hemiptera > Miridae > Pilophorus > Pilophorus perplexus. The sequence continues at coordinate 10,811,159 of OY037011.1, read as the reverse complement.
ACCCCGGAAAGAAAGAAACAGGTGCGGAAAAATAGAAAGTAGGGAGGGAACACGCAGGGGTGGCAGTGAAAGCGTAATGAGAAAATCAGCCATCCATTAGACTTTTTAAAGCAATTTACACTTCTAAAAATAAATTTCACTTAACTTGGATTGCTTTATTCAGCGTCCAGTAGTTCTCAACGAACAGAATCTGACAAATACAAGTCCCAAGAAATTCTATCACCGCTAGACTAACGGTCCGGCGATCGCCCTGATTGGCCATGATCGAGTGAAGCAAGACTTCACCGCCTAATGTTACAATCTGCAATATTATTGTAGAGAATATTATTCTTACTCTAGTTCTGATGACACCTTAATAGCTCCGTGAGAAGATAGAAGAACCTCGAAACACGATAATAGAATTAAATAAAATTATACCTACGCAAGGTCAAGTCAGTGAGAATGTTATTATTGCCATCTTCGATACAGAACAATGAATTTTTAAGCGGTAGGTAAGGCAAACTCTTCAAAATGTTAAGTCACCAATGGAATGTTCATTCACCAAGTTAGCATTGGAATGTTCATATTCTAGAAGTATGAAGCACCATTGAACTGTTAGGGGACCGTCAAACGAAAACTTTTGGTAGGAAAGTAGTAAAATAGCTTAGCGGAGGTTTTGGTAAAAAAGAAAAAGCGGAGGTTTTTGGCATAAAAGAAAAACATCTTATTGATCATAGGGACCTGAAATCTAAACAAATTTTCAGTCCTTCGCACCATGTAACCACCCTTTTCTATCCGTTGAGTACCTTAAAATGAACTTACAGGAAAACCTATCGCGTTTCTATTTTTACCGAGAGTGTTGGTGTAACACAAGGACAATTTTATTCAATCAGATATTAATGAAGTCTCAAAACTTATTTTATAAATTCATTCGTTTGAGAGTAATGGAAGGCGAGTCAGGTTGTGATGTAATTTTTGAAACTTAAGCATTAGGTAGTTATACAGTAATCGGACTAGTAATAAATTGATGTTTGACAATGAATTCAATACAGAATGTCCTTATAACGGGCATACGTACCAGAACTAAAGCAAAGCAAACCAAACTGTGCCATTTCAATTATTCTCCAAGTACCAAACCTAATATCACGTCTAATTAACTCAACGTGACATCTTTGCAGTAACATGGCGTCAGCTCAAAGCGAAGTTCGTGAAGAAGGGGGCGGTTTCGGATGCTCTCAAACTTCGTATGACAGGCCAAACGTTGCTCAAACACTAATTGGCCACTTTGCCCACCCCTCTCTATGTCTTAGATTCCATTAAAAAGACATACTTTATGAATGGAAGAGGAGTGGGATATATATAAAAGTAGGTTTTCGAGAAGATTTGACTGGTAGAAATGAAAGTTAAATTCCGGAAGTTAAAATTTAACCTTAGGCACCCCCTACACCTGGATTGCCTTATAAGGCAAGAAAGCAAGGGAGAAAGTATGATTTAACGTTTCTATGTTTCTTTCTATGTCCATGCAATATGCATGGACATAGAACATTTGCATTTATGCAAATAATGCATGGACATAGAAAGAGACATAGAAACGTTAAATCATACTTTCTCCCCCACCTATTCTTGCACGTTTTTGAAGGGGAATCATAGTAACGCATTACCTGTTATTTCCGACTCTTTATCTACACACTGTCACTCATACAGTTTGGACAGCAGAACTACTCTACTACTACAGGGAGCAGAATACTCTCAGGAATGAAATAAATTGTTAAATCGCAAACTTCTCGGTTCTGCTGTGAGTTTGTTTTGAGGGCACCTTTTACCTCCATTGCAACTGATGTGCGCGTACTTCACTTCCCTAATTATAAACAAAAATGAGTTTTAACTGAACCCTTATTTTCTGCGTCATAGAGGTCTCAACCTTAACCGGGTGTTACAAGGTGACTCCATATCACTGCATATTATGTACATAATATGTACATAATATTACATTATGTACATTATGTAATATTAATATGTACATTATGTACATAATATTATTATGTACCAGTACACTTTCCCGCAGAACGTCGGACTGAGACTATGTTGAAAAGAAAGTGATGGAAATACTTTATGTACCGACCGGAAATCAAGCTGCAGACATGTTAACTAACTCGTTTCCTGCTACCTTATTCACTAAATTTCGCTCCATTTCGGGAGTCACGGAAGCTTATGGTTGAACAGATATGATGACTTTTATATGCATGTTAGTATGTTTTATGTACGATTATTATTTTCTTTAAATGCTTCGCTGAGGCTGGTGGTGATAGTTCTTTTTTGAAACTGTGGAAATCCCAAATTCTGTTTTAGCGTTTGCAGGATTGGGTGGGAGTGTTAGATTAATAGAGCAGGTTCAATCCTGCTTCCCCTCCCCTCACCGTTGTCTCCACCACCAGACCTCAGTCGTTTCATCTCCTTTGCTTCACCGTGTAGGCGTCTTACCTTCACGGGAATAAACTGCCATTTATCTCAGTTATTTTTTTTATTCGAAGACCTATCCAATATTTTCTGGTCTTGCTAGTTTTTTTAAAGTTTCAGAATAACTACAACATTTCACTCTTCTCTGGCAGAGAAAAGCTGCTCTTGGGGGTTCGCGCAGCTATAGTCTGTCTGCAATGACGTTGGGCTCCGAACCTGCTCCCTAGTGGCAGACGCAATGAGACCGATGAGACAGCTGGAAATCCTCGGGAATTTGGTGCGGTGTGGTGGTAACATTGGCTCCCCTCCAGCTGTTGGCGACCGTCCGCGTTTGACGACAAAATTTGTTTTGTTTAGTGCCAATTTTTCGGTCTGGTCGTGAAAATGGATCGCCAATCGACGACTTCGAGTACATTGAAGAAGAAAGTCCTTCGTAGGCAAGCCCTGCTGAAAATGCGCTTGCATTGCTGGGGGAAACTACTCCCAGGTGTGGCGCGTCAAAGGGATAAAATCTCCCGAAAAATGTCTCAAATGGGGGAATTTTTTTCTCTCCCGCCGGCCGCTAGGGAGCAGGTTCGGAGCCCAACGTCATTGGAGACAGACTATTATAGTCTGTAATAGATCTGTAAGATACTGAAGTATCACTCGTGCCTCGTCAGCATTACCTGTGAAGCGTAGGAATATTTGTAGAGATATTGTAGGATGTATACAATATCCAAATTGACATAATGGAATTGGTGATGACAATGAGGAATGTCAATGTGGAAGATTTCTTGAATAAAGAATGGTAAATTAAACTATGACTTATGGACTAATGAACCACTAAGTCTTGATCAAATTTATAAGTTCACCAGTAAGGATTGGTTTATAATTTGGTGCTAGGCTTTTTACAAAAAGGCTGGTTTCATAAAAGGCTGCGACGTGTATATTTCAAAACTAAAATATCCGTTCGTCGTCCAAGCTGTTTTGGGAATGTTTTTTCTTTTAAATTCTTGGAAAATACTTGGTTCCACATCTAATTGTGCCCGCAAGATTTTCACCCAGATCGCCAAAACCGCAAAGGCGGTGTTTTCTAAGTATTTTTGGACCTGGGAATTTGGGGTCCAAGAACCAACCAGAATCACCGTGGGGATCTAGGAGCCTTTCAAAGGGCTACAAATGGGGCTTTTGAAGGATGCCAGAAGGTAGAAAAAGGTGCCGTTTTTCGACTAATTTCGGACGTATTATCAATTTAACGGGGTCCCTCAACTGCCCCCCTCAATTTCTGAACAGGATTTTTTTTTTTTTAATTTTTAATTTTTTAAAATACCTTTATATTGACAGAATTACTTTTTGCACAATTCAGATCAAAGAGTAACAAACCCTTGACTACAATTTGCAGCGTTTTAGATATTCGATATTCTGATTCAGATAATCCCAAACCCTATCTATCTAACTAGCAGATAGATAATAATATAGATGTTATCTATTATATTGTAGATAATATATATTATTCAGAACGTCAAAGAGTTAGTAATCGCGCGATGACAACCAACCAACAGGTTCAACACCCAAGGAATGTGGTCGCGGTCTGGACTTCCCCGCCCCCAAACCAATCGAGTCGCATGCGGCCAGTGAAGTAAGGCGGTCGAGGTCGTCACGGGACGAGGAGACCTTTCCGATTGTCCACCAGACCGCGACAGGTTCTCACTTGAAGAGTATGAATTACAATAGAATAAAACTGCTAAGTAGCCATTGAGCCAATAGCAAGGAAAAACATTCGGTATAAAGTCAGAGAAAAGGATATTTCCGGTTGATGGGGGTAGATGGAATAAATGATGACTGGGATTCCACAAGGGAGGGGTGGGATATCATCCCTTCGTAAGCTAAATGTTCTTGGAACGACCGCTGTTCAAAGACCGAAACTAGCATTAAGGCTTATTACATACAGTAATGATCCCAGTAATGCTTCTCCTGCACTACTAATTAGGTCATCACAATTGTAATTTCGCACATGAAGGGCTGCATGAGTACTGTGGGAAGAGTTTACCTACTCATCGAAGATGTCTACCATTTGTCCTGGTGGTGTACCCATCGTACGTAGTGGATACATAAAAAAGATGCTTTGCATTGTTAACATTCAATAAGTAATTAATTCCCTGAACGTAAATCGTTAACATTCAACAATAATTGAATTACCTACACTTCAATAATTGAAGCGCGAGTGGCTATCAACTATTGAGATCTACTTGCAAAACCCGACTTCGATAAAAGGACATTCCATTAACAATCCAAAGCAGAATGAACAGATTCACTCGAAGTACCTCTCTAAATTGTGGTTCGTACCTACTTTAAGGTTGGTAGCCAATCCGGGGCTCGTTGCCTCAGATAATCGATACACTACACTTTCCGAATCGGGCCCTTGTCTTGTGTAGGTACCGACCGCACGAACCAAATCTAAATGAGTCTCTCTCAAGTTAAGTCTCCCAACCTTCGAACAAATGATCAAATATTTAGAAGCTCTAAGAAAGCATTAGGGAAGTAACCGCTATAGCGCCGTACCAACTTCCCGCAGAAACGGTGTGGGTTTCGAAAGGGTATGCGCTTTTCGACCAACATATCAAAGGGAAGTGACGTGCTCAAGAAGAAGAATTGCTTGTTCAGGGAAAGCTGTGACCAATCGCTCGAACCGAACTAACGAGTGGAAAACAGTTGTGAGGCATTCATTCGTGTCTGAGCAGCGGCACGGTTATCCGTTTTGAATTCACAGACAAAAAAGATATTTCCTCAGGGAAAGTGACGGGATCATGACTTTGATAACGTTAATGTCGGGTAAGTACGTGGAATCCTTGTCAGCTTGGGAGATTGACGAGTGACAAACATCGCAATTTTACCTTCACAGCGAAGGTCGAATCCCATCCAGCTTCGTTTACCTGAAACATTCGTGTAAAGTTCATTTTATTAAAAGATTCATTCATGTTTACAAAAATAGTTGAAATTATGAGGGATTGATTGCCAACAAAAGGGCAATTTTTCAGCTGCAGAAAAAAAAAATTACAAACCGCAAAACAAATGATTCGCATAAATAACGTATACACATGAAAATAAAAGTGACCTGTTTCACGAAAGGACCTCTTAGCTAAAAAATTGAATTGGTAATGCGAAGGTTGTGGGTTCGAGTCCCACCTGAGGCCCAATAAATTTTTCGGCCTTCCCCTTCTGATTTCTTGTAATAACTTAATTAAATTCATAATTAGAATTCAATTTCAGTGTGAATTTAATTTAATAACTCCTCCCTTCCCCAAATAAAAAATTGAAGGAAATAATCCTCCGGGAACCAAACCGAGCGGAGTGGCCGAACACCTCGACCGCCTTATTCAATGCAATAATATGTACATGTTATGAGCCCGTATAGTGGCGCACGTTAAACTTGAAACGTGCGGCTGAAATCCATATCAATAATGGTAGGCAAGTACCATAGAGGACGAAACCAGTTCGGACCTTCAGTTTTAAAAGTGAATTGGCAAACGAAAACATAGAACAAATAAACGAAACCACTAAAACTAAATTGGCAAAGTTCCAACGAGGGGGGAGGGAACGGTTTCGAGGACGAGCCAATACAAATACGTGATATCTAATTACCGCAGGATCCCCTTGGGTCGGTGGGAGAACGCATTACGGAAACAAACAGGTAGGTGCTATCGGACATTTAATCCAAAAAGAATTGTCATTTTACTACTAAACAAAGTACAGAAAAATGACCAATTGTTTCAAATTGTACAACCCTAAACTCCAGGGATACAAATGGCTACTTAGAAAGTGTAGAGTCCCTAGCACTCAATTTTAAAAAGGCTCAGTAAGCAAATAGCCATCGTGTTGGAGATACACGAATTTGAACCGAGCAACGGCGATGCGAAACTGTAACCAACCTTCACAAGATATTACGACGGTGATGGAGGGAGTAACAAGTAGGGACGCCTATCAGAAAAACGGGAGAAGAGGAGGGGGAAACGCATCAAGCCGTCCCATCAAGCACACTGAAACCCATCATGGAGTCCTTTACGGTGTCAGGGAAAAGAGATGGCGGGGGTGAATGGGTAAAAGCTTTCTTATCCACGCCAGAATTAAGGCCGTTATAATGTGTCTTGTTGCGACGGAGCCAGGGGAGTATAATGGACGGCACCGGCGGCTTCCACCACTCGAAGTCACGTACGGCTATTCACACTGGATGTCATTTCTGGCTCGGTTGTTGTCCAAACTAAAAAATTGCGCCAGCTACATTGCACGAGTCCTCTTGTCGCTGATACTCAGTACATTGTCGTCCGCTGGTGCCATTGTGGTAACCAGTGACTGGGAATGGTAAAGCAATAACATGGTGTGAATGAGTAAAGCGTTAATTTGACAATTTTGTCGAAATAGCAGGGTAGCGAATCGGAAATTTGTCTTTATGACCTACCCCTGTACCGTACGTACTCAGTGCTGTTTGAAACACAAGAGGTTGAGGATTACAACTTGAAATCAAGGGTTAAAATATGTAATCAGAGGCAGAGTAACTTATCTGATCTGTTCTCTCACTTGTGTTTGGTTGGTCAAACAACATACGGGCGAACCAGGCGTGGTGGTTGCCGTGAGTATCGATTTGCGGTCCAGTGACTGTTTTGGGTCCGCATTTCGCGCCGGCAATCCTCCTTCCCTTCCCACTTTCACCCTTGCCTTGTGGGATCGCCTTACTCCGCCAATAGGGAAGTCGCCATTATTTGGTGGACCACAGTACCAGATGTTACGCATGTTGGCTGAGAGTTACTTCTTTCATGTCATTGCTAGCTTGCTAGCTTACCAACAGTTCATGAGAATTTTCAGTCGCCTTTAGAGATCAAGACTTGATGATTAAACGTGGTTTAACCATTTCAAATTAAAAGCTACAATAAGGTCAAGGCATGCCAACGATCTGATGTATTCGGGTGATGAGCAAGGATGAGGTATGAAATGAACATGAAGTATGCGCTAGAGATTCTCGAAACTGCAGACCGCCTGCAGGGTAATGTTCTCTTTTCTTTTTTCAGAAGTTGTGCTTTCAAACTCAAGGAACATTCCTCCACCCTAACAGTCCAAATCCAGTAGAAATATGTCGCCAGTAACGGAACCGGAGCTATACAAACGGAGTCATACCAGAAAACTCCTATTCAATGGACTATAATCAAATAGAGGAAGAGGCTATGAACTTGAGTAAACAGAGAAAGGAATTACTGTTAAGTTCCTCGTACAACCTACCTCCTTCATGTACAATCTAGCTTTTATTATTAAAGCTATCGATTAAATCAGCCGATTCTATCAAAACAAAAACAAGGTTAGAAAAATCAATCGTAGACGGTTGTACGGAATGGTGGTAAGCTGAGATCTTCAGACAGAATAGTTAGCCAAAGTTATAACCATCAGAATGCAGTAACACCCGCTTTACAACAATGCTCCAATTGTTTGCACACAAAAAAAAAAAAAAAAACTATTCATATATTCCTACCAAGCTGTGAAGTTTTTCGCACTGTATCGCATTACACTACTAATCAGTCGATGCTTCCAACCGAGAACACAATCGACTTCACTCCCACATTAATTAAATGTTTGTACAAGGGTGGAGGTTTACCCGTAAATTCGCTGATAAGCCCACACGTTGAAAGCCTGCGTTTCCAGGTGGGTGCCAATCCCCTGATTTGGCTGTTAATAAAATCAATGCCCCCCCTTATTCCGCCTCACCCTCAATTGCAAAAAACAGTCACAGAGCGGTAGAAAAGCGTTGTGCTCGCAGAAATTGAGAGAATAGAGAATGAAATTGAATAGATGACGTCAAATATAGTAGGATTGCAGGTGGAGCATGCCCAGGGCTCGAGTTCACGAGTGTGAGGTTAGAGTTTTTCAATGCATTTGACGACGAATATCGCTTGATATTGAATCAGTTTCATTTCTTATTGTATTCATTACAATGACATTGATGTGGGCGTATGAATTGAGAACGTAACTTGATAATAATAATATTACGTTCTCATAATGTATATTATACATATTAAGTGTATAAACTTGTTTAAACTAACATTAAATGTTGGAACCGGGTCTGTCTGATCTGGTCACCTAATTTTTCAGACGTCACTGAAGAATCAAATCAATGTTGGAAGAAGAGAGAGAGAGAGTGTGTGTGTGTGTGTCTGAGAAAGGCGCCCTCCTTCTGGCGCTCTAATGCAAATACATTTGAACCCAGAAAAGAAGCCAATGCTGATTACAAAGTGATTTGAAAAGGAATTCCCCCATATAACTGGGAATCACTTTTATTGTCAACTTCCTGCGAAATGCGGTGAGTGAGTTGAAGAAGTTGGTGAGATATGCAAGTTGTATTACTACGGAAGAACGGGAGAAGTAAGGTTTCAGATAAAGGTGAGTGGATAAAATTGTTTACTCTGGTCCACCGGCACAGTGGTAACCAGGGAGGGGTGAAGGGCACCGTGGAAATGGGAAACCCTCAGAACACGATCCCCTGGAGTGAGGCCATTAGCTGAGACTTAGGAACCCTCGCAACCAGGTGCTCGAGTCCGATAGCCTGGAAGAGGTTGGAGAGGGCGGCCCATGAATCAAGAGGTGTTCAGTGAATTTGGTAGAACGACGGAAACCAGAGGGAGAAAAGGGGTTTAGCTCCTAAACATCCGAAGGGTTGTAGGTCGAGAGTAGCGAAGAGGTGTAGGAAATTGGTTGTTGTAACTAACCTAATTGAATGCGCCACGTACACCCCAACCCCAAAATCCTAAGTCACAACAAAGTTGCTCAAGCCGAATGCCAATGATGGAACTTTTCCAACATTGATGGCCAAACCACCAAGTTGAAGGCGAACTCAACAACGCGCAATCGAAATATCTATACGGATTATAGTTGTCAATTACCAAGTAAAGTTGAAAAATGAAATAATATCCAATCGGATATGTACAAAGCTCGTACCCACAGTTCTAGCTCTAGTTAATGTAATATAGCTAATATTATAGAATTACACCGCTCCTTAGAGCATTTTTATTCCAATGAAAGTCAGACGTCCGATCTAGTGGATCTATTGCAACTGTTTTTCGTATTAACTACCTTAATAGTTAGGGTACCCCTTAGAATAATTCTCAATTATTGTACATTCTGAACCAAGTAATGCGCTCTTTCAATATGGGCCCTGTAACCCTGTAACCAACGCACAACCTGTTGCTTCATTGGCACGGACAGGGAATGGCTCGGTTAAGTACTATCGTTGGAGTACTTGATTAATGGAATGAGCATCACTGTCACATCAATTCATAACGAGTCGCTCAAAACCCGTCCAGTTCCCCGGGGATATATTATAAGGACTAATATCAACCTACAAGGTCATCTAACTCACCGATTTCCAAACTTTTTTGGTCGGTTTCGGAATCTTTTTAGTAGAATTCGTAGAAATACCGTGAACGCAAATAAGATTCGGGCAAAATTTCCTCCAGCTCAGGGAATTTTTCGAACTCTCTTCAAAATCTACTAACTCCCAACTTCCCAAATAAAGGAAAGAAAAAAGGGAAAACAACTTATTCAATTACGACGTTCTACCACTTTTCCAAACGAGTAAGCTCATTCCACTTAACAAGGCGGAGGCGGGCATGGAGACACGTAATTAAACGGGGCAGAGCCCCGCAGTTTAGAATATGGTCAACAACCGGAACACTGTTCGGAGTGAGCCTAACATTTCCTCTGTTAACCACAAGGTTCAGTTTTTTTTTTTTTTTTTTTTTTTTTTTTTTTTTTTTTCAATGCTGCGATTTATCGCCTACTACTACACAAAATCGAGAACCCGGAAAGCTGAGGACCCCCCTATTAAGAAGGATCTGACACTCATTTTCACTCAAGTGCTAAGGGCTCGTAAAACGTGACGATCGAATCTGTTAGGAACAAAGTTCCACCTGAGATATCTAAAACCTAAACAGCGATTGCTTGCTAACAGAGAGCTGGTGAATGGAAAAAAGACATACACAATGCGGAAGAATTTATAGACCAAAGAGTTCCAGAGAGATAAGTTGACATGCTAAACGGTCGTAAAAGTTTTGTTTTTGGCGTTACAAATCTCTGAACGGCAGCCATCTTCACACGATCCTCTCTGACGAGCGCGGTGGGAACGTTTACTTTTATGGGTTAGCGTGACGGCCTGCGTTAAATGAAACACGTTGGGGATTTTTTCTCTCTCTTTTTGAACTGATTTATGATGGACACACAACACACGGGGACTGATAACTCTATTTTTACCGGAGGAAAAATCCCAGTATTCAAAGCGGTTCCAGGCAATGGCAAGAGATAAGAGGGCTGAGAGGAATGGAAGTCGGTTGATACAAAAACAAGTTATTTATTTCCATGGATGATCTGCTTTCATGCTTGGAGTCAAAAGGTGGATATTAGAAACATAGTCCGTCGTTCATGTCTCGTCCCCACGGAAACATACAAACCAAAGAATACTATTCTGTTGGTTTATGTTGGCCTCCATAATCACATATTACCGTTTTAGAGGGATCTTAGGGATTGTTCGGCCTATTTGAACAATCCCTGAGATCCCTCAAAAACGATAATACAAACCAAAATTAATTCTAACGTGGTACGAAATGTGAACCACTTGGAGCAATACAAATTTTCAAAAAAAAAAAAAAGGTAAAAAATTAATGAGTAAAGCTCATGCTTTACTCATTAATTTTTTGTTAGCCTTTTTTTTTGTACCACATTGTGTAGCACTACTTTTTTGCGTGTTTATACCACCCGGTGTGTGTTGGATGTGTACCTACATGAATTGTTTTTCCTAATTGATTATTAGGTTTGTGGTGTGAATGGCTGAATGCGTTCGGCACAGCGTCCGTGTTATTGGAGGATGCAGGAGGGAGTACAGGTGGAGATTCATCAGAGGCATGACACTATCTGTTGTGATCTGCTGGCACTGAGGAGCCTCCAGCTGCAGAAATGGAGGATCTGGATTCCTTAGGATCACCCAAAGTGTCGGGATATTCCATGTCTGGCAGATCCTCGGAAGGAGCAGGAGGAAACTGACTCACCCTGCACGAAGGGTCGTGTTGGGTAAGGTTTTATGCTGCCGCAGTTGTACCAAGTGGTGGTTCCCTGGCTTAAAATCTTGAATTGTCAAGTATGGACTCGCAGTTGACACCCCTGGTCTTACAAGGGTCCACATTTCCAGCTTCCAATCTCGAAGCGTCGAATATGGACTCCTCGACAACGGGCCCTAGTGAAATTGCTATTTCCTCCCCTGGAAATCCCGTCTAAAGTGTCGGCGGAGATTTCCGGATCTTCGGAAATAGATAAAAAATAACTGCAATTAAACATTTGGAATAATTCACGGAATAGACGGGCTATGACAGCTGTCGGCAGATGATTTGAGGGGCCTCCCGAGACGGACGGCGATGAGCCGAGAAGCGGCGAGCGTCAGCGCGCTAGGGCTCAGTAGCGAGCTGAGCGTCGGAGCCCCGAACCTGCATGAGCGGGAAGGACATCAATTGGACTGAGTGGGAATGTAGAGTTTCCCACGGCATGATTTTTTTTTTTTTTTTCTTGATTAAAACTTGATAATTGCAAGGAGCAATAGCAGTTCGACAGGATTTAAAGGAGTTATTGTGGAGGCTAAAACTTAAAATTAAGGTTTCCATGCCAATACCTACCTAAGTTTGTCCGAATTTGCCGCCATCATCGCGGGAAAGCTATGAACAATACTCCCTCAATAGTGCTTTGATGTTCGCTCACTAAATTTGAAGAAACAATACATGGCGGTAGCTACTCTCACCTGATTAAATGTAGGAACTACCCTTAACTATCACTGTTAATAGTCGAGAACTCCGGAGACTCCTGTACTACCATATTCATTAAGTTGGAGAACTTCCAAGAGACGAAGGCACAACAGACAAACTTCTTAATCATTTATACGCTATTAACAGTAGGAAGATTCACGCTCATTAGACATTCATTAGAGGCGAGAAACTATCATCTAACATGGATAGACACGGCCATTCTGCGAGGTAGACAAGCCGAGTGGAAAAATTTAATGGGCGCAAGACATCAATTATTATGAATACAGCCAGCGTAGCCGAAATACACCGAAACCGGTCAAGACCGCTATAATGTAATATAAGATTATACATATTATGTTTATTATACATATTTTTAAAAAAATGAGATTTTAGGATAATTTCTGTGAGCTACGCATGTACGTCACCTATAAATCGCTTGAGAAAAGAGCGAGTTCCAGAAGTAGAATGAAAAGTTCCTCACAACCTTTGTCGAAGAGGAGAATAAACTTCACGTGGAAGTTATCCGATGGGCAAGGGTAAGATTCAAGCGTGTCAAGAGTAGAGCCCCGCAATGCGATCGAGTTCTCTGAAACTCTTTTTCATAATATGAAGCAACGTATGAGCATGGAGGCAGAAGGGCAGCGGACGAACCCAAACGAGGGAGAAATTGAGTTGAGCATTTTGTTTGGCTTATTCCTCCCAGCAGTATGTTTTATGCAAGGACCTCTTCATTCTTCGTGCATTGGCTCCAATATTGGACCCTCCTGACCTTTTATCCATCCCTCCTGGCTCTTTAGTCGAATCTTATCCTTCATCTGCTTCGGCTTTGCTTCCATCGAAACATCTTTGCGTTTACTTTCTAGAGAGAACTTCTTCAAGTGCAAACAGAAATCATATTATGAAACTAGGTAAGGAATTGTAATAATATTTACTTCATTAATACACACACTTAACATTAAAATACCGGATTCACTACTTTTGCAGTTCATACAAAATATTTCTCCCATTCGTTAGAATGTAAGCGGCTCGTATCAACTTTTTTTTGGCGAAACATCATGTAAAATCTCGCACTTGATTGTCAGCACGTTGAATTTCCGGTTTATGCAGATATGAATCATTCCTCTCAGCTGGATACACATCAACAGCCTTTTCCTTGGCTCACATTCTTCGCACAATTCGTTGATTTGTAAGCATCCCTTTTCCCATTCCGCATAATATGAAAGCTGCTTCTTTCAACGTTTTCACGGAAGCCTCAAGAGAAACACATCACTGTGATTTCATGGCATTTAAATGTTAAGTATTTCCAGAACTCCTTACAGACAAGGAAGGGATATCTACATTCTGGGTGCTCCTCCGAGTTGTGTTATGAGGCTCTCAGATTGGTGCGTAAGACAAAGGTAAATTGCTCGTGTTTTGAAGTTAGCGAGAACAATGTGACTATTGTGTGGCAGAAGCTCACGCAACAAGCGTTTCTGGAATAAACTTTTTGGAGTTCTCCCTATTATAAATGCGATCAGAATTTTCAACAAGGATTCTTCCAAAGAAGAAAGTATGAATGTTGAACGGAATTGAAGCAACTATATCAGCAAAAATGCAAGTGGCACACAACGAAAATTTAGTGTTGATGACCAACTACAGAAATGATCCTGTAGAAGTGTAGACTTGAAGCGCCTCCACCTCAGCCGAGCTTGCTACCGGCTTCATAGCGTAGTTCGCTCGAAACTTGGGGGCAAGGGTTCGCGTCCCGCCCTCGATAGTTAAAATCTTCACACAAGAGGCGCAGTCGCGGTATTTCTCTAGAGCAAAGCCTTTCTGAATAATTTTTAAGTAAAGTGAAGGGTCGACTCCTGCCCCATTAGAGAACTGAAAAATTCTGTTAACGCAAAAAAAAAAAAAAAAAAAAAAAAAAAAAAACCACTTAACCCTATTTTTAATTAACTAAGAGTATTGTTTTCAAGAGATATACATAGCACTTACGTATACTTCTGACCGCAGGTTACCACCAAACTCTTAATTAACCCGATGTAATTGCACATTAAAATAATAATGCATGCGAGCAACTAGTAGTGCTTGAAATAGTCCAGTGTGTTACAGTGTTATACATACACTCCATGCGTAGGTAATTATCTGTAATACATACAAAAATATATTATACTTATTAAGTATTCGGCGTGGCACGTATAGTGGGGAAGACTCGTAATGACAATTACGCTGCAAGGGGGCGATTCTTTTACTCGCTGATGAACACTTTTGTTTTCACCCACGCTCATCCCATTCACAAAGTACGGTGCTTTGACCATTGTTATTTTCCTTCGCCTCTCTACAAGCACCATTCAGCCGTTGTTGTTATGGGAGCTCACGCTTGCATTAGCCTAGTACCCCTGGCCTTCCGTTCCGCCATTGTTCCAACGCTAAGCCCTTCGCTAAAGACCCACTGTAGGTGCGATAAGAGTTGGCGAGGGTGAGGGTGAGGGTAGGGTTGAGTTGAGGTGGATTTTCACTCAGGTGAACCCTGCCGTTACGATAGCCCATGCCTCTCTCACTGATGTGAAACGGCTGGGAATTAGATCATTAGATGGAAATTCTTTTCCCCCATTTTCTTCCTTATCGCTCAATGACTTCTCATTACTAGGGATGTCAAATGATCCTTTTAAGAAAGGACCACTTAGTGCGAATCATCAAAATTAATCATAGCTTAGCCTAATCATAGTTTCAAAACCTCCACCGATATACATTCCTGATTTACCTCAACATAATACTCGGATTGGGATGATGGCGAATTGAGAACAAAAACAGCACAATCTTGAACTACATAAATATTTTCATATGATTTTCATTTCTGCTTTTGCGCTACTTTGGGGTCGGTTTATGGTGGTTAGGTTACGGTAAAAGCGTGTTCCTCGCTATTAAATAAAAAATCAAATTTACTATTATTATTACCTACTCCTGTTAACTAATTATTATTATTATTATTATTATTATTATTATTATTATTATTAAAGATAAATCCAATTAAAACTCATAAACTGGCTGTTTGGAAGACGATCAAAATTGTGTACCATAGCAAGCTAATTGCTATAAAATATAGCTGAAGCACCATGGTATTTTCAAACTGAACGTGAAAGAGGCGAGCCATCTTAATCGGCTAAGATCGTGTCTACGAGGAAGTTGCCTGTTCTCTTGACACAAGCGATGTCACCAGAAGAAAGCGTACAAAATAACTAGAACTAAGAAGCAAGGCTCGCTCGGAAACAGTGTGCCCCGAGTCGAAACAAGCCAAATTTGTGAGGGGATATGTATGTACACCTTTTGTAATTCGCTATAAAAATTGACACCCCCCCCCCCCCCCCCCCCGTTTTTGCGGCTCAGCTTCAGACATACAAACCGCTCGACCGATTCTATGAAATGCGGAATGCAAGTCAGGTTTCACGTGAGGATGTGCCTTTTGGGGATTTCAACTGTTTGCGAATGAAAAGCTGCTAGGATTCCCCTTCCCGTCACCTGAATTTCGGTGCAAATAAAAGAGCACATACTACGCCATTATTAACGTCAACCCTGAACAACTGTAAATTTTCTATATTTATATTAGGAGATAAAAGAATGAATGAACAGGAAGCCGCCTGACATATTTATGGATCTGTTTACTTTTTTGCCACCTGTTTTGTACCAAGAACACGAGTTTATACAACTAGCAGAGCAGAAAAAGTAAACAGTTGAGATTGTTCATAATGGGATTGTACATAAAAAGATAGAGGGAAACTCATTTTTGGTTTACAGCTTAACTTGCCATTGTTTCAGGAATCATAAAAAAACGTCATTTGGGAAGTCATATTATAGACTACTTTCAATGGTCCTACATAGATATATTTATATTCCCGAACGGGTTCGACTCCCCCAAAACTCGATGGGAAAAGTAACGAAACCCCCATTAGAGTCTCTAGACTAACTAATTTATAACATCGGCACAAACTGGTATCAGTGCAGTTTAATAGATGGCAGCGAAGGATATTTTAACTGTCGTGAAATCATGAATTTTTGGTTTATTATTCTTGGAATAATACACCAATGTAATCGTGACGGAGGGCGACGACTCGGATCGGCCTCAAAATTTGATATTATCCGTTTCAAGGGGACTAGATTCCAAAACCGTTCCGTTCCGTTTTTGGCAGTAGAATTTTTTTTTAATCTTAAAGTTTGACACAGTACTTGGTTTACCATCTAGTTGTGGCCGCAAGATTTTCGGCTCGATCGTCCCAACCCGTGGGGCGCTATGGGGCTAAAATGGGGCTTTAAAAAAATTGAAATTTTTTTCCCAAATTGTTTTCTCATTGTCACAGAATTAAATTTTTGCACGAGTAACCTATGTCAAAGCACAATAAACTCTTGTGTAAAATTTGCAGCGTTTTTCTTCTACTTAAATTTAATTGGTACTTAAACAGGCCAGCAATGCACCCTCGGAGCTTATGCTTAGCTTAATAGCACGATGCAAATTAATACTGGCTAACAGACGGCTGAAACTAAACATGTAGATAAAATGAAAGTCTAATGGATTTAAAATAATATTATCTATTTATCTACATTTTTAGTTTTAACCGTCTGGAAGCCAGTTATAATACTGCTGTATACAACGATTCAATGATTCAATTTTTGGCCAGGAGTTCAAATGTTTGTCTACACGTCTGACTGAAGGCGAACCGATTTTCGAAATTAAGACATTTTTAACAGGATCCCACAAATAAAATTACATTTTCCGTAAACAGTAGGCTATACAAATACGAATCCCCTCTGAAGGAAAAAAAAACGCCTTAGTTGAAAGAACAAAGGAGACTGGCTAGACCTGGCAACATAAATAGAACTAATCCGAGCATCAGTAAGACGAATCTTGTGGCACTAATAAGTTTGAAAGCGGTCCAAAAGATAGGTTTCTAATGTAGTTATTTTCAAATCTGCTCGAAGAGGGAGTGACAAGTAACATAGTTGAAATATATAAACACGATATCAATTTTGGAGTCGAAGACAAGGACATCAAGCGATAAATTAGCCACCATTGATATTGAACACGGATATGAAACTAAAGAGAAATAAAAAGAAGGGATTAAAGGAAGGGTTTCAGAGATCATATCGCAGGAAATGATCCTGTTTCAATCCTAGGTGAACTTTCTGGGTATTATAACAAATAATAATAATAATTTAATATTAAGCTAAAAAAAATCTGAATAAACGCAACCTTTACAACAACAACAACAACAACAAAAAACCGCAGAGAATTTTTAATTTAATTAGGTACCTAGGTACCTATTAACAATTTGTTATGAAAATTTTGGACGGATATGGAACCCCGAAATATGGATTGCGTCCAAGATTACTCGGAAAACGACACCTCCTTCGACTTCCTGGCATCCATCAACGCCCCATTTGTACCCTCATTAAAGCCCCCCGTAGATCTCCACCGTGAAATCAGATGGTTCAGGGTCCTCCAAAAACGGATTCCACGTCCAAAAATACTTCGAAAATGACACCTAAGTTAGGTAACCTGACTCGACACCTTAGCCGAAGACCTTCAAAACTCCCTCCCATAGCCCCTTTGAGCCCCACGAGTTTGAGCAATTGAGCTGAAAACCATGCGGGCACAACTAGATGGTGAACCAAGTATTTTATCAAAATTTCAGATTTAAACTAAATTCCTACTGCCCAGAACGGGCTGGACGATGTACAGCGTACGGCGGACGGACATTAAATGTCCGTGAAAAATGAAAATGAATTAGACAAATTTTGAGGCAATCAACATTTTCAACCCTCGTCGAGAGATACCTACTCGATACGTATTCACATATTACGTGAATTATTCCAAGAATAATGAACGAAACATGGGAGGTGCGCTCACCTCTTCGACGTAGGTATGTACGCGCGTGCGCTTCCTTCCATTCATCACGCCTGAACGGCTGAACAGAAGCCTCGAGGGAGGTCTCATTTTGATCAGCGAGTTCCTGAGATCGCTATGGTTATCGAAATCACTTAAGAACGTTCCTAGTCAATGAGCACAGTTTATAAGTACTCTCCGTAACTAGGGAAAAGAACGGAACCCTGAGTAGCCATCTTTTGTTATTCTCCTTTCGATCGGAACGACACTGGCACTTACTCGAAATTTCAAGACGTTTCCAACGATTAAAAAACGATTTTGTACGTGAATGCAGACGTGCCAATAACGGACATAAAGAATATTTACCAGAAATTGGGGGGGGGGGGGGGGTGAACAAAATTAAAAATAATGGGACCAATAATATTATTATTAATTGTAATTAACCGACGTTTGGGTGTTACTACTATTAAAATTAAGAAGGGTGGAGTGAATGCAGGCTTTAGGCGATCGAAGGCTAGTTAACCCTCCTTACGCAATATCCCGCACTTCACACTAAGAGACAAGCGATGGGGATTGCCCGTCTATTGACAACCTTCCTGAACCTGATCTGGTCGTAGTTGAAAAGGGAATCCCCGTGCCACAGTAATTGTCCCGAGGAACTGGTTATTCGGTTGCTGATATTGGCCCGGTTTTTCCTCCTCCTCCACTCCTTTCTTGCTCGTCAAGTCGGCAGCCAGGTCTCTTTCTACACCCTCAGTATCTTTTTTTTTTTTTTTTTTTTTTTAATCTCGATATCTTGAAGTAGGACACAAACAAAATAAAAATTAATTCCCGCGTAATAATGAAGAACCTGGAAAGTAATAATACTGGAATATGGCGTTGTATTATCAACACTATTTTGTTTGAGAACGTAGGTAGGGAGAGTTTTTTGCTTGAGAACCTACACCATGAGAGTTCATCCACCTGGCCGGTGAATATTGAGTTGAAACAGGCACCAAGGGAGGTAGGTAACATAACGTTAGATCTTGGCGTCAAGGCATGAAGAAAAATCGAACGGCTCAGGCAGCAGAGAAGTTCTAAGAACTTAAGCTACAAAGACACGCAAATCTGATGAGCTGTCGTGAGACACGATTTGATACCAAAACGTAATGGCGGGTACATTTTTATAGGTTATGAAGAGAGTCACAATTACTAAACAGTTTCGTACCTAATTAAGATTTTACTTGTAATTACTGTAATGATAATAATAATGATAATTCTAGGCATTAATTAGATATATATCACTTTGATCTACCTCAACTGTGATACAATTATTACAAAGTAGTTATAAAACATAATAAAAGTGAGAATATAATATTATTATAGTAAAGGTAACTCATCTTAGAGGTACATGAAAAACACTGCAAATTTCACACAAGGATTCATTATTCTTTGATATAAATAATCCAAATACCAATTCTAAATGAATAAAAAATAAATTTTAATTTAATTGTTTTGAAAGTTTTTATTTTTATTATTATTTTTTATTTTTCAAGTTTGTGGGCGGATGGCTGAAAACCTTGCGGGCACAAATAGATGGTGGACCGAGTATTTTGTCAACATTACGGATTTAATTAATCCTACTGTCCAAAACGGGCTGGACGGCGGACGGCCATTTCGTTTTTGAAGTCTACACAAGATGTCATCTTTAAAAGTATAATGACACATTTTGAGGCTAGGCAACGTTTTCGAGACAAGAATACATAGGAGTATTACTCCACGAATAAACAAGCCATCAATTGAATTGAATAGATGAGCGCAACCTTTCTGTTATTACGATATATTTAAAAGCGAGAGAAACTAAGAAACAGGAGGTATCTAGCGACCAAACTATGCCACACAACACATCAAAAATATCCACGTGAGGCTCATTACGTAAACAACTGCACCCTAACGACCGATGCGTAAGAAAATAGACCTTATGCCGATAAGAGGTAACGAACGGCTCAGGCTGTAAAAATTTTTGCTTTTTGCAGTCGTTGGAATCAGCCTGAAAAGCTCATTCCATAGACCCTTGTAACAACGAAATCGGACAAAAACTTTCGTCCCCCTTTTGAGGCCTCCTTAGTTACACATCAGAGTTAAACAACTTTCGTCGTGAAGGACCTCCCGAAAACCGATGAAGGGGATGAGGGAGGAAACATCAAGGTAGCCTATAACCACCCCCCGAACTCGCTGATCACAATAAGACCACCCTCATGAAAATCTGTTGAGCCGCTCGGGCGTGATGCTGTGAAAAACAAACAAAAAAACATGTCGAAGAGGAGAGCGCACCTTTCCATTTTTTGAGGGAAAGGTTGCGCTAAAAACCAAAAGTACTCTGCCAACATGGAACATAGCTATCTCGAGTTCCAGGACTACCCTGATTTTTAGCCAAATTGAGTTACTAGGTCACTGAATGTACTGATGGATTTTGATGGAATTGGTATTTGATGGATTTCACATATGCGCATGCGCAGAGTCCACCTCAGATTCAATCGTATTGCGATTCATATGGAACCTCCAAATCTTTCACGCGCACAATCTCTAAAAATTTTAACGAAATCGGATGAAAACTAAGGTTACTATGGGGGTAACAACGAAATTTAGTGAGTTTGAGATTAGCACAGGCGCTGGGGCTGCCGCAGATTTAATCATGATGAAATTCATGAATTTCACACTAACGCACGCGTAGATCACTATCGTAATGACACGCATATCTGGGACCGCATGATCCCGGACAATTTGGATGAAACCGGATCAAAATTGTGAAAGTTATAGCTGTAATAAGGAAATTCGGATAGAGAGACAGACAGACGGACATAGAACCAAATTTGCGCAGGAGGTCCTGAAACGTAAAACGCGAGTGGAATTTTTCAGTTTGGACGACAAACATGTTTTCGACTCTGAAAGTAAACATAGAGCTTCCACTACCTTCGGAAGCTTCCACTACGTAGGCTCGGAAGCAATATGCACACGACTTTTTCAGTAGATATTTAGGAATCATTAAAGTATAATACCTCCTAAATATCGAGTGAAAAGATTTTTTATCATAAAACACTGAAGAACTACAGCCAAATCACATGTGTGATTTATGAAGTTGCGAAAGTTCGCAAGCACGGGTGATTCCCCACAGGTATGTAGAAATGTAGGGTACCTACATTGTAACATACATTGATCAATTATAGCGGGACATCGTTGGGACAATGTTAACAATAAAGGTTTATCTAAATTGAAGTCTCCATTGTCTCCAAGTACCGATTAACAAGATCATTAAGGCGATATCAAAGCGGTGAAACGAGTCAAGTAAGGAGGAAACCTGATCATAAGAGCGGTCAGTGCCGCGCCTCCAATAAAGAAGATGCACATCTGCGTGACCTCACAAGTTCAATCACTCAAGACATCAACGTTGCTCCAGGAAATTTGGAGCCCTCAATCCCCTTTCTACCAAACTTCACAGAATTAATTACCCTTTACTGCGTTCACGGGCAGGGGCTCTGAACTTAAGTTATCTCCAAGCTCGTTCGTCTAATCACTTCAATAAATCTCTCGTTATTTGTTGGCAAATGGAACAGGAAGTAGCTGAAGTAGCGGCTGAGATACAGTCTAATCTGATGATCCACTCTGGGCGGGGATTCGACAAATCATACACAATAATGGAAGTACCTACCTATGTGAACCAATGAGATGTGTACCAAGCAGACGGATTGAGGGATTTTTAAATGACTGGAACTACTACAAAACAGCGACTCCTAAATATTGATTTTTCAGGATAGCAGTTGAAAGTTTATGAACCTTCCTACGAATATCCGAAAGAGAACATCATATTTAAATTCACTACCCACAATATCCAGTAGGTCGCGAGGGAACGCAGGGAGTCGTGGAGAAACGAGGTTTGTGAAGGAAGACTGTGGAAAAACTCGCCCGCTCCCTTCTGCCAGCCCCGATCTAGGTTTTTCATTTGTTTAGTCCGGAGGTCGCGCAATTTTCCCCGCGCTTAGGCCGACTGGCATCGGAAGGGCCGAACAACTACAAAACTAACGAATTCGTTCAACACAAATGAACCGCCGGAGAACCTGCCTATGTAGGTATTTGATGACGAGAACCTTAAAATTTAATTCATAATCCAACAACCTACTAACGCTTACCCTCCAAGACCCTAGCAACAGCGACGACAGAGTTTTATACGAGGTGTCCCTTCAAAAAGCGTTAGGATTGAGAAAAACACTTAAATTAAAAAATGTTCATTGCAATTTAACGAACCGAATCCTGAAACGCCACTTCGCTGGTAATTACTGTAAGTAATTTTCGTATTTAGGCGGGAAAACCTCAGCGAACCCTCCTCTCAATGACGATTCAACATTTGAAGAGGCATAACAGATCAAAATTTGATTTAATCAAGATACAGGATTGAGGATTTTGTACAGAATATCTATTGATTTTATTCGAACAAGTGAAGTAATAATATTATTATAACATTTTCGGTATATGTATTACTGTATTATAATAAAATTCGACAGACATTTCCACGATATTGGACCAACTCCCCCCCCCCCCCCCCCCCAATTCTGAAAGACAAGAAAAGCTAGCCAACATGTTAAGGCAACATACCAAAATTACTACTTGATTTTGAAGGTAATCATTTTCCATTTTAGATCTCCTGGGCCCTCCTTATTAAATCGATTGGCGATCTATTACGTGACAAATTCGTCTTTTCTTCATGTCAGATCAACTACTAGCTGATGTCTACTAGACAAATGCGTCATTGATGAAGTCATTATATTGCCTCTTCGCAGTTATCTCAAATGAATTACAAACTACATGGGGTCACACAAACGGTACGTCAGCTAAATTATGACACCAGGAATGAAGAGAAGGGAAGAGTTGAAATCTGTACACCGAACGAAAGACCTGCATACTCAGTGCATAATAAAGGATGGGTGGTCCATGATTAAAGGCAATCAAATTTGAAAACAGGGATAATGAGGAAGTAAAGAGAGGTCTACATAGCACTGATGACTTCTATTCAATGCCGGCGAAATGAAGGGGGCGGCATTTGAGAGGTAAGTCTCTACTCGGTCTCGTTGATTAGAGAACAAGCTAGGGAAAGCAGAAGGAAGGGAACGAAATGATTAAAAGTTCCAACAAATATGCCAAGAGAGAAACCGAAGTAACATTAGAAGAAGGTATAATTGCTAACAATATCATCTTACCAGTTGGTAATGTGTTAAAACAATATCATCATGTAGTATAGGAGTATAATATACTCAAAAAATAAATGCACTTCAGGGTGGATCCCTCTAATTCATATATTATATGCATTAGAGGGAACCACCCTGAAGTGCATTTGCCATCAAAAATCCAAATTTAACGAAATTCTGCTGTGAGCACAGATTTTCTACCGGAGAACTTTACTTCTTACGAATAAAAATATTCGACAGGTGCGACGAGAATATCTCCGTTTGCTACTGACTTTTCCCATTGTGTTATCTCGTGTTCATCACCGGGAAGGGGAACAGACCACAGCTATGGCTTTACCAACCATTTCAAACGTATCCATTAGAAGGTGGGATAATGTGGTCACTATATTCCCAAAATAGTTCAAGCGGAAAAAAAAAATTCAAGACGAAAAACCTAAGAAAGTACAACTTCCACTCGAAGTCAAAGTCGTTAGGAGGAGGGAAAGGAAAGAGCCGTGATTACCATAATTTTAGATCTTCTCCCGGTCTTTTCTTGAAAGTTTTCGAAGTTTCTTAAGAACCTAAAGAGGTTTCCCATCCATCAAGCATACAAGAGAATTAGCGAGTTAGCAGAATTCGATTCAAGAACAACCTATTCTCGCAGAGCCTTAACATGCTTCAACCCAGCACAGCATGCAGGAAAAATTGATTCACCATTCCTCCTTGTCTATTCATTCTTCATGAAGAATGAATAGACAAGGAGGAATGGTGAATAAATTGTTCCTATACCTCCATGTAATGTATACATTACCAGCATTCTTTTGCAGAACGAAACTTCGTCCACGTGCACGTGGAGCGAGCTATAATTGAAATATTGAAAGTAGAATCCTCAATTTAGGTATTATGTTCTGCTAAGACTGAGAGTTTCTCGAACGATTCGGAAACATGCTTCAGGCTGACACTGTTGTACCACAATCAGGGAAAGAAATGTCGGAGGAAAGTATTACGCGAATAAGCAATACCGGAGCGTGAGGGTAGTTTGTTTGCTATGCCCGTACCTCCCTTCCTACATAACAAACAGAATCAATCAAGACGAATGAAGCGCAGTCACGTAAGCCACCGCACGTCTTCCAAAAATCGTATTAACCTCTTGTAATCCAAACAAACTGGGATCGATAATTAACAAAGTTAATAGCCGCAGTTTCAAGAAACTACCAATTACGTGAAAACATGAATCGTGGAAGCAGGAAAAAAATGTAAGAAATGAGAGATTTTGAGGAAGGCATATTACGCACGTGGTGTTCCTGACAATGAATTCAGCTTCTGCTGGTGAGTAGAGGTGATAACAACCATAACATGATGCTGTCAACAAGCCGAAATTGAAAAGCACGAATGGGAAGTCTTTGCGATGCAAGAAAAAATAATTATTTTACTTCACTTCCCCTACGTTCTACCGAAAACCCACGGAAAACTACTTTACTTAAATGCCAGACAACACTAACTTGAAAGAGATCATAGTCATAGATATTAAAAGAGGGTTAAGTTTCTGCGCAAAACATTTGAAATAGGTATTTATACTGAAAGATAACTTATAATAATAATAATAATTATTATTATTATTATTTACAAGTCATTAAAGATTAATCATTCTATTAACAATTGACTGTTCTAAAACAAAAAGCCTTCCGCTGAACATTGGCCAGAAGAGCTAAAACCCCCCTTTACTACAACCAACTCATCTTTAAAGAGAATGGGGCTATTATGGAAGATGAATTAAGTATTGAAGAATCGGTTACGGTAAGTTGAGCATTAGATAATCGCCGCTTGGGAGAGAAAGTAAAATATTCATCGGTTCCTGTGAACAAGTCGAGCAACTAGAGCTTGAAAATTATCATTAAAAAGTGTAAGTGCGAACTGTAAACAATTTTTAACAAACTTTACGGCTGCTTTATCGTTGAGATTAATGACAAGAGGACCTCTTTATTTAAAACTCAAGACTTTCGAAGGCCTGATCGGATTCACGGGAAACTGATTTCAAAAGTGAATAGTCGAGTTCCAGGACAAGTAAAACTACATGTATAGTGACGAATCAGTCTAGTCTACTGAGAAGATGAGACAATTTTTCGTAGTCGGTCACCGGGATCCCGGTGCAAAATGCAGCAACAGACAACTTTTAGGCACAACTAAACAAGAGAACAGGTAACTTGGATAGTTGTTGATTAAAAAATTGATTGTGTACTGCTACATACTGATCCACGACTGTTTCTACCGTGTTAATATACTGGCAGATGAATAAGGCTCAGCTCCTGAGTCGAAAAGTCCTGCACCTTTGAAGCCTATGTGTCAATAAACGCAAAGCTCCAATTTGGCTACTTTCTGGTCAATCCCATCAACCACATATACGAGCTAGTGCTACCAACGCATATTAGACAGGTATAGTACAGAGTATTTCAGCTTAATTTCAGATTGTAAGATGTAATGCACATGAACTTGGGTACAGATGTACACTGTCCGCTGACAACAGCTTGATTGACCTTTAGTCAAACAATGGTGTTCGTCCCGTATTTGAACTAGGCTGAAAAGTGCTCCGACTGTCCCCCGAGTTTTTATTTCTACGGGTAACCATTCAAATGCAGGACTGAAATTTTTGTTTTGAAATGTATACGCATTAAATGCGTATACATTTCAAATAAATAATAAAAATACATTTCAAATAAATAATAAAATATAAATTTTATTGAATCGTACGAATAAGAATAACGGCGACCCAATTCCGTGGATACACAGCGCAACAAATTAACGAGAGACTATTATGGTAGCAAATAGTGGGAAACAAGGACAACTCCAACAAGGAAAGAGAGGGCGATAAATGCGTACCGATACAAGAAGCCCACAACCAGTTCTTGGAAAGGGCAGGAGACCCGAACCACCGACAAGATTATATGCCAAGCCTCTTCTCTAAAACCAACAACAGTTGGGATCCCCACTAAAAATTTTGCAAGATGCTTGCATGAAAGATCTCCCTCAGTGACCTTACAAATTGATAAGAAAAGAATGCAGGACATGCTTCTCACTTTCGAAGGTAAACTGGGTCGTAATGGTCCCTCAAGGACTCACAAACTGAGAAATTGTCTGCATAGCAGTCCAATCAACAACGTTTGTTTGCACTTCACCGCACCGGAAAAAACGTGCTCTCACTATTCACGTTCAAAAACTTAGTAAACGTTCCACGGTTTTACAAGCTCGATTTTTTTGGAAGCATCCAAAATAAATGTAACCCAAATTCATCGATATCGATTCGAAATTAAAATTTAATTTTAAAGAACATAAAATATTTTATTATGCAATGTCAAGCATTACGCACGTGTGTGTGTGTTGTGTTGTGGCAAGCATGGATGAGCACGAATTTTACTTGACATTATTTAAGTAGAGGTCTTTATTATAAATCAATTAAACGACGGTCGGTTGGCAACCAAGAGTTTCGCGAAATGCGTGCATTTGAAAATATGAGTACCTACATGGCGTTTTATATGATCCGACCTTCAATTAATTTTAGAACGGCCATAGTGAGCAGCGAGCGTCGCATCGGGTATCGCCACAATATTTGTCGAACACGAAAGTTTTAGTCAAGGAAACCGAGACTTTATCAGCTTACTTGGCATAACAAGATGTACAACACAATGTAGGTACACAGTTGACAACCCTTTTACCATTTTCGACAGACAGTATAATCGACAAGTAGCGATAATATGGGGATCTCGACTCAAGGAGAATATAATATATTGCTGCGAATATAATATATTATTCTCCATATATATTGACGCAGCAATCGCTTTAAAAGCGGGTCACTTGGCGTTGCCTACCAAATTTTCTTATGTAGTGCCTTCTACCATGCAACGCAGTAAAAATACCAAGAAAAATCATAAATTTTATACACGGGTGATCCATTTTATAAGGACAATATAATACTACAAGCTACAATATAGGAACTTTACAATACACATGCAGTTACAGTGTAACTGTTACCCTGTCAATGGTACGAAGTAGTATAATTTTAAGTGTGTTTCAAGTCCAAGTTCCTTCCCTACTGATGTTTACAAGCGTTGGAATTAAATTTTTGTGATGAAAGGCATCCACATTTTAACTTGACCGGAATGAATATTTAGAAAAAAGACAGCGAAGCTCCGCGAGGATTTAATTGGGCCCTGAAACATCTTCTGAGTAGAAGATTTACAGAAGATAATATTATTATCTCAACGAAATACCTTAAAATCTTCCGTTTTTTTCTTTGAAGTAACCATTGAACTCAATTGAATGGGTCCCTCCAAGAGCGAACATCCTGCGTTTTTTTCGAATTGGGGTTTTCAGCGTAAAAACTTTCTTTCCGATCCTCTCCATCAATAATAATAATTTTTATTCATCAATAATTAAGAATTGATTTCTTGATTCCTTTCCATTTTCTCTAATAATTGCAGAAAATGGGAAGGAACGATAAACAGGTTAAAAATCGGCTTAATATAACATTTTCATTCCAAAAGGATCTCACTCAACAACATACGTAAAAACATGTATGAATTGTATAACATTTATACAATCCCATTTAATGGCCCACGGTATTATTTTTACTGTTGGTATAATTATCGATTGAATATTCGTGATTTTTCTTCTTTCACACATAGACGGCGACGTTCAAACAAGAGACCAAGTTATTGCGACCAAGATGACTAAAAAAACGCTGTAAATTTTACGCACGGGTTTATTATTCTTTGATATAGGTTAAAAGTGCAAAAATTAACTGTCGATAAAAAAAAAAGTTGTTTTTTTTTTTACTCGGAAAATATTAGACGTCATGGGATCCTTCAAAAATCCCATTTGTAGCCCCATGAAAGCCCTACAGATCGCCACAGTGAAATCGGATCGTTCCGGGACCCACAAAAATGGATTCTACGTCTAAAAATACTTCGAAAACGACACCTCACTTGATCCCATAGCCAGAAGCCTTCAAAAAACCCTCCCGTAGCCCCCCCCCCCCCCCCACGGGTTTGGGCGATCGGGCTGAAAACCTTGCGGGCGCAAGTAGATGGTAAACCAATTATTTTGTCAAATTTTCATATTTTTAAAAATATTCCTACTGCCCAAAATGGCCCGGATAGCGGACGGCATACGGATATTTCGGTATTGGAATGTAGACCTCTCGAAACAGATAATGTCAAATTTTGAGGCCGATCTGAATTTTCGCCATCCGTCACGATTACATAGGTGTATTATTCCAAAAATAATAAACCAAGAGATAAAATGTATCTTTTGTTTGAGTCATCTTGTTCGCAATAATTTTGGTTGCTATTATAATTAGGATAGAAATAAGAGACTCCATATGGGCATCTTCGTGCTTATCCGTCAATACCCACATCAGAAGAACGAGAGGGTTTATCATCCACATTCGAATGATAACGTGAGGAAGCGAGCAAGAATACTGTTGCTACCAAATTGAGGCAACCCGAACCACATTCTGTCAGATTGATCCCACAAAATAATTAACAAATTTCTTAGGAATACCAAAATAATTCTATTTATTAGCGATTACGATCCTCTTTAAAGGGTCAGGGATTCAATTTCCTCAGCTCCTTATTTACTTATCGATGATGATGTTAGACGTTCGGGTGGGGGGGGGGGGGCACGAGCACCACTGTTTCGTTATCTGGTATCCCGGTAGAATCCTATTGCTTTTCCGATGATTGGAGCAGCAGGTTTTCCAAAAATCTTAGCGAAGGAAACAATTTTCATGGAAACAGCGAAACTTTGAAAACATGATTCAAAGTACAATACACGGAGCTGCCCTTGGTAGTTGGTTTCCATCCAAGAACTTCTAATAGGGGATTCACCGCCTCAGTCTTTTGGCATCTTTACAATTCTTCTCGTCTAGAAACATATAAAGAAGAAGAGAATCCGGCCAAGTCTGGGTATGGGTCGTCGCGATAAAAGCTCTTGCAGAAGAGAAAAGAAAATGAGAGTACGGTAGGGAAAAGAGAAGGCCCATAGGTATCATTAATCTATTCATCAGGGAAAATAAAGCACCTTGCCTCAGCCAAAACATAAATGAATAAAACCGAAATCCTGGAATGTTCCAACATCATTATACGTATGATGTTAGAATATATTATGCACGAGAATAGATGTGTTATTATATCATCTTAAAGCCAGATTTTTAATACCCTATCAGTACTAAAATTTAGTGAAGTCTGAGGATTTTTATAGGGAATGGCGACTACCGTATTACATGCGTACCTAATATTACAGTGCGCATAAACGGGTGATTAATAAACGGATTTGCTATGAAAATTATATACTGAAAGGTAACCGTAAAAGCCAACAATACTTACATACAATAATTAAATAGTGCACTTGGAATTTGGAGGCGAAAATGCATATAATATATTATACGAACTCCAAAAAGAGGTTAGTTAGTAAGAGGTTGGTTAGTTCGCTCAGTTCGATAACCGAGCAGAAAAAAATCCCAAAAATAATAGCAACCTTGAAACCGCCAACCAACTAAAACAATAAGGAGAATAATTGGAATAATTGAAAAGCAAAGATAGGCAGCCAACAATCAACTACAGGAAAACCGTTCAAGGATACCCATCAACTGAGGTATTGGTAACGAGAAGGTAGATAAATTGAACCATTCGAAAGTGAACCAATAATGCGGAACATTAGGTACTTAGGTACCTACTTAATAAAAAGGCAAATTGAAAGATTATTAGAAGTTGTGTAACCTGCAACTAATACCTAAGGATTGAAAATGATAATAGCAACCCCAAAATACACCGACTAAAGTAACTACAGCAGAAATGAAATTATCTTATTGACAGTAGCGGCATAGAAAATATTTAATATGGATCCGTGTTAATACGAAAGTTAGGAAACGGCGTAGAAGCTTTTATTTATTCTTTATAATTGTTGTTATAGATCTGAACAACAAAATACCGAAAATGGCAGCAAAAGTTTTGCTAGAAGAACTTTTGGCGGCAAAAAAACCTCGACTTTTTCGATATTTTCCCGTTTGCAGTTCGCAAAAGCTGATTGAATTGGGCTTAAGGTTTGAAAGTGGTCAAAAACAATAATTGTTTTTATTCGGGTCGTAAAACATGAAAAAAAAAAAGACACCAAACACAGTTGTGCTCCACCAAAGTGATCACATTTTGCCATAATGGCTGATATGGCGGCCGCTTCGTAAACTAATCTGAAAACTAGGATGATCACCTAATGTAAAATTTCATGATCTACAACTTTCATTCCATGCATTTTTAGGCTAGGACTAATCATTTCAAAGTTATAACTGCTGGAAGGGCACTTTGAAAATGTTGCGTGGAATTCGCAATTTTCCCTCCGATTTTTAACAGTTCCTCGAACAAGCTACGGTCGCATCTGGGCGATTTTTATTCATTTCGGCCGCAATCGGGCGTTCCCCGCGATGACACCGCTGCCGGTTCTAAATTGCCAATCATTAATAAACTGTTTAGATCACCAGCAGAGGATTCCCTTAGTGGAACGGACAAGTGCACCATCGGAAAACCCCACCTACTAACCCAGTCACACTCACAGAAGAAGAGCTTCCGAATCTAATCTCGAATAGTTGAATAAAATAAGCAATTAAAAACGGTCGGCAAAATAGCGTAATCCGGAATGAGGCTTAGAGTCGGTCCACGCTTATTTACGCCAGACCCCGAGAGTTGTATAGCACCCAGGGCCCTGTTTGCATAGCTAAACCCGCACCTCTAATTTCTACTGATTAGATTCATATCGCGACCTCAATGGCACACAATCTAGAGAAATAGAGTGTAGCCAGCGGGTAGAGAAAGAGAAAAATGTTGGGTACCACGTAGAAATGACATGCTAATCTGCCATCTTTTGATATCAACATCGACTTTTACCCCGATTCCGGTTCAGGTTGAAGATATCACCGCGACGTAGAATATAGGTAGTATATATACGCGGGATGAAAAATGCATAAGATAAGCAGCTGAACTGAAGGAAAACCAACCATAAGTAGCAACCCCATCTGCCGTGACATGTCAATATCAAGAAAAAGGAGACGAGCCGTGATTTGAAATAACAGTGAATTTTATTAGGTACGGCATTAATATGGATGGATTAGACATAGAAGGTAGAAGATGGCAGAAAACGACGAGATTAGGAAAATGTTGGGAGAGATGTGTTGTCATGTCATGCAGGACAAACAAAATCAGAAGTTCGGCATTTTCAGGTAAGAAGATGTATACCGAAGTGGATAAATAATCGAAATAATTTTTGAACATTGTTTTTGAATTGGCATTTTGATTACAGTCGATCATACAACTTATTATTAATTTAATGCAAAATTGAGAGTATATTGACCGCAAAAAATGACCGCAAATTCAATTTTTCTCAAAAAAATTCTTTATAAATTTTTATAAGATTTATAAAGAAATGTTATAACGTTATAATGTTATAACAAATTTTAAAAAAAATTATTTTCATTCTTCAAACATTCAAGTTCGAGTAGAGATCAAAAACGGGCCGGAAAAAAAATATTGCATGACCATGGAATTTTTTTTCTGGCCCGTTTTTGATGTGAAAAAATTCCGTGGCCGTGAAAAAAATTTTTCCCCCGATTTGAGGGATTTGTCGCGTCTGGATTCCAAGAAAAATTTCACCGCGCCAGCGCCCGGCCACTCACGCTCGAGTGAGAATTTTTGTACTTACCAGAGGATTAAATTAGTTGTGTAATTATGTCCACCTTGACTTGTTCATTTTCAATATTTAGAACACAAATCTAGCAATAGCAATGTCTTCTGTGGATTTTGAAACTTTTTGAGGCTAACCTGGTCAGCGGACCCAGTAGTAACTACCTATA
This sequence comes from Pilophorus perplexus, assembly GCA_955831195.1. Taxonomy (NCBI): domain Eukaryota; kingdom Metazoa; phylum Arthropoda; class Insecta; order Hemiptera; family Miridae; genus Pilophorus; species Pilophorus perplexus. Next base: position 10,778,969 of record OY037011.1, on the reverse strand, counting down.
TATAGGTACATACATATATGTATAACATTGTACTATCAAATAAAATTGTTATTTACATTCATTTTCTTCCTCTTTTGAATCACGAGCATTATATTGCGCGGCCAACATCACTACTTTTATTTACGTTCATTTATCTATCATGTTACCATCTTGTGCAATGCACATGCACAATGTACATGTTATGCATGGAAAAGTACATTTATAATCTTATTCTAACTAGTTCATGAATGAACCATTTGAGAGAATTATGAAAACGCGGTTTTATTGATCAGACACCCGAGAAACGTCAAATTTGGAAGTCAAAACTTAGGAAGCGACCTCGGTGATAAGTTTTTTCACGTTTTGAAATATAAAAATCGATATAACTCTGCTTCTAATGAACCCACATGGCTGACATTTTTACTGCGTATTCTTAGGTAGATTATCTAAATATTTCGGTGTAGAACATTAAATTTTTCTAACCTCCCTAGAAAAAAAGTAGGTACCTTTTTTTTTAATTTTTCAAAATTTTCGACTTTTTGCACGGTCGCCAAAAATTGAGATTTGGTAAAAAAAAAATCTACATCCAAGTTTTTAGATTAACAACTTGTTCTTAAAAATTACCGAGAACGATCAATTTGGATGATTACAACCGGAGGAATATCCATTTTAGTAAGGGTCTAAAATTTCACAGTATCGCTGGTTGTCGGCTCCAAAAACGCTAAAAACGATTTGAAAAAAAAAAAAAAAAAAATGGCAGCGATTTTGTGGGTCTCTCATAGCCAGGGAGACGGTATAGGAACCAAAGAAAACATTCCTGAGACAATAATAACGAATTTAGCATTTTCGTATTCCCTCCCCTATAATTGAATGCAGAACTGATGCTGCTGAAAAATAAAAATCATTGCTTAAAGGATTCACGTTTACGATTTACCAAGAAACATGATCAAAAGAGCTCCTATCCGCAACAAGTGAGCCAAGTTTGTTGGGGAATTTATAACAACTCAACTGTAAAAACGGTAAGGATAGTACAATCAAGCCGAACAGAAGATTGGTAGTTCAAGTAGATTGGATACATCACAGCTTTATTTCACCTCAGCCGACTTCAAGTTGCAAATATAAATAGAAATTCCATTACTAAGACCCACTCGCGTAAAATTTACTCGAGTAAAATTTAATACAGATAGCTGACTAATAAAGATGAGTAACAGATGGTCATTATTTCAAAACCGAGAGTAAATATTGTATTCTCTATCAATCACCGTGGGAGCTAATCCGTCTGGAGCTCATACTTATTTGATTTCATCCCGTTTCCCTTTCCGCTAATGGCTTAGGTAGTAAAACATTCATTCTAATTGACAGATCGTTAATGGACTCAACACTGCAGAAGCCAAGCCTCATATTAAATAGGCGCACGGCTTTCATACAAATGACCTTTTCACCATTCCCAAAAGCTGTACAATCTTTACAGATTGAAGAGCCCACCCCATATAATAGTGTATGAAAACATTACTATTTTGTAATCGCAATTATCATCACTATTGGCTCTTACGTATTTGTGTTATATCACACCTCATCACAATTATAACATAGTCATCGCTTCAAGCAGATGACTATAATGCCGTCATAGGAGTGATGCACTCAATTAGCGATTAATGCCGAATGGGTAGGGTATATAGGCGCCTGTGGTTATTAGGCCGGGATCCCATCAGCGCGTAATAGTGAATCAGCAGCGCCAATTAGTGCCGGAGAATTCCATTCAGAAATTTCGATTTCCAGGACGAACTGATAGATCACAGCCCAACTGTGTTCCTATAAAAATCTTTCTTTAACAATGCAAATTTGTTTGTTGTCTCTCACGGAACCTCACAACGGAAACGGGTAGTGTACTACAAGAAAGTGATTTTAAATGGTATATTCGGCGAAGGGGGTGACATAGGGTGATCGAAAAGCTAAGAGATACTTGCGGTGAAGGACGTTTCAGTCCATCGTCATGCATGGTCTGGAGATGTACATCTCTCCATGCGCATGTCCACTACACAAACGATACCAAATTTTTACAGTTGGTTACCGTTTCAATAGGTTAATTTTTTGAAGGTTGACCAAGCCCTGATGATAGAAGAATAAATCTTCTGAAAACGATCCAGACTAACACCAGAGTAGACATTTACAACGAGTGGGTACACCAGGAACAAAACAAAAGTCGACAACTGGCCTCACAAACGTCAGAATAGGAAATTATGAACGATTGGCCGCCCAGCTTATTTCTGTACCTCCTATTTGTGGAAGGGATTGAAGAGAAAATTGAGGTTTGATATAGTCGGGTGGTACCGAAAAGGTGGGGCACAGGTTCGTTCTCTTAAGATTCACTAAAAACAATGATATATTGTGACCTAATATGATATTATCATCACATTGTGTGCGTTGAATTATTGAAACACCACCTTCACCGTTACCTCAAAGCATACTTCAGAAATAGCCAACCAAAGATCGTTACTAATATTAGAAGATAAACACTCTTACGAGCTGTGTATATACACTCTTGAGGCTTATTATATCACTAGTGATATTGCATAGTCATAACTTAATCAGAAAAGACGCCACGGGGTTTATCATTTTGGGGATAAGTACTCCAACATGCGTACCTACTTGAATAGTTTGAAATGTATTCTGCTCCACATCTCAGCATCGTAAACCAGGGACCTGATTAATTGCAAGGAACTTTGTAAATGTAAAATACCTAACGTTGATTAATACGGTCGAAAACTGAATAAACATAAAACTACCAATGCTACCCTTCCTGAATAGGGAAATAAAGGTGTAAGGATTTACCGTATGATGAACAGGTTGTTTGGAAGCACTATTGTGTGAACAATGCTACTTAATATGGAACTGTCAGGGAAGGCATTTGAACCCTTAGGCTCGGGAGAAGCAGAATAAAAACGTTAGTGTGCCATTAAAACCTCAATCTGGGCTGGAACGAGTTTTACAGCTCCATTCTTCAGGCAAATGCTTTGCTAGCAAATGGTAATCAGAAACTTTAGAACGGAAGTAAACTGTAAGTACATTATCGTGTAGCATCAAGCGCGGTGCATACAAAATAGAATGCTTCAAGAGTTTCCATTTCATAACGTATTCCCTGCCCATGAGAACGAATAGAAGGAAGTTAGGTACAAAGGGCCCAAGTGTCAAATTTCATGTTTTTCTGTTTTAATTGGTTTCCACCTCTACAGACCGTCAGGGCTTTTCTTTCCTGTTTCTACACTTTTTGGGCTCATACAGGATTTTATTGGCTACTGTTAAGTATGTGTTGTTTTGTGCCTTGTGCCTGACAGTCGACGCTCCTTCTCGCCATGCTATGAGTTACTCCTTCATTAACTTATTTCTTTAATTCTGCCACTGAGGTCCTTTTTTCCCAAAGCCCTTCATCATGGGATACAATTAGTTGTTTGTACAGACAAAATTCATAAATGAATATTTCATATTCATTGTATGTTCTTCATTACATGAGGATCAGTTCAACTTTGGTAGACAATACGGGGAACAATACTGGAAAGCGATCGATTCGAAACCTCCCACATGAAAGAATATTCCAATTCTCAACTGGTGTGGTTTACCCTCAAACACCCCAACATTTTAAACGAAAAACATTGCATTCTGGTTCATGTGAGAGAGCAAAAAATGCGATCATTCTCCAAAAATTTCGAATAGGCTCAAATCATACAACCAAAAAAAAATACGAATCATACAACACAAATTTCGACCCTCCTCCCTCTAAACCTTTCTTTTCTAAGTTTTTCCCAGAAAGCGACGCGAGGGGAAAGTAATTGAGTCATTTCACGCTCGGGATGCTTTGGTGGAATTAAAACCCTGTTCCCTAAAATACGCTCGCATTAGCATGCCTTCATAGAAAGTAGTCTGCGCCTAAAACCCTGGTGGCTAGGAAAGTACCAAATAATTATTACGTATCCCGTCCTTAGCCACGGAGGTTTACGTTTTCTGAAAATGGACATAGTTAATTTAGTTTTGCATGTTATCCTTTAGAAGCATAATATGTATATTAGAGGCATAATACCATCGGTAATATAATAATATGATAGTTTACAATCATATTATTATATACTATATTATATACTATTATTATATATGATACTATCATATTATTATATACTACTCAATATAATAATAATATTATGATAGTTAACGTGCGCGTACGTTAGCGTTGTGTTAGTGAGTGTTGTTAGTTAGTGTGATAATATGATTCCTCAATCTAGCGATGAAACCATATGCAAATAATTTTGTTCAAATAATTAATGTTGTCACAGTTACAGGACTTGGTCTGACTTCAACCCATTATTACAACCGTAAGCTATCGTACTGATGCATAATATGGGTTGTAATAATGGGTTAATATTATACGAACCTCGAAAAGTTGTAAATTTCCAAAGTAAAACAATTCTCAAATGCTAGCAAACGCTGAGAACGCCTAAGAATAAGAACAAAATTTATCACAGCGTTCTACAAATCCGCTACCTTTCCAAAACCAGACGCACGGGCGTTCAGCTTCCCCCATAGCTATTTACAACACAGTTAAGCCTTGTTCTTCCCGTGAAAACGAGAGGCTACCAGACGAGATCGCTCGTACCATGCATTCAGTGGAGTGGGAAGCGGTGATATAAAGACAGACCACCGTTCAGGCGTTGTCTAGAGAGTAAACGAGAGGGAGGCGATCACGTGCCAAATATAAGAAAGAGAGGAGGAACGAAATTACAAAAGATCCCTCTCTATCGGAACGAGAGGTCGTGACGGGGAAACGTTCGAGGAGCGAAAAAAGGATATGATGGGGGACCCCTACTTGGAATTTGTGCCAAAACTTTTTTTCCGTTATATTTTGACTGTTACGCTTTCGCATCCAATTGAAAGAGGAATAATTCATTCGCCAGAGTTCTAATTCCAAGATGTTGGATTAGTAGGTAAGTACATGACATGTTACATGTCCAATTTACAATGTAGTACATGTACATTGTAGTCCCACTTAGTGATGTAGTGAGACGAATCAGGACCGGATACCGTTAATGAAATAATACCGTGCCTAATGAAATAAAAATCAAGTTAAAACGTTGCAAATTCTGCACTAGGGTTTATCATTTTATGAATACATTTTGCACAAAATTAATTAGGTCAACGTAAACTCTTTTTCTTTCTTTTCTTTTCTTTTTTTAATTAGAAAAAACCCGATCCCGAAAAATTATTCTGCGTTAAAACGCGTTCGAAAACGACACCCTATGGGCCTCCCAGCCAAAGTTCTTCCAATGCCCCATTTGTAGTCCCATACAAGCCCCGAAAATCCCCGCAGTGATGGATCTGGAATGGAACAAATTCTTACGCTCCAGATATACATTTTTGGAATCTAGAATCATGAACCAAATAAGGACAATTTTGAGGCCAATTAACATTAAATTAAAAATTAACAAATTTTGTTACTCCCATCGCGAAAACATGGGTTCATTATTCAGAAATGATAAACCAAAACGCGACAGGACGAAGTTAACACGTGCTGCTCTTGGGCGAACTAGCATAAGAATCCTCGTAACTGAGAGTCTCAGAGTAAGTAGGTAATTACTGTGTTTGGTCGGAATTATAAAACTGCGAATATTTACCTGAACGATGGAAATTTCCCCGAAACGGTATACCGGTTAATTCTATAGAATAATATGTGGTCCCCGGTTAATTGTATAGAATAACCGGGCACCACATAGAGACGATCATAAATTACGATGCATAATATAACCATATCCGCAGGAACGGTGCTGAGTTACATGCTAGCTCACCAAAAATGTGGATGTAATTGAAATTAAAAAGCTCGTTTGGCTCATAAATGAGAGGTGATTAAATGAGTCCGTCGAGGAAAATTATTTTTTCAACGAAAACATGCCACCGACTTGAGGGGAACAAAGGATTGAGTCACACTGGACAATGCTATAATGCTTCGAAATAAGGCAAAATTACAACCGAACGACTCTGATGTAGATGCCACCATTCAACACGAAAGAAACAACAGGATGTACCAGAGTAATTGTAAGGTCCAATGTCACTTAATAATGACAGTTCCGGCGATTGTTACAAACGAATCTTCAACATACGAATGATTTATATCAAGTCCTCATAATATGTCCTCACTATAATATATTATTATAGTGCGATAAAAAATATTACAGCGTCATGTTCAATAATTTTCTTTTAGAGTAATCTCTACCATGTATATTGGAGTGGTCGCACTCCGAAAAGGATCGACCCATTTTCAGGAAATTTTGTGAGTACATTTGGTAGGTATGCCGATAGGTTTAGGCTATCGAAATCACTTCCGAATCCTCTCGATCGGGAGATTCGGGTGTTCCAGGACAACGATCTCTGTTTATACTATGGAAATCACCCTACTCTGTAACCAGGGAAAATAACGAAATCATCTTTTGCCAACTTCGGTATTCTCTTTCCGATTGGAAGGAAACAGGGACTATTCAACGTACAATTTCATGACGATTCCAACAATCGAGATTTTTGTACGACCAACCGTTTAAATTTTATGGTACGATAAGATTATTTAGGACCTGCACGAGTGAAATTACCCTTATTAATTCTACCCCGAAACGGTAGAATTAATAAGGATAATCCATCATTCGTATGGTAACTCATCTGACGACCGTACATCGAAGAGAGAAATCGTGATTTGAAGAAGTCATAATGTTGAGCTCATGGCTGCATTGCTGGTTAAATTTAGTCTATTTGTGTGGGTGCATTAGAGTGAACATGTCAGCAAGACGCAAGGAGTTCCACTACGGTCGCCAATGAATGAAGCAACAAACATGCGGAATAGTAAAAGGTAGAGTAGAAAGAACAAACGATCAAATCCGAAGAAAATGAAAAGGGCGTTTGAGAATGTCGCAATCGCGTGAATCTCAATCACAAGAGACACGAGCTGAACGAAATCAGTCACTCGGAAAGGAGACAAGCGCTCCGGCCCGCACACTCACGACGTATGACCAACACAACAGGTAAGTACATCGAGCATTTACATCTGCTTCGTTTCTTCGTCTTACATTCGAGTGTAAGCCAGAAGGTGTATATCCCACCCATCAGCTGCTGATTGGTGGTATGGACCAAGAAAAAGAAACTACCTACCAGAACTTGAGAAACCACCAGTGCCCAGCGGCACATTCAAACTTCAATTCGCACTTTAGATCTCGCTGCTTTGCAATGGCAAGCGATTAGTCATTAAAAAAGATAGTTGACAAGCATTATCGATCGCGATCATTTTGACTGGCAAATTCCGAGCCGAAAATGTTTTTTGCCACGAACTCCAATGATTCCCATAGATCGGCACGATTGAATGCGATCGCGTTCAATTTCCTATTAGATTGTCATTCGCAACGACAATAGGCGGCTTAGATTCAAGCGCAAAGACAATAATTATTATGTGGTATATTCTCGCGTGGGCAAACCATCGAGCTTATTATTGACAGCTAAAGAAGGAGTGACGAAAATCGTACACTCAGTCATTGCTCTTCGAAATTAATATCGATTTTCTTATTTTCAATTTTCTTCCTTTACAATAAAAACGATACTACTTTCATTTTCTTCTGCTATTTTCTACTTTTGCATTGAAAAAATGAATGGTTATAGTTTCTTGTTTTTATCGTAGGTCATCGTCTCCAACGATCTATTCCCCTTTCTGCAATGGACCTTCCCACCCCAACACACTTACAATACATTCGTTATTATTGATTTAACAACCTGAATTATAAATTATTTTTATAGCACGACAACGTTTGCCGGGTCAGCTTGTTCTCTAATAGTATACACTTAGCTACAACACGTTGACGATTTTATAATAGGTATTTTATCATAATATTTACCTACCTAGTTCTGGCTCACATACCTGAAATCATAATAATCAATTATGACACGTATTGCGTAGTAGTGTGGGATGGCTCAATACCGATCGAACAACTTATGGCGTCCCTTAGCCACGATATAACCCACGTTAAAACACAATTTATGACGCAATTTGTCCCTTGCCCATCGATATTTGCTTCACAAAATGAGTTAAACGACAGCCACAAAATTAACAACCATTGCCCCCGTGTTGGATGAGGCACACATCATGTGCGGTGATCTTCTGTCAAAGGAACTAAGCCATAGCAACAAGATCCACAAAGAATGAGTGGTATTTATAGATGCGGTGAAGACTTACGTCAAGGGGGCAACGGCTTTCAAACAGAAAAACTGTCTGAGCTCACCTAATGTGGGTTTAAATTGGGTTCCACTGATAATGGGAAAATAACGAAGAGTTGCACACAAAATATCTTAGAAGTACCATTAGTAATGGAACGTATACAAAATTGTTCGAATCATTTGCCTCTAATAAACTCGCTGTTTCACGTTCGTGGACACATAAGTGTCATCAACATTGCACGACTTATAACGACAGTCCACTCATTCTCCACGACCAATGGCATCACACCCACCATCCGAATACAGGGAACCGGATTATTTGTTCGATCAACTCATAGTTGGATGTTAGGCTGTAAATAGTCTTTCAAAATTAAAGCCTAAAATAGAAATACTCACTCAAAATAGTATACTCACAAATTAAGGGAACAAGATAATGAGGCTTAGCGCTTTTGTCAGCATGATTGGTTGAGATTGGGATGATTCCTAAGGTTGCAAAGAGTATGGGAGTTGAGTGAGTCTGCACCCGATGATAATTGAAAAAAAGCCTACCTTACAGCATGAAACTGAGCGCAGAGACTGTTCAACGCAAAATAATTTACTATGCGAAAGCATTTGATTACAAGGAAGGAAAGATAACGTGAAACGAAGCCTCGAGAATATTGAAAAGGGCGGAAGGTGATAAATGACGGGACTACGGTTTCATTTCCTTAATGCACCTTGCTTGTTAGACATAATGTAAGTCGTGTCAAAGCTTGCTGGCAGTGTAGTTAACCTTCCTGAAATCTCCAAGAAATGAGACTGGAATAAGACATATTCGAAACTTGGTTAACCTTACTTCAGGACAAGAAAGAGTGACAGCAGCCGTGGGGAGAACCAAACACTATAACATATTTAACTCGCCTAAAGATAGATGCTTCGGCGTTCGACCAAATTCGTCAATCGTAAACCATTCAACGGAGGTTTCTGAACCACCTATTATTTCGACAGGTGCCACTATCCATAACCATAACATACTTATGAAACTACTGATGTGACAAGAGTACAGTTTCGACTCAGTAAATAGGTACCGACATAACGCCAAAAAGTAACATAGAAAGAAATTCAGTCACATCGCAAATCCGAAACGACGGGCCGACGGGGACGAATTGGAAGTTTCGACATCTCCCAGATTAAACTAAAAGACGGTATGTACAAAACATCTACCAAAAGAACGCAGGCAACTGTATAACAACCGACGTAGAGGCCGAGTTTGACCCTGGTCAGACAAACAACTTCAGTTAGAAAGGATGTGTCCAGCGAAAAGGGGAAACGGAAAAACGAAGAGATGTCCTAAAATGGAACTGAAGTGAGTGTTTGTCATACGTGGAAGAAAGAATGAGTGGTTGTCATACACTTGAAAACACTTATCTGTTCGAAACAAGAAAAGAAGAACAATGTTCTGGTCATGTTTTTTTGGAAAATGGACCAATAATTGCGTGTAAAAGAATACGAATTGTACCGAATCGTAAAATTACTCGATAATAATATTATTATCCAGATGATATTATCATCTCTTAAGGTGCGTTGTAATAATATTACAACTTAATCTCATCGATAAAAAATTGAAGGGAAAAGTAGGTAGACAGTTTTGGGTCAAAATAGACATTGTTGACCGGTAAAAACTATGGGGGCGCTTCAACTCCGCCGAAAAAGTAGTCAGCTCCTCCGGTAATCAACTCCGCCGATTCGGACTAAACTATGAGGATGCGCAGTTGAGACATTTTCATTAAATTTGGCGGAGAAAGCCTCACAGCTGTTTGTTGTTCGTTCCGTGGAAATATCGGCTGCAGCCCACAAATTGAGTGGCTCTCCATCCAAGGGATCCACGGGTTATCTTTGCATAACCCGTGTGGGAACGAGTGTGACAAGCGCTGCTTTGAGTTCAGTGAGTTCTGAGTTGACCCTATAGCATGATGATGGCCATGCTTCCTGATCCAGAGGGAGCCAAAGTAGACCTTTCGACCAGACCTCATCTGAGGGAAGTTGGGACGGTACAAGTCCTTGTAAAGCAACATCCCTAGCGTTGAAATGCCTCCAGGCGTAATTTCCTGAACCTTCGATACGCGATTCGCAACAAATGTCTGGAGTTTATAGGTTGGAGAGCTGCTTGCAGAGACTAAAAACTAAACTATCGGTTAATAATGTTGGAGGGTTGAATGGCGCTTTCAGGTCCAGAACAGCTTCACCCACGTGTCTCCTAGTCCGTCAGAGAGACGATGGATTTCACAACACAATGCAAATAACATAGTTAATATGAATGGAGAGGAGTGCAAAATTAATAGCACTTTTAATGGTCTGCTCAAGCAAGAACAAACGCAGAACATCACACGAAATTTCGACTCCGTCGTGAAAATTACACATCAAATCAAGCAACTTAACTAGAGATATCTAAGCGGGAAGTGCATGCCATACGTTATAATAGGTCATAAGAAATGGCTGGCTTACTAAAAAAAGATGGGGTTACTTCCAACAAATAATTTACTTACTATAATGGTGAAGTACCATTCTTATTATACTATAATAACAAATTATTATTAACACCATCATTATGATTATTATTATTATGACAATTATATCAATAATACCTACTGGTAGAATATTAGTCTACTTTAAAACTATCCACCTACTAGTAAAAACGTTTGATAGCGGAAAAGTCGTCACGGAACGGAACCTGTTCAACTGTCACATCATAACTCCCCCGACCGTTTCGCTTCCTTTGTAATCGACTTAGCGCATCAATAACTCTAACTGAGCAAATAAATAAAATTTATTTCTTTTAATGCAAGCGTATCCGTTGAATAAGACTCAAGTACGCAGCGTCAGAATTAAACTACAGTTTCGCTTTCTTTTTAGGTGATTCTGGAGATAAAGGAGAGAATGCCCAATATGACAACGGAACCGTGAAACTTGCATACCAATAAGCCACAGCATGAGGAGCCAGCGAGAAATTTATGCATTCCTTTGGACTAGAAAGTTTAATAACAGACCGCACTAGTATGTTTGGGTTTCCCGTCAGCTAAATCATCCTCACCAATGATTCGTATTATTCCACCCTCCATCCTGCAAACATGTCGATGAAAAAATTTGCAAGTTAGGCAACATAACATAACGTAAAGCTAGGCTCCAATATACCGAAGAAGTAGGGAGATGTTATTCCACGATTGAAGTTGCAGTCGCTTGCAGGATGACGAGGTTGTTCAGCCACAATTCTATAATCGTCTGTTTAGACAAACTCTATACATGTATAGATGATGATGGTTATAACGATGTTCATAACAAAAGTACGGAACACGGGATGTGCCGGGGATTGGTGGATTACATTACAACGGCCATTACATACGTACAAGTAATATTTGTACAAGTACAAACATATTATCTTTGGTTTCGACCGTTATCCAGGTTTTAGTGTAAATGATGAATATACTAAAAAAAAAATTCATTTCCTACGATTAAACCATAATAATTATTGTTATTAAGCAATTATTGCTTAGAATTCTTGTAATTAACTACTTATTATCAAATGACATTATTCAAGCCACCCAATTTTACAAAAGGGCTTAGTTGGTATGATTAAACGATAAGATTCGGAATTTAAAAAAATAACGTTGGAAAACAATAATCAAAACTACTTGCAGAATAATTTGGGTAAAATTACGATTTAATGTGAGGAAAATGGTAAGCCACTCCGTAGTGGCCTTCATGTAGTAGGAAGATTGCCCTTTGCTTTCCAGATAGATTAGTAGATTAATTAATTATAATTAATTATAAGCTATAGCTATAGCTAGGAAACTATTCAAACTCAAAGTGGTATAAGATAGGATTAGGACACCAGGACGCACAAAACATTTCTCCCGAAAAAAAAATGGAACAACCACCAATAGTGCAACGTACTATTGAATCAGCCAAACGGTATGAGGATGCAGGCGATGATCTTGGAACGAATTAGGTACGAAAGCACCATGATTATAAAAATTGGCACAATTATTCTTAGATTTATGAACCAGTGAAAGGTACCTGTCTGGGATGCGTGTGAGGTGCAGGTATGTGGATGAAGGCTGGATGAGGAAGCGGAGGCGGAGGCGGCAGAAGACCATGATGATGAGGGGGCAGCGGAAGAGCTATGCCCCATGGACCCAAAGCTAGCCAAGGGGCGGGGTGCTGCATCATAATACACTTCAATCAACGACTGCTTAACTAAAAGTTCGTTAGGAAAAAGTCCTAATTTCCGGAAACTGAGAAAAATCCACTGGGCCAGTAAAAAGGAGGGGGGATATGATACAAATAAATCTCGGCGATGTTATTCACAAGACATCCAGCGCAGCGAAAGACGTCGAGGGAGTGCGATTTAGTACGACACATTTACTGTCAACAGAACGCGACGGCAGCTTCTGAGCTGATGACACGCACCGTCGCTAGCACACCGCGGCACTGACACAGGACTGGAGTGGTGCAGGTGGTGGACAGGCGCCGGCGCTCGGGAAGGGGGAGGAGGATCCGCGGTAAAGCAGCGCGCGAGTTTGGCGTTGGAAGGTGGTGGTGGTACAGGGAGAACGAGCGTTTATAGGAAACCTTTGCTGTCACAGATTTGGCTTGACACGTCCAGTCTGATAAGAATAAATGAGTGACGCTCATTAAATCAACATTCGTCAACAAGCAAAAATCCACATAAATGTTTCCCCTAGAGGAAAAATCGCTTTAACCAATTTCCACACTGGAAACATTTTTTAGTTGACTAAAAAAAAAAACTCAAAATCGATTTCGTGCCAGAGGAAAAGAGATGAACTGAAATTGAATGAACTGAACATTTGACAAGGGTTTATTATTCTTTGAAATAGGTTACTTGTGGAAAAATTAATTATGTATCAATAGAAAATATTTAAAAAAAAAAAAAAAAAAAATCTGTACATTGTTTGGACAGATGTGGGACCTCGAAAATGAACAATGTTTATGCGTACAAAATTATTCGGAAAATGCTTGACCTCCGGGGATTCTTCAAAAATCCCATTTGTAGCCCCATGAGAGCCCAATAGATCCCCACGATGAAATCGGCTCGTTCTAGGAACCCCAAAAATGGATTCTATGTCCAAAAATACTTCGAAAACAACACCTAACTCGACCCCATAGCCGAAACCCTTCAAAACCGCCCTACCGTAGCCCCGTTTTCACGGGTTTTGGCGATCGGACTGAAAACCTTGCGGGCACAACTAGATGGTATACCGAGTATTTTGTCGAATTTTCAGAGTTTTAAAGAAATTCCTACTGCTCAAAACGGCTCGTACGGCGGATCTCTCGAAACGTCTTGTGTATAATAATAAACCAAAACAACGAAAGAAACGAAAAGGAGAAAACTGATGGGAGAGCATGTGGATGCATGAGGACGGTAGTTAGTAAAATAACTCACCGCTCAAAATGAGCAGGCCACACATTAACGATGAAAATTATAATTTTTAATCAAGGTAGTCATGAAAAATGATAACCAAAGCCAGCATTGTCCGTGCCAGGAGGTGTGGAACACGTCTGATGCCCATTTACCCGTTCAATAATCCATTAGTTATTACAGCAGGGCAAACCCACTGTCAGCCAACATGAGCGTCGCGAAACGGCGGGCTACAGCAATCGGGGTGACAAACTGGGCTCGCGTTGTTAACCACCGCTGAGTAATTTACCCAACTAGGACTGAGAAAATGACCTCGTCCCCCAACTACCCTATAATGATAAACTACCCTAGGATGAATTATGGTCATCATGTCATTTTAGAATAATATATTATATTTTTCGCCTATCTTCGACATATCCAATTCGACGTAGCGGAAAAGACCCCTTTTTATCCTGGGTTGAACCCAGGAGCCAATATAAATTCGTTGTCAATATTGCAACCTCTCAAATTTGTTATTAAAAATTTTAATAACAAATTTAATGCAATCAATTGGGATATTAAAAAGATTCCGATTGAAATCCCTATGAAAACCCAAGAAACTAAAGAGCTCGGAACCTTTTTTTCCTAATGGAGGTGGAAAAGCGTTGGACCCCCCTCCAGAAAATTTATCTCAAATCTACACGCAAACCAACACCTCTCTAGGTCTTCCCCCGATACCTTGCTTTCAATTTCGTATCACCGAAAGGGGGCAAAAGAGATAAACAGACGAACAGGAAAAAAAAGGGAAGGTAGACACAATTCACATTCAGCCGGACTCCACCTTTAATGGACCGTGTCTAACGCTAATGATGCTGGTTTTCTGATTTTCTCCAATCCCTTTTTCGCTCAGTATTTTACAATGCAGAATAGGTGATATCAATTCAAATGGCGATACGGAAATTAAGAGGCAAAATTCCGAATTATACTCGGAGAGAATACCTGACACTAATCACAAACATACATAATTCACCCACCTGTAGATTAAACTCTTTACATTTCATTATTACATTACATGTGGTATTGATACTGTTGATTATTATTCATCGAGCCTATTTGAGCCTACAGAAAACGCTGCAAGTTTTACACAAGGGCTTATTAGGTATTATTTACTAATTAATTGCGCAAAAATTAATTCTGGGTCATTAAGAACATAATATGTTCTTAATGACCCAGAATTAACCCAGAACATATTATGTTCTTATAATTAATAATTATTAAGAATATATTTTTGAAGAAAAAAAAAATTTTTACGATGTTTGGACAGATTTGGTACCTCGCAAAACGGATTTTACGTCCAAAATAACTTGGAAAACGACACCTTATTTGACTTTTTGGAATCGTTCAAAAATCCCGTTTGTAGCCCCATGAAAGCCCCATAGACCCCCACGGTGAAATCGGATCGTTCTGGGACCCCCAAAAATGCTTCGAAAACGACACCTAACTCGATCCCATAGCCAAAAGCCTTTAAAAAAACCTCCCGTAGCCCCATTTTAGCCCCTTAGCGCCCCACTGGTTTGGGCGATCAGGCTGAAAACCTTGCGGGCACAACTAGACGGTAGTATTTTGACAAAATTTCAGATTAAAAAAAAAAAGAAAAAAGCCTACTGCCCAAAACGGCTCGGACGGCGGACGGTGGTTGGAATCGAGACCTCTTGAAACGTATTTATTCAACTTTTGAGGCCGATCCGAATTTTCGACCTGCGTCACGATTACATAGGACCTTTGCAATCGCCTATGTAATAATAAACCGATTACACAGGCCCAATTATTGGCCTTGGAATAATAAACCTGGTAATCCTATCTAATCGGATGTAATCCTATGTGATCCTACTTAATCCTGTGTAATCCTATGTTATGTATCCTATGTAGGTAAATCCTAATCCTGGTAAACCTATGTAATCGGTCTAATAATACACCTCCTCATCGCCTTGGAATAATACACCTGGTGGATTATTCCAAGAATAATAAACCAAAATGTCGCTGATAAATGTCAAAAATAAGTAGAAGGACATACCTAGTAACGCAGGAAGACCTTTACAAATAAATGTCATTAATTTTAATTACAATATAAGGTTAGTCAATGATGAAAACCAAGCTCCGTCATCATGCAATTAATTATAAATCAAGCTTCATCATTGTCTCCGCCGTTCTACCTGCTTACAAAATCGACGCAGTTTCATCAGAGGTATGTCCTGGAAGTGATCACAAATGGGAACAAACTTTCACGCCAACGAATTACGCTGATTAAAACCAGAATGGGGTTAACTAAGAACGGTAGATCTGCGGAAAATCTAAGGCCTTAAGGTTTAAAAGGGGACGGAACTATGGTGGATTCGACTCGACCTTGTGCCCCCCCCCCTTTCCACAATAAATTAAGCGAAATCCTTCCAGATTTTTTTTTTGTCGTGAGCTGCGGCGCATAAAGAAAACTAATGCTTGAAGGTTAAGGAGAACTGGAAGCGAAGGAAGGTAAAATGGATGCAATCAACTCAACTCAACTGAATGGAAGTTCTAATTTGGAGCCTCTTGTGAGTTTATTTGAAAAATTGAAGGATTCTTAGAAATGTACAATATTACATGATCATCAAATGATTATATTTATATAATCTAATACTTTAATAGATGCGCTTAAAGAATGCATTGCTGGAATGTATTCCACCACACATTTCTGTGGAAATTTTAGTGTATTTATACACTGCTGCGCAGACAGACTGCAAGTCACTTCTTTCGTGTAAGTGAACAAGTATTAAAAGGGGCTCTTCGGGTAGTAAAAAAAATCCACCAACGTGCTAAGTGAAACCAGTAGAAAGTTCACCGCCCAGGTAACCAACGGCGCAGACTATTGTTTGCGGGACACTGACAGGGATCAACACCAACCGTCACGGGACGCTGGTCAATTTTGATTTAGTGGGAACGTTACGATGGCGCGTCGCGACGAGACTGAAAAGCAATAACCATGATAAAAGACCCTGTGTTGGTCACATCTTTCCGGACTTTTCTTACGGTAAATCCTAAGCGTGCAAGAAATGAATATGGTTCAACTCATTCATCGCTCAATGCATAACGTCAAGCAGCTTCGATGTCACGCAAGAGATATCAGCCTGCTTGCATTTATTAATTAATAATTAATCCTCTTTATTAATTCATAAGGATTAATCCTCCATTGACGAACCACTTTGATGAGGGAATCCTCCTATTAGAGGAGGAGTTAACAGGGGAGAATGATCGGACGTGTGCGGGGGGGGGGGGGGGGGGGGGGGGGAAGATAGCATGGAAGGGGTTACTCTCCCCCACCAACACCATAATTATCAGGTAATATAATATTATTATATTACCTGATAATTGAGGAGGTTGCATTGCACAAAGTACTATATCCACTTTAGTGAATTTTGCAGGAACAGCAAAAAACTTAAGTAAATTTATTATAGCTCATACTATCATAATGAGATGTATGATACTTCAAAAGTATCGTATCGATACATCTGAAAAGTATAAAAAATATCGACACGATACTTCCAACAATTCGAAGTATCGATACTTTCCGATACAAAAATGGGCGGAAATGTCGTTTTTTGTCTCTCTCCAGCAGCTGGAGGTGGTTGTGGTACATCAACTTTGTTGAAGTCTCCCAGCAATGTAGAGGTAGAGGTACTGTCAAGTAACTCCATGTCGTAGGTGTTGAAACTGATTAAATGTGAAGGATAAAAAAAGTATCGGCTCCGATACTGTAAAAAAGGATCGATACTACGACATATAACAGGAAAAAAGTATCGATATGTATCGACACTTTTTACTAGAAGTATCGATTCTTTTTTAATTTTTGAATGTTTTTCGTGCTTTATCGGGTTTTTTCACCGGGTTTTTCGTCGGCTCGCTCAACTCGTTCGCCGAACATGAGGTCGATGCAGTTGTCTATATTCTTGTCAAAACCCCCCGCCTTCACCAAAGTTTCCAAAGTTGGCGGGTTCCATAACAGTTACCTACTCTTCTTCTTTGAAGTTCAAAAGACGAAAAACATGCGCCACCGTAAATTTAGCTGGAAATTGAGTAAACACACGAAATGAAACCGAAACAGTGCTGACCGAGGTGAGTTAGCACATAAAATCGCGGTTGGATTGGGTTGTTGTCGCATAATATGCTAATAATAACAACATAACGCTAATAATAAGCGTTATAAATACTATACGTTTTTTAGCGCAACCTTTTTCCAAAAAATGGAAAGGTGCGCTCACCTCTTCGACATGTATGTTTTTAGCGCAACCTTTTTCCAAAAAATGGAAAGGTGCGCTCACCTCTTCGACATGTTTTTTAGCGCAACCTTTTTCCAAAAAATGGAAAGGTGCGCTCACCTCTTCGACATGTATGTTTTTTTGTGTACAGAGCATCACGCCCGAGCGGCTCAACAGATTTTCATGAGGGTGGTCTCATTGTCATCAGCGAGTTCGGGGGGTGGTTATAGGCTACCTTGATTTTTCCTCCCTCATCCCCTTCATCGGTTTTCGGGAGGTCCTTCACGACGAAAGTTGTTTATCTCTGATGTGTAACTAAGGAGGCCTCAAAAGGGGGACGAAAGTTTTTGTCCGATTTCGTTGGTTCAAGGGTCTATGGAATGAGCTTTTCAGGCTGATTCCAACGACTCCAAAACGATTTTTGCAGCCTGAGCCGTTCGTTACCTCTGATCGGCATAAGGTTTTATTACGCATCGGTCGTTAGGGTGCAGTTGTTTACGTAATGAGCATCACGTGGATGATTTGTTGTGTGGCATAGTTTGGTCGCTAGATACCTACTGTTTCTCTCGCTCATTAAATATATCGTAATAACAAAAAGGTTGCGCTCATCTATTCAATTCAATTGATGGCTTGTTAGGCCATCTCTTCATAATGTGGCCAACACAAATTTGGTGTAAAAATGACCCTGAAGAACAAAAACCAGGAAACAACACTGGAGATGCGCATGTAGGTACCTTTTGATTAAGAGTAGTGTGAAGGAAGTAAAGGACTACTTGGATTTAGTACTTTTTGATTGATAAATGGATAGAGTACATTTGGCTTGGAACGTACCTCATGAATTTGGTACTTTATGTTTGAAAACTAGATTTTAAAACACTTATTTTCAATAGATAGAGTACATTTAGAGCTGAAACGACTTCATTCTCGTGAAGAAACATTTCCAAAAACCCCTAACAAACCATTAAATTTGGCGTTTAGTACCTTGCGATGCAAACTACTCAATTAATATATTATATTATTAATGATTTTATTAAAATCATTTCCGGTTCCGCCCGTGAAATTCGAAAAACCATTTTGCTCAAAAGTGGGTACGTGTTGTCCAATCATCAAAAACACCTGCCTAACGGCAGTGAGAATTGAGGCCAAAGTGGACAAAATTATTCAAAACAGCCCCATGACAGTTACTATACGACAAAAACGTTTAAAACGGGATTACCGTTCCACGATCGCATGGCTAGATTCAATTTCAGGATAGTCGCAAGGGACAATCTTCGCAGTCACGACGCGAGCTGTACGAGATGAGTGCCAACCATAACATTGGCTGAGGTTATTGTCACGAAATACCCTCCTACCAGTCAAATAGGCTTCTCGGAATCCCCCAATCCTGCCACCAGCATTGGTAGAACTTCAAATAAGCAGTTTAAACATTTTCGAACATCGATAGCATTTCACTTTAATCAGATTAGTACTTGTGATAAGTACCCCACTGTAGGGAACAGCGAGCTAGATAATTATAATCTCCACGGGACTGATGACTGACAAGATTGCAGGGCACTAACTGTTACAGTGGTTAGACAACTATGAAAAAATTACCCACACCGACAGTTTAACGCCAAGACGACGAGAAAAATCTAAAAATGCCGAGAATTTAAGCTTCATGAGGCGTAATAATTATTGAGCGTCCAACATTTTACCGAAAAACGGCACTACACTCTGACCCGTACAGTACGGGTAACTACAGTACGGGTACAGTAACTGCCCACCACTTTTGGTTTATTATTCTTGGAATAATAATACACCTATGTTTTCGCGACGCGGGTCGACGACTCCGATCGGGCTCAAAATTTTACATTATCCGTTTCAAGTGGTCTACATTCAAAATCCGAAATGTCCGTCCGCCGTACGCCGTCCGCCGTCCAGGCCGTTTTGGGCAGTAGGAATTTTTTTTAAAATCTGAAATTTTGACAAAATACTCGGTTTACCATCTAGTTGTGCCCGCAAGGTTTTCAGCCCGATCGCCCAAACCCGTGGGGCGCTCTTGGGCTAAAATGGGGCTACAGAAGGTGGTTTTTGAAGGCTTTTGGCTATGGGATCGAGTCAGGTGTCGTTTTCGAAGTATTTTTGGACGTAGAATCCATTTTTTGGGGTCCCGGAACGATCCGATTTCACTGTGGCGATCTATAGGGCTTTCATGGAGCTAAAAATGGGATTTTTGATGGATCCCAAGAAGTTAAATATCTTTCGAGTAAAAATTAAAGAATTTTTGAAAAAACACATTTTTGAAAAAAAATCGCCTCAAAAAATTTTTTTTGAAATATAAAAATCCAAAAAAAAATTTTTTAAATTTTTTTTATTGACAGAATTAAATTTCTGTACAAGTAACCTATATCAAAGAATAATAAACCCTTGTGTAAAATTTGCAGCGTTTTCATTTCCTAAGCCGCTGAAAACTTATTAATTGGGGAAAAATAACGTTTCGTAACAGTGTGCAGTGCCGTTTCGAAGTCAGCAAAATTACCAACCACAAATTCACAGTCATAAATTTAAATATTCGGCAGAAAATGGAACCTGAATTTCAGTCTTGTTTGGATTAAATAAAAACGTAAATTTCACGTTAATAATATGGTCACAACAAAAAATGTTTCAAAGATTCTATAGAATGCCCTACTATTCTATAGACGTGCGAGTGTATTTTGGCGGAAGCCGTTGCCAGATGAGGAGTTTGAGGTCCGAACGAGCGAAAAAGGGTCATAATCGTTCATTAGTCTTCTTCGAAGAAAATCGAGGGACAGGGGAGACAGTAAGCAGATTTAAGAAACATCCAGCATGTTTAAAGGATGGGAAACAATCATCTAAGGGTTTATTTTAACGGATGTTTGGTAATAATTTACCGGGTTGCCTGACCACGGCATCAGATAAAGTGAGCACAAACTCTCTGAAATAAAATATTACAAAAATACATTTGCAAATCACGTAGACGTGAACACGATAGGCTCTTGCGATTGCCGAGAGATGATGTCATGTCCTTGAATGGCCTTGACCACAAGAGCTATCCCATCCTTTTAAGGAACAGGACATGGTAATATTTGAAGAACGTAGTGGGGACTAAATTTGTTCATTCACAAATCTTCTAATGATAATCAGAAGGCGCCAAGTCAGGGGAATACGGAGGGTAATATCATAGCACCGTGCAGATCGTGGATTTGTGAAGCAGGCAGACACCCTCACTTTGAATGGCGGCTCTTCGGAATTTTTGAGTCTCCTACCAAGTCGTTTTCCGCGCGACATTGTAGGTATCTAGGTTCACTCTTATTGAATCAAACAACAAAATCAAGTTAACAGGGCATTTCAACCCGGATTTTCGTCCGACAGGCTGCTCAATGGACTATGATTGTGGACGGTTAGTGCGTTGCTTTCGAATCATGTCGAATCATGGCGGGAAATTTTAATGCGCATTGGGTGCTCTTTCGAGCTGGGGACATTCCGGTCGTGCTTCAAACGATGGAGCTTTGAGCTCTCACAGGAAGAGAACTCGATGTGCTTTCTGAACTCCCTCTTGCGGAATTCTGCAGGCTAGCTTGTCGATAAGTCCAGTTCCTGGTGCGAGTGAACTTCATGTTCAACTAAATCCTGCATATTGTTGGATTGTAGTTCCAATCCATCCTGCCGTATAATATGACATATAAAATGCATTTTATTGCTTCCATTAGGTCATGTCTCCATCATGATAATATATCATGATGTTATCGAAGCAATAAATAATATATCTACCTATAATATATGCTGCTTTTTGTGAATGATGTCATGTTCTTCAAAGAGGAAGTCCAATCATCGGGCAAACGGTTACATCGCCTTTTTTTTTTTTTTTTTTTTATTAATTACGAGTATGCACGTTTCTGCGTGAACCTCCAGTAAGCCATTCATCTATCTACCTATTTAAATAATCGTTTCCCCCACGGCATGCTTATTCAATATTGATTGACAAAACAAGAATGAAACACATAAAACACATTGCCCATGTGGCTCAAACAGTAAAATGAGGTTAACAGGCAATTTCAACCTGGACATTCGTCCGAATGGCTGCTCCAGCCGTTGGGCACTAACTAAATCAGCGTGCCTCAAAGAGAATCTGAATAATATTACCTATGTTCTGACGATTGTCCTATGGACTGAACAGTGAAACGTAGTAAGTAGAAGAGACCTCGTTACACACGCAGTCAACTTAGCTGATAGTGGAAACGGTAATTAACTCAACAACACACCGGACAATCAGTTGGCCATTTCACCGCTTCCAACAATTCGATCTGCCCCTATACGCCTTTTAGCTCGTCTATTCTTTTATTACAATGTCATAAACCGTCGAGAAAAACAACAACGGCAATGGCAAAGGTCCATTCAAACATTTGAAGAGATTCCAGGAAACCGGTGGCACACATAAGATAATATAATATAATATTATTATATTATGACATTGTGTTCATCATGGTACGAGTATTGAAAGTGACTTCTGGGGGACACCCCCAGACCCCTGGATCATTCACTTATACGAAGGACCAAAGCAAGTAAACACGTAGGGAGGGCCAATGAACAGGACAAGAAGAGAACATTTATACTCATGTTTACAAGATAATTAAATTTTGTTTTTTGACTTGTTCCAAACAATCTAATACAACAGTTAAGTTACTTATCTTGTATACAAGAAATTCTATAGAATTTCGATGGCATCTATTATCATTTTTTTTAACATGTAAAATTAACTAAAACTGCCGTTTACGTTAAAAGAAAATGTGAATGTAAAATCACGAACTGGGCGATAAAATGTCGAAAATGAAACTCAACGGTCACGAAGAGGGGTACTGGCCAATTTTCGAAGAAAATACCATTAATAACTAGGTAAGGTTAGGGGATGGCACAAATAACTTGGCTCGGTTTCAGAATTTGCCGAGCTGTCGTCGACATAAACGAGAGGGATAGGCCCTATTTTTAAAGACAGGAACTGGTCCTGACAAGACAACGTGAAGAAAAACACAAAGATGGACATCTAGGTAATAAATAAGTTTCAAGACAAACCGATCCATCAAGATACCGATCACATAATTACGTGAGTAAAATTTGAACAGGAGTTACACCTGCTTATTACCGCCCTCTCGAATAAAATGCCATGACATTCATAAAAGTTATGGCACTTAACCTTCCTCATAAGTACGCTTGAAAATTGTTCACATTATTCACTGTAAAATGTACGGATTGAAATCGCAATGAGACCATGTGATCCCATCTCATTAATAAGAAAACAATAAACAAAAAATATACTGAAATCACGTATTATACCACAATTTTCGTTTCTCGATACATATTTTCATTCGTAATTAACCTCAAAATTTGTTATTCAATATGAAATGAAATTTTCCTACATAGTAGAATGCCTAAGAGATAGGGGATCAGTTACTTCATTAAAACGTGTGAATTTGGCGTAGGTAATGGAGGACAGTAACTATGATGAGATCGTTTTTTAAACCGTTTTACCTATTGCAATCTGTTTTTGAGATTCATTCAATCCTAAGCGGATCCGACATTCGTATAAATAATTACCACCGTTAGGAAAAACGTGATGCCACGAAGGGTGATAAAACCTTCAGAAGAAATCCTTGGAAAGGCATTAACCAACTCAAGGATTCAATATATCACCGACTAGTGGTGTTTCTTCGACTCCGACAGGAGATATTTTTCATTTCATACTATTTCTAAATGATTTCACTCAGAACGCAATAACGCATATTATCCACGAATTACTAACTAATACAGCTTTGATCATAACCTATGACCGAACCAATATATTGGTTCGGTATATGAAATGTGAAATCGGCATAGGGTAAAGGCACCAATTACTGACACTGTAAGGAAAATGTTGTGGTTTTTCAACGATTTCTCCCGTATTTATCAGTCGATCCTCACAATTTAAAATTTTTCCATCAGGCCAATATCGGTTTTCTTCATTTCGCTCATTGAAATTATCAAAACGATTAATCAAATCATTTTTCTGCCTAAAATTTGGATGCATATTTTTTCTCCTATTACTGACATGCATGCACCAATCACTGACAGTGTGAGGATCCTATTACTGACATGCATGCACCAATTACTGACAGTGTGAGGAACCTATTGCTGACACCATGCATCAGGGAGAGGGGTGTTAGTAATTGGATA
Source organism: Pilophorus perplexus (assembly GCA_955831195.1). Lineage (NCBI taxonomy): Eukaryota > Metazoa > Arthropoda > Insecta > Hemiptera > Miridae > Pilophorus > Pilophorus perplexus. The sequence goes on along the minus strand of OY037011.1, from coordinate 10,754,867 downwards.
TGCTCACTGTCAGTGTCTGGTGTGCGTACATCCCCAATTACTAACACCCCCTCAACTAGTTACTAACACCCCCTGTTAGGAAATGGATCCATTGATTTTTCCAAAACGTGGGTAGCACCATTGTTTTCTACGTAAAAACCCTAGTTAATTAGGCTTTCGAACTAAAGTTTTCCGAAAACCCCAATTACTAACACAAGTGTCGGTAATTGGGTAAGGGCACGTTTCTGGGTACCCAAATCCTAACACTACAGAAAAATATTGTTTTATCAGTAATTTGCTCAGGAATTGTGTATTTTTACTGTTTAACATCAATATTGGAGCTGTAAAAAGAAATTGGAATGTGGAAACGAAGATGGAACGGATATAATAGATGAAATTGTGACTCACCTTCTTAGCGAAACCGCTAACGATCGGACGGCACACGTTAGACTGAATATAAAACTTCATTCTTGAACCCCATATCATCAATACTGACTAGATCTTGGCAGGAATCGGTAGCAAATTACTGTGACTATGATTTAGCGCCAATTTTGAATTTCTAGGTGACGTGAAACGCTTATTATTCAAGGTAGAATGAGCATGTGTCACCCAAGGACACGAGGAGGAGGATCGACTGATAAATACGGGAGAAATCGTTGAAAAACCACAACATTTTCCTTACAGTGTCAGTAATTGGTGCCTTTACCCTATGTAGGTATATGGCATGAAATGTTATTGATACCGAAACGACACAACAGGTAAATTCGTATTACGTAGGTACGAATTATACCACATGACATGTGGTATAATTGTGTGCAATGGACACTTGTACATAGGTACCTGCACATAAGTGCGTTTCAGAGAGTTTTGGTAACATGGTGATAATACCGAGTCCTCCAACCCAAGGGGGCGCGACGATGAAGAGCCATGAGCGGAATCGTCAGACTCGTCCTGGAGTAGAATCTACTCCATCTGATGTAGTAGTCGAGTGAAATGCCTCGTTTACTTTACATTACTTCGGACAATATATATTTTTAAAACGCTGCATCAAATAAGCAAAATTTAATTTAGTTAATAAAAATTATTTAATTAAAATCAATTTGAAGAACATAAAATTTTTTAAAATTTAGATGCAAAAATCTACTTGAAAAGTGTTTGGACAGATGAGAAATAGGATTGTACCTACCTACGCCCTAAGATATTTTAGAAAGGTCATCCCGTTCGACTCCACAGCAAAAAACCATTAAAACTCCTTTTTTGGAGCCATTTGCCTCTTTTTAACACCACATGGGTCAGAAGAATCGGGCTGCGGACCTTGCAAGATGAAGACTGGAGTATGTCGTCAAAATTTCCGATAATAAAAAATTCCCACCGCCCAAAACATCCTGGAAGGAGTCTACAGCGGAGGGCGTTGTAACATGACAAATTTTAGCCCGATCAATGCAATGTTGTATCAAAATGTTTGACCCCTATTAACATTTGATAGCGTTACTAATGCACTTAATTTATCAAATGCATTACCCCTAGGAATAATAAAAGAAGATGAATAGGTACTCATCTGTTAATCGAAATATGAATATTTCTCTGACAAAAAACCATTACCATTAAGTGATATTCATACAGAAACCGCTTGTCGCATAAGTTTATCACGGAAGGGCGTTCGTGTCTCAGAGCTGACATTATTGGGGTCTCACCCCTGCTCACTGCATTGCGCATTTATTTTCATTTTTTTCAACTTCCCAACCCATTAGTGCAATATACCCCTTTCTCCCCATCCTAAGATAACATGATTCTAAACCATGTCTGTCCCGTCAGTTCGTCCCCCTATATTCTTCGCGTTATTAACGAAGATAAGGTCGGTAATCCTCGCAGGATCCCCCTTCCGTTCCCATCATCGTACGTGATACCCAGCTCATCGCAACTTCCACCACACGCAGTTCATAAATTGTCCATCTAATCAGGAAATATATTTTTAGAGCCCCATCACAAAATACTTTTAAAATTCCCAACGTCCAAAACAGCCAATTACTTAAAATCCCTAATCCTGTGTGGTTGGATACCCATACCATAATCCTTAATGATCCATAGGGCTGCCAACAGAGGAGAGGAACGAACTGTCAAAAACCCAAATAAGGAAAAACACGAAAAAATTAAGACAAAAATGAAACGGGGTGAAACAGTTACTCAAAAAATTAAAACATTCTGTCCTTGCACATTTTCGAAGGAAACTCCCTCAATTTCCCTTGCTCGCCAACGAAATAACAAATGAAAGCTCTCTTGAAAGCTTTCATTGAGTAATCATAAAATTATTATTATCCTACGAGTCATCAGAGATGACGACTTTTAGTCAAAGTGAAAAATCCGTTAGAGACTGTTAACGGGGGTAAGATGTTGAGCGGGAGAGCCTCCTGTGCGGGACTCCTGCCTCGTGACCCACTAAAAAACACCCTATGTTCCTGAAGGAGAATACCCTGGGACTAGCTTAATCGCATTACTTTAGGACAGCCCCTTCGGGGAGCCAGGTATTATGGCCCTTCTTCTCCTGCCAGGGATAGCCAGTCAGTTTTCCCCAAAGCATGCTTTTGAGAGGGGGAGGGGGGTACGGACTAACCCTCCCACGCACTATGTCTCTCTTTCGTCCACGGAACAGCGACAACGTAGATGGTAATCGCGTCCCAATTTTCGGTCGCTGTTGTCATTTTCGCGACAATCGTCCAAGTCCAGAGATCCAACTTCTTCTTCCAGACTGAAACGCATCCGCACCCATTTCGAGCACGAGAAGGAGGTGTGAAATGCGGCATCGTCCTCTGTCCCACAGAGGAAACACGTGGCCTCATCCACCTTCTCGATTTTCGCCATAATATGGGTATATTATAGTAGTATATTATACTCCCAGAAGAAGACATGCGCAGTCAGGATAGTAGGGAGGGAAGACATGGGTGAGATAGTAGGAAACTCACCATGGTGAGTGAGGCGTGCACGCCTAACTTTCTTCCGGTCCAGAGCTCAAGGTATCCATCGTCCCCTGCTCTCCATAGAGCTTCCCACTTTCTTGCTTTTTACTGTTTTACTGGCTGTCTCTTCTCCTGGTGTACAACAGCAGCTCCTGCAAGCTCCTGCAAGCAGTACGATCGGCACTACCCTGGCAATGGCCCAAGCTGCCGGCAGACACTGTCCCCCCCTCCGTATAGCACAATAGCTTCCACTGTTCTCATGAGCAGTGGATAGCGGGAGCTGAGCCGCTTATGTAGACAAAAGCCAGCATAGCTTTCCAACTAGAGCTGCTTCCTAGTCCGCCGCATTACAGATGAGGGTCCCAAGCATCTGGGATGAAAAAAAGTAAAAGTAAAATGGTGTTTTTTTTTTTTTTTGTTTTTTTTTTTTTTGGTGTGAGGGTGTGTGTGTGTGTGTGTGTTAACCAACTTGGATCACTGTACTGAGAAAAGCTTTAGAAACTCTTGCTCCAGAGGAAGGATTCACATAAACTTGCGTTCAGAGGTGTATTGTCTGCCGACAAGACAGGTATTACAACACGTGATTGACTTTTGGTCAATAGGTGTTCGGCCCCGGATTTGAACCAGGGTGATCAGCGCTCCGATTGATTTGTAAACAGACGAAGCTCTGACGCCTTGGTCCACGGGGCCACCCTGTCCCCTCGCATCTGGGATGATGATCTATACCACAAAATTTGTCGCATAGATCATCAGATCATTTGTGGTATATACAGACACGATGAGAATTTAATTCTCATCGTGTCTGTATATATGCATGTATGTGTGTCACAAGCCTACTCCTCCTAAACGGTAAGTGATAAAAAAACCACCGACTTTTTTCTCCCCTCTCGGCCTCTCGGTCCCCTACTACTGGTACGGTTGGGATGCCCCCGAAATGCGCGCAAACCGTAGTCGGGGGGGGGGGGGGGGGATACGCAAAAAGCTCGCCTTCAAAATTCATCTGTCTATTTCAGGCCGGGTAGATTCCAAAAAAAGAGAAGGGAGACGATTGGGATATCGTTTTGGTTTTATTTTTTCGTGAAGAAGTTGAGGATCCCTCTACCACAGCTTAGAATATTATATCAACCCCAAATGGGGTATGGGGTGGGCAATATTATATCAACCCCCCAATTAAGATGGCTCAAGATTAGAACTGTTCCACGAATCAGAGAATGAGAAGAACCTTAACGAACATGAGGCAAGGTTCTCATCCGCATACTCGGTTCATTTCGTCACGATTTCGAATTCTCATTTTATTCTTAAAATATATTCTGACCATAGAAGTTGAACGTGCATGCAACAGCCCGCTAATAGGTTCAAACCTGCTTGAGTGGCTGTGATGATCTCAGTCTTTCGTCACCATTAGCAGAAAAAAAATGAAATGGTGAAACCAACAGAAGCACCTTCACTGAAGGCTGATCACCCCACTCTCCACGGTTGACATCACCCTGCCATTGCAGGAGGTTCAGATCGCCAATGACGTCACAAAGAACGATCTCTTGGGAATAGCATGCTCACCATTAGCCAATCTTAACGTGGAATGCCATCAATTTTCCGTAACTAAACTTACTTTGGCAGCTTTCTGCTAGAGGTTAACGAGTCAAAGGTGTTTGGTGAAGGCTCACACAAACTATATTTAGAAAGGAGTGTTCAAGGATTTTTTGGGACATGGATATAATATAATATGGTAAAAAATACTTTTGGTATTTAAACAAAGTTCAGATGTTTTCCATATATTATATAAAGGTAACATCGCAATGGAAAACATCTGAACTTTGTTTAAATACCAAAAGTATTTTTTACCAGTGTAAATTTTATCATAGCTTACAATCAGTAGGTACTTGAAATATTTACCTAGCGTTTCCATCATCCGAAATAGTTCTTTGAATCCCGTTATTTAAATCATCCGAAGTAATTCTTTCGCTCTCGTTAATTGAACAGTGAATTCATGATAATCTCTGAACCAAGCCTTCCAAAAGCATATCTTCCAATTCCATTTCCAACTTTGATGTAATAATAATAGGCAGACAAAAATTGAGTCATTTAATGACACATTTATTTTGTTCGACATGCGAAGAGTAAATCTCACTTTAAAGATAACACACTTTTGAAAAATAATAGTTCAGCTCCTCTCTCACCAATCTCAAACAGACCATAATAAATAAATTTAATTAGCTAGGCATACACTGGTGTCAATAAGAAGCCGACATCAATGTCGTAGGTACTTTTCCTGAATGACATTCCATCTTTTCAGACGGTATCACCAAGATTTCACAATGCCACGATTCATTAATGAAACAGGCGAGGGAGCTTATGAGTCCAAAGGGTAGTTTGCAACGTCAAACTCAGAAGTAAGACCACTTTACATCAACTAGTTTACACAGAACACCCTTCAACTTGAGCTATAGGATCAAATTTACTGCCCTTTATTAATCGTTAAGGGATTCGAGCCAGAGGGCGTAGGGTCTCGCTAGGGATCGCACAAAGGGTCTCTGAAGTATTTAGTAAACATTGTTACTGTAAAGGGATACAGATGAAGGGAGGAGGCTCACCCAGCCACCGCCACTCGATGTCGTAGAACCTAACACCAGCGCACTTCTACTTCCTATGGGACCAACCAATCGCGAACAGTGGCTAACTGCTTCAATCTAACCAACATAGTAACAACTAACGTCATTTGATCTAAATTCATGAGGTCTGTAAGGATAGAGTATTCTGAAAACTAATTTAAGTGTTAAACATCAAGGGTTCACAGGATGGAAGTTTAACACGATTTTGAACCAACTGGGTACAGTTTATCTATAGATAAAGTATACTTGACCACACACGATGGGACCTTCAAAAATAAAGACCGCGTGGTTGTCACAGCATACGCGAGTATACTGTAAGATAATAAGAATTTCCATCTCCATTGACAAGATTTTAAAAAAACGTAAATACGTAGGTAACATTGAATTTTATTAGCAACGTAGGCGTTACGTAGAAGTTGTACCTACCTATTCCATTTCATCGTGTAGGGGAGACCGGGGCGTGTTGGCATATGGGGCTAGTTGGCACGCTGCCTTTATTTCTTGCTGTTGATAAGAGAGAGCGCTGGCGTCCCTAGGTTCGGAGAAGTTCCTCTAGGCAGCATCTCCCAACAAAGTTTCAGTTTCTTCCGCCTCATCGTTTAGTGAAGGTTCGACATTTTCTACTTTTCCAAGTGGTGAGTAAACTTTTTCATTCGAAGTTTTTTTATTTTGAGCATCTTGACATTGAATTAGAGCAGCTTTTTGAGACGGTTTTAGATAGAGGACTTAACTGTGATTGGATTAACGTAGCAAAATCGGTTATCGTGGTAGGTTACGAGTCACAGCATCCATCTTGTTTGTATAATCGCTGTGGGGCTAGTTGGCATAGGAACTGGTGGGGTTAGTTGACATAACGATCAGGCCTATGCCAACTAGCCCCATACATTATTTTGAATGATTAAAAAAAAAATTAGCTACCTACCTAATGGTAGAAATTGAAAGAAGGTAGTTAATTATTGTTGTAGTAGGTATTCAAGTAGGTAGTTAATTATTGTTGAAGTAAGTGATGTATCAATTCTTGTTTGTAAAGCATTTTTCTGAATTGTCGCTCCGTCATTCGTTACTGATCGCCCCGCTCCTGAAAGTGACAAAAATGGCGAACTGAGTGAACTTCAGACTACACCAACAAGCGTTCCACCAACCCCTCTGTGTTCATCACCATCTAGTGGATCCCAACCAGTGACCCCAGAGGAAATACGCCCATTCCCGAAGACCGGGCCCCGAAAGCAGTCTACTCGTGGAAGAAAAAGAAGGACTGCAGCGGTTCTCACGGATACCCCGACAAAAAATGCAATTGCAGCAGAAAGAGCGAATCGGAAAAGGAGAAATCCAAAACCACCCAAGCAGCCCAAGCAGCCCAAGACTGCGAAGAGAAGAAATAAAAAACCTGAACCACCATCTGATTCTGACGAGGCATCATCTGACGTCATCAGCTATGCAGAAAGTGAAGCTAGTCTAGGCCCCCTTTCTGACTCTGACGAAGAAGATTATTGTCTCTCAACACCAACAGCGTCACAGACAAAACCGACAACCTCACTGGATTGTAACCAACAACCTCACAGTGACGACAGACATTCCCTGCCATCACATCCCTCTTCATTGGATGCACCTTCCAACATCGGAGATTATGTGTTGGTGAGATATGATGGGCGGAATTATCCGGGGCAAATAGTTGACCAAGACGAAAAACAATATCGCGTATCAACTATGACGAGAGAAGGGAAAACTTGGAGGTGGCCAGAACAGGAAGACATTATTTGGTACCAAGACACCAAAATCATAAGAAAATTGCAGCCACCTATACAAGTGAGCCCACTCCCTACTTATATCCTTGACCTGACATTATAAAATTATTATTATTCCATGACTGGTGAAGGTGACTCGTACCTAATGTTTGATTTTGTTAAAATAAAGTTCGTTTTTCCGTTCAAATTGTTAATTTATTACTTATGCCAACTCACCCCAGCCTATGCCAACACGCCCCAGTAGGTATGCCAACTCGCCCCAGGCATGGGGTTGGTTGGCACACAGAGGAGCATTCAGGAAAAGGACTAAAACTGTCTGTTAGAACACAATTTAATTAATGAGTTATAGGGGATCTTGTAGCCAAGCTGCAGGGCCAACACCAGCATTAATCAGAAGCTCTCAGATATCGTTTGAAAAAATCAGAAAAATCAAAAACCAAAAACCATGCCAACACGCCCCGGTCTCCCCTACAGAAACCAGTACTTTAATCTGTGACAGAAATCAACCGTTCCGACGGTCACTGGTGTCGGTCTAAGTTTGAAAATTTGCCGCCATATAAGCGGTGCTTAAATACCGCAAATTTTGATATTCATAGAATAAGCAGCTCAGCGACAACAACAACAGTTGTTGTTGTCGCTGACCTGCTTATTCTAGTTACTGAGAATGGTATACAAGAATACCATATCAATATAAAATATTCCTAATTTAATATTTCTAAATAAGGGCTAGTAAGAGGCAATCAGCGTTGTGATAAAGTAAATTTTCAACAGGGATTTCAAGGATGGTTCCCTTTAGATTCGTGAACAACATTGAGATGCTGAATGAAAAATTTTCATTTGAATAACAATTTAATGTTGTTAAAAATACTTGAAATGTTTGATAATATCATATCACTATATATAGTGATATGATATTATTATAGTGATAGGATATCCGAATGCAAAATCGAATACGGCATTCGATTATTGAATTCATATTTCGGATGTTCGAATGCGAGATTTCAAGTAGGTATTTGAATAATTTTGCATTTGTTCAGCAAGAAATGGGTGTTGTCTTCGCGAAACTCTCTCATCCGAGATCTCACTTACCTACTAACAGCTGCTCCACCTGAATACCAATCCTGAAATCTCATTGGTTGATAACCATTCGAATGATTTGGCATTCATTTAGCAGAGAAACTGGTGGTGTCTTCGCGAAGCTCTCAAATCCGAGATCTAATTTACCTACTAACAGCTGTTTCAGCCGAATACCAATCCGTAACTCCCAAGGAGCTTAGAAGAAGCTTAGAAGCTCTTCTTCTAAGCTCCTTGGTAACTCCCATTATTGGTTGTTTTTCATTGGAATGATTTCGCATTCGAAACTGGAGGTGTCTTCACATGTGTCTACGTCGATGTTTTTTGTCGATGATTTTTCCAACTTCGATGATTTCTTTACCAACAGCGATTGTTTGCCTCACCTGCAACCTTCAGTTGGTTATAAAAGGATAACGTTGCCACATCCCTATACAGGGGGTCAGTAGTAATGGGCAAAACGAATGATTAAGATGATTGAATGCCTAGTAGGTAGGTACTCAAATGAGGTTTGTTCCAGGTTTGACAGACTGTTAACAGAAATCGACGGACACCTCCTGGGATCCTTCTAAAATCCCATTTTTAGCCCCATAGATCCCCACAGTGAAATCGAATCGTTCTGGGACCCCTAAAAATGGATTCTACGTCCAAAAATACTTCGAAAACGACACTCAACTCGACCCCATAGCCTAAAGCCTTAAAAACCCCTCCCATAGCCCCATTTTAGCCCCAGAGCGCCCCACGGGTTTGGGCGATCGGGCTGAAAACCTTGCGGGCACAACTAGATGGTAAATCAAGTATTTTATCAAAATTTCAGATTTAAAAAAAAAACGTAACGCCAAAAACGGCCAGGACGACGGACGGACATTTCGTTTTTAGAATCTTCATTCTACAGGACCTGAACACCTTAATACCTGGTATTAAGGTGTAAAACCCACACACAAAGGCTGGGAAAAGGCACATCTCGATTAGCGGGGTTTCGGCCTGCTCTTTCAGGCAGGAGACAGGCGCACCTCCATGCGAACGCATAAATGCAAATTTTCAAAATATAGTTTCGATGTAGGTGTTTCGAAGTGAACAGACTTATTACTGATATTGATGACCGCTAACTTACCTTGTCTAGTGTATTTTCATTGGATGGTCCTTCCGATTCTTTTCCTTGGTCAGTACATGTAATTGAACCTGAAGCAGCGTTTGAGGCGCCCGACGGAAGAGCATTCTGTAATCAAGAAAAACAGTAACTATATTATAACTGTTAGGTATAAGCACACATTCCCAAATCTACACAATGTGTATTATGTCATAATACATTCACATAGCGACACAAAACAAAATATAATTTCACATCTGCTCCTGATGAGTGAACCGCAATAATTGGGACGTAATGACCAAATTCTTAATTCTGTAGAATTTTCTACTTACGCCCGATTCAAAACTTGAGCCCGGCTCTTCTTCTCTTTTCACATCGCCCACGTCTTCATCGGTTCCATCTGGGTCTGGGTCCGAATAGTACCCTTTAGTAACAAACATAGACTCCTCCGTAGATCGAAAATCACATTGGGTAGACGAAATTGTAAAATGCTTTTCCGTCATTGTGTGTTTTTTAATCTTTACTGTATTGGGGCGATGAAAAGAATTCCGAAAGCGGGTCAGAGATACGAGTATCGTTGTGATTTTGGTCATTAGGTGATGAGAAATGCCTCGAACATTTACCGATACGATGTCGGAGTGAATCTAGAGGTAAACAAACTGGACGCACTTCTTACGACAGGGACTTCGGTGAAAATATTTATCAGCTAAGTACCAGGCTGATAAGTAGAAGTATCAATACCGCGTTATCAAAGCGGTTGGAGTCCCACATGGCTGTAAACATTCTTCTTCTTCTTCTACTTATTTGGAGTGATTTGCCCACAGATTAAACTACTGATTTGCCTAACTTTTCAAATGTGAGGCATTTCTCTGTTTTGGGGTCGTTTCTGTCTGCCACTGTATTTCTTATGCACTAACTGAACTTTCCAGGGTTATCAATTTGGGAATTTTACAGAACAAAATTTTTAAGTAGGGTCTAGAGTGGACCAAAACTTTTGGTCCAAAAGACATCGGCAACACTGCTCCGGATACATTTGACAAGTTGACAAGACCCGGACCACTGGTGCTGACGCCTAGTGGCCAGCCAGGACACTACTTTTGACAGCCGAAAGGCGATCTGCGAAGTTTTCTCCTTCTTTTCTGTAGGTACCGCCGCGACATTTTCGTTATTCATTTCATTATTATGGGCTCTGTCCGATGATGATAAAGCTTTTAAAATCCATAGATATTCATTTAGTTTTATATTGTGCAGAATAGGTACAAACCTGCAGTGTCCATCAGCCGTCCGGTATTTTTCTCACCTATTTTGAAGCGTAGAGCCCATTCTTTCACAGAAAGACTCCGTTTAGGATCCAGTTGGTCTTGAATCTGGGCAGTCCGATCCCTCATAGGCAAGTTGCCTAAGGCAACGATAATATGGGTAAAAAATGTGGAGGGTTTTCCATGTAATTTTCGCTGCCGAATCGAAAATGTTGATTAGGTTTCAGCGAGATGGAAAATTTAGCCCGCTTTTCAATGACATCTCTAATTTCTATTAAGATATCATATTTTGATGTAGTATCATCCATTCGCTTTGACCAGCTAAGTTTCCTGAAATGTGTGAGATCCTCACCCCCTTGGAATCTTACCGATTTAATGAATGAATATATTATTATTAATAGAATTTATGAAAGTAGATTGGTATACTTATCAAGTAATTTCAATGAATTATTCATTGACTATTATTGACTAGCATTGACTATTATAGTCAGTAGAACATAACAGTAGGTACTTAGGTATTTTATTTATAATCTTTCCTTCAGGAGGTAACTACAAAAATCGTACACATTAATTCCATTGCACAAGGACACTAAAAGCAAAAAATAATATTTTAAGATGGTTACATAACCGTTGGAATGTATTACCATTCATCACTAGAGGAGTAACTCAGACAGGTAGGTACATAATTTATTACATGCTCACGAACACTAGAAGAGGTACCTATTAAATCATAATTCAGTTTCAGGCAACTGACTCTTTGCACGTGTCTTTACAAGTGGCTAGCAGCAGGAAAAGTCAAATTTATTTAGGTACGACGCTTCACGAAGGAACAAATTCACCGTTTCGATACCAACTACAAATTTATGCCAACCATAAATATGTCTCCCGACTATATAAGTTGGTACCATACATCGGAACAGAAAAAAGACGCACAAAATTTTCAGAAATGACAAAGATTATAGTAGAGTGAAAAGAGCAACTTGAAAATAAAACGTTGAAAATAATATAAGAACGAGAAAACAGCAATATTTTAATGAAATAGAATGATATCTACGTCGTTGAAATGACTAGACCCTTAAAGACATTAAGTTAGTCTTCAGTCTTTTGGTTACCTACCTAATCGCATTAGCGATGAAAGAAAATTCAAAAACCATACAGTAGGTACATTTTTTCTTCCACTTGGTAAAAAGGCAACCCCGATTAAAAAGTAAAGCACACGCCGGAGCCGGTGCAAGGCAGACCGTTTGTGGAGCTAACGTAGTGTCACGGCGGGCCACTAGACGTCAGCACCAGTGGTCCGGGTGTGGTCGCGAGCCTCTCGTTCAGGGGCATTTGGGTTTTTTGGCCGCCGGTGAATTTTGGGGGACTATGCCATCAGTTTTTGGTGGATTATAAGAGTCTTTTGATTTTCAGAATAGGTAATTTAATTATTAAAATCATGAAAACTTCTCACGTAAATTTGCCTCCTCCCATACAACCGTAATAATATTATGGTTAGGATGAAATATTATTTTCCCCCATCGAGTTGGTCACCACCACTTTACTCTGTGGTCACCACTGGTGTGAGAAGTTCTCAACCTAAGAACCACAGAGTAACAGACTCTGTTACTCTGTGGTTCTTAGGTTGTTCTGTTAAACAGAGAGGAAAGAACCTAAGAACGATCATGGCCAATCTAAAACAAAGCTTCTCTCATGAATAATATTTTCATTCTGAGCATATTATTAATGAGCCTGTGGATATAAAAGGGACATTTTTTCTGCTTTGGGGTTTTGAGGGGGTTTATTTCTCTCTCTGGTGAGTTTTGGGGGGTTTGTCCGGGAGGTCTGGGGGGGGGGGGGGTTTCTCTTGGCAATGCCAAGTTGGCATCACTGGTTGTCATGGATACGGTGATAATAGTTGGATTCGATAACGTTTTTCGGAAAGACTCAAAAACGTCTTGAAAAAAGTACCTACTTGACTGTTAGCTGAGCTAACTTAGCTCAGAGTGAAATAGACAGGTATGGTAGTCACGGTGACGATAATTTGAATGCTTGATTTGAAAAACATAGCTTGTCCTGCTTCTTACTTTGGGGATAAGTTGCAGAACTGACAGAACGCCATTCGTTTTTGTTGGAGCTATACACAAATCTGGACTATTCATGGACATGAATAATTTGAATCGCCTGAATGGTAATGGTTCGTACAAATTACCTGCTGTTCTCTCCGATGATGTTTCCGTATGCGACCTACCTGCGTATTTCTGTTCCCGTCTGCGATCTACCTAATAATAATATTGATGATGTAGATCTACATAATATTATTATAATATTATGTAGATCTACATCATAAATCACTATACTAGGTAGATCTAGCCTAAATTGTAGACACACAGGTATTACGGTAGATGCGTAGATATTAGGTTTTGTGTTTCTAAATGCGAGCTATCCATGGTTTTTCTATTCCTGCTTGAAAATTTCATGCTTGCAATGGTACCTAGGTATTTATAATATAAAATTTATATTAGGTATTTAATACCTAGGTACCATTGCATATTATGAGAGTCTTGCCTAAAATGCATAGCAGAACTCTCTTGCAGAAAATGCATCATAACTTTATGATGTTGACGTCGGTTTGTGCATGCAATCTCACCGATAAACGATTCTAAAAACGTCTCGCAAGAATGAGAGAAACATGCCATCATATTTGCTGGCCACCTTCCATCAGTGCCAGGAGACTGCAGCATCCGATGCAGGAACTAGATTCTAGTTCCTCTAATTTTGCTTCCGAGTCTGCAAGGCAGAATAAGCATTGTTTTCACTTTCGAAATGAAAAAAAAAAATTGTTCTCCAAAATCAAAATTTCCACTCACATTTTGCGTTTCAGAGCCTCCTGAACAAATTTGGTTCCGTGTCTGTCGATCTGTCTGTCTGTCTGTCCGTCCGCATTTCCTTGCCACACCCATAACTTCCACAATTTTGATCGGATTTCAATCAAATTTTCAGGAATTGTGTGGGTATAGTCCTAGATGGTCCACTATCAGTTTCATTACGATTGAATCAGCGGTACGCTCAGCGCATGCACGAACGTAATTTCCTTGCCACAGCCATAACTCTCACAATTTTGATCGGATTTCAATCAAATTTTCAGGAGTTGTGTGGGTATAGCCCTAGATGGTGCCCTTGATGGTCCCCTATCAGTTTCATCACGATTGCATCAGTGGTACTCCCTGCGCATACGCGAACGTAATTTTCTCGTTACAGTCACAACTACGTTCATTTTGAACCTGGCACGAGGAAGCTCATGTGTCATTGCCTTGGCAGTGTATTTTTTTTTAAATTCGAACTTTTGCATCTAACCACGTACGCTCGATGCCTTGTTGTTTACGGTTTTATGTTGGCAACCAAGGCTGTTGAGGCACCTGCAACTTTGCATTTTCGTTGAATTGTGGATGTGGGCTTTATCGCATAAGAATTCCTTTTGTCAAAGCGTGAGTAAAGCCCAAAAACCCATTGAAGATCAAAGCCATGGGATCATCGGTGAAACAGTCAAACGTGCGACGGTGTAAGGCGGATCGAATAAGTGATTCAGCTTTCTCCCAACTTCTGGATCAAGTGTAAATGACGATGTTAGCCTCTTTCATTCAGGAAAACAAGATGTTCGGCCTTCAGAGAGCTCTTCAAAATGTTCGAGAGAGGGCTATGGCATGTAGCAATGGTACCTCGTAGCGTCTGCATGAGAGCCGAGTCGGAATCCTGTTTCAGAAATTGCCGGAGCCGTTTGGGAATTTCGAAACTTAGGACGGGAGCCGAGTGGGTGGCCACGAGCACAATAATACTGGGGGCGTCCTAAACCCCCTCCTGAGCAATCCCTCTCCAATCTACAATCTTCAAAAACGGACAAGGTTTTTGACTACATTTTACACATGTGGACTGAGTGCTCCTCATCCGCTCGTTTGACCAGCTGAAGAATTGTGCTCTGCCTGAGCGCCCTAGTTGAGTCTGAGTGAGAGTCTAGTTTCTTGACTAGGTGGTCGCGCGGGAATGTCCTCCTGGGGGTAGGTGCCCTACATCAACTGCGCGAGCGTCGGACAATCGAAAATTATGTGGGTGGTGGCTTAGTGGCCTCCAGGCTGAAGTAACCGCCACCCACATCATTTTCGATTCAAGGAGCCTTGCACAGCCTGCATACGGTTGACGATGGCGTTACTCCTATGCGGTTTAGGTGAATTCCTAGTCAGTAAACCCACTAGCCTTCTTCGTTCCTCCTCGCCCTACTCAGAGTAGCCCTCCAGAATCCTTGGTGTTGGGTTTGGCCACCATGCGCTTGCTGTGAGCATGACCTTCAATGAAGGCCCAGAAAACCCTGCGCCCATCGTTTTGCTGGTTTTCCACATCTCCACATTCCGTGGAGGCCAATCTCCCTGCAGCATTCTACCTCTATGATAGTTCCTCTTACCAGCAAACCTTGACTTATTTGTATCGACTCATTTTCAATAACTCCATAACCGCCCACTTCACCGGTAGGTCGCATACGGAAACAGCACCTTTAAGCCATAACCATGGAGGAATAGAGAGGAGAGTTCACTGAATAGGACTTCATGTGCCATAGTCGACGGTGGCGCTATCCCTACGGAACGTAGTGAACTACTCATAGTACCTTCAAACCCGACTAGAGTGAGCCACTAGCCCTTCTTACGAAGGAAAGCCCCAAATACCTCACTAAACGGATTTATCTTCCACTGTTGTGCTACTACAATTAAAGGAAAAATTGAAGGAACCATCTCTGAATAACGAATTTCGTTAAACGAAATTGATTGTGTAGTTGTGTACACTGTGAATGCAAACGACACGTCGGAATTCGCAGGGCGGCATCTTCTGGTTCAGTTTTGGTAACTTACCACCTTCAAAGTTCACTACGTCTCGTAGGGGTCGCGCTGCAGTCGCAATCCCCCCCCCCCCCCCCCCCCTTCGTTCCACCACTGGTTTGGCGTTTTGGGAACGCGGTTTAACACAGAGTGAGCTCTCCTCTCTATTCCTCCATGAGCCATAACTTCCTGGTGCCTCGAGAAAGTCTCTCAAGACGGGCCATGTTTCCCGTTGTCCTGGGAAAATGTTTTAGAAACCTGCCTACGTATAACGAAACGTAGTTGGCCAATTGTAGGCACCACTTAGCCTTGCCTGGGCGTACAATCCTTGGTAACCAGACTACCCACGAACAGTAGTACCTAGTGTGTAGTCTTGTGCAAAAATTTAATTCTGTGTCAATAAGTTTTGATATGTTATTTGGTACAATATACCAATCTATTAGGTACCTATATTATATTATAGGATTAATATTTTATTATAACACTGTGCATTATTAAATTTTACAGATCACTATTGCTTTGAAGTGGATGATGAAGACTTGTTACGAAATGATGCGCCTGAAACTCTGGTCTACTTCGACCTAATTGTTGGTCAGCTGGAAGATATTCTTATAGGTGGGGATTAAATTTTAAAATGAACAATTATCAATGCATCACATCCTTACCTTCCTGTACTGAATCGTTGACCTGTTTGTTTTAGATAGTAATTTCCAGAAGCTTCAACGTGATTTTCTCGACAAATATTGCACCGAATTTGATGATAACGAAGAAAATAAACTGTCATACATGGGGATATTCGATGAATATGTAAGTGGGTTGTGTTGAGAATTGTTTCAAATCCCGAAGTTGGTGTCTATCTATGAAATGCACGTTTTCAGGTTTCGACTATTGAGAAGACCATTGAAGATAGATTGAAACTAGAAGTTCCAGATTTTAGCTTGGAGCGATTCCAAATTGAGCTAGAGTAAGTTGAATAAATGTTGTTGATTAGGCCATTAATACATACTTATTTATTTTATAATTATTTTAACTTAAAGCATTAACTGAAATTTTCTCTTTACGATAGGAAGAATAAAGGCAGTTTAGATGGGGAAGTCTTTGAGATGTTGTATACATTGTCTGACTTCGTCGCATTTAAATCCTTGATGCTGGATTATAAAGCTGTAAGTAGGTATACCTAACATTGAGAGGCAAAGGACTTGCCATGCTTAAATTAGTGTTCAATAGTTCTTCATTGCCTATTTCAATTTCTCTTCTAACGCCTATATTCTCTTCAGGAAAAAGAAGGGAAGAACGAAGATTTCGCCAGAACATTGACTGTAATCCCTCTGAAATTATAAAGTTTCAATAAGGCACTGCCTGGTCAAGTGTAACTTTTTGAGAGGGCCTTATATGAAGGTACTGCATTCACTGCAGCTTGTTTTGTACACAAGCTGTAGAAGCCTAGTTATGTAGTCCGATGAATTAAGTACGAAGAGAGATAATGTGTCATCCGTACAATGTACCTTTTATGTACATTACCTGAATAGAGAGTTCCTAAAGAAACATCCGAGTTACGTCGACCGTTAATTTTTATCACCGTAAGGGATTTGTCTAGGGAGAATCAAAGAAAAGCTAACTTCACATAAGACCGTAACAGAGATACGGTCTTATCAAAAGTCACGCTAAATTTAAAGTGCCGCTATTTACGTTCTATTGCTCGAAATTAACGGCGGTATCCTTAAGACCGTAAGTTTATTGCCGTAACTTTACGGCAATAACGTTCGACGTTAGGCATAAGGACGTAAGTTATCACCGTTATTTCTGCGCATGCGCGAAATCTCGAGTTACGTCGACCGTAACTCATCACCGTTAGGCAAAAAGTGGCTTTAGGAACTCTCTAATAATATAATAATGAGATGACTCTACGGATGACCACTTTGTACTTTCGAGTTGTACGAGCTTCACTTTCCACTACCTCACACATAGGTTTCTAATTTTACGCTCACATCCTAGAAAATCTAGTGAACATAAAATGTTCAAATGTTCAGATAAATTTTATCTCAGTAATCTGCACCGAGAAAGTAATTTAATCGATAACTCCTAATTTAACTGATAGTATATTCCTTTTATCATCTCAATATCTGACACAGGACGCCTTACACTCTCATCTTCCAATACTATTGGACACCCTATAC
Source organism: Pilophorus perplexus (assembly GCA_955831195.1). NCBI lineage: Eukaryota > Metazoa > Arthropoda > Insecta > Hemiptera > Miridae > Pilophorus > Pilophorus perplexus. The sequence goes on along the minus strand of OY037011.1, from coordinate 10,737,139 downwards.
TAACACCCACTATTGGACCAATAGTGGGTGTTATTTGCTTCAGTTATATAACTGAAGCAAATAACATATTACATTGTTATTTATTTTTGCCGGGTAGGTATCATTTTAGTTCTGGCATTTTATGGTTAGGTAACGTGTACAACGAAAATCATAATGTTATGAATATCATAATAATTATGACATACTATTTTAATATATTCATTGTCTATAAACAAATATAATAGTCTTAAATCTTTTATTGAAGCTTGTTTAAATGACTCCTCACCTATTAACTGTGTTAAAAACGAGGGTTGGGACCACAGAAATCGAGAATGTATAGTGTAAGTAGTAACAAGCCATCAATTGAATTGAATAGTTGAATAGTACGAAATATTACCGCGAAATATTGAAACCGAAACCGTAACTTGACAATTCGTTGACGATTCGTCATTTTGATAGCCTATAACCACCCCCAGAACTCGCTGATCACAATGAGACCACCCTCATGAAAATCTGTTCAGCCGCTCGGGCGTGATGCTGTGATACACACACACAAAAAAAACGTCGAAGAGAAGAGCGCACCTTTCCATTTTTTGAGGAAAGGTTGCACTAAAAATCATAGGTTTAAAGTTCATTTGTACATATTTACTTATAAATTAGTTTCACAACAATGTTTGACTAGGTACAACATACCTATACCTACACAATTTTTCCAGTTTGAAGAAGTAGGAAGAGATTTTTTTGTCTAGTGTCATCTCTCATTGATGGGAAGGATTTTGAAATTTCACTAACAGATGCTGCAATGTCGTTAGCAGCTTGAAGCTTGCTGCAGCCATTTTGTTTCCAGCAGTTACAGCGGATTCAGGGTTTTGCTCTATCTACTAGTGGATGGAAGACCGAGCCTTCTTTCCTATGGCTTTAGTGCTGACGAAATTCATTCAAATGCTCTTCTACTGAAATAAATTTTGAATGTTGAAATGATCCCTTGATGCATTGGCCGCACGCACCAGTAACTGTTGTTTGAGAAATTTTCGTTTCAAATACTTGTGGCAACACGAAGCGTTGGGGCACAGCTTGATCGATTATCAATATTATGTAAATGATTATTTCTCATGTTGAGCCAAGTTAGTGTTTTTTTTTTTTTTTTTTTCAAAAGAGCCCTGTTTCGTCGGCTCGAACCCGCGAATGTTGGGGTCCCACTGTAATGATTAACCGATCTTGAATCAAGATTCTTGATGAAATTGAGATGATGATGAGCAAAATGATCAGCAAGTTGGTGAAATTGAATTGATGATGATGATGATGATGATTTGATATCGATGTTGATGAGTTGATGTGGATTTGATGATGAGCAAGTTGTAGGTTGATGCTAGTGTGCTACGGCTCACTGGCGGACTCGGCTCTACGACCCTCATGTCCACCCCTGTATAGGCTGACATCTCGGGTAATGCCGAGGTGTTGGGGGCATGTAAAGCGGTAGAAAGCCTTCGGGCTCTCAGGCCTCCGACCGGAGTGGCCTTAATGGGGAGGGGTTGCTCCCACTAACGCAATTAACAACCGGCTTAGACCAACTCCTTCTCTCCGGTACCTCGGGCGAGGGGGAGCCCGCGGTCATTGATCGGCGGGGTCATCCCTCGGTCCTTGGCCGCCCCCCTCGGACTGAGTGTCGGACTCGAGGGGGTCGTGGGGCCCACTGGGAGCTGGAGCCCGAGGAAGGTTAAGACCCCGTTGGGTGGAGCCCCCTTAGGGGAACCTGCTGATAGGCCCTTCGGTCTCTAGCGCAGTTTCCAATTGTACACAACAATGTTTAACCGATCTTGAATCAAGATTCTTGATGAAATTCACCTGATGATGAGCAAAATTATCAGCAAGTTGTCCGCCAGAAGATTCTATGTACCTACCTCCAATATTTGATTGTCCATGTATTACGTAGGTAGCCCCCAAAACCGCCTGAAAGTAAGGTGTAGGCACCTTCTTAGCCGTGTGAGTTCCGTCCACGCTCTCATAAACTGCTATCTTTTTGATTTTATAGGATGACACATTTAGTTGATTAAGTTCAATTTATTTTGTTGATTTAGTATATTTTAATTAACAATCTTCTTATTATTAGCGATCAGTGATTTTTGCTTGGCGCGTGGAGGCTGCAGTTCTCCATCAATTTTCGTGGGAGATGGCTCATTTGAAAGGGCTCGAAGCGAAGTTGTGCCTTCACAACGGAGGTTGTTTACATCCTTGACGTATCTAAGGAGGACTCAAAAGCAGAACGAACGTTTTTGTCCGATTTCGTTGGGTCACGGCTCTCTGGAATGAGCTTTTTAAGCTGATTCCAACGACTCCAGAACGATTTTTGTAGCTCGAGCCGTTCGTCAGATCAGGTCGGTATGGGTTTGTTTGTATGTGTCACGTTCTACGGCCTAAACGGCCGAACCGATTTGAAGGATTTTTTTCTAAATGAATCCGAGGGTTGACGCGGTGATACACGATCTTCCAAAATTGCTCGATACCCTCTACTTCCTGCGATTATGATGAGGGTAATACGAGGGTTGAAATTTGAAAGGGAGCCTTTTTTGGAGTACAAGAAACTGGCTTTTTCTAGGGCAACTACAAGAGGAGGACTTTTTCTAGGACAACTAGAGAAGTTTCAAATGACAGGGATTCCCTCGATCAGCTGAGTGAGCTAAAATCTCTCCCGTTCACCCGTGGACGTTGAAATTTGAGGAGGAGCCGTTGTAGGACAACTAGAGAAGAGTCAAATGAAGGGAATTCTCCTGATCAGCTGAGTGAGCTGCTGTTCACCCTTGGACGTTGAAATTTTAGGAGGAGACCTCGTGGGACTACCGGACAAGCACTCGCACAGCATTATGGCAATTTTTTCCTCTCCTCATGATAGCAAGGAAGTTACAACGAAGGGGGGGAAGTCGGTCATGCTGCACAAAACCCAACTGACTGACAGAACTGGAACCATAACTATCTCGAAATGGGATGAACCGTTCAACGTCAAAGAGGGCGACGCCATCTCCATCCAAAACATGGCCATTAAGAAATTCCGAGGACAGATAGAGGGTTATATAACCAGCACCACGGCGCTAGAGGTAAACTCCCCTTCCTCAAATGACCTTACCCAATGGTTCGCACAACGCCCACCTAACACCGACAGCCTCAACATATCTTCGCTCCTCTTCAGTGATCATGAAGACAATGATGATGCAAATAATGATGACAACCAGGAAAATGAAGATGCTGCCACCGTCAATATCAAAGACGTCACAACTGAGTTAGACGATGTGGAGGCAGAATCGCGTTAGCTAAAGCCCGTTTAAAAACCCGTCAAACCTTCCTGCAGAGAAAGAGGCAACGACTACACGCTGAGCTGTCATCCATTAGTTCGTTACTTGATTAACAATAATTATGTAGTTCCCTCAGAAAACTTTAAAAAAAAGCCTTTCCCTCTTCCCCTTTCTAAATACCCTCTTTTACAACAATAAAGCAGTTTACCGTTTTCTTTGCACAACAACCATTACCCACGTCTTTAAGACAGGCGCATCGCGCCGTTCAGGGTTACTAGTTATTGTTAATGTTAATTAAAAAAATCCCTATTTTTATTTAGATAATATTATCTAAAAATGTCGATATTATCGCTAAGCTAGGAATCGATGTATGTAGTGTCGATATAAACTGATAACGTCGTGATAAAATATCGATAGTTTTCAACCTCCCCACTGGGAACGAAGTATCCACACTTTTGAACTAGTGCCGATTTTCAATGTTACCAATTTTGGACGTTCGAAATTCGTGGATAACTCTTGGAACGAATCCAGGGCGGCATGGGTATCCGTGGACTTACAACTTACATATACCACCGAGAACACTTGTATTTCGACGAACTGGTCCTGAAAGATTGCGCTCTCATTGTTGATGGCAACAGCCTAGTTCCTCATTTGTACAATTCCAGTTTGACTCACACTTCTGCCTATGGAGGGGACTACGATAAGATCGGTGAGCTTACGGAAAGGTTTTTCAAGCGCTTGGCTTTCAACAATGTTTATCCAATTGTTGTGTTTGACGGAGCAGTCGAAAAACGCAAAATTAAAACTATCAAGGCTCGGAATAAATGTAAGCTGATATCGTTGCAAAACGTCACTCCTCATAACACCAACAGCCAATGTTTTCCTATGTTGATGAGAAAAGCCATGCGAGAAAAATTGATTGACATGGGAGTCGTCATCCTGCAAACAGATTTGGAGGCTGACAGCGAAATTGCAGCTCTTTCCAAGATCTACAATGTTCCAGTGTTGAGCAACGATTCTGATTACTTCATTTTTGGTGTGATGTACATACCCATCCCGACATTGGACCATGGCAATGGGACCAATTCTAAGATCAAGTGTAAAATGTTTCGGATGGATAAGTTTCTTCGGAATTTGGACTTGGATGTCAAACTGCTCCCATTGTTGGCCGTGATTCTTGGCAATGACTACATCCCCAGGTCCGAGTTTAGACAGTTCTTGGGTCAAATAAAAATGGATAAATGCCGCAATCCGACCCCGTCTCAAAAAGTGGTCGTCGGTGTGTTGAGATGGCTGAAATCCGAGACTGCTGAGACCGCTCTCCAGAAGGTGATCATTGAATTATGTCATTCAAAAGTGGACGGTTTGACCAATGTCAATAGCGATGAGGCTCATGACATTGGTCGGCCTCCAGACCTCAATTAACTATGTCACAATAATTGTTATTATTAATAATTATTATAGTTGTATCTTAATTTTCAGATTCTTTCCTGCATGCGGTCCCGAGGAAGGGAAGTAATGAGACAGAAAATGATGCGAATAATGAGGGGATATACGAATTTGACGACTGTGCTGACAAAATACGTACCGGATGTACCGCAAATAGCAAGATTCAATTCATCGGATATTGAGCCGTTAGATAACCTTATGAGTAAGTTGACAGTCGATTCTGATGAAGGATCCGATTATGAATCTGACGTGGAAGAGCAACCGGAGAAAGCAGGTAATGAAGAGGAAGAAGGAAGTTCATCAGACGACGTTAACTACGGTAGTAGTGAAGAAGACGACTCGAAATTCCCGTCTACGGATACAGTGGAAGTAGAAGGTATCTTGGAAGCAGAGCAGGCCATTAGTACCCAATTTTCAGAGGCGTTACTTCCTAAGTGGCTAATGGATAGGTCCAGACTGGGTTCTGTTCATCCTGATATCCTTACACTTGTCAACCTAAACGCATACTTTTCAACTCCTCAACCTGAATGTTATGATATGTCGTTCTCTGGTGAACCGTACATGCGAGTGTTTCAGTGTATTGCAGGACTTCTATTGGGATCAACTGAAATACATTGCTGGTATAGGCAACACCGCAACAAGTATGAAGAAACTACGTATACCACTATTACCGAAAGTCAATCGTACGAAACATTTCCCAGGCTTGAATTGTTGGAAAAACTAGATGTCCAAGATAGGAAGAAGCTGTTTCTTGATATTTTGGGTCTTGACGATAAATACTTGTCGACCGTTCCTAATGAGTGGCAACTTTACATTATTTCTATTTGTTATTGGCTGAGAAATGATCCGAATAATGAGCTGAAGCCTTATCACCTTCATTCCGTCTTGATGATGATGCTCACTCTGTTAGTCATTGATAAAAAAATTGGTTTTCATCGTCAAAGAAAATCATTTGTTAAGACATACGGAGCAATGCTTGGAAAAATATCTAAAACCAGAGAAAAATTGAAAACTTTGGGTATTCCTGTGTACGATAGCATAATGGATGCTCTAGGAAAAGTTACGAGAGAAGATTGTATTTTAGCCTTTGATGGTCTTCTTCCAAATTTTCAGGTTGAGACGCAATGGCGACAGTCGAAGCAGTTCTCGAGTACCATTGTTCATTCATTTGCTCGTTTCCAACACTGCCTCAATTTCACTTCCATGTTAAACACAGTCCTTTGCTCACCATACCTTGATAGCAAAATACACGCCTTTTATAACGGGACCTTCCTCTACAATACCGCAGTTTTTTACAAGAAGAAAGTGCACGTTACCCAATGCATTGACTCATTTCTTGCGAACGTTCCATCATTGAGTGGTTTGTATAAAGTCATCTATTCTACGATTCAACAAGTGTGTCCCGAATTGCTCGTGACGAAGCCCAGGAAGAAGATTAGAAAGACCAAAATAGTTAATGTTGCTCAAGCTCCTAAAGAAATGGTAACATTTGATTCTGATTCGGAGCCTTTTTACGATAAGAATAATCGTTTTAGTGTTGTATTCCGATGAAAGTCAATGGGTTTTTCAAATAAAATTTCTTTTAGTTATTATTAGTTGGAATACTTTTTAACTTCCTTCGACTATGGTCGTGTCTCGTGTATGTGCATGATATAATTTGCGTTTATTTAATATTTTGGTTGATCCAGGGATGAGTTGTGGGTACCCCACCGGCTTTGAGTACATACCTATGCGGTTTATAGCAAAACTAGTAGTTTGGACATCGTTTATCAGGTTATCGTATGGGGTAAAAACCCCAACGGAATGTGAAAAATAGTACGTAAGTAATTGCTAAGCTGTGCGAAAAACCCTTCTTTTCGCTTGAAAAACACGAAATGGCGTTGTTTTTTACTCGGGCATTGTGGTAGGGAAGTCCAAGTTGACGACCAAGGAGGAGATCTAGAAGAAAGGGGACAATTTTGCAATAATCGCGGGGACTTCCCGATTTCAATGAGCCACCCAACGGTGACATTGGTCCGCGGCAGGGCTCAGAATTCTGCCGGACACTACCAAATTTTGCTTGTTCACTGTAGTAAAAATTAGATGGAAACATTTTTCCGAATTAAACGAAATCCTCGGGTGCTCACGTACGGGGCGCAGCAGAGCTGATTTTCCAATTGAGCATTAAATAATTTTGGTTTATTATTCTTGGAATAATACACCTATGTTTTCGCGACGCGGGTCGACGACTCCGATCGGCCTCAAAATTTGACATTATCCGTTTCAAGAGGTCTACATTCAAAATCCGAAATGTCCGTCCGCCGTACGCCGTCCGCCGTCCGGGCCGTTTTGGGCAGTAGGAATTTTTTAAAAAATCTGAAATTTTGGCAAAATACTTGGTTTACCATCTAGTTGTGCCCGCAAGGTTTTCAGTCCGATCGCCCAAACCCGTGGGGCGCTATGGGGCTACAGGAGGGGTGTTTTGAAGGCTTTTAGCTATGGGATCGAGTTAGGTGTCGTTTTCGAAGTATTTTTGGACGTAGAATCCATTTTTGGGGGTCCCGGAACGATCCGATTTCACTGTGGCGTTCTATAGGGCTTTCATGGGGCTAAAAATGGGATTTTTGAAGGATCCCAAGAAGTTAAATATTTTTCGCGTAAAAATTAAAGAATTTTTGAAAAAACACATTTTTGAACAAAAAATCCCCCCAAAAATTTTTTTTTGAAATATAAAAATCCAAAAAAAAAATTTTTTTAATTTTTTTTTATTGACAGAATTAAATGTCTGTACAAGTAACCTATATCACAGAATAATAAACCCTTGTGTAAAATTTGCAGCGTTTTTTAAAATTAATTGTAGGCTCAAAACGGATCATTCCTGTCACTCGTTCTTCTCGATGGTGGAAGATGTTTGAAATTAAAGTTAGAGGTTTTTTACCTACAAGTTTAATACTCCATTTGTATAGCCCGAAGAATTACGTCACAGGAATGACTGTGACAGAAATGATGTTTTGCCCTTTCTCAAAAAATTCGTAGCCATGCTGTTAGTTTACAAAGACTTGGGGACCCATTTCAATTCTCTGGGGACGTAAAAATTTGAATACTTTTTCTTCCCTCTCTCTTTTTGCCGGATTAGGGAGAGGGATAGTGAAGAATATGGTTGGTCAATAAGTGGCGTTGACAAGTACTGTGGTTATGGAAAATACTGTCAAAACTGAAAAAAACAGAGATGACTGAAACCAGGTTTGAAATGGTTGAAACCCCGTTTGATGTGGCTGGAAGCAGATGGTTGACAACCCTCTTCAACCCTGACTTTAATCTGTTATATTGTAGGTTTCAAGTAGTCTCCAAAACCAGTCTTATAACCAGTTAGAACTTGCTCAAAACGTGGTTGATAACCAATTTCTAGCGCCTGATAACCATTCTGAATTAGTAAAGAACCTTTTTATCTTAACAGGAACGTGATATTATTCTTGATTCACATACAAAATTGTGAATGTCTCTGGTTGACTGACGATGTTGAGCATTCCCAGCTTTTGGTTTATTATTATCGGAATAATGCACTTAAGTAATCGCAATGGATGTCGACAAGAATCGGCCTTGAGATTATCTGTTTCATGACACGTTGATGCCAAAAACGAAATGTCCATCCGCCGTCCCAGTCGTTTTGGGCAGTAGGATTTTTTTTTAAATCTGAAATTTTGGCAAAATACTCGGTTTACCATCTAGTTGTGCCCACAAAGTTTTCAGCCCGATCGCCCAAACCCGTGGGGCTCTGAGGAGACGGGAGGTTTTTTTAAGGGTTTTAGCCATGGGGTCGAGTGGGGTGTCGTTTTCAAAAAATTTTTGGACGTAGAATTTGTTTTTGGGGGATCGGAGAACGATCCGATTTTACTGTGGGGCGTTCATGGGGCTACAAATGGGATTTTTGAAGGTTCCCAGGAGGTCAAATTAGGTGTCGTTATCTGAGTAATTTTTGACGCATAGGTAATCCATTTTTCGAGGTCCCACATCCGTCCACTAATGCACTTACAGAATTTTTTTTTAAATTTTTAATTCAAAAATGTTCTTATTGACACAGAATTAATTTTTGCACATTTAACCATTATCAAGTATCAAAGACTAATAAAGCCTTGTGTAAAATTCGCAGCGGTTTTTTGGTACACATTTAGATGATTATACTTTTGAAGATACCTATAAGTACGTTCATTTTTAATTTTTCATGCAATTTATAATTTCGTCCTTGGGACTTGCGCCACGCGGACCCTCTGGAAAGAGCCTCTGATGAAAATACTCTGGGTGTGAGCAGGGGCCCCCTGCCAAGGAAGTTTCTGCAGCAACACTGAAAAAAAGTGTTCAACTCAGTGTTGCTCCGGTGTTTGTATGCAGGGATGGCATGATCGATGCATGGTGATATTATCGAACCGAAAGATCGAGAATGTTTTCAGCCCACCCAGAGAAAATTGCCCCGATCACGGATTTACTAGAACTAATTTAGTACTTAGTACTAATAAGCCTTATTACTGTCAGGAAAAGAAAATTGCACAATAATTTTTTTTAAACTTTTTTATTTATTTACTCAATTAACAGTGGTAAGTACTTACGGACATTAGAAGTGAGTACACCTGCATGAAAACTTCATGAAATTAATGTTTGTAGCAGTTGCACACGTTGGTTGCCACACTAGTGCCAGACTTCTAGTTTTCAAAGAATGTTAAATTTACTAGGAACATAATAATATTATATTATATCTGGCATATTTAATCGAATGCACTCGTTCCTCAATCGCCTGTTTTTGAGAAATTCACTACCTAACAGTATATCAAAAAGTAGGTACAGTTTTTAAAAGAAAAATTAAAAATTATTATTGTTAGGCTTTTACAGAGGACGTAGGGGAAATTGAATTAAAAACGTAAATAATGCACGGCCTAGGTATGTATACCTGTGCCGTGACTCTTCATGAAGAGCAATAGCAGCAGGTAATTTTATCATTAGTGTTGTTGACATAAATCACCGTAGAACTTTCACTCCGGTGTTCCTTTCGAGGCTTGTGAGGTAAGAAAACCTATCGTGCTCACAGACCATCTGGGGATAGTCGTTTTTGCACTCCTTTCCATTACTTATTGACGATCATTTTTTCGATTTTTGACACTTGTTCAAAGTACTGTGCAGCAATTCGTGTAAAAAAATAGCAAAACTGAAGTGGCTATTTCAACCTCAACTTGAAGTTCCAATGTGGGAAATTAGGGATATTGATAACTCTTCTGCTGTAGCCATCTCCTAGTTCTACACATTGGATTCCACCTCTACCCCTTCGCCGAACACCTTCGAACCCCTCAACCAGAAGAGGACCCTGGTAACCAAACGGCCAGGGCCAATAAAAATCGAGATTTTATTATTTTTACTGCGAAGTACCTATAATATAATATTATACTTTGAAGTTTAGAAGAAAAATAAAATTCACATTAAATAGGTTACGAGACGCGTTTCGGCGATGCCGTTATCAATGTATATATCAGAATATAATATTATAATATATACATACCTAGGAGCCCGAGAGAAATTAACGTATCCCTCAATTTTATTTTTAAAATAAGAAGGCTCAGCAGGTAACTTGAGGTCCGTTAGGTATCTACCGTAGTAGATAAATTGAAAACGTTGCAAATGAATTTCGGCCTTCGATGATTCGTACTTCGATATCCAACGTTAGGATTCCAACCATCGATGTTGCTCGGTAGGGTTACAACCATCGATGTAACGTCACCATCCCTGTGTGTTAGTGAGTACTGCCCCCTGTTGCTGACGACCGCTCCTTTTTATTTTTGTGTTTCTCTTCCTTCTTGTTTTCTTTCTTCGCCCTCTTTATTTTATAAGTAAGTAATCTTTTTGCACGTTGCTTTCAACACAGTATTTATTATTTAATCAATATTGCGCCAACGATTATGCGCTACTGACGTCTCAAGAGAGGCTCCGTTTTCAACTGTTGTATTGATAACAGAGGCTCTGAGCTTTCGTGAACTACTTACCTACACCTAGATGGCTGTTATAAATCTTTCTATTTATAATCGACCGCCGTTATGACCTACGCATAAGCTCGATTACACTTAGGTTCGTGCCTTAGGTTCTGTCCGCCCAAGCTCAGAGTAACTTCAAAATGAGACATGAAAATGACTAATATGAACAGACCTGAAGATTGTTTGTTGATGTTGCGGCGACAATAATTATTATTCTTGCCTTACGTTCCGGGGAAATGGGGGATCAAATTACATGTGGGCCGTAGAGAGAGGTAGGTGCAGTTTAGATCTAAAGGGGGAATGAATGGACCATCATTTCCTGCACACTGCACTGATTTTACTTTGACTATTAGAAATTTATGATGAATGGCTTGAAACTGGATGAGGTAGGAGGCGTGTCCTTTTGAGGAGGCGAACAACAGGAAACTAAACTAACACCACAGAGTAACAGAGACTAACACCTATTGAGATAGTGGCAGGGGGGAAGCATAGGATTGCAAGAACAGTAACAGTAACTGTTATTAGGTTTGTTCCAGGTTTGACGGAATGTTATCAGAAATCGCCGGAGACATGTGCAGTTTAGAAACTGCTGTTCCAGGTCGATCGTAGGTTGAGAGCTCGAGTAGGGTGCGGTCGGGTTCTGTCGACAGCTGTCCCAACTTCTGTCGACAGACGCAGTCAGACCTGGAACAAACCTATTGTAATCCTACGCTCCCCCCCCCCCCCCCCCCCCTGCCACTACTCGATTATCTATCTGTCAAACATCACCCGACCCAGGTTACATTCCAAAAATGGTTGGGTGGGGGCAAGAGTTTCCACGCGTGGGGCAAAATTTGCCCATTTAATGTTTCCAGTGGCAATTTTTGTCCCACTTATCAGTTTAGACGTGGGTAGGTATACCGGCCAAATCAAGACTGTAAATTTTGTAAAAAAGCTTTCATTTTTTTCAAACTGCTGAAAACAAAAAATAACGTCCGTTTTTGACGTCACTTCATTTTTACAAAGGTAACGGAAATAAAGATGGAAATTGGTTGGGTTGGCACTTTAGCTAGGTAGGTTTTCAATCTCGAAGCCCATTTCATCACAGTTCACAAAAGTTTAGGTAAGTAATGTTTATTGGTTCCTATTTAATAGGAACCAATAAACATTACCAAAACTGATTCATCGATAAACATCAAATTAAACTGATTCATCGATAAACATCAAATACGCCATTAACAAGTTGAATTTAATATGTAATGTTTTTTAAGTTTATTGCTCAATGAACTTAAAAAACAACATTAGGTTCAACAAACTTGAACTTGAATCAATAAACATTAATACATCATAGAGCGGGCTTCCTCTTTTCCTCCTTCCTCCTGAAATTCTCAAAATAGGTATTATAAAATATGCCATGTTAAATAAGTTGACATGAATATTTCGATGAAAGAAGAACAAACCCTTATCCCCCAAAAGAAAGTTTCGATTGTTTAGACAGGAAGATAATACTGTTGATGCTACATAACGGCACCAACCCGTTTTGTCGTGTAGATAATCCTGACATAAATTTCCTATGGGAAAATATCGTATCATTAGGCGATAAGATATTGTACCATTTAAGGCGATAAGATATTGTACCATTTACGACGGCTCGGCATGAACTCCACCGTGTGCCCCATCGACCTGTTTAGATGAATGTTCTGCTTGACTTGAAAAATTCAATGTTCTTACACGTGTGACAGCTGTTTCTGGAACCGACTCAGGTTGCGAAAATTCTATCTACCTACTTGTTTCTCAACAACGATTTCCGTACTGGGCCATCAACAGTTGTAGTTACTACAATAACAATAATTGGCGTTTATGCTAATGTTACAACGCGATTGGTCTAATGAAGGAAATAGCTGGAGGGTCTGCTGTCCAGATGCCTCACGAATTTTCCCAATTCGTCATCCGCTGCCGTGTCATGCCAAATCGCTAAGAAGGTTGTTGGCCCGATGTTATTGATCATTGAAATGACGTCGAGTTTGAATAAAAACGCCTGTAAGCTCCGCTACAACTGTAACACATTTCAAAGTCAGTGCCTACTAGGTGTCTGTACCGCGCGATGGAAAAGCAATCTAGAGTTCTCGTTTTTAAAAATTAGGTATACGAATTTTATCTACTACTACTATAAATTGACTAAATTAAATAAATAACAATAATTATTATATATATATCGAGTGACGGTTGTTGTAACATTTCAGGTTCCGTCCCAGTTTTTTTTCTTCTCCAAGATGATGAACAATTCGCCACCCCCAGGTGTTACTACCACAACAACTGTCACCACTTCGAATACCAACGTACAGACGAATATAAGATATGATCCGGAATACATCAAAACGGTCCCCGGCATGATCAAGTGTGCTGAAATTGTAAGTTAGGTACATTTTTTGTGAGCACCGCTACCTCCACGCAAGTTTGGTGATGTTGTGGTGTGTGACCACCACACCATAAAACAGAGCTCATCTGGGGATAATCAGAGACGACGCATTGCCTTCACTTTTTTACTTGTAGATTGTACTTCTCTGTAACTGCTTCTAGTCAAAATGCTACTAGATAATCAACTACTGATATTTATTAAAAGCACAGCAAGTAATGAGCACGGCTCAAAATCATCCTTCCTTAAGTCCGTTCCTCAATTGAATATAATTCCGCAATAGAATCTAGAACCGTTTAAGTAGGTACCTCGACTACTGTGCTGCAATAGAATTGTGAATTCAATCCTGCTTCTTATTTTGTTTCAGGTTCTCAACTTACTCGTATTTGTCTCTGTTTCATTCTCTGAATTTTCTTCTACCGGCCGATTGAGTTTTATGAGTTTTATCGGTGGCGTCGGATTTTGGATGACAGGAGTTCTTCTCGCTTTCTACTTGTTTCACGTTATTGAAAAGTTTTACGCGGTGCCCTGGCTAAAAATCGTACGTATTACTTAGTGTTCGTTTAAGTGGTACTACCACTTCTTGCTCAATGAGAGAAGTTGCTTGGTCGACGAAAAATCTGCGCTTCGGGCCTCGCCATGGGTGGCCCCCCGGAGCCCCCTTTGCCTTAACATTGGAGAAACGTGGAACACATCTTCACCCCACCATCTTTTTTTCTTGTTTCTATCTACCTACTCTGACACGCTGGACGCTGGGCAACTGAGCCCATTTATCTTTTTTTGCTATCCAACCAATTCGTTATAGCTATACATATACATAGTTAACATCCTTCGTCTCAAAAAATTTAATAAACGAGCAGGTTCCACGCAGAAGTTCTCTCGTTTTATAATAATATTATACTATATAGTCATTATGACTATATATTATATTCCCTAGAATATTATTCAATATTGTGTAGTTTACAAAGGAATTTTTTCCAGAAGATTTGCCGACCAAGCGAGTTCTCTTTTCTCCATCTCGACGCAGTGATCGAAAATTTGGTGGTTGAAAAATTCTGGGGTTTGGAATTTTACAATGGGAAAAATGCATAAATTTTTTTCTGTTTTTTTTTTCCCCCAAAGTACATCCTACGAGAATAACAAAAACGACAGCCAGCCGTCTGGAATCGCTTCCAGAAAATTATTATGATTTAGAGAAAGTGGTGACGTTTGAAAATACGCGGGAGTAGAATCGATTGGCCAGGTCAGTGACGTCATTTGGTAACGAAGGTGCTACCAACCTCGGCGGGCTGCCGATTGTGTTACCAGTGTTGCCATCTGACAGCTCATCACAACGAACGCTATCGAATTACCGTCAATCTTATGTAATAAGACGTTAAACTATAAGTATAATATATTATAATAATATATTATATTCTGAATTATTTATTCACTATATCAAATGATAAACCTTTGTTAATTCCTTCTACAAGCGCCCCAAGTGAGAGCTTTGCCTTGTTTGTGACGTATATTGGTTAAGTCAGCCTCCCGGACAGACCCGCGAAAATTCGAACTGCGCTACTCGTTTTTTGCTCTTCTCTCCTCCAACAATTAAAAAAACTGATTTCAGTGTTTCTATAACATAATAATATTATGTTATATTATTATGCTTCGCATATATTATATATTAGAAGCATATTATGCTTCGGTCCTATGTTGTATTGTATACAATACAACATTAGGGTTAAATTTAAAATCGTAAGTTTCTGCAATTTCCCCATTATTGTAAAATTCCAACTTTGTCCCAAATGATCCTAAACAGGTGAGAAAATGTACCTTTCTTCATTTGAAATAAGGGGAAATTGCTCACCCCTTTCTCAATATTGGGCACAAAGATGTGTGCTTAGAGAAACTTTCTACAGGTTTCAAGTTTGAATTTCAAGTCTTTGCCAATGCTGATCCGAATAATTTCTTTACATGTACTTTGAACTTTACAGGAGCTTGGCTATAACGCTGCTTGGACTTTTTTTCTCATGATAGGCTCAACGTTGTCTATCTACTATTTGGGTCATGCTGTAGTCTTTGGTGTTGTTGGGGTAAGTGAAGCTGAATCTGTCTATTCGCGCGTTGCAAACTACCTCATTTATATGCCACCAGTTTCCCGAACGATTGATTCGCACTTTGCATCATACATTTGTTTGGTTTCAGTTCTTTGGGTACATCAATATGATAGCGTACGGCTACGACGCTTTCCTAAAATATCACTCGATACAAAATGGTGAAATAGCTCAAGGGGAAAGAACAATTTCGAAAAATACCACGACAGCTGCCGCCCCACCAGCTTATTGAACCAAAGCCGTAAACTATTGTAAGTAGATTTTTATATTATCGGGATTGTAATATTTATTTTTGTTTAACAGAGACTATTTAAAAAAAAAAAAAATGCGCCAACAAGAATTTTTGGTACAAAGAGGGTGACATATATATTCATTTGTACATGTAAGGATGTATTATTGCATATTACTATATTTTTATTACTTGCACTGAACCACTTCCCTCTTCACTGGCTGTATTGGATATACCTTTAATGATAAGATCATATTACTTTGTTGTAATGAAAAATGAAATATTTGCTTCTAGGAGTATAAGAAGTATGAAATTCTCTATTTTGTCAAGTGCTTGATATAGTCTACATTAGCACTCGTTCGTTGTTAATTAGCTTCGGCAATGTATTTTGCCCCACCCTTTTTTACCTTTTCTCTTGTTCGGTTCGTCCTCACTTAGGTGTCACCACAGTTTTGCATGAATAGGTGTGGTCTATCTTCCTTCCGTAGGCACTCTGGTAGGCAACTCCCTCTAACCACCAAATAGTCACACTTTATGAACCACAATTAGTCTTAGACTGAGAAATTGCACATTAATTGTAAAACCGTTTGTTGTAAAACGCTCAAATAAGCTGTCTGGTTATTAACGATTTTGGTTGCCGAAATCACACACGCCATGTACATCATTGACGTTGTTGAGGGATCCCACATGCCGATCAAAAAGCTCATCCCTACATATCACGATCCTACGTAGTTTTCTTCGCCCTCGACGATTTTCTGTTAGCTTTCATATTTCATGAGTCATCATCTCATGAAAAAAGAAAGCTAACAGAAAATCAGGTGTTCTAGCGTATGAATAATAAATAATTAATAAATATTTTCTTGTGCCAATAAAAAATATTTCTTTACACTCGTCAACATTAGTAATAATCTTTACATACATCAACGTTAGGATTAAGACCTCCTGACAAAACTCTTCGATCGAGTAAATTGGGTCGACCAGGAGATTTTTCTTTGATGCTGCTCCAATTGCCGCACGTCCAAGCTTTTCATTCTCGACGGAAGTCGGTTGTAGAGGGTAGTGCTCATGTGGCTCAAATTCATCCGTTAGGAGGTTGCCAATCTGCATCTCTGGGGGTCTCCTCTAGTGTCCTCACCGGAGTGGGAAGTGTTGGCCAGCTCGTGAACCCGAGAACTTGGAGCACATAAAGGCCTCACTGTTCGTCAAGATGCCGTACTTTTGGAAGAGCCCTCGGCATGAGTGTCTGGTCGACTCTAGCTATTACGCGTAACGCCTTTTTCTAGAGGATAAAAATTTGGTCGGCGCCCCTAGTTGCCCCAAAGAGGCACGCCGCAGCGTGCTGCAGTCGGCCATGAAAACATCCTTAGTATAAAGCCTTCAAAACTGGTTCCGAGACAGACCTCGCTACACCGCATCATATACAGCGTTGACGACAACCTCGAGTGCGCCCAGTCACAAGACAAGGCACTATCCATCCTGAATCCCAAGTACGTCACTGGTGGCGTACCAGTCCCAGCCCATACCAGCAAACGGGCGTTGGCAACCTCTCGCTTCTAACTTCTGTTGAGCGTGTTGACCAGTATTTCAGAAGTATAGTAGTAGAGATCTATTGACACTCAGAAGTATAGTAGTAGAGATCTATAGACAGTATACTGTTTAACGCTGGCTCCGAACGGCAAATGTGAGAGGGTTTCCTGGGCATGATACTTTCGGTGGTTTGCCATTTCCTTCTGAGAGGTGCTTATCAGTATAATGAAGATTTCTAGCAGCTGCTGGAATTGAACTAGCAACCTCTGACTCAGCAGTACAACAGTCAAACCACTGTACTGAGCCACTGATAACCACAGTGAAATTGTTTTTCGGCTTGCTGGGAATCCCTAATCATTAGGTACATGGTGTGTGTGAAAACATTGAGCACAAACTTGTATGAAAAAGTATGTACAAACCAATTGGTTGCCAAAAACATGTATAGGTCCTGTCCTACCCTTGAAACGAAATTAGTAGAGATAAGTAGGTACCCTTCGTTCCTGGAAACCTTTGAATAGGTATAGAAGAAAAAAGTAGTTTGTTGAATCTTTGATTTTGTAACCTTCAAAAAGACAATAAATATCGGTGACACTATTGTAGATGAAACTGGCGTTGAATTCGGCGTTGAATTGACAAACGGTAGTCCTTTGGTTTTTCTGTCGTATGTTTAAGAAAATGTCTGAAACATTACCCTGAATACATATACGCTGGAAAACGTGTACTGTTTCTTTTTACGAGGCGTGTCTGCTTATTTTGCTATAGTTTAGATATTAAGAAGTGAACTTGAATAACAAGAGACACTTAGGCTTAAACAAAGGAAATGCTTTGTGTACGTGTAGCTAGCAATATTATTTAAAAAGTAGCAGTTGGCCGTACGGTTATGAATCGTATGGTCCATTGCTCGCTGATGATTCATCAGTGCATTGCTTATGATTAGGGTAGGTAGCATTAGTGACCTAACAGTGTAATGTAGATAGTGCAAGTTTTTCTTTGAAGTTTCCTTTCGCGCCTCATGGAGTCAAGATTTTATGGTCTGCCTGGTGTAATATAACTGTTGGCTTTTATTGTGTTTAGCTGTTAATCCCTTTTGATGTAAACCATAAAAAAAGAATTTAAAAAAAAACTAGGAAGTGTAGGCGAGTGTCATACCCATTATTTTACGATTACAATGGAAACAAGCCGAATTAGTCGCTTTTAACCAATTTTGAAATACCACCTCTCGCTTTGAAATAATTTCTTGCATTAGGCTATACAATTCCTCGAACTTGAATCATTTCTATAACACTGCTCTACAAAAAAAAAAAAAAAAAAAAATCGATCTCATGCTTCAAGAGTTCTGATAGTGGTCCTTGGGATTTTTGAGTCCGTTTTGCCCCTAGACGCAGAGGTTCCGCTGTACAGTACCCAACTTCATTATTTTACAACGAGCAGGTGCTATTCTTACAGGAAATTTAACGCTGAACACGCCTATATATATGTTGACGGATGTAAAATTCTTCCTTCATGTGTTTTTTGCCGAACCTACCAAAAAACGTGGTTTTTTCATCAATCTTGAAGATTGGTGTTCACTATTCTGACGATTCTGCAAAACCTACAATACTTAGCCTAACCAACAAAACCTCGCCATATACTTGGTACATTTCTGCGTCGAATGCGACCTACCCCACTTCGGTAAGTGCAATAGCCTAATTTTGGCGACTGTTTAAAGTTTAAAACTGGGAATTTGGTGTTTTTGCGGATTCTGATTAAAACTTTGAACAGTCGCCAAAAATCGGCTATTGCACTTACCGAGGTGCGGTTGGTCGCATCCGACGCAGAAATGTACTAAGTATATGGCGAAATTTTGTTGGTTCGGCTAAGTATTGTAGGTTTTGCAGAATCGTCAGAATAGTGAACAAAAATCTTCTAGATTGATGGAAAAACACGTTTTTTGGTAGTTTTTCGGCCAAAAACACACGGACCTCGGATTCGGATTCAGCAACCTCAAAAACCCCAAGGACCACTATCAGACTTCTTGAAGCACGTGATTCTTTTTTGTTTTGTTTTGTAGAGCAGTGTAATTATTGAAAATTAGTAGGTAGGTACTATCTATAAATCACCGTTGACCAATTTTCTCCAATTATGTATTGTGAAGTTCGTCGCTACATGAGAAGAAAGGATTATTCATTGTCCTACCGTTTAAACTTGGTGATGGTCTCTCTACTCGTTTCGTTCGCGTCTTTACCGTCACCTTATTTGTGCATTTATCGGCGTCCAATCTGTCCTTGGTGTATCGTTAATTATCAACTATGTGGTTTTGGAACGTTTTCTTATTAAATTCTAACCCAATTCATCGAACATGATAATTATTCTGAATGGGTTTGTTACATGAATTATACATATTCTTATAGTCAGTGTGTGAAATCCACCATTATGTATGTCATTCTATAAAATCACTAAAACGGCTAGTCAATGTATGAAACGCTACCTATTTCACACAGTGACTAGTCATTCTATAATATAGAATTATATTATAATGACTGAGGCCTCTTAGGCAATGTGTGAAATAAATTCATTCAGCGCTCTTCAGTTCCTGTCCAATCGTCCGGTCCAATAACAACTTGAACACAATAATTGTAGTAATTATTACAATTAATGGCATAACATTTGGGTTTGAATATACATATTTAAAATATATTTAAAAAAAGGTTGGGTTTACTGGAAAATGGGGAGGAGAAAAATAGATAATAAAAAATCATCTGGGAAATGTTAGATTACTTCTTTTCAATATCAAAAGTGGAATTGAAGGAACGACAGAATCGTTCGTTAGAATCTATTTCATTCATTGCCCAAGGTGCCGTGGGTATTATGCATACTGTCATTATACAGAATGCTTAGTCATTATAATATAATAGATTTCTATATTATAGAATGCCAGCATTACACACATTGTGGTTGTTTGCCGATGGTGCAGAGGTCTAATCCAATGAGTTTGGTTAGGGAGAGAGAACTCTCTCCCTAACCAAACTCATTACACACATTGACTATAACATACGTACGTCTGTGGTTAATCGCACAATGACACAACGTGCAGTGTTATTTATACAGTATTTCTCTAGCAATCGCCAGCTTTGGCATTTTAAAGGTCAATCGAAATTTTATTGATGTTGTGGCGTGGTTATTTTTATATCATTACATACTCATATTATAGATACATCTTTAGTGTTGGTGTCTATTCTGTGTTATGAAAATACTATATAACATTAGCTGTGTTAACTTACATATCAATAACAGGAGATAATATATTGATTGATACTTAGCTACTTTTTCCCCCAATTCGTTCTAGTCAGGAGATAATAATATTATATTATAATATAATATTATTATATTATAATATATTATCTTCTGACTACAACGAATTGGGGGATAATCAAAATCAATATTATTGATCTACATTCGGTTTAGTCAAGAACAAAATCTGTCTTAGTATAAAATCAGTTGAGATGAAATAGTACTTAAATTCTGCCTACTTTGTGTAGGACAATCTTACATTCTAGATTACCTACCTTCTTCAATTTTGTTTGTTTGTGAAATCCTATTGTTTTCGTTCAATTGGAGTTATGATAACCGTAATAATTTGGTAGGTATATACTCAAAATTACAACATAACTGGCTTCTTTGGTTTGGTGTTTTAATTCTCCACTATTGTAGTTTCTAACAGTTAGAAACTACAGTTACTTCTCTTAAGTTACCAGTCTGAGGTTCTATCTTATATTGTTTAGATCATCCATTTTAATTCATATTTTTAGGTCAATATTTTTCTTGTTTATTCTTTATTGGGCCTGAATACCATTGAGTTTATGTGACCGTGTGTACATAATGATGATAATTACGTTTAATCGAACTCGTGAGCCTGGGTGGTCTTGGCACCTTTGCATCAATCCCATTGTTGTCGTTTGGTCATCACATTAATATTTAAAAAACTTGTCTATCCATTGCATTTCTATCATAGACTGTGCACAAGAACTAACCGAACGCGAAACAAAGGGCCATAAAATTTGGTATTTTACATGCCCTGAAATTCGTGTCATTGTTGGATATTTTATTACTTATATTAGTAACTCAAGTGTGATTCGGTGTTCTGAAAAGTAGACCAATATTGTCTCAAGTGATACACTCTGTACTTTTTGACTATTTACATTGTGCTAACTTTGATAATAAAGTGTAATATTATCTTACTTGGATTGGCCTGTTTTTGCTTGTTGACCATATTCCAATGTGCTCGGGAAGGGTTCACCTATTACCAGAAATGATGCCCTACGTTACCCAGCCTAATAAATCAGGAAGCCACAACTTTACAATGCACCTGGCGAGGTACTCACCTCAAAGGAAAATTTCCTTCTGAGTTTTTGCATTTATGCAAAAACACAGAACCAAAAATAACTGCCAAACATAAAATACTATCTCTCTAAAATATACATAAAACGTAGATTTTGGTAGGCAATAACATTGGTTCCCTACCAACGATCTAGTGAATTAATCCAATGGGTGACCTATTAATGTCTAACAAACGCATCCTTGAAATGTAAACTACTTACTCCCCCATTCACTTTCATCTCAAATGGGTATCATACATAACACTGGTCTACCAGAAAAGAAAAAAAAAAAACTGAGTTGCCGTTAAAAAAAATTTTTCTATGGATTTTTGAGGGTGCTGAATCCTGAAAATGAGCCTTTTTTTAGTAGGTTCGAATAAGGCATTTTTTGGTTCTTTGGACCTTCCTTCACACTGAATTTTCCAGTAATCACCAACTTCACTCGAACTTCTTCAAAGACACTAATCTTATAGTGAATTTACTGTAGATTCCGAATATATCCTCACATTATAACTTTACATTTAATGTAAAACCTTTTTAAACCATCAAAAACCACAAAAAACCGCCAATAAATGAGCAAACACTTTTTTACTTTTGCTTCCGAGTCTGCGAAGCAGCGGAAGCCTTGTGTTCACTTTCGGGAGCCAAAAACGTTTTGTTGTCCGAATTCAAAATTTCCACTCGCATTTTGCGTTTCATAGCCTACTGAACAAATTTGGTTCCGTGTCTGTCGGTCTGTCCGCCTTTTCCTTGTTACAGCCATAATTTCCACAATTTTGAATGAATTTAGCTCAGATTTTGAGGGATTATGCGGATAAGGCTCCTAGAGGTCCCATACGAATTTCATCACAATAGAATCAGCGGTACGCTCTGCGCATGCGCTAACGTGAAATTCTTGAAACAGGCATAACGTTCACAATTTTGATCGGATTTCAATCAAATTTTCAGGAATTGTGTGGGTATAGCTCTAGATGGTCCCCTATCAGTTTCATTAAGATTGAATCAGCGGTACGCTCAGCGCATGCGCGAACGTAATTACCTTGCCACATCCATAACTCCCACAATTTTGATCGGGTTTCAATCAAATTTTCAGGAATTGTGTGGGTATAGCCCTAGAATCTTTAGGAAGTTTGACCAACTACCTCAACATCTTTCATCTGAAGATTTCTTTATTTTCTATTTTATAATGGTGTCACTTTGATTGTAACGAGGAAGCTGCTGTGCCATCTCCTTGGCAGTGTATTTTTAATTCTTATATTCCTCTCTCTACTAGGGAGCTCCAAAAAGTCCTAGAAAAAAAATCGGGGTTAACGTTTTGGTGATTGGATCGGTTGAACAAGTCGGAATAGATGTGGTCGCCTTGAAATTTTAGTATGTATTAGTAGGTATTTGGGCTGACGAGGAAGAGGTCTGATAAAAGTTTCCTCTTGGGAGAGTCGCTGGAGGGAAATAATTTCCCAGAATTATTCTGTGTAGAGAATCAAGTTCCCGATTTTTAGTTGCCAAACTTGCGATTTTTAGTTGCCAAACTTGTAGCTCCCATAGTTTCAATTTTTGAGAGTCGCGGTGTTCAGAAAGGTCTGAGCTTTCAAAACGTTACCCCCGATTTTTTTGTCAGGACTTTTTGGAGCGAGTAGAGAGATAGAGAGAGGAATATAAGAATAAAAAATAATGAAAAATGTTATTTTTGTTCATTTGTTGGCGGTTTTTTATGGTTTAAAGAGGTTTTAGAGTTAATTTAAGGATATTGTAAAAATAATGACAACTTCGTTCCACAATCAAACAGAAACTGAGTTTTTTAATCATTCGAAACATGTGGCAAAATCATTCGAACTAATGAACCAGGAAACTCCATCCCAACAATATAATATATTGTTGGAATATTATTCGGAATCTACAATAAATTTTACTGTTACTTATAGAACATTATTGTTGTATAAGATGAGTGTCTTTTGAAGAAGTTCGAGTGAAGTCGGCGATTACTGGAAAACTCAGTGTAAAGAAAAGTCCAAAAAACAAAAAAACAAAAACCAAACAAGGCATTATTCGAACCAACTAAAAAAACGGCTATCATTTTCGGATTCAGCACCCTCAAAAACCCCTAGAAAAGGTAAAAAGAAGCCGGCAACTCGCAGGTAGATAACTTTCTTTTTTTTTTTGACCAGGCATTTTCCGTTCAATTAAAAGCAATATGGACCATCAATGGAAAACCAATATCTACATCCGCTTTGTTGAACATAATTCGGTAATGTGACTTCATTGATAAGACTTGGCTTACTGCTGCACTTGGCAGTTGGAAGGTGAGCCGGTCGACCCAGTGAGGTGGTCAGAAGAGATCCGCCGGATGCGTCCCTATGGAGACGGTCCGAGGAACACAACGTGCGCCGCCCAATTCTCGGCAGTCGGCGCTTTGGTTTGACGCTAGTCGATCGGATGTCGGCACGATGTTTCCTTTGTGTTCGAAAGCCTACGCATCACTTTCTTTCGACTGTTGGTTCGTATTCTTAAAAAGATAAAATTTATTATTTAATAATGAAATAACTCGGCTCTGTTTCACCATGCCTTGTAATTTGTGATGGTCAGTGTGCCTCTACGCAATCTGGATTGTATTAAATGAATAGTTCTTAGTGTTGCCAGTTTTCAGTCCTACTTGAGTATTTTCTGTTACCCTCAGGGTAAGCCCCTTGCTTCTCTAAGTTTACACTTGTTAGATAGGAGAACGAATGTTGTCCCTGAAAACATGATGTAGGTACTCATCTCATCAATTCTGCCATGATAATGTACCGTAACGTTTTGCCGCATTGCATTGGGTTGAAAAGCGTGCTGAGGCTTGATAATTGATTTTAAAGAAATAATTTCTTTAAAATGTCTCTGTGTTATGTGCTACAGCGAAGTTCTATTGCCCTTTCTGAGATATTTCCTTTCAATGGATGGAAGTGTAATGTTCGAGACAGGCATAGTTACTTACTACAAGAGCACTCATACCTCCCCTTACGCTTGGTCTGTTTTGTTATATTAAGCCCCCCCCCCCCCCCCCCCCTGTCCGTTTTCTTTCTGTGCTGGCTTGAACGAAGAACCACTAGAGCTACAATGATGTCACATGTAAGCTCGATTTGAAAAGGGTGCACGGTTCGTGAATAAGGAGCTCCTCCCTCTCAACTCAATTCAAACCACTGGATGTGGTGGAATATGAGAAGCGGAACGAGTTTGTGTTTTTTGTTCTCCTTTTTTCAGCCAAATAGAAATAGTCGAGATATCTGGTCCTGGTGATTGCAAGGATTACCAACAAGTTTGTCAAGTCGAGAGCAGTGCAAAGGCGGATCTTGAGAGAACAGGTGAAATGACGAGCAACAACTTCCGCTCATTAAATGAGCAAATTTTGCTAGTTACCGTTCACCTTGGTTAGTTGTTTGGGTTAAGAAAAAAGAGTTGGTATATGCGTGCAGAACGAGTACATCATTTATGCATGCCCTTCGTGCCCTGCGCCTGCTCGCTTATGGAAAGAGTCGAACACATCGACAGTTACAAAGCAGCCGGGGTGACACTTCGTCATGAGGAGGGGTTGTTTCTTGATCAAGCGATTGCACCATAAAATACGGACCCTTCACGTCGACGGAGGCAATGACCAGCAAGGTACTGATGTAATAATAATCAATATTGAAAACTAATATTGAAAATGAATGATGAGATGAATGATTGAATATTGAAAACGGGAGTGATTTTTTAGTCGACTGACCCTGAATTAAATAGGTACCTATGACAAATAACGCGGGACCGTGTGTCGATAGTAGACCAGCGGTACCCTGCCACCGTTTGCTGAGGCACATTGTGATGCCCTGATCAGCGAACCCGAGAAAAATGTGATATTGTAAATTGAGACACATGGTCAGCGGACGCACAATTCTCCGTATTTGATTCGTGGCCTGTTCAGCGTAGTAAACATACCCGCTATGGGCGAGTAAAGCAAGCCGACCCTCCACCAATGCCTGCCCGGGTTGAATGGCCGATCGCAGCGAGCCTCCCTATTAAGCAAACAAATTTAGCAACTTTGTAAGTGCACTGGTTCAACATTAATCTCATCTTGAGTATGGAGTATCAATACTGTATCAATGGTTATCAGTACACACCATTTTGGTACATAAAAAAATTATTCAAAAGCATACATCGTGCGTCATAATTTTTAAAAAATCCCATGCACTACGAGCGTCTCTCGCAGAAAAAGTATTACTTCCAGAAGCCATTGAACTGAACTGGACTGTCAACCTGTGGCTTCAACTTCTTTTTTACCTACCAACCTGAAAATCAATACCTACAGCTTGTGCTGGCCACCAAACACTTGAGCGGATCAATGGAGTGACCGTACTACTACTTTCTCAGCCATGAAATCCCATTACTGCTACTTAACCCATTAGGGTTAAACTCGGCTGATAGGCACCTACATCTAATTATTGCAGACTGTGTGTCGCTGGTGCATCCTGTTGATTGGGCGAAACCAAATATTGAAGACGCTTTTAATGGCGTTAGGTATAGGTATTTCCCCTATTTAAATGGGCCGCTCGGAGCGATATCATCACTATCAGTAAAGCTTTAGGTAAATGAAAACACTGCAAATTTTACACAAGGGTTTATTATTCTTTGATAATTTTAGATTGTGCAAAAATAAAATCTGTGTCATTCAGAAAATATTTTTGAAAAAATCAAAACAATTTTTTTTTCTGTACAATTTTTGGACAGATGTGGGATCAAAAGAAAAAAAAAAACGTACGACGTACAAAATTACTCGGAAAACGACACCTTATCTGACCTCTTGGGGTCCTTTAACGGGGCCGTTAAAAATCCCATTTGTAGCCCCATGACAGCACTATAGATCCCCACGGTGAAATCGGATCGTTCTGGGACCCCCAAAAATGGATTCTACGTCCAAAAATACTTCGGAAACGGCCCCATAGCCGGGTCGTTTTACCTTCAAAAAACCCTCCCGTAGCCTCATTTTAGCCCCATAGCGCCCCGCGGGTTCGGGCGATCGGGCTGAAAACCTTACAGGCCCAACTGGATCGTAAGCGAGTATTTTGTCAAAATTTCAGATTAAAAAAAAATTCCTATTGGCCAAATCGGCTCGGACGGCAGACGGACATTTCGTTTTTGGAATCTACGTGATTTGAAACGGATAATGTCACACTTTGAGGCGATCAGGCCAATTCGAGAGTTCCAAGAATAATAAACCAAAATTGTACAGCATTACTGACTCCTCAACTTCAATTTAATAACCTGGTATGTGGGCGTCTACGCTGTTAATCAGCAAACAAGTGCAAATATTATTTTGTGCGTGAAACTGTTCACTGTTGCACATGTTTCTTTTGTATTAACCTTGTCACGCATTTCATATTGTTAGGAAAATTTATATAAATGAAAAATGCGTATTTCTTCAAAAGTACACCCCGGGAGAATTCGGTATTTTGAGGAAAACAAAATACACCAGCGGCTGTTAATCATTGCTCTTGAGTGATAATTAAGCACCTGCGCATTAATATTTACACGCGCATATTTACATTGCTTAAAATTCCGTGGTGCATAGTAGCTCGTCGACACAGGGGTCTAGGAATTCGAACTATGGCACTCAACGTGTTGAACCTAGCCCTGATGGAGCGCATGATTCTAAAATTGGTCCGCTTTCGGTCTATTTCGATCGTCTGTAGAGGATGAGTCGTCATCGTCTAACCCGTCTGACGTTAAGTTCCAAATGATGACGTTTTCTCAGAAGCTCGTCGGTGCATCGCTAGTGATACACTCTACTAATTCAGCTTCAAGACTCATTCTTCTCATAGTGTGGTGGGCTTATATTTTAAAGTACCAACGATTTATTTTTACATTTTATCAAAATTTGTTTGAAAATGCATCAAAAGTTTAGCATCTCGATACCTCATAATGATCCTTTACAACCCGTCACGGTTGACTGATCAATTCACTCGCGGATAATCCCCGCGGTCTGTTAAAATGCATTTAGTTGGTACTTTCGGTATTATTGTGGTTGGTTATTACCAACTGTTATCATCCAACTTGTTGTAGTTATATAGAAAGGGAAGAATTGAAGAAAATCTATTGGGGGGAGGATATAGCTAACTCGCGTGATTCCGGGCTCTGTTAACCTCCCTGAGACGAATCAAGCCAGTAGTACGGCTCGGTACGCCCTCGCAGCGAGATGGATCTCCCCTTGCTTGAGCTGTCGGAGCCAGAAAAATGGTGAACCACAAAATCAAATAGGAAGGTGGCGGTGGTCCAAAACGATTCCGATGTCGGTGGCACGCAGAAGTTACCGCGACTCAGAAGGACCCCATAAATCCCATATCAATACCAGATATGGGTGGCGAAGAGGTAAGCATAATATGCCGTATTGCCGAGAGCATTGCCATTGCTAAGCGATAATGATGGAGTCTGATTTTCTAGGTGTGAAAGAAAATGATTATCCATGTATTTTAATTAAAAATAATTCGACAATTATTGTCGACGTTTACAATGTTTTGCGTCCCATCGTAGGCCTCGGTTTTGAACCGTTACAACCTCTTTCATGTAGATTCACGTAGATCAAATTTCCATCTTCAACATTCATCCTTAATTCACCGGTAAAGGAGCGAGTGGGGGTTTGAAGATAGTTATCATTCATGTGGCTAAATCCCGGTTGTTTGTAGTGGGAGCGCTTCGCAGCGAACCGTCTTAGTGCCAGTGATGGTTTTGTTCGGGAAGAAACACGTGCAAGAGAGAAGAGCACTTCTCTCCTCCACCGATAGTGTCGGCAAATCCAAGCCAGGTATCCCTGACTTTTTGGTTACAATCCGTAGGTATTCAAAAAGGTTTTTTTTTTTTTCGGGAAATGATAAGTTGGAAGGGAAACGATGTTTTTGTTAAATTTGTTAGATGAAACACGTTTCCACACAATGTCATGTAAGAATAAATCGTCGCTTAAGTTCTAACACCACGTAATTTACTTTTTGCAGCTTTACAGGAGACAAAAAACTGTTTTGTTTTGAATGTAAGTCGATTTTCCAACTTTTCCCGTAGGTATTGTAACCTCTCAATAGGGTCCCAGAACCTCAGTTCTAGTAATATTAGAATATCAGCCATATTATGACTTGAGGATGTCTATAAAATTCACGAAAATTTGTTATGTAGGTGGGGTTGGTGTTTGAAATTGTCAATTATGAGGTGTTATGCATTGAGATTGTCAATTTCGGGTAGTTGCTCGTGATTAATGTATCCAATTAGGAGATAATCAGTTCGTATAAAATAAATTCTTTGGTATAAATTGTTGGAAAAATTAATTCCATGTCACTTTGTTTTAGTAGATTGAAAATTAAAAAAAAAAAAAACTGGATTTACGTACACTGTTGGGATAGATGTTGAACCCCAAAAAATTGGGAAAAACTACATTAAATTGGATCATTCGATCCACCAAAAGCTTCTTGCAAGAATGTGTTGTTCCATGAAAGCACTATAGATCCCAAAGGTGAAATCGAATACCTAGTTCTGGGACACCCAAAAATAGATTCTAAGTTCAAAACTACTTCGAAGATGGCACTCAACTCGACACGATAGCCGAAACCCTTCAAAAACCTCTTCCGAAGGCCCTTTTTAGCCCCACATGGTAGAGCGATCGGACTGAAACCCTCGCTGGCTCAGCTGGCTATGTTGCAAGCAAACCGCGTATGTTTTGTGAAAACTTCAGATTTATTGAGAAATACCAATTAGGTACCAAAGTCGGCGGGGGACAGCAGGTCCTGGTATTTTCGGTACACGTGCCAAACCATGAAACAAAAAATTTGAGGTCTTTCAAACTTCTCTACTCTTGTCCCGAATACAAAGGTCAACATTCCAAAAATTAATTATTCTCTGGCTGTTGATTCTGCAGCAATGCTGGCCCAGCGTACGTTGTTGGCATAGGTA
Organism: Pilophorus perplexus; assembly: GCA_955831195.1. Classification (NCBI taxonomy): domain Eukaryota; kingdom Metazoa; phylum Arthropoda; class Insecta; order Hemiptera; family Miridae; genus Pilophorus; species Pilophorus perplexus. The sequence goes on along the minus strand of OY037011.1, from coordinate 10,707,891 downwards.
CCAGAAAATACGATGTTGTTCGATGCTGAAAACTACCAAATTGCCTAAGTGAAAAAAATTTTTTTTTTCAAAATAAGTTCTCCGTTTCCCCTCCCACCAACCAAAATTTTAAGCTGATTGTTAGCTACAGTTACCTCGTCACCAATATCACGTGTATTGAATGATTTTATTTTAAAGCCAACTTAGGATACGACGTCTTTGTTTACTGGATGAACCATCCAGCAAAGAGGACGAGTCTTCAACATATTAATGTTCGGTGCTTCAACATAACGTAAATTTTGCATGTCAAAGTATCTCTTACGGACCTACCGGTGTTGTCCAGGATTTGCTAGGAAATCAATTACCTACGCGCTGTTGTCATTTTCGCATTTTCCTGGTTTTTCCAGGTGACCTTCCATGGTATCGAAATAACTATCAAACGGTATGCAAAGCTCATTTTCCCCAAAATGTCTATTTCGTGGAGTCAGAACTAAAGAGACGAAATAATAATAAACAATAATAATTCAAATACAATAATATTTCAAAGTTAGAATTATTCTAACTTTGAAATTGTTGAACATTTGACCTCCCCCTTCATATTCAGTTTCCCGTTTCCCTTCATTTGGTAACAATTCTGCTGAGCATTTTTTCGTACACATGTCTTACACAAGATTATTTCGATACACACAAAAAAAAAGTCAATCTATACTATTGTATGAGAATGCAGACCCGTCTACCTATTTATTATGTTTAAACACTAGCCGGACTGTGTGTAACTGAAGTGAACTCCTCAATGGAAAATATTGATTTTTATCAGTCCCTCGTGAAAAAAGGTTTCGTGAATACTTGTGAATAAACTTTGAAAATAAACCGATCTTTTTAGATACATTTTGTTTACAGAACATTTCAAAGGAAAGACTAGTCTGGAAGGCGCGGAGTTTGTTTCTCCTGCCCGTGTGCTTAGAAGTGGATTTATCCTGAGGATCCGCTCTACAAAATAATCCAATAAAAGTCAATCATTAGTGATTTACGTGTCTGGTATTTATGGCAGTGCCGAATCATGCATGTTATCTCACAAAAGAAAACTTCGTTCTAAACCAACCTAATAAAATAAGTGAACTTTAAAAGCTAGTCGAAATAGAATGTAGGACTGAAATGTATCTGTCTGTAATTTTATTACTGTAGATTTAAGTGGCAAAACTTGGGGTTTAAATACGTGTAGCAAATTTTGTTATAAAATATACAAATAAACGAATAAAACAAGGAAAATTCCATTAATGCCAACACCTAAGAAAAGTATCATCCTGTTGAACTGAATTTCACCACATAATATTATTCAATGTTACACAATGTCTTTCATTTTCTAGAATTCAACAAGTATGATTAAAAACGCTAGATTGTTAAAACGAATCAAGTCAGTTCTCGACCAAGTCTCTGTTCTCTCTAAAAAAATCTGAAATTTAATATTGGTTAAAACTAGACCAATATAAATCCCAGCCTAACCACCGGAAACTTGTTCTTACCATAAACCTGATTTGAGGCAAGTATGATACCGTGTGGAATGCAACTTTTAACGTGACGATGGTGACCAAGTATACGTTAACGTCATCTTTAACATACTTGTTTGTTTTCTTTTCTTCATCTTCTCAAGATCAAGATATTCACGAGTGAGCTCTCTCAAGAACGACCCGTCCAACAGTCTATTATTGTACACTTCATTGACTAGAGTGCTAGAGGGTAAAACGTTTATGTTGGCAGCTATTGGGTGAGGCTTGCCACAGAGTGGCTATTAAATCGAGTTGGTAAGCTGTGTGTGGGCGCCGTAGTAAAGAACTCTGGAAAGCGTGTCGAATCAATCAAGTTCTCTAGTTGAAGCCAAGCTAAGTGGATGCCTTTTTAGACCAAATCTTAAAATAGCACTAGTTGAAGTGGAATATCTGTAACTGAAGGAACTTAGAATGTACAATTGCAATTTCCCCGTTTATTATAGATTTATAACAAAGCAAAAGGCCTACCAACATATCAGCCTAACAGCCGCAGGTAATTTCATTTTATGCGCGTTTCCCCAAAAATTGTAATGGCAGAATGATCCTGCCGACTTCCGTGGGATCTAAGTGTTCCCTTTTCTCTTATTCAAAATGTATGCCTTGTTATTTTTACTTAAAGGTAAAAATAAATGGCACAACGAAAATCTGCCATTCTTAATGTCATTTAGCAGTATTTGATGGCAATAGAAGCGCGATATTAACTGGTCACGGAAAGAGAGGGGACTCGGTAAGTATAAATAAAACCGGTAGGGAAACGACGGGGATCTTGCGGAGGTTGTACGAATGGGATTTAGTCTTCGCTCATACTTTCGTCAATCCCTAGGGCCAAATTTGCCAAGTACGCGTTGTGTATAAACCTGTATAGACAACAGTTCTGTCAGTTGTGGGACTTATAAGTAACCAGTATAGTGGTACGGTGCGCTGAGCTTGTGCATTCTCATAATAGGATTGGTAAAACCGTATGAAAATAGTAATTGTCAGTGTACTTAATTTTCAGAGGCGATGGACCATGTCAAAGAGAACATATACGAATTAGAAAAAAGAACTGGAGCAAAGGACACCGACATTCTCTTCTTGAAAAGTCTAATTGAAGATCCCCTAGTGAGATCCATTGTGAACGTGAGTATACAACAATGCTACCAGGTATACCTGGTTTCTATTAGCTTATGCATGCGGGTTGGAAATAAGATAAAAACGCTACAAATTTACGCAAGGGTTTTTTTATTCTTTGGTATAAAGTGCAAAAAAAATGAAATACCTGTATAGTACTAGAACAGGTGAGGGAACCATTGAATTTTTCGTCAAAAACTACTTTGTCAACGGCACCTCATTCGACCTCCTGGCAAAAGCCTTTAAAAGCACCACGTTTAGCCCCATGGGAGCCCCCCATATTGCCATTCGGGTTAGGGGGATCGAGGTGAAAACCTACACGAAGAACCGAGAATATAGTAAACATTTCATGTTTAAAAAAATACTAATTCGGAATCTACACACCATTACACAGATAGGTAAGGACACAGGACAGGCCCATCAAAATCGCAAAATATTTTAAGAATAACGAACCAAAACATCTAATTAGGTTAGTTAGGTGTAGCTAAAGCTGCGCATGTTCTCAGGGGTTTTGAAGCAGTTAGGGGCCCCCTTCATCGACTCTGGCAATAAAAGCTCGAGCCAAAAACTATGTGGGCAGTTTCCAAGATCAATGGGCTTCTGGAAAGTACCTATTGATTACATAGGTTCACAAAAAAAAGTGAGTGTCGAGGTGAGTTGCTAAAAAAAAGACATTACAAAAATACCTCTTTAAATTTTAAAGGGGTTTTTTGTTGTGCTGAGTTCGAAAATGACCACCGTTGTTCAAGGTCCTGTCTATTTTTTAGATACGCCCATTTTTCTGTTTTACCCCTTTTTACGCAGTTCACAGAGTAGGCCTATATCTTGAAGCCAATAGATAGGTATGTTCGATCGTATATCCGATTTCAACTTTGATTTTGCAAGAAAAAGTACGTACTATAGGAAAGCTGAGTTTCATCGAAGTTCTCAAGAAAATACGGGTTTCACAAAATTTACTACCTATTCATTAAATCGTGATTTCCTTTGAGATTCGCTCACGTTTTTATGCAGTATATATATCTGCATAGTATATATCTTGAAGCTAAGATGTCCAAACTTGGATCCGGTTTCAAATTTGGATTCTGCGGTAAAAGTTACTATAGGAAATTTCCTATAAGCTTAAGCTTGGCTTCATAGGAGTCCCGAGAAAATATGCTCTTTGAAATGAATATTTGGTAGGTAGTATGGTAGTATATGGGAATAATAATTTACCCGAAGATGTTGGTTCCGGGACTAATTAAGAAAGGAACAGCAACCTTTTAAATTTAAATTTAATTTTAAGAAAATCGCAGCCTGGGAAAATGGTCCAGGTGAAGGAATGCCTACCAATGCCTTCGGGAGGTGTTCAACAATTTTGATCGGGCTTGAAATGTGCTCTTTGTTTCCTGATATTTCTATCTTCAGCTATGTTTCCTAATAATAATGTCAAAAATTACATTGCAGCAACTTATGCTATTTTTTGAATCTACTGAATACGATTTAGTACAAATAATAATTATAAATGTTAAGAAGATTCAACAAATTCAACGTCCGCTCGGAGTAGTTTTTACAAAAACCTGGAATGTTGTCAAAATGCTGTGGCTGGTTTTGTGATTGGCCTTTACGGACTTTCGAGGATTTGACCCATGGGTTCGAACGGTGTGTCGTTTTTCAAGTAATAATGGACGAGGAATAATTCCTCAATTATTGATTGATGGGGTCCGACGCCTGTCCTACCACACAGTGGAGCTCTTTGAGTTGACAGATAGAGGTTTTGAAAAGATTTTAGCAGAGGGGGGTCAAGTAACGTTTTGCATTCGGAGTAGGTAATTTTGGTCGTCACTCAAAGCGAAAAGATGACCACGCGAATAAAAAGCTCCGCAATATTAATTGTTTGGTGAGGAAACTCCCACAACTGAATTTCTCAATGAGTTGAACGTTTGAAGATTTCCCACAAAAATCTGAATACCTACTTCACTACACAATGGACTCCTTGTTGAGCGCCGGTTTAGGAACTCATCAGATGAAATTTAAAGCTGATCGTGAGATCCACCTTCATCGTGAAGGTCGCTTTAGTTATTTCCGGTGACATTGACTTCGGCAACGTGGGAATACCCAACATTTAAAAAAAAAAAAAAAAATGGACTGGGGAGTTTTTTCCCCTTTCCCATTTTCCTTCGGACAGTGAGAGACTTGTGTATGAAGTAGACCATACCTCTACGAGAAAAACATCGGTTTTATGCTCAAAAGATACGCTCGAAAACCCCATTATAATATAGCATATTATGCTCTTGAATAAGCTCGAAGAACTCCATTAAAATCCACAGAAAGGAAAGTGAATCGAAAAAATCTCAGGAGAGTTTTTTAAGGTCTTTGGCTATGGGGTCGAGTGGGGTGTCGTTGTCGGAGACAACATGATAGCACGTAGAGTCCACACAAGGTCATATAAAGGAGTCT